>CM041049.1:6971218-9795742 GCA_023078785.2 Hyles euphorbiae
TATGTATAAAGCAGTTTAGGGAGGACAAAAATATTTAAATGATTTATTGTAGTTATTAGTATTTAAAATGGATATTTATCACATCAGCAATGCTATGCTTATAATGTTAAACTTGTATAATGAAGTATATTTTTTTCAGCTTCCTGCATGGACATATTTGTCATTCGTGCTACCTATTATTAACTTCAGAAGGTACATCTGATTGGTTATTGGGCCATAACATGGTATGTCTTGGTTGTGGTCGATCAGTATAGAATAAAAAGCATCATGTTATTGAAACTGGGAATCCAATTGTACAGAATTTTCATTTTGCTATATCACTTCAGGTACTTATTTTGATTAGATAAATATTTATTTTTATATTTTATGCAGTAAACAAGAACACATAAAATGCTGTCTACACATTATTATTATTATTTATTATTTAAATCCTTATTGTGCACTTAAAAAAATTACAACATACAGAAACTAATAAATAAAAAGTACAAATGTTGGTCTTATCGCTTAAAGCAATGTCTTACAGACAACCACGGGATGGATTTAAAAGAAGGAGAAAGAGAGGGCAGTGTAAAATAAATAATTAAAAGAGAGGAAACTAAATAATACTCATACTAACTAAACATAAAAATACACCAACATAACATACATACATACATGATAAATATCATAAATACATACATATATAATACTACATAAATATATATAATAAACACAAATTGTAAAATGATTTAGATGCAGGAAGTAATATTATCTACTTAAATCTATTTAATACATTATTATACATATATTTAATACGTTATTATATACTAAAACAAACAAAATTGTTTTAGTATATAATAATAATAAAAAGAAGATGTATTGAAGATTTAAATTAATATTAAGAATTATTTTTTTTAGGGAATAACAATGAATAATGTTTGCCATCCCTGTTGGATGAAGGCTAATAGACACCATGATAGATTGAGAGAAGAAATGAGTCAATCTTTAGACAATGTTATGCACCAAGAAAATACATTGATACTCAGTCCCGTGCCTCCTACTTTACCTCCTCTTCCCTCAGTTACACTACCATCCCGTAACTCATCTCAAATAAAATTGCCAAACTATAAAAGGGCGTCAAATACCTCTGCTCATTGTATATTTAACAGATGTAAGGGCATTTTTTATGATTCCTAACTATATCAAAAGGATGTTGTTGAATGATCATCATTTTTATGTACCACGTAATTCTAGAGTGTGTGAATCACATTTGTATGCAGGTGAGTGGAATGAGTTGCCACAAAATATCACAACATTTTCTTATTTTAATGCCAACCAAATAGAGGATATTATCAACATATCAAATTCCACAGGGGAATTAATTAATTTTGAAAACATTCAAGATATGCCAAACCATGTCTGTCATTATTGGACAGGACTTCGATCAAATGATTTCTTGAACCTTTTTAATGGTTTACCTACACTTAATGTAAGGAAACCAAAACGGGCTCTATATATTTATCTAAATTGCGTATAGGAGAAAGTAGTAGAAGGTTGTCGATAATTTTTAATATTCCTAGATCAACTTTAGAACTCTTAATGAATAAAGTGAGAACTTGCCTTTATGATCATTTTGTACCACAACTTTAAGACCGCAACATATTAGTCATTTTGATATTGTTGCCAGGAATTTACAAATACCATATGCACTTTTTAGTGATCCAGAATCAGCCCTGGAAAGTAGACCTGCTATAGCTATATTTGGTGGCACTTACATTTTTCTTCAGAAATGTTTAAACTATATGTTTCAAAAGAAAACATAAAGCTTACATAAGTATGATAATTTAGTCAAACCTTTTATGATTGTTTCTTGTGATGGACACATAATTGACGCTGTAGGTCCATTCCCAGTAACTCAGACTGATGCAGAAATGATGACCAGTTTGTTTGAAAATGAAAATGGGTCATTTCATAGACTTTAAACCCAATGACATTTTTGTTCTTGATCGAGAATTTCGGGATGCAATTACTACTTTAGAAAGTTATAATTAAAGGGTTTATAAACCAGAATCACTAAATGAAGGTAAAACTCAACTGTCTTCTTCACAAGCCAACAAAAGTAGACGGGTAACTCTTTGTAGATGGGTTGTGGAGGTCGTCAATGGGAGATTTAAACGGGATTTTAAATTGTTTAGGCAACGGTATTTTAATCAAGCTGTCAAGGTAGCAGCAGCTATTCTAAATAAATATCATCCTGTTCTTGTAGATAGCCCACTGTGTGGGCAAATTATTCAAAGGGCATTGCGATTTATGGACGAAAGGTATTATTTAGGTGATTTTGTAAATGATTACAACTTAAATAGGTGTAGGGTCATGTTTACTAGAATCTATGGTAACCTACCGCAGTTGGGGAATTTCCCTAGATTAACTCATGAACAATTGTTATTGATTGCTTTAGGGCCTTATCAAATAAAGCAATCCCGATCGTATTATGGCGAATATATTAGAGGGAATGGCGCCTATGAAATAGAAGTGTGTCCAGAACGTGATCTTTCTGAAGAACTGGTCTCACATATTGGGGGAAACAATCCTTATTTATTAAGAGGACGAATTAAATCGAGGCATATAAGTCAAAGGATATATTATACATAATATATTTTGTTCGTAGTACTCGACTAGTAGTACGAACAAAATATGTCGACGACTAGTAGTAGTCGACTGCCTCGGTGGCGTAGTTGTACTACGGTACGGTTACAAAGCTGAGGTCTCGGGTTCGAATCCCGGGTTGGGCAAAGTGATATTGGATTTTTCTATTCAGTATCAGCCCAGAGTCAGGAATTTGTGCCCGATATGGCGATAGGCTCGCCACCTATCACATTGTGGGACGGAACATACAAGGCGAAATGTGGGTGCCCTGGCACCTCTGCCTACCCCTTCTGGGAACAAGGCGTGAGTTTATGTATGTATGTATGTATGTATGTATATTTTGTTCGATGTTGAACCTTCTAGCAACTGTCCATTAGATGCCATCTTAGGATATTATTGCAGCTGCTTGGTTGACAACAGAACAGTAGAATGTTGTTGTCATGTAATGACCACGATCCGGTATTTAAGCTGAGCTCTGTATCGGAACAATGTTTGTCCGCCAGCTTAATTTTTAGGCGATATTTTTGTACGTATTGTTGAATATTAATATAATATAGTCGCTCTAATGTAACATAGTTCTGACACCAGTAATATTAGGCTGGTTGATCTTGTTGCGAGGTTCGGGATGGCTATAGGGGAGGTTGGAGGCCACTATGAGGATCTTATCCTGAACGATTGGGAACTCAAAGAAAGAGGTTCTATGCTCACTGGTGTATGCGAGTTATAAACAATACATTACACATTCTGTCTGAGAGAGCGCCCTTAGAGCGTTCACTGCAAGTATTAGTTACTGTATACAGATTCATTGATTCATTGGGTGTATTCAGTTTCAGTTAAGTGTCAGTAATATAAAGATAGGTTCGGGGTGGGTATAAGGGTGGTTGGAGGCCACGATGAGGAACTTATCCTAAATGATTGGGAACTCAAAGAAAGAGGTTCTATGCTCACTGGTGTATGCGAGTTATAAACAATATATTACACATTCTGTCTGAGAGAGCGCCCTTAGAGCGTTCACTGCAAGTATTAGTTACTGTATACAGATTCATTGGTTGTATTCAGTTTCGGTTAAGTGTCAGTAATATTAGGTTGATAAAGCGAGGTTCGGGGTGGCTAATAAAGCGGAGGTTGGAGGCCACGATGAGGAACTTATCCTGAACGATTAGGAACTCAAAGAGAGAAATTCTATGCTCACAGGTGCACGCGAGTTATAAGATAACGAGCTGCGCCACGAAGGCTGTGAATGTATTTTTTAATAATAAATATGTGTTTTGATAAAAATGATTTTTATTTATTTCATCCTTTGGTGTATATTATCTCCCAAAGCACCCACTCACCCTTGTATTGATTGAGACTTAAATAATTATGCTATGTGTGGGAGGATTGCAAGTAATCTTGGCTGCCACTAGCTCATTTCACGCCGCGCCAAGTGTATAAAAGAGGACGCGGGTTCGATTCCCGCACTAAATGTGACAGACTAATGTGAATCACTTGTATTTGTTTCGGGTCTGGGTGTTTGTGAAACCGTAAAATCTCTCGTAGTTCCTGATACCCATGATACAAGGATCGGTACTAGTGTGGGGTCAGGATTATTTATGTGACTGTTGGGTGTATAGGGTGCGTGTGTTCATGAATAATCTGTTTGCAACTCACGAGTATAAAGAATTAGTATACGTAAGACTGCAGGGCACAGCCCTCCTCAACAATCGACAGTATATATTGTAAACTTAATCTAAATCTATTGACGCATTCATAAAAATAAAGTACGACGATGAAGATTTTTTTTTCATGAAAAAAAAATGTGTCTGCAAGGGCCCTGGATTCGTTAAGAAGACAGGTTTTTTATATTTCAATGATTTTATGTGTTTTAGTGTATTATATAACTAGCGGCCCGGCCCAGCTTTGCCCGGGTACAAAAATATTTCTGTACAATAATATGTACGTATTATACATATAAACCTTCTTCTTGAATCACTCTATCTATTAAAAAAAACCGCATCAAAATCCGTTGCGTAGTTTTAAAGATTTAAGGCGACTTTGTTTTATACTATGTAGTGATTTCATAATTTTATATATCTTTTTAATTATTAATTGGGAGACAAAATCTATTTGTAAACGTATTTTATCAAGTTCAATAAATTGACAGATAACCTACAAACCTAACCTAAAAATAACATATATTTTTGTAAATATCTAAAACCCCTAAAGTTCCTAGGCTTTGAAACTTTTAGTGTAATAATCTTGGAACAAATATTATCCCAACAATGCAAAACTCATTGATGTACAGGACTAGGCACAGCGCCATACTGAAACTGTCCATGTCCTTTATAAATCTTAAAAAAGTAAGCGTACAAATTACAGTTCTATTATTATGTTAGATGCTAATTATTATATACTAGCGGTCCGGCCCGGCTGCAGATAATTTTTGAGTCCAATACACATCAACAATATATTATTTCGCATGCAACTATTTTATATTTAAACCCAATGTGAACTTTGTCAACTATATTGCTTTTCCCGTCCTTTTTATCATCTCGTGACCAAAAACATGAAATTTTGTCCCTTCCTGTTTCGCAACATACATTAAAATTTGAAAGAGTAGCAAACATTTTTATTTGAATTCCTGACTCATCCCACACACAAATTTTGACGGGTTAAATAGTAGCCGGGTTAAATAGTTGATGTGTACTTAAAGCGTGAAGAAGTAACACATACAAACACTTATTATATTAGTAGGATAAAAATGAATTAATAATTAAATTTAACCGTTCCATAAACAGAAAACCCATTTATGCGTTATGACAACTCGAACCTGATTAATTAACACAGATTATTATTGTACTAGTGAAGAACGACAAGGGTATGTTATTGTATAAGTATCGTAATTAATTTAAATAAGACTGATAAAATGAAAATAGAACGTACGGTCTTTCTAATTTATGAGTAAGGCTGTATGGATAAAGTGCCTTTGCAAATATTATATTTTATCAAAGGAAATTCCGTTATATTTTAATGAAGGTTTTATTCATTGAAATAAAACTATTATTTACGGATTTTATCGCGAATTTAGTTTAATTTTTACCAATTTAGAATTTAGTTTAGTTTTTTTTTTTTACATTTGTAAAATAAGTGTAGTTGATTTGTAACAGTCACAGAGCGGACGACCAATGCCTCAGTCCGCCCCGTGACCACGAAAGCTGTAAAGTAATCGAAACGTCGGGAAGTTAAAAATGTAAAAATTAAACTAAATTCGCGATAAAATCCGTAAATAATAGTTTTATTTCAATGTGTAACATTCGCGTAAATCTAAGAAACCATTATGCAAGGTTTTATTCTCTAAAAAGACCTTACAGAACATATACTAATCCTCCCCACACATCTTATTTAAGAAAAAACAAAAACACCGTTCTCAAGAAAACCCGCAGTTAATTGGATTTTATTCGCTTAAGTTCTACGCTTTTTGGGTATTTATGGTAAGGGTATAAGTCCAAAATCGTTCCCTTTCTTGTCTAAATTTGGCAAGTGATTTGGGTGGGCCAAGTCAATGTGCGGTTAATAATGGAATTGGGACTTATTGGATATCGGAAAGTTAATTTAAAGATGGTAGGATAAAGAAGATTCTTAACTGGTGTTTGTGGTTTTGAATGGGTTCTACGTATAAAAAACATGATTAGCTGTTTCAATCAGGCTTAAAAAATACTGTTTTCGTTTTAGTTTCTACTATAAATTTCTTGTTTTTCATAAAATAAAAAACAGCGATTTGTATAGGTATTTAGAGTGGTTTTACCCGATACAATTTAACAAAGACCCAACTACTATTGTTATATTTTAAAAATAGTTAAAATTTAAATACCAACTGAAAAGCATCACGAAAATTCAACATTGTACCAACTTAAGTACTTACTGAGTTTTTAAGATATTAAAACATATTACACCAATTAAAAGTTTTACTAATATACCTTTTTCACGAAATCCAACAAGAATGTTATAATTTCCTATACTATTACTTAGTATTGTTCAAAACTCTAAAACACTGCTTCATAGATCTATCGTATACTGCAATACATTCTAACACGAAATAAAACCATTTACAAAGCAACATTAATTGATATATTAAAGTCAGGCGAGCCTCGACGCAGCCTAATGGGAATGAAGAGGCGTGAACTAAACAAATGACCCGTACCTGCAGTGTCTATTTAGGCCACGGTCACTGCACTATTATTATCATATATTTTAGGAAATAGAAATCCACCAAAATAAATTACATATAAAATGGAACCATGATGAGACCATAATATGACCGTAGAACTAAGATTTTTGCTCTTCATGCCCTAAGTCTTATACGATATCTAACTTCAATTTCGATTTCTTAGTTTATATTGTGGCTTTAAAGTAGTTGACAACACGAAATAAAAATTTAGTTAACAGCCTGACGCAGTTTTTTAGACGCCGGATGTTAATCAAGAGGCCGCGAGTTCGATCCCTCATGTCATAAAAGTTTGTGCTGTCCACAAGAATTTCATTCGGGTCTGGGTGTTTGCGGAACCGAAAAAGTATCTCATAATTTCGATTCCCATCACACAAGACCTGTATCATACTATAGTGCCAGGACTGTATATGTGACAGTTGGGTGTATTTATTTATACCCAAGGAAGCAGTATATAATTGATATAAAGCTTTGTGAGGCCAACAAGTAATGGGAATGAAGAGGCGTGAATAAAACAAATGACTGAGGGCTGCGGTCTATGTAGGCCACGGACACTGTACTATTTACAAGCTCATACTTTACTTGTTGGGAAATAGGAATCTGTTTATATAGTTACAAATATTTTTGAGATTTGTCATTGAAAACTATCGTTGAAGTTACTGGTCTATTGAGCAATTGACAAAGAAGATTTGATATGAAATGGAGACCATTGTTTTGAGTCAAACATGTTTTTTTGCCCGGGCGAGTGTGAGCAAAAACTCTCTAAGAATTTGTAATACTTACGACACAGAATTTGTATCTTAATGAGGAGGCAATAAACATTACGATTTAAATGTTGTGTCAGCATTGCACTTATCAGATAAATTTCCTGTTCCCTGGTTGAAATACAAAAATTCTACCGAATAAAACTGCTCCAAAAAACAAACCGTTTGTTGCCAAAAATAGCCTACCCGGATACTTTACGTCGAATCCCTAAGGCTCGAAATTAGAGTCGAAATGAACCTTCAAATAACTTTAGCAATTGGACACGGCGGTTGCAGAGCATTTTTGTCTCCCCTTAAGTTACAGCTACTGCCCTAGTTTGGACCGTTCCAAAAATGTTCATGACTTATACAAGCAATATCCTGGTCTTAAATTATTTCTGCTTCTGAAAATTTCACGCTGTGTTGTTATTACTGCCATAAAATGTGATAAATGCTTTAAACGGTTGCTATAATACGCCATAACGCAAATATGAAAGAATGTCATGAAATAGTTTCAATAAAAGCGAAATTGTTTCAAGAAACTTGAACAATAAAGAAATACCAATTTTAATATGGTGCGTAGCGATTGTAGAGATACAAAATGTCATAAAATGTGGCCGCATTAGCTTATCCGAATCAATCCGTTGAAATTGCTTCCAAAATAAGGACTTCAGTACTCAATTCTTTCTAAAGTACATAACTACTAAACTCGTGATGGTAAGCCCATTGCATTCACGATAAGTCTGGATGGATACTAAATACCTTGTCGAGATATTGTTATGGCTTTTCAGGTGACAAAAGTACAGTAAATCTTAACCCAAATAGTAACAGAATTACGTAAACGACTATGACGAATTTCTTTAGCAATACATACTACAGTCGCGGACCAGATGTCAGATAAGAATATGTGACCAATAGCATGTATCCTTTCTTTCTCGCTCTTTGTGTCTCTAGTCAGTCCACTACTTAACATAGGCTTCCTCCAAGAATCTCCATATCGACCACTTAGAAGCAGCCTGCATCAAGCGACTTCCTGCAATCTTAATCAGGTCGTCCGTCCACCTTATGCCAACTTAAAAAAAAACAAGTTACTTTAACAAGTCAGTGCTTCTACTTAATTTAAACATGTTAAACATTCAAACTAGTGTGAAACATAAAAAAAAATTAGTACTAAAACAACTTCCTACAATCCTTCGTCGTACATTGCGTGTTAAGGGTTATAAAACCCAGCAGAACCTGCTTAACGAGTGTCAATGGTTGTAAATAAAATAAATGTACGTTATTTAGTGCCGGCAACTACAAAGTTTGTTTATTTGTTTACGTTGAGCGTGGGCCAATCGATGTAGCCGATCGTGTGATAAACTTAACAAATTGCAAGCCTTTGAGTGCTGCAGTTTCATTCTTTATCTTCTTGATTTTAATGTGATATGAAATACTATTCAATATAATATGACTGGCTTTTTTTTAGCTTAAGTGAAAATTATGAAATTTAAGGTAATTATCTCTATTATTAGCTCTTCTAAATCCTATCTAATACTGGCCTATCTAAATCATAGAAAATAATAATAGTAAATTGTTGCATTTAGTAAAATGAAGTAGTCTAGTGACTACTTCATGGTTAATTACGTTCGTAATACAATAGTGGTCTTATTATAAATTATTTCTTTTTATGCAATAGATTTGGTGAAATTTTTTAGGAGTAAAATCGTGAACTTGAATTGCTTCATTAAAATCATTCTTGCGTATTTCTTTTATAAAAGATTTTGATTTAAATTTTATAGATGCTATTTAATATTTTAAGAGCCTGCTTCTTGTAGCTACGTGAGCTTCGCGAACAAAATGAATAAAAGTCTAGCGCATTAATTCATTAGGTTTAAAATAAAAGCAGACATTATTATTTTCATAAAGTGTTTAAAATTTATAAAACATTAAGTGATCCTTGCACTGCATAATAAATTAATATTGCTTTAGTAAATACGAAAACTCGTAACATAGTAGTATATTACCTTTATTTGTTGGAAAACCAGTGACAAATCACAAAGGTACAAGCATATTATAACACCGGATTTAGCCTATTCCTATTTATTGTATTGTGACGAGCCGAGTCACATAATAGAGATGTGTCTAAAGTTCGATGCAATATTTTATTATTCCTGAAAAATATCGCTTATTAAAAATATATTATATTCATAAATTCGAAAACAACATCGAAATCTGGGTTGTATAATGACTGATATACATATTTTTGATAGTGCGGTGGGGACCAGTCTCTTTCACACGCATGCACCTTATTTAGGATGATGTCAAGTCGTGCATATTATACTCTTCTATTACTCTTACTTCTATTACTTCTGTTATAATTTTCCTTTTTACTTAATTTTCTTATTACTAAACAAATTTTACTCATCCCTATTAATATTTTACCTGCCTTTATCCCACATGTATCCGTATTAAAATTAATAACAAATAAATATATTCCGCACCATACCATATAATGCGATAAGTTAGAGAAAACGTGACGCAGCGAGCCCCAGCAAGCTTACCTTTATCTAGAGCCGTGAAATCACTCTAACATATAATTTAATTTTCCACCTTTCTTGCGTAAAAGTAAAACGTATTAGCTGTCTTACAAGCTAGTCTTTTTACCGCAACACCTAGGAATTATATAACAATTCTTAAGAAAGGGAAAAATAATATTCTTTAGATTTCAAAAACTATATTTTCTTTAATCCGCTTTAATACTGTATGGTTAATTACCTTTATATTTTATAATACAAGTTAAACAACTCTATATAGCAAGATGACTATTGATTATATGTTTATTGAACATAAGTTTTCATTGTTTATGATTTCTTTGGTTTCTAGGTATGTTTTTTTAAATTTTATTATTTAATACAATAATGACAAACTGCACGAGATAAATGAAAAAAAAAAAATAGATATTTTGCATAAATAAATGTACAACTTAAACTTCACGTCGTATCTACACTCAAAAGTTGTAAACAAAATGTTCACATAAAGAGTGTTCACACCAGCAACTTTGTCATACGTTACAAACTGCGATAAACCTCGTAAGAGATGGCTCTAAACTCGGTTACATTAACAGCAGTCGGGCTTTCAACGGGTTTGTTTTACTCCTTGCCACATTATAAACTGAATTATTTCTATTGTAACAAAACGCCTTTGAGGATCAGAACGAATGTATTAAGTTGTATCTTATTTTAACTTATTTTTAAAGTGACAATGATGAGACGAATAAGTTACTCCTAGGCATTGCTGTTTGATACCACTTAAAATAACTGCTTTGTTCAATACTAAATAATATACAAATTCAAAATACGCAACTTAATTTTACACGCATATACATTCCAATGTCATATTCTACACTGCATTATATACGAAATGTTTAGATAAAGAGTATTCACATCAGCAACTTTGTCATACGTTACTCATTACTAACTGCATTGTTCCTATTTTAACAACAAGGGGTCTTTGAGGATCAGAACGAATGTATTAAGTTGTATAGTATTTTTGTTTATTTTATTTGTGATATAATGATGAGTAGATCGCTCAAATAAACACGGTAAAGAACTTAAAATTACAAAGTACTGCACGGTTGATCTGCGCTCCTTATGCCCATCGGATGCTAAGCTTCTTAAAGACCAGGAATCAATGGCTACAATATCATTCCAACCAAAACACTACAATCAATAAATAAATACCCCCAAAAATACATAGTCCTGACCCTACACTAATAGTCAGATAGTCAATAAGACAGTCCCTTGCATATACAGGACCAGAATTGATTAGTTAATCAATTATATTTCATGATGATTCACTGTACTTTTAAATAAATTATAATTAAGTATATAACGATAAAAACACACAAAGCCAACTTAATATTACCTATATAGCTACTATATTAAAGAGTAAATCTGAAGCTACAGAAGTCATTTTCCAGTTTCGAGTTTGATCCCCACACAAATAAATATTTGTATGGCCTACGGGTATTTGTCCGAATCGGGCCGTTTGTGCATTGAAAATTTGTTTGTAAAAGAACCGACGACATTGCAGCAATCCCCTTATGCAATTCTTTTTAATACATCTAGGCTTTTCACCGAAAACATTTTTTGTCGCTATGCATAACGAGATGAGCCTACCGTTCGCCTGTAAGTGATACGACCATAACACCATGAAAAACAATGCAATTATTGACATTCCAGTGCTCGCCATCCTAAGACATAAGGCTGATTCTAAAATCACGCTGACCGCACGCCGACTGTCGTCTCTGACAACTACGCGTTGGTCTAAAACGCTCCTTAGGAGCTCATACATTTCAACTGTCAGCGCTGACGGCCTGCGCGCGGTCAGCGTGACTCTAAAATCAGCCTAAGATGTTAAGTCTCAATTAGACCAGTAGTATCTCTGACTATAATATCCTTCAAACCGGATCACAGCGCTGCTGTTTGGCGGACGAAATCAA
This sequence comes from Hyles euphorbiae, assembly GCA_023078785.2. Lineage (NCBI taxonomy): Eukaryota > Metazoa > Arthropoda > Insecta > Lepidoptera > Sphingidae > Hyles > Hyles euphorbiae. The sequence goes on from CM041049.1 coordinate 6,983,274, forward strand.
CATTGCTGTGGTACCTACCCAAGCGGCCTCTCAGATATAAGATACCTATCAGTATAAGTCCCACCTTACAACTGATCAATAATATCGATAGTTGTCGCCCATAATGATAGCCCAATGTACGTATTACCACACACACATACACAGCGCTTATGACACTGAATTAATATCAATTAAGGACACGTTTATTAAAAATGAGTAAATCTAGACTACTCACCAAACTATCCATTAAAGCTGGCCAGGCGTGGTCGACGCAAACAAACGGCCCTTGGAACAACACACATCACCACACACACACTTATACACTAGATTACTTACACTCCACTTGACTATTCACAAATCACATTCACCATCACAAACCACAAACCCGAAAATGACTCGAAAAGACGCGAGAAACCAGTGCAGCAACACAGCACGCACAACGCTTTCACTAACATACCCGAAACACTAAAATATAAAGGTATTAACAAGTTTAACGAAAACAAACACAAGTACCCTCCATGAAATTATATTTTTGATACATAACATAAATATTGACGCTAAGCTAAATAAAATAAATAAATACGCCCAACAGTCATATACATAATCCTGACCCCACACTAAGATCTAGTCTTGTGTCGTGAGTATCACAAACACCGATACCCGAAACAAGTAAGTAAGATAAGTGGAAACAATAATGTGATCATTTTTGAAGGTGAATGTACCTATTGATTACAGGGTTAGAGAATTAACAGCTGTTCTGTTAATGTTTTGAGTACTGAACGCAGTGAAGAGCCTAATAAATTCTAAGTGATGTTGCTCTTATTTGTAGCCAGGCGAAACCGTACCATCAGGAGAAAGGCTTGGTCTTGTCGTCATTATAGCTATTCATTCATTCATCCTGCTCAGGGGTTATCCCAGCCGGACAGTACGTGGTAGCCTGTTGGTAAAAGGAAGAGATGCGTCTGCCAAAATTTTCACGATGGTCGCAGGTTCGAACCCCATGGTACACCTCTGAATTTTCGGAGTCACGTGTGTATTGAAGGTCAATCGCCACGCACTATAACGGTGAAGGAAAAAATCGTGAGTAAACCTGTACACCATAGCGATTTGTATGTATTTCTATGGTATGTAAAGTCCGCCAACCAAACTAGGAGAGCGTGGCCGATCATATGGCCTAACCACTACCAACCTCTCTCTCATGGGCTTATACAGGTATCCCGGCTGGTACAGGAGTCCGCTTTCCGAACGAGTTTCCTCTATTTCATCCGGACTTCATTATTATGACTAATAAAATAATAAATATTTAGCCCATAAAAAATAACAGTATAAACAACGAATAGATTAAGTCTTAGATTTGAGTAAAACTATTTTAACAAATATTGTTCATACCCTAGAACAGCCTCCTAATGATAAGAAATGTAAAGCGAAAAGCAAGCCGGCCCGAGGGTATTTACTTTCCTACATCAAAATAAACATATCTTACAATACACATAAGTATGGTCCTGAATCACTTATTACAAAGTCACATTTCATAAAAATATCAGACGCGCTTTCGCCTAAGAAGGGTATCTAAGAGGCTTAAAAGGAAAATCTTCCCAAAATGTCTTTACTTTCTATGTAATAAGGCTCTTCGTATATATGGCTGTCTATATGTTCCAGTTATTTTCCCCATCGCAACAAATATTACTATATAAGTATTAGTAACTAGTTTGAAGTATATAATACAATATAAAGGGAGCGCTGTCATACGAGTAGGTACTTATGCGGATTACATATCATTGGGATATGTGTGTTCAGGCCTCCCCCAATGATTTCCACAATAACCTGTTGGAGGCAGCCAGCATCCAGTGATGTCCCGTGACTTTTACCAGGTCGTTTGACTACCTTGTGGGTGGACGTCCTACGTTGTGCTTTCCGCTACAGGGCCTCTATACTTTAGTAAAAGACCCTATTAAAAATAATGAAAATTACTTTAACATTAGAAAATAGAATTATGTACACTCATTTTATGGTGACAAAGCTAGGGTGCTTGAGGATAAGCAATTGTTGTTAGCACCCCATGCTACATACATATATACATACAGACGAAGCTTAAAAGCGTGTTAAAAATGTTGACATTATTTGGAACATGAAATTTCCCATCAGCGGGATCTAAACGAAAGTGATATGACAGCGTGATCCTTGTTTGTGTTCAAGTATTCGATGTCGCAGGTGCTATGTGCAACATACTTTACAAGTAAACCTTGAGCTTACACTAGAAATTGTGGTTTATGTTCATGTAACACACACGGTTCATTTTAAATTTAATTTTAGAAGACGCGTTCTGATGAGCAATGTCATAACACTGAAGATAAAATGAAGTATGTGAAATTATATTTTATGACAATTTAAAGGTATCCTGGGCAATGTAAAATTAAATAAAGCGTTATTTTCTTATCCATATCATCATCATATTATTGTGCTAAATAGAGGGGAAATTTACCTCGCCACTATCGTCTGACATATATCACTGCTTGGTAGTGTTCCCAATCTTACATCAAATACTTAACTTCTAGAACCCGTATACTTTAGTTTTGCGCAGCTCTAGATTAGTTATTATGAAATTAATAAAATTTAGAAATTATGTGTAAGCTAAATGATGAAATGAATGTTACACTAGACTAATAAAAATACAGTCGAATTGAGAACCTCTGTCTTTTATTGAAGCCGGTTAAAAATAAATAGGAGCATAAGCATAAATAGCACTTAAAAGTCCGTATACCAGGTAAAAATATACGCAACATTAACACCGATGGAGCATTTCTAGATAAATTCGACGCGACGCCCATTAGAGAGGCAATGGCGAAACCACATGTCCTTCGGAGTAATAGACTAGGCATGAGTGTAAGTAAAATAAATACTCGTGAAATAGGCCCAGATATTTTACCGTATATATTCAAAGTATAGCTACATTTTTTTTATTGCAATGAATAGCGAGACGAGCATGCCGTTCGTGTGATGGTAAACGAAACGACCGCTCATGAAGAGTAGCAAAACACACACACACACACACAAGATTTTAAGTCTCATTATGTCCAAAAAGTACTCTGGCTACAATATCTTTGAAACCGAAATGGAACAGTGCAATTAAACTCCTGTTTGGCAGCAAAAATGGACATTGCGGTAGTAGGTAGATACCCAGACCTACCACCAATTTTTACCACTATATTTTCGTTACACGTATCGCGTGTGTTAAAAATATGGTTATGAGTTATGATATAATGGAGCTCGAAGAAAAGACGAATGGTTAGGAACATGACACATGAAAAGACGTGGGACAGGTAGAAGGAATGATTGTTATTCATACTATTATTCAAATAAACACGTGTAAGTATTCCATCTACTACATCTTTGTTAATGCTGTACGAAGGACATAACCGATGTATATTTTTACAGGGTATATCAAGACTGCTACCGAAAACGAAGTCTGGTGGTAGTTTAACACAATGTAAGTTATTTCGCATAGAAACGCGACAATATTTTTATTTTATTTTTATATATTATCATCGTGTTTGTTATGTAAATCCATAGTTTTCGCTATAATAATAATTTAAACCCTTGCGTACCATAGCTTATAAAAAAAATTAAAGGGTCTACACTATTATTAAAAAAAAACATGTGTTTACCACCCCAATACGACAACAGAAAAAAAAACAAAAAATCATCGCGTTTTTTTGCAAAAATGGTCAAACACAGAGGCCAACCACCTCACCACACCTAAATGTTTTTTTTTTTATTGCAATGAATGGCGAGACGAGCATGCCGTTCGCCTGATGGTAAGCGATATGGCCGCTCATAAACAGTAGCAAAATTCCACTGGGTTCGCCATTCTGAGACACAAGATGTTAAGTCTCAATATGTGCAGTAGTTATTCTGGCCACAATGTCCTTCAATCCGAAACACAACAGTGCATTTACACTGCTGTTTCACGGGAGAAATAGACATTGCGGTGGTACCTACCCAGATGGCCTCTCACCATTCATTGCAATAATCATTCATCACATATGAAACATGATCTCACATATGAGAGACCTACCACCAGTAGATGTGAGTTCGATTTATAGATCGAAATGTTGAACTTTATATAGATTTGGATTTGTCTATTTCTCCTGCCAATCAGTGTAAATGCTCTGCTGTGATTCGGTTTGAGGAACATGTAGCCGAAGTACTGGAAGTAATTCGATTTAACATTTTATCGCAGGGTGGCGAGCGTAACGGTATGTCAAGCATTGCTTTGTAATTCACTACTGTCCATGAGCGGTCGTATCACTTACCATCATGTGAATGACATGTTCGTCTCGGAATTCGTCGCAATAAAAAAATACTTTAGAAACTATAATTCTTTGTAAAAACTATAAAATATAAATTCTTCCATAATTTATCCATGAAAATTAATTAATGTGATATCGGTGATAAATTACCACTTTAAAATTAAACCCTATTATGTTTTTGCGCGGCGTGGACGGGCCGTTAGTCCGCTAGATTATTGAACAACGGGTCACGGGATTTCATTAATTCTCTTTACGACACAACGCAGGTAACTGAGCACCTAGAAAAATATACTCGCCGAAATGATACCATTAAGGAGGCATTTTCCCAATGTGCCTCCAGCTAATTTGATTTTCGAACCTCGAATTTCTGTTCGTGTAAATAAATTGTTTTAAATACCTTTCGGCGTTGTGGAGTATCGGAATTTCGAGAGGTGTTTACGGTTTACAGTTCATTACAAAAATAATTTTGCCGTTATTCTGATAATTCTGTGGAGTGACTATTATCAGAATATATTTTTAATTTCTATAAAATTTAATTAAAAACTTGAGGTGATAATTTTAGCATATAATAATATAGTTTTATTTTAATCCAGCCTTAGTTAGACACCGGCTGCAAAATGGAACGTAACAGGGTCGAATTCCGCATCGAAACGAATATTTGTGTGAACTACGGGTATTTATTTCGGGTCTGGGAGTTTGTGAGACCAAAAAGTATCTCGTAGTTTCCGATACCCACGAAGACTTAATTGATCTTCATATGGGGTCAGGGCTATATATCTGATTGTTGAGTTTATTTATTTATTTACTTGTTACATTTAGTAAAAGTCTAATAATTAGACTATCAAAAATAAACTTTCACAAAAATCCTAATCGGGGCTGTATTTGGATATGATTTCATCTCGTTTTGTATTAATCGTCAAACAAGGCGACACGATTTACTGGATGCGATCACAATAACAATCATGGCCGATCATAATCGGTTCTCCAATTAAAAATTATGTCAAACCGGAATCACACCTAAACGGATGAAATACGGCCTCACTGACTGTCCAAGGGACATTTAAAATTTCACGCCATCTCGCTTACCCGACAATTTCCCGACAGATTCCTAATCAAATTAAAATTTCATCGCGATTCGGTGTTGGGGGAGCGTTGGGAAAAAAATTCGTTACGTTCTTACTACAATTTCGGGCCGGTGAAACGCCAATGTTGCGCGTCTAAATTAAAAATGCCGTCCGCAAAAAAAATGTTTTTCCGTCGAGAATTCGGAATATTCAAAAAAGTTTGACCCGTGAATTAAAAGTTTCAAATACGTTTCAGGTATCTAAGGGGTTTCCATCGATTTATTGGGAATGCGGGCTTTGTCTTTGTGGGGTTTAACTTTATTTATTCAGCTGGCCGAGCCGGGGTGGATTGGTCTAGGAGTTGCCCCGAATATCTCGAAATTACATTGTACGGAGAAGTATTGGTTTTACAAGTATACCTGGAAAGGTATTTCTTTGATTTAGAAACATATTGCTTTCAGTTTAGAGTTATATTTACGTATTTAAATACTTTCCGATACCTTCGGATTGCGGTCTTGTTTATGCACTACGAAATATTACAATGTCAGCGAACTCATGATAAACATCTCTATGTTCGACATACACTATTGCCCTATAATATTATAATCTTTATGATAATTTTGAATAATGATGTACAACGTATTTCGAAGCAATAAAATGTAAAATGGACCTGGTAACATTTGCAAAAAAATAATAATGAAAATGAAATCAAATAAATAGTTTAAACTCGTAACATTAACATGATAGAAAAGTGTGATTTGTTTACTCACAATCAATCGATATAACTGCAGCCAGCTAAATAAAGAATAGTTCTTCTACAAACCATTTTACCACAGAACAGTAAATTCATCTGTTCTGTGCATTTTACTAACGAATTTCTTAGAAGCATTAAAAGCATACAATAGAATAAACTTGAAGTAAAAAATAAGCTCGTCATCCGCTTAATACTGCAGCAGGCGAATCGTTTCGTCCGTGGTATAAAATAAATAGCACTGCGGAGAATCCAGCGGAATTCAGCGACAAACTTGTAATAACGGATTCAGGAGTGGTCGTGTTTAAAATTATCCTCCGCGTTTGCAGGGTTGGATTCGCGAGAGTGTTGGAAATAGTCGGGGTTGTATACTTTTCCGATAAAAAACTACATGTACATTTGTTTTCTAATCTGAGCATACGAAAGCCGTTTGGGGACTTTTCTTGAGAATATTCAATTCAAACAAACAATCAAGTCTTTTCTCTTTATAATATTTACCTATTTGTATTTTGTGGAAAAAATATTTTTTGGAAATATTCTATCGCATGTGTTCATCAGGGATAATGTAAGATTTTAATGGATTTTTATTCAAACCTGTCTAGTAGTTTCAGAGATCGAAGTCAATAGGACTTCGATCAATACAATGAAACAATCACATGTTTCCTCTTTATACTGTATATTGTATGTAGAAGTTTAGAAAACACTTTTTATTTATTTCATATACAATACAATAGTGACTATCAAAAATTGAGAGAATTAAATCACATAGTAGAGATCCTGAGTAGGCCCCTGTATCTATAAAACAAAAGCTAATAATACTTTAAAATCAGCCAAGCGTTTACTGCAGTTTATAAGCAGATATAATATAGCCCAAGTATTTCTTTTAACTGCAGTTTAAAGCCAATATAATGCGGAATAAAACTTTTGTATTTTCTTTTATTATGCGCATGTATTTTTCACTAAGAAACTGAGGAAATGAAAGATCGTAGATTTAACAACAAGACTGCGACCATAAATTCAGCGACTTCTCCCAATCTCCTCCCATCCTTTCTTCTTTCTTTTCTCCTCTGGTAAGCAGAGGGTTTCGGTGCCGCTGGCATTGTCGAGTCCATGAGCAGCGGTAATCGCTAGACAATCTGCAACAATCAACTTTGTCTGGCCCGCCAAGTTATCATAAACTTTAGCGACGAACATGTAGCTCCAGGCTTTACCACCCTTCAATCGGCTTTCACACAAAAGTAGCATTTAATCACACAAATAAATAGAGCACAAATACCATACGAAGAAAATAATCGCACATCGAGTAAACACAGTTCCGATATTATTTATTCAAAATACCCCAGTATCCCAAGGCGCTAACAAAGATACTGTTCAAACGATAGCAACAAATTAATGATATTATACTATCAGTACACAAAAGCTTATCATGCCGAGGACAATGTCTGCCTCGCCAGGGAAATAACAATAACGATGCCGTCCGCACCTTGCGCGTCCTGCCACGATCATAATCCACTCGCGTTTTATATTTGGGCCGCTCAACAATTAAGCCGCGTTGGATATTGCAAGGAAATATGTTTTTGAAGCATATAAGTAAAGTATAAAAGTACATTACGTACAGAAAACAAAAAAATATGATTGCAGATTTGAAAGCTGCATTTATAATAATTAATTAGCATTTAAATATTACTGAAAAATGGTACCCAACTACCTCGCATATTGGTTGAAAATTTCCTTCAACATAGCACTAGAATATAAAGTTACTTTGATGTATTTTTTTTGACTGTACAAAAAATCAATTTAAAAAAATAGCTTTGCTTACAATTAAGAATTAGAATGGATGATTAAAGCATACTCAGGGAAGTGTAGGATTTTTTTTATACTGGCCCGGAATAGTGACTACACTGAGCCTTATGGTAAGCGCAAATGCCGTCCAGGCAGAGGGCATGGCATGGGACACCGGACAGCCATCTGATGCTATTCGCTACAATTATACCGGCCTGCTAAGATGCCTCATCACACTACGGCGAAAGGACCCGGGATCATAGGGAGCTATATAATTTTGTATATCGACCTAGCGACCTTCAAAAAACGAGCGTATTTCCTCCTCAAAGGTCGGCAACGCATTTTCATGCCCTATGGTGTTGCAGATGTCCATGGACAGCGGTGTTCACTTACCATCAGGTGACCCGCATGCTCGTTTGCCCCCTATAACATTAAAAAAAAATCTTAATCTAAGAGAAATTCCAAATTTTTTTTGCTCAAGTTGTAGCAGACAAAAATCGGATAACACTTTTCTGACTCAATAAATATTAGTATTTTTAATAAGTCTAATCAAATATATTATTTCATTATGAAAAAAATAGAAATGGCTTATAATCCCAACATTCTTTTAAAATAATTCAGTTATATAATACCCAATCTTCCAACAAATCGGTGTGAAACTAGCCGCAAATAATTTTCGCTTCACGCATTTAATCGCACAAAAGAGTTCAGTGGAGTGAACAAAGGGACAACAGGCTTGGGTATCATCAACGCTAACTCTCTTCCTTTATATATTTTATTTGAATGTACCAATTATTCACTGATTCAGATTATAAACGTGATATTTTTACATTTCGAGTGCTGTGTTGTTTTGATCGCGGTTAAGTATTAAAATAGGCACGAGTACTTACTATAAACGATATATTTTTGCTAGTATAGATGTACGGATTTGTATTCCCGTGGGATGTCAGGAATTCAAATACACATATTTAGCAAATATGTGTATCCATCGGCTGGCGACGCCCCTGACAGGAGAGGACAAGAGGATATGCTTTTCCTCAAGGGGCAAAATGACAGGAACAGAACGGGATATAACAGGACGGGCTGGGAAACGCAATATAGTCGATGGTGGTCCATTAAATTTAATTTTAAGTAGAAAACAGTTAGTAATCTAAGTAATATGTTGCTGATGTGGTCAGGACTCAAAAACCCATTGAAATATTTTATTTACGCATTTTATCGCAAATTCAGTTTAAGTTTTAAGTTCCTGACATGACGCTTCGATTAATTTACAGCTTTTTAGGCCACGAGGCGGGCTCAATGAAACAAAATTCACAATAAAATCTGTAAATAATAGTTTTCTTTCAATGTGCATTCGCGTAAAACTAAGTAACCAACCTATCTATACTTATGCGATTTATACGTTATCATTTTAGTATATCGTAGAACATAAATGCATTTGTTGAAATATAATGTTTCAGCATTTACGAAAAAAATTCAATACTCAGAACTGTCAGTAGCGCGAGTTGGCAGAAATTTACATTTACTTAAAATAATGGCGTGCTCGTTCTCCTAATTTTTTTCTTTTACAATTAAAGCGAGCTCTATTGACTTGGATTGCTTATATAATTTGGTAATTTGCACATTTGATACTGAAAACTCTGAGACGTTGAATTATACTTATTTCTATACGCATTAAATATTCTTACTTCTTAAATCTTATACAAGAAAGTCTATAGTGTAAGATATGCGATACTCGTACCTTATACAAAAGGCTTTATGTCTAAGGGGTGTCACTATCACGTTTTATACTGTCACAAGTTTATTATTATGTAGCAACATGGCCCAAGCCGTGGCTACCTTTATTACCAATTTATTACTATCACAGGGTTGTCACATCGTAAAAATACCTGTAAACGGGTCGTTTCAGATACCCTGGAGTATACTATAACCTTACTTTCCTGTATTTATATTTTTTGGTAAACATACTAAGAAAATAGAGATTTAGATTGTGATAGTTATTATAATTACTATGATAAACTAACTTGCTCTGTGATTTTTTTAGATATTGGGTAGTAGGTAGGTTTTAATATTAGTGAATCTTAAAATATAAAGTAAATGAACCATCACTATAAAACATCACCCCAATTCAATCAAATTTTTTTCTGGACTCCTTAACGCCCACCTCTAGGTCTCCAACGCCCACAAGGTGGCGTTATCGCCCACTTTGAGGAAGCCTGCCCTAGAATAACACATAGGCTACTTTTTAACCAAAAAATGTAATGATCCCGTGGGATGAGTCAGAAAGTCATCTAGCTAGGATCTTAATTATCTAGAAATATTAGTGAAGTATGTCGTTTCATCCTGAAATCATTTTACTTAATTAATATAGTGCAGACTTGATAAATTATTACATAATAGAGATACATACTTAGTACTCATGCCTTCTATGTTTTAAAATTAATAAACACATTTGTATAAAGATAACTTCTACAACTAAACACTTCCGTAGATTTACACAAGACTTTCTTTTCCCTGCAAAACTTTCCAACCAGAATTTTTTTAAATAAATTTCCGCTCTTTCATCATTATTTTAAACTAACTCCGACGAAGAAATCAAAATACTACAGCAACAAGAAGCACTTCGATATCGCCATTATTATTCCAGGATCTAACGGCAAAGTTTTTCAAAGCAAAGCCTTTCCGTTTGACTGATAAAAAATAAGTGATGTCAGAGGGACTCTAAGATCTTGCTATCGATATCACTCGGTGAAAGGATTCGCACTGAAAGAAATATAAGGATTTAGCTACACTAACAAGGGGATTTAACCCCTCAAAAGACTACTGGGACATCTCTAATCTTTACAAACACATTTATAAACATAAATTTTTCATTAAATGTTTTATTTTTCCATCTCCATATCCAAGGTGGACGGTACAAGATTGCCTCGAGCAACCCGACCTTGTACTGCTATGGAATATAATGTTTTATTGGGTAGGTTATTTAGTGACCAATACATGTTATATTAATAAATTAATACATTTGATTTAATTTACTACCTATATTATGAATTAGAAAACTCAATATTTTTCCTCATTGGAGCAGCAGAAACTGTAACAAAAAGCTCTTCCAACATTCCAAAACGTGTCAAATTACAACTTGTAATAAAACGCAAATTTAGACTTTATAGTAAAAATTGTCTTTTATATGGACTTGCAATTACTACTATCCTTTTCAATCCCATTAAATCTAGAGTGCAAAGAACCAGTGGTCTGCGTTTTTTTTCTTTCACAGAGGCTGTTAATTTTCATTTTTGAAGGTGTTATATAAACGGATTGAAAGAAATGTAATTTCATCTCCATCCCTTCAGAAAGGCTTCGTTTCTAACCGGTATCGGATTTAAAGATCGGCTCTGTAATCTGTCCTAATTTACTTTGAGGTATTCCGCGTATTGAACAAGTACAGATAACTTATCCTGTATTTATCGAGCGGAAATAAAATCGGACATCGGTTGAATGTATCTATACATCATAAATATATTTTCTAAATTTGAAATATTAAAATATGTATATTTTATGTCTTTTCTGAGTACATACAGTGCAGAAGATAATTCTGATTAGTTCTATATTGTGTTATTTTTGGAATAGGAATATACATTGTATCCATGAATTAAGTGTGTTACACTGGTCATCCCAAGATACAGATATAACCTAATTTGGGAGCCAGGGAACCAAGATTAAAGTCTGAACATACTTCATAAGTAATTTTGTTTTAGATATGAAACTTGTATATGTTTTGTGCAAAATGTAATTATTTTTGGAGTAATAAATAAATTTTATTTATTTGTTTATTATAATAGTTTATACACTACATATAAAAAAATGTGTTATATTATTAGTAAACCACGCTAAACTTAGTTTTGGCTAAAGTATAAATGAGCTGGCTAGGAGACGATAGAACCACAAAGATCTACGACTTAATGGACACATTTCTTTATGTGAGTAAAACATTTTCTGGTGCTCTATAACACCTGCCGTTACCACTTACCATATTTACTGCAAATCAAAATATATTATATGTATTTGTTGTTTAATTTATAAACCAGGAAAGCGTTGAACCCACAGAAGTCTTAGCTAAATTGCGTAGTGTCAGTTGACTATCCTAATGTCTCTTGGGAACACCAAGTACCAACCGCCGTAAAACCCACAGCGAAGCCGAGAAATTATTTACAAAGACAAGCATATAAAAAGGAAAACATATACAATTTTAAATTATACTCAGCCTGCAAAAACATTTTTCTTTCGAAATATATATTATTACTATTTATCTGATACACGTGCCTTCGAAGGGGATTCAGGTTTAAACCATCATGCTTGCCTAGGGTAGGTAAGGGAACTTTACATACCTTTCAGATTCTTGAAAAGATGCCTAACTTATCCTTCAGATGAAGTGAGCTATGACTTACTACGAATACTCACAAAAAGTCGTAGATTCTGACGTGTGTACTGTGGGTCTCGAAGTTCCAAGCCCTAGTTTGTATGAGCGCCGCGAAGTGAAAATATATTATGGATCACTTTGTTTTAATTACTCCTAAAAAAAGAAACAGTTTAATTTTAAACCATTACTAGACTATTTTTATTAAATCACTTCGCACTTCTAGTAATAAACCATAGCCGGCAATTGAAACAGATTTCAAATTCCCGTTCGTTATTTGCAGCTTTATTGGAAAATAAAATTTGTCAATTCGTCTTCCCTCAATATTATTTAACTAACAGTTTCACACAAATATATATTACAGACAAGAAGCAAATTCTATGAAGCCGCTTGAAACAGGATCCGTCAAAGAGAATTCCCTCTGAGCCGTTGCGTCGTAGTTAAGTTTCAACAGGTTTCCGTCTTGGTGCAGATAATATTACTGATCTAACTATATTGATTCCAGGAAAACTGCAGATATATCAAGACGTCAAAACGTTAGAAGCTGTATGGGATAATTTAACACGGGGCCTTTGAGCTGGATTTATAAAACCTGATACAATCAAAACCAAGATAAACTTATTTTTGATTGCCGAAGACATCAGTTGATGGCGCACCATATGTTATGGTAGAAACCACGACATAATCATTGGAGCAAGTGTATCACAGCTGGGATCACCCTGTTGAGTAATATCAAGTTTGACCTCGCTAGTGTAATTGTATAGACGAATGATAACAATATGTTATATCGCTTTTTTTCTCCTTCTTTAGCCATAGGAACTGCTGAAAATAGGCCTCCACCAAGAATCTCCACATCGCCCTGTTTGAAGCGGTCTACATCCAACGATACTTTCTCACCAAGGGATATAGTTGATTAGACGCCGATTGTAAAACAAGAGACCGAGATTGCGATTCCCGCATCGAGACAAATGTGTGTATAAGTATTTGTTACGGGTCACGGTGTATGCGAGACCTAAAAGTCTCTAGATTTTCTGAAACCCACGACACAAGACTTGATCTTAGATTGGGATCGGGACTGTGTGACTGTTGGGTGTATTTATTTAATTGTATTGTAAGTGCATTGGACTTGGTTTAGCTTGCAAAGCCAGTTTTCGAACGGTTTTCGATGAGGAGATAGTGATGAAATTAATCAAGATATACAAATGCGCTAATGATGAAGAAACAATGAACTGTTTACATTTTTTATTTCACAGCCAAGAATAAACATGAAATGCTACACATTGTGATTGACAGACATGAAATAATTCTATTCAACGTCGCCAGACCAATAACAAAAACTTCATCTTTAGAATTACAACAAAAATCTCCACAATAAATTTTATTCCAACTCACAGCTCAATAACGCGAAACAGCGTTTCAACATTAATATAAGAAGTAAGTGCTCTTTCAATATTTCTGAAAATCATAAACTATTTCCCGACGACTATTATTTCTTCAAAGTTCGCTCCAAACAAGACAGGTAAGTTTTGAGACCCGAGAACCGGCTGACTTCAGCTACTTCTATAGATTCTGCCAACAGAGTTTTGACCAGTTCTGCAGTTACATTTTTGTTTATTTTCATATCTGCTTTGCAGGTGTACTTAGTTTCTCAGTATCGTTCTACTGTATCAGTAACTATAACCTCACACTCGCTATGGCGATCTCGTAAGCCACGTTTGCCAGTGGCACGAGTTTTATTTACATTGAACAGAGCACTCAGGTTCAGCTAATTTGAGAATGCTTAGCTCTTTAAACAGCAACGAAATAAGAGAAGTTAACTATTCATAAAGTCTTGGTAAAAACTATTTGAATAAAGAACATTTCAAATTGGTTTCAAAATAAAATACAGTAGGTCCTCGGTTATTCAACAAACCATTTGCAGGACGGTGTCGACTGTCGAATTTGTCGGATTATTCATACCCCTTATAGCCCAGATATTTTCTAAATAAACCTTGTAATGCGATAAATTATACATCAAAGTTGTGACATTCTAGCTGTAAATAATGTTTAAAACAAAATGTTTAGTTACAAGTCGCATTTTGAAGTATAGGCATGTTACATTACAAGGGGCGCCGGATTATACAGGAAACTGGTCTCCGCAACATAGATCTTAAAGAACTCTCTCTTCTATAAATAATAAATGTAATTCTTCATTATAGAAGAAGCTCTTTAAGATCCACGTTGCAGTTATCGATTACTGCGAAAAGTATACCAATTCTGTGGTGATGATATCACTACCTTATTGAAAATCATGATATAATTATAACGTTACTTTTTAATAAAACCATTACAATATGTTGAGGGGGGATGTGAGTAGTCAATTTGGGACATTCTCAAAAAATTTGGTTTCAAGAATGAACTCCCTGCATCGGTGTTTCCTGAGCGCTATGACCTGTCCTTCAAACGAGGCTTAAAGAGAGTACACTCGTTAAGGTAGGCAGTGACTTTGTTGTGCTGACCTCCTGGCACTGCAAAGGTCTATGAGCAGTGGTAAACGGCTGTTTACCATCAGGCGGGCCGCCAGCGCATGTGCTAATATAGGCTTAAAAATAATACGTTTCTTTTAATAATTTCAATCAAAAACTCAGAGGTAACTCACCTGATTCCCCAGACAGCAGCGAGTGTAATGATTTTCAGCTGAATAATTTGCTCGTTTGCCAGAGACCTAAGTTTTCAACTGCAATAAATGTATAAAGTTAGAGTACCTAATCAAAAAGATGTAACATCGAGTATACTCTATAAATAACCCATTTAACTTAAAGTACTCAGTGTAAATAAGAAAAGTTCTTTCGTCGATATTGCCATTATAATCAGTGCTTCCGCGGGATAGAACATATTGATCGACCTACTTCTGCCGACACGTTTTATATTTCCGACAATTCATACCTTTATCTGATTAAGCATATTGGTTTAAATGCGTATATAGCTGCTTTTATATATTCTATCAAGCATTTTTTTGTACATCCCATATTTCAGTTTGTGGGATTTCTTACCTCCTTTGTATTACGAACTGTATTAAAATTCTGGTAGTTATTATATTAGTAGTAGTATACTTACTCATCTATAAAAATCCTGGAGAGGCTAATGAGATCCACAGATATCGGCGGATGAAAGTCTAACCCGCAGTAAGTCATAAATTAAATGCCATAGAAATATCTGTGCCGACTGCCGAGCATCGGAGCATGGCTGAATTCAAGCAACACTAATATTTTACTCAGAGAAATTAAAAATATAACAACACACTACACTTTGATCATAGCCAGATGGCCGAGAAGCGATAAAAACATAACACACAATACAAATATTTTCAAATGAAGAAAACAATTGAAAGCATTATTTTAGAAACCACCCACGTATCCTTAAATACGTTTTTTTTGTCTAACTCCACCGTCAATATATCTTTGCGCTAAGTCGTAACACCAACTTTGAGCGTAAAAAATCCCGCATCTAATCGTGTGCCTAACAGCTTATCATTTGTAACCAAAACAAATATCGGGTGTCGTGCCCAAGCGGAAGGATTCACAAACAGGAAAACAGCGGATCACAACCGTACTTGTGATTTACTCAAGCCTGTTGGTAAAATTTCGCGAAACATAGGGTATTTCTATGTTTATGGATATTTATAGAATGCCGTCTTATTATTACACCAATTTAAACAATGAATGTCTGTTTTATATTTTGAATAGAGTGAAATGGTTTAAATATCAGTAGATATTTGTTTCCGTTTGATTGTTGTGCATTAGATATAAAATAGTGTATTTGTAAATTTTAAGATTCTGGGTCCGAATGTCAAGTTAGCCATGCGACTAAATGTGTTTTCGTAAGTACATCATAAAGAAATCATAATAAAACATGCACATGAAATATGTAGCACTGATCCTTCGTAAGCTTAAGACACTCGTAAGGTACAACCTTTCCAAGTTCTATTGAACCTTTAGAAGGGTAAATAGAAAGAAAGTACATAAATATTCACAAGTTTCTTTCCAGCGTTGTAGGCAATAACGCTGTACGAAGATAGAAGCAGGAAAAACAATAAAACTACTGAGAAGACTAGTTGTTGTTATGCGTAACTTTAATCAATTCGGGAGTAAAGTTAGCCGTAACTCATTTATAGCACTAATAAAAACGAAAATGCAAATCGTTCGATTAATATTAATAATGTTGGAAACATTGTACATTCTCGAAGATTTTAATCGAAAGGCACACTTACAGGCGAAGAATAATTTGTTTCATTTTCTTGCTTTCGTTTTGAACGATCTTTAAGTTCCTTCAAAGATACCGGATCTCATGTGTTACTATTGTTTGAATTATCCTATCAAAACACTAATTTTATCGCATACGCTACGGTAAGGTTACGAAGCTGAGGTCTCGGGTTCGAATCTTGAGTCGGGCGAAGTGGTATTGGCTTTTCTTTTCATTATCAGTCTGGAGTCAGTAGGTTGTGCCCGATATGGCGATAGGCTCGCCTTCTTTCACGTCGTGGGACGGAACATACATGGCGAAATGTGGGTGTCCTAGCATCCCTGTCTAGCCGTTCTGGAAAAAGGCGAGAGTTTATGTATGTATGTATACATAAATTTAGTGAAAATATGATAGCTTTTTCCTTCAGATTTTACCTTTTAATAAACAAACCTAGATACCTTTATAAGATATAAACGCTATTGTTCCCTAAAATTCGTCTGCAAAGCCTTGTCATAGTAAATAATGCAAAATTCCAGTTCGCAACACACATTTTGTCAATGTCACGAAATGTCAGCTCGACGTTTACCTCAACGACCTTAGTTTAAAACTGGGGGCCTTAGACAATAGCACTCCAAAGGCCTTTCAAACGCCTGTTGAATTTCCACCGGCCAAACTTATGTACAATATTGAAGGCAACAGAGCAACAAAGGGTTTAAATAATTGCTAATGAAGCCTACTCGGCTTATTCAGTGGGTGTCTAACGTCAAACTTCGTCTCTAGACGAAAATAAGGGGCCCTTTATGTTCACCAAAGCAAGAAATTGCACTGTAATTTTATTAGGATTGTACGAGCCGAGTAAGAGTTATGTAGGTACGGACTTTGGGTTCGTTTCTGTTTATGTTGCTGTAAATTTTATGGCTTGGAATGGCGCTGATTATTGTTTGTTAAGCTTACATATTTTTTATTAGATTATATTTTTTAGATTCATTATTCTTAATTAACACGCCCCGAAAACACTATTCCATTATTTTTTTATTTGCTGAATGACGAGTTGCGCAGGTCCGTGGTCGACCCTTCCTTGCTCAAGCCTAGACATAAAGAGAGGAAACATGACTATGACTTCACGGCACCCCGGGAATTCATAAATAAATAAAAAACATCCAACAGTCACATACATGGTCCTGACCCCACACTAAGATAGAGTCTTGTATCGTAGGTATCAAGAACTACGAGAGACGTCTGTCTTAAAAACACACAATAAATCACAAAAATTAAGAAATATCTCAATTCACTGAAATCACTCGTTACAACTTCCTTCAAAGCCAGGATACAATAGAATCTAATCACACCTTTCGGTTAACAGATATATATGTAAATCGTATTTATTGAACTGTACAACTTAATAAGCACTAAACACATCCACACATTATTATTCTGATAATATAGATACATTTAATGGCCTACGTGACCAATAAATTAAATTCATTTCATTTCATTACGAAATGATCAAAATAACCTCTCTATTCTTTGCTATTATCCGTCAATAAATAAACAGCAGCAGTATTTGCATATCTAACGCTAGATTTTTGGTCTTCATAAGCCTGACTCGTAATGGCTTCTTAATGAGGCCGCAAAAGGCTCTCAGTAGAAACAATATTTACGCACATTCATAATGAGCGGGAAAGTGTCTAAAACTCTGCATTTTTACCGCTGTATACAGACAGGCAGAAGCTCCATGCATACAAAGATTCTTATCAGCTTTATTAAATCTCTCAACATCTGTATGTAAAAACGGTACTTCGACGGAGTTTCGGGGTGGAAATATACTTTTATATTGTTGGAGCGAATAATATTATAATAAATAAAATATTTTTAATTCAGTCGTTAATTTTGGTTCATTTATGAGAATTGGAATTAGTGCCCAGTAAAACGTTAGCGAAATTGCATTTTAGAACGGAAATAAGCTTGTCAAACTCTATGTTGTTCTAGTGCCACTATTTCTAATGTGATATAGGTTTCAATTCTAACAAAATAATTTGAATTATACAGGATCGAAATCGTGTCTCTGAGAAAAACAATACGGTGAGAGGGATTTTGAGAAGGATGTATTTTAAAACCTAATATCATAATTTTCAAAACCTGACTGTTAGTTATAAATTAAATAAAATTATTTCTATTTGTTTTACTCTTTACCCATGATCATAGTGCACTGACGTCACTGCGCGCGCCGTAATCATCGGTAAATTATTTCCCGCGATAATTTTTAACAACGATAGTATGCTACCATTTTCTTCAGAACGAAGATCGGACTCATTAAAAGTTATATCGTGAGTACCTGATAAAAATTGTTCATTTCAATAGAAAGCGATTCGGTCGAACATCCCTATTAACCAAATTATATAAAATGCCTAATTAAATTGTATTTTAAAATAAATTCCAAACATTTTCTCCAATCGAGAAAGAAAATTATAGTCATCATTTAAGGTTTCTGTGCCGTCCACGATACCGAAGCCTCTTTGCAATTCCACACCGCATATTTCATTTTAATGTCGGATCGAGGGCCGCCCCTTACTCTCGCCTTCCATTCACCTCGCTAATTACAAATTTCTGCTTTTAAGTTTTTCATTCACTCAATTACGGACATTATAACTCGACTAATTTAGGGATATTAATTAAAACCACCGAGTTTCCATTAACATTTATTTTGTACATAAGTACCTACCTACACTAACAAAGAAGCTTATACAAAATAACTAGATACACATATATGAAATATTTGATATGAAAAATTACAGCTAAACGGTCGGCAAGCGACGAATTGAAAATGACTTTCAAATAATAACATTCAAAAATTACGATTTCATAAATAATTAATCTAAATGAAAAAGCGAAAACGAAACGTAAGCAAAACTATTAAAAAGTTATGTTGCCGTGTGCCAACCGTTTAACTTCACACTTCACAGAGATCGGACGTGTAATTAAATTTAGAATAACAGTGCATCCAACATCACACAAATACACTATGAAAATAAATCACGTTCAAACTTATACAAAATGACCGAATGTAGTAACTCTATAATTGGTGTTTTATTTCACTGGGTTTTAAATTATATTGTCTCGTAATAAATAATACGTAGTAAATTAAATGTATTTATACAATGAAGCCTACTGAAGAATACAAAATTCACCGCCCGATTACTAATAGTTACGGGATTATTTTTTTATAATACCAGTCAAAACCAATCTACATAACTCAAATGGGGTATAAAATATTGCAAATCCTATATTGCCATTTATATTTTATTTTTTCCAGAAAAGTTATGTAGGTCTTAGCAATAGACCCCATTGTAGACATAACATTGAAATGTATCTGTATCAGCCCATATACGTCCTACTGCAGGGCACGGGCCTACTCTACAATCGTAAGTACGATTGAGAGTGGTTAGGCCATATAGTCCACCACGCTGCAACATTGAAATACTAAATGAAAACTAAACTAAATAACCCACATAATTTCTACTAGAAATGCATTTAATACATTCTAACATACTTTCAGTAAAGGAAGCCTCGGTTACATTGCTAATAAGTATAATTATAAATAATAATTATGTTTATTTATTGTATGCAAAAAAAAATCTACGGTTTCGAAGAACAAAATCAACTGTCATGTAGTTTTTGCATGTCATGCAAAAAATAATAATGAACTTAAAATCTTAAGGTGAAATCACTCTAAAGTATTTCGTCTTACGCATAAAGAGCGGTAAGTAAGCGGCCAACTGACCAATCAGGTTACATACAAGGTTTTTTCTATGTAGTCTGTGGCCACGTCTCAAGCATACGACTTATAATGTGCACACAACAAAAACACAAAAGAATCCATTGTTCAGATCGCTATAAGACGCGTTTCTCTAGAATTTATGGCCGCTTCTTTACTCTATGTGTAAGACGAAATACCATAGTGTGATTTCACCTTATTAATTTTCTTGACTCTATTCTTAGAACCCGTCTATTTTATTAATACGACTTTGATAAAACTAAATGTTGATTCCAATTGATTTCCAATTTATAAATATTCGAAAGGATCTTTGTGGTCAGATGGAAAAGGGATCATAAAAAGGATTGGACTTAAAAACTTAATATATGTTGTTCGACCTATGTGTACTAGTTTTATTGTATTTAGTATTCACAACACTGAAGTTGATTTTGAAAACGAATAGTTGGAATTTGGTGTATTTTTAACAATAACATTTCCTCAATATTATATACGTACGTTATGCATTCTATTTAAATACTTAAACATCCAAAACATTTATATAATTTTCTAAGTGTCCATTACTGGTGTCATAATTTAAACAATCAGGGATACAATTAAAATATTATAAACTTAACCTAACTACGGACAAATGATTACTAATAACATTTACGTTTAAATACCATTTATACAAAAAAGACAATGTTTATTACTTTTTTTTGTTTCTTTTTTTTTATGTCAGCAATAACGCAAAAGCACCCATAAATTTAATGCTTACAATTAGTTAAATGCTGAATACAACGAAAGGCAAAACACGTCACAAAACCTCGAGCACACGATAGCAGATCATTTACATTTGTCACTATGTCTAAAAATAGAAGCACGCTTGTGCTAATTAAAAAAATACTCAAAATATCAAAAATAAAAAATTATCGACTGTTTTGGTTTGTGTTGCCAAAATTACAAATCCGTTTACGGATTTTTGTCACCTAGCAACACCCAAGTCAAACGAATTACATTTTTAGGTCAACTTTTATGGGACTAGGGACTTAGCTCCAATTTTGTTAGCATTCAATACGAACTTTGCAATTTTGCTTTTGCAAAGAGACGACTGGAGCCTTTTCTAGTCTTATAAAAAAATAATTGAGGACATTTGTCGATAAGATTTTATTAACTATGTAAGTTCACATAGAGCTGTTACAGCTATAAAATCATATTCTACAATAATTGATACGAATTATTTTTAAGTAAATGACAAACGTGTCAAAAATACTTAAATAACATTACAAATAATTTTAAATAATACTACATAAGTAGAAAATATTTTTCGATAAGACAAATGCAAACGAGCCACTGTGTCAGCATCACATAGGGAAACTCATCTAAGTTCTAAACAGGAAGACCTGGCAAAATAATAGCGACCACAAAGCGAAGAACATGCAACGATATTCACATGCGGGAATCAAAGGAAACGTGGTGAAATACATTAGTATATCGATACGACGACGGCGTCTTGAAGCGCTGTGTTCAAATGTGAAAGGCTATAAAATCGATGCTCAATGTGAATAAGGATTAGTGTAAATGTGTGTAATAAAAACCGATAACTATAGAGTAAATACGCCCGCTACAACCACGAAGAAATTGGAATAAATTAACAGAGTTTGATTCAAAATACAATTAATGAAACACGAGTATGCAAATCTATATTTAATGAAAATATTACGCCACTGAAACATGAATTATATTGTAATAAACAAAAATGACGAGCAGACGTATCGACTCTTAAATTATCCCTACGATAGCGTGCAAGTAAATTTGAAAGTCCAAATGTGATAAAGCACGAATGGGATACATTTACACCGTGGGAAACACTAACAGTGTCACACATTCAATAGCGCAAACACAACGGCGGAGTCACGTGTATGTACACGATGTGCACGGGACAAGGCGGGTAAATTAAGGCGGACTTACCAAAACGAAGCGATATTAACACAATAAAACTCAAACCAAAACGGAAAAGTGCATCACGTCAAAAATACCTACATTTTTTTTGTTTTAATATATTTTTCGTGTAATCTAAAAATGCATTCTATTTTACAGATTATTTAATGAGTTTAATTGCGAGTATTGGAACGCTCCCACGCCCATACGTCGCGACATGGCCGTTTGAGTATTCCAAGGCTCCGAGCTCGTCGTGCGACGCGCCCGATACTATTCAAACAACAAGTACCAGCTGACATGAATTACGCACTTTCAGCAAAGAAAAATATGTCAAAACACTACTAACATTTTTTCGCCTTGCGACTAGTGAAATCAACTCTACTTGACCATTTATCGATTAGTTGTTATTTTATTCGTTATAATACCTCGATTAGTTCGTCCACGAATGCACTATGTTTTTTTTATTTTTTTTTACCCCTATCAGACACCGTGTTCTATGGTTGCCGTACGCACATCAATAATATACTTTCTCGTTATCATATATCCTGTATATGAGAAGGAAAGTCTTGTACTCTTGTGCGGTCGCCTCGTCAGTTTCCTATATCGAAACATTTGAGCCTTTACATTCAATAATGTATCGTTTCGACAAAGGAAGTAATGACGTCGACTCCCGCACCAAATCAGCTTTCAAACCGATTTCATAGTGTAGCGTAACACATTTTTTGCTCTTCGATATCACCTACGAAAATTACCTTAAGTTTTAGCCAATTTCTAATAAATTAAAAATTATCAAATTTTGAATAATCGATGACACAGATCTCGTGAAAATTTCTAATATCCCTCATGATGTGATTTCTTAGTCATTGAGACGTGACAATTCGTGATCTACAAATATATCCAAACGAGCCGTTACCTTCTGTTTTTTTTTTCTGTTGGTGTCACAGTTGCTTTTCGTTCAGTAGATCAATGTATTTCGGCTACAGTGGAGAATAAATGAGTGTGTTGGGTTGTGAGCGGGTTCACGTCTCGTGTTACGTAGTGTTCGCCTGTGGTGTTGGACAATGGTATCTAGAGTTGACATACTGTTAACTGTCATCGCGTGGTCTCAGGGCTAGTCCTCTGCGCCAGCGTCCTCACTGATTGTGTCGCTCGCTTTCTCTTGGGAAATGTTTTGACCTGTTAACAATCACCAAAATAGTACAAAAAAATAATCAAATCTTTCCTCTATAAATCTATAAGCTGAATACTGTAATTTGGTGTGCAATAAAGAGTTATTGTGTTGTATCGTATTATATAATATTAGTTTAGGTATTTGTATGACATACCCTTTTTCGCTGATGAAAGTATGCACTTCTTGCAGCTTATGAAGAAAAAGGAGACACGTTAGAGTTTGGCGTGGAAGGCATGAGATCCATCGTCTTGCACACCCACCCGGCTATGTCCACCTTTTCTGCTTCCGCTTTGCGTATCCACTCGTGATTCTATACAAAAAACATTACATTATCATTATTGTACACGCAGGTTTTGATTCTTATTACAAATTACGCACCATTTATCTAGTGTCAGGTAAATCTTATTAAAATATATTTTTTTATATTAATTGTAAAAACATTCTGTTTTGGGTGTAGTAGTGGGATTTGTATTTATTTTTTTCAAAATGATAAGATCCGCATTTAGAAAAACGAAAATAAAGGCAGGTATCAAATTCGTTATGAAAGTTACTATGATAATTATGTTTATACAGCAGATATATATATACCATCAAAGTCTTCAAGTCCGCTCGTTCGTCGGGGTTCTTTTTGAGGCAGCGGTCCACGAAGTCCTTGAAGTGGTCTGAGAAGATGCCGGCGGGTAGTTTGGGAGGCGGCTCATTCACGATGTAGTCCAGCAACTCGAATATCGCCATAGGACGAGGCGAGTTCGGTGCCTGGAGAGTAAATTACAAGGGATAATAATTTGATGACTGTTTAGTATAAGATTTTAAAACTATGACCACACAACGGGTTTTTATGTGATAAGGGACTGTTTAGTGCCATAAGAGGTAAGAACCGTGACAAGCATTTTTATTTGTTTGTTAATTTCTACTTTATTGCACAAAAATAATAATACAAAGAGAAATCGCATGCATAAAAAGTACAATTGGCGGTCATATTGCCGAAAGATCGATTTTTTTATTAGAAAAACGCTAAGCAAGTCATAGTTTATAAGTCAAAGCAGCAACTTTTCATTTTACAAATGCCCGAACTAATTTGCCCGATCCCATAGTCATATTGCAAAATGAGTGCTTAAAAGATAAATAACTTAGTCCAATGATATTATCGATTTAATTAAATACACACATAAAAATACAATTGTATTATAGTTTTATTTGCTACTGATAGTGAATTTGTTAAAGATAACATTATTAAATATTTTTAAAAAGTTAAGAATGGCTTCCTTCTTTTAAACATTATCAATAGTAAGCTATAGAAATTGCTCACCTGCCCTGGCGAATGGTCTTCATTCTGTCCTCCAAAGATGGCGGCTAAAGTCTTAGCGTCCGGCGGCGGGATGGGATACATCCCGATGGCCATCTCTACAAGCGACAATCCCAACGACCAGATGTCCGATTGAACCGAATAGTGCGTGCCTTGGAGACGCTCAGGCTGAAAACAAATATATGCGTTCGTGATATACGCAGTATTTCTGGAAATATTTATTAAGCGAAAAAAACATTTAATTAATTTGACAGACCGATGCCCAAATACTGGAAAGCCAATTAACTTTTAACTCCTGTTAACTAGCTCTAATGACCTGTTAAATTGATTCCAGTTAAATATAACTTCGATTAAACCACTTAAGAATTAAATATTTAATGGGGCATTATTCATCCGATTCGTATTCTCGAAAGCAACTTAAGAGTTTGACAGCTGTCAAACAGTCAAATTTTTAAGAATTTCTAGTTTTAAGCAGCCGTCGTCTTAAGGCCGCCTGCGACCACTCTTAACTTTTTGAATTCTACATAAAATTTACTAAAATGACTCTCGCGTCGGTTTCATCGCTGTCTGATGACGATATAGCTTCATCAAGGCGAGTCAATCAAGAAAAAAATCAATGCTTTTGACAAATACAAAGAAGAAAACATTCAAACAAAGTGAGGTTCCGCCTGAAGAAAGAAACTGTTCTGCATCTGTGTTCCTTGCTGGAGACAAAATAGAACCCACTACAAATAGAAGTCGATTGATAAAAACTTGCGACCAACTGTTACTTGCTTTATGATATTCTACGACAGGCAGTTACCAGAAGATTATTGGAGATGTATTTCATGTGGAACAGCCGACTGTACATCACAAAGTTGCAGCAGAGTCGGTTAAACTACAAAATCGTGGCATGAAAATTCCCAACTATCAACAACAATGCCATATTGCGAATGATTTCTATGCGATCACAGGAGTGATTGAAGTTATAAATTTCATACATGTAAGGATCAAATCTCCAGGTAATTTCTACCAGGCCCGGATCTAGGGGGGGGCAAGTCGGGGTGCGTGCCCCGGGCGGCACGATCAGGGGGCGGCATATTGAATCTTCGGAGACAACTACAAAACTCATCAATAACGTAACACCACTTACACTTTTTTTTTCGCCGTGCGCGAATTAGTGATTATGTGATAGAGGCGTGTGAAAAAGAGATGAAAACTTAATACTTGGAATGTATAATAATTTATCCATCTCAACAATTACGTTTAGTTTCTAATATCCAATTTGTGTTTAGTAGTTAGTTTTAGTTGATTAACCATCGAACGTCTTTTATGTGGTACAGGCAGTGGCGAATTTACTAGTAAGCTGAGTAGGCTGGAGCCTAGGGCGGCAAATTTAAAAGGGCGGCAAATCTGGGCCAATTTTTTTTGTTTTGATTTACTGAAATAATAAAAGGCAATATTTTACACACTGAAATTATATAATAGTTAAAAAAAACTAAAATACACGCTTTAATAAGATATACAACTAAAAAAGTAAAAATAATTGATACTGAATTTAAGATAAGAAAATGGAGTAAAATACATATATTTTATTGTTACAAAGCGTGGGGTGTTTACAACAATTACTTATCCTCCTGCACCCCACGCTTTGTAACAATAAAATATATGTATTTTACTCCATTTTCTTATCTTAAATTCAGTATCAATTATTTTTACTTTTTTAGTTGTATATCTTATTAAAGCGTGTATTTTAGTTTTTTTTAACTATTATATAATTGTTTTGACTAAAAACATCCATCTACGGCTGTATTTCCAATCAATAACGCCATCTGTTGGTCAGTAGTAACATTTGACACTTGAAGAATACAAGAAGCTTATACCCAAATGGAGATTGCATTCCGTATATAAAAGTGAAGCACAAAAATTTTACCTTGAATGACGTCGCTGATGCCTGCTATCCTTTTCTTTAGCGTAACAATGAATGAACTTCACGTGAACTTCATTCATTGTCACTCTAAAGAAAAGGATAGCAGGCAACAGCGATTGCATTCAAGGTCAAATTTTTGTGCTTTAGTGTTTTATACGGAATGCAATCTCCATTTGGGTATAAGCTTCTTGGAAGAATACAATGTTAACGCCATCTAGCGATGAATGTAGCAATGGTCATCAATTATAAGAATAATTAATCCTGGCGAATCTAATCAGGATAATTATATATTTTAATCGAATTATTGTATTGTCATCGGTCTTTGACAGGTGTGCAAAATTTGAACGAAATCTGGCCGTTTAAAGTGGGTCAAAATCGCGCCCAAAGAAGTCAGTTACAAACAAACATACAAATATACAAACATACAAATATACAAACATACAAACATACAAACATACAAGTGAAGCTAATATAAAGCGTGTAAAAATGGGGTTTGAAAATTAAGAATAGTTAAAATATTTCAGTAATATGTTCCCACGTTTCCACGTTGACAATTTAATAATAAACACTTTATTAAATATCTATACTTGGATCTTCTTCTTCTTCTACCTGACGTTATCTCGGCCGGTGCCAGGGTCCGCCTTCCGGCAAATTCTCCTCCATTTCGCCCGATCTTCAGCATCCTCAATAGTAAGGCCATTGACCCTCATATCTTCCTTGATGACATCGAGCCAGCGCTTCTTTGGTCTACCCCGCGGTTGAGGTCCGGGAATTGAGGCTCAGGCACACATTACCGACGCACTCCTGCGGTTTCCTTAGGACGTGACCGTACCATCTCAAGCGGGATTCCTGGAGTTTATCAGCCACATCGCGGACACCAAGACTGCCACGGATGTGCTCGTTACGGATTTTGTCAAAACGCGTAACGTTGCACATCCACCACAGCATCTTCATCTCCGCGACGTGGACCTTCTGGACATGCCGCTTGAGGGCAGGCCACGTCTCAGACCCATACAGGAGCACCGGCCGCACGATGCTTTTATAGGTGAGACCCTTGAGCCTCATCGGCATCCTGCGGTCGCAGAGTATGCCCGAGATCTCCCTCCACTTAGCCCAAGCAGCGCTTATACGGGCTTTGACGTCAAGGGCGATGTCACCGGACTCATGCAGTACGGACCCAAGGTACTTGAACTTGTCCGTCTTCACGGCCAGTTCGTTCCCAATCACGATGCTTTGGGGGTCCGTACTCCCGCAAGCCATGTACTCGGTCTTCGCCACATTTACCTTCAGACCACCGCTCTCAAGCGTTCCTTCCACCGGTTGACCTTGCGCTCCAAAAGTCGTCGGTCCTCCTCCACCAGTGCAATGTCATCGGCATACATCCAACAACCAGGGCGCAGGGTCCTGGATGTGAGACGTAATGGCATCGAGCACAACACTGAAGAGGAATGGACTCAGCGCCGAGCCATGGTGCACACCGACATCAATCGGGAAAGGATTCGTATCGCCAACGGTGGTCCGAACGAAGGACTCGGATCGGAGGTACATGTCTCTGATAATGTCCACATAGGCTTCCGGTATCCCTTTCATCCTCATCGCCCACCAGATTGCCTGTCGTGGCACACAGTTGAAGGCCTTCAGCAGGTCCAAGAAAGCCATGTGCAGTGGCGTCTTCTTCGCTCTGTATGCCTCGCCAAGCATCCTGAGTGCAAATATCGGGTCGGTAGTACCACTGCCAGGACGGAAGCCGTATTGACACTCAGAGATAGTACACTCTTGGCGGAGCCTGGACTCGATGACGCGTTCGAAAAGCTTCATGGTATGACTCATGACCTTAATGCCACGATAATTACCGGATTCCTGAACACAGCTTTTACTCTTGTACACGGGAGTTATCACACTCAACCGCCATGAGCCAGGCATGTTTTTGGTATTTAGGATGCTGTTAAATAACGCAGCAAGAAGCTCCATACCGTGAAGCCCCAACGACTTCCACGCCTCTATCGGAATATAGTCAGGCCCTACCGCTTTCCGGTTCTTCATGCGACGAAGACTATAGAGAACTTCTTCAGGTGCAACAGGTGCAACAAGACCTTGTTTCGGGGGCAATTCGGGGTAGGACACTCCCAAGTAAATATCTATACTGGGATATTATAAAATATTCCAATAGTGATACTTTATAAAAAATCTTGCTTAAATGTGAAAAAACAGCTATTAACATTGATTATAGTCTTTAGACTTCCTTGCTAAAAATATAGTTTTTTTTTTCAAATTGGTTATTTATTGTTTACACGCACCCCGTGGTCAAGGGGTGGCAAAATTCCTTCACGGTTTCCTTTGCCTGGCGTAAGAGGCGATTAATAGGGGTCATTGGGGTCGCTGGCACACTCTAAGATGTGCGGCAGAACTCGTGGCTTCATAGCGGACGCCCACGGTCAGGGCGTCCGTTGCAGAGAAAATCTACGCCTATCTAAGTTGTGAGGAGCCATATTAGGAAGTGCGTCGGGTGGTACGGCGAGTCAACTACGTGTTACTCGCTCATCCGCATCGCCTATTGTCCGTAATACATCCAACCTGGCTGCAAAATCTATGCGGTACGGACAATAATTGTCCCCGTGCGTCAGATTGGAAGGCTGGAGACCTCGACATGCACCTTATGATCTCCCCGTAGATATCGATTAAAAAAAAGGTATTGTATTCACTCCGTTTTTAGGAAATTGAGTTTGAATCAGACCTGGAAGTTTTGAGGCCTGACAAGGCTATCCTTATAATATCCGTCATAATATCTGTACATACGTACAGATGTATAATGTATATAAATGCATGTGTATGATGTCCTACCACGAGGTCTATTTCAGTCTACTCTGCCCTATTAACCATAAGACGTTCTATGGAGTCGTTAATTCGTCGTGAGAAATTACCGAATATTCGAAGTATATGGGGCCGTACTATCTCGGAAAGACGCTACTTAATGCCGAGTTCTTGAAACGTTTGTGTGGAATTCGGACCTGATATTCCAAGCATTCCAACACCTCATCTCTAGGGAATCTACATTTTTCTTCTCCCGTAACGTCCATGTTTCAGCGGCATACAGAAATACGAGAAAGTGCTCGGACAAGCCTGATCTTTTAGTAGCTTTTGTAGTAGTACGATTCCTCCATATTTTCCTGAGTTTCTCCATTGCCCCTCTAGCCATCGCCATACATCGTTTTATCTCAATGATACAACCACCATTGTTATTTTTAAACAGCCCAGGATAAATGTACAACTGAACCAGTCTCGGAGGAGCCCAGCGACAGTTTGTGATGTGTATTGAAATCCCCCAAGACCATTTCAGCCGACGGGAACTGCGTCCGCCCGTCATCAGCCACATGGCAGAGATACCTAAACAGCCGCGTCGTCTCATCTTCCTCGTTGTGAGACCTGTAAAGGCACACGTCGATGCGGCTCAGGCAACCAAGATTCACGTGCAAACACAAAGCGGAGAAGGACCCTCCATGCAGCTTAAACGGTGACAGTAGATGTTCAACCGAATATACATACAAGCATACCCCGACTTTAGGCTTGAAGCTTTCTTCAAGCGAATAACCGGGGTACAGCAGGTAGGAATATTCGGCCGGACAACGAATCCGCGTCTCCATCAAGAAGAGCAAAGCAGACTAGGCCGTCTCGAAATGGTGGTGGACGGCATTAAGGTCGTTTGGAGTTCGCGGATGTTGGTGAACTCCATAGTGAACGCGATGGTGGGGTTATACACCGCTGAAAGACCTGCTTTGTTGAATTGCGCTGTCATGAAGTTGAAAGGATAGGTTTGATGAAGAGGCATCCAGAAGCCAAAGTCCGGGCATTAAGTAGGCCGAATGGGCACCGGCATGAAAGGGTCGGCATGTCGCTAAAGGTCGGCCACATCCGGTCACCAACTGGCACGACGTACCCGCCCAAGATTATGTGCGACATGGTGAGGCAGCCCCTCGTGGTGGTTAGCCACGATTGGGCTCTTGTACTGTACTGTCTCTTTGGCCGGCGGGTCAACACTCCTCCCTTTGAGAGCGATCAAAAATACGTACAAAATCACTATCAGATCACTATTACGGTCTTTACGCCCCGTGGACGGTGATCGCTACCCAGACGGACACTTAAGTCCTACCACCAAGAACTGTGTCACTCATTTGGCACTACCCAGGGGTTACGTGTAGGAAAACTAGAGTCAAAGCTTACAGACGTGTGACGTTAACCCTCAAAAGTGACGCTAATATAAAGCGTGTAAAAATGCTTAACATGGTGGTAAAAAAAAAAAAAAAAAAAAAGGACGTTTTTTCCCGTTAAGATAAAAATATAGGCAAGGGGGGGCGGCATTTTTCAGTTTTTGCCTCGCCTCGAAAAAAACCTAGATCCGGCGCTGATTTCTACTTATAATAATGTATACATAACTATTAAGCTTTTACATGTACACAAATATATGTTTTCTTATCCTATTTTAACTAAATGTGCTTCTAAAATGCCTAGCGTATTTTATATTGTGTATTAATCATTTAGAGTATCCCTTTTTACTGTACATAATATATTATTAATCATAGAATAGAATAATATATTATGCACAGTATAAAGGCACACTCTAAATGATTTCTACACAGTAATTTATATATATATATATGCTTGTTGGAATCAAAACATTTAGCAGGTAATTGGCTCTTCCCCAGCCCACTGTACCCCATATAACCAAGCTCTCTAAATAGTTGTAGGGCTAAATATATAATATAATATAATTAATCATACAATGATTTGTACTGATTGTAGCTATTCAGTATATACTGGAACAATGTTCAACTACAATAGTAGTTTCCTATAAAGAATTCAATTTTATGAATATATTTTTTCAATTTACATAAAATTATTTGTAGTTTGTAATAAGAATATTTGCTAGAGCTCTAATTTTTATTATCTTGTTTTTAGGAGGACCACAAGCAGAAACATTTAGAAACAGAAAAGGCCATTTTTCTATAAATGTGCAAGCAGTCTGCGACCCTAACTTGAGGATAAGAAACATTATAGGCCGATGGCCAGGCGCGGTGCATGATAGTAAAAATTTCAATGATTCTCCTTTATGTGCATTTCTGGAAAGGGGAGACTGAAGAAGCTTACAATCAAGACCATACTAAAACAAGAAACCCAGTGGAGAGGGTCTTTGGTTTTACAACAAAGATCTTCTTGTCTGCAAGTTGGGCTATACGTTTTTGAAAATTAGCTTACTATTATAGAGGCATGTGCTGTGTTACATAATATAGCATGTTCCCAGAATGATCATATATTGGAGATTGATCTTTCTGAATCATTTCCACCAGCTCCACATAGTATAACCAATGAAAATGTTGCAACAAGGAATAATATAATAAAATACATATTTTAAACCGTACAGTGCATTTTATTGAATTACCATGGAATGAATACAAATAAAAATGAGTTATGTTTTATTGTAGTATATTTATTTAAATAACATCATTAGTACATATTATATTTTTTTAATTATCTACATTTCTTTAGATCTGTCTTACATTAATTATATCTATATTCCTTTATAAACACAAAATAATAACAACTATTTAAACATTAATTTAAAACTAAATTAATAAATGTACTATTAAAAATGTACAATAGAAATATAATATGACATTTTTTAACAATGAAAATAGGTGAAATAAACAATTTATTTTATGTATTACATATTAATTAAAATTCATAACATTCTTCAACTTTGATTTAAAACACTGTTTTCTGATGCAAATATTTCTTCCTTCACACAATTTGTCTCATTCTTTTTTGTATATTTTTATATTACATACTCATTTCAAAAGGGTGTGTATTGTCCAAATGATTTGTTGTATGCATGATTTCTATAGCGTTACCTGCAAAAGTGTTTAAGTTAAAGTATGTCATAATTTTATATATCTCTTTTTATTTTTCATATATATTTGTAGAGCTTACTTATTTAGTCTATAGCTGATATACATGGCACTATATATATGAGCCATATTTCTTGGACGGTCTTATTATATAGGTACACATTGAATATTTATGTACTCCACTCCAGCTCCTGAAACAAAGGATTATTTATAGTTATACACATTGTACCATACTTTATTTTCCATATTTATTACATAATACTACTATATGAGGAGGAGATAATATATAGGAGGCATAATATGAGAGAAGCCTATAGGTACCCAGCAGTGGGATCCTACAGGCTGTAGATGATGATGATGATTTAAAATGTGTGAATAATCGATTCATATTATATATTAAATAGTTAATTATCATATAAATTCGTTAACACTTAGAGGAATACGTGTATACTTACCTGTTTATAATATCCAGCACAGCTTCTTTCTCATATCGTATTTATTTACATAGTCTTCTCCATTTGGTACTTAGGTGGTTCTGCAGCCGTTGTTTGGTATTTTATATACCTATTTATTGAAAAGATATTCCAAAAACTAACTTTCAAACCGAGTGCAATTACAACATGACAATAAATAAAATAAACAAACATCATAATATTTTTAATAAACTCGCTTCGGATATAGGGATTAGGGACATAAGTTTTTTCACCCACATGATTTTATTAACAGATTTTTAAAATAATAACATGGCAATATATAATATAGCTTTAAACATAATCGTAACAAAAGTAAAAACGTTACAATGATTCCTCATATTAAATATAAAGGGTTAAATTTCCAATTTTGAGAAATCATGTATGAAGAATATTGCGTCAAATGGAACGTTTATATTTATACAATAAAAATTGTAACTGAAAACAAACTTTTCGTTAATCTGTGGAAATTTAGCTGGATGTTTGCTGAGTAGACCGATTTATGAGCTAAATGGCTATCCAGTATTTCGTTTCGAAATTTAACGAAACCTCAAAATAACGTCATATCAAATGAGTCCGGTGGCTGAGTAGCAATCCAGTATTTGGGGGCGATTGTCCTTTTTCTGTCATGTCTTTAAAACATGAAAAAAGTAGTGCCAGTTACTATAAAAAAAAACTCCAATTAATTAGGAACCTTCCTGTATCACATTTATTTAATAACTGCCACCAAATAATTGATATAAAAAATATTGCAGAGGCATTTTACGAAGGGTTTGACACCTTGACTGCTGCAAATGGTTTGCAAAAGCCCTCAGGATAATTATTACCATGCAAGTTGCATCACTATCACTTTCTTATGAAATGATAATAAAATGTAGAACACTACATCACAGATTAAAATAAAATATTTAAAACTGTTCAGACTTTTGCATGTTTCATGAAAATCATTCGAAAAATCAAATTGTTGAAATGTTGTCTCCTGTGATACAAACCCAGTTAATTGCAAAAAATATCTGTAATCGCCATTTGCCAACATGTTAATACAATTAATTTATTTCTACAAAATTTATTGTACACCAAAATGTATGGAAAAAGAAACAATAAACAGATAAAATACTTAAAACTGCATGACAACAATTCGCAACCTTATCGCTAGATGCTATCTCTTCCAGGCAACCTTTGTATGCACTGTATTATTATAATTTTGTATACTTATTACTTACAGACATATAACTCCTAGTACCAACGAAAGAGTTGGCCATTGAATCAATCAGCTGTCCCGAAACACCGAAGTCACAGATCTTGATCTCTCCATTGCTGTTGACCAATATGTTGGACGGCTTCACATCACGATGCATGATCGCATGCTTATCTCGGAGGTAACTTAATCCCTTTAGCACGGCTGATGTTATTGTTCCTTGAAATCATTGGAAAAAAATAATTATTATTATTACTTTTTTTTACATTTATTTGACTGCTTCGTTGGCGTAGCTGTACTAAGGTACGGTTACAAAGCTGAGGTCTCGGGTTCGGATCCCGGGTTGGGCAAAGTGATATTGGATTTTTCTGTTCATTATCAGCCCAGAGTCAGGCATTTGTGCCCGATATGGCGATAGGCTCGCCACCTATCACATTGTGAGACGGAACATACAAGGCGAAATGTGGGTGTCCTGGCACCTCTGCCTACCCCTTCTGGGATATAGGTCTGAGTTTATGTATGTATGTTATGTATTATTTTTATATTTATTACTCTCGAAATATACATACATATGTGTGTGTTGATAGTCAATCACCACGCACTAAAACGGTGAAGGAAAACATCGTGAGGAAACCTGCATACCATAGCTATTTATAAGAATTTCTATGGTATGTAAGTCCGCCGGCCAGCACTAGGCCAGCGTGGTGGACTATATGGCCTGACCACTCTCAATCGTACTCTTGATTGTAGAGGAGGTCCGTGCCCAGCAATGGAACGTATATGGGCTGATACAGATACAGATACATAATACATAATATATTTCGGTTTAATGACACTCAGGGGCCTAGGCCAAGTGCGTTTCATGTTGAGAAGGAGCGTTTGTGTCTTCTTGTAGGATTTTTCGTACAATCCGACATGTATTAAATATGGCAGCTTTCTGCGTAGTTATATAAATATTCTCTACTTATATTATTATAATACAAGCTGTTGAAACAACTGATGTGTGCTTATACTTAAAAATATTTGTCTAGTCTGTTCTTAAATATATTTAAATTAAGAGCGGAAACTATTTCTTTCGGCAATTTATTCCACGTTTCGATAATATTTGTGTATATTTCTTTGTGTAACATTTATTTTTTCTAATACTGTATCAGCCCATGGTCTCAAACTGTTAAACATATATCTCCCTAAATCCGATTGATATTCTATAATATAGACTACGATCTAAGCTCTCTCAACAATAGGCACTAGTCTTGCATTATACACTCTATAAAGCACGCCTAGAGCGAATAGGCGGACTTCACATACCATAGAAAATCTTGTTAAAATCTCTATTGCAAGCCAGTTTCCTCAAAATGTTCACATACATACATAAACTCACGTCTTATCCCAAAAAGGGGTAAGCAGTGGTGTTACCAAGTCACCCTGGTTTCGCCTTGCGTGTTTTGTCCAACGATGTCGTAAGGCGCGAGCCTACCGCCATTTCGGACATAAATCCTGACACTGCCTAACCCGGGATTCAAACCCACGACCTCAGCTTTGCAATCATACCATGGCACAATTTAAAATGTTCATTCCTTATTATTTCTTATTCTGGGTTCTTAATTATGTTAATAAAATTCACGTAAACAATGATACGTTAATTTAATTAAAATGTTAACAAGTGATAACAGCCACTAAATTGGCCATTGAACACTGTTACAAATTGACGACATTGCAGACAGGAAATATTAAGATAACAAACGGAAATGTATAATTTGAATTACAAAATAATTTAGGTGTACCTACTGCAAATACCAACACTGATTAAGCAAAAGGTGTTAATAAGTTATTCTGTATAATTAAACATTCTCTAAGCTTTAATGAACAAGAATTCATCAATAAAATAAGATACTAACGGCCTCATTCATATTGTTTTAAAGTCTCTTTTATCTTTTTCTATAAATGAGTCCATAAAGTTTAATCTGCACATGAAGGTTGACCCCAAAATAAATGTCAAAAAATTACCACTTATTTAGTGTATTAGTCACTTTAAAATAGCATTTTAGAAATAACTTCGCACAGCTAGAAAACCTACAACAGCATAAATGTCCTTACCTAGAATAGATTCAGGAATCTTGCCAGCCTTCTTCAAGATCAAATCGAGTGACCCACCATCCATATACTCCATGCAAATAGATATCTCTCCGTCGCTATAAAACGCCCCGTAGAAGCCAACTATATGTGCAAAGTTGCACTCGTGTAGAACTTTCAGTTCCCTGATAATCTGCTTCTTTATAGCTGGCTTCACTTCCAGATGTATCAACTTCCGAGCCATGATGAGACCGGTGGACTTATGACGGACCTTCATCACCACGCCTCCGTTGCCTTGGCCTTGAAATAAAAGCAAATGGTTGTAATTAAATGGAAAATACTGGTGGTAGGTTTCTAGTGGGAGGTCGCCTGGGTACCAACACGATGTATATTTCTCCCGCTAAATAGTTGTGTGAATGCACTATTGTCTTACGGTTTACGGTAAGGACATTGTAGGCAGTGTAACTAATGAACATAATGAGAATTAGCATCTCATGTTTCAGGATTCGATAGTCGCACAGAAAATCGAGTACAAAATACAGCCTTTTTATATCAATTAATTTTGGCAAGAAATTAGCAACGTACATTGGTTTTTTTACTGTTAATAACTTTCGCCACCAGATGGTGACTGAGCTCTATAATTAATAAGCGAGGTGTGTTGAGTAGCCATGATCAGCAGTAATCACTTTCCATCAAGCCAACCGCTTAGGTAACTGGGTACTGACGGAGTAACAAAAAAAAAATTAAATAAATAGATAAATACAGTACAGTCACTGACATAGTCCTACACTACTGACCCCACACTATGATCGAGTCTTGAGTCGTGGGTATTAGGAACGAGAAGAGACAGTCTCACAATCGCAGAGACCCTGAAATAAATACTCGTGGTTCACATAAACGTTTGTCTCGGTACGGGATTCGAACCCGGGGCTTCACTGTTCAGAGTAGACTGCGCCACGGAAGCAGACAACACCGGAAAGCAGGGCATTTTTTCTGGCATAAGTTGGCAAATGAGCAAAGAGGTCACCTCATGGTAAGTGATCACTCCCACCCATGAACATCCACAAGGTTTTAAGCATCGAGAGGGAGAAAAATTATGGGAAGAGGGAAGGGTATTGGGTATCTAGACTTTTCAGAGAAACATTTAAATAATGGACATGTAAATATTCACAATGTTTAAGAGCGTTTATACCCTGTGCGCGCTATTTGGCTTAAAAACAGGACTTTTCAAATGAGTTAATAGCCACCAATAAACAATTTAAAGGAAAAATAATTAGTACTTATTTTAGAAAAGGTTGTTATCTAGGGATTTTGATGGAAAACATTATAGATTGATGGATAATTTGTGAGTACTATAAGGATTACTGAACACAAGTTTCGTTATTTAGGATTTAAATGGCAATTTAGAAGCTTAAGATATCCGAAACCACTAAATATAAGATGAAAATAAAAATATTATCAGACTAATAAGACCCTTATGGAGGGATTTTGCTGAGAAAAATAATATTTTTGTGTTTAGTTCCTGAAAAATAAAAATTTAAAACAATGCGAAATTATTCAGAAACTCTCGTCAAAAACATATTTTTTTTCACCAACTTATCGTACATAATTTTTTATAGCAATTGCATATTATAATAGAAGAACATCTTATCAATAAATTACCATTTTTATATTTCAACAAAATTAGTTTTCATGTTTTCTACAAATATTTTAAAAACCACTATAAAACACGCTGTCCGACGTGGCTCAAATCAGACCGCCGCAAGGCCTTCTAGAGGGAGGACGTATCGCTCGTCGCTCCGGCCTAGCTGCAGTCGATTTTTGCCGTGCGTCGTAAAAATAGCCACGCGCGGACTGCGATTATCACATCTTAGTACTTTGGTAGTAAAATATTTAATTATTTTTATTGCCTACAATGATTTTGTAGTGAGTATAAATTATGTTTCAGGTAATATAATGGGATGTAATTCCGAGGCTAAATTATGTTATGTATTGTAACATAAAATTAAATATATTTCGTAATTGTAAGGGGTTGTAAGGCCCCTAACACTATTTATGTGTTCGAACACGAAATGATTAATAAAACGTCCGTAGGGTCTACTGATTGAACACTGATATGAATGCAACTTAACAATGTAATAATAACGAAAATATGATTAGTATCCAAAATTTGTATTATTCTTTGCTTGCACAGTAATATTTGTCTACTTATAATGCAAATAAAATATTTTTATGATATTATATTACAGTTACATTTCAATTGAATATTTGAAGCGCACGGATCAAAGTTGTTTGAGCTGATTGTATAGCGAGCCGACGCGGCAGCTCTACGCACACAGCTTAGGTCGCTTATGTGTGCGTGAAATTAACGAAGAAATACCTATAGTTGACTTTGCGCGCAAGGTGTATACGCTCTTAATATTATTATCACACCAGTCTCAAGTGTGTTACCATATAGTGAGTCATTCAATTATCTTCACTTTGCATAACCCAGATAAGGATTAAGTTGGGTTGCAAAATTTCATGACGAATAGTCAAATAACTCTACTTCAGACAATATGAATGTAAACAGACCAATTGTCTTTAAAAATGAAAACTGATATACATACAATGATTACTAACAACTACTGTATTTTGAATACCCATTTATAGTAATTTGTGGATTAATTAACTTTTACGGCTTTATTGCTAGACAGTTTTCAAACCCATTTTAGTTATCGAAATGTTTTGACTTCTTCGCACACACTGAATTCAAAAGTCCTTCAAAAGTGATAAAACATTCTAAATATACATATATTTTATTAATTTTATTCATATTTTGTTTCTCTTCATGTGTCCTATTTGTACCAGCAATAAAAAAAATCTTATTTTATAAACAATGCTTCATAACCTTTTGGTCACAACTGACTGCCTAACACTTGACCACCCAGTTGGTTGACTGATTAGATTTAATTTAAAAACAGTACCAAATTGCAAATTAAGAAATGCTTTACCTATAAAGGATAAATAAAATATAAATACATTATTTTAAAGATAGCCTAAGGATGGCTCTGCAGACCACTTAGGATGATTTCAACGACCACCAGTCTATGGGACACTGGTTAAGAACCCTTGATCTAAATCAATCAGCAAAGTACTACATATAATGTGCCGACTTCAATTCAGCATGGGATCTGGTCGGGTTAAAAAAGGGGAACAAGTTCACAAACTCACCTAACTCTCCCAGCTTCTCAAAATCGTCATCGCTCAGCTCCCCAATCTTCTCTTTTTGACAGAGAAACACTTCTATTCTTCGCCTCTGGGTGTCGTCCATCTCAATCTGCTCCAACCTTTCAGTTAGAGCTTCAATACTGGTTTTTGATTTACCAGCTAAGCCCTGACGTCTGTAAATTCAAGATTATTGGAATTCCTTAGCAGTCTAACATCAATGAGCACTTTACATGCTTATTAATAGATACTAGTCTACTATGGTCCACAAAGCAATTAATCCAACTTCCAACAGTATCTTACTTTTGTACCATTCATCTCATTTTCTATTAGAGCAGTCCTTTTCCAATGATTTCTGTAAAATTGAGTTTGAAATGGCCTGTATTCTCCACAATCTTAATTAAACTGTCTGTTCATCTTACGGTTTGAAGTGAAATGCTGCTCTTACTGGTACAAAACAATAGAAGTATCCAGCCCACATGATCCATTAAGTCTCTGTTTTATACATAATAGAAAAGACTATAAGAGATACTCACTCTGTAGCAGTAGCAGACTTCAGCTGCGGGGTCATATTAGATGGGGTTATTGCTGGTGCCGTGTCTATTGACCCTGGTGGCAGGGTCAAATTCAACTTATTCTTTGACATCTTACTCATTTTGAATGTGGTTTATATGCCTTCTACCCCATTAAGTTCATTGGTGTTGAGTTGAGGATTAAACTACAAAAAGAAAATGAAAAATATAAATAAATAATAGTCAATAGCATATCTAATAGTGTTTAACAAATCATTAATATGAATAAAATGATTTCGAAGTTGTATAATCTTTGCTGCTGTAATGCATTTAGCAATCGATTTTGCACTTCTATAGAATGTAATATGTACCAACCTCTTTATGAATACATACATAAACTCACGCCTTTTATCCCAGAAAGGGTAGGCAGAGTTGCTTGAACACCCTTATTTCGCCATGTATGTCCCGTACCACGATGTGATAGGGGCAAGACTATCGCCATATTGGGCACATATTCCTGATTGCGGGCTAATAATGAATAGAAAAATCCAATACAGCTATGCCCGACCCAGGATTCAAACCCAAAAACTCTGCTGTGTAACTGTACCATAGTACAACTACGCTACCGAGGCAGGCCTCGTTTTCAACTAGTTAAGTTAAAATAGTAGGTTTTATTTATCTCATTGCCAGCATTTTATAATCCATGGATGGCAGGCAGGGAGATAATGGTAATTTTGTGCCAAGCAATCACAATGGCTAGGAATCTACCCCTCTCTCACACTCGCCACTGAATTTGTTGTAAGCCAGGATCAACATTGGCACATATTTAAATGACATTTAACATTACAACTCAGCATTCTTCAGGATTGTCTAACTTATCCTTAACACGCAACAAAATTTATCATGAAGTTAAATTAATTAACAAATCTTTCAGCAACCTGTAACTTGATCACTGTGTACCAATCCCATTACCCATATAATGAATAATAGAAGAATAAATATACTCCACGTGTAATTGGGTCATTATAAAGAAAAGTGTATGATGAAGAAAGCAGTTCTTATAAAATGATATCACAGTAATCCAACTAATTATGTGATAATAATTCATATTCTTTTGTTTAACTAAAGGCTTCAGTTGAATTAATAATTCACAAAATGAAGTTTTATTTTTAAGATAATAAAACCCATATTTTGTATTTCAAACAAAATTATTCATAATTTTCTACTCCAATACTCAGTTTAGTCTTCGAATAATCATAAGAATAAAAATCTATAAGGAAAACTTTAAGTGAAGGTGTATAAAAATGATGATTAATAATATTACTCTTTGTACCTGACACACTGTGATAAACTAACATGGAATTGTTTATTCTAATTATGTTCGGCTAAATGAGCAAATGACACAAATAATGCAAGTCAAAAGTAAATTAGCGGTCAAATTTTATACTGTATAACCTGTTAGTAAAATCAATTTGCATAAAATCAGGAAAAAAGAGGAAGTTGGGAAATACCAATCTCTTAGCAAACAAAACACTAAAATAAACCAATATTCATTGTTGTCAAACAAATATCTATTACACTCATCCTTTGGTCCAAGTACTCTTAGTAAAATATTGTATATATTTTTTACTTGAATAAAATGATACTGAAATACAACAGATAAATTGTATCTCCATTCAACAACATTAATCTGTTGTAAATCTTATATAAAGGTCACCAACAATAATCCT
Organism: Hyles euphorbiae; assembly: GCA_023078785.2. Taxonomy (NCBI): domain Eukaryota; kingdom Metazoa; phylum Arthropoda; class Insecta; order Lepidoptera; family Sphingidae; genus Hyles; species Hyles euphorbiae. Next base: position 7,024,963 of record CM041049.1, read on the forward strand.
AATTAATCCAATTTAACTCTGTCATGAAACATAGGCAGCTTGACTATAAACTAAGGAGTAAGGAATAAATATTAAGTTAATCTTCATTACTACAGAATATGTCAAAGTTATTCCCAAGACAAATCTTATTCGATCTAGAAAAGAAAATAATACACATAAAATCGTTAGCCGTTTCAACAACGCGTAAATAATAATACTTGGAATGAATCATGGAGAGAAGCATTTAGAATACCGAACAAAAAAGCTAATCATGATTCAGACTGAATTTGCCGCGCTCAAATGCTTTTTTATTATATTTGTGAATACTGGAATCAAACGAAATAAATTAATATATATGGTCTGGCTGGAAATTCGTAGCAGTCGGAATATAAAATGGTAAATGTACCTAGCTATCTATTTATTTATTGCAAGATAGATATTCATTAAGCATTATCCAATAACTTTTAAATTAAAACACCATAATCTTTAGCGTCAGAACAATAGATAAATGGGAAAACGAAAAACACTCACTTATCAAATCCTCGACTCCTTTGTCACGGCATTACTCGTTTGCAAAGTATCCCGGTCGGCTTCCGAATAACAACTTCAATTACTTTAACAATTCACGTTAATGATAAAAAATATACGCCCAGGTATTGAAAATAAGAAAAAAAGTTGCGGAAAAACGCGAATTGAAAAAAATTGTGTCAATTTTCTGACAACTCGCTTTAGTGATGTGCGTATTGACTATAATCGACTCATATTGACAACAAAAGGTGCTAGCGTATAATCGACTATTGCATGTAAAAAGACATGTTTCGCTGTTTCCAGTTTCCACTTGTGGAGATAAAGATTCTGCGGTGAATGTGCGATATTATGCGTTTGGACGTTGGACAGAATCCGTTTCACAGACGGCAATCATGGTATTCTGGTATCATGGTATCAATGGTGGTGATAAACTCCAAGAATGTAACTTCAGATGGTATGGTTACTTCATAAGAAAACCACAGAAGTAAATCGGCAAAGGGTGCCTAAGTCCGGGAATGTTGAGGTTTCCGGACGACCGCAGACCAAAGAAGCGTTGGCTACTCATAGATGTAGTCAAGGGAGATAGGAGCGCCAATGGCCTTACCATTAAAGGTGCCGTAGAGAGGGCCGCACAATGCCGAGGAATAATACTAAATAGATGGAAAGAGGTGGAAGAGGGAAGGGTCAGGAAGGGTCGACATTATCCTATTAATATTTACTAACCATTTCTTGACATAAAAATGGAAACTAATCTTAAACACTTTAGAACATTTGAAAGCCTAATAAACTAATGAATTTTATTCTCAGGATAAGACATACTTTGTAATACAAAGTTCATACAAACCACATGTTTATAAGTATTTTAGAAATACAATTCAAGTAATAATAAATAAAGTCAGTAAACGCTTTAAATAATATAGTTACGATGGGCCAAAGTATACCCCTACCAGCGTAAGCCACATCATAAACAGAACAGTAAAATTCTACTGCTATATACCTACCGAATGTTCATGTGCCTACGATATTTTTCCTATTTACTAGCGGTGTGTTTTGTGAATGATATTCATGCATACAGTCACGAAGATCGTAAACCAAGACTGCAAAATAATCCCCAATAAAGAATTATTTCATGCACGCTATTTTCAACTCTATGGTTGTAGCGATTCAGTTCATTGCCAGTTCAATTCGCAATCATTGACACCATAGATTTAGTATAAAACATAGATCGGCAATGTGAAAGAGATAGAATAATTTAACTCATATGTTAAAGCGAGATGCATGATGCGACCATTCGTTTACACAGAAGTAGCCAGCAGTGACCCAGAGTCAAAATATGTCAAACTAAGCGAGCAACAAAATTCGCTTATTTTCATAATTTATTTAATTTTACAGTACTTGGTTATATTTATTAAACGTAGTTTATTATAGTGCATTGTGTAGTGCCAAGGTGTGGTTCATGCAGGCGTAAAAATCCGAAATAATTACAGTTTTCACAGGTACCGGCCACTTTTGCACAATTCTTTTTTGTGACGATATTATAGAATTAAATGGAACTCCGTGTATACATATCGGTAGAAAAGAATATAGTATTTCATTGTATTAATACGCTGAAAGCATCCATTGCGTATAAAAAATAATATCAAATACGTGAATTTACAATAATTTCAACCAAAAGTAGCTAGGGATTGACTGACAGGTTCGATCAATAAAAGGTTGTCGATAAAATAGTCGATGACAACACATGTTTCCCTACATTTTTATGGGGCTATAGTATGTTGTGATAGTGTGCATTTTTCTCCTTCTTCTACCTGGCGTTATCTCGGCCATATTTCCCCGGCCATTATTATAGTATTCATTCTACAATATTACTTATTACTTTACTTTTTCTCATTTTTTATATTTGTGGAATATTTATTATAACACTTTATGTGTGTGATTTATAAATTAAGAACCTGTTTCAATCTCTGCCAAGAGGCTGTCAATTTATAATAGTAAAACAAGAACATATTCGATATTATTATAAAATATGCGATACTTCTATGCACAATATCATCATCCAAACCTTGAAGCAACATTATTCATTTATCATAACATTAGGTATAGGTTTAAATTTTATAATTCTCATAGGAAAAACATTAGTTTAGGTGACGAGATCGAGAAAACTTTTGTAGTTTATTAAACTGTCTCTTTCTTCAGTCAGTCATGCGACTAATGAACATAGGCCTTCCACAAGAATGTCTACATCAGTTTGTTGTAAGCTGCCTGCATCCAACGACTTCCTATAAGCTCCTCCGTACACCTCCAACGCGGCCTAGCAGGCGTCCAACACTTCCCAATGTGTTACAAGTCAATTAATTGACTTAAATAAGCATATTTTTTTAACTCTAGTATAAATATACTTACGCGAATTTTACTCATTGAAAAAAACTAATAATCATGGATTTTGTTGCAGACTGAGTCCACCCTACGACTACGAAAGCTGTAAAGTAATCGAAACTTAGCGACGGCAAATTAAAAAAATAAACCGAAAACGCTAAAACTTTGTAAACTATATATAGTTTTATTTTATAAAAGTGTTTTTTGTTCTCAGTTTAATTAGATGTCTGTACTAAAGACTCATACAAAATATCTCAAACAAAATGTTTTCCAAATAATATGACAATTTATCTTTATTTATTTGTGTGTTTATCAATCTGTATTGAAATAAACACATCAATAAGTTTCTGTTAATATATAATAAAATGTCGCATATATCCATAACATTTTATTTCACAACTATAGGCCGACAGCTATATCGATATCGATATGATACTATCGAAAGTGCATGGTACACCACTATATGTCAAGCACACATGTAAACTTCACGCACACAATCGTAAATCAGTTTTGGTCGCGCTGAAAATGACACATTGCCGATCTATGTTCTATACTACATCTATGATTGACACATTCCACCGTTCAGTGTACGCTGACCCTAAACATTTGATCACGCCCATTAACCAAGGCATTGACCTCTGTATTTTACAGCCCACGCACTCTTTAAGAAAGCCGATTTCGATGATCTATTCCTAAACAATATTTTTTGGGAAGGCATATCAAAACACGAGATACATTTGTTCATATTTTGTATTCATAATATTACATACTACTGATTTATGATAATGAATTATTTACACGCATCTAATAATTTTCTTATAAAATTAACATTAAGTATGTGTAGCACTCGCAAATGCCAAATAATATTCTATTATAAATTATTCGCTTTACTTTGTAGGCTATATCGCGGATTAAACAATTAGTGTAGAAACCAGTCTATAAAGTATATAAAATTATGTTAAAAATCGTAAAAATTAACATTAAATACAGATGTAATTATGAGGACTTTAACTTTGTTAAAAATTCGTTAATACCAGGTTGATTTTTCTTTTCTATGTTATTCTTCTTAGCGTCTGGTTTCGGTGATTTACCTTTATCTCTTTTATCTTCTAACTTTGCTTTCTTTTTTTTCTCATTCTTAGGACTCTTTTGGTCACCATTTTCTGTGGTTGTTGCTTTCTTCTTTTTTACTTTCTTTTTTTCTGTTTCCTCAGGCTCATTGGATGGTTGTAACAGAGATGTTGGATCACACATGATCATTGATAGTTTTCCAAAATAATTCCATAGGGAGTCAACACAATTCTCTGGCTTGCCACCATCTGTAGTCTCCCAAAGTAACCCATACATGCGAGGTTTAAGTTTCTCAGTTGGTTTTTTCATTTCTGATTCGAATTCATCTTCTAAATGTTTGAGTCTAGCTTTTTGTGTCTCTGGTGAGAGTGATAAAACGTCATCATCGTCCATTGTAGCCTCCTAGAAAACAAATTTGAAATGTCTCAATGTCTACATATTATACTTAGCCCTATATCTCCAAAGAGTTAGATAGAAATGCCAGTAGTGTTACCATGCCAAAACATTTTTTTTTTCGAGAAATTTAAAGGATGGATGCATGCTATCACTACACCAGCTCATGAGTAATAGTTATAAACTACTGTCACTTACCTCATCACTGAGATATCCGTGAGGCACAAATACCTCATTATCAACCTCATATTCATCAGCCTCTTGTTCATCGTCGCTGCCTGCAGCGCTACCATCAATACTTTCTCCTTCCTGTTCCTCTTCCCATTCCTCATCACTGTCTACTTCATAGTCTAGTTGTTTCTGTAACAATTGTTTTTTAAATTATCTAAGTGCAATTGATGGTAGGTAGTGCTATCTAAATAGAGTATCTAGTTTTTATTTTATTTTATTATAAATAACCCGCACTAGGCTAGCGTGGTGGACTATATGGCCTAACCACTCTCAATCGTATTGTCGATTGTAGAGTAGGCCCGTGCCCTGCAGTGGGATGTATATGGGCTGATACAGATACAGAATGGCGAGTTGAGCATGCTGTGCGCCTAATGGTAAGCGATACGACCGCTCATGAAAACCAAACAACAATTAGAATTACAAATCAATGCTTGGTATTTCACTTCGCTCACCATCCTGAGACATAACATGTAAAGTGTCAATATTTCCAGTCACTAATCTGGCTACAATGTACTTTAATCCGAAACACAACAGTGCATTAAAACTGCTATTTGGCGGGAGATAGAGAGAAATAGTAGTGGTACCTACCCAGGCCCTCTCACATATGAGAGACCTATCACCAGTAAAAATAAGTTGAAAGTACCTGATCTTGTCCAAATGGTTTTCTTGGTTTTATTGAAACACTTTTCTTTCTCCAAGTGCCCCAGTATGGAGGTCGTCTATTTTCATGGAAACTTAATAGTTTCGGACGCAGTTTCTCTCTTGGCAAGGAGTCACATGTAAGGATCTCACCAGGTGCATCCATTGGTGGCAATTCATCCTCTGGAAGAAATTAAAACATGTCTAATGTAATTTCAGGGCACGGAACTCCTTTAGAATCGAGGGTATGATTGAGTGGGTTTAGGCCATATAGTCGCAGGAGTAGTGCGGGTTAACGGATATGGTTAATTACAAATTCACCATAGGTTTTTTTACAAATTGCTATAAGTTGTAGATTTCTTCACTTTGTTTTCCTTCACTGTTCTAGTGTATAATGATGGACCATCAATATACACATGACTACGAAAATTCTAATGTGTGCCTGATATTTGAACCGGAGACCACAGAGAACATTTTGGCAGCTGCGTCTTGTCATCAACAGGCGACCACACACTTCTTGCCTTAGTTTGATTTAAAAATTATTTTCTCTACAATGAATTCAAACTTGCTGTTTGTATGTGGCTAGTATGTAGTATTATGAAATAATAATGAAACATTGTTCATCTTAAAGTGATGAAAAATTATTGTTCTCTACACATAAACATATGGATTATGGACACAACTAATAGCGCGTAAAGTTTACCGACGCAAGTAGTTCCGAAGACTTCTTTATGACAGAAAGTTTAGTAAAAGAGATTATAATTTAATAAAAATTTTATAGATGGAATCTTTTTCACAGCCACTTTAATGGTACTCCAAATGTACTGAAGGGGCAATCCTTATTTTTTTAAATTATTGTGTATCATAATCATCAGTCAACTTACCAACTATCATCACATCATCATCATCTTTATCACTTAAGGGCCAAGTCTTTCCACTTGACAAAGGTTTGCTAACACCATTCTTCAAAGATTTCAAATACAACTGACTATCTCCACTACTTTGTTCATTCAGAAAATTGTCTAATTTATTCCTCTTATCTTCATCCAAGTCAACTCTTTTTGTAGGTGCAAGCCTCATGTCAGTTTTTATAGTAAAACTAGACAACATGTTATTTTTGCTAACAGGACCAACTGTAGTCTGGTCTTTATCAGACTTCTGTTTAGGAACAAAGAAATTGACAAATGCTTCTGCTGCTTTTTTCTTTTTGAGTTCTTGCTCTTGTTTTTCAAGTTCTAGAGCCTCTTGTTTCTTACGTTTTTCTTCTTCTCTTGCTTCCTTCTCCTTCCGTTTTTGCTCTTCTTTCTCTTCCTTTTCTTTCTTTTTTTGTTCTTCTTTTTCTTCTCTCAACTCTGAAATTATATAAGATTGTTATTATAAGTTGCTTTATCATTTTAAGATTTTATTTTTACAAAAACATTATATGTTTAATTTTACTCATCAATACAATATAACAAAAAAAAAACTGCCATAAAAATAATTAATTAGGTGTACTAAATATTTCTTACTCTTTTCTAACTCCTTTTGCTTTTCTTTTTCCTCTTTCTCCTTTCTTTTCTGTTCTTCTTTCTCCTCTCTCTCCTTGCGCTTTTGCTCCTCTTTTTCTTGCCTCTGTTTGGCTTTCTCTTCCTTCTCTTGTTGTCTTTTCTTTTCCCTTTCCTGCTTTTCTTTTTCTCTTTCTTCACGTTTCTTGGCTGACTCCATTTTCTTCTGCAACTAATAGAACAAAAGTTAATAAAACCCAATTTAGTTACAACATAAATAGGTTTTATGGCTAATATATTTGCTGTGACTATATGGCCTAACCATTCTCAATCATACTCTCGATTGTAGAGGACATGGGCGTAGCCACGGTGGGGCAGAGTGGGGCGCTTGCCCCACCCTGGATTTGATCTGTAAGGTACTTAACCAACTCTAAAAAAATAAATGATATAGGTAAAGTACTAGGCAGGTGAATAATAAGAAAGTATTTAGGATAATTCGAATTATAAACACAGATACAGGGTGTAATAGAAGAATACCGTGGGTACAGTTTGCTAATTACATATGATTTAAGACTTCTGCCCCACCCTGATCCCACGGCTGGCTACGATCATGGTAGAGGATGCCTGTGCCCTGCAGTGAGACATAGTGCTGATACCTTTGATGAAATCTAGATAGGATTATAAGTAAGAGCCTAAAAAATGACATGAGATATAAGAGCACAAATAAGCGCGTGGTCTTATTCGATTTTAGTATGGCCATAAAGCAAAAAAATTGTTAACCTAAAGTTGATTGTAATTTAAGACTTTTTGCACATGTATCATTTTTATTTGTGTTATACAAAACAAATGCAAAGGAAAACAAGCGAAGAACATAATATATTATTTTAATTCATTTATATATTATATGAGTAATAGTACAGATGTTGGTAATTAAACAATGTATTGAAATAAAGTATTAAAAATCATAATTTGATAGTTCATAATCCACAGTAAGATGACTTGATGTTTCAATGTTGATTCATTCCACAGCATTAAAAGGTATGGTATAAATTGGAATTAATATTCACTGTCTAATAATCTACTCCAGGAGATTTAAATGTAGTGAATAGTGGTATGAAGTTTATTAATTGCTATAAGGCCCTAAAAATTAAAATGATTTACAAATGATAAATAAGTTAGCTGATATTTGTTTTAACACATTAATTTCTGCACTAAAAAATAAACTATTCACCAGAGTTAGGCTAGTGATATGTTAGTCTTTTTTGAGTTTCCCTAGATACATGTGTATTTGAGTCTAAGTTACAGTTAGAGCTAGGCCAGAAATTCACTGTGGAAACCTAAAATTATACACTCAGAACTCTGTAAGGTAGGTGCGTAATACTTTAATAAATAATTATCCAATAGTTACAAAAAATAAAGGGGAAAAATTTAACAGTATAAATTAATAGCTTTTCTGTTTTTGTAACATTTATATGTAAGCAAAGTGAGTTCTAATAAATTTTTGAACACAAGAAAATGTGGACACTTAATCTTACCATTCCTTCCTTAACAAGTTCACATCAAGCAGGCTGTAAATCACACATTTGATATAGATTAGTAAAATTGAAAACAGACTATTTTTTTTAAGTTACCAAAAACAGTGTGTTCAGGGAAAATATTTTTCTAGAAGATATAAAGGGTTATAAAATACTTACTTGCTTGGGAGTTAAATTTTTTGAGACAGTAGATGAATCATTCATCGACTCATTGCCTTGTGCACTTGTGACGGACGAGCTCCTACTTTGTTTTGGAGTAGACGGATTTGACGTAACAGATTCATTAAGCTTTGCACTAGAAGGCGAAGAAATTGAATCATTCAATTCTTTCTTTGCTTTATTTCTTGCACTCCTTTTTGGAGTTACTATAATTTTATCAGTAGGAGATTTGTCCTCAGATTTCTCTTGGCTTATTGTATCCAATTTTTGATCTTTTTCAGGACTATCCTTATCTTCACACGAACTTGTGTCCATCTCTGATTCATTTGCAGACTTGTTACTATGCTCTTCATTGGGTGTTTTAATTTCTTCATTTTGAACAGGTGATTCTTTGCTCACGGATACATTTAGTTTATTATTTTTTTTATCTTTCGGATTTTTCACTACTTTAATATTCTCCTTTTCTTCACTCGGACGAGATTCTTTTGTATCTGTATTATCATTCAATGTATCATTTTTATTGCTATCTTCCTTAAGAGAATCAGAAGGCATACTTGAATCATCGATTATAACTACATTATCTTCAGATGTTGACTTACTATTTGAATTATTTGTATCAGTCTGTTTTTCGATGTTATTCTCTTTGATATCATTAGTATTAGGAATTGGTTCATCAACATCCATCATCTCGCTGTCATCAAGACCTTTTTCTTCCGCCGTATCATTTGCAGACTCACATTCAACAGACCCATTAGTTAATGACTTATTTTTTCCACCCTTCTTTTTCTTACCTGCTTTTGATTTCTGTAATTTCTTTTTCCAAGCAGTATCGACTAATTTTACAAAAGGATTCATTGATTTCTCTTGTTTTGGGAGCTTCTGTCCGTCTTTACTGTCATCATCACTAATGACGACCAATTCGTCAGTAAGATCATTCTCTTTACTAATCTTGCCAATTTTTGATGTTGTTTCAGATTCAGAGGCGGACAATTTCCTTTTTCTTGTTAGTGTAGGTACTGGGGTCGGTGAACGCTCGCTAATTGTTTTAAAGGGAAGACGTGCCTGCTTCAACTTTTTTTTCGAAGGTGTTACTTCGGTCTCCTCAGGCGACTTGTTAGTCTTCATGATTATTACACTATATACAGCTAACACACAACATTAAACTCTTATATGTATTAAATCAAGTATCATACAGTAATAAAAATAAATAAATCACTTTCTAACAACACGATGAACTTTATTTTGACTTGACAGGCCCGAAAACGCGGGAGTTTCAGGTGCGTTCTGAAATACGTTCGGATTGCTGTGTATCTGTAAAATATAACATTGTGGTAGAAAAATAAATATAATAAAAATGTTTTTATTGAGATGAATTATTAAATATATTTTATACAATTTTTTTAAGCGATATTATTTTATTATCGTCGTAGTTTTGAACAGGCCGGTTTAACTCGGGCTTAAAAAGTGACCCAATTTTCTATCTCGCTTTCTCATATGCCGTTTTCGCCCCATCTCTTTCACTTTTATGAATGTGTGCGTGTGCCGGCGTGCGCCGTCGCCGCCATATTGCCGCCATATTTTTCAACAGCCGATTGCTGTTTAGTTTGGATTTGCTTATTTTGTTTTAATTGCATGTTATTTCATCTGTTTTGTAATCAGTAACGTAAATATTTAGCATTACAAACGTGATATAGTATTGTTTGTGTAAATCGTATCTAAAAACTTGTGATTTACGTGATAATTATTAATTTTAGTTATGTGTTTTGTTCCCGAGTGCACAAACGAAAAAAACATAGAAATATCTGTACAGCATTCACAAACAAAATATACAAACACTTTAATAAGTGAACAGCTATTTTGGCGAAGCAAGAAATACCAAATTATTGAACAACATAAATCTAACCTCATCTGACATAATAAAGGTAAATATGTATAATAATATGTTATTCCGCTGTAACCTTATTTCTAGTTTAATCTGCTACACGAATATAAGAAATAACAATTAGTTGAAATAAATGCCCATTAAAATACAGATTTATTAGATTTCTGAACATGTGATAAGGTTAACTGTTTTGTTAGTGTCTAGAGTTGATGGATTATGTAGCTTTACTCCTCCCATTCGTACTCTCGACTGTAGAGGAGGCTTGTGCTCTGCAGTGGAAAGTATATGAGTCGACCCAGCACAGTACAGTGCAAGATTAAAGCTATTTGTTGGTATAGGTATTTCCAAGTTCATAACATATTAATTAATAATTATCAATTTTTATGGTTATATGTATTTAAAGTCAGGAAAGCAGTCAACTTCAACACATTGTGCCCTTATAATATTTATTTTTTTATTAATTATTTTATAACTTCTAGGCTAGACTCGGGTGAAATTTCCAGTCCAAGCAATTCGCAGGAAAATGGGTTCATCGTTGGAAGTACAAAGAAAGTCTACTACGTCTGCAGGATCACTAAACTGTAGACTTATATGTTAATATTGGCGAAGGTTAAATCACAACAGAAGTAATTATGTTCATTATTAATCTGTTTATAATATTTATACTTCTTGATATAATAATTAAGATCCTCATAAAAATACATTTGCTAAAGATTTTGGTTATATTTTCAAATCCAGTGCAATGCATTAGTTTATAAAAGTATATTATAGGCCCATATTGTGCATACTATAATAGTAATAGCATTAACATTCTTTAAAATTACTATATTCAAACATATTTTTTGCCTATTCCTTAAATATATTATAATAATGAATCAAAAATGTATTTAGCTATCATGCATTTAATGTGTTCCATGATTTGACTAATTATTTGTTAATTGATAGCTTATTTTAATTATGTATGTCTTGTTTTTGCTTTTCAATTTCTCCAAAAGTAAGCCAAATCGTTTTGTTTGTTGTTTACTTTATGTTAATTGTCTCTTAGATAAAATTTACAAACAAAGCAATCTTATGCTGTTTCATGGTATTGTAAAATATAATTAGCAATAATTAATGTTTCCATTTAAATTTTTATTTGTCAATGCATATTTCAATTCTGTAGTCATGTTCTTAAATTTGGCATTGTTTTATTGGTCCTAAAATTAAGAGAATTTTAAGAGATAAAGTTAAGAGATATTAACAAATTGAAAATGTTTAAATTAATCTGAAGATGTATAAAATAATATTGTAGGTTATAATATTCATTAGGATAAAAATGTTAAAATACAAGTGTTGTATAAAAATATAACATCAAATAAATCAAAGAATATATTGTTGAGTAAAGGTTTAGAATGATAACGTGGTTTTATTTGTTATTTTTAATTTAAATCCATAAATTTATACATATAAGCATGAAACCCAAATATAAAACCGGTAAATTTCCGGTAGTAAAAATCGGAAAGGATAACGTACATCCCTAAATATTTCAAAATCGGTAATTTCGGTAAAGTACCGATTTCCAGCTCTGGTGGGAAACGGATCTAAATATATATACGTATAACGCGCGAAAGAGATGGCTCAAATACGATGAACAAAATTCTTAAATATTATTGGTCAGTGACAAAATTATCAATGAAAAGAAAGAAAGATCCGATGAAGATTGAATGAATTATATATGTAGAAAAGCATGTTTGGTTTCAATGTGTGAGTTTTCATAACGTGTTAAAAAATTTGTATGGAGTTGGCCGTCTGTATTTTTAGTCGTCTGTGGTTTTGAATGCACTGTGATCGTAAAGTCCATTTTACGCAGAATTTTTCTTATCATTGTAAAATTGTATTAACCCTTAATTTGGCAAGATATATTTTTCTTTAAATTCTTTGTTTTTCTTAAATTATCGTTATATTATATTCCATTAGAGACAGAAAAAAATAGGAAAAAAATTATTCATTCGTTATTTTTTTTTATACCCATAGTATAATATACTATACATAATCTTATGCTTAGAATTGTACATATCGGATTGTTTGTATAATATACTATACATTTGCAACTTAAAACCATTATGTAGGAAATATTAACACAGCAAAAAATCATTATTTATTATGATAATTGTAAAAAAATATATCTCTTATTCGGTATACCAAGCCCTAACTGATATTAATTGCAAAATAAGGTAAAAGGACTGATTTTCAAACATGGATTATGTGTCTACGAGCGAATTATCTATGCAAAATGTAGAAATCTACAAACTTGTTGGTATCTTCTTAGAGTTATTATTCCGGCAATGAACCCACATCTCTTTGTAGAAGAATATGACGATATCTAAATATGGCGGCACGTATTTTTGCGTTATTAACATTAATAGAATCACCAGTCTCTTGTCCTGAGTATTGATTAGAATTATGAACAATGTCATTAATTATTTAATCTGAGAAGTAATCAAGAACGTAGTTCAAAGAAGGTTTATTTAGATACATTTCTGCTTAAACGTTATCTTCGAAAACAATAGCACATTAGAGGTATCCTATATTTTTCCTAAATATAGACAGGATAGACTTTAGTGATGTGGCAAACATTCGTTTAAATCTTTTAGTGGGGGTTTTTATTGACTGACGGGATTAATTTACAATTAAGTTGGACGGTGTAGAAAAAAGATAAGAAGAAAGAGAAGAAATATTGGTGGAATAGACGGTAAATCTCCTCTCCTGGAAGAACACGAAGGCATAAATGTAATTGGTGAATAGGTCGCCTAATTTGTAGGGGCTGGTTCAACATCTTGTGAAATAATCGGAGGTGAAGTAACTACACAATACTACCAGATACTGACAATGAATGTTAGTATCTGGTAGTATTATATGGGATAATAAGGAAGTATATGGGGTTATACATTCTTGGGGTATATGCGGTGATAGATATTCCTCCTCTGAATTTGACTCCAGACCACGATAGGTTTGTTTACGTCAAAATATTGCAGTACTGTCTTCAGAAAACGAATTTAATCTTTCAAGAGACGAGTCAATATAGTTCAATGTAATAACCGCTGTCAGTTATGACTCAGCATGAATGAGCAGGCTGTCCGGGGTGGTACCGCTGTCTCACAGAAGATCGACATGAAGATGTCATCTTTGCCGTCGCATTTCAGTCGGTGAGTGAGATTGCCGGTTTGCCGTATTGGGCATCCCTTTCCTCTTCCCGCCCCGTTTTCCCGTTTCGATTTGTTGGGCCGACAACACATCTATGATCCAACGGTTGGGGACGTTCATGGGCGGCAGTGATCACTCACCATTAAGTGACCTGTATCCTCGTTTGCGGGGCCAATGCAAATCACCACCAACGTCGGATCTACCATCTTCAGGCGGGATCAAAGCAAGGATGCGGAGCGATCTGGTTATGGATTTCCGCTGTTAAATAAAAAAAGACATAGGACATGCAAAAATCTGTAGTCTGAGTTATTAAAAATAATGAAAAATAAAAAAAGGACAAGTATTAAGAGATGATGCTAGATGCTTTTAGTTATAAATGTATAGTATAATATACAAATATTAGGGATATTTGTTACTTGATTATAGTGAAATGTATAGCCTACTATACTAATATTAATAAGTTCACTTTGTACAATATAGTGAAATGTATAGCCTGCTATACGTTGACCTTTAACGTCAATTATCACTGAAAATATTGCAAGAAAGTTAGTTATTAGTTAGTGATTCCATTTATCAATAATTTTGCAACATATGTGAAAGCAAAATCAATATGTTTTTACATAAAAAACAACAAAAATATGGTAATTACCGAGAACAGGCGCTGGGGATTCATTTTCAAAAACTTATACGTGTCAAATGTTAATGTCATTCCAACATTTAAACTAGAAAAATAGTTTTATTCGACAGATAAAATGTTGCCATATCGTATAGTAGAAATAAATTTATAATTTTTTCAAACGGAGTGACTCAGTAATTTTTTAAAGTATACGTATAATATAGTATACGCTATGAAATTAAGGGTTAATACCAAACGTTTTTAATATAATTATATAATTTCGATGTTCTTACATAAAGTATCCTTTGTTAAAAATTACAGTTATGAGTATGAAGTAAATAAAAATTTTATGGCAGAGAGAGGTAAAAATAAATTTCGAAACGGAAATTAACTGCTAATACCATGGACGTAATATATAAACTACGGCCATGGTTAAGGATATGGGCTATATACGACAGCACATGACCACTCAGAACAACAACTAAACTAGCGGGACACAAAGTCCCTTCGCCGTTAGAGAGGATTCTCATGACGGTTTGCAATCACGCCCGCCTCAGTTGCGGGCCCGCAGAATGTAGATTTATATTGCAAAACCGAAGCGGCCGGGCCGCAGGTGCAAATCGCGTTATGAGAATTCTCTCTTAGTGTGTGGTTCATTTTCCACAATTTCCTTAATGTAGCATCAATAGTAACACCGCCTCTTTTTAAATGATTTTGACCTCAATGCAGAATACAAGTTATTATGACGATTTTTAGATAGTAAAACTGTCATACGTGCTCATTCATACTTATAAAAAATCGAAACAATTCCTTGGTTTTGTAAAACAGTAGTGTTATATTCTCTTTGGTAAAATATGTCTAAAGGAAGCTACACTTATCGCAATGTATCTTTAGGCCTACAGAAACTCAGAAATTTTCTAATGGGACGTAAACACACTTTGCACAATCGTTTTCCGCCCTTTATAGCTTCACGAACGATTCCTGCTCCGGATCTACCGCGCGGGCCGGACGATAGTTATTCCAAAAAGTATTACTACAATCGAAATGTAAAAGACTCCGTGAAGCCTCCAGTAGTCGCTCCAGTGGCAGAAGGCCCGCCTATGCATCACGACCCATATAGCAAAGCGCCAGCAGGTGGATTGAAAGCAGACTCGGTAAGATCGTTGTACCAGTGACGATTTTCATAGCTATAGCCTTGCATAGGAACTTGTTAAATTCTGCTGACATCCAATGGCTTCCCGCACCTTATAGAATATACCAGGTGCACCTTGGTCTTAGCATATAATATTCGTTTGTGCCTATAAGTAATATTCGAGTAAATTGGATACTGGTTAATTAAAATTCTGTCATGTATAGATACAGTAAACTATTAAAATGATTGCAGGTTTGTTTCAATTGCGCTCCAACTCCAGGCCCAACTTGGTGGTGGGATGGACACAACTATTATGAGAATGAAGCTGAATCGAAACGCCCTGCACCGAACCCTAAAACCCCTTCAGAGTGTACACCTTCTCCGCCTTCGAAGTAATATTGTTTAAATTTAATTTTGCTGATTGTCCATAAATAATTTTGGATGTTTTGATATGAAGCGTCATTGGAAAATCGAGTTCGAAAAACGTTGTGACGATTTGTATCAGTCTCGAAATATTTAAATAAACTATTTTGCTAATTTATATCAGTTTAAATTTAAATAGAGGATGTAGTGATTAGAATTGACATAGGAATGTATGCGGTTGGTTCATGTAAAGAAGATGGGTGAAAAGATAAATAAATGAATAAAATATGGTGCGGCGATCGAACCCGCGGCCTTTCGTTTCACAGGCGACGTCTAACCAACTGCACCATGGAGGCACGCCAAAAAATTAAGAAACTAACGGTCTCACCGAACCTACACCATCGGTGATATTCTGAACAAGGGCTAGGCCAAAAGTACCCTGAACCGACGAGAAAGCATGAAGAGGTTGATAGTAAATGGCGGTCTATAGTCTGCCTACCCATATGAGATAAAGGTGTGATGATAACGCATTATGTATGTTACTTCAAAGGTAGTGAAAAATATAAAGTGACGATATTTTGATTTGTATTTGAAACACTGCCTGTATATGTAGCTAAGATTTTAGAACTATAACGCATCTTTAGAATTATAGAGCCCTAATTTAAAAATCTTTGTTTTTGGGAAATGTTCATTAAAGATTTGTAATTTAACAGGGAAAATTTATGAGCGATGGTGCAAGTTCCTAATGCTGATGTGGCTGCCGCCATTACTCTCTCATTTGCTAACACCAACTCTATGATGGTAATTGAGCCAATAGTATGTTACCAGAGCCTTATCCATGACAACAAGGGCCATTATGAGCAGGTTAAGTTAAGATTGGTCATGGTCATATTGAGGCCGATTGTTGAGTTGCCGTTTTCGCCAAACGTCGCCACGTGTCTCGAATATAATAGGTATGTCCCTGCATCAAATCATTGTAACACTACAATCAAGTATCCTAGTTTTAGTTAGGTTTAACAGAATGTTTTCTCATAATAACATACAGTTCACTTATAATGAATATAACAAATAATAATACGAGTACTTATTTTATATTTAGGACTCTGGTTAATTAATATAGTTATATTGTGCACACATATGTTTAAGTTTGTTTATAAACTGTCCAGTTAACTAACTATTCCATTAAGTTTAAATGGTATTGCATTTAATTTATTGCTCAATAGTTTAAAGTAGGTACTATTGGTGAAGTAGGTACGTCGATATTCAAGGTAAGGTGCGACCTGGTGCGACCGAATTAATTATTTTACGTAATTGATTCCATTGGGGAGTGCTGTCACGTCGTTTGGTCGTTTCTGGCATTTCATTGACTTTCCACTTAATACATAGGTTCAATTAGCAAATGTACACTAATTGAATATTGGTCACAAAGACCCTACAAGGAAGGCAAGCTGAATGGGGTTTTCACGGCCGTTTCATACTTATGATGTTGATTTTATCTATTCATTGCCGGTTGTCCGATGGGATTTCCTATCGGTAACATGTCTGAAGATAAAATATTTTATAAATCTTAGACTGCTAAAGTGATGAGTTTTCAAATGATGGCCTTCTATTTGAAATTTCTTAATTCTAATAACTATACCAGGCATAAACGTCCCTCTGGGCACGGCTCTACAATCGATATGTTTGACAGTAGTTAGGCCATAGAGTCAAATATTTCTAATCTAGCAATATGAAATCCTATGCATATCCGTGCTTCCTAACCTAGCGGTTTTACACTGCTAAGTCAGCTTTGCGCTATCTGTTAGGCAGCTATTCTTTTCATTAAGAAGTAGGGCCTTACGTACTTACATGTAGGTCCCCATTAAAACGCAGTGATTACTTTCTCTATGGTCGCAATGGAGGATGGAAGACAAATCTATCCTCATCTGAATCTCTGGCCACATTAAGTCTATCGGTAAACTTGAATACCTCCAAAGATTTTTCACAGCAGCCTGTTGGACACAGCCTGTATATGACAATTTCCGTGGCGCAGTTGGTTAGACGCCGCCTGTGAAATGAAAGGCCGCGGGTTCGATCGCCGCACCGAGACAAATGTTTGTGAGGCCTACTAGTATTTGTGTCGGGTGTTTGTGAGACCGAAAAGTCTCTCGTAGTTTCTGATACCTGCAATACAAGACCCGATCCTAGTGTGGGGTCTATCTATACAGCGTATATCAAGACTGCTACCAAAAACGAAGCCGGGTGGTAGTTTAAGCGACTTCAGACACAATGCAACAGAAAAAGTTGCAAAAAAAAGCGACAATTTTTTTTTTGTTATTTTTTTCCTATGGCCATATTTGGGTGGTAAATACATTTTTTCCTAAAATAATAGTATATACCCTTTTATTTATAAATACTCTAAGGTATAAAAGAGTTTAAATTATTATTTTAGCAAAAACTATGGATTTACCACCCAAAAATAACGATATTTAAAAAAACATAAAAAAAAATTGTCGCGTTTCTAGCCGAAATTTTTAATTGCATTGTGTTTGTAGCCACGAAAACTACCACCCGGCTTCGTTTTCGGTAGCAGTCTTGAGATACCCGGTATATCTTTATTACGACGTCTGGTAGCTGTTTGGTTGTAAATAAGAGCAATCCTATCGTAATGGGTACAAATCAGGGACCCGGGTTACCTAAATGAGATTTTCCAAACCGATATGTATTATTAATTTCCACTGGAGAATCAAACCCACTCCACCTTTGTTCACAGCCTATGTATAATATTAGACCATTGGGAACCTAATAATGATCAACAGACAATTTATAACAGAATATGATGTACTAAAACAGCTATAAATACAGTTAATGGCTATATTATTGGCCCAGTTTGATATAACCTCTATAAAATGCGGTATATTGACATTTCAACAGATAAAACCCCCATTTTCGTGAAGGGGTACGGGGATAAAAGCCAGCAGCGGCGTAGAAATATCCATTAAGCGCCAAAATCGAAGACAAAAGGTTCATTTGTACTTTTGTACCGTTAAATATAAATGGAAAGCCATATTGCCTGTGGTATTATTTGGACTTTACATAATACATACCATAGTACATGCGTGTATGCAGGTTTCCATACAATGTTTTTCTTCACCAGTATAGTGCGTAGACTATCACTACACACGACTCCGAATTGTTAAAGGTATGCTCTGGGATTCGAACCAACGACGACGTGATTTCCTTTATTTATGGGATTGAACTATTATTGGTCTCTACTTTTTATTTAGTTACGCGTTGTCTACTACTGAACTACAGCTAGGGGCTTTCTTTATCAAGTCCTTAGTCACATTTTTATTATATTTATCAATTTATTTACCTATGTTTTTATTCTTCAAGTGGTAGTTGATGATAATAATTCTATGATTACTGGACAAACAGACCAACTCGTCTGTGGCTATACCTACTACAGTTTCATTAAAAACCGTTGTAATTTGTAGTTTTGCTGTTGCATTTTGTTCACGAATCAATTCATGAGATTGCTTCAGGTCGAACAATTAGTGTTCCTATTCCTATACCCGTGCCTGTAAACAATTAGGTCCTGGATTCTATACCCAACTCGAGAATCGGCTGAGCTCTTTTATGTCTTGGAATGCAAATTAGCTCGGCGAAGAAAGTGTAGATCTAGGTGTTTTCATACTATGTATTAAATAATATAATTTATCAAAAATTTCAATTAAGCTTTAAGTCTATAGTGTAAATGACAAATATCTAGTATCTATACAAAGTAAAAGCGAAGTACTTTGTCAACTATAGTAAATCATAATTAAGATTTCAACGAAAACTATGTGAACTCACATCACAAAGAAACGACTCCAGAAAGTATAGACTATAATTATAAATATATTTTATTAACAAAAACTGTTTAGGCATTCTACCCCTGTTTCCTTTATACGTCGTTCTAAAACTTTAACCCCTCACGCTTAGGCAATAAAGGCTTTTAGTATTCTGGTCCCAAACTTTCGGGTGAAGGAGTATATTACCAACGGTCTCTGTATTAAGTAAAGTATAATAAACTCATATAAACTATGCATATTTATGATAATTGAAGACGTCAGTTCGTCCCAGACTATAATAATACCCGGGTTTACTATTAAAATGTTGAATTCAGTCGTAAACTAATCCGGGTAAGTTCATTTAAATCTAGTAGTTAGCTTTACGAGACAAGTTAGTAGACAATAAAGTCTTCAGAAGTTGTTAGTTTAGCTATTTATAACTTCTATTAACACTTTCGAATTGACTGATCCTTTAAGATTATGATTTTTCCTTAAAGTATGTAAGAGTTACAACTTCTTCATTATACAATTAATATATGTACATGATGTGATGGATTATTCTTTAGTCTGGGTAAATTCCGGATGATGGGTTAGTATACATACATTTGTATATGCTGCTTCATAAATATTATTCTATTGTGAAGGGCAAATCAATGGTCACAAAACCATAGATTTACTGGCAAATACATTATCTCACACGAAGCGAAGAATCCCGTCTAAAGATTAACCTCAGGAGTTTAGGTTCACAGCTTATGTATGAATGCCAGTAGATCAGTAAAGCGATCCTAATAATCTTATTAAAGATAAGATTAGATTATAGACAATATTGAAATTGAAGTTATGTACCTACATAATCTGATTGATGCTATCTCCTTGTGTTTACTTAATGTTGCTTGGGTTGAGGCCCGATATCAGATAAGAATATTTTAACTCAAAGGAATTGTGATCAACAATACTATGCATTTAAGTGGTTATAAGGGTGTATTATTCTTAATTTATTAGTCAAATATTTAATGCCTAACGAGGTGTCTACTTAGAATTCCATTTCAATCAATTCCACTCAGAATCTTAGAAATTTAAATACTGATTTAGAATTTTATATATACAAATGTCAAAAATAAACATATGTACACCTAACTTTTATTCAGCACAAAAATATTTCTACGAATCCTGTTCTGAAATAGAAATATTATTTGCAGGTACCATTACAAATAACCAATTTATTTCAGAGTAGGCTGAAATTTCCAGAATTTACATTGTTTTGTAAATATTGCTCGTGTAGCCTCAATGTTCTGCGATGGTTCCTGATACAATGCATTGGTAATTGTAGCCTTAGTCAAGAACGTAGGGGCCGTGTATTCATATGGTAATGTAAACGTGAATACGTATTGTATCTGAGAAAATCTCTAGGAGTATTACTAAGAGTCTTATTCTGATTGTAGCTAGCTTAAATTATTCCAGCTCGAAAATGAGTTTTACATCGTTTAAATACAAAATACAACTTTCTTGCATTGGTAAAACTATAAAGGGTTTTACATAATCTGGATACAATTACTCATCCGTTAACTATTAAGTATTTTTTTATATCTTAGGACCGGCAATGAGCCATAAAGTTACCTGATGGCACGTGATCATTGCCATTTAAGAACATGCAGAATGTTTGGATTAGAAGTGTTGCCGCCCATCACATCGAGTGGAGAGCGGGAAGGAAACAGCATCGGAGAGGAAAGGAAGGAGGAGGTGTACTCAACTCACTATTGACCAAACCGCGACAGTAAAACTGTCACTAATTCACGTCAATTTCTTGTATGACAGTGTAACGCCCCGGGTAAGCCTCCCCATTCATGCAGAGTCATGACTGACAAGAGTGTGACTCTACCACTTTCTAAAAGTCTCCACCAATTTCACCCACAGGATATCCCACTCTATATAACAATCGGCGCTGGGATTTCGGTGAGAGAAAACCGCAAGTAGATTCACTCAGTTACTTTTATATACTAGACTATTCAAGTTTTCTAAATTCAGTATACGTTCAATGTTTCTTTGGTATTTTGCAATTATTTCGTCTTCACGAATACATATTTATAAAAGGATCATAATAGGTACACATTATGACTTTTAATAATAAACGTGAGTAAATATTCAAGAGTATATCGTGACCGAAATGATAATTTTGTACTAAAATAGAGCAATTAGTTTAATGAGCTATTGTTATCTTCAGTCCCGATCGCGTATTTCGGTTAATTATCTCTAGGGACCTTTTGTTTGTGTTTGGTAAAATTTTCACTTCGTGTATTTATATTCTCGGTTTATTAGCGGGAATTTGAAGAAGACTGACCATTGAGGCGTAAGTCTAGCAGTGTTCAAATGAGCCGATGATGGCGATGATCATATCTATAAACATCTTGTTATTTTTAAAATTAAGTAGTGACAAAACTAAGTACTTTTAAAATATATTTTTTACAATTAAAATATGATATCTTAAAAAAAAACGAATAACTAACGTCTTCCGTTGTCTAAATTTCCCACAAAAAATCTACCATACTTACTTGTTGAAATATTAAAGATATCAACGTCACAAAAAAGATTGCATGCTGAAACGAGATTAGGTCCCGAGATCGCCCATGCATTGTAATTAGAGCTAATATTCGAATGGTAGGACGTGCACGGCACCGTTCGTCAGCGCATGATCGGCGTCCGACAGCCCAGCTCGCTGCTCCAGTACCTCGGCCGCTTTCCTTGCCGCTGCACGCATCGCCGCTCACACATCCTAACTGAGGGCTAAATAATGACTGACATCGCCCCTGGGATCGCGCCACACAACCGTAAAAATAAGTGAACGCACCCCCAAGCTATGGCCAGTTTAATTACAAACACTCCGAAAGATTTATAGTGGTTTTTACGAGGGACGTTATATCTTCTCTAACGTGATTTATCGCACCTTGTGTAAAATAACAAAATGAGGCAGGACAGCGACGCATCAGCTCTCAGCGAGAGAGTGGCAGCGTTCAAGAGCGACCCAGAGAAACTTCGACAGGCGACAGAATTTGTTGATCAACTCATTCAACAAGCTAAGAAAGAGGCCGAACTTAAACAAAAAGAGAAAGACAGAAGTAAATTCGTAAGTATTAATGTATATTTATCCCCGTAAGGAAACGAATAAACGGAATTGATAGGGCGGTAAGTGTTAAAGTGCCGTACATGCCTTAGATTGCAACAATCGGCTTCTTCCAATAGATCGCTGTCATCACGGCTCAATTTTATTTCGATAGATATCAATATTTGACTATGAAATACTGCATGCACTTCATTACTTTCGGACGTTCATTTTTCATTCATACGTCCATATTTCAGTAGCACTAACGTTAATTTAATCAATACGGTGGCATCTTATCGGCACATCGTGATGAAATTGAATGCTTGTACAAAAATAAATAGGTGTGTACCTGCATTGCTAGTGCACAATTTTATCGAGTTTACGGCATGATCATAGCACTTTAAATTGTACATTGTATTACATATTAAATTGTTATAAAATGGACTGAAAACTGAAGTTCTAAATTACGTTTTACCAGCACATATGAGATTATCAGAAATTGTTGTAGGTAAAATATTTTCTGGAGGAGTTAACGTAAACCAGACAGTCGACGGTAAAATCATAGGGTAAATCTTTCTCTTAATGTAAAATAAATGCACTGATCCAAGCCAGGTGTATGGGAGCAGTTAGTTGATTACAAATATTTTACTCTTCCAGATTCCTATCGTACATGTAATCGAAACGATCATGTTTGCGTAAAACTGTATTGATGTTCATGTGATTATAGTGAGCAATCGGCTTATGTTTATCTGATAAAAATGATGTGTATAGGTATTGCAACGAGTGTTTGATCGATTGTTTGGTCAACAATGGGTCGAGCTTTGGCAAGGCACCAAAGAGTACCCGACGGACTAAATAACTGACCTTTCTGTTCACTTCGGATATTCCTGACTTAAGTTTGTTTGGAACATAAACTATATCTACTTACATTTATTTAGATTCAAGATTAACGCTAAAAATCGCTAAAGATGGATTACAGTTTTGATTGCAATTTTATGATAGTTTTTGTTGCAGAGAAGATTAATTTGAACGTCTTATTTCACATTAATTATGGCTCCAGGCTCATGATTTTCTAGAAGGCTATTATTAGAGTTTCTTTCTAGCTTCCTATTAGCTTTTTATGATAGCGTGACTTCGAGCTAGATTTCTTACACAATAGTAATTAGTTTTGCATCAGCACAAATTCTTCTAAAGCAATTGTAAGTTGTATGCTGAAATTATAATCTATTTTTTGGTAATGACCAGACACTCATTACTCTATGAAAATAAATATAAAAATCAGAATTATAGTATAACTAAAGAGTACACAAACATCGCGTAATTTAGTTTTATGATTATAAATTGCCAGCTTGCTGCATATTTTAATGGATACAATGCGTTTATTAATATATCTTTAAAACGCTAAATGCTTTTATTTTTTGTTACAGGAATTTCAAGATCCGGCTGCCGGTGAGTATTTTTATTGCGCTTTTTATATTTTTTTCGCAGCTTTAAAGATTTAATTTATTCCTCAATAAAAATAGATTTTACCGCAATAAGTAATAAACACTTCAAACCTATCCGACCCGTAAAATTGGGGTCTGGGAATTACAAAGGAATACTCCAACAAGGCAAACGTGAATAATGTTTTGCCATTTTGTTTTGGACCCAAAACCATTAGGTACAGCGGTTTTGGAAACATATTTGGCTCTGCAAGTAATGAGGTAGCGAAAACTTTGTCCATGCTAAATATGTACCTTCAAAGGACCTAGTTGGCTATAAGCCTCTCTTATTTGCACTAGTTCCAAGACCAAGTTCTTCGTTATTATGTAGCTTTGACTAGTGTTTGAATAATTTATGGTTTGATATCAAAGATAGAAATAATCATAATTTTGTTTATACACGGGTTAATATACTCGATTATTGGTATGATTGTACTTCTTATACTATTTTGGGTATTTTTTTGACCCGATTGAAATATACCTAAGATTGTGATTTTATACATATAATAGGCAAGGTCATATTATGTAATAGGTAAGGTCGTCTTTCTCTAAAAACTCATGTGATATTTTCCTATACACTTGATTAATCAAAATAATATTAACTCACAAATTAACCTTATAGATTTCATTGAAAATAATGAATGATGTCCACAAGAGCGAATCTGTTTAAAATTCATGTAGCAGGCGTCTTACTCAGGGTTAAATTAAAAAGAACGTCATAATGGAATTGCTAATAGGCCTCAATAGATTAGCCATGAAGATAAAATCCATTGAAAAGGACATGAAGTGTTTAAACAATAGCTTTTATGCTTCAATTAGAAATGACTATCTTACAAAAACATTGAGATTGGCGTAGAAAAAGCCTTTCGGCACCTGGAGGAAAGACTTTTATGCACCCCTTCTTCATAAATAATAAATTATCATAATTTTAAAGCACAATCAGAAAATTTTATTAGTTTTAAAAGGCAATATCAAACTATATCAAAACAATAGATTGATAGATAGGCCATAGACAAATATAATCTTTGCCTCTCGTTACCATTTATTCAACAATTAGTATGTGAACTTCAGTATTATATGTATATTCTTTTGTAATTTTGATTAAATTAAACCCATTCTTGTTTATTTCAATTACAGCTATTATATTCATACATTCATGTAATTTTCAGTATAATCGGCAAAAGAACATTCTATCGTTGAAATACTCAAAGACCCTTCGCTATACTCTCATTGCTTTAGCTTGGCGCCTTGTAAAAAAAAGGCATAAAAGTTCATTGTCTGGATAAGTCATGATAATGTGCTAAGTTTTCTTGAAAACGATTTAGCTGTTTCTATGGCGTACTTAATGACAATTTACTTGCTTTTAGTCTACCTACTGTTTATTTCATAAATCCTTTTATCACAATGAGATTCTGTATTTTTAGTATGTTTGACGTAATCTTAAATAATGTAGAGACGGCATAAGAGACGATTACATATGATTTCAGATTTTTCTTCATCTTTCTTTATGCTTTTTCGCTTTGATGTATTTTAATATTTTGTGTGTAGACAACTATTTGTGGGACATAAAAACCTAACGGAAGTTTGAAAATAAATCATAGCTCATATATTATGTTTGGTAATAACACAAACATTGAGTATAAAGAAAGTGCGTTTGACTTTTGTAAAGAGTTTTAACGAGTTGGCCTAGTTGCTCATACTGCGTTGCTTCATCTTTGGGATGTTTTAATAAACAAACAGCTTCAATGAGAACGTATATAAACAAAATATTGAAGTTGATATTGAAAGAATTATGATATTCCAAAAAATGAGAAATAGTAATCCTATAAGAACATGTTATAGATAACAAGGTAAAATGCCTGTGTTAGGCTTTATGCCCAATTTTTTTTTCATTCTATGACTTGAATTTGAATACACATGAGTCTAGCACAATGGCGTCATGACTATATAAGACTAACAACTACCACTATAGCCACAAGCATCTTATGTTTACCTACTGATGGTAATTGAATCCACAGCTTCACACTTCACTGCCCTTACAAGCAGCTACTTAACTAGACAATTATTTCTGAAGTAATTTTATTAATTAAAACGATATTTTACTTCTTTGATAACTTATTTAAAATGCCTTGAACTGAATTGGCGCCCACGTTGCAGTTAATCAGGACACGATTCTATAAAATGAGTCATCTCGGCGGAAACATCTCATCTCCGCTATGACAATAATTTCCTCCATATAATGCCGTAAACGGAGAACTATTTTAAATGTTATTTATAATACGATGGCTATTGCCATAATTTTTGATGACCTGACTGATGTCATGCCCTAGAAAAAGATTTCTAATCTAAATGCTCCATGTCTTAAAGTTATCAAGTTTTCATATAGAATACAATTGGCATAACGGGTAAATTACTCAACAATATCAAAATTATATAAACCTACACGTGGAATGCACAACCGATCTTTACTCTTCAGGAGCTAGATATACGCATGAGTTCTCCGGGTAGATTTGACTAACAGTTATGTCTGGTCTGGCGGGCAAATCTGATAATATATTATGGCTTAGAAGACATCGATATACCTTCCGGATACCTGCCCAGTGCACTCGTTTCAATCAACAGATTTTACGAATCAGAATCACAATTCGTGATATTTGAGACGGTGTGGTGAAGTCAGGAATCAGATCTTAGATGCATCTTACAGGTAAATTTTGGGTTTACGGCTATCTATTCTGATTTTCATAGCTTTCATTTAAGTTAGCGCCTTCCAAAACCAAACCACACCCTGCATTATTGTATTATGGAAAATCGGTAATACCGTTGGAGTTTGAAGCAAAGGGCGCTGGTGGCGTGCGGTTTTCAACCTCAACGTGACCTGCCAGGTTGGGATCATCAAATTAATTGTTGTTTGCGCGGGAACGTGTAACAGCATCTATACAACGTTATAAACACTTAATGGCCTAATTTTGTTAGCCGAATCGATAGTTAGCAAACGATAAATGTTAAGACTCCCATATTGTATTGCGTGTTTAAAATACACATTAAAGTTAACGAGCATGCTGGTACGATTCTATCTGTACTGCATATTATGTATTTTACAGCATTCAATTTATGTTTAAGAGCGTTTATACCTTCCGCGCGCTTTTTGGCATAAAAACAGGACTTTTCAAACGAGTTAATAATCAATAAACAATTTAAAGGAAAAATAATTAGTATTAATTTTAGAAAGGGTTGTCATCTAGGGATTTTGGTGGAAAACATTATAGATTGATGGATAGTTTGTGAGTACTATGAGGATTACTGAACACAAGTTTCATTATTTAGGCTTTAAATGGCAAATTAGAAGCTTAAGATATCCGAAATCACTAAATATACGATGAAAATAAAAATATTATCAGACTAATAAGACCCTTCTGGAGGGATTTTGCGGAGAAAAATAATCTTTTTTGTGTTTAGTTCCTGAAAAATAAAAATTTGAACAATGCGAAATTATGCAGAAACTCTCGTCAAGAACATATTTTTTTTCACCAACTTATCGTACATATTTTTTTATAGCAATTGCATATTATAATAGAAGAACATCTTATCAATAAATTACCATTTTTATATTTCAACAAAATTAGTTTTCATGTTTTCTACAAATATTTTAAAAACCACTATAAAACACGCTGTCCGACGTGGCTCAAATCAGACCGCCGCAAGGCCTTCTAGAGGGAGGACGTATCGCTCGTCGCTCCGGCCTAGCTGCAGTCGATTTTTGCCGTGCGTAGTAAAAATAGCCACGCGCGGGCTGCGATTACCACATCTTAGTACTTTGGTAGTAAAATATTTAATTATTTTTATTACCTACAATGATTTTGTAGTGAGTATAAATTATGTTTCAGGTAATATAATGGGATGTAATTCCGAGGCTAAATTATGTTATGTATTGTAATATAAAATTAAATATATTTCGTAATTGTAAGAGGTTGTAAGGCCCCTAACACTATTTATGTGTTCGAACACGAAATGGTTAATAAAACGTCCGTAGTTTCTACTGATTGAACACTGATTTGAATGCAACTTAACAATGTAATAAGAACGAAAATATGATTAGTATCTAAATTTGTATTATTCTTTGCTTGCACAGTAATATTTGTCTACTTATAATGCAAATAAAATATTTTTATGATATTATATTACAGTTACATTTCAATTGAATATTTGAAGCGCAGGGATCAAAGTTGTTTGAGCCGATTGTATAGCGAGCCGACGCGGCAGTTCTACGCACACAGCTTTGGTCGCTTATGTGTGCGTGAAATTAACGAAGAAATACCTATAGTTGACTTTGCGCGCAAGGTGTATACGCTCTTAACGCAGTTTCGGCCCTAAAAGTTCGAATTTGTATAACGTGCATCGTAACCATAAGTCTATGGTTACGACCATAAGTCAATAACGACCATAAGTATATATAGGTACATTCGTATCTTATATAAACTTCGATCATCCGAAGTTTCAAACTTCGTTTCGGATTAATATAGTAGGGCCCCTGGCTGCAGTCGATTTTTGCCGTGCGGAGTAAAAATAGCCACGCGCGGACTGCGATTGCCACATCTTAGTACTTTGGTAGTAAAATATTTTTTTTTTATTACCTACAATGATTTTGTAGTGAGTATAAATTATGTTTCAGATAATATAATGGGATGTAATTCCGAGGCTAAATTATGTTATGTATTGTAATATAAAATTAAATATATTTCGTAATTGTAAGGGGTTGTAAGGCCCCTAACTCTATTCATGTGTTCGAACATGAAATGATTAATAAAACGTCCGTAGTCTACTGATTTGAATGCAACTTAACAATGTAATAATAACGAAAATATGATTAGTATCTAAAGTATTGTTCATTGCTTGCACAGTCATATTTGTCTACTTATAATGCAAATAAAATATTTTTATGATATTATATTACAGTTACATTTCAATTGAATATTTGAAGCGCACGGATCAAAGTTGTTGGAGCCGATTGTATAGCGAGCCGACGCGGCAGCTCTACGCACACAGCTTTGGTCGCTTATGTGTGCGTGAAATTAACGAAGAAATACCTATAGTTGACTTTGCGCGCAAGGTGTAAACGCTCTTAAAAGATAATTTAGTAGTAAGGAAAGAATTTAAAAATAAATGCAAGAAAAATTAACAATAATTATAGTTTTAGAAAGGGATTGTGAGATCATATTCATGAAAACTTGTGTTTGTTTAAGTATTTGTATTTTTTATATTTCTGTATTTGTTTCTATTTTAACTCATTTGTATTGCTTCATCAAATTAATTATTAGCTATCCTAAAACTCAACAAAGAAATACTTAAGCATCAATATTTTCAAAATGTCTGATGTTGAAACTTGGGACATGGGGAGGAGACAAATACTATTTCTAATGCGATTTTTTAAAATATTCTTTAACAATCTTCTTTTTTAATACTAATTAAAGACTTAACATCCAATTAGATTAAACCTCATAATAATTTTATTGTAAAATCAAGGATTGAGTACCTAAAGTGATTTAAGACCTAACTTGGCGAATAACTTCATCAAGTTGTTTTATTAGTTGCTTCTAACTCAATTGATTATTCAAAAGAAACTTTTCTTAGAATTGAATAATGGGAGTAATTTTGGTATGGTATTATTTGAGTACAAAAGAAGAAATGAACGTTCTTAATGTATTTAAGTTTTTATATTGGATTTTGTGTTCTGTATGTACTTTTGTATAGATACCTAGTTACCAATCGTTATTGCTTAGGGTTTTAACACTAAAAAGGAAGACCGCGTTTTTATTATACCATTGGACGGGAGTACTTAAGACCTAAGACTCAGTTACTGAAGACTTAAATAAGGAATTAAGACATTTTTGAAAGTGTTGGTAGGACTAGCGAACAAAATAGTTTTATCATGTAATGAAATAGCTTTGCTTCCAACTGAACACAGTTGCATTGAAAGTTAGGTAATAATTTGTATCCTCTGGTGGTTTAACAGGAACTAGGCCCACAAAGCACTTTAGGTCTATTGAAACTTAAATTATTTCCGGAGACCTTACACTTCCTACCACCCACGTATTTTATCTTCTATGGCCGTCAATTCACCAGCGATTATTATTCTTGGCCAGTATAATTTATGTGTCGTGGATGATAAGTGGCGGTGGTCACCACTTTCTATCAGCTCAGCCTTTTATGTGATGGCCTTTCCTGTTGTATAAATAACAGATTTCCGTGTCAAGGTATAGAGTATAATATGTATGTATGTTACTCTATCCATATATTTTAAATCAATGTACATACATGAACTCACGTGTTTTTCTCGGAAGGCGTAGGCAGAGGTGCTACCAGGATACCCACGCATTGCCCGGTGGGTTCATTCCCATGATGTGATAGGGGGCGAGCCCATCGCCATACCGGGCACAAATTGCTGACTTCAGGCTGATAATGATTAGAAAAACAGTAATATCGTGGAGGAGTTAAAATATTTTGTATTTCATAGGTCTGTGCCGGCTTGAATGCAAATTTTATAAAAGCAGGGCACAATAATTATGCAGCAAAGCGGATTGTGAATTTATCAGGCTTGAAATGACGTTGTGAGCTTGAGTAAGGTTCAGTGTTATTTTACAAAATTAAAAATAGGTATTTCTCTATGTAATACGATTTCAGTTAATATTATAAGTATTCACTATAAACCTCTATATATTAATTATTCACTATAAATCAAAATTTTTAACTTAACCATTTTGCTTTTAATAGGACAGACCATGACGATGAAACTCATAATGATATATTTTTATTAATTAGTCCAAAAACGTTGTTAAAACGTTTATTATGTACACTATAACCAAGAAACACTTCAGAGTCAACTTAGCAATGATTTAAAACCCGAGCGTGAAAGAAAAACATTTGAAGTTTGTCAGACGTCTTTAATTCTTGACCAACTGGGTACAATAGTCATTGTTATAGATTCCCTAAAAGGTTTTTAACAAAGGACCACCTTCCTTTCATGTCGAAAGGAGATACAATTTAATTTTGCGGCTGTCGTCTTTCAATTTGTCTTCATTCATATCTTACTTACCGGAGATAAATCACATCAATGTATCTTGTTCTATAGTTTTGCTTTCAAATATTTACGTTACCATACAGCTGTGATGGAAAAATACTTTTTAGTTTTTTAGGTTTAAATCTCTTAGTGTGTTGTTTTTTTTCTTTATTTACTCCGATCTGTTAATGTATGTTTAAATGCAAGCCATCTGTCAAAACCGTACGCTCGAAACGATTATCTCATGCCATTAAATAAAATTATCCCCCATTATAACTGCTTCTTCGCTTTCAATGAAAAACTTAATTCTTTGCTCCATAGAATAACAAAGCAACATCAAGAATACTTATTGACCTTGGAACTGAACGTGTAAATATATTACACCTATAAATAAAATATATATTGTTAGAAGTAAAAACGATAATGTTTCATATAAAGATAAGAAAAGGTTTATTAATGTCGTTTAAATACGAGATCTTACAGCAAAGATGATAAGAATATCATAGCCGTATCTCAAAAATAGCTTCAGTAACAAAATCATAACATCGCATTATGTCACTGCATGTCAGTAAAACGATATTGATGATAGTAATAGCTATTAAGTTATAAAAACCTTTTTACGACGAGCCCGCCTTATGTTTACGCTGTCTTCATAACTAGAAATTATAGGGCGTTTACGTTCCCTCGTAAATCAACCTGCTCTCCGTCTATTTTTATATGTTTGTGTAAAATCTTAGTTACTATAAATAATATGTTCTCTTTTGCTTTCATTACATTGTAAAGTATTCATGTCCTATTTATTAATACTGTTGTTTAAGTACCTATAATCTTTCAAAATTACGAGAAAAAATTGCAAATTGATTTTGACCGTAAGATTCGCAACATCAAATAATTATGTAAACATAACTCTGCTTATTAAGACATCAAAGCCCAAGTTGATTACAACTTGAGGATTGTTTATCCAATATTTGAAATTCCGATAAGTCGACAAGCTTTCCAGGTCAATTAATCTTCAAAGGTCTTCTGATTTCAAAGTAAACCGCAATATCCTCGTGGTTTCAAGGAGATGGCTACATAATTAAGAGAGCACAGACAATTGGATTTCTCGTGTCTACGTAGACAACCAGATATATACGAGTATATTGAAGGCTTTGGGTCATTCTGACCGTCCATTTAGAAGGTTCCCTCAAATAATCCGGATTGTGTCGCATTTGATTGTGTGGGAGGATTTTCGCAGTATGACTAACCAACATTTTCAGTAGTGATGTGATGAAAAGGCTGGTTTTCTATGAATTTATCAAGACCTGTGTCTTCAACCTATACAGTGACCAGTATTGATACAATTTGTAGAATACTTTTAAAGCAAATATCTCAAAATTTCGTTTTTACAACTTATTGCGATTATGTGTAAGCTGACCCATGTATATGTAGAATCAGATTAAGAATAAGAATAGGAAAAGCTAGACTTAATATAAATCTGTTCAAAGGAATATGATTTTACGTGAACTGTTAATGATTTAAATTTACCGGAACTCATTCAACCAGAAATTAGTTTCACGTCTTTGTTCAAACGACGCTGAAGACATGAAAGACAAATTACACCGTACTAAATTATAATACCCTCGTCTTTACTCTTTAGAATTTACTTCGTGTAATAAATGTTATTCAAATTATAATTCTAAATCCTACATCTAAGATTGGCTCCGCCATGTTTTTGGTTTTAATGTTACTTAAAACTTTATTACAAATTAATTGTTGGAGACAGTTTGTTTGGTTACGTTTACGTTTATATCGCAATAAAATAATAATTGTCTGACCCAAAAAATTAAACTGATGTTAATTTCAACCAATCATTAGGGTTTTTATTTTATTCTGTTCACTCAATCACACAAAACCATGTTGCTCCTCGTATAAGGCGGAAAAAATAGCAGACACTGTTTCGTAATTTCGTAGACATTTGGGCAGGGACCATAAATTGATTACGTTCAAAGGAAATCAAAAGCAAATTACATGTCACACATACACAAACACCGGATGATTAATAATATTCCCACTAGTCACAATTACTTTTTACTAAACAGCAATTGGTAAGCTTAGAAATTACGTCTATTTTGCGAAAATACTAAAGAAAATATGTAGAACATAATTCTCCTGTGTTTTCTGTTGCTGACAGCTTTGAGTTTGACATGGGTTTACGAGGCACACATCGCATCGTTAGAAACAAATCAGAAGTTACAAAAATTATTCCTTATTCGTTGTTTGTTTTATCGGAAATCATCAAATTCGAATTAATATGTGGTAGACCCACGATTCTGTCAGTCATGACTCCGGGCGGTACCACTGTCTCACAGGAAATCGACGTAAAGTGAAGACTTTTTGTTGTGTTTCGTTCGATGAGCGCGATTCTTGAATGTCCATTATCCCTTTCCTCTTCGCATCCTTAGTCATTCCCAGTTTGATGAGCCGGCAACAAATCTATAATCCAAGCTTTATGAATAATGAAGGATAGCCAGATTAAGTTCAAAGAATTATACAATCATCGTTTACTATTGATTTTATTGCGTCCTATTGATTTTTAACCAATCATTATTGGGTCTGGGTGTTTGTGAGACCGAAAAGTCTCTCGTAGTTCCTGATACCCACGACACAATACTCGATCTTAGTGTGGGGTCAGGACTATGTATGTGACTGTTGGGTGTTATTTATTTGTTATTTATGGTGACTATGTGGTGATTAGTCTATGTAACCTTAAACGTAATATAATAATACAATCCATTAGTTAGATCGACTTGTGTTTTGAATTGTATATTGTAGGACATTCGAATAATCTCCAGAAAGATTTTAGTGAATGCGTAAACGTGTATATATTCCAACATGTGCAGTTATTGCTTGCTTTCAAGGTTTCTCAATCACATTTAAAAAAAAAAAAACATCATATAATCTAACTATTAACTTTATATCTCCCTGTGACTACAACTTGCCACAGCGTTCTGAGCTGATTTCATAAAAATAAAAGGAAACAGTAACACATCTGTAGCTGACTTTATGTTAGTGTTTGTCGTGGTTATAACAAATAAGTATAAAACTTTTAGATTTTGACACTCACAAACCCTGAGTACGTGGTGGCCGGTTGGTAAATCTAACCAGACGCGGCTGTCAACATGTTCACGATGGTCACCAGTTCGAATCCCAGGGCATACCTGAGCTTTTGGGAGTCATATGTGTTGTAATAGACAATCACGCACTATAACAGTAAAAAACATAAAGGAAAACATCGTGGGGAAACCTGCATACCTTAGCAATTAAGCTGAAATAATTTCTATGGTATGTAATGTCCGCCAAATCGCACTAGGCCAGCATGGTGGACTATATGGCCACACCACTCGCATTTACTCTACTTTCGATTGTAGAGGACGCCCGTACCCTGCAGTGGGATGTATATGGGCTAATACAGATGTCAATAATACACTAAGTAGATATTTTTCCCACGACTAGTCTATAAACAAGATCTTCAAATAAGTTAGCGCCACTCTGTACTTGGTACCGACACACCAACCTTGACAACACTTTATAAAGTATCTACGTACACTATTTCAGGAAAACTCAGTCTTCTTCACGTCGAGAGTTAATTCAATCAATAGGATACTTGTAAATAATAACATCCTTTGTAATCAATCTGTTTCTTGTTTCTTGCAAATGTCAGGAAACTGGATAGTTACAAAGTTAATTGCAATATTGCTTTTAATGTCGTCTTAAGATTTTAGGGAATTGTTTTTCCTTTCATCCATTTTAATGCGGTGATGTTCTGTATAATTGTTAGACAAATAATATTCTGCTTTATTGCTACAAAAACATTTACAAATGAAGCTCTGTTTATTTAGTGCTGTTTATTCTGCTTTGATAGTATTAATTTCAACAGAATTGAATTTTCTTGATTGAATTAACCAATGGACTTGAAACATGTGGAAGAATAGAGAAAATAAACGCTAGACAAGAGTATTGATCGCATCCACACAGACAGATTTAAATATCTCAGCGATAAAAGTAACATGCTGAGCACTTTACGAGTATATGTTCAAGGGATACTCTGTGCCAATAATACGTACTTACCTCTTTTTATTATATTCTTCCAGGGTTTTCTTTTTCTCGAGCTAGTGTTAGGCTTCATAGACCACCCGTCCTGAAACCAGTCCTCAGGGAAAAAGAGGTTCGGTCTCCCCACTGTTCAAATTGACAAAAATGCGTCCCTTGAAATTTTACTTAAAATTAACGTAAGAAATGTGGATTACTGCTTGTTTTTGAAGTATGGTAATATCTGTGGCCGAATTTAATTTGTTTATGTACTTTTTAGGGTTTTTGCTTTAGTACTACCTATGCCAGTTATTTATCACAATTTATTATTAAAATCTGAAAGTGTACTCACAAAAAATATAATTTTATAAATACATAATAAGTAAATGGCATAAATATTTTTATATATTTAAGCAGGATAATCAATTATTGTAGAATCAAGGCTTGCCGTCTCTTTCTTTGCCAGACGCTTAATCTACCTTGTCCTCACATTATACTACCACAAGGAATCAGTTTCCCACGATCTGTCTTCATTTCATTCTTTCGTATTGTGTTGTATCTAATTAAATTAAGAATAATACAGACTAGTAAAATGGAATGCAAATCTAGTTATTATGCAAATATTATTTAAAAATAAATATAAACAGACTCATAACAGACGAATGGTGTTATTGTAGCATTAATAGTAAGTATGTTCGACTAAAATGTTAAAATTAAAACTGGTGCTGATGATTCTTTAAGTTTCATTGTATGCGAAATGATTCACGAGATTATTTTAATGAGAGTACCTAAAGGAAAATAATTATAATCTCTTTCATAAATATTTTTCTATTCTGAATATATGAAGTCCTCTTGTAAAGGCTACTGATATGCGTAGCGTTAGATGTCTTTACAAATGTTGTTATACTGATAGTGGTTGGAGTTTACTTCAAACATTGAGATCAATACACTGAGTCATGTGTGTATTTATGTCAATCACCACGCGTTATAACAGTGAAGGAAAACATCGTGAGGAAACCTGCATACCATAGCGATTTGTAAAAATTTCGATGATATTTAAAGACCACCAACCCGCACTACGCCAGCTTGGTGGACTATATGGACTAACCACTCTCAATCTTACTCTCGGTTGTTGAAGAGGCCTGTGCCCTGCAGTGGGACTATATGAGCTGATTTACACTGACAGTTACTTTAAACAGTATCTCAATACAAACGGTTACACTCATACACTCACAATTATGGTTGCTCTATAAATTCTTGAAATTAGAAGATTTCTTTTTGGTAATTTATCATGGATATTGTGAGGAGTGATATTAATGAGTGTTATGACGGTGTATATTGTATAATATCGATATTTCCATCCTAATTTCTAATGGAATTAAATTTGCAATGTTCTCTTCTCTTAAATGAAATACAATCCTGATCGTTGTTTATGGAATGGTAACTTGATTACTTTATGATTGACGTCAAAGGCTTTATATCTTAAAGTACCTATAAACAATACCAGACCGTAACAATATGAATGATTTTTTTGATTTCATGTAAGCAATTACAGTATTCGTACAGCCTACATCACAATGCCTGTTTTAAAGTGAATTTGAACTCAGAAATCTAGGCTTTGCGAGTGCAGTACTCATTTGAATAATGTAAATAGGATTATAACTTTAATGAGGTTTCCTTTGTTGGGAATTTGAGTGATTTAAAGTTAAGAACTTTTGTTGCTTATTGAGGAGTTAACACTTTGGTCTTTACTCGAGAGTAATCAATAGTACCGTATTTAAAAACTTTTGGTTTACCAAAATTCTATTGAGTAATTCCGTCTGAGGTCCGTGGAACCACATTCATTTAGTCCAATATGGCTTCAATAAACTGTCTGGATCTTAGGGGCCCTACTCTATTAATCCGAAATGAAGCTTGAATCTTCGGACAATCGACGTATATATATGATATGAATGTACCTGCAAATACTTATGGTCGTTATTAACTTATGGTCGTAACCATAGACTTATGGTTACGATACACGTTATACTAATTCCGAAGATTCTAACTTCGTTTCGGATTTACTGAGTAGGTCCCTAGGTTTTGCTGCCTTTTTCCACTAAAAAGTTACATAATATGTTAAACATAAGGGTTATATGAGACTACACTTGAGATCTTCTGACGTCGTCACATCGTTGTTTAGAACCGTAGTGGTTGTTATCGCGGGATCTGCTGACTTTATTCCTAAGTAATAAGAGCTAATCGTAATCTCTAATGTATCCCTAGTCAAGGATAAGCGCTTAGATATCGCTTGCTGACGCAGAACTGTCTCGTATATATCTCTACGGTTGCCACCGAAAGAAAGTTTTGATGGTGATCACTGTCTGGCAACTTTACATTGGCATATTATTTTTATTATGGAAAACTTAATTATGTACAGGAATAAAAATAATCCATACAAAGGTATTTTTGTGTTATTAATCTTGGCTGATAAAAAGTCCGATATTCATTCCACGTCAAACCTTATTCAAAGCTGGCTTGTGGAAGCGCAAATTACCATAAATATCTAATAATTCTTCTCAATTGAATAGAATGCAGTAATCTACACAGAGTACTTATGAGAATAACATGACCGAGAGATGTCACAGTAACCTTGGCATGCTCAGTTCATATCAAATCATGATCTAGAGGTCTTTCTTTATCTCAATAGTGTCGCTTGCATTAATGTCAATACTTTTGCGCCTAGATTTTTTTTTATTTGTACATGTTGGTATGTATGTAC
This sequence comes from Hyles euphorbiae, assembly GCA_023078785.2. Classification (NCBI taxonomy): domain Eukaryota; kingdom Metazoa; phylum Arthropoda; class Insecta; order Lepidoptera; family Sphingidae; genus Hyles; species Hyles euphorbiae. The sequence goes on from CM041049.1 coordinate 7,062,810, forward strand.
AAAATAATTGTTTTATTTATTAATTTAATATTCAACATCAATTTACAACATTTTTAGAGTTTATTTTAAAATGGTTTGTCAAGTTGCTTGTGTAAACATCCAATGTATTCGTTTTCATAAAAGACTGTAAATAGTCATAAGTTTCCTTCTTTATGGAAAACATTGCAAACAAAACAAAAACGTCTGGAGTAAAAAAGTTTATTAAAAACAGAAAACCTGAGTGTGTAAAGAACAAAAGGACAATACGTTTGTTACTTACTAATTCGTGAACACCATTTATGAAGGCAGCCTTTGATTAAATGTCATGATTTGTTTTATGGCGTATTTTTTAATAAATTCCAACTTCATGCTGTTATATTTATGCATATCCTTCAGTTATTTCATCATGTTTTTTTATTATTTTGCTAAGTAAATTTTTGTTTAATGAATTCACCAGCATACTGTCTGAAACCTACTATTATATGGAATAAGATATATTACAGTTGATTCTCCGAAGTTTATTTTAGGTGCAGAAATGTCTGTGTAAAATATTTGCTGAAATTGGATGGATCGTAAATTTATTCTGAAGGGTATAAAAACCGGGTCCGCTAACATGTTTGTAGGTAAACCATTGTTTGCTATAAAACGAGACGTAAAAAGATTTTACGGTGCTGTATATTGTTAGTGTATATGTTCTTTATTGTGAAGGAGGCACTGTTTATTTTTTTCATGAAAGTTATTGTCTCTGCTCGTGCGTACCAGATGGACTGTAGTTATATTTATAGTTTTATTGCATTCAGTAATAAGAATTGCCTCTATTAAGAAAACTCGTAATGTAGACGAAATCTTTAACTTCCAATAATAGTTTTTATTATTCTTATTTTCTATCCTTGAGTTGATCACTCACAGACATTTGCTCTATAGTCTTAATAATAACAAACAATAAATAAAAATACCCAACAGTAACATACATAGTCCTGACCCCACACTAAGATCGAGTTTTGTGTCGTGGGTATCAGAAAATACGAGAGTCTTTTCGATCTCACAAAGACCCAGACCCGAAACAAAAATAATAATAACCGAAACAAATAAAATATTTGTCTTGGTGCGGGGACCGAACTTGTGGCCTCACGTTACACAGACGGCGTCTAATGAACTGCGCTACCAAGGCTGTCTGTAATATATATTATACTTTGAACAATAATTATTGGCAATTATTTTTTATAAATACACTGTATTGTAGGAATTAAATCGGCTGTTAAATATATTATGTAATACTCCGTGGTTTAAAGAGCACATTCAGCAACAATTCCAATGATGGTTTTAGTTCTGACTATCTTAAAGGTGCGTGGTGGCCTGCTGGTAAACGGACCAACCGCGGCTGCAAACATGTTCACCGTGGTCGCGGTTTCGAATCCCAGGGTACACCTCTGACTTTTCGGAGTCATGTGTGTATTGATAGCCAATCACCACGCACTAAAACGGTGAAGGAAAACATCGTGAGGAAACCTGCATACCATAGCGATTTATAATAATGTAAATGGTATGTAAGTCCACCAACACGCACTAGGCCAGCGTGGTGGACTATATGGCTTAACCGCTCTCAATCGTACTCTCTATTGTAGAGAAGGCCCGTGCCCTGCAGTGGGACGTATATGGGCTGATTTAGATACAGATCTTAAAGTCGCAAGAGACCATCATAAACTATATTCCCTTTATCATTCGAAGCCACATCGTCAAAAACGTCCAAATCTAAATGTTGAATGCATTTAACTATACGTAATCAATATGACCTTTGCTTGTTCATAACTGCGTACATCCACGAGTATATCAGTAATGTAATATCCGTTGCGAAATTCGGCTTAAAATCAGGTTCCGTCGAAAATTAGTTTAGCAGCAACCCTGTAACCAAATTACTAGGGATAATCCAGTTATATCAACGCCCAGTTGGGTTCAAGCTCTAGAATGTGAACAGTTCGATAATAATATCATATTCTTACAGTATGATGTTAAAACTAAGAATTTGAATTTTCCTACAAAGACGAGATATTTTTACTGGTTATAATAAATACAAAAAAATGAAATATATTTTCTATCAGTTGAAGCTTTCATCCCTTAAATTACTTCTCCTTCCAATATAATATAAAGTCCATTACTTACCATGGCCTTTCGAAGAATCTCCACAGCGCCCAGTTGGTGGTAACCAATATTATATTGTTTATCCACTTTGTAAGAAATAACTCTAACCTAAAATACGAATTCAATGACTAATAGCTTGCAGTCAACATTTCTTGTTACTACACTAATGAAACTGGGCGTAGAATCCATAATTATAGCCCAGGAAAGTATATAGCATACCAGGATCAAACCCAATATAGTAACATCCGATTATAAAGAACCAGCATTGTACAAAGAGCGGGAGATAATAATCTGGCAGTCAATACTCTTGTCTAGACGGGACTGCACTAACCCGTGTACAATACAAACGACAACAAAAATATCTTAACGAGCAAATCGCTCCAAGGAATTTTGTCCTTGGCTCATAGTCTCAAGCTTCATCGCTACACCTCTTGAAAACAATGTTGTAATGCGAAGTTAATTATCAGTCTCATTATTTTCGTGATGTTTTGTTCTTAATGTTTTCATCGTGGGCACATGACGTTGTTTGTCTCGGTGGCTGTGAAGATAACCATCTTTGTTTATGGCTTATAACATCTAAGTCTAGATAATTTAATAACAAATTTCAAGGAACCGAGGAAAATGTCTAGATGTTTCTCAAGAAACACGTAGCTTAGTTATTATAAAGTTATATTAGGAATCTTTGATATGAAATTTTCTCAGAATTTGTTTTGCGTCTCTTAGAAGTTTGATGTTACGTTTGCTTTATAAGCAATTGCTAGAAGGCGTAGTAGTTTCTTAACACTTTGATATGTCTTTTAATTATAATTGGGTATATTATGTACTAAATCTTCTACTCACATTCCGGAAAAAAACGTAGAAATATAATTTAAAAAGATCCCTTATTTGCAAATATCCGTAATTAATTCACTAACAGAAACAAATATTTTGCAATTTTTCTGGCAACCAGCTTTTTTAAAAAGAGTCGCATGAAGGCACTCGTGCTAATTAAAATCCCATTTACGTATCTATAATTATAATAGCCCGACGTTCAGTGACCGTCTGTTTAGTGCCAAAATCGATACTGCTCCCCTGTTGTCTGTCGTCGCACCCTTCGCCAAAGAATCACTATGCCGTGACAAAAGAGAATGCCTTTCATGTGTGGGGAAACGGCAGCAGACACGCCAACTTTGATCTTATTCTATCTATAGACACTATTGTAATAAACTACCTAGTGAATTTAGCGCGATAGTGTTTTTTTTTATCGGAGAAACTGAAGTATGCTTAAGATTCAGTTGCTTTTTTGCGACAGTTCAAAAATACTTTACTATTTAGTTATTTCTTATATAATAGAAAGTTGAGAAATGGGATTGTATTTTTATTTCTGGTTCAGCAAATTTCCCTGTTACCATTTTTTATTCAGAGGAAGGGATATATTCAGTTTTTTTTCAGTTAAAATATTGTGTTAATCTCACATTATTATGACATACAACGAGACCGATGTTGATAGACCCTTAATGATAAGTTAGGTAAACATATAATTCAATCAAATAATCTTTCAACAAACTTCTTAATCCATTATTCTCTAAAATATAATCTGAAATGAAACAGCACTCAGCCTAACAACTTAGTATAATTGAAAAATCAAGTCTTATTATCCGACGCAGAACAAGATCGGGCGGGGACAGCCCACTTCCCTCGGATCAAGACAACAATATGCTTTTAAGGCACAGGCGAACTGTTGTGAGAATTCTCTCAATTCAATAAAGGAATTGAGTTGGAATTTACAACAAAGCCTAGTTCGGTCTATTGTTGGCGTCCTAGCCTTTACTAGATGGGATATGCTAATTCAGCTTCAAACTTTATGCAGAATTTGAATTCCGTTGCGTTTAACCGGTCGATTCTGTATAATTTTACATAATAGCAGCAAAGGTTGAATTGCTTCGATCAAATATTTGAATTGCTTCAGAATTTATATGGGATTTTAAAAATGACCAGCGACATTTCTCAGTTTAACTCTAACGTTTATCATAAGCTATAATAGTCGATATAATAGTGACACATAGGATAGGTAGTTACACCTACGCCATTATAATGATGAAATGATGAATTCATTCTTCAGTCACAGAAATTCAACTGATGAAAATAGATTAATTTAGCAATTTCCATGTCTTTTGATTGGCAATTATAGCATAAGTTTTATCATGTAATTAACATGAAGACACAGTATGGTAATCAACGTTTTTGTCCCATTTTTGCTACAGACTTTTTCACATGGTCTATGTATGTAGATATGTGAGTGTTGGGTGATATATTCGGCATTTCAATGTTATTGTCATAGGTGAATGTTAAATCAAAATTTTATATTTTAATAGTCTTTTGGGGTTTTTAAGAGTTTATCTGGGATTACTATTATATTCATTGGCGGAGTTGTCGCATCTGCGATATAGCCATATAATTTTAAAAACTTAACTACACTGAGGTCGCTTCTATAATATAAGCCTGAATACAGTAGTATACTTAGTAAAGTAGAAGTTAAATATAAAAGGAAAATGAAAAGAAAACCTATTTCAAAGAAACGTCCTCAAGTTCACTTCATTTAAGAATCATAAAAGGTTTTATTTACCGCATTCCACGACTCACAAGAACCTTTTCATATAAATCTTATAACAAAATAAAATCAATTTACTAACCTAAGAAATAAGAATGTATAAAACCGCATAGGCAAGAGCAGATATTCTATTATTGAATCAAGTTCAATACGAAGCAATATTTGCAACAAAACTTTCACGCTTTCCATAATAACTCAATTGTTTGCTCGGCAAAGCAAAAAAGAGCTGGTATTGAATATTCCGATCCAATTGGGGACGTGACACGGCGCGTGTCCGGATTTGGATATTTTATTAATCTACTACCATTTGTTTCAGGGAATTTGAAGCGGCGATTGGGACGGGCCCGCGGATTTGTTCTGCGCATGTTCGACGCGCTGTGCAACTGCACTCAGACAGCCGCCGCTGCCGCCGCCCGCAGCACCGCTCGAAACAATCCATTCACAAAGCGCTAACTCGATCACATCTCACTCTCGCAAAAGCACGTAGTAATATCCTTCCAAGGAGCAAATGCTATACACGTCTCGCGATCTCCTTTCTTATTTTCCCAAAAGAGCTTTAAATATTAATGTTATTAATGTAACCTTTTTCGGGGAAATTTTTCTCGAAATCTCTTAGATAATTAGGAAAGTACCTACTTGATCGATCTCCACGAGTATGGACATATCTGTTACAGCACTTGTTTTGAAACCAAAGATCTGTGTAAACCTTCTTACTTCTGTTTTCAACAATGTTAGTCTTCCCTAGTGTCCCTAAACGGTGTAACATGGTGTATATGTGATCGATGTTGACGACGCTTATAGTGTAAGTGTGTATTTAAGGATACACTTTAGTATATAAACCTCAATGTGTAGGTACACACGACGAGGTCGTCGTTTTATAAATGTCTGTACGTGCCGTTTACTTTCTTAGTTTTTCAACTATCAATTTATGAAGCATTTATAACCAGCGGATTAAGCAGGAATATTTATGTCCGGTAAATACACGTCAAAATTAGTCCGATAGGTATTTCAAATCTTTTTCGTTAAAGTGAATATTATAGTCTCGTACATTGAATTTTTCGTTTCGGCTTTTACCTATATAATTTAGCCTTTATTCACTCTCTTATTAATTATACAACCTAGGTATCCTATATTTTTTTATCTATAATTGAGTTGCGTATCTAAATGTTTGTCGTTCGCTGATTTCTATAGGTAGATATCGCTAATTTAACACTGCGTTTATGCATTTATTTAATTACTTATATTTTTGATTAGCAATATTGTACAATTTTTTTTTTATTGCAATGAATGGCGAGACGAGCAAGCCGTTTGCCTTATGGTAAGCTATACGACCGCTCATAAACAGTAGAAATATTCCACTGCGCTCGCCATCCTGAGACATAAGATGTTAAGTCTCAATATGTCCAGTAGTTGCTCTGGCTACAATGTCCTTCAATCCGAAACACAACAGTGCATTTAAGCAGTGTTGTTTCACGGGAGAAATAGACATTGCGGTGGTACCTACCCAGATGGCCTCGCACATATGAGAGACCTACCACCAATAAAATATAGAACAAGATGATCGTTTATGAAGTCTATAGTCGACAGGCTATCGGCCGAGGATCTGCTACTGAAATTCCTATCGTAGATCGAAAGTAAATCAATCAAAAGTAAAATGTGGGCGCGTCGATATATCTTTAACCAGAATGGTTTATATTTAGAAACGAAATTTCAATAGCCACCTAAATCATTCATTAATTTCGGAAGTAAATAATGGTCTGTAAAGTATGTAATAAAATTATCTTGTCCTTTTCTTGGTTAATTATGTCAACCTATATTGAAGTTACTAATCAATAAATATTCCTGCTTAAACTAAATAACTATATAATATAATATTTTAAAATTCTATGTCCAGTATACAACTGATTTTATAATGTAGCTCACTTTTCGATGGTAAAAAATACTTTTTTACTTTTACTACACTTTTACAGTTTTTACGATTCAAAAAAATACCCTTGCCAGTATTTTCAGCACAATGATAAAAGAACGAAGCGCTCAAATTTTTTTTGCAATTATTTACTAATTTATTATTAATCTTTGTGATTAATTTAAGTATTTATTGTGGGAGAGTTTAATCAATATCCTGTAGCATTTAATTATAATAGAATAATTATTTACTTATTACCGAAAATAATATCTTAATAAGACATTGAATACATGGAATTGAAATAATAAGTGAATAAATATTCTAATATTTGTAAGTCCTATCTGTCTTAGCGTGGGAAAAGATTGAGAGAGAGAGAATTTATGAAATATATCTTCTATGAAATGATAAACGGAATGGAAAGGTAAAAAAGTAGTATATGTATAAAATAAAATAAAAAATATTTTTAATTGTGAATTCTGTAGGTGTTCAGTGGATATGATATAAATGATAAAATGTTTAAAAATAAATGTTCAATGTGATATCCTGCCTGTAAACCTTACTTCCGGTGTGATTCTACTGAGTACTTCTTCTTATTATTAAAATGGTTTTATAAACTTTATCATTCCTTTTATTTTCCACTTATTATTATGTATTTTGCTGGCGCTGCGTCTAAGAGGGAGACCACCTGCGAGACGGCTGGATGACATCATGAGATTCGTAAGAAAATAGTGTTACAGGACAGAAAATTTACCCAGCAATGGGTTAACGTAGGCTGATCTAAATACATACAATATTTAAACAGAGGTTTCCTTCGGCTTATTTTTGTTTATCACGGGCGTGGAGTCGGTGCATAATATTTATTCAGTATGTGGCAAAATAATTTGGCTTACGATTTTATGACTCGCCCTGTGAAATCGACCTGTTCATTAAAAATAAATTTTCTCAATATAGGTAAGCATAAAGCTTTGGCGAGGCCTATGTTGAGGAGTGGACTTCCTGTGGCTGAAAGGTGAGGTAATCATAAAACATGGTGAACTTTTTTAGTGGAATTACATAAATTCGTGACTATAAATGCGCAGGACTGTATTAGGTGTAGGGAGAATTTCTTAAACTCTTACCTCCATATTCATAAGGACTTAACGCAGTTTCCAAATGCCGTTAATATGAGCTGACTCAAAAATATTATTCATAGATGACAAAATCACTAATCAGCTACTCTATAGCTCATTAACTTTAAAATGGCCGAGACCCTTATTTAAGCAGAAAAATGTCTGTTAACTGGACGTTTTATATTACTGTCAAGTGAATGAAATAACAATTCGAGTCTCTTTTCTTATTCCGTAAACTTATAAATTAAAATATATATAGAGAAAACCATTATAAATAGCAATACTCAATAAACTTTTTATGTGTACTTAACATTATTTAACTAATTTACGTCTATGTGGTTGATTCGAATTTACGTTTATGAATAACGGGGTAATTCTAAAGTACGTCATTCAGGATTTTTTGTTATGTAAGCCGTACCGAATACCAATACAACTAAATAATACACCACGCCCTGAGATTAAACCATCACAAAAACTGAAATTTTAATACATCAATGATGAAAATTCCCACCCGCGGGTCGCATCGCAAGTTTACACAAGACGACGGATAAGCTAATTTGCACTCCCCAAGCGAAAGCGTCGAGTTGGAATGGAATAAATATGACCTCATCCTAAATAATTTCTTTAGGTCAAGCAGGTGAACGGGGGAATTAGGTCAAACATCGTTGGTTTTTCCTAGCCTACAATCAATAGCTGAGTGCGGAAATCACCCGATTTATTTGGCATTGTTTTACGTGTTTCGTGGTGATTTTGTAAACGGTATTAAATAAGCTAGGATTTCTTATCCTTACATTAATGAGTTGTTTCATATTATTTTTTATTTTGCCTCAGCCAATATATGTAGGGAGGTCCCACTGCATGGCACGAGCACGATTGAGAGTAGTTAGGCCATATAGTCCGACACGCTGACAGGTTTTACAAATCATAGAAATTCTTATATATCGACATGACACGATGTTATTTTGTATCTTTTTTTTTTTGTATTTATGGATATTTGGCTAACAACAACTACGCACTTCGCAAAAATACCTGTTTTTTGTCACAACGCTCGCATTTTGTTTATATTAGCATTAGGTTTGGTGAAAGATTTTTTTTATTGACTACACAATATGTAACATCTTAGCAGCCGAGGCCAACGCGACACTATTTTAAAATACTAAAAGAAACTAAACTGAAAACAATAATAAAAGATATGAAGATCGAGGGCTGAGTTTGAAAATGGTCTGCTTAATAGCTGTTCAGTTTGATGCAGAGTTTTCAAACTTGAATAAAAAGTTGGGTAGCAACTTACAGTGAGAGCTAATAGATTTTTAAAGGATCGGCTCACAGATAACGACTTCTACAGAGAGATTTAAACTTGTCGATAAGTTAGTTTCACTCACGCTATTGATGTTCCAGTCTAGACACAAAGAGATAGAAAAGTAAAGAGGCTCTTACTACTCTAAAGGAATATATAGAGGCAAAATAGCTGATCTTTTTATACCGTTTATCGTTATGGCAAATGAAACCGAGAAGAATAAAAAATTCCTAGTGAAGATAATAAAAAAATAAAAAACGGTAATAAAATATGTCTATCAAATGTATTGGCTAAGTTAAAAATATACCTATTACATTACTGGTATTGACGAGGGGTGAAAATAGAATAGAAAGACCTTCAGTAATAATTTAACCTGAAGTGAGGGTTTAAGCTTTCGCTAATTGTTGCTGTTTAACATTGGGCTATGCTCGGTGTTACCTAGCGAGATCGAATCAGAAATGAGGAAATTCGTAGGATAACAATGGTTACTGATATAGGCCTTAGGAATAAGTTAAAGTGCCACTGGGCCGGGCATATAACACGTAAATTGATGGTAGAGTGGTACCCACGTGCAAGCAAGCGAAGTGTCGGACGCCCGCCCACAAGGTGGACTGACGACCTGGTTAAGGTCGTAGGAAGTCGCTAGATGCAGGCCGCGTATAACAGGAGGGTGGAGAACCTTGGAGGCCTATGTTTAGCAGTGGACCTCCTGTAAGTGGAGAGAGAAAGATAGATAGAAAAAGAGTGACAGAGATAAATTGTAGCAAAATTTATTCAATTATTTCCAGCGCGCTGAATATTACTGTTATTACAGGAATTGAAGCGAATAAGAAATGGCAGTAACAAAATATCTTACAAAATTTTTACTCCAAGCCATTTATTTCTAAGTGTACATGAATAAATAAACAGCCATAATGCTGCTCGGCAAGAATTTTCTATGTAGATTATACGTAGTGCAGCTATAATCTTGAGCGCTCTAATATCTAGTAGCCACACGATCTACAATTTTATCAGTATAACCATACATAAATGCCATAAATTGGATACAAAAGTTATAGGATATTTCGTTTAAGAAACATGTTACAGTTACGTTGGACATCATAAAGACAGCTATTATGCGTGTATGTGGTACCAACCTTCGGGGCGTCGCTGTCGTCTGCTATGCAGATGACACGTTGGTGACAGCGACGGCCGGGACGTTCCAGAGGTCCGCCCTGCTCGCCTCGTTCGGTACTGGACTGGTGGTGGGCAGGATTCGGCGACTGGGCCTCACGGTGGCCCTCAACAAGACCGAGGCCGTGTGTTTCCACGGTCCTCGGTGTGGGCCTCCGCCTGGGGCCCACATCACAGTAGAGAGCGTGCGGATTCCCGTCGGCTCGAGGATGAAATACCTCGGTCTCGTCCTCGACAGTCGATGGGATTTCCGCGCGCATTTTGCGGAGTTGTCGCCGAAGCTGGTGAGGGCGGCGGGCGCACTGGGGCGCCTGCTGCCCAACACTGATGGTCCTGGCATCCCTTGCCGAAACCTGTATGCTGGAGTCGTGCGGTCCATGGCCCTCTACGGGTGTCCCGTTTGGGCCGGGTCCCTGGGCGATCGTTGCGTCCGCCTGCTGCATCGTCCGCAGCGCATGGTGGCGCAGCGAATAATCAGGGGCTACCGCACGGTCTCGCACGAGGCGGCCTGCGTATTGGCGGGAACTCTGCCCTGGGTGCTGGACGCTAAGACCCTCTCGTCAGCTTTCTTCCGGCGAGAGGAGGCGTCCGGGCGTGGGCAGAGGTTGGTCCTCCGAGAGGTCGAGGCCATGTTGGCCTCCCTCCGCAGGTCCGCTGTGGAGGAGTGGCGTTCCAGGCTGGAGAACCCTAGTGCTGGTACGAGGACCGTCGCGGCAGTACGACCTGTCCTCGAACAGTGGCTGGACAGGCGCCACGGTGCGCCGACATACCGGCTGACGCAGGTGCTCACCGGGCACGGCTGCTTCGGTGCGTACCTGTGTCGCATAGCCGGAGCGGAGGAGTCCGCCGTGTGCCACCATTGTGGCAACTGCCGTGAGGACACGGCCCAGCACACGCTGGAGGAGTGCCCAGCCTGGGACGAGGAGCGCAGCGCTCTCATCGCGGTCGTCGGTAGGGACCTTTCGCTGCCGGCCGTGGTCGCCGCCATGGTCGGCAGCCGGAGCTCGTGGCGAGCCATGCTCTCCTTCTGCGAACGTGTCATGTCGCAGAAGGAGAGCGCCGAGCGGGATCGGGAGCAGACCGATCCCGCCCGTCGCCACAGGAGAAGAAGGAGGCGCCGGGACAACATCTAACCCGGCGCCGCAGAGGCCACATGGGGTCGCCGTCCCTACCTTGGCGGCCCCCGAGACGTGACGCGACACGCGTCGTAAGCCGCGTCGCTAAAGCGGCGGTGCACAAAGAGGCGGTCCTGGCGCGTCCGTTCATCGGTATCCCGGGGCCGTCTCTAAAGTGCACACATGGTGGCCAACGCGGGGTTTTTAGTCGGTATTTCGGTGCGCAGACTACGATAGGGACCCGACCCAGCTCCACGTCTCGCTGGGCCGGAAGGCGCACCGGTGAGTCCGACACACCCTCGCCCCCTCGGGGGTGGGATGGTCCGTAAAGGGATTTTCCCCGCGGGAAAAAAAAAAAAAAAAAAAAAAACTATTATGCGTGTTGTAGTCGTCAAAAGCCGCCCAAATAGAGAAAGTCAAAGCATAGGGGATTGAAGCATATAATCCGTTCAACTTTAGACTTGGAAAACTCGGAAAAGCTCTAAAACAGGAGAATGGCTATAGAAAGATTTTCATACATACATACATATATACATACATAAACTCACGCCTTGTTCCCAGAAGGGGTAGGCAGAGGTGCCAGGGCACCCACATTTCGCCTTGCATGTTCCGTCCCACAATGTGATAGGTGGCGAGCCTATCGCCATATCGGGCACAAATTCCTGACTCTGGGCTGATACTGAATAGAAAAATCCAATATCACTTTTTTTGAAAGATTTTCGTTTGTATAAATTGCAAGAGACTTGACTTAGCATCAGTTGTACGTTGGATTAAGAGGACTGGCGACCTTTAAAACATACTTCTCTATCTACTTTGAACGAAAAGACTCTAAGAAAAGATTTACCCTCGAAAAAAAACCTAGGTAATTTTCATGACCTGGTAAATTACTTCAATCATGTGTCCGGCAAACAGCATGGCTCATTTTATCTCAATCGATTGATGATTGGTTCTTTAAGTATAAATTACAAAAATGGTATGTATGTTAGTACTATTTTATCTGCGTCAAACTATTTTCATAGGATTCTAGAGCACGTTTAGTTGACGCACATAAATATTTAGAAATACCTTTCTGTAAGCGCTTACGTTGTTGACTGGATGTTTGATAAATATGTGCTATTTGCAGGTGTGAAAGGATTTTTGGTCGCTTTCAAAGACCATTTGATTTTTGAATTTAATATTGTACTTCACGAGCCCATAATCGCCCAATTTTGAAAACAGGGCTTTTTTGAAAACGAGTGTTCGACACAAGTTGTTATAATTATTGAATTTAATATCACTTATAGATTTTAGGACAAAGACCTACTTTAACTCCATCCAATGTTTCCTGTCCAGTGCGACTCTTTTCCAGGATGCTCCAGCTAACCTTCTGATATCGTCTTCCCATCTCTTAATTTATCCTCCTTGTCTCTTTTTTAGATAGGATCTCTGAAATAAGGAATTTAATATAGTGTAAAAATATTACCTAGTTTGAAATGTAAAAAAAAGAAACACTGAAAATCTACCTAAATTTTTCAAGGAATGATAGAACTTTGATATATGCAATGATGTGGTTATTACAATATTAATGACTTTGTTCTACTAACAGGTTCGGTCGCATGAAAAACATTCCATTTTCCGTGGTCGCTTCAATATATTATTTGTAGGTACGCGGGTTTTAGAACAATAATTAATCTATTGTGCCGATAAGAACTGACGTGCTGTACTTAAATACACATTTTTATTTAATTATAAAGTTTATACCTACCATGTATTATGATTATTGATTGATATAAATTTGCTTATTACTTAGACTACCAACACGTAACAAAATAATGTACACTGTAATTAACAAATTATGAAAATCCATGTAAAAGCAGGGGAAAATATACATATATGTCCTATGCCCTTATTGGATTAATATAGAAATCACATCAGAATATCAAGATTGCTAAAATGGTTAATGTTTTAAAATTAAGATAATAAAATCTTACCACCTTCCTTTCATTCCATTTTCCTCTATTTTCAGAGTTCAGAGGGGCTCTTGCAACCATCAAAATTGTTCATGTTTTTCTGTCTCATCAGATCATCATCATCAGATACAGGAAATCAGCTGCTGAACGTAAGCCTCTCCCACGAATCTCACACATTGACCTTGTTCATTTTTAGAAAGCTTTCTTCTCTTTTAGTAGACTAACAACATAAACATGACTTGCATTTTACGATGCTACAAAATACCTACATTATAACATTATGTGCAGTGCTATTAACTCTATCACAACGGCACAGCTGACCTGCTTGCATATCCGCGTTAATTGAACTGTCAACGGCAGTAGCTTCAGTGTCGGTGTGTTTTATAATTTATTTTATAACAAACGTTTTTATATTATTTGTATCGACACGTACGTGAGCTTGTTTAGTATATTTTTACTGCATAGGTTCGGCAAACGATCAAACAGGTCCCCTAATGCTAAGTGATCAAGGAGGCTTCCGTCACCAGCTCAAGGCATCTGATAGTTTCCTCGCCAAAGGAAAGGCAACACCAAAGATGAACTCAAGTGAACTATAGTGGAATTCAATTAGCAAAGAGATTTTATTACAATTAATTTATTCTTTTGATCATGACGCTACTCACACTTCTTCACTTGTTTCACGTTCGTTTCACAGCCGACGCGTAACTTATTACAAAAATAATTGCAAAGTAATTTCACTAAATTATTCCACCCTATTTTTGATGTTGGTACAAACAGTTTGAAGAGAAAATTACAGAATTATGTTTTCAGATGGAGTGAAGTTTCGATTGAGTTGTTCATTTTATCTAGATTTTTTATATTATCTGGGCGATTGTTTGAGTCAAGTTCGAGTAGACAAATGCGCAGAAACGTTTATGTTTTCATTGTCAATCATGAGGCTAAATCCTAAAATCTTTAAGTTATCTGCTTTAGTCAACCGAGTGGCAGTTACAAAATTTGTACTTGATCTACATAGTTTTCAATATTCTTATTATATAGGTTTCCTTACACCTCAACAGACACGATAAGGATGTAGGTAGGGTGACAGGGGCTGATTATTACGCACATTGAGCAAGGTGTGTAAACTCCCGACACTCGCAAATATGATAAGAATTAGCTTTTTTATAAAGCGTGGAATCGACCAGGATTTAAGCAGATACTAGATAGGGGTAATTGGCGACATGTCTTCTTATTCTTTAGTGCTAGAGTGAAGAAATAAAACGCAACTATCGTTGTCTTATTTTATAGACAGTAGTTAATCACCTTTATTGGAGTCGTCCAAAAATGGCGTTCGTTGAAAGAAAATTGAATAGTTATAAGAGCTGAATTACGCAGGTCAAAATAAACAGTGCCAGCAGATCTCCCGTCAAATGGGTTGTTCATTTCCGACGAAATGCCGACGAATGAATCGAAAAACTTAGATGACATTAGTCCATCGAAAGCCCTGAGTATGGAGTTTGTGCCCGTTATGGCGATAGGCACACCCCCTATCACATCGGGACGAGACACACAAGGCCAAACGTGAGTGTTTTGGAGCACCTTTGCAGTATATGCCTGCCCCTTCTGGGAAAAAGGCTTGAGTTTATGTATGGAAGAAGTAGACAAAAAGGATGGAGGCATGTGAACAATAATTATGTTCAGAAGTGGATGGATAGGAGCCGAAAATGATGGTGTTTTCTATTATTTTATCTCCGATTAAACAATTACAACTGCAAGCTTTTGACAACTTACAATACGATTTAACGCCATCTAAACTTATTTCTCATAAAAATGTCTGCTAGGCTGGGCTCGGATCTCTTTGGCTCGGATTCTACAAAATGTTCTTGGTTTTCGTTTTAGTATTCGCTACAAAGATGGCGTTATGTTTAAACTTTGTACCTCCTATCTAAATAATTAATATTAATATTTTTATCCGCTTTAATCACTAATGTAAATTTCCTTAAATCTAACCTAAATTAATTAAAAGCAAAAGTTTATCTATCAAACCATATACATCCCACTGCAGGACACGGGTCTCCTCTACAATCGAGAACGATTAAGAATGGTTAGGCCGTGAAGTCCAAAACGCTGGCCTAGTGCGGTGTTAAAATTTATCATAGACTAGCTGTACCCGCGACTTTGTCCGCGCGAAATTTAACAAAAACTTTATTTTTCTATAGTAAAAGAAGTTTTCTAAAATAAATGTAGCCTAAGTTACTCCTTATTATATCGCCTACCTGACAATAACAGTCCCGTCAAAATCGGTCCAGCCATTTCAGAGATTAGCCGGAACAAACACACAGACAAAAAAAAAATCTAAGGTCATTTTTGTTATAGGTATCGTGTATATAACGATATGTACTTAGACATTATTTTTTATTTTCACTTTACAAACAGACACTTCAATTTTATTTATATGTATAGATAAATTGCGATATTATTATCGTATGGCTAAAATCAAA
Source organism: Hyles euphorbiae (assembly GCA_023078785.2). NCBI lineage: Eukaryota > Metazoa > Arthropoda > Insecta > Lepidoptera > Sphingidae > Hyles > Hyles euphorbiae. Next base: position 7,078,547 of record CM041049.1, read on the forward strand.
ACTTTCTAAAGAATAGCGCTTTCGTTCAGTGATAAAAATATTTAGATTTAAAATAGAACACGACTGTTTTAAAAATATATTTAATTTATAAAATCTTATTTTCTATGTTTTTTATAATTTGGCGAACGGTCTCTGTCTCTCTTCTTTTTCTTTCCTTTCCTTTTCTTATCGATATCCCGTTTACCATCTGGAGTAGCGTGTCTCTTACTTTTCTTATAAGAATCCGAGGACTCTACGCTACTACTTCGACGCCTTCTGCTTTCCTTTTTTTTCCTTCTCCTGTCATCTTCAGAAAGTGACGACAATGATTCATTACTACTATACCTTTTCTTTTGTTTTTTGTCTTTCTTTTTCTTTTGAACCTGTCTCTCTTCACTACTTGAGGAATCTCTTTTTTGATAATCTCTATTTCTACTCCTTCCATTGGATGATTTCTCTTGTTCTCTATGCCTGTCATCATTTTCATATCTTTTGTCTTCTCTATGTCTGCTATTTGCTTGTGACGAGGTTTGTTTTTCGACATTTCTGGAAGACTGTTGGGAGTTCTTGTCACTTTTCTTGTATTCTTCAAATGTGTCTGCATCTAAAAGTAAATTTTCGGTTAGGAATTCATTGTTACGCTAGAAATACATGAATAAGTGTCCAACTATTGTACCTCAAAAACCCCTGCATGCAGAATTCACACACAAATAGGAGTTGTCGTTCAAATTCAACTCTTGCAGTGAATCTGTGAATAGAAATTAGCATTATTGATTTGTGATATTATGCGAGTTAGGCGCATTACTTGGACACTATTCACAAGTATAATTTATATGCGTCGTATTTGTATGTTGAAAGACGTGTACAGATATAAAAATTATCAACATTTTTACATGCTTCATTACGATAGCGTAAAATTCAGTTATTAATCTTAGCTGGCAATACATCTATGATTAGGCAGATCTCTATGAGTGGCATTAAATACTCCCCAAGCAAATGTTTCAAAAACCTCTTGTGATATAAATTATACTGCCATTATTTGAAACTATTGTCTATATTTTAAAATAACTCTTATAATATGTTAAAGGGTATTTTAAAACTTACTGATGACTTTGGATTCCTTGTCAAACTCAGCTTTTGTTACTGCATGCATCATAAATTCCGACAGACTGACAGTTTCTTTCTTGATGGGTATATCTACCATCACGCGCCCATTGTCTTCGTCTAGACTAACCACCTGATATCAGAAAACATAATTATGAATAAAAATGTACATTAAAGAAATAATAGATCGCTGGTTGTTGGATATAAATCATTAGAACATTGTTGTTTAGTTTCATATTTTGTGATTATTATTATTATTTTTTTTTTGCTTGTGTTCTTTCTTTAGTTTTACGCCACTTGGAGCATAATATATAATATTTACTTGGTACTGCATACCAGGTACCAGCAGAATTACCAGCGCTTTGCTCCTTGGAGCATTGCATATTGCTGAGCTGGGGCCTGATTGCGGCTACAATATGTAACATAAGCTTTTATCTGTAATTAATATTAATGTTGATGTAACTCTTTAAGTTTGTTTTTGTGTTTTATTGTAGCCAAAATAAACGTTTTATCTATCTATCTATCTATCTAGAACATTGTGTGCAATTTGATAAATATTAGTGTATGAGTTCCTACGATAATGCCCTATATAATAAGTTACTTTGTGGGATAGGTATGTGTATGTTGTTTATAATAGGCTGGAACTTTTATTGTAATATTTTTTCTTTTGTTGATACTTGTATTTGCAATGCTAGAAGTATGAATGTCAGATATCAGTGCAATCCTGATCACATAAGTGGTGGCCTGTTGGCAGCAGACCAGAGTCAGCTGCCTATACAGTTATTGTGTGTTCGAATACTAGTACACACCTCTGACTTTGAAGTAATTTGTGTATATATAGTCAATTGCCATGCACTATAACAAAGAAGTAACTATAACAAGTTCTGATTTTGGAAAGAGTTGAGAAATTGTAAGAATTTCTATGCTATGTAAAGTCCACCAAATTGCACTAGGCCAGTGGTCTATATGGCCTAACCCATCTCAATCATACTTCGGTTTGTAGAGGAGGCCCGTGCCCTACAGTCAGATTTATATGGGCCAATACAGTAATATTATTAGATTATATTTGAGAAATACCTTTCCATAGCATCCACTCCATTTTCCAGTTGTAATTTTGACAAAAGAATTTTTTACTATTGTCAATTCTTCCTCATTTTTGTCTTTTGTAATTTTTTTCTTCTGGTTTTCAGTTACAACCTTATCTGCTCCCAGTCCAAGGCCCTTAGGTCGTAGCTGTGGTTGCTTGTATTTTGATCTGTAATCATTAACAACAATTTAGACACCTCATGCCAAACCTAGTGATGACCTAGGCAATACAATATTCATCATCATCATCATCATCATCAGCCTATTCGCGTCCACTCCTGGACATAGGCCTTTCCTATGGCACACCACTGGGCTCGATCTTCAGCCCAACGTCTCCAATCGCTACCAGCCATTATAATATTATAATAATATTGAGATGTTGATATTTAATGATATAACTACTAATGGCCTATGTTCAGCAGTAGACTCCCTGTGGCTGAAGAGTGTGTGAGAGTGATAGAGAACTGATGGCAAGTAGTCATCATGATTTATGGATATCAAGAAAACCAGAAATAGAGGGTGTGTTGTGGGACTTTCAAAGAAAAACAAGGTTATTTTGGTCTTGCAATGCTGCTGGAGAGAGACGATCATTCGGGGATGTGGAACAAAGATGTAAACACCACCATAAAATTACTAAAAACCTCAGATACAAATAATCTTTATAGATTTTTCTATATTGCAGTTTTTTTCAAATCAAATCAATGATTTATAGTAGATTTATCATATACATCATTTCCCATTCTTAATACATAAATTTAGTTTTATAGGTTTTTTTTTTATTATTTGGTTTAAAGCATGGGTCCATGAAACAAGCATACTGGTCACCTGATAAGTTGTCACTGCCACCCATGTACATGCGTGGCCAGTCCATCAAATCAGGCAGGGTGTGGTTTTATTTATTATATCAATGAATGGCAAAACGATCACCTTTAGTGTAATATTATGTGATACAACCACTTATGATCAGAAGGCAAAGCAAACAACACTATGAATTTAAATGCAATGCTTGGCATTCCACAGAGCTCTCTATCTGAATACAAGAGATATTAAGTCTCAATATGTTCAGTAGTTACTCTGACTACAAAGTTCTTCAAACCGAAACAGTGAATTTACACAGCTGTTGGCGGAAGAATAGATACTCTCTTAGTTTCTACCGAGGCTGCCTCCAACATATGAGAGACCATCCAGTGAAAGTGTGATGTTCATACTTACTGATCTTTATTGGGTGCCCATCCCATTCCTCTCAGCATGGCCATACCAAATTCTTGTATTGGCATTGATTCATAATCATCCAGTGATGACTGAAACACAAAAATATTAATTTCAATCTCAGTAGAATTTACCTACAAAGTCTTAACTGATTTTGAATAACTAATTGACTGACTGTACTAGCTTTTCGCAGTCAAGATTGTAATATAAATACAAGGTTTTTTAAGAACAATCATGTTTTTCATAAGTATTATGTAGATAAGAGGCAAAATAAGTGAGAAGTCACTTATGAGACCAAAAGTCAATTAGTTTTCTTTCAATATCAGATAGGCTCAACACCATTGCTTCAGAATCAACTTTATGCTATTATTAAATAATCGGATTACCTCCTTTTCACCTTCAATAATAGGTTTAGCAGGTAAAGGGACTGTCAATTCCGGGTTTTCAATTTTAATTTCCTTCTTTGCATCTTGCATTAATTCCCTTACAGCCATCTGCTCCAAAGTCTCATTTTCATTGATTTTTTCTTCAACAGAATTATTAGGTTTTGGTGGTTCGGGTTCTTCCAATTCACTCTCCACTTTTTCAGCTATTTGTCTTAATCTTTCAGCAGTGACCAGTGTGTTTGGTTTCATCGGTATAACCAATGGTGTGTCATCTTGGACTACTTCCCCACTGAAATTGGGAAACAGTAACATATTAATATATTCCATTAATTATTAATTTCTTAATACATGTTTTAGTAATAAATGTTTCATATGTTTAATCCTTATACTACACAAATCATATTTTACAGTGTGGCAAGAAATTATCAACAAGTTTTATGATGTATGTTTTAACTTAATTTCAGTTCAGTTCAGTTCTTATTTTTGGCGTTTGCGTTATAACCACCCCGCAATTCTGCCAGTGTCAAGTTATATAAACAACAAATGAAAATGAAAATTGTGGAGTCTATTTTCCAAGTCGACATAAACCTGCAACACACAGAGACAAACACATTTCTAACTATGGTTAAAACTGTTAGATACATAGACGTTTTAGAATTCTACGAGAATATTATGTATATATATATTTAATATTAATATTGTTAAATTAAATTTTGATACTGTTAACGTTAATACATTTATTTAATAAGTTTATAAATGGGGTAGCAGTGAGGGTGAGAAGCGTTTTCATGCAGGTGGGACGGGGAATTTCTGGGGGGAGAATTTCATAAAGTGGGAGGCGTAAATTAGGGCAGCTAAAAAATATATGGTCAAGGTCGCCCTCATCCAATCCACATTCGCAGAGAGAATGATCTCGAATTTTGATTTTAGCCAAGTGAACTGGAGTGCAGCAGTGGTTTAAGCGCATCCGACAAATTATTGAGGAGGAGGTTTTGTCCAGATGTTGAAACTTGAAAAACCATGGCTTAGGAGGGATTTCTGGTTGAATAGAGCCATAAAATTTTCCCTTTATGTTTTTAGAGGTTTCCCACTCTTTACTCCATGCTTCCATCATCCTCTCCTTCATGTTTGAACATACATCAAGAGGGATAATTTGGAAGTGTTCAAGAGAGCCAGAATTAACAGCCTGTTTAGCACAAGAGTCCACTGTATCATTACCTAAGATTCCAGAGTGACCAGGTATCCAGGCTAAGACAACCTTTAGGCCAATTTGGTAGCATTTAAAAAGACATTCTTTGATTTTGAGGATTACTGGAAATCTAGATTTTAATTTAAATGAATTTGACGCAATAGACTGAAGACAGCTTTTGGAGTCAGAAAAGATAATGACATTATTTAGCTTGTGTGAAAATACAAAATTAATGGCTTCCAAGATTGCAATAGCTTCACCTCCAAAAACAGTGGTTACCGAAGGGCATTTATAGCTCAAAATAGTCCTATATGCAGGAATCCACACCGCAGAGCCAACAGGACTGGCATTTGATAGCTTGGAAGCATCGGTATATATTGATAGCCAGTTTGGGAATTCTGAAGACAGCCTTTGTTTAAGTATTTTAGCAGCTCCTACGGTGCCTTTCTGTATACCAAAATCTAAAAGTACTTTAGGTTGGAATGCCAGAGCATTGTATGGTAAAGAAAAAAAGAGATTGAAGGGAAATTGGAGAATTGGGTCGGTCAGGCGGGAGAATTTGATGAAGCTACGAAGTAAACAGGGTAAATCAAATATTGAATTGTAGCCTCTCCTTTCAACAATATTAAGTAGGGAATTAAGTTTTGCAAGGAGAGGGTGTTGCGAATTTTGAGACAATTTAAATAGGAATTTATCTGCGATAAATTGCCTGCGCAGATATAGAGGAGGTTCCACGCATTCTACCTGCATTGCATTGATAGGGGAGGATTTCATTGCTCCCAAGATTAAGCGAAGGCAACTTGATTGAATTTTTGATAGCCTTTCCAAGGCTCCTTTGTTACCAGGATCCAATAGAAAACAGCCATAATCTAGATAACTACGAATGATAGCATTATATAAAATTTTTTGGGTGAAGGGGTGGGATCCCCACCAAACACCAGACAAAGATCTAAGAATATTAATATTTTTATTGCATTTAGAAACTAAATATTCACAGTGTGAGGCTCCTGTCATTCTAGACTCCAACCAGATACCTAGGAATTTTACTTTATGTTCTTGGGGAATGGGCTCATTCTTCACAAATACGTTAATTAATGGAGTATTTCTACGCCTAGTGAATACCACTGTACTAGATTTTGAGGGGGAAAGAGAAAGACCATGATTACTCATCCAAGATTCAAGAGAAGACAAAGCGTCGTTAAGAAGGGTAGATGCATGATTCGGATTCTCAGAAGAGATGTAGAGCGCGAGATCATCTGCATATTGAAGGATTGAACAGTATTGATTGACGGCTTGATCGAGATCTCGGGTATAAACATTGTATAAAATGGGGCTGAGGACAGATCCTTGGGGTAAACCCTTCCACACAATCCTAGGATTTGATAAGGAATCCTGAGTTTTTATTACAATACTACGCTCCATAAGGAGATTGCAGATGAAATATGCCAGCTTGGCAGGAATCCTCAGCTGAACAAGCTTGTTCCTGAGGACTGGAAGCAAAACATTATCATAAGCAGACGTAATATCCAAGAAAACCCCAACTAGAAATTCATTTTTGAGGATAGCAGAGTAAATGTCGGTGGTAAGGATACCAAGACTGTCCATGGTGCTCATATCCTTTCGAAAGCCGAATTGAGAATCCGATAGTAAGTTATTATTTTCGAGGTACCACTCCAGGCGATGTTTAATCATGTGTTCTACAATTTTTAATAAAACGGATGATAATGCTATTGGTCTTCGGCTATTGGGGTCAGATGGATTTTTTCCTGGTTTCAAAATAGGAATAATTAATTGGGATTTCCATGTTTTCGGAATTTCCTGGGAATCATATATCAGGTTTATTAAATTTAAGAAATACTGTTTGTTTCTTTCTGATGATTTTACAAGGAAGGAGTAGGGAATATTATCTAAACCAGGTGAAGAATCAGAGAGACCCTCTAGAGCTAAATTAAGCTCATTGAGGGTAAAGGAATTATCAAAGAAAGAGGATGATGATGACGGAATTAACAAAGTGGGTAAGGTATCTAAATAAGGGACTGTAGGAGGAGCCAATTTATTAGCAAAGGCATCTAGCCAAGATGAAGGATCATTGGACTGGACACTCTCAATGCCAAATGAACCCCTATAACGTCTAATTTGCTGCCACACTAATGTAGACGGAGTTCTAGGAGACAATGATTCGCAAAAACTGCGCCATCCGAGTTTCTTTTTAGACTTAAACATTTTTTTTGCTTTCGCTACTTTATGGCGAAAGTTAATAAAATTACTAACGGTCATTGCTAAATTATACATGTGTTCAGCCTCTTTTCTCTCTCGAATAGCAGACGAGCAATCTGAATCCCACCAAGGGGTTGAGATATTAAAACTGTGTTTTTTGTTTTTGGGAATATGTTTGTTAGCACTAGATATAATAGCATTTAAATAATTTGAATATGATGAAAGGACATTGTTGTTATTAGGCATTTGAAGATTATTTATTGAATCGTCGAGACAAGCAGAGTAGGATTCCCAATCTGCATGGGAGACCCTGTATTTTAGGGTGGGGGTAAAATTAGTAGTAGGAATTACTCTATTTGAAATATTTAGTATAATAGGGAAGTGATCGCTGCCATGGGAAGAGGAAAGGATAGACCAAGACATAAGAGAAGATATGTTAGCAGAGCAGATAGAAAGATCCACTGCACTTTTAGGATTTTGAGAGGGTAGTACCCTACGAGTAGGTGACCCATCATTTAAAATGCACAGGTTCAAGTCATCGCACATGTCAATAAGGGAGCAACCAAAACCATCATTATGACTGCCACCCCAAGTCATGTGATGTGCGTTAAAATCACCCAATAGGATGATAGGAGGAGGAATAGATGAAATAATGTTACGGATGTCTTGGATTAAAGATATATTAGGGTGAGGGATATAAATTGCTATGATGGAAATATTTTCTACTTTAGCTGCAATTATGTTCATGTTAGCGCTAAAAGGAGGAAGAGAGATTTTAGAGAAGGTTAAAGAGCGTTTTATGAGTAATGCACATCCTGCATATCCATCAGATCTGTCATCTCGAAGACAAGCATAACCGGGGACTCTGAATCTCGATCCTGGTACCAGCCATGTCTCGGAGATGGCCAAAACTGAAGGGGTGAATTTCGATATAAGATGAATTATTTCGTGTTTTTTTGAGTGTAGACTTTGGCTATTCCACTGAATTATTGTTGTTACTGGGTCCATAATTACTTAAAAGGTTATTTAAAGAAGAAAGTGTACTGGCAACGTTGGACGGTAAAGATGAATTATTTTGTGAAATAAAATTGATTATAATCTGAACAAATAAATTTAGAAGATTCTCAAATTGATTTATCTGAGGTGAGGAAGGAGAAGAGTTTAAAAGAGCACAACCATTAGGTTGGGAGGAGGGTGGGTCAGAAATGATTGATTGGTGTAAAGATTTGTCAAAAGATTTACTCAAAGGAGCTTTGGGACGGGGATTGGAAAATACGGTTTTATTATAGGATTGAGAGGAAGATATTTGTGAGGGGGAAATGGGAACTGAGATGGGCGATTGGGAAATAATATTAGTAGAAGGGTGTGATAATACCTCAGAAAATCTTTTTTTGGTTAAACGTGGATACTGTTTCTGAGCTTCCTCATATGATATGCTTTTCTCGGCCATTGTTTTTTTAATAGACACTTGCCTGTCATACTCAGGGCAGCATCTATTGTTGGCAAAATGATGCCCCAAGCATAACAAACAAGTGGCTTGATTTTCGGCAACATTACATGTGAGTGCATCATGAGGTTGGGAACATTTAAAGCAACGGGGAGGGGATCTACATTGGCTTTTAACATGTCCAAAACGGCAGCAATTCATGCATTGAATAGTTGGGAATTGATATGTTTCAATAGGGATAGAAGTATGGAACGAGTAAATTCTTTCTGGCAGGATCTGCCCCTGAAAAGTGAGAACTACAGTTTGAGTAGGTGACCAAGTAGTTTCCTCATTATTAGTTATTTTTTTGCTAAGGCGGCGAGCCTTTAGTATGATGCCACATCTGTAGGGTAGGACAAGGCTCTCTACAAACTCATCCATGGAGAAGTCTACAGGGATATTCTTGGCAATGCCCATACGTGTGATGTTATATGATGGTATGATAGCTGTGTAATTGTTTTTAGTGAGAATTTCATTACCCAAAAAATTATTTGCATCTGATGCCGAGCAGAACTCGACTGAAATTTTATTTCTGCCAATGCGTTTAACGCCATCTTGTTTGATATTTTTAATTTTTTGTTTAAATAAGAATTGACCAAATTTAATGGGTCGTATAGATAACCCTGATGCGAGTTCTGGTTCAGATCTGGATACTTGCACTATGAAAGGGCCTTTGTCAGTATCGGAGTATGTATTGATTCCAATGACCAACTTAGGGTGTACAAATAAGCGCTGAATAGAGGCTGAGGCCGAGTCAACATCCGTTATTGTTTTTTTAGGATTCACATTGTCATCTGTTACTAAACGGCGTTTAGCACACACTGCGGGAGGGACCAAAGGAACATGAGTATCCGGAGGGTCTGGAGGGTCAGGAGGATCTACCTCCATGATTGTAAAAAAAAAAGAAAAGTTTAGTAAAACAACACAAATAGTTAGTAATAAATCTCACCACATACACCAGACAGACATACAACACAAAATTAGACAAATACTTATAGAATCTACTTGGAAAAATCCAGTAATATCAAAAAATATCAATTGTGAAATGACACTGACAGTTACCCCATCAACGTCAAAACGCAAAGTCTTAACTTAATTTGTAAATACAGCTATTTGAAGGTTAAGTTTCACAAATACAAGATTAAGCTTACCCCACAATTTTAATGGATTTCTCTTCTACACATTCGATGAACTCTTTCTTTTCTTCGACTATAGGTTTATCAACTTTTTTGGTTTTCATAAAACCGAAAGATATCTTTTTGCCCTCCATTTTAGCATGAATTGTTTTTGATTGCTACAAAATGTATGGTAAGATATTTCTTTCAGACATTATCATGAATGAATCATCATTAATTACCCTTATATTTATAATTAACTGTATTTAAAGGCTTAAAACTGTTTGAATAATAAAACTACTAAACATATTTGTGCCGAAATCTGAATATCGATTCGGAAAACACGATTCATGAAGACCGTTGAACGAGTGATAGAGCGAGACATGAGCGAAATTATTGAATGAAACACGAATGAAACGAATGAATGAACGGACATCTTCGAATAAGCTGTCAAATGTTTTTGATCGAGAAATCGTGCCTTTTGAGCTGATGCATGCCTGTTTACTTGTTGGTCTGTGAGCTGCAGGGCTATTGCGTATCTCGGTGGACAATTGAAAGTGATTATCACTATAAAAAGTGTCCAACAATTAACTGTCAAACTACTAATTTCGTATTGGCTAACTTCGGTTACCAACTACGATGACATCATTGGTGGCTATGAACATTGATAGGCACCGATGACGTCACAGTGGATATCGACACACGTAGTTTGTATCGACTCAAATTAATACGGTATTGGCTAAGCAAAGTTGACATCAAATGCATAGTAACTTCAGCCGTCAAAAGTTTTACGAAAGACACGAACTTTTAGCAGTGTTTTTCATCTTTAAAGTGATCATCACTATTAACCGACTGAATTCTAAACCAAATTGATTGCACAAAAATCTCTTGCAATTTTAAATTCTCAATTTGTTAGGAGTCTACGATTAAATTGTAATTACTCCATAATCTGTGATACATTTTTTTGTGCGTGCTATGCGTTGTTTGTTATGAAATTAGATTATTTAGCTTAATAATATAATTTTCGTAGTATTAAGTTAATCGCGTGATTGCTTCACAATATGTATCGATCGATTTTATTGGGATTTGCTGAAGAACAGAGGAGGAAGAAAGCTTTATGCATAGAGCGACGGCGTCTGCGCGACGCAAGTGATCCATTGCAATTGCCAGAGAAAGAGTTTATTGCTCAGTTTCGGCTTAATAAGATTGGATTCCGTCAGGTACTTGAAGAACTCCGTCCTCATTTGCCAGAAAATCGGCGAAGAACGGCTATATCCAACGAATTAAAAGTAAGTGTTTTTATACACCATATATGCACACAAACCATTTACAACTATTGATTTAAATTCATTGATTATTTCAGATCTTGGCTGTTTTGAACTTTTTTGCCAATGGGTCATATCAGCGTAATGTAGGCTCATCTTATTTATTGAGTATGTCCCAGCCCTCCTTCAGCAAATGCCTACATGAAGTTATTGATGGAATGAATGCGCGGGAGTTGCTACTGAAATATATAAAATTTCCTTCATCTCAAAGAGAACGAGAAAGTATTATGACAGAGTAAGTGGGTCATTTATATGCTAAAAGGAAACACTCAGAATTACTTCATTTAATATGTTTCTCCTTTAATAACAACTCATATTAATATATTTATTTCTTTTATGTTCATTGATGTGAAGACACAATCTCCAAAAAAAAAAATACACTCATTTGTTTTTACATTAATCAAATTTTAATAATTAGAATACATTCATGGCATTTAAAAAGTTAGATTCCCAGATATAAATATAAGCTAGTGATATAATATATGGATTTAACACTATGAAGTGTATTGGTCATAATGTCTGTTATGTAATATATGTATGTTTAAGTATCATTCAAACTATTCTTTACAGTTTTATGGAAAAATTTGGTTTTCCTGGGGTGATTGGTTGCATTGATGGCACTCATGTAGCATTAATCCGTCCAATGGAACATGAGGAAGCATTTTTTAACCGAAAAAATTATCATTCTTTGAATGTCTTAATAGTAAGTATCTAATATATACCTACCAGTACCTGTAACAATAGACATCTGATGTTTTTCATAAAAAATAACTTTTTTCAGATTTGTGATGCTAACCTAACTATATACCATGTTGATGCGTCTTTTGGAGGTGCATCACATGATTCCTATGTTTGGAATCAATGCCCAGTTAAAGGGTATTTAGAAGGACTGGAAAGAAATGGAGATCATTGTTGGCTATTAGGTATGTACCTGTACTATGTTGTTGTCAATTGATCATTCCCTTTACAAACTCTAAAAATAAATAAATAAAAAATAACATTATTTATTTGTTCTTCTGATTCTTTTTTAGGTGACTCTGGATATGCACAGCGTCCTTGGATGATGACACCTATCCTAGGCGCAGCTCCTGGAACCCCAGAAGCTTATTACACTGAGCTTCATTGTCGTGTAAGAAACACTGTGGAACGCTGTATAGGAGTACTGAAAGCACGTTGGCGTTGTTTGTTAGCACATCGAGTACTTCATTATGACCCAGTTACTACTGGTAAAATAGTGAATGCATGTGTTGTGTTACATAACATAGCCAATGCACAGAATGTCCCAATCCCGGAGTCTCCAGCTGTTTTAAATGATGATCAATCACATCAAGATATTAGAGAGGTGGATCAAACACAATATTCTGATGACACTCGGGTTAGAATTGTCTCAAGATTGTGGCAGGCAAGACAGTAAAATTGCATATTGGGCCTGTAAGACACTATAAATATTCAAATAATTTCAATAAAGTTATAATCTGATATTTGTGGGATAAATTGTAAATATACACAGCATATTGTTATTATTTCTATTTACTTTTTTTTTGTATATATCTTCACAAATATAAATATTTACTAACATGAAATTTATAAAGCAATGGTGACATTTTTGCCTGGTTTATATATTAAAACTGTGTAGTTCTATCTCATGTATATGTAATTATGTTCATCTATGTGATTAGTAAAGAATGTTATTTTATTAAATGAGTGTATTTATCAGAGTTTCACAAATGGAGGCCAAATTGTACTAATAAATAGTAAATGATAATATGGTACCTTACTTTATCAATGTGTCGTTATTAAGTTTTATTAGCACTGTTTTGTGTACTTTCTGTGTTGAATAGTTCTTATTGTAAATTTTTAATAGTGAAAGCCTTTTAATTGCTTTTTGTTAACTGCCTAATATTCGCAATAGTGGCTGGTGTTTTTACATAAATAAAAAAAATATACTTTTATAAATAGTAGATACTCATGTATAAATTTGACTGCCTCGGTGGCGTAGTTGTACTACGTTACGGCTACAAAGCTAACGTCTCGGGTTCGAATCCCGGGTTGGGCAAACTAATATTGGATTTTCCTATTCATTATCAGCCTAGAGTCAGGAATTTGTGCCCGAAATGGCGATAGGCGCGCCACCTATCACATCGTGGGACGTAACATACATGGCGACATGTGAGTTTCTTTGCACCTCTGCCTACCCCTTCTAGGAAAAAGACGTGAGTTTATGTACATATGTAAGTATGTAAATTTTACAGCATGTAGGTTAAAAAAACACCTTGTAGGGAAATAAAATTTATGATAGTTTTATACATAAAATTAGATTAATTTATTTATTTTATTTAATAATTAACTGGACGAACGACGCTCAAGGTTCTCTATTGCCACTGCAATTCTTTCGAGTGCTTCCGTGTGTCGTTCCTCGATACCGAGACGCCTTAATTCCAGTTCATATGCCCATCGGGGTAGCCTTTCTTCTCGAAGAACTAGAATTAAAAACTTATATTATACACCAGACAGGTTCTGCACTAGTAAATAAGCGCTGTAAGCATAAGACTTTAAAAGGGACTAATAACAGACACAAAGTACACTCTGAAAAATATCTGTGGATGCACTGAAGTGTAAATATTAACTTAATATGAATTTTAAATCGAACACACTAGTAGGTAATGCAAAATGCCATACATATAGTCCCTAGTCTCATAGTTGTGTTTTATAAATTTCTTTGTGAATGTTCATGGAATTATATCAAACTGTAATAATGTATTAACTTACTTCGTCTAAGTGGCCTTCTGGCAGGACGTGAGTCGCGATCAAAGTCGCGATCTACTCTGGCTGGTTGTGGACTAGACTGATGTCCCAACTGAGGTCCTGAAATAAAAATAATCTTTATGTACTTTATCTAACATATACAATTCTCGTTTGTAAATACATTATATAATTTGAAATTGAATTTAGTGTGTTATTTTAACCCAACTAATTCTTATAATTGAGTTTAATTTATAGTCAGGAATTTGTGCCCGATATGGCGATAGTCTCGCCACCTATCACATAGTGGGAACTGGGACGGAACATACAAGGCGAAATGCGAGTGTCTTAGCAACTATCTATCCTTCTGGGATAAAGGCGCGAGTTTATGTATTTTATTTTATTTTTTATTTTTATTTTATTGTATGTATGTATGTTATGTATGGAAAACAATGAAAAATTAAATAAATATGTCTAAAAGGTCTGTTTTCTAATTCACTCAACTATTCTCACCTGGGTCGACTACAACTTCGCCATGCTCTTCTTGCGGTACCTCAGACTGGGCGGTCTCCTTGGTAGCAGCGGTTGAGGAAAAGGAAAGTGGATCGGGAGATGGATTTATATTAATATCTTCAAGCCATTCTTCAGTCATTTCTAACTCAGAAGGCACGCTTTCGGAAATAGGTAGGACCATGGAGGATATACTTGGTTGAGGTGGAGGTGTTGTTACATTAGGAGTAGGAACGGATGGAGTTTCACTTGTTGAAGGTATCTGTAATATGATTATATCGCATTTATTTTTTATACCATAGAATTATGCAACTATCAGTAAAGTGCCATATTAATGGTATTGGTGATTCCAAACACAATACATTTTCGAATACATGCATAAATATACCATCTAATGCATGCGCTTCTACTTTAATTACAAGAATATAAAAAAAAACTAACATTTATGGGTATGCGCACCCCAGGCAAGCCCTCCACCGCTACTGAACCAATGATAGCCAGTACTCGCTCCTCGAGCGCAGACAGAGGAACGAGTTTACTGGGTCCTCCACCAGTTGCAGATGCTTTTCTCCTTGTATCTGCTGCTTTGGCTTTAATTTTCGCCTTCAACTCTATCCAGTACTAAATAGCAAATCAAATATATTACTTACTTATACACAAGTTATACACAAGCACGAACACTTCTCACTTAAATCAAAGTCGAAACACATATGAATGCACATTTTGTGAATCTCGCGCCTCAATGTTTATTTTCAAGTGCCAAACAGGTAGTTAAGCCGGCAAAATGTAAACCACTTAATTTATCTCATTGGTTAATGGTCCAATTGGTATATTTAAACTAGTCGCATAACGTCGATAAAAAAATAGAGGTGTCCAATGGATTGCTGAAAGAAACCGTTAGGCACTTACGGTGCCTATCAGTACATTGTCATACGCAATACCAATTCATAACAAGTTTCAGTTGACAACTGTGTTCGGTGTA
Source organism: Hyles euphorbiae (assembly GCA_023078785.2). Classification (NCBI taxonomy): domain Eukaryota; kingdom Metazoa; phylum Arthropoda; class Insecta; order Lepidoptera; family Sphingidae; genus Hyles; species Hyles euphorbiae. Next base: position 7,093,877 of record CM041049.1, read on the forward strand.
CAACGAGAATTTGATGATAACTTGACCTGTCAAAATTAGCCAATAGCCCTGCAGGAAGCAACAACGGTGGCTAAAGCGTTCTACAACCATTGGATCTCACGCTTTGGTACACCATTAAGGATCACATCTGACCGTGGTAGACAGTTCGAGTCGCACCTATTCAAGCACCTCAATCAACTGGCAGGCACGACGCATTTCAAGACTACGGCTTATCATCCGGCATCCAACGGTATGGTGGAACGTTTTCACCGTCAGATGAAAGCGGCTATAAAATGTCATCAGGATACACGGTGGACTGAAATTCTCCCTACCGTGCTGCTGGGCATCCGAGCTGCTTGGAAGGAAGATTTAGAGGCTACTGTCGCCGAGATGGTATATGGTCAGCCACTGCGGATTCCAGGAGAGTTTTTGGTGCAACAGACGTCAATCACCGACAGTAACAGTGCAACGGACTTTGTGAAACAGCTACGGCAACACTTCCAAGAGCTGCGACCAACATCAGTATCTCGGCATGGCGAGAAAAGAACCACTGACCAAGTCTTCGTGCGCCACGAGGGTCCAAAAGCGCCCCTGCAGAGTCCTTACGAGGGCCCTTTTAAGGTTGTCATGCGAGGGGAGAAGACGTTTGTTGTTAATGTCCGCGGTCGTGACGTTACAATATCCATTGACCGTCTTAAACCAGCCTATGTGTTAGCTGATCCTGAAAACACTTCAGCTGACGACGAACATCAAGCACCAAGGCAACGGACAACTCAAAACAGTGAAGATGTACATCGCGAAACAGATGCACACCAGCGAACAAGGTCCGGAAGGCGCGTCCGCTTCCCGGACTATTTCCAAAGTGGATTTTCGTGAACTGTCATTCACTGGTAGGGGGGTGCTGTGGCGGTAGCAATACGCCAACTTAGATTTAGCTTATAAAATAACACGCTTATCATTTGTAATTTTAACTTTATTTAAACATGCATTTCATTGTAAGATATGACTGCAGATGTTTAACCATAAAACATCTGCGAGTCGTTTTATTACAGTAAGAATTTTTGTGTACCTTATTGTATAATATTCGTTAAAAAGATGCTGTTCTAAATTATTGTTTCCTAATTGTAATGTAATGGCCCGTTCATGCCGGGGCAATAAAACTGTATTATTATAGTTAAGTTCTTTAGTGGCGGCAATCCTTTGCAACAAATTTATGTATTTTAGACAATAGTACACATGTTTAAGTAAACCTTTCGGTTCGAACAATAGCCCAGATGTTGGGCAGACCTTAATTTTTAGTTGAAAGGATAGACCTTATTTTATGGCTTTAATATATTTTCTGTAAGATTTATCCCCACCGATCCTCATTCGGGTAGTCCTATAAAAGGGTCGGTTTATTTGGATGAAAGGACAGTCTGACATCTCTCGTCACGAGCACATCTCGCTCCGAGTCGCGTAGTTATAGTTTTACTCTGTGTCTGTTTGTATTAAGTGTTAATTTACAAAATATACAATAGTTAGTTCCTGGATGTGAGTGCTTATTCTAATACCTACACTTATAACCACCAAACATATAATTTTATAAATCGCTATGGTATGCAGGTTTCCTCATGACTCCGAAAAGTCAGAGGTGTGCCCTGGGATTCGAACCCGCGACCACCGTGAACATGTTGCACAAATAAACAGAAATAATATTTTGAAAATAGATTACATATTTTTGTACCCGTATATTTAAATAATATTTAAGTATAAAATAATATACTTGGATTCTCTTAAGAGCCTACCTCGAAAAATATTCGCAGCGTTTTGGGGCGTGGTTTACGAAAGTTGCCGCATCACGTCGCGACACTGCGCTACTGGAGCACATTCCCCGATTAAATATTATCTACTGGTATTATTAATATTAGTAATAACGAATTAATGTAGACCTATGTATATTTATAATACGTATGATTCTGACAATGTGCCTATATATTGTTTATCATACTTTTGAATTGATAAAAAAAAATCTATTACAATCTAAGTGTTAAAACACGAACTTTAAACTATTACTTTACGAAAACCTCAAAAACATTTACAATAATATCTGTATAAATACAAGATACCAATTGTTTTGCCGGTCACTCACTCTACTAGTGTGAAGCGCTAATCGCCTAGGCGCCCTTTGATAAATGCCGCCAAAGGTATTGCGCCTAGCAATGATTTATTTGTTTCTACTTCATTTGACCTGTGATTTGATCACTGACTTTCGCCTATAAAACAACGTCATTCTTAGTTCTGCTGTTTTGTGATTTTTGACTTACGATACAACTGTAAAATTAACAAAAATGTGTGAAATAAATTTGAATTTTGTAATAACAACCAAACTAAACTGATTAGGTATTCCTGAAGTATGTATAGATAGCGCGCGAGTTGAATGCAGTCGGGGCCTGAGGTGCGGAGCGGGAGCGTTTCCCCCCGCCGTCCGCACGCCTCACCTCGCACGTCTGCAATTTAGTGATGTGCTGTCCTAGCTAATTGTACGCTTACCCTGATATCGCGTTAACAATCAATTTGCCATCCGTGTTATTAGTTTTATTGTTTATAATCATTCATAATAACTGATCAGATTCCATCAAGTTCTCTAACAAAAAAAAAATGAGTTTTCGTTCATCGCCAAACATGAGAAATGGCGAAAAAGATCTTAGATATGTGTGTTGAAGAAAGGCAAAACAACAGTTTGGTATTTTCTTTAAACAATGCATTTTTGCTATTTCTGAATCTGACAATTTTATTTTTTTTAATAATTTGTTTTATTTTATTTTGATGCATAAAATTATCACTTATTAAAAATGTGTGATAATGTTTACCTAGTTGCTTTAAATAATGTTAATCTAGTGTGAAATTAAAGTTAAAACAATGTTAAAATTTATCGACATACTTATTGTAGTCATAAATCATTAGGTCACAGCACTACCGCATTCCTAAGCTCTGCACTCAACTCGCGCGCTATCTATACACAGAGCGGAAACGATAAGTAATTACATTAGATTATTGTTTAAATTCCACATAAAATAATTATTATTGATTTTAAAATGAACTTAAAAATGAATATATACTGCTATTTATTTTTTAAATATATGTAAAAAAATTAAAATGTACAAACACAAAAGAGTACCACCTAAAATAATAAGATTTACGTAAATTTGAAATTACGTAAAAAATAATCGGCGGGCTAGAATTTCGAAACGTCGAGCGCAGATCCGTCGTCCACCAAGGCCCGCGGCCGTCTGACGGGAACGCCCTCAATGAGATAGCTTATATGGCCGTAACGTACAAGAATGGGATACGATGGCCCATGCGCTTCTCAAAATAAAACAACATAAGTGCCAAACCATATTTTATTTTATTGTCATCGTACTATTTACTTTTTTCTTGTTTTTTTCTCGCGAAAAAATAATATTTAAAAATATGTTTATGTCAAATTAATCTTGAGTTTCTACACGGGGTAAGTTAGGAGTTCTGAGTTCTTAAAAAACTTAACAACTGCTACTTTGGACTGTATTTTTGTTAAGGCAAAGTGGCGTAATCATGTATTTTTTTTTCATAAAGTTGGTAATTATATCATCAATTAAAACATATCTGAAAATGGACTACCTAATCTTAGTAATTTATGATATGTAGGGTTTTAAAAAAGCCAAATTTATCGAGGTATCCCCTTAACAGATAGTGAAAAGGCACTTATTCAAGGTGAGTTTAATGATTTTTATTGTAGGACGTAAAGATTTTCTGCCACCATCGATATCACATAATTAAATTCCCTCGCCACATTCTAGAGTCTAATAAAAGGTAACATTTTACTTCTGCTGGCTCTATAAATATTGAATAGTTAAACTCCTAGTCGAAAAACCTGCAATATGTGAGTTCTAAGATCATAGTTTACTTTGAACGCGACTTGTATCTTCTGAGGCGTTACGTCATTACTTGGAGTTGTCATTTGTTTGTATTGGAAACTAGATTGGTTCAATAAGGGCAGTAATTACCAGCGGAATCGTTTATAGAATTGGTTTGTGCTAGCTAAGAGGTACGGCTCGTAGCAATGTAGTGGAATGAAATTGCGTTCTATCAATGTGTTAGATGTATTATTATTCTCCCCCGTTTTTTTTATTTATCCTAAACAGTTCAACCACATGCATACCTGTTTTGTTTATGAAATTGGTTATACACTTCATTTAGCGTTTCTTGTATTCTCTCTTTACATATTTATTTTTATAGTTATTCTGTTGTAATTAAATTAAACACAAAAATTCTATGTTTATTTATAATTTTATACAAACCTTTTTGCAACAATTCGATTGTAGAAATTTTAAATTAATTAACTAACTTAGAAAATATCTTAAACAATTTCTGTCTGATTTGATTTCCGTTGATTAAGTTTGGAATATAAGAATATTTTGTTTCACTGTTGTGATGAGATTTTAGACGAACAGTTTTAATTAGTTTTCTTAGAATTCGTAAGATATTTGATTAATTAGAAATTTTGTTTTGATAAGTTTATTGCTCCATATTGAACTTGTTTTGAGTTGCGATGGATTCATCGTGCTCTATTGGAAAATTTATCTTCAAGTTACTAGGAATAACATCTATGATTCTAGCAATTCTATTAATCGGTATTGTGAAATCGATAAGCTTTTCTTTCATATTTATGTTTCTGTGAATTTACCAGCATGAGTAAAAAGTAGCCAGATATACTAAGTGCTTTGATTTAAAAACTCACTTTTCCACGATGCGCTTTCAAAATATTTGTGCTCGAACCGAATGAGTAGTGTAAATGATGAAAAGCCGACTGTGAAACAAGAGGCTGTTTGATCCCGGCACCGACATAAATATTTGTGTAATAAAAAAATATTTCATTTTCGCTTCAATTTTGTGCGGCTAAATAAATTCTTCTGCGACGTAATATGTCCGTGTGATGTTTTTTTCTCAAGTCTAAATAAATTGTACTTGGGAAATGTTACTTGGCACTTTTTAGAAACATATAATCAATTCTTAATTCATGTTTAAGATACACGTCTCAGGGCAGAATTTAGGAGAAACTTTTTTGTCTCATGGCACCCATAACCGAAATAGTTACTTGTGGATGACACAAAGATTTGATTCTTGCAAGTGTCGAAACTTTAGTCTCTTGTTAAATAATCGATTTCAAAAACAGCAACAGAGATAATTCAAACATATTTAAAATGACATTGCTCCCGAGCACATTCAAAAGCCCGACCCAAAAACCATCCCAAATCTCAATAACAACTAAAGCCCAATAGTAATTTTGACAGTCGACATCGCCATAAGCCACTTCTTCGCAGTAATCTGGCATAATATCAGCGGCGTGAGTAATGAGAATCGTGTCCGGGTCACCATGAGAGACCACTTAAAACATTCGCTACGTTACTGCTCTTTGGAGAGCATTGTGCCCCAATTGTGTTTGGGATGACGCCGCGTTTTAGCACTAAACATGAGATAATTACGTGCTGTTTGTCTTTGTGTATTAGTTGGACAGGTTCTGTGCAGGGTATTGTAAATTGTTGAGGCATTAAGAGAGGCTGTTATTAGGGAAATAGAAATTTAGTTCGCCATTCAAACTGTATGTTTGTGAGATTAATTTTAAGAGCTACTTGAAAATAACAAATGGCCAAACTGCACAAAAGACGTGTTGTTAATGTATGCATACCGCAACGAAAAAATATTATATAAAAATTGAACCGTATATGTTCTTATCAACAATTGTTTTTGCTGTCTTTTTAATGGCTATTTCAAATACAGTTTTAGCCTTTGTAGATGCAAAAATGACTTAACTTATTGTTATAATAATTAAATACGAATATAAGAATACAACTTTACAAACACATCGGGTATACAGAAAAAAGAATGTTTTTACCAAGGTTTATTTCCACGAATGCAGAATTAATTTATATTACTTGTGTCTTCCTGGCACGTAAGATTTACTTTTAGAAACACTAAGAGTTCCACAGTGGCCCTAACAAAGAAGCTTTGTTCTATAAACTTACGTTTGTTTAGTGTGCTCTCGTGGGCAGGAAGCCAAGAATTTGCTTGGACCTAGTACTATGTTTTAATCTTCTATCACCTTTGCTAAAACAAACTGCGTAAAATTATTTGAATTTTTAAAGCCTTTTATTTTATTTCGATGAATGGCGAGACTAGCTTGACATTCGACTGATGTTTGGCGATACGATTAACCATGAACAGTAGATAAACTAAGCAACAGCGTGAATTCAAAAGCAATGCTTACCACTCTACTGCGCTTGCCATCCTGAGACATTATATTATATCCAATAGTTGAACTGGCTAGACAGTCCTTTAAACCGAAACACAAAAGTGCATTTACACTGCTGTTTGGTGGAAGTAATAGACAATGTGTTGCTACCAACCCAAGTAGACAATCCCATCAGTAAAAGGTGGACTTTCCTGAAAGGGTTGATGTCGGTAATCAAATCAAAAGATCATGTGAAACAAAAACATATTTTTAAAATTATCCGCTCTATAGCTCGGTACATCGGTGTGAACGGAGTAACCCTAATTACTCATCAAAGAAACGATGCCATTGTGTACTACCAAGGCATTACTCAGTCAACTTTGATTGGACGGTTACGACGTAAGAGAAGGCGACTGAGAAAAATCGTCTCTGATCCACGCGGCAAGGGCGGCGGCACAATGCGTTGAAACTTGGAACTTACTCGCGTCAGTAGTAATTTCTCCTGAACCTCCACTTAAATATCATATTGTTTGTATCCTTTAGGTAAGATTTTTTTCTAATTAATGCAAGGAATAAATATTATATTGTATTATGTGTTATATTATATTGTAGTTTTGATCGATGGAATACAATAATTTGTGTAGTCAGGAGTTTTTTTTTGGTAAGAAAGAGTTATACCGCATCTGATGATCTCCATCAGATGCGGTATAACTAAAAACTATGTATCAGCTCATATACGTCCCATTGCAGGGCATAGGGCATCCTTAACAATCAAGAGTACGATTTAGACTGGTTAGGCCATATGTTACACCAACCTGACCTAGTGCGGGTTGGCGCTCTTTCTAGTGCATGTTGAATGACAATTAATACACAAATGACTCCGAAAAGTCAGAGGTTTGCCCTGGGATTCAAACCCGCGACCACCGTGAACATCGGGACACAACCTTGTAGCGTGTTTGAGATAGATTGCTGGTAGATATATATTAAGTAAGCAGTTAGTTTACGCTGAATAAGGAGTAGATCCTGTATATAGTATTAAAATCATACTAGGTAATACAAAATATTATGTTACGTTAAAACATCAATTTAAAAAAAATCCAGTGTACTGTGTACCTCTAAAATTCACAATTAAAGCTCAGAAATCTCAGAGCCAAATAAAAATGCGCAAATAGCATCCTGCTATTAAAGAAAGTTGTGTTCAGCTAAAAGGGTGTAGAAAACATTGAAGATCACCTTTCTTCGCGCAGGCTCGAGGTAAAGGACTTGCGTAAACACGTTTTTGTACGGTTTTAATGATCAACCGCGCGACCCGTTCCGAATTTGTAATGTCGTGATTAAAAAGAGCTTACCAAACACTCACAAGTTCTGTTTTATAAAGTACAGTAAATGGCGCTTTGAAAATGTTATTTAATGTTTTAAAATAAAGTATGAGTGAAACACAATTTCCAAAAGGATGGTCGGGTTGAAACAAGCTTGATGCATTCACGTCGCAAATGTGTTGAGTGATAGTGATATTAGGCGTCTGATAAAATATGTTGACTCCTGATACACTTATGACTTAATAAACATATTTATAAAAGTTAATACTCTGATGATAAGTTCAAAAACCCGAACTAAATTAATATATGCATCAACATTAGCACCTGTCTCATCCACGCCTTTAATTCCAGACTCTCAAAGCTCACCCAACTGAAATAAATTGGATAAAGAAACGTTTATATAAATGAAACGTTTAAATAAATCCGCAGATACCACGTCCCTGCCGTGTACAATAGCTGTTAAATGCACGTATATTGTATTTAGTCCACGCTCAAGGATTCGCCTGCGGAGGTCCTTTGACCAGCCGGGTAAGAACTTCGAGATGCATGTAAGTTTGTTATCACAGGTGTGCTGCAGTTGAATAGTTGAGAATGGTAGATCAAATTGCTTTGTCAAGTGTATGAGTATGAAATGTTTCTCAAATTAAAGTCAGAGTTTGAAAGTAATTTGTAATATAGGATTGGAGGCAGAGATGAAAAAAAGGGGTGTAGACAAACCGATTAATTTATTGTGAGTGATAAGATGCCGTTTCACATTTGCCTTTTTCCCTATAGAAGCTGTTCAGTTTGTTTTTACTGAATTACAGAAATCAACAGTAGGAACTAAGAAAGTGGGTTGAGGTTGTTGATGTTTGGCTACAGAGAAAAGGAGGTGACTTATGGTAAGCTGATGTGGTGACTCCTCTGAGCAAAATTTATTGTAGGATTTGGATTGGACTAAACACTGAATAATATTGTTTTATTCAGTAATATATGAATTCACTATTTTTTGACAGTACCAGATAATGTGTGTTAAAGAAACACAGATTCATTAAAAAGATAGTCAATCACCACGCACTAAAACGGTGAAGGAAAACATAGTGAGGAAACCTGCATACCATAGCGATTTATAAAAAAACATATGGTATGTAAGTCCACCAACCCGCACTAGGCCAGCGTGGTGGACTATATGGCCTAACCACTCTCAATCGTACTGTCGATTGTAGAGTAGGCCCGTGCCCTGCAGTGGGACGTATATGGGCTGATACAGTACAGTCATTAAAATACAAGACCGTAAATGCTGTTCAATGACCGTCTTTTTTACGTAATCTCACGACGAATACTTTCAACCAGGTAACGGATAAAAAGCTATCCAAATATAACACAATAAGAAAATCAGATAACTCAAATGAGGGTTAGAAACCGGAAAAATGTCATCCCATCTGAACAAAAGTGCGGAGTGGTGTTTTTGTTCACGTGTTCCCTTTGCACTGATTTACTTTATCATTGTACTCAATTACATTTATTGTAAACGTCTCACGGTTCGCTGGCTCTTATATTTGTGTTCAAACTGTGTTTACTTAAAAGGTTCTATTTTTCAATCTGGAGGGTAACTCTATTATTCGATTCGAACTTCGTGTTCGAATGTTCGTACGTCGTACGTAAGATTTCACTAATGTGCCAAGATTTGCACGGAGGGAAGTGGACAATAATTTATTTCCAACACCTCCTATTAATTTAACTTTCTGATTGATTTCGTTGCGGGTTAAAGACAAGTTAGAAATTCCCGGAGACTCGCCGAGCTTCAATGTTCGGTGTCATTACTTTGCGTGCCACTGTTGATCCTGGCTCACAGGAGTTACAGTGGTGGGTGTGAGGGCGGGAAAGTGTCCTAATGTGCCAATATACTCCACAAAATGTTGGAATCCTCTATCACATGTCGTAACAATAGACTAATTAGTTCTGAGAAAATAATAATAAGGAATGTTGATTTTGAGAAGTAGAAAACTTATGTCTTATTCCAGACATCGAAGATTCGAATTTTGTTTCGAATCGTATAATAACCGCCCTGAACTCGCAGATTATTCGGTCGAGTATATTGGGTTACCTTCAGTGATTTGTATCCGAATCTGGGAAATATCATGTTCTGGATTTGTTGTAACCGTTGATAGCCGTTCATATTTGAGTTATGGACGTTCCATAGGAACTCAGTTCAATAAAAAGGCTTTAAAAATGTACAAAAATGAATTTAAAGGGGTTTATTTTTTGTGTATATTTTTTAAATAAAAAATAAAGCTTTTAGGTTGATGTACATTCACGGAAACTTTACACCAAATAAACGTGAGAGCGGTATTACAGAATTAGTATTTTTAAATATTGCTGGATAAACGTATGCCGAGAGTATTTATATTTACATGGGTATTTTCGGAATACACTTTTATTTATTTTAATGCCAGCGTAAAACCTTGTTAGTATTCAATATCGCACTGTATATGCGGAGTTAATATTGAACAAAATCTGTAATTGGTGTTTACTCATTCAATACAGAAATTATATATTTTGTTATATCAATATATTTTTCTATGTATGTATGTACTTTTGACAATAGCAGGACATGTTCCGACTAAAAATACCAAATTAATAATACACTTTTAAATATTTTCCCGTTCGTGAACACGCCATTGTGGCATGATTTTTCAATATTCATTTTCGATCCCTCATAATCCTTATTACAAGTTGCAGAAAGATCACTGCTGGATATATTGCCACAAATATTTTCAGCGATCTGTTGAAAAGGAACTGTATCCAGCTGGTTATGACTAAAAATTAATACAATATTTGACCTATCATTTATAGTATTATGTATTGAACAACAAATAGTACATACATTAACAATGCGGCAACTGAGTACCAAAGTACATATACATCTATAACATAGTACAATATACCCGCACATAATCATATATTACATCTGTAACAAAGTACAATATGTGATAGGCACATAATCTATACAGTTTGACACCGCCTACGTAGCAAGTTAATGGGCTTAATAAGAGGATGGGTGATATACCGCTTGACAGGTTAAAGTCGTTATATACGTACGTTGAATCAAATTAATAGGTAATGCGAGATGCTTTATGAGAAATTTGTAGACTAGGAATTTGGTGAGTAATTTACTGATTAAGTTTCCACAGCGTGCGTGTTCGCCGAGGTCGATCTAGAAATTACTTGCTATGAATTTATTTGATTTGATTTCGCGAAATCTTTGACTGAGCGTCTGAAGTTCGTTCTGCAAACATTTTAGGTTTTTGGGCTTGGTATGAAAATATTTGAAATCTCATATACAATGTCAATATAACAAAATACAAGTGCATCTACTGATTGGTATCGTACGGGTCGCACGAATCTATGAATTCTTATACAAAAACACAACGTACGATGCAAAAATGCGGACGCCTGCTATATAGTTTGCTGAACACTACTAAGGTAAATAAGATCTATCTCTCGCTCTTAAATGAATGGCGAGACGACCATGTCACCCGCCTGTTGGTAAGCGATATAACTGCTCATGGATAGTAGCATAACCAAACAACACCTTGAATTAAACAAAAGCTTGGCGTTCTGCGATAGCCATCTTGGGCCATACGATGTTAAGTCTCAATATATCCAGTAGTTACTCTAGCTATAATGTTCCTGAATCCGAAACCCAAAAGTTCATTTAAGCTGCAGTTTGGCGGAAGAAATAGACATTGCGGTGGCACATACCCAGGCGGCCTCTCAGATATGAGAGACTTACCACCAGTAAACCTGCACCTTTTTATTCTCAGACATATTAATGTGTGTGTTCAACAGATTGAAATACATAGATCCATCTCGAGAATTACTATGACCCCACACATCTTGGATAGACGATCTTGTTACAGCTGCAGGAAGTCGCTGAACACAGTCTTCCAACAAGACAATAGGTTGCCGTGAAATCGATGAAAAGGCTTGATAATTGAAGGTAGTAAAGGAGTACGTAAGCCACGTAAGTCGGCCCTCCGGACAATTACTTGGAGAGAATTGATCACTGGTACAACTAAACATAAATTTACATATAATAATACCCGTATCCAATGTTTTATGAAATATAAATAGAAACACTATATCTTCAAATGTAAAAATTTTAATTATTTCCAACATAAAAGTTTTATTACAACCATTCGTTGTTACGGTTGAGGTACTTTTAACAACATATTTATTTTCCCCAACACAATAAAATCATGTCTGAATAAATCAGAGACCATTCCAATAGACATAATGCTTCGTTGGCATAAATTATATTGTTTAATCAAATTTATTTTTATGCTTACTGTGTCCTAGAGTTACACTCGCATTGAATTAAGATTTTTTTTAAATCATTCTTTTTTGTACAAACGGCGGTAGAAGCTAACGGGGATCTCTTCCAGACAATTTTTGGATGGATTGGAATGAATAGGAGAAGGAAACCGAACCGCTTAAAAGGGAATGAAAAAATAAAACTGAAAACTGTATTTTCTTTACCAAAAAAATCGTTTGCATTTGATAGTGATCGAGTAACTTTTGAAGGACTCCAGTGACTGAGTTGATATTCTTGTAATATTTATATTTGTACTGTCAAGACTATGATTCATTGCTATGCTAAGATTTGTTAAAGGTTTTCTTCATAAAATATTCTATTCATAAACAAACCTCGTGTAGTTATTATTTTTGTACAATAGACGGCATTATGCTAATGTAATTATAAAGCTGAAGAGTTTGTTTGTTTGTACGCGCTTATCTCATGAACTACTGGTTGGAGTTGAAATTTTCTGTTGAGTTTAGATAGTACATTTATCGAAGAAGGCTATAGGCTATACAAAATGACTGAAGGAGCGGAGCCTTAATGGAAAATATTGCAGAAATGGTTTCCACGACAAAAAGTTATTATTACACAGCGATTGACAATTCGTAAAGCACTTTTATTTGGTATTCATCCAGAAATTTGAGGGATGACGATAAGAGATATCAATGTTTGTCAAAATATTTCCAAGATGTTGTAAAACTTATATTACCTGGACAACTCCGCGTTGAAACACTAGCACAACATAAGTTTTTTGCATACAAAACAACACGCATTTAACTAAGCTCCCAAGCGCATTTGTGGTAACTAAGTATTTATTAACATGCGTAACGAGTTGTAAATTGTAATCTGTTGGTCGCAATTAAATTACAAACGTTTTATGTAAATCTAACCATATCGCTCGATGCGACGAGATTTGCACAGTAAAATTGGATGCTACTGATTCGTATTGCCTGATTTAAGCTGATTTATGCACATGCATAATACATTAAAATCTGACTGCCGTGCAAGTACCATCAAAGTCACTGTTTTCAACGTATACTAATATTGAAATATACTTATTTAACATACATTGATGTTTGAACAATTCTTATAATACGAAGTACGTTTCAGATAAGTCGACTTTTTGTTTCTACAATTCTTTTCAGTTTTATTAGATTAGTGAAATGAATTCTTTTGTAGATGTTATAATTTTGTGTTTATTTTGTGTCTTATAACAACAATTGTAGATTTACTTTCGTATTTACTTATTGTTGAATATTCTCGTAAGATACAAATTTTCAAATAATAGGCATTTGGAGAATGGTGATAGTAATTATAATTTTATAAGTGCGTGGTGGCCTGTTGGTAAACGGACTAGACGCGACTGCCAACATGTTCACGGTGGTCGCGGGTTCGAATCCCAGGGCACACCTCTGACTTTTCGGGGTCATGTGTGTATTGATAGTCAATCACCACGCACTAAAACGGTGAAGGAAAACATCGTGAGGAAACCTGCATACCATAGGGATTCATAAGAATTTCTAGTCCGCCAACCCGCACTAGGCCAGCGTGGTGGACTATATGGCCTAACCACTCTCAATCGTATTCTCGATTGTAGAGTAGGTCCGTGCCCTGCAGTGGGACGTATATGGGCTGATACTGAATTATAATTTTTAGTGTGGAGTTGAATGTTATAGATATATTTAGCTTGGTGGAGAGCAGACATAGAGTTTAGGTTAGAAAAATAGAAGAATAATTGATTTTGCTTCTTGATTATTATAATTATTATTACTAGCACACATTGATACATTCAGCTGTGAAAATTCTCAGCTAAAATTAAGCCCCACTCAATATTCAAAAAAAAGCATAAATTATGTTACAATAACTTGAGCAGTACACAAAAGACTCCTTAACTCATAACTCACATACATACGTTATGAAACCACCTTACTGTTTGGCGAGGGCGTAAATAACACAATTTTCTAAGGAAATAGAAAATAGCTTTCCATCGAGCCGGGGAGAAACAATCGTCGGGCATTCTCCGGGGAGAAACTATAGTTTAACAACGCCATCTCTGTGTCAGGGTGCGAAGCTCCACTGGGCGGCACAAAAGGTGCAAAAATGTTTTCGGATCTTTTTATTCCCAAGTGTACTTTGAAAAGCATAACAGATTGCGGAACTATTTCTTGGTAAAAAATGTCACCGAGTGGCGTTGACGCTCATTTATCATGTAGAAACACAGGTAGGGTCTTGTGTTGACGGTAACTTGTGGTTCCCTGGACGATTCTTTGTTTTGTGTAGTGGTAGCCGTGGATGGATGTAATGAGAATGCCTATTTGAATTTAATTTGAATTTGGAAGGGTTAATTATGTTGTCGGTAATTGTGTTGGGTGTTCATATTTTTTGATTTTTGGCTATTCTTCTAATATTCACATAAAAAATAGATTCAGTAACTAAGGATAGGTCCTTCAACACATTTGGTGTTTCAAAAAGGTGTCCGTGAGTATGGCGCTAAAATAAATTAACTGAATTTTATAGAAATCGTCTAAAAGGTGATAAAAAAATGTCTTTATTGTAATAAAATGTCGGTCATAATACAAACATTTTTTAAATCGGTGCGAGCGACTTATTTCAGTAAAGCTCCGCTAGAGGTGTACTGGAGCGTGCGCACAACCCACGTCGGAACACTACGCGCTTTCCGCCCTGTCTATACATATATTAATGTCAATGCACGAAAAAAAACTAATTTGTAGTGATATTGAAGCACAAGAGTGATGTGTTTTTAAAAACGGGTAAGAAATAACTTAAGAAACTTAAAAAAAATAACGTTCCAATTCACTTTAAACTCTATATACCATTGTTATCTAAAACAAAATTTATTTTATCTTTCGATCTATCATTTCTTAATACATAACAATCATATTATCATTGTTAAGTATAAGGATAAACGATAAAAGACGCAAACGACCTTAACCATTCGACACAAAAAGAACAAAAAAATGATCCTACATAAACTGAATTCCAAAAACAAATTCATCTATGACAAGTATAAATAAATACGAGTTACGATAAGTTGCTTCAACCGACGCAACTATAGGGTGTTGCTGTCGACGCGATCCCTCGCAGGCGTCACCGCAAACTTTGCTTACATTTCAATAGAAAGGTAGTTGGGCTTAGTTGGGTGGTTGAAACTTGTCAAGTATCGGATCGATTGACAAATCGTAATGTATTCTGTTTATTTGACGACGCTCGGAACGCTGGGGTGTTTAAACGATTTCACTTGACTTCATGTTCATTTGCATAGGGTCAAGTGTTTGCTGATTTTTCGGGTGTTTTATTGTATTTTAGAATAGGTTTTGTTCGAGATTTGCTTTATTTAGCGTATAGTTAGTGAATCAATTTGGTTATAGTAATCTATTTTGTCGGTCGATATAGGAACAATAATATAAAAAACAAATTTATTCTATCCAATAAATAACACCCCAACAGTCACATAAATGGTCTTGACCCCAAACTAAGGTCAAATTTTGTGTCAGGAATTACGAGAGACTTTACGGTCTCATAAACATCCAGATTCAAAATAAATATTTGTGGGTCACACAGACATTTCTCTCGGAACGGGGATCGAACCCGCAGCTACTCGTTTTACAGGCGGCGTCTAACCGACTGGGCCACGGAGGCTGTCAAAATCAAATGTTAAAATAAATATATTTAAAGAATTTAATTCATGTTGTAAAAATATTTGCTCGTCTAATGTCTTCTAACTGAGCAGGGATGACCGCGCCATGTTTCCCCAAAGCATTTTTAATAGCGTCCTTGTTCCGAGGTTCCGTCATAACTCAGCGACATATTTTATGAAGAATGTTTGTAACGTACATGTACCTACTTTAGTATGTATGAATGTATTTCGTATCGAAGCTATGCAGCGTCGCTGTGCGGTATTGTTTTCCCAGAAAGTTATTCTTATACTTAGAATTTATTGTTTTGTGGAGTTTATACTTCATATTGGATTTCATGGAATTGCGATTTTTCAATGTATATAAACTCACGCGTTTTCCCAGAAGGAGTGGACAGGGGTACTGCCAGGAAACCCACGGGTCACGTTTCGTTTTGTGTTTTCCGTCACATGATGTGGTCTTATTATATCGGGCACGAATTCCAGATTCTGGGCTGATAATGAACAGAAAAATCGAATATTACTTTGCCCAACAATATTACTGGACTGTCTCGGTGGTATTACTATGGTATCATTGCAAAGCTGAGGTCTCGGGTTCGAATCCAGGGTCTGATGGAAAATAGCCAAAGTATACATGTATAGGTGTCCATTCTTTACTTATAGTATGAGACCAAAACCATCCAAACTTTACGGGTTCAAGGTAATACAATGTAATTTTATTGTGACGTCAACTTCGAAGTTTTTGCTATCGACTTATACGTCTTTATATTTGACCAAGTAAGGCCATATTTTACTAAAAGCTTGATTGCTTCATTGCAGATTTATCGTTCTTACCTAACATGTTGATTTATTGTTTGGGTAATTGCTTTCCTTTTGTATAAAAATATTTAATACACGATATTTGTTGAAGAAGGTCAATGGAATCACAGACTGAGCAGTCAACTTTTTGCGGGTTTGGATTCCATAATGTAATGAAATATGAAACGCAATTACAGGTGTAGTAAGCGTAGTTTTAGAGTAAATCATAATATATATTAAAAAATCATAAAAAAGTCACAGTTTGTTTATTTGTTTTCACATCATCACCACATCACATTATTATACATGGCTGAATCACAGTTTGTCCGAAAATTTTCAGTGACTAGTTGAAAGCAGGTTGTAATCAGAAAACTACTGCGAATTTTGTGTTTTTTCTCATGTCTTCTGTTATTGTGGTCAGAAGACCAATGATAAACTTAAAAAATGCTGTCTCTCTCAGGAACGCTATTGTTTCGTTAGCCATCATATCAAAATAGTCATCTAATAAATATTTGGCGAGAAAAAATTATATTACATCATTCACACATGTTATTTTAATAAAATTAACACAGGATTATATAATCCACAACAGATCCCATAGATTACAATACCATATAAAGAAAGAACATATTATACTTACTCAGCCTAGTATGTATACCGAAATAAGATTTAAGCAGATATATAACATTTACTAGGTGCGATAAAAATTGAGTGTACATTTTTTATTTCCATTTCCTATATGTAAAAATATCGTCTTTACACTAAAATAAAAAAATGTGTAAAAATAAATTAAGAGATAACCATAGCATTTCTAATCATGTCGTTTTTAAAAGCTCTTTTCCCGACCGAAAAATAACCGTAATGGTTGAATAACCTAAGTTAAATGGTAAAAGCGTTCGGGCCTCAGTTACGAAAAGTACCCGCGTCGTTAGTGGACATTATCCTTAATATCAAAGGGCTAATGTACTTACATGTGTAATATTAATTAATTCCGCTTATCTATGTTGGAACCTTTAGAATTGGCTATATGGGGTCGTAATTATTGAGCTGCGAAGATTTGTGCCTTATGTGAGTAATGTTACTGTATCAGCTTATATAAGTCCCACTACAGGGCACGGGCCTCTTCTACAATCAAGAGTACGATTGAGAGTGGTTAGGCCATATAGTGCACCAGGTTGACGGACTTTACATTCCATATAAATTCTTATAAATCGCTATGCCTTGCTGGTTTCCTCACGATGTTTTCCTTCACCGTTTTATGTTATGTGATTATTTTATTAAAATTAATTAATTACAGGTTCTCAAATAGCTTATTGGCGGAGTTATTAAAAGAGATAAAGAACTAGCAAACACAGGTTTTCTTAAATATCGTACTTTTTAGGATATGCTAATATAAGCGAGATTATGTGTTAATGTACTTAAAAGTAATAGAAAACTAGTAGGTACAAATATTCCTTCCAAAAAGCATTATCATTGGTTTATTAACTTTAATTGTTAGTCAAAGGCTTTTATTCACGCAGATTTGTACTCATTGAAATATAATAGAGGGGACACTGCAATCAAAATGTTTGTAACAAAAACATCGGTACTGTATCACTCCTTCTGTTTCTGTATTTGTCATGCCTTTAAAGTTACATTGTCTTCGCTCTCGCTTCATTTCTTTCCCTGTATTCTGTACTAGCACAACGCGCGGTTTTTGTTACCGATGTCCGCTCTAGTATAATTACCTCAATGATTCACCTATAGAGCCTTGGGCCCTACTATATTCATCCGAAACGAAGTTCGAAACTTCGGATGATCGAAGTTTATATACGATACGAATGTATCTACATATACTTATGGTCGTTATTGATTTATGGTCGTAACCATAGACTTATGATTATGATGTACGTTATACAAATTCGAACTTTTACAGAGTAGATACATTCGTATCGTATAAAAAACTTCGATCCTCCGAAGTTTCGAACTTCGTTTCGGATGAATATAGTAGGGCCCCTTATTAACTGTTTCAAACAAAATATTTTTACAATGCTCGTGTAATTAAATAGTTTCACAAAGCAGACGTCACAAAGTTAACTCGACAGCAGCACTCGTTGCCTAAAAGTATGAAGTGGCAAACTGTAGTTTCTCGTAAAGTTCAAAAGATTGTATGCATACGAGGCATTTGAACTAACAAGTGCAAGAATAATGAAAAGTAATAAATAACCAGTGCAATGGGACTGTTTGTCTCATTGTAAGTCTTTGAGAAACTTGCTGTGATTGCAGCGGAACTGCAAGAGTTCGTACTTGTGTTGTTGCTTTGTAATTTTTTGTAAAGTGTTCGTTTTTAATCAATGTAAAATGTTTCATATGCGTGTTTTTTTTCAACGTCTAAACAATTTTTTCATTCAACTAAATATAATAACATTGATTAACATGTATAAGATATACGATATTTAATATAATATTTTATTAGTTCAAGTAGGTAATTCCTAAGATTAGCGCGTTCAAACGAATTATTCATGTATTTATTAGTCATTGATTTAAAAACTAAGGACCCTTTGGTACATTTGGAGCATGAAGAGATGTCCGTGAAAATCGCGCTAAAGCAAATATTGAACTAACATAATATTATAGATCGCCCTGTCCATAATATATTTATTAGTTCAGTCAATATGTAAATTGCCCTCCGAATAAAGACCTACCGTTATTAAACATAATGAATCGTTAGGAGAGCATGTCAAGAGGACACAGAAAAATTAAAAAGGTAGCGCTGTTTGCTGATTTTGAGAAATTCAAAAAATTTATAAACATTTTTATTAAAAACGCTTTTTTCTCAGAAATTATTGGTTTTAGGAAAATTTTTTGTGATAAAAAATGTAGAGAGCATTGCGAACTACATTTTTTGTCATTGGAGTGACGTCTTCCGACTTGAAATACAAAAAGTAGAGGGCGCTAATTGACCAAAAAAGTGTTCCAACGCTATTTTCGGTAGGAAAAAATGATTTTTTTATAATAATGTATATTAGAAAGCTGTTTGTCACAAAATTAGTTACAACTTTTATTTAAACAAAATTTTTATAAAACTTACCGTTTTCGAGCTGGAACTTGTCGAAGTGTACAAATTGTACATTATGTACCGTGCCGTTGCACATTACTCATGCCATTCAGTTTTTATCTTTTTTTTTTAATTTAAATGAAATAGCAGTAATTGTTTTCTGATTTTGTTATCAAAAAATTTGAACAAAAGTTCAGCAAAAATTTGAACTTAGGTGAATTTATCTATGTTTTGCATCACATTATTTCAAGTCGGATGACGTCACTCCAATGACAAAAAATTTAGTTCGCAATGTCCTCTACATTTTTTATTTAAAAAACTTTTTCTCAAAACCAATAGTTTCCAAGAAAAAAGCATTTCAATTTTTTTTTGAATTTCTCAAAATCAGCAAACAGCGCGACCTTTTTAATTTTTCTGTGACCTCTTGACATGTCCCCCTAACGATTCATTATGTTAAATAAGGGTAGGTCTTTATTCGGAGGCAATTAATTATTCCTTACATATTGACTGAACGTCAATGGTATTAGTATAGTTATTGATAAGCAAAGAAATTAATAATTTTGTTAGACGGGTGTACATCTACATACATCCAAGGGTAGTTGCCGTATAGTTCTGAAACGACGGAGTAGCACAATTACCACGCCAGAAGACGGAGAATGGAAGATGGAATTTAGAGTGAATTTGTCGCACCGGGGATCTTATCGACCAAAGAAAAATTGTCATTCAACTGGGTAAGTCAAATCAATTTTCTTTGTTTGGGCCAAATTATGAAAAAAGTCGCCATAGTGACAGATTGATAGGTATAAAATTTCAAAGTCAGATAACGTTTAAATCTAAATTAAGGATTCTTACGACACCAAAACACTTAAATTGAAACACTTGAGGACAATTAAAAATAACACCAGATAACTAAGACAATGAGTAAGAAGAAATACACACCTCTAAACTTTTATTTCTGGATAAAGCCCTAAAATACAGTACTATTGCAGACAACACTTGTAAGCCTTAAAGCCTCAAAATAATGACGCGTGAGGCTAGTAACGACACGGTTCCAACTTTGTTTAGATGTTTTAAGTACGTATTTTGGACTAAAGCCAATGTAGGTAGTCGCTATCGAGTTATCAAGTGGAAAATCTTTACAGTCTGTTTTGTCTGTGTCTTTTTTGTTATTTTCTTGCTAGATTTTGCTTAGTTTTTAGTAGTTTTATCTTCTGAAGATGTTCAGAAAACCATGGCGGTTTGATTTTTAAATCTAGATATAATTTTTGACGCAAAGGTTACACGCTTCAGAAAACACCAGGATAAATTTATTATTGCTTTTGTCGATTAAAAGTTTTGAGGATATCATCATCCTTTCGTAATATATTTTTTTTTATATTAAAATATAGCGGGTAGTTTATATTTATATTGTTTTATGTATTTTACGGTGTTTTTTCGAATAATTTTATTTGGCTACCCAAATCAATTCGAACATAATCGCCTTTTATGAAATGGAAACCAATTTAAATTTAGACTGCTTCTTGGGTGATTCTCAGTTCCGAGTGCTATCGATTTTGGACGGAAAAAACGATGCGATTATCCTTGGACGCCCTGGCAAATGGATATTCGGACCCGGTTTCGTTGATAGCCGACCTTTTATTTGCCGAGTGAGAAACGAATTGGCACTCAGGACAACAGTTGAAAGCGGCCGCTATTTATTTACGAATTGAACAGATGTTTCTTCAAAAAGATGTATGCACAATGAATACATCTCTGAGACGGAGGTCGGAATGCGAGGATTCTTGACTGTGCAGGGTTGCCTATTAGTTTTGTAATTACTTCCAACTATTCTGTAAATATTTTAGATTAATCTTCAATCCGATCAGTGGAGCTATAGGTGTGTGTACATTATTTGTTGATGCCGGAATCATGAAAAATGACAATAAAATAAAATTACAGTAAACAAAAATCGATGGCACAATGAATATGCAAAATAGGAATCATTTCTTTACAATAAACAACAAATAGTTTTCACAATAAATATACATCATAGAATTATCACTAGAATCATCACTAGAATTATTTATATTATTCAACGGAATATGGAAATATTAATAAAGTTGTACTGGTTTCAGTTACGACTACGAGTGTGAAATTATTTCGGATTGTTTCAGTGGCTAATATCGCTTTTTAGGAATTGTAAACATTTTAATAGCGTGTCTGTTACTCCGCCGTTTGTTACGTTATTCAAAACTTTTATATCAGATTCGGTTATGGTTTGGAATAGATTTTTACAAGATATCCGATAGTTTCGGTGATAGTTACAATGATCTAAAACATTGTTGAAATTGATAAAAACAATCGTGAAATCTATTTAATTGTTCTGATTTTGCTAATTCTAGATTACCAGGGCAGCCTGGGCAAAACCGTTGGGAAGCTCTGTAGAAATTGCTATGGCGCTTCCCTAGCTGCCGTCCAAACCTATTTAAAGAACGGTAAAAAAAACGAAATATAAAGCCCTGGGGCTCCCTTTATTACCGTTGCACTAGCCAGTCGTTCAATCGTGCCCTATTCTAACGAGGCTACTAACCAATGCATAATCGTGATTCGAAAATATATCAGAGCAAAACGCAGCGTCGGGAGTACGGGCAGCTTAAATAATTTGGACACTATTGTTGACTGTTTTCATTCAAATTCCGTCTCATGGCCCTAATGTGACCTTAAAGAGTGGCCCTTAAAGTGAACTTGCCCTGTTAAAATATAAATAATGCAGATAAAATAACGTATGGATAAAGATAAATAAATAATAAACTGGACCACAAAATGTTTAAATAAAGCGACGACTCTGACGAACCTATTATGTGTCGGATGTTTGAAATGTGAACAAAAACAATAAATGGATGAAAAATATTGCTCTCACGTGCGCCGCGCACCCAGTTGACATACAATTAATGGTTATTGTGCGAAATGCACACCATCCAATGCGGATATATTTTATACCGCCCAATATATTCCACTGTAGTGAGCCGTCAATGTAGGTTGAATTCTATTACGTTTATAAATAATTCTGTTGACTATTCCTATCAATTTTATTTCGTATGAACGCAATTGTTTAAATATCAATATTACTTATTTCAAAAATTAATGTTATTGAAATCAATCTATTCAGTTAAGATATCTTTCAAATATTAATTCTTATGAGTTTAGACGATTTCAAAGCTGAGGTCTCGGCCGGCTCAAAGCATGCAATCTTGTCCTCCTATATCGCACTTCATCCGCCTTATATTCTATCCACAGATATCCCTTTGAGTTTGAAAGAGTAGCAAATATGCCTTATACTTATTTGAATTCCTTGCTCATCTTATGCAAACTGGAACATACATATTTGAATTTATTGCCCATGCACTATGGAACACTGCATTTTCGGGATAAAAAGCAGCCTATGCGTTGATCCAGGGTATCAGTTACTTTCATACAAAAAGCCGTAGTAAGTCTCTTCCTACCCCTATGGGATACAGGTCTGACAATAATATGTCAATGTTATGTTGGAATGCGAAGAAGTAACAAAACCAAACTTTCACCTTGATAATAATAGGAATTTATTATAACCTTGAGGGCAGCCCTGAAACTCCTTAAATTCCCATCTTGCATCCGTAAAACAAACCGGCAGAATAAAGTGGCCGGCTTGCACTCATGAATAAATGCACGAATACGTATTTGTGTACGCAGCAATGCGCTCACGGAACAAATATCTGTTATGAAAGCGCTGAAAATACAAAGTCATCTAAGAAACGAGATGTTGCAAAATCCGTTTAATGACACGAAGCGCTAGAAGTAATAAGAAAACGTGAGTCGTTTGTTATTAGAAACTGGTATCGCGACACTACTTTCAGCTTGGCATGTTCTGTGCATTCCGCTGCTGCAATGCTGACAGGAAAAATTACAATGGAATGGAATTGGTTTTTGTTTTGATATTACGTGGTGGCCTGTTGACTTTTCCGAGTCATGTGTGTATTGCAAGTCAATAGTGATGGAAAATATCTTTTGGAAACTTGAAAATATCTTTTGGAAACCATACCATAGCGATTTGTAAGAAAACCTATGGTATGTAAAGTCTGTCAACCCGCACTAGGCTAGCGTGGTGGACTAGACGGCCTAAACACTCTCAATCGTATTCTCAATTGCATACGAGCCCATGACATGCAGTGGAACGTAGGGCTGATATAGATTGTTTTTATGTAGGTAATTACTCTAAGCTTTTATGTATTCGTTTTTAAGAACAAAATTGACAGCCCAATAATATGTATGATTATAAACGTAAGTCCTTTGCCTAACTGTTTATTGTACTGGTAATTTTAATGCTCCTGGCGTATTCGCTATTAAGGATTCCAGATTAGAAATAGTAAAAATTGTGATTGATAACATTTATTGAAATAAAACTATAATTTACGGATTTTATCGCGGATTTGGTTTAATTTCTACATTTTTTAACTTTCCGACGTTTCGATTACTTTACAGCGTTCGTGGTCACGGGGTGATAAAATTTATTCAATAACATTGCCATTAATAAAAATGGTTTAAATACTATTAAATTTACTAAGATTGATATACTTACAACGTTATTAAGTCTGCTATTGGCAAAAAGAACCTATACTTGCCAACATTCTAAGACTTCAATAGTTCAACGCAGGTTAGGAGTATCTAGTGAGGAGCAATTGATCCATTCTTTGCATCTTCACATCCGATTTCAGCTTGCTACTTACTGCTTCCATTCTCAATGCGCTGAAAATACAACGGCTACTTCAAAATAATAAATATTGTTTGATATATTTACAATACTCTATTGATATATCTTATATCAAATAACATTTTATCCATCTTTGATGTAATATCATTTTATTTACGTTACATTGAAACCGTCGAAGGAAATACTTATCTTTGGAGTATCAATGCTTTATCGTTCTTGTGCTCGGTTTAGAAAGTGTTTTAAAATAATCTTTAACTAGTAGATGGAATGACGATAGAATATCAGGAACTGACAATTATAAGTTCATTAGTTTAATTTTAGGATTTTGATTTTTTGCCCTAAAATTGACTAATGTAGGTAATTCATAAATAATTTATAGTAGCTACTTTGTACTAGATTATAATTTATTGGAGAATTTTTTTAAAAGATGGTAGATCCGTGCTGTTGTCAATCATTACTCAGCATAAATGGGCATGCTCATCTGAGGCGTTATTAAACAATGTTCTTTTCACATTTATTTGTAAAGCATCACAAATATTCATCTACGAATTAAAAACGGAACTGAAGAATGTTCACAACTAGATGTTTAAAGATATGAAACAAACCACAACCAGGGGACATATTTCAGGCGTTTCTTGCACGTTGCACGAAACAGGGAAGTGACGTTCTGGATATTATACCAGAGCAGGGGCACTTTGCTGGAGATGCGCAAACTTACGTAAACTCACCTATTTGTTACAGGTACACTTTAAGCCATGTTTAAGCTGGTATGTAGGTAAAAACTTGTGATACTGCTTTGGTTCGAGCGGACTTTTGTAACTCGGAATTGTTTCCTTTGTTTTGCGGAGTGGACGTATTCTATTTGAGGACTGTTGTGGTTCCTAGGAGATGGTGATACTTACGATAAGTATAGCTCTGGCATTGTCAAATGAGAGTTGGATTGTTAGTTAGAGTACATAAAATATAAACTCATACTTTTTCCCAGAAGAGGTGGGCAGAGATGCTAGTAGCAACCAGTACATCTACGTTTCACCTTGTGTATTGCGTCACGATGTGATAAGGGAATGAGCTAATTTCATATCGCACACAAATTCCTGATTCTGAGCTCTTATAGAAAGGAGAAAAACAAATTCACTGTAACTTCGCCCGACCGGGGATTCGAACCCGAGGCCTCAGCTTTATAATCATACCATAATACAATTACGCCACCGAGGCAGTTGGTGATTGAATAAAATTGTGGAAAATGATTTAATGAGCCCATTAAACATGCTTGCTACCTTTGTTATATGGTATTAAATAATACATCGTAGTTAATTACAACTTCAAATTCTATTGAAGCGTAGGCTATTGTTCTTAAGGGACGACGAAATAATTTATACAACAATCTCTTATACATGGGAATAATAATTCTCTAACTCTAAGCCAGTAAGTACAACTACAGGAACTGTGATGAAAGATGGTTCCTCATCTTCAAAATATCATAATAGTCTGATTTGAAAAACGGTTGACACATCAATTTTAAACTTAATTAACTTGATAAAAAATATATCGTATCATTTTCAATTCGAATTTAAAATAGAACAACAATTTAAATGAGATCCGAATTGAAAAAAATGCACAACTGTATCGTAAAATCGAAGTTATTCGTCGAAGACAAATTGTAATTGTTATTGGGGAACGAATTTTATTACAGCTATGTGTCTTGCCGGCGTCGGTATTTGGATGCCAAACTGTGGGCCGAACTTACCGCAGAATGGATATCGTACGTTGTGGAACTACTGACGTGGTAGGCCGCATAGTTCCCGAAAATAGTGTCCGAAAAGGACTCTAAATCTTTGAAGAGATTTCTAACTTTCATTAGGAAACTATCGTAACTAACACTGTAAATATTGGAAGGTTCGCTGGTTTGGTAAATAGTTTTTCAGTTGAGATAAATTTGTAATTAGATATGTATCAAATTGGTTGATTTGTTTGTTCTTTTATCCATGAACAAATTAATTAGATTGTAGTTTAGGCCTTTAGTAATCTAATAATCCGTCAGACGAAACACGGCAGCATGACGGACACGGTCTTTTAAAGTCGGCTTCTGTGGGACACTGGCACCAAGTCGGTCGAACCAGTCCCTAATGAAAGCAGCTCAAGGTACCTACAATGTGTCATTGAAATTTTTAAGGAATCAACAAACTTTTGAAATCTAGTTTTCAAATGCTACATAATAATTTAAACGAATGTATGCCAATTATTTTCATAAATCGATAGGAATTTAGCAAAATAAAAGCAATCACAAAATTAAAGATTTATTTTATAAAAATACAGATGAAACTGAATTTCGGTGACACGCGTCGTCGGTCTACCAGCATGACTGGAGCAGTGGCAACACCAATCAGGCTGGATCGGCCGGCCCGCTAATTGGTAGCACTCGTCTCCCAGCCGTATAACAATGGCTACCCTCCCCGCGCATATATTTTTAAATTGGAACCTATTGTTAATTGCTGGACTGACTAAAATTGTTCGATTTTCAGTTGCTTTTTGGAATTCTAATTGTTTCCCGTATTTTAGATTGGATCTGGGAATTGCATTAGGTTTTTTGTTTATGGTAGCGAATAGGCTGGGGATGTGGGAATTGTTATACTTTTTAGTCCACTATAGTAAAAGGTATCTCTCGTGCCATCGGAATCAAAGAAAAATATTCCTTCTGCCTTTGTTACATATTCCTTGAAATAACGTAGTTCAGGTATATCAGTTCATATTGTAATATTGTGCCATATTTTCAAACAAAATATTGGAAATCGAGTAAAATATATTATTTTAGTAATTCTGACATGTCAATTCCTTTCACACAATTTATTGTCCAAAAAATGTAGATTCTTAGCTATTATTATGTAAGCGATGTCTGGCCTAGACGCCTAGACCTAAAAAATATCGTAAACTATAAATATGAATGTTTCAATTTCCATTGTGAGATAAATTACATATTTCGTTTTATGTTTGTACAACTGGATTAAAACAAAAAATAAGATTGACGTTTTAGAGGGTGCTCAAAAGAAAATATGCTGCCTTAATTCTTACCTTTAGTACATTATTCATTACGTCGATCGATAGTATCGATAATAGTTTTGATACTATTCTACATGGTGTATCAAGACTGCTACCGAAAACGGAGCTGGGTGGTAGTTTAAGCGACTTCAGACACAAAGCAACAAAAAAAAATTGCAAATAAAGCGACAACTTTTTAATGTTATTTTTTTCTTATGGCTATATTTGGGTGGTAAATACATTTTTTTCCTAAAATAATAGTGCATACCCTTTTATTTAAAAGTATGTAACTTTAAGGTATAAAAGAGTTTAAATTATTATTTTAGCAATAACTATGGACTTACCACCCAAAAATTACGATATTTAAAAAATCGTAAGAAATAATTGTCGCGTTTCTTTGCGAAATCTTAGTTGCATTGTGTTTGTAGTCACTAAAACTCACACCCGGCTTCGTTTTCGGTAGCAGTCTTGAGATACCCAGTATATCCAAAATGTTAAAAGGGTCAATAAGTAAATGTATCCTAAAATTACAATAGTTTAAGGGAATTATATTTCAATTTCAAATTAATACAGGCAAGAAGAATATGCAATACGCAATGGTCTGTTAGTAACAAATATGGCGAACGTCGAGTCAGTGGTGGAAGAAACTTAACTGATTAACGAATAGCTCTTACATGTAGTGTACAATGATGGTAATCAACTTGCTATATTTGTGACAGTTCCGTAAAAACCAAGCAAGAAAAACATGAGTTTAAATGTTTACTATTTGATCCCTTTTCCTTATTATCCGTGTAAGTAAACTTAGATAAAAACAATATTATGTCCAGTAAAGTGTTCTGTTTACTACTAGGCTCTGAAAAGTTTTTGTCCGCGTCGGTGGCTTCCGAAAACCGGTTGTGATCCTACAATGAGCCGAAATAAATTTCGAACAAAAGATGCTAGTTCTTGTTATCTCGTCTCGTTGCCAAGTGTTATTAAATGACTGATATTGCTTTGAAATACGTTGTTGGGGATAAAATATTTATTATTAATGGGGATTTAGTAAATGGATACGTAAGATCCATAGGTAAACAACATTGTGAAGGGGTGGTAGTTTTTATTAATGATACAAAATATCTTGTGAGGCTACTTCAAAAAGATTGTATATACTTTGTTTGCAATTTTGATAATATATTCAAATTAAAAAAAAACAAACAGTACTTACATTCTATTTCTAATTAAACCCCATGCTAGTCTGCCTGCTAGCGACTAATAAAAAATAACAAGAAACATTCGGATGAATGAATTCAAACATAATAAACATAAACATAGTTTGTAGAATTTTGGAAAATGAAAGTTATTACAATTCACACATAATAAATATTATAAAATAATTACATGACCCTCACAATTCCCCAAACATGAAATAATCAGAATACGTACAGACTCAGAAACGTAAGTAAAATTAAATTAGGAAAATTCTGGCACAAATTATTGTGCGTTGTCTCAACGCTTTGTTACTAATACTTTCGGTGAAGACATTTCCTTAGACCTAATTAGCTATGTAGTATATGCTCTCTCGTGCTTAAACTTTAAAAGCTACTGATTGGCTGGCTTAAAAGATTTACTTGGATTAGGGGTGTCACAAGCTTAGTCTTGGTCAAAATAATTATACCTCTACCTTGATATGTCTTTGTAACTGTTTAAATCTTATGATGGTGCAATAGGCGAACGTGGTGTACTATATAGTCCATCACTTACTTAAATAAGGAAAGAAAAGTTCCATCTCCTATATCAAGTTGAAGTACAGATTCGAACTGATTGATTGATATAGTGTTATGCTAATACATAGTTAAATACTCAAACCGTCACAATTTTTTGTGTACCTAACTAAACTATAGTTTCTTTTGTTTTGCGATCAGGTTATGTGAAAATAAAAAGTTCCTCAATGTTTCTACTTATTTACATTAGATAGTAGACACAAACCTATCCTGAGGCCACTACTACAGTAGAATTTGAACTAGACGAGAATTGACTTGGGAGAGGCCTATGTCCAGCAGTGGACTGCAACGGGCTGATGATGATGATGATGATGATGATGATGATGATGATGAGAATAGACTATTACATATAAAAATACAGAGACTAATGAAATACCTGGTAACAGTAACTAGATATTTAAGATAGCCCTGAGCGAAATCCTTGAATTCATTAAAATTTGTTTGAGACTAACATTTAAACAAAGGAGTTTGTTTACATTTAAGGTTCAGTTTCTACAAGATCAAGCTTGTGTATTTCATTACGAAGTTTTTCTTGGCTTGCTAGTTACTTACCTGGCTATTGGAAATTATAATAAATGAATATGAAAAATAAAGGTGGATTATGTTTTTTTATTTTAAATTATAATCTGTATAGTTTTTCTCTAACTCTGAATTGGGTTTGGATGATAAATTTTTTAGGTTGTTATTACCAAAAAATAATGAACATGGAAAAAGTATTTTAATTGTTTTTATTGCAGCGTTTCCGTGGCGCAGTTAGTTAGACATCGACAGTGAAACGAGAGGCCGCGGCTTGGATACCCGAAGACAAATGTTTGTGAGACCAAAAAAGTCTTGCGTAGTTTCTGATACCCACGACACAAGACTTATTTGATCTTAATGTGGGATCAGAACTATGTATGTGATTGTTGGGTATATTTATTTATGTATTAATTCGAATGTCGTGGCACATTTTGGCTCCAATGTAAAGAGGGATCGATATTGAAATTAAATATTTTAATATGGCATTAAAAATAATATCGCAGCATATTATTCTAATTCTGTATGGCGGACAATAGCAATAAATATAAGAACTGATAAATATAGCAACAAAACTCATTTATTACAAACTTCACTTCCACGTGCCGGAATACAGACCATTTTTTTATCAGCTTAAACTAAATACCTGCTGGATTGACCCAAGATCCCTTAAGCCAGCGTTTTTATCTGAATTTTTCCCCTCAGTGTACGGTCCAACCCTCTGTAATTTTAATTTTGTGGTGATAAAAAATATAAGGACAAGACGGCGGTACAGAAAATGGGAGGACGAGTTGATAAATTTGGCAGAGGGTCGTTAGGAGCAGAAGGTGTCGGTTAATGATAATGTTATAAGATGTAGTAATGGAGTGAATTACTTCCCGAAGCGATTTAATACTTAATGATGAAACTTAAACAAACGTTGTTGCCGAAGGTCGCTTTTGTATTCTATTCATAGGGTGTTTGCCTTACAAACCATGAAGCTGTGGGTTTGATTGTCAGGACAATACAAATTGTGGCTACTCACAGTTTAAATAATGATACTGTAGTTAAAGTACTGAAGGAGGTGCCAAGCCTTGGTCATTCGTCAGCAAAAACCCTTATGTGGTACCGCCCATAGTCTTCATTATGTCATGGAAAGCTTTAGAATTCTTATACAAGTCTTCAGACTAATATAATTTATTTATCTACCATCCCTTTGTCCAGGGTTGTGGACTAGTTTCAAACCAACTTAACAATTACATAAGGTATAATAGTCAAAGTAGGTCACATATAATTTTCATGTAATATAATAAGTACAACTAATACTGAATCCAATAAATTATTGTTTGATAAACCGTTTAATAAAACATTTAAGCTTGGCAAATGCACTTCATGCTAATGCAATTAAATACTGCTAATTAGTGATTGCGCTCGGTGAGGTCGACGTATGTTCATTACAATTGAGATTAGCTAATTCTGAACCATCGGAATACGATATAGTGACTTTACAATGACAGTGCAGTACGTATTTACGGTATTTGGGATTAGCAGTACTGCTTTGTCACTTGAAATAGAAAATGATAATACGGGAATCCGTTGAACTAAAGTAGAAGTAATTACTTAAAATTAGTAATAAGTGCGTGGTGGCCTGTTGGTAACCGGACTAGACGCGACTGCCAACATGTTCACGGTGGTCGTGGGTTCGAAACCCAGGGCACACCTCTGACTTTTCGGAGTCATGTGTGTATTGATAGTCGCACGCACTAAAACGGTGAAGGAAAACATCGTCAGGAAACCTGCATACCGTAGCGATTTATAAGAATTTCTATGGTATGTAAGTCCGCCAACCCGAATTAGGCCAGCGTGGTGGACTATATGGTCTAACCACTCTCAATCGTACTTTCGATCGTAGAGGAGGCCCGTGCCCTGCAGTGGGACGTAAATGGGCTGATACAGATATATAATGATGCTACAGAAGTGAGTGACTATAAAATTATTTATTATCTATGTTATAGGCTCATAAGAAGTAAATTCGAACCGGTGTAAAATCAAAGGCTGTGTTAGACTGAAAAACCTACAGCTTAATTATATTTTCAACTATAGTAAAATGATCATCGAATAGCTATTCAGCATACGCTGTATCGTTAACCTAATAACTTATTACTTAATGATCCTATAAGTCTCGAAGTACGCCCTTTGGCTTATAATCCTTGAAACGTGAGCAAGTAGTGAACCAACTTGCAAACGCAGTTACATAATGCAGAGACTTGGCAAGACCTTTAATACTTCGATTAGGTCCTTTATTGTTTGATAGTTTATATTAAAATCTATTAATAGTATTGATAGTTTCATTAAAGGTATTTGTCAGTGACTTTCAGGAGTTGAAAAGGACAAAGAAATCAAGCGAGAAGTAAAAGCGACAAGTTGACATCATTTTAAAATAAGCCTAGTCCACATTACTATTGATTGTTGACACAAAACGAAATAGATCTAGACGCTAGCTAGACCTATCAAATACTAAAATCCCAATTTACGACAGGATTTGACATTCGGTTTCGTACACATCAAATTAAAAGTATATTTTAAGATGTGATTAAATAGAAGCCATCTAAAACTAATCTGGAACATAGAACAAATTCCTCTTATTACCATAATGTTAACAGACGGTGAAATCCGTTTAGATACGAAATTATACAACAACAAGCCAGTGTACCTAAAAGTGGATGATTTTACTCAACTCCTCGAATTTCAATTAGCTTGAACTAAATATTCAACCTCTTGGGGATTTCCGATAATCATTAAAATAAATAGACTTGTCTGAAGCAGTTACTTTCAATTATCACATAGCTGTGGGTTTTGATTAAGCTAGAAATGGTTGGCCTAATCGACGAGCTATTTTTCTAACAATACTGACTGAATCACAATTTACCTGTTGCGACTCATTTGGTAATTAAACATCCAATGAAGTTGGCTTATGTGCTATAAACATCCTTATACATGTTTTAATACTTTGATGAGATATATAAAATCTATTGTGACTATACTGCCTTAGTGGCGCAGTTTTACTACGGTGTGATTGCAAAGCTTGAGGTCTTGGGTTCGCATTCCAGGTCGGGCAAAGTGATATTTGATTTTGCTATTCATCATCAGCCCGGACTCCGGTATCACTCTGTGGGCCGAAACACACAAGGTGAAATGTGGGTTGCTACCTCTGCTTACCCCTTCTGAGAAAAGGCGTCAGTTTATGTATGTATTATGACTATACAGTTATGACTGGACTAGCTTACTAGCCTGGTAATTTTAGAACAGATAAATTTCGAGAAAGGATCAAACAGTTTAAAAGGACAAAACGAGAAGCGTATGTTTTTATTTACTGCTACCGTCATACACATAGATCAAAATGACCTACTCTAAAGTCTAGGAAGGTATGTCTTGAATATTGAGAACTCATTAGTTTCTTACTTACGGCGCCATAATTCACTTTTGACCTCTCATTCATTCATCCACTGCATAAAAAGTAACCTGAACTTTAACAACAGTCTTCAATTTTATTTACCTGTACTGATATCGTTATAAGAAATTCGGTAACTTCCCTAACATAATTTTTCAAGGTAACTTATCAAATGAGATGGGACTCGTCGTCAAATTGTTCGCAAAGTTACGTATTGCTCCTCTCGCGATTTCTACCGATCCCTTGTTTGGAGTTAGTTTTCAGAAAGAATTTCTTTCCGATAACCCGGTGCTAGATAAAATATTGCAACTTCGATTGTTATTGAAGATGATATATGGGGATTGATACTTCTTTAATCGAATGTCTCTTAGGGATTCAAGTTAATATTGGGACGCTTTGACTTCCTATTAATGCGGGGGAGTTGAAGCATTTGTGAAGAATATTGTGCTATATATTTTCAAGCAAAGGTTGGACCGTTCCAGGTAGTTCCTGGAATAATGGAAATATATAGCAA
Organism: Hyles euphorbiae; assembly: GCA_023078785.2. Taxonomy (NCBI): domain Eukaryota; kingdom Metazoa; phylum Arthropoda; class Insecta; order Lepidoptera; family Sphingidae; genus Hyles; species Hyles euphorbiae. The sequence goes on from CM041049.1 coordinate 7,127,236, forward strand.
GTTAAAATGCCAATAGCTCTAGTTGTGTGTTTTTCTAATTCTAGGAACAACCATGGACGATGAATACGTAACACATTTCAATATTAACATAGTTTACTGTATAAATTTGCAATGGGATTTAGTTTATTTTTTGACTAGACTAAAATTGTATCGCTCAACCGAGTCGTTAAATATTCAATCTCAGATAAATTTTGATTGCAATTTCATAAATCAACCGCTTCAGAGAATCGCTTTTAATAAACTGGATTGAAATAAATTTATTTTCTTATCTTGTTCTCGGAAAAACCACTATACCCCTCAATTCGAAAGAGCTGTTTCTGAAATAACATTTTAAATGAAAATCACTTTCAATGGTTTTTTTTATTACATAGAGGCCTGTTTCCTGCAGTTCGTCCTATGTGCATTGAAATAGTACAGTACAGTATTTTAAATTCCTATGTTTATTCAGTGAATTAAAAATTCCGTCACTTACGGATATATTTCTATTTATTTTTACATTTTTGTTAATGGTTTTATTGCAATGAATGGCAAAACGAGCATGCCGTTCGCCTGATAGATTGCAATACGACATCTCATTGACAGCAATAAAACCAAAAGACACCTCGAATTACAAAGCAATGCTTGGTATTCCACTGCGCTCACCATCCTGAGAAATAAGATATTATGTTTCAACATATCCAGTAGTTACTTTGGCAAGAATGTCCTTCAAACCGAAACACAACAGTGCACTTACAATGTTTGGTGGGAAAAATAGACATTGCGGTGGTACCAATCCAGAATGCCACACCACCATTGACATACCACCAGTAAAATTTAATAACAATTACATAAAGATAGCCACCATCTAGAAATTAGGTTACTGTTTCATCTATAGCGCAATTACCTCCGGCGCCTTACATACCAAAGTGTATAAAACCGGCTGACCCTTCAGAAAATTGATGATAGAGAACAAATCAACCAGCACACGTGTGCTCTGATTATTGGCTCGGAAGCAAATTGCCTTGTATGACGTAGGCAATTTTCTACTATTTTTATGGCACCTTGTTGTTGTGTATTTTATTTGATGCTTAGTAAATCTAATAAGCTGTGGGTATTATATTTTGTGAATAAATAGAAAACCCAATTCCCACGGTTGATTATATATTATTTAGTATGTCAAAATACCCTGTCTGATCCAAGACGCGCATTTGGTTATCTCAATTTAAGTGTTAAAAATACGAAAAAAATATAGTAAAGCGTTATATAGTTATTGTTAGTTATAATACACATTTAGTAAATTCGAAAATTGGTACTGCATGTTGGTTGTTATGAATACGGTTATTAACAATCTAATGTAAGTACCGAGTTATCCAATTATTTTTCAACTTTTTGTTAAGGATATTTTTTATTATAGTATGTAAAATCTTTTATATATACGTAGAACTCGTAAATAATACTTGGTAATACCTTTATAGATGGGGAAGAGTTTTTTCGCCACCCTGTATTGTGTAAGTTTATTAAATTAGGTATATATGGTGGTTTATTAGGATAGCGAAGATTTTAATCTTAAACGATATACCTGTGTATACCAACTGATCCGACGCAAGAAAAAATATAGCCCAATATACAACATGAGCGCTTAGAAAATGGCATCAAAAAAGAGTGCTTCAAGCACTCTTTTGCCTTCAGTCAAGCACCGACCGTTGCTTCTAAAACGTCGCAGAACTTTAGACAATATTATGTGAAAAGCTACTTTATGCTCCAGGAATAAGGTGGAATTTGTGTTAATATATTTGGAATATGTGATCTTTTTGTTTACTTTTTTTCATGTCATGCATCGGTGCCACTTTTTAACAGAACTTTTACAGGGAACTGTGTATCTACTGTATATTTGATCGAAGCCCATAGGTGGTCGGTCTTTATCATAACGTTATTTAAACTAGTTTCAGAAAAGCTTTTAGGATATCATGGCCTATCAATAAAGCTGTAAAATCACCGAAGCTTGTCCAAAGATATAGGAGTTTTGTATTAATTAATAATTATTCATATTACATTACAATATGACAGCATATTTGTATTTTGTTGGCACCGTAAAATATGATGCAACTGTAAGATCAACAGGCGATTAAACCAATAAGCCATATACTGGAAATAAATAATGAAATCCAATAACCTTGTCTCTAAATAGTTTGTATCGCCTTTCTTTCCTTCCCATGTTTCACAATGCAGTGGGGTCGAGGCAAGCGGTAGCTTTATCGGTGGAAAAACTATTCCACAGTCGCATAGCCCACATTTGTAGAGTTTAATTTCCGCCTACACGTTTCTTGACGTGCCTCGCTATATTTCGAAGTAATATTTGCATGTACAAGCGTGTTGATAGATGAATTAACGGGTTTTAGGTTAAGCCTTTTTGTACTGTATGATTGAGTCGTTCGCGGAATTGAGTTGAGGTTATTCAGGTGAGATTTGAGTAAATGTTTTTTTGTGTTTAATATTGATTTAAAATTCTTTTCGGAATTTCAGATTTGTATTAAACTTTCATGGCCTTATTCATAGATATTTTAAAACAATTTTTTGCTATCGAATGTTTTTCTTTCGATCGTATTTGAGCGAAGACAAAACATATTTTGGTATCTAAATTAGGTTTTGAAACTATCTTCAATGAGGTCATTAGGGTTTTGAATCAATTTTTTCTTCAAAAAATCTTTTTCACCTATCTTACATAAATTCCTTTTGAAATTCTTAACCATTGCGTTTCCCACAACATTCTTGGGTTTGGGTCTGTAACTCAGCGTTTTACAAGATAAAAGATTCTGTAATGTGTGAATTATTTAGTTTAGATACGAGTAAACCTTTTAGAAGCTTCAATTATATTAATATACCGGGTATCTCAATACTGCTACCGAAAACGAAGCCGGATGGTAGTTTTAGTAACTACAAACACAATGCAACAAAAAATTTCGCAAAGAAACGTGACAATTATTTTTTATGATTTTTTAAATATCGTCTTTTTTGGGTGGTAAATCCATAGTTTTTGAAAGAATAATAATTTAAACTCTTTTATACCTTAGAATATTTATAAATAAAAGAGTATACACAATTATTTTAGGAAAAAAATGTATTTACCACCCAAATATAGCCATGGGAAAAAAATAACAAAACAAAAAATTACGCTTTTTTTTGCAACGTTTTCGGTTGCATTGTGTCTGAAGTCGCTTAAACTATAACCCGGCTTCGTTTTCAGTAGCAGTCTTGATATACCCTGTATACCCTTGTATTTTTTTGTATTCTCGCTGCACTATCCAAAGATAGACTGGCAGAAAATGTTGCAGGCATTAAGTCCGCCATTATACCATGTATCAAAGCATAAATAAATTCATAAAAATGTCGCAAGTTCAGTGGAAGAGTTTTGAAAATCCATCTATTAAAGAGGCAAAGAATAAAACTAACTCAGGCCCGCACTTTGTTACCACCGACCGCTTTGGGAATTGAGGCTTTTTGACGAAATTTCCATTTACTTTTCAAATTGCCTAACTGGCTAGTGCTGTGGAAATGTGACTCTGTTGTAGTTTCATTTCGTGATTTTTTCGTAGAACTGAAAGTATATTAATCCAACCTGAATAGAACAGGATATAATTTCGTAAAAAAATGTAAAGTAATATGTTTTAATTACTTCGCATTTTTAAGATTTATGTTGTTTTTGGGCTAATAAAGAAAACGTAAATTACCTATAAGGTCCTACGATGGAGTTAAAAAACTAAATTCCTTTACATTAAATAACCGGAAAAAATGCATACTGTTGATTTTTTTGTTTATTATCTTAATATTGTACTTTAATACTTACCGTTACTTCTGATCTGATTGTGCGCAGTCCTTTATATATAAGCCTACCTATATTTTAGTGTTTACATAATAAATAGAGACAAACAGGAGGTCATTTATTAAAAACACATACACGTGTCGCGTTTATTGACAGCCTCCATGGTGCAGTCGGTTAGACGCCGCCTGTGAAACGAGAGGCCGCGGTTTCGATCCTCGCACCGTCCACGGTATCAGAAACTACGATTTACTTCGATCTCACAAACACCCAGGCCGGAAACAAATACCTGTGAATCACACAAATATTTGTTTTGTGCGGGGATCGAACCCGTAGCCTCCTGTTTCTCAACCAGCGTCTAGCCAAGCAAATTTAAGAACAATATTTAGGACTAGCCTAATATTCGGTAGGTTGGAGCGTTTAAAAAAAAAAATGTATCCAACACGGGATTGGATCACATAAATCTGTGAGCAGTTTGTTTAGTTGTTTTGCGACGGAGAGCATATCCGTGCAGGCTACTTTGTTCATGTTTCTATTCACCTTGCATGTACGTCGTATATCAAGGGGTAAAACTTCATTCCAGCTACGGATTTTAAGAGTAAATATTGCTAAAAATTGGAAAAAATTTGGACGTATTCCGGACACCACCGTTTTCGGTTGCTTGGTTAGAAAAAAAATCTTCTGAGTCGAGTTGGCTTAGTAAAGGCTTTGAGATCAGTCCAGCAACAGGTTGAAAGTTACCTATTATTGGAGTGTTGGAAGAACCCTCGCAGTTTTTTATTACAATGTCATCGGAAAGGTTGTTTTGGAAGGACTTTAGTCTAGAGTCATTTGTCAGCTTTAAGGACTAGGGGGCTAGTATTGGTCTATTTAATATGAGACTTCTAAAAAACCTGAACATAAAAGTTTTTTTATTTATTTTTTTATTTATTTATTTCCAAACTTACATCTACTTTTACAGGATACCCTAATGCAGTAGTGTAGCATAGTAATTTTTATTTTTTTATGTTTCATTTTGTCTTATAACAAATGATATTCATCGCTATTTTTGTGAATTCACTCAGGGAGCAATGGAATAAGTCTGTTTCCTGTGCAATTAAGTTAAGTATTCGAAGAGCGCGAGTTATAGGCGCCTCTTTAAGCATATTTGTACGAGCACGCGGTATCGCCAGTAACTGTGGTCGCCGCCGTCTCCAAACGTATCTGTTTGGAACCAGTAACCCTATTTGCCCTAATAATGTGCTGTTTTCTACCATACTTCTAAGGATTTTAAATATATACGAGATGAGCGTAAAGTCTCTCCTGACCCGTAATTCACTATATCCAACCATTCCCAAAATAAATAAATTTGGATACATCAATGGGTAATAGGGATATACTCCATATTGCTTCATGTATAAGAACCTTATATATTTATTTTGTACTCTTTCCAGCATGAGACTATATTTAGTCTCATATGGAGCCCAAATAACTGCATTACACTCAAGCACACTCCTTACTAAAGCGTTATATAAGGCTATGATTGCATGAATATTTGTAAAAACACGAACCATACGCAACAAAAAACCCAAATTTCTGAATGCCTTTCGACAAATTTTAACAATATGCTCGCGAAAATGTAGCCTAGTGTTAAAAATCACCCCTAAATCCCGAACTGATTTTACTCTTATCATAGTGTTCCCGTACAAGGTGTACTTCCATAGAAGTGGTTTGTGTGAACTAGAGAATGTGATAGTCACACATTTAGAGGTGTTGAACTCCAGTTTATTTTGTTCCGACCAATTTACCACTCTGTCTATGTCCTTCTGCAACTTCTTACAGTCGTCACTACTTTTAATAGGTAGGTATAGCTTCAGGTCATCAGCAAACAGCAAACACTTAGCGCATTCAAGCACCTTAGGTAGGTCGTTTACCAATATAATGAACTGTAATGGTCCAAGGTTAGTACCCTGACTTACGCCAGATCGTGTGAAATATGGTTCTGACACGTTTCCCGCATATTCCACGTATTGCTGCCTATTTTCCATGTAACTTGCGAAAAAATGGAGTAAATGCGAAGTAAAACCAATGCCCGCTAATTTGGTAAGCAACACGTCATTATCAACCAAGTCGAATGCTTTTTTGAAATCAAAGTAAGCTGCATCGGTCTGTCCCCCGCTGTCGATTTCGGGTGTTAAATCCGCCATATAGTGCAGGAGATTACTCGTGGTGCTTCTGGCTGGTCGGAACCCGTGCTGAGCATCTGAGAGATGGCAGGGGCGTGCACTCCTTGTAGGCAGAAATGCAGTGCTTTACTTGCCATTTACAGATATTTTATTATAACGTTCATACGTTTTAGATGACTTTAATTTATAGTAAATAAATGAATAAACAAAATATAATAACTTAAAAACGCCTAATATTTTATAAATAGCACCTATTTGCAACCACGCATACATTATGTTTGCCACGCGAAAAGCAAGCGGCGCTGCAAAGCAAAATAATGTACCTAATCAACCAAGTCATGCCGCCGCGTCCCGCATGACATTTGTTTGCATGTGTGTAGTAATTTTGGTGTCCATGCACAGTCGCAAACGCATACACCCATGAATATTGAAAGCCGCGACTCCTGCGGCAGGCCTCGGCAGTTCGGCAGTTGTCGGGAGTGATCGGAAATGTTCGTTGCCTATAATCCTAGTAAAATTAATAGGCGGGAATCAAATAAATCACCTATGCACATTATGCATTTTTGGTTAGTAAGGTTTTATTTGTTTAAATAGAAATGTTTTGTGTTTCGCGGGGGCCATTTTGCCTTTTTTATGTGTTTTTGCATTGTTTACTATTTTATACTCGTATGTTTGTAAAAAAAAATAGATTTCTCATTTTAACATTTGAAAGTGTGTACATTTAACAGTTTATTACTAAGTTTCGATATTAATTGTAGTCATTTTCGTCATTTTAGTCGTGTTTGTTTTTTTTTTTTCAAATGTTATTTGATTGTGAGGTTTGTGTTAAAAATGTATGTTTATCAAATGAATGAATGAGGTGGCCGAAATCTTGCGTTTATTTACATCGGGATAGGTATAGTAATCTCAACTAACCGGAACCTTGAATATGTGAAAATTGAAAGCTGACTAGGTGAGTTTTTTTATTTTACTTATTAGAATTTCTTCCGCCGCGACGATCGATCGCTGTTTTGTCTGCGTTGCCGTAGAAGATGGACATGAATAGCAATACATCTAAGACTTGTTATGTTGGCATGGTTTCCGACTTAGAGATCCGTCGCGCGGCTGTGGCTATGCTAAAAAACTATAAAAGAAAAAGTTTTTGTGACCGAGTACTCCGCCGCATACCCAGTGTCATAATCCTGTGCACGCCGCTGAGAGATGGCCACTAAGTTGGGCAAATATGCTTTTATGTACAGCCGATTCGAACACTTTAGCCGGCGTAGACAATACTGCTATAGGTCTATACCCTTCCACATTATCTCCCGACCCTCCTTTTGGTACTGGGACGACCTTCGATAATTTCCATCTTTCAGGAAATACTGCTGTCTGAAGTGACTGGTTATAAATGTGAAGTTACGGTTTATATTGCAGTCCTCAGATTTGCATAGAAATTTGTCGACAATCAAAGCATATCCTAACTTGTAAGATTCTACCAATATACAGTATGTTTGTATATTTTCAAACATTAATTGTAAATTACAATTTATAATACAATATAATTTATTTATATACAATTTTCAAGCTTCCTACCACTACGAGTATTATTATATCAGTTGTCGACAAATTCACCTTTAACTTCACTTCACTACCAACAAAAAGGAGCATTTATCTCTGCTTATTCTGAATTCTGTTTCATTTTATTGTATCGTATTGTCACAATTCATTCATAAAAACATCCATTGAATAATAAACCAAGTGGTTTCAGCGTAAAAAATGCACCTCATCAGTCTTTTCCAACAGAAATATATGATTTAAAATAGAAAAGCCACAATGATTATGGTCTCGTTCCAATTTCCATTACTCTTTGCAGCGATTTTAAAATCCATTCCGTTGAAGAGTCTGGATAACTCAGTTTTTTAAACGCCGCCGACCGAGCTCCTATTAACCGTGGCATCATTTAAACTTTATTATGTTGAGTTCAATTCAATTTGAGCCTGTACATGTACCCTGGGGTAATAAATATATCGCTATAAACAAGTTTGTGCACAATCGAGGCAAGTCGTTGTGCGGTGCGGCGAAATTGTTTTTGGTAGCAATATTATTTCTCTTTCATGTGTTCACCTGCTACGTTTGCTGTTTAAATTATATTTGTTTTATCTTGAGTAAAATATTAACTTTTTTATTAACTGTTATGTTGAATGTGAAGATATCATAGTGGAATTTACTGTTACTTACATAATGTAATACTTGATTTTGGATAAATAAAAAAAAAAACAACTCTATAAGTAATTCTTTAAAACTTTTTACTGGTGGTAGGTCTCTCATATGTGAGAGGCTGCCTGAGTGGGTATCACCGCAATGTCTATTTCTCCCGTCAAGCAGCAGTTTAAATGCACTGTTGTGTTTCGGATTGAAGGACATTGTAGCCAGAGTAACTACTGGACATATTGAGACTTAACATCTTATGTCTCAGGATGGCGAGCGCAGTGGAATGCCAAGCATTGCTTTGTTATTCAAGGTGCTGTTTGGCATTGCTACTGTTCATGAGCGGTCGCATCGCTTACCATCAGGCGAACGGCATGCTCGTCTCGCCATTCATTGCAATAAAAAAAAAGAAACTTAGTATAAAACTAATAAAATTTTATTTATTAAAACTAAAAACACAATACAGTCCTGAAAAGAAACAGCTCACAACTAAGGAATTACCAATTTTAAAAAAATCATTCAAAAATAAAAATCAATTTAAATTCGGCCAATTGTGTTTGAAAGTAAAATGCAAGCATATAACTTTTACTATTCATTAATTGTTTTTGTAAATTAAACACAGACAAAATCTTACACGAATTAAAGTATTTATGCGAACAGTGCTTCAGCGATCACAGCACTTAAAGTTCTCAATATTAAACGAGGCCAAACTCTGAGGCTGTTGTTTTAATTAAGAATTGTCTTCCTTAACTTGCTAAAGACGTTTTATTTACCGTAAGATGTGGAGAATATTTTAATTAATAACTGCCTACTTGCTATGCAATAGCAAATGTTTGAAACTCTATTGAATAAGTATAATATTTTCTGTGCTATTTGCTAACTAAAATCGAAGTATTTACATAAATTATTATTTAAGGATATATTTTTGAATATTTGAAAGGATCAAGTAATTAATTTTCCTAGGATTCGCTGGAAATATAAGGATTCTGCGGATATTTTTGGGTATGCCTATTATCCATGGTGGATTGTTTGTGGTTTCTGGTTATATTGATTAAAAATAAAGTTATTGTTCATTCTGTGGTTTTGTCCTTTTTTATACACAAGCGTTCAATAGTAGGGGTTTTATAACAAAAATTATAAAAAAAAACTGTGTTGCCTATACAGGCTTGCCAGTTGATAAATGGTTTTTTCGTATCGACAGCGTTTGTTCGTCGGCCTTTACACATATGAATGGATAAACGCTCTCAACGCTTAGAAAAACGTGACTGAATTTGTATACGTGTCCTATGAAGCGTAGAGAGAGAAGAAAGGAAAACTGATACTGGCTGAGATATTATTAAGAACGTATTAGTATTGCCTTTCCTGTCCAAAGTGCTGGAGGCTTGTGCACACAAGCAGCTGTCCAGGTTCGTTCATCGGAACAACCTTTTAAATCCTCTTCAGTCTGGTTTTAAACCTGGGCACAGCACTGTTTCCGCGCTCCTTAAAGTGACTGGCGATATTAGACAGGGTATGGAGAACTCCAAGGTTACCGTGTTGGCATTGGTAGACTTCTCTAATGCTTTTAATACCGTCAGTCACGATATCCTATTATCCATCCTCACCCACTTTATGATCTCGTCCGAGGCCCTGGAATGGCTCTCATCCTATCTTCAGGGACGTCAGCAATCGGTTCGTCATGATGACTATTCGTCAAATTGGCGTGACCTGCACTCTGGCGTTCCTCAAGGCGGTATACTTTCTCCTTTGTTATTCTCTATATTTATTAATCTTATTACCCAGGATCTTCAATGTGCGTATCATCTCTACGCCGATGACTTACAAATTTACTCCCAAGCAAGTTATGACTGTGTGGGGACTGCGATCAATGAGATAAACCGGGACCTGGCACATATTAAGCACTGGTCGGATAGCTTTGGTCTCACTGTCAACCCTACCAAATGTCAGGCCATAATTGTTGGTAGTTCAAGGATGGTGAGCAGATTGGACGCCACAATTATCCCTCCTGTCATATTTAATGGGACCGTAATTGCCTGGAGTTCAGCTGTTAAAAATTTGGGCCTACTTATTGATTCAAGCTTGAGTTGGCGAGCCCAGGTTACCTCTGTTTCTCAGAAGGTCACCGGTACTCTGCGTGTCCTATATCGTCTAAAGAACTTCCTCCCTGTTAAAACCAAGACAATGCTTGTGCAATCTTTAATTTTCCCTTTAATCGACTATGGTGATGTGTGCTACTTTGATCTGAATGCAGATCACCTCAATAAACTTGACCGGCTTCTTAATAACTGCATTCGTTTCGTGTTTAATCTTCGTAAATATGATCATGTTTCCAGTTACCGCTCCCAGCTAAAATGGTTACCTATTCGTCAGCGTCGTACTTTACACGCACTCACTACACTTTTTTCTATACTTACGTCTTCTACCCCACCTTCTTATCTTACATCTCAATTTCAATACTTAGGCAGTAACCACGATAGGAACCTTCGGTCAACCAAAAATTTTCTTCTTCATTGCCCTTCTCACAACTCAGACTTCATACATTCTTCTTTCCCTATTCAGTCCATACTCCTATGGAACGCACTCCCCCTCGGAATCAGGGCGTCGAGTACTCGCATTAATTTTAAAAGGTCAGTTAAGCAACTTTTACTTGATCGCCTGGCAGAATCACTTTAGTGCGTATTGATCACTTTCCATTTACATTATATTATATATGTATATATATATATATTATTTGTGTATATGTATATATATATATATATTTATTTGTGTTTATGCATGTGTATGTATATAAATGTGTGTGTGTATCTATACAGTTATATTTATTAATTGATTCAAATATATTTATGTATTACATATTTTATGCGCCTACCGTGCTCTCTCTCTGCACCACCTAAAGGTTGACTGGTAGAGAATGCCTCAGGCATTAAGTCCGCCTTTATACAATTTGTGTATATGGAGCATTAAATAATAATAATATTAGTATTAAGAGGCTGGATGAAAGGTCCAATATGTGGATTAGATAATGTTGCTTTTAAATATAGTTTTCAAGATTTTTATTGCAATGTAGGACCTGCCATTGACCAAGGTACTAATATAATGGACAGAAGCATTGTCATGTGTCAATATACAGTCTGCGGAAAACTGTAGTAGTACTGTAGTAGTACTATACGACTTGAGGGGCTTAAATGAGAGAGAACAATGAAATATAAAGTTAGGATCACCACCTCAATAAAAAAAAATGTATGAAAAACAGAGTTACAAACATTTTTACAGGGGTTCCCAAACTAAGCTAGGCTTGTATCTTGGGGTGCCAACATAAACTTTAAACATGCAGAATTTGAAGCTTCTACATAAAAGATATATAAAATAACTTACGTCCTAAAAATCTTAGTAAGTTTCAAAAGATCCGAATTTCAACCAATGAAGTGATTGTATTACCTTTTTGAACTCGCATTATTTTTCATACAGTTTAAAACGAATACGTAGTTTTATTATTATTAATAATATTTGCACAAATTAACACATTGGTTGTACATTTATCCTAACACAATCAATTATTATCGGTATTTAGTTAGTTCTAGGTAATTATTTTTGTAATTGAATATGACTTGAACGTTCAAATTGCGCTTTTAACTCGTGATATTTTGTAACACAAGCCAAAAGATAAAACAATTAAAATGACAATAATTTAATTTTCAGTAACATCATAATCTCTGCGCTTCCAATCAGTACAATATAATTTTAATTTACTAATAGCAAGGACCTTTCCCCGTATTGTTTCGGAGCGTGCCTTCACAAACAATCTTTCAGAACAATTTAATCCCAAGTCAATTGCAGGGTCTTCCAAATTATTGTTTGAATTTTATTTTTAAGTGTTGAAGACATGCCCGTATTTCATGGTTTATTTTCTGTTGTTCATGTAGATGATGATAATATTTTTAATTGGTTTCTGCTACTAAGTGTTATGTTTTATAAATTGTCGTTAATAAAATAAATAAGGTGTATTTTGGTACACAAAAGGTAGTTCAATTTTTTTTTCGGTGTTTAGGACCTAATGTTTTGTAACGCCTAAAACAAAAACAAAATCCATTTAGATTCTCACATGACGAATATATCAAATGTGGTAGAGAGGTAATTGGCATGTAATATTAAAAAAATACTGCATATTGTAATTTGCCATCTGTGGCGTATTATGGTACGTGCGAGTGTATACCACCAGCATGTGTTCGCAAGTTTATTTTGGAAAAATAATTATAAGTTTGCCCTAAGAGAGGCTACTACGAAGACGTTGTCCTGCCAAGTTCGAGACTCTAGGGTATAGAGTTACCAGGTAAAACTAACCTAAAGCCGGATAGGCTGTGCTAATTACACTTACTATAGAAAGCACCCACCTACTGCTGAAGGTTTTCATTTAATTACAGTCGAAAACCCGAGATAGAAATCTATTACGTATTTAATCATTTTCCCGGTTTTCCAAAACTATTGGTCTCTTACGATGGAATACACTTATTTTTCATTCGAAGAAGGAACACCAACTGCAGAGAGTCATACTGATTTCTCTTGATTTTATTCTTGTTCCAATAAATTTCATGCAACGCCTAATTACGCTATTTATGTCCACCTATATTAGTACAGATAATTGGTACGTTATAACATACATTCGTCCATCAACCCGCATTGATCGGGTAAGCGTGGGCCGGTGCACTAATTTGGGGAACGCCCGTACCAATTAGTCAGAAATATCTGTACTAATATAGGTGGACATAAATAGCGTAATTAGGCGTTGCAACTTGTGTGTACCAGCATTATACTCTGTTTTTAATTCATCTTTAAATTTTTTTTTGGATTTGACTACCATACAGTAAACCATTGGATTTACATTACACCAATAAGACACCTTTCCGATATTGGACCCTAAGAATATATTAAGAAAATCAAATGCTTTTTATTATTTGAACATGACAACATTATTCCTTCATTTTTATAACCTTATGGTTTTGTTTCTGCTGTAAGCAATCCTTTGGGAGAATCAAAGTTAAGTAAAAAATATTTTTTATACAAAATACATCCCAAGAGATACATTTTTCTATCATGTCAAGTCATGTTTTCTTTCAATTTCACCGACATTGGGTAACTGATTTATAAATCGACGCGCAAACTAAATTTGTCTGTTTTACACGTTTTTTTAAATTGGATAAGAAAGATCAAATAGCTTGATTTTTTGTAACATATTTTTAAAGACTTATATTGAAGAAAAACTGGCTCATTAATAGCAAATTAGTCCTAAATGGTCACATAAAACAGTTGACCCGATTATTTATTGCTTAACATAAGTTAACGTTATTCAAAATTCATAAAAATAATGTTATTAATCCAGCTCAAAACCATCCCAAACTTGAACATAAAAGTAATTGTCAAGAACGTAACAGAAAAAGTATTTAGAACATAAATTATGACGTCACCGCGATAATCCACTATCATGTTCCTAGTACACGCCTGCGTTAATTTTATAGCTAACTTTAAAATATTACGTAATTATCTGCAATATTTAAATTTTCTTTAAATGCCATTTTAACAAACATTTTTAATTTTATGTTATTAGCTCTGATACTGAAGCAATATTTTGAGCATTATGGAAAATTAATATATACTGAATAAAGTAATGTCCCAACTGCATGGCCTACTAATTACTACAGAGGGCGTTACAGGAGTCTATAGACTGGTTGCTACGGGATGAATACGACCTACCTACGTATGTACTGTTGGTCTCATATGTGAGAGGCCATCTGCGTAGGTAACACCGCAATGTATATTTCTCCCGCTTAACAGCAGTGTAAGTGCACTGTTCTGTTCCGGTTTGAAGGACATTGCAGCCATAGTATCTACTGGATATATTGAGACTTAACGTATATCTCAGGATGGCGAGCGCAATGGCATGTTAAGCATTGCTTTGTAATTCATGGTGTTGTTTGAATTTATTACCGTTTAGAGCGGTAGTATGGCATACGATCAGGCAAATGACATGTTCGTCTTGCCATTCATTGCAATAAAAAAAAGACAAAACAATACTTCATATTTTCTAAACAATATTGTTATTAAACTCTACTATCTTGTTTTGAATATATTAATTTGAGCTAATTTTCTGACAGGGCAACCTCAGTTTCGAAGACTTTGCTCTTAACATTTCAATGAAAAATTTACTACAGAAACAAAATAACAAGATAATGTTGCTTTTAATTATAATCGAGAAAACTTTTAGTGAGCCTTTTATTATAAAGAAACTTTAATACGGATTATTAAAGGCAGTCTCGTTAAAAGTCAAGATGTTATATAATCTATATATTAATACGTGATGCAAAAACTTTGGACCCCTTTTTACGAAAATTGCGCGGACGCAGGAGCATAAAATTTGGCACACTTATAGTTTATGTATAGGAGAAGTGCAGAACGCTAATAATGTTCAATAATAATGCTTATAAAGTACATTAAATAAAAAAATAAAACATTACACACACTACCATGCATTTCACACACTCATACATACACAAGTATTTGTACACGCATACATACTCTGTTGTCAAATTGTATCTTTTCTTTTTCATTTTGTTCTTCTGACATAGACATATCAAACAAAAAGTTTTATTTGCCTCATTTAATATAAAAAAAGATTTTAATAATAATGCATAAAAAGTACATGATATCAATAAATAAAATATCATCATCGACAGAGTCCGCCCCGTGACCACGAAAGCTGTAAAGTAATCGAAACGTCGGGAAGTCAAAAATGTAAAAAATTAAACTAAATTTGCGATAAAATCCGTAAATAATAGTTTTATTTCAATAAATAAAACATTACACAAACCAGCATGCATTTGACACACGCATACACAAGTATTTGTACATACTCTTTGGTCAAATTGTTTTTTTTTTGTTTATTATAGACATTACATAGTTGACATGTCAAACAGAAAAGTTTGTTTACTGTGGTTTTATTGAATGTCAAACAGAAAAGTTTTATTTGACGAATACTACGTGAAATACTGAGCGCTTATACAAATTGTGTAGCAGTAAGATATATTTAAATGAACACGGACTATCATTATATGCATAAAGAAAGATCTGTAGCAGCAATCTGCAATAACAACATATATATAATTTGCTATTGCTGTTTCAAAGCAATTATTGTAGTTTACGATTTCAGTAATTGCATATACTTCCGGATAAATAAGTGACTTTGAGAGATACGTACATTTAAATGAATAACGGCCTGACAACTGAAACACTTAAATTTAGCGGTCCCGTAAAACCTATATTTGCGTCAGAAAATCTGACATCTAAGATGAAGCGACTACTATTTCTCGCTAAAGACTTTGCCACTACCAATAACTACCGTTACTGTTGGGTCACCAATGGGAAGATTTTTCTGCGAGAGAAAGAAGGAGCTAAACATATACTTATTAAGGAAGAATCAGACTTACCACAAGTGAAAAATTTAAAATGACTAACCGAATATGTTTGTAGTTCAATCTTTTTGTTAAAAGCTTTATATTTTTTGATATTAGGAACAAATACCATTACATACACACATAATAAGGACTATTACATACCATTACACGATTATTACATTAATATTCAAATATTGCACACTCACTCTTACACAACAAATAAAAAAACTCATATTATTTTGGAAGGAAGGAAGGTTAAATATAGGTTATCCAACATAGGAACGTCTCGATTGCTATTTCTATTTCTATCTATTTCATCAATCACGAACAAAATGTTTCATTTGCAAACTTTTAATGGATAACGATCATTCTATGATTATAGATGATTTAGATCAACTTTCAGGTTCTAATTCTTATTTCTGCGCACCCGAAGAATGTGTCTCACACATATCTGAATCTGTAAATGGCCTAAAGTTTTTCCACCTAAATATAAGAAGCCTAGGCAATATCTGTAACTATAATAACCTAGTTATTTTATTGGATAGAATTAAAATCGAATTTGATTGTATTGTATTGTCTGAATGTTGGTTAAGTAAATGTCCCCAACTTCCCGCAATGCCTGGCTTTGAATCCTTCAAAACAGAATATAAAAACCAAAACGAAGGTATAGTTATTTATGTTAGGACTAATTTAAGCTACAAAGTCGAAACACCTACTATAATCGATGCCAACTCTCTAATTGTTAAATTTTCTTCAGAAGTGGCTCTAGTAGCTGTATATCGCTCACCTTCCACTCGAAATTTAACCAAGTTTATAGATAGTTTAGATTCAACTCTACTCGCGCTTAATAATTTTAAAACTCTTGTTATACTAGGTGACATAAACATTAATATAGCACCGAATACCAATGACAACAACTCGGATTTATATCTGAATACGGCTGCTTCGCATGGCTTGCTACCTGGTCACCTCTTCCCTACGCGAAATAATAGCTGCTTAGATCACGCGATGGTTAAATCCAACAAAAATGTTGTCACATTAGTTGTTGACTCTTTTATCACGGACCACGCTCCCGTTATTGTTTTATGCGAGAGCCATTTGAAGACTAATAGAGTCCCTAGAACATCCCGGCGCATAAATATCGATGCGTGCGTAGCGGAACTGACAACTTCTGATTTTTCGAAAGTAACTTCTTGTAAAGATGATGCAAATAAAGCAGCTACGGAATTAGTGAACATTATCTCAACTGTAATCAAAAACAATTCTTTTAATTGTACAGTTCCAAGTAGAAAAAGAATAATTAAGCCCTGGATTACACCTGGTGCCCTAAGATGTATACGAAATCGTGATAAAATGTATAGAAAAACTGCACGAGATCCCAATAATCACATCCTAAAAATAACTTACGTACGCTATAAGAGATTCTGCAACAATTTGGTTAAAAATTAAAACGGCAATACGAACGCACAGAATTCCAAAAACACAGCAGAAATCCAAAGGCCACTTGGAAACTAATTAAAACAATTGCTAATATTCCTAACAATAAATCTTCCCCTACAGAACTCCTCTCCTTGACTGCTGATCCATATAAGTCTCTTGATGCTGTGAATGAATATTTTGCAAATGTAGGGAAATCATTAGCCTCAAAGATAGTACGTAGACAAACTCACCTCAAAATTGCATATTCATCTGACTCACCTGCCCCATCGCACCTCAACTCAATGGCCATTTTTAATACAGACAATAACGAAATAGAATCCTTAATCCTGAATCTCAAACCATATACCGCAGTAGGCTGGGATAACATACCTCCGTTACTACTTAAATCTGCTAGACATATTCTCGTCCCGATTATTTGCTATGTGTTTAACCTCTCTTTGACTACAGGTGTGTTTCCTAAGGCTTTTAAAAGGGCCCTTGTACACCCTGTATTCAAAAGTGGCAGCAGAGAAAGTGTCGGCAACTACAGACCAATTTCTGTTCTCACGAGCTTATCCAAAATTTTTGAAAAAATTCTTAATAAAAGACTGCTAAGCTACATTAACTCTATAAATTTTTTGGCTGAAAACCAATATGGTTTTAGATCTGGAAAAAGTACAGAGGATGCAGTACTGGAATTAACCGACACTGTTGCAAAAAATTGCAATAGTAAACTTAAACAATAGGCATATTCCTCGACTTATCTAAAGCGTTCGACACCGTATCTATACCTCTACTACTCACGAAACTTCATAATATTGGCATAAGAGGACTATCTTTTGAAATTTATAAGAGCTACCTTAGTGACCGAACCCAACTAGTAAAGTTGGGAGATTACACTAGCAAATTAGAGACTCTCAGTTATGGGGTACCTCAGGGTAGTGTTCTCGGACCTACCCTGTTTCTTATCTACATAAATGATCTCTGCACTCTACCCCTTGTTAACTCTAAAATTCTAACTTACGCAGATGATACAGCAATACTAGTAAGCGGTAAAACCTGGGCTGAAACCCGATCCCATGCTGAATTAGCCCTGCAAATAGTCATGGACTGGCTGTCAGATAATCTCCTCACTCTAAATTTGGACAAAACAAAGTTTATTACTTTTTCACCGCGAATGGCATCTCAACCTGCTTCTCCTTATACCTTAACCGCGCACAAATGTTCAGTAAATAATTCGGACTGTAAATGTGATAACATTTCGCGCACGAACAATATTAGATATTTGGGCGTGATTGTTGACAGCACTATTTCATGGTGTGATCATGTTGGTTCCTTAGTCCCGAGAATCAGAAAATTAATTTATGTTTTTAAAAATCTAAGATCTTCCGCTGATTTTTCTACTCTTAAAATGATATACTATGCTCTAGCGTACTCAATTCTAAAATACTGTATCTCAGCATGGGGTAACTGTGGAAAGAGTTTGCTACTCCGTTTAGAGCGAGCTCAGAGAGCGGTTCTCAAGGTTATGATACATAAGCCCTGTCGTTTCCCGACTGGAGAGTTGTATGCCATTTGTGAGTTGCCCACGGTTAGGCAGATGTTTGTTCTTAATACAATTCTACGCAAACATTCTGAACTTTCCTTCGACGTTCATCTTAGTAGACAGAAGCGCAGACAGAATAGAGTTTGTCAGACTGAGGCTACCTCTAGTGTGATAGCAAGAAGGCAATATCATTATTCGAGTCCAATTTTGTATAATAAAATAAACAAAATTCTCAATATTTATTCTCTGTCACGAAGGAAATGTAAGTTGGTAATCAGTAAATGGCTCAGTTCCCTAAACTATGAGGATCTAGAAAATTTAATTAAGAGCTGATCAGTATAATCATCGGAAACGGAACTATTTCTTACCTTCCTAGTTCACCATATTCATCACAGTTATTTTACACACACACACACACACACACACACACCCTCACACACACACACACACACACACACACACACACACACCGAAATCCACATATACATCACTAATTTATCACAAACACATATTTTCTCACTCACACACAAATTTAAGTTGACTAACACCTACTAACTTTAAAAATATAAAAATATTAAAATTAAAACATACATATAATAGGCAAAAATTATAATAACATTTCTGTCCAGTTTTAAAAATATTAGTAGTAGTTTATTTAGTTATAGTTTTGAATATTTTGGAGATACGATCGTCTTCCCTCCTGGAGGTGGGCGCTAATGACTGCGACACAGTTCTCCCGAACTAATGCAGTTGTTAACGTACACATACATTATCTGTAAGCTTGTTTATGTATCAATAAAATATTTGAATTTGAATTTGAATTTGAAATGTGCACGAATTATCAGAATAACAACATCATCATACAGGTAAAAACTTTTTCTCTTCTTGATTTGGTCGAATTTCGACCATTGGGCGACCACTAGTTTAGATAAATAGTCAATTTTAGCATCAAAATAGATCGACTTGGCTATCGCATGAAAACATAATGTATCGTACAATTTATGTCATAATGCTGCTGGCCAAGTCAATCTATTTATTTAAAACGTAAAGAATTTTTAATATTGATATGATAATAACTTACGTAATATTTATACAGAAGGTCCCTTAAGCAAGGACTAAATAACTTAATCGACTTGGTATTACATGGATCTCACAACTTTTTGCGGTAGAAAACCTGAGCTGCGAGACTTGGAATTTTTTTACAGGAGGTTTTTGATGGGATCTCACTTCTTTTTGTAGAGTCCTACTTTTTTACTTTTCGGTACTTTTTACTTCTAGAATATACACATATATAACGATTTTTCTTAAAGCCTCTGTATTATTGTTTTTTCTTATTTTTGTAGGTATCAACTTATCACAAATATAGCGGATTTGATTATTAATGTTCTTTCTTTCATTGTAATTGATATTTTCGAGCTATTTAGTCTATTTATTTGCAAGTTTTTCTTCGTCATGTTTTTCTAGAGGAATGTTGTACAGTTTCATGGGCTGAATACATACTTTCCCTCTCTATACCTCCCTCCTCTTATGCCTCATATATAATATAGATACCTATCTACAACTATTATTCCATTATATACGGGTGCAGTGATTCATTAACTGCAAATGTAACTTTGTAATCCCATACATTTATATGGGATTGCAAAGTTATTCACGCAGTTGGTGTATCTCGAAAACTAGACAGAAATTGTGAAATGTTTAAATCCCTTAATTTAGACACTAAACACTAATTATATTCTAAATTTGAATGTTCTATGTCTGCTAGAAGTGCCTTAGACTTTTGATGATCGGTCAGTCAGTCAGTGAGTGACAAAATTAAGAAAGTTTGACAAGTTACAATTCTTAAACTACTGGTGCAAATTGAATGAAATTTTAAATATACCGTGTCTACACAATGCCTGCTTAGTAACTGAAAATTCAGGCTTCTTATTTAACCACAACGAAGCTATGGGGGGTTGAAAATGGTCTGAATTGCTTCGAGAAAAGGATGGTACGACTGTGCCGCTTTTTAGCTCGACTTGGAGGGGGCACTGCCGTACCCCCAGATAACACCTTGAATCACAAAGCAATGCTTGGTATTCCACTGCGCTTGCTACCTGAGACATAATATGTTAATTCTCAATATAGTAGTTACTCTGTTATGTTGTTTTTTCTCCTCGATAACATTAGCATATTATAAAGTAGGAGCAACATTTTAGTATGCAGGAATTTGTAAGTGCACACATGAGGCTTTGAAGACGATAGCTTTGAAGTGTCGCGCGAACACTAACAATATTCCGATATCTCGGAGCGCTAAACGAACTTCAATGATAGGGTCTGATGCGTCTTTAGTTATATACTTTTCTACGTAACGTATCGAAAATGCATCGGATGGTAAGAAGGCTTATACGGACTGACTTTAAAGTAGTTTGAAGCGCTAAGCGCGAATCGAATTTGCCTTCGTCCTCTTTACTCGGCGAAGTTACATCAAACAAAAAATCAGGACGGTTGATAATTTAATAAATTCGCCGGGCGTATCTTGTGTTTCTTTAATTATCCGCGGTTTTCCCCAAACCGCCGCTTTTCGGCTGAGACTTTCAATTTACGTTCCGACATATAATTTCACCGTTTCATTGTTTGAGGGTCGGAATAAGAATTCTGATTATAAAATGAGATGACAACGGGATCGTTTTAGGTATAAAAAGCGTTTTTTATCACGCCGTATCGTAATGTAACCAGAAAAGTTGATGTGGAAGTTTGCAAATAGTTGCTACTTCAACACGTCTCTGGGTAGACGTCGTTTTAAATTCAAATTGAAATTAGACTTTAAAATAAGTTGAAAACTGTCTGCCTCTAATATTTGAATGTCGGACCACACAAGTTGTTTTTTACAAAATGTATTGCTTAACTTTAAGTTTTCAAATGTGGATTTCAACTATGTTAATGTCAAAACTGTTGAAAAATGGCAGAGGTTGAACACGAGTGGTACCCTGATACATACCAAAAAAGCGCTAGATACCGTGTTCATGTTATTTATTTAAAATATGACGAGGAAAATGACACTCCAATAAGCTTATAGAAATTAATTCCTTTATATACCACCGCAAGGTATTGAAACTTTTAGATTAATTCGCGCCTTTGTGCTGACGTGGCGTGATATTAATTTTTCAATACGTAATTTTTCCACGGGTATCAAGTAACTTTCCTGCATGAATATTTGATAATACGATATTTTTCAACAAAATATTTCACTCATGGTAAGTAATTTATATTTTGTTTTTCGGATAGATAGATACGGTAGATATATTGATTTCAATAGATGAGTTTATATAAAAAACATGACATTGGGCTAAACTTAAATGTGTTACGAATTTATAGGTAACTCAAAGTAATCGTTTACTTTGTAACAGTTTCTCAAAGTTTGGGTCCAACTGTACGCCCTTTATGAAAGTTCAAATTGACATCAAATATCGTGTGACATATTTTCGATAGTTTTATCAAGTTTGTGAGTTATTTCATCAGTTTCTAACCAGGTGTTAATAGTTCAGTAACTACCATAAAAAAAGTACTAAAATGAATATAAAAACTATTCATGTTTTGTCAGTCACTTGCAATATCTATACGTTTTATGGACTATATGTATTTATACCTATATGTATTTATGACCGAACCACATACGTCTTTATTTTTTGTGAGATCATCGAAAGTGTAATCCTACAAGATCCTTTATAAAATTTTAAGTATCTATTTACGTTCCCTAAATCATTAAACTTTACTCATCTACTAAGTGTAGAAGAATAAAATTATTGTATACCACACAATATGCAAGGAAATAACTTCAAAGGCATCTGTATTGGATCGAACCTTACGTAAGGATAAAGTAGCGTCTCCCGCAGACGTTGCCACAGAGAGCACCCCGGGCCTTGCACACAACACGGCCTTCCAATTTTCCACATATTCTATTATCTGCTCGTATTCGATATTATCTATTATTTTAACAGAAATGTTCTTTATTGGCACAAGACTCGGTCTTAGTGTGGGGTCAGGATTATGTATGTGACGTAACGTATTTACTGTTGAGTGTTATTTATTTATTATATTTGAATTTTGTTTATTAATAACAGTGAAGAATTAATTCAATCGAGTTTGTAAAAAAAGAAATATCTATATTTGATTCTTCATTGTTACCATTTATTTTTAAATTTATTTACTTTCTTATTTGTTAAAACAGTATTACAATCAGTAGATAATGTAATCATAATCGAATTAAGTGTTTGCATAGCAAAATCACTAATTTATTGGAATAATAATAAATTTTAGATACTGGTTTTGGCCCCTGTATGCGCGCGTAACATATTTATTGTTCATCAATAGTTCATATTATGTTAGTTAGAATACGGTGCCAATTGGTGATGACCAATAAAGTGCTGGTTTAATGCTCCAAGAGAAGATATAAGAGCTACTATATCACAACTGTCAAGCTAAAGTTAGATGAAGTGGAAGCGACACAGAGCATAAACTCAGTATAACATCATAGAAAAATAAAGAAAAAAAAACATTCCTATATTATAGTTCTAAAAATAAGCTGTTCTTCCAAACATTGAATTTCACGACTCCAAACACCGCCGAAAATACAAGATATATTTTAGGCTGTGTACATATAAATAGCATCGCTTATTGTAAAGCCAAAGTTTCTTATTATTATAAGCGCGTAAACACAACATGCGTACGGGACCGTATTTGGTTTCATTACTCTGTATAAACATCGTGGCTATGGCTATGACAGCAAACACGGAGTCGGTTTGCGGCCTTTTGTGTCACAGAAATTATTTAGAACACGGTGATATTCGGGAGTTTGGCGTGTTGTTTATCTACATGAATTTATTGCGCGTTGAAAATCCCCGCCGGCCGGGACGTTCTCTTTTTAAAATTTTGTTTACTATACATATTTGGGTACTTAGGCTGTTCAATTTTGCATGTATGTGCTTTAGGATAAGCTTACTTTTTTAATTTGTAAATAATAATGTGCTGCAGCTAGTCATTATGGCAAAAAAGACGAAGAAAAATACTACTGTTGAAACAAGTTTGCAAGTCAGAGGTGGGCCGCGAGATAGTCGCCTATCAGTTGAAGTTTCTATTATTTTTGGGTTATATAAAGTGGAGTGCGAAATAAAGTACATCAACAGAAATCTTTTATAAAAATCCTGAATTTAGGTTCAGTATTTGTATATTTAGAATGCTTTTTAATAAATGAATTGGTGAGTTAAGACGAACAGTCCACTAATAGCACACAAGATTGAAAATATACTTGTCAAATTTCAAATATTGCAAACTGAATTCCCATTCTCCCGTATGCAAATACAAGACACGTGTCATTCAGTTCCTAGTAAAATTCCCGCTGTCCCGCATTGCAAACTGGATCGACAAATATTCCTGTCGTTGTGACGTATTCGGCGGCGCGCTCACCGCGACGATCCACTGATGGCCGCCGCGAATACGAACTGTCCGCGCGCTGTCACAACACACTTTACTGGACGCATTAGTGAACACCCTGTATGTATAGCGATCTTAATTTATTAAGTAATTTAATTTCCTTTACGAAGTCAATAATTTGTGCATATTCCTTGAATTAGGCATCTATATCCAAAGCATTCCTATAGTGTATATTGTTATAGCAGTATTATTAAGTTTTTTTTAAGAATATTCCCAGAATTGATATTCCTCAAATTTAATATATTTGAAACTTTTTGATATGATTAGAACTTTAATAAAATCTATTTTCAATATACTTATTCAAATAATGCCTGAGAGAGAGTTTAAAGAGAGTTAATTTAAAATCTACAAATAGCATGAGAGTAGAAGTAATATTCTTCAGATATTAAATATTCTAAATTAAGTTAAAATTCTCCCATCACATGCGAATACTAGGTACGTGCCATTCCCGTCGGTCGTTGTAAAATACAAACAAAAGTCACAAAATTGTGAAGTAGTAGCAAGTTGTGAAGTCCGCCAATCCGCATTGATCCGATTGTATCGTAGGCCCATGCCCTGCAGTGGGACGTATATGGGATGGGTGGGATTCAGTTACAGTACATTGAAATACTCGGCCACCCGAAAAGTTGCGACAATCCTGGACAATCCACGGATGGCCGTCGCGAATACTGCGCACGCTGTCACATCGCACTCCACATTTAACTCAATTCTAAACATCCTACAGGTATAGCAATCTTCGTTATTTATATATATTTTTAAAATCTTTTGCCATTACGGTACTATTTTAATGTCTTTGCGTAATCCTATCATGCGTTCGTGTTACGTATGTTATATAATGAAGTCGCCATTGATTTCGGAATTTAAAAAACCTACAAATAAATGTTGCATGGTATACAAAGTTATTTATGAAATGTAATGAAAGAAAAATAAAAAATAATATTATAAGTTGACCAGCGTTTCATTATAAATCTGCAAGACAATATTTTTCTTTGCATCAGTTCTGATTAAAAGCGTATAAATTTCCATGCAAAATATGATTTTATTGTATCTCAGTGTGTGGTTTTGCATGAACTATTGTTTGAATCCATGGAACAAAAGAAACGGGTTAACGAACTAAGAAGACAATGTGGCTGGAAGTATATACATGAATAGGTTATTCACTTATTAGAGTTCAATGCCTGCCTACTAATTTGCCGAGGACATAGCTGGAAAAATCCACAGCTCTTAAAATCCTCGGGACATTTCAGTTTGCCTTTTAGAAACCTGATACAGTTGAGCAGGATAAAATAATAGTAGCTCTTTTATAATGGTACTACAGAGTGAGTTCAATGCTCTTGGTGCACTTATCATTTGAGTTGACTTACCCGACGTACTATAATCCTGTCAGCCAGGATTAACAGCTGCTAAAAAATTGACAGCGAGCACTGAAGTGTGTGAGTCTCTTGGGGACATGAGTCTTTAATCCGCTACACAATTAATCAAAAAGAAAACAAGTGGGAGGTGTTAACCAATAACAATTATTTAGAACCTTTTCGTTAAAGATGATTTCTTGGTTTGGAAATTTATTCAGAATGGTTAAAGTATAAACGCCAGCACAATCCATAATTCCACTGATTATTTACTTTGAGTAGATACTATTTCGGTGGTATTGTGGATAGTTATTGGTAGTGTAAGCAAAGGATTGCTTGGTTTCTTTATTAAGCGTTTCAATTATGAAACTTTTTATTTATTATTTTAGACAGAAAATTATATGTATATTATACATAAAATACTTGACACATTTTTAATTTCATATTTTAATATAAAAGTGTGCTGCTTTAATACCTACCTGCATTAAAATTTCGGGTAAGGCATAAAATAACCGTAGAAAATCATTTTTCAATTATTAAGATATATTTTTACTCGCGGGCAATCATACCTTGAAAATTATCGGGTTATTTGCCGCTTGAATGTGCTTCTGGTCGGCAAGCCTGAATGTGATCTGTTTGCGGATGAATGGAGCATAATCTTGATAGATTGCTTCAAGTTCTTTGAGGAGATACGGTGAGAGCTAGCGACTAAAGCAGATTTCATTTCGTACGTTTTTATAATTTCATTCGTGGGTTGGAATTCTACAGGATCACAGGATCAAGATGCTTCTTTACTGGGTTAATAAGTAATATAAAAATATAGTTGCATCAGTGTAAATGCTTCAAGAAGGTTAAAGTTATCACTGGTCAATACTTAAATTCATTTTTAACGACAATCAAACTTTTACTTACAAAGATGTGGTTGAGGAAGCTGTTACTAAAGTTGTGTATAATTTTTTGCATTAAGTATTTATATTATTCAATCCAATCCAAATAAATATCTTCTTTCAACACGTATTTGTAATACAGACTAATTAAAGATTGTATCTTTATTGAGTTTTTTTTTAATCAATAATGGGTAGATACTAATAAACATAAGTTCCTATCTCTTAAATTTCTAAACGCGGAACCACGCACAATTTGATTTATCAGTATTTTTTGCGCGGAATTTTATTGAAATTTTGTATTTTGATTTTACATTTTCATCCCGGTTTCGAGTCCACGTCACTCCGTAACAAAAGCTGCTGTTACTTCCGCATTACAAATCGAGCTACAAGTTTCTAACAATATATATTTATATATTTCCCACCCACTTGCAGCTGTGAACAAATCTCCGTCTCGCTTTTCGGTATTACTAGCAGTAGAGCCTTCTTCTTGTTCCTTCACAAAGGCATCTTAAGCCAACTCCTCTAAGTTTTGTGTTTGCCTACTTTCAGTCGCGCTTGGTACTTTGTGCGCTTACCTCTGAGGAAAAACATATTTATTTTCATGTTGGAGAAATTGGCTGTTTTAATTGTTTCTCTGTAGTTTTGTGGCTGTTATTTACTTATTTGAATAATATTTTCATCAATAAGCAAGAATGGCACTAGCGAAGATAAGGCACTGTGTAACTTCTGCATTTAGGTAAAATAATGTTTATTTATATAGATATTGCAGGATGACCCAAGATGAAGGCTACTTATCAAAGCTTGTTGTGAAAATCCTTTTCGGTAAGATAACTTTCAGCAGTGGACTTCCTGTGGCTCATCAATAATGTTTATTAGGAATGTTTACGACTTTAGTATTAAATTCTGTTTCCACATTCGCTACCTTTGGTTAATATACAAATACTTTGAGCCTGCAAACACTGGCGAATAATAAACGCAGAATCCAGTTGAGGCTAGACGTCTACGTCTACCTGTCTTCACATCAATGAATGCAAATAGTCGAGATACGGTGATGTAACGCAAAATTCAAACACTAACTACGTACGAAATTCAACGGCACGCCAACGATGTCCTGGATTTCAATTTCCCAGCTATCTGTGGCCAGTTGCAAAACATTGGAATTCGGTACGGTTAAATAATTAATCTCTGCCGCTAAACTAGACGTGATGTAGATTTACGCTTCTGCATATATCCTGCATTGTTTATGACATCCGGAAATTATGAGTTGTTTGATGTAGGACGTGTTTCTAGCATGTGCTGGTAGATGTCGCCTTTTTTATATATATTTTTCAGGTAATATCAATTTTTTTGAATTACCCGGTTCCGTGGCGTACCTTGGGAGAGGAATTTGTCTAGCAGTTGATTGCGATGGGGTGATTGTTTTATATAGGTTCAGTGTATTAAGTGTACATAAATTAATTATTTTGACTAAAACCAAATATCCACAGCTCTCTTATCAAAAGAAGATAGCTGCGCGTAAATTAAGGCCCACATTATGTTAAAAAAAAACTGATGGTTCTGGATAGGGTAATGTAATACTTTTTAAATTATTGCATTATCATCGGTCCTCGTGCGTGGTGGCCTGTTGGTAAACGGACTAGACGCGACTGCCAACATGTTCACGGTGGTCGCGGGTTCGAATCCCAGGGCACACCTCTGACTTTTCGGAATCATGTGTGTATTGATAGTCAATCACCACGCACTAAAACGGTGAAGGTAAACATCGTGAGGAAACCTGCATACCATAGCGATTTATAAAAAAAAAAAAAAATCTATGGTATGTAAGTCCGCCAACCCGCACTAGGCCAGCGTGGCGGACTATATGGCCTAACCACTCTCAATCGTACTGTCGATTGTAGAGGAGGCCCGTGCCCTGCAGTGGGACGTATATGGGCTGATACAGCATCGGTCCTCAACAAATCTACAAAGTTGAAACGAAATTCGACCCTATAAATTGGGTCACAATCGGACCCAAAGGAGTCGGTTACAAACATACAAACAAACAAGTGAAGCTAATATAAAACGTGTAAAACTTGGCAACATTTGTTACAAAATATATCCCTTACTGTCAAAATTGTGTTCAATAATCCCAGATTTGGCTCATTATTTACCAACGAAAATGCGAGACTGACATTACTATTGTTTCCATTTTTATTGTACAATACATTTAGCCGTAAAACCTTCCACTTTTATCCCGCTGTCTCGCCTAGTTTCAGATCCGCTTGTCTTTTGGCTCGTCCCTACTTTGATCTTTGTTGTAGGCAGTACGGGCTTTCTCACGTTAGCTGCCACATCGAGCCAATTAGGCCTGGCGTCTTTGTCTTCAATGTAGGTCGTGGGATAGGCAAAAAACCGGTCAAGTGTAAGGAGAACGGTTTGAGAATTCATCCTTGTTAGAGTTGTTTTTTTAATGATGTTGATGTGTGGTTTTGGTAATTTGTTATAGCATAATATAAATAATGAAGAAAGTTTTTCTTTATTTTATGTATGGTTTAATTGTTCTTGTTATAGGAGATTATAGTTTTGCCGAGGTCTATTAAAGTGGGCTATTTTGTCGATGCGGGATCCTATTAAAAGTATATGGTATTTCCTTGTAATAATAGTCCAAAATGACCTCTTGACTAACACTGAGACCTTTCAAATATGTTCTCGATGTGGTTATTTCGAAATATAGCTCCAAAAAGAGTATTTCATGCATTCGCTAAAATATCTACTATGAAAGCCTTTACCAAATTGTACCATAAATCCTTTCGAAATTAATCTGTTACTACAGAAAGCACTTCTACATTTTTACGAAATACTTTTGCTAATTTAAGGTCACTGTGTTATTTTTATTTGCTTTTATAGAAACATAATGAATCAGATATTCTTTATTTTTTACACTGGACTTTGCTTCTCCTTCTTTTAAATTCATCCCATGGTTGTCTGTAAGATATTGCTGTAGAGCGATAAGATCATCATTTGTAATTATTTTTAATTATTGTTTCTTTATAGCGGTTTAGTTTATGTTAGTCTACAATAAAGATTTATATTAAAAAATAATTTCTGGAACGACCGATGAGTACTTTAATCACATTTAGATAATTTAATTGATTCATTGTCTTGGTGCTTATGTATTTTAAATGTGCTAAAGTTTAATTTACTAATCGTCAATATAGTGCTAGATATGTAACTTAAGATGTACTCTAATTAAAAAAAAAATACTTTCATTAAAAATTCTTTAACGTCAAAGAAGCGAATGAGAAAAGAACCAACTAAATCCATTCCGTTCCAAGCAAAATTTCAGTACGTACAGAGCAATATGTTTTGCTCTGTACGTACTGAAATTTGCGCAGGGGGAAGAAAATGTCCTAAAAATCGCAATTAATTACACGGGACCGCCAATAGATTACCGTTGTTGCTAACCAAAAACAGTTCGACGATATCTTACGCTGTCCCGCAAATAGAACAGCAGCATCAATAGCCTGATTTACGATGCCAGATTTTAGGAGCTCAGATTAAACTAAAAAAGTAAAAAGAGGATGTTGGGAAAAACTGGCTGGGAATGCAAAACTAAATTGGAATGTAAATCAAGTCCGCCTGTTCTGTGTTCCTCGCGCTCCCCAATACACCTGATTACTGAAACGAACTCCTCAGCAAACAATACAAAACAAATATCTTTTGGCTGTGCATTTGTAGGTAGTTTCGTATTTTCCGGATCGAAATGATGTAATAAACATTATTTACACTACAACGTTCATAACTGTTGTATTGAAATATCATTAATATGTGATTGCTTTTATAGCACAAGAGCAACAGGTGAACACAAATTTCAGTTTATAATTTATAAATATTCGATGAATCGTAAACCCATTGGCTATGGCCTAACACATTACAATCGAATTCTCGATTGCTAAGGAGGTTGGTGCCACTGTCTCACGGGAGATTGGCGTGAAGAATTTTATTTGGTGAGTGAGATTGCTGGACGTCCAATACCCCTTTCCTCTTCCTGTGTTTTTTTCTTCTCGCTCTCGTCCTGATTTGATGTGCCGGAAACAAATCCATGAACCAAGTATTTTAATTGTTAATGGGCGGCAATGATCACTTTCACACCATCAGGTGATGTTTTTGCTCGTTGGCTGGACCTATGCAATAAATAAAAGTGGGTAAAATGTTATTGACTGTACAAGACGTGACAGAAAGCTTTAAAATCATAACAGAACTTCATTATATACTTAACTAGCTAGTTAGTAGTTAGTAGCGGGTCAGCTGACCCGGCCACGCTTCGCTTTGCCTTGGTTATCATAGGATTCATATTATATTTAATTATTTAGCATAATAATTAATGCCTACACTTGCCGTAGCTATCCTACTGTCCTGCTAAATCCCGTCTTAACCCGTCTGTTCAGTCACTTCTCGATCCGTTCTGTCCTTTCTCTTCATTATCCATTCCGTCTTATACCGTGCAATTCGTCCTATCAAATCTGCCAGCTATCCCAGTTCTCTCCCGTACCTCCCACTCTATTATATCCCGTCTCTCCATATCCAAATAGTATGCCTTATGAATTTTTGTCATTAAAAACTTTAGTGATTCTGATTATCCATGCAATACTTCATCCCTTATTTCACACCCACAATGCTGCTTTTCCAAAAACGTTGCAAGCAATATTTAGGTAAAATATAACCTATCTCACTCAGAGACGATATATAACATTAATTTCTATCAGTGAATTATAGCCAAGGAAAGGCTACTGTAAAATATCGTGAATAAAGTGATATTCGATCTTGAAAATAAGTTAATATTATAACTTTTTACGTGTGCAAATTATTTATTTAATTGTCTGTATTGATGTAGCTTGATATATTCTCCATAGTTCACACAAAATAAATTTTCCGAACGCATTTTTTGACAACCAATTTAAACGTCAATCCCTTTTTTTGACATTAATTTATAGAGGCACAAAGTTATCTGACCCGGTGAGAGAGTCGCTGTAATCGAATTTGGTGTTGCCATTAAAAATAGATATAGCAATAAAGTGGGTAAAGTAAGATTTTTCAATCCGATCAATAGTATCGGGAAAATGAGTGAACCAGTTTCATATGCATGTTTTTTTCCTTCACAAGATTTCTAACCAATCGCTCCCCCTTAAAGAAGTCAAAACCCTTAAAAAGTTATCTGTATCAGCCCATACACGTCCCACTGGAGGGTACGGGCCTCCTCTGTAATCGAGAGTACGATTGAGGGTAGTTAGGCCATATCACAGGCTATATAGTCCGCCGCGCTGGCCTAATGCGGGTTGGTGGACTTACACAGGTACCATAGAAATTCTTATAAATCGCTTTGGTATGCAGGTTTCCTCACGATGTTTTCCTTCACCGTTTTTGTGTGTGTTTATTGACTATCAATATACGCATGACTCCGAAAAGTCTTAGGGGTACTCTGAGATTCGAACCCGCAGCCACCGTGAAATGTGGTTGTGGTCATTGGTGGTCTATTTACCAACAGGCCACCACGCACGTAACGATGAATTTTAGTTTAGGATATGAACTTACAACTATTGTACTAGTACGTAAAAAGTTCTGTTTTCGTGGAATTTATTTTGAAAAGCTGACAACACAAACTTGTGGCAACAGCTACACGATGATACAATTTTTCGAAGGGTATTATTGGTATCTGAAGCCGATTTTCTTCCTACGTAAAATTTTATACCTGAAGTTTAACATTCCTAGCATCACTTTTTAAAGTTTTCGGCAATTTTCACTAGTTTTAAATAATGCAGGAAAAATAAATATATTGAGTAAACAACTAATGGCCGATATGACAGCGACTGGCAGATAGACTGACATTCTAAATGACGTATTTGTTTCCACTTTTGGCCACCGGGCCAGGTATCTTTGTGGCTCTATACATCTTTAAAATCTAAAATACGCCATTAATCGAATATTGTGGATATATGTTGTCAATTCGAAACCTTTATTTAAATACGTTCTTTAATTTGAGGGAAGAGTTTACCGTATCGACGGGATGAACATGAAATGTTTGACAGTTACGAACCCATGAACATTTTGTATGAGAAAATGTTAATAAGCTAATAGACACTCGAGAAACCGGGAACGTGATAAAAAGTATCCTATATCCTTCTCCTGGTTCTAAGCTACCTCCCCACCAATTTTCAGCCAAGTCAGTTCAGCCATTCTTGAGTTATAAGTGGAGTAACTAACACGACTTTTTTTATATATATATAGATTAAACATCTCGAACATCACCTCAATCTCTCATAGTCCTAATATCTGCTAAGTTTCTGAGATCAGTAGTTAAACATGCTCTTCTAAGAAATTCTGAATTGGCAATACGGCGTGTGCGAGTCGTTCAAATAAGTTTATGGATATTAATAACTTCGAATCTTGATCAAAGAATGTTTCTATTTACAGTCAATATTTATGCATCATTATGAAATCTTTGATCCGAGAATGGCAAAAAAGTAAATTATGTTTAATTTTGATCAAAAAAATATTTTTTATTTCATAAAAATATCAATCACATATATCTGTTCCACAAAGAGTTAACGTAAGGTAACTTGTTGCTATGCTACCAAATATTGATTTAAAGTTCAACGAGACTAATGATTTTCGTAGTCTGCAATAAACACAAAAACTGAAAAAATAGCCGTGATTCTTTACTATAATTGTATATTTTATCATTGATGGATTAAACGATCTAGATATCTACAACGTATAATACAACAAGTGAATACCTAGAATTATTACAATGTTATCAATAGCAATTACTTTGAGATAGACCTTAAACAGGGCCTTTGCAACACAGACAATTTAGACGGACAAATATATTAGCCATTACTCTGCCGTTATATGAATTTATCGCTATTAATTCATGGTTTGAAATCGATAACTATATATCAAATTAATGTTTGCCATATCGTTACCCAGTTTGCGTGACTAGAGTGAAATTCAGCGTAAAATCACTCAAATTAATATGTAGTGTTTTGATATTCAATTATATGACTTCTTGGTAAGAAGTACTGAGTGTGGGTTTTGTTTGAGTAAGGCTTATCTAAAATGATAAAAACGTAATTTAATAATTACAATTTTAAAAGTGATAGATCAACGCTGTTGCCATTCATGACTCAGCATGAAAGGGCAAGCTCGTTCGGGGCGGAACCACCACAGAACGGTTGAATATGGGTACCACAAAATACCGACGTGAATTGACAGGTTTTTCGTAGTGTTCCGTTCGGTGAGTGAAATCTCACTAAAATCAACACTATACAATATTAAGCCGGCAATCGCCGGATATGAAATACTCCTTTCGTCTTTCCATTTTTTTTCTTTCTCGCTCTCATCCTTACTTGATGGGCCGACCACACATGCCCACAAATATTTCTTTCGGGTCTGGGTGTTTGTGAGACCAAAAAAGTCTCTCGTAGTTCCTGATACCCACGACACAAGACTCGATCTTAGTGTGGGGTCAGGACTATGTATGTGACTGTTGGGTGTTATTTATTTATTATAGGCATCAGTGGTCATCTGGTGAACTAATTGTTTGCTTTCCGGACCTATTAAGTAAAATAATTTATGTAGAAATTACACACTTCTTATATTGATCAGTCTTTCAAAGATCCTTTCATAGTAGAGTACAAAAGACTGATTTTTATAAAGTTTGTTTTCATTAGATGTATTATTAATGGGAATCTGAGGACGTTTTAATGCTACTGTAATTAGTGCTATACATTTTACTCGAGAAAAGATAAAAAATAATGTCATTTTTTTTGAGAAACATACTATATAACATACGATACTATACATGAGAGACTGAATAAATAGACAAAAAAATTGTGTATCTTGTTCAGTTGTTGGCTGTCTCGGTTGTAATACCGCATGATTACAACGCTGAGGTATTGGGTTGGAATTCCGGGTCCAGCAAAGTGTTATTGGATTTTTCAATTCATTATGAACCCTTTTCTCCATTTCGGGAGACCTATTGCTGTATCTGAAAAAAAAAAACAAATATTCTATTTTATTACTATTTGTAACTATTGCCTCAGGTTGATAGTTCCTATCACTACTACTATTTTTTATAATATGGCATGAAAAAGTAACTCCATTGTACATGATCACTACATAGTATAAAACAAAGTCGCTTTATCTGTCCCTATGTCCCTTTGTATGCTCAAATATTTATAACTACACGACGGATTTTGATGCGTTTTTTTTTAATAGTTAATTTTTTTTTTATTGCATTGAATGGCGAGACGAGCAAGCCGTTCGCCTGATGGTAAGCGATACGACCGCTCATAAACAGTAGCAACATTCCACTGCGCTCGCCATCCTGAGACATAAGATGTTAAGTCTCAATATGTCCAGTAGTTACTCTGGCTACAATGTCCTTCAATCCGAAACACAACAGTGCATTTAATCAGTGTTGTTTCACGGGAGAAATAGACATTGCGGTGGTACCTACCCAGATGGCCTCTCACATTTGAGAGACCTACCACCAGTAAATGATTCAATAGGAAGATTTATATGTATAATACGTACATATTATTGTACAGAAATCTATTTGTATCCGGGCGAAGCCGGGCTGCTAGTATATCATATCTATAATATCTAGATATTGTGTAATGTAATACGTTTCCGACATCAGCTCAATGGATCAAATGTAAGATCTGTTATCGATGGTTGACAAATGGAATTACTGTATATGATACGCGTCAGTCAATATTCGTCTAGCCTTCAGTCAAATACAAATAAAAACGACATGTCGAATTCCCGGTACATCTTTTAGCCTCCGTGGCGGTTAGACGCTGGCTGTGAAACGAGAGTCCGCGGGTTCGATGCCCGCGCGAAGACGCATGTTTGTATGACCCACAAGTATTTGTTTTGGTTCTGGGTGTTTGTGAGACAAATGTCAAAAGAATAAGAGAAAAGTCTATAATAGTTATACATGTGACACAAGACCCGATTTTAATATGGGGTCAGGACTATATTGTATGTATGTATGTGATATGTATCTGTTGGGTTTAGGTATTATATAAATTTTTAATATAATATCATTGACGGAAGCATAAGCTGGACTAGATCATTGCATAGAAGTAGCAGAGGAGCAGAGTTAAAAATAATAAGGAAATAAATACATGAATTGAATTTGCTTTGGTTTAAAACGGGAACATGTTATTTCTCGATACGACAATTTACGAACTTAATGGTTTCTTAGATTTACGCGAATGTTACACATTGGTTATTGAAATAAAACAATTTATTACGGATTTTATCGTCAATTTGGTTAACTCTTACATTTTATAACTCCTCGACGCGACGTTTCGATTAATTTACAGTTTTCGTGGTCACCAAATCCGCAATAAAATACGTAAAAATAGTTTAATATAATTAAACATACAGCGGATTTGACGATATCATTTCATTATTTCCCAGTCTAATATTAAAAGCAATAAAGTATCATCCCGACTAAAACAGATTTTAGACGAAACCTAAAGTCTGACGCAGACGGTATTTTGCTCGATATGACGTAACAGAGGTCAAATCTATCCCAATATATAGGTCTGATCCAATCTTGGCCAAATAATACATTTTGAATGAATGAAAAAATCAAGTTAAGTAGATTGCCTTGAGTCCGATGTCAGGGTCTCATAGATTCGTTTACTGAAATGTAAAAAATGAATAAATTGAATTCTCTAAAGCCTGACAGGAAGTTCTATGAAGGAGTGTTCAAACGGACAGCAGTCCTTTGCCCTTCAATGGGATAGTACACATAGGCAAGAAAGTAGGTCTCTGATATGTGAGAAGCCACCTGGGTAGGTACCTCCGCAATGTCTATTTCTACCGCCAAACAGCAGTGGAAATGCACTTTTGTGTTTCGGTATGAAGGACATTTTAGTCAGAGTAACTACTGGACAGATTGAGACTTAACATCTTATGTCTCAGGGTGGCGAGCGCAGTGGAATGCCACCCATTGATTTGTAATTCAAGGTGTAGTTTGGTTTTGCTTTTGTTTATGAGCGGTCGTATCGCTTACCATCAGGTAAACGGAATGCTTTCACCATTAATAACAATTAAAAAAAACAGTGCTACGGGGATACGATATTTACACAACCAAATTGAAACGAAAATTATAAAATAATAATTAGCACAACGTAAAAAGACATAAACACAGTTAATGCGCCGATAAACTCCGGCAGAAGTTAAATTAAACCAGACTGAACATGGTCCAGTCCAGATTATAAATAATCCAGCGGGCGCGCAAGCAATAAATTATGAGATTACTTCAACATTACCCGGTAATTACGATCTCAAAGCCATTAGGTACTTATTGGGAGCTCACGTTTATCCAGCCGCTAAAATTCTTTTATGGTACGATCTTTCATGGGCTATAAAATAAAGTACATTTATATTAAGGCTGAGGTATCGAGAGTTCTTTGAGGATTATTTACACGCTCTTCGCGTGAGTAACAAGACCTTATATCGCGTTTATTTTTAATGTGTTCAGCCCTAATTGCTGCTCGAAGTGTTGGTGGAAACGCGATATTTTTTTTTTATTTTAGTAGGACGCAAGGGGAGTTTTATGTGGCTTAGAAATATGCTATTGGCAGTTGATCTACTTCGCTTGCCTAAAATACCTCGCCTAAAAAAAAAATATGTTTTCTTGAATGAAAACGCAAAAGGTGAATAAATAAATATCAAACAATAATCACATACATAGTCCAGACACTACACTAAGATCGAGTCTTGTGTCGTGGGTATCAGGAACTACAGGAGACTTTTCGGTCTCAAAAACACCCAGAAACAAATATTTGTGGGCCGCATTAACATTTCTCTTGGCACGGGGATCGAACCCGCGGCCTTTCGTTTCACAAGCGATGTCTAACCGACTGCGCCACGGAGGCTGTCAAAGATGATATATGTACTGACTGAAAAACGATATATCAAAACATCAAAATGTCAATCATATACAAGACAGCCTTAGTAATTTTCTAATCAGTGAAATATTATAAAGGATCTTAAATTACTCCTAATAACACTGGTCTAAAAAATTTAACTTTTTGTTTATCTGTAAAATAAATGGTTTATTATTTTACTAATTTGGGGTCACTGAATACGAAAATATAAACCAAAGGACAATGGCGAAATCGTATTTGCATGAATAACGCGTTTAGAAATGACATACTTGATAATAATAATATTATTATTTTTCATGAGTTTTCAGCATACTAACTATAGTTGTGTAACGATGCTTAAGTTTCACAATAAAATAAAAAGCTTTATTGACTATTATGTATGGCCGTCAGGTATTTTTCAGCAATGGCGTAAGGTCTTTTAAGGCGACCAAAAATATTTTTCATCGAATCTCGCAAAATCTGTTACAAAAAATAGCTTTATTTGGTAAAACAAGTGCGGTAAATATTTATTTCAAAGCCCTACTTCACCAAATAACATTTTTAAGAAAACAATAATATTTCAATTGGAAATGTCAAATAGAACATAACCTCAAAATCTATAAATTGAAAACGTTTAGTAAGTAATGTAGACTTTTTCAGCAGGATTTCTCAACACATTATTGTTTAGGAACGGCAGCGGAATTCATTAATATTTTTTTCACCAATAAACGCTCTAAATTTACATCAACTAAAATCATGTATGGAAATCTGCCAATGTCCTTTGAAAGTTAGCTCTTATTTTAAAATTATGGCTGGGATCGAAATATATGACGTAAGAGTAAAATTTCGTAGAATATATCGATATATAAATCGATTCTTTTTTAAAAAAGACATTTTCTTTACTTTTTCATAAACTTTTTACATGAAACTGAGTATTTTAAAATATTTCCCAAGTATTTAACCTTTACTATTCAATAATTTCTCTTTTTTTCGTTTTCCTTTTGGAATTATCTTTACGAAAACCTTAAACCAAGTTCTAGCAGTAGTCCGCTAGCATTGACGCATTCTATCGGCCGTTGTATTTCTTTTCCATTGTCAATAAGTCTTGGTGAAATCGTTCACCATGTTCGTCAGTCATATCACCGCAGTTAGAAGGAAAAAATCGAGGTGAGAATGAAGAAAGTGAATTTTTGGGGACATATTGCGACCCATTTGCTGATACTTTTGCAGAAGATTGTTCACAAGCTCGTGGTAATTTTCAAATCTCCTATTGCCCAAAAAATCATGAACTACTACTGCTCTAAAAGATTCCCATGCCTCTTTTTTGATGCCCTGTGAAATCGGATCAAAGTTTTGGTCCTTAAGAATCTCTCATATTTGAGGTCCGACGAAAACTCCCCCTTTTATTTTGGCGCCGCATAGATGTCGAAATTCACTTCGCAAGTAATCAATTACTTGCAAAGTGGGTGCGAAAAAAGGTGGACCAACCTTCAAAGGTTGGTCAACCTTTGTTGAGAGGATTAACCAAGGTCTTCATTAATCCCAATTTCATATGCGATGGAGGGAGAAATTTTTTATGAGGATCGACTAAAGATCCTCTCTTTAACGTTATTTTCTCCAGGGCACAGACTTTGTCTTCAAGTCCAATCTTTTTTAAAGTAATGTAACGATCTAGCCCGACTATCCCACCCACACAAGAAGCACCAGCACTTGGTGTAGCCCATTTGCAGACCCAACAAACCGTAGTTTTTGCAAATTGTAGTTTTTGCAACAGAAATTTGTCGAAAATGAGAAATAACTTTTAAAATTTCGCGTTTTAACAAACAAATGAAACGCTAATACTATAAAACACATGAAACGAAAGCATAATAATAAAATTAACGCGGATACTCTCACAAAATTATTTGAAATCTCATAATATAAAGTGACATCCACCAAGTTACCCGGTATTATCTTAAATATAGCATAAATTAATAATAAGAGCTAACTATTAATTTTAAGTTCTATATTTAGATTAAGGGGGTCGAATACTAAAGATGTATAGCAGTTTCAAGTAATAGGCAATTTTCATGTTGACCAGTGTAATTTGTCTGTAAAAAAGGCCTGTTCATATTTGTTTATTCTCAAAATATTAATAATAATTACAATGCTAATGAGAGGATATCCAACAGCCTTAGAAAACAAAGCCGTTTCATTTAATATTATTGTATCGTTATCCCCTATTAACATGAAACAATAACACACGAAACATTAAAAATTATATCTCAATTTTGAACCGTGTAATAGAATAAGATTATACGCGCGTTATGTAAACGAAGGTTCAATGCCACACTTTATTGAGTAAGGGAAAATCGTAAAAAGAAGCGTTTTGCAATATCACAGGCGAGACCACTTTTATAGTGATCTACCCTCCCTTATTAAGTCAGCATCCGACCCTTTTCCCGGCCCTTCTAAATGTTTATGAATGTGAAAATGTCTTTAAATGCACCTGTTTACCAAGCTACGCGAGATTTGCCTTGAAAAATTGAACGCGCACTTGTTAAAATTGTACAGAACCTTGCTAATTGCTCTACAATTTACGATCGTCGTTAAGCTAGCATTTTGTTTTCATTTCTAGCGTGTGCCGCTGTTTTGTTTTGTTGCCTTTATGACACCGTGATTTATTGAAAAAGAAATATCGGAATCCTTTCCTTATTGTATTGCAACTCGACTGGTGTTTAATGATATCCCGATGTTTTTACGTTGGTATTAACTGAGAATACTGGTGCACATTCCGCGCAATTTAATTTTACTGGCTTTGGAAACTTTCCCACTGGGTAATAATGATAATAAAAAATTCGTCGTACCTTGAACGCTACACAATGTATTAGCATATATTATGCGCGTGCGAGTGCTCGCGTATAGCATCAATTTATCGCCGTGTAATATCGGGACAATTGCCATGTGAAGGAAGGAGACTGAGGGAATGTTACTACCTCTGCTCGTCTAATTTATTGTACGTAATATTCGGGCCCCGGCCGGCGCCGTCTTTAAATCCACCTGAACTTGCTCGTGCACACAGGTTTAGGAACATAATCTTTATTACCGGAGTACTCACAAAGAGTTCCTACATTTTATACCCGGTTGCGGCGGAGGTAATATATCCAGGATTACGTGTTGCCATGAAATATGCAGAATCCCTGAGCGGGCAACGTACGTATGATGTTTCTGTAAGCAGCGTGGCGACTTTGAAACCTCGTTGCGCTCATTTTTTCCACGTAAATATGCTGAGTTTCATACACGTATCATCAGCTGTTGGCTGAATTATTGATTGTGACGCCCCCAGCCGCATCCTGTATGAATAATTGATGCCAACTGTGGTTTCATTTCAAAATAATCCTTTTGCGGTTTGATCTTTTAACTTGAACCATATGGCGTGACAGGGGCGACTTTACACTGCGCTTTTGGAACAATTTAATTTGTTTTCGCGATGTGTTCATCAGACCGATGACAATGTGAAAAATTCGGTGATTGAGGGATGTATTTTTTAAATTGCTTTCCTTTGTAGCTCAAATTGGTCGATGCGTCTTGACGTCCAATCCTTTTGATGGATTAGTGTTCAAGCGTTCATATTCTGTATAAAGTCGATTAAGCATATTGTAGATTTATTTTGGAAACAAATAGTTTTCGAAGCAAATGCAAAGTAAATTGAGTACTAGTGTCATAGAAAAGAGTTGCTAATTGGGTGTAGACTCATTACCAAATGATACATTTTCTAAATAAACAGAACAGTGATGATGAGCGTATTAATAACGTTGCGTTGAAGAAGCCAATTCAATTCCAAAAGAAATAGTGTTTGTTAATTCGTCTATAAATTGACAAGATTTTTTGCATTGATTCCATTATATTTTATGAGCAGTAAACGCTTTCACAAAATGCATAGTTTTTTGGAAACAATATAGATTATAGTGAAATAGAATGAAGGATTTTAGAACTCAGTCGAGAAAAAAGCTATTATATAGAATTTTGAATACATATACTTACGCCTTTTTCCCAGATGGGGTAGGCAGAAGTGCCAGGGCTTAGGGCACCCACATTTCGCCTTGTATGTTCCGTCCCATGATGTGATAGGTGGCGAGCCTATCGCCATATCGGGCGCAAATTTCTGACTCTGGGCTGATATATAATTAATAGAAAAATCCAATATCACTATGCCCAACCCGGGATTCGAACCCGAGAACACAGCTTTGTAACCGTACCGGAGTACAAATACGTCACCGAGTCCTAGTTTGAATAACTTGCAATAAATTTCATAACATATTGTGTTAATGTTTTTGCACGAGTGTCTATTTACAGCATGAAGAGAGTTAGAAGAAGGTCGTATAATATAATATATTAGTCAAGAACGATGCTCAGGTGTCCATGAATAAGTATTAAAAATCTATTTATCCAACACGTTGATACTGTTCACGTTTTCATTAACCATTGCTTCAAATATTCCCTGTTTAATTTGTGTCCCGCTGAATGTTACTTTAGATTCAGTTGGTATCCTGCCAACTGTATGCTAACATCTCATTTTATACAATCGTAGTTGTGGAAGATATTTCCCACAGACCAGCGCTAACTGGCCAGCAAAAAGTATCCATTTTGTATGTTGACTGCGCTCTGTAGCTTCTACTTATATTTTTATCAAGAGCTGGGTGTTGTAGGAGCAAAAAGCAATTATCATTAGAGCGGTTATTATGTTTTCTTTTATTTTTGTACAGAGTAAGCTGGCTTTGTCAGATATAAAAATGTTTTTTTAAAGTCAACGATATAGCTTTATCAAGACAAATAATGCTATTGTAGGTAAATTATACATTTGAAATGAAGTCTTTATAAAGTGAGCTTAGAGCACCTGACACCAATTTTCATAAACTTATATATTTCAGTGTCACACTACTTGATTTAAGGAAGCTTAAATTTTTGATACTTTAATTATAGCACATATTTTTTTGTCATGATTTAATAATTTAACTTATTTATGTCAAACGACATCGTATATGCACAAATACAATTCGTTTTACATATAAAAACAATCAGTATAAATTGAATTTACACTTTTTGCTTTCCAATAAAGCTTACTATGTTTAATTGCGAAAATATTTTCATATAACCGGCTTTTGCGAACAAAATTGAAGTAGATTGACAGTAAATTTTAAACCACGGGTACACAGGACAATAACATCAACAAAAATGGCTACAGCAGGTGGCAGACAATTCAGATTCAAAGAATAAACACAGTGATGAAAATTTTTGATATTTTAGGCGAGATATTTATCTACCTTCATAATTACGGTTTCTGCGGTGCAGTTGGTTCTTCCGAGTATGAAACGTTGTTCAATCCCCCCTATCAAGATATTATGTTTGGGCGATATAATGGTTATTTAATATAAGAACTGAAAGGCTTTTTTTGCATATTTTAGAATTAAGACAGAAAACACTACAGTGGAATTACATGAATTCGAAACGAAATTAGATGTAATCTAGATTAATATACAAGTTTCTATATAAATACGTATCTATTATTCATATTTGGTAATTAGAAATTAAAAAAATATAAAAATATATTTATATCAGTCGATACCACGCAATGCACGCCAAATATTTATTTATATCTTGTCTCAAACGCATTTACTGCTTTCCTTTGTTCACGATGAAAATATATTAAATTTTATATAAGCATGAAAATAAAATTATACATATTATTAATATATAATATGAAAATAATACAGAAATTGGTAACAAAAATCCATGTTGTCCTTAATCGAATGCTACTGTGGTATGATTGAAACATCAATTATTATTCAAGGCAGTTGTCGGTCTTCTTCAACTTTCTAACTATTTTATTAAACTAACTAATTTATTTTGTGTTCTGAAATTTTCTATTAGTTTTCTTTTGTAGTTTGATTGAGTTGGTATTGTAGTTAATTAAATAAATTTATGTACCTTAATGTATATTGTAGTTTATTTCTCAATGAATATATTAAATATCGGTTATATCAAAATTGCGACTGAAAATGAAAGCAAGTGGTAGCTTAAGTGACTACACAATGCAACTGAAAAATATTTTTTCTATTTTTTCAACAAGAGTCCAAACTGTGGTCTGCTCAACAGTGAAAAAAAACTTCGGAAGAAAAGAATTTACCAGAGAACTTTATATCTATTTTACATACTACGCATCGTTGTAGAACTTCTTACTTATTTACTTATTGATCCAGACGCCACGCTTTAATATAGCGACATCTCACGGGGGAAATTTCATTCACAGTGTGCTGTGAGGTTGAAGAATCCAAAAGTTTAAACGAACTTTATTATCATACCGTATAATAATTCTGACAAGTGACATAATCCAGTTTTAATTAAACTGAGGGTTTCCATTTGACATTTGCGGCGCCAAAGGTCAAAGTTGTAGTTCTTAATGAAATATCGCTCATTATACAAAGTTACTAAATCAGTTGTGACGTCTTCAAAGTCATAATATTATTTGTATTAAATTCTAGAATGTTCATTTTCAGATGTACGGAGTGTTTATTCAGTATTATTGACTTAGATCATATACATTTTGCCTCGGCAGCGAAGTTGTAGTGCGGTATGATTACAAAGCTTAGATCTCGGATTTTAATCAAAAATAGTGATATTAGATTTCTCTTTACTCCATCAACCCCTTGTAAGGTATTTCTCATCACATCATGGGACGGAATAAAATACATGAAATATGAAAGTCATGGTAACACTGCTACCTATCCCTTCTGGAGAAAAGGCGTGAGTCAATGTATTACTGTACATAATGTACATAAGTATCATATACAGAATTTAGCTTATTTTAGTCTTTTTGTAAGAAAAATGTATTTAAGGATTTTGACAGCCTCCGTGGCGCAGGCGGTTAGACGCCGCCTGTGAAACGAGAGGCCGCGGGTTCGATCCCCGCACCGAGAGAAATGTTTGTGCGGCCCACAAATATTTCTCTCGGGTCTGGGTGTTTGTGAGACCGAAAAGTCTCTCGTAGTTCCTGATACCCACGACACAAGACTCGATCTTAGTGTGGGGTCAGGACTATGTATGTGACTGTTGGGTGTTGTTTATTTATTATTTATTTATT
This sequence comes from Hyles euphorbiae, assembly GCA_023078785.2. Taxonomy (NCBI): domain Eukaryota; kingdom Metazoa; phylum Arthropoda; class Insecta; order Lepidoptera; family Sphingidae; genus Hyles; species Hyles euphorbiae. The sequence goes on from CM041049.1 coordinate 7,171,550, forward strand.
TATTCATTTGTTTTCGAATGAATGGCGACACAAGCATGCCACTCGTCTGATGGTTAGCGATACGACCGCTCTTGGACAATAGAAAATCCAATAAACCATGAATTACACAGCAACGCTTGGTATTGCACTGTGCTCGCATAATCAATATCTACAGCAAGGTAGCCAACTCGCAATAGGCCAGCGTGGACTAAATGACCTAATCCCTCTCCATCCTACTCTTGTCTGTAGAAGAGGCGTTTACCCTACTGTGGGAAGTATTTAGGCAGAAACAGATAGCAAGGTTGAGGCACAATGTAATGTTAATGAAGTCGCTGAATGCAGCCCACTCCTAATAGGCTACTAGGGATATACTTTGGGCAGGCCTATTTTTAGTTGGAGACTTCCTAAGTTTTAAAAAGACATCTAAAAAGCATTAAATTACCAATCCATCATACCGCTAAGATTAAAATGAAAAATTTTCGTATATATTTCATACCCAGTTAATATATTACTAGAACATGCAAACTAGAAGGATATTCTAAATTATCTCCGCTTTAAAATGAAATATGCCTGTTCCTTATTAATCGTGGCTCGTGAGTTGCACTGCAGGGAGCGGTTAAACGAGGCCCGGGCAAGGCAACTTCTGCTACGGTTAAGCTTTAGTAATAACATAAGTGCATGCACTTCAACTGGATATTATATGGAGTTAGGGAATCTGAAAGGCATGTCCCTCAAACTTAGCCACAAGTACGACGGTATGTAGGTAGGACGTTAGGGTTGACGAGACATGATTTAAAACTATATTCTTTGGATAAAAATGTAGTTTTACTGGGGGATAGGTACCACCACAATGTCTACTTCTCCAGCTAAACAGCAAATGCAATGTTGTGTTTCGGTTTGAAGGACATTGTAGCCAGAGTAACTACTGGACATATTGAGAATTACATCTTATATCTCAGAATGGCGAGCGCAGTGGAATTCCAAATGAATCACATCATTTATATCCATGAGTTGTCGTATTTCTTATCACCAGGCAAACGGCGTGTACGTCTTGCCATTGATTAGAATAGAAAAAAATACATGGTGTCGCAGCTTCTCATAGGGGCAGGCAGAGAATATGGAAGTTTTGAAAAATCATTAATAGCTAGTAGGCCCCACGTAAGCAATAGGATGTTTCGGTTGGTATTGCAGCTTCATCGAATGCCAAGTATGTAACTGATGTTGCTTTCTGTTTTGAACCATATTAAAGGTGTAATAGCATAACATAATTTGTGCCCGATATGGCGATATCCTCATCTTCTATTACATCGTGAAGTGGAACATGCAAGACGAAACACGGGTGTCCTAGTAGCGCCTCCTTTTCTAGGACACCTAATGTAACGGGGTGTGGAACGAAATGCTGAGCTTGATAATATTATCTAGGTTCTGAATAGTTTGTTACTTATGGGCAGACGCGACACGTATCATCACGCGAGAGACCTACTTTTTTCACTCTTCGAACATGTGCGAAATTGAAAACGGCCGGAGGTCCAGATTCACAATAATTTGTCTCAGCCCATATACGTCTGCAGGACACGGGCCTCCTCTACAACCGAGAGTACGATTTGGAGTGGTTAGGTTAGTCCACGACGCTGGCCTAATGCGGCTTGTGGACTTTACTTACCAAAAATTCAGACAAATTGCTATGGTATGCAGGTTTCCTCACGATGTTTTCCTTCACCGATATAGTGCGTGTTGATAGAAATTATCATATTATGATTGTGAAAATTCAGAGGTCTGTCCTGGGGTCTGAACCCGCGACCACCTTGAGCATGTGGGCAGTCCCGTCTTGTCCATTTACCAACAGGTCAGCACGTATTTGCTTTTCACTATTATTTCTTGTTTATTGTAATTATAATACAAAAGTGGGTAGTTATATCTTCGGTTGCCTTCTGCTTGGGCTATTTTATTCCAGTTTCGTGCGAGCTTTCGAAAGCGGGGAGCGTGTTCCACTTTTAATTTGATTTAAATCTAATACATTTGTGTATCGTGGGCAATCTAGTGATTTATTTTTTAGTGAAGTATTAGCGTATTCTTGTTAACGCTGACCATAGAGCCTCACGGGCGGAATACTAGTGAGTTTCTTAATCGTATTTATATTTTATCTGTATATTTTTTATTCACGCAGTACAATTCGTGTCAATCAATCATTAAAATTGGAAGGTTGTTTTGCGTGCATGTTATGCAAAAGTGGGTAGTTTTGCGGTCGTTTGCCTCAGGTTTGTGTTATTTTATTCGAGCCCCTTGTGCGGTGATCGTGAGTACCGTTGTGCTGAGTTGCTAATCTAATACATTTGTGTCATGAACTATTTAGTGTAAATTAGTGTTTAGTGATATAGTATATACCATAGTGATTTGTAAAATTTCTATGGTATGTAAGTCCGCCAACCCGCACTAGGCCAGCGTGGTGGACGATATGGCCTAACCACTCTCAATCGTACTCTCGATTGTAGAGGAGGCCCGTGCCTTGCAGTGGGACGTATATGGGCTGATACAGACAGATACAGTGTTTAGTGAATCAATGTGTTGTTATTGACGCTGACCATCGAGTTTCGTGAGCGGGATATCGGTGAGTTTGATGACGTCATTTATATATTATCGTTAATTACAATTTGTGCAATTCATATAAATTGAATGGTAATGTTGTGTGCGTTCAAACGAGAAATATTTTAATGGGTGTGCGTATTAAAACATTTTGGTTATTAATTAATACGTCGGTTGAACATGCTTGACATGGGGGTCTTCACCAATATTTTGTCGAAGCCTTCTTTAAATGAGGCTGGTGCGTTGTTGAATTTTTATGCATCATTAATAAAAAAAAATCCTCCGAACTAGCCGATTGAGTTCCCTCGTTGAATATGGCTGGGGATGGTTTTGCCAATATATAATGGAAGTATTATTTTGCCGATTGTAATTGTTTACGGTACGATGCTGACGTATCTTAGATGGATAAACGTTCCTAAATAAAAAGGGATAAAAATCCTAGAAAGCATTGTATGTTTTTTAAACGCAGTCTTCAATATAGTTCATTGGTAGGTTGTATAATGTCTCAATATTTTTTTTAATCAAGCTACAGATATATACAATGAATGATCACTATAAACGGTATAAGTATTGGTTCCGAATGTGCTTTAGGTACGTTTTCCTTTTCACAATTGTTATCGATTTCCGGTCCAGGACATAAAATGATTAATTACTTAAATTGTCAGTATAGTTATTATGAAGTTATTGTTAATTGATTTACAAATTACGGTACATTGTACCGTAACAGGGTATCTCAAGACTGCTACCGAAAACGAAGCCGGGTGGTAGTTTTAGTGACTTCAGACACATTGCAACAGAAAATGTTGAAAAAAAAAACCGACGATTTTTTTTTGTAATTTTTTTCCTATGGTCGTATTTGGATGGCAAATTCATTATTTTCCTAATATAATAGTGTATACCCTTTTATTTATAAGGACTCTAAGTTATAACAGAGTTTAAATTATTATTTTTTTTTTTTTTTTTTATTATTTAAAGTCGCTTTTTAACATCTAAGGTCATTAACGACTACAACAATTTACATAATACACTTATTATATTAATTTATAAATATTAATCAATTTCAGATAACAAATAGTTTGCTTGTAACCTTTCTCATTTAAACATTCTTCTAAGGTACTTAGTAAGTTACATTGTAGTTTCTCATTCATATAAGCTGAACAATTAATATCGAAAAGGTGTGCCACAGTTAAATCCAGTCCACATTTGCATATATTTTTATTAGATTTAGTTATCAAATGAATATGTGTTAAGTTTGTATGTCCTATGCGTAATCTTGTATTAATAACTTGATCTTTCCTGCAGTTGAATGTCATATCATTTTTATTAAATATAGAATTTCTAATACCAAAAAGTTTACTTCTGTTGTTTGTTTTCCATTTAATGTCCCAAAAAAGTTTAATAGCATGTTTGATATGGTTTTTAATTTCATCTGAAGTTGATTTAATTGAGCTGTCGATCTCATTTTCTTCCGTAGCCATTCTAGCTTCCTTATCTGCTTTATCATTGCCTAATATGCCTTGGTGGCTTGGAATCCAGATTAATTCAAATTTGAAATTTCTTTGTAGTAAATCGATCATTTTTTGTTTGATTTCTATGATTAGTGGATGTATGTTATTAATATTTTGTAAAGCTGTTAAAACTGATTTGGAATCTGTATATATAACATATTTTTCTAAATTCGATTTATCATAAATTAATTCTAAACTCTTGAGTATAGCTATAGCTTCACAACTGAAAATAGAAAAGAAATCATAAAGCCTATATTTATAACATCTATCTTCAAATATGATTGCACATCCTGTTTTTCCGTTCAAAACTGAGCCATCAGTGAAAATCGATTTCCAGTTTTTAAATTTGTAATTCATTTCATTAAATAGTGCTTTATAAACACATCGTGGTGTATTATTTTTACAGTGTTCTGTAAGATCAAGATTAATGGGGAAATCATTTTTAACCCAAGGACCACAAGTGAGCAATTTATTCGTAATAACAGGGGGGGTGGTTAGTTTTAATTCATTTAAATAATTAGCTACTCTAATTTTTAATGGTTTTGCTAAATTAGGACGAAATTGGAATTCAGTTTCTGTTGTTGATAAATTTGTGTAGGATTTGTAAGTAGGATTTTCAGGGTGAGATAGTAATTTTGTTCCGTATGATATAGCTAACGCCTTTCTTCTTAAGCTTAGTGGCATTTCTCCAGCTTCAGCCAAAATGCTGCCTACGGGACTGGTTTTAAAGGCACCAATACTAAGACGAAGAGCAGTGTTTTGTACACTTTCTAAGGTATTTAATGTTCGAATTTTAGCCGAGTCGTAAAGTATTGAGCCATAATCTATTTTTTGTCTTACTAGAGCACAGTATGTTTTGATCAGACATTTTTTATCGGATCCCCAAGTTGTCGATGATAACATTTTAACTACATTTAGTCTTTTGTTACATTCTGATTTTAATTTATTTATATGAGTAATCCAAGTCATTTTCCTATCAAATGTCATTCCCAGAATTTTTAAATTATCTACTTGATTAATATAATGTTCATTTAGCAACAAATTTATGTTTCTCTCTTTCCTTTTTTTATTAGAAAAAATAATATATTGTGATTTTGTTTGTGAGAATCGAAATCCAGTTTCCATTGACCAGTTTTGCAGTTTGTTAAGTGTATTTTGAATTAATTTTAACGTAGGTTTAAGTGTTCTACCACTACAGGTAATTGTCAGATCATCAGCAAATAAAAATCCTTTTACTGGTTTGTCGACGTATTTGAGAACATCATTAATAGCCAACAGAAACAGAATTACGCTAAGCACTGAGCCCTGAGGAAGCCCATTTTCTATGGAGATTGAGTTCGACAAAACATCGTTTACTCTTACTTTTATAGTTCTTTGCGACAAAAAGTTCCTGACAAATGCGAGAGTGTTACCTTTAATATTAAGGTCTTGTAATATTGTAAGAACCCTGTGTTTCCAGACCATCTCATAAGCTTTTTCTATATCTAACGCTACGGCTACTACACAATGATCTATTGCAAAAGAGTTAAGTACTTCACTTTCTATGTTAATTAAGTGGTCTATTGTTGATCGAAATTGTCGAAAACCATACTGAAAAGGTGATATACATTTATTTGTTTCGATATACCATCTAATTCTTCTGCTTATAATTTTTTCAAGTATTTTACAGAGATTACATGTCAAGGATATGGGTCTGTAACTTGATTTGGAACTTGAAGGTTTTCCTGGTTTTAGAATCGGAATTACTAATGCTTCTTTCCAGCTATCTGGAAAAGTCTGTTTTTCCCATATATAATTATACAAATCAAGTAAATATTTAATTCCGGTTTGAGGTAATTGTTTAATCATAATATTCGAAATATTATCTGGTCCTGGGCTAGTATTTCCTATTTGAGAGAATATCAGTAACAATTCATGCATTTGTATTTTTTGATTGATAGGGTTAGAGTTATTGCTTATATCAAAGGTAGATCTATCTTCAATGCTATTTTTATAAGTATTAAATTGTTCATTGTAATTTTGTGAACCTGAATTTGCTGCAAAAGTTTGAGCTAAAATAGAGGCCGTTTCCCATGGTTTTGATGTCAGAGTTCCATCAGATTTTTCTAATATAATAGTGTTCCATTTTGTATTACGATTACTAACTTTTTGTATCTTTTGCCACATTTCTTTCACTGATGTTTGACTACTTACAGATGCTACCCAGTTTTCCCAGTATAGTTTTTTACTCTCTTTAAGGATTCTTCTAGCGTAAGCTCTTTTCTTTTTATATTCAATCTTGTAGTACGTAGAATTTTGATCATTACTAGAATGTCTTTTATATAATCTGAAGGCTTTTTTTGATTTTTTTATTGCAATTTTACATTCATTGTTCCACCAAGGTAAGTTATTTTTTCTAATGATTCCAGACGTCTGTGGTATAGATTTTTCTGCTGCATCCAAGATGACTTTAGTAAAAGTTTGTACAATATCATTAATAGAAGAATCAAATATAGGGTCTAAATTTATTAAACTAGGTATATTTTCATCGATTTCACTACGAAATTTGAGCCAATTTGCATCTTCAATTTTCCACCTTTTAGGTAATTTCATATTACATTGTATTTCCCTGGAGATATTACATTTAATTGAGATCGGAAAATGGTCACTGTCATATAAATCTTCTAAAGCGTTCCATTCAAAATATGATGCTATATTTTGTGAAGCAAAAGTTAGATCTATGTTGCTAGTAAGACCGGTATTGCTATTAAAATGTGTAGGTTTATCCATATTTAACAACAATATATTATCCTGACCGTCTAGCCATTTCGCTATAATTTTACCCCTATTGTCACATTTTACCGAACCCCAATAAAAATGATGGCTATTAAAATCTCCTAGGATGAGAAAAGGTGGCGGTAACTGCATAACTAAGTCATTAAAATCATTAATATTTAACAATTGACTGTTTGGCAGGTAAATATTGCATATTGTAATTGGTAGAGGAAATTTTGTTTTTATTGCTATTGCTTCTAACTGTGTATTTAATTTAATTTCTTCTGGTAATGTATGAGATTTGATATAAGTAGCAACTCCACCACTGGCCCTAGAACTTTGCGATCGGTTTTTGTAAAAATGTTCGTAACTTGTTAATGAGCCGCAATGTTGATTACTAAAATTTGTTTCTTGTAAACAAATGCAAACTGGGTTCAACTGGCATATTAACAATTTTATGTTTTCTAATCTCTTATAAAAACCATTAACATTCCATTGTAATATATCCATAATAATTAATATTTTATAATGTATATAATTGATAATTTAATATGTGTATATAAATGTATAAATTAAATGCTGAAAAACGTATATACGATTTATAATATTTAGTGGAATTGAATTTTAAAACCTTTAGTTGAGAGATGTATCAGGATCTGTGTCTGAAGTCATGAAGGGGACAGGGTTCATTATTTCTTGTAGTTTTCTTGTCAAACGAGAGCATCTGTTTTTTAGTCCTTTGTTCATCTTCCCATGTAACTTATTACACATGTTAATTAGGCCATTTATGTTGTCAGTATATGAATATACCAGTTCTTTAACATTTTGTTTTCCTCGGGCGTTATCTAATAAACTTATAAATTGATCTAAACTGATAGGGAATGGTGGGTTCAATTCTATGATACTCCTCTCAACGTCTTTCCATACTTCTTCTTCTGTTCTTCGGTCATTTTTCTTTAATTTTTTCTTCGCATTAACTTTAATAACATCTATATCATCTAGTGATAAATTACTACTTGTTTCATCAGTTTCGTTTTCTATTATATCTGATTCATTTTCTTTTGTAACCTGTGGTTTAGAGAGTTGCGTATTCGAAGCTTCACTAATTGTAGGAGAACGAATGCGTTTTTTACCTTTTTGATTTGACTGGGTTAGTTTTGGGTATTCTTCCATTATAGGTGCAGGAAAAACAAAATCTGTGGGTAAGTTGTCATTTCTCTCAAAAATTGTATTTATTTCTTCCGCTGCTATAGGATCGTTAATATCATTTGGCTGTGAGGTAGTTAATTTTTGTGGGCAATTTTTTGCCAAATGACCAGTTGTATTGCATGAGAAGCATTTGAGGGAATCAGTAGATACGTAAATCCAATAATTTGTACCTTCATAATTAATTTGAAAAGATTCAGGAAGATGTTTCTCATCCTCGGGAGAAATAAACAATTGCCGTCTAAAACTTAATATATGCGAGAAACCTGGATCCGTCACACCAACTTTCATAAAGGTTATAGGAGACATAATTTTTATATTCAATTCCTGAAACTTTTGTTCGATGACAAGATGAGGTATAACGGGGCAGACGTTTGATAACACTATTCTTTTATTTCTAGTAATTAACGGTTTTATTTCGAGCACATTTTCTTTGATAGTAATTTGTTTTCTTTCTTCTGTAAGGCTATCAGCTGTCTTTTTGGAATCTAAATATACACATACTCGTGCGTTTGATATTCGTGATATAAATCTAATTGCGTTTGCTGGAATTATAGACGACAGTGAGATAAGATATTCCCTCAGTGTTATTCCGTCAATTGAATCGAGTATGACAGCTTGATCTTTCTTTGGAAAACATGTTGTCGATGCTACATTTGCATAACTAGTAACTTCAGGTTGTGATTGAGACTTTGGGTGTTGTTGAGACGGTGGGGTGGAGTTCATTTCAGCACGAAGGGCCTCCTGTTACCAGGAGGTACCCTTATATTGCACAACTTTAAATTATAGTTTTTAAACACTCAACGCGTAACTAATACAAAACAACACGATAACGAGCGGTGTGTAACACGTGCGACCGCAGTGATTACCCGCGCATTACTGTTTAAATTATTATTTTAGCAAAAACTATGGATATAAGCACCAAAAAATTACGATATTTAAAAAATCATAAAAAAAAAAAAATTGTCTCCGTTTTTTGCGAAAATTTTAGTTGCATTGTGTTTGTACTCACTAAAACTACCACCCGGCTTCTTTTTCGATAGCAGTCTTGATATACCCAGTATTAGATGATTAATTGTACAAATATTCTTACATATTGTTACTTCATATTATACGATTTATGATACTGAATTTATAATATTATGATTATTAATATTTAAATCTCCAGTTGCTTAATTGATCTCACCCGATCACATAAAAGACGGTAACAATATGTAAAAAAGTTAGTTGTTCAATATCAGTTCGACAAGAAATAAGTGAAAGTGAGTCCCAATTGATGTAAGTACTATTTGATCAAAAACTGTGTGTATAATTGTGTAATAAAATCTGTTGGAGAATCAAAGTCGTCTCGCTGCCCGAAACCATCCTGACCAACACTTCACACAATATAGCGAAACCAATACCTACTTAGTTCGTCAGCTAGTTTTCGTGTAACAATATGGAACATTGTTTCGAAAACAGCCGGCGATACAACAAATATTGACAACGACAAGAACAAGTATCCTAAAGTAACAACTCGCTGGGTTCTATTGTCAGTAGACTACATCGAGCATATACATCGAGCATTAGGTTATATGCTCGATGGTAGACTACTAGACATGCTATTCTTTAACTGGATATGTCCGTTTGTAAATATATGATTTATACCCAAAATCATTCTCATAATCCTGAACCCACAGTAACGTACAAGCCTTTCAACGTAGGTGTCATAAACTATGAGGGACTTGTTGATCTGATAAAACCCAGATATGAAACATGCATTTATTTATAGGCCACAATTAAAAAAATTGTCTTCGTGTGGGATCCCCGGCTTCTCGTTTCACAGTCGGCATTTAATCACTTGTGCTGTAATTTCTTCTCATAATACCATGATCACTGGCTGATTTCATTTTTAAATAATAATTGGAAACGCTAAGCATTACTAATAAAACTTTACACATTCTAGATTCGAAATCACCCATCATTAATTTTACGCTAAATATAGTCACACTAAAACCTCCTTAGTCCTCACATATTCCAAATTTAAAAACATTTGAAATAACGTAATTAAACTTTAAAGTGTTAGCAATTGACAATAACAATTGCTATCGGCAAGGCGAGAAACAATGTCAAGTTAGTTTTTTGTCGTCTCCGCGGAGACCTCTCGGCGTCACGAGGCTATTTGTCGATCTGATTGCAGGGCGGCCGCCTCTTTGTTTGATCACATTCGCCGTAATCCAATATTTCGTTCGGGATCTATCGGCAAGAGTATGGCGACCAATACTGGATTCTGTGGGGAATAAAATATTTATTTTCTGTAGGAAATAAGGTGGTAAAGAATGTAAAATGTATTATCGGAGTGATATACTTGCATGAAGGCATACTGTTTATGAAAATAGAACAATAGGCCAATTATTTTTAATCTACGTTTAAAATATATTATCTACATTTTATATATTTTTTAAACAAGATCACTAAACAATGTCGGCAGCAAAAGTAGGACACAGGTTAATAAAATCGAAATGTAATATGAAATTCTACTATTTCTATTATAGAAAATTCTTTATTAATTAAGTACGACCATTTATACTTGACCATTTATACTTGACCATTTATACTTACTAAGTGCGTGGTGGCCTGTTGGTAAACGGACCAGACGCGGCTGCCAACATGTGCACGGTGGTCGCGGGTTCAAATCCCAGGGCACACCTCTGACTTTTCGGAGTCATGTGTGTATTGATAGTCAATCACCACGCACTAAAATGGTGAAGGAAAAACATCGTGAGGAAACCTGCATACCATAGCGATTCATAAGAATTTATATGGTATGTAAGTCCGCCAACCCGCACTAGGCCAGCGTGGTGGACTATATGGCCTAACCACTCTCAATCGTACTCTCGATTGTAGAGTAGGCCCGTGCCCTGCAGTGGGACGTATATGGGCTGATCCAGATCCAGATCCAGATTTATACTTGATTCGTCAATAAAATACGGTAGGTCGGATCTAACTGATTTAGTACTAATATACCGGCGATAATTATTGTATACCGTTGATACTTATAACTAAGGTATGCATATTCACTTATTAAACCGTTTGCAATATCTACACATATAAATAAAATTGAAGTGTCTGTTTGTAAAGTGAAAATTAAAAAAATTGTCCAACTACATATCGTTATATACACGATACCTATAACGAAAATGACCTTAGAATGCCCAACAGGGTCCACATTGTACCTTTTATAAAATGTTAACATCTTTATAACATGTGGTGTGCAATAAAGATATTGAGGATTGAATTTTTTTGTCTGTCTGTCTGTTTGTTCCGGCTAATTTCTGAAATGCCTGGACCGATTTTGACGGAACATTTATTGTCAGGTAGCTGATATTATAAGGAGTAACTTAGGCTACATTTATTTTAGAAAAAAATCTTTTATTTTAGAAAAATAAAGATTTTTTTAAATTCCACGCTAACTAAATCGCGGGTACTAGTCTTACAATAATATGCACCATAAGATAATTTACTAAATCGATGTACATTAAATACTTATAAGACGACACACCAGCACCATTTTCAAAGTAGCGTCTTCACTTCACACCCCTGTATCAAAGACTTTTGCTTTACGCTCAAGTAGCTCTTCATTGCTTTTCTTAGCGGTAATTAATCAAAGTTTACAAATGATAAAGATGTTCATTACATTGTGGTCGACTTGACTGAACAGAAAGCGTTTCTTAAGGAAAATGAAGGCAATATTTGTATTTAGATAACTGAAATTACAATCCAAGTCCTTCGTGCGATAATATCATACCACTATATTTTTTTAGCGCAATCTATTTTTTTTTTAATTTTCCTTACATCTAGAAAGCATCTACAACATTGATTGAAAGTGGATTGTCGGACTATCAAAATGGAAGAGGTAAAGGGTAAATTGAGAAAACAGGAAAGCCCTATTGAGTCCTTGGCAATCTTTTTTTTTTTTTTCAATGAATGACGAGACGAGCGTAACATTCGCCCATGGATAGAAGCCAAACCAAAAAATACCATGAATTATAAAGCAATGCTTGGCATTTCACTGCGCTCGCCATCCTGAGTCATAACATGTTAAGTCTCAATATGTCCAGTAGTTATATGTTTGGTTATTTGGTTATCTCACTCACCGATATAAACACAATAACAAAACCACCGTTTCTCATTGTCTTTCTTGTCAATATTTAAACCCACAAATTCTGTGAGGTGTCAACCCTAGGTTACTTAGACTTTATCTTCTCGAATGTAAATCCTTATACAAAACTCCCGAACAAGAATTCACCAAATAAGCTTATCGGTCATAATTAAATACGACTGTATATTTTAATAATATATTGAAAATACTACCAGTATTATGCAATTATTTATTTAATAAAATTATTACATACAGTGAATAAAAGTAAATAAATGCAGCGCCGAAAATATTATGCAATTATGCGTGTAAATTATTCCGCAAATATTATAATTATGAATAACCGTATTTATTTGTAAAGAAAATGTAAAAAAAGTATTAAATAATGAATTTATACAATAATTATTGTTTACAATTTAAGAGCTGAAAGAGGTTTGTTTGAATTTCAGTATTTGACTCCCTATAATTTTGTTTACAAGTCACATTATTTCTACAACTTATCTAGGCCCAACTGTTCAAACAAAATTAATTTTATATTCAATCTACTATAAAAACATTTTATAAAACAATTCGACGAAATAAAAAGAAGAGAGAATAGAAAAAAATATATATAATAATCCAGATTATCTCGTTCACGGCTCGACGAAATTACGATTTCATACACACGCGAGCACGTTACGCGGAATATTCTTTTGAAAATGTATCAAAATACTGAAAACTCAATTGCATTGCTAGTCTGTCGGATTAGGATAATAAGATTACGCACATAACACCATTCATACAATTTATATTCATTGAATCGCACCGATCTCAGCGGAGGGGATTAACGGAACGCAGTTATTTATGGGCTTACTGCCGCTTTGCCGTCTTTGCGAGTACATTTTTACAGCACTAGGGAAACAGCTTTATTCGTGCTGCAGTTTAGAAGTACACTTTAAAAAGTTGCCTCAAGTGGGTATCAATACGTGAACCCCGTTGTACACAGCTAAAATGATATGGAATAGACCTGAAATAAAATATTTTTTGACATGTTTCATCGCGTTAAAAATTTGTTTTGTTTCTGTTACTATTAAATTTCTATTGTTTTAAATTTCAGTCAGAACATTCTGTGATAGTTAGTCGGAGAGTGAATTTATGATTAAAAATATTCTCCAACACCGCACTAAGATCAAATCTTTTGTCGTAGGTATCAGAAACTACGAGACTTCGGTCCCACAAATACCAAAACTCGAAACAAATAAATATTGATCTCATAAATATTTGTCTCCAAAAATCCCTGACGTTTCACAGGTGTTTAATCAACTGACCCATGGAGGCTGTCAAATACGTGTATCATATCTATCTATAATCTTTCCATTCACCCCAATCACCTCGTGATTCCAAGAATTATTCAGTCATATGAAAATTAAATGCAGCAATGAATACAAATGAAATTCAACAATGTTTAGAAAATAAAAACACTATTTCCAAACACGGAAACTACAGACAAGCATATTTACGTTTTATTCTTTCTCGAATAAACATTTCATATAAACGCGCAAACATTTGGCGAGCCGACTACATGCAGTGTACAGGCCGTTTTTAAAATGCAAACAGTGTGAATTATGTCTCTATCTCGTATAAGTTTTGATCGTGATGTAATTTACGGCGTAGTGTACATTGTTCGAAGTATTTGAACCAATGACTTACCTTTTATATACAAGCATTTTTCGAGCTTGTATCTCAGTTTGTATTAGGACACATTTCCTTAAAGTCTTAGAACATTGAGATATTATACTAAAGCGGACATCTCGAACAAAATTTCTGCGTATTGTGCGTGTACACGGGAACCCAGTGAAGCGAGAGGGAAGATAACGTTACTGCGTAGGCGTGACAGAGACAGAAATAGAAGGAGCGGTACGGTACCGTTCATTTTGTTTCAAACATTTTGTTTGCAGTGTCCCCTCTAGTATACTATCTTAATGTCTTTAAACTAAATATTTTTTTATGTGATCGCACAATGATTTTATCTACTTTTACATCAAGTTGCAACTTATCGTAAGATGTATTATGGCTACAACGATAAAACTATGCTGACCTGCGGTTTTGTGACGTTCATGTGCCGTTTTTCTCATTCCGAAGCGATCGTTTCGTAAGACCAATATTAAATTAAATATTATTTTGCGGTCTTAGATATAAAATGATCACAACCATATTTCCAGTACGATTGTACATTATTGAGAAATATCCTTGAGCTTTTGTCATGAATATTAATTACGGTATCGTTCGAGGTATTCCGTTGTAAGGAATAAGTGAATGTCTAATTAATAATTTAAATTCCATTCATAACCAGCGGTATCGCCTTTACGTTGTCTCGGTCAATATAGCTTAACCAAATTTAGATCCAAATTCAAACGAATTAATTGTGGAATAATTATTATATTCATCCTTAAAAATCTCACATAAATCTTTACTGTTCTATACGGACCTTCTCAAAGATTTTAAACTCATGTTTCATTGGCAACTGGAAATAATTCTTTTTTAAAATATAAAAATACCGAAAATTGAGAAATTGTCGTGTAATCAAAATGTACGAATAATTCATTCTTATTGTATACTATACGCTACACTTTGCTTAATTTAAAAAAACAAATACAAGTCACAGATTGTTTTTTAAGAACAAATAAATATATTTCATTTAATTTTAATATATTTCTATTTTCTTTACATACACATGAGGTAATCCAAATTTACTATATTTTTTTGTAATTTTATTGTTTCGTAATATATTAAACTTGACCTTTATTAGCGACTGTTCTTCAATCCGCTTTATTTTTAGCTGTTCCTCATTACATATATTTAATTTGCGACGTATACTGTTAGGTTAAATTAATATGTGATATTGTAACAAGAAGTTGTAAAATTTTTGTTTTCGGAGTAATTTAAATGTAATAAAATAAAACTTGGCAGTTAAGATGCATTCCCAAGATGGTGTGCCTTAATTAAGGGAATATTTTTTAATGGTTCAAAATCACAAATTGTTAGTGCGAAAAAAGGACGACTTATTTTGTCAACTAAATAATAACGTAACTACTTTAATAAAAATGATATAAGAGCGCATTGGGCACATATGTTTACAGACTTTCTGTGAAAATTTTGTATGTATGAATGTTGATTATTGTTTCACATAAAACCGGCTTGATCAATTTTGATAAAATTTTCTAGCTGACACCCTAGATCAACGGCGAATTCAGTGGGGAAATCATGGGCTCATGATCCAGATGGCTTCAAATTGACAGTAGGTATTTATTATCTTTGTTAATAAAATTTATAAGTATAAGAAATTTTATGTGTGTCGTCGTTATATAATGTAAAAAACGCCAAATAATAATTATATTGTTGATATAGACTGGACTCAAAAACTATCTGCACCGGGACGAAGTCTAGCCCGACTGCTAGTTTTAAATACAGTGAGCCTTTATCAAGTGTTTATTGACCTAGATAATTTTTCCAGAAAGCTTATACGATCGAAGATGTCTCTCGGTAATAAAAACAGGCTAAAAATATCCTAACATCGCAATATAAACCAACGAATAAAAATGAAGTAATGTGGACATTCAGATGTTACTCCACTTCAAAACTCGGGAGCATCTTATATGAGAATCTTAAATCCTATTACCTTTCAATATAAGGACACATTTCCTTGCGAGCCTTTTTCCCGACGGTAATTGAATTTTTTTTTTTTTTTTTTTTTTTTTATAATGGCCTGGCATAGTGGCGGCATTGCACCTGATGGAAAGTGTCAATGCCGCCCAGGCAGAGTATCCATTGGCATCGGACGGCAGTCCCATGCCAATGGAAACAATTATGCCGGCCTGCTTAGGTGCCTCTTCACACCACGGCGGAAGGACCCGGGATTGTAGGAAGGAGGGAACACGTGCGCCGGCAAACAATTCCACAGCCTGACGGTGCGGCACAGAAACGAATTTGAGAACCGTTTGGTTCGCGCCGGGATGGTGTGGACCGTCAAGCTATGGCTTCGCAAGCCAGCACGCGTGGTTCTGGTTAGGAATGGAGAGGAGGGGAGCAAGTTGAACAATTCCTCAGAGCACTCACCGTGATACAGGCGGTAGAACACGCTTAGAGAGGCGACATCTCTCCGGAGTTGTAGCGACTCCAAGTTGCTCGTAACGTCTGCATCATTCACAATGCGGATGGCCCGCCGCTGCAATCCATCCAAGGCATCGAGCAGGTACTGGGCGGATCCATCCCAGAGGTGCGAGCAATACTCCATACCCGGCCGGACCTGCGCTTTATATAAGCGGCAAAGCTGACCGGGCGTGAAAAACCGACGCACTCTGTTCAGGACTCCAACCCTGCGTGATGTGGCAGTTATTACGCCCTCGATGTGATTCCTTGGATTGAGATCACAGCGGATATCCACACCAAGGATACACAGGTCATTCCGCACTGAGAGGGGAGTACCCTGAAGAATGGGGAGGGGAGAGAACGGGGATTTTTTGCACGTGAACGCACACACCTGGGTTTTCCTGGCATTGAACTCAACCATATTCCTGGAACCCCATGTAGAAATGAGATCCAAGGTCCGGTTGAGCTCAATGACAAGATCTTCGCGTCCCTTCACAGTAATTAAAAAAAGATTGGTTACATTTTCGCGGCAGCAGCGACAGTGAAATGTTCGGTTATTGTAGGAAAATTCCTTGTAATTCTCTGGTACTGACATAATGTAGTCAGGGAGCTCAGTTATTTTACGAGAAAAATTTGTTTTAAATGTTACCAGTGTAAAGACAATTTAATGTTTTGTACCATTCATTTAAAAAATACTGCCTTGGCGGCGTGGTTGTACTAGGGTGCGGTTACAAAGCCGAGGTCTTGGGTTTGAATCCCGGATTGGGCAAAGTGACATTGTATTTTTCTATTCATTATCTGTCAGGTCGTCCGTCCACCTTATAGGCGGACGTCCGATATATCGCTTGCTTGTACGTGGCTTTATTGATCCTTAATAATCACAATAAGCATAATTTTTTTCTTTTCATAATTTTAAATTAATCTATTACATAATGAAGTATTAGTAATTCTTTTTTTAGTATGTATTTATTGCGTTTCTTTCACTATTATTATATGTTAGTAAATTAGGTTCCAACAAATTTAGTTATAAGGGCCGGGGGGCCGCCTTTGGAGGTGAAACCATAATTTTCCAAGTTTGTTATTAAAAATTAGAAATAAACATGAATATTTCTTTTTTCACATGCAAAGTAGGTACGTACACGAGTTATTTCCTCATAAAGAAGATATAATTAGCCACGATCGCTTAACATTCTTAGGAAATAGTAAATACATTGCTTATATTTCCTGGATATATGATAGAGGATAAGCGATGTAAAAAACAAGTACCCTATTCACGGGCGTAGCCACGGTGGGGCAGAGTGGGGCACTTGCCCCACCCTGGCTTTGACCTGTCAGGTACCTAACCAACTCTAAAAAAATAAATTATCTAGGTAAAGTACTGGGCATGTGAGCAATAACAAAGTATTTAGGATAATTCGAATTATAAACACAGATACAGGGTGTTATAGAAGAATACCGTGGGCACAGTTTGCTAATTACATATGGTTTAAGACTGCTGCCCCACCCTGATCCCACGGCTGGCTACGATCATGACCCTATTATATACGCTCTTTGTAGAATAGGAAATCGGAGTTTCTAATAATTAATTATCCTTTAATTTAATATTATCATTATCTTTAGCCCCAAGACGTACATGATTAAACACTAAAATACATACTTATTGGTAATTTTATAAAACGCAATTTTTAGTCATTTATTGGAAGAGTCGGTAGGGGTCGACCTGACCGAACATACACCATCCAAATCGGTAATACCCTCAACAAGGGTCAGGTTAAAAGTACCCTGAACTGACGAGAATGCATGAAGACGTTGATAAAAGTGGATGAAGCGAAAGTAATATGTCAGGATCGAGCAAAATGGCGGTCTATAGTCTCTGCCTACCACTATGGGATACAGGCGTGACGATTATGTATGTATGTCATTTATTACTTTAATTGACAGTATATTTTATCGCGATTTATAAAAATTCTATGGTATGTAAGTCCGCCAACCCGCACTAGGCCAGCGTGGTGGACTATATGGCCTAAACACTCTCAATCGTACTGTCGGTTGTAGAGGAGGCCCGTGCCCTGCAGTGGGACGTATATGGGCTGATACAGACGATATTTTATCGTAGTATGTCGAAATAATATAATTCATGAATTCAAGTTTATTCGTATTTAACTGGATTAATTTAATATTAAATAAAAGTTTTGTTCACATATGCGTCTGGCCCGATCAGTGAGTTAGCTGTTGCCATCTCCTCTCTTACCAATTCCATCCTTCATTTTTCATAGCTGGGATCATAATATCTATTCTTCAAATCACTAAATACAATCTATTTTTTTTTCCTTTTTCTTATGATACTGATACGATCGCCATTTGTACTCTTATGTTAATTAATATTAGTATACCTTACGATTTATTTGGTGTACAAAAAAGAATAAAATAAATAAATAAATACACTACATTTGGCCAGATAAGACATTGTTCAAATGCTTCTATCGTAGTAACAGCTGATAGGCTACACAGTAGGTAAAAATGAACGAAAAATTGTTTACAAAACACGAAATTTACCAGCGCTTAGTTTAAAGCTCTTAGTCTAACTAGAAAAGCGGTGGAAAATCTTTATTCGCGCAGCGCTCGCCCCGTAGCGAACATTCCAGGCTCACGACCAATCGCGTCCGTCTTTTTATGACTCGATACCATTGTTGGAATTTCTTTTTAAAAAAGTTTTGTGGATTGTAAAATTTGAAAAATGAGCAAAAGAGCATTGTGTTTCTCTTAGCGGGTTCCCAGGTAGACAGATTCCACTCGCTTTCATATTGCAGATAGGAATGTTCCTCTTAAACTCGGTTTAAGTAGTTTTGGCTATGAGTTTTCTCATTTAGCAAGTTTGTAGCGTCTGTCCTGACTCCATTAAAACATTGTATCTTAAAACTGCATTAAGATTTAGGCGTTAAATGGAAATTTAATGTCCTCAAGATATGCATTTAGGGTCTTCGCTTTTGCGTTGCATTTCTGTATTCCGCTTTTAATATAATATTATTTGCAGGTATGGTCTAGTTACAAATACACTGGGATATTATGTAATTTATTTTTCGTCCAGGGTTGGGGCTGAAGAGTTCCGTTTCCGCATTATGGGTTGCGGGTTCATTTTCCGCACGAATTAATATTTGCGTCACAATAATGGCCTAGCTACTGATTGCCTACCCTATTTTGGTGCAAAGAGACCGTCCACAAATATATTATATTATAATTCATTATAAACCCGTATTTTATCCATTATATTATTCAAACCCATTTTATTTTAAAAATATTATGCTTCTCCTTAATCGCTATAATAAAAGCCGAGAATATTAGATCTGTTGAATTCAAATTTAATACGCCAATATAATTCGTTCGCGAATAACAAGGAAGCAGGGATAAAATACACGGACAATAGGGAGACAAATTGTGGCAAAGATGGTAATCGGCCGCCTCATGCCGAGCCATTTTGGCAACAAATTTTATCAATTAGAACAGTGGGACGTCTACAAATGAACTTAAATGGATGACTGTTTACAGGCTTCAAAGAGCATCGTCTCGATTTAATCCAAACCAAAACATTCCGCTAGAAGAAAGACAAGAAGTTTTCTGAATTGAAATAAGTAGGGTAATTGGAGGAAATCGAGCAATGTAAACTGAGTGGAGTATTATTTTCGGAACTAATTTCCAAATCAACTATAAGTCGAAGTTGAAATTTGAAGATTGGAAGATGGTTGTAGTATTACGGGTATTAAAATGTGAGGGAGAGAAAATGTTGTTTTCGTGTTGTATAAGTTGCAAAACTTTTTGAAAACATAGCATATAGAATTTTATTCGGTTAAAGTATTTCTCGTTGACATAAACATAAGTGTAACAATAGCATACGTGAAATGTTATTGTATTGGATCGGTCTTGATTTGATTGAGAATAATTCATAAGTCATCATTGTCATTATCACAAGGTCCAGTTTTCATAAATATCTGTATATACCGGGTATATCAAGAGTGCTACCGAAAACGAAGCTGTGTGGTAGTTTTAGTGACTACAAACACAATGCAACAAAAAAAATCTAAATATCGTGGAGTTTAGGTGGTAAATCCATAGTTTTTGCTAAAATAATAATATAAAGCTTTGCGTACCAAAGAGTCTTTAAAAATAAAAGGATGTACACTATTATTTATGAAAAAACTATGTATTTGTCGTCCTAAAACGACGATAGAAAAAAAATAACAAAAAAATCATCACAAATTTTTGCACAAAATTTAGTTGCATTGTATCTGAAGTTACTAAAACTACCACCCAGCTTCGTTTTCGGTAGCAGTCTTGATATACCCTGTATAAAGAGCGTGGTGGTCTGTTGGTAACGCGGCTGCCAACATGCTCACAGTGGTCGCGGGTTCAAATCACAGGTCACATCCCTAAATTATCGAAGTCATGTGTTTATCGATAGTCAATGACAATGCACTAAGATAGTGAAGGTAAACATCGTGATGAAATGTACATACGATAGTGATTCCTATGATTTTGTATAGTATGAAAAGTCCGCTAACCTACACGTCAGCGTGGTGGACTATGGTCTATATTCTCTCAATCGTACTCTCGATTATAGAGGAGGTCCATGCCCTGCAGTGGGACGTGCTGATGCAGATACAGATATTCTTTACGTGTTTTATCGAGCATGAATATCGAAATAGTAAGCTTTTTAGGTCACAGATTACGGTCGTCAATGTAGCCATACAAAATATGATGGATTGTAGCGTAAATTAACCAGATAAAGGGAAAAAAAAGCTATGCGTTCTTCTTCGCGTAGAACGCTTTCATTTTTCAACGCGTGATAGGTACATTAGGAAGAACTGCAAATGTTCCGGAAGGAATTCCACAATGGACGGTATTTTTTAGTCGAGTCGGCGGTTTGCGGGAAATTTTGTGTGGAGGTATCGCGGGCATATATTTTTAAGTGTTTCGTCTTACGTAAGGTGTTATTTTAGAGTTAGTTGTCTTAGAAATAAAATATACTTCCTTCTAAAGCATTTTTTTTTTGGGTCAGTGTTTAATTTTATTTCTGTTAGGAAATTGGAAGGCTGCACGACGTTATTACTTGTAAATTATTCAATTCCGGCATTGCAATGATACTTTTCAAAGTCGCGAAGTAGACTCTAGTAAAGTAGACTCGAGCAGAAAACCAATTTTCAATATCATGCTGGGTTTTTAAAGTCTAACAACACGTTCACATCTACCCAGGTGTTTATAGGGATGAGGCATTGGTCCATAACATGGGGTCAATGAAATGACATGGGTCAACTATTTGCTTTTTACAAATAACCCTAATTTAATAAAAGGAATTGCTTTAAGATATGTGATGGAAATGAATGAAGCAAATTGAACGATGAAAACCAATAGTTGAGATATAAGACAGTAATCATGGCAAAGCCCGCCAACCTCTTCAAAAATCGAACCAATAAATTCTGAAATGAACTATTGATAAGTTGTCGACATTCCGAAGATGACTCTTAAATCAATTGCTGAACATTTTACTCTGTTGAAACTTGAATCGTGGAGTGAATCATTTCGAAGACGATCCCGCGTAGATTGCACCCCAACAGTCTTACCTTGCTAGATGCTACTTTATCTTTCATGAGAATCGATGGAACTTTGACTGTTTCAGAACAAACCGATTTCTTTAAACGCGAGTAAGCGGGTTACTTTTCTTAGGTGAAACTTGGCCGTAAAGTTACGCTCGAGATGTTCAACTTTGGAGCCGGAATTTCACGGTTCGGGACTTCGGTGTGTGTTTTTCTTTATATACCTCGGGGAGCAGGCGCTGGGGTGTGCGGTAATTTCGGATTTTAGTACGTGTAATTACCATGGAGTCTGAATAATTGCGTCGAAAAACGCGGTTCCGTGTTTCTGCTCTGATAAATCTTGGTTTTGTTTGTGTGATTAAGGTGCAAATTTTAAAATAAATTATTCTTGGCTATTTGCGAATCCAACTCGGTTGGGCAGCGTTCGGGAAACTTCGCGACGTCATCTCGTCCAAAATACCTCAGTGCCTAAAATCGAAAGTCTTCGATAGTTGTGTGTTACCAGTGATGCCATACGGCACCGAGACGTGGCCTCTCACTGTGGGCCTCATTAAAAGGCTCAAAGTCACTCAACGAGCCATGAAGCGGACTATGCTCGGTGTTTCCCTACGAGATCGAATCAGAAATGAGGAGATCCGTAGGAGAACCAAGGTTACCGACATAGCCCATAGGATTGGCAAGTTGAAGTGGCAGTGGGCCGGGCACATAGCTCGTAGAACCGATGGCCGTTGGGGCCGAAAGGTTCTCGAGTGGAGGCCACGTACAGGCAAGCGAAGTGTTGGACGCCCGCCTACAAGGTGGACGGACGATCTGACTAAGGTCGCAGGAAGTCGCTGGATGCAGGCCGCTTCCAACAGGTCATTGTGGAGATCATTGGGGGAGGCCTATGTTCAGCAGTGGACTTCCTGTGGCTGATATGATGATGATGATGATTTGTTCAGAAATTCTGAATATCTTTGTACCTCATTAGAGACCTTATGCAAGCTGTAATTCATAAAAAAAAATCTGTTTACGATCACTACCATTTATCCATTTCCTATAGTGACAATAAAGGTTGTCCAATCCAAGCTGGCAGTTAAGAACCGCGTCGCATTATTTCATCACGAATGACACTTCAAAGCAGTGTTATAGCTTACACACTTCGGAACTGTCAGCGCGGTCGTGTGGCCGCCTTGCTAACTCAGTCAACTATTTAATAGCCTTTATGACTGTTGAGTTCAACAGTGTTCAATATTATAAGTATTATATTTGGACTGGAGAAAGACCCATGTGTCGTTGTATACTTTTATAAAGTAAAAACTCTACATAAAGTTTTGAATTAAGAACTTGAGACTTGACTAGTCAGATAGCCAGCAGAGGATTTATTGTTTCGTACAGTGTATCGGTATCAGGATCAGCCCATATACGTCCCACTGCAGGGCACGGGCCTACTCTACAATCGACCGTACGATTGAGAGTGGTTAGGCCATAGAGTCCACCACGCTGGCCTAGTGCGGGTTGGTGGACTTACATACCATAATAAAATAAAATAAAAAATAAAATAAAAAAGCCTTTTATTCATGCAGATTACAAGATTGAAAAATTAAAAAAATGACAGTTTGGTTGTAATATTACAAGTAGTACATATTTCAAGTTTTTGTTAATGTATTAGTTCACTGGTTTGTTAGTTTTAATATATTATTACTTATCTATGTTTACTATTCTGCAAGAACCCCTCTGTAGGTGAAGGCCTCCTCCAAAGACATCCAGTGTTCTCTATCCTGGGCTACTTTAATCCAGTCGGGTCCGGCAATGTTTATAGTATCATCTTCCCACTTTGTTAAAGGTCTGCCTCTTCTTCTTTTCCCCTGTGGGCCTGGCCAAGTAGTCACCCTTTTCGTCCATCTCTTGTCTCGCAGGCGCGCCACATGTCCAGCCCATTTCCATTTTAGTGCTTTGGCATGGACCAATACGTCCCTTGCCTTGGTGATGTTTCTGATTTTTGTGTGTCTTATTTTTTGAATTTTTTTAATATTCATCATGCTGCGCTCTACTCCTCGTTGGCATGAAATTATTTTTTCTTTAATTGTTTTATTAAACTTCCACGTTTGACAAGCATACGTTAAGCATGGTATAAGGCATGAGTTTAATACCTTAGTTTTTAGTTTAACTGGCATGTTACTTTTAAATATGTCTTTCAGAGCCCAGTATTTGTTCCACGTTAACTGTGTCCTTCGCTCTACTTCTTGCTCGTTACTATTTTGGTCGAAACTAATTTGTTTACCCAGGTATATATATTTGTCTGTATATGTGAGAGGCTCGCTTCCGACATATATTGTTCTTTTTGTGTAGTTGGTCATCAACATTGTTTTGGACAGGTTCATTTCCAAGCCTACTATTTTATAAAAAAAAAAAAAAAAAAAAAATAGTACATACCATACAATTTTTTATAAATCGCTATGGTATGCAGGTTTCCTCACGATGTTTTCCTTCACCGTTTTAGTGCGTGGTGATTGACTATCAATACACACATGACTCCGAAAAGTCAGAGGTGTGCCCTGGGATTCGAACCCGCGACCACCGTGAACATGTTGGCAGTCGCGTCTAGTCCGTTTACCAACAGGCCACCACGCACTACTTCGTACAGTGTACATATTTTAATTATCAGTGCAAAAAATATTATGGACATGATCTTTAAAATTATATTTGGCGCGCAGTCGTGCTAAATATATTGATTCCATTTCTATTGATATTACAAATACACAAATATATTTGCAACCGAGTTTCTTAATATCGGTCACCAACTATTAATGCCTAAATATCACGTGTGCGGCGACCCTAAACGCGAGTGTAGTTTCGAAATAACGTACAGAATCAGCGGCCCTCACACGAGTTCCCTTGCGGTGGATGAAAACCTTCAACCGTAGGTCCATTACTCAACGCGCTATTGTTGGCTATTGTTCGCACCGGTGAATTTTATTTCGCATTGTCCCTTAAAAATTATATTTGGTACGTTCGTTTATTATCTGGAAATTGAATGTGTAAACAATTATTGTTTCGCTACTTTTGTTGTTGTAGGGTGAAACGTCGTGTATTTGACTTCTTTTTCGTTTTAATGTTTTGTGGATTTTTTGTACGAGGGTAGAACGTAGGGAATTGGGTCAGGTGATCACAAATATTGCTTAAAATCACTGTTGCTTTACATGTAAATGTTATAGTAATGTAATGTAAAATTAATAGCTAGAAAATAAAGACAGTAGAACTATCACAATTATTTTACCCTTCTTATGTCAATGTATAAATTTATCTGCCGCGTCAAAACATCTAAATCGCCATTTACAAATCTAGACTGCACACAAAAGACTTTTGCTCAGTTTAAAAGCAATTCAAAACTGAAATCACCATGTTTTCACAAAAGTTGGTTCCTTCATGATACGACTCTAGGGAGAATTCAAGTGCTCGAATAGTTCCGAGTGGGCATAACTAGTTGGCCAGTGCATGTTGCAGAGCTTATTGCCGTTGTGTGACCACTCGGCAATTTGTGAACAACATCCATGAGTTATTTGGGTATTATTTTGTTATTAGCAAGGCACGCTTGTAGAGAATTCCGGGTAAATGTAACGCAACGCGACCCTAATCTTCCTGAGGTTGTGAAATACGACGCAATACACGTCCGCGGTGAAATTGTGTGTTTAAAATGATTTAAGTTTTAAAATAGTGTTTTGTGGAGTATTTAACGAGTTGCTTTGTTGGTCGTTTTGAGGTTATGTACGCAAATGATGCTCTGGATAGCTTTTACGGATTGATAGTTTATTTCATAATCAAATTATTTTATTCAATGAACCGAAATAGTAAAATATTCTGACTTGACTAATAAATAAAAAAATAATGTTATGTGAAGTTAAGCCTTCTTGAAAACGTATAACACGTGGAAAAATCTCTGCAAAGACTGGGCCAGAATGTTTGACAGCGTCTCGGGGCGCCTCATCTCATACAAAATGTATGGAAACAAACCACAATTTTGGGGCCCATGGTATGTGTATATGCTTCACTACACGTGTAAATGGGCTGAAATAATACGTATTATTAATTTATATTGTATTGGAATTAAGTAAATTAATAGTACTAGTATGTATATGTGTTATTGTTGGAGTATATATTTAATTAATGCGCTGTTTATTACATTCCATTAAAACTCTTACGGCCACACGTTCAGTACCAATTAAATTTACTTTATTTAATTATTTTATTAACATTGTATGACTCTGAAACTTACACTGCCGTAGTAAGTTTTTGTGGATATCTATCACTATAATTTAATAGTAAATTTGAATATGGATTCTATTATTTCGTTTTGTGACGCCTCAGTCATTTTATTAAGCCATTGTTCTTCAACACGTTTGAGTGAGCTTACTGTACAACTTTAAAACCATTTATATAGCCTGGGCTAATAGGTCAATCATCCTTCGGATACTAAAAGGGCTTTATATGATTAATAAAAAAATAAAAACCGACTTCAAAACAAAAAACCGCTAAAAACCAAAAAATAACTAAATAATAAGTACCACTGCAAAGCAAAAAAATAATATTTGTTTCATGGAACTTGCGCTTGTTGATTAATTTGCTTAATGACTTGACTAGCCAACAAATCAAAATATATGCATAACATATCGAAGGCGGGCCGCCAAGTACCAAACATGTAGGACCTATGCCTTATATTAATTTAAATATCTATATGTTTGGTACTGGGCGACCCGCCTTCAATATGTTATGCATATATTTTGATTTGTTGGCTAGTCAAGTCATTAAGCAAATTAATCAACAAGCGCAAGTTCCATGAAACAAATATTATTTTTTTGCTTTGCAGTGGTACTTATTATTTAGTTATTTTTTGGTTTTTAGTGGTTTTTTGTTTTGAAGTCGGTTTTTATTTTTTTATTAAAAATGTTGGTTATTTTTATCTTTTTAGTGTTGATAGGAATCAAAATGAAGAAGATTTGGTCCCCACAAGGAATATGTTCTTTCCGATGATAATGAAATCGCTAAAATCGGTTAAAAGCTGCCAAAGATATTGGAGTATTCATATGTTTATTATTTTTTCTCCCCCCCCTCCCTTTGCCCCTACCCCCTTTTCCCACCACCACTGTAGCTTAGCTTTTATTCTGAACCCAATGCAAAAAGAACCATTGGAATCCTACTAAAGTTTGAAGAGTTCTACACTCCAGGTCCGAAAATGATCATCAGATCTCCATGTTGTGTTCCTGAGATCAACCTGTCAATACATTCTTTCCAATGAAAAAGAAATCACTAAAATCGGTTAAAAGCTGCCGAAGATATTAGAATTTACGTGTATTTTAATTTTATCACCTACCCCCCCTCACCCCCACCCCTTTTTTCTTGTCTCACTGTAAATTAACTTTTATAATGAACCTAATGCAAAAAGAACCATTGGAATCCTACTTAATTTTAAGGAGTTCCCCTCTCCAGGTCCGAAGATATTGCTCAGATTTTCACCATATTTTTATGGGACCAAATGACAAGCATCAGCTTTCAATCAAAGAAAGAATGGTCGAAATCGGTTCACACAGTACAGAGAAACGAGGTAACAAACATAAAAAAAAAAAAAGCAACATACAGTCGAATTGAGAACCTCCTCCTTTTTTTGAAGTCGGTTAAAAAAGAAGCCATATTCGTGACAGTCCGTACGTGTAATACTCTAAATACGTACTACGCTAATTAGTCCTCAACACATCAGCTTGCTACAATGTCTATTTACAGAACTCACTCTATATAAATATGAGACTTGCAAATTCTTGCGTACTCCAATTAAGTTACAACACAAGCGGGCCACAACCGAACTATCCGCACCGAAAACAGGTTATTCATTTACAACTAAGATATGTAATTTAGCGATAGCTCCGGGGAAATACTAAAGACAGCAATGCGGCACGAATCTGCAATATGCATGCAAATTTGCATGCACATAGCACGTCGGTTATGCGCGTTATGTATTATGATTGAGGTACACAAGACGCATTGTATTGTTTGCCTGTGCCGGCTCGCTAACACGTGACGTTGATTGACGTCACATTATATGATTTTAAGTAGCATCATCGTTTGAGATTGTATCCTGAGATTGTGCTATGATTAACTTATGAGATTTTAAAGAAAAAGGTATTTGTACATTTATTTTGCAAACACAGGTAATGCAGTTTTTACTAGTGGTAGGTCTTTCTTATGTATGAGGCTGCCTGGGTAAGTAACACCGCAATGCCTATTTCTCCCGCCAAACAGCAGTGTAAATGCACTGTTATGTTTAAGTGTGAAGGACATTGGAGGCAGAGTCACTACTGGACGTATTGAAACTTAAGTATTATTTTTGGAAAATGTAACACAATTAAATCTTGCATCAAATTGTTGTGGGATAGACTATGGCCTAAGAATTTAGTTTTAGATTTAGTATGGCAGACGAAGTCCTTGCTTTACAGATGGACCTTTAAAGGATAGTCTTTGAATCAATATTTGAACTCTAGGTACATTTTTTTATTGCAATGAATGGCGAGACGAGCATGCCGTTCGCCTGATGGCAAGCGATACGACCGCTCATGAACAGTAGGACACCAAACCACACCTCTTGAGACATAAGATATCGAGTCTCTATATGTCCAGTAGTTACTCTGGCTACAATGTCATTCAAACTGAATCACAACTAAACTAAGTAAGCTAAATTTCTTCCTTATGCAAGAGCTGCTACTATCTTTACTGAACTAATCTTAAATTTAGTACATTGCTTGCGCATACAGAATTCGTTTTTTTATACTTGATATGGGATTGCAAATGCTCAATTAAGATTATACCATTATAGAAAACTAGCGGTCCATCCCGGCTCCGCCCGGGTGCAGATACATGTTTCAAAATTGCGGTCAAAATGCTCAATTCCTACTTTCAATTTAGAATATCGACCAATCGGACCATCAAAAGCGAATAAAATTTCCTCGTATTTTTTTTTTTTTTTTTTTATTGCAGTGAATGGCGAGACGAGCATGCCGTTCGCCTGATGGTAAGCGATACGACGGCTCATAAACAGTAGCAACATTCTACTGCGCTCGCCATCCTGAGACATAAGATGTTAAGTCTCAATATGTCCAGTAGTTGCTCTGGCTACAATGTCCTTCAATCCGAAACACAACAGCGCATTTAAGCAGTGTTGTTTCACGGGAGAAATAGACATTGCGGTGGTACCTACCCAGATGGCCTCTCACATATGAGAGACCTACCACCAGTATTTGCCAGAAATATGACTACTGCTTCCCTCCTATAGGTCATAACGTGATGATATATAGCCTATAGCATTCCTCGATAAATGTACTATACAACACTGAAATAATTTTTCAAATCAGAGCAGCGGTTCCTGAGATTAGATGAGATAGTATTTGCCAGAAATATGACTACTGCTTCCCTCCTATAGGTCATAACGTGATGATATATAGCCTATAGCATTCCTCGATAAATGTACTATACAACACTGAAATAATTTTTCAAATCAGAGCAGCGGTTCCTGAGATTAGCGCGTTCAAACAAACAAACAAACTCTTCAGCTTTATTATATTAGTATAGATGAATGAGCAAATAAAAGGAAAGATCGGAATAGGCGCCACAGGGATTCTTTATTTTATTCACATGATTGCGTACATAAGGGTATTCTTTATTCGAGTACCTATCGAAGGCCATGCATAATATATGGTCACAACTGCTTCGTCTTTCTTTAGGATAACTTTTAAAGATTGGATTGCTAACTAGCACAAAACAGAAATGTAATAGATGCTTCTTTCAGTTTTTGGCCTCATATAAGATAGTAGTAGTATTTGACGAGAATTTCAATAGCTAGGGGTTAATAATCCCGTACTATGCTGGTGCTTTGGACTAAATCCATGACCTTAATGAGCCTTAGCTGCTAATCATGCATAGTGATGCAACTTATATTAGCTGACATTAGTGGATGCAGACGAAAAGATGGAGAAAACAATTGCAACCAGAAAAGCTGAACTGTGTGTACTTACGTGTAAAATAATTTAAACAGAAGAAAAACTAAAAACATGCTTGTTTATGATGTAACAATCTTAGATTACCGTGCTTGTGTTCAATATTAAGGCGTGTATAGGCTAATTTAGATACACAAGTGATGAATATGTAAATGGCGCCAGGAATTAATAGGAGAGAAATCATATTACAAGGGAATATGCATGTATATTATTCCGACACGGCATGACTTACAATGTTCTGTGGAAAATATTCAGAAAGATGGTAACCTGACAATCTGGCCGCCTTACTTGAGCATGAAGTAACTGGGTATTGTAGATGTGGTGCCAATATATGAGAATGAATGGAGAGGAAGAAAACCAACCCACCTCCACCAATCCAGCAATGAAATCCATTATCACTATCTTCTTCTGCTATAAAAAAGACAACAGCTGAACCAAAGTTTCGCTAGAGAATGGCCATAGTGGCTTGTGGACGGTCTGTTTTTCACTAACCTTCGAATTTACATACATACATACATAAACTCACGCCTTGTTCCCAGAAGGGGTAGGCAGAGGTGCTAGGGCACCCACATTTCGCCTTGTATGTTCCGTCCCACAATGTGATAGGTGGCGAGCCTATCGCCATATCGGGCACAAATTCCTGACTCAGGGCTGATACTGAATAGAAAAATCCAATATCACTTTGCCCAATATATTGATAGGTGGCGCGTCCTGCCGGACGCGTCTTGTAGTGACCATCGCCTGATTGTGTACGAGTTCTTACCTAGATTGAAGCAGGGTCCGGTACAGAATAATTTTAATTTTAGATATAAATCTAGAGGCGCTAACTGGGATTTATTTAGCTCGCTATTTGCTCGGCATGCTGGGGACTTCACTCGCAATGATCTATCAGCTGAAACCTGTGCCGAGATTATGTCGGACACTTTTACATATTGCGCAGACATTACCATCGGTCGAGGTTCCATTACTAACACTCGGAGATGCGATTGGTGGAATGACTTACTGGTCCAACTACGTCGGACTTTTCGCAGGGCGCGTAGGCGTTTCAACGGGCTTAAGAGACGTGGTGTCACAGGGGAAGCAATTACATCTGCTTTAAATAAACTTAGAGTTGCCAGGTCTCATTATAAAGCGGCCGTCCAAAAATCGAAAGGAAATTTGTTACGAAAAATTGTGGCCAGGTTAGATAGTGAAGGTCCGTGGTCTCCTTTATACCATGAATTCAAAGCGAATAGGTCGATCAATTTGGCTTATATTGAGAATTTAAAAATTGACAACAACTTCACTACTGGTATTGAGGAGACAACGGAAGCTCTGTTACAATCGTTAATTCCGGATGATAATGTTGAAAATGACACAGAATACCACAGGCAGATTAGGATGTGGGCCGTGGAACTGCCGAACTCTTCAAATTCAAATCTCTCGTCGTTTGATGAATTTAGTGAAATCGTACGATCTTTGCCCCTAAACAAGGCTTCCGGTGACGACAAAATATCCAATAAAATGATAAAAGAAGCGTGTAAATCGGCCGGCGATGCATTACTTACTGTTTATAATAGATGTATTGCTGAAGGGGT
The DNA here is from genome assembly GCA_023078785.2 of Hyles euphorbiae. NCBI lineage: Eukaryota > Metazoa > Arthropoda > Insecta > Lepidoptera > Sphingidae > Hyles > Hyles euphorbiae. The sequence continues at coordinate 7,203,032 of CM041049.1, forward strand.
TTTTCCGCGAGTATGGCGTACCGGTTTCATTCGGATAATACCTAAGAATGGCGATAAATCCCCACATGATCCGAAGTCGTATAGACCTATTACACTCTTGCCGTCGCTAGGTAAACTTTTAGAACGTCTTATCGTCCCTCGATTGCTACCGGGTGGACCAAAATTTCACGAAAATCAATTCGGATTTACTACGGGTAAGTCAACGATCGACGCGGCAGTTTCGGTTAGAAGAGCGGTAAGTACATCGGCGCGCAAATATGTACTTGGTATTTTCCTGGACATCTCCGGTGCTTTCGACAACGCTTGGTGGCCAATGCTGCTTCTTAAGTTGAAATTACGAGGATGCTTTAAAAATATATATTCACTTATTTACTCGTATTTCTCGCACGGAACAACCAAACTTAAACTTGGACACTATGCCGTGTCGAAACCACTGACGATGGGTTGTCCACAAGGCTCGGTCTTAGGTCCTTATTTATGGAATTTAGGCTTCGACGATTTTCTTACGATTCCCTTACCGGCAGGGTGTTCTTTGACCGGATATGCGGACGATGGCCTCTTGCTAATAGAATCAAACAGTAGGTCGGGACTAGAAAATAGTGCAGACGCGTGTTTAAAATTAATATGTGACTGGGGCCATCGAAATCGCTTAAAGTTTGCACCACATAAAACGTTTCAATTACTTTTAAAAGGAAGTTTACAATCACCGCCGCGAATTAAATTTAATAATATCACTGTTAAGAAAAAAGAATCAGTTTGTTATCTTGGTTTAATTTTGGAAAGGAATTTTTCCTTTCTTGAACATATTAAAAACGTCGGGGAAAAGTCGAAAAGGAACTTTTTTGCTTTGACAAGAATATCAAAATCAACATGGGGGCTATCTTTCAATACTCTAAAAATCATCTATGGAGCAACTTACCTAGGATGTATTTGTTACGGATCTCCCGTATGGGCTGATAGGGCTACTATCGGCGCTGTGCGAAGAAAACTGCTCCAGAGCCAACGCTTGGCCTTGATATTCTTGTGTAAGGCATATAGAACTGTTAGTACCGAAGCTTTGCCTGTCCTGGCGGGTGTACTTCCAGTCGACCTGGAGGTGCAACGTCGCGCCGCCATGTATTACTCTATTAGGGAGAATATGGATAAAAGATTTTTAACCGCACGTGAACTTTTAAAAATTGATAGATTATTTAAACCGCTTTCAGTGGTATATAGCGAACTATTAGATGAATGGCAAAATAGATGGGAGGTATCTTTGAAGGGACGACATCTATACCAATATTTTCCTTGCGTTCGTGATCGTTTGACAAAGACTTGGCTAGATGTCGATTATTGCGTATCACAGTTCCTCACGGGCCATGGTAACTTTAGGTCTAAACTTCACTCATTTAAGCTTGTTGAATCGCCTGCGTGCCCATGTTCAACACCTAATTGCGAGTATGAGCAGTCCGCGCATCATATACTTTGGGAGTGTAGTCTTTGGCAGAATGAGCGTAAAACCATGCTGGATAGTATGCAGATATCATCTGGAGTCGTATACTACATGGACCTTGTAGAGACTAGGAAGAACTTCCGTGCTTTCCGGCGTTTTTGCCATACTTATTATTGGAATCAAGTCTAAAAGCTCACATAATAGGTCCCATTTAAATGTAATAATGATATGATCCGTGGTGCTTTACAGCTGGCTTCTCCGGCTGTAAAAGTCTTTTTACGAGGTTTTTTACCTGTTTAGTTCATTGTTCTGTCGCCCGCTTTGCACGGAGGGAAGTGGACAATAATTTATTTCCAACTCCTCCTATTAATTTCACTTTCTGATTAATTTCGTTGCGGGTTAAAGACAAGTTAGCATTTCCCGGAGACTCGCCGACTTCAATGTTCGGTGTCATTACATTGCGTGCCACTGTTGATCCTGGCTTACAGGAGTTACAGTGGTGGGTGTGAGGGTGGGACAGTCTCCTATCACTTTGCCCAACCCGGGATTCGAACCCGAGACCTCAGCTTTGTAACCGTACCGTAGTACAACTACGCCACCGAGGCAGTCAGCCTTCGAATTTGGATAAAATAAAACTATCGTTTACCGGTTTTACCACTAATGTGGTTTAAAATTATTTTTTGTTTATTCCTTTACGTTTCGATTACTTTTCTTTTGTAGTCTTCGTGGATTTCGTAGTCACGGGTCGAACTATCTAAGAAACCATTATTACGTTGTATCACAAAATTCTTTGTTATATTGTCCCAGTATTGAGTATCACAGAAAACATTATAGGCATCTCTTTGTTGCATTCTGACTCAATTAATAACTCTTTATTACGTACAGACCGGGGCACTGCTCTATCTCAATTAACTTTATTTCTATTTACAGTGTCTTAGCGTCGAGCAGCCATTTATAAACTTTCAATGTACCTTCTTTTAAAATTCTCGGAATAGTTTCAATTATTAGTTTAGCTGCGTTCGGTGTATTCCAGTGAATAAAATTATTTCTAATTCCAATTTCTTTAGATTTGCTTGTGTATACTGAGTTTTGCAAGGTAGTGGATGTAATTGACGTCTAAAGTTTATAAAGGATTGGTGTTAATTGAGTGATGTGTGATTCATATTTAGTTTACAATTAAGTGAAAAACGTATGGGTAAATGTAACAGCAGACATTGGTTTACAAGACGGATACATGAACTCGTAAAGTTTGCTAGAAGTGTTTGGATGCAGGTGGTAGCATATATGAAAATGCCGTGGAATTCTGTGGTAGAGATATAATATGTTTAATAATGGATTGTTTTGTGGGTGAACATAATGATTATAAAAGACAGTCGAAACCAAGTAGAATTGCTTCTACGGTAGCAATTCTTGATAAATTTAAGGAAGACTTATCGCTGTATGAATTCTCTCATATTATTTTTGCTTCTTTGTCTATTCATTCTCTAGAATATACGTAAACGGCTTCGTTCATTTTTTATCACTATTACGTTCATCATTCCTTTATAGATTAGTATTAGGGATATTATTTATTAATTAGTTAATATATTAGATTTTCTTCTTGCAGCACCAAGTTATAGAATAGTTTGGGACTTGCATGTGTTAGCATAAACACTATTTTAAACAAGCTAGAAGAAGCAGTTTTGCAAACTGGGAGTACCGTGTGATACACTTTTAGGTCAGCTCTTAACTCTCAAAACAGCATTATCACCAATCCAGTTCTAAGAACGAATGCTTCTAAGGGTAACTGCCAGTCTATCTAGTTTTGAAGTCACGACTTATAAAATACCATTCGTAGCTTAAAGTATTACACTAAATCTAGCCGCGGTGGCTTCACTAATGGATTAAAACAACTGGCTTACGTCGGCGTTGTGAGAATCCAAATCCAGACGAGTAGAAGTAACTTCAGTAGTTTAATGAAATTTGCATAACTTTTGCAACAGGCGGAGGTGTGAGTTTCTTCCTATTAGTCGTTTGTGGCTTTTGAAATCTCTAATAGAAATGTGGCGTGATTCGCTTATTTTTTTCTTTAAATATAAAGCACAAACACCAGTACAAAGTGACATGTTTCAGTTTGAAGGACATTGTTACCATAGTTACTGCAGGAATCAACATCTTATGTCTCAGGATGGCGAGTGCAGTTAATTGCCAAGGATTGCTTTTGAATTTGTGTTATTGTTTGGTTCTGCTACCGTTCACGAGCGGCCGTATCGCATACCATTAGGCGAATGCCATGCTCATCGAAATAAATAAATAAAAAAGGAAGTAAGTAATTTTCTTGTATTTTGTTCTCTAAGAATATTGATTTCACCTCTGTAATGGTTCCTTTCAATACTCGGTCAACTTGTAGCGTCTTCTTCTCTCTACAATGGTCTAGGTTCTTGGGATGTATGTTATCATATCCTCTTAGTTCCTTAGCAGAACCACTCAAGCAGCTACCATTTGGTAGTCATTTCCATACCGACAAGAATTTAAAGATTCATTGAGGTGATTCCGCTGAGCCGATGACACAATTATACAGTTAAATAGTTCCGTTCTATTCCATACACCAAAAATAAATAAATCCGATTATACGCTACAAATTAAAATTGACGTGGTCATTTCTGGAAATAAGTTACAATCATACCGACCTCTTACAAAACGGAATCGAATTTATTTGTAGCGGAATATTCAAGTATCTCGGAATTGACGGTGGCAATTAATTCCGCAACCCAACGCCTATTTGTTTTAAAGATTCCATCTTTATTATCGTAATCTGGTTAATTTTGGAATTATATTGAATTTAAATGGCAAGTTCGTAGATTGAACAAACATAATTTCAAAATGTGTTACCAATTCTAAATTTATTATCTTAAGTTTATTACACTGATATTGCTACTCTTTTAGAAACAGTATCCCATCAAAAACATCCTGTTAAAAAATTCCAAGTCTCGCAACTCAATTTTTCTACCGCAAAAAGTTGTGAAATCCATGTAATACCAAGTCGATTTATTTATTTAGTTCTTGCTTAAGGGACGTTCTGTATAAAGTTATTAAACAAGTTATTATCATATCAATATTAAACATTATTTACGTTGTAAATAAATAGATCGACTTGGCCATCGCATGAAAACATAATGTATCGTACAATTTATACATAATGCTACTGGCAGGCAGAGGTGGAGGCTGTCATTTTAAGAATCATTAAAAGAAATGTTCCTTTTAATGCCGTTATTTTATCCATAAACTATTGGTTGTTTCTGATGTGTTACCAATTGCCAATGAGAGTTGGCTGAATTGAGGCTTACTTGTTTGCATTAGAGGCCATAAAACGCCTTCAAAAGTAAACATCGCCCCCAAATTTACGTCGATTTCATGTTAAACACAGAACATTGACGGGGCCTGTTTGAAATACTTGATAAAATAAAGAAATTTAAAAAGTTGTGGAACGAAACTCTGCAAGACACTAATCGCATCCCCGTCCAAACTCAGATTTTGGCTTTTAACGAATATTGCTCTTCAAGCAGTTGGTAAACTTCATTATTATGAGTAAAATATGAGTTTTGTAACTCATTTCTGGGAAATTGTTTGATTAAGTTGTACTGGATGGTTTTTTGTTAACTTAACTGGTTACAACATTTAAGGGCTTAACTTTAAGATGTTCGTTTGGTGACCTTAGACAAATTTTAATGAAATATTATCTTTATTTATTTATTTATCAAATCGATATACCATCGGTGCGCCACCGATAAAATTACATGTTGTTTTATATATAGGTATTGTGCAAGGTGACGAGCCTTTATAGGTGTATACAGAAAGCATTACAATTTATCTTATTAAAACAAATTCTTTAAAAAAAAGGCATTTTTTAAATGTACTGTTGTATAGGTTGTGGAGTTCTACTTTTTTTACAGGTTTGATAGCCAGTATTACATTAAATAAAAATTTCAAATTGATAATTTAGCTTCAAAAGGGTGGAAATATTGGTTAAACTTGGAACACCGCAATGGCTGTGCATACACAGCAAATATTTTTGTGAGTTTCATCCCGACAGCTCGCTAAAATTCATTTTTGTCTTTTTAACATTATCCGAACAGAATTTGTTTATCTCAATTTACTTTTACCATAAAACCAATTACGTCACTAGCTTACGAGAAAATGTTCTTTCAACATTTTGTTATGCGAATATCTTTCTTAACAAGAAACAAACACACCAAGACAAACTAAACTGCGGCGAACGACCCTCGCAAGTGGCGAAATACAAACGACACACATACTAAACAAAAACGAGCACAAGAAAACGTATGTCGCGTTCCGAACTAACGCGATATAAGCATCAGTTTGTCCTATTTTTGGAATGTTATCTGGAACATTTTTCTGACTTTATGAAAAGTGCAATATGTTGAATTATATTTAATATTTAAATTTGTTGAGTGTTTTTGTTAATGTTTATGCGTGATGCTCATAATCAGGCGAGCGATCTGCTACTTTTGGCATTCTCTATTATAAAAAGAAAATTACCATGCACCTACAACGGTTTGGCACACATTAGAATCTTATTTCATTACTATGAGAGGCTTCTTATAATATTTTTATCAGAGGGGTTCCCAATCCCTTTTTCCTAAGCTATATATATTAAATTGCACCAGCACAGCGAAAATAGCTTAGGCAAAATTTTTGGCACTAGACGTTATTACTTCCCATTCAGGATCCGAATAGGCGGTCTGTGAATTCTGTTCGGTTAGGTTGTTCTGACAATTGGCAGTAGGAAAACGGACCAGAACGTTTCTAGAAAATAATTAGGAGATGCTCTCACTGACAATGCTACAGTAATGTTCTAACTGTTAAGTATTACACAAAGCTGATGTTGTTTTCAGTATAACCATTTTTGTAAACTATCAGATTAGAACTTACACAAACTAAATGCAAATACAACTTTAAATTGCAAGTGCTCAAAAACACATCTAGCCGCTTACCAAATAGTACTTATCCATGCAAGAACTGAAAGAGACAGAATAGAAGCCAATATACTTTATATGAAAAAGAATACACGTTATATTTCATATGAAAAAGCGCTTTTTGTGCGAAATGAAAGTCGTCCCTGGACATTAGCAAAGGGCCCTGCCGAAAGTAATTCTTGACCCCTATTTATTTAAGCTCGGTTTCGCAACACACATTTTAGATGTACAATTAACAAAATACACAGTTCAGTTTGTAACAACAAGCCTTAAAGTTAGCGCTGAGCTATGCAAATTGGCTTAACTGAAACACGTGTATAAATTTCACGCTAATCAAATGAAGCTGTCGTTAAGTCAATTTGCCGAATTGGGTGAATAAAAAATTCTGAAAGTGGTAAATATCGTAAAAGTGCTACCATACTGAATTCTTGTACATTAAAACCTCAAAGCTAGTTAAACTGGAGTTGTTAAAAGTCAGAATTTTGCAGGTTGTATATTGTAATATTGACAAGAACTTGCTCAAACAGCAATATTCAAACAAAGCTATAAGAAAAGTGTTTGTATCTTCCCGCCGTAGTTAGTTTCAGCCGTGTTTTACAATGTCAGGTGGAAGCCAGCCTTTTAGCAAGAATAAACGAGATAACAATTAGGGAAACATTGCGGTAGATACGGAGCACCGCTCGCCGCGTCGTTTGTACAACAGAAACGGATGAAATATTTTCCTATTGTGATTGGGTTGCTAAATGTGGTATATCTTTCGCATCGTTAGTGGATATACGGAAATAGGGAAGATATACTGTTGATATTGAACTATCGAAGCAGTTACATCATTTTGATATCGAAATTAGCGGTGATCTTCAACTTAGAGATACCATTAAAAACCTAATCTTCGTATTATTACGCTACAGGAACTAGTCTTCTTGAAATTAATGATATTTTATACATGTTTAGAAAAATAACGAAACAAATCTGTTAAGAATACCGAGCAACAATTGTAACTATTATAATAAACTTTTGAAGTTAATTGTGCATTTTCAAAGTAATATTACCGAGCTATGCAATTTAAATACAAAGTAATTTCTACAGACACAAAACAAGTAAATCAATCAACAACAAGGACATGCAACGCTTGTTAAATACCGTGAGTAACTAACTTTACTGAGCTCAAAAGATTATAATTACGACAGAATTAGAATCATGCGGACGAGATTTCATAAAGAAAATTAATTATTGCACAGACAGGGGTAATAATGGCAATGCGAAACAGAGTTTTATTATTTTCTGTTTATAAAGATTTTTCTTGAAGAGTGAAATAAGATGCTATTATTATTTGAAAATTATGAAAGTATTTAATTGCAGTATATACCGGGTATATCAAGACTGCTACCGAAAACTATGGCGGGTGGTAGTTTTAGTGACTACAAACACAATGTAAATAAAAAAATCGCAAATAAATGCGACAATTTTTTTTTTACATATCGTCGACTTTGGGTGGTAAATCCGTAGTTTTTTCTAAAATAATAATTTAAAGCCTTGCGTACTATAGTGTCTTTAAAAATAAAAGGATGTACACTATTATTTAGGAAAAAGCTATGTATTTACCACCCTAATACGACGATAGAAGAAAAATAACAAAAAAAATCGTCACCATTTTTTTTACAAACACAAAATTTGGTTGTATTGTGTCTGAAGTCACTAAAACTACCACCCAGCTTCGTTTTCGGTAGCAATATTGATATACCCAGTATGTGTATAGTGACACAATCTATGTTTAAAAATTCTCAATATTTTCTAAAACTGGTCTCCGCTTTAAAGTGCAAGTGGAGACCGGTTTTAGAAATATTGAGGATACGCAAATGTCTGAATTTGATTTTTTTTAATTTTAAAATTCACACTAAGCAAATGATCTGTGAATGAGGATGAAAATGCCTAAGTCAATGAAATTATAAGTATGCAGTAGAATAACAAACATAAGTCAGTTATCTCAGAAATGCAAAATGCAAGCATTGCTTTAAAAGACTAAAACATAGGTAATTCAATACATTGAATATTCCAGTAAGATTGTCGTGAAAATGGCGCCTTCTATTAGATTTTTTCGTCACCACCTCGAAATAAAATGGTAAAACAAATGTTAATTGAACTTGGTGCAATATATTTTTCTTTTGACGGCAATAAGAAATATTCTTATTTCTAAACATTTTGTCATAATATAAGCAGGCATTAAGAAAATCGTTACAAGCGACAATTCATTTCAAACTAACGCTTCACCCGAGATCCACTGTGCGCCGCACCTATGTCGGAACACTTTAGGCGCGATCCGCCATGTCTTTATATGTATGTCAATACTGGAAAAGCTATCTTTCTCTCTCACTCTTTAGACACAGGAGCCCACTGTTGAATACAGGCTTCCTTGAAGGATCTCTGGAGCGACCTATGGGAAGTGACCTGCCAACAACAGGGAAGTCTGCATCTACCTAAATGCTAAATGGTTTTACTTACTCTCGCCATCTCATTATCTTATGATCCGTAACTTCTCTATAGTTTGGGTGAAAATATGACAAAAACGCCTATTGATTTAGTTGGTTGACCTTCTTGATGAAAACACTGTAACTTTCCTCAAGACAATAAATATTAACGAAGATAAATAGCCCAGATGGATTAACGCTCATCTGTCATTTCATTAATGTCTGTAATTATTGTCTCTTCGAATACGTATTGGAGTTGTATTATCAAGTTTGACGTCGTTGGTAATTTGTTGAATGCTATTATTGAGTTCCCTAGATTCTCAAGAGTTTACAAGGACGGGGAGAAGATGAATATTGCTCAAACATTTGTTGAATTTTACAACCTCAAATCAATCAAACATTTCGGGAAAGATATTTTGTTTAGTACTAAATTTTGCTCTCAGCTTCATTAACCTTAATGCGGATTTTGTGAATCAATTCAGATTTTTAAACAATACTTTGAGTATTAATACAAATTAAAAAGTTATTTTTCTATATTAAAAATTCAGTACGATTTTTTTCTCAATTTAAGATACTATATGTATTTGCTTATTCTTTAACAACAAGTATGCTATATACCAAGATTATCAGTTAAATAATTATTAAATTTAATTATAATTAAGGCTTGAAGGTATAACATATGAAATATTAGCAATAGTGCCATATGCAAAATAAAAAAGGGGCAGTAATAATATGAACCAAACTAAATATCAAATTAAAATATCTATGATAACTTGTTCACTTAGTTAATTGTTAGGTCTATTTTGCAGTATCTATTATAATATATTGAACCAGCAGCGGCTCAGCCCGTGCTCTCCCGGATCCATATACTTTTTGACTATTGTTTTTCAATATATTTATTAACTTTCCTCTCCTATTGGTTTTGCCACGATGTTCTAAAGCTTTCCTCGATAAATGGGCTATCTAACCCACAAAAATAAATGTTTAGTATAATTCAAATCATTAGTTTCTGCGATTAACGTGTTCAATCGGTAGAATAAATAAGAATATAAGTCAATGATTCAAACAAATAAATTTTCTTCAGCTTTATACTTATGTATTCCTATAGATTATATTAACAGCTTAAAACGTATGTACAACAGCTACAATATTGTAATGCGTTTCCTCAGCGAGATTTGAAATTCGGTCAGCAAAGCGTTTCATGTCCAAAAATTATGGGCAGTTAGCGTGTAACGTATATTCGGCAGCATTCACAGTTTGTTAACGCTTCGCGCGTGAAATGTTTTGGGGATTTTGTGAAGTGGTTAATGTTGGCAATATAATGTTATATACTTGCGTGTAATGTACTTGAGTTTGGTCAATGCTCTTTAATACACGAATTACTTAAGGGGATGTAATATTTATGCTCCATTAATGAGTTATACGGTAAATTGGGCTGTAAGGTTCTAATTGCTAGTGTAGGGGTTGGTAATGCTTGTTTTATTGTGTTTGGTCTATATAAGTAAGTTTTATTTAAGAGTAAATAAAATTTTACGCTCTTTTTACTACCAATTCTGTCATGTGTTTGAGTTATGAAGTTGTAGTTACTTTTAAGGGTTATTTAATTTGTCGAGGTATTATTTTGTAGTAAAAAAAAATCTTTAGAATCTAAAATCACACAAAATAATTTTGTAGTTGTATGGACCACTAGTGCGTGGTGGCCTGTTGGTAAACGGACTAGACGCGGCTGCCTATATGTTCACGGTGGTCGCGGGTTCGAATCCCAGCGCACACCTCTGACTTTTCGGAGTCATGTGTGTATTGATAGTCAATCACCACGCACTAAAACGGTGAAGGAAAACATCGTGAGGAAACCTGCATACTATAGCGATTTATAAGAATTTCTATGGTATGTAGGTCCGCCACTATGGTATGTAACCACTCTCAATCGTACTCTCGATTGTAGAGTAGGCCCGTGCCCTGCAGTGGGACGTATATGGGCTGATGCAGATGCAGATGCAGATGGACCACTAGCAGTAGTTTTTATCACACTATTCTACATAAGTGGTTACACGGTGATATATTTTCCTTATATAGCAAAACAATTTGATCATACATAGTTTATAAACTTTCTAATTCTACATCAAAAATAACATCACCTTTTTTATTGAAAAACATAGTAATATATTTCTGTTTAAATATATGAAATAAAACACAATACATTTTAAGGGCATAAAGCAATATTTATCTTGGTCCCTAGAGGAAAACAAAGTTGAACAACAACGATATACGCGTATTTAGGACAGTTAATCCTGTGACAATACGAAAACGACGTGTTTGTATAAACTAAAATGTGTTACAAAAAGATTATAATATTATTATTTTGTGTCAATGCTACGGAGTGATTGTACCTACTTACAGTCAGCAACATAAGTTGCTGCACAGTCACGAGATTTGAAATTGTCTTATCATCCAAAATAATAATTATTTTCAATATCGTATGGCACTTCTCGGTATAGATGACTTTACTTGGTTATATTTTACGACTACAGAGTAGTACGTACAAATTTTAATTCATAAAAAGGTTATCAAAAAATGTGAAGTGTTCAGCGACTTATGTTGCTGACTGTACATAATCTGTTGATAGGATAAAAATAAATAATGTTTTTTTTAGTTCTTGAGTCTTAAATATAAGTAAGCAATTAAAGTTTTTATTAACAATAGTTTATAAAAAATATATATATAATAGTAAGCTGTAATGTCTGCAACTCCTAAATACGTAAAAAATGAAACTACAAAATATTAAAGTCTTTCGGATTTATTTATTTTCATATGCAAACGCTGGTAACTTGGACATAATCGAAGATGAGTGGATCAAATAGAATAATGAACAAAAAACTATTATTAATTGATTTTTTACATCTTATGATTTACGTCATGTCATTCCATACCTACGATAATTCGGCACAAATTATCTTTAAAATCATGTTGCAAAATAACTTAGTTCATAAAATACGAACTGCTGCACTTCTGGCATTAGCTTTTTCGGATATATATATTTCAGTCTATGACGAATTAAAATTTTCAATGTTAATTCAACACACTTTCTCAATTCTCTTTAAGAACATTGTCAAACAATTTCTCATAAAAATACAACATAATAATAAATAAATAATCCCATTGCAGTTAAATCCAGCGTCAATTAACTAAGAATACAAATAAAACTCCAAAAAGTACTAACTCATAACAATCAAGGAAAATCTCATTGTTGCGGTAATTCTCCCCCACTTAGATCTACTCTGGCTTCTGTTGACACTGTCACTCATCATTTATCTTCGTCTAAGCAAGCGGTGAAGCATCGTCTTAAATTTCTTAAGAGTATTGTGACTCGAAAATGTAAGCTATCGTTGAAATTAGCAAATATTGGTTTGAATAGTATTCCATGAGCCATTCGCAAATTCGGGGTATATTTGGCGTTGTCTTTATTTCGAATATCTTTGTTCAGCAATAGTCTTAGTCTTAGCTAAGTAATTTTAACCCAAATGTATACTTGTTAATAGTCGTTGTGATAAATTGTAAAAAAATATATATACAACGATATTTTTAGCACACGTTTATTTATTTCTGAAAAAACGTCGCGAGAAACCATTAACTATCTGACAGTTGTATTGCCAATATTGGTAGGACCGAGGCGTCGTTAGTCCAGACGGAGGTAAGGTGGTAAAACAAAACGCGACATGTTCCATTTTTAAACTTATTTTTTTGTTGTTGTGAGATCCATAAAAAAGTAATTGGTTCTAAGTTTAGATAAATTGAAAAATCTCTCATAAATTACTGATAGCTACAGCAGTGGTTCTTAACCGTTGGTCCAATATTTGGTGGCTCAGCCCGAATGGTCTACGGAGTATCCTAAGATCATCCTTAAAATATTGTTTGCAAGTATTACTTATTAATAGATAGAAAGACTCTTTACTTATTTACATTTTGATACTGTATCAATATAATATAAACAAACCAGTCAACCAGCCGGGTAGTCAATCGACAGAAGAGAGACTAGACAGAAATGTTGTTAAATTGACCTCCAATATAAGCCTTGTATGGTTTTTGACTTTCTGACTGTGATTACGTGTGTGACTGTTTGTTGTAATTATACCGGGAGTGCAGGAAAATGGAGGACTTGCTAAGTTGAATATAAGGGCATAATATAAATTATATGATCATAAATAATTATTTGGAAAATATCTATCCGTTTTGGAGTTATGACGTATTATCACCACTTTTTTGCATAAAACCAATAAGAATAGCTAAAGAACAAATGAAGAAATCATAACACATACGTATCTTTTCGTTTTTCGTTAATTAAATAATTGTTAGAATATACCATGAAACCATTTTTAACAGTAATAAAACTTTAATGGACTTCCCCTTAACACTTTTTACATTTAGGCGATGTCATGAACTCTTAGAACTTTGGCGTAATATGTTATGGGGAAGTATGTGTAATGTTAATTCTTGATTTGTCGACATTCTTGTTATTATCAGAGTACGATAATTCATCCTAATATAGAAGCAAAGACGATTTACTAAAACGTATATCAGCAGATGCGCCTTTTCTGTGGACACCCTGCATATTTAGTCTAAAGTATAAATGATTCCACTTATGATGACATCGTTTTATTTTACTTCGTTAACTCCTTTGGCACCAAGCTAGCACATAACATGTCGCAAAAACAGACACTCATATACACTTAACGTTGCCTAATAAAATAAGTTGTAAGCATCAAAAACTTCTTGGCATGATCTTGTTTAGGCTTATCTTTATTACAAGAAACTTCTTTCGCCCACGATGTTTACGACGGAGGCCATCTGTCTTGTTCCTAACCGCACTTTCAGTTATAAGTCTATTTTAGGTGTAATAAGAGCACATTATTTTTTTTTATTGTGAGTTTCCACGAATTAGGAAATGAATATTACTGTAATCTTTAATTTTATTTGTTAAATATTGTATGCTTTTGTTCTTTTGTGCGCAGTAAAGAATAAAAAAATAATAATGATGCATTCGAATTTATTGAGGTAAATATTGATTTTTATGTCGTCCCATCATCGCTTCCACGTGGTTCATAAACTAAATTGCAAAATTCTGGAGTTTGAACTCCATATAAATTGTTAAAGATAAAATTCATAATTGTCAGGAGGGCATAAAAATATCCTTTTTCGAACAAAAGAATTTTAATTGATTCTGAAAATTCACGGAATAGTCAATAAAGTCAGGCCTTTTAACTTGTTATAATTTACTTACCCGAAAAAAGTTTACCTTTTTTAAAATCTATCCAAAACCATTTATTTTCAATGTTTTGATGAATTTTAACATTTTAAACGAAGATTTTTCGCAGCATTTTAAGTACATAGGCACAAAGGCAAACACACACAATTCATATTACTCGACCTTTCTTTTTTATATATTTTTTCTAGTAGTTGACTTCTAGCGCTGGCTAGATATCGTCAGGAAAGATATGAGGATCAAAGGTCTTATTATTGAGGATGCTGAAGATCAGGCGAAATGGAGTAGAATTTGCCGGAAGGTGGATGGACCCTGGCACCAGCCGGGATAACACCAGGTAGAAGAAGAAGAATGTTTTTCTAGTGTCTAGTTACTTAAGTGGTTTAACTACGGGTCATAGAGTCTCTGATACAACAGAAAAAATATTCATACCAAGGTCCCAAGAGTTGTTAAACAGCAAATTCTCTCGTAGTTTTTGATTCTATGGTACAAGAAATTTAATTCGTACTCAGTACTGTGTATGACTTGGCTGAATATACTAAACTGAACAAAACATTTTAAAAATAAAAATACAATTCACAAACGTCAGGTAAGAAGAGGTCTCTATTAAACAGGCAATCTAAACAAGTGCATAAAAATGTACTGAATGCTAAGTTGTAGTAGTTTGCAAGCACTTTGGTGATTGTACGGTCTCGGGCGCATCTTATGGTAATAAGTTCTTTACTGTCGTGTTATATTCCTGCTCTTGATTGTACTTGTGATTTTTTGTACGTATTGTTTGGAGACTTCAAGGAATTCAGACTTTTTATCTGTTTCATTTGTAACTTTGATTACTTTATAAAAATCTGTTGCTTTATGTGTGCGAAAACTCTGAACATAATCAAAAAAAATTTTTGAGTTGTATCTTATTGTAGCATCAAAACGATTTTTTAGTATTATTTTCAATGATTGCACAAAACGCTATCGGATATAAGCTTAATGCTGTAAAGCAGAAAGTAATATAGCATTGTTAGGCTTATATCAATTGCCGTATTTGCCTTTATCATCAAGGTTTATTATGAGATAAATTATACAAGCACTACTAGTAAGAATCCTTGTTCAAGCTATATTTATACAAAAAAAGCAAAAATGCTAGTTCACGTCAATGCGACACAGAGGCGCAGCCCCTCAATGAATTAAGAAGTGACTTATATACTCGCAACAAATACGTACATTATTCAAAGCTGGATTTTACAGAATTAGACTGGCAAAAAGACAAGGCCTAAAGCCCGGCGGCACATAATGTTTATTGCTATCGTTTAATACACATAAAAGGAACGATTTCGTTTTATGATCATCGTAATAAATTTTGCTACATTATTTACTCATTGTTATACGCTCTTATTTTTTTACATCAACACTCTCGCTTAAATTAAAAAATAAATCGGTTCTCCAATTCGAATCTTATGAACCACACTCTCTTGCAAATATGGACTTCAAAACAAAGTTATTAATCCACTAAATAGCCTTCATCTACATGCAAAAATATTCAACATTTCATATTTATTCGCAAAAATTAGTTTTGAAAACATCAGGCCCAACACAAAAAATGAATTAACACAGTTGAATAGAACAAAAGAGCGCGTCAAACATAGCAATTTGAATTTTGATAGTAATCAGCCTCAAAAAGCCACTGGATAAAAATATTTTTTTGATATTTATTATGTTTTTTCTTGGTCCCTTTCACGTTGAGCGAGATAAGAGGGGCTGTGAGGGCCCAAAAGGTCGGCGGCAATCACAAAGAGCGAACGAATAATGACGTAAAATTTTTGGCATAATTTTAATTAAAGGCTAATTTGCGACATTCAGAAAACTGGAAAATTACCGTTTGCAGGCGAAATTTTTACCTTCACGCAGATACCAAAATGCCACTTTACGTGTGCGAGATGCTCGCTCGTTGTAATAATGATAATTGTTTTCTCTACTTTCCACAATTAATTTTAATGAGGATATTGTTTTTTGTGCGAACGCTGCGGGATTCCCTTTGTCTTCTTAATATAGTCATCAGTAATCTCATACAATGTTTTTGAAGAACGTAATTTGGGACGGTACTTAGGTAATGTATTTTGATTTTAATGTATAATATTGTGCAAGGCGATGACAGCCACATCTTTTCTATTTTGTTGACACAAACTAATAGTACCTAGACTGTAATCATTGGCTAAACATTTAAAATATTCAAGAGGTTAATGAACCTTGTACACGTAATATATTTAACATTCTCTGCGAAAGAGAGATATTATTTGTATCTCATTGAATTTGTTTTCGAGGGGTATTTATTTTGTGGGAAATTGATTAATAAAGTAATGGAAGGAATCATTCAGTTAGTCCAGGGCGGTATCGCTGTCTCGCAGAAAATCAATTTTAAATGACGTTTGATGTTTGATTTAATTTGATTTGATGATGTTTCGTTTTCGCGTTTCGTGAAATTGCCGGATGCCCAATATCCCTTTTCTCTTCCCATCATTTTTCCTCCCTGGTCTCTTCCAGACTTGAAAACCCGGCAACAAGTTCATGATCTAAGCGTTGTGGATGATCATGGGTGGCAGTGATCACTTACCACAATATGACCTGTGTGTTCGTTTGCCGGACACATTAAATAAATATATTCCACATACAAAATCGTCAGCAAAAATCCACTAACCTAGCCGTATCATTGAACTCGATTCCAATATTCGCGGCGAATTTTTGCCTATCAATTTGCGCAGATCATCGTTCCGTCTAACCCAAACGAGGATAAATTCCTCGGCACACATGATTGACAGTGACATTTATCTCCATACATGATCGGATGGATAGGCTTAAAGCCGCTTCTGCTAGTCATCGTGTGAAGCAGAGGGGGGAATGTGGGAGGGGGGAAGTAGGTGCTTTTGAAGCTATACTGTTGATAATCTGATGTCATCGCAATAAAGTTCATTCATATCATATGGAGACAAATAATTCTGTTCTATCAATTTCTACGCACGTGCAAGATCTGGTATTAGGCCCTTGTCTCGGTTTTTCTTTAGCGCTATGACATATTTCCTTTCATTATAGAAGAAATGCACCGGCTTTGTGGCGTACCATATATGATATACAGGGTATATCAAGACTGTTACCGAAAACGAAGCCACGAGCGACTTCAGACACAATACAACAGAAAATGTTGCAAAAAAAAAGCGACAATTTTTTTTGTTATTTTTTTCCTATGGTCATATTTGGGTGGTAAATATTTTTTTCCTAAAATAATAGAGTAAACCCTTTTATTTATAAGTATACCTCTAAGGTTTATACCTTAGAGGTATACCTAAGAGTTTAAATTATTATTTTAGCAAGAACTATGGATTTACCGCCCAAAAATGATGATTGATGATATTCAAAAAATCATCAGCGACTTGATGGTGCCCCTGGCGTTGAAGCTGAAACTGAAGAAAGTTGAGCAGCAGCAATCACTGACCGTCATGTAGGCTGCCAGAGCATTTGCCTACACAGATAATAAAAAGTCATTTTCGTTTAATATTTTAAATATATGTATAATTATTAAGTAATCTTATAAACTAATCTACTTTGATCGAGAGTTAAACTTTTATAAAGTAACAGATTATCTGTAATCTCTTGAGACATCTTAACTTCGCTAATAACTATTGATATTATAAGCAAAATCCGTGGAAACAAATAAAAATGCTACTTCAACTTACCAACACAAATAACTCCTTAGGCGTCTCTCAAGTAATACTTACGTACCCAAACAAGAGCCTAAACCTTGGCCGGCTAATATAAAAAGTAAACAAATTAAAAAGCATTTTAAGTACACTTACACTGAGTTTCCTTTGCCTCGAACTGTCGAGTGATTTCGAGAGTATCCAAGCATTCGCGGCTACATCGCAGTTTCAGGCTTCAGGTGTATTTGTTTTGCTCTGTTTATCCGGCTAATCGACAAAAAGGGTCAAGTCCTAAACAGCTGAAGCGATTTATTGAGTTAGGCTTTCGTGTTTGCCAACTCGCTTGAAACGAAAGGGCTAAAATAAAATGGCAATGTGAAAAAGGCCCGTACTGTGTGCTCGGTTGTCTGAAGCCTTTGTGTTGTTGACACTGTTGAGAACTCTTAAGCCTTAACGATGGAAAAATACGTTTGTTATGTCCGATACGATATTGATCGTCGCGCTTCAACGGAGTATCGGTTTGTTTATTTACACTTAATCCAGTGGTATCCAATGAAAAATCATATCATGTTATTTGACATATTTATTTATTTAGAGTATACAATTTAACACCATCTTAATAGATTGTAATGTAAGAGAATATTTTAATTTCATACTTCATTTTTATCGCCATTGTTGTCGTCATCGATTTAAACCTTTAGTTTTCAGCAAAATAAGGCCCATTTTATAATTCAATGTATTTTGTGTTAATTTAAGCATGGATCATAAGTAACTATTTACTCATTTACTTTTTGCAATACAATCATATAATGCAAGTTTCTCGTCTCGTCATTCGCACCGATATAAATAATATTAAACCGACCATACATAGAAGTGGAGGAACAGAAAACAAAAAGAAGAAAATATCGGGCATCGTTTTTTCACAAAGCATGACTGTAATGTAAAGCCAGCGTTTCATTAACCTCGGTAAATCTAAACTCGCGAAACGTAGTCCAGTGTAAAGTTTAGAGCAAAGATTATAACTTTATTAATAAACGACTTTGGCAACAAAAATTTCATTTCACGATTAAGTTAGGAAGTCATAAAATATTTAGTAAAATTTTTTCAGGAATTTTTCGGTGGTTTAATGTGAATAATTTGCGTATTATCTTTAATATTATTATTTTAATCTTTACTGTACAAAACTTGACCACTTTATAGAAATAATTATTTTATGAAAGTACAAATTGTGGTCCTTTCTCTTTACAGCAACGTCTTACAGACAACCATGGGATGGATTTAAAAGAAGAAGAGAGATTTTTAGTAATACTGAAATACCGAAGTAATTTATTAAAATATTTTGTCTATAATCTCTAGCAACTTATTATGTTTGCTGACTATTTCGTAAAGATATAATACTTTAATATTATACATATTGATTGCCTCCGTGGCGTGGGTGGTTAGACGGCGGCCGTGCAATAAAAGACCGTATTATCACACACAGCACACAAGTATGTGTCTTGGGCCAGACCCAAGACAAAGTGTTTGTAAGACCGGAAATTCTCAATTCGTTTCTAATACCCACGATACAAGACTTAATTGATCTCAATAGGGTCAGAACCATGTATGTGACCGTTGGGTGTTAATTATTTATTTTTATTTATTTTATTTATTTATTAGGTCCTATTTATCATAATTTATTTATTTCATACTACACTTATAAAAGCCTTATTTTTATTTTCTTCTTTGCACCTAAAAATAAGATTGCCTGATTCCCTGAAAACTGAATCGAGTGCCAAACCGAGAGAGATCTTTAAGACATCGACCTGTCTTTGGCCAACAACTAAGTTAAGTCAGAATGTACAATTCAAATAACCATTATCGGATAAAGTTTTTCTAGAAGTAAAATAAAATCCACTTAAATTTTTATTCTGCAAAAACTTTTTTAAGTCAAAGTCTAATTTTGTTTTTAAGAAAATTGAATCAGTGTCAGTATAGAAATTCATTCCATCATTTGTTGTGTTTCAACGTTACTATTTATTTTATTAAAATTATTAACCCACTTTAAAAAACGGAGGAGGTTCTCCGTCCGACTGTATATTCTTTTTTTATAATAACATATCCGAGAGAGTTTTATTGGAAATTATTATATTCTGAAAAACTGCATTAAATTTCGTTCTCATTATTGTATTTATAACCGATCATAATACATATCATGTAAGTAGGTAGAATTCAGAATCTGATTTTAAAATGGTAAAAATAAATTAAATCAAACTCAACAATAAATAACACGTAAAATTGTATTTATTTACAAACTTTATTTACAATTCCACTTATTTTACAAGTATCAGCTAATTCCTATCACCGATTAAAGACAATTAATGTAGCCGTTGGATAATACGTTTGAGTATATTACATTTACATTCCATTAGAAAAACATTAACCCCTATGTTAAATCTAAACTGGAAGAAAATATAAATTATATGCTATTTACAAAAAACTATTTATCTGCAAGTATCTACTGAAGTGTCATTATTTTATGAACATTAATTAATTTGTGAAACAAAGAAATATGAATTAGCATATATTTTTGTTAAGCATTTTGTAAGTTAGATTTTATAGATTATTACTTTTTTCATCTCAAGTCCAATTTACATTTTGTGGCGTAGGTAATTAAAAGGTCATAAAAACGAAGATATTGATTTCATTCGTATAACACAAAAATAGTAATGTTAATTTACGTAGAACGATGTAAATGCACCTCATTGTAGGAAACTGCAAGAAAAATAGCAAATCGTGAAGAAAATTGCATAACGCACGCCATCTGTGTTACTGTTCAGAAGCACAAAAACACAATAAATCTTAATACAGACATTGGAATACAGTGTTCCATTTTTCATAACTGCCTCGAATAGTGTACGTTTTTACACTAGTTTTTTTATGGAACATCATTTATTACGCGAAGGAACTCTTATTTACATATAATAAAATCGGAGCTTTCGTTTACATGATACAAGTGTTGAGCGATTAACTAACAATTCTATATTATTACAGAGAAGTTTAGGTTTAATAAATTAGTCTTTTATGTTTGATCATGTAATTAATTTTAAAATGAAATTATATTACAAGAAAATATTTTAGAAATACAAAATAAACCGTGTGCCATGGACACGAACACCAATTGTAATGTCATTTATTTTTATATTTTTCTTTCAATAGTCCAGTTTGTTGTGTTCTGGAGTATTAAATAGATCTGAGAAGATATAATGACGTAGATTATTCATGACAGACATTCGTGTCAGAGGTACTATGAAGCAATTGCAACAAAACGTGGCCAACACAGAATGGTGCCTACAACAATAATTCGTTTCTTATGCGTCAGTTTAAATCTAAATTATATCTAGTTCTATAAGTTCACTGAAATGAATTGCATCATATGCTTAAATTGATTAGCAGTCGGCCACCGGTCATCTGGTGACAAAGCGTCTGATGCAAAAATTGTTCCATGGGCATTTGAATCTAATATTATTGTGTAAAAATCTACCCTGCAGTAACCATAACACGTCTAGGAGAGAGTGAAGGTACGTTCTACTCTGGTTCATGAATAGAAGGATGAGAAAAGGTATTGATGGTGATGTTTTAGTGGCTTCACTCTGCATTGCCGCTGGACGCTCGCCGCTTACAACGTGGACCACCACGGACGCTGAATCTATGAAAGAAAACAATTCGTGTTGAATGTATTGATGGAGTGAATGAAGAATGAATCGCTGATAAACGAGAAGTTGTGGAATTACTGCCGTATTAACATATAATGGCTTTAGTATGGCTTTGGCATGTTATTTTTTATACTCAGTTTATTAAATATAAGTCAAGATATTCATGTCTTTCGGTAAAGTAAATATTTCTGCGAATTTTCAACCTTCACGTTCGGCATCATTTAAGTCCTTCCGCAAAACAGATTTTTAAAGAATGTTCTTAAAAGATGTATTAGTTCCTTTGTTTTTAGGTTCAATTTGATGATTAATCGGAAGACAAATGGTATAACAAGAACAACTAAAAAGCCGAGGAAACTATTGTAATAAACCTTAATACATCAATGTGAAAACTGTGAACGGCTTATTCCGCTGAAAAGCATTAATATGGATATTGAGCTAGCCTTACGTCGATTAGCCGGTGATATATTTCAGTTCCACATCGGCTTGATATAAATCAGCGGCTTAAACCGCTTCAGCGTGTTCCTATAGATTCTTAGAATGCTTGATTGCTTTTTCTTAGAACAAAATTATTCCGACTTTCTTTGAATTTTCTAGGGAGTGGGAGTTTGTGGTTGTAAAATCAAATATCATAAAGTACAGATTGAATGGCAAAGTTAAACAGAAAAATTCTGTCACTAGTCGAATTAATATCTTTTAAAGGATAAATGAAAGTTACTTTGTATGGAAGAAATGTAAATAGTCTCATAGAAGAAAACTTTGTATCACAGCTTGGGATAAATTGTAAAGTATCGGGGGAAATGAAAATGCAACGCTCCTACTGTAGCGGAAATGGAACCATGCGTTGGAGTTTATTGATTTGTTGCTGCCACTTGTATAGGGTCTGCGAATCCAATCATAGATTTTCTCGTTAGCATTCACTGCGTACTAGATTAGCCTTGATTGTATTTTAGATATTGATTCTTTTAACTCGTTTTAAGGTTGGGCACTTGTTGGATATCACTTGATTAAAAAATCTACCAAATAGTGAAAAAATTATATTTGGATAATTACATTGCGTTTAAAGGGTATAGCGAGGTAAGGAGCACGAAATGGCCCCCACGGCCCATGACGGAATTATCATTTGTACTGGTATTGGCACTCTAAAACAATACGAAATGTAAGGTCGTTGACCCCTGACCTTGACCTGTCTTTGAGATATTCGAGAAAGTTCGTATGAGCGCCGATTTTTTTCATAATTTTTTTTCCGAAAAACTATAAAAGCTAGAAGGATGGGACCAATTGCGTATAATGAGGGATACTTTGAAAAATATTCTGTATTTTTTTCAGAGTTCTCGTGAAATGACAACTGTGTAAAATAGTTAAACAAAATATAAATAATTTTTTTTAGTACTGTTCTATTATGTCTACCGCGCCAAAAAAAATATATAATACTCTTTGATTTATATACGTATACCATACAAAAGCTGATTAAAATCAAAGAGGCGCTTCTTGAGTAATATCTAAAGAAAACTTGTTCGATCGTGTACAGTGGGCGCCCGCCCAGCCGCTTCGCGCGGACTAGAAAACAAACGTGTTTATTCATGTTCAATAGATTATTATAAGTGTATTCGTGTCATTACAAATACGATTTCACGCATGGTTGCTTTAGTCTTCCGTGTTAAGGAAACCACACACAAATATAAATTACCTAATACGTCATTCGGTGAGAATAATTGCGTATGCCTGTCGCAAGTTGTATGGTGATAACCACGGGTGATAACAATGTTTGTGAACTGTATTATTTGTGACACTTTCGTGCATAAAGTTCGCGGAAGAAAAAAAGTTATCACTAGTGAAGAGGACGCTAGACTATATAGTGACTCGAGTAAAAAAACAGTTTCTGTTGGTGACGTATTGTGTGGAAAGTGTCGGCTAATTATTTACAATAGCAAATCAAACGTTGCATCAACTTCTGCGGCATCTACCCTGGTAGAGTGTGAAGGCGAACAGGAGTCTGGTGAACACTTAGCAGTTGGGGAAACATCTTCTAATGCTTCATTCCAACAAGAATGTGAAATGAATTTACCATGCAGTTCCGAAAGCGACCACGATGATGATGATGATGATGGCGATGATGTTTTTTCGCATGTTGCCCAAAACGACGAATTTATATATGTACATATACCACGTGTTGTATCTACCCACAAGTATTGTTGTATATGTCGATCCACAACAAACTTAATGCGAGTACCTTTTGAAGCGCGTTACGAGGCTTATACAAACATTGGGATTTTTATACCAGAAGATAACCGTTGTTGCTGCACACATATAATAGGAAAAAACTTTTACAAAGACGAGTTGGTGCACCTACGTGTAGTATCTAACACCAGTAAAATGAACTCTAAAGAAGTTGCTCATTTTTTAAAATCACTTTCAGAAAGAGCAGGGATGTCGCTTTTCGACAAAATTGAAAATGATATGTCTGAAAATCAGATAAGGATATTGACAGGGCTTTGTTGGCAAAACATTATTGAATTAAGACAGCTATTGACTTCTATGCGAAACACAAGCATACGCACTGTGACTCAAGCGTTAGTTGTATTCTTGTTTAAATTAAAAACTGGAAATTCTAATTCAGTGATAGCAGGAGTGCTGGGTTTACCATACGAACAACATGTGTCGACATTTTTTAAGGAAGTATTAAGAAGTTTTAAGACTGATATTTTGCTTCATTTTGGATTAACCTCCGTTTCTCGAGAAGATTTAATAAAGAACACAAGTTTAACAGCTCGAATGTTATTGAACCTTAGAGATGATCAGCTGGTATTGATATTTGACGGCACTTATATCAGGCATCAAAAAAGTTTTAACAATGAATACCAGAGAAAATCGTATTCTGGGCAAAAGAAAACCCATTTATGCAAACCGTTCACAATCTGTACTACGAACGGGTTTATAGTTGATTTTGCTGGGCCATTTTATGGAACGGAAAATGATGCCACTATTATGAAGAAAGTGTTACAGGATGCTAAACTTAAAACTCTATTACGTCGGAATGATGTATTTGTCGTAGATCGTGGATTTCGTGACGCCGTTGGCGACATCACCAAAGAAGGCTACACCGTGTTAATGCCGGCGATTAAAGGTAATCGAGCCCAGTTACCTACCGATGAAGCCAATATGTCACGACAAGTGACTAAAATCCGATGGGTAGTCGAAGCTGTGCACGGAGCTATTGCTCAGAAATATAATTTGCTTCATAACAATCTTGATAATAAAATGCTTCCAAAAGTAAGTCTATTATGCAAAGTTGTTGGATTTTTACACAACAAATTTAGTAAGCGATTGGATTCTGATACAGGCTTAAATGAGACAATTGTTCAATACTTTAAAGAGCGACTGGCGTTACCAAATTCTTTAAGTGAAGAGGTAGAAAAGCAGCACTGGAATCGAAGAAAAACGGCTTTTCAACAACTGGTGTCATCAGAAATTTTAGATTTTCCAAGACTAAACGAAGAACAATTAAGAATATTATTTACAGGTTCCTATCAGCTCTCATTAGCTGTTTCATACCTCGCTGAAATAATGGACGACAAGAGCAATCTCTATATATATTACGTCAAACAAACCCCAACTATCATCAAGTTAAATGTTCGTTCCAGACATGTAAATAGTAAATATTACCGATTGTTCATTGATTATGTTCCTAATATGAACAGTGTCGAAGGAATCCGAGGATATTGTTGTGATTGTCCGAATGGAAACAGGACAGTTGGATGCTGCGCTCATGTCGCAAGTGTAATATATTATTTAGCTCATGCGAGATATCTATTTCGCATTTTACGTCCTGCTGAAATTCTGTCGAAAATATTTTCAAATGATGCCGTCAATGTTGTGATAAATGAAAATAGTGATGATGATGATTAAAATTATGTTCAACATGTAATTATAATAATTAATCCAAAAATGACCTCTTTAATTAGTTCCTACCAGCCGTACGCACACTAAGTAATTCTCATAATTACTCAAGAAGCGCCTCTTTGATTTTGATCAGCTTTTGTATGGTATAAGTATATAAATCAAAAAGTATTATATTTTTTTTTGGCGCGGTAGACATAATAGAACAGTAATAAAAAAAATTATTTATATTTTGTTTAATTATTTTACACAGTTGTCATTTCACGAGAACTCTGAAAAAAATACAGAATATTTTTCAAAGTATCCCTCATTATACGCAATTGGTCCCATCCTTCTAGCTTTTATAGTTTTTCGGAAAAAAAATTATGAAAAAAATCGGCGCTCATACGAACTTTCTCGAATATCTCAAAGACAGGTCAAGGTCAGGGGTCAACGACCTTACATTTCGTATTGTTTTAGATTGCCAATACCAGTACAAATGATAATTCCGTCATGGGCCGTGGGGGCCATTTCGTGCTCCTTACCTCGCTATACCCTTTAATATGCTCTTTTTGAACTGCTTCTTATTAAAAACGTATCATCAAGATATTTCTCATAAGCTTCACATAAATAGCCAATTTACCAAAATAATCTTCATATATAAGTCAATTAAGAACCACTACATATTCATAATCTACTAAAATATACATTAAAACCTAGTATCCAAATATATCTTCGTTTATATTTACCAGAACTACTAGGAGCGCAGGTGTAGTTTCCAGAATCTCTAGGAGAAGCGCGCGCGATGAGAAGCCGACTGGTCCTGGTTCTCTGTTCTGTCTCCACGCTGATGCCACCTCTCTGTGCGTAGTTCACCACGTTGGACCCTCGATACCAGTATATGAAGCTGGTGGGAACACTGAATTATAAATGTTTGTACTGCTGTAGAAATTGATTGAGGATATAAGGGAGATAGATTTGGGACATATTGTTCTAGAATTATGTAGTTTTAAGTAAATACCATTTATGCTGCTTTTAATAGCAACATAGAGTGTGAATTATTAAAATTAAATCTATTAATATAATCCCAAAATAGTAGTTAAAGCTACTTCTAATTGATAGCTGTTGAATTATGCATACAGTAAACGAAACAAAGAATGATAATATACATACATTATTCAAACGGTGAATATGTCACCGTTGTAATTTTAGAATATAAGTTAATGACTAAAACTCAAGTCAATTTCTAAAATACATCTAATAAGAACATAACATACAAAGTTACAAATAGACTCTAAAACACCGTTAGACGTGACTTCAAACCGAATCGAGCAAACTTTGATTGAAAATAATTACATCACAGACGATTACCGCAAAAACAACCGGAAAGCCGAAGTTAACCGTCGCGCGACAGATTTTGTTTTGAGCGAAGTTCGTGTGCCTGAGGCAGCCAAACAACTCTTGATAGACTTAGCGTGGTCGTACTCGGCTTGTTTGATTAAGACTACTCCGAGCAGTGCATTCGCTTTCCGTCACTCCAGCGATACATGCGAAGAAGTAATAGCATTAGCTCGTTGCCCTGACGTACAAATGCTCGGTGTAAACTAAGCTCAAAAGTTAATTAAAATTGCGAAACAACTTGTGTTCGTAAATTAGATTCAATTCAGAGAACGAATTTATGTAGAATGTCTGTGATTGGTAGAGACTGAGACTACTCATTTAGAACTACGTTTAAATAAAAAGATTCACGGCAGAGAGGTAATCAGTTATAAAAATAAACAATATAGGGAAAATTGCCAAAACTATTCGTATAGGAAGACCTACAAAAACGTTAATCCGACTTGAACAATGGTATAGTTAACTAAACATGTCCATAAGATTTACATTAACGTAAATATTATGAAAGTACGATGTGTAGTATGGAAACAACAAAATTATACAACAATGAAATGTATAATGGAAGCATAATACGGTGTTTAGTAAGGACTACGCTTAGTCAATACAATTACGAATATTAGTCCATGAGTTTACTATTTGAGGGAAAATTCAAAATTGGATCTTGTTGCGTACAAATTAGTTCATTCAAATTCTGAATTAAAATCACACAGCAAAGCAAATTAGATACAGAGCGTTACAAAAAGGAGTATTACGGTGTTGTGTAAACTTGGTTCATATTGAGATTAGTTTTTCAAATTCTAAAATGGATTTTTGTTCCAATCCCATGAATTGGAAAAGGCGTGAGAAATAGTATGCTAAGTGAGATTAATTAAAGTACTTTGGACATCAAAGTGTTTGCAATAAACTTACCTCGGTGGATCGGGCGCATGTCTCGCAATACAAGTTAGGTTGATGTCGGACCCAGCACGCACAAACAACTCCGGTCCAGATAAGATTTCAGCCTTTGATACTAAAATGAAACAGAAACTAGATGTACACATATAATTCTGAGTTACTACGTAATATCTTTTGTGAGTAAAGTCTCGCAGTACTCAACGCTAAGTGACAAACTAAATTCCTTTGAAATCTCCAAACTTAGTCATGACAAGGGCACGTAAACAATCGTAAACCGTAGCTGTAGTATGTATTGTGTACACTTGACTTTTATTACAATTAATTTTATAAAGTCAAAGCACAATGCCGGCTTTATTTCAAACCAATTATGTATAAGGAACAGCGTAATTGGCAGTCTGAAATTACTAAATGGACCGCCAATTTCCTTTGTGAAATTATCCAGGGAGCTTAGTAATGAAAATTAGACTGTTATTAAACTTACCGACAACTGTGAGACGGAAGGAGAGACTGATTTTGGGTTCAGTGGAGACTTGACATTCGTAAGCACCGGAGTCGCGAGGCTGCGCTGGTGCAACGCGGAGTGTCCATTCATCAGAGCCATCTGTATGCAGTGCTGCAAAACGCGCGTCACTACTGTAGGTATGGACACCTACAGTGAGAATGTGAAGATCCCTCTTCCGAATCCACGATACCTGGAGACAAATGAAACAAATCAAATTAACAATCAGCTTTGATCGGCGAGGCAGAGTTGATAGGGTTCTAAAAGGGCTCCGAATTGGTCAATAAAGTTTTATCAAAGGTTTTCTGTAGCAAGTAAGATTAGTTCGTTAAAGTTAATAAATATGTTAAATAGTATTTGGTGTTGGCGGTATAATGCATAAGGCAATTTTATTTAGGTTTTGACAGTTCCCTAGACGCTAGGAGATTTTAGAAGGTATAATTATTTTGTATACTTAGACAGACAGAAATATTTGTCAATAATTAAATCACTAAATGCTTGTGTAATTTTTCGTGCGTATTATTTGAGTCGGCGAACAAAAGGTTCCAATTGTATTCAAAGCCTTAAAGAAAATACTATGACAAAACAAATGTATTGTGGGAAATTGACTTTGATTGTTGAGGTCTTCTTGTTTTGACAGCATAAATATTCATAAATGAGAAAAGCAAATTCGTTTGGAATTCCAAATACCGTCATTGGAACGATTTAATATCTTTTAATTAAACATCTTCGGATGTTCTTCAGAACGAATGAACGTTTATTGTATATATTATGCGGCAAAATATATTAATATGTAAGAGTATCTGATTCATATTATTTTGTGGTTGCTTTAGAATTCTAATACGGTAAGTCATGAATTATGGACTTAATTTTCGTTTGGTTTGTTTTATTATTATATATAGATAATATATTTTAGAGTGCGTGGTGGCCTGTTGGGAGTGCGTGGTGGCCTGTTGGTAAAGAGTGCGTGGTGGCCTGTTGGTAAACGGACTAGACGCGGCTGCCAACATGTTCACGGTGGTCGCGGGTTCAAATCCCAGGGCACACCTCTGACTTTTCGGAGTCATGTGTGTATTGACAGTCAATCACCACGCACTAAAACGGTGAAGGAAAACATCGTGAGGAAACCTGCATACCATAGCGATTCATAAGAATTTCTATGGTATGTAAGTCCGCCAACCCGCACTAGGCCAGCGTGGTGGACTATATGGCCTAACCACTCTCAATCGTATTTTCGATTGTAGAGTAGGCCCGTGCCCTGCAGTGGGACGTATATGGGTTGATACAATACAATATATTTTTGATAAGTGCTTAAGATTGTTATTATTTTTTTAGTTGATTATCCTAATCTTTCATCTCTTCTACAGTGTTAGAATGTTTCAAATAAACTGATTAATATTAAATTATTGAATTTAAATAAGAATATTTCTTATAGTGTTGGTGTCTATTTGTCATATATATACACGTTATTAGGAATATTATACTAGATCACCGAGCCGTACTCTTTTCTATAAAAACTACGTACCAAATCCTTAAAAACTATATTATGAAATTCATAAAGCGAGAAATACAACGCTGTCTAAAAGGAGCTTCATAAATACAGTCAGTAATAGATTTTATGTTGTTATTGAGTGGCTCACCCGTTCGGACGTGCTATCCTGAGGAGTTACTCTGCCCTCCGAAATGAACGAATGTTCGAAAATCGCAAATAAAACTATACGAATATGCGTAAATACATTACAAAATATTCGGATCATGTGTTTTGCGTTGTAATCTTAGACTAAGTTTGAAGTGAATGATAAGTTTTCATACAGAATGGTCATTGACATAAATATACAGACAGGGAGGAAAGCGCGTAATATAACACCCAACCCAACACCCAACAGTCACATACATAGTCCTGACCCCACACTAAGATCGAGTCTTGTGTCGTGGGTATCAGAAACTACGAGAGACTTTTCGGTCTCACAAACACCCAGACACGGAAGAAATATTTGTGGGCCGCACAAATATTTCTCTCGGTGCGGGGATCGAACCCGCGGCCTCTCGTTTCACAGGCGGCGTCTAACCAACTGCGCCACGGAGGCTGTCAAAATGTTCTGACGTTGATATGTTGTCATTCGTCGTTCTAACATTCGAACTTTGTTGTTATAGAGTAAACCCCCTGTCCCTTTTTTAACAACCTCCACCGTAAAACGAGGTGTATCGAGTTTTTCTATTTTAGATACATGATGGTACTTGGAGCGACGCGGCCACGTAAGTGATTTACTTTGCGGGGTCCTTTTGATCGCTGTTTTGAAGTTTCATTGAGTTAGCTTGTGAATAGTCGTATATTTTTTAATGGGTAATTGCACGTACGATAGCCGATTTATTCTGTTTACATGCTGGTTATCGTCTATTGATATCGATCCTTTATGAAGATGTTATTCAGATGTTAGAATTACATGATTTCGAATGATAATATCCAAAATATACAGTCTATTTTACTGTAGAACATTGTAAGAGGATTATATAAATGCTTCCATAGTGCTCTAAATAATGGCCCAATAAATATAGCGGAAATGAATATTAAAATCAAAGAGACTCCATATACCGATTTTAATCTACAACTCCGGATAAACTCTGTGTGAATATTTGAATTATTTGTGGATTAAAATTTGGGACGGAATATGAGACCACTATAACGATAAGCCCTCCTTTATTATCTTATGGGACATTTATACCGTTGATGATGTATAAATATATGGATCCCTTTATCCACCATACGGGCTGATACGCTATCTAAATTCGTTTATCAATGTAATAATGGTGCTAGATATTTTGTTTTTAAAACTGGTAGCGCTCCTTTGTTTTCAGTCATAATTCATCATGAATGGGTAGGTTCATTTGAGGTAGTACTACTGTCTCACAGGAGATCGACTTGACAGTTTTGCTGTCATATTTCATTCGGTGAGTGAGATTACTTGATGTCCAATACCCCGTCTCTCTTCCCATACTTTTTCCTTGTCGCTCTCCTCCCGATTTGATGGGCTGACCACACATCCATGAACCAAGAGTTGTGGATCTTCATAAGTGATCACATACGCAACAGTAAATCTATTGCGGATTTTGATGGAACAGTGATGCAAGTGTCATTAAGCCAATTCCTTTCTAAGTTATTTAATGAGCTATAGCAAGACAATAACACATAAGCACAACAACAACACAGCACTACAAGCAACGTTGCAGTACAAAAAGGCCGGCCAAGTCAAACATTTACAATTGTGACATGTGTGTATGCATATATCATTAAATGCATATTCTGTTTGTATTTTTTAAACCGGCTCGACAAAACGACTGTAATGCACTTGATAGTAAGAGTACAATCCAAATAAAATAT
This sequence comes from Hyles euphorbiae, assembly GCA_023078785.2. Classification (NCBI taxonomy): domain Eukaryota; kingdom Metazoa; phylum Arthropoda; class Insecta; order Lepidoptera; family Sphingidae; genus Hyles; species Hyles euphorbiae. The sequence continues at coordinate 7,234,586 of CM041049.1, forward strand.
TGATAAAATTCGTTTTTTGGTCATATAGGCAAATAAATTGTCAGCACACAAACAGTGTACAGTATTATATATGAATCCACCGTGCAAAAACATTTTTACTCTATATTTTATAAATGTAGACTATGGATATTTTCCAAAGGATCCCTAGTGGTTAAATTTTACGACCTGATCAAACGTGGCCCTGCCTGTGAAGGCCCGGCAAAACAATCTCAGTGGGCTTACATGACCGCTAGAATTTACGCAAAGCGACCAGGTTCTGAGTAGAGCTACCGAATTAAACTTAAGTGAGTTTTGGGTACAGTTAATAAGATTGATTATTTTAGAAGAATTACGTATTTGTAGACTTACTTACTTAGCATGTCATATAAGAGTAATGTTCATTACTTAGTTGGTCTTTGCCTCGGGGTACTACAATTAGCGCAAACATCCTCTTTAAACATTTTTTCTATACATGATTTTATCTAACCATTTTTTGTATAAATCCCGAGTGTTATATCTCAAAACGTCTGAATGTTAGGCGAAACGACCTCACGTATCAACTGTTTATAGTTCACGTACTCAGCGTTGTGACACGTGCCTTTACTAGTTTTTTGCGTTGGCACAAGATTTTTCGGGAATGTTACGGCTAGATGCCAAATACTACCCAGAGCTTTGCTAAAATTGGGTCAAATGACATTTATACCTTGTCATTCCGGGTCATGAAGGGCTCAGTTGTGATTTCCACTACGTTTCGTAAAAGCCAAATAATGTATTCATTGGGCCACAATTTAATGGAATTGGTAACTAAAATAGCAATTGTGATTGGTGATTTCGGCATTTCTGCTGCCGTTGATTTTGGTAAAATCGATTTCTCATTGCCTCAGGCACACGATTAAATTAAACCATAGACTTTTTCATAGGTAAAATGGTCTTGACTTTTGATGACTAACCCTATAACACTTGCTTACTAATTTCATACACGAGTGCATTTCTGTGCATAAAATTTGCTTCCCACTTATGTTGATTCGTATATGGATTAAAATAGGTCCATGGATGTTCGTCGATTCTTTTTATTGAAATCTCTGTGTGAGGTTAATTCTCAGCAACAAATCTTAATATATATATTTCTTGTGTGCGTGTGTATGTGACTGAACTCCTCCTAAACGACTGGACCAATTTTGATGAAATTTTTTGTGTGTGTTCGTGGAGATTCGAGAATGGTTTAGATTTACAGTTTGGTCTACTGGAAAATGTTTTTTTCAATTAATTTTATATAAAAGAAAGTCGTGTTAGTTACACTACTTATAACTCAAGAACGGCTGAACTGACTTGGCTGAAAATTGGTGGGGAGGTAGCTTAGAACCAGGAGAAGGACATAGGATACTTTTTATCACGTTCTCGGTTTCCCGAGTTTATATTAGCTTATTAACATTTTCTCATACAAAATGTTCATGGGTTCGTAACTGTCAAACATTTAATGTTCATCCCGTCGATACGGTAAACTCTTCTCTCAAATTAAAGAACGTATTTAAATAAAGGTTTCGAATCGACAACATATATCCACAATATTCGATTAATGGCGTATTTTAGATTTTAAAGATGTAAATTAATGACATTAATGAAAAGGGATTGACATTTAAATTGGTTGTCAAATATTAATGCATGCGTTCAGAAATTAATTTTGTGTAACCAAAAGAGAATGTATTATGAAGTTAAATAAATATAGGACAATTAAATAAATACTATTCACACGTAAGAAGATTTACTTCTTTTCAGATAGAATATCACTTGAAAATGAAAAATCTTTATTAAAATAACAATTTTACATATGGAGAATATTGCAGGGGTTTTCAAATTAGGCGTTGCCTGTGTCTTGAGAATCCAGTTAAATATAATTATTGTAATTACATTAATTGTGGGTGTCAGTGTGAGAAAGTGCTAATAGTGTACGTTTGTGTTTGTGTGTGTGTTATGTGTTATTATGTTTACTTTTATCACGAATTTTTACAGTGTCTTTTCCTTCGCTAAAATTCACTGATAGAAATATTATACATTCTGAAATGTTATGTCGAAGAAAATCGAAACCACTGAAGTTATTTGTATGAAAATTAATATTTCATTTCTTTATTACGAACAAAAAAAATATTGCATGGATAATCAAAATCGCTTTAAAAGTGTTTAATGTCAAAAAATTATAAGGAACACTATTTGGCTATGGAGAAACGGGATATTATAGAGTGGGACGTACGGGAGATGACTGGGTTAGCTGACAGATTTGATAGGACGAAATGTAAATGCACGGTATAAGACGGGATGGATAATGAAGAGAAAGGACGGGACGTATCGGGAAGTGACGGGGAATAGACGGGATGGGACGGAATTGAGCAGGACAGTACGATAGCTATGTCATGTTAAGGTATACAAGAGCTTATACGAAAAATAACATGTATTTGGTGTGAAGTAAAATAAAAAAATATCTGCATCCAGGCAAAGGGGGGTCGGGCTTTTTTGCTATGGTAAATAATTCAATTTAATATTAATCATATAATAACTAAGCCATAGCTTAGCGTGGTCGGGTCAGCTATGGTATCTTTTAATTGATTTCAATGAATGTAGTCGGAGTAATAAGTGCGTGGTGGCCTGTTGGTAAACGGACTAGACGCGACTGCCAACATGTTCACGGTGGTCGCGGGTTCGAATCCCAGGGCATACCTCTGACTTTTCGGAGTCATGTGTCTATTGATAGTCAATCACCACGCACTAAAACGGTGAAGGAAAACATCGTGAGGAAACCTGCATACCATAGCGATTTATAAAATTTCTATGGTATGTAAGTCCGCCAACCCGCACTAGGCCAGCGTGGTGGACTATATGGCCTAACCACTCTCAATCGTACTCTCGATTGTAGAGGAGGCCCGTGCCCTGCAGTGGGACGTATATGGGCTGATACAGATACAGACAGTCGGAGTAGTAACAGTGTTATAATATCTCCGTAGCAAAATAATGATTTAAATCTGGAGAGATGGGATAGAATAGAATATAAGTTGGATAAAATGGGACAGAAGAATAGGTACAGGATGGGATTGGAATTGGATAAGCAGTTTAGACAACGGCTGTCATGTTGATTTGAAATAAAATATGGACTGGAATCTATATTTGCACCCAGGCGAAGCCGGGCCGGGCCGCTAGTATATTATAATATATCCCTATGATGAAATCATAAATCATTAGGAGGCGCAAAGCCATTAAACGAGCTATGGAGAGGGCAATGCTCGGGGTTTCCCTGCGTGATCAGAAATGAGGAGATCCACAGGAAAACATAACCTGTTATAGACTGTAACTGACATAGCCCAGCGGCTTAGTAAGTTGAAGTAGCAGTGGGCGGGGCACATAGCGCGGAGACTTGATGGCCGATGGGGTCAAAAAATTATCATTTGGAGGCCACGTAGCTGAAAGCTCAACTTACGACATCCACCCACCAGATAATAAAGGTCGCGGGACGTCGGTGGATGTAAGTTGCTTCCAAGAGGTCACCGTGAAAATCATTGGGAGATGCCTATTTTCAGCATTGGACTTCCTTTGGCTGATGGATGGATGGATTGACACTATTGTTTGTTTGAGTTTGTTTTATTGATTGTTAACACTTTTTTAAATTTCTATTTCACTTAATCATATTAGTAAGATCTTTGTGTTATGTAGTTTGAGAGCGTTCATACAATTTTTTACGATGAAAATGCTATTTTAGTACAATAACTAAGAACATTTGCTCGTAGTCATATTCCTTTAAACAACAAAGACCTTAAATGGAACTAGATAAAGTTTCATAATACATTTTAATTATAAAACATCGCAAATATAAAGTACCTATAAAAATATATTAACAAGGAATATTGTAACGCGATTTTCCAATTAACTTTTATAAGCATCCCTAATTGATTTCTGAAGTCCATTTCGCTATATTTGAAGGAAATGAGGTATTTCATAAGAAGTATTTTATAAATAAGTTCTTCTTTTTGTATTACTTTTGTAACGGTTTTTTTATAAAGTCTTAGATTATTTTACTTACTTCTAATTTGATGAAATGTTCTATAAAAAGTTTATTACTATCAAGCTCATTAAAAGAACAGTTTTCAAAGATATTATTATAAAAATATATTAATTCTACAGATCTCTCTTTTTTACATTGTTTGACATTTCTATAACCTTCATTTGAAAACCTACTCTCTTTTATATTCCAGCAATGAGCGACAAAGTATCAGCAATTCTCAGCGCCTTTGTATTATGCGTGTAATCGCATGTTGTGTCTCGTCAAGACGAGCACAGCATACGCGGCTCAAATAATTCCACTCTTGGGAAATTCACATATTGCCTCCTTGTACCAAATTAGATATACATTGCACCATTTGCTGGAGTAATCTTGCTACACGTTAAGTTTTCAATAGAATTTCGTGCAAACAATCCATTTTCGACGAGCTTATTTGATTGCATATATAACGTTTTTAAACAACTGGTCGGTTGTAAATTTTTGCTGTTAAAATATTTTTTTGCGCCGGCACTAATCGGCATGTTAATACCGACGGACAGTGCTAAATAATAGCTATAACATGTTCGTCATAAATTGAACGACCATTTTTGACCGGAGGGTAATCGGCATACAGTATTTTTACAAAATAAAATCGCCACTAGGCTCGAGTTGGCTTTGTTCCAAAATGTGGGGCTTCACGAGCCACGACCCAATTCCCTTTGCTTTATTTGACGGCAGCGAGCACGCGACATTTCCTATTGCACTTACTGGAACTTGTAGGAAAATCAAATTCCACATACGATCTGTTAAGCTGTGTTTACAAAGAACCAATCAATCGATTCGCACATATCATTTCGGGATACTTTCATTTCAATCATTGTGTCTTTGTATAGATTTTTGACCTTATTGATTTTTGTGTCTTGAGATTGTCTTCGCCTTTAAATTATCCTTTAATTACTTCGAAATATGATAGCGTCTATTATACAATTATAATGAATTATCCTTATAATAGAAAATTGCAACATCAATTTCTTTTGAGAACATAATAGATAGATTAATTAAATAAATCTTCGTATTCAGTCAACAAGTTTGTAATAATATTGTTTTAAAATGGAACAGTGCCAATAAAAGAAAACAATGTATTTCTTTTATCCAGATAGGATAGACGAATATTTTATTTAGAGCAGCCAAGTTTTGTTTATTGTTGTACATATTGGTATGGAGAGCTTGATAAATTTGAAGGAATATTTTTTACTATTAACTCGTAAAATCGGAAGTGTAATGGTATAATAAAAACTTGAATATAAAACACTTGAAATTGGCTTTTTATTAAATAACCAATGGTTACTTACCTTTCGCAAATAGTATTATTTTTATCGAGCCCAGCCCTCTAGACTTAATTGCTTCCCTCTTGTAATGACGTCATAAAAATAAACGATGGATAAAAAATTACTTTCCATAAAAAGCTGGTTGCCGCTAAAGGAAAAATACTAAATGTGCCGTGTACAAACTTATAACAGGCGCCTACTGAGTTTTAAACACGATAATAACAGTTAGTGACAGCCTGAGTGGCGCAGTTATCCTACGCTACTATTGCAAGGCTGATTTCTCGGGTTTGAATCCTGGATCGGGCAAAGTAATACCAGATTTTCTATTCATCAACAGCTCGGAGTCCAAAATTAGTGCTGGATATGGCGATAGTCTCGCTCTTAATCACATCGTGGGATGGAACACACGAGGCAAACCGCAGTATCACCTTTGACTTACCCTTCTGGCAAATAGGCGTGAAATTATGTACGTATGTAATAACAGCTATTAGAATTTAGATCGACTTTATATACGCCTTATTTTAATGGGCTAACCAGAAAATTGACATGTTGTAAATAATTTATAGTCCCAGAGATGACGACCAAAACCATGTACCATAGCAATACGGTCGAAACTGTATAAAATCGTTAGATTATGTAATTCTAAATCCGACTAGGTAGGTAGTAACGGTCAAAAGTGTAGCAATTGCATGTGAGGCTATTTCTGCTGTGTCCAAAAAAAAAGGCAGTCGGTATCATAGCAATACGTCTGATATTGGAAATGTACATAGATTTTATAAAATTATGACGAATAAGTTGGTTTTCAGACATTTTGCGCGTAGTATATAGCTGAAGCGAATTTTTGAAAATGTCAACAAATTTAGCCGACTTGTATCATAGCAATCCGAATGAAATTTTTTTCTACCGTTCGTAAATAAGGCAAGATTGCAAAAAAAAAATGATTTCAGACATTTTAGATGTCTCATGTACTCCCAAAAGAGAAAAGAACGTTTTGGAGTCGCTTGGCCGATGCCTGAGCGCTTCTTACGTTTCTGCTGCGGTGAGAATGGTTTTTTCGCATATTATACTCCTGCCACTCTCTTACTATACATAGTCACTCACTAGCTGTCCTAACCGTTGAAATAACGCTCACTTAAAGTGACAACAAACTATAAGTAGCTCAGGCGGACGTAGGTGTGTCGCTGGTTGTCCGAGGGCTCGCGGACGTTTTTTTTCTTCTATTCCCAATGATAAGGCATAGTTTGCTCATCTCCCATTGACGAAGTTTTCGGGGATGGAAGAGTAGTATTTTAAGAATTCAAAATTATCAATTATAATAGACGTTTTTATAGTATAGATACGTTGTCCGCGCTCTATTTTGGCAAGACAAAAGCAAGGTGATTGCTCAACTTGCAATCAGTCACGCTTCAATACGGTCGAGATCGAAAAGTTGTCTGATAAGGGAGGTGCTACACTGAATTCTTCTGATATATTTTTTTTTACATCTGGTTAATTCATTTCATCAATTTCAACAATTTTCAGACAGATTGCTATGATACCGATCGGTAAAATTCCTTAACATATTTAGAATGGTCTCAAAATTTGTTGCATCCGAATTTTCTTCTGAAAATATTTTTTTTCGTATTAACTAATCCTAATTTACCCGTAAAGAACATTTTCAGACGGATTGCTATCATCATATTTTTTTGTCTCATTTTAAAATTTTCTAAATTATTTTTCGGGTTTGCGCTACACTATTAACTTCTGAAAAATATGTTTTCGGTATCTTATAGCTATGATATAACTACAGTCAGAAAACCAGACAGATTGCTATGATACAGACCGGTAAAATTTGTTGACATTTTTGAAAATTCAGTGCGGTCAAACGCTACGCGAAAAATGTCTGAAATTGGTATTTTCGAGTTCGAAATAATCAAATCTATCAATTTGATGCGGTTGTGGCCTTATTGCTATGAGACAAAAATTTTGGTTGACATCTCTCGTACTATTATGAATATCAAACGAATGTTAATATCTATATGAAGGGAAAAGCATATGATAGGTAACTACTATGCATGAATGTCATAATTTAAACACACAGATTTCCCGTTTCAGTGAATTATGTTTTATGTTTTCTATTTATTATACTTTTACAATTAAACTACATATAATACTCAGAACATAATTATTACAAATTGTTTATTATAATTGATTTTATTAACTTGAAAAATCGTTATTATGCACTATGATTTGAATAGTTGTTAAATTAATTTCATTGGGAATATCGTATTCTAATTAGTTCGTTATAACAACAGTATAAAGTGGAATAATAAATACTAATATATTATGTAATAAGCTTAAACCAAAATTTGTTTGCTTGTTTGTTACCTTTAATCTCAGGAACTGCTGGTTCGAATTTAACGTTCTTTTTGTGTTGAGTAGATCATTTATCGAGTATTGTTATAGGTTATATATCATCACGCTATGACCTATAAGAGGGAAGCAGTATTGAAAAAAATAGCAATTACTTCTTAGTCTCATAATCGATATCTGAGGGATTATTCTAAAGTGATTATTCTAAATCCTTCTAAATTCTAAAGTGAATTTAACATTTTAGCTGCCATTTTAAGAAGTGGATCGCTATTTATTAATGTAATGATGTCAAGTCCGAAGCCAGCCACAAAAGAGCTGATTAGCAACATACGATAACTTTTTGTCACTCGGAATTTGTCTGCCGGCCTATTTAGCTTGCTGTTACTTACTTCACGCTTCTATAGTTTAATTTCTATATAAAAAAGGCCATATGTTTTTAAATATTCTGCATAATTAAGTCGTAAAAATAGAATATAAAAATTGAGGGTTCTTGCGATACTCTTAGACCGTTTCTCTTTCACAACATTTTCTGAAATTGTGGTATTAATTACCTACCAAATACAAAATATATTTTGATCGGGGCTTTGTACCAACACAAGGCAGATTCGTGATAAAACATACATCCTTCGCTGATTTTTTTAAAACTTCGGAACAATGTCGTTAATCTTAATAAAGATTAGTCAAACCACAATATCGTGTTTCCTCTATTCACTAAGAGCACAACCAACCATTGTCGTAGCGGAAAGGTTTACAGCTCTATTAAGTACAGGAAGACAGACTTCGAGTCTAGCTGCGATTAGATAGACGACCTGGGTTTATGTGAGTAGTTGAATTCAGCATAAAATTATAGCTCTAGAATCATCTGGATAACAGTGAATTTATCGGGCTTACGATACCGCAGCTTGTTGGTCGCCATATCGGCCTGAACAATGATTCAGCCGCGCTATTACTCTCTCTCTCTCTCTCTCTCTCTCTCTCTCTCTCTCTCTCTCTCTCTCTCTCAATCTCTCTCTTCAGGGGGGGTTACTCTACGAATGTATACGAAGTTCGAATGTTCGGATGTTCAACGTCCGAAGTAAGATGTATGTAAGTTTTCCAGTTCTAAAAATTAATATTATTATCATTATCTTATCATTTTTTCCGAACTCTGTCTATGGTAACGACGTACGATAGAGGATTTGGACATTTTGTGGAGTATTTAGGCATATTAGAGAAGTTTTACTTACGACGTCCGAACATTTGAAATTTATGTTGTATCATAGACTAACCCCCCTGAGTATATAGAATCAAGAATGGAAGAAAATACTCGTCTGCTGCCAATTAATACTCTCTGAATGAATTTGTTTTTGACATCAGATGCGGTGTGGTCACGTCTTCGAGCAAAAATTAAAGAATTTTGTAATTCGTTTTCAATTTTCAAGCGGTGTTTGTGAGACCGAAAAGTCTTTCGTAATTCCTGATACCCACGACACAAGACTCGATCTTAGTGTGGGGTCAGGACTATGTATGTGACTGTTGTGAATCTTGATCAGTAATTTAAAATGGAATCATTCTACATAACAAATAGTAGACGTATTAGGAAGTTGCTTGTGGCTACTATTTATATATTCAAGGTGAAAATATTCAAATTATTTTTCTATCATCTTCTTTCATATTATAGCTGTTATATTTATATTGTCATTAAATATAATTAGTACTAAACAAAATCAACAAAATATAATTACATTATAACTGTTGCAAATGTAATTCTATTAACAAAACAACAGTAAAGATCGCATTCACTGAATTGAAAAATCCCCGTGATTTTTTTCTCAATATCAACACTTATTATGAAACGTGACAAAAAACGTATATATTTTCATTAAAGGGACGCTCAACACGGAGCGTATTTTACAATTCGTTTGGTATTCTCAATGCTGTTTTATAGACGGATGGTCGAATGAAAAAACTTCGTTAATTAGGTTTCCGTTCTGCCAGCGTCCTACGATGTTAACTTTTGGGTAAATAGAATGAAGCGCGCTTCTTTACTTTGCCTCAATTAAAATGAATTTACAAGATTATTAAATTTGCATTTTCTTTGCAACCTATCTATCTATGTTTTTATTTATGTTTCATCGTGAATTTTGTACATATTTTTTTATCAATTACTAGCGGTCGGGCCCGGCTGCGCCCGGGTGCAGATATTTTTTGAGTCCAATCCACATCAACAACATATTATTTTGCGTATCTACTAACTACATATATTTCCCGCGCACCGTCAACTATATTTCCCATCCCGTTATATCCCGTTCTGTCCCTTTTCATTTAGTCTAATGAAGAAATGCATTCAATCCTATCCTCTCCTATCCCGTGCCAACTATTCGAATTTGAAAGAGTAGAAAATATGTTATATTTGGTTTCCTGACTCATCCCACGGGAACACTACATTTTTCGGGATAAAAAGTAGCCTATGTGTCAACCCAGGATGTCAGCTATTACTATACCAAATTTCATCAAAATCTGTTGAGCTGTTTTTGCGTGAAAGAGTCACAAACATCCATACTCACAAACTAACAAAGCGACTACTACTAACCCAAATAATAATAATAAATCATAACTGTCTAAGAAATATCAAATTAGTCAATCCCACTGCTAGAATCGGACCCTTCTCTAGAATAAGAAAGGTTAAGGTCTTAGGTAATTCCGCGTGCTATGTGCAAGCTGGTAAAATTAAGAAAATTATGACCTTCAGAATTCCCGTATTATGTAGAGTACTTCATAACTTAAAATAAATTGAATGTTTAACTGATTAAATATATAAGAAATTAAATTACTCAAACTTAAGCATTAATATCAAATTTTTATTGACACAAGACTCGATCTTAGTTTGGGGTCGGGACTCTAGACTATGTATGTGTTGTACACGTTTAATTTTCAAAAGTATTTGTTATAGGACTAATTTCATAGCAGTTTATATACCTATGATGTAACACAAAACAAAGTTCACCTCTCGAAGACCTACATTTTACTGGTGGTAGGTCTCTCATATGTGAGAGGCTGCCTGGGTGGGTACCACCGCAATGTCTATTTCTCCCGTCAAACAGCAGTTTAAATGCACTGTTGTGTTTCGGATTGAACGAAACTGTAGCCAGAGTAACTACTGGATATATTGAGACTTAACATCTTATGTCTCAGGATGGCGAGCGCAGTGAAATGCCAAGCAAGGTGTTGTTTGGTTTTGCTACTGTTCATGAGCGGTCGCCTCGCTTACCATCAGGCGAACGGCATGCTCGTCTCGCCATTCAATGCAATAAAAAAAAAAACACAGTGAATGGCACTCCTTATATTTACCGGAAACAGTAGTTCAATAAAATTAGAAACTTTATCGCAATTTTCTTTTAAAATGTTAGTGCTCGCTTCATGACGGTATAATTTAGTTGAAATTGATACATACCCTCCGTAAACCTAATTGGTGTCATTATTGTTCAATCTTTTTTACATCAAACAAAGAGGTTGCCTGTTTATGCCCGGTTTATTATCTTTATGGAGAGCGATATAAAGTTGCCTGGTATTTTGTGTGGTAATATTTTGTTAGGGGAGTTAGGCGAGGCCTACGATAAACACAAACTGGAAAAATATCTGTTTATGACGGTGCTACTAATTTTGTTAAAAAAATAGTACTATACAGAGTGACAACAAAAACCTCTCCGATCAATAAACGTGTTATTGAGCATATAAATATATGTTATATTTGAAAGATCCGTTTTACATAATACGATAAAAAATGCTTAACAAAATAGATTAAAATTGAGAAACTCACATTACACTGCTATTATCAGTCAACTATAAGGTTACCGAGATATAAGCGAAGTTTTTCTGTAATATGCACAAATTGTTGATTGGTGAACAAAGGCTGTTTTCATTTTATTTTGAAAACCTTCCTTGCCTATGCTATCGCGTCGCGTGTTACCCATGAATAGAGAGACACTGCGCCTAATTTTTTATCCACCTCGTTAAATACAAGGTGATTTCATCGTAATTATTTTACAGAAGTAATATAATTTTATTTATGTTCAGTGTAAGTTGTAACTCATTGCTTTAATAACTTTTGTTGAACAATTTTCAGCTGTTTTGAAACTTTTAACTTACTTTCTAGTTTTCAAATTTAGAAATAGATATTAATTTACTAAACATTCGGTGAATATTGTTCTTTATTAATTAAATTAAGTTTACGGTTTATCAAATTTACATCATAAAAATTCTAACACTAGTTTAGAAGTTCTAGTTTGGATAAGTAGTATTAGTTATTTTTGATTGCTATGTACATAGATCAATACTAATATTAAAGTTATTGGTTATCACCGCAGTTTTGACTGAATTTTGTTTCGTGCGCGAGTGAATTCATAATTTAATTAAGTCAGCAATATCGGAATATTTTGAAGACGGTTTTTATTTATTTATTTATAAATTGTTTACGTAAGGCGATAAATAGTTGTAGCTAAACTATTAATATCATAAACCCGTGCCTTAACTGAATGTTGATTTTAATTTGAGTTGATCGGTTGGATTTTTGCGATTCCACTATATCTATCATAAATAAAAAAACGCTTTGTTCCGTGAAATTAAGGATATTTTGAGCTTTGGAAGAATACAATATTGACCAATAATATCGTGATATACCCTTCAATTTCTGTTCTCTTTCTTACAGTTACACATCACATTTTCAAAGACCGGTGAAACATTGTAATGTTTTTATTTTCCAGGTATTAATAGACTGAACAATTTAAGTGAGGTAAGTAGCATGCTCGTTTCTCAGTTATGATAAAAAAATAATAATTCAAGTATAACTCGAAACTGGTTAAAAAGTAAACAGCGGTAATTAAATTAAACAAAACTGTTATTCGATAATTTTATAAATTTTAACAGCCCACCTGATTGGAGGCTTTAAATTAGGCCCACGCAATTTAATTTGAGTTTGCATAGTACACATCAAGCGAGGGTTTCAATTGAAATAGTTGAACAATTTTCAAAATTTATTAACGCACACACAAGCGATAAATCAAATTAATGGTGCTTAATAACAAGTCTAGAATGGCGTATCTCAAGACGAGAGTCTAATTACTAAAGTTGGTAATAATTGGGTGAATGCGTGCACAGATTGAAGCGGCTTCAAGAATGTTTGATGACTTGGTACATAATTAAATTCATTAGTTGTCATTGTATTTGTATTGTTGGCTATTAAGCCGATATCTGTCTCTCTCTGTTATGTTGCGGTCAGGAGACAAACATTGTGCCAAGAGCTTGGATGTTTGATTCAGTTGTCAATTTTTTTGCTTGATTAAGTACAAATTGTATTCTTGGCGGAATCGCTAAAAAACTAACAAAATTATTTTTCACACATTCTGTAAAACTGTTTATTGGTGAAGGCCCTTTATGATGTAATATAATCAGTAATTCAAGGGGTTGTTATAGGTTCTGATGTACCTAAAATAACTTGGAAAATATCGTCGAATTTACGCTCTCAAGGGTCGTAACAAAAGGTTTTTTGTAAATTGTCAGGTTTTAATTAAAAGTAGCACGTGTATGAAATTTGAACAGATTATTGAAGATTTTTTTAATAGCATTAGAATTAAAATAATAGAAACTGAAATATTGGAATAGATATCATATTAATTAATTCGCCGTAGGATTAAACTCGAGAACAAAATTAAACACAAATATTCATCTTTCGCCTACCACTTTATCGTACCTCTGTAGTGGTGACGCAATTTTTTTACACTTACATACATGATTAATCTTATATTGTACTGTACTGTACCAGCCCATATACGTCCCACTGCAGGGCACGGGCCTCCTCTACATTCGTGAGAACGATTGAGAGTGGTTAGGCCATATAGTCCACCACGCTGGCCTAGTGCGGGTTGGCGGACTTACATGCCATAGAAATTTTATAAATCACTATGGTATGCAGGTTCCCTCACGATGTTTTCCTTCACCGTTTTAGTGCGTGGTGATTGACTATCAATACACACATGACTTCGAAAAGTCAGAGGTGTAACCTGGGATTCGAACCCGCAACCACCATGTACATGTTGGCAGTCGCGTCTTGTCCGTTTACCAACAGGCCACCACGCACTTCAATCTTATATTATAAAATAGTATTCCTTTCTTTATTTTCCTTACTCCCTACCGGAAAAAGATAGTATTAAAAGTAAACTAATGGATGCTAAAACAAAGACTATGATGAACATAGTAATATTGCTTTGTTCGTAGTTTGTAACAAAAAAGTACGCGAATGAAATTCAATTATATCGGTAACAAGATGGGAAAGTGGAGTCACAAAGAACGTACTGCTGCGTATATAACTGAATGATACAGGAATATGAGGTGCGTCGCGGATATTATGTATAATTGTTCCCGGCTCACATATTTTAACTGTATTATTTTGTCTGCAATAACATGGGAAGAGTTGATGATCGAACTCACTTTAATGGAATGTATTAAATTTAATCGATTGTGCTTGATCAAAGCATGGGTCTTTTTTTACGGTCCTTGTAGTTAAGGTTTCTTAGATTAATGCAAATGTTACTCATTGACATAGAACTAATATATTTTGTAGATTTTATCGCGGATTTGGTTATTATTACATTTTTTTTTAATTCTTGAAGTTTCAGTAACAGTTTTCGAAGTCACAGGGTTTATTACTATATGCGATAAAATCCGTAAATAATAGTTTTAAATCACTGGGCCTAAATTATCCAAATGTAATGAAATCAAACATTATATCAACAACTTTATCAGCCTGTTCCAAATCGAAAATATGCCAGCTGAATCTAAAGTTCAGCTTGCGTGCCATTATTACGGATTTTCAACTATCGCGACTGGTAGCGGGTATAAGGACCGATTAAACCATGCTATGTATAAAACCGGAATAACTTTTAAAAATATTTTTGTAGAGAGCTTATAACATGCAAAAACACTTTACTGGTTGAGTTGATCTATCTATGTCACTGCATATGTCAACAATCTTTCAAATGGCAGAGGACTTCCCATCAACTTCCAGAAACTGGCTTCAAACTATAATTTGCCAGTCTATATAAGCATAAACTTACCAATCCCATGTAAAAATGGGCGAAAATCAAGGTATCGACAGCAATGTAAATTCTACATTATTAGCATAATATAATCTTTCAATCGCTTACCTCGTTGTTAAACCGAGTGTGCTAAAAAGGGTCAATTTGCCGGCACCAGAATCTGAGCATGTGCGCGGTTATTTATGACCAAAATGAAGGTGTTAGGTGCGCGCGGTGTTGATATTACGTTCACTCTGCGGCCAATTTCCATAATACCTTCCACATTTCGAAATTTGGAATTTTCCAGACGTTTATTCTGGTATTTGGAATTTGTGAAATGAAAATATGGGATCCAGGCTTTTATAAGATTTCGTTAAATTGATAAAGTTATGCGAGAATGTTCCGTGAAATTGAATTGGCGAAGACACGATTTAAGGGCGTGTGTGAAGGATATTAATTTAATTCATGAACAATTGTGGCTATGGCATTGTCTTTACTAAAGCCTCCAGCTGATTGCTATGATTCTATATTAAGGAGTTCAAATCTTGTTGTGTCCAATTTTTTTTAGTAATCTGTTTTGTGTATCTATTTTATTTTGTATTTCGAATGATGATAAGTATAGTTGACAAAAATATGCGGGCCAGGTCAACACAGTAGTACTACGGTCGACAAGCCGACCATTTAGGAACTAGTTTTAATGACGCGGGTCTTAGAACAAAGCTCAATCACTAATTATATAGATCACCTTTAAAAAAATAAACAATACCATTTTTAATTTCTTTAATACAGTACTAAATATAAACACCTCAACACCTTTTAGAGACCTCACTTTGTACTATTAACCTTCCATAAGCCTTTAAAAGGAAAGGATTACGGCTTAGACAACCCTGAATAAATTGTCGTCTAACTTAACAACGACACATAGAAAAGTTTTGAGACACGTTGGATGAATTCTCCAGGGTTTTCACTTATCCACGCTCCTCTGGGATATACATTCCAGTTTATGTCCTGTTAGAGGTAAAAATATTCATGTATTCCGTTTACGTAATATCATGTGAACGTCTTGACATAAGCGTATATCACTTTATTTATTTATATTCTCGCGTTTTTGTTATAATATTTTTTTGTAAATACTTACTTAGGCAAGGAGAGTAACTTATATTTTCGGAAGTGTTTTATGATTGCTCTGCATACTATTTTAAACGTTTACGGCCTTACGTATTGACATTTTATAAACCAATTTAATCGGATGTTTTGTCCCTTTCGAACGACTTCGGAATTCAGTTTGAGCGAAGAAGACAAAACATTCGATAACAAAAATATATTTTAAAGCGGTATATGAATAAGGTTGGAATTTAATTAAATTGTGATATAAGTAATAGATAACAAAATATTTTCATATAATTAGAAGATGCAAAAATTATATTTTGAGCCTGAGATTGACATAGGGATAATATATTTTGTATGAGGTCGCGGCATAGTTGCAATAGATCGCTTGAAATAATTACACTTAACACGTCGTGGGCACAAATAATTTTATTTGCAAACTAAAGCCTATTTCATACGGGGACTTTCTGGCTTTGGAGATGCGATTATCGTAAGGATATAAAAAAGTTACATAATAAACACCCTAATCTTGGAGCAGCTACGTCATACTATAATGACATACGATTCTCTCCCTGAGAAACTCTCTCCATTTAAATGGCGTTTAAGGCAAAAGTACGACGAGAAATAAATCAAGTCATGTTAAAATACCCAACTATATGAAATTACGATTGACTCAAAACGCAAGGTAGTCGTTTCCTCGACATTATTAACTCGCTTACAGACTGGCTGCCTCAGATTTCCTGATTTACTGAAACGAAATAACAATCATACCTCGTGCGAAAACTTATTGGGGTCGAAGGAAATTATTCTTTGTATTGTTCAAAATTGGCGGATATAGCAAATCGGATTGATGGAGCGTGGCCGGCGTTCGCTTAACATAATAAAGATTAGTGGTGAATGATTAATTTAAAGAGAAAAACGAGCAAAAATATTAAATGTACAGAAATTAAAAGGTTACGAAAAATTACTTTGATGTTAATTGTAGTGTAGTCCTAGTAGAGTATCCACCGACCAGATTAACTTTCGCCATTCGACACATATGGACTAATTGCACCCGATTGTTTGGTGTCTCTACCCAGTTGAGCCCAAATCACTATACAATTGATAGACTCCGTGGCAGTTGGTTGAAAGCCGACTGTGAGGCCGCGGGTTCGGTTTCGGACAAATATTTGTGTGATCCACAGATGTTTGTTTCGGGTTTGAGTGCTTATGAGACCGAAAAAACTCTCGCATTTCTGATCCCCACGACACAAGACTGTTGATCTGGTTGGTGGTCTGTTGTTCCACTACCTAAATGGGTCAAATGCCCGTGCCCTGCAGTGGGACGTATTTTGGCAGATATAGAAGCTCTTCATCTCCTGTGCGGTCTACCTTGAGGTATTCCCATTTTTTGTGTCTATTCGTTAACATTATGAAACGTAGAGAAAATATAATGGAAATCGTTAATGTATACGTTCTATAAATAGCGATACATCTCGAGAAGGATTTCCAATCGTGACCACACACCGCAAGACGGAGCGTGGGCAGTCTTGTTAACTGGACATACGAGCCGATAAAGATCGTTGTGAGACGTTGGATAGAAACGGGATAATACTTTAAAGGAATTGAAAGGAATATACCGTTCGATATGAACGTAAAGTTTCAAATTGTGTTTTAAACTGTGGGAACGCGAGTATTGCAAAAAGAAGGGATGGTAAAGCAAAATTTGCTACAATAAATACGATAACACAATATTAAATTGAAAGGTTGATAATAGACTAGGTTATCCATCTCATTATTATTGTTTTATTATAATTTCCATGAATTTCAAGAATTTTAGCTAGTAGTCATTTAATTTGAATGATTAAACAACTTGACACGTATTGGTTCAATTTTTTCAAATTAAAATATGTGTTTAATTTCAACATTGAAGTTTTATTTCAATTTAGCATTTTCTTTTACTCGTCAAGGAAACTGTTTATGTTGGCAAAAACAAAAAGCAACAACATACGTGATGACCTAAATTCAATACTGTAAAAATGGTTGAACAAGAACACGAATAATGGTTATTAACTCAAAATGCCAGCTTAAAAGACACATAGGCTCAAAGCGAACGCTTTCGTGACACACGCGTAACAAATATGTTCATAATTCACCGAACGGCGCATTAGCCGCGAAAACATCCGGAACGTCATCCACTGTTATTTTACGAGATTAGTATGTAAATTGCGAGTTAATTCACATATAAGCCGGCATTCCGGGCTTGCATTATCGTCGTGTGCTCAAGCCTCTTGTGCGGTGTTAAGTTCTGTTTTAGCTTGATGTTTCAATGGTATGGTATATGTTTACAATCTGTACACTTCGTCTTGATCATCACAGATCACTTGTTTAGCTAGTATGCCTTTGTTGGCGCCAATGTTGGAACACTAATGTACAAGACCATGTTCCAATTCAATAACCAGTCGTTGGTCTAATGCTAATGAACAAACGCTTTTAGATCTCGTTTCAATTATCGAGCCAGACATTGTTTCTTGTTAAAGGGTTCGGTTCGAAATCCATGAGTTACTTATTTATTTTATTTTATTTATAAAAAACATTTACATTATAAACATACAGCGAGTGCCAAAACGTTTACATGAAATTAAATTAAACAATTTTTCGCTAATAATCATCTACACAAAAAAACTAAAGCTAAAATATAAAAATAGAAACAAACAATTATAAAATAAAAAGTAACTAACATGGATAACATATCAATAAACAACGCAGATATAAATCATTCAAAAAATAATAATAATAACAAAATGAAAAAATACATACAAAACATAACAATCAAACCTGAACACCAAATACCCGATCTGATCGATCTGATGTATTTTGAAAAGGCCAATTTGGGGCAGAACAGGTACACAATCTTGTAGAAAAATCATGTTGTGCTGATCGAGCACACTATACACCATTTATGGCTAGAATTATTAGCAATTTTGATGATTTTTCTGGCTTTGCAAAGTTACACAATCCGGATTCATAAATTATATTCTAAAGTTGGTGTACGGCAAGACATGATAAACGTGTTTCAAATGCTATAAATGTCTCAAATTAATGTTCTACTTTGATTATGTTGTTATGTATGGTGATTGTTGTTTACGGGAATACCTCAAAGTTTCTGCAGCAAATCTAGCTGTTATCTCTGTTACGAGATTCTGTTTATTTCTGTAACATATCTCTCGTTGTCTGTACTCTGTAAAAAGATATTGCGCTAGATCACGACGATAATTCGTAGACCATATTGGAAGTAGTAGTTTTATTTCAAGTAGTAGGTTCATTTTAAACTTGTAGAGACTTTATATATTTTTAGTAATACTTTTATATTTTTAAACTAGTAAGTTTCTCGCTCACTGTTGACTGATTACTACCGCCCACATAAATCCACGAGTCCAGAGGAATTGGTTGTGGGTGCTGCCATTTAAAACAAATACCTTGTTTTTATTAAGACGGAAATATTCCTAATTATTGTGAAATAAAGTTGTGAGGAAAGAGTTGTTTCTATCAGGTAGATATGTGATGGATGTTATTTAGCAAAGCAATAATATAAAATTAATATAAGAAATAATATAAATAAATTTGACTGTAGCACTACGAATACAATTGGAAAAGAAATAATTGCTTAAGCCATCTTTGAATGTTTTGGATGTTGATGATAAAATCATCATGTGTGCACAAAAATAATAAAATTCACATTATGTGTGCTTCTCATTCTATATATTTTGTGTTTTTATTTTATATTTTAACAATGGATATGTTTATCAAAGCTATCCTTTTGTCACACCACCGCATTTAAATTTGTAAATATAATGAATTTCACTTTTATTTACAGCTGTCAGCTAGGCAACAAAATTTGCTATATGAACTTTATAAATGTTGTTCTTACTAAGTAATCAAATTACACAAATAGAAATGACTAATCTCTATCCCTTTCATTTATCTCCATAGAACAGTTTTATTCAAAAGAAATGTTTCTCGCGGATAATATGTGTCCTCAAAGCGAATGAAGTCCTGAGCAAAAAGCTGACATGTAAACGATTTATTATGAAGATTTTGTACATTCTCGCGCGACTTGTCTTAAGCCCTTGCCACGTTTCTACGCGCTCTTCATCTGCGGCTTACTACCGAGATTATTTCTACTGATTCATACGCACAATGTTCTGTTTATCGTTATGTGATTTTATTCATATTTATGTTTACTTTTTATGTGGTTTTGTTAGTTTCTCAAGATTACGAGGTATCGTTATACATATTTTAGTTGATCCTATTTAGTTTTATAATATACCATTTTAATTAATTAAGTCTTGAATTGAAATCAACTTCAAAATCTATTTCAATAACTATCAAACCATCTGAATTGTATGCGTAGAACTTAAACTTCGGTTAAAATATACAAGGATATGTTCAAAGGGCCTTAGTAATTTTTTAAAACAATAAGTAAAATGTTTTAGTTAAGCATGATCTAAATAAACTTCATAATATGAAAGAGCATTAAGAGTTAAATTACTTCGCACACTAGCACTCTCAAGTGTTGCATTATTAAACTCAATAGTATCTTGTTAATATCCTTTTTCTGCGCCGTTTGCTGCAAAATTGTGGTCGTCGTTCCAATTGATTACTCAGCTTCACAGTGCATTGTCATTTGTTGCTCCAGCAGTTGGCTTCCCGGCGGCACAAGTCTATCTAAATCTATCCCAAGCTGTTTTGATTCGGTCCGTTTATCTTCCTTGGCTAGCTCCCATTGCATTGTCTATTCTAGTCGGAAGTCCATCGGAGTATCTTCAGGTGGGAATAGTTGTTCTACAGAATTCCGGTTGTTACAGAATTCAGTCATAACATTTGATGTTTTGACAGTGTTGGGAATTTTAGATCTTATGGTATTGTATCAGCCCATATACGTCCCACTGCAGAGCACGGGCCTCCTCTACAATCGACAGTACGATCGAGAGTCTCTTATGGTAATTGTTCTAAAATATAAAAGTATAACTTAGATTAGGAAAAGGTAGTCTTTGATGTAAAAAGCCTTTGTTTTAAATTAATTGATAGTGGAGAACATTTTTGTAATATAAAAGAAGATTAAGAATAAACAAGGTATACAACGTCGACGACAGAAATCTTTCATAATTTTTCCTTTGAAATTTCCAATGTTCAACTAAAATAGACGTCGAATATTTAAAATTTGGCAGAGACTGTTTTGTTTCTAAATAAATGACTGGAAATAATGTATTGTTGAGAGCTCTTTTCAATTTTGTAAACTAAGTAAGAAAATATTTTGCGTCCGAAAAGGTCAAGGAAATGTTTTGTCAAACACAAAGTGTGCTTATTATTTCAGGAGTAAAGTGATTGTGACAAAAAGCGGCTTTGTTTTTAATTTATTTTCAGTAAAAAGCGAGTGATGTTTGTTATTATTTTTAATTACCGTTTATTTTTTTATTTTATATTAACTTGAATCACTCCGCGTTTGAGGTTTACTTATAAATTATTCCTTTCGTTATTATGACGTTGAAGGAAAAATTGTAGTGGCTTATTATTCTTTTTATTAACTGTTTATTTGGCATATCTACTCTGCCGTCATTCCACGAAAAGTTGATGCTAAAGTATTAAGAAATTATTCACAAAGTTGTCAAACCGAAGTACAGTTTGTCTTTCTTCTCTGTTATTAATATCTCACATACCTAAGATAAGCCTCAAAAGTAATTTAAATGATATTCCATTTGAAGTTGTCTGTGATAAATAAACAAGGAACCAAAAAGTTTTCGAGTCAATATCATGACAAGCGTTCCACTTTGTGTGTAGTCCAGCTAATATAAATATAGCAGAGGTTCGGTAGATACATAAGCTTCTAAAAGATCCATTTTCCTTAGAACATCCTGTGAATCATGATAATGATCACTCCATGACAAGCAGAGAACGAATCCTAATATACAAGCCAGTACGAACAAGGAGAATGTGCTAATCAGCGACCATCCCCTTAAATATAATAACATATCGCTATAGATTAGAAATTCCCATCGGACGACGTTCATTTTTCACGAAAATAAATGACTTTCCCTTATCTAAGCGTTTCTTGTAAAGTTTCTCTTTACACAAAATGTAGACGTGACACCGTTTTCGATAATGTGGGTAATTACTTACTGTGTCAGTTTTGCGGACGTAATCTTCACGGGAAGTGTGGGGAGCGAGAATTTAAACAATTCTTTATTAATGGTTTTGTGTTTAAAATCTTTTTCCGTGAAATATGTTGCTAGAAAACGTTTCGTAATAAGATAAATTATGTTTTAATCAAGAGTATTTCTTGGGTGTAATGTCTTTTTATATTTTTAAATGTTTGATTCATCATATAAAGGACAGTGATAATATAAATATAGAGATATATAAAATATTTATATCTCTTTTAATTAGTGTTTTTCAATACAGAAAATACTGTCTGTTAAGTAGTTTTCTAGTAATTCGTTTTCTACTAAGAATCTTTTCTCGTAGTTAATCCTTATTTGCAAGTCGATAAAGACGGCTTAGAATATTACAATTGAGTCTTGCAAAAAAATAAAGTGTATTTTTATCCGGATTAGTCAGGAGACAGAGATGTTAAAACGGATTTGTAAACTAAATAAATATTGAAGAACGTTGAATTGTCATTTCTATGAAAATTATTTAGTTTTTGTGAAATTATCTTCACAGCTTGTATGAAATAATGAAATCGAATCAATTGGTACAACCATATTATGTATTTTAGGACATAAATTTCACCTTTGGAGTAATAACATTATATTATTAAGTGAATAACGAAATAATAACCGAATAAATAACCTAAAAAATAATGTACCTAACATCGACAAAAGATATCCGAGACAAATTACAACACATGAAAAAGTACCTACTATGAAAGATCACACAAAAATCGAATATACATTTTCTACAACGTTTTAATATTTGAAAAAAGAACACAACAGGGAAAGCGTGCCAATAATGGGCAGCACCAAAGCCGAGCAAAAACTCCACGGAGATTTTTCAATTTACGGTCGATATTTCGAGAACCGATGTTTACACACCAAATGGACTCCCAAAAAGTATGATAAACGAGGACTTACCGCGCGGTCGGCCAGATTTTTCACGCGACAGTGCAGATAAGCCGGTTGGCCCACTGCCGCGGTGTATTCCCGCTTCGTGGTGTTATCGAAGTAGGGCTGCCCGATGCTCTCGGTGGGAAAAGTGGCGTTTCCGAAATCGATTGTGGTGGTAGGGGTCGTCTCCTCGGTGTTGTCCGTGCCTCCTGCTGACAACCCTGGAGTAAAGATTTTTATTAGAATAGGGTTTTCACACGTTCAGTCAATGACGGCTAACAATAATGGATTTCAGATTTACGCGAATGTCAGAAATAAAACTATTATTTACAGATTTTAACAATATTTTAAGTATAGTATTTTTTTTTCAATTATTTTCGGCAAATGGTTTTGTGATAAAATATCCGTAATTAAGTACGTAATTAATCTATTATTGAACAAATTTATGTGATTGATTGCAAACTATTCCTTTTCGATAGTATAGGATGTAGTTTTTTGTGTATATTAACTATCTTGGTCATATATTAACCTATTAACGATAGCAAAGCATTAATAAAGGTTATTCCAATAAAGCTTATGTCATTGGTACTAAAGTCAATGAGGAATTCCGCTAAGAATGAAACAAGAATATTTAGTAAAAGAAAGTAAAAACTCATAATAAAAACCAAGCTAAGAAAAGAAAGAATGTTTAATTTTTTCGTATGAAAATCCACATGAATCCAATTAAGTTCGACGTGGAGAAATAAATTATAAATAAACGGTCTGCAGCATTAAATAATTAAAGTTCCGTACAAAGTCGAAATAGTATTCACTCGGCTAACAAACTCGGTAAACACCGATTCCAATCTGGAGTTTAATTGAAAATATTTTAGCAGCACTAAAAAAGTTAATGTATTTAAAAATTTAAAACGAAGATACTTTTTACGCAATGCCTGATTCGTTGTGCCTCAAAAAACTTGGCCAGCTAATTGGCGATGCAATTTTGAGTGAAATCATTTTGATTACTTGTGCACATGTGTAGCTCACACATTTCTTTGATGCATGAAAAATTTATGGATATAGTTATGTGCCCTCAGGCAGGTCTTTATAACAATAATTATAGCACAATATTTTATGTTATAAACAATAGCTTTAATTGAAGTTAAAAGTGCGTGGTGGTCTGTTGGCAACGGACCTATTCATGGCGGTCACGGGTTCAAATCCTAGGGCACACATCTGACTATTCAGAGTCGTGTGTGTATCAATTATTACGCAACATAACGGTGAAGGAAAACATCGTGAGGAAACTTGCATACCATGACGATCTGTAAGAATTTCTATGATATGTAAAGTCCTACAACCCGCACTAGGCTAGCGTGATGGACTATATCGCGTAACCTCCCTCAATTGAATTCTCGATTCTGGGGAAGCCCTAGATGTGGAAGGTATAGATAAGGTATAGATATGGACTTATACAGAAAAAAATAGCTACAAATTCAAAAATTTATAATCAATGGTTTCAAAGGCGCAATTGCTTATGAAGACAGCTATAAAAGAAGAGGCCGCGAGTGTGATCCAAGTTCCCATGCAAGTGTTTGTGATAGCTATTCATATTTGTTAATAATTTGGTTGGAGCAAGTAAAAAATACTGTCGTAGTTTCTGATAACCACGACACTATACTCGAATATTACTGTAAGATCAGACCAGGCATCTGTCTCAAAACTATTTTCTACACACATTATAAGATTCGGGTGCGAAGTTCAAGGTCGTATTCAATATACAAAAAATATCAGGAAATAAATAGTAGGTGATCTCTACAAAGGACCATAACAAAGATATTTATCCGGACATCTGTACGTTACCCTTACAGTATAAGATACGTGACGACACATAAATTTCCCTCAACTTGACAGTTATGTATGCCAATGTCAGGGTTCTATTTTTGTTTACCAAATATGTTGAGTGTAAAGTGGAAATGATTTATTTCTACCAACAAATAGGTAAAAATAAATAGTTAATTTGTTGGTCAAGCTATCTTGATATTCAAATCATTTTTCGTTCTTTCTTTTTGATATTTGATTATCGGTGAAAGCAGCATTTAATAGCTCAGAATTGAATAGATTGAAATACTCAACAATAACTCAAACGTATATGTGTAGAATTAAGACTAAGCGCATAATGGAGAGACGAAGGAAGGTTAACATAATATTTCGAAATAGAAACAGTTGGTAAGTGATAAACCTGTACATAAATAACTAGGCATCCATCATACCATAGGCTTTATTCACGTTCAAGCTTATTAAGTTTCACTCCATGCTTTCGTCCAAGTTAAAAGTAGAATGAACATTTTTGAGGTAACATTCGTCGGTACTGCGTGTTCAGTTACTTTGTGCAATTATGTAGTAATTTTTTTTGGTCAACTTGATCCTTTTTGTAATGCATAGCACCAACTTGATGGATGGAATTTACTTAAAAATACCTGCCAAATGTGATAGGCCTTTTTAATACGCTTTTATTAGCTTCAGACGCATGTATGTTAGTATGCAACGGAATCTTTGAACATAATTTTGACCCCCTTCAATAAGTCGGATTGACTCGAAATTTTGCATACTTATCCAGGACCGATGACAATACAATAATAAAAAATAAATATTTTAGTCAAAACAATTAAATAATAGTTTAAGAAAATAAAATCACACGTCTTAACTACTTTTACTTTTACTTTTTTAGTTGGATATCTTACTAAAGCGTATATTTTTAGTTTTTTTAACTATTATGTATTCCACTTCTAATGGATGACCAAAAGCGAATGTAAAAGGGAAATAAAATAAACCAAATTGATCACGTATAGCTTAAATAACATCCAACAGTCACATAAATATAGTGACACAGTCCTGGCCCCACACAAGGATCGACTTTTGTCTCTTGGCTCATAGGTATCAGAAACTACGAGAGACTTTTCAGTCTCACAAAAACCCGGCCCCAAAATATGCTTGTGGCTTACCCAAACATTTGCATCGAACCCGAGGCTTCTTGTTTCATAGTCAGCGTCTAATCAAGTGCGTCACAAAGGCTATAAAATAAATTCTCTACTTTAATTACGATTTTACTAAATAATTCCTACTGTTACAAATATAGTTCCACATATCACGATTGACAAGGGTTGTCACGTACGAACTGCTTTAATTTTCAATAAGGATAGGGAATTCTCGAGCCCTTAATTGATTAGTTGAGTGATATGTCACGGCAAACACTTAGTTGGGGCTATTTTTGTCGCACCACAGCTTATAATACCGATACGAGTGACGGGAATAATTCGAAATGACATGGGTCTTAACTATGCTTGAATGATCTCGAAATCGGCCAGGTTTTGCTCACGGCTTTCCGTCTAGTAAACATATTATATATATGAACATATGTTGTTTGGCAAGCATTAATATAGAAACGGAAAGCTGTTTTCCCACGCCTCGGAAATAATATTTATTGGATGAAAGGTACTTTATGTCTATTTGTGCACATCTGAAAACATGTATGCAAAAATACATTATGTTCGATTAAGCAGGTATAGTGTGTAAACGTAATAAACTCAATTGATAATATTAGTAAGGATTTTACTAATTGAATCAAAAAATCCGATAAGTCAAAAAAATATGACATACAAACTAAAGATATCCGCCCAACTCAAATTCTAGTCCGAATTACTGATATAGGTACTCGTATTGAACGTGCAAATATTGGTGGCGGAATTCCCTCTATATTTGCGGATTCGACTTCATAGATCCAGGGCGTCATGTTTACACAATATACTTACCTAAGATATTTATGCGATTGTTCAAATGGTATTTAACGCTTTGATTGTATTCAATTTTGTTAAGTCCGGATTATTTGGTCGCGTTCAAACAGACCTTTACAAATCAGTTTCCAATTTGTCGTCGTGATTAATAGTGAGATAAACAGCGAATTGAGTTATCCTACCCTTAGCTTTCCTTTGAAGTACTTTTGGCTGCTTTTAGATCTATCAATCTTACTTGCCCTTTTATTGCGACCTTTGGAAGTCAGTCTTGATTTTCCGACCCTTTTTCTGTTACAATATACGTCACTGTTTTTTATTAGAGTTTATTTTTAGGAAAGCTGCTTTACTATTTGAATTTTTCTTAAAGAGGATTACTGAAAGAAGCTTGAAGAAGCATGCATTAGTATGGCAATTTCTAAATAACTATAATATTATTTTAAATAAGCATTCCTTGTATTGGTTGCATAAAACTCGCACACCATTTGGATTTATACTACTAGAAAAATTTTGATTAAAAACATTTGAATTCCCCTCGGAAATCAAATTTACGTTTACAAATCCATTCGACTACATTCGCCACGAGCTATTCAAATCAGTATAAAGTAAGAAACCCTACTTTTATCCACTCGCAAACCAGTTATCGCGTATATTAATAAATTAAACTCAAAGAAATTTTCTCACGTGTTTCATGTAGGCGAAAACGTTAAGCCTCTAAATTTATTTCATAACATTCTAGGCACATAGTTCCGCAGTGGAACTTCGTAGAGAAATATAAGTCGCTGGCTCGCCGGGTATGTCAATATACGTGTTGGAAAATCCAGATATTTATTACCTCCAGCAAAATGTAGTAAATAACTTTCCTTCTATTTGATGTAAAGGCATGTCTGACTTTAGTAATAACCTGATATCGATGCTTTGACGTACGGCCAAGTTTTGTGTATTTATGCCCCAAGCTTTTTCTTGAGTCTGGCCTAGCGTCCGTGCATTTTCATTTTCTGTATGCCTTTTCTATATTTGCTATGCTCACAAAGAAATTTTCTTATTTCACGTTTATTAAAATTTCAATTTATTAATTTTGGATCAATATAAGAACAATAAAATAATGTATTACTAATGGGTCTGTACTCCTTATGGGATGTTTATGGTCGCGCACTAACTGGACTTCATGATTGACATAGATCTTGCCTCTTTCAATCGTAGACAGTGCTAGTACAGTTAGATAATTTAAGTATAGGCGTTTTTACTTGCTTATAATATCCAACTACTAAACTTTTAACCAAGCTCACGTCGACTAGCCTGCCAACAAAACAATCACGCAAAATCCCATCATACATACACAAAGTTACGTCTTATTCCCAGAAGGGGCAATCAGAGGTGCCAGGACACCCACATTGCACCATGTATGTTGCGTCACAATGTGATAGGGGCAAGCCTTTCTCCATATCGGGCACCAATTCCAGACTTCGCGCTACTATTTGTCGTACCGTAGTACGAAACCGAAGTAGCCAAAATCTTAAAAATATTCGGCGCTCGCCACTTTAATAATTTGCTTTTGGTCTGAGATACGAATGCCAGGCTTGTATTGCTATTCATAGCAATTAAAAAAATGTGGTAAATGCATTAGTAGTGTTGGAATAAATAGCAATAGTAATCATAATTAACAAGTGAAGTAATTCAATTGCATTGAAAGTCAATCGGGTAAAATTGTTATACGATCTCATATCATATGTAATCTATGAAGGAGTGAGTTTTTTTACAACAAATTTAATTAACCGAATTAGCAATAGCAGGAATATAAAGCATGCTAAGACTTCAAAAATAACAAGGTGGTGATGATAATTTGACATAGCAATAATTCCTATTAAATTCAAATCACTATAGGCTTAAGTGATGCTTCATTGTAATAAATATTTAGAAAAAAAATAATGAATTATTCCCACACAGCTTACGATTGACTTTGACCTTCTGCGATTTCAATAGCTGCAGGGCGGGGAAACCCAATGTGGACGCCGTCCATCATTCTGACAGCTGCCAATAACACTAACCTCTTCTTTCTATCTGTGAAAATTATACGAGTCTGTACCAATTTGCTTCGTTTGATGGAACTTTATCTATTTGTCATGGTTATATTAAAAATACTTGAAGTTTTGCTAAGTTTGCTTGGGATGATTTATGACGAAGAGGTCATGTGATTGATACGTGTGCGGTGTAAATAAACGCTCGATTGAGAATGCATTATGCGAAGCTTTGTATGAGTATTGATTTATTTTTCAAAATATTGGTAGTAGGTTTCTCATATGTGGGAGGCCGCTTGGGAAGGTACCACTGCAATGTCTATTTCTCCCGCTAAACAGCAGTGTAAATGAACTGTCGTATTCCAGTTTGAAATGCACTGTAGCTAGAGTAACTAATGGACATATTGATACTTAACTTACTGTCGACTATGACGTATTACTTACCATGCTCCGTTCTCTTAACATATCTCCAATGGCAGTTGATTGGTTTCGTAGTTACCTGTATGGACGCCGGCAACGCATCCGTGTGGAGGAAAACTTTTCCTCCTGGTGCCCCGTATCTGCTGTTGTACCACAGGGCGGCGTGCTATCTCCTCTTCTCTTCGCTATCTTTATTAACTCCATAACCAATCTCATTCGTTCTTCCTACCACCTCTACGCTGATGATCTCCAGATCTATACTCAAGCTCCGTTAGACAAGATGACTGATGCAATTGCTAAAATCAATACAGACATTCAACACATCTGCAATTGGAGTATAGCTCATGGTCTAAAGATTAACCCCGCTAAAACCCAAGTCATTGTTGTCGGCAGCCCCAGGATGATCTCGAGGCTTGACTTGTCCCAATTACCTGGTGTCTATTGTGAAGGTGTCAAAATTCCTTTTAGTGACTCCGTCCGCAATCTGGGCATACACATAGACAAATCTTTCACCTGGGGTCCACAGCTCTCGGATATTAGCCGGAAGCTGTTTGCTTCCGCTAGGTCCTTGCGAAGGCTACGCAACTTTCTACCCGTTACCACGAAGATTACGCTTGCGCAAACCCTCCTTCTCCCCATCCTTGATTATGCCGATGTCAGCTATCTAGATCTCACCGAAGACCAACTAAATAAACTTGAGCGTCTTCAAAATTTCTGCATAAGGTTCATATTTGGTCTTCGCAAATATGACCATGTTTCTGAGTTTCGTGCTAAGCTCAAGTGGTTACCTATTCGGCTTCGTCGGAATACTCACATTCTCTCTCTTCTTTATAATATTTTGTTTAATCCTCTCACCCCATCTTATCTTAAAGAACGATTCATTTTTCTTCATGACTCCCATTCGAGATCCTTGAGGTCGTCTGAGAATCTTAAGCTGAGAATGCCTGTGCATACCACGACAGCAATGGATAATTCTTTTACTGTCAAAGCAGTTCGGTTGTGGAACGCGCTTCCTGTTGTGGTGAGGCAGGCGCAAACGCTGTCGTCATTTAAAAAACTGATTAAAGAGCACTACCTTTCCCTTTAAAGGCCTGGTCTGTCGAAGAATACGCGCGGCACTGCGGTAAGCGGCAACGTCGTGACGTCATACAACGTAGTTCACATAACAAAAAAGGTGGTTCATATAGGTTTTACTCTGTGCGTAAAACCGTTGACCAATAGCAGAACTTTTCATTGACAACCAACGTTACTATGACAATTTCACATTGAAGTTTTCTTGAATTTCCATGACAACAAATAACAATCATTTATGTTCGAAAATATATATAATTTCTTTAAAAAAATGTTTGTGCGTCATTTTAAAAAGACTGGGTTTATATGTTTACGAGATGATTTACGCAATATTGATATGTGATAAAAGTGGTTCGTATCATTCTAATGAAATACGCGTCTGCTGTATACATCTTTTTTCGCCTAAACAACTTATTGTTCGATCAAATTAAATTTCACTGGATTTATTTAGATATCCATTCTTAAGTTATCGTTATCGATCGTACCGTAATTGGGTAAAAGTAAATTACATAACGGTTAAATTATTTTCCTATAAAATTTTCACAAGCAAAACCTGGAACAATACTGATAGACAATTTTTACAATAATAATTTTATTTTAGTATTTAACAGAATTCATAACATAGAGCTCAAAATATATATGCATAGGTGTAAGTAGCATAAATTACAATATACATAGAGGTGGTTCTGATGGAGTGAGAATGGAAAAACGGGGAAAACACAGAACTTAATACTACATTGAGGAACTACATATTTAAGATTGCACCATATCGTAAGATGATGCTCTCTAGGTGCTAGGAGAGTGGTGCTAATTGTGTCGAATGGCGATAGTTTTCTTGTAGTAGATCTTGCAGGTGGATTTTGTAAATAACTACGACGATAATATACAACCATTATGCATCGAATGTATGTATATGGGCTGATACACAACTCATATAAAAAGCGGGTGCACTTAAACGATTGATGTTTTTATTGGGTTTGTTGTTTGTATTTCTTTCTATGCACATATAGGGATAAGGCCAGCTAGCGCAGTGGACTATAGTATGGCCTAACCACTCTCAATCGTATTCTCGATTGTAGAGGAGACCGGTGCTCTGCAGTGAGACGTATATGGGCTGATAAAGTGCCCTGCGAATACGGATAAAGACTGAATTTATCTATATAAAAAGTATCTATATACTTACTAATAAATCGTCTCCAATTATACTCCAATTGTACCCTGATCAGTTGGGAACTAATTCCGTTGCTATATTTTAAGTACTAGGTACTTAGAACAATTAACATACAGTTCCGTATGCCATTTTTATAACAATAAAATAAATGTAATTGACTCCATTTTATAATCATATACTTATTACATTCTAATTATTTCTACTTTTTAACTGTATTTTTTTTACCAACGCAAGGTTTTAAAGTTGTATCCCTACGTGATTTTATATTGCGCCATTGTCATTGGAAACGCACGTGAACTGTATTCAACGTACTGCGCGGCAGTACATAGTCGATGGACGCGCCACAGCCTAAACAAAAGTTAAACCAAACGAAAATTGATAGAAATATTGTCTTCAAATAAATCCATTACGCAAGTACGCTTACCGCGACGAAATGATGAGAATGACGGCACGTTGTGCGGTGTATCCGCCCCGCACTTCACCACACTTGCCCCTCTACACCGACGCATACTGTGACAGTACCAAAGACCAGTCTACCCGTCACCCGGTTGACCCCTTACCGCAGACGCTGGCTGAGCATACTCCGGCGGAACGTCATGTAAATGTCAATGTTTTTCATACAAAACCGAGTTTGACACCGCATTCCGCGCAACGCAACGCTGTGCGTAGCTTCGACAGACCAGGGCTTAAAGCAGACTTCACTATTACTTCTTTTCATTAAATCATTTGGAAACTGTAGTATATTATAATTTATGTATGATTTTGTATTATTTATTCTTATGTATGTATGTATGTATATATATATATATATATGTATTTTTATGGATATGTATATGTATATTAGTATTTATGTTTAATTAGTATTATTTAGCTTTAAGTAATTCTTTATTTGTCACACTGCCCTCTCTCCCTCTCCTTCATTTAAATCCATCCCATGGTTGTCTGTAAGATATTGCTGTTGAGCGATAAGACCGCCATTTGTACTCTTTTTTATTATTATTTCTGTTTGTTTGTATTGTTAAGTTTGTGTACAATAAAGATTTAAATAAATAATAATAAATAAATAACTTTTTATAGCGAGCGAAGTGGAATTCCGAGTACTGCTTTGCAATTCATTGTTTTATTTGATTTTACTACTGTCCATGAGCGGTCGTATCGCTTACCACTAATCTAATTGCAATATATAGTATGGTAATATAAATATGATAAAGCTGATTATTTTTTTATTCTTTATGATCAAAGTGACATTACTATCATATTATTACTATCATATCATGAAACGATGTTCAGGTTTTTCACATGTGTGGATATTCTCGGGGCTTATCCGGCCTATTTTTCCGAACTATAGGTAGGCCAGCGTGGTGGACTATATCGCCTAACCACTCTCAATCGTACTGTCGATTGTAGAGGAGGCCCGTGCCCTGCAGTGGGCGTATATGGGCTGATACAGATAGGCATGAATGTATATTCGTTCTTTTAAATATTACTCCGACTATTAGTCCGACTTTCATTCATTCTATCATCGCCAGTCCTTCCGCGTCTGCTGATGGACATAGGCCTCTCCTATGTCACGCTCCTTAGGTAAGACTTTGCGAATTGAAAAAAAAATCATTAACGATAAACAATCCAGATAAGCATATGGAAATCAATAATCAACTTAAATGTGCCTAAAACTTATTGTCTGCTGAAAAGCTAAACATTTTAAAAAACTCTATTTTCTATTCACAATTATTTCGTATCAATAGAAATGCAAAGCTTTGTTCCAAACAAAACAAATGCATTCCGCGCTTTCGCACATATTTTTAGCACTTTGTGAACATCGAATTCATGAATTTAGATTTTTATTGGTACAGCCAGCCAAAGGAAAAAAAAACATTCACTTATTCACTCAAATATGGTTTAGCATTGTACGTTTTATATATTTCATATTTTTTTTATTTTACCATATATTTTTATATTATTTATCGGAGAGGCAGAAAAAAAGAAATTTTATTCACACATATACAACACAGCACATACGGCAAAAGTAAAAAAACAAAAATAGTAATAAAATTAAATTTTAAAAAAGACCTAATTATTTAATAATATATATCGCAAACGTCAAAGGAATGCATTTGATGGTACAAAGGACGGAGTTTAATTATATCTAATGCTTGTAGTAAACCTAGTGGTTTCCTAGCAGGTCCCTCTTGCTCATCGGGATAACAATGCTCGTCATACGAAACGCTGTTGTGTTTCACACACATGAAAATTGTTTTGCAGGTGTAACACACCCTGAATAAACACCTATTTATATTTACGCACTGAATCAGCATATAAAATGTAATCTGTGGCACTGACATACAGTTTGAAAATTAAGAACCAATATCCAAATACGAGTTATAAGAGTCGAGCGTTTTTCGATCACGTACAACGTAAGTAAATCTAGTAATCCGCGGGCCTTTGAAACTTTACACAGTAGTGCGAAATAGCGTTCACGAAAGTTAGTCAGCCAGAAAAAAGTCAATCTGCGACGTGACTGTTGTTTTAGCAGTTTTTGTCCCCAAAGAAAAATATAGGCAAAAATGTTTGCATGGAAATACGCTGCGTAGAAACAATGTGACAGAATAAATCGATTTCGACACTTTCGTTTGCAGTCCGGATTCGCGGATAACTATTAACCTAAAAAGTGTTTTTGAGTCGCTCGTCTAAATCACAGCGGCGCTCAACTACTTCAATTAAAGTGAGAGTGATAAGATTTACCGAACACATTTTGAGATTTTGTTTTCCTGGGAATTCTGGATTTATGTTATTTTCTTACGTATTTGTATTCTTCAATAAAATTGTCGGTTAATTAGTTATCTTTTTGTAAGTGATTTCATTGTCTTTCGCAATATTTTATTAAATTATTCATATTGAATGTATCAATTCATTAGATAAGTTTAGTCTAAAACTTTCTTACAAATCATTTTTATCATACAATAGCTTAGAAACTTTTACGTAGTGTGAGTTCAAACATAATAATTTTTATATATAAAGAAAAATGTTTTTAGCGTAATTACTGGTCATGGGTGGCCATATTGATATTCGAACTCACAATAGAACCTTTTAATAACCCAGACTGTTTGAACGGCAGTGTAGTAAAAAAAAGAAACTTGGTCCCGATGGCCGTTCACATCTATATATATAAAAGAAAGTCGTGTTAGTTACACTACTTATAACTCAAGAACGGCTGAACTGACTTGGCTGAAAATTGGTGGGGAGGTAGCTTAGAACCAGGAGAAGGACATAGGATACTTTTTATCATGTTCCCGGTTTCCCGAGTTTCTATTAGCTCATTAACATTTTCTCATACAAAATGTTCATGGGTTTGTAAATGTCAAACATTTAATTTTCATACTGTCGATACAGTAAACCCTGCCCTCAAATGAAATAACGTATTAAAATAAAGGTTTCGAATCGACAACATATATCCACAATATTCTATTAATGGCGTATTTTAGATTTTAAAGATGTAAATTAATGACAGTAATGAAAAGCGATTGACATTTAAATTGGTTGTCAAATATTAATGCATGCGTTCAGAAATTTATTTTGTGTAAACTAAAGAGAATATATTATAAAGCTACATAAATATAGGACAATAAAATTAATAATATTCACACGCAAGAAGTTTTACTTCTGAATATTGCATGAGTTTCCAAATTAGGCGTTGCCTGTGTCTTCCCGTAAATATAATTGTTACTACATGAATGATTAATCATGTGTGTGTGTAAAAATGTGCTAATAGTGTATGTTTTGTGTGCGTGTGCGTGCGTGTGTGTGAGTAAAAAGTAATGGCGTACTATTTTTGGAAAAACAGCATAGTGGGGGTGAAATAAGGGATGGAATATTGTATGGATAATCAAAACTGCTAAAGTGTTAAATGTAAAAGATTTATAAGGCACACTACTTGGATATGGATAAATGGGATATAATAGAGTGAGAGGCACGGGAGAGGACTGAGATAGCTGACAGATTTGATAGGAAGAAATGTAAATGCACGCTATAAGACGGTATGGATAATGAAGAGAAAGGATGGGACGTATAGGTACGTATCAGTAGGTACCTATAGCTTTGAATTATTTACTCTTTATGTAAATAATCTATAGACTGGACGGAGGGGAGTCAGAACCAAAATTTGTGGCCGCCATTTTGAACTTTTTTTGGTATTGATCCGATTGGTCTCGAAATCAATATCTGAGACACCTTTTGTTCGAATAACCTAAATTTGGAGTCAGAATCGAAATTTTGTGGTTTGAACTTTTTGGCTATTGATCTGAATGGTTCCAAAATTGATATCTGAGAAACCCTTCGTTTAAATAATCTGAATTCACAGTTGGAATCGGAAAATTTTAAAGTATTTGGTTATTGTTTTTTTTATTGCAATGAGTAGCTAGACGAGCATGCATGACTTCACTTCACGCTTTTTTTGGGTAGGCAGAGGTGCAACCAGGATCTACGTTTTGTCATGTATTCGTCCCAGTTTGTGATAGGAAGCCTATAGCAATATCGATCACAAATTCCTGTTTTTTTTGCACCGAATTGCACCATTACCATCGTAACAAAGTTAAGAAATTCAAATTTGGTATTTTACTGAGACATCGGGATAATGCACTATTGGTATAGATGTAATACTAGAAATTTCAGGTGTTGAGTGGAGTGAAAGAAGATCTCCACCCAGGCGAAGCTGGGCCGGGCCGCTAGTCTTTTATAAAACCGATAGCTGTTGGACTAAACGAGTTTTCGAGTTAGGCAATTGAGTAGAGTGGCCGGCAGCTAAATGGTCCACCGATATGCCGAAGGTGGATACAAATTGCATGTAAAGTACACTTGCGGTGAAATAAAGCGAAACTGTGCAAAAATTCGCGCTATCCAATACGGACCCGCAATGTACGTCGAACTTAATTTATTGTTCTCTGGAGGATTTAGTAGCTCTTGATTTGTGTTTTGTTATTTGAGACTTGATTTTAAATGTTTACTATCATTATGTTTTGCGATAGTACCGTACCGGGACAAATGCTTGTATGATCCACAAGTATTTGTTCGGATCTGGGATCTGAGAGAAAGCAGTCTCTTGTATCAAATAATCAGAACCCAAGATTATATCTTAGTGGTGTGTAGGTACCTGACTGTTGGATTTAATTATATTATCTATTAGCTGTGGCTCCTATGTATGACATTTTATAGTTTTTGTATATCGTATTCAAATGTATGCTTCTCAATCCTCTTTACTAAATCATTTCTTTATTCAAAAGCTTTCCTTTATGTTCTTAAAAAAAAGAAATATATAAATATATAGATTGAAAACTATAAAATCTCAGATTCAAATGTTAATACAAGCAACTTTTCTAACTTTTTCAATTTAACGAATCACCAGATTTTACGTCTAGATGTTTGTGACACCTAAAAATCTCTTGCAGTATTATACTCATATATGTCTATATATATCTACAACACAAGTCTTGTAACACAGTGGTGTGAAGTTGTGACTCTTAGATTGAATTATTACTTACCACTGTATCTCATATTTATGATATTTTATAGTTTATGTATGGTTTAACTCACCAGGTATCAACATTTCTCTCAGCAACTCATTAAATTATTATACATTGTTTCGCACTTTACCAAGTCGTTAAATTAATACCGGCGTAGCTCGTAGGAAGTATAATTAACTAGTTTAGTGAGAAGGATTGTAAAAGGAGCTGCCTTTAGGGAATTAGTAATCTTCAGATACATTGCGTTCAATAAGCTTTGAAACTGTGTATAAACTGTTAGTGTATTAGAAACAAATAAATTAGCTTATGAAAAAAAAATCGTTCAGATTTGTGCTTCCCAACCTTCTATACTATTTTTTTATATTAAAGCTATATTGTTTTTGTATTTCTATACAAAGATTGAGAACTGTAAAGACTTAGATTCTAACAGAATAAGTAACATATTCAATTTTTTCGATTTTTCGAAGTGCCAGATTTTACAATATTTTTCCATTCAAATTTAGAATTGCAATGTCAGAATTTTCACACGCCCCACACGTTACAATCACAGAAGCTCTTCAAATACCGGCAGATAAAGTCACTCGTCATGCTACAAGGAATCAAAGTGAAGACTGATGGATGGTTGACGTAAAACCCTCGTTAACGAAGATACGTGAACACTCCAGTAAAGCGTGGAGTTACGAAGTCGCGGCTAAATCGCTTAAGCTCTTGTTAAGGGATATCCCAATTAAGTCGTCCGGTGGAGGCAGTGAGGATGTGAAAACACTAGTTTCGGAACTAGTTCGCGGAAGTGTTTATTCAATGGGCTAGTTTATTAAGATGCTTTAGAAAACGACGCCGACCCCAAGTGATTATGTTACGTCCCGTCAAATTGGTGCTGTGAATGTTACGCGTGATTTTAATAGCAGATTTTGAAGGCAGTGATTGTGTTTTGTTTGTTGATTAGGATTTAAGTTGCTTTCATTGGTTTTGATAGTAGCGATTTCATCTTTTGTAACTTATGAGGATTTATGTTGACATATATTGTGGGATGTTTGTTGATGTTTATTGTTTATTGCGATTATTTGATGTTCATTGCGATGAATGGGGAGCCGTGAATTTCATTCGCCTGATGGAAAACGATACAACCGTTCGTAGACAGTAGCGAAACTAAACAACACCTTGAATTATAAAGCAATGCTTGGCATTCCACTGCATTCAACCTGATAAATAAGATCTTATGTCACTTTATGTCAGTAGTTACG
The DNA here is from genome assembly GCA_023078785.2 of Hyles euphorbiae. Classification (NCBI taxonomy): domain Eukaryota; kingdom Metazoa; phylum Arthropoda; class Insecta; order Lepidoptera; family Sphingidae; genus Hyles; species Hyles euphorbiae. The sequence continues at coordinate 7,272,723 of CM041049.1, forward strand.
CTGGCTACAATATCCTTCAAACCGAAACACAACAGTGCACTTACACTGCTGTTTAGTGGGAGGAATAGACATTTTGGTGATACCTACCCAGGTAACCTCTGACATTGGAGACCTACCACTATTATAATGTTTATCAATTTTTTTTTACTTCTCCTAACTGTCCAAATATTGCAAAACTTTACGGGATGTTTGTTTTGGAAATATAAATATATTATCAATTAAGAATCAAATATTCCACTGTTCAATTAATCAACGAAGGATTATAATAGTCGTTGCACAAACATTATTTTAATCCCATTAAACAACATCATACATATTAAAAATCATAACAAAATATTTTAAATCCGTTTAATATTTCAAAGCATGTGCAGCTAATGTTTTAGAGTGGATTGGATTATTTGGAATTACTTATTGTATTTTACGTGCTCTTTTGTTACATACATAACATGCATACATTATAAATAATACATATGCAAATGAATTTTTATGTTGTGGGTATCCGAATTATCTGGCCAACTTCTTAGTCCCATGGAAGCCAGACTTGCTTCTGGAGCTTTGGACGTTTGGCGTTGAAGAAAACCTCCCAGAGGGTTAACCAAGTTGACTTTCTACAATTGTAATTGCTAGTAGTAAACTAAAAAAAACATGGTAATAACATTTCACTTTGATAAATTACGTTGTCAGACAAAACGAATAGAAAAGTCCTAGCCAAACCACAACCTTTTTATTCATTCGTTATTAGATAATAAAATATAATCGTTTTCTACAACACCAAATGCTAACTCCCATACAAATGCTATCCAATATATTTTTAAAATAAATAATTCTTTATAATATACATCAATTACAAAATGAGAGCCGCTGGGAATCAACCTGTATGGAGGCTTCGCCACTGCCTTCTTATCATCACAGTAATTTCATCTCAGTTTCATAAACTGTAGGTATACGTAATTGGAATCAGCTCATTTCCATTCTAATTGAGTTTTGTCAATCAATACTCGTTTATACGGCAATAATTCTTGCGACTCCAGAGGCCAAGGTTAATTGTCTAGGCTGATGTTATCTCCCAACGTACGCAATGAATAAATCAGTATAGCACATGGGTCATTAACTAACATTGTAGATTTATGCCTATTCTGTGACTTAATTGTTCTAAATTAAGCAGATTCATAAATTTCTTTAATGTTTTATCTGAATTACGTTAATTTATAGTCTGCGTGTTTGAGTTTATTAAGTTAAAATAAATGGAGATTTTATTTAAATCTGTTTTAATATTCGTTCTTTGTAACTTCTTGATAATTTTATTAGTTTCACGTTTTATAATTAATTTTAGTTTGGTAGAAGTAAGGGTTAGATCTAAAAAATATATTATGAAATTCAGGTCTGTCTAATAGATAAATTAACATATCAAAAGGAACACGTCGTGAAATGTAATAAGTATTAATGTGTATAATAATCATCACACAAATGGATCATGGGATCTTAGTGAGATTCGTGTAAGCCAATCGATCTGTAGGTCGCACAGCTGTCAGCTCCGCTTATCCCACCGCAAAAACAAGCATCCTAATTTATACAGGGTATTACAAGATAGCTACCGAAAATGAAGCGGTTGGTCGGTTTAGACTACAAACGCAATGCAACTGAAGGTTTCGCATTTTTTTGAATAAAGTATTTGGGGGTTAAATCCAAAGTTTTTGCTAAAATAATACTTTAAAGCAGCGCACCACATCGGCTTTAAAGATAAAAGGGTGTACACGATTATATTAGAAAAACTTCATTTACAACCTAAATACAACGATAGGAAAAAAAAAAATACATTTTGTTGCATTGTGTCTGACTGAACTACCAAGTGCCTTCATTTTCGGTAGCAGTCTTGATATACCTTGTATTATGTAAATATGGTATAAAAAATATTTGATATCGACTCCTATCAGAGGCAAGGTACGGATTATTTGTTTTCGACAATTCTGCTCATCCAAACGAAATTCAACAAAACTGTTTGTCCACGTTATTTTTCTGTGGAACAATGGTTGCATCCCGATTGAACTGGGTTTTTCGTGTTCCAGGTAAAAAATACTATAGAGTAGCTCTAGGAATTACTTCTGTGAATATTGTCTCGTTGTGTATTACATATAGATGTTTCCAATAAAATATCATCACTATTAATATATTATGTAGTGAGTGAAAATAGGACCTTTACAAATTGTCCACGACGACGTCTGTTGGACGAAGGCATACATCCAGTGACCTCCTAACCTTTTATCGTTTTATCAATTTATCTAGTAGAAGTACATTCATATTGGGTTTTTTTACTGCTATGAATGGCGAGACGAGTATGCCATTCGCCTGATGGTAAGCGATACGACCGCTGATAAATAGTAGTAAAACCAGACCTTGAATTACAAAGCAAAGCTAGGCATTTCACCGCGCTTGCCATCCAGAGACATAAGATGTTAATCATCAATATGTCCAGTAGTTACTCTGGCTATTATGTCCTTCGAACCGAAACACAAAAGTGCATTTACACTGCTGTTTGGCGGGGAAAACACACATTGCGGTGGTAACTACTCAGGCGGCCTCTCAGATATTAGAGACAGTAAAAGTGGATAGAGTTGGTATGCAAAAAAACAACGCTTACAGCAAAAGAGTACCACTATTGATGACCATTATAAAAACTGTTTTATCACATAAGTGAAATCTCGGCGTATCGTCCTTTACTGGAACCTCATAAAAAGAAACTATAAATAATGAAAAAATTCATAAGCATAGCGGTTTATCGACAGTATACGGCACTGGGAGTCCGCGCTTCGAGCCATCATCATAAAAATGTCGTAAAGAATCATCGTTCGCGCATTGATCTTTTGATACGTATCGTGATAACTACACACTCATTTTCACATTACGGTCGAAGGGTTCCATTATCTGATCTACATAAATCACTACCGTTTCAATATTTTTTATCATATTATTCATTTATCATCTTCCGTGAATATGAAGCTTAGTTACTGATTTCCTGCTTTCATTCTACTTCATTGCTAGGAAATGTTAATTTAATTTTAATATTTTCTTGAATGTTAACATCGTGGCAATTAGTATTTGTAAGTCTTGGAATTCTTAAAGGCTTATTCTGTGTGAAGTGTTCCTAGAACACCATTTAATAATATAATCTAACTTAATTACGAAGTTGTATTTGTTCTCTAAGCGCTATTTAGAATGAAGTTTTGACTGGATGTGAATGGCACAGTCCGAGACAACAAGAAATAGTGAACATAACTGAATGTAGTCACAAGCCCTATTTTGATGAAAACTAAAACTGCATACTTCGATTTTTTATATATTCATTACAAGGAATCGGTACCGATGATTTTAGAAAAAAAACTGAGATGCAATAACATACGGCAAACTAAAGGAAAGATATACGACATACGTATATACATATTTTAGCAAAATTCAATATTTTTTCGCTACGGATAGCAGACATGCTTTTGCAGGTATATCCATGCATCTGTATCTGTATCAGCCCATATACGTCCCACTGCAGGGCACGGGCCTCCTCTACAATCGAGAGTGCGATTGAGAGTGGTTAGGCCATATAGTCCACCACGCTGGCCTAGTGCGGGTTGGTGGACTTACATACCATATAAATTTTATAAATCGCTATGGTATGCAGGTTTCCTCACGATGTTTTCCTTCACCGTTTTAGTGCGTGGTGATTGACTATCAATACACACATGACTCCGAAAAGTCAGAGGTGTGCCCTGGGATTCGAACCCGCGACCACCGTGAACATATTGGCATTCGCGTCTAGTCCATTTACCAACAGGCCACCACGCACTATCTACTATGCATATCCATGCATATTTTCGCTATTAGCAGCTTTGCTTGTCAGGGAAAATTGTCTAGTAAATCCGCGGATTTGCTGTCCAGATGGCCAATACCCCTTTCCTCTTACCATATTTTTCCTTCCCGCACCTCACGGGGGTTAATTGGCCGGCTACTTCCATGGTCCAAGCATTATCGATTTTATTGGCGTCTATTACTTATCATCAGGTGACCTGTGCTTGTATGCCTGACCTATGTAATAATAAAAAAAGTCTATGAAAATAACATTATAACCCTATTATTGTTATCTGTTTTTCTAAAACATTACAAAACGTAAGAAGCAAGAATATTCTAATTTATTACTCTGTAAAATTTAGCGTAAAATTAGGTTTTCATTATCACAACGTACATTACAAGGGAATTGCGCTATTAAAACTTATTACAACATATCTTGGGGGTACATAACTCAACGTCGCTGAGTTAAGAAATACTAAAGCCAAATTATGTCTTTCGTGAACGACAAAATGTGCGAGGAGAATCTATTTGAAACGTTGCACGGTCGCGATAAAAGGGTTTTGCGGTTCAACCCCACTTGGGCATTATAACAACGCGGATTATTGTGGGATTACAAACGGTATCAGTATTCGTGAAAATAAATGCTTGAAGCTTAACAATATTTATAGTTGGAGATATAGTTTTGTTAAGTAGGTCAGCGTCGACCGCTGCTTTCGTGATGTGGCTTTCAATCCCCTGATGAGTGGTTTCATTTAGTGGCTCAATTTTGAAGTCCCTGCGTGATTCGTGAACCGTCGAGCCATACGTGGACCAGTTGTTGTCAAAGCATTGTTATACCAAGCCATGTTTGTAATGTTAGGCTAGCAGTACTGACACATTTTATTAAAAACAGATTTTGGTCTGATTTTTATTCCATGTACAAAGTCCCCTTAATTTTATAGTATTTTCTTAGCGTGATATATTGTCAGGTGAAATGATAACCATACACCATAAAAAAGTTTTAAATTGTATTAATTGTATGACATGAATTCAAAATTCATATAGTTACATATTCCATACATTAATATACGTATTTATACGGGAAATTTCGAGAATCAAGTTCCAGAAGTACATTTATTCGTGGCGATTAAGGGCTGATACAGAAGAGGACAGCTAAACTATGAGAGTCTTGCATAAACAGCGTACCGTGAACATCAACTAGGATATTTACGCTATTCATTCCAACTATTATTGCTATTTAGCCATCATCCGGATTCGGTTAATTATTACGTCCACTCAAAACCCACGTCATTCCGCATTTACGCAAATATAATAATGAGCGTAACAAAGCATAAACATAAAATGTAAACTGTAACAGTTGCGTCGGATAGCTCTGTTTGTGATGTAATTGATACGTTTGCATAAAATTGCCAATTTAAATTTTATAAATGAATTAAATAGTAAACATGCTGATGTTTTTTTTTTGTGAACCTAATAGTTGTTTTAGGTACTAAGTACATCTTGATTAGTAAACTCATGCTATTTTTGTCATCACTAAGCCAGCTTATAATTTAGTCCAAAATATTTGGTCCAATGGAACAATTTGCATTTAAATGAAGACTTCAGGAATACAAGACGAACTAGTACAATGCTTGGTATAATATTTTAATATGTATCGTGGTAAATAGATTCAGATTACATAAAATCAAGTCTTAAGCTATGCTAAATCAAATATACTCCACACAACTAGTTTCCATTAGTTATTCTCATTCATTAAATCTCATAGTTTATAATCTTGGAAGAAACATAGCCACGCTGTTGTCATGACTCAGCGGGAATAAATAAATAAATAACTCTAGGCTCGTCCGTGGCGGTAAAACTGTCTCACAGGCATCGACGTAAAGCGACAGCTTGGCTGTCCTAATTCCCCTTCCCTCTTTCCATCCTTTTTCCTTCCAGTTCTCCTCTCAATTTTATGTGCCGACAACACATTCAAACCAAGCGATATACATGTTCAAGGGCGGCAGAGAACACTTACAAGCTGGCCTGTTCGCTCGTTGGTCTATCTATGCAATAAATAAAACAATAACACTAAAAATTGATTAATAGAAATCTACAAACATTATTGTCGCGAAATAGGTACATAACGACTATTGCGAAAAAAAAAACAACATTAAGCAAATGGAAAGAAATGTTTCAAACATAAAAAATCCCCACACATTTCAATCTATTTAATTGTTGCTACTCCGAGTTTCATTTTATTCATGCAGTTTTGTTTAAGTCCACAGACAACCGCAAACTTAATCCTGGTAAAGTAAGCGTTTCATCTAGTGAACACCCAGTCGCCCTTTCTTCCCTCATTACTGAGCCAAGAAATTTCGCGATATACGTCCTTTGTTGCGTGAAATGTATTTCTTAGTTTTTTCCTGTAGACATGGGCCTTATCGCATTTAATTTTGTGCAATTTATGGCCTCCAGTCTCTATTACTTGTTTGTTTTTGCTGGGATATGAAAGTTAATTTTAGCATATTATGCTATATCTAAGATTTATTATTATTTATCAGAATCGTTTCACTGTTAGATTCACTGCTGACCATAGGCCTCATTTACCTATGTTATTGACATTAGTGTGTAACGTGGTGAAATATATATATAGTTTTGATATTCCCAAAGGAAAATTGATATTATTCCCCTGTGTCTCGGTTAGTTTTTCTTATTAATATTTGAAATACAAAAATGTAAGGCAGATAAAGCGCAATATATATCGGCATTAATTAAACATCATTATGCCAGTGCCCTCGCAATCCTGTGACATAAGATGTTAAGTCTCAATATGTCTAGTAGTTACTCTGGCTGCAATGTCCTTCGAAACACAACAGTGCATTTACAATTCTGTTTGGCGGGAGTAAAAGACATTGCGGTTGTACCTACCCACGCGGCCTCTCACATATGAGAGACCTGCCACCAGTAAACATACATACATGTTTTAAACACAACTCTCAAATTGACAAAAGGCCTTTTTAGTTGATTTTGTTGAGTTTGCTTTTTTAGCAAAAAGCGTTCCTTCCCGTTCCTGATTAAATATTTGTTCAGGTTAAACAAGTATTTGTCCGGGCCGCACTGTCACTCCATTCTTTACAAATTTCGTTCATTGTTTATTGGTACTTATTATTTACAATTTATAACTGTTTGTGTTTTGTTTGGTGGCTTTAGCACAAGTCCATAAGTCTTATTATTCGTAATAAATCAAACACCTTAGTAACAAAATAATATTTTAACAAGACTAACACTATACCCTGTGCTTACCATAGACACAGCTTTAGATAAAAATTGCTTTGTATTTTATGTGTGCTTTGTATTACATAAATAACCATCCAACGAAAAATTGATCCAGATTTAATTATAATATCAATTAACAATGAAAACAAAATTATATTCCGGAAAATTTGCAACATATTTGAAATATTTATTTATAAGTTATTATAAATAAATAAAATAAACACAGCTGACAATGTTAATGTTAATTTTATTGTTCTTGTTAATATTATTCATAAAATATATTTTTGTTATGATTTCTATCAAATGCTGTTGTATATTTGGGAATCAACTTCAGTCACTTCTTCATAGTCGTAAAATAGGGTAGCGGACACCGAAAATTAGCGGCTAATTTTGATTTATATGTTGTATAAATAAGAATTAACTTCTCATTGTCGCTAATGGAGGTCGATTGGACGATAAATGCCGCGTTATTAACGCTTCACTTGTTTAGCTGTTACGGGAATATGTGCTTTATTGACAAAATTAAATTGTATTTATTATACCGGGTATATCAAGACTGCTACTGAAAACGAAGCCAGGTGGTAGTTTTAGTGACTACAAACACAATGTAGCTAAAAATTTCGCAAAGAAACGCGACAATTTTTTTTTTATTATTGTTTAAATATCATCGAGTTTGGGTGGTAATTCCCTAGTTTTTGTTAAAATAATAATTTAAAGCCTTGCGTACCATAGCGTTTTTAAAAATAAAAGGTTGTACACTATTATTAAAGAAAAAACTTTGTATTTACCACCCTAATACGATAAAAAAAAATAACAAAAGAAATCGTCACAATTTTTTGCACAAAATTTAGTTGCATTGTGTCTGAACTCACTAAAACTACCACCCAGCTTCATTTTCGGTAGCAGTCTTGATATACCCTGTATAAACCAGCAATATTGCCCTATTTTCTCTGTATACTAAAATATTGAAATAAAACTATTATTTACGGATGCTATCACGGATTTGTTTAAATTTTATATATTTTGACTTCCCATCATTTCGATCACTTTAAAGCTTTCGTTGACTATCCGCCCGTGACCACGAAAGCTGTAAATAATAGTTTTATTTCAATGTGTAACACTCGCGTAAATCTAAGAAAACATTAAACTAAAATAGCCTTGTTTAACAGTCTCGCATCGGCACTCGGTCGAAGCACTCGTGTATAAGAACGACAAGTGTTATTGATTTTATTCGATTTCGCAACGTGTGTATCGTCTACTTGCACGTGTGCGGCGCGTGCGCCGCAGATGTTTATCTGCGGTAACCGAGCGCGAGATAACATTCATTATGAGTGATTGCAACAAAGACGAGAATTATAACAAATTAAATATGAGTCGTACAAGTTCCATAAGCGAACAGGAAATGTTGGATGAATTAGAAAATGATATAAACATGGAAGAGGAGAAGGAAGAATTGCCGAGATGTACTAAAAGAGGAAGAGAAGATGAGTCGGGTTGGACAACAGTTGTTAACAAAGAGAAGAAACCTAAAACTGGTAAAAATAAAATAGAAATATACGTATCAAGCACCGAAATAATGCCAAAACAATTTTGCATGGCAAAAATACTCAAAGCAGCTGGTATAAAACATATTGAACGTGTAAAGTATGTCAACCCCTTCAAAGTGAGAATAGATGTTACAAATGAGGAATCTGCTCAGAAGCTTGAAACAAGTTCTGAGATATCTGGAAAAGGATGGAAAATACAAAGGGCTTTTGAAAAAAACGTATCTCATGGTGTCATCAGGGGTATAGACCTGGAAATAAGCGAAGAAGATATCCTGAACAATATTTTATGTCCAGAACCGGCAGAATTGATGTCTGTATATCGCCTCAAACGTCGCAGCCCTGAAGGTGATGGATGGGAACCTAGTGAAACTATACGTCTTTGTTTTAAAGGGTCTTTTCTACCATCCTACGTATCAGTCCATGAACTAAAGGTCCGAGTCGATTCATACGTCTTCCCAGTTACCCAATGCGGAAAATGCTGGAAGCTAGGTCATGTCACTAAGAGATGTCCATCCACTAAAGTTATTTGTCCCAAATGTGCCGATCACCACGCCAACTGTGAAACCACCAGCTTCAAATGTGCCAACTGTTCAGGTCAACACATGGCTTTAGCGCGAACGTGTCCAGCGTTTCTTAAAGAAAAAAGGCTAAGAGAAATTATGGCTGAATACAACTGTACATATCGACAAGCTTTGATGGTGTACATACCATCCAGTGAATCTAGTGAGAATACACCTAATAGACATACGATGAAAGAAACTGGAACCCCCCTAAACACCGCAAAGGATACACAGGATGACACAACTCCAATTACGCCTTATAAGAAAGCCTCATATACAGAGGTAGTTACCAGAGCTAACATTCATGAAAATGTTACCAAAAAACACAAATTACGCCATCCCAATCAACAAGGAACACACAAGGTAGCAGTGTCATTCAAACATGATGAATCTAACGCAGATTCAAAACCCGCAGCAAGCCATAATCAACAGGACGGAACAAAACATAAAAATGTTGACTTTGCCGAACTTTTAAGCAGACTAAAAGAAATTATATTTTTAAAGGGAGAATCGATGCAATACAAAATGCATAGAATTATCAAGTGCTGTGTAGAATGGTTTATTTTGTTAGTGGTGGACAATGTGTCTGACTGGCCCATATTGAAGATACTATCAGACTACGTTTGCCTCTATAATGGATAAAAGACAATATCGGATTAAGCTTAATATAATTCAATGGAACGCTCAGAGTATAAGGCCAAAGATTAATGTGTTACAACAACTATTAGTTCAGGAAAAGATTCATGTAGCTGTAATTAATGAAACGTGGTTAGAACCTGGTAGTGACATCAAATTTAACGGTTATAACGTTTATCGTAAAGATAGGCTAGATTCATATGGTGGTATTGCTATTTTGGTCCATAATTCTATTGAAAGCTGCTCTTGTAATGTTAGCACTATAAATTCAGGTATAGAAATATTGATGGTTAAGATAAATAACTGTGATTATATTAAGTATATTGCTACTGTATATTGTCCTCCATCTATACACACTTCTCAAGCGGATTGGGAGCATATATTCGAACAGACTACCAAAAACGCAATTATTCTAGGGGATTTCAACGCCCACCACACTAACTGGTCCTACAAAACGGATACTAGAGGCTTACAAATTATTGATGCAATATTTCAAAATTCGCTAGTTACATTAAATAATGGCAACCCCACTCGAATTGCATTATCAAACAATCAAATAAGTCAATCTTCTCCGGACATTTCCCTCGCAACATCAGATATAGCAGTAAATCTAAGTTGGAACACATTGAACGAAAGCTTAGGTAGTGATCACATTGTTATTAAGTTATCTACAAATGTTGTTTCTAATATTAATCTTATTCATAGACGCCGCAACTACAAAAAAGCCGATTGGCCTGCTTACAGAGAAAAGTCAGAAAGTCTATTCAAGGACTTTAGTTTTACTGATACGCCTCAAAATGTATATAACTCCTTTGTACATTGAATCAATACAGCTGCAGATAGTAGCATACCATTTTATAAAGTCAACCATAATCCATGCAGCAATTTTTGCCCGAAGCCGTACTGGAATACAATAGTTTCAAAATCCGTTGCCGAACGTCGTCGAGCACTTGCTACATTTAGACGGAATCCCACGCCGCAAAATTATTGTTTCCTTAAAGAAAAAATTCAAAATACACAAAAGTTAATCCGTCAAGCTAAATGTATATCGTGGCAACAGTTTTGTTCCTCCATAAATGGGACAATATCTCAGTCCGATATGTGGCAGAAAATGAGGTGGTTCAAGGGCCTAAAGACTAATAGGTCATATATAAACGATGTAGAAGCCACAGAACTTTTACGCAATCTCACTCCAGATTATGTCCTTCCTAAAAGCCCTTGTTTCGCATCTGTTAATTTAAAATTAGACACGCCAATCACAAAACAAGAATTAGATCAGTGTTTGCGCCATAAAGATACTTGCCCTGGAAGTGACAACATCTCGTACTCTATGCTGAGTCACTTACCCCTTAGTGGTAAACGTGTTTTAGTACAACTTTTGAACATCTTGTACAGTAGTAGTTATGTTCCTGAGGAGTGGCGATACATTTCTATAATTCCTATACTTAAGCCGGGTACTGAGCCACTATCATATAAGTCATATCGGCCCATTTCTATGATGTCCTGTATTTGTAAATCGTTCCATAGTATTTTAACCAGACGACTAGAATGGTACATAGAAAAAAATAACATGCTGTCCCCATTTACTACAGGTTTTAGGAGATGTCGATCCACAACAGATAGTCTAACAAGTTTAGTTTCTAGGATACAAACAGGGTTCTTAAATAATGAAGTCACTATAGCTAGCTTTATGGACATAGAAAACGCCTATAACAACGTAGACATTGTTTCTTTATTAAATATTTTGGATTCATTAGGAATTGGTGCTCATATGTGCAACTATCTATATAGCTTTCTTAGTAAAAGATACCTGCAGATTAAAACTTTGAATTTCCAGAAATGTCGAAGTACAAACCGTGGCCTAGCACAAGGCGATCCTCTTTCCCCATTACTTTTTAACGTAGCGACTTACCACATTTGTAATCAAATAGTTAACGTTTTCATCTCTCAATACGCTGACGATTTTGTGCTCTACATTTCTTGCAATAATAGGGAAGAAGGTAAGATGCAACTACAGTCAGCGTTATTCCATTTCTCGAGGCTACTTAATAATATTGGACTTAACGTATCCGCCAAAAAAAGTAAGACGTGCGTTTTTAAAAAAGGACACCAAAGAGAGTATGTAGATTTACATGTAAACGGTATGCAAATAGAAGTTGTAGATAGTATAAAATACCTAGGTCTGCGACTAGATAAGTCGCTACGTTGGGGCCTTCACATAAATGATGTATTAGCAAAGTGTTTTAAATTCATTAATATCTTTAAAGCTTTAGCTGGGTCGAGTTGGGGAATTCACCCCATCAGCTTAAGGCGTATTTATATCTCTATGATTCGCAGTCGTTTAGATTATGCTAGCTGTATATACGGCGACAGTAGCAAAACGAATTTGGACAAATTAAATAAGATTCAGAATCAGTGCATGCGTATTATAGGCGGATTTATAAAGAGCACAGCAGTGCACGTGATGGAAAGCGAATTGCACTTACCACCTTTATGCATTCGTAGATATTACCTTGCTGGGAAGTATTGGATGAAGTTGAAATCACTATCTGGTAATAAAATCCTTCCCATTATAAATAACCTAAATTTAGCGTTAAATGCGAATAACTGGAGACGAATTTTAAAAACGTACCTATGTATACGAGCGAGCTACTAGAAATGTTTTCATTGGATACCTGGGTCAGCAGTGTAGATTTGTCTGAGATAGTGATACCGGATATTGAATCAATTTGCCAATCTAAGTTTAAATATAGAACTGATGTACTACTTCAATCCTGTTTGGATTATATCAACCTTAATTATTGTGATTTCTATAAAATATATACAGACGGATCTAAATGTGAAGAGGGCAATGGTTTAGCTTTTTTCGATGAGCAAACAAATGATTTCGTCCAATTTGAAATAAATAGTAAAGTATCTATAATGTATACAGAGCTAGTTGCTATAGCAGAGGCAATTTCGTATATTGACTCATTTAATGAAGGGAAATATGTATTTTTTTCCGATTCGAAGAGCGCTCTCCTCCATTTAGTTCGGTGTACTTCGAATACCCGAGGTATTCCAATAGCTTATAACGTTTTGGACTCTCTACAAAAATTAAAACAAAAAGGTAAAATTGTTAAAATTCAATGGGTTCCATCTCACATTGGACTGCCGGGCAATGAAACAGTTGATCGACTTGCCAAAGGTGCTATAGGTAATGGCATAAATACTTACTATCTGCCCACAATTACCGACTGCATGTACTTAGTGCGTGAAAAATGCAAAATCTTCTGGAAAGAGTATTTCGATGAACGTTCTAAGATGAAGGGCATCTGGTACAAGACGATGCAACCCTGTCCGACACAGTGTATTTGGTTCGCTGGCTCAGATCTGTCTAGATTAGATCTAGTAATGGCATTCAGACTTCGTTCTGGACATATACCACTAAACAGTTTTACATACTTGATGGGTAAATCAAATTCGCCAAACTGTGTCGAGTGCGGAATAAAGGAGGATGTATATCATGTATTGGTGGAATGTGTCCGGAACGAGGCCGAAAGAAGCCTGCTGAAAATCGAAAGAGATGTGGATTTACGTGAGTTAGGAGTATGCAATCTAATACTTGCTCAACCGCAATCTGACGAATGTAAATACTTATATCGCCTTGTTAAATTATACATTAAGCGTAGATAATAAGTTGCTTGTAAATTATGAGGGTGGCATTATCATTTGTGATAAAACCCTCTTTAATTTAATAAAGAGAAAAAAAAAAAAAAAAAAAAGCCTTGTTTAACAATGACCGACAATAGAAATCAAGCAATAAACAACTGGAAGTGGAAACAAATATTTGATTTCAAATGTTTGCTCCGGCTGCAAATTGACCCGGAGATGCATACACGTGCAATGTTCTTAGAGATATTTTTTTCATGTTGCTGCAAATAGACAGCGAAGGAACTGAAAAATGTCTGATGATCGTAAATACACTTGACCATATTATACAGGAACTATAATACTGAGCTGCACTGGTCACCAAAATATTATAAATGTTAAGCTTCTTAATTACCAATAACACAATGTTGCTAAAATACTTTTGGAGTCATTAAGGACAAAGCCTTGGTGCAAAATATGATACAATAACATTACGGTGTCAGATATCACAAGATCTTTGATTAAAAGGGTTCCTAGAATGATACGAAGATGGATTAAAAAGTCAGAAATGAAAACACAGTACAGTAATCCTTAATACCGAAGCTCTTTTATCACATTTACGTCTCTAAAAACCAATTTGTTAGTGACAAAAAAGGAATGACTGAAGTAATCTGTACAAAAAAGGATCCCGGCAACAATTTCAATAAGTGTCAGTTGCTGAAATTGAATTACTTGTAAAAACGCTGTAAAATTTTATTCCATATTATCAATTGTAAATAGAAAGACACATCAGGAGTGTTGATGTGTGCCTTCACGTATCATAATTGCTAATTGTTATCACCGTAGACAGTTTTAGCTCGTAAAACTGAAGTCTCCATCTGTTCTCAAGGTTGAAACATATGCGAATAACTTAAAACCGCTATACAACTTTCTTTAGAATCAAGCTATAAAGGTAAAGTAGAAAAAGTCAACTAAATAAAACTTGATACCACAGAATTTTTAAAAATATGTACCTCTCAATATTTTTTCGTTACAAGACAAAACAAAAAAAAAGAAAAATGGATACACAAATGTTTAGTCAAAGCAATAAGCTTTTTCTTTTTTAACTTGATAAACAATGTAAATTCTCCAAAATAAAAAAAAATCAAATGAAAGAATAAGAAACGATAAGAATGCATTGGTTTCAACATGTTTAGCTATATTCAGAGTTTTTTAATATTCCATCAAATGTAATTTTGGCTGTTTTATTTATTAAGTTATATCCATTTGATACTTACCCAAAATATGATAAAGAAGTATTGAAATTAAGAATTTAATTATATTTCCGTAAAATAGGCTTCTTATTTTAATTATTCAAAAATTTGTTTTGACGCTTAATTCAGGCCGAGATTAGATTCACCCAAGACCACTTAGAAGTAATTAAGGGATAATACAATAAGGCAGTTGACACTTTTATCTAACTTTCTAGACCGCCAGATTGCCTACTGCTTTATGAGGAATTCAACTCTAATTTATTCAAAACTTATTGCTTTCATTTTGAGGCTTTCGTTCAAAGTTTTGTTCTTGGTGGGAAATGTTTCAAATATCTTATGCCCCGTTCACATAATCGCCCAACATCGGCAACTATAGGCGATGACGGTAATGTGTACGGCTTATTGCCTTTCATTGCCGATATTCGTGTACATCAAGCAGTGTTGCTAACGAAATATTTTTCATTCCCAAATCTGGAGAATGTAGCGGTTCCGCGAAGTATAGTAAATAAAATTATGCTTATGTTAAAATAAGTAACAAATTATTTATAATGTTGACTCGTGTAGTGTTTTTTTTGTAATGCATTTTTATTGTTAATCTTATATTATTATAATACTAAATAACTCACATTACAGTGTAATGACTCTGATAATTTAACTCGTTATCATAAAATGAACCAATTAAATTATTAAGATACACACCCACAATTTAGGGATTTGTTCCAAAACTTATAACCCTGGTAAAATTTTACAACATTCGTGTTCGGGGTTTTTCGCCAACTGTCGGTAATCAGAGTGAGAGTAAAGTGAGAATACTCATGTTTGCCTGTCATCGTCGACGATCCGCTAGTTATGGATTTCTAGCCACATGCCCCGCGGGTTTGTGACAGTGTATTGCTATAGAAATTTAATTTTTCATTAAAAAAATATCGAAATACAAGTTTCAGTAACAACAGCATTTTCCGGAGCTATCAGTTACTTCCGTATAATAATTGGTTCAGTTTGATCACAATACGAAATCTATTCAGAAATAAGTATCATAGTTTATAAGTGTTTGTACATGATTTAAACTATATATTTGAATATTATGATTTATATCTGTGTGAATATCACTCCGCTTATGCCGATGACGTGCATTGCGTTTACAGAAACCCGGTCTTCTCAAAATATTTGTTCATTTATTGTTATAAGGTCCGCCTACTTCCACTTTAGCTTGCTATTGCGGGTTGATATTTCTACAATATATACTAAAAGAAAATAAATAAAATTATAGATGTACAGAAAATGTTTATTTCAAATAAGAATATACAAAAAATACTTTAAAATAAATAAGTCGAATTATAGGACAGGGCACGCGTGCGTTTCAGCTGTATCTGCACCTAGTTGCCTGCTGCAACTTCTTCGGTTTCATTTTCTTATTATAAACTTCCACACCATTGTTCAATTCTCACTACATGCAATATAGTGTACGTAAAAAGCACAATTACTAATTGAAATAATTCTAAATAAACTGTTTGTACATTATTATTTAATTACACCCCATACTAAATAAAATAATCATAATTTTCGTATATTTTTGACAAAGATGACACAATTGACATCTGTGGACGTCTGTGGATATATACGACCAAAAACCTCCATCGTCCATTACCAATTCAAGTTTTTAATCCAATTAATATGTCTGTTATTAATAACTTCGTTTTTTTTATGAAATTCTACTACGAGTTTTATGAGTACCTGCTTTAAAAAACACTAGGCATTGCGGGCTTTGCGATTAGTTAAATGATTGACTTCCAAAATGAAAAATAAATGTCGTTGAATCATATGCCAGCCTACGTGGCGAAGTTGGTTAGACGTCGGCTGTGAACTGAGAGGTCGCGGGTTCGATCCCCGCCCCGCTAGAAATGTTTGTTCTACCCACAAATACTCCTTTCGGGTCTGGGTATTGTGAGACTGAAAAGACCCACGACACAAGACTCGATCTTAGTGTGGTGTCAGGACTATGTACGTGACTGTTGGGTGTTATTTATTATTTTCATTATATTTATGACATCTCATCTCAAAACTAGCATTCTACCATAGCCAATTCACCCATTGATTTGAACCAGGTATTAGTGGTACTTGTTATAATTCAGAGCTATGTGATGAATAAGGGTTCATCCACCAGAGTTATTTGGTTTATAATTTTACGACCAGCCAATTCTATCAATCCAATTAATTCTATGTCTCTGCTCGTGCTGCTCTGATTCTGTTCATCTTATTATGTCTACTTAATATTATAAATTCAAACGAAACTCTTTGTCTGTCGTCTGTCTGTTTGTATTAATGGAAAATGAGAAAACAAATCACCTGATGGTAAGTAATCACTACCGCCTATGAACATCCATAACGTTCGGATCAAAGATGTATTGCGTGTCCATGAAATGGCAGAGGAGTGGAAAGGAGAAAGGATGGGAAGAAGAAAGGAGCATTGGGCATCCAGCAATCTCACTTACCGAATGCAATGGAAAAGCTGTTACTTCACGTTGATCATTCATGCTGAGCAATAACTGACAACAGCGTGGCTCTAACACTTCTGTTTGTTTGACAGTCTAGTGCCTGTTAAACTTTTACGCCTACACCACTGAACCAATTGCCTTGTGTGAGCTGTGTAAACGGGTAAAGTTACGTTATCTATTACGTTTATAAGGCAAAATTTTTAATCCTAATAAATTTCAAAAAATATATCCGTCGTAAATTATATAAGTCTATCTTCTTGTTATTCAATATAATCGTTTCAATAATTATTTAAATAATGTATTATTTTCTATTTTGTGTTTATAACCATGATATTAATCGTAATACAAATAATAAGTTACTTTAAGGGTTGTTCTGGCTATCTACGACGCTCTATTTGCATGTAAGTGGATGGTATGCTAGAAAGTATGAGGCGAATAAAATAGGACAGGATTGAGGTATGGCATCGAATGAAACTTGATAAGACGGGATGTAACGGGAAGGAATCAGAAATGTTAATGATAATTCAAAACAACAACAACTCAAGGGCGATAATAAGAACATATTGTTTTCTTATGTAGTGTAAAATATATCCCTAGAAAAAACGCTGTTTTTACGATTACAAATACCTAGTTATGTTGCGGTAAATTCTTAACATCCACCATCTTCTACTTATCTGTTTACTCGGTATTATTTGGTTTTTAAATATATTCATAAAACTCGTATCTATACGCGCTTTTTAAATAAATGTCGTGGCAACCGCTAATGCATCGACGTCGATCGACGTCCATTTTTGACGACTTATCTATTGACAACTCGCTCGAATACGTGGCGACGTGCGCAAAATTTGTGGCAATGATGCGCAAACGTGTCATCGCCTATCATCGGCGAACATCGACGATTGTGTGAACGCGCCATTAGATTTTATTTACTAATTTTTTTAGGTTTCTACTGGACTGTTTCTAGGTTGCTTCTAGTATGAAATAAGGGTATATTAAGGTATAAGCGACCGTGTAAGATTAACAGAAATCCTAAGGCCTACGAGTGAAGATGATTTGAAAGCCTTTCTCATACTAGCAAGTATTAAGGGCGCTTTTAATACTAATACTTTATTTAGGTGTATTAAAATAAATCTATATCTGTAGGTACTAGTCCTTTAAATTAAATTGAACATTGAATATGATATTTTATAAGAAATGGTTATTTCAACTTAATTGTAATGTTATGGTTTTCTGGAGGAAATCTTTAAGCGATAAGGCTGCCAATTGATTGACCAAACGATTTTTTTTTATTCTGGCCCTGAATAGTGGCCGCATTGCGCCTGATGGT
Source organism: Hyles euphorbiae (assembly GCA_023078785.2). Lineage (NCBI taxonomy): Eukaryota > Metazoa > Arthropoda > Insecta > Lepidoptera > Sphingidae > Hyles > Hyles euphorbiae. The sequence goes on from CM041049.1 coordinate 7,291,266, forward strand.
GAGTGCAAATGCCGCCCAGGCAGAGTCTCCATTGGCATCGGACGGCAGTCCCATGCCAATAGATACAATTGTGCCGGCCTGCTAAGATGCCTCTTCACACTACGTATATTTATTTCATCTTTTTTTTTTAATGTTGTGTGGTGTAAGAACAAAGTGTTTATTACTATTTTTCAGTTCTTGAAAGATACTCAGCTCCGTCAGTTGCATAAAAAAAATTAACAGGGGACTGGGCCAAGTATGGACTTTTCATTATTTTCTCTCAATAAATTCTTACCACTTATGTCTGTTCGTTGTTGTCTGATCTGGGGGCGCGGCCGAGCCCCCCTTCCAAGTCGAGCTATAGGCCGTAACATCCTTTTCTCGAAGCAATTCAGACCATTTTCAACCCCCTATAACTTCGTTGTGGCTAAAGCATGAAGCCTGAATTTTCAGTTACTAAGCAGGCATTGTGTAAACACGGTATATTTAAAATTTCATTCAATTTGAACCAGTAGTTTAAGAATTGTAACTAGTCAAACTTTCTTAATTTTGTCACTCACTGACTGACTGACCGATCATCAAAAGTCTAAGGCACTTCTAGCAGACATAGAACCTTCAAATTTAGAATATAATTAGTGTTTAGTGTCTAAAGTAAGGGAAAATTCAAACATTTCATAATTTGTGTCTAGTTTTCTAGATAGACCAACTGTCAACTAGTAGTTCACATGACGTGGCGCGTTTGGATGCATTAGAAATCCGTTAAATATGGCCATTTCGGTCGCACTAAGGGCAATTTGTATTACTATTTTAACCTTGACGGGCATGAGCGGCGGTGCGGATAACTTTGTAATCCCATATAAATGTATAGGATTATAAAGTTACATTTGCAGTTAATGAATCATTGTACCCGTATATAATGGAATAATAGTTGTAGATAGATATCTATATATATGAGGCATAACAGGAGGGGATATAGAGAAGGAAATGGTGTATTCAGCATGTCACATGCCCTTGCAAATAAATAGACTAAATAGCTCTAAAATATCAATTACAATGAAAGAAAGAACATTAATAATCAAATCCGCTATATTTGTGATAAATTGATGCCTACAAAAATAAGAAAAATCCATAAGACAGAGGCTTTAAGAAAAATCGTTAGTGATATTCTAGAAGTAAGAAGTACCGAAAGGAAAAAAGTAGGACTACAAAAAGACGTGAGATCCCATCAAAAACATCCTGTAAAAAAATTCCAAGATTGATATGGTAATAACTAACGTAATAACTTTATATAGAAGGTCCCTTAAGGAGTAAATAAATTAATCGATTTGGTATTACATGCATCTGACAACTTTTTGCGGTAGAAAACCTGAGCTGCGAGACTTGGAATTTTTTTACAGGATGTTTTTGATGGGATTGTAATTATCTAAAATCCTGCAACTATTTGAGATGGCAGCCTTTTAAAAATTACAGTAAATGTTTGATGGGAGATCTACAATCTTCTATGATTTTTTTTTTATTGCTGTGAATGGCGAGACGAGCATGCCGTTCGCCTGATGGTAAGCGATACGACCGCTCATGAACAGTAGTAGCACCAAACAACACCTTGAGTTACAAAGCAATGCTTGGCATTCCACTGCGCTCGCCATCCTGAGACATAAGATGTTAAGTCTCAATATGTCCAGTAGTTACTCTGGCTTCAATGTCCTTCAATCCGAAACACAACAGTGCATTTGAACTGCTGTTTGACGGGAGAAATAGACATTGCGGTGGTACCCACCCAGGCAGCCTCTCACATATGAGAGACCTACCACCAGTATTATTATAGATCTATTACCAATATGGGACAGGAGAAATTACTCCACTCGACAGTTGATGTTTTGGACGGCACATTAATCCATCGGTCTGTTAATGCCAAAATGAGGCGGTGTTGAGCGACCAGTAGTCCAAAAATCCAACCGTCCATCAACGTGAATTATGCCGCCACGGATTACGCACTAAATTCATCCGTGGACGTAATACGGCTTGATTTAAACCTGTTTTTTACACGCTCGTATTAGCATCGCCTGTATGTACGTATGTACCTACGTAATGTCATTTTTGAGCTTAATTTTAGAGCAGATCATATCTGTTTAATTTAAAATTTTGCATAATTGTCATGGACCAATGACCATACAATCATTAAAAAAAGTAAATGAAAGTTTAAAAAATACGCTTTACTAAAAGGCCCAGCTAAAAAGTTTTAAATACTTGTTTATAAGTGTTAAATTAGAAAATTGAGTGAATAAAATTCATTTTTACTGTGCTGTTTTTTCCTTTTTTAACTGACAGTGGCTTCCGTTTAAATACACTACTAGGACCAAAATTTGAAACTCTTTGGTCAAAGAGGATGTTATGCAGTTAATCTATTATCAAACAGTACAACGGCTAAGTCAAAATGTTAGTTACAGCCTGAGCGTCGGTAAATGGCTTAAAAAGTTACAACTGTTTGACTACGAACTTTCGTTTCGAAATACACAACGTCACAGTCAGGTTTTTGATCTACTTTTGGGGACTTAGATTTTTTTCATTAAAGTTGTTTCACGTACGTTGAGCTTAAGTGAATATTCAAATATTCAGAATAATTTGTTCCAGCACATTTTCCGGGTATGTACATAAAAAAACGTTTTGATATGTATTCAATTCCAGAAATAACTTTTTTATTTCTATGTCTCAAGCGATATGATCACTTATGGATAGGATCAATCATCACCATGAAATATAAAGCAATACTTAACATTCCACTGCGCTCGCCATCCTGAGACAAAATGTGTTAACACTCAATGTGTCTGGTAATTAATCAGGCATAACTCAAAATAGAATAACTAACCATTTTTAACATCTACATACATTCCCAGTACTCTCAAACACGTAAAATATGCCAAACAATCCCCATAAGAAACGTTCCAACAAATTTAGCACATTCTGCATTACCATAAATTGGCAGCGATGTTAAACTCCCCAAGTTAAGTGGATTGTCTCGTATCACCATCCTTACAATCGCAAACGGAATTCTAATTGCAAACCAAAAGCCGTAGGACGAAACACCATCGCAATTAAGAGCTTTTCACACCGCACGCCAGCTAGCTTGGTTCGGAACAAATTTCATTTTGGCTCTTCTTGTGCGTCGAAATCGGTGCTTACTAACTTCCGAGCTACCTTTTTGAGTCGAACAATGATTGAAATTGCTGACGATTCAAAATCTAATTTGGTTAGTAATTGTGTTGGATTTATTGGTGACGGTTTGTTAGTCCCACTATTGAAGATTTGTTCAATGTTGAAGAAGAAGGACGGTTACAGAATTGATGTTGACGTGACTATTTCTACCGTCAATCAGCAGTGTAAATTCACTGTTGTGTTTCGGATTGAAGGACATTGAAGCCAGAGGACACTGGATACATTAAGACTTAACATCTCATGTCTCAATATGGCGAGCGCAATGGAATGTCAAGCATTGCTTTGTAATTCAGAGTTGTTTAGTTTTGATACTGTTCATGGGTGGTTGAATCGCCTACCATCAAGTGAATGACATGGTATGCTAATCTCGCCATTCTTTACAATAAAAAATAATGATCAGAACATTGGAAATTGTTATGGTTAAAATCACTGAAGCGGTTGAAAGGAATTTAAAGTATGCGCGTCTTTGTATTTAGAGATCTAAAATGATCATTTGTTATTGAACGTTCATATAAAAAGCGCTAGTGCTGGTAAACCGTGTATGTAAGAAATGTGGAGCGAATGCAACGTGAATAATCTTCGCAACTTTGATGTTGTTGAGAATTTAGTTCTTTTGTCAAATATTTTGTATTAAGTTTACTATTTATTTAACATGGTTTTCGTAGATTTTTAGGCAGGAATAGCAATTTCTCAAAGGCATGTTTCAAGTACTCCCAAAACAACTAGTATTTCTAGTCTTTATGGGAAAGTATAATTCTAAATTGTACTTAAAAATGGATGGTAGTTTGTGGAAATTCTCAAGCCCTCTAGAAATTTAGAGATGACTGTCTCATTACTCTTTTATGTCTGTCAAAGGAGCACTTGACCTGGCTAGCAAAGGATGACACTAAAGCCGCCGTCACAATTAAATAAAACGGAAATTATACAAAAGAAGAGCTGCTCCTTGTAGCGAAGGAACGGTGGCCATTGTGGCGGCTTTCAATGTAAATGTAAATAAAATTCTTATTTTATGACGAGCTGTACGCGTTATGAAAATGATTTACTTGGGAATTTTTAGATTTTTAATAAAACGGTTGGATTGATATTACTCTCATGTTATGTTGATATAGAGTGTAATTAATATTTAAAAGAGTTTGTAAGAAAGTATTTGATTTCTTAATATTAGACTAACTTGGAATTTTGTGATTATAAAATGGAACCCACAGAGTCTAATAATATAGTAGAAATGAGAACACTCAGATTTTCGTGTCAGTTCGATTACAATGCTGAGGTCTCGAATTCGCATCCAGGGACGGATAAAGTGCAATTGGATTTTCTATTAATTATCAGTCCGGAGTCAGAAATTTATGCCCAATATGGCGATACGCTCGCTTACTATAACAAGGTGGGAAGGAATATATTATATATGTAGAGTTTAAATTTTATGATGAAAGATGAGTAGAATGGAATATTAGAAAAAGGCGTATGTTTATGTATCTATGTAAAAGAAATATCAAGAATATTAACGTAGTAACCTTATTTGTCATAAATATACCAAATGAACCAACCAAATATAGTTCTCGGAAAATAGCGTGACATGACATGTTCGTTACAAAAATATTCGGACATTTCCGAACTTAAATATACAGAATGTCTGAAAAGCACTTTACCGATTTGTCCGAGACGGTTCCATATATAGGTAGATACCACCGGACATTTCTATTTATAAAAAAAATACATCATGGTGCCCCACGTACAATCAGAAGTTTCTATTTAAAAAAGCTAACTATGCCGGGTAAAACAGAGAGAATAGAGAGTAATTTGTTTTATCATAAGAATAAATTGATCGAAATCGGTTCACAAGTTGCTGATATATCGTATAACACAAACAAACAAATCGACTTAGTTACTTCATTGAAGTCGGTTAAAATAATCCTTCAAATTATCCCTCCACCCTTGTATACAATTGTTTATAAAGTGCTCATATAAAAGACGTAGGTACAGCGATAAAGACAGTCAAGATACCAACTAAAGCAATATCCACTGCCATATTTGCGCCAGATCCAGTGTGTAGTGTGCATTAGACTTAAGACGAGGGGATTCAAGCCAACTTCTATACATAATTCATTACGTATATTAAAGGGGATGTCATGCTGTTGATTTGGAGAATGTCTGTGTGTTTGAAACCGTCTATGAAATTTACTGAATCATTAATTTTAGGGTTTAGTTGAGGTTTTACTGGTATTGATTTTGTATACTATTTTATTAGATGTGCTGGGTATTAGATCTGATATGTGCATTTTATAACTTGCCAACTGTTCTATAGAATACGAAAGAGATTAAGCTATTATTCCTTACTTTTCGTATGTTATCCTATCTCCTATAACGAGAGGTTTAAATTCTTTGCTCTTTGCTTTTACTTTGTATTACTCTCTTAAATTTGATACCCTTTAAAGTGCTTTATTTTTTTTTGACTGAAATTATTTTTAACCTTAACAATGTGTTATCTTATATTTTTACGAATATGCGTGGATTTTATATTTGAGAACACAATAACGATGAAGTCGATATCTTTGTGATCTTAAAAAATACAACCACAAATCCGCAGATTTACTTAAAAATTGTCGACAGTCTTTATACATTAAAGAAGAATTCCAACTAAAAGAAGTGTATAAAAATATAATGATATTTTATTACAAAAAATATATTAAACAATGTTGACATATTTACATTTGTAAAATATATTATATGAAAGGCTGCCTGGGTAGGTACAACCGCAATGTCTATTCCTCCCGCCAAATAGCACTGTAAACGCACTGTTATGTTTCGAATTCAAGGACATTGTAGCCAGAGTAATTACGGGACATATTGAGACTTAATATCTTATGTTTTAGAATGGCGGGCACAGTAGAATGACAAGCATTGCTTTGCAATGCAAGGGTTGTTTGGTTTTGCTACTGTTCATGACTGGTAGTATTGCTTACTATCAGGCGAACATACATACATACATAGCAAACTTTTTTCGCCATTCATTGCAATAAAAAAAAATGGCAATCATCAAATATAGTGCTTACCATGTGGTTACCTATAAGTGCGAGTTTTTTTTCCGATCATTCACAATTATGCCGGGCAACTCAAAACAGATAGTGTCCACAGCAATCTTTCATGAAACAAAAAGAGTGACAGCCGTTCAATCACTTTGATTCATTTTGCATAGTATATCATGTTTCACTTATCGATTTTAACAACATGAATTTCGTGGAATATGATTAAAATAACATTAACTTCATATTGTCAGGAGCAAATATGTAATATTAAGCACGGGCACGTGTTAGTAGTCGTAGTTTTGGTTTTGCCACAGACCGAAAAACCTAAATAAATAAATACACACAACAGTCACATACATATTCCTGACTCCATACTAAGATCGAGTCTTGTCTCGTGGGAATCACAAACTATGAGAGACTTTTCGGTTTCATAAATACCCAAACCCGAAACAAATACCTGTGGATCACACAAATATTTGTCTCGGTGTGGAGATGGAATCCGTGTCCTCACATTTCACAGCCATCGTCCAACCAACTGCGCCGTAGAGGCTGTCGACTAATTGCAAATATCTCAAAATGAGTGTTTAGCTCGTTTTATTCTTATTTTTCTATTTTATTGAAATAGGATGACATATATATATATATATATTAAACATTTTTCTAATAATACAATCATTGACAAACAACTGATAGACACATTATCAATTAAAGATGTACACAACATTTGTAATAGTACATCGAATTAAATTAGAAGACAAATAAAATAAAATCTGAACTAAAAATAACAACGTAATTGGAAATAAACTTATCCAAGAATATTAAATATGAAAAAAAAATATTATACAATAGCAACGTTTATAGGTTAATCTAAAATATGTTTTTGTTTATAAAATAACAAAAAATATATTAAATTTTGTTTCGTATCTCTAAATTTTCTCTTCAATGATACAATTGGGTCAAAGAAAATACCAATATTAGGTGCCCAACAATTTTTTTTTTTGATTTGGTTGCAATTCTACTGACCGGTGATTGCTTAACAATATTGTTTCTGCTAAAAGGCTGGTGAAAACCTCTTTTTATTTTGTCGTGGGATACGGGAAGGAACAGTTAACTTGAAGCATTGACTTAAATTGTCACACTGTGATAGCACAATTGTGTAAAGTATGTTACAATATTTCGGTTTGGCTACAAGATAATATAGGCAAAGAGAGGAAGTTACCATGCAACTAGTAACAGCAGTGAACCAGAACTGAACATCTGTTTATTTCTCTAGTAAAGCGAAACTAGTCAGGCCGCTAAATGTGCATTAATACGAATAGAAGTTGGAAATACTAGTACCAGTTTGCTTATCGAATATTCAGAAGTTTTACGTTAGTGCACCAAACTGGATTTCATGCAGTGTTTTCCATTAGCTTTCATCAAATATTTCGCGCGCTGTCATCTATGTTTGACTTCGAATGACACCGTTAGGCGCTGGCAAATATCTATACATACGAATATATTCAATTTGTAACACACCAATGTTTGTTCTTGGATGATATATAAAAAACTATTGAAGGAATTCTGTGTAAAGAAGGATTGTATAACTATGACTGTAACCTAATACGAACCCTAAACAATGGTTGTTACAATTTTTGTCTATCTATATGTCTGTGCGGCTGTGCACGCTAATCTCAGAAATGGCTTAACGTAGTTCGATGACATTTGGTATGGAGGTGGCTGTGACTTTGATAATACATGGCCTTTTTCGCCGAAAAATGTAGTGTTCCCGTACTACGTGTGCTACTTTTTGGATCTCAAAGGGATGGGACAGCACAGTATTAACTATAGGGTACAATAAATTGTCCTAATTATACTAGAAACATCATCTTTGTTGTAAGCACAATGAATACTAGATCACGTCATACTTATTGACAAATTTACGCATCAACATGAGTCTGCAAACTCCAAGACCTGAATTTTATAGCAATAGAGAATTCGCTAACAAGGTACTTCCACGTAGCTAACCGGGCTATTAAATTATTTCTAATGGAATTGTAATCAGTCACGTTTCTAAGTTGAAAACAGATACTTTTCGTAATTCCGTGACATTCTGACTAATGATCAAGGCTGACTTCATAGATTCGGTTATAACAACAAGAACTTCACGAATAGCCATTAATTCCTCTAACTTTAAATTAACAGTCCCCCTTTATCTTTAGAAAATTCTTTAAATTTTGCAAACCCCCTAATAATTGATAGTAATTATACGTTACAATTTTACACAAATTCAGACTTTCTGCAACATAAAATTGTATCTAAGTGCATTTGCTTCCAAAATCAATAAAGGCAGTCACATTAGTAAACATTAATTATTTTATAAATTATTAAGTGATTTAAATTATGGGGTCTAACCATTGACTTATATTCTACCGATAGACGAGGCGCGTCATAGAAACTATTGGTCCCGTATTTGTCAAAAGCTCAGTAGCGACATCTACTACGTTTACTTGAATACTACAAATTATGACCGATTATTACACAGACAAGACAGTTCATGTCAATAATAGCTATTCCTAAGATACTGCCTTAGTATAAATACCGTCATAGCAATAATATATTTGTAATGTTTTTTTTTTATTTACGTGAATAATTCATGTAAATGATGTAAATAGAATTAAATACTCGTACAAGTGTACAAGGGCCCTACTATATTCAACGAAACGAAGTTCGAAACTTCGGATGATCGAAGTTTATATACGATACGAATGCACCTACATATACTTCTGGTCGTTATTTACTTATGGTCGTAACCATAAACTTATGGTTACGTTGTACGTTATACAAATTTGAACTTTTACAAAGTAGATACATTCGTATCGTATATAAACTTCGATCGTCCGAAGTTTCGAACTTCGTTTCGGATTTATATAGTAGGGCCCCAAGTCTGTCAAGGAGTCAATCAATGTACAATCAGTCTGACATTTATCATAATAACATTTATGAATTTTAACAAGCTGACAAACTTTTTTCGAGACTAATAGATAAAAGGAATGGTACACCAGAAGTTTACAAAAATGACTACCGCATTTGGAATATCTGAAATCTTCATATCGAAAATGAATTGAACAAATATAGGTATGTTCTCATGGTAGCCACTTATATCCATTCCAATAATTATGGAAAAATATTATAGAGATCTCCTTTTTTCGTAACCGACGCGTAAGAATATAAAACAATTTTAAATGATATAAGTCTTCAATAACATTGGGTTCGAATAGTCCATTAAGTAATTCATATTAAGAAATGGGGTCTAAATACTATCCACTGTTTCAAAACATACATACAACACACATATTTTGAGTTATTAATTAACAACATATGATTAGAATAAAATACTGAAATCAATTTGCAACTACATCCTACCAACATATTTGTATTTGTAATGTATTCGAATAGTTTATGCCTATTTGGTCCTCTGATATGAATGTCCCTTAAATAATCTATATCTTATATAGTTAGTCTCTCTCACTCGACGGGCAATTTTTATGCGCGGAAATAAGATATACGATTAAGGAGCTCACCTTGTATTTTAACGAGCTCTAAAATACATTTATTTCATTAATAAATAAAAGATCTGTATTATCGGCATTATTCTGCAAATATTATATCACTTATGTTGTATTCTTTAATTATATTGTAACTTCAGAAAATTTCGCTGTCGGTTTGACGGGGAAAAGTCAAAATAAATTACTTATAAATATAAACAAAGAGACGTACTATTGCGCGGCCGTCACGCGGCAGACTAATTCGTGTGCGGTGCATTGCACCGCACTTGGGTGGGACACGTTTTTTACAAAGAACGTCTTATCTAGTGTAACATTGATATCGATGGGTCTAACTTGCAATTTTCTTCTCCTACTCTGACATTTTTGATACTTAAACAACTTAGTAGGGATATTCTTTAGTGTAAAAGTTAAAACAAAATATAAAACTAGCATTAGAAGTAGATATATTATTATCAAACCGATTTGAAACTGTATTTTCACCTCGTCTTCTATAGGTATAGGTAACAGACTATTACGGAATGCTGAGAGTGAGAAAATTCAATAAATCGCCCAATTTATTAAACAATTGCTGGAGCACTACTAACAGATTTATCTTGTTTACTATTGACAATACAGTTCGTTTGACTTTGCATTGACTTATAATAGAAATTATCACGCACATTTTCATTAAAAGTTACAAGTACAATATGAGCCAACATTTATTCAAGCAGCCGACCATAATTCTATTCGTTGGGAAATGATTTTCTGAATTTAATTTGCTATTCTTCACAGTTAACACTTAACTGGAACGGGCTTCTAATCGTTTCTTTGCTAGGCCAAATAGTTTTTTATAGAACAAAATGTATGGTCAGCTTCTCATTCCATTCATATAAAGCACATTCCTTTACCTTTATAATCCAACACTCTAATTTTAGACTTACTAAATAAATCAAACTCCGGTATTACATTATTAAAATCAGCATTTCTAAAATTATGCGATTTTCGAATCATGTCCTCACAAAGGATGAATAAAGTTGAGCACCTTTTCAGTAGACTAGTCTTTTGATTCATTGGCCATTAATTCAGAAGACCAAACTTGTAGACGAAGAACAACTAAGATTGTTTCTGTTTTCCCTTTGATTGCTTCTTGGAACACACGGTCTTTACAACTCCCTTAGAGTTCGAGCGTTCGTGCTTTCTGTATTTGTTAATTAGTCCTGATGTCTTGACTCCACCATAATTGATGTCCCTCAAAAGTAAAAATTTGTCAATCATTTCATATCTAGTCATTGATTAAAAAAAAAAAAAACAAGGAGAAGCCCTTCAGTACATTTGGAGTATAATTATAAGGTACAGCACATTAACTGGTATTTCAATTTCATGCTTTAAATGTATATTCTTTGCTCGAAGTATTTTACTTAATTTAATTTCATGATACTATACAATTTAGCGAAAATAATGGACTAATAAAAAGAAGAAAGTAATTTCATTTCATTTCATTAAATTAATTCCAAAGCGTAAGTCTTATATAATCGTATAATACATAGTCGGTATTAATACACGTAATTACCTCAGTATACGTAGTTGTTATCGAAATCATATCTCGTCATACATAACCACTTAGAAGCACACATGGCTTCTACAGCATACACATAGCTGCTTTCAATTCATTATCTAGGCATACATAGCCACTTAGCACACTTGGCTTCTACAGCATACATAGCTGCCATCGATACATCATCTCGGCACACATAGCCCTTCAAAAGCACACATAGCTTCTACAGCATACATAGCTGTTATTCATACATTATCTAGGCATTCATAGCCGCTCAAAAACACACATAGCTTCTACAGCATACATAGCTGCCATCGATACGTTATCTTGGCTTACGTAGCCGCTTAGAAGCACACGTGGCTTCTACAGCATGCATAGCTGCTATCGACACACTTCACAGCAAATTCAGTCAACTTTCTGCAATCAAAGAATATTATTTCCAACACCAACTTGAATATATTCATCAAAAACTAACAATGGTCTTCAGTGATCTATGTATGACTGTTGTGTGTGTCTATTATATCGACATACTTAACCGTTGAACTTATTTATTCTACAACTTTGACCTTACATCACATTCTAAGAAAATAGCATTCAGTGGATTCTGTAGTGAAGATCTTACAAGATACCTATGGCTTTTAAAACATCCTGTTCACTAGAGTCGGAATAATGCATCACTAGTTATCATAAAATAATTAAAACTTGCGAATATAGTAAATGCCACGTATATTGCACAAATAATAGATACATATTTACATGTGTGTATGCATTAAATGTAGAATTCCGAATAAGAATTGCTATTTCATTAAAACAACGATAATAAACTTTTACAGTTAGAATACCATTACAGATATATCGTGTCGCTCATGATCTCAAATGTAAACGTTCATACCTTGATGCATCTTCATAACTATAATCTTAATTAAAAAAGTGGAATCTCCCAACCGTTTCCGGCACCACCTTAATGTCATCTCGTAAATGTATCATATAGTGGAACAGAGGACGTCTCTCTAATGCCACAAGTTCGTCGCATTTGCTGAAAATAAACCATACACCAGCAGCATAATCCATTCACAATTACTACATACATAGTTATAGGTACTTTGAAAATAACTTCATGCAATTTTTAAAGTATAGAATTTACAAAAATTATAGCTCTTTTCAGCATATTTACAGTAGCAATGAAAATAGAAACGTATGTTTAATAAAACACATGCTGTCAGAAACCAAAAACTCAATCAATATAAACAACGCCATGTATACAATTTTTCCTCAAAGAATTTAATTAGGTTAGCCTTTAAATTATTCACAAACCTTTGCTGGTTCGTCCACTTCTGAAATGTAATGAATGGCCGTCAGATTGTCATACTTTATAACTGTAGTTGTAGCAAGGGTGTCTCTGGCTATGAATAAAACTCCATCTCTTCGATTACAATATTATTCTCTGATTGTTTTACATCCATTGTAATACATTACACGATCAGACCACGCACCCACAAGACATCCATCAAAAGATACTGTTTTTACATTTTTAAAAATACCTCATTCCATTTTCACATTTTAAATCTATTTCTTTTTAATCAAGCTACATTGAAGTTTGAAAGAGTATTTAATGTTATTGGTATAAAAATATAAGGATTTAGCAAACAAAACGTCCACTACTCACACTATAATTCTAAAATATTCACAATAAAGTAACAAAATCATTACAGAAGTGACGTAAAGAAAATTACTGAAGGTAGTTAATATAAGATTTCCGTAGTATAAACTCTAACGAAATAAGCAAGAAAATATCAAGAATTTGACAAAGAATAATACAGCATGTTCAAGTGTATATTTGATTTAAAAGGAGATCGGTCGATTTCCTGAGGAAATTGGGCCTAGTAGTGAAAACTTGACGGACACAAATGAGACCTAGAATTCAATAATAAAGATTCAATATCCTTTAAATATAATATAGTCTTTTTGAGCTACGATATGGGGTATTTAAGATATATCCTCTCAAAGTTTTACAAAAACTACCATATTCTACTATCTTCACATATATCTTATTTGGACAATATTTTATATTTTCTGTAACAATGTAAATAATATCGTTTAATAATATTGTAAATTGTATTACATTATTATAAACACGTTAAATACTTTTCGATATAAAGTTGATTAAGAAAGCATTTCTGGGGGTAGAAATATCCGTTGCAAAAGTAGGTAGGTCATTCTAAAAAGGGAATGATGACGGTAAAAATGTTTGTATTGATAATAAGAAACACATTTTTATAATAAAATGTTCTATTGAACTTGTTCCTAAACAATATCTCATGTACCTGGTAGTAACAATACATTGTCGAGGTGCTTTGCAATAGGTGTGATATCATTTTGGTACCTAGCCCAACCAAGGTACCACATAATAGTCATTACATGTGCAGAGCATCCCACTGTCCTTTTGATTGCAATGCAATTACAATAATATTGTATTATTGCATTGTGGCCATTTTGAGAGGTCTGTCCTAACCAATAACGCACTAAGTGATCTGGCATACTATTTATCTCATTAAAATCGACTGATGTTTTAGAATTCTTTATAATTGTAAACATGTCTTGTACATGTTAGAACTAAAATAATATAATTAATATTATAGAGCCTTTCCGGCATAAAATCCAATGAGGTATTGCGTAGATGCACTGAGCAAGCTCTGCTATTTTTGGGAATATAATAATTATAATCTTTTTTAGAGTAGCCCAGAGTTGTCGTAAATAATAAACTCAAAATAACCAACATCACAAAAGCACATTCCTTTCGCGACCAAGCACAAAGAATAGAATTTGACAAACACTGAATGAATTTGACAGATGTCAATTCTGATATTATTGCAAACAATGCAAAAAGTGGTAGAATATTTTATGATATCCTTTTTTTTACAAAATCTGATCCCCACGGTGTAGGATAAAAATAAATAGAGAAATGAATCTAAAAAAATACGCCTGATTTTTTAGTCATACTTAATTTCTTGTCCGTAGTTGGACCAAATCGACTGATCTCCTTTACCGGAGATTCAATATTCAAATATGAACCAACTATAATAATAATGAGATAATAGTAACGAAAAATCATTTACCAGTTATTATACCTTCAGCCTTCAAAGCTTCATAATAGATCATGTCGATAAAATTTACGAATATATTTATAATCTCTAGGTAGAGCTGAATTCCATTATTCGGTAAACGTAGAATAACAGTTTTCATAGAAATAGAAAGTAATAGTATTCTCAGAATTGTTTCACTCGCTTGTTTCCGACGGTAGAAATATTCTTAAAAACGTCTGAAATTAACAAAGCATTTCATCTCGAACAAAAACACCGAAAACTGTAACCTATAAATACACAATTCATCTGGAAACCGGACCAACAACAAAACTATGAATATTACAAAAGGCAATTGTTTGAATTGGTTTCTATTACAAGAGAGCGCTGCAAATTCTTCCAAGTCGCAGCGCAAACACAATTTTCCTTCACGCGCCTGTTCTAGATAAGGTATAAATCATCGTGACGTCACACGTATGCCTAGAACGAATCCTCCATTACCGCGCGTTGATCGATCGCACTTACAAACGGAAATTGAGTTAGCTGCACACCTTACGATATCGAACGTATAAATCATAAGCTTTGATATGCAAAACGCTTGATTTTGGACAATTTCTATGTGTTTATTCAGTCGTGGACCCTTTGGAGCACTCTTCCGGGGTGAAATTGCCTTCTGGTGCAGAATGATGTGGGGCTCTCAACTGAGTTATTACGTGCAGGGCGTATGACCACTTTGAAGGGACTCGGAGGGTTAGTGTATACCGTGTCAAGGAGGACAAGATAGACTGTGGAATAACGTGATTTAAAATCTATCATCGCAAATTAGAAAACTAAATTGATTTATTAAAAGTTTTTGGTCACTGAATGGCCTATGGGTGCTACATAACATTTACCCCTTGCGAATATTCATAATCGAAGATACATCCATACTTTTAGATTCAAAATATACTGGGATTACCTGGTTTCATTTATCATAGTCGTTAATTGTGAAATAGATGGTAGAATTAGCAATTCAAATTTTAACTGAAGCCTAACAGAAAATTAGTTACAAGCTACTTGTATTGGCATAAAATTATGTTATTTTTACCGAAACATACCCTGGAGTTTTAAATATGTGTGTGACTTGCAAACCAGAAATACATAATCAAGTCCATCTAATTATATTGAAGTACCTGATCCTTGACCTGATGACTTGTCCTTGACTCCATGACCTGCGTTTATAAATAAACGAATAAAATAAAATTACTTGTTTCTGATTGAACACGTAATTCTTAAGATAAAAGAGTACATACATACAATAATAATGTATATGAACTCTATAATGTTAGTACAAAAACTTTAGTTTCTTATGTCTACGAATATAATCCAAACTTTTCTTTAGAAAATAAAGATGTTAGGAATATATGTACGAAGTTTGTTTCAACATCCGCAGCATACAAGAAGACAATCTTAAAAGTGTTGTCAAGAAACTCAAGTGTTGGAATTTTTATTGCTGTCCCATATCGTTTCTTCATAATGTGTAGCACATTTATATTCAAATAGAATCTGCCAGTAAAAACATTTGTCTCGTTTTTGTGCGCACTGCAGTTACCAGTTCATTTTAATTATTCCTTATAATTAAGAATCAAAGTTGATAAAATCCAAAAATAGACTGCCTTTTCTCTCTTCTTTCTCTTATCTCCATCCAAAGGTTGTCTGGAAGGGATTGCCTAGTGCAATAAGGCCGCCGATTGTACTTGTTTTGTATGTTGTTATAATTTTTGTTTTCCCTGGTGTACAATAAAGTTTATAAATAAATAAATGGACTTTAAATTTGTTTTGTGACGTATATTAAACCAGCTACTAAGCTAAGAAAATCTTGACTTTGTTGAGGGTTTAGATATTATGAATCTAAGTTAGGAAAAGAATGCTGGTTTCATGTCATCGGGAAATTATCTAAAAATCTAGGTTAGGTAGGGAGTGAAGTTGATAATTTTCTTATACTTCAATAGCAGATGCGAATACGTCCCACTAGATAATAGTAGCAAACATCATCTATCTAACCGCATCAAAGAAATTGTGTATTGATAATGATTTTTTAAATGTACGCGAATGTTACACATTAAATAAAACTTATTTATACGGATTTTATAGCGGATTTGTTTCAATTTTTCCATTCATTCAATTTCTTTTACTTTACGGTACTGTTGAACTAAATCTGCGATAAATCATTAAAAATTAGTTGTTGGTATTGTTATATGATCATCATCAAAACATCTATCTTCTATCATAATCTCTTCGGGTAATATTATTTCCTTCTCCTACATTTTATAAAGTCGATAACCAACCCGCGAAACTTGAGTTTTGAGGATGTTCAAAGACCGCAGAGATCATCGCGGAGATCTAATACAGAAAGCCTCTTGCTTCCTCGCATCTTGTTTATAACAAAAACGCATAATTTGGTTCACCTCCTGTGGGAATTTAATACATAAAATCGAGCATAAAAAACAAATAACTCAAACTCGTTCTTACAAAGGATCCCTTACATAGTAATTTATATATTCATATGGACTAACACAAGAAATACATTACTCAACAGACGTAACATGTTTTCTCATTGGTAAAAGTCGTCGGCAATGTAGCCCAAAAAAACGCGCGTAATAGAAAATATTGCTCGAAAAAAGATTATTTTAACCTTGTGTACACGTTAAACTGTTATTTACCGGCTTTCGGACTGTGTGGACGGGTAATATTTTTCAGCAAAATAAGAATAACGCGCTTTTTGCTTTTACAGATGGGAATTTATTATTTACGCCTATATTGTGGCGTACACGGAAATTTGAAAGGAATGAACACCGCCAGTTTGCGATATTAAATAAACTGTTTGCTTTCCTAAATCGACATTATTACAAAAATGGTAAATATAGCACTCAATTTTATGCAGTAAAAACACGTCCGATTTAATTAAGGATTTAAGGGGTAATAAATATCAACGAATAACAAATTAATACATTTATGAAATGGAAACGTTATAAAAGGATTTGCATTTAATTATCTTGAATTTTTGTTTCATAGTATTCATAAGGATTCCAGGGATAGAAGACTATTGTCATTACAATATCTCTAATTTGTGTTTTAACTTTCTTGATTATTGTGAAAGAATATAATGTTTTACATATATGCATTTAAAGCTCATGCATTTGCAGAAAGGAACTTACGTCATCCACAGATCGCCAAGCTTATTTCCGTTCCCTGATGTGATAGGGGACGAGCCTATACCGCTGTATCTTCGCACGGTAAGGTGCATCTAATCTTTTGTTATACCTATCAAATTTATGTAACATTATCTTACTACTGTGCCAATAAAACATCAATTATTTCATTAATGTCAGCCAGTTGCAGTCCATTGCTGGACACAGAGTTCTTGTAAGGTATGCCACAGAGCCTGGTCTCTTCACAATTGTTCAATGACTACACAAAAAAATATTATGGGGATTGTCGTTTCACAATCAGTTAGTCTATTAATATAATATACATTCTGCTGATATAAAACACTTCCCAGGTCCAAAATTATGATAATGCGATCGGAAGGAACTTATCTAAGAATTCGACAGCCTACAAGTGAGACATAACAATGCAAATGAATCCTTGCGGCTTGCACCTATTCCCCGCTAGTAAGCCGAGGCTTTACGACGGTTAACCATATCGGCCAAAAACACTCGCATCAAGAACATTGTCGCACCCAAAACAAATCACCATTACGTCACGAAGGGACCCTTGGAGACAACAGTTTAAGGTTCTGTCGTATTATAAGCGATGGAAATAATTTGAAATTATTCAAACATAGGGATGAAGAAAGTGCTGGTGAATTATGAAATACAATTATATTAAGACCTGATAGTCCAATAGGTGATAATATTTATGATGATATGTTTAAGTAAATTCTAATAAAAGCAGCATTTTACTTACATCTTTTGAAACATTGGAACAGAAGTACGATATTTTTACTCTTATATAGATATTGCAGAAAGAGTATTAATTCATAATGCAGCTAATGCTACGAAGAATTCCTGAAAATTGATAAGGAAAAAAAACTACGGTTTGAATATAAATTAAGATCTAGTAACCTAGTAGCCTCACTAAAAAACACAGAATTTCCGCACATTATTATAATGACAGTTGTGACAAATGCGAAAAAATACGTTTGTTTAATGTATCTTAACAAATCCAGTGTCACAATGTTAAAGCTGCTTAACTACTTAAAAGCAAACCGTAGTAGATTTATTGCCTGAATTGTGACAAAACAAATTAAGAAAAGTACGGTCATGTAGTTTTTTCCGCCACATATTGCTGCACATACAAAATTCTTGACAATTTTTTTTTATTGGCAATCAAGCTCAGAGCTATGTACACATGTCTCCGTTAGCGCTTAATACGACCTCTCCCTAGCAAAGACAGTGCCTTTATAGCAATCACTCGTCCCTTGCACCACCCTACATCCATTTGCTCTTATTGCTATTACTGTCACCGCATCCCATTACGATCCCCGGGAGATGCCTTGACGAATGCGGTTTTGGACGTATTTTCTATATGTTATTGCTGATGTACATCGGAATCCAATCAAATCATGGTAATGCGTATTAAAAATGTGTATGTTATTAATGGAATGCCCTTGCGTAGGGGATGGGATGAAGTTGTTACGGTGTTTATGGATGTGTCCCTTTTATGTTGGATTAAAGAATTGATGGGTAATGGCTGGTACATTAATGTTAGATGAGGGGTCGATGGTTTTATTATTGGAATGGTATATAGATGATATTGCATTAGCGTAGCGAAAATAGTTACTGGTGGTAGGTCTCTCATATGTGAGAGGCTGCCTGGGTGGGTACTACCGCGATGTCTATGTCTCCCGTCAAACAGCAGTTTAAATGCATTGTTGTGTTTTGTATTGAAGGACATTGTAGCCAGAGTAACTACTGGACATATTGAGACTTAACATCTTATGTCTCAGGATGGCGAGCGCAGTGGAATGCCGAGGATTGTAATTCAACGTGTTGTTTGGCCTTGCTACTGTTCATGAGCGGTCGCATCGCTTACCATCAGGCGAACGGCATGCTCGTCTCATCATACACTGTAATAAAATAAAATAAAAACAATTTTGCCTACCTTGTAGACGACTGTTCATCAAATATACATCGAAAATGTCACATATAGGATTCCTTATGCTAAAATTCAAATTATGAAATTCAATTCATAATGTAATTTATTTGAACATTATTTCATGGAGATTTATTAATACCTAAATAGTTTATAGCTTGTGAATTTACTTAATTGCGTTGTGGCTAACAGTCCTTACTAAATTGTAACATTTAGTTGTTCTGTTTATTTTCATTTAACATACATATTCATTAGTTTGTAGAAATAAATTCATTCGGAGTTGATTGCAATTTGTTGTTATTTTGCCTTATATTTGCATTAATGTGGAATGTGATTGCTATTTGAAGATTAAGCTTTACATTTTAAATATAAGATATATCCCGTATGAGATACTGAGAGATAGAAAACGAAGCGAGCTAGTAGTCTTACGGCCGTTCTCAATATCCTATCTATCTTTAACAAGGGGTTAATATAGCTACCATGACTATGTCTGTACAATTCTACGGTTCATTAAACAAAAAAGACATACATATTTGTCTAATCTATCTATCTATAAATATATGCACCATATCTATACCTCTCTATCTTTGTTAAATTAAACATAAAATGCATCAAAATATCTAGTTAAATCTCTAGTTAAAGATAGATAGATTATAAAGAACGGCTGTAAGTGACTACAGATATTAGTGTATATTAGTTTGCACATATTATTAATCGTATCGTGACGGCCTGGTTTGAATATTTTTTTGATTATCCATGTTTTGGATTTTAAATACATAGTTTTTGCTAAACTAATATTTCAAACCCTTGTCTACTACTGCGTCTTTCAAAATAAACAGTTGTGCATTACTATTTGAGGAAAAATTATGTATTTACCTTCTTTGTTGTTATGCAATATCGTTCATTGGAGCTTATCACCAATACTTTACGTATTGTTAGTAAATATTTAATCTATTTGAAATAATAGATTTAACACGTTGTTTCCGTACAAAAAAAAGTATTTGTGAATCCTTTTATATAATATGTATATTGTTGTGATTATCAAGACAATATTATGCAATAAAATATAATTAAAAAACCATCAAAATTGTAATCAAGGGAGAAATAACTTAAATGTTTAACTAACTAACTTAAATTTAAAATACCTATGTCAATAAGTTTTCCAGATCGGTTTTTAAAATCACTGCAGTTAGAGTTTCGAAGTAAAACATTTATGTTTGTCTAAAGCCGCTTTTTGAGAGATGTTTGTTATATGCTATGAGTACCATTAAAACATAGAAAACTAAAATGTTCTGAATCTATGAACATTAAAAATATAATGTGTTATATACAAGAACAAACTAACAAGAAAATAGAAACGGTACATACATTAAACAATGCTCTGAAAGTATCTCGACTAACTTAATTATCTAAAGATTTAAATACTTATCTGTCGCGAAAAATCCAAAGTAATAAGTTTATCCCCAATCTAAGTATAAAATTAATAAACCAAGACGTAGTGGAAAGTAGGTGTCTTAATAAGTTTAGGGATTCTCGCAAAATGCTAAAGTAAGCCTTGTTAATAAAATCAAATTATGTTAATGTGTGATAAAGCGAAATCCCTGGAGTGTTACCGTGAATTAATTAATTAAAAGTTGTCTAGTGAGTCAAAGGAAAGTCAAACAATTAAGAAAATGGCACGTGGATACCGCGGGAAGAACAATAAGCTTTATTGACATGCGAGATTCAAAGCAGGATAATCAGATGAATAATATTGAGCCAAGAGAAAATTAATTAAATACACCCAACAGTCACATACATAGTCCTGACCCAATATTAAGATCAATTAATTCTTGTGTCATGCGTATCAGGAACTATGAGAGATTTTTAGGTCTTATAACACCCAGACTCGTAACAAATATTTGTGGTCGTCACAACATTTGTCTTGATGCGGGGATCGAACCCGCAGCCTTTCGTTTCACAGTCGGCGTCCAAGGTAATCATCAATTATTAAATAAAAATTAATATTTAAAATAAATTTTTAAGTTTTTGCCCATTTTAGAAGACAGATATACTTGTAAAAATATTGATATTGATATTTTTTACACTGGTATGACCTATGGGTATGACAAAATAACAATGCATTTGATGGTACCTAAAAGCATTTTAATAAAAATAAAGTATCTGTTAAATCTAAGTACATTACAGTTTCATAATAATGGCAGAACTAGTTAATTCTCTATGTAAGCCCAAATGTGCCTTTACTGATTTAAATTTTAATGAGCATACGAAATCCTTTTGTATTATGAAACCTCACTTGACCTTAATACTTTTACATGTGAACTTCCCATTTCAAACAATAATGAAAGGTATATTCCATTATTACATAAAATGACACATATAGACAATTTTGGCAGTTCGGATCGTAATTGAAATTGGCATTTTTGGATGTACACATTATTTTTGACAGGATGGGAAATGTGTTTATTTATAGCTACCCTTACCCTACACACTGAGATACATGGATATTGTGGGGGTGCCTTCATTTTATGTTGACCAAATATAAAAACATAATTTTGTATGATTTTTTATGGTATTTCTTCGTTCGGTGAAAAGAAGATTTAACGGATAGTATTTCATAGCAAATACATTATACATATTATTTATTTATTTTATTGTATTCTTTATATACGCACTAAATAGGTGAAGGAAAACATCGTGAGGAAACCTGCATACCATAGCAATTTATAAGAATTTCTATGGTATGTAAGTCCGCCAACCCACACTAGGCCAGCGTGGTGGACTATATGGCCTAACCACTCTCAATCGTATTCTCGATTGTAGAGGAGGCCCGTGCCCTACAGTGGGACGTATATGGGCATTTGCATTCTTTATATACAGAGCATAAAGGCAGACTTTATGCCTAAGGTATTCTCTACCAGTCATCCGATGGAGAATGCTGAGAGAAAATTAGAAAGCACATACAAGGAATATTTTTACCTGATACCCGTAGTAAGAGACCCAGTATTGCAATTTATAATTAGAATTGCTTCCTCTGAAGCAATAACTCAGAAAACTGAATAAATACAAGAAATAAACATTATATAAACACAACAAATTGTCAAAGCGTGTAATATATAAATAACATTAAAGTTGGACCCAGACTGTCAACAATATTACTGTGCAGTAATATCGACAGTAATGACGATATTGAAAAACTCTTTCAACTGTCTGGAATAGTTTCTCAGGGCTTATGCAATATTGCCAACCTGGGACACGCTTTGATATTTGTCTTGCGAAATGATACTAATGTAATATTTTACTAATATTGTCTCTTTATAAGAGTCAATTGGTTGTTTATCTCAATTAAATTATATTTGTTTAATTGAAATTTAAAAAAAATGCGTTACTTTCGTTCTACTTCTCTTAAATCCATCTCATGGTTGTCGGGTAGGGATCACCTTAGTACGCGCTAAAACCGCCATTTGTACTTTGTTGTTTTTTATCTCTTTACTCTTTATTAGTTTATTGTGTACCTATAATAAATAATAAAAATAAAATAAACACATTCCATATAGCAATAGAAATCGTATGTCACAAGTATTAAAAAATGCGATAGACTTTTTGTCTCACAGGTCACAACGACTGTAACAATTATTTATTGATCATATCATTGTTTCCCTTAGTGCAGGCATCAATACAGCGTCGTGTCGGGTAATAGTCAGTGTCTTGACCACACGTGCTATATTTACAACTAATATTTAATTAAATAGTCCTCTAGTAATACGCATATATTGTAATTATTAACAAATTTTAGTTAAATGGTTTTTTAAATTTACGCAAATGTGACACATTGAAATAAAACTATTATTTGAGGATTTGATCGCAGATTTTTTTAATTCCCGGTGTTAATAAAATTAATTTTAATTTTCTTTTTCACGTGCCATTTTCATTCAAACCAGCAGAGACAATTTTTCTCAGAATACTCCATTTTACACGTATTGCACAACGTATTACAGGTACCTTTCTACTTTATTGGCCCATCTGTCAGGATGCATGCGGCAACCGTACTGTAATGCCATTTGTATAGCTTTACAAAACCCAGACGTATGATGCTTAAAAAAAAAACTAAATGTATATATAAGGGAAAATAATTTACGGAATGCATAAAAGTAATACAAAAAATTAAATTTCTGGATGTGCATACGCACCAGCTCTTTCTTTATATTATTCTAGTTGTTATTAATTTCATGTCATATTGTTTCCTTTGTTTCAAAAATAAATAAAATAAAATAAAATAAAATGTCGCAGCTTGGTTTGATTGAGAGCAGTTGTCAACAGAATGAGATCAGTTATTCTCTGAGTATATACATATAGTATATATATATATATATATATATATATATATATAAATACATAAGTTCACGCCTAAAACCCCCACCCTACTTGATAGTGCCTTCGAAGGGAGGACTAAATCATACTACGGTTACTACGGTGTCAATAAAGGCAATTATATATTATTACGATATTTCGACGGGCTTTTTTCCTTTTCAAAATGTATTAAGAGGCAATCATATCACCCTTCCGGGTATCATTTGGAGCTCCTGGCAAGACATATGAATTTCCTCACACCGAAAAACTCACGCAAAGAACGATAATCTTCGAAATCTTTCCCTAATATCATTTTTATATTTCAGTATTATATCATACATTAATAGAAATACTATTAGACAAATAATTTTCTAATATGTAAACTGTAAATTCATTACACATGCAACGTCATCAAATCCCTAAACAATATAACACTTAATAAAAGTCTTTATAAAAGGAACTAAAAAATAGCAGGTCAAAGTGGGTAATAAGTTTGAGGCGTACCGAGCATCCGAGACACGAAGGTCAAGAGTTCAGGCTCGGGGCACACCTCTGACTTACCGAAGTCACGTGTATATTCATCAACTATCGCTCGCTTCAAGGCTGAAGGAAAACGTGGGAAGAAACTTGAGTTACCTACAAAGATTCAGAACGTATTTGAAGTCTACCATTATTATATTCGGCTAGCACATTCTAAGGGTGTTTTATAGATATTTGTTGGTATATGGGGAAAATTGGATCCCAGCTACGTTAGGTAGATGGAGTATGCCGGATTCCTATTGCTTTAAGCCCACAAGTCCGTCAACGCCACTTTAAATGTTCTTTGGAACACGATTATAACAAAATACTAAAGGCGTAATCTTCAAATCATAAATGAAGATCATGTCGGTGTGACAATTTACGTTTTATACATTAACGAATTTACATTTGTATCATGAAGTACTAGGCAGAGATATTATTAATGTAACTCGTATTTCGCGATAAGCGGAACGAGGCTGACGCCATTAAAAAAACTAATATAACCATATTATATTTATTTAACAATTATTTTTAATTATAATAATTCGTACATTTCTACTTATTTAACATTAAAAAACGTTATAAAGTATATCGACACAGGAAAGCGATTTTGTCGTATCTCAAAAATTGCGTATATGCGGGTTGTATATTATTTAATTCATAAAAAAACTACCGCATTGAATTTCCTCGTGAAAATGTCAGGTTTTATTTTAAAATGTTATGATTAAAGATATGGTATTCCTAAGTTTTCTAGTTTAGAGGTTATTCATTTTTTAAATATTTTTTATGGTTCTGATGTAAAATTGCTTGTTTCGAGATACGACAAAATTACTTTTCTGCGTCTATATATTTTTTTGAACTTCGGCGATGCTCGTGATTCATGCCACCTGTTCGAATTCCCGTGTTAAGAACCTTTTTGCCATACCTTCTTTTTCAAAAATACTGGCTACTATAACAAGCTCTTGATTTCCGATAGAACCTCAACTATTATCACTTATATTAACAACAAGTCTATAAAATATTAATCAAAGTCCCAAGTTTACAACTCTATAAAGGGTGGGAAATGAGTTATTGCCCACTAACGCAACCGCTTTCATTGCGGGGCCTCATATGCCCTTACGTCTACTTGACCCTTGGCTCAAAATAAAATCGCTTTAGGTCGCCGCCGTCGGCGAGCCAAGATGCACTCTTGTAAAAATAGAAATAATTTTTCCCCTAACGTTGTAATGAGTTTAACATTTTGTTTACATTTTTAAACCTGTGTGATGTAATCCCCATTTTCTGGTTTTATGCAGATGCGATGATTCATCATTCTTTTTGGATAATGCAGTAAGATTCGGAAGTTTTATGTCTGGATCTGGATCTGGATCTGGATCAGCCCATATACGTCCCACTGTAGGGCACGGGCCTACTCTACAATCGAGAGTACGATTGAGAGTGGTTAGGCCATATAGTCCACCACGCTGGCCTAGTGCGGGTTGGCGGACTTACATACCATATAAATTCTTATGAATCGCTATGTTATGCAGGTTTCCTCACGATGTTTTCCTTCACCGTTTTAGTGCGTAAGTTTTATGTCCAAAGTTATATTTTAAATCGATAAAATTAATAAATAAATAACACCCAACAGTCACATACATAGTCCTGACCCCACATTAAGATCGAGTCTTGTGTCGTGGGTATCAGGAACTACGAGAGACTTTTCGGTCTCACAAACACCCAGACCCAAATTTACAATTTTGATTATCGTACTTCCTACCAAATATGATAAAGACGAAATTGTGTTTGTTACTTCTTCACGCTCAAACTGATGAATCAATTTCAGTCAAATTGGTATGAAGGCAGCTGATTTCTACTGATACTACTTTTTATTCCAGAAAAAAATATTATGGAATTATTAGATTTTTCCGGTTCAAATGGTTGGACTATTTTCATTAACGAATGCGTAGGCACTTTAAACCTTAAAAAATTTTAGTATTCCTGTGGCCTGAGACAGGAATTCAAATGTGTATAATGTTTATTTAGTATTTAGTTTTATATATTTAGTATATTTTTAAACTCATAGGGATAATTTGGAGCAGAATTTAGAGTGAATGAAATGGGACTTAAGGAGACAGGATTACATGCCTTGAGTCATGAAACAGATTGAGAGGGATGTAGCGAACTCGAAGAAAACATGAGAAAAGCAGTGTACAGGAAGGCAGTCACGTTGGGTTCAAAAACAAAACAGTTAATGCATGAAATAATATTATGTGTCTGATGTAGACTGGAGTCTAAAAGTGTCTGCACACGGGCGATGCCGGGCTGCGCCGCTAGTATAGGTAACATAAAAGTGTATCAGCTTCATAGTTTACTTCTTTATAACACTGCTGTTAGACGTCAAAGGAATCATTAAATAATGTCTTGAAAAACGGTTGTTCACGGTTTAAGATATTCCAAGATATCCATATTTCAACGTTGATCAAATGTTCGGAATAAAGAGGGCTTTGTAAACATGATATAAAAATAGAAGCTTTCTTTGAAAGTGGTTTAAATCTTTAAATTGTACTAAAGAGATGTTCCCTTTTGATTTTTCTTTATTATAATGCTGTATGCCGTACCGTACATCATGTTTTTTTTTATGTGTTTATATAAAAATGTTACGTTTCAATGATGTATGCCATAACTCCTACGTATGAAAGTGAATACTTTGTAATATTTTAACAATCAGCAAAATAAGTTATTGATGTGTTTTTAAAACACTCCAGGCACATATTTCGTTCTTCATTCTTCTCGGAAAAAGGTGTGATGTTTATGTATGAACGTACGTACATATGTTTCCGCGCAATGTTAACCCGAAAATGATGTCTTATCAATACGATTTCACAAAGCCAAAAGTGCCCGGTCTCATTGATCCATGCAGTCGACCCATCGTACATTTACCAGGATACACTCCACACGTCTGCGAACACTGACAAATTCTCAAAGGTGACATTTGAGCCGCCTCGTAGCCCCATCGCAATACTCCATCTATCTTTCAGTCGCCTATATTATCAAAGGGATAGGGACGGGCCGGGAAGTTTGATCCTGTATTTATGTTACAATGCGGAGGGTTGTTACATGAATAATATATGTTAATAGTTTTGTTAAAAAGTTGTTTTCGATTACAGCTGTTACTGGTGGGTATAGACGAAATTGAGAACAAATTAAAATATAGATTGAATGGCGATATTTATTATGTAACAAAAATAAAGCTGTGAGTAAATAAGGTCGCCTTTATCGAATGACAAACGACAACTACAAAGACCGAAGGCTTAACTTGTTTTGCGAGACATGGAGGGGTCGAAATGATGTCAGTGTTGTCACTCAAATCTTGTAACCTAATATCTCTACTGCTATCTCTACTGCTAAGTATCATGAAAAATGCGTTCTACTATACTATAATAGAATAAACAAGTAAACATCTGTGATATTGAAATTATGTTGGAAATGTTTATTAGAAATGTTTCGTAGTACCCATTGACCGCCTCCTTAGTGCAATTGGTTTAGACGCCGGCAATGTAACGTGAGGCCCCGGACTCGATCTCAACACCGAAAAAAATAATTTGTGTGATTCACAGGTATTTGTTTCGGGTCAGTAGTGCGATTCATGTAACTTTTTGACGCGCCGATCAAGTTGCAGTGCGGTTACAATTAAGTTTACGTTTTGGTACAAAATGGTATTCTTGTAAATGTTTAGCTGCGCGTGAGCTGCGCGCGAGCTGCGCGCGAGCTGCGCGTCAACTGTACGTCAAATGTATGAAATTTGTTTGACATTGACATATAGGCGCAGCAGTAAAATACACTAAAGCGTTCGCGTGACGCGAACTTGACGCGATCGTATTACGAGAATACGAAAAGGGCTGTTTTGATCGAAACTTAACCGCAACTGTACTGCAGCTGAACTTATTATATTACGTGAATCGCCCTACTGGTTGTTTGTGAGACCGAAAAGTGTCTCGTAGTCTCTCGCCTTGTGTCTCGTCATACCTATAACACAAGACCCGATCATTGTGTGGGATCAGGACTATGTATGTGACTGTTGAGTGTATTTATTCATTTAAATTAAAGTACACTTTTGAGTGATCGAAATAAATTCTAAAACAAGAAAAACGTTTACGTAAGAGGTTTGAATTTGAAATAAAAAGCGATGGAAAAATTTCAGGTTCAAATGAAAAAAAAAATACATTTAAATTCAATAATTAAAAGTGTTAAAAAAATTATTCAGTGAGCGAACTGTTAGTGTAAAACACATCTCGATGCGTCCATACCGTATAGGATAGTAAAAAGCGTATTTTCGCGCCCTACTTTATTCCAGTGCCTCTAGCCTCTAAGACGTCAAGTCTCACTTCTATTTAATTCAAATAATATTCTCAATTTCTCCTTAATTGGTTTTGTTTCAAAACTTTTTTATTTCAACAGTTTCTTAACGTTTATTTATGTCTTGTTAAACTTCCTTTGTTACAAAGCGATATTGGGAATTGGGACCTATCGCCTATAATATTATGAATTAAGTAGCCTATTTGTAGTCTAAACGAGCAAAAGAAAACTTCTTGGAGCTTGTTTAATAAAAATTTGATCAGAATATACATTCAATATCGGAATTACTTCAAAAAATATCGTAGTTTCTTCAAAGAATAACTTTAGAAGGAAAATCGTATTAAATATAATATGAACTTACAACAAGGGTGTATGAAAATAATCGGACTTATATTGTAAAAATATAATTTATTTAATTTAAAAATCTGAATAGCTCGGCTAATCCGTTTTCGTGGTGTACGCTGGTATAATTAACATCTTCTAATTTATAAGATGAAATTGTTTAAATTAATCCTAAACGAAACTAAGATACTTAATGACGTTACTTGTATTACAGATTTTAATTTAGTAATTATGCTTACAAATAAACGTTAATTAGTACTATCAATTTAGCGAAATTGCCTTACTATTTATGTTTAATTTGATAGAAATGTTTTCAGTTACACGATGATGCCTTTTTGTCCCATGAATATTATATAATACATGGTTTGACATGGGTCCTTTTGAAGTTATTCGAAAAATTGTACATACTTATGCTCATAGCTCATACCTATTTCCTAAAAAGGGTAGGCAGAGGTCCCGGTACACCCACATTTCGCCTTATATTTCCATAACACAATATAATAGGTGGCGTATCTATCACCATATCGGTCACAAATTTCTGGTTTCAGACTAATAATGAATAAAGAAATCCAATATCACTATGCCCAAGTCGGGATTCAAGCCTTAGACCTCAGCTTTGTAGCCGTATCATAATACAACTACGGCACCGAGGTAGTCAGTCAAAAATTGTAGTTCAATACAATAACGCTTCGAAAATATTTGTAATCATTACAACTGTTTTACCTACTATACTGTGATATCAAGAATTCAATAATGGAAACAATGCTAAAGATTTGATTACATTATTCTTGAGGTAGCGCTAAATATTCATTCAAAAATCATATCATCTTAAGCCTCTCTATGTGAGATTACGTCTAGTATAAGAGTTTAAAGTTAAATATTCCATGCTAACTCAAGGGATTATATCGTACATTAGTTATAGGATGTCTCTCAATGAACTCATTTAAGCGGACTATACGTTTTTTCCAAATCAATAAAGCTCTTTAATCATACATAATTTACTTTAAAACAGTATCTATTACTACCACACTAAGCGTCACTTTCGCTTAACTAATTATCTCTAGCGAATCTATCGTGCCTATTCAGCCGTAGTCCACAACACTTGCCTCGGAATTGTCAGTTAAAGGCTTCTTTTCAATCAAGCCGTCCTTTCCTGTGCCGATCTCATTCATGCCTTCTCGCTACTATGAATGCTTTCCTTTTAACTCTAAGTTACTGGTTACTCTTCGTCCAATACATGTTTACACTACTTCATGTCTCCGCTTTGCTTTTGTAAATATTTGTCAGCTCCGTATCAGTGACTAAGGCTATTGCTTTGAGCTGACGAACCGTTTACATCTCAATGATTTAGATTTTGTGAGTGAATTTGTTATCTTCATCACTAAATTGTGCGTGGATCAGACTGTAGATTTGAAAACCTTCTAATCATTTTAATATTACATTACCTGGTTATATATTATAGAGATTGTCATAAATATTAATATTTTGTTCTCCTGTTACTAATATCTCAGCGCTCACGAAGATTACTTTCATCAAGGTTTCATAAAATTTTCTTCCACCGGCCTTGCTCTAAAGATAGTAAAATACCATGGTAACTGGTAGAATTCGTTAAATTGTAATATTTCTCCTTCCAACATAGTTAGAAAGTCTATGGTTATTCATGCCTAGCTTTTGCTTCGTCATCAGCTTTGAAACGAATGGTGTCAGCATGGTCCAAACAGCATTATTAGATCATATAAAATAGCTCGTAATAAGTTTATGACGTACGCTGACCGCTATCCTTAGCCGCTGTGCATTCAACCATCGCACGTATCTGGAGTAATGCTCTTCCAGTTTGTTGGATATTGACCCATATAATGATACTGAAGTGCACACCATCGTTATTTATATTTTAAACACGTTACGTAAACTAGAGGTCTTCCTTATGAATTTTTCGACTCAGTAGTCTAAGCGTAGCTATCGATTACGTCTTCATGTATTCGGAAATTGACTCGGGCTGTTCCCTGAATTATACGGACTAAGGGAACGATTTGGTGATCGGACTTCGGTTAGGGTTGGTGCTTTCAAGAAAGATGCTTTTCGTTTTGTTACGTTTGGAAATCTGGGCATAAACTTCAAGTTCTTCGTATGGTATTGCGATTTGATCGTGTCTTTATGAAGTTGAAACATTAAAATTACCTTAAGCTGCCTTTAATTTGCCTAAATTATGATGTTTAACACTAGGAACAGACCCACCATTCTAGATAGTGATAAGATATGTATACTCAACTACCAGCTAAAACTAAATTAAAATGATATGTTAACAACCATTAGTCAATATATTCTCTATTTCAAAAACTTTACACATAATATTGGGTACGGTGTTACTTTGGCGAACAATTGACATTAACTATTTAAAAGTTGGAAAATAAAAGTCTGTAGCAAAAGTATCAGAATATTGCATCAGTACATTATTATTTCTCACACCTTTTACAATTAATTTATATTTCCATATTAAAATTTAAATGCGAGTATAATTCTCTGTTGCTTCTACATCAACTCAATTATTTACAGGGCACTTAGCACACACTACATTTTCAGTTTATCGCCTCATTAACTGCTTTAAAAGTTGCAACTTCAGTAGCTGATATTCCATCGCTTTTGATGTTTTATGAAATAAAATATAAATTTCATTTTGCACGTGGCATGAATAAGTTAATGAGTGCATTTGCAGCTAATGTATTTCATTTCTATTGACTTCAGGATTATGTAATGTAGTACAATAATGTATTAATATCTTCACGTTTGACAATTGTAATAGCATTATTATTGAATACTTTGTCTATGAAAAAATATTTCACGTATTTACTACATGATTTTTGGGTTGATTAGGACGAGATTTTAAGTCAATCTATCCAGTTTAATATGAATATTGTATTACCATATTATGTAGAATAAATATCTACTCAAAAATCAAGTGATACAGAGTGCAGACTATCATTTCAATACAGGAAGATATCCTTTTCAATTCAAAACAACTGACAAACACAAAAGCCGTTACTACCCACTTGGATGTGGCGTGTTCAATGAATTTCAAAATTTATAACTGAAAATAAACATGTTCTATTTTCGAGTGTCTGAATAGACAAGATGGGAGAGCCACTCGTTTTAGAACTGCAGCCGTGTAAAATTGCTCAAAGTAAAAACGATTGCACACGAGAGCCAAGCTTGGTAAAAATCAGGTCAAAAACTTTCCTCAGATATGCTACGCGATATGTAAAAAATTAATTCTTAAGGAATGTACGAATGTGCAACACAATTTTTATTGAAGAACATGTTTTGTTTTTACTTTTATTTCCCTCATCTTTGCAGGGCATTGATACAATGCAATTTTTATGCGTGATGTGAAATGGTACATTAATACTGCAT
Organism: Hyles euphorbiae; assembly: GCA_023078785.2. Lineage (NCBI taxonomy): Eukaryota > Metazoa > Arthropoda > Insecta > Lepidoptera > Sphingidae > Hyles > Hyles euphorbiae. Next base: position 7,323,739 of record CM041049.1, read on the forward strand.
TTTTACTCCGCGATAAAATTGGATTCTAATTATTTATTTAGGAGGGACTATTTGCATAGTATAAATCAATTTGCCTAAAACCCTTTCGTTTGTCCCATAATAGAATATTTACGTTAAATTTAATTATTAAATTAGCATAATCTAAGGCAATACATAATTATTCTGGTAGTTTGGTCGTAAGTCGCTACACGCAATATTGACGGTTCAAATCTACTCTAATATGAATCTGGGTTAATTGGGCAAGGGTTAATATTATGTTCTGATATTGAGTACGAAACTCTTTGTAAATATTTCAATGTTATTCTCCAGTAACACGGCAATTTGCCTACGGCTGGAAGAAGTCTTATGTATCTTTGTTTTTTTTAATCCAACATGAGAATATTTCATGAATACCTACTTTTTTTTCATTCTTTCATGTATTTTAATCATGCTGTTTTGTTTTTTCTAAAGGTCTTCTATACAAAATGTTTACTGTATATTGTGTCTACGCACTCTTCGAAGGGTATAAATATTTTTTATATCCCTTTAGGCTTATCTCTGAGGACTAGGTCCCGTTAGTGAGATAATTTATCACTTTTGCGATTTTATATACGATCACAAGTTATTTTCCCCCAGTAACATTGGGGACCCTATGTCACTGTTCATTGACCAAGATTTATGTCGTGTGACAGCCCTGACTTAGGCCCGCTCCCTAACACGGAGTCGACGGAATAATTATATCATATAACATAACACTTTCGTGTTTTTCTCGAAGGTTCTACTACCTAATTAGTGAATATATTGGGTCCATACCAAGGTTTGGGCAAATATATTTGGATTATGTATCTCTGGGGGGAGAAATCCCGACTTACGGGAACTTAGGGAAAACTTTCCTATCCCGGAAACTAACAGTCTTGGACATTTTTCTATATGTGGAAGCTTGTAATTGGTATTTCTTTTATTTATGGTTGATATCCTATATTTTGTTAATTTATCTGTAAGCTTTCCTTAAAAATAAATAAATAAATAAAATAAATAAATAAATAAGTCGATACCAGATGAGGTAAAAACAAACCTTTTTATCGAGAGCGTCGTAGACCGATAAATTATATTGAAATACTTTATCTTAGTGAGTAAATGCTGTTTTTTAATAGTACAGCTCGTTTGTTTTCATTCGACAGCTGTTTGCTCTAAGCATTGACACTGTCCCCAACAGATGGTTGGGTTTAAATGGTCTAACTGGAAAAAGCGGTTTAAACGAGTTAAACTGCGGGTAGAACAACACAGCGTTGTTTGAGAGGATAGTGTAAGAGCGAAATGTAAGGCCTAGTTTTTTATTAGTTTTTGTTTAAATTTCGTAGTACGTGCCTTTATTCTCCATTTTTCGAACGGAAATGTTTACAGGTTTCACTCGAAATGTATGTACATATTAGTATGTTTATTGGCTGAATGTTGTAACAGAAAGTAAGTAACTTTTTTAAGATTGTATATTCGAAAAATTATCGATATACTATCTCTACACCAAAACCAATGTTTGAAATAAGTTAATGTATGTTTCGTGTTTTGGCATTGTCTGAAAAGCTTAACCGAAGCTGAATATCGATGCCCTTAAAATAGGACATGTAAATTAACTATACAGTCTAGACTGAGTGATTGTTTAGAGGATTCAGTTATTTCTATTCTATTGCTTACTTAAATTTACATATTAATTAACAAAATGTAAATAAATTAACATCTACATTTTATATTTTCTTTACCTATTGTGATTTATGTAAGTTGTTGGTTTTCTAATAAATATTAAATAAATTAATTAAAAGGTTGTGGTTCTGTCCCGAATTTCTTTTGTGCAAAAATATCTGCAATTTAATAATTATATTGTTAAATTTTCGTACAAAAGATTAACATACATAATCCTGCGATATAATTACCTAAAAGATTTGTACTAGAGGTAGAACAATGGAGTTTAAGAGACACTCGGCGGAAGTAAGCTTCCTCTGTAGGTAGCTGCAGTTATCTTCATTTTCTCGAGAGATAGTAACATTAATATATCTTATAATTGTTTTCATTTCTACCTTTGATATTATTTTATACTTTTGCGTAATATAAAATAAACCAAAAATATTTCTCCAAAACTGCTATATAAAAATAAATATTTTTCAATTTTCAAATGATTCATGAAAATAACCATACAATTTATCTAATTATATTTATTTATAGGCATGAAATGTGACCCTATCGCCCAAGGCGCCTCTTAGTATGTAGCATAATTAATTTTATTTAAATATTTTGTTTCACCGCACCCATTATAACTCAATTCAATATAATTGAAGTATTAGAATTTAATATGAGAATATTTTCAATTCATTTTGAAACTTAATTAATTTTCTTTTACGCGTTTATGCATATTTATTTTCATATTACTAGTTGAATGTATATATATTTGAGTAATGAAGTCTAAAATGAAATTAATTTTGTTAATAACAGCTTTTGGATTTTTATGTAAACATTTGTTATGTTTTTATTTGCTTCATCACATTAGTGAAGATGATACAATGATACCCATAAAGATAAAACAGTATTTCTTTCTTTTTGCTCTAACATTAAGATATATCTAAAGTAAAAATATTTAATCTTTACATGGGAATAACGAGTTTGTGGTTGAACGACTCACTAAAATACAAAACGTTTCTCTCCTCAAATTAACGATATGGCTTATTTTTTCACAATGATTTCTTAATGAGGAAACCTTTTATGGAAAAAAATAATGAGTGTTACTGTATATTTGGGATGAAAAGCAAACATGGCAAAGATTAATTTCAATGCTCACATGTGATATTTATGGAGGTATTGTAAAGAATAATATTTATGTTTTGACCCTACATCTATCCAGCGAGATTAAGGTAAGAACAAAAGTAAAAATATAATTAAAACTCTTATATTTTACCACTATTTACAAATATACAAGTATGTTACATACAAGACAGCATAGAAAGTATTTTAATTATATATTAAATAAAACAATTAAGCTCGTATATGTAGCTGTTCAAGGCTTTTGAAATTAGTTGACTCTATCTCCTGCAATAAGCTAAAGCCTGTATCTCTGGAGATAGTACTGGACCATGCAATTTACCCTCAAAATATTCCACGTGCCACTATCGTTTCTCATTCTTTGTTTCACTTAAAATAAATCTAGTGTGATTATCTGTATCTGGTTTTTCTCCATTCCCAAAACCTAGGATTTAGCAATGACTGGTTTGTTAATATAGCAGTGGCGGTCTCTATGAAACCTCAGTAAATAAAAATACACCCAACAGTCACAAATATAACGCTCACCTTACACTAGGATCGAGTCTTGTGTCGTGGGTATCAGGGGGGCTACTCTATACTCCGATACGAAGTTTGAATGTTCGGACGATAAACGTCTACATTTAAGATAAAAGTTGACCATTTCTAAAAATCAATACTATTCTCTATGAAACTTATCCCTCACTTCGAACTTGGTCTCAGATTACGACGTATGATAAAGGATTCGACCATTTTTTAAAGTATTTAGGCATATCCGTACAGTTTTTCGTGTTTGAACATTTGTCGTCACGTCGGCGTACAGAGTAACTACAAGAGACTTTTTTACAGTCTCACAAATACAGAACCAAAAAAACTGTGACTCACACAAAAAACAATTAAGCCTTAAACATACTTGACATAAGTAATAATTATTAAACAGACTCTGCCTGTTCTGTGGTACCACGTACCTAACAGGAAACATAAATTGCCTTCTTAATTACAAATATAACATTCTCTGCACCTAAATAGCCGCCATTTAAGAAAAACTTAAGGACGTATTCCGTGGTGTAAATTTGTTGACCTGTGATCAAGAGGCTAATGTACTGCTAATATTTGCAAGAATGAAAGAACATAATATTACCAGTGAAAAAAGGTGGATAACGATACGCGGTTAACAAAGAACAATATTGGCTCAAAGTACATCCAATCAGTTAAACAGTGTTGGCTTATAAGTCTTACAATCTTGTATATTTAAAGTTCCATAGTGCCCTCACATGTAATAAATATAGTTTGGTTTCAATTCGAAGTAATACAAATAGAATGTCAAGCTTCTGTGATTTTTTGATAGATCTCTTCCCCACCCAATATTTGTCATATGAATAAAATATGTTATCATTTCGTTAAGTTATCGATCAGGCAATCCCGTCATAGTTTGAAGTTAAAAATCTTATATTATCAACTCTTATTTACAATTTGCTAAGAACCTTGAAAACAAAGTTTCTAACTTTCTCAAGTCATGAAACAATTACTAATCGTAAAATCCACAACAGCCATATAATTAGTTACATAGCGCCGCCTACTGTTATACATTGTTAAAACAATCTAGACACTACTTTTTCAACTAGACAGTACCGAGAAAAACCGTTTTTATAAATGAGGTTAACGTCTGTAACATTTTTCATCTGTTTTTAAGTCAACCGCAAATTCTCTTGCACGGTACAATTTATTAAAAAAGTAGTCTTGGTGTATTCTTTTATTATTTTTGTGCTTTGTTAAGGCAAGACAAAGCGGGATTATTATTTTTCATATAATTGTTAGAAGTTGAATTATTTAAAGTCGTGTCTGAAATAGTTTTAAAAAGTAAGTAATGAAATCATTGTTGAAGAACCTTATTTATTGGCAAGTTATTATTGTCTGTATCTATGCCTATCAAGCATGTCATAATTGTCAATAAAATAGATTTTGGATTTTTTATGCATGTTTGTACCCAGTAAAAGATAACCCACTCCAAAATAGACGTCGCGTCCCGACCTGAAAGTATCCAGTCTGAATTTTTACTCACACCCAAGCCATTTCAGTAGTAGTTTGGGCGAAGGATCGATTTATTACACTATTGGTCAGTTTACTGCCAGAATTTCTAAGAAATCCTTAAGGTTTCTTAAGCGGATTAGAGAGTGCTGTCGAGGCGAATTTGTAATAGCCGAGTTCGACGGCTTCGGTCATTCCACACGTTTCTAAAATGCGTTTCTTTTGAAATCATTTTATCACGAAAGTACTTTTACTGGTGACAGGTCTCTCAGACGTGAGAGGCCGCCTGGGCCAATCAAGGCCCCGGTACCTACGACAGCACTGAGTATTTCTCCTCCCAAACAATACTATAAATATACTGTTGTGTCCTGATTTGAAGGCCATTATCGCCAGAGTAACTACTGGAAATATTGAAATTGAACACATTATGTCTCAGGATGGGGCATTATTTTAATGTTCCTGGTATTTTTGGTTATGCTACTCTCCATGAGCAGTCGTATCGATTACCACCTGGCATTCTTTTCTCGCTATTCATTGCAATAAAAAAAAAATCCTAAAATTTCTAGATAACCACGATGTAAGATCATCATATAAACTAATCATAACATTATTTTATTTTATACTAATTATTATTAAACTAATAGTAATTGACGTTACTCCCTGATTGAAAACAAAGACTTAGTTAAGTCGATCAAGTGTAAACTAATTACATTACACTTGACGTGAGAAGTCTTGGCAGTCTAATTAGTTTTATAGTTAACTCATCTCTCACGTTGTTTCAATTGGCGTTACTTGAGTCTGCATAGTTTCTAACTACAATAAAATACAATATTAATTGAAAAACTTTTTTATCAGTTTCAATGCATTTAATTCATAAAAGTAAACTCATGTAGTCATCAGATGTTAATTCAAATCAACAAACGTAGTTTATTTTGCAAATGTAGATTTGCTCAAACGAATAAAATAATGTACACAACAAACAGGGAAAATTAATAATTATTGTTTTGTGTGTAATTATTTGTTTTTTGAAATGTCACTGGAAAACAAAAACTCGATTAAACGTTTAATTTATATTTGAAACGTACGTTTGGATAATGTGATCAGCTTTTTGGGGACTTACTGTTTAATTTGATGTGAATGAATGTTTAAAATGTAATTATTTTCTACTACAATTGCAAAGTTTTAGAGTACATATAATGTTGGACCCTTTTTCTCGCCTCGTCTAGGGTACATTGACTCCCAAGTTTTTTGGCCTTTTCCCAGAATTAGTCTGCGTGGTCGGTCACTTTGAAAATTGAGGTTTTGCCAGATCCTCATTATCTTGGTTTTGCAACATAATATGGCATCTATTAAATTGAAATCCAAGCACACTGATAGAGTATGAGAAATCACTATTTTTTTTTTATTGTTTTCTTTTTGGGAATGCTTACAGGTATTTTTTTGCCCTCAATTAATTTTAATATTTCCCTTTAATGACTTCAAGCAACTGTCAAACACAATCAAATTATCAATCAAAATCTTATCAGATATAAAATGTTGTGTCCGATTGCAAAATTATTTGTGCTATTTTAATTTAATAAAAAAAATACTAGCGGTATCTTCTTTATGGTTAAGCCGAAATCAGATTTTCAACTGCAAGCCATAAACTTAATTTGCGAAATTAATTTACTTCCAGCAACACAATGTTCCGTAGAAAAGCTTGTACGGACCTAATTGCACATGTTTCGTATACGTGGTGAGAATGATATCGAAGTTCGGAATCCGAGCCGTCCCGGTTTAGAAATGAAGAGTGATCGTTTAATACTGTTACGGTATTACCTTTTAGATATTCTTTGGCCGTTATCGGTAAAGGAGTAGATATTAAAGCTATTACATCATATTTTAGAGTCTATTTTGATATGGTATACTCAAATATTGAAAGTATTCGATAGACAGCCTCCGTAGCGCAGTTGGTTAAACGCCACCTGTGAAACGAGAGGCCGCTGGTTCGATCCCCGCACCGAGAGAAATGTTTGTGCGGCCCACAAATATTTCTTCCGGGTCTGGGTGTTTGTGAGATCGAAAAGTCTCTCGTAGTTCCTGATACCCATGACACAAGACTCGATCTTAGTGTGGGGTCAGAACTATGTATGTGACTGTTAGTTGTATTTATTTATTTATTGTTTATTTATTTATTTATTTATTACCAAAATTTTGGACAAATCGTGACATTACAAAGTTAGTCAGATACATAGAACAGCATACATTCATCACAAATGGTCACCGTATAGGTACAATCTTGTAACGTCATGTTGTACGCAATAGGACATAATTACCATATTGTGTAATAGAATCGTGTTCTAATAAATTTACATCTGTTTAGTAACATTAATTAGTGCATCTTCGTGTACCATCGAATGCGCCCAAACATGTCGCTGTTTACATATTTATATACATACATTATATATTATTAATATACAAGTGATGAAATTACATTTAATTATGAAAAATACACAGAAATGATCAAGCGATTATGTGGTGTAATATTAAGTGCTGCGATATTTCATTGGAAAGCATTATTTTTTGCCGGAAAAATATCATATTGAAGTGTCTCTGAATTTAAAAATTTAAGCTTTTCAATCATTTAGTGACGCAATTACGTCATTATCGCTCGTCACTTGTTTTTCTTTATCTCATAATGATAGGTTTTCTATCACAATTTAACGTAACGAACGATACATGCTAGCTTTTACCGAACTGTCTCCCAGCTCCTCCAAAGGAATTTAATATTTAATCTGGCCAAAGGTTTGATAGCTGTCAACAGCATTAAAAGCCGGGTGATGTATTTAATTGCCCCTAATGGATGGCAACATTTAAGCTGCTTGTGGCGCCTAAGCTACTTTCGGTACAGTGCTAAAAGTACCTCCGAGAGAGCCTCGATTTTGTCAAGTAATATTGAAGCATTGTTGACTTTTATTTTTAACTAGGATTTTTTTTTTATAAAAAATAGTGTTATAATTCCGTTTTATTCGTTTTAAAATTGGATGAAATAAAAAAATGTTTTTTTTTATAATTGCGAGCGCTGCAGAACTATTTTGCCCCGCGAGATAAGGGACAGTATGCTGAGCTGACTGCCAATATTTACTAGTTGGAGAGGACCTACAAGAAGAAGAAGTTTTATAATATTTGGTTTAATAATGACATAGTAATTTGAAGGTGTCCTGAAGCAGTTGGTTAAAACGCTAGCTGTGAGACAAACCAGGGTCGATGCTCATACCGAAACAAATGTATGTGCGTTGAATAAATAATAGTGTTGTGATATAAAAGTAATTCATAGTTTCTAATATCACAGGGTTCAAGCTATATATTATTTTAACGTAGGTATTGATGTACTAATACCTATTTTAAGTAAATTAATACGTAAAATTTTCTCTGCGCGTGACCTCTATAATCCCATTCGAGACATCATATTATATAACTTTATTTTGAACTGGACGTAAACATTTCATAGGAACATGACATTCAAAGTAAAAAGGTACAAATCTCGGTATTATTACTCAAAGCAATCTCTGATTTTTTCAGGCGAATTTACGCAAAGTGATCTGACCGACCTAGTCAATAAATAATCTCGCCAATACCAGAAAATTTAGCTCAATGCTTCGTTTTCATTCGATATATTACCTCCCATAATGATGTGAAAGAATTCAATCCCATTATTCCAGCTACAATATTTGAAAACTGTATAAAGTCCAGAGAATATTTATTTAATTAATTGCACGTGAAAATAACCAGAATAAACATGTACATACAAATATCGTGTGCATAGCGTAGGGATAAATTAAAATTGTATCAACAATAATTATTACATTTCATAAGTAGATACTGTTCATATCAAAATGAAACTATTTTTCACTGATTTTATCGTGGAATCGGTTTGATTTTAAAATTTCCTAGCTATTGTTGATTTATATCAGCGTGAAAACAATCGTTAGAATTTCGAATTTCGCATGGAGATCAACTATAATAATATTTACTTAAAGAAACATTCTAAATGTGGTGTTCAGGAATTTTACTATCGACCGGTTGCAGTTTTTCCAATTAAATAATGGAACAATCGACTAGCCCTTTCAGAATTTTTATGGATCGTTCGAAAATTGACTGGCCACTCGTCAATCACTAAGGCCCAGGCTTCCTCTTTTTATTGGAAGAAGGCTTTTAGAACACTGCATATTCACATCACAAAATGAATTTTGTCAGTTCATATTTCAAACAAGGAGTCTTTACTTTATTTTCATTTATTACAACATCTCAGACATGATAAATTAATTTATGATCAACTCAAATATAGCTCAACATTAAGCTGACCTAAATATCACCTACACGAGGCACAACACAGGATCTCAACTCTAAACAGTCCGTTCCAAATGCCCCGATAACTTCAAGTATAACTGACAAGTCACGAGTCCATTGTTCATAGATTTAACATACCAAACGTAATTACCTACATGAGTTTGTAATTTACTACGTACAGTTGTTAAACGGTGTTTGCAACATATGTGCTCCCCAGAGTTTGTGAGCAAAACTGTCGGAGCAAGCTGCTATATAACAAAGCACTCTATAAACTGCACGAAACGTTACCGCTACTTATTGTCTGTCAAAATCGTACTCGTACTAACTAATTACCATGTTAGTTTTGGAATTTCGCTTTGGGACTATTATTATACAACCACTGTGGCGCAGTTGGTTAGACACTGGTGGTTGGTCTGTTATATGTGAGAGGCCATCTGGGTAGGTACCACCGCAATGTCTATTTCTTCCGTGAAACAACACTGCGTAAATGCACTTTTGTGTTTCGGATTGAAGGATATTGTAGCCAGAGTAACTACTGGACATATTGAGACTTAACATCTTATGTCTCAGGATGGCGAGCGCAGTTTGCCCCCTATAATATATAAAAAAAAGCATTGCTTTATAATTCAAGTTGTTGTTTGGTTTACTACTGCTACTATCCATGAGCGTTCGTATCGCTTAGCAACAGGCGAATAGCATCCATCTACTGGAATGAAAAAAACCCAACGTTAACTTTAGCCCCCTATTTTTCCCCCTCTCTTTCCCATTTTACACAAAGGCTCGAAACTATATATCAACCTTATAGTAGTAAATAATATTTATATCTCTCTAGTCCTTAGAAAGTGGCTGCAGAACATAGGCTGAATATTATTTATGACCGGTAGTAATTACTCATTAAGGGGAGCTCCTTGCTTATTGGACATATGCTTTAGTTATAAAGCGTGTAAAAAGAGATTTTTTTGCATCGCCTCTTTTTTTTTTTTGCGATGATGTCGCGACATGTTTGCCATTTGCCTCATGGTAAGCGATACGACCGCTCAAGGACAGTTGCAAAACCAAGCAACACCATGTATTACAAAACAATTGGCATTCCACTGCGCTCGCCATCCTGAGACATAAGATGTTAAGTCTCAATATGTCTAGTAGCTAGGTACTCTGGCTACAATGTCATTCAAACCGGAACACAATAGTGCACTGCTGTTGGGCGGGAGAAATAGACATTGCGGTGATAGCTACCCAGGCGGTCTCACATAATATGTTTAAGAAACCCCAATCTTAAGTAAAATTCTGCCATAAATTGAGTGTCCATATTAATAGACATTACCTACAACAATACATTCTACAAAACCCTTTTACCAAGACTTGGGGAAATAAAAGTCACTTTGACCACAGTACGGCTTAATTTACTAACCAAACGACACGCCGCAGCCCTATTGTATACCCGCGCTCTCGCGGCCAAGCACCTACAATCCATTTATCTAGTCGTCACAACATTAACCTAAAAAAGGTCTAGGGTTAACGCTTTCATCAATGTCAGCACATTGTTATTTTATTGTATTTTCTTTTCACTTTGAGTGCTTTTAGCTAGAGTATTTTTTTCTATTGTTAAAAGGAAATTTGAGCTGTTGATGATCTGTGCTTGTAATAAAAGTGTTTATGGTTATTTTGTAAGGTTAAATGGTTCATTGGCCTTTATGATAATATTTTAGATTATGAATTACAGTTATTTGTTAGTAGTTATTTAAATTGCTTTCGATGTGTTTTCACTAGGGATTGTAAATTGGTGTGTTCCTCGTGAGATCCCGAAGTCCCTTATTTGTGCTGAAGGTGGTCATGGGGTTTTTAGCCGGTAAAAATCCGGCTTACCCTGTTTATCATCCCCAAGGTAAACAGGGATCCAAGAATATTTTCCACAAGAAAAAAAAAGGGATTGTAAAATTAATGATACTAATTTACCGATTTTGTTTACAGAAATCTGAAGACGCGTTTAATTCCCGGTGAGTAAAAAACTTATTTATAATAATATGATTAATATAACCTCTTCTTTATTACATTTCTAATCAAATACAAGTCAATCTTATACCAGTAAATGATGGATACCACTTACACTTCACATAACTGTTCAAGTTATGATAACTTGATGTAACATAATATTTTTGATAAATTGATTGAAGTAACAACAAAATTAAAAAAAAAACTTCTTTTTTTCAAAAATTCATAAAGGCACATAAAAGAATACACATGGACTCACCCAGGTGACAGAGCAAACACACCAACGCCGCGAACCACATCACGATATTGTCTTTATTCACATCATTAGTGAGAACACGATTTTTTTTCACTTATCTTCATTAGAAAGTTAGACTCAACGGATCATTTTCAGCCGCTTTTCAACTCACGTGGCGGTAATTGTTGTCTGTGTACCTGAAACGAAATAATGAGGAATATTATTTTATAGCCTCAGGGTGATGTGAGGATATGCGCTCTTTTGTATGGACTTGAACGTTAAAAGTTAAACGGTATTAATAGTCTTTCAACTGATACTGACGTTTAACGAGAATGTGCTCTTATTATTGTGAGAATGTTATGTTCTTTTATGTATTATTGAGACTGGTTGACAATGTTGAACCAAAGGAGAAAATTGCGTGATCTGTCTAATTAACACGACAGATTCACCTTTCTCATTAATTAGAATGTAAGTGTTTTGGTTAAAATACTGTAAACTTGCATTTTCATTGAAATAAATAAATAAAATTAAATTTACAGTATTCAAGCAAAAACTATCGTCTGTAAGTGAATTTTAGTCAATCCGCTATATTCATAGACATAGTTTAAAAGGCCATTTCAGCTATCGAATGTTTTATCTCTTTCGAATAACCTTTGAATTCGGTTTAAACGAAGAAGACAAAACAATAATTAAAGTAAGGCCTAGTACGTTTGATTCTTCAAACTTTTACTTCAAAATATTACGACCTCTACTCAATATCGCACGGGCATACGACGACTGTATTTTCCTATCGACGTATTGGGGTAAATAAATTGCTTTTTTTAAATTAATCCTTGTATTTTTAAATTCGCTAAGGCTTTAAATTATTTTATTAGCAAAAACTATGGATTTACCAAACCCAATGATATTTAGTATATGACAAAAAAATGTCGCGTTTATTTGCAAAATATTTAGTTGCATTGTGATTGTAGTCACTAAAACTACCACTCGGCTTCGTTTTCGGTAGCAGTTTTGATGTTCATTACACATTTAAGTTGTACAATAGGTATTTAAGCTATTTATTAATTGAGGCACATTCTACTGCGATACAATTATGAAATATTACGTTTCTATACTAAATCTTAAACAAGTGACTAGCAAACCTACCGAGGTCCGTATAAAATGATGTGTGAGAAATTCAGAGGAATAATTTATGTCTTCGAAAACTTTACGTTGCAGTTGTCAAACCCATTTCAAGTGTCAGTGTTGGGTAATTCTTCCTTGACAACACGGAGTAAGGTTATTATATGAAAAATAGATACATAAAGAGAGAGACCGTACGATTGAATATTTATTAGTAAGATTTTTTGTTATGACGTGAGCATTGTGGCTATGGGTCTTAGATTTTAGTAAGGAAAACTGTTTTTTTCTATCGTGTTTTGCTAAATGTTAATAATAGTATTTTTACATTCTAAGGAACAACTGCATTGTTGTAATGAACATACTTATAATGTTTGGCAAGAATATCAAAGTATATTGTTTTACCTGTATAAAAATAAAATATATTTTGCGGACGTAAACGAGAACAGGTCTCGACAAAGCTGTTCTTGTTTGTGTCTCTTACGAGATCAATATTTTTTAACTACTCGTGCGAGACATGGCTATTGTATTATGAAGATGAAATATTTTTTTTTGGAGCCGTTTTTTTGACCTCTGTTAGCTTTCCAATTTTGTTAGTCGGACCACAGTGACCGGAATCTTTAAAGCTAAGATAAGATAATCTTTCAATCATTTACACTGTCCTCAGTCCGTTCGTGACCACGAAAGCTGAAAAGTAATCGAATCAACGGAAAGTTAAAAAATGTAAAAATCAACCCAAATCTGCGATACAATACGTTAATAATATTATAGTTTTACAATCGCGTAAATCTAAAAAACCATTACATTAAAAACAAATTAAACGACGTAGTTATTAACTAACAATTCAACTGTATCCGGGAGCCTCTGATATTGCTGAATCAAAGTTCTAGAAAGGAAACTATTGGCCATCGATTGCTTTATCACTAGTCGTTTCATATGTGTACTACAGTTGTATAGAAAACTTCATTACTCCGTACCTGTATATCGAGTCGATTCGATTTTGCTCCATACAGCTTGATGTATGGAGCTTGAGCTAAATGAATCTTCTATGAATGAATGCTCTTTTAACTTGAATCACTTACCTACTGTTTTATATTTTATACAGTGTATTTAGTCTGTACGTTATTAATAAAATAGGGTTTCAAAGGATAATTACATAATAACAATGTATTTAATTAATTTTAATGGGTAAATTGTGTCTTTGTATATATCATTTTAATATAAATATAAAATCTGTTATTAATTATATTGTATTTACATGGTATAATTTTATTTATTGTATGTTTAACGAAATGAAAATTATGTTCGATTTATTAACCAACATGATTAATTATCGAATTGCTTTATTTAAAATAATTATTAATACCACCTGTTAAATATTAATGAGTTACTCCTACTCAAAAAACAAATGGCACAAAATATATTATAATATTCATTCAATCCAACAACTCCCTAAAAATCATAAATGCAAATGTACTAACTTTTTAAAGTCCGCCAAACAGTTTTTTTATTTATGCAATAAAGCGTCGGCGTGGGTTGTAAAAAACGGATGGAGTGAAAGGTGAGAAAGCACTTTTCGCAGTAAAACCAATACTTATGTAGACAAGGATTTATTTTGTGTCAGAATTTTTATTTCACTAATCATTTTGTTTATTGACCGAGGTTTTTTACGACATTGGTTGGACAAATGAGCCAGTGGTTGGTCTGATAATTATCTCTCGGTAATTTTCGTCGCCTATTGATACTTAAAACGCTTAGGGGTCGTAGGTGGGTTGACCATATTATGTAAATAAATGAGGAAATGAAAGCAAAAAAGAAGCAAGATTGAAAGTAGTAGAACCTTGTATTTCGTTAAATCTACTTCACCATACTGTGGTTTTTACTGCTGGTAGTTTTCTCATATGTGAGAGGCCTTCTGGGTAGGTACCACCGTAATATCTTTTTCTTCCGCCAAATAGCAGTGTGAAAGCACTATTTTGTTCCAGGATAATGTATATCTCTTGTGGGTAGCGCCATACACTGTGGCAGAAAAGCCATCTTGATGACGCACGCAAATCAGTCGCATTTCTGGATGAGCCCGTCTACATTCAGTCTGATACTTAATATTCAGGTTTGGGTACTGAAGACCGGACGTTAAGATTCTCTTCATCATTGCCTGGTAGATACTCTAGATTACATTGTATTAACCACGTGCAATATCACTCTATCCTCCCAGTAAAAATCAGGTTTTAGCAAATATTAAAGAGCGTAAACACTTTGTTAAACTCCTTATTTCCGAACTTGAAGTTTGGGTGGCTTAAATAAATAAATAAATGAAACATTACAGGCCACAAAACGATTCATAATTTACATCGTTTATTATTACTATTGCTGTAATATTTATGTATGTAGATTATTGGATTCACGAAGTTATATAACCGTTAATCTCAAATCACGTCCTATGTCTAGGACGTCCTAAATGTGATGTTCGTATTTGCACAAACTGTTCATAAGGCAAACATGGGTAAATAGTAGACATTCCGAAACATTCAGCTGCTAACCGCAAGTATTCAGCGGATAATCTTAACATCGTTGGGATAAAAATTAGTATCAGGAAATTGTTATCATTTATCTCTTCTTAAGTATACACTTAAGAAGAGATAAATGATATTACCCTGTATATTTACATTTTACACGTATATATGTATATATCATGTATGTATGGGTATATCAAGACTGCTACCGAAAACAAAGCCGGGTGGTAGTTTAAGTGACTTCAGACATAATGCAACAGAAAAAGTTGCAAAAAATAGCGACAATTTTTTTTTTGTTATTTTTTTCCTATGGCCATATTTGGGTGGTCAATACAATTTCCCTAAAATAATAGTGTATACCCTTTTATTTATAAATAATCTAAAGTAAAAAAGAGTTCAAATTATTATTTTAGCAAAAACTATGGATTTACCACCCAAAAATGATGATATTTAAAAAATCATAAAAAATAATTATCGCCTTTCGTTGCGAAATTTGTAGTTGCATTGTTTTGTAGTCACTAAAACTACCACCCGGCTTCATTTTCGGTAGCAGTCTTGAGATACCCAGTATATAATACGCTGGAAAGGGAGAGATGATACAAGCAGCATCCACACTTTGTTTTTTTTTATTCACGCCCGGGAAACAGAGTTACCTGTATCGCACCACCTCGAAGAAAGGTGGAGCAATTAAGTTAAATAAATACCCCCAACAGTCACATACACAGTCTTGACCGCACACTAAGACCGATTCTTGTGTTGTGGGTATCAGAAACTACGAGATACTTTTCGGTCTCACAAATACTAAATTCTAAGTTTGGATAAATAAATTAATATATCCATACCAGAAAATATCACGGAAAATTGAAACATCTATCGGTTTTCAACCCACGATACTAGTAAATTAATTAAGCTATTTTTATATCCAAATATATTTAAATAGATGGCAATTCGACGTAATATTTTAAAATAATACGAAAAAATATTTACATAATGGTATTAAACGTGGCGGTCTTATTGCTTAGAGCGATCTCATCCAGACATCCTCTGTATGAAGTTACTTAAATGTGTATCTACAGTGAATTCAAACATCTAGTAATATTGAATAAGTTGAACTAAGCAATGTATGTACGAAGGGTTCTTTATTTTCAAAGAACCAGGGATTCAAAGGCGTCTTTTTCCGTGATGTACGCATGACCTAGATCGTAATCCAATAAATAACAACTAATAAACGAGTCCATAATATTACAGCGAGAGCGAAGGGTGAACTCCGTCCTTTATTCATGCTTGGCAAAAGTTTTTCCTACTTATTTCCTTTCGGCCGAGACGAAAAAGTTACAGTTCTGTAGCAATTACATACGTCAAAGGTAATACTGAGGCTTTGAGTGATGGAGTGGTATTACTTATGACATTACAGATTCTCGTCATTCATTATTCACGTATGTTTATTTGTGAATATTTCTTTGTTTATTAAATATTGAAGATGACATTTCCAAAAAGCGTGTTTGATTGTATGTAGATTTCCACACTAATTTTGTGTTCTTGTTGAAGGACGGATTTAAAAATAAAGTTAATTATAAACAGTTGCAAAATAGGTCAAAATTTAACGTAATTAATGTCTTCAACGATAGGTACAATTATTCTTCGGACTTAGATATTAACTAGTAAATAATAGAATCCTAACAAAGTTATATCAAATATTTTACTATACTGTATTAGCCCATATAAGTCCCACAGCAGGGCAATAGCATAATACAGAGTACGATTGAGAGTGGTAAGGCCATATAGTCAAGTTTAGCTTAGTGTAGGTTGGCAGACCTGACATACCGTAGAAATACTCAAAATAAACTAATATATTCGTTCATGAAAAGGTGCCTAAGAAAATCCAAGTACAAAATTTTACCGTCAGTAATATACATTGTCTTTAAACTAATAAGATCATAAACAAAATTACATTTAATATCATTTCGGTGGCACTGATGTTATAGCTAAATTTAGTTTGCAGTAACATTTATAATAGACGACATTAATTTTAAACTTCAAACGTAATAAATGAGATGAGTTTCATTTTCTCAATTATTTAGCGTACTAACATTTATGTAATTGAACATTAAAATGAAAAATCTGAATTATTTAAAGCTCAACATTAATAAATACATAACCGTCACGCCTTTTTGCAATTAAATTCAATCAATCACTTTGCCTTATTTGGTCCTTTCGCTTCATCGATTTTCACATAGTTTCATCAGGCTTAATCTGATCTCTATTGTATGATTATCTTTACAGTATATTCAAATACAATGTATATCAATACTGCAATCGAAAACAAAGCCGGGTGGTAGTATTAGTGACTTTAGATATAATGCAACTTAAAATGTTTGCAACAACAAACAATTATGTTTATGTTATATTTTTTTTGTATCACCGTATTTGGGTGATAAATACACATGTTTTCCAAAATATTGGTGTACATTCTTTTATTTCTAATGACACTGTAGTACACTAGAGTTTACATGATTATTTGAGCAATAATTATGTATTTACCACCCAAAACACGATGATAATTATATTATATTAGTTCTTTATTATAATAATGCAGTCCATCCAAATGTTGTCTCGAAGAGATCGCAGCTTGCGATAAGGCCACCAATTGTTACCATACCTTTAGTTTTAAGTATTTAATATGTTTATTGTTTATTTTTATGGTGTATAATAAACTATATAAAAATAAATATAAACAAAATAATAATTAAAAAAATCATAAAATAAAATAGTCATGTTTCTTTGCGAAATTTTATTTGTTTTCAACATACATTGACTAAAACTACTTCTGCTCCGTTTTCGGTTGCAATCTTGATATACCCTGTATAATAATTCGCTTAGTAAAAATGACGTTGATTAAATCCTTGACGTGTTTAGAGTAATGTATACGTTGACATCAAAGTGCGGTAGGCCATTCTCAGTCGGTTTACCCCATACAGTTTACCCTTTGATCACGCCGACTGTATAGTAAGCGGTTCGATGGGCTTTCACTCAGACCGTCTGAGTTAACAGCTAGTTGCTCCAAGTAATTCATGACGTAGTTTAATTTATTTGTCATAGGATTGGTAATGTATAAGAGGGTTAATTAGATGAATATATCGCACCTTTAGTATTATAGAGACCTAACTACAAAATCTTATTTTTTTGGCAAACGTTCATCAAAGATTTGGGTCGATGGAGATATTCATTTTGAGCCAATATACATATGACTGAAAGCCAAAATCAAAAATTTTGGATGAGGTAATTTTAATTCTGAGATAGGCGATATGTATATTAAAGTGGGCATGAAATTGTTCGACGGAGAAAAATAATTTAATAGATAAAAATCTGTATAGATATTTTATGACGTATTACGTCTTTTGACGCGACGTGAATTGACATTTAAGAGCGTTTACACCTTGCGCGCAAAGTCAACTATAGGTACTTCGTTAATTTCACGCACACATAAGCAACCAAAGCTGTGTGCGTAGAGCTGCCGCGTCGGCTCGCTATACAGTCATCTCAACCAACTTTGATCCGTGCGCTTCAAAATTCTAATATTCAATTGAAATGTAACTTATGATTTATATATTGGTAATATCATCATCATCATCATCATCATATCAGCCACAGGAAGTCCACTGCTGAACATAGGCCTCCCCCAATGATCTCCACAATGACCTATTGGTAATATAATATCATAAAAATATTTTATTTGCATTATAAGTAGACAAATATTACTGTGCAAGCAATGAACTATACAAATTTAGATACTAATCATATTTTTGTTATTATTACATTGTTAAGTTGCATTCAAATCAGTGTTCAATCAATTTCGTGTTCGAACACATGAATAGAGTTAGGGGCCTTACAACCCCTTACAAATTACGAAATATATTTAATTTTATATTACAATACATAACATAATTTAGCCTCGGAATTACATCCCATTATATTATTACTACAAAATCAATCAATAAAAAAAATTAAATATTTTACTACCAAAGTACTAAGATGTGGCAATCGCAGTCCGCGTGTGGCTATTTTTACTACGCACGACAAAAATCGACTGCAGCCAAGCCGGAGCGACGAGCGATACGTCCTCCCTCTAGAAGGCCTTGCGGCGGTCTGATTTGATGCAGGTCGGACAGCGTGTTTTATAGTGGTTTTTAAAATATTTGTAGAACACATGAAAACTAATTTTGCTGAATTATAAAAATGGTAATTTATTGATAAGATGTTCTTCTATCATAATATGCAATTGCTATAAAAAATTATGTACGATAAGTTGGTGAAAAAAATATATGTTCTTGACGAGAGTTTCTGAATAATTTCGCATTGTTTAAATTTTTATTTTTCAGGAACTAAACACAACAAGATTATTTTTCTCAGCAAAATCCCTCCATAAGGGTTTTATTAGTGTAGTAGGTAGTATAATATTTTTATTTTCATCTTATATTTAGTAATTTCGGATATCTTAAGCTTCTAAATTGCCATTTAAAGCCTAAATAACGAAACTTGTGTTCAGTAATCCTTATAGTACTCACAAATTATCCATCAATCTATAATTTTTTCCACCAAAATCCCTAGATGACAACCTTTTCTAAAATTAATACGAATTATTTTTCCTCTCAATTGTTTATTGGTGGCTATTAACTCGTTTGAAAAGTCCTGTTTTTAAGCCAAAAAGCGCGCGGAAGGTATAAACGCTCTTAACACAATCGCCTGTTTTCCGATGGCGTAGGCAGATATCAAATTATTACAATATATTTTAGAAAATTACTGGCTACGCTGTGAGACTGACATATCAATGTAGACTTTTTATGTGTGGTATGTGTGACAATTGGGCATATATTATTCAACAGTCCAAAAAAAGATCAGATATTTTATCCTGACCCAGAAAAATAAAATATATCGATTGGAGGCAACTATCGACATAGCACTGACCTAGATTATTGCTTATTAGCTTTCAGTAAGGATTAAATTTAGTATTACAATATTTAAAACACAAAAAATAATAATATGGAAGTTTGATTGAGCATTCTTCCGAACAAAGCAATTCGATCATGCGTGGCGGACACATCTGTATTAAAAGAAGATAAGGTTTAATTATCCCTTTGTGTGGATTCTTCAAACGAAGAAACCTATATTGGTAGATTTAATTGTATTCTTATATATGTTCATATATTCTTAGAATAAGGTCTAATTGAAGAGCTTATTCTAAGAATATAATATGTAAATTAAATGAATTCACAATCTTTTGATAAAGTGAACACGAACATTCGTCGTGCACTTAATTTTATAACTTAGTAGATTGCGTTTAGAAGTCTTCATAATATATAGATAATACATTTAACAATTAATCTCAAACTCGAACTAAATATACAATAATACCGAAGTATTTGAAAATAGTATTGAAACTTCGATCCGAACTTCGTCTAGATTAATTTTCTACCAACTAGATAATATACTGGCCTTGTTGGCGCACTTGTACTGCGTTATGATTGGTAAACCGTGGTCTCGGATTTGAATCCCGAGTAGGGCAAAGTGTTATCGTTTTTTTCTATTAAGTATCATTCCGGAGACAGCAATAAGTGCCCCATATGGGGGTTGATTCGCCTCTATCACATCATGAGACGGTGAATACAAGGTGAAACGTGGGTGTCAGGGTTTTGTCTCTGCCTACCCATTATGGGAAAAATGCGTGAATTTATGTATTTATAAGATGAAATATTATTACTTTTCTTTATGGAATAGAAACGTAGACGAGCTGGCGAGCCTCTAGTTGAATAGTTTTAGTCTAATCCATTACTCGAATCACTTCAAGTTAATAACGTAAGTTATTCTACCGTAGTTTAGTATAATCACAATAAAATAATATAGCTTCAGTCTTAATCTATCTTTTGCTTAAATTTACTCTGAATCCAATTCTACAGATCATATTTGTTAACAAGCGTCTTTTTTACTTTTGGTAGGTCTCTCATATGTGAAAGTTCACCTGAGTATATACCACTGCAATGTCTATTTCTCCCGCCAAACAGCAGTGTAAATATACTGTTGTGTTTCGGTTAGAAGGAAATTGTAGCCAGAGAAATCACTTACTGGATATATAGAGATTTAACATGTTATGTCTCAAGACGGTGGGCGCTATGGAATGCCAAGCATAGTTTTGTACTTTTTGCTACTACCCATGAGCAGCCGTATTGCTTACCATGGGGCGAATGGCAAGCTCGTGCATTTACAATAGAAGAAGATTAAGCTAGCTAACGTGCTAAGGGCATGTTACTTAAACTCAAATAAAGCACCAAAGTTATGGGCTACCGAACAATAAACATCTTCACAAAACACATATACAATATTATTTGGCTGGGTTAGCTGGGAATTTGCTATAACCGCAAATAATGGCGAGTCTCGATTTAGAGTACGTTGTTATACGCCTAGCTAAAAGGTGCCTATTCATGTTAGCATAAAGAGCTCCAGATTATAGCGTGAAAACACAAAGTCCGGCAAACCATTCCAGTCTTTAGTACGTGATGAAAGATGAGGTGGATCGTTTCGTGTGAATCGTAGGTGAAACTACATACGGATTTATTAGGTTACAGTTGATATGAGAATGGGTTATTTTATTTTTTACTAGAGGTCTGGCCGGGTTTCGCCTGGGTACGGCTTTCAAAATGATTGTTAGGTGAAATGGAACGCAAGCGTAATAGACCAATATCTCGGTCTAGTGTCTATGATTGATAGTTGATGTCTAGTCGTTGTAGTTTAATTGTACAGTTGCTAAAGTATAATACATTTTATTTCAAAATCACGCATTTTCTTTCAATGGTAGCCGAAATGTTCAATTCCAACTATGAATTTAAATTATCTACCAATCAGATCACGAAAAACAAATAAACTATTATACTTGCTAAATTTTCATTACTGCTTCCCTCTTATGCATCATAGAGTAACGACATATAGCCAATAATATTCGGAGATAAATGACTCATCCGACAACAAATATTTTTTTAATTCGAACCAGTAGTTCCTGAGATTAGAGGAAACAAACAAAAAAACAAATATAAGTATAGATAAGGAGCTGTTGTCACGCAGGTAGCCGTGGGAAAATTCTCTAAATTAAATTTGAAAGGACATATTGTACCGAACGTTGTACGAAGACACAGAAGATGGTTTTCTAATATCTTGAAATGCGCTTCTCGTCTTAACTCGTATGTACATATATAATACATTGCCTACATTACCCATTACGTGTACCCTCTACGTTCGTGTTCCTCTTGAAAACCATTTCAGTATAGTATTAGGAAGGTTTTTAGAACGAATTATAAATTTCCTGCATACACACATAACCAACATACTACATATACATACGCCTTCACCCCAGAAGGAGTAGGTAGAGTAACTACCAGGCCACCCACATTTCACCTTGTATGTTCCGTCCCACAATGTGATAGGGGGAGAGCATATTGCCATATCGGGCACACAACCCCGACCTGGGCTGATAAATAATAAATATAAAAATTCAATATCATTCTGCTCGACCCGGGATTCGAACTTGAGACTTCAGCTTTGTGGTCACAAAGCTGTCGTAGTTGCACCGTAGTACAACTACGATACAGAGGCAGTCGTGCACCGAGACAGAAAAAATAAAAAAATAAGTCACAGAAATATTACAGCACAATACATCCAAAGCAATTTTAAATCACAGTTATGTTAAAATGCGTAGTACAAGTACATTTCAAAACCAAATATAACAATCGTCAACATTAACTAAAATTACTTCAGAAACAAATACGAGTACAATATCGCTCCCACAGGATATGATATAACTTGCTACGTAAACATATTTCATGCAAGAAACATTGACATGTTTGCTACCTGTCGTATTCAGAACCTAAAATAGAGCACGGAGGTATGTAGGCCATCTTCATCGATTATTGAAATTGTGTAGTTCATTGAAACTAACTCCCGTCCCAGTTTTTTATCATAGAAACATGATACTGCCTGCCTGGTGATAAATATTTGTCGTGAAAAAAATATACCTTTTTTCTATCAATGGCCAGTGTTAAAATAAGAAAATATTAGATTCTATACACTTATCTTAAGCAAAAGAATGAATTCAATTTGTATTTTGTTCTTCTAAACAAAGATAAAAAGCTTTTAAATCGCCAGTATCAAACACAGGCTTATCTCCGAGTATAAAAACATGACTTTAAATAATTACGTTTTTAATAAGTGGTGAGTGTCAAAACAAGGCTAATATTAGAGAATTACGAAAATCCTGAGGAAGCAATGTGTCAAAAACAGTGTTGCCATTTGAGTAGGGTCCATAAAACTATGGCAGATTGTGATTCACAGGGATGACAGTTGTCAAAAAGTTCTTTCAAAAGATAACACAGACCCAACAAGGGCCCAAGGAATGTCCATTTAATAAACAAATATACTTCGGAAGATGGCCTCATTATACTTGGGATTAAACAAGAAAAATATGTGACGGGACACTAATCACAAATTATTATTTTGTTTTAATCTTTGTCACTTTAAACTGCCTTCTATTTCTATTTGTCTTCCGTCGATCCCGAAGTTTAATGAAAAAGAAATATATTTTTAAGCATTTTCTTACGTTTTTAACAGTGAGTTTATTTTAGTCGTGTTTTCTCTTTTGTGCAATCAAAAGTAAATATGTTGTTTTCCGGCTTAACAAAGCCATTAACACATAGTCGGGATAACGTGCTCTCTCAGTACTTAGGAATTAATCCCCTATCATCAATGATGTCTAATTGAGGCTGGGACATACGTCAATTAGATGTAGTGTTTGGTGTCACATAATACCTACTAATGCGCATGGTTGAGGTTTTAATAACAATACTACCAGCTGTCTCTTACTGCGCACTCTTACTATTTATCCAACCGTTGAAATAAAAAATAAAAAAAGCAACATACAGTCGAATTGAGAACCTCCTCCTTTTTTTGAAGTCGGTTAAAAACGGATATTATTGTGAATTTGATTAAATTTGGCCGGCCCCGTGACCACGAAAGCTGTACAGCAATCGAAATACGCGACGAGAGGCTACGAATAGAAATGTAAAACTTAAATCAAATCCAAATTTAATCCATTTCGTTCATTCATTCCATTTGTTACGAAAAAGGAAAAAGAGGAAAGGAGGAAGGCCTTTACCCAACAGTGGGAATGACAGGGCTTATAATAATAGGAATTAATTAAACCCGTAAAAAGTTATATTTTAATGTATACCATTCGAGTAGATTTAAGAAACATTTTTTTTATATATTAAAACTTATCGCCGTTGGTTCTGAAGTCGCGTCGGTTTTAAAAAAGAGGTCGCTGGTTCGATCCTCACACCGGCATAAATGTTTGTGTCATCTCACAAGTATTTATTTTAGGCCTGGGAGTTGTGTGACTGAAAACTCAGAGTTTTTCATAGGCCTAACACCTGACTTGAATCTAAGTGTGGTCAAAATTGTATGTGACTGTTTGGCGTATTTATTATTTAATTTATTCTAGATGCATATTCAAAATAATGCTTATTATTTTTCAAACACGTTTTGATCGTTAACGCGACGGGGCACCTCTACTCGTCCAGAACAATAAGGCGATAAGACCCAAGTAACATGTAAATTAAAAAAAAAGCAATGTTATTCAACGTCATAGAACTTTTATATCCCATAAAAAATTACCCTCCAATAATTTTCATCAAATTAATTTCAAACAAGTTTCGTGTCATACAGTACTTACTTGAAATTCATTGGGCGATTATTTATTATTTTTACGACTCAACAAACGCGTACAAAAGTGTTATAATTACTTTAAAAGTAAATATAGCTACTAAACCCACCAGTATAATCTAATTCAAAACATAAATATATTTAATAATTATGTACGTGATTAACGAGTGCCTACTTTAGCAATGCCGGGTGGGCGTTTAAATTCCGCCGTAAAAAATAAGAGCGGGCGACCCCGTTTTACAATCGCGATTTTCTTTTAAAACCGCAATTTATTCCGCTCACGCCAGCGCTTACCGAGCCCCACTACTGAAGGCGTGAATTGTAATAGGGACCTTTAAAAAAAGGCATTAAAATATTTGCGAAGGCTCACGATCTTTTGATCACGGTGTCAGAATTTAAATCGCGCACATACGTGTTTGTGCAATCATCGACATTCAGGAAATATGTGTGCTCAGCTCGCGGAAGACTTCAATCTGCCACACCTCGTATCTTACGGTTTATACCGGTTTACCATACGAAAAATATTGAAAAAGATACGCATCAAAGTATTTGTGAGTGACGAAGTAAACGTTCATGTGTAATAATGAATATAAAGCGATATATTGCTGTAGAGATATACAGATTTTATAAAAATTATTTCATATAAGTTTTTTTTTATATTTTTATGTGTATTTTAAGTGTAAATTTAAAAAAAAATGATTTAAAGTAAAGAGAAAATATAAATGTATAAATTTGCATAGGTTGCATACATATTTTTATATACATCTTTATCTATAATACAAATATTTCCTTGGGATGGCTATTCGTAGTTAACAAACAATTTTTAATTAACTATAATAACGCTTACTCCAGCTGATGTAAATATGAGCACAAAATGGAGGTAAAATAAGGTATACAAAAACGAAAACACTTACTGGGATAAACTGAGTATCTAATTTTCCGGAAGTGGGGAGAGCGATTGGTAAGTATGAAGAAGCGAAAGAAATTAGGTTAGGCTGCTCCTTTACGTAAACAACAAAGCGCCATTCCCGTATAAAAAGGGAATTGACTGCGCAGCGATAGTATTATACCAAAATTTTGAAATAATAAAACTTAACAAAATTGAAAAAAGGCGAACTAGGTGGTTTCGTATAAAAAAAAAAATAATCCGCCGGTCCACGATAGTCGGAGCGGGCGGTAGTAAAAATTTTACGCTTCGGGAAAAGCGTTTGTGCAATCAGAGCGGATTGTGCCGAGAACCTAAGCTAAGCCGCGTTAAGCGACGTAGGCACCGGGAAAACATTTCGACCCGCCTGAATCCTATTACCGATTTCTAAAAAAGTATTGTTACACTTTAACCGTCTGACTTTTGTGAACATATATACCACTTACTCAGCTTAACTTCGACGGAAAAACAGTATTAATTCCAACTAACATAAATAATAAGTCTCCGATGGTAAATCCGAGGATTAGAATTGATAAACCCTTTTAAAGAAACGGCCGGTTTATCCTGCAGACAAATTTATTTTTCTGCTAGTTTTTCTCGGTACTTTTGGCCGGGTTAAAGTTGTATTGTTGTGGAAGGCAACGTCCTTTGTGATCGAACATAAAGAGACGTAAAGTGCCTACTTATCTTCGTGTAGCGGTAATCAAACGGTTTTCTAATACAAACTAATCTGCGAGTGTGGCTTTGTTGTCGAAAGTTTGAATTTCCTCTCAATTTCGTTTGGAAATAGAATTCCTCTTTGTCATTTAATGTACGAGATTAAGCTATCAGCTGACCTAATAGAGGAACAATGGAGTGTGGCCAATGTGGTGACCTATTTTAAAATAAATCCTTATAGTTATTAGAGGTTATTTACGAAATGTTTGTAGGAGTTAAAATAGCTTTTGAACCTTGCATACACGACAATTCTCCACAAGAATGACATGTGGATTTTACCAGTGAACACTGGACAACGCAGGCACATGTAACGTTAAATTTTGCATTCTCGTGGCTTATTTACATGGGCCTGTAAATCGATGAATGAATTCAGGATGCGAGGGCTGACACAACATCGGAAATAGAATTTTTTCTGCGCCCTGCGTACTTTTTTGTGGCAGGTTTAAATACGAGTAAAAATTCATCATTCTCCACATACAAAGTCAGTCAGCCGATTTAAAAAGTAAAATAAATATTAAAATAAAACAATTTCTTGAATCTGTAACGTTTTCACGTTATACATAATATATTATTCAGATTTCGACACTTTTTTCCAACACCCATTTAACAAGGCAGTTTTCACAAAAAAGAACGGGCAATAAACTTTAGCGTTGCTCTTATAATATACTGATTATACGCAATTGAGTGAATAGCTGTAAAAATTGTTTATTTTAACCATAAACTAGGTATACTAAGCAACAACAAAGAAGGTATTGAAATTTCTCTTCTAACTGAAACAAATTTTAGTTACAAGATCATAGTGACCTACAAATTATGTAGACCGCCCAAGTATTCGCAAGCTTAGATAAAATTCAACAAACTACAGGGCGAATTCTTGTTCAATCTCCTTGATCAGCACCGCAACCTACTTCATTCCATGGATTAAATCTCGAATGCTTGCCGAAAATTCCGTAGATCTCAAGCGCGACGCATAACTGTCTATGTTTCCTGCGATAATTATAATAATTATTACTTTAATATAATATTCAAAGTGCCTGGTGGCCTGTTGGTAAACGGACCATACGCGGCTGGGAACATGTTCACGGTGGTCGCGGGTTCGAATCCTAGAAGTTAGAACACACCTCTCTCTTTTCGGAGTCATGTATTGTATTGTATTGTATCAGCCCATATACGTCCCACTGCAGTACACGGGCCTACTCTACAATCGAAAGTACGATTGAGAGTGGTTAGGCCATATAGTCCACCACGCTGGCCTAGTGCGGGTTGGCGGACTTACATACCATAGAAATTCTTATGAATCGCTATGGTAAGCAGGTTTCCTCACGATGTTTTCCTTCACCGTTTTAGTGCATGGTGATTGACTGTCAATACACACATGACTCCGAAAAGTCAGAGGTGTGCCCTGGGATTTGAACCCGCGACCACCGTGAACATATTGGCAGCCGCGTCTAGTCCGTTTACCAACAGGCCACCACGCACTTCATGTGTGTATAGTCAATTACCACGCACTAAAACTGTGAAGGAAAACATTGTTAGGAAACCTGCATACCATAGCGATTTATAAGAATTTTTATGGTATGTAAGTCCACCAACCTGCATTAGGCCAGCTTGTTGGACTATCTGGCCTAACTACTCTAAATCGTACTCTCGATTGTAGAGTAGGCTCGTGCCCTGCAGTAGGACTTATATGGGCCGATACAGAAACAGGTAGAAAATATAATATTCGTTATTCTTGATACCGAAGACGAAAATTCGGAACGCTTGGTTTTTTATAACAATAATATACATTATATTGATAAAACACGATAATTAAATATTTTTCTTATCTTAATTGGTGTTATCTTGCTTAAACAGACTGGTGAATTTAATTATGTTGCAGTAATAAGCAGATGACAACCTAATGACTGCCTTTTAAAAGAAATATGATTGAACACGAAGTTAATTAAACTGTTGGAATCATATTAAGAACATCACATATTGTCTGAGAATCGGTAAACCATGAACGTAGCATTAAACTCTAGAGTAATAAAAGGAGAAGAAATTTCATCAGTTGACTTATTATCTTATCAATAATATAATAACTTAATCGTAGTGCAGAAGTATTTATTAAATACCATTAAATCTAAAATACATGTACACAACACCGAGGAAAAAAATGTCCATGTCATTCCAAATGAGTTCTATTTTCAAATATATAAACAGTTCTGCGTAATTCCCTTCAGAGACATCCCAAAGAATTTCATATAAATCTCACGGATACTGTATGTGCTAAAAACATACGAATTGCGGATCTATGCGGAAAATATATTTTTTTCTTTATTGAAGGCTACAGAAAGCCTGTAGAATCGACAGTAACAGGAAATTAGTGGCTGAAAGGCCAAGGCGACGGAGGGTAGCTTCAAGATGTATCGCACTTGGCCTATCTCTGAGAACTAAAACGAAATTGTATGTACAACACAATTGCGCTTTTTATTGAATAAGTTCTTACAATGTGATCTGGTGGTAACTAAGCAAGCGATTACCATCGCCTATGGACATCTTTCATACATTTTTTATTACAATGGATTTCGAGCACGTCGTTCCCCTGATGGTTGACGATACGACAGCTCATGAACAGTAGAAAAACCAAACAATGCCTGACATTCCACTGCACTCGCCATTCTGAGACATAAGATGTGAAGTCTTAATATGTCTAGTAGCAGCTCCGGTTACAATATCCTTCAGATCGAAACACAAGAGTGCATTTACACTGCTGTTTGGTGGGAGAAATACACATTACGGTGATACCTACCCAGACGGCCTCTCACATATGATATACCTACCACCAGTTAACTGCTCCATACTCTTTTATAATATGTGGGAGGCAGAAAACAAAGAAAAGGGGATGAGAGATGACCCAAACGCAAGCAAGCTTTAGATCAGATATCTATAATTCGCTCTAGACAGCACATTCCACTATGTTCAAGATAACTATACAGTGGCTCAACAACAAAGAAAATCCTTAATTTTAATAATCTGTGTTTTGCATTGTTCTGGCCTACAAACGACAGATTAAATCTCGGTCGCTTACGATTGGAACCCGTTATCATACCATCTGTCCATTCAGTTCCTTCCATTAAAATTAATAAAGTTGAAAGCGCGGATTAACTGTTTAAAGGATTATTAAAGGGGCTATTCAGTGCATTATTAATAAATGGAGGCGTTTTCGCCAGACTTTTCAGTTGTTTCATGCATTTGTATCAAAATATTGACGTTAACGTCCATTGTAAAATGGATAAGTAGCTGACTCTGAAATACGGTGCCGCAGGTATTGTAAAAATACATAAAAAATATAATTATATCGGTGCGAGATAATTATTTTTTTCATGTTTTTTTTTATTTAGGTAATAATTTAGAAATAGGTATATTCCCTTGAATGAAATAATTCACATGAGTAAATTACTGAGCAGTAAAAATAAAGACTTAGCCTATTTTTTATGCTGTATTGTATTTTTTTAATCACTAAATTGCGAGGTACTTTTCAATTTTATACTGTTAGAAATTATATGGCAGCCCCAACAAATTAAGAGAATACAAAACACCCAAATCTAACATTTCACCACAACCAATTAAATTATAATAACAAAGGAAAGAAAAACTGAATATCGAAATAGGAAAGAAAAAAAGAGATAAATCAGAATCGTAACAATAAAGACTTAAATAACTTGTAAGCCTGGTCGGACATTGGTTCGGACAAAATAATATTATGAAACCACCCAACGTCATTTTCATTAACATGCAAGTCTGTCTCGCATGTTGCCTCGCTTCTGAAACCGACTACATTCCGCCAATAAATGCATAACGTCATCCACCGGGCCACAAACCATACAATTTTGGGAATTGTTTTTTCTAATTAGGTTACTCATTAATGTTTTGTTATAAAAGCTATTTAATTACATAAATAATCATTGGTTAATAAATTTCAGGCGGATATATACTACTGACACATCACGGCAACCGACCCGACGCGACACGTGTTAAATCAAATCAAATGGTACTATTTTCTATGATCAGAACCACACTAAAAACACGCCACGCAAAGTAGCATAGCGTGATGTAGTAGTATGTTGCCGGCCTTATTAGATTTCATTACTATGAACAAATATTTTGAATTTAGAATGGATGAATTTAATGTATTTTATTGGTGATTGGTCTTTCGTATGTGAGAGGCCGCTTGGGTAGGTATCTCCGCATGGTTGTATTTTGGTGTGAAGGATATTGTTGAGTAACTGCTGGACATATGGGACTTAATTAACATATTATGACTCAGGATGGCGAGCGCAGTGGAATGCCAAGCATTGCTTTGTAATTCAAGGTGTTTGGATTTACCTCTGCTCATGAGCGGTCGTATCGCTAAACATTAGGCGAACGGCATGCTCGCTTCTCCATTAATTGCAATAAAAAATATTTTGTAGTACCGAAAAGTTTCCGTTATTTTCACAACTACACAATATGCGTATACAAGTGTGAGATTGGAGCTATATGTATAGTTAGAATAAGTACTCGAAAAATCTTTTCTACATTTCGTATGAGATTTAGAAAACTTCATTCACTCAAAGTGAATATTTTCTGTGAAAATATTTCAATGTAAATTTCAGAAGTCTTCACACGCCTAAAGCACCATCGTTCTTATAAATAAGTCGTTGCCCTCAACAAAGATATAAATTTTTCACTTGGCCTTCGAGTACTCTAAATATTAAATTCTTCAATGACAAAAAATGCTGTTGGAATTTAATAACTCAAAACTATTTTTGACAATATATATTGAATAAGTTTCTGTTTCAGTGTTGCATTTTGATATATAATGTAATAAAGAACACATTTAGCACTTTTATTAAGATTTTACGATAGGTACTGATGGGAATTTGTGTCCTATATGGCGATAGGTACGCCCCCTATACAAAGTAAAATGTGAATGTCCTAGCACCTCTGACTCTGAAGAGGTCTTCTGTGAAAAAGGCGTGAGTTTATGTATGTATGTATTGATAACTATTTGATAGCACCAGTCCATACTCGCTTCTTAAGTGGAACAATATTATATTACGTCTATCATTCTTATGAATCATTACACGAATGATACAAAATAAAATATTAAAATTAATAATCGGTTGCATATTTTTGGGAAATAATTAATGACAGGACAAGTTTAGAGATTCTTGCAATAAACTCTTATAGCGTTGACAATGCGACAAAATCAAAATCAAAATATTCTTTATTCAAATAATCTTTCACAAGATCTTTTGAATCGTTCTATTCTGCTACCACCGCTTTGCGACTTATGTCTCAATATGAAATATTTTTGCTGATCAATCACACTACTAAATACGACTTAAAATAATACTGTAACTTTTGGTACCAACATGAAAAATGCAAACAAATGTTATTCATTTTCCTGGATCATTTATTACTGCCTAACCCACCATTAAGAGCAAATTTGGTACATTTCTATCACTAATTATACTCACTATCTTTTCCTGTCCAATGGCCGATTTTCTCACTTTGCATGTATCACTTTTTCAGTTCGTACGAGGCTATAAATAGAAAGGACTAATCTCTTCCAGCAGAGTAACTTAATGGATATGGTCGGTTAATTTATAGCACACCTTTTATTAGATCCTTTGGTGGTATTGAATGATTTTACTTAGTAATATAACCAAATAGTAGTGTAAACGCATTATTGTGTTCCGGTATGAAAGATATTGTAGCTAGAGTATCAACCGGACGTATTGAGACTTAACATTTTATGTATCAGGACGACGAGCGGAATGTTATGCCGAATATTGGTTTGAAAGTCATGGTGTGTTTTTTTTTAATGAGCGGTCGTATTACTTACTATCAGTGAATATCATGTCTGTTTTGCCATTCATAGCAATAAAAAATAATAATATAGCTCTTATACGTCCCATAACAAGGCTCGGCAGTCCACTACAATTAACAGTTTGATTGTGAAGAGCTAGGCTGCTATGCAGACTTAGCGTCAGCTGATTTCACATGCCTAAGAAATTCTAAATGTGGGATATGTACAGTAGTTTTAAATGTCTGTAAATCGTATACGATATTTTTTAAAGCCAAATATGGTTAATATAATTGCTATAATATGAATTTGCTTTAATTTCTAAACTAATAATAATTCCAGAGCCTCCCAAACAAGGCCTAGTCTGTCTTCTTGGGAAACCATGTAGCAATAGACTATTTGACTATTATAGATTTTTGGTATTATTTCGCTTACAAACACAAATACGTTAAAAATAAAGCCTTATTGTCAAAAAATATTAAAATAGCTTGCAATATAAGACAAATATTAATATTTATAATTAAAGTAGGGGTGTAGTAGGGACATCTTGCTGTCTCTTTCACACGCGCGCACTGTAATGTATGATAACCCCTGTGACGTCACTATCTTTGTTTTGCATTTATATTCTGTTACTCCCACTACAAGATTTAAAACGGTTCTAACTTGTTTCATTCTGAATGGATTTATAAATTTCTTTGTTTGTTGGACCATAGATAGATATGGATCTGTATCAGCCTATATACGTCCCACTGCAGGGCACGGGCCTACTCCACAATCGAGAATACGATTGAGAGTGGTTAGGCCATATAGTCCACCACGCTGGCCTAGTGCGGGTTGGCGGACTTACATACCATAGAAATTCTTATGAATCGCTATGGTATGCAGGTTTCCTCACGATGTTTTCCTTCACCGTTTTAGTGCGTGGTGATTGACTATCAATACACACATGGCTATGTTAACTCTTATTTCGGAATAATAATTTACTAGTTCTTTATTTTTCTTTTATTTGAGAATGTATTATAAGCTGTCTGTCAGTAAAGTGTGATCCGTTTTCCGATATTACATTTGCTCTCAGGCGTTCGTCGATCATTGTATGGATGTCAGTCACGTGTCATCTATTAGGTACCAGTTGCGACAGATAATAGCATATCTAATGCAAGCGTCGAATATATTAATAATCGATTTACTAAGTGCTCTCGCTTATACTCGTAGTTCTGCATAATGAAAGTATGTAATGTTATGAAGATATTTATTTATTTATTTAATTATTTATTGAACAAAAATAATAATACAGTGAAGAAACAACACAATAATAATAGTACAAAAGGCGGCCTTATCACTCTAGGTAATTTCTTCCAGGCAACCTTTGGATGGATATTGAGATGGAAAAAATGAGCGGGCAGTCTAAGGTATATGAAATAGTAATATATATATATATATATAGATAATGCAAAGTCTAAGGTTATAATAACAGACTGCCCTTTTTCTCTCCTTTCTCTTATGTCCATCCTAAGGATGCATTTTCTTCTTCTGATTGTATTTCGAATTTTGTTACATTTTTTTTTTGTGTGCAATAAAGAATATAAATGAAGAAGAAATTATTTGCTGAGGATAATGGTTTTGTAACAAGATCTATACGTAGGCGGAATTGAGAATAAATTCATTGGTACGAACATTTAAATAAAATCATTATTTCCAATATAGGGAGGCATCAGGCGGTGCTTCTAACGTGTATACCAAGTAGCTTGTCATGTAACGCAGAATGGCAATAAGAAAAAACGTTTGTTAAATTCAATCATTAAGACAGTTTAATTAAGAGTAAATTTTTTATGACTCCATAGTTCGTTTAAGATTATATTGTATCAATATATCATTAATGATCTGAAACATATCTTACGCGGCTAATTAATAATAATTTGTAATAACAAATATACTTTTAATGCATCAAGTCATTCCCTACTTGACATGAAACCACACCTTAAGGTACTTCAAATGCATCCTCACCCAATGATGGGATTTCCGGCATATCGGGCACAAATCTAATCCCAAGCAAATTATGCTTCTGGCGCTATGTTCCCGGGATATCAATAACACAGTGCATTGCCCTGGGAAATCAGCAAGGATCTTGTGGTTCATATACCGAAGGTAATACTGCAAATTTCTGCAAATATGACACGCATTCATACAAAAAAACATTTAATTTGTTTTATTTATTTCGGGTCGCCAACGTAATATACAATTGTGAATGATATATTTAATTGAATAAAAATCAGTAAAGTTGCTGTTAAAATTATGCAATCACGACATGACAAAGAACAAAAATAATATAAATAAAATAGAAATAACTTAATAACAAAGTAATATCATTCTAAGCAAAATATACATAACGAAATTATCGAAGAAATTATGAATTCTTTAGTGGTTCTATTTTCAAATTTCGTTTTTTTTTAAATTAGAATGATGAGAGGAGCATCCAATTCTAATGGTAAGCCTCACGCCGTATCGTTGACGAGAGCAACACCACACAGAATTAATTAATACTACGAACTGCTTTGCGAGACATTAGGTGCTAAGTATCTAAATCCCCAGCAATCATCAGCTACAATGTTCTGTAAACTGTAACATGGCAGTAATAGACAAAGCGATAGTTACTGGTGGTACGTCACTCATATGTGAGAGGCCGTCTGGGTAAGTACTAACGCAATTTCTATTTCTTCCGCCAAACAGCAGAGTAAGTGCACTGTTGTGTTTCAGTTTGAAGGATATTTTAGCTAGAGTAACTACTGGAGATATTGAGATTTAACATCTTGTGTCTCAGCTTTGTAATTCCAGATGTTGTTTGGTTTTACCACTGTTCATGAGCGGTCATATCGCTTACGATCAGGCGAGCGGCATGCTCCTCTCGACATTCATAGCAATAAAAAATTCCGTAAATATACAAGTTCTTATTGCAATTATTTGTAGATAGAACTAAGATACTTTATTATTCTGTATCTGTATCAGCCCATATACGTCCCACTGCAGGGCACGGGCCTACTCTACAATCGAGAGTACGATTGAGAGTGGTTAGGCCATATAGTCCACCACGCTGGCCTAGTGCGGGTTGGCGGACTTACACACCATAGAAATTCTTATAAATCGCTATGGTATGCAGGTTTCCTCACGATGTTTTCCTTCACCGTTTTAGTGCGTGGTGATTGACTATCAATACACACATGACTCCGAAAAGTCAGAGGTGTGCCCTGGGATTCGAACCCGCGACCACCGTGAACGTGTTGGCAGCCGCGTCTAGTCCGTATACCAACAGGCCACCACGCACTTCACTTCACTTTATTATTATCCACTTAATACCAAAATATAACTCATAGTTAACAATGACAATTAATTAGAGAGTGCATCAAAGAGCGGTCTTATCGCTATTAGCAATATCTCCCATATAACCATAATATTCCAGCGGAGCTTTAAAAAACACATGTATTGTGGGAGTCTTTATTAAGCTAAATATTATGTTAAAATACTTATATTTTCGTTTCGTATTCTAGTATTCTTTGTGAAACAAAAGTTCTGAATTATGGTTAAGATATTAAATATTATTTGTATAAAAACTTTTGTAACGGCTCTAAGACTGTTTTGTGTAAAAAAAATATTACCATATCGAATGCCTACACATATTTCTTAACAAAGTCAGGAATAAAAACATATATAATAAAGATCTTGTTATATGAAGAGATGAAAATTAAGACTAGAATAGATGCTATATGTGATGCTAGATAGTCTTCAAATAAAATGTTTCAAAACCGCTCTTCTAGAAAACAACGCTACTGCATGAATTGACTATTTTTAGAATTCTGTCTCGTCCGTTTGTTTTGTTACCTTGGGGATCTCGGTTAAGGCAAAATCATCCGAAGTACAGCCATATAAAAAATACAAGGTTACAAAGTGTTTTAAATGGGTATAGTTTAAACATTTCATTATTATAGCATTTTTTTTTATTACAGTGAATGGCGAGACGAGCAAGCCGTTCGCCTGATGGTAAGCGATACGACCGCTCATAAACAGTAGAAACATTCCACTGCGCTCGCCATCCTGAGACATAAGATGTTAAGTCTCAAAATGTCCAGTAGTTGCTCTGGCTATAATGTCCTTCAATCCGAAACACAACAGTGCATTTAAGCAGTGTTGTTTCACGGGAGAAATAGACATTGCGGTGGTACCTACCCAGATGGCCTCGCACATATGAGATACCTACCACCAGTAAATGGCAATGGTAGAATCAGGGTGAAGTCAGTTTAACGTGAAGCCTATAAGATCCGCCAGACTGATAACGACGGTATATAATAGGTTAATTAAAAGAGACAAATGTGTTTTTAAGTATCATTCGATTTATAAGACACCTAATTTAAATTACATATATTTTTAATTCTTATTAATTTAAGCAAAAACATAGGTGTCCTGGACTTTCCCCTTTTGCGAAAAAGGTGCGAGTTTATATATTATGTCCATGTATATGTATTTATTTAAGAGATTTTAAATGAATGAAAAATATCTGTAACCCTCTCAAAGTATTAAGTATTTTATATATTTTACACGTTTGTAGCACATTAAATGATAAAACACATACTACTAAACTTTACCTTTTCGTAAATGTTCATGAAAAATGGTTGATTTTCCGCGAGCGGTTTATACTTTAATTAAAACAAAACACAGTAACGTTAAAGGATCCTGTGAATAATCTTTTTTCTCTATTATCATAACTAGGAAATGCAAAACTTGGCTATGTTGCCGACATTCGGAAATAAATTTCCCGTA
This sequence comes from Hyles euphorbiae, assembly GCA_023078785.2. Taxonomy (NCBI): domain Eukaryota; kingdom Metazoa; phylum Arthropoda; class Insecta; order Lepidoptera; family Sphingidae; genus Hyles; species Hyles euphorbiae. The sequence goes on from CM041049.1 coordinate 7,360,764, forward strand.
TAGCCAAGTTAAATTTTCGTCAGCCGTCATGCTTCTGTCAAAGCAACAGTAATATTCCGTAGAATTTTCGGTACTGGAATATCATGGCTGTCAAAGAATACAATAGTTCGGGCTTACAAAAAAAGAAATTTTTTTTTATTATTATTTCATAGCAGTGAATGGCAAGACGAGCATGTCGTTCGCCTGATGGTAAACGATACGACCACCTATGAACAGTAGCAAAACCAAACAGCACCTTGAATTACAAAGCAATACTTGGCGTTCCACTGCGCTGGCCATCCTGAGACATAAGATTTAAAGTCTTAATATGTCTAGTAGTTACTATGGCTACAATGTCCTTCAATCCGAAACACAAAAGTGCAATTACACTGCTGTTGAGCGGGAGAAATAGACATTGCGGTGGTACCCACCCAGGTGGCCTCTCACATATGAGAGACCCACCACCAATATTACGGCAAAAATTATGGATAACAATACGATCTTCGATGAAAAGATTGCCCCGGTGGCATAGTTTTACTACGGAACGATTACAAAGCTAAGATCTCGGTGTCGAACCCTGGGTCAACTCCTGGACACAAAAAATTCTAACTCCACGTTCATAATTAATTAATGAAAAATCAAATATCACTTTGACCGTCCTGGATTCGAATCCGAGATCTCATTGTAATAGTACAACTGCGCAACGAATGCACTATTTTATTGTACTGTAATGTATTGTATCAGCTCATATACGTCCCACTGTAGGGCATGGGCCTCCTCCATAATCGAGAGTTCGATAGAGAGTGGTTAGGCCATTTATAGGCGGACTTTAAATACCATAAAAATTCATACAAATCGCTATAGTATGCTGGTTTCCTCACGACCTTTCTCTTCAACGTTATAGTGATATACTATATACTAGTAATAATTATACTAAATTTTTGTCATATAAAAACACCAAGGATTTTATTTTACCAAGCTATACCGTACGTAAAAAGCTAATTAACACTCAGACTAAACCCCCAGTAACAGGTTTTCCATTCAGTCTTCAAATGGAATGAGTAAATACAAAACGAGATACAGTTTGCAAATGTATGTTTTTAATTTCTGTCTCTGAACTTTCAACCCGTGTCATAACCATACCGTTGAAATCCCTTTGTAAGGTGAGGAGAAAAATATTTTTTAATTATTATATTGTTTTTGCATTGAAATGAAATGAAATGAAAATGAAATGAAAATGAAATGAAAATGAAATGAAAATGAAATGAAAATGAAATGAAAATGAAATGAAAATGAAATGAAAATGAAATGAAAATGAAATGAAAATGAAATGAAAATGAAATGAAAATGAAATGAAAATGAAATGAAAATGAAATGAAAATGAAATGAAAATGAAATGAAAATGAAATGAAAATGAAATGAAAATGAAATGAAAATGAAATGAAAATGAAATGAAAATGAAATGAAAATGAAATGAAAATGAAATGAAAATGAAATGAAAATGAAATGAAAATGAAATGAAAATGAAATGAAAATGAAATGAAAATGAAATGAAAATGAAATGAAAATGAAATGAAAATGAAATGAAAATGAAATGAAAATGAAATGAAAATGAAATGAAAATGAAATGAAAATGAAATGAAAATGAAATGAAAATGAAATGAAAATGAAATGAAAATGAAATGAAAATGAAATGAAAATGAAATGAAAATGAAATGAAAATGAAATGAAAATGAAATGAAAATGAAATGAAAATGAAATGAAAATGAAATGAAATGAAAATAATTTATTGAATCCATTAAAATGTTCAACATCGTTTAGATTCAGTCATTTTTTTTATCTACCACCCGGTTCGGAAAGCGGTTTTCACTAGAGAAGAACGGGCAAGAAACTCTAGTGTTGCTCTTTTCAAAACCAGTTTACAATTAAGTGATTATTACATAATTTACAAGTTGGTTTAAATCAGAGCAGTTTATTAAAAATATTTTTAATACGAATATTATTATATTATAATTATTACTATGGCTGAGTGAAGCGAAGTCGCCCAGAACGAAGAATCAGTATACTCTTTTTCGCCAAAACAGTGAATAATTGCGAAAGCCTTATGTAATCCCTCAATGAATCCGTTACAATGTAAGCAAATCGGATAGACCAGTCTACGCAAGCAGCACCCGTTCACGAGTATGACGCATGTGCCAGCCATCGGCCTCCTCAACCATGTTGCAGGGAAGTGACCGACCTGGCACACGACGCCACCGCAAGCACAGACTTTTTAGCGAGCATGACATACCCAATCACTTACACAGAAAAACGATGGCAAATTTGACATGTTACTTAATTTAAATGATATTATACAGAGCATACTAAGACTTCCGCTCCGAAATACTACCCATTTATTTAATTTAATTCTATTCCCAAGCCTTGCTATCATCTAGATATTCTGAAATTTTATAATATGCTTTATTGCATAATTTTTGCTTGATAGTTGCTTTGAATTTTGTCATAGATAAGGCTTTAATGTGACTGGGAACTTTGTTATAAAAGTGTATACAGTAACCCTTAAAAGATTTGCTGATCTTGTGGAGTCTGGTCTTATGCGTTGCTAGATTATTCTTATTCCTAGTATTTTTGGTTTGAATATCGCTAATCTTACGAAAACTTTCTTTATTTTTATGGACATATACTAAATTTTCAAAAATATATTGTGATGCTACTGTCATTATATTTATCTCTTTAAATTTTTCTCTAAGAGAATATCTAGACCCTAGCGAATAAATTGATCTTATAGCTCGCTTTTGGAGAACAAAGATAGTATTAATGTCAGCAGCACCACCCCACAGTAAAATTCCATAACTCATTAGACTATGAAAGTAGGCAAAATATACCAATCGAGCTGTATCAATATCAGTCAATTGGCGAATCTTACCCACCGCAAAGACTGCGGCGCTCAGCTTTTTAGCTAAAGCGACTATGTGAGAGCCCCATTGAAGTTTGGGATCTAATGTAATTCCCAAGAACTTAGTTGTATCCACAAGGCTCAACTCATCTCCATTCAAAATAATGTTAGCATTAACTTTTTTGACATTAGGTGTCACAAACCTTATACATTTAGTTTTTTGGCTATTTAATAACAAATTGTTAATGCTAAACCAATGTACTATTTTTGAGAGGGTGTGGTTTACGTCGTCAATATTAGGATTATGTCGATTTACTTTAAATATTAAAGAGGTATCGTCAGCAAACAACACTACCTCACAGTTGTCCCTTATAAAAAAAGGTAAGTCATTAATGTAAATTAAAAATAGAAATGGTCCAAGAATCGAGCCTTGCGGAACTCCCATAGTAACGGCAGACCCAGGAGACCTTATTCCGTTGACATCAACACTTTGGACCCTATTACACAAATATGATTTGCATAATTCAAGAGCAATACCATTAATTCCGTAGTGGCTCAATTTCCTGATAAGTATATCATGGTGAACACAATCAAACGCTTTGGATAGATCACAGAATACACCTAAGGCATCCCGTGAATTCTCCCAAGCATCAAATATGTTACCTATAAGCTCCACACCAGCGTCAGTTGTGGAGCGACCCCGCGTGAAACCAAATTGTTTATTATGAAGTATATTATTTTTTGAAAAATAAGATTGAAGTTGTAGGAGCATTAGTTTTTCAAAAATTTTGCTTAATGAAGGTAGTACTGAAATAGGTCTATAATTAGAGGGGTCATCTGTACTACCAGATTTAAAAAGAGGTATAACTTTACTCAACTTCATTTTATCAGGAAACATACCACTGTTTATACAAGCATTAAAAATTACAGCTAACTGGGGAGCCAAGACTGGTATTACAGAGTTTAAAATTTTTGTTGAAATTCCCCAAAGGTCACATGTGTTTTTAATATTAATGCATTTAAATATTTTTATTATATCCATACTGTCAACGCAATGGAATTCAAATGAATCTCTGCTTCCGCTCACATTTTCTTGTAATAACTTTTCGGCTATGGCAGGGTATGAGTTTAAACTTTTTGTTATAGAAACTGGTACATATGAGAAGAAATTCTCAAAAATTCATTGTACCGAAAGTAAGCGTCAGAATTGTTCTGTGTTTAATTTTGGAAAATTAACATTTCATCTGCATGATTATAAGTGAGTTAATTTTGGAAATGTATAATAATTCTGCTTATAATTTAGTACATTAGGTACAGGCTGAAGTGCGTGGCGGCCTGTTGTTAACGGAATAGACGCGGCTACCAATATTCACAATATTATTTGGAGTCATGTGTGTATTGATAAATCAATCACATGCACTATAACGGTGAAGAAAAACATCGTGAGGAAACTTTTTGAAACGTATATGGTACGTAAAATCCGCCAAACAGCATTAGGACAACATGGTGGATTATATCGCCTAACCCCTCTCAATCGTACTCTCGATTGCAGAGCAGGCCCGTGTCTTGCATATATGAGCTGGTACAGATAGTTACAAGCCATATGTCTCGGGAATTCCCATCAGCAAATTCTCGGAGGTCTAAACAACAACTTCCGAAATACCAACTTCAAAAATGAGCAACTTCTACACAAACTTCCAATGTTAACTTCCTATTTAACCCCTAGGGATGTGAATATTTAAGTTCTTTCTTATACGTTCCTATGTAGAGGAGAAAAAGTATTTCATGCTTCTAGAATCACGGGTTTAGGCTGTATGTTGTTTGGTAGTAATTTTAATTTGTGTGAATAACTTGTCTTTGCTGGAATAAAAGTCATCCACTTTATTCCAAGGGCAGTATAAATGAATACTAATTAAAAATTAAGAACATAAATATTCAGACTATGACTAACTTAACACATATCATGCGCATATTACATGAGTAGAAAATAATAGGTATTGAAAATATGAAATAAATTGTTACAGTTTTACAACACAAATATGATAAAATATAATGAGACAAGACATTAATAATACTGAGCTGTACAATACAGCTATAAAAAGAGTAAAACATATTATTTTATTCTTAGTTTTTGGGTATAACTTAAAGGTTAAATATTGCACTTTTTCATAACCTAAAAATAGTTTTATGTTTCTTCAAACTCGTATTATTAAATAGAGGTGTATAATAACGATTACAAAAATGCCCGTATAATTTAATCAGCAAATTTTAATGACACTGAATAATTATATTTAACTAATTTCCATAAATTTTCTAGCTTTAATATTAATTAAGTCCCAATCTTTCTCATCTTTTCATAATCAAAAGATTCGTGGAATTTGTTGAAAGAGTATAATAATATTAAATTGAAACTCCATTACTGAAAAGTTATTAGCCTTGAAGCTAAATGTTTAGGCATTAGAGCTATTTTTAACTTTACCAAGATACCTGTGTCCTCAGGATTAAAAAAATGTTTTTTCTCCGCCCACGGTTGCGTAAAGTGTAGGCAGTAGATTGATATACGTTGTCTAAGAAATTTTCTTTCCATACTATGACGAACTTAATCTTATATTCGGATATCCGATGTTTCTATCGCTAGAACCTCATGTGATATATTATATTATTATCACAATAAGTACAAAAAAAATCAGGCATTGCTAACGACATAAAAGTATATTTCATTTTAATTGATTTCACGTATTTTGGAAAGTTATGCTGGATATATTTTTATTATTTATCTTCTGAACCAATTAAACCCAATTTAGACCTCAATTCATACATAAACAAGATATATGTAATTTATTCATAAAATATTGTTTGCACAAATATCAGTCCTTGAACTTTAATTCTTAAAACTTCCGTCGCTCTTAATCAACGCTTCAATGTACTGATTGAAACTATTCATTAATATTATAATTAATAACAGTAGGTACACATTTAAAAAGCAGTAAAATCTTACCTAAAGTTCACTATCAATTCATCCAGAAAAAACCTCACAACACAATAAAACTTTGAAAGACAAGTCCACTTTTATTGAATAGTTTTTACAGTCTATAAAACAAGCACAGACTAAACACAATTAATATAAAAAAGAAAAAGTTTTTCTTTTTTTAATTACACACAATTGGCGATGTTCAATTTTTTTTACCGAACGTAAATCGAGTTTCGAAATTGGAATCGGCGCATGGCGCAGGCCCGTTTGGAAAGAGCACGATCGTCGAGCAGACTGGAGCCCGCGGCCGGCAAAATGTTCCGCGCATGTGCACAGAACCTCTTATAATTTGATATCTCACATCACCGCCCCTGTGACATTCCGTGGTGAAATCTACTCGTAAATTATTCAATTTTATTTACTTGTTCGTACGCTTCTGTAGAATAATTTGACATAAAGTTGTGGGATTTTTTGTTTGATGAACGCTTTCAAAATCACGCATACGCGGATTGAAGCTGGGCCAGAAAGTATTTCCTAAATTATTCGCGTTTTATATCTGATTTAGTTGCCACTACCAAAATCGTTTCAGGTCTTCCTTCTAGGATTGAAGATGTAAAATAATACAATAAGGAATCCGTTACTTTCGCGAAAAGCTATCTTAAACTCTACAAGCAAATTAGTGCCAAAGTGGCTTGTTAACATGCAAGTAGCGGAATTGTATTTATAAAAGCCATTATCCAAATGTATTGAAGTAAGTGCGGGCGCAAAGAGATTGTCGCACAGTAAGCCGACTACAAATAAAGCGTCAGAACGCTGCGATCGGTTTTGGCAATGTGCCCGCGCCCCTAGCTTTATTCCGTCTCGATTCAGCCGATATGACCCCACACGCCGTAAAAACCAAAATCTACGGACATTTTTGACGGAGATCATTTGCGTGGTACTAAGCGGAATATGCCGGCTTAGACACGGCAGATTGCTGAAACTAAGCACCTTTCAACGCGACGGTTTTTATTGAAAAGTCTTTGGAGACGCTAAGCGTTAGGGATTTTTTCCGACGCATCGGGGGAGCGAGTTATGATCCAACAATTGTGAGTTTTTAATGTATTGTTGGCAGAGCGTCAAATGTTTATAGGTTGCGTCATAAATTTCATTTAGGAAGGAAAGTAAAGAACTATTTTAATTTTTGAAGCGACGTGGCCAATTTTTTGATGCATTTGTTTAAAACATTATGTTGATGCAAGTGAAATTTTATGGTAATGTTTTGCGTCTACCTAGCTATAAAGACTTGAGTGTAGCGGCCAATTCCATTGAGTTTTGTTACAATACATTTTTTCTTTAGCTCTGCAAGGCCTAATTATGATGTTGACAATGTGTGACAAACGTTTTGCAAAACCGTCTTGTCGCATATTTTATAGTTCCATCAGTCTTATGCACGTGCCAACAAAGCCGTTAGAGTTTGCCCACAATATTCATTATGCATTGCAGCCTTTCAGTTAACTTCTGCTTCCCAGTGATTCAATTGATATTCTCCTTTCAATAGTACTCTTGATTGTAAAGGAGGCCAGTAGCCTGCAGTGGGACGTACATATATGGGCTGGTGCAGATATAGAAAATGTGATTGCTCAGTAGGGAAAAGTTTTTATTGCTTAGTCGCCGATACATCTCTCGCGCTTTTTCTAGATTTATGTGTATGTCCGATTTTAGTGTTTTTTTTTGTTTCAGCCCATAAACGTCCCACTGCAGGGCACGGGCCTACTCTACAATCGAAAGCACGATTGAGAGTGGTTAGGCCATATAGTCCACCACGCTGGCCTGGTGCGGGTTGGCGGACTTACTTACCATAGAAATTCTTATAAATCGCTATGGTATGCAGGTTTCCTCATGATGTTTTCCTTCACCGTTTTTAGTGCGTGGTGATTGACTGTCAATACACACATGACTCCAAAAAGTCAGAGGTGTGCCCTGAGATTCGAACCCGCGACCATCGTGAACATTTTGGCAGCCGCGTCTAGTCCGTTTACCAACAGGCCACCACGCATTTAGTGATATGATTAAAAATATTTTTTGCCTGTTTGATTTATAGTTTCAAAAATGATAAAAGAATATTCGACGTAAGAAACGTTTACTACTAAATCATATTTACGATGCGAAAATGTGGACGCATGACTTAACCGTAAAACACCACGATTAAACTTGCATGCATGCTTGTGGAATAATCTCTACAAGAATTTCAAAGCTATACGACGTTTACCAACCCGCACTGGACTAGTGGGTAAAAAAAGCCCTAAACCACTACTTTCCTCTTTTGTATATAAACAAGGCAGCGAGTTATTATACGGGTTTGCGCACATCATGATAGTAATTTGACGGTCTGGCAAGCTCAAAAATTCCGATGCTCGTTCTCAAACTTGTAAGTTTGATTCGCATCCGATGTATTGAATTGTTATTAGCATTTAAACAGCCGGTCACATGCAGGGTATGGGTGAAAAAGCGCACTTTTAAATAGTCTGCTGTTAAAGTGTTCATATTTGCGTGTTCCAAATTGTTGGTTGTTCTTTCGTTTCATTCATTCAGCCATAAATAGTCCACAGAACATAGACCTCCTCTAATGATCTCTATTTCTATATCAACTGTTTAAAATTGTATCAACATATTTTTTTGTATTAATATTTTGCAAGATCTTTTGAATCCTTAAGCAATTCTATCACCGAGAGACCGTCTAAGGAAGTCTTTTAGCAAGACGATCGTTCTCCACAGTAACCTGAATCGTTCAGTTTCGTTTAGTTTCACAATGACTGCAAATTTTTACGTAGTATTCATTGAAAAAACATTACCAATATATTCGTAAAAAACGAATTACATATAATATAACATTCTTACAACCAAATGAGGATAGGTTCTATTGGATTCTATAGCATATCGTTACTCCTATTTATACTACATCCTAAATCGATTGTATTAAAATTTATGATTTCCTCATGCTTCGTGACTCCACTAAGTTTAGTAAACTATACTGATATTGATCTCGGCTTTGTAGGTTACTCGGCAACCATTTCAAGCGAAACTGTGTAAGTGACAAATAAAATTGAGATATTAACTAGGAGCTGGCGATAATCCAATCTACGCGGACGGAATGAAATTGATTTGCATTATTTTTTTACTTATTCATGCTCCATGAGTAAGCTATTACGAGGCGGTCGAAAAAGGTCCCAAATTCGATTAAACTTTATTGTGTTTTAGGACGTCCTAACTTTTATTCGTGTTCATATTTTTTTAAGTGCGTGGTGGCCTGTTGGTAAACGGACTAGACGCGACTGCCAACAACAACATGTTCATGGTGGTCGCGGGTTCGAATCCCAGGGCACACCTCTGACTTTTCGAAGCCATGTGTGTATTGATAGTCAATCACCACGCACTAAAACGGTGAAGGAAAACATCGTGAGGAAACCTGCATACCATAGCGAATTATAAAAAAAAAATTCTATGGTATGTAAGTCCGCCAACCCGTACCAGGCCAGCGTGGTGGACTATATGGCCTTACCACTCTCAATCGTACTTACGATTATAGAGTAGGCCCGTGCCCTGCAGTGGGACGTATATGGGCTGATACAGATAGAGATACATATTTTTTAAGTGGTAGTAGGTCTATCATATTGTGAGAGAGGCTATCACCGCAATGTCTTTGTACCAGCAAACAGCAATGTAAACGCACCGTTGTGTTCTGGTTTGAAGAACGTTGCAGCCAGAATAAATACTGAACATACTGAGACCAAATATTTTGTATCTCAGGATGGCGAGCGCAGTAGTATCTCGCCAGTCATAGCAATATTAAAAAAGGTTCACATCATACTTATTATTTTTCAAAAATGAATTTACAAATATATACAGCCTCCGTGGCGCAGTTGGTTAGATGGTAGCTGTGAAATGAGAGGCCGTGGGTTAGATCCCCATACCTAAATAAATATTTGTGTGAACCACTAGTATCTGTTTCGGGTCTGGGTGTTTGTGAGACCAAAAAGTCTCTTGTGTGTCTGATAACAAAAAACCACCATAAAAGGAAGTTACATAATATGTAATTGTATATTCTATTTAAATATTATTTAAATAGAATAAAAGTTACTATTTTACTTGTAAATAGTGACTCAATAAAAATAATAATAAGTGAAAATACTCCGTCGATTCAACGTTTATATGAATTTACAAAGCCATTGTACACTTTGCCAAAGAATAATTAAAATATTGGAACCATTTCGTCTCGTAATATGAAAACAATTAAAACCAGTGAAAAATAAGAAATCGACAATAGTAGAGACAATCAGGAACAATCCTTTGTCAAGTTTGCAGAAAAACGAGCGTTTGTTTTTATTCTTTTGTATATTATATTGCTATTACTTTGATTACTATCAAGTCGAGACTGCAGTGGCTTGATTAAAAACTTGATCAATGTTCAGTAAAATTACGTGTACTCGTAAAAAGAAATTGTAATTTGGTTTTACCTTTTGTCTATGAAAAATGACTATTTATTGACATCCATCATCCATCCATCCATCAGCCAAAGGAAGTCGACTGCTGAACATAGCCCCCCCCCCCCCCAATGATTTCCACAGAGACCTGTTGGAGGCAGCCTGCATCCAGCGACGTCCCGCGACCTTTACCAGGTCGTCTGACCATCTTGTGGGTGGACGTCCTACGCTGCGCTTTCCGCTACGTGCCCTCCACTCGAGCACTTTTATTGATAGGTGTGGCGCTATTGGTTAGACGCAGGCTGTAAAACTTAAGATTGCACTGAGACAAATAAGACAGAGAAGCTACCAGGACACCCACGTTTCGCCTTGTGTGGTCAGTCTCAAGATGGGATAGGTCGTGTCGATCGCCATATCGAGCACAAATTTCTGAGTCCAGACTGATATGAGTGATAATGAATAGCAAAATCCAGTATCACATATCCGACATATATAATTTCTCTGTTTCCGTTTCTCTCTATCATTTTTGTCTCTCTTAATCTCTTTTCTCTCTTTTTAATCTATTAAGCCACAGGAAACCCATTGCTAAATATAGATAAACCATTGCTAAACCCCTAAAGGATTTCCATAAGGCCCTATTGGGACCAGGCTTTATCCAACGACTTCCTTTAACTTTATTAGTTCAAATGAATCTAAATTAACATCATTTTTCATTAACGCTAGATTAAAGTCAAATCAAAGTAAGGCACTTATAATTTCACATTGTTCGATTATAGGCAGAAAATAAATTGCACTGCAGGTACTGTACTGTATCAGCTCATAATCGTCTCACTGCAGGGCACGAGCCTCGTCTACAATCGAGAGTATGATTGCGAGGAGTTAGGCTATATGAAAAAGGTCAAAGTATAGTATTATATTTTGAGATGTATTGTGTTATTAATTACCGCATTATGATATTACTGAATTAGGGAAGAAACCGCATCAGAAAATCAACGTATGCGAGTATGATAGGACAGATACTAAGTATCATGATAGGATGAAAAATGAAATTGTTTCTCTCAAAACGAAATCAAACCAAAGGTACACAGTATTATATGAAAAACAAAAATCTATATAAAACAAAATACCATTCGGAAAAAAGGTCTCAGCTGAAACGTGTAATCCGTATACAATAATTGTGGATAATAACAGAAAATCGAATAAAAACAATTTCGAGCAATTACACGTAAATTATTTCTCGCTCGGATACCTGCGAAGGGTTTTAGTGCGGGTAATAGAACACGAAGTTATATGAAACCCTATATAGGGACTAATAGTGTAACAAAGGGATTTAATTGTATTACATACAATATTGCATATTGACAATAATGCTCAGTCAGTTTGAAGCTATTTGGAACGGATGCCTTAGCGACTGTTTTAGAACCGAAATTTGGGGTTTTTGTCACTTCTTTAAATTCTCCATATAAGTTATAACGCCGATAATTATTATTAACAACGTCATAAAATGTTCACGTCATGTCGGGAAGGTGATAATTAGGCAATAAAGTTTTTCGACTTGCAACGTAATCAAAGTTAAGTTGTGTAAAAAGGTATATTATAGAATCTCAGGCAATATGGAAGACAAAATGCTTGGAAGCAAAATTATGCTCATTTTATTAAATTATAATAATTGACTTATAATGTTACACACTGACATGATTGTGACTTATGGCATGAACCTTTGTAATTTTAAATGTGATAAAAAAAAAGAATATATATGACAGTTCGTGTTGCTAAGGGAGTTTCTTGCGCCGTTTCTTCTTCACAAATACATCATGTTCCGAAGCGATGGTAGCAGAAAATAACGATTCAAAAGATCTTGTGAATGACTATTTGCAGAAAGAATATTTGAATTTTTGATTTTGATTTGGAATGAGTAAAGCCGCCGACTAACCGCTCAACAAACAGTTGTCGACATGTGCCGGCGGGTCAGCTTCGGTGAGTACTCTCTATAAATATAATGTACTCTGTGGTGAGTACTGCGCTTTACAACGTATGTATTTAGGCACTCTGTCACATGCACCAGTTTTAATCTAATGGAAGCTGACAAAATATTAACGTAATGGAATGAAAAAGTTTCACTCCCCGAGTTTGAACGTGTCTTTGGTTCGGATAAAATGTTAGACCAACCATTCCTTTGATAGTGAATATAACTTTCATAAACAATATGACTTAAAATTTCGAGTGTAGATTCCAACTATTAAACTTAAATATCACACATTACTTTTTCTACACATATAACTTTATCCGGACTCCAATTATTGTTATTAGCTGATTATTCCGAGGCACTAACTAATTTCATATTTTTGCGATGCAATCTGCCAGCCAACGGGACAAGCTTTGGCAATCATCTGATGATACTGGTGGTAGGTCTCTCATATGTGAGAGGCTGCCTGGGTGGGTACCACCGCAATGTCTATTTCTCCCGTCAAACAGCAGTTTAAATGCACTGTTGTGTTTCGGATTGAAGGACATTGTAGCCAGAGTAACTACTGGATATATTGAGACTAAACATCTTATGTCTCAGGATGGCGAGCGCAGTGGAATACCAAGCATTGCTTTGTAATTCAAGGTGTTGTTTGGTTTTGCTACTGTTCATGAGCGGTCGCATCGCTTACCATCAGGCGAACGGCATGCTCGTCTCGTCATTCACAGCAAAAAAAAAATGATGAAATATCTATTGCAGAGTTGGTTTAAACATCAGACTATCTGATGACGGGTAACAGCGTCATCAGCGTGAGGAACAAATACTGAACGTATATTGCCGTGGTAATCGAGAGACCAGTAAGACAAAGGGCTCATTTTGTTAAATTACTGATTTAGAATTTATGTTATACATGCTTTCTTCCTATCTAGGTTTCTTAAAACTACGAAAATTTGACGTGCATTTTCTTGAAAAAGAAAATTATTTATTCAATCCATTAATATGTTCTACATACTAAATATTTAGACTCAGTTATTTTTTATTTTCCATCCGGTTCCGAAAGCGGTTTTTACAAAAGAAAAACGGGCATGATACTCCAGTTTTGTTCTTTTCAAAATCAGTTTACGATATAAATATTATTACAAAAGCTACGATTGGTTAGATCAGAGCGGTTAATTATTATTATTTGTTCGTGTTAGATATGTTCTGTGTTTCGTTTATGTGCATTCCAAATCCGTAATTTTAAATAAAACCTGTCTTTGAATTACTGCTCTTTCGATGGCCATGATGGACTATGTCTGACAAGATTAGTGAGTTATGGCAAAAACTTTAAAAGACGACTTAAGGAATCTTATTGTCAGTAATGGACTTATAGCTGAGGGTATTTAGACTATTAGCGAAGTGTCCAATGCCCATCCAGAGTAACCAGAGTAACTATTGGACATATTGAGACTTAACATCTTATGTCTTAGGATGGCGAGCGCAGTAAAATGCCAAGCATTTTTTTTGTAATTCAAGGTATTGTTAGGTTATACCACTATTTATGAGCAGTCGTATCGCTTACCATCAGGTGAACGGCATGCTCGTCTCACCAATCAGAGAAAAAAACCTCAGAGTTGGACAGACGACCTGTATAAGGTCGTAAAGGTCAAGGTAAGGTCAGAAAGTCGCTGGATGCAGGCCGCTTCCATCAGGTCTGTATGACAATCCATGGGGGAGACCTTTACAGCAGTCGACTTCCTATGGTTGAGGGCTGAGAGAGAGAGAAAGCTACAATATTATCTATTAAATATTTACTTCTTTTTAATCGCTTTACGTGGTAATAACAGTAGTTAAGTGATTTAGTATATTAATTTAATTATGGTTCCCTATCAATTATCAGCAATTTTAAATAAATTGGCTCGTTACCCTAAATTACGATTATAATAATTAGTTTTATTAGAGTTCCTTGTTGGTAGAATGAGAAAACCCTAAAGGAACATCATACATGTGTATTCTAACAATAAAAGGATGTAATGCGATCTTGAATTACAATCGTACTTTAAAAAAATTAACCGTGGCTTTATTTTTCAAATGGTTCAAAAGTTAGTATTACTAATTCTATGATCCTTCCTAATATATAGATACCTAAGACATATGTTTTGAATAATTAAAATTAATGCATTCAATGCATCAATCTCAATCTCCTAATAACACTACAGTATATCTAGTTATAACCATACCTATAATATATAAAATAAAACATTGTAAATCAGTAGTATACCTTTTTTATTAGTTTTGCTAAAATATTTGATTGATGAAAAAATATCTCCATATTAAATGTGAATTGTTAGAATGATATTTCAAATGGAATTAATTCGAGCCCTACCGACCTCAATATTCGGTAAATGTACTCAGTGGGGACTTCGCCCGATCCCCAAATATTTCCTTATCATAAAACATTAATATCTATTCATAAAATAAGCTTTTTGTGGCGATCTGTAAAAACATGCTTCAATTAATTTCTATAGATGATTTGAATGAAAAGAAATTAATAACACTTAATAACTTTGTTGATCTAAGTTATTGCATTTCGTAATTATATTAATACTTTAATAACTACAAATATTTATATTAATATAATTGTGGAGTTGGCCGACAGTAAATATTGACTGCAAAAATGGAACTTGATTTAATTATCGTGTACTTATATAGACGGCTGGTTATTTAATTAATCTGCTGTAATTTGAAAACCAACTATATTCGTAGTAAAGGTCCGACGTGAATGCAAGCAGCTCGGCTCTTTTTATTTTTATATTATTTTACAAACGCGCAAATACTTTTTTGTTGCAACGATTGGCGAAACGAGCCTGCCATTCGCAATTCGCTGATGGTAAGCGATACGACAGCTCATGGACAGTAGCAAACTAAACAACACCAAGAATTACTAAGCAATGATCGGCGTTCTATTGGGCTTGTCATCCTGGGAAATATAATGTCAAGCCTCATAATCTCTCGTAATGACTGCGCTGCACCTGATGGGAAGCGCAAATGCCGTCCAGGCAGAGTATCAAATGGCATCAGACCGCAGTCCCATGCCTTTAAATACAATTATGCTGGCGTCCTAAAATGGTTCTTTTCTTTTTGAAGAAACTTAACAACTAAATGTGGTTAATAAGTAATTAACTGATTAAACAAAAATATGCAAAATAATTAAATAGTTTTAAAAGCGACGGTAGTGGATATGGAACACAGAAGAAAATTAAATTCAAAGGTATATGTCTCGCTACAACATTCATATTCATAGAAATTACGCATTCCGTAATTTCACACTGCAGCTCATCTATTCATAAATGTACAGCGTTATAAATTCATTGAAGATAACATTGAGGTTTTTAACGTCGAACACACTAATTTCACATAACATACAAAAATTATGACACTTTAGGTCAACTTTGAGCCCGCATTATGTCTACCACACATTATGACTAATAGAAAATATTATGACATATGGAATCCTCATACCCTCGAAAAAAACACGCTTTACCACGAAACCATCTATAAAAGCCTAAAAAGAAAATAACCTGAATAGAAAGAACACTTAACTTTGCCACGAAAATGTCTTCACAAGTCGACTTTACCCGACACATATCGCTTCAAGTAAAAACGTTAAAAATATTCGCTATTTGGTTCTACATTCCTTATTCAAAAAAATCTTTGAAATTCTGGCTCAGTTTTATACTTAAATTATTTCTTGGTGTTTTTTGTTTCATTATACCTACAGCAGGACAAATAGTGTATGTAATTCGTCTGGTTATGTCGGGAAAGGCGGAGATCCAGGAAATTGCGGGAATGTAAGTGACGTTAACAAAGAAATGATTTCTTTTATGACTTCGGATCACATTTGCGAATACAATGGCTTATACAAATTTTTTTTATCGTGTGACTGTTACGTTTTTACCTTTGTGATATTGTTTTTAAATCGGTTTTATAGTTTGTGGTGTTTTGGTGTTTATTTGTTCTTTATGTCTTTTATGTTGAATTCAATGTACTGATGGTATGAATATTGTTATCGCAAGATGTGGAGATGCTAGTCCCTCATTTGTCTGAATGCGATTGGGAAATTAAGTACTACGTTAATAATACAACATTGGTTACTTTATTGTACTGTATGCTTATTTACGTCCCACTGCAGATTACAGGCCTCCTCTACAATCGAGAACATAATTGAGAGTGGTTAGGTCATATAGTCCACTACGCTGACTTAATGCGGGTCGGCCTGAATTATTATCTTTCTGTGTATTTGTATTGTAATTCCTTTTGAAAAAGACAATATGATTATCCAACTGTTAAAATAGTGTAATGGAAAATAACACTTTACATATAACTAGGGAAGACTCCGTAAATTCAATTTGCTAATATTTCAATTTTCCCGTAATATCTTTATACCGTATATTGGAGATGAAGTAGAATCAAAAGGGCTAAATTATCTTTACATATTTATCATAATGAAAAATACTCTTATTAATAGTAATAATAGCGTGTTAAAATCGAACTACCTAATGAATGTTTACATCGTGGAATAAATAGAGTAAAATTCGTGAGTGGTAGACAGAATTAAAGGGTTACGAGAGTCCACAGACCCAGTTATTTTGTAGGTTGTAATTACAATCAATTTCTTCATAAAAAGAAATTGGGCTCAAACTCATCAAATGATCGGGGTTCATTGGACTGCGAATTAAGTGTAATTACGATTAGGTGGTTAATACCCTTTGTAAGGTCAAATTTATGTGAACGTTAAGGTGAATGTAGGTTGGAGAGGCGCAGAAATTCCTAGAATTCAAGATTAATTTCTAGTCTGCGTCTGCCTAACTGCTTAAAGCTAAAGTCTAGGGGAAATTATTTGGGTTTTGTTAATTAAAATGACGCGTATTACGTGGTAAATAATGTGCTTTAATAACGTAGAAACTAAAGTCACATATTTTATTATACAAAATACATTGATTAATTGCTAACTAAATAAATTTACTTTGAATTTATTAAGTTAACCAAATTTTTTTTTTAATTTGGCGTACATTGATGCGGCATATAAAATAATATAATATTTCAACCATGATAAGCAATGAGGCCGTATTTTACACGTCAACTTATAAATAAAATTGATAGGGACGGAAGTTTGAAAGATTTTTCATGTTATGCTGTTGTAACACCGCACTAACTAGAGGAAGTTTATTGGTTCAAAAAAGCCACGTCGCGTCTTGTAACTTTTGTTGCAACTTGTTATAATGACTTCGAAGACATGAACCGTAGCTTAGTAATAAACTTTGTGCGGTTTATATATTGTTATTTATTATTTTTTCATTGATTTTGACACTTAAGTCTTATGTAGTTCTTCTCGTTTATTTCATGTCATCTTACGAAAACCTGGAAATTATTTTTCGATTGGTATTTGCTACATTGTCAGAGTTGGGATATGGTAACAACGGAAAAGCCAAAAAACATGGACGTAGAATTAACCGTAGAATATGAATTTGATACTACGTCTATGCCAAAAAACAAGAACGAACTGACATTAAGGTACGTCGCGAAGATCAGTGACGAATCATCCATTAATAAGTCAGCATTCATAAAATTACTGTACACTTTAACGGTGTAGAATAACATCGTGATTTTTTGTGTTAAAATTTTTCGTCTGTATGATACATTTTGAAGTGCATGGTGGCCTATTGGTAAACGCATTAGATGCGGCTGCCAACACGTTCACGGTGGTCACTGGTTCAAATCTCTGGGCGCACCTGACTTTTCGGAGTCATGTGTGTAATGATATTCAATCACCACGCACTAAAACGTTAAAACATCGTGAGGAAACCTGCATACCATAGTGATTTATAAGAATTTCTATGGTATGTAAGCCGCCAACCCGCATTAGGCCAGCGTGGTGTACTATATGGCCTAACCGATCTCAATTGTACGCTCGATTGTAGAGGTGGCCCGTGCTCTGCAGTGGGACGTATATGGGCTGATGCAGATGATACATTTTATACCTCAAATGCCTGACCCGCGATAGTAAATCATGCATTATGGTTATGCATAGTCATTGTCTGGTTACAAAAATACTTGCTTGTGTCGACCAGCAACGGATAATCCTTTTTCGCTACACTCATTTACATTTCGTGAGTATCCAGTAAGGAACACTTACAATGTATTTAAAGATATTTTTAGTTAATCAAAGTAATATACAATTTTTTTATCAATATAAAGGACTATGATTTTCTTGGCATCTCTATTTTTAGTTTCATACGCCTACATTCTAATCTTCGAGAGATACCCCATTCTTATCTAAGAATTCGTCTCAAAATACGCGTGCTTTAATTAATTTCACCCACATTCCGCAGAATAAATTTAGTACTCACAGAAATGCTGGCATCGTGCAGACTTCTAGATTTACGCCTACGCAGGGAACTATTCAGGAAACTGACGGATCAGCTCGTTAGCGAACAGTTCAGGTGTTCGAAAAGTCACAAAAATATTTTGGAAAAAGCCGTCAATACATCCAGATACCTTTTTTGGGGACTGTTGATTAGCAGCTCTCTTGATATTGCAGGTTAGTTGAATATTGCTTCGAACATTGCATTTATTTCTCTAAAGTTTATATAGTACAGTAGTTATGTACAATTTAAAACTACTTTAAAATCATAAGACACATAAAAGCCCAATGTAACAAATTATACAATTACTCGTAATTGTATTAATGTACGTTGAATATTGCAGTGACAGATTTTATTGCAGTGAATGATGAAACGAACATGATGGTAAGCGATACGATCGCTCATGGACAGTAGCTCAACCAAACAACAGCATGAGTTATAAAGCAACGCTTGGCATTCCAATGCGCTCGCCATCCTGAGACATATTATGATGTTCAGCCCCATTATGTCCAGTAGTTACTCTGGCTACAATGTCTTTCAAATCGGAACACAACAGTGCACTAACACTGATATTTGGCGGGAGAAATCGATATTACGATGGTAGCTAGCCAGGTCGTCTCTTACATAATATGAGTGACCTACCAGTAACAATTTGTCGATACTCCTACGATTGTATTTTTAAACAAAAAATCTTTCTAATATTATACTTGTAAATGTATTAGCATTCCAAATCATTTACGCTAGCAGATAAAACGATTTTGTATTTCACGAGTCGTGAATATAAAATTAACTTTATTTTTCAGTTCATGTCTTGGTCGTACCTGGACTACACAGATTCGAAACTTTACCTTTAAAAATGGATCTTATATTCTTCGATGTTAATGAGGAGCCTTATTTTAAATACATTTGCGTTTATCAGGTAAAGTTACAATTTGCAAGTTAGTTGTATGGATGGAAGTTAATTTAAAATTTGCTTGATTCTATATTAGCATTATAATTAAAAATAAAGAAATGTTCACATATACGCAGTGCATTTTGTTAGGAAATAAAGATTATGAAATTGCTTAATTATTACTTTACAGTAACTTTGGATGGACAGCGTGGTTAAGATCGCCGGATGCAGGCCGCTTCCAAAAAGGTCTATGTGGCGATCCTTGAGGGAGACCTATGAGTAACAGTTGATTTCCTGTGGCCATTTAAATAGGGAGAGAGATAGAGTAACTTTGATATGAAGTATTATCCAGAAAAAAGGAGAAATGAAATATACAAAAAAATCGTTGCATAAAAATATTGTAATCCTTTGATTACGTCTCATTTACATGGAGTGAGGGTAATTGTATCTTCACCCATGTTTCCTCATCATGTTTAAGAATTTGTTCTTTTCTTCTTCTTGTCCGCTTCAGTCACAGGAAGTTCACAGCTAAACATAGGCCTTCCACAAGAATCTCCACGTCTATCTTTTGTAAGCGGCCTTAAATACATAATATATTTATTACTGACTATTAAATTATTTTTTACAGATTATCTACAAACCCGTAGTACTGGCAGCTTTCTTAGCAGTACAAACATTACTATGGGCGCTAATGAGTTTTGTTGGTAAGTTTAATTTCATATATATTTCTCTCTTCTTCCTACGGAGATCCCCTTTGTATTTCATTGAATAATAAGAGCATATATGACGCCAACAACGACCCCTTGGACATGACTTTATAAGTAGGAAATTCATTCCATCATAGTTTTCTAGCCTCAAGTAAATACTTATAGTCTCTTTTCTATACCATACCAGACGCTGAGCGGAGATATGTTTAGCTCTTGATCGTCGCTACTGGACTAATGTTTGTTTGGTCAACAAATGTTGCTTTTGGGTTTGGCCTTTGTGTGGTCGAAAACTTTCTTGTGATTTCAGTACTCATACTGCATGACAAGAAAGAGGTAAAAGTGTAGCTGGGCTATGTTTGTGGTTGAGTATCTGTATCAGTCCATATATTGTGTACATTATAATGCTGTGTACATTTCTGTGTACATTCTTTGCTTAGCAAATTAATTTTATTTTTATCATTGTGCTAGTTTTTTTCTATACTTATGTCAAATAAAATTAAAATTATATCAAATATTTGTTATGCATAGTTTATGCTATAATAATATAATTTTTTTTATCTTATCTTAGAGTATTTTAAGTAAAAGGGTACACACTATTATTTTAGGACATAATGGATTTACCACCGAAATAAGAACAAAGTTTTTTTTTTTTATAAAATTGGCTCTTTTTTTGCAACATTTTCTTAGCCTTGTGTCTGACGTCGCTTAAACTACCACTCAGCTTCGTTTTCGGTACCAGTCTTGATATACCCTGTATAATATTACATCAGACAATTAATATAACGAGTAATTACTACAGGTATTGAACACCGTTTATCTCATCATTTTGAAATACGAACCCAGAATCTATTGAGCAGTAACACGTTTAACTACGTGTTAGCATTATGGGTCTCAGTTTCAAGGACATCGTAGCTAGTGTAATTAGGCAGGCATTAAAGGGACTTAACACATAATGTCCCGAGGTGATGCTTACTAACTTGTGAGTGACGTTACTCCTATTTGACAGCCTCTGTGGCGCAGTTGATTAGACGCCGGTTATGAAACGAGAGGTCGCGGGTTCGATACCCCCACTGAAACAAATATTTGTGTGAACAAGTATTTGTTTCGGGTCTGGGTGATTGGGAGACCGAAAAATCTCTCATAGTTCCTGATACCCACGACACAAGACTCTATTGTAGTCTGGGATCAGGACATTTTTTTATTTTTTATTTATACTCTTTATTGTACATCTTAAGATACATAATAAAATACCCTATAACAGACAAAAATTTAATAGTAGTATAATGGGTGACCATATCGCATTGAGCGACTTATTTCTGGCAACCTTTGGATGAACAGGAATTGTTGGAGTAATGAATAGGGCTTGACGTGCAACAAGAGTACATTAACAAAAGAAACCAAATAATAAATAATATATATCCTAAAGTGTTTTTGGCGTCTAGTATGTAGTGCATCATTACGACGTCCCCCAGTTCCTCTTACATTTTTTACATGTCTTAATGAATAGTGCTTAGTTTTTCGATTTCCAGCTCCGTGGGGTACTGGGTGTTTTAATTTTTTAATTTATTTATGTGCATGTAATAGTTTGTTACTAATGAATTTCTCGACGCCTCGTCGTAAATAAAAATTATTACAAATTAAATTTCAACCCTATTCAAAACAATATATTTTCTATAAATATACTCAATGAGAATGAGCCCGATAGAAGTTTGAATTGGCCCCTCTACTGTCACTGCATTACAACAACCGATAGCGACTAAATATTCCACGCACGAAGGGTCTTACGGTTTTTGTCATTAGTAGACAATCCGACGGTTCTGTGCCCGACATAGATATATGTATATCTATATTGTTCATGATTTTACTGGGGATATCTGCACTCCATTTTGGACTTATATAGAATGTAGTAGGAATGTTAAAATGAAAATAATTTGAAATGAAAATAAATTACTGAATCCCTTTAAATGTTTTACATAATTTAGATTCAGTCATTTTTGTATCTACCACTTGGTTCGGAAAGCGGTTTTTACTAGAGAAGAACGGGCAAGAAACTCTAGTGTTATCTTTTTTCACAACCAGTTTAAAATTTGGTGATTATTACAAAAGTTGCAAGTGGTTTACATTAGAGCCGATCATTAATACATAATTTGTTATAGCATTTTAAAAAATAGGAACATGTCTACGTTATATTTAATATGGCTGAGTGAAGGGCAATCGAACGAACGAAGAATCAGTAATGTTGTAATAATAGGGCAATGTGCTGGGAGGTTAATAGAAACATTAAGATTTTTTTTTTTATAAGATATATTTGTAGTGAATAATGTATCTTCTTTTGGTAAATATAAAATATAAATATAAAGAGTGTGTACTGGCAAGAGACTAATCTTCTTAACTTTGCAATTCATTATCACCAATTGTAGCAAAATTAATGTAAACAGAAGGAACATTACCCTGATACCTAACAATGAAAGGGTAAATTAATGATATAAAGATAAAAAAATACAATTAACCTATTTCCAACTCGAAGTTACGATGTCACCAACAAAAAGGTATTTTTCCTCACGAAGAGCTATTTACTTTTCAGGCAGCCAATTGGACGTTTTAATATATAACTTTGAAAATATGAATGGACTCATTAAAGCCACTATGGTTGAAAGACGCTGCGGTGGAAATGAAGCTTTTAAGGAAGTATTCAAAGGTTGCGTCCTTCATCATTCCTCTATTATGAGGTATTGAATTAATTTATATGGAAAAAAATACAATTGGCACTTTCCCATTGAATTCAGCATTGTTTTCTATATACTGTACAATATTTTATTAGCCCATGTACATACGTCCCGCTGTAGGGTACCGCCTCCTCTACAATCGAGAGTACGATTGAGAGTGATTAGTCTATATGATCTACTACGCTGGCCTAATGCGGGTTGGCCGATTTTATATGCATGACTCTGAAAAGGCAGAGGTCTACCGTAAGATTCGAACCTGCGACCACCTTCAACAGGTCACCACACACCTTTCTATTTACAATATATTAAAAAATAACTCCTATTTTTTACAAAGCCGTTCAATGTTGTATATGTAATTACTTATTCCTTTTTAAGCCTTGACAAAGCCTTTATATGTCCAACTACTAAGTCCATTAAATATAAGTACTAAAACTAGCCGCCCACACTAGCCTAAAGTGGTTTGATGAATTATTTTACGTTGGTGGCCGATTTAGTGTCAGAATTTTAAACGCCTCCCCGAGTTAATTTTTGCCTATTTTTGTGTAGTTTTTGCGCAAAGTAATCTTCCTATAAATACATATATTTTTAATGCAAATAACTTACGGAATATAATGTGTTTTAGATTTTTGAAGTTGTTTCAACGAACATTCGGAGGCCAGTTGACATCAAATCTATTTCTTAACGCCTGCATCATATGTACTACTGCAGTACAAATATTTTCCGTAAGTGTATTTATTTTTTCTTTTCCTATTATTTATACTATAAGCATTGAAAAGCATTAATTATATTATTCAGTGAATAATGTTATAATATTGTTACAGTATATTTCTTTTCTTTTCCTATTATTTGGACTATGAGCATTATAAAGACCAAATACTATAATTTCAATAGATAATTTCACAATAATATATCATCAAATTCAACATAATATTCCGTATTCGAAGAAATATAGTTGTTAATGAGTTCAGCGAATCACGTGATTGTGCTGTTAAGAACAAATAATTTATTATCATATTACCAATTTTACATTTATATTTAGCAATTTCTTCACTCGTCTAAAGCGTTATATATCATCATCTTCAGCCCATCCACGTCCACTGCATAGACCTGTTCTATAGCGCGCCACTAGGCTCAATATTCAACACATCCTCACAGCGTCACTACTACCCATAATTTACTAATGTGTGACGATAATGCTATAATATGACGGGAGTGTTCTGTGAATGTGTGTGTGCGTGGTGGCCTGTGGGTAAACGGACTAGACGCGACTGCCAACATGTTCACGGTGGTCGCGGGTTCGAATCCCAGGGCACACCTCTGACTTTTCGGAGTCATGTGTGTATTGATAGTCAATCACCACGCACTAAAACGGTGAAGGAAAACATCGTGAGGAAACCTGCATACCATAGCGATTTATAAAAAAATCTATGGTATGTAAGTCCGCCAACCCGCACTAGGCCAGCGTGGTATATAGCCTAACCACTCTCAATCGTACTGTCGATTGTAGAGTAGGTCCGTACCCTGCAGTGGGACTTATATGGGCTGATACAGATACAGATACAGATCTGTGAATATGACCAAACTAGAACAAAAGCAAAAAAAACCATTAATGTCGAAATGCTTGTCATTCCACTGCGCCGGCCATCCTTAACATAAGACGTTAGATCTCAATATGTCCAGAAGTTACACTTGGTACAATATCCTTCAAACCGGAACACAACCGTGTATTTACACTACTTTTTTGGAGAAGAAAAAGAAATTGCGGTGGTGCTACCCAGATCACATATCACAGACCTACCGATACACAAGCCGTTCAATATTGTGAACTTTTTTAATATACACTGCTGGGCAAAGACTTGCCGTTTGTTCGCACTTGAACCTGTCCTCGGCGAGCTCTTGCCATTTTAGCTCGAATGCATCCAACTCGTCTTTCCACCGCATCTTTGGTCTTCCGCGTTTTCTCGAAATTAATTAATAATTTTGTTACAGATTGAGTCACCTTTAAAGAACATTACTGTCGTGACGTGGGTGTTGGCCTATCTGTCAATAATCATTTGCATGCTTTTTATAGACTGCTATATGGGAAACACTATTACAGTCAAGGTATCTAACATTTTATCAATTCTATATTCGATACGTATTTCATCAATTTCACTAATATCCACAAGCCTCTTTGTGTATTAGAGAATTTGACTTTGATATATTTTTGTAATATTATGCGTACAAACAGAATACCATTAAAATAAAATATTTCTGTCAAAACAGTATTAAAGTAGCTTGTAACATGAGGTAAATATTCTTATCTTATTTTAATTAAAAGAGTTTGTAGTGGGTACATCTTATTGTGTTTTTTATTGGAACAGTTTTTTGATCAGTTCCTAATTAGACTATGAAAACAGAAACGACGGGTATCAAAAATAAGTTACGACGATGTGTTCCTGTAGCTAACGAAATAATGAATCTATTGTCATAATAAATACGTAAATGCTAGATAAATTCCTACTAATATTTCGGATAATTATCTTCAGATAATCTTAACAATTGAGACAAAATATAGCTTATCATA
This sequence comes from Hyles euphorbiae, assembly GCA_023078785.2. NCBI lineage: Eukaryota > Metazoa > Arthropoda > Insecta > Lepidoptera > Sphingidae > Hyles > Hyles euphorbiae. The sequence goes on from CM041049.1 coordinate 7,386,334, forward strand.
TACTAGCGGTCGGGCTCGGAATCGCCCGGGTGCAGAAAAACTTTTCAAAATGAAACCCACAACGTTCAATTCCGACTATCAATTTAGAATATACAATTTAGAACAACGAATAAAATTTTACTCGTATTTGCTAGATTTTTCACTACTGCTTCCCTCTTATAGGTCATAGCGTGAAATTGTATATACTATAGCATTCCTCGATAAATGACCTTTCCAACACAAAATAAAGTATTTCAATTAGTATCAGTAGTTCCTGAGATTATAGATAACAAATAAACTCTTCAGCTTTATATAAATATTAGTATAGATATGTTCTTTAAGGGCTAATCTTACATAATATTAAGACTCTGGTCTTCTAGACAGTAACTAGCTTAGACCGCCAATTCTTGCGCTCTCTAATTGTAATTGTTAATTATGTGTCATATTTTTTTATTAAGTTGAGTACAATAAAAAGTTCTGTCAGGGTTAAGTTTGGAATAATCCTGGCAATTTCTATATTGAACCACCTACTTTTATCTCTGTCTTCAGCCACAAGAATTACACTGATTTATATATATATATATATAGGCCTTCTCCAGCGATCACACTAAACAAACCAACCAGCCTACCTCACTAAACACTTATGAGAAACAAATGAAATGAATTAATTATGCCTTTGTGTAGTTTCCACGTATTTCTCTCAGACAATGAGCTTGTACGATATAATGTTTATAGTTACGAAAGGGATCAAATTAATAATGTTGCAATATCGCGTTTAACATCTAATATCCTTCACTAAAGAGTAAGTTAAGCTGCAACATAAGCTTCTTCATATTAAGCTTATTTATCCGCTGTAGGGTATTATAATATCGAAGGATTTACCATGTAGATGTTACGTATGTAAAGGTTACACGATAATCAAACTCCATGACCAGGCTCAGACTGACTTTATTCAAATCCTCCGTTTCCTACCCACATTACATTTTATGATTGGCAGATTACAATTACCTACAATCCCTTTCTTAAAAAGAAAAGAAAAAGAACATATAAAAAATTACTTGTTGATTTGGTTAAGAAGTAATAAACATTTACATTATAAAGGCAGGTACAACTTTATAAGTCTTACGAAGCAAATAAGAACAAATACAATGTTATCATAGCCAATAATAATTCATCACAAATTAACATCATTTAGAATTATACATATAATTATACATAAGTTAATAATCCGCAATTCATTAAACTTATAAAATGTAAAATCAATAAATAAATATAATTGACACATCATTTAATAATATTTCAAATCAATAATTTTATCACCAATATACAGACAATTTACAGGAAGATATAAATAATAACGGCTACAGACAAATAGATACCTACTTAGGATTTATACAAATCTATATTTTATACATTATTCATATTACGATTAATATGATATGATTAATGAATATTATTAATTAATTAATTTAGAGATGCTAGATAATAGGACAAAATCTCACAATACTCTTACATTTTTTTTTTTATTTGATTTTTTTATCTTAATTACATAATTATAAATAATTTCACTTAAATTTATGTAGATAATTTACTTAATTTTATATATAAAATAATTTATTTTTCAATATAATTAAGCTATAAACCGATAATATGATTATTTCTGCACAATCTTTTTTATTTTATTTTATTTTATTTTTCTTATATATACTACATAAAACACATAACATATATTTTCCTCTAAAACTATATAGGCGAATCTATGGCAGCTTGCTACACACGTAGGGAGGTACGCGCTAACTCGATGCAGCAGAGTATCCCCACCGATCAGGCGGTCTCACTGTCCTGCCGGAATGAGTGCGATAATAGTTACAATTTGATACAACTGGTGGCTGTGAGTTGTTACTGGAGCCGAAGGGAACGGTAGGCGCTAAAGTCCCGACATTGCCATCTAATCCTATGTCATCATACAAAATTGGTTTTGGATCGTCGCTTCGGTGCGAATCGATTATCAAATGTTTTCTGTTACGGCGTATTATGTTACCATTATTCATTTTAATTAAATAGGATCGGAGACCTACTACGCGATAAACAGTTGCCGAGATCCAATTATCATAATACCAAACTTTAACTTTTTCTCCTACTGACAAAGGTTTTAAGGATCTAGAACCCCTATCATAATATTTTTTCTGAAGATTCTGTCGAGAGATCAATTTACGTCTTGTGTCATTAACTATCTTGGGAAAAAGTAATTTCGGCAAGCATGGAACGATACTTCGTAGTTTTCTATTGAATATTAATTCTGCAGGTGACGGTATTTCTTTGCTAATGGGAGTATTTAAGTATTCTAACAGAGACAAATTCAAATCACCTTTACTGTAAATTGTTTTTTTCATGATGTTTTTTATTGTTTGTATTGTTCGTTCTACTTGACCATTGGACTGGGGATACCGCGGAGATGACGTCACGTGTTTGAAATGCCAATCTCTCGCAAATCGCTTAAAATTATTCGATGAAAATTCGGGGCCATTGTCAGACATAACAATTTCTGGTATACCCATTCTACAAAATATGTTCTGTAGGTGATGTATTATATTTTGTGACGATAGTGAGCTCAATTGAGATACTTCCACATATTTACTAAAGTAATCTACAACTATAATATACGATTTTGATCCCAAGTGAAAAACATCTGTACCTATTTTACACCAAGGCCGGTTGGGTAATTCGTGTGGAATTAAAGGTTCTTTAATATTTTGTTTTTTATAAGTTAAGCAAGCCTGACAACGTGATAAATAATCCTCTAATTCTGAATTCATATTCGGCCAAAACATTATTTCCCGCGCCCTTAGCTTACATTTCTCTACTCCCAAATGACTTGTGTGAATTTTTTTTAGCATATCATGTCGCATACATTTTGGTATAACTACTCGAGAATTTTTCCATATGATACCAAAGTCTACTGTCAATTCATCCCTGCTGTCCCAATAGCACCTCAACATTTTTTTTTTTTTTTTTTTTTTTTTATTGCAGTGAATGGCGAGACGAGCAAGCCGTTCGCCTGATGGTAAGCGATACGACCGCTCATAAACAGTACCAACATTTCACTGCGCTCGCCATCCTGAGACATAAGATGTTAAGTCTCAATATGTCCAGTAGTTGCTCTGGCTACAATGTCCTTCAATCCGAAACACAACAGTGCATTTAAGCAGTGTTGTTTCACGGGAGAAATAGACATTGCGGTGGTACCTACCCAGATGGCCTCTCACATATGAGAGACCTACCACCAGTGCTACATGTTTGATACTTTGCATTTTTCACTAGGCCACCCTTGTTTTATCATTTTAATTAATTCCTGACATTCAATGTCCTCCTTAGTATATTTTTGTATCTCCAAAAAATGTGTATCAGTCAGCGGATTGTTCGCCGTTAACGCGCACACTTGTGCCTGCGCTTCCAGATAGTCACGGGAAGGGGACACTTCGCTCTGCGCCACCGGTGCAACTGCACGAGATAATGTGTCAGCAATGTATAGATATTTACCGGGTTTATATATTAATTTAAATGTGTACGGTTGCAATCGTAATAACATTCTTTGTAATCGCGCCGGCGCTCTGCAGAGGGGCTTGTTTATTATGCTCACTAATGGTTTGTGATCCGTTTCAATGATAACATCTGTGCGGCCGTATATGTATGTATAGAACTTCTCACAAGCAAATACGCATGCATACAATTCCTTTTCTATTTGAGCGTACGATTTTTCCGTTTTGGTTAATGATTTAGATGCATAACATACCGGCAAATTATCTTGTAATAAGCAAGCCCCCAAACCGTTCTTGCTGGCATCTACTGATATAACAACGGGTTTTTCCAAGTTATAATATTGCAATACAGGTGGCTTAACTAGACATTGCTTTAGATTTTTGAAACATTCTTCATGTTCGACAGTCCAATGCCATGCAATGTCCTTTTTTAATAATTCGCGTAAAATAAATGTTTTTTCTGAAAAATTTGGAATAAAACTACTCACATAGGTAACGAGCCCTAAAAATCTCTCGATATCTTTTGTATTATTCGGTCGTGGCATATTTTTAATTGCATTTACGTGGGAACTATCTGGGTAAATGCCATCTTTGGTTATTTTGTGACCTAAATATTTGATTTCTGTTAAACCGGTTTTGCATTTTTCCTTATTTAGCTTTATATTAATGTCTTGGCATCGTTTAAGTACTGCTCGTAGACGCTGATCGTGAATTTCTTTAGTAGGACCGTAAACTAACAAGTCATCGATAAATAGGCTAACCCCATCTAGATCATCAAAATGGCCATATAAGCGTTTGTGAAAAACTTCTGAGGCAGACGATATTCCGTAAGGCATACGTAAGAATTTAAACCTACCGAAAATTGTACTAAATGTGCAAAGATCTGTACTATTTTTATGTAACTTTAGTTGCCAAAACCCCTGCTTTGCATCTAGAGTGGTGAAATATTTTGCACCAGTTAAAGAAGCTGCAATTTCTTCAAAAGTTGGTAATTTAAAATGCTCACGTTTGATTACTCGGTTTAAATCACGTGGATCCAAACAAATACGTAAATCACCGTTTAATTTTTTTACTACTGTCATGCTATTTACCCAATCTGTTGGCCCCTCAACTTTAGATATAATACCTTCACGTTGCATTTCTAATAATTTATTTTTAATTTGTTCTTTCAAAGCGACGGGCAATTTTCTAGGCGCATGGACTACCGGCTGAGCACCCTCACATAATTTTATTTTATATTCACCGGGCAAACAGCCCATGCCTTCAAATACACTAGGAAATTCATCAAAAATAGACTTTTTGCTGTCTACAATTGTCCCTACCGCCATAAGTCTTTTTATTAATTTCAATTCTTCACATGAACTTTTACCTAGGATTGGTGTTGAATTAACATTCACAACAATGAATTTTAATAAATATGTGGTATTTTTATATATAGCCTTCAAATAACATTTGCCTAAAACCATAATTGAACTTCCGGAATAACCTTGCAATTTAATAGACGTTTTAGTAAGGTCACTTTCTTTCACATTGATTTTACCAAGACATTTGCGCGGTAAAACATTTACGTCAGCTCCAGTATCCAACTTGAAACAAATCATACGGCCGTTAATTTTTAAATCGACCAACCACTCACTACACTTATTTTTATTTTGAATGTTTACCTGATCGGTGGAGTCATCCTCTTGTACTGCATGGACATTGCCTACCCTGCACATCCTAGCGTAATGGTTCATTTTAAAACAATTATTGCACTTCTGTCCGTATGCAAAACACTGATCACGATTGTGTATACGACCACATTTATTACACACGTTCCTGCTATTAATGTCCATATTACGCGAACGGTTCCGTGGCATTTGCACATTATTTGCTTGCCTAGAGACTTGCACGCGGGCTGAAGTATAGTTGTTTTGATACAACGGCGGTCGCGAGCGCTGTGACGTTGGCTGCGAGTGCGCTTCCCGATAACGTTGTGACTGCGGATGAATATCACTGCGTTCAAAATTGCGCCTTCGATTCACCACCGATATTTGATAATTGTTTGGTACGATATTTGCACTTTGTGAAATTTGGTGCACATGATGATCACTATTTTCTTGTTTAATGTTCTGCGCATGAACACGCGACATTTCCGCTAATCTGCAAACGTCTAGAGCCTTCGGTAGGGTAATTTCAGATTCTCTCAATAATCGCTCCGCTAACGCCACATCTCTTATGCCACAAATCAATCGACTGCATACTAGATCATCACGAAGATTTGCAAATTCACAATTCGCTGCTATCTTGTTCAATTCAAATACATATTGTTCCGCGGACTCGAATTCGTGTTGATCACGTTTAAAAAATTTGTGACGTTCCACCGCCAAATTTTTCCTTGGTATGAAAAATGTATCGAATTGTTCCAATAATTCATTAACAGTTTTGCATTCTATTTTAAATAAATCGTAAACCTCACGACACTGATCGCCGATTATGTGCAACAATATATTCACTTGCACTTTGCTGTCCTTCTTCTTCAACTCGCATGCTTCATAGTACGTGTTGAAAGATTTCTTCCATTTGTCCCAATCCCTGCTTAGATTTCCGGATGTAATATTTGCCAAATTATTTTCAAACTTGAAAGGCTCTGGAGGTCGCAAAACTGATTCCATTGTGACTTAATACCGGCTGCGCCATGTAAAGGTTACACGATAATCAAACTCCATGACCAGGCTCAGACTGACTTTATTCAAATCCTCCGTTTCCTACCCACATTACATTTTATGATTGGCAGATTACAATTACCTACAACGTATGTAAGTAGATGTTACGTTATTAAATTATGCTTTTTATACAGGGAATATCAAGAGTGCTACCGAAAACGAAGCTGGGTGGTGGTTTTAGTGTCTGAAACGATGCAACTAAGTTTTGTGCAAAAAATTGTGACGGTTTTATTTTTGTATCGGTGGTAAATACTGGGTATCTCAAGACTGCTACCGAAAACGAAGCCGGGTGTAGTTTTAATGACTATAAACACAATGCAACTGAAAATTTCGCAAAGAAACACGACAATTACTTTTTAGAATTTTTTAAATATCGTCATTTTTGGGTGATAAATCCATAGTTTTTGTTAAAATAATAATTTAAACTCTTTGATAACTTAGATTTTTTATAAATAAAAGGGTATACACTATTATTTTAGGAAAAAATGTATTTAACACCCAAATATGGCCATAGGAAAAAAATTAGAAAAAAATGTCGCTTTGTTTTGCATCGTTTTCTGTTGCATTGTGTCCGAAGTCGCTTAAACTGCCACGCGGCTTCGTTTTCGGTAGCAGTCTTGATGTATATACCCTGTATATAGATTGTAAATAATGGTGTACACGCATTTATACTTAAAGACGCTATAGTACGGAAGGCTTTAAATTATTATTTTAACAAAAACTAGGATTTACAACCCAAACTCGACGATAAAAACAAAAAACGAATTTCTTTGCGAAATTTTTAGTTACATTGTGTTTGTAGTCACTAAAACTACCACCCGGCTTCGTTTTCTGTAGCAGTCTTGATATACCCGATATAAATAGGCAGACTCACCCGGAATGGTATGACTGCCTTACCTTATAGGAAATGAATAGTGAGATTGCCGATTACCCAATATCCTTATCCTCTTACTCTACTTTTTTGTAAGAGTATTTTTCCAATTTGATGGAACGGATGTTCATATTACTGTCACCTCTAACATAAACTGATCTATTTGGGCATTTGCCGGAACTTTACAAAACGAACATTTCCATGTAGGTATATGTTTATTTAATTTTAAAATGGTGATAGTATTATTTGAAGGATATTTATAATTGAATACATAAGATTACCAATATCTCCAACTGTGCTTATTATTATATTTATATTCGTTTAGCCGATTTAAATAAAATAACCACGAATCTCTTCAGGCTTCATTAGTGGAATATATTAAATGAATAATTTTAATGTTATTATTTTAACACGTAATGGTGAAATCGTGGATATTAATTATAAATCGGTATTCCCCATTAAAACAACATGGCCGATGTTTTGACGTTAAATGAATTAAATGTTGTGTCTGAACTCTGTATTTGATCGAAGTCTGAAGCATAACAATTCTGACATATGTATAAACGTTAATTGTTGTGTAACTATTTTTGGAATAATGATAATTAATTGTATTAAAATGCACAATCAAACAAATATACTCTAAAGTTGAGATGAATATTAGGTCGTCATTTGTTGGATGTCTAACCTTAAAATTCTTGTTGTCATATCATAGGAACGCAGATTTTCTCAACAGAAGCTTCTTCGCTGCTCAAGTGACCCCTAGTCTGACCTTCTGATTTTCCTGCGTGACATATTATACCTATATTGATTTTAACCACATCAATCACAAATTTATGCCAGTTAATCATCAAATACATAGGTTTTAATCCACTAAACATCAGTCCTCAATCTCAGATTTGAATTACAGATTTTCACCAACATATGTAGTAGTTACCTTCTCTATCAACTAGTTGCTGGACTATTTATTATCTTTTTTTTGCAATGCATGGTGATAAAAGCAGGCCATTCGCCTGATGGTAGCAAAACCAAATATCACCATCAATTACAAAGCTAGAATTGGGATTCCACTGCGCTCGAGACATAAGATCTAGACACAAGTCTCAATATATCATAATCAGAAGTTACGCTGGCTACAATGTCCTTCAAACCAGAAAACAACCGTGCATTAACACTGATGTTTGGGGGGAGAAATAGACATTATGATGGTTCCTACCCAGGGACTCTCACTTAAGAGATGTACCACCACTAATATCCATGAAATCTCACATGTTAGTACATAGGTTTAACCAAACATCAACCTTCAATAATTCCGTCAGAAATTCGTATTTTTCAGTGCGCCCACGTTCCAACTGCAGTAATATCTTCACCGTGGCTCGATTTACCAAAAGAACTCAAACGGAACGTAGTAATATTCATAGCGAGGACTCAGCAGCCAGTAATTATAACTGCAGCACGGCTAGTGCCCGTCTCACTGGAAACCTTCACCAAGGTAATGTTGAATGCAATTTTATTTCCATAAACGTTCTGTTTTTGTACATTCCACTTCTTTCGAGTGTAAATTATTTTTTAATCAGTTTCTACAGTTTTTTTTTCGTAATGTTATGTAAATTACGTGGCTTTAGAACGTATATTTTTAGTGTGATTAAAATTGAACTGCATTGCTTAGTTAATAAGGTTCATCATGTACATGCACCGTCTTATTCACAGACAGTTTGTGAAGCTATTTTAGTTATTTAATGTTTTGTCTTCTTCGCTCAAACTAAATTCTAAAGTCGTTCGAAAGGGACAAACATTCAATATCTAATATAGGTTTTAAAATGTCTATGAATGGGTCCGGTTATGTTTACTATAATAACGCTTCTTCGGCACGATTTAATTACTATTAACAACACTTTAATCAACATTATATAAAGTTTTATAGATCTTTTTTTTTTCTTGTATCACTTTAGTAATAAAGTTAACTTAGCCGGCCTTAGAAAATAGAGGATGAAATTTGTGAGTGAGGAGTGAACGTTTTAAGGCCGACACTACCGACACGGGAAAGCTCTGCTTGATATAGGTTGTCTGTGGGCAGTGTCACGAGACAGCCCTTTGGAAGAAATGTTTTAAGGTCAACACACTGCAGCTAAACTCTGCTTGATATAGATTTTCTGTGAGCATTGTCACGAGCTAGCCTTTTTTACCACTGCTACAATGGTCTGGGCTTGAATGTATTAATTATTATATAAATATACAATACGGATGTAAAGTCAACTACAGATATTTTTTACCATTTTACATAATACATCGTTGTCAAAAGTACAAGTTCCAACAATAGAAAGAAATGTCTGCATATCTAACAAATAAAATTCTTCGCTCAACTTCAAATCAATGCCAATTTAATTTGATCACAGCATTGACGTATTTGAAAATGGCAAAGTTTATTTTCCCCGTCTCAGCATAATGAATTTGTTGTGAAAAGTTAGCGAATGCGGTGTTTATATGACGGAATATTCGACAAATCGATTTTAAGTCTGAAATAGCGAGAAGTTTAAAATTGCTGTGTCAAAGTTTAATATCTTGCTTAGTGTATATTTACAATTAGACGGAAAACATTACAGGAAATTAGTCCTTGTGTGTAAAAGGCAAGTTTATTTTGTGTTTTCGTTTGTTCTAAGAATTTTTTTTCTTTTATTATCCATCTCGAGTAAATGCACTGAACTTACTTGATATCAGGTGCATTGCATTATAGTCACTTGATCATTCAATATAATTAAGTAGGTATTTGATTTACGAGCATAGGTCGTCTACGTACTTCTGTCGCTGAAAGCGATGTTCTTAAAATATTAGGAATGATTTTTCTCTCCATATTTTATTACAAATATCTTTATACATAGAACTTAGATTACAAGTAGAAAAGCTTGTTTTATATTGTAATAACAAATAAATACATACACCCAAAAGTATTGATGCCACTCTAAGATCTAGTCTTGTTTTGTGGGTATCAGGATCTACAAGAGACTTTTCGATCTCACAGACACAGACGCAAGACAAATACTTGTGGGCCACACAAAAAAAATGTCTCGGTGCGGGGATCGAAACCGCAGCCTCTCGTTTCACAGTCGCCACGGAGACTGTCAGACAAACATATTAACTCAAATAATGCGATAAATATTTCGCCTCACGCCAAAAAAGTCAGATAACATACGGCGCTGCACTCACGCCCGACTACTGGAACGCAACTTAAATATTATGTTGCACTTAACTACGTAAATTCCGCTTAAATGTACTGGCTAAGTGGGCCGTGCGCTTTCAAGAGCAACTTATTATATGAATGGCGTTCGAGTATTCGGGCGTCAAAGACATATAATTTCAATTAAATTGTTACGTAGAATAGATTATATTCGCAAAAATTACATTAATTAATGATTTAATTGACATTAAATTTCTAAAAAAAAATCTCTGACAGAGTTAGTCTCTGAGGCAGTTATACTTCGTAGTTCGTAGCTAAAGTTTGTAGATTTAACACAAAATGGTTCTGTCATTGTAACATCGGGACTATTTGTATTATTGTTATAGTATTTCTATATATGGCATAAATATCAATCATATTATCATAACCATACATGCCATAATATTATACATAATATGTAGTAATTCTAGTACCTATCTGTTGACGCCTAAGGCCTTGTTATATTATTATGGCTAGTCTTAACTGAAAACTGCAATTTCAAACCGCATTTCGACTATAGTTTCAGGGAATTATGAATTTATATTGGATGCTAGGAACTGCTTTTCGTATAACTATTTAAGTCTCCATTTTACTTACAGGCAGTTGCCCACAATATACATATGTAGTTATTAACTATTTTAAGTTTTAATATATTTTTTAAACACTAAGAGACCTATCAAGTTTCTTGTTTATCATATTTGAAAGTAAATAAATATCCCAATATTTTCTAAAAAAGTTGTTTAAGTAATTTACCGAAATAACGATGTTGACCCATTTTTAGAATTGCTTTTATTTTATAAATAGGCCGTATATAGCACGAAAAAAATATTTTTGCGGTAATATACAACAATTTTGAATTAAAAAAAATACGCAATAAAAATAGTTTTCAAAATTCCCGCTAAAACGTTGTGAACTTTAACGTGACTAAAATGTACATCCGTAACAGGGTCTCATGTTCTATGAAAATGAACCGAATTTGACTGATACTTTGAACTTGCTGCCCGTGCCGTGACCACAGCACGCTCCGGTTTTAAACTATTGTCATATATGAGTTAAAAAAATAAAATTAGATGGATAAGTAACATGTTGACTATGCTTATTGCAATTCTATTTACTCTATCGTAGCAAAGCATCTTATTACTCCACTGAGGTATTTATACTAGAGCGGACATCGGAAACAAAATCTTGCGTATTGTGCGTGCACACGGGAATCCAGTGAATCGAGAGAGAAGATGTATTATTGCGTAGGTTTGACAGAGATAGAAATAGAAGGAGCGTTACGGTACCGTTCATTTTGTTACAAACATTTTGTTTGCAGTGCCCCCCGATGATGATAAAAATAGTATTTCTTAAGACAATAACTCCTACAAAACCGGCTTCATCGCAATCGTAGTCAAATTACGCAAAATAGCGTTGGTAAGGTCCGTTGTTAATAGCATAGCGTATTATCTAGTTACATAAACTGCGATCAATGTTTGCATTTAGCACAATTACAGCGCGGCCTGCTGCGGTTGCTTCGTGTGCTGAGCGGTGGGGCTACGTTTGTAGCACATTGTCGGCTCACTGGCGAAAACTCGCAAGATTACTGGATCGATCATTGTTAGTTATGGAGCAAAATATTAAATTTGGGTAGGAATAATTTTAATGTATATTCAGCCAAAACATTTCTTAAAAAGCGGTAAAATAATAGTTTGTTTAGTTTCAAATTTATTTTCAATAGCAGTCACCAAATAAAATAGATAAAAATATCCCCTTAATCAAAACAAAAACCGTTCGACATCGTTCCTGGAGCAAAAGAGCCTAGAATACTGGAAGCATTTCCTCTTTGGATGGCGATGGCTACCCTCTGCGTCAGAAACCACCCAGAGCGAGAGTCCCTACCTAGTTCTCCAAGACGGCGGCCAATGTCTCTAATAAGAACTTTGGCCTCAGATCCCCAACATCCAGTTACCTCAACAGCAAAAGGTACGAAAAAGTAATCCCGTAACAAAGGAGCATATTTTGCTCGCTTTGACTCAGCAGCTATTTCAGCAGCAGCCGCGGCCGCCCTCACTGTTCTGCCCAAGTGACTCACGGCGAAGGTACTAACGCACGTGGCGTCCCAAACCATGCACTTTCCTCTGTGCCAAGGCAACAATGTGAGACCATCAGGCCTCTTGCCGTCAGTACGAACTAAGCCAGGGGGCTCAAGCAAGCATGGCACGTTTGCGGACACGAGAGCCCTACGGATAATATCGTTGAGAGCATGATGTCGTGCAAATCTACCCGAACAACGGAAACAACTCAATGCGTGATGACCGTTGGCCGCAACTATAGAGCCACAAGTGGAAGTGTGAGGCTCACAGACATTGCAACCCAAGCGCAGGGCTACGGCCACACACAGAGAGTCGTTGTCAAGAAGTGTGCCTAGGTGGGGTGACGGCAAGGCGTGCAACCATGCTCCAGATTCAGGTGCGGCGACGCTTTTCAGTCTAGCTACATCTGCACCCGCGGCCCCCTCCGAAAGTTGGTTCCGTAATCTCCTCGCTCCAACATCATCCCACAATCGCTGGCTATTAAGCAGCTTAGGTAAAACCGATCCCGGATTGCTGACCGACCAGGCATCCAAAGCGTCTGCGGCAAATGGTATATCCACCCGATCACCATTTTGGGATAAAATGCTAGTGACCAGATCCATAACGCCATTGGCCGACGCGAGAAAAGCGGGCAATGCTACATCCCGTGCACGTCTCACACCCAAACCCCCATGCCGGATCGGCAACGCCGCTTGGAGCCACTGTGCCTCGTTTAAGGAGACATTTGACAAGGTCTCCACTAACATTTTAAGGATGTTGTCAAAGTCAGAAATTTCGTCAGGGCACAGCCATGTGGGCGCAGTACGCAATAAATAAGTAATTCTTGGTACAGCGAAGCACATTCTTAATAGGACCAAAGCAACATGCCGAGAAAGGTTCTTTAACCGTAATTGAGCCGCAAGAAGGAGTTCTCCACGTTGCTTAACAGCTGTGGGAACACCCTCAGTAAATATCGGCGTTCCCAATAAGATGAAAGTATCGGCAGAGAGTTCAGTGAGACCAGGAAGAATCGCATTGAAACGAGATATAAAATGATGCGTTTTGGGGGCACAAGAGTAAAATTGGCACTTGGCAGAATTCAACTTAAGGCCCAGTTCGCTAAAACGGGGAATTAAGGACAGCAGATCGCTTTCCACTTGCTCAGGCGTCCCTCCTATGGTGCCATCATCCAAGTACCAAATATTTAAAGGAGACTTTAAATCGGAAATGATTTTCTTTGTGCTAAGGCTGAAGATAAGCGGGCCAAGAGGATCCCCCTGTTGGGCCCCTACGCAAGAGGGGATAAGATTGTCACCGTAGTAGAGGTTGGTTGGAGCGCCGTAGACCTGATAAAGGAAGGGATAAATGGCAGGCAAATTTTGCTTTACCTCCCTCAGCATCACGTCCCGTTCCAAGGTGTTAAAAGCATTTTGTAAATCCAGCTTTATAACCAACCTATTAAAGTTTGTGGTTTCTAAAGCAAAAGCGCGTGTAGCATGGATAGCTGCCTCGCACCCTAACTGGGTTCCAAAACCGACTTGCTGTGGCTGCAGATACACTGCCATCCTCTCTCTTACAGAGTAGCATGCAAACTTAGCAGTAAGTCTTCTAAACACGCTCCCCACCGCTATAGGTCGCACACCTCCCTCCCTCTTGTTCAAGGCACACAACGATCCTCCATATAGATAGGGGCACACGTCAGGATTAAGTTTCCCACTGAGTAAAAAGTTAACTAACTTCGTTAGACTTTCCAATAACCGCATTCCGCTATCACCAGCTGAGTTGGAAATGAGCTCTTTTAAATGCCCCGGACGTACCCCGTCGAGACCCGCAGCGGAACCCGTTCGGAAGGAGTGCAGAGCATGAGCCACCTCTTCGCTTTTTACTTTAAGGTGTGAGATAGAATTATCCGGCGCATCGGGAAAAGAAAGATTACGCGATGGTGGAGGATGTTTCAACCGCAGGGAGGCCAAAGTTTCCGCGCTGACCTCAGCCAACGATTCGTCAAGAGTAGCAGACGCACGGCACCTCCTAAGTCGCCCTCGTGTACCTTTGACTCTATGTATTTTTCTATGGCTTGACGGCTAAAAGGTCTTCTGCAGATAAAGGGCTCATAAGAATGGGGTAAATTTCCAGAAACTATATTAGCTTTAACTTTTTGCGTTAAATTTCCCTCTCTTGATTCTAAAGGAACCCTTAGAGCACGATAGGAAAAAGTAAGTAAATAACACCAATCATCTACACTATTTCATATTATGCAATTAGAAACTTATTATTATTTTAATAGTAATGTGTTCAAAAATATAATATGAATAGCAATATTACTAAAGTCATTTAAATTCTATGTAATTTAAAGTCAATAATTTTTATTCCAAAAGTCCTTTTCAAAATAAAATAAATTAATGGTTATTGTGTTCATTCGCTTTTTAGTAAAATTAAAAAAAAACACAAATTCTAGAAGGAGATCTACAATTTAACTGCTTTCAAATAAGCATTTAAAAATTAAGCAGTGAAGTAATTCTCCATCGAGATTCAGCGAGACTTGTCTCGCATAAATAATTTTGCGGTGCAATATGGAATATTCTTTTCATACTACCCGCGAACCGAGAGTGATATTCATACTTTGCAGATTAATTGTTATTCGTGGCGAGATTTTACGCCGTAAATAAAACTACATGCAGCGCTTTGAAACAAAGTCGACAGATTAAAAGTGAGCGGGGAAACAAAAGGTCGAAATAGGATTAAATTCGTTGCGGATTCAGAACAGCGTCGTGGAGTTTCGTGGGACTTTTAGAGTTATTACGCGAAATGAGTATGTCGACATGAGATTGCTTGTTACTGTGCACTTTATTCTCTTCATCGTGAAATCCACGCTGTATGTCCCGCGATATTCATAAAGTTCACCGCTGGCGAAGCAACTAGTTAATTTAAATAAGGAATATAATTTTTACAGGTGATTTATCATTTACCCGCAAACATTGGGATCATTTCCAAGAATATTATACATTGCATCTCCGTATAGTTATGACCGTAGCTCAGTATTACATTGTGGAATCTTTTACGATGTTTTAAGTTCAACGTATTTTATAAATGACTATTTTATAAATTAAAATGGATAATTAAATGACATCTACCCGGTAAGCCACATTTCACATGTGGCTGGAAGCCAGCGTGCAACAGTTTTAAACTGAATATATATGTACATTAATTGATTAATTAATTAGCTCTACATAGATCCTTCATTCATTAAGACATGATGGTTTACCGCTTACGTAGTCCATTGTTCAACCTTTTAATGTCACTTATCCCAGAATGTTATTATTTTAAAGGCCCCCATGAATACCTACAAAATTTTTCTTCTCAACAAGCGTTCCTTTTTAAAATTAAATGCAAATTATTAAAATAGAGGTCCAATGACACAATATAATAGTGAGACATAATCGATCTAACATTATTTTATTAGGTTATTTTAATTATTGTTTTCCTATCATTTTTACATAAATTGACAGCGTCCGTGGACCGTGGCGCAGTTGGTCAGACGCCAGCTGTAAAACCATAGGCCGCAGGTTCTATCATCTAGAGAATTGTTTGAGTTAGAGAACGTCGCTTGTCTCATGCTACGTCATAGTGACGTCACCATCATGGCCGAGAGGCGCATTACCAATTTGTGAGTCTTATACGCTTAAAACCTTTTTTTATTAAACGCATAATTGTGTTGCAGCGCCACAAAAGAGCATTTGAAATCACATTTACAATCAGCTAAAATACAAATGAAATCCGTTTGAACTGGAAAAACATTTATCAAGTGACTTAACTCCAAAGGTAGTCGCAACATGCATTATTTTGAAGAAAACAACAAATTAAACTCAATATAGAATTACAAATACATTTCTTTGAATCATTGCGAAGTTCATGTTTCCTAGATTTCTGGACGTTAATTGTTCTCGGAACGAGATCGCTTTGTTGACAGTACCGCATTTCCTTTGTGCCAAACAACCTTAACTTTGCCATCTTGGATTTAATAGTAATAAACATGATTAAATATCGTTATTGGTGTAGAAGTTGGAACTTTAGAAATTGGTATAAGCGTGATAAAAACTTTTTTTTCATAAACGAAGTCTTTTTCAACTCAATACCTATTGCCTACAACTTCATCGATCGATTAACACATAAAGAATAGTAGCCGCACGAGGAGATGCGGTGCGAGTTATGTGCCTAGTGATTATTCTAATATAAAAATGAAATTTGGAAACTAAGTATATGTTCGTAGCATAATAATAAAATTAATAGTAAAAACGAACAATACAAATTATTAATAGAATACTCATGGAACATAATATAATTTAAAAACTCAATCCGATCCCATTTTTTAAATATATTGAATATTATTAGAATTGGTCGTGTTCAGCATATGAATTTAGAATGTAATAGTTATCGAAATACACGTGTCAGTAACATACATCTGACAGTATCTAATTTGATTGTAATTCTTGTAAATAATTAAAATTCTAAGCGCGAATATAATTAGAAAATATTATGATTTAAATTATACTTAAATTTTCACGTTTTTTTTAAATTAAAAATAAACTCATTAAATTTTGTATAATGATCTTTATAAATAAATCTGAGGTATAGAATTTATTTCGTATTATATAGAAGTTTTCCTTTAATAAAGGGACAGTATTTTCGAAGTAATTGGGTCCTTTTAAACCCTTTTACCCCGGTACTGAATGAAAGGTATAGAAATTGTGCGCTCATTTTATACCTGTTTACTTCGTGTGCAGAGATATTCAAATTCGTACAGTTTGTTAGCAGTATACGCGATCATATATATGTGCGAAACATGCAGGGTAACCAAAGGCATATCCCATAAGCTCCAAGTATGGGTAAACGATGCCTTCGCCATAATCCTCGGCATTCACTAGTTGAGAGAATCTCGAATATCCAGCCATATCCACGATAACTCTGCCATGAAACTCCGACTGACCAGCAAATCAAGCTCTGCAGGTGAAAATGGATTGGCTGCTCCTCCGAAGAGGTGCAAACCTTATACCGAAACAGGCAATGGATTGGATTTCCCAAAGAAAACGTAAGCATGGCTGTCCCAAGCAAACCTGGCGACACACTGTGATCGACTAAGCCAAAAGTGTTGCCAATTCTTGGAGCGGTATCATGCTGGGAGCTCAAAACTGTGCGAGATGACAGTCGCTGTGGATGCCCTTTGCTCTATCCATACGACCTGAATGGTACATGATCATAAATCGCGAAGTACTCAAAGAAGTTTCATGATCTATATTAAATTTGTATTCCATTAATGCTGACGTCTACTAGAACAAGATTGGCCAAATTAAGTAGTTATTTCATGAAGAGCCAAAGAAGGCTGGTATTAGAATACAAAATAAAAAAGAGAAGTTAGTTACAATAAATTCGTATTTTACTATATTTATTTATTTAAAATAGGTACATCAACAGAAAACGAATCAATAGCATTACAGATATATAAGGCAAAGCATATAAAAAAGGGTCCATCCATCACCAGGGTTACATCTGTTCGAGAAATATGTATTTTGTAATGTGATAGTTCTACTGCTCTGATGTTTTTTAATTTTCTCCTATACTTACTGTACTGTATCACCCTAGATATGTCAAACTGCAGGCCATGAGGGTCTTCTACAATCAAGTCTACGATTGAGAAGGGTTAGGCCCTATACCACCTTTCTGGCCTAGTAAGTATTGGCGAAATTTACATATCATTGAAATTCTTGCAAATCACTATGATATGCAGATTTGCTCGATAGTTTGCTTCACCATTAAAGGGCGTGGTGATTGACTATCAATCCACACATGATTCCGAAGCCAGAGGTGTGCTATGGAATTTTAACCCGCGACCACCGTAAACGTAGAGTAGTGTATCCTCCGGAGGGCAATGGCAATCTCTTGCCGTAGACACATTCATCTTGCCCTTGTAGCTAGATGCAGGTCTCTTCCAACAGGTTGATGTGGAGACAATTGGGGGAGGCCTATGTTCAGCAGCGGACTTTCTGTGGGAGAAGAGAGAGAAAGTCGAAATCTGAATGAAGAAAAAACAGCATTCAGAAATCAAATACGAACTATGTATTAGTATGATACTTCAATTATTTTTTCTTACGGTCACCTTGAAGCGACGATGTTTGTCTGAGGTGTTTCCGTTCCGTTTAGTGACCTGAAAATCTGTTCATTTCACAATTACTGGCTAGACGAAGAATTCTAGTTGTAGTGTCACGTTAGTAAATTCACTTGTTCGTAAAACTTGCCATAACATATTCATTTAGTTTACTTTTTTTTTTCAAATTATAAAAAAACTCTATAATAAGATACAAATCTCGTGTCATGAGTATCAAATACGAGAGACATTTGTTCGAACAATGCCCAGAACCCAAAAAAAAACTGACGCCAAAATGGTATTGGAACCACAGCTCTTGTGGCAGGTTTCTATAATCTATCCTTAACTAGAGATTTCATAAGATATTTCGATGCATTTTATGTTTCAGTTAATAAATAAAGAGAAATATAAGATATGGTGCATATATTACAAAATATATTTGCAAGATAAACGTAAATGTCTATTTTTGGTGTTATTTTTTAATTTTGTATAAAATTTTATCGACATAGTAATACTAGCTATTCTTTCCTCGTGCTAAAGATAGCTGAAAGGCCGGCCGTTAGTTTCTTCGCCATCCTAACCCTGAAAACACACACACCTTCTAATTCCTTAATCTCTTTTCACTTCTCCTTTCCCTCACGCATACTTAAATTTTTCATCAAACCAGCAACAAAAACTCCCTGAATTCGCCATACTTTTTCACTTTGTACTGGCCACTCTTGAACGGTGCTCGTGAAATAAATTAGGACGCTGGATCCACCTCCAAGACCTTCCGTAGTTTAATCTTTGTCAATTAAGTTGCAGCATAATGTACCGTCCGTAAACAACGCTCTCAGCGAAATTTTCCAGGAAAGTGCATTTCGCTTTCATATTTTCTCTTAATATTTTTATGGAACATCCAGTATTTACGAGGCGGCTTAATGGTAATGTCTAGCGTAGGAATAAATGTAAGAAGTGCGTGGTGAATTCTTGGTAACGGATCAAACACGACTGCCAACATGTTCATGGTGGTCGTAGGTACAAATCCCAAAGAAACCTCTGATGTTCGGAGTCATGTGCGTGTTAATAATTTAGCACCATGCACTAAAACGGTGAAGGAAAAAATAGTGAGGGACCCTGCACGTCATAGCGATTTGTATGAATCTTTACGGTATGTTTAGTCCGCCTAGCCACTCTCAATTGTAGAGGAGGCCCTTGCCGTGTAGTGGTACGTGTATGAGCTGATACAGATATAAGAATTAGGTTTGTAATGATGAATAAAACAGCCAGCAAATAAAAAAATCAAAATACTAAGGGACTTTACCGTCTCACACCATCCCACACCAATCTACAAATAAAACTCCTAAAAAGGTATTATTTTTAGACTGTAGTATGAAAGAGACAGGCAAACCACGATACTATACAAACCGACCCAAAGAAATTCTTTGCTTTCAAGAATAGTCCAATTGATGTATGGATGTATTTGGCGGTGGTCTAACCATCCTTTCCTTTCAATACTTTACCTTTATTATCTTTTTTTTACTACGATCCTTAAATGTCATCAGTGTGTTAAGAGCGTATACACCTTGCGCGCAAAGTCAACTATAGGTATTTTTTCGTTAATTTCACGCACACATAAGCGACCAAAGCTGTGTGCGTAGAGCTGCCGCGTCGGCTCGCTATACAATCGGCTCAAACAACTTTGATCCGTGCGCATTACATTTAAGCCTTCTTAATAATTCAGAATTATTTGAACGTACCTTTATTTAAAATTTTAATATAAAACCCAAAAATTAAATTAAATTTAAATACATATACCAACATGTCCCTGTGCAATTGAAAAGAAGCAACAAATGTTAAATACTTGTTAATTGCCATAGTTAGCACGCAGCCAAGTGCTAAAATCTTGTTCAAACATTTTCAACTTCTAAATATGGAAACTTAAATCGCTTACGAAATATATAAAACAAGCTTGCTTAATTTGCAGTGCTCCTAGTTCGCTCCCTACTGACCTAATGTTTTAACTCCAAGCGATGAATTAATCATTAATGAGATGGAACTGGGGCGTCAACTCATTTTGCATCGCTGAACTAGCTACACCTAAAGAATGGGCTTTGTTTCATGGATTTATTGAGTATCGATTAAAGTGTTGCGAGTATTAGTTACTTCATAAATTTAAATTTAAATAATCCGTGTTCTAGAATATTAATTATAACTTTTAAAATATCGTATGCTATTTAGATATTCTGATCAATTGTTGGATTTCGATTATGAAAATAGAAAATGATAAGGTTTAGAATAGTACATCAGGGTGGCCTATTACCAGCGAACAAAATATACATGTTGATTAGCATCAAAGCAATTAAATAAAGTGGAATAAACCCTCAAGGAAAATATAACATAGCATGACTATATTTATTCCTAAAAATCGTATCATTGCCTACATAGGAAATATTGTTGTGGGCAAAAATGGAATACATAAACTCACGCCTTTTTCCCAGAAGGGGTAGCAGAGGTGCTAGGACGCCCATTTTTCGCCTTGTGTGCTCCGTTCTACGATGTAATAGGGGGCGAACCTATTACCATATCGGGCTGATACATAATTAATAGAAATATCGAATATGATTTTTTCCGACCCGGGATTCAAACTCGAAACCTCAGCTTTGTAACCGTACCGTAGTAAAACAATGCCATCGAGCAGTCTTAAATATTAGATTTTTATAATTGATATATTAAAATTGATGAAAAACTTTTAACTGGTCGACCTAACTTATTAATATTTAATTTAAATTTTATTATTTTTTACATTACTTACTTTGTTTTATTCCCATCATCACTACCTACTAAAATAGGTCTAAAAATAATCTTATATGAATTCTACGCTCACTAGATATTTTGAATTA
The DNA here is from genome assembly GCA_023078785.2 of Hyles euphorbiae. Classification (NCBI taxonomy): domain Eukaryota; kingdom Metazoa; phylum Arthropoda; class Insecta; order Lepidoptera; family Sphingidae; genus Hyles; species Hyles euphorbiae. The sequence continues at coordinate 7,407,717 of CM041049.1, forward strand.
CTTAGCAATAATCAGAATCAATTCGCCATAGCCGTGTAATCAAGCAAAACAACTTTTTACGCCTTGGCAAAAATATTACCGTCACCGAGCACCCTTGAAACTTCTTGCGAGTTATGAGATGTATATTTTTTTTATTACGCCTGCTCTGATGAAATTCGTCTGGCGTACAATTCGGCATATTGTCCCTTTGAGTTCAAAAATCTGGAGGTGTAAAAGTCATAGCGTCTTGAAAAATAAGAGAACAAATTAATCCCCGTAAAAGATCTAAAGCCTGTCTCAATAAAGAAAAGTATTTCCGCAGTTGTGGGATATGGGGAGAATATTAAATAGGTGAAGAGAAAAGGAAAAAGGGCCTATTTATTCACAACTCCCCGTTCTGAGACATTGCCCGCGTTTTTATGTCTGTCTAAGCTTTTTACGACAGTCGTTGTGAACCTACGACCATCTCTTAACAAAAAGTGCTTCCCAGATAAGCATTGCTTCTATGTAGCTCTCGGTTTATTCAGCCAATAATCACTAATGAGTTTAGTAAGCAATCTTATTTTACGTCCACTTGGAAGTTGATATCAACATGCTTGTGTGACAAAGTTTCAGTGTATTCTTTGCTTATGTGCAAAATGTTAAGTCATAGATATATTTACATGAATGCACTGCTGTACACGCTTCCTAAAACGTCGTAGGTGGTCCGCGAAGTGCTAATTTTTTTATGTGGATGGTGTTGTGGATACCGGTTGAAGCGTTGTTCAATGCTCAAATTCGTCGGTATCAGTCATCCAACTTCGAGAACGCGATTTCGGTAAGTTGGATACCCGTATACTCTACTGAATATTATGTATTTTATTGAATTATTGTTTTTTATCGTTCACGCTTCTTTATGAAGAGCATGGGTAAAGGCTATATTATATAAAAATATTATGATCAACAAAAATATTGATTATCTCTTTGAGTTTTCGAAAAGTCATTATTCATTAAAGATAGCTAAAGTATTAAAATAGACATAATATTTAAATTACGATAATGTGTTGTAAGAAAAATATTTATAGTCATTGGAAAATATAAACTATAATATAAACATGCTAAATAAACAGAATAAAATTTAAAAAAATATAATTAATTAGTATAATGTAAAGATAGGTCTTACTTTTATTGCACTACAGTAATATTTTTCATAATATTGTAATATACTACAATTAATCTTAACACTAATCATACGATGACTTGCAACAGTAACATACAATTTATTAATCCAAAACAACATAATCAGCGCGACAAAACACCGATAATATTGACTGGCTAACGCAAAGTGAATGGTTGAGTATGCAAACAATGCATTCAAACAGCTCTCAACCGGGTATAGCAAATGAGATAATAGATAGCCGGAACATCGTAATAATCGATGACGGTGTCGAATTATGAGGAATAAGCGATTCATCCATTAGTGACAAATGTTTGCTGCAATCAGAGCGGCAATGCGGCCGGAAGCTTGCAATTAATCAACACATATACCCACTTACACGCGTTATGTGGGAGTCAAACAATAGACGCGGCCGGCAGCGTGAATGCATTAAGTGCACATGTTGGATCTTTTGGACGTTTTCTTGTTGCTGTGTCTTTGGAATTTAATGGGATTGTTTACAATTAATATTTATTGCTATTTAAATGAGCTGAGCATTGTTTATGTTAAAAAATATGTATTAAATAATCGGTGTACATACATAAAAAATATACCGAAAATCTTTTTTGAAGTCGGTTAAAAATCACAGCGACATGCTTAACTAGAGAAAATATAATTAATGAGGTAATTTATAATAATTTTAGTTTGATAAATTAATTGCATATTTTGGACATAATATTCATAAATTGTGATCTATGCGGTAATTGATTTATTTTAATCAATTTCCTCCTAAAATGTTGAAGAAATCTATAACCATGACTTAAAAGAAAAATAATTTATAGAAGAAATATAACATTTTCTTTAATACAATAAAGAACTGACCGGAAGATGTAAGCGCCAATACAGCAGTTTTTTTGTCGTATTTCCTGCAGTACTGAGATTTGAAAGGCTTCTCCGGACAAAACCTGCCCAGCTGGCACAACAAAATACTTTATACAACAATTTTCAAGATATAAATTCGTACTTTCCAGGCTTAATATTCTGTAACTCTATTGAAATAGTATTCGAGAGATGGTTATCTCAAATGGCTAAAGTCGAAACACTGCGTGGATCGCTATGACGGGTTTCCCACTATTGTGTAATAGTCGGTATCCGAGCGAACACGGATACGCATCCACTAGCTTTACTGCATATGCGTCACTTCATGACCTTTTGTTCTGAAACCGAGCCTTTTGTACTTTAAGCGCATTGCACACTGAAGCCGCTGGCTTGGCGAAACAGGCCGCCGTCACAACCCGGCCTATAAGAAAGTCAAGCCGCCGACATGTTGCCAACAAAGTTTTTAGATTTACAGTTAATGAAAAAATTTTGTCGATATGTGCCGGCAGGTCAGCAGCTTCGGTGTGCAATGCGTTTTGCAGCATACGAACCTACAACATTCGCTTTTTTAAGAAATCTGAGGTACCATGTCCTGTACAAAACTCTCACAGTATATTATGTCGTTCTACGTACCATGAAATATGAAATGATGAAACACAAACAAAGACATATTTTGTTCAAATGACCTCCCATTAAAATTGAAGCAAAGCTATTGAAAAACAATTCGTATGTGAAACATGAATCAAACACGACGTTAGAATTGAAACTAAAATTTATATCTACGGTCTGAATATCAGTTGTCATCAACATTTAACATGCGCAAAATAATAAAATTTACGCCAGTTAGTCGCATAAATGATTTGAAATTCATTAAAGATCATTTCAATCGGGATAGTATAGTTTGTTCTCCTGTGTGCAATACGACTGGAATTAAATTACTGATGAAGGAAAAAATAAACCACTTTACCATTATTAATATCTTTATTAATTCTAATATACCGGGGGCCTTTTTTATATTGGAAAGTTAATTAATACGAGCGGACCAGTCTCGTATTGATCTAACACTTGGACCAAAAAGGTAATTGATACAGATGGCTTCAGATTAAGAATAGATTGATTCTTGGGACGATTGACTATAGGAACACACAGGCATAAAAACTTTCGATAATATCGTATAGCTATTGCTGCGTTTTATATCTTCTTTCTTTTCTGATATCCATCCCATGGTTGTCTGGTAGAAATTCCCTTAGAGCAATAAGACCCCCATTGGTACTTTGCTGTTTTGTTTTTTGTATAAAATAAAAGAATGAAATAAATATACTGGTTCACTCAGTCTAATTTACTGAAAGGAGATCAGTCGATTTGGTCCAACTACGGACAAGAAATTAAGTATGACTAAAAAATCAGGCGTATTTTTTTAGATTCATGTCTCTATTTATTTTTATCCTACACCGTGGGGATCAGATTTTGTGAAAAAAAAGGATATCATAAAATATTCTACCACTTTTTGCATTGTTTGCAATAATATCAGAATTGACATCTGTCAAATTCATTCAGTGTTTGTCAAATTCTATTCTTTGTGCTTGGTCCCGAAAGGAATGTGCTTTTGTGATGTTAGTTATTTTGAGTTTATTATTTACGACAACTCTTGGCTACTCTAAAAAAGATTATAATTATTATATTCCCAAAAGTAGCAGAGCTTGCACAGTGCATCTACGCAATACCTCATTGGATTTTATGACGGAAAGGCTCTATAATATTAATTATATTATTTTAGTTCTAACATGTACAAGACATGTTTACAATTATAGAGAATTCTAAAACATCAATCGATTTTAATGAGATAAATAGTATGCCAGACCACTTAGTGCGTTATTGGTTAGGACTGAACAAAAATACATGTTTTACATTGTATGTTTTGTTTATATTCAGATCGATAGCTCTCAAAATGGCCACAATGCAATAATACATTATTGTAATTGCATTGCAATCAAAAGGACAGTGGGATGCTGTGCACATGTAATGACTATTATGTGGTACCTTGGTTGGGCCAGGTACCAAAATGATACCACACCTCCTGCAAAGCACCTCGACAATGTATTGTTACTACCAGGTACATGAGCTATTATTTAGGAACAAGTTTAATTTCAAAATAGAACTTTTTTATTATAAACATGTGTTTCTTATTATCAATACCAACATTTTTACCGTCATCATTCTCGTTTTATAATGACCTACCTACTTTTGAAACGGATATTTCTACCCCCAGAAATGCTTTCTTAATCAACTTTATATCGAAAAGTATTTAACGTGTTTGTAATTATGTTATACATTTTACAATATTATTAAACGAAATTATTTACATAGTTACAGAAAATATAAAATATTGTCCAAATAAGATATATGTGAAGATAGTAGAATATGGTAGTTTTTGTAAAACTTTAAGAGGATATATCTTAAATACCCCATACCGTAGCTCAAAAAGATTATATTATATTTAAAGGATATTGAATCTTTATTATTTAATTCTAGGTCTCATTTGTGTCCGTCAAGTTTTCACTACTAGGCCCAATTTCCTTAGGAAATCGACCGATCTCCTTTCGTTGGAAAATGAATTATAAGATCTAACAACACAATTTTATACGTAACGTGTAAATTTTCTGACGAGTCTTTATGACGTCCACTATTTCCATATAACATTAGTAACATATGGTCGATGTTTTCTTTTTATTAGTAATAGAGTCAATTCAACATAACATTCTTGCTATCAATGGTTCTTATAAATCTTATATCGAATACAAACATTAAAATCCAACCATTAAACTAGCAGCCATATAAAACCGTATCCTCAATTGAAAAAGGCAGATTAGAGCACTAAAAATGACCAATCATCTAGACCGTCCACAAACAAATGAGGTCAATAGAACCGCTATCAATTAAAATTAGAGATAGATGAAAAGCGATGCGGTGGAAGGACGCGGGCTGGTTTCAACGGTTGCAGCGTCCCCGACAATTCAATTTGCGCAGCTCCCCTCACAAATACGGGGCACCGACAGGCGCAACTGGGAACGTTTCATCCTCTCCAAACTAACTCGCCTCTGTAATCTTGTATGGGGATAATCGAAACGATGGAAAAGATGGAAAGAAATGTATATTATTAATTATTTTGTAGTATATGGATTAATATTACGACATAAATACGGGGCACCGACGCGACGGTTGGAACTGGGAACATTTCATCCTATCCAAATTAACTCGCCTCTGTAATCTTATTGAGACAATGGGAATTATGGAATAAACTATTATGAAATATTTTTTTATCTAATGGTAGTAATATTATTATAAAAGCTAAGATGAGAATGTATGGAATATATCAATAATTACTTTTCTATATCGTAATACATTAAATTATTAAGGGGAACGTTTGCAAATGGATGAATGGTGTTTGTATTAATAACTCAATAATGAATTATGTAAATGAAATAAGAAGTGATTTCATAAATTCGTTTTCTTTGAAAATGCCGATAACTGTTGCACCTATTAAACTCGTAGTTACAACAGTAATTACGTCATAACCCAAAGTTTATTTCTATTTGATTTTCCTTATAAACTAATAGTCTTTGGAAATAACCGGTACAAAACTTCCAAAACAAAAAGAACACACAATCCATCTAAGTTTATTTGAAGATATAACGTGCCAACTTCCAACTAGGGGAGATGTATCAATGTCGGTGCATCCATACTCTCTGGGGAATGAAATATTTGGACAATGAGCGAAGATGGAATAGATGTCAGAAGTTCAAAAGGATTAAAACTTACACGACCATTGCGTTACTATATTCGATTGGACTGATTTGTTTCAGTATTAAGTTTATAAAATCAATTAATACTTCTGTCTTTTTTTATTTTTATTAAATGAATTAAAAAAATCGTTTCGATATAATTTAGTCTATCTCCTCCGTACCTCTTTAGGATAAAAATGTGAACAAATACTGACAGAATTCCTACGTCGAAATTTTGCGAGGAAAGAAAAATAGCGACAGCTTTATTAAGTGATTGGAAAGAAGCATCAATAAAAATATCATTTATTTATTCGGGCGCACTTATTGTGATATTCACAAATTTAATGCCATACATCAATATTGTCTCCAAAATGTGAGAAATACTTCTAAGACATAAGTCGACCAGATGCCTCCGACGTTTTAAATATCGTATAAAGTACATGGTGGCTATATACTGCAAAAACTCGACGCCATTTTGCGTGTTCATAGTGTAGTTATAGCCATAAAAAATAATACGATTTCATTGGACTTAGCACGGATCGCCTAGCTTCGGGTCGAGTTGTTACGCCTTTAGACTTTACTTGGTAGTACTCCGTTTTCAAGGATTTTAAGTTTTTTTCCGTAGAAGTTACATGTAAATTTAATATACTTAATTATGTTTGACAAAAAATATAGGAAATACCATTTACAAAAAAAAAAAAAAAACTATTTGTCCTATGTTTGCTTATTGGTATACACTTAGATACATGACTCGTCCATTGGCATACTTTGCTCACTACTTTGATCTTAATCTTATGCGGGCAATATAAAAAAATAGTCTTTAAAATCTCCCAACAACAATTAATGTAAATTACGAACAGTTTATTCTTACCAAAGAATTATTTAACACCATCATCATCACATCAAATAAGCCATCAATTGCAATCAGCAATTAGAAACTTTTTAGATTGTGTTTAGTGTTTACTCTTTTGTTTTATACATATCACACGTTCTAACCTCCGAACGTCAATTTAAGCGATTCGTTAGTAAATATCATTCACAGTTCCGCGTGAACGGTTGGCGGGCCAACCTACTGTAGGCACAGAAGGGGTCGTTTAACAAAATTGAACCGGGATTCTCCACCGGATTGTTTCGGCTCGCTGAATTAGAGTATTCGTTTGAATTATCCAGAATTTTTGTGCTCCAGTTGCGTGTCTAGTGAATAGCTTACATAATTTTGTATCTATGAAGCTTCTGAGGGTCTATTGTTTCGTTTTACTCGAATATTTTCAGCTGGTGCCGAAATTAGATGGAATGTAATGAGGTAATTCATTTTGAATTAGTTATCGACAAGTTTCTGTGCCAACAGTTTGTTCTTATAAGAATATGATAAACTATTAATTAAATAATATCTTCAGCCATAATAAAATAACATTCAAGGTCACAACATTAATAAGTTAGATTTAATCTATCCACAGCGACTTTATGTGATGAAAATGTAAATTAGGTATAAAAAATAACTTTCCTTTTTAAAACTTTTAAACAATACTAATGTCGAGTACTATTTATACACCGTTTTGATAAATCTAATCATAAAAATACACAAAAATAAACCGGCAAGTACAAAACGAACAATATTTCAGACTTTAAACAATTTGTTTACGAGTAAAACTATCACGATTAGGTAAATTATTTTAGAACATGTTTTGTAAATTATCGAGGTAATAAACGTAACTTTCATCGTTCTACGCCCGACGGCACTATCAGTCCGAGTAAATCTAATTTCAAATACAGGAGGCGCATTCAGTAAATAGTTTCCAAGAAATATGCTAAATATTTAACACCTATATTGGTTTGTTGCTTACCTACTATTATATGTTACTAGTATATACTATACATATGTATACATATATGCCAACCCGCACTAGGCCAGCGTGGTGGACTATATGGCCTAAACACTCTCAATCTCTGTCGATTGAAGAGGAAGCCCGTGCCCTGCAAGGGACGTACATGCGCTGATACAGATATAAATATATATTATGTTGTAATAATTTATAAACAAATGCCACTTTTCCAAGAAAAGGTTAGCAGATGTGCCACAAGTTTCCCCCCTTTTTATATTGTGTGTTTCGTTCATTGACGTAAAATATATGGACGGGGCGGAGAGCGAGAAAAGTGTTGTCACGAAACTGGTCTACAGACCAGTGCAGCGGTTGTGACGTCACAGCGCACCGGTCTGTAATTCGTCGTAAAAATGCCCAATTGTATCGTGCGTGGGTGCAATAAACATGACCGAAAGTTCACAAAAAAAAGATAACATTTCTTATCACCGCTAAGTAAAAATTATATAACTTTAAGTCAATAAACATTTATTTTAGCATTATTGAAAAACGATTTCATGGCCGCCATTGACGTAAAAATCCAACAGATGGCGCGATTTACACAGCCATCTTTTTGACGTACCCAATGTACTGAAGGGCCTATCCTTAGTTTTTAAATCAATGGTTTCGTTAATATCTTTAATCTTTTATATAATAGTATATAGTATATATAAGTATTTTATTTATGGCAATGATTAGCAAGACGAGCATATCGTTCACCTGATGGTAACCAACATGACCTCTTATGGACTGATGCAAAACCAAACAACACCACGAAAACAAAGTAATACTTTGCATTACACTGCGATCGCCATCCTGACACATAAAATGTTAAGTCTCAATATATCTCGTAGTTAACCTGGCTATAATGTCTTTCAGTCTAAAACACAACAGTGTATTTAGCTTATTTTATCAAAATACATGATAACACACCTGTATTAGTCAGAATTTGTATGTGTTAATTTATTACATTTTTATTTGATGTCAAAACAACTAAATTATGGGTTGCTACCATATTATTCGTATGCTTTACGTCTTTATAACTGCCACCCTTCGATCAAATATACACTAGACACACAGTTCCCTGTAAAAGTTCTGTTAAAAAGTGGCACTGATGCATGACATGAAAAAAAGTAAACAAAAAGATCACATATTCCAAATATATTAACTCAAATTCCACCTTATTCCTGGAGCTTAAAGTAGCTTTTCACATAATATTGTCTAAAGTTCTGCGACGTTTTAGAAGCAACAGTCGGTGCGTGACTGAAGACGAAAGAGTGCTTGAAGCACTCTTTTTTGGTACCATTTTCTAAGCGCTCATGTTGTATCTAGTGTATATTTGATCGAAGCTGCCACCTGTTTATACGTTCAATATAAATATGAAATCTACCTTTGTCTTCATCAATATTCAATTGTATAATTAATATTACCAATATTAATATTTATTTCGACTCTCTCAGACATCTCCCGTATGGTCTAGTGGCTAGGATACCTGGCTTTCACCCGGGAATTAAGTTTTTATAGTTTTATTTTACTTTTTCGATTTAAATTTACTAAATAATTCCTTTTGTTAATTGGCCTTTAAAATATTTTAAGCTATGGGTATGGGGCCCATAATTTTACACTAGTACGGCTCTGAACAACAATAAGCGAGGACTTATTAGTATTACACGCGAAATGTAAATTTTCCATGCAATAAATAATGCGTGCGTTTTGATGTTTGACTCGATAATGAACTGAGAAAAAGTTCAAGTGACGCTTGTGGAAGGCGACGGTATTTCTAAGAAATATACGCCTTATTACCTGCGTAATACAGTTCATTCTTGTCAGCACCAAAGCCGAACTTTTGGTTCACATTAAATCACCCTCTTGTAACCAAGAAAGAGATTCTCACCTCACGACCTGTTTGTTATTAACATTTAGTAGTTGATCGAATCTTTGCACAGTCTTATTTCTGAATTGGGTTAAATTGTTAGCATATATTGCACCTAAAGTATAATAAATTTTAAAAAGTTCTGGCTTCCTTTTTAAGAGATAAGCAAGTTAAATTTTCTATTCCATTTTTTTTAAAGGAATTAGTTTATTTAGAAGTATGTTATTATTACAACTCGCAAATCGATCACTTATAAATACACTTTTTTTTTCTTTTATTTAACATGCTTAAGAAAATATACATATAAAATTAAAATATATTTGTTAGTAGATAACACTAGAACTAAGGTTTATATTTATGATATCAGAGTTGACAATGGAGTTATAACTTATAAGACATTTATTCTGTAGTGTTATTAGGAGTTTCAGATTAATCCAAAAAATATTTTTTATTTACATTTAGATTATTAGCCAACATTTGCCTTACCTTTGCCTCAACAATTGCTTAACTAATCTGGAGAAGGCACAAATCCAAAAGAATAATATAATTATGAATTAAAAAACAATAGGGAATTTATATATCCATACATAATGCAAATATGTATAACAGAAGTACCGTGAATTATATATGTTGGTACATTCAATAATCGGATGGCTGTAATGCTGATTAATTCGTATACATATTAATAAGTTATTATTATCGTCAGGAAAATTATTTGTACGTCAATCCTTTATAAATATTACGTTATCTGCTTGGTATTTTACTGTACACAAAAGAGGGAAAATGGTTTGGTAAACTCATAGTACCTACGGTAACAAGCTTATAAAATACTCTAGCTTTTATCCCAAAAGTAGTAGGCAGATATGTTACCAGGACACCCACTTTTATGCTTTACTAGCAGCCCGGCCCAGCTTCGCCCGGGTACAAATATATTTATGTACAAAAATACGTACGTATTATACATACACACCATTCTCTTGAATCAATGTATATATTAAAATAAAACGCATCAAAATCCAAAATTCAAAATCATTGCGTAGTTTTAAAGATTTAAGCATACAAAGGGACATAGGGACATAGGAACAGAGAAAACCACTTTGTTTTATACTATGTAGTGATAACCGATGCGATTATGTTAATTATATCAATTTAATTGACATGAAAAATTTACGAAGTTATGTTTAAGGATAGTAAATTAAATATATCTTCATCTTCAGAGATTAAAGATTCAATATGAAAAAAAGTGGACTCCGAATTGAATAAGTTGAACCTAGATAGAAACGAAAACGCTAACATTACCAAAATTAAATTCAATCGCAACGAAACATATAAAAATGAACATGAATATATTTGGGGATTACGAAATCCAATGCATGTTTTTATTAAAAAAATATTCAGTCGGTGATTGCCGTGCACGTCAGTTTTATGCTTCGACGTGCAAATGCATCCAATTTGCAGTAAACTAAAAAGCAAGTGGCATAGCGTTATGATCCACGTCGATTACTATGCGTGGCGCCTTTGCAACCCGCGGCAAATGGTATTAAAACTAACTAAAACGAGCGCACGAGCAGTTTTCTTTTGTACTTTTACAGCGTTGTCTTTCATTCAAATCATAAAAGTGTTTGTTTGATATTACGCTACGGATTACTCGGCCACGTGATTCTTCTTCTAACTTTTTAGATTATTTCTGGAATGACTTCTGTTTAGTCTTTCACGTTTAATATTCATTTGTTTGACGCAATACGTCACTTTTGTTCAAACGCTCTCTTCTACTGTGTGAAGAAAATATCTTGCCTCATCGCCTTGGTCTAATCATTAAACTCTAATGTATCAATATTACTAAGTATTCACATGACCACATTATTTAAGTAGTGGTTTGCCTAGAATCACAAGATAAAGTCATCCATAGAATTCCTACCCCACTTAAGCTTATATCAATATCTTCCTGCGACCGAGTTTCAAGACTTTCATTCTCTAATCACGGTAATGAAATATTTCTCACTTCACTGGTGGTAGGTCTCTCATATATGTGAGAGGCTGCCTGGGTGGGTACCACCGCAATGTCTATTTCTCCCGTCAAGCAGCAGTTTAAATGCACTGTTGTGTTTCGGATTGAAGGACATCGTAGCCAGAGTAACTACTGGACATATTGAGACTTAACATCTTATGTCTCAGGATGGCGAGCGCAGTGGAATGCCAAGCATTGCTTTGTAATTCAAAGTGCTGTTTGGCTTTGCTACTATTCATGAGCGGTCGTATCGCTTACCATCAGGTGAACGGCATGCTCGTCTCGCTATACATTGCAATAAAAAAAAAAACTAAGAAAGGAAGTAGGAAAATGCAAATTATAAAAAGGACGCTTAAACTGCACGGTGCAACAAAATTACTCATATTAAAAAGGCAAATATATTTCTTAACAGTGCCAATAACTCAGCATTACAACCTGGCACATACGCGGGCGCAAGTGATTTTTCATTAAACCATTATGGCCGGCAATTTCACCCATCTGAAACTGTTACTAAGCATGAAATTTATTTTTTAAATATGCATTTTATCGCTGGTGTAAGGTGATTGTGCAGCAATTTAGTTCACTGTGCAGTTATTATGCGAAATTCAACGGTTCGAGCGATGAAATTATGTTTCATTAAAAGCTCGGGCGCGGAATTTCTTCCGAGGCAGTGAATACCCATTCAGTACATTCGAAATTGGTCGCATTGCGAGACTATTTCTGTTTCGATCGATATGAGAAATATACCTGCAAATATTTGCTTAGTATAAACATGTCTTATAATTATTATTATAGTTATTAGTAATTCTCGCGCCTATCTTAGTGCATAGAACATAAGTCAACACATTTATGGTTAAAAAATTCTTCTCAATTGTAACATAAGGATAAATATACAAGAATCGCACACATAGTTCTGACCACACAGGAAGGTACGTGACTTATGTCAGGGCTTCAGAAATGATAAAAGAATTGTTAGTTTCACAACGTGACCGACACGAATATTATTTTGTTCTGATCATCTTTTGCCTGTTATGGTTATTTTAATTTCATCTACAAACAGGTGAGGATCTCCAATATTATTTTTCTCATTTTATGTTGTCAGTAGGGTAAATTTACTGGTGGTAGTTATCATATGTGAGAGGCAGCCTTGGTAGATACCACCGCAATATCTATTTCTCCCGCCAAACAGCAGTCTAAATCCACTGTTGTGTTTCGGTTTGAAGGATACTGTAGCCAGATTTATTACTGAACATAATTATTGAGACTTAACATCTTATGTCTCAGGGTGGCGAGCGTAGTCTAATGCCAAGCATTGCTTTGTAATTCAAGATGTTGCTTGGAGTTGTTACTGTTCATGAGCAGTCGCAATAATCACTAGCAGGCGAACGGCAAGCTTATCCCACCATTCATTGCAATTAAAAACAAAATAAAATAGAACATACCAATTCATATACGTACCCATTGTATTAGTATCGGTAAAGTTGGTACCTAATTAACTCGAAGTTTGGGTTCCTCATCCCCTCTCATATTGGATCGTTCAGGCGAAGCGCGAAGAAGCAATTATGCTGGCTGACATAATTATAACGATCATTGGGGAATACTTTCGCATTTGCTGGTTAATATTTTCTTACAGCTTTGATAACCTCACGATATGTCGGTAAGAGCATATTTATTTGGTGCGGTAAACATTTATTTCTCATACATATTAATTATGTAATATTATCGTCAATATTATCTTCTTGAGCCACTGGAAGATTATTGCTAAGTATAAGCCTTGCTCAAAGATTTCCCTAGCGACCTTTTTTGGCGACCGATGATCATTTCTCAGTTCTAATAAACATTACCAGGTTAAACCTGATTCGGAACTTATTTGCTTGGTTCACAATAAAAGTTTTATGTTTATGAAAGCGATTTTGTCGTATCTCGAAAGAAGCAATTTTACACCAGGATCAAAAAAACATATTTAAAAAAATGAATGAGGTTATAAACTAGAAAACTTAGGAATACCATTTCTTTAATAATAATATTTTAAAATAAAACCTTAAATGAAATTCAATGCTGTATTTTTTATGATGATTAAATAATATTCAAAACGCACATACGCAGTTTTGAGAGACGACAAAATCGACACTAAAGAGTACTATATAACTGATTTAGTATTTCAATGTGAGGTTAGTCTTTTCCCCTATACATTGAAGAAGTTTTCTATGCTTTAAAAAAGTCCGCCAGTCCATTGGCCTCCGTAAAAGTAAGAACAATTAAGTTCGTCGTTTAAGAGCTGCACCCCTCATTATAAATTAAAACTCAAATGGTTTTGTTAAATTCGTTAGCGTAGCTGTTTGTGCGTCGATTGCCAAGTAAGTTTAAAATCGATTTCAACAAGAAACTATATTTGTTTGATCTGCAGAAATGTATCTTATTTTGATTTCCATTTTATACTGAGGTAGCAGTTTTTCGGATATTGGAATATACATATTATATAAATACATATAATACACATGAACCAATTATTATTTTTCAGTGAAAACTTTAGTAATATTTTTAAATTTTTGAGTCTATTTTTGTATGACGATGACCGCTACCCATGAATGCTCACAAAAAATGATAGAAATCGGTAGAAAACCAAGATTGGTAAATACGAGAGTATAATAATTATGGATATTGATTATTATGCCGCTGTCAATTTTGTCACATAAACAACGTTAAAGTTTTAGTAACATCACCAAGAAATAGTAACGTCCCAATCGAGTCGGCCTATTTGCAAGCAAATATTGTTGGATTAAAAACTAAATTAAGTATACTGTATAACTGACTGGTGTTATTGACCTGGTACTGATGAATTAAATATTGAATAGGTTTTGGTAAATTTAGAGTATCAAATGTAGTATCACACGCGCTTTGGTTCATATATTATGTATGAACGTCTATCCGTCGAATAACTTAACCAATATCGACTGTAAACTAAATTACGTCACGTACAAAAAATATTCAGTGCCAAAGTCAAAGAAATTAGATGAAATAAACCATTTGCGGGTCTCGATCTCACCCTCGCGACCTCCAGAGGTCGAATTCCATTAGGAGCGTTGAAAAATTTCGCATAAATATTCGGAATCTGGCGTGCTTACGGTACTAGAATGATAGATGATATTTACAGCTCTGTTGTGTTATTATAAAACAACAGTTAAAAACTATATTGGAGATTTTATAATACTCATTTCAAGTTAGTATTTTCAACGGTAGGGCACGATATTAAATTTTTCAAACCAAAAAACTATGTACAAAGTGTACTTGTACAAAATTAATGCATGATAAAAATATTGCTAAGGGAAATAGTTTCCGCTCCAAATTCAAATATATTTAAGAACAAACTAGACGGAAAATTATTGAAGTACAAAAATATGCGACAGCAAATTACTAATCACATAATATTACGTAAGGATTACTTTCCATCTTCCGTCACATATTACTCCTAATAGTGTATATTGAATTTCGAATTTAGTGAGCAAATAAATCAACAGTAAATCCACAATAGATGTTTATTTATTTCTTTACCCTTCATAAATAAAAGATTTTATTAGTGGACGGAATAAGTGGAATAGCATAAACTAACAACAGTTATAATAAAAACAATCATAACATAATAAAATATTGACAAGTCTATCTTACACTCTTGAGCCCTTTCAAGCTCACGAAGATCAAACAACCGATCTGTATCATTTCAAACAACACCGTGTATCTTGAAGTCGAAAAAATCCAGCAAAATACAATGATATATTTTATAAAACAGTCTCACCGTTTAATCATATTTTTATACTTTGTTACAATCTGAAGAATAAGTAAGTATCACAAGAATGGGGCTATAAAGAATATAACCACAAAATATACATTCCGTTTTACGCTACAGCAGTTGAGATATGTTTTAATTGAATTCTCCTCCGGTAGCTTTATGATGATCTAAAATTAAATTTGCTCTTCACGACTTTAACTTTTATTTAACGTGGTGACAATGAAGTTTTGCGAGGATTCCGTTTAAGTTGTATTATCTCTGAAGGATAACCTCGGTGACGCTGTTATACAGTACGATTAAAAAGCTGAGGTCTCGGGTTCGAACAGAGGTCGAGCAAAGCGATATTGGATTTTTCTATTTGGTATCAGCCCGGAGACAGGAAATCGTGTCCGAAGAGAATATAGGCTCACCCCTTGTTCCATCGTGGAACAGAACAGAATAAATGCAAAGATGAGTAGTCTAGTAGCATCCCAGTCTACCCCTTCTTGGGAGAAAGGCGTGATTTTATATATGTATGTAACTCTAATGGAAATGTAGTGCATTCATACGTTCACATATATTGCGGGGTTAGAAATGCTACATTTCACCTAGTTTATTTCCGTTGCAAGATCTGATTGGAAGTTAGCCTAACGCTTTGCCGGCCATTCTAGCCCCGGATTACTCATATGATGTTTCTCCAACAGGAAAACACATATGGAGTAATGTTTGACCTACAAAGCTATACCTTACCTATGACCTTCAGGTTTACAGTCCCTATATACGCTATCACCAAATAATGAGACGAAGACTTATTTCTATAGGATAACACGTAGGCAAGAAACACGAAGAAAAGGAACTAAAATGTTTAGAAAATATCTCAATTTATTTTTATCAGTAATCTGTTCACTACCCCAGAAGACATGCATCATGCATAATGAGGGGTGTTTTCTGAAAGCGAAAAGAGGCCATGAGTTCATGGAAGTAAATCCTTCTAATAAGGTAATCTACCTATTTACTATTTCCTACAATATTTACTCCTTTCAATTTATCTTAAAAAACCATGCGGGATATCCCAATTAAATCCAATTTACAAAGTACAACAGTTTGTTTATCCTCATTTTTTTTATTAACGTACATATTATAATAATATAGATGTAAGTATTACACGCTTATTGATAATTTAAGTATTATTTGCAAATAGTTTACTCCCTCCAATGTACGTAAGAGGCGCAAGTTCTTCAGTGTAGATCTCTCTCCACTTGGAAATCAAATCCACATCACTCGAACGAAGTGCTACTCGGCGCTCAAATGAGAAACACGCTTCCTTTAGTTCCATCTCAAGAATAAATATTGTAAAATATAGAAATATTTTTTTTTTTAACCAGCGGCCTAACCCGCCTTCGCCCTGGTGCATTATTTTTTGAGTTCAGTCCAAATCAGACGCATGGAACATCGTATACTAACTTTTTATGTTCCTTCCTGTCCCATCCTGTTACATTCCATCCAGTCCCGTTTCATACTATTCCATAACTGAAGGCATGCAATCTCGTCCTGTTATTTTCCATTTCATTCGCCCTATATTCTGTCCCAAACTATTCTTTTGATTATGAAAATGTACCAAATATAAAATTTGAATTATTTGCTCTATCCTACGGGACTACTACATTTTCGACATTAAATGTAGCCTATGTGTTACCCAGGGCATCAGTTACCTCCTAGCTCTAGCACTTATAGTCAAGATGTTGGATGTTTGGCAGCTTCTCACGCGAATACTATTCAATATAGGTTATCTCGACTATAGCGGTACTATCTTACGACGACGAAGGTTCATAAGCTAAGGGTAGGACAGTGATATTCGCCTAAACTGCCACCACTTTACATAATAAATAAATACACCCAACATTAATATACATAGTCCTCATCCCACACTAAGATCGAGTCTTGTCTTGGGCGTCAGGAACTACTAGAGACTTTTCAGTGTCACAAACCCCAAACCCAAAATAAATACCTGTGGTTCACACAAATATTTGTTTCGGCGTGGGGATCGAACGTTTAACTAACTGCGCCACGGAGTATGTCGAATATACTGTCAATTAATGGTTGAAAAGTTTCAGACATTTGTAAGTGTGTCGAGTTTTGGGTTGAATCTGTATCAACCCCGCCTCGATTGGGACAGCTTAATTATACAGACCGACGAAAGATCTCTCGTTTGTGAGTAGTCTATACAGATTGTTCAGCACACCAGATCAGGCTGTCGTGACAGCACAAAAAAAATAAAACATGAAACGAATATGCAGTAACTATTCGCTATCTGGATATGCCTGATACCGAATAATTAGTGTCTACCGAGACGAATATTGGATTAAAAAAAAAATTTTTGGTTAATGAATTACCTTATTTCATATAACTTAGGAAATACAATCAGCAATTAATTATACTGTATTTATCTTATTTCGCTGCATAAAGAAGTAACATACGCATTTACTTGTCTTCCTAAAAAAAGTCAGCATCATAAAATAGTCTCGTGCTGAACACGCTGCTGCAAAGTGCTGAAAGAAATATGTCAGCAAACTTTGTTAAATTTGGGTATTGCATTAGTTGCTTCTAGAAATGCGCCAATAGTAAACTTTCGCCGGATTTTCGGTAGCCGAATATCCGGCTATACGGCTAGAAGATTCGCCGAATATCCGGTATCCGGTATCCGACTAAACTACTATCCATTCTATCCCTACAAAAAATCCTCAAATTACCTTACACTCCATCGCCCGCAGCAATATCACAGCCGTGTACTGCGTGTACAATATCAAGTATTCCCGATATTGCGTAGTGACTAGGGGCGTCGCGCTCCGGATTAGCCGGTAGTTTGATGCCAGCCGATTTGTCAATAACACCGACACCGCGACACCCCTGTATACAGTTTGAATATTAAAATGTAGTTCAGGCACTCGTTCCATCGGCTGATGGAATTTTTTTGTTTTATTTTTTTAATTTGACCGAACGCGCTGTGCGTTGACGTGAAACGAGTGATTCTAACAAATTTGTTTTATGATGTAAAAATAGTACAGTGTTAAAATAATTAATAATTATTTAAATTTATTCTAATATCAAAAAATAACTATTTATTAAAAATTAGAAATTCAAGACATCACAAAAGGTAGGTTAATTGTCATGTCGAGGCATCAGTCAAAAACCGTTGTTCATTTTCGTCATTTTGACAACAACTTTATAATATTTTTTTACTAAAATGAAAAATATTTTATGTTTTCTTTGCAAATAAGAAATTTGGCCTGAACGCCTTGGCTCTGCCTTACCCAAGTTAATTTTTTAAATAAGAAGTAAAGTCAATTTAGACACAAATAAATACTTTGCTATATATGATGAAACAAATGTTACTAACAAAACTTGGAATTAATAAGGAACGTGGAAAATAGCAAAGTAAAACAGTAACGAGGAGAAACACATTTCAAAGTACAATTTCACTAAGACGCTCGAGTTGAGAAAGGCCACTAAGTACACTGACAGTACATTCAAATAAAATAAATACTTCTGCCACACTCAACTTTGTCACTAAGTGCACGTTTTACTCACGATAATCTAGATTTCTACTTAGCCTAGACCAGACCAAAATGGAGACTATATTCAGCTGACCGGCTGAATGAAAATTTATATAAAAATACCAAATGGAATAGTGTTTGTGTTGTGCGTAAAAACGAGGCGAGATATTGCACATGCCGTGTTATTTTTATTTAACGAATGAACTAGACTTTTTTTGAAAAACTCTACGCCCAGCTTAAAAAAATAAATTGATATATTTTCGTTTGTGATGTACTACGAGTATTAGTTATTTCAGTTACTGGCCGTTTGACTAAGTGTTTTTTTTTTGCGATTGTGCAAATGGTGTTATCATTAACACTTTGATCGTTTTGTTCCTATCAATATATTTATAAACAAGAAAAAATACCAAATATAATTTTGTCCTCCATCTGTGTCAGACAATTATTTGCGACGCTTTTGATTTAATTATGGCGAAGCAAATAATACGTAAGTCATATCAAAGATTGCCGCAACTTGAATCCCATGAAGATATGTTTTATTTAGGTACTTTAAAACATGTCACAAGCTTATTGTGAGATATTACATATACATGGCAACACTAGCACAAATATGCAAAGAAAACGAAGAAGTTGCAGGATTTCCTTTGACGAGTATCTAATACCTGAAAATTCCAGATCATTCATAGGACGGTAATACCATAATAATATTGTTTTAACTTTGTTTTAAAAATTATATAAGAATGAAGGAAGTCTTTTTCTTTCGAGCCCATGCAATTACTGTATTTCTCAACACCGCATTTGAAGTGCGGAAAACGTCAAAACGTTTATTTTAATAATAACTTAATAAATGTTAGAAATAAATATATGCATGTACTCATGTATTTTAAATATAAAGGGCACTATTATCATGAATTTTTACAATGGCATATCCTTTAAAACCATATGTGTGTCATTAAAAAAACATATACACACAATACGTATATGAATAATTTAAAAAAATAATACATACCGACATTTAATCTCAAATCTATAAATGCATTTTAATTTTAAGTTAAAAGCTACTTTTATTAGCATAAATGTAGGTTTCCATAGTTATTAAATTCCTGTGTTATGGAAGCACTGAATGTTGGAAATGCTTTCCGCCTTTCAATTACATATTACAAATGAGCAGATCTGACAAGTTGAAGAATTCCAATTTAAGACCATCATTTTTTCTATTCCAACCAGGTGGTATATAACATATGATCCGTGTAAAACGCGACAAATATTTCTAACAAAACGTTTGTCGGCACACATAAAGCGACAAACAGAATATCATTTATTTCCTTCATTTTTCCATTCCATTGAATTCAAATGTTAAAGTACTATCTGCGTATAGTTTGCGCGTATTGTTCCCGCGTACGAGTATCTGTGACCTAACATAACAATAGAGACACGCCATAGAAACCTAAAATAATAAATATATTTGTGATGTTTTCTATTTCAGCTGAGCATTTTTTTCATATTTTTTTTATTGCTATGACGAGCATACCGTTTGCCTGATAGCCATACGACCGCTTATGAACAGTAGCAAAATGAAATAACGCTTTGAATTACAAAGCAATGCTTGGCATTCCCATTCGCTCGTCATCCTGAGACATAAGATTTTAAGTCTCAATAGGTCCAGTAGTTACTCTGCAAAGAAAAAAAGAATGTTCTTTTGCAAAGAATTTACTTTTCTACTTGTATTCTTTTCAGTTTAGTTTTAGTTTTTATTTTTATATCTGTTGTTTCATCTCAACAAATAATCATCTTTCTTATTTTTGTAGGGTCTAGTTTAAACTAAAGATATAAAAATATACCATAGAGTCTGCGGTCAATGGGTCACTGTGCCATAGGAGTTAACAATGAATATATCTCTGTTTTAATTTATTCGATATACATTTTCTTGATGGCTAAATGAATTTGTGACATATTCCTAAATTTATTTACGTTTAGTAATCGAGAAAAACAAATTAATTGTAACATTTTTAATGTATTTTCACTGTCAATATAATAGTGTATAATAATACTATAATTCACCAACTTTAAGAGATATTAAGCCTCAGTAAATAAACAATTCTATTAAATGGAATATGTTATCGATAAATGTGCTTAAAGTTGATGACGTCGATCCAGGGCCGGACAGGAGACACAATAGGAATAATAAATAAATACACGATTGTCATTTATAGTCCTGAATGCTTAGTATAAGTCTTGTATAGTATCAGAAAGCTAGACTTCTAGGTCTTACAGCATTCAAACCTAATACTTAAGCTTGTGGATCGCACGATTACAATTTGTCCTGATGCCGGTAATGAATAGATACTTCTCTTTTCATATTAATTTTTCAAATTACAGCTTCAGAAATAAAATTAAGAAAACCCGTACCTAATTAAAGTATTAAGGAACAGTATAACGACAAGAGCAACCTTGAAACTTTTGAATTGAGGCCAAACGTTTGTCTCGGTTTTAAACCGCGGTTTTTCATTTCCCAGCCAGCGTGTTTACCAACCGCACCAAAATCGATATAAATATAATATAACTCGTGAACAATAAACGACAGTAGTATAGTTTGTAAACAGGAGCCGATCTCGAGGTTGCTGTGTAACTGGATGCCTCTTTGTTTGCACACATGTCCGGCTGTGTGCAGGGACGTATTGGGCCAGATTAGAGATCGGGTATCATACTTCTGTACTCATTTAAGTTTTCACGCTGTTGTTTTATGTTATAATATTATAAATAAATTTACTTGTCGATTTAGATTGTCGAGATTTCAAATTGATTATAAACTCATTTGCAAAAAAAAACGGGCACCTAAGCAATGAACCATTTCAAATATTACTATTGGTTTGTTTGATAATTATAGGTGGTTTTACTTTCACAATTTTGTAAATTAATAAACAAATAATCGTTTTCGTCAGTATTATCATAAAATTTTGATAAAATTTATGGGTTTTAATGCTAAAGTTCACTAGTAGTGTATGCTCGCTAGTAGTGCATATGCTCATGAAGTAAAAGTTAACAAAGATTTTTGTTTGTTTTTTCTTTAATAAAGTAAAAGCAGATAAATGTTTAGTATCGAGTGTGACCCCCTCTAGCTGAAATCACAGCTTGAATTCGTCTGGGTATGCTAGCGAGGATATCCCGGATACTTGCTTGCGGAATACGTTCCCACTCCGCGGTAATCACATTCTTCAGCTCTCTGATGGTCTGCGCAGCCGGTTGTACTGATCTCACGTGTCGTTTCAGAACGTCCCAGACATGCTCTATAGGATTGAGCCTAGTTCTGGAAGAAAACCATGTACCCAACCACGGGATGATAGTTTTCTTGTGAGTCGCGCATTGAGAAATCGCAAGTCTTCGTATGTGGACCTTAAGAACAATCTCGAAGAAGTAAGAAATGTACATATTAGTCTATGGACGGTCAGGAGGAGGCTTCTTGCGGCCAATATACGCAGTCATCGCCCGGCCCGCGGCCCTAAGTTACTCCGTGAGCACAGAGTTGCCAGGCTTAGGTTTGCTCGAAATTGTGAATCATGGACTCAAGAAGACTGGAATAGGGTATTGTTCTCCGATGGAGCCAGGATATCTCTGTTCGGTGAAGATCGACGTCGGCGAGTGCTACGAAGACGAGGAGAACGCTTTGCAGAGGCTTGGTTTGAAGAAATCACACCTTATGGTGGGGGCTCTGTTATATTTTGGGCAGGAATAAATTCAATGGATCGTACAGAGTTAGTCTTCATTGAAAACAGCTCACTGACTGGACATCGATACATAACGGAAGTTCTAATTCCTCATGCACAACCCGCATTGACCGCTTTAGGCGAAGACTCAATTTTTATGGACGACAACGCTCGCGCCCACCGGTCTGGCGATGTGGAAGCGTATGTGCAAGAGGTCGGCATTCGTCGTTTGGATTGGCCAGCTCGAAGTCCCGACCTCAATCCTATAGAGCATGTCTGGGACGTTCTGAAATGACGCGTGAGATCAGTACAACCGGCTCCGCAACCATCAGAGAGCTGAAGAATGTGATTACCGCGGAGTGGGAACGTATTCCGCAAGCAATTATCCGGGATATCCTCGCTAGCATACCCAGACGAATTTAAGCTGTGATTTCAGCTAGAGGGGGTCACACTCGATACTAAATATTTATCTGCTTTTACTTTATTAAAGAAAAAACAAACAAAAATCTTTGTTAACTTTTACTTCACGAGCATATGCACTACTAGCGAACATACACTACTAGTGAACTTTAATTTTATGATAATACTGACGAAAACGATTATTTGCTTATTAATTTACAAAATTGTGAAAGTAAAACTACCTATAATTATCAAACAAACCAATAGTAACATTTGAAATGGTTCATTGCTTAGGTGCCCGTTTTTTTTTGCAAATGAGTTTATATACAGTGGTTAATTAAGTTTTTTAATCGCTAAATAATAATAAATAAGTTTTAATCGCTGAGTAGAATATGGTATTTTCAATTACGTTTGACATTCATTTTCATTCCGCAAGTATAAAGAAAAAATGTCACCTCTCAAGTATAATTGATTGCCACTGAGTAAAAATTGATAAAGTTGTATATTCATTGCACGATTGTACGATCTGTAATATTGACCAGCAAGCAGTTATTATCATTTAGATAGATTTAAAACTTCACAGACTTTGAAACCCTAATTTAAAATAAATTATTATTCATACAATTTTTAGGAGACTGAACATAGATGGAAAGACTAAGTTATTAACATGTTATGCTGGTAAAATTATAAAATGTCGAGGTAGATGTTTTTAGAACGTTAATAGGTAGTCCTAGAATAAATGATTATAACTTGGTGCGTAAACGAGGAGCTTATAGTAGGAAGTAAAAAAATTACTCACTAGCAGTCTTATTCATAGTTTATGAACCTATTATAGATATCAAATGTTTTGTCTTCTTCACTTAAACTAATAATTTCAAACGTAATTACAAAGGGACAAAACATCCAATAACAAAAATAGATTTATAAGATGTTTGTGAATAAGGCTGCATGAATAAAGTGTAGTAAATAATTTCCCTCACAAAATAAATTTTAAAATAAGTCATAGAGCGCACAATGGTGGGGTGAAAACAATTTTCATCGTGACATTTCTACCCACATGTTCAGTTAAAATACTCGTATGATAAATGCACGTATCCTTTTTCGTAGTTTGCTTGTGAGAACACGAACAGCCCAGCAAGGCTTTTGGTTTAGGTACGAGTTTAAAAAGAACAGGTGTTCATTTCCCATTGTATTATATATATACTAATTTTTCTTTGTTATTAACTTGATGTTAGACAACCCGCAACCTACCTGAAAAGTTGGAATTTTAAATCCGAAAATAAGTTGTCCATTTCAATTTTAAGTAATTTGATTTAGGGCATTAAACAAACTCTCTAACTCATTTTACTAAAGGGCATTTTAAGAAAGGATTGTATATTGTAGTGTCACTTTTATAAGTTCAACAAATAGTTAATAAACCGATATTTAAATAATATCTACAAAACACCTGCATTGGTCTCATGCCACGGCAAAAGCGGAAATTTATGAAGCGTATAAATATATCCAACCATTGTACGAGAATGTTTTAAACCCTCTATGACTCATAAAATATTAAAAGATAACCGCAACATTAATTAGTCTTTCCTATTGGATATAATTTCTATGTGCCATTGAGTGAATGAGTGAGCGAGCGCACATCGAACGGTAACTCTCAAACGTATTGACCTATTTTAATGAAACTTTACACACACCTAGAGAATTCAATATAGGTGCTGTTCAATGCTGCCCACATCATAAAGTTGAATAGATTGATTTCAAAAGATTTACTTTTGTGTATGAAAGTATTTTATTTGTACATGATTTTTCATTTATTCTTCGGTAGCGTAGTTATACTACGATATGGTTACAAAGCTGAGGTTTCGAGTTCGAATCCCGGGTCGAGCAAAATAATATTGAATTTATCTATTCATTTATCAGTATCAGCCCTGAGTCAATTTGTGCCCAATATGGCGGTAGGCCCGCCCCCTATCACATCATGGGACGGAACATACCAGCCGAAATCTGGATGTCATGGTAACTGCTTAGGAAAAGGCATGAGTTAATGTATGCATGATATGATTTGTTTAAGTCTTATGTGGTCTATTAAGCCTATCTGAAAACACAAAAACAGAGTCTCATAGCACCCAAAACAAAAAATAATTAATTGTGTGTTTTAGATTTTTCTTACATTTTGTCAATGATCATTTTAAAACTTGCTTGGAAACTAACTAAACCAAGCAGACATTCAGCATAACTCGCCATTATTTTTTTGCATTCCTGATTCCTATGAACTTCAATTTCAATAAGGCCGGTAAAACATTCTGTTGTCTTAATGCAAAAGAACTAAGAGTTTTTAAGTAGCTATTGTTACTCAAAGAACTTTTCACTCGGCTGAGATAAAAACTACCGCTTGGATTCCTTTACTACACAAATCACTTAAAAGGATTTTTTTATGATCAATGTAAAAGCAACATCTCTAAATGTTTCCTGTAATTCGATCGACTTATAACGAACCGTCTTTCAAATAGTTCTGAGTCAACACAGAAGTTCATGTTAATGATTCAATAATTTTCGCTCATGCTCCCTTTTTCCCTATCGCTACGTATTAAATGCTAAGGCTATTATTTGTTGCTTTGACCCAAGACCCTCAAGTCTGGATCGGACTTTCAAAGTGAAAATCGCAAGACAAACTTGAGGAAAAATCCCGCTAACTTCCCGAAACCAATGTCATTAATAAAAAGACAATCCGCTGACTTCATGTAGCTACCAGTGGCGTGAATAAAAACACAAGAAAATATTTACATCTGAAAGTTCAAGTAAGAATTTGATTTCCAATAACAGATATAAAATGCAAAATTTCAAGTATTAATCCGGTCCTGCGTCGAAACTATCGTCTGGTCTATATGTAGCACATTTATGTTCGGACAAGACTAGGCATGAGCCGATATAACAAAACTTGGACATCGTGCTTCGATACTACGCCACAACAACGGTCTGTGGTTTTATAAACGTTTTAAATCCCGAGTTTTGGTAGACTTGGAAGTTTCAAGGTTAATTGCAGTTTTGCGAGTATAAACTTGATTAATACGACTTTAATTCGGTTGAGATTTTCTTAATCTGAGTCATAAATTAAGTAGTAAGGATAGTCTTCGTGCCGTTAGTAAAGACGACGAGAAGCCTTGCGATTGATCCCCGTATTAAGACGAGTATTCGTGTTATTAATTTATATTAACTGCTGCTTCAGGTATGGGTGTTATCGGACCAAAAATCTGTATAACTTGTTTAATATGACTTCACTTTTTTATAGACTGTCCTGTTGTATTTGTACAAACATTTCCAGATAATTCAACGCATATCGTTGCAATAAACTTGAAGACAATATTCCACGAAATAGCGGAGTCAAGCAACTTGGTGATATCATCCAGTTAGATGTGAAACAATTTCTCCAGAACAGTCCAGAAGGTTGCTTCATTAGTCATTTCGTGAAGCGCTGTGTACTCGACACTATGACATACAAGTACTTGAGCAAATAAATGGCGAGCACCCGTTCTCCACTTTATAATCTCCGCTGTTTATATTCAATAGCTTTACATAAATCCCATGAATAATAAAACGCTATCGAAGACAATCGATGTTTATATTAAATAACATTTATTTCATTTTCGAGCTAACTTGTGACGTTATTTTATTGTTTCTAGGAAATGAGCGTAGAAATATAATATAACCTTCTGAATTCTATGAATAAGAGGCAATATTGTTAATTGCTTTGGAAAATATTAAAAGGCTGAACGGGGAATGGCAAGACATTTCTAAGAAGTTTCTAAATGGTGTTAATTTTCTTTCACGAGAATCTTATTAATGTAGATAGGTTTGATTGTATATCTGTATCTTTATTAGTCCATAAAAGTCCCACTGCAGGGCACGGGCCTCATCTATAATCGAGATTGCGGTTGAGAGTTGTTAGGCCATATAATCCACCACGTTCGCCTAATGCGGCCTTTACACACCATAGAAATTCTTACAAATCGCTATGGTATGCAGGTTTCTTCGCGATGTTTTCAATCACCGTTAAAGTGCGTGGTGATTGACTGTCAATATACATATTATGACTCCGAAAAGTCAGAGGTTTGCCCTGGGATTCAAACACGCGACCACCGTGAACATGTAGACAGACGCGTCTGGTCCTTCACCAACAGGCCACCGCGAACTTTCGCATAAAATATAACATTAATAATTAACAATCACTTCGTAGCACAGTGATCCGTCTAGAACAAGCTAGGTGGACAAAAACATTTTAGTGCATATGTTGATTGCTTTAGCTACAGACATTAATATTTTAAAGGGCAATGCGTTTTAAGCGATGTGATATAGCTCTCTTTTCCATTTCGTTTATATTGCTGTAACTCATTATAGCGTATATATTGAACAAACATTGGCCAAAGGTAATTATGAAAGCCCAATAACTACATCAATGCATGGGCCAAATATCGATCTCCCATCTCACTGAACTAATGTATACGTAATAGCATTTCCGAGCCAATGATATCTAATGTGTTGGAACCTGGCTTCAATTGTATAACAGCATATTACACCCTCATTTAAGGGAATAAAAGATTACGGTTAGTATTATGACAACACTATGACGGTAGGTGCGAACAAAAGGAAATATTAACATATTCATAGTATACGCTTGGACATTGCAATTCAAAGTATTGGCAAAGAGGTGTTTGGTATTTTGAATAAGTATGCCAATGTGTTTTCATATGACAAAGAATGTTCTTTCCGTTGTATAATATGTTACGTGCGATTATAACATTTCATGTATTTCGGACTTGTGGTTTTCCAACAAAAGGAATACATTGTAAGTACTAAAACTACACACAATGGATACGTTATGCATGAGTGCTCCTTTAATCCCCAATGCCCACCTTAATACTAATATTACTAACAAATGAGCGTTCGAATTGTCAGAGTATTTTAAAAATTATTTAAGGTGCTGCAACGATTTTTATCAAAGACTAGTTTTATTTACAATCTATGTGTATATTTAATTAACAACAACGAACTTCCAGACTAATTACAAACTGCACTACAAACTGTTGTTGCTTTTTCACAGTACGAATAAGACACTAAATTCCTCGCATTATCTATTATCAATTGTTTGAGAAACTTTCAGCTTTAATTAAAATTTTATTTCGTTGTCAACGGCAGCTTAGTGCCGAGTAGTGAGACAAAGATCAGGTTGCAGAGCAAAGACCTTTATTTATCGAAGTTGTGACTACAATGTATTTATAGATAATTGTTCTTAACTTTAACAGAGAAGAAAGGGTAAAAAGTAATGGCCACGCTCTATATTTTTAACAGTAAAAAGTGTCGCTTGTTTTAACAGTACGAAAACATCAAAATATATTTCTACGGTACACACGTAATAATAGTTCAGATTCGTATATAAGAATTTAATGACATGTGAAGTCCATATCGTACTATAAACTAGGGGCTTGTAAACACCCAGATAAATGAAGGTGCGTTTTAGGCACGTACATGTTTGTAGGTCGAAATTGTAGGATTTAACAAGGGAAAGAAAATTTGTCATAATATTCAGTATTGTTTTTTTATATATTATGTATTGTTTATATAAATATAATCTTCAGAATATAGCTATACTAGCGCCCGGCCCGGCTTCGCCCGGGTACAAATAGATTTCTGTACAATAATATGTACGTATTATACCTTCCTCTTTAATCACTGTATCTATTAAAAAAACCGTTGCGTAGTTTTAAAGATTTAAGCATACAAAGAAAGCGACTTTGTTTCATACTATGTAGTGATTTTGTTAATTCATGCGTCTACTTCGTTTTCTATCGGCACCATCGAAAGGTAGACTAAAAGAGAATGCCTTAGTAATTAAATCCGTCTCTAAATGTTTTTGTATATAAAGTAAATAAATAGAAGACTAAATTAATATTATTATGACGGTATTATCCTATTCTGCTTAAAATTTCAACTGTAAAACCACTATTATTGAATCAAATATGTCAATTAAAAGAAATAAACGTAACAAAATCGAAGTTAACATGTCCTAACCAAGTCTAAGTGCACTGTTTCACGTCTAATTAAGATTTGGTAGAGAAAATCTCCACGCGAGCACAATTAACGATTGCTATCGCGTTACTGAATCCATAATAGAAAACGAACGCTCGTGGATTTAACCGTGTGTTTATTTTCACACAGTATACTTTGACCTTTCAGCTTCGATATTATGTAATTAATTGTGTTTCTGTGTTCATTGATATACAATTTTGTGTGTGGGTTTTTTATTTTAGGTCGGAATATTGTACATGATATATATATATATATATATATATATATATATATATATATATATATATATATCTTTCCACGCACTAAAACGGTGAAGGAAAAAGTCGTGAGGAAACCTGCATCCGTAGCGATTCATAAGAATTTCTATGGTATGTAAGTCTACCAATCCGCATTACGCCAGCGTAGTGGACTATATGGCTAAGCCACTCTCAATCGTACTCTCGATTGTAGAGGAGGCCCGTACCCTGCAACGTATATGAGCTGGTAAAGTAAAGTAAAAATATATATTCTTTAATTTCTGTATTTTTTTTATTTGGGCTTTTTACGTACGACGTGGCTAAGATTGTATTAAGTCACTGGATGCAGGCCACTTCCAACAGGTCTATGTGGAGATCCTTGGGGGATGCATATGTTCAGCAGTGGACTTCCTGTGACTGAGATGACGATGATGATAACGTTGAAGGTTTTCTATACACATTCATATGTTTAAAACAACTAATACATAACACTATTTTTTTTGACTAATCTTAGAGCATAATTGATCCACATTCACGTAGTATTTACTATAAAATATTTTAATGAAACAATAAATAAAAGAAAAATTCTCAGACGCAAATTATGTGTTTGTATAGAGTTATGGTTTTATATCACGTATGTAATCTTTCCGAGAGTTAGTTCGGAAAGTCAAACTCGCATGAGTAATAAACTGGCACTAATATCTAAATATTTTTAGTATTGGTGGTAGGTTTCTCATATGCGAGGGACCATCTGGGTAGATACCACGGCATTGCCTATTTTTCTCGTCAAATAGCAGTGTAAATGCACTGTTGTATCTCTGATTAAAGGATATTGTAGCTAGAGTAACTACTGAACGTATTGAGACTTAACATCTTATGTCTCAGGATGGCGAGTGCAGTGGAATTCCAAACATTGCTTTGTAATTCAAGGTGTTATTTGATTCTGCTACTATTTATGAGTGGTTACCATCAGGCGAACGGCATGCTCGTCTCGCCGTTCATTGCAAAAAAAATATTTATACAAATTATTGGATATTTCTATAATATTTAAATGCGCATTGGTTTTATTATATTAAAACTACACTATGAAATAAAACTATTATTTACGGATTTTATCGCGAATTTAGTTTAATTTTTACATTTTTAACTTCCCGACGTTTCGATTACTTTACAGCTTTCGTGGTCACGGGGCGGATCTAAGAAACCATTATAAAACTACACTATTGTGGTTTATGTCCATAACATTCATTTCGCAACAATAGGTACGACAAACAACATTGTAAATATTAAAAGAATAGAAGTCTCTCCATTTAACTATGTTGTATATTTTCAGCGACCAGTTTTAACAAGTTAAATATTCAAAACATGGAAGTTACTAGACTATAAAATACTCATTTATTATTAAAAGTTTGGTTATTTTCATAACAGTGCTTAGTTTTCGTTTTTATAATTAAAGATGTTAAACATTTACAACTAAATGAAATGTTTATTATTGCATATTCGAAAACTTAATTTTCTCGGTAACTAGGATAAAATAAGCCGGGCTTAGACTTAATCCGACAATCGTAGAGTAGGTTAAGCGGAGGGTTCCGACTAGTGCATTTTGGTAACAACGTAAAGCTGCATCTAATCATATGTTTATTTATAATCCCTAACATGCTGTTTAAAAATAACTGGTGGTCCCTTATACTCGAAAGGTTCTCTGGGTAGGTACCAATGCAATGTCCATTTCATGTTCGATAAAATTTGGATTGACGGCGCTTTTGGCAAATGGCAAAAACCGAATCTAGGATCAAAACGTTTGATTTTTTTTTGATCGTCTAAGCTGTTGTTTAATAAAAACGTGAAAATTTACCAGTTTTCTTTTTCCTCTTTTACAAGGCCCTTAATGTGTCGATCAAGACCATTGTAGTGTATATGAAAACATCTATACTGAATATGTCATAGTGATAAATAAATATGTATGTGAAAATGAAATTCAATGTAAACGAACACAGAAAATAAATAACAACATGTTATAACTACGCTTATCAGTATAAACTACAACTTAAAGTTATAAGAGGGAAAGTTATGCTGGCGTTTCGCGTGAGATAACCTGAGCGCAGGTATATAAATACTCATTAAGAAAATTAAAATGTATGGAATAATAATATTATAAGTTACAAAGAACTGATAGTCTATTCAAAGGAGTTCTTGAGTAAAGGCTTTGCAAACTAAGCGTCGGATGTCTACCCACAAAGTTAATAGAAGAACCTAGCTAAGGTTGCAAGAAGTCGCTGGATACAGGCCGTTTGTAATATAAATACAAATACAGTAACATTTATTGCTTAACAAATTTTCCTCTATTGCAGCTTACATAAATGCTCTGTTTAATATACCTCTATCGAAATCATTTAATAGGGCATATGCTAATCAGTGAATGTTCTGTCATACACAAAAAGAAAGAATTTACGAGGTGAATGGCCCATAATAACCCTCCACAATTTGACCACAACAGTATTTTGTAAACTGCAATTCCAGTATAAGCGGCAAACTTATTCCCGTATATTCTAGAGCTGGCTAATGTTAAGGGCGTGTCACACGCCGGATGTGCCGAAACGCAACACTTACCCGCCGGGTAAATACGCCCACACTAAAAGCCACCTCTTAAGGAATGAAGTGAAATCTTTTCTTAAAAATATTTTTGTGAGAAATTTGCCACATAAAGGGGTCATGTTTGGATTTGGCTTTATGCGAAATGTAAGGATAAATGAGCATTTCAACAAGCGTAGGGGATTAAAAGCGATGTCAAAATGTAGTTTCGTATAACTGTGGGTTTTCCACGGTCAAATTAATAGCTTCATGATAGATTAATGTAACTAATGAAAGTTGTAACCTTTGTATAAAAATTAAGTGTTAATGTGTGTTAATATAGAGCAAGAGACCTTTCTTTCCATCGAGCGTTATCTTGGCTGAGGTCTGGTATTATAGTCCCCATTTCTGCTTAATCTAAACCTTCACTACTTTATTCAGTTTGGTATATGGCTTCGAACATCAGCTGCTTTTAAAAAAAAATTGGCCCTCATATTGTAAAGGAGGACCTCAAGGAAGCGATATTCTAAATGACTTCGAAGCCCGGGCTGAGCTGCTAACCAGAACGAAATTTCAGTTGGAAATAGATCTTAGGAGAGAAAGTCTGAAAATATAAAAATATGGCTGGTAAAGCTGTAGACACCAACATTAAATTTTCATATAAGAAATGGAGAAAACTCGCACTGTATAATGTTATTTAAAAAACTCTACTCGAAAACAAAATATGAAATAACAGCACGAATACAGTAGCGCCTGATAAATAAATATTTAAAGTACTTTCATTTAAAGACAATAATCGCCATATTTAGAGATTCACAAATAAAAAGAGACCGCTACATGAATTATTCTATGACAAAGCATAACAAAATAATGTAACAATTATCCCTCCATAAATTAAGTGACGGACTTATTATGCGTAGACACGTCGGCGATTTTGTTGTGTGCCCACATCTTGTATAAATCAAATTTAAGAGGGGTTCGCACTGTTTAATTATTAAACCGTGAAGCGTTTATGTGTCGGGAAACAGATATAAACGACTTTTACAGCGGAAAATCTTGTCAGATTGAATCTTTATTTTGTTATTGAAATATAATATTTTAACATTTCTGTAGTATCGATATTAACGCTAATATAATATGTAGCTGAGAAGTGATTTTCTTTATTTGAACGCACTTAACTTAGGAATTTCTTTATCGAATTGAAATCGATAGTCTATGTTTAAATTAAGATTTTTATCCCAGAAAAACTGTTTTCACACGAGTTACACCGGTTGCAATATATACAGGAATTGACCAAACATCAATAATAATCAATCATCACACATATGTAATCACAAAAAAGGAATAAATAGAGAAATGTGTTTCATTTCCATCTAAAATGATGCCGCATCAATTATTTACCGAAATAGGCTTGGTTCTGATCATTGCTTAGTTAGCAATACACAATTATTGCCCGAACGAACAATACAATTATAGCAGTAATATCGTTTTGAATATCACAAACATATTACCAATCTATAATATAACTACAAATATTTAGGATATCACCCTTTTGAACAACGATTTGATCCTTCGAGCCAGATCTCTCTACAAACTTTGACTCTAATAACAAAGGAGGTGATATCGATATTATGACAGGAGTATTCAAAATCGTGTGGTAATCTGACACTTACGAATAGTTCGGCATTTACGACTAGGCTTAGACAAGCTGTCTTTTAAGTTGTATAAAGTTGGTAACAAGCGTTTGCTTAGCGCTGGTTTGTAACTAGGCGACGTAGGAAACTTCTAATCTAAACGTGTTGTGTATCGATAAGATTATTATGTAAGTGTTTGAGTTAGTGTAACTAATTTACACATCGTCTATATATGTCTTGCTATCGATAAGGTATTGTAGTCGTTCGAAGCTGGACTGTATTCTTTATAAGGTTTTGTTAAGATATTGATTTTTGTTTTATCAATTTCTTTTATCATACGTTGCATGCACTGCCACTGCCTCGATAGCGTAGTTGTACTAAGGTACGGTTACAAAGCTGAGGCCTTGGGTTCGAATCCCGGGTTGGGTAAAGTGATATTGGATTTTTCTATTCATTATCAGCCCAGAGTCAGTTTGTGCCTGATATAGCGAAAGGCTCGCTACCTATCACATCATGGGATGGAAGATACAAGGTGAAATTTGAGTGTCCTGGAACCTCTGCCTAACCCATTACATCAAAAGTCAGACATGCCAGTGACATAACACTCCAGGATTAAAAAAATAATAAAATATATTTTTATAGGATTGTAGATTTTCAGCTTAAAATACCCACAAATCCATTCCACCGAAGCGCCTCAATTTGGCAATCATGATGGTTTTAACAAAAAACGGAATACAATACAAGACCGATAAATTTTCAAGTTGGCAATAAAAGCTGACAGAGTGGCCGGTATGCGGATGAGATAAAAAAATAAAGCTATACTAACATACTGATAAAATAGTGAAATGATATATATGATAGCAATTCCACGTTAATTTTATCGTCATGATTACTACTCGTAATTATTCGTTTTCATTACTCTGTTTCTAAATTATTACCTGATCAATAAATCCAGGTTTAAGTTGATATGAAAGCACTTTAATGTATTAAAAACATAATGCCATTAATATACACATATACAACAAATATACAACAAAATTGAAATATCTTATTTAGGTTTAATGACAACAAAGTAATATTAAACAAAAAAATATGTAAAAAAAAATCATTTTTAGAATATCGTTCTTCTTATAATAAATAAATAAATAACACCCAACAGTCACATACATAGTCCTGACCCCACACTAAGATCGAGTCTTGTGTCGTGGGTATCAGGAACTACGAGAGACTTTTCGGTCTCACAAACACCCAGACTCGGAAGAAATATTTGTGGGCCGCACAAACATTTCTCTCGGTGCGGGGATCGAACCCGCGGCCTCTCGTTTCACAGGCGGCGTCTAACCAACTGCGCCACGGAGGCTGTCAATCAGACATTGGCTGTTATACACATGCACATATTGATGTCTATTTCTCCCGTCAAATAGCAGTGTCAATGCACTGTTTTGTTTCGGCTTGAAGGACATTATAGCCGGAGTAACTACTGGACATATTGAGGCTTAACATCTTATATCTTAAGGTGGCGAGCGCAGTAAAATTTCAAGAATTTCTTTGCAATTCAAGGTTTTCGGTTTTGCTATTGTTCATGAGCTGTCATATCGCTTACCATGAGGCGAACGGCATGTTCGTCTCGCCATATATAGCAATTTAAAAAAATGCAACAGTTACACCCACTGACAGAGTTCGTGGCGCAATTGGTTAGACGCCGGCTGTAAAACGAGAGTTTGCGGGTTCGATCCCCGCACCGAGACAAATGTTTGTGTGAACAACAAGCGTTTGTTTCGATTCTGGTTGTTTATGAGACCGAAAAGTCTCTCGTAGTCTGATACTCACAACACAAGACTTGATGTTAGTGTGGTCTCAGGACTATGTTCGTGACTGTTGGATAGAAAGCTATATATTTTTCTTTAATTTTTTCTCGCTATTGGGATCGGACCCGCGACATGTCTCTACACCGCTTTTATTACAGTTAGTCTACTTTGTTCAAAATGACACTTTACGTAACCTTATTTATATTTGAGTACACTATTCATCGCTTAATTAGTCATATTATGCAATTATATTGTATTAGCATCATGCGAAAACATATTGTACTGATTTTATATACGCGTTTCAGAATATTCAGGAGTATTGTTTTAAAAATACAAAATCTCAGTCCAGTTGTAAGAACACATCGAATTTATAAATCAATAGACTGTTACTTTTAGATCACGTGGCAAAAAATACAGTTACGTTATGGGTCCACTGGGTTTACACTTCATTGATTTTATTTACCTGTGACTGCGTATTTCGGGGGAAGGGTTAATGTCAACCCAATTACAACAGATCAATATGTGCATGGTTTTAACAATCTTATCTTTCTAATGTTCAGCACATAAATTCGATATAAAGCTAAGTATATCTATAAATCTAGTCGCAACAACAATTAATATATTATCAACTAAACGAAGTATTCAATGCAACTAACGCAATACGTATAGAATTCAATTCCGAAAAACGAATGTGTAATAGTGCGATTCAATGACGAAATTGCAAAATTTAAATGTTATATAATGAATGACTATTTCGATTGCTTTGTAAATCAAAACTATCCCAATTGCCTGATGAGCTCAGTAATCGATACACCAAATTGTCAAACAATCATTAAGCCAAATGGAGTTCCTGGCAACAGATTAATTACTAACACCGGTGCTTATTAATGCGAAAATATGTTTGATTCCTCGTCACTGCTAAATCACTGAATGGTTGAATTCAAAGAACAATGATAATCCTCCATACATTTTTTTGTTGTAATTTTTTTTGTGTGTATAAAATATATTAAAATATAGATAATAAAAATATTTTAAAATATAGATTTCGAATTCCTTAACAATTATTTCTTAAAATTTACTATTGTAGCAAGCCTAGGAAAAAAGATATTCCACTATAAAGTTTTACAGATTTTCTACATCTTATCAAACTCGGTGGGTAGTTAATGTTATTTTGTTGCATTTATATTGGCGTGAGGCAAAGTTATGACGCACAAATAAAAGTAAAAAATATATTTTACACGCAATTTAAATATCAAGTACATATTTATTTTATTAATCTAATAGTAATATCATGTGCAATGAAATAAAAAGGAAACAGGGGACAACTATTTATTATTATTTGCACAATAGCGCTTTCGGGCGACAGAAACAAAATGTTATTCCTTAATTAATTAATCAGTGATTATTTTGCTTTTCTCACTTCTCTGCACTATTTTTTTACATTAATTATCTGAGAAAGATAATGCAAGAAAGCCAGTCAAGCTTATATTTTAAAAATGGCAACATTGAAGCGACATAACGCTTCTCCAATAAAAATAAAGCAAATATCAATAGAGTTTTACAAAAAATGTGTTTACGTAATTCAGGCTTAGGTTCGCCGTGAGCTAGGCACCAAAATTTCTTAGAAAATTAATTATTAACATTTTTATACATGAAATTTATAGACGC
This sequence comes from Hyles euphorbiae, assembly GCA_023078785.2. Taxonomy (NCBI): domain Eukaryota; kingdom Metazoa; phylum Arthropoda; class Insecta; order Lepidoptera; family Sphingidae; genus Hyles; species Hyles euphorbiae. The sequence goes on from CM041049.1 coordinate 7,444,653, forward strand.
TTAAGAATTGCATTAACAATGATTTTACGAATGTTCTTTGATAAAGACATAAATTGGTGGTAGGTCTCTCATATGTGAGAAACCGCCTGGGTAGATGCCACCGCAATGTCTATTTCTACTGCCAAAGAGCAGTGTAAGTGTGTATGCATTGTTGTGTTCCGGTTTGAAGGACATTATAGCCAGAGTAACTGTATATGTTAGGATGGCGAGCGCAGTGGAATACTTAACATTGCTTTGTAATTCACTGTGTTGTTTGGTTTTGTTACTGTCCATCAGCGGTCGCTTACCATCAGACGAATGACGTCTCGCCGTTCATTGCAATAAAAAGGTTAAAAATACAGAAATAAGAAAGAAAGAAAGAAAGAATATTTATTGCTGGCACAGTAAATAACAGAGGAGTTGACAAAAAACAGTTAAGGTAAAATAAAAACAAATAAATATTGCGCCAGCAAAGGTAGCTCTCATTCAGCTAGTATGCTGCAGCACCACTTAAGCAGCACTGCAACGCTGATTTTCGATGAGAGACCTTCATGACGTGCGGACGTTCAGTCGTTAATAATACAATTAATACTAAAACTACAATGAATACTATGTAATACTAAACAAATGACACAATAACCTTAAAGAGGACTAAACAAAGAAAAAAATAATAATAATAATATGACTATAGTATTCAGATTGAATAGAATCAAAAATAATATATATATTCAAACTTAGACAACGAAATACACTTACACTTAAGTAATTAAAATATAATGAATGTAATAAACCCGAGAAGTAGTAGAATTGATAGATAATTCAACTGAAACCTGCAAGGACACAAATATGTGAACCACAAGTATTTGACTGGTTGTTTGTGAGGCCAAAATCTCTCTCGTAGTTTCTGATACTCGCACAAGATTTGTATCTTTACGTGGGATCAGGGCTATGTATGTGATTGTTGGAAATGTTTATTTTGTGTATCTATTACGTACTAACAGTATCTTTTGGTGTTCCAGGTAATCGTGAGAGGTGGTGTTTCTTTGGTTCATGTGAGTTGCATGTTTGCTTTTCTACTTTATAGTATAAAACAAGGTTGTTTAATTTCAAATCCGGATTAGACCGTAATTCCCCGAGGATTAGCAATACACTGCAACTCAGTAGCGCTTGCAAGGAAACAACTTAAGGGGAAACATTTTAGACGAGTGGATTTTAAACTATTTTCATAATTTTTTTCTACGCGTTCGATGTTGAAATTTGGCATTATAAATTGTAATAAAAAATATTTTACCTTTTTAATTTCAAAATGGCTGACTAATGATCCAGTTTTCCTGGAAAGTCATAACAATAGTTACATATGGATTTGCGTGAATTGTGACTCTTGTGTTATGCACCGCAAACAAAAAATATACTGTATTTTAATTTTATTCCATTATATATAGATTATTGTATAAAATAAAAAGGAATATAAATTGCGATGTGAAACACAATACCAAAAAACAACAAGGGAATTGCAGTTCTTTTAATTTGAAAATATATTTGCCGACATTGTTCCCAATATAAAATATGGATTCGTATAACACCTATTATTAAAAAGAAATTCACAAAACTGAAAATTTTAAACGTATTTCCGCATTTAAAATAAAAATGAACCGATATTGTGCAAACATAATCTACGAAGGCATGAACCCGTTCCGTGAACGAGGAAAAAACATCAATTCATTAATGTTACGCTAAAATAAATTATAAATAGCTATAAATAACATCGACGAGAATTGCAGCGAGAATGGAACAGAATCAGATAGCTTGATAAAATACTAGCATAATAAAAGCCAATACAATACAGACGCTAGTTTGGAAGCACTGCAAGCGAAGCATGATTTCATTCACTATTCAACTAAACATTTTACGATTTATCAAACATTTTATGTGTTTCATTGGATATTGAAATAAGGGCGCCGTTTTATTGGTCGTTTCGCGTGTGATTGGATCGAATGTTTGCTTCAAGATACAGAGGAGTATCTCGAGATAGTGGAACAGCTTCGCTGCTTAGATTGGCAAAATATTCTGCACTTAAAGTTCATAATATTGTTAAAAAATAACTTTTCTAAATCAATTCTTTCTATTGTTGGTTGTCCCTCCTAAAGTGACTACTGCCCAAAATGCCAGAAAAGCCTGCATACTCATTTATTTTATTTATAAACCCTTTATTGCACTCATAAAAATGAGAAACAAATATAATTGGAAATTACACATAATATAAACAGTACACTTGGTGGTCCTTTCGCACAAAGGCAATGTATTACATACAACCATGAGATTGATTTAAGGAAAGGAATAAATAAAGTAGTGTACAATGATTCGCTAAAGTGTATCGTATTTAGGGATAAGTTTGATCATGTCCAGCTTCGACCAGACTTTCGTGCTTGTGTCGATCAAATGTATCAACATTGATACTTTGAACCGTGATCGTTGCCGTGTCATTTTTATTTACACCTCCAGATCCTTAAAGTTTTTAAATTAACAACCAAATTATACACCGTCAGATAACTTATTTGGATTGCACAGAACCTAAAATTGTTTGTAAGTTATTCTGTTTGCCGGAGCTATTATAAGAAAATAGCTTTTTTTTATAGCACTAGTCTGCCAAGCAAGTAAACAGGTCAACTGACTTAAAGTGATATCTGCCACCCATGAACATCCATAACGTTTGAATTATGAATGTGTAGCCGGACCATAAAAAAATACGAGGAAGCAGGTACGATAAAGGATTGGAAGAAGGAAAAGATATTGAGCATACGACAAGTTCGCTTACCGGACGAAAAACGCAGTCTCTACAAGTCGATCTCCTGCGAGACAGCAGTCCCGCTACGAACAAGTCTGCCCATTTATACTGACTTATGACTGACAACAAATCTTGATGAAACTTTATAGATCCCGCGAAAGTTTATATTTTGTGCTTTTAGTGACTTTATAAACGACATAATTATGCAAATAATTTTCAGAAACAGCCACCAAAGTTTTTATTTTGTCTCTAAATTATCTACAAGACCTACTTATCGTGTCAGGTTATAAATAGCTTTGCCGTCTTCATGAAAATCAATTATTATCAATTAATATTTCTGTGAAAGTCGGTATTTCATGTTTACGAGAGGAATCGTTTACGCGATAGACTTCCATGAAATCTTGCTATGATATTGCAATGTATAGGATTTCACCACTACAGTAAATATTCCTATTACATACAGTATTCAAGGAAAGTCATTTACTACCACTTTATATTATTTTAATTGGATTATATATTGTTGCAACTCTATAGGTAAGACACTAGTTATATGATGCCGCTGGTTCATAGAAAATGGATATCACAACAGGAATTGCTGCTGGGTTAAATTCCAAGTATTTTTGTACTTCTGAGAACAGTATAAGTTTATATTCCAACAGCCTCTAGAAACAATCAAGACTGGTGAACTAATATCATATACCAGCGGTGGAGTAACTCGAGTTATTGACAACTTAATCTGAAGCTATCTTTGTTTTCATATATTTTACACATACTTTTTGCTTACGGAATCAATATTTTTCCTCTCTTATCATAATATGTATATATAAAGTCAATTAAATTAAAATAAATAAATACACCCATGGAGTGCCCGTGAAGGAAAACATCGTGAGGAAACCTGCATGCCATGGCGATTCATAAGAATTTCTATGGTATGTAAGTCCGCCAACCCGCACTCGATTGTAGAGTAGGCCCGTGCCCTGCAGTGGGACGTAAATGGGCTGATACAGAAATACACCCAACAGTCATATACATAGTCCTGACCCCATTAAGATCGAGTCTTTTGTCGTGGGTATTAGAAACTACGAGACAAGAACAAATTCCTGTGGATCACACAAAAATTTGTCTTTGTGCGGGGATCCAAACCCCGAACTCACGTTTCGCAATCAGCCTTTAACCAACTGCGCCACGGAGGCTGTCTGTTTTGGCAATGGTAAAAATATGTTCAGAAGAGCTACGATCCTTTCAAATCTGTTTGTTTGTTGTACTCGACTAGCACATTCAAGTATACAAGGTTACACGTGATTTTTATTATTGGATCACAATTATTCCTTGTCTCAAGAGGCAGGGTCAAGTAGCTCCTTTGTTTTCATGTCGCTCCTTCTTTATGTTGTTTATTTCATTGTTATGATTTCATTTAGAATTGTTTCATATCGGTATATTAATAATAATTATAGTGTAGTTTTAAAGGATTGTCTAGCTTAAGATTGTTCGGGGATTGTGTGCTAAAATATTTTTGATACATTATAGTGCTCTGCAATGGTAAATTAGTGCTTATATTTGGCCGAGTCGTTCTTTTTTCCTTATACATTAGAATTAAAAATCTTATTTTACCTCATAGTATTATGTTCTTCTTTATGTTGGGAATCTATTCTCATATTGTGCATATATAAATGTTTGTGCAATGTTTTTCATATTTAAATGTTTGTGCGGCCCACAAATATTTCTTCCGGGTCTGGGTGTTTGTGAGACCGAAAAGTCTCTCGTAGTTCCTGATACCCACGACACAAGACTCGATCTTAGTGTGGGGTCAGGACTATGTATGTGACTGTTGGGTGTTATTTATTTATTTATTTATTTATATAACTATAGCTCAGCCTTTTTCACGAGGCAATCTATTTTATTCTCATACATTAAAATTGTTACTACATATTCTCATGTTTTTGTCACTTGTTTATTCCATTCTACTCCTAAAAACATACACATATACACATCGTTGCAGGCAGTACAATAAACTTTATCACCTGTCACGGGACATTGCTTCGCTCACGCTGTTATCCAATATGGCCGGACTATTACTTACAGGGAAACAAATGACTCAGGTGCATACTGTCTGCAGACGTTGAACTATGGATCTGCATCTCAATTTACAACGATCTATTTTTACGACTTTTGTATATGGCCAGGCTATATTTTATATATCTATTTTATCTGACAAAAGCGTTAAATAATGCTGAAAATATACCATTTTTCATGGAATGACGAGACGAGCATGTCGTTCGCCTGATGGTCAGCGATACGGCGGTTCATGAACAGTACCAAAACTAAACAATATCTTGAATTTCAAAGCAATCCTTGGTAGTTCATTGCGCTCGCCATCCTGCGACGTAATATGTTAAGTCTCAATATATCCAGTATTTCCTCTGGCTACAATGTACCTCAAACCGAAACAGAACAGTACACTCACACTGCTGTTTGGCGCGTGAAATAGACATGGCTTAATTGCAGATTAACGAGACCGTTTAAACGGCAGTCATGATAATTCTCACAAACTTTAAAAGCCATGAAGCGATACCTTATTCTTCTAGTTGTAAAATGTATGGTTCGTCTAGGAACGTTGTCTATCCCAAGAGGGGCGAGCTGGGTAGCAAAAGCTGAAAATTCTACACATGCTACAATTCAGTATGATGCATTTTATGTGCTTTACTTGAAGAAAGATCTTGTTTTGGAATCTCGTGAATTTCGTTCCTTAAATGTCGCGATTGTAAGAAAAATAAAAATCATTTTAATTACATTGTCTATTACTCAACTTTATTTATTTTATTAAACATAAGTGACATACTGTATGATACTTAAACAAATTTTAAAAAACCATCCACCAAACTTCATTGATGTGTACCGATTAAAAATATCAAAACGTTATTTCATCGGCTGAATATATAAGCGTAAATACTCAAAAGAAACTTCGGAAAAACATAAATGTTTTCTTTTGTCTGGTGATAAAACGTGAAGTATGAAGGCTGTCTAGGCCAAAAGATATTTGTCGATTTGAATAAAATATTTCTCCGAAATTATTAATAGCCAGTATTTTGCGAGAAAGAAAAACAATTTTGTTATTACGTTGTGTGGTAGCGCTATGTTGATTTCTAAGCTGTATTGATTTTAAATTACCTTTCTTACAAATACATTTTCTTTTATCCTAATTATTTGAAATGGTGAGCGGTGCCTGAGGGTCGGTAAATCTAAGTCGGTTCCTAGAATAAATGGTTTTCAAAATATGTAATTCTACTGAGTCTAAGAAAATCATGATATTGGCATTTCTGTCATATGTATTATTCGCCGAACCAATTGTAGTATTGCTTTGATATTATTTGATGTTTTTGTAATTGGCTTTTTAACTCAACAGTTATCCGTTTGATGTACGCATTCATATAACCCACATATATGTGTTTTGAGACTCTGTGTTAGTCAATAAGTTATTTACCGTATTCACTGTATATGCTAAATTAAACAAGACAATTACTTTAACGAATTACACATCAAAGTTGCAATCGTCATCTGGGGGTAGGTCTCTCATACATAATTATATGAATTGCTGCTTGGATATGTACAACCGCAATGTCTATTTGTCCGGCCAAATGGCAGTGTAAATGCACAGCTATATTCCGGTTTGAAGAAAATTTAAGCCAGAGTAACCTATATTGAGACTTAACATGTTATGTCTCAGATCAGGTGTTGTTTAATTCCTGTTATATTGTCCATGAGCGGCCGTATTACCATCACGCGAAAGACATGGTCGTCTCGCCATTCCGATAAATTTATAGTTTAGGCCTGAATTACAGCATCATGCAAAATATTTTTATTTTTTAACAATGGCAGAGGGAGTTGTTTAATAATACATTTATGACTAATTTATTTTCACTACAATAATCTAAGACGTTTAAATAAAAACAGCTAACGGAATAATTTCATACAGTTCTAGGCCTTATTTTATTCAGTCGCTTACATTAATTGCGCAGTAGTTTTGACTTACATATATTTTTTCTTTCAGTTCTTTCAATGCACTAGAGCAGGCAAAGTTTTATTAAGGGAAATCTTAGCTTTGACTGAGAATGCGAGAATAATTTTCCCCTTTCACGATAACTAAGAAAGCAGTGGGAAAGAAGAACTACACTCCAGCACTATGATAAAAATTAAAACGCGGCTGCTTGGCGAAACTAAGTCTTGTGGATCTTAAGTTTGTGTAGATTAACTTTATGTACACTATAAATATTATTTATTTCAGTATCGTGTTATGATAAGAGTCCATCAACAATCATTAATAACTGTATAGCAGTGCTGCGATCAAGTAATTATTTAGGTAAATTTCCTTATGGTTCTGTTCTGGAAAATTTCATATTAATTTAAAACACAAATTGTAATAATCTTAGAGGTATTAATACAATGACAGCCTCGGTGGCGCTGACGGTTAGACGCTGCCTTGAAACGAGAGGCCGCAGGTTCGATTCCCGCACCGAAAGAAATGTTTGTGCAGCCCGCAAATATTTCTTTCAGGTCTGGGTTTTTGTGAGACCGAGAAGTCACTCGTAGTTCCTGATACCCACGACATAAGACTCGATCTTAGTGTAAGATCAAGACTATGTATGTGACTCATGTGACTGTTTCTCGTTTTGAAAGGTAAAATAAAAAAATATTGCAACGCAAATAAAAAGGGCATCAAACCGTAACTCACCACACCATTCAATAATAATCATAAAACGAAACTCGTAAATAAACTATAAATAGCAGTGAAGTTAACACTCAATCACACTCGAAATATTATGCTGTAAAAGTGTAGTATTTTAAAACAGCTGGCGGGATAATGGAAGCAAGCGGCGTCGTTCGACCGACGGAGGAATGCTCGATATTCTAATGCGGGGTAATAAAAGTGCCGTATTAGCATCAGAAACACTCGACCGGGGATCTACTGAGCTCTCACAGGCTCACCTACAACATAAAGCTGGATACTCGCTTAATATACCAGGCAGAGCTATAAACAAAGACTAAGGATGTGTGTTTATTTTTAAAGCATTTTAGAATGTTTTCTCAAAATTACGGGTTAAATGATAATATATTTGTGTTATATCTGCTACCGAAAACGAAGCCGGGTGGTAGTTTCAGTGACTACAAACACAATGTATCAATGTGGGAGGAGAGCAGGACGGAGAAACGATGGGAAAATGAAGAAAGGATGGGGAAGGGTTTCGTGCTGAGTCATGACTTTGAACAGCGGGGAACTCTACTACTTTAAATGGAATCATTATCATTATCTTCTATGACAGTAAGACCACTACTGAATAAAGATGGACCTCTCCATGGACTTCCACAACGGCCGTCTCTAGATACTGACCGCTTCTAAAAAATCAAAGATGAAATTCTTGAAGCAAGTGTGTGTTTAATAGTGAACATCTGGAGGTAAAAAACGATGATAATGTTAAATAAATAAATTTTAGAGCTGAATCCAACTTCAGTATAGTAATTACCTCTTAAGTTAATCCTACTCGATGCAAAAAACAAGCACGTCACACGTTCCGAATGAATGTGTATTTTCAGAAGTTCCATGTGTATAATTAACGAGTGCGTGTTAATTCCAGATCCTGCCTTTGTATCCACCTGATTCACATCAAAAGCCACATTGATTACTTTACTTTTATTATTTGGTTTCTTTTTGGATAAATACAGTGTTTCATTATAAATATCAACGTCATTATCATCGTCATTTTCATCAGCCTGCAAAAGTTCATATTGGACATAGACTTCGGCATTTGCACACTTGTAATAAGTTCCCACTTTTTTAAACCAGTTATTTACGATTACTTGCTTTTGTTAATGGGTGAAAAGTATTTTAATATTTCCGCGTGGCTGCAAATGTTTAATATGTGTAATAAAAGATGGCCGTTGGAGGTTGGAGGTGTTAGAGGATTCCACGACAAGCATAACCATGCGTTCTGTCGTTGACCTCAGGATCGCAGCGAGCGCATCGCCCTCTGTGTACCCGATGACCCCGATGATACTCTTAGGTCAACTCTAAAAACGAAAAAGGGATGCCATAGTGAAATTCCCCCGCCCCTTAACCACAGAGCAGGCTAAAGTGACTTTTACCAAATAATAATTATGCATTACATTATTTAATGAATTAATTAATTAGTCACACGCCTCACACCTTCAAATAAAGTGGGAATGCAATACAATTATTTGAAATTATGGTAAACACCTAGATTTATCAAAACAATACAGGATAAACCAACATTTCTCTTCGACAATATTTAATGCTTTTCTAGTTAAATAATATTATTACTGCCAGCTCATAAATTATTCAAAAAGTTGATTTGTTATAAATTACCAGCCACGAGCTAATGGTCAGAATAACATTTCTGGGAAAATTATTTCCCACATTTGTTGAAATTATTTCATTGCACGAGTTCTAAATGGATTTAGAATATACTTTCACGAGTCACATTGTTTGAAATATTAGATAGTTGCGGCTTACTAAAACTAAGTTATTATTTTATTTGAATAATTAAAATATAATCCGAATTTGGTTATAGCAATATCTCTGTAATACGCGTGAAACTTGTATATCCTTGGTTATAGAAAGTTGCTGGATGCAGGCCCCTCCCAACAAGTATATGTAGCAATCCGTGGGAGAGGCCTATGTTCAGCAATGCACCTCCTATGGCTTAAGAGAGAATGTGTTAGAAATCCTTTTATACTAAAATCCGATAGTAATAAATAAACATTGTAGGAGATAATTCGACATTATTTCAGGAGATGATGATATTATTCAAGGTCTATTCATAATTCAAAGCACGCATCAGAGCCATTAATTTTGCGAAAAAATGGCAGCTGAAAAGAGCTTGATAATTTAATATCTAAATTGTTATCAGAACAATTCCACTACAAAACGAACTGAAACTTAAGCTCCGAATAAAATACATCCGTTATACATTTTCGTCATTCATTACCACAAAATTATTTCCACGTGAAATCTACAATACGTTCCCACGTCCTTTGTCCGCAATCTAAAAAAGCATTCCCTTGAGTTTTAAAACAATGCATTTTATGACGAAAACTCATAACTCCAACACGTGTCTGCACAATGCATTTAAATTTCATTTTTTTTCTCGCCCACCGAACACCGGTGAAAATTTAACTATTATGAAATTCCCCAACACCTGTTCAGCTATACGGCAGACGTGGATAAATTGCGTGAATATCGCACTGCAAGGTTATTTGTGTTTGCGTTTGTCAGTGAGAACATTGGAAATAAAATATTGCCTTTTACGATCGCTCACAATATTTGCATAGTAATTTATGGGACTGTAAACTAGGCAAAGTTATGGTGGAACTGGTGATTGCAATCACAGACATGTTTATGCTAACAGATGAACAACATTGTTTTGTGTTAGATAATGCAGAGTAGGATTTAGTTCCGTCAATTATATATCTGAAATTATGAACTTTGTTTTCGAGCGCATGTGTCATATTATAAATAATAGTATGATAATAGTATTTAATTTTTTAAATTGTATTTTAATGACTGAAATCGATAATAATGTTCTCTTTGATGACTCCAGTGGAAGTGATATTATGGAGGAAGAGAGATTAATGGATTGCGAGCAACAAATTTACTATGAATACGGAGGTGGAGTAGAGAGAGATGGTGACAATAATAGTGATGCTATGGAGATTCAGAGGACGCAGGAGAAAAGAGTCCGGGAGGACAGTGAGGACACAGTAGGTGATGATGATGGTTTCACAACGGTCAGTAGAAAGAATAAACGATTTGCAAGAATTTTGTCCAAGAAAAATCATAATTCAGAAAAGGATCTGTCAAATGTCAATCATAACTCGTCAATACTAATATGATGATCAAATAATAGTAAGCATTACGGCAAAGGAGGTTTTATTGAAACAATTTGGTTTGGCAAAGTTGTTGAAAAAGGAGGATGTTAACAAAATATTAAAGATTTATTATAAAACTCCTTACAGAGTTCTTGTGTACTTTGAAGACAAAATAAATGCAGAGAAAATCATTAATTTAAGCATATTTAAAACCATGGGCTATAGATGTCAGTACGCGAATGAAGTAAATTTATCATATGGAGTAATAAAACAAATTGGTTTGGAGACGAATGATGAAGAAATTTTAAGCAGTTTGGAGTGTGAAAAAGAGGTAGTTTCAGTAAGGAGATTGAAACGTTTGTCTAATAATGGAGAATGGGTAAACAGTGAGAGTGTACGGCTTTGTTTTAAAAGTCAGACCTTACCTCCGTTTGTTTATATATATGGCTGTAGAATAAAAGTTGAACCATACACTTTTCCTGTTACCCAATGTTCTGGATGTTGGAGGTATGGCCATGTATTGAAATTATGTCCAACAAAAAAGATTTTGTACCCAAAATGTGGGGAGAGTCATAGAAACTGTGAAACTACCAACTTTAAATGTTTAAATTGTAAGGGTGCGCACATGGCCCTGAATAAGTCATGTCCTATGTTTTTAAAAGAAAAGGCTATAAGAAAAATTATGTGTGTAGAAAACTGTACTTATAGAAAAGCTTTGTCGATGCTTATGAATAAAAAGGCTGTATGTGAGAGACTCGACAATTTGAGAAGTCAAAGCGCGCAGTTAACTAATAAACCTCAGGATAATGAGAAAACATCATATAGGAATGTGTTGGAGGGAGGTAGTCGTGACAGTAATAATATGATATCTTGCAGTAAATACAAAAACAAAGATTATGTGAAGGAACAATGTGGGAGGAATTCCCCAATTTTAGGTGAAAATTCATTGACACGCGCGGAAAATAGAAATCCTAAAAGAGAGCCAGTTTATATAGACAAGCAGGAGTCAATTGCTTATAAGTCTGAAGACGCAAGAAGGAATACGGAGGAAACTGGAAAGAGGAATAAATTAAGTCGTTTGAAAATCATTATGGATAGATTTAAGGAAATTTGTACATCAAATTCCGAGTTGGATGTTAAGATTAAGTTAATATGCAGTTTTGTATTTGAAGAATGTATGCGGTTTGTTGTAACATATTTTAAAGAGGGTGATATTATTAATAATCTTTTTGCTTGTTTATATAATGGATAGAGGTCAGAAAAATTACGAATTTTCTGCAATTCTTGTTGTAATTTTTGTCTCAAGTCACACTGTGAGTGTGTTAAATATTTATTATTTATTATTTATTAATCTTTTTATACATAATGTTGTATAAAGGCGGACTTAATGCCTAAGGCATTCTCTACCAGTCAACCTTTGGGTGATGCAGAGATTGTACAAAGTAGGTGTTAACAGTATAACGAAGTGCAAATATATATTAAGTTAAATATATATATTAACTTAAATATGTTAAGTTTATAATGTCACGATTCTGATTTTTTATGATAGTACCTTTTTGTTTATGTAGTATTTAGTTATTTAGTACGTAGTGCGTGGTGGCCTGTTGGTAAACGGACTAGACGCGACTGCCAACATATTCACGGTGGTCGCGGGTTCGAATCCCAGGGCACACCTCTGACTTTTCGGAGTCATGTGTGTATTGATAGTCAATCACCACGCACTAAAACGGTGAAGGAAAACATCGTGAGGAAACCTGCATACCATAGCGATTTATAAAATTTCTATGGTATGTAAGTCCGCCAACCCGCACTAGGCCAGCGTGGTGGACTATATGGCTTAACCACTCTCAATCGTACTGTCGATTGTAGAGTAGGCCCGTACCCTGCAGTGGGACGTCTATGGGCTGATAAAGAAGTATTTAGTTTGTTTTAATTTTATTGGTTGTTGAGGAATGTTAGATTTGTGTTATGCTGTTTTTTTTAATTCTCTTGCTTTGTTGTGTAGATATTTATGTATAAGGTACGATGGGACTGTCATGTATTTTCCATAAGTATAAAAGTCCCTTAAAAATATTGAAAAAAAAATGAACTTTGTTAACCTTCGTAATTTAAGTAAATTCTTAATAAATTACTATACAGAAAAATATATATTACATACGTAATTAACATTAATGGTTGAACTATCAAACCACAAAATAAAACAAACTAATGCAATTAAAAAATAAGAGGCCAGTATAAAAACAAAAAACCCAAACCAGATATGTGGTGATTAAAACACTCGAAACAATAACGTCTACTCGCATTTCATTCACGTACACAGAAAATTTCGCGTGAAATATGAAAGCGGAATTTTAAAAAGTCGTATACAAAAATACACAATTTAAAAATCAAGCGAGCATCCGCGTAAATAACTAAGGGTGCAATAAAATTCCCGCTCCTAAATGCGCGAGGACTACCGGAAGCCTTAGAAGAGGCGAGTGCAGAAAATTTAAAATGAAATTGCAACGCTCTTAAAACGTGACTCAGGACTGGTGGAGCGAACTCCACTCGAATCAACTTTAATTTGAAGCTTGTTGAATTTCATGAATGTCAATAATGTAAGTACAAGCGCGATATTGCCCTATTTATGTGTTAGGAAAATATGAGAAATCTGATATAGTTAAACCGGTTTTATCTGCGTAAGAGTATACTGATTCTTCGTTCCGGGTGACTTCGTTTCACTCAGTCATATTAAATTTAATATAACCATATTCGTGTCTCATTAATGAACTGCTCTGATTTAAACTAACTTGTCATTGACAAGTCTAAAGTAAAATAATCACTACAATGTAAATTGGTTTTGAAAAGAGTTTCTTGCCCGTTACTCAGTAGTGAAAACCGCTTTCCGAGTGGTAGATAAAAAGAATAACTGAATCTAAATTATGTAGAACATTTTACTGGAATCAATCAATTATTTTCATTTTCATTTCAAGGATCTCAAGGCCTAGGGTCTTGTAGGTTAGTTTGGATGCAGTTGATGGTATATGAAGATATTATGTATTATTTGAAAGTGTTTCGATATCATATTGTTAGGAAAACTGCACGATATTGACAATCGATAGTCATCAATATCCAACGATGACCACGATCCTCAATCATGTCCTTCAGACTCGACTGCGGAGAAAGAGAAAGAGAGAGAGAGAAAGACGATAATAATAAATTAAATAAGACTATATTTGTACTATCGTAAATAAGATTTAATTTGAAATTAATTAAAATAAAGCAAACATGAAAGCAAGGGGTTTGCAAAATTGTTTTTGAATCGGATAACAGAAAAAGATAACACTCACATACATACATTTTATGATGGCAAATGTTAAATATAAACGAGTGGGGGAAAAATTCAAGAAAGGCTCCACTTTATAAGAATATATGTTCGAATACCAGATTCTGGCTTTTTACTTTCTAGATAAGGTTTATATTAATTCAAATGTAAAATTAAATAACAATATTTAATCAGATACCCCTTCTGCCAATCATGAAGTTTGCAATACTATCTGAAGTTTAAAAGCACTCAGTATGTAATGGACGTTACCTCTCATCGTGCTTTAACCGACATAATTCATAGCGTATTCAATCAACATCAACCAACATTGAGGTAATTAACAAACTGAGAAGATTACATGAGCGAATCATGAATCTGGGGTTAATTTCGGTTGCAAGTTATAGCTATGTCACTAATGTTCCGAGTCGACCGCTAATTACCAGCTACGTACCGTGGGTTCGTGAGCCACCCATTTAGTTTTCTAGTTCCATTTTAAAGCTGCATTTTGGTTTGCTCCGTTGCCTTCGTCCTGTACCTGATATTGCCCGCACTGGCTCGACTTTATGTCTATTAAGTTTTCGACTCTTGATAATAGGGGTCTGAAGTTGCTGGCCGATTCAAATGGTTTATTCGGTGGAAATGGAATTTAGTTCTTTAAATTGTACGATATTTTTTAATTTGAGATGTGCTGAATTTATTGTGTATAAATGTCATAAAACGAGGTATCATCACCATCATCTCAGCCACAGGAAGTCCACTCCTGAACAAGGATCTCCAAATCGCCCTTAGAAGCGGCCTGTATCCAGCGACTTCCTGCAACTTTCGCCAGGTCGTCCATCCACCATGTAGACTAGCGTCCGACATTTAATTTGCCTGTATTGAGTGTGAACTTTGGATATATGACTAGCCCTGTGATATACAATATTTTGTAACTAAATATGTAAACGTTATATTAGTAAAAGTATAATACAACAGTCATAACATACGTATTTTTATCGATAGAAAAGTGAAATAGAACTATTATTTATGAATTTTATCGCGAATTAAGTTCAATGTTAACATTTTTTGACTTCCCGACGTTTCGATTACTTTACAGCTTTCGCGGTCACGGGACGGACGTTCGCGTAAAACTAA
Organism: Hyles euphorbiae; assembly: GCA_023078785.2. Classification (NCBI taxonomy): domain Eukaryota; kingdom Metazoa; phylum Arthropoda; class Insecta; order Lepidoptera; family Sphingidae; genus Hyles; species Hyles euphorbiae. The sequence continues at coordinate 7,459,736 of CM041049.1, forward strand.
GAAACCTTTATGATATAAAAGTGACTACAGCAAAAGTTTATTTTTAGATTTTTCTTTTCCAATACACGTGTTTTGTGTAGAATATTAGGTATAAGGCGGATATTGTATTTTTCCAATATATTCTTGTAATATTAAGCTCGAAAACGTTCTAAATATAACTTATGTTATTAACATACGATGGTTCTCAAGTACAAAACACGGAAAAGAATTTATCGGTTTTTTTATATATTAACATAATGTATAAAAGTGCGTGGTGGCCTGTTGGTAAACGGACTAGACGCGGCTGCCCACATGTTCACGGTGGTCGCGGGTTCGAATCCCAGGGCACACCTCTGACTTTTCGGAGTCATGTGTGTATTGATAATCAATCACCACGCACTAAAACGGTGAAGGAAAACATCGTGAGGAAACCTGCATACCATAGCGATTTATAAGAATTTCTATGGTATGTAAGTCCGCCAACCCGCACTAGGCCAGCGTGGTGGATGGACTATATGGCCTAACCACTCTCAATCGTATTCTCGATTGTAGAGTAGGCCCGTGCCCTGCAGTGGGACGTATATGGGCTGATACAGAACATAATGTATATTAATATACACATAATATGTTTGTATGTATTTGTACATCATAACATTTTATATAATACGTATAATATAAATTTTAAAATAAAATAAAATAAAAAAATATTAATTTTAATTTACTATTATTTCTTATACACCCTAGTTTGCCTCTCATTTTCCTATTCATATATCTAAAGGTCTCCTCTGACATTTCGGAGTCATGTGTGTATTGATAGTTAATCACCACGCATTATAACGGTAAAGGAAATCATCGTAAGGAAACCTGCATACCATAGCGGTTTGTAAAATTTCTATTTTGTGTAAAGTCAGCCAATCCGCACTGAGCCATGGTGGCTATATGGCCTAACCAATCTCAATCTAATTTTCGATTATAGAGTAGGCCTATGCCTTGCAGTGGGATGTATATGGGCTGACGCAGGAAGTACAGTGTCCAAAGGTTGTCTGGAAGAAATTTCCTAGCTTTAAGCCGCCTCTTGTACTATTATTATTATTATGTGATTTCCTTACAATTGTTTCTCTATAGTACAAAAAAAGATTCAATAAATAAATATTGCGTTATTTTTGACGATAATTGATACACAATTTAACTTCCTGGGTATTTAGGAATGAACATGCTTGCTTCCGCCTTGAGAGCGATTATTGTACTCAAATGTTTGTTTCACATTCACTCCATAGCAACACAAGAGTATCAAGTACCAGGCTCAGAGTTTATATGGTAATGGGCATATTAGAATAATTATATCAATATCGTGCGTTGTCGTCTGTTTGTAAGGAGTTGGACAGAACTCCAGAGGCAGCGATTGCAGGCTTGAATCTAAGGCCACTTCACCGACCTTTTGGAGTCATAGGTGTATTCATAGTCAATTACCATGTAAACAGTGAAAATAAGTACAAACTAAACCATACTCGACATAGGCAGCGTAATGGTTGTGGTGAATATGACTTTTGGTAGTTTAATTATGTCTCTAAAACTATACACCTCGGCAATATAAGTAGCCCATAGCCCATAGGACTGGCAAGTTGAAGTGGCAGTGGGCCGGGCACATAGCTCGTAGAACCGATGGTCGTTGGGGCCGAAAGGTTCTTGAGTGGAGGCCACGTACAGGCAAGCGAAATGTCGGACCCCTGCCTACAAGGTGGACGGACGATCTGACTAAGGTTGCAGGAAGTCGCTGGATGCAGGCCGCTTCCAACAGGTCATTGTGGAGATTCTTGGGGGAGGCCTATACTCAGCAGTGGACTTCCTGTGGCTGATATGATGATGATGATGATGAATATAAATAGTTTATTATTATTTAGGACCTGAAGTAAGAGGGGTCAAGATTCCAAGGTCAGCAAAACATTTTTTTGTTATTTTAATCCCTTAATTCTAACGTGATTGAAATGAATGTCTTTTGATGTAGTGAAATTGTAGCATACTGTTGAAATTGTATTAATTAATTTATTTATTTATTTAATTCTTTTTTGCACTGTACATAAATACTATGAAGATATTATACAATAAGAATAATAGTACAAGTGGCGGCCTTATCACACTAGGTAATCTCTTACAGGCAACCATGGGATGGATATACTAACAGGAGATAGAAAGGGCAGTCTAAGGCGTAAAAGAAATAATAATAATCTACAATTAATAACTAAAAATATAACATAAACACACAAAATATATATAAATATCCATATACATACACATATACAAACATACCTATAATACATACATATACATAAACATATTATATACCTATCCTAAAATATACCAGGAAGAGAATGGACAAATTATTTCAGCTACACTCTTGTTGGGAGAGGAAATGTTCTTTGACCTTTCTTTTAAATGACGACAGTGTTTCAGCCCGTCGCAACTCAGCTGGTAGAGAGTTCCACAGTCGGACAGCTTGGACAGTAAATGATTTGTCCATGAATACTGTGGAGTGCAAGGGCATTCTTAGTTTCAAGTTCTCCGACGACCTCAAGGATCTTGAAAGCGAATCATGGAGAAAGACGAAACGATCTTTAAGATACGAAGGCGTTAGAGGATTAAACAAAATTTTGTATAGAAGTGAAAGAATATGAGTATTCCGACGAAACCGGATGGGTAACCACTTGAGCCTAGTACGAAATTCTGAAACATGGTCATATTTGCGAAGCCCAAATATTTTTTTTTTTTTTTTTTTTTTTTTAATTTATTTTAAGGAGGCTTACAGACTAATTACATTATATAAATTTACTCAACTAAGTTGTCTAATTGCTAATGACAAGCCACCACATATAAATAATAAACTAATGTCGACATAATTGAATAAAGAAAAAAAAATTAAACAATATAAATAAGGCTAAGAAAAAAAAAATATATATATATATATATATGAAAAGAACAAGTATAAAAAGTTAAAATAAAAATACAATTATCACAAAAAAGATTGAAGCTGAACAAATAACTATATTATAGTGTAGGTATTGAGTACAGCTGTGAGTAAATGCCGTTAACTATACTCATTTATCAAAAAAGGTTTTAGCTAATAGTTGTCTTGCTGTGCTTGCTTTGGTACAAAATAGGTCAATATTAGACTCGTGAGAAATTATATTAAAATTATGTGCACTGCGCAGGAGAAAAGAGTTACGCCTGTACTTTGTTGTTGCAAAAGGTACTTGTAGTAATGGTCTTTGTCGAAATCCGACCAGATTAGTTCGAATTGTGAGCTTTGCCAAAAGATCGGGACAGTCAATCGAACAGTTTGCAATGTTTAATAAAAAACAAAGATCATTAATGTTCCGTCTGTAGTCCAAGGGTAAGTAATGATATGAATCTGATAGAGAGATTTTGGAGACGCTCAAGCTTATTAAGTTGGTCCTCGGTGAGATCTAGATAGCTGACATCAGCATAATCAAGGATAGGGAGAAGGAGAGTTTGCGCAAGTGAAATCTTCGTGGTAATGGGTAGAACATTGCTCAACCTCCGCAAGGACCTTGCCGAGGCAAACAGCTTTCGACTAACCTCACGAAGCTGCGGACCCCAAGTGAGAGACCTATCAATAAATAAACCTAAATTCTTGACGGTTTCACTATATGGGATGATAGTGCCATTACAGGTGATGGATGGTACCCAATTAATTTTGGAAACCAATTTAGGGCTACCGACCACAATCACCTGGGTTTTGGATGGATTAACCATCAATCCATGGGTCCGGCTCCAGTCACAAATATGTTTAATATCAGTGTTTATATTAGAAATAACGTCAGCCAAGTTGTTCAAGGGCGCCCGGGAGTAAATTTGAAGATCATCTGCGTAGAGGTGGTAGGAGGAGCAAATGTGGTCAGTGATGGAATTTATAAAAACTGCGAAAAGTAAAGGAGATAGCACGCCGCCCTGTGGAACGCCAGCAGATACGGGGCACCAAGAGGAGAAACTATTCTCAACACAGATGCGTTGCCGGCGTCCAAACAGGTAACTACGAAACCAATCAATTGCCATTGGAGATATGTTAAGAGAACCAAGTACGCTGAGTAACACATCAAAATCGACAGTGTTGAAGGCGTTGCTGAAGTCTAGCAGTGCTAAGACTGTCAGCTCGCCATGCTCCATGCCCGATCTGATGCCATCCGTAATATGAGTCAGGGTGGTAGTGGTACTATGCCCAGGACGAAATCCAGACTGGAGAGGATTCAGGAGGTTATTACTGGAAAGGAAAGTATTCAGTTGGATATAGATCAGGCGTTCGAGGACTTTAGAAAGGAATGGTAAAATAGAAATAGGACGGAATTCAGACAGAACTGAGGCCTTAGGTTTTTTTGGAATGGGGATGATATGGGCTTCTTTCCATGCAGTAGGAAATATCCCGGTGGAAACGGAATGGTTGAGGATGTGACAAATGACAGGAAGAATTTCGTCTAGGATAGGAAGAATCATATTACAGCTGACACAGTCGCTTCCCATGGCATTTGATGAAATAAGCGTAATGGTTTTCTCAACATCACAAGCAGCAAATTGTTTAAGAACGAAAGCAGAACATTCAGGAGTCTTAATGGTAGAAAGATGCTTAATAGTTTTATCTTTGATCGTCATGTCAAAATAGAATGGACAAGAAAAGTGATTATTCAGAGAATTTAGATCAATGGTTTTCGGAATTGAGTCTTGTGTAGGTTTACCCACTCCTAATGTCTTGAGAAATCTCCAGACTTTAGCTGGATCTCCGTTTTCAACAGAATCATGGATATGTCGGCGTTGAGCATTCCTACACACCTTACTACAGTGATTCCGAATGGCTACGTACTTCAACCAGTTCGACTCGTTGGGACGGCGTTTATACTTAGACTTGAAATTAATAAATTAATTTATTAATTGAAAGGGACTGTTGTGATTCGGATGGAAAAATATTGTAGCCAGAGTAACTACTGGACATGTTGAGACTTAACATCTTATGTCTTAGGATGGCGAGCGCAGTAGAACGCCAAGCATTGCTTTGTAATACAATGTGTTGTTTGTTTACTGTTCATGAAGAGTCGTAACGCTTACCATCAGGCGAACGGCATCGTAGTCTCGCTACTCATAGCAATTTAAAAAAATAACTAAACATATAATGAACAATAAATACATTAACGTAGAAGCTAGCCATACATGTTTATTTAATAAGTTATAGATATTTTTAAACCAAAAGATTTGATTATTCCGATTACAAATTAGAAAAGCAGATAATTAAGTACTAAAAAAACTAAATAACGCAACTCAGGAATTCAAGCGAGAACGTAATTGTTCAAAACCGACCATGAATATTACAAGACTGAAAGAATTTCATTCTTCAATGTGACTTTATCACAACTTATGTTCGAGAAGTTCTAATTCTAAAGATAGAAGTTATATTTACACAAACTTTGAAGATAACGATTATATTCCAACTTCTTTCAATATCGCCTACCTAACAACTGTAATTGCAAAACTTCTAGTTACTTGATTGACACTGTAATTTTGCCAGTCTCATACAAACGGACCAAATGTATTGGAGAGATCATACAATCCATTCATTTTCACAAGTTCAAATTACTTTGTGCTTTTCTTGTGAATATTCATGAGTATAAAACTATTAGTGCTGTGCAATTAAAAGTTTTCAGGAATGCAAGAGGCGTTATAATGAAATTGGTGTGAGACGCTTAAATTCAATTTAATGATGGGTGAATGCATGTACAGGCTTTGAACTCGGAGAATTTATTTTTCGTCGGAAATAAAGTTAGTGAGTAACAGGCTTTTCAAAATTTAGTGTGAGTGGATTTGAAATGCGATTTGGGTCTAAAATAGCAACAGCCTACTTTTTATCACATCACTTTGGGGAAACACGTTCTGATCAGTGAGTGATAATATGATTCCTGCTTATCCATTCAGAGCTATAAGTGTGAACTTACAGTTTTCTTTGCTAATATCGTTTTCCTCACGTAACAAACTACAGACGGCGTGAGTTCAATGAAACATGCGGCGGTTAAACTTATTCGTAAACGTCAAGATTAAGACTTGTTGATACAAAACGATGTTCGAGCTTAATTAATGGCCTGACGTTATAATAATGAGTATTTCACGTTTCACGCAAATGGATGTAATAAACATTATATTCTTCAAGTTGCTACACATGGTTTACTTTTTTTTTTTTTTTTTTTTTTTATTGCAGTGAATGGCGAGACGAGCATGCCGTTCGCCTGATGGTAAGCGATACGACGGCTCATAAACAGTAGCAACATTCCACTGCGCTCGCCATCTTGAGACATAAGATGTTAAGTCTCAATATGTCCAGTAGTTGCTCTGGCTACAATGTCCTTCAATCCGAAACACAACAGCGCATTTAAGCAGTGTTGTTTCACGGGAGAAATAGACATTGCGGTGGTACCTACCCAGATGGCCTCTCACATATGAGAGACCTACCACCAGTAAAAGTTAGTTACTTGGAATAAGATAAGATTTTCAACGCGTATTTTTCAACAAAACATTTTGAAGGAAACATTGTTTTAATGTTGGGTGTGGAGATGTTACATTGGTAAATTAATTGGACTAACAATGTTTAAAGAAATGTAATTCCTAAATATCATTAAATCAATAAAATGGTTATTTAATGGTATGTTATCAACATCGCCGACAAATACTCACTTTACATAGCGTTTCGTACTCACATTAGATCCCTTTCGACATACCTACATAATAAAGAATCGAAATCTAAAGTCAATCGAAGACATTCTAGGACTTTCTTCAATCCTAGTTCTTAATTGGAACGCAACTAAACTAATTTTCTGTTCAATATGATGTGGCAATTTTAAATTAATTCGCCAACCCTAATCATTACGTACATTTAACCAACTGTCTTGATAACTCTAAAACAAATAATCTCCTATAGCGTGAACAACATGTAATTTAAATCATACATACCTTATATATACATACCTTCACGCGTTTTTCCTAGAAGATGCCAGGACACCCACATTTCGTCTTGTATTTTTCATCCCACGATGTGATAGTTGGCGAGCCTATCGCCATATCGAGCACAAATTTCTGACTCTTGACTGATAATGAATAGAAAATTCCAATATCACTTCGCCCAACCTGGGATCCAAACCCTAGACCTCAGCTTTGTAACCATAACCTAGTACAATTACTACGCCACCGTAGCAGTCAATTTAAAAAATCAAATGAAATATGTGGTAAGCGTCCTAGAGTACAACAGAGGAACGTACATTATCTCGTTATGGCGCATTCGGTTATATGCACTGCGCCCGGGGCGACACGCGAAAATGTCTAGAAAACTGCAACTTTCCTGCTTTAGAAAGTAAAAAGTAAAACCACCCATCGGTCTGGATTTCTTATTTTGACGTTGACGTAAACGGTTGAGGATTTTGGAGGATGCTACTGGTGTTCGTTTTATTATTAATGTAATGTTATACATACTCTGTAATCATTTGAAGTGTTTCGAAAGAGATTGAAATATGTCTATTACACTTCTTGACAGTTCAGCCATGGTTCGAAATCGCCAATCAAAATCTGGGAATAGTATAATTAACGTTCATCCTAATTGAATATAACGTGTTTATTAAGTTAGCCATCCGATTGTCGGAGCTCAACGTGCTTAATTGCAGCGACCGCAGTCGAAGCACGATTACAAATTAACGAGCCCATTAATGTAGGAGGAAACAAAGGTCTTGCACTAACAGCAGATACACGATCATAATATGAATTAGTCATATTACCGATATTGTAGCATTTTGTTTAATTTTCCAAAGGCTGTGAAGTCTTCGAAATAACGGAAATTTAAATGAACTAAAACCCACTATCTATATCAGTTCATATACGTCCCATTGCAGGGCACGAGCTTCCTCTACAATTGAGAATACCATTGAAAATGGTTGGGCCATATAATCAACCACCTATAAATAAATCACTATGATAATATGTAGATTTCCTCACAATGGTTTCCTTCACTGTTAAAGTGCGAGGTGAATGACTATCAATACACACATGACTCCGAAAAGTCAGAGGTGTGCCCTGGGTTTCGAACTCGCGATTACCGTGAACAGGTTGCCAGCCGCTTCTGGCCCGTTTACCAACAGGCCACCACGAACTTAAAAACACTAAATCCAGTCTAAAAATCGTAAATAATACTTACTCGGTAGCTTATAAAGTAATTTATGACCTGTTCGCGGATTCCAAACCCAAGGCACAACTCGTACTTTTCAGAGTCATATGTGTATCGATAATTAATCACTTAGCACTATAACAATGAAGGAAAATCATGTGGTAACCTTCATACTACAGCGACTTATAAGAATTTCTATGGTATGTATTCTGTATAGTCTGCCAAGCCGAACTACACCAACGCCATGACTATATAGTCGAGCCTATAAGGCGATATGGCCTTACCCCTCTCAATCGTACTCTCAGTCATAGAGGAGGCCCGTGCCCTGCAGTCTACAGGATATGATGGGCTGATACAATACGGTAGAACAAATATAGTGACCATTGAAATAAAATCATTATGCAAATATAGTGAAACAACCTACCAATCAATTACCAAAAATAATTTGGAAACAATAAATAAAATGTAAAGTTTAGAAAGGTAGAAACTACAAACATAATTTCTAATTATATTCAAAAATAACGTTTGACTTCTACTTAAAAGTAAAAAAAAAAAAAACAAAGGAGCACGGACACAAAGAACTTTTAAAAATAACTTTAATTTCAAATGGTCGTTATATATAGAACCTATTTTATTTATCTCTCTCATTTTATTTTCATACGGGTATTTGGTTTCGTGAAAGTATAATTTCCAAGAGTCACGAACTCAGTACAATACTTTCTGCGTATTTGTGCCCTTATTGATTTCTCGTAATTCCTAGCCACGTATTAGATTACATTTAAGTCTAGATATCTAATAACCGTACCTAGCAAAAGGTCAAACACATACTGTACAAAGACCTAGGACGAGCGTAAATTTCAGAATAACAACCAATATAATATCTAATATTATATCAAAACGTTACGATTTTTAATACTTGTTAAAAATATATGAATGAAATAAGAAATTACCCACAAAAAGGAAAATGCTCTTGCAAACGAAGCCTGTTGTACTATTTTCGAGTTCCTTTCAAAGTATTTTTTGCTTCGTAAGATTTGATAATGTTTATTTTTTAATATCGTTTCTTTATCATTTTCTCTTTATTAGACGTTAGAAAATATTCCTAGAAATCCTTCCAACAAAAAAATCACCTGAAATTTATTCGAAGAAATCGGTTTCATAAATTACATAAATATTTAGATGGACAATAACATTTACATATAATAATATAATTAAGGTAATATAACCCTTATTGGGCGTAAGGCCCTGTTTGAAGGCATTTCCCAATGTTGAGGTTCTAGTAAGAAAAATCTAAAATAGTGGAACTTCTCTCAAATTACCTGGATCTCGTATTTGTACCTTAGGGGAGGCCTATGTTCAGCAATGCACTTCGTGTAGGTGAAGCAAGATAGATACGAGTATAAATATAGCCTCGAAACCTATCAAATTGTATGACAGTTAACTCGTTAAACTTTCTGTGGTTGATTTAAATAAACTTTAGAGAACTACAAATCACCACCAATCGCTCAATGCCATATGGTCACCCATTGCACTGTTTCATTTTATTTATAATATTATTTGGTATATTTCTTCACTATGTGACGAGATGAATGATGTAAAAATAAATCATCCCATCTACTCAACAGACACTATCCAAAATTCCAACAGCGCTAACATGAGTTATTAAACTAATGCTTCTTGAATTCGACGTCTAATTCCCTAGACAATTATTGCATATTCTACGTCGAAGTATTGAGAGCATTACCTACATCGCAGTAGATCGTTTGATGGCAGTACCTACTTCCAAGGTAATTGCGTTTACCTGACCCGGGAGAAAGTTACGCTTCGCTCTGTGAAAGTTCAAACTGTAATAGTAATTGCGAAGTAGAGCCACAAATCTCGGCCGATTCTGATTCTGTAATATCTTAGATTTTATTTATGATTCCGGATGGAAATTTTAAATCGGTTTAATTGGCTTCGATTAAAGCTAGTGAATAACCTCATTTTTTTTACTCTGGTAATGTATATTAAAACAGTAAAATAAAGCTGTAGATTTGTTAATATCATATGGTATAAAAATTGTAGCAGATAAATGTTTATGATCTCCGAGTATAACCTGCGGAAATATCAGGATATATTATTTATTAAAAGAATTATCACTGATATAAATCAGTATATAATAAAAACATAAAAGTAATCATGTTCCAAGTACAATAACTGTAAAGGCAAAGAGAATACGAGGCAAACGGAATACTTTATTAAAAACTTAGAACCTTGTTAACAAGTACATATCTAGTATATATGTTGTGGGCCAAGTGATTAATGCGGGCAGTATTCGTAATGCCCGGGCAGTATGAATATTGCCGAGTCATATCGGGCCAAGTGAATAATTACAATCTAAACTCACCTATTTATCACATTTCCCGGGCATTATGAATATGGCTACATGATGATCGGGCAATGTGATTAATAGGTGATTTTTACGTGGTGCGCTGCCGCATTGTCGCATCTGCGGTAGACCCATAAATTAGAAAGGTTGAATTGATCTGCTTATGTTTAGTTGTTTTTTAACGTCCGAAACATTATCTTCAGAAGAAAATTTGTGTACCCACTTTATGGATAAGTTAGGTCGACTGTGCCCCAAAACCGACTCGGAACACCCCGACTTCACGTAGTCTTTTGGCTACCGACCCTAGAGAATGTATATAAAAAGCCGAAGCTGCGGAGGTGAGCATGGGTGCCTATCTTTTGTTACGCAAGGGCGAAGGGGCTGAACTTCCCGTAGCGCCGGAGACGATGCAGAAGCTAATTTGTATTGACAACAAGTGTTTTATGGGTTAGATTGCTATAATAGATATTTCTCAGGAATGGTGCGTTACTTTTTCATGGGAGTGGTACCAGGGGTGGTGCGACACTCCCCCTCCCCCTCCACTCCTCCCAACCCACCCCCTCGTGCCACCCTATTCTAAATTCTACCACTTCGGCTCATTTTTTTTATTTTGATTCGCTTTACATCACTCTGCCCAATAGGCACTTGGCATTATTCATATTTCCCGGGCATTATGAACACTGCCCGATTAATCACTTGGCCCATAACATATACATTGTCATACTGTATTTAGAAACTACGTTTTTAATTAAAAGAAAATGTGCGCAAATTTTAATTCCAGCTTAGGCCATTGTATTTTAAACACGCAAATGATAAAAATATTTTATAAGGACTAACATTTTAAATTAGAACAACGAAGACTTACAGCGCAATTACTGTTCTTAAAATAAAATTATTGTGGTGTACGGACGACTGTGGTTTAGAGCAAATTATATTGTAACAAAAATGGTACAGTCTACATAATTATTTTTATGAATTAAAATTTGTACGTACTACTTAGTAGTCGTAAAATATAACCAAGTAAAGTCATCTATGCCGAGAAGTGCCATACGATATTGAAAATAATTATTATTTTGGATGATAAGACAATTCTAAATCTCTTGAATGTAGAGCGACTTATGTTGCTGACTGAACATCCATAAAACTTGGATCATGAATACTTTGCCAGCCCATCAAAGCGGGAGGAAAGCAGTAAGTAAAAGGGATGGGAAGAGGGAAGAGCTATTAGGCATACGGTAATTTCAAATACCGAACAAAACGCGACAGCCAAGCCGTCGCCTTACAATTTCCTGTAAGATACTGGTACCGCCTCAGACGAGCCTGCCCATGCATGAGTCACAGTAACAGCGTGGCTGTGCTACTTCTAAAAATATTCTTAGCCTTCAAGCCTTTCCTTTTTTAAAGCTTAATACTTCTTCCGAGCAGTGGAATACGATATACGAATATATTTTATCTCAAACATGATTATATAGTATAGTGGTTGTGTTTCTTCCCAGCCCAGTGTCAAATTTATTTCCCCAGACAATATTCAAAATTCGATAGAAATTCATTAACATTGAAACTACATCTAATCTTAACATCCAATTAAAGCTAAACCACAAACTCCAAAGCAAACACAGCACAAGTTTATTTTGTTATTTAACCTTCTTTAGTCCGCTCCATTTTCATAAACAAACGCTTTCATTAGACACAAATCCGGAAAATAAGCCAAAACAAAAATTTCATTACAGCACTTTTATATCATCCAGCATTGACCAGTACACATGTCCTAGTTTTCATTAATGAGGCTGAAAACCAATACCAATAATCAAGTAAATATTTTTTTTTTCTTTTACCTATATGCAAATTAGAATATCTACGAGCAAATTGCGTTTCGGTCTATCAATACGGTGTATGCAGTTTAAATTCCAGGTTACATTTTTGACTTTTGTTGCATCATTTGCATGTGAGTTAAAGACACCTTATACATACCGTATCACGTATGTGTAATATTGATTCCATGAGTTTTGACATTTTTTTTTATTTATTTGCTTTTTTATATTATATGGGGACAAATGAGCATACAATTCGCCCATAAACATCTGCGACATCTTTATCTTTAGCAATTTCTGCAGTTTTAAACGTAAGAGGACCCAAAAAGTCTAATGCAAGTTATATTGATACATCGATATTAATAATTGTATTTATATTTTATCGCTATAGCAATAATAATATGGAGCCTAATAAGCACTATACATATACTAATAACATCAAATACAAACTCCGAATATGGTAATTGAATGCAATATTCACTATTTGTGAAAATTAATAATCTTTAACTACCAATCATTCTGCTTTAGCTTTGCCTTAATTATACATTAATAAATATTTCTATAGTATAGTGAATTTTGAACATTTACTTTAGTACTTGTGCAAATCAGTCTATACACAATTATTTATCATTTCATTGTTTGTCAAAGGCGTTTCCAGTTGCACTCAAATGGCCACAATGTTCGTCTTTGTTGTCCATCCCCTACCTACGTCTATCCTTCACCGGGTTTTTGCATATATTTTTTTTTTTTCTCTTTATTGGGTCTACCAACGTTTGTTTACAATAATACAAATAATTAAAAATAACAGAACAGAAATAAAATTAATGCAACAAACATTTACAGGCAAACACAGCATGCACATAAAATTACATATTTTTTTAATCTATTACCATAACAATTCAGAACAGACAGAAGAGCCACCAACTAATATCTTAAAGACTAAGAATAATACAATATGTTTTCTACTATATAACAAAACAAAAAAAAAAGAAAGAAATGAAAACAGCTGTAGAACGAGTGTAGAAGCTAGTAATCTAAGATTTTTAAAATAATAATAAAAAAAAATACAAAATAAAACGATAATAATTATAACCTAGTCAGATATCACTGCATATGTGGCATTAGCGTAAAAAAATATGTAGCAGTTGATTTTAACCTCATGCTATGCTTTACGTTTCCGACATAAAAAAACTTACAAGTCTCTGCAAAGTTAAAAACTAGCTGCAGTATAGTGTAGTGTAATGGAATAAAGATAAGGACACACAGGTGAATCTAGGTCGGATGCTTAGTTTAAGATATGTGTATATTACCAAGTAGTAGAGAGGAAGTTGATAATTAATTAGAGCATCTGGTTGCAATTTGCCTCAATAAGAGCGTAACATACTTAGCGTAATGAGAACTCACTTACCTTAGTTAATATAATGTTATGACGCACGAGTTATACGATAATTACGTCACGGAGACACCGGTATTGTATGTAGCAAGAAGGTTTACTACTTGTAATTTGACGATTTTCATACATACGTAAACTCACGCCATTTTCCCAAATGGGGTAGGCAGAGGTCCAACCAAGACACCCACATTTCGCTTTGTATTTTACGTTCTATATTATATTGGGCATACCGGGCTGATAATGAACAGAAAATTCTTACATCATTACCCGACCCGGGATTCGAACCCGAGACCACAGGTTTGCAATCATGCCTCACAGCTGACTCGCCGAGGCAGTGATGATTTTAGTTCGATATTTTATTTGTTTAAAAGCAGTGTTTCATGGGATTTTGCCACCAAAATATAAAACATTAAATTCCATTTTGGAACTCGAAATATAGAACTTGCATTTGATGTGATTTTAATGGCATGTAAATGGCATATAAATGTGTTTTGGATAAGGCTTGTTTGAAATATCACAAGAAGAAAGATTTGATTGTTTGCATTGAATTCACTCTGAAACTAATCGACTGAATGAATGTTTTTAATCTTTAGAATTATAACTTATCCCTGATTAACATAGCCGTAAAAATATTTTCAAAATGTACCACATCCCATATCATAACCTTATCACATCGTGGGACGGAACACACAAGGCGAAATATGGGTGTCCTGACACCTTTGCCTACCCTTTCTAGCAAAAAGTCGTGAGTTTATGTATGTATGAATAATTATGAAAACGTAACAATAATCCCTAAATCATATGCAATACGCAATTCAAAAACACCTTTGACAAGTTTATCATGTTTAACATTGATAGCGACGACACATTTCAGATTTTATTGGTGCAAGTATCGAGGATATCGCCCACAGGACAATTTAATGTGAAACGTCAATAACATATTTCATTGCATTTAATGTATCGCGGAATAATAACATTTATTTATATGACAATAAAGATTATGCCTATTTAATGATAAATACACGTGCCGAGTATGATAAAGCATTCATTCCCTCCACTAAAATCTTATTTTATGATACTGTGAAATGCAGATGCTGCAAATCTGGTTTAACAATAAGGGATTTATGTGTTGTATATAAGCTACTAGTGCTCCTCTGCAAGATACCTTACACGTTATGTGAAGAGCTTTCGGCCTTGACAGGACAGAATATCTCGTGTGGAAGACAAGTGACAATTTCTGTCTCAATTCATTCCGTGTTTGAATACTAACTTTTTGTATAAGTAACAAATATCCGTTTTGTAATTATAAATTCCAGTTTTAATTGTTCGGGCGCTGAGTATGACTGTTTTGTTTATTTAATAATAATATATTCAACAACAAATACCCAAGTAGGTCAGATCAAATCAATTCGCAAGCAGACAGGGTCAACAGCGCAATCCGATTTTATCTCATTACGCTTGCATGTTAAACATTTTATTCCCGAAAGCACGCAGCGAAGGAGAACTGTTTTGTATTTCCAACAAGTAAAATATAAAACTGACTGCGGAAACTGGCTTCGTACCAAAACTCTCGTTTTGCAACGATTTGACATACGAACCGAAGAGAATTAAACCGCGATGGGAAAAAAGCGGGCCAAGCCGGAACCGCAAGTTTGTGCGGACGTGAAGTCTTTTTGCTCAGTATTTTGAAAACAACCATTATTTTTATTTCGAATTCATTTTATATTTTGTGCACGGCAGCATTTAAGATGCGGGTTGAGATGTGACAGGATGCTGCTTCGTTCCACCGAGAGCTCATGAGATATGGAAATTATTTTCTGGTCCGGGTTTGTGAGACCGAAAAGTCTCAAGTAGAGTTTTTTTTTTATTGCAATGAATGGCGATACGAGCATGCCGTTTGCCTGATGGTAATAAGCGATACGCCCGCTCATGAACAGTAGTAAAACCAAACACCTTGAATAACAAAGCAATGCTTGGCATTCCACTGCGCTCGCCATCCTAAGACATAAGATGTTAAGTCTCAATATGTCCAGTAGTTACTCTGGCTACAATGTCCTTCAATCCGAAACACAACATGCACTGTTGTGTTTAATCTGCTGTTTGACGGGAGAAATAGACATTGCGGTGGTACCCACCCAGGCAGCCTTTCACATATGAGAGACCTACCACCAGAGTTTGGTACAAACGATTCAAGACTTGTATCATTGCAGGGTTGGAACTACGCATTGGTTGTTAGATGTATATATTAATACGATTTATTTACTGTTTCGGTGGAGCAGTTGTATTACAGTACCTATGATTGTAAAGCTGAGGTCTCGGGTTCGATTCCTGGATCGGACACAGTGTTCACATCGTGGGATGGAACACCCAAGGCGAAACGTGGGTGTCCGTTGTAGTACCTCGGCTGATTCCTTTGGGACAAAGCTTAAGTTTATGTATGTTCGTATTTTTTTACGCGATGAAATTATTTTTTTACGTGCACAAATAGTTGCCCCATAATGGATTGTTGTGTTTGAAGTTAATTGTATGCCATTCGACGTTACTGTATTTGTTATTTCTTACATATGATGTATAAAATTGTATGTAAATGTCATTGCGTTGTGGTCTCTTGATAACGAGCTGAACATGATCTACTGTCACAGTGATCGTGGGGTTGTAAATAAGGACAAATTAGGATATATCTCTGACCTTTCAGACTCCATGACATTTGTTCTTTGTAGTCAGTTATTGTGCAATTTAGCGTTGAAACATATACACAAATGTAGGTGCAAGAACTTTATAGTACATGAAAACCGCCAATTCTACCGCGGATTCGGTTTTTTATTTATTTATTTTTACTTCCCGATTCGACCTGTTTACAGCTTTCGTGATCACGAGGCGGACTGACTACGAAAGCCGTAAAGTAATCGAAACTACGGGTAGAAAAATAATGTGAAAATTAATCAACTCCGCAATTAAATCTATCAAGATTTTTTTTCAATGTGTAATATTCGTATGAATCTTAGAAACCTTACACCAATTCAATATTGCGGATTCTATAAAAAATTAGTCCATGACGCTAAAAAAAAAATACATTGAAAAAGAATACAGTGCGAGAGTTTCTTTAGCGTATATTATAATTTCTTTTAATCTACTTTGACGGATGAATTCGCATTAAAAGTTACAGTGCATATTTACAAAGATTCTGTCTGCGCAACGTTTTATACTCATCTTGACGTCTCATTTAAATATTAATTTCACTTCGTGTAATACATCATCTCATTTCTACATTCTACGCATTAGAGTCTCATCGCTGATTTATAAACCATTCATTTTGATTTTATTTCAATTAATATTTATATGATTATTTAATATTTTTACGTCTTCCACGTTTTAATGCCATTTGCGAAAAATAGCTTCGTCTTGCAAAATGATTTTTTAATCCTTATTTTCGTCTATGATAATGATTTTTTTTATGCAATGACTGGCGAGGCGAGTCATCCTTTCACCTGATGGTAAGCGATAAGACCGCTCATAAACAATGGCATCATTCCACTGCGCTCGCCATCCTGAGACATAAGATGTAAAGTCTCAATATGTCCAGTGGTTACTCTGGCTACAATGTCTTTCAATCAAAAACACGAGAGTACATTTACGCAGTGTTGTTTCACGGGAGAAATAGACATTGCGGTGGTACTTACCCAGATGGCTTCTCACATATATGAGACCTACCACCAGTAGACGGACATTAATTTAGTTTTTATCTCTGCCATTTTTTGGTGTGATTGTAATGAAATGTGATTTTTCTTAGATTTCACTTCAAGGTCTCTCTCTATTGATCTGTCTATCTCTCTCTCTTCAGCCACTTCTGCATATAGGCCTCAAGGACCTAGGATTCTAGATCAAGGTTATGCTAGTTTGGTGGATCCTTTCCTCTTATAATTTTATTCCCTGCCCCTTTCCTTTTGTAAAATCGTCTACGCATTTACAATCAAGTATAATCCCAGGGCACACCTCTGTCTTTTCGGAGTTATGTGTGTATTGATAGTCAATCAACACGCACTAAAACGGTGAAGGAAAACATCAACTGCATACCGATTTATAAGACTTTCTATGGTATGTAACCCGCCAACCCGCACTAGGCCAGCATGGTGGACTACATGGCCTAACCACTTTCAATCGTACCCTCGATTGTAGAGTAGGCCCGTGTCCTGCAGCGGGACGTATATGGGCTGATACAGAGAGTATACCTACATATTACTAGCTATTTATTCGTATGAACCATGGAACAAAAAACGACCGAACTACCCAATAATTCTCTTACGCAAAATAACCCGATTAATCCACCAAACCAAGCCATTATCCCGTCATTGCAGTTTATAAAATTGGAACACAAAATGGCCGGTACAATTTAATCGTAATCTCGACGCAATATTCCCGTGAAACCGGCGACAGCGTGAAATCCCTCGGGACCCTGTCCGACGCTTTGATACAATAATTGTTCACCGGCCCTAATAGACATGCTCGGGGTCAAAAAGGGAAATCCAATAAATGTCGCTGTGTGAAGTTTTCTATCGATTTGACATTTCCTATAATTCCTAGTTGTTTCGTGGAGTTATTGAGACGTGACCTGTGTGGAGTGTTAAGAGATAATATTTATACAAAAACAGCCACATACATAGTCCCGATTGACAATAACATTCAGGCATTGTATCGTGGGCATCAGGAAATACGAGAGACTTCTCGGGCTCACAAACACCAAGTACCGATACAAATACTTGTGAATCACACAAATATTTCTTTAGGTTCGGTTACCGACCCCGCAGCCTCACGTTCTACAGCCGGCGTTATAACAATTTCCCCACTGGAGATTGCTGAAATTGTTTCTCAATTTTAGTGCTATTACTTTATCGAGCTAGAATAAAAAAATAATTAAAAAAGAATAAAATAATAAACAATAATTAAAAAATAAGAACAAAATATTAACACTCAATTTTAATTGACAGATAGGGGACATACAACGTGATTGTGATTGCATCTACTAAAAATTTTTTGGCTTCGTAGCCTGATTACCTAGAAACTGGCTGCAAAAGGCAGAATGTTGCACTAAAGCAAATGTTTGCGTGAAAGTCAAATAATTTTATTGAACCAACATTTTTCTTTAAAGCTGGGCAAAAAATTCCTGCGTTACTTTGAATGAGTATAACACAACACAAATATTTTAGAAACTCTCTAGTCTTTTTATAAATAAATAAATAACATTCAACAGTCACATAGATAGTCCTGACCCCACACTAAGATTTAGTTTTGTGTCGTGGGTATTGAAAACTACGAGAGACTTTTCGGTCTCACAAACACTCAAACCGGAAAGATATATTTGTGGGCCGCGCAAACATTTCTCTCGGTGCGGGGATCGAACCCGCGACCTCTCGTTTCACAGCCGGCGTCTAACAAACTACGCCACGGCGGCTGTCAAATATTTATTTATTGTTGGAATGTTTATTTATTATTGGCGTCTCGTTAATTGCCCACAATTAAACTTGTCACTTGTCAGCAAGTGATTTACCATACCTAGTATATGGATATCCCCTAAGGTATAAATACATTGTATTGTAGTGTGACTAGTTGTGCTCCCGGCAATCACTCACCACAACAAAGCGGTTACTTCAAGTCAATGTTCTGGGAGAAGAGGCATCGTGTGAAGCCAGTTCATACTTATATTTGCAAATCGCTGATTAAAATACACATAACACAAAATTGTGTATACTTTGTATTTCTTTCGTAAAAATACAAAATATAATATATAAATTAAGAGCAATTTAATTTAATTTAATATCAAAAGTTATCTTGAGATACGACAGCTTTTGAGAGAAAAATTAAAATATAAAACTTTCATGTTATGAGATTATATTATACTATAATATATTCAATTTGTTTTCAAACTGTATAATATTAAATTAAATTAGGAAATTAACTAAGCGAATAATTTAGACATTTCCTTGAGAGACACATCTCTGTTATATGAACTAAAAATATTAAAATGCTCATTTGTTTGTAAATTTGTCGTTATCTGACAATAAAATAAGTTGATTTTTAGCAACCAAGCTGTGTCTCTTATGCCAATCTTTACAAGAAATAATCAAGTCCTGAGTAACTCATATTCAATTCAACTAGGATATATCACGTTGTTCGGTTCACGACCTCTGTAGCCACGTAATTAATAAGCCGTTCGGAGATACGTGTATCACATTATAACCATAAAATTACATGGCATAAAGTCATTACTCCTAAACCTTAGTAACAAATCGGATCCAATCTTCAACAAATTCAATGCCAAAGAAAGCATTAAAGGACGTCAACTCGTTATATTTACATTCATCACACGCACACTATATAAACGAAAAAACTACCAAATAAATATGAAATTAGAAAGATAAATACGTGAGAAGAAACTAATTGTATGATGTATCTTTGAAGTATCGAAAGATTTCGTGGTAAAATATATTTTTTTGCTCTACATTTTATATCTAATGATTATGGTTTGAGAAAAGTATTATAATGTAGTGGAGTAAATTAAGCAGAAAATAAGACACCGACTCTAGAAGGAATAAAACTATATATCTTTAAAAATATATCTATAAAAAATAAAATATATTCTAATAACTTGAACAGTAAGACTTGTGTTGGATGACAATATGAATAACAAAAAGTATTAACCAGGAATATACATATATTTTAGAAACGGTCCAATAGTAATATACCTACGATTCTGTAGTTTAGCCAGGCAGCATATTATAAATAAATACAGAGGCTGTCGGAATATTATAACATATCAGGCCCAAACCTTAAGGTGACAGAATGCACAATGACTTAATCTTGAAAGGGTCTATGACTTGCAGCGGCCAGATCTAAGTTGATGATTAAGAGCTTGTATAGCAACAGCAAGCCAACTTGTATTAGATCAATGTGGTGGATTTGATTTGATTTGATTTGATTTGATTTGGATAAAACATTTGCCCCTACCCTGCAGTGGGACGTATATGGACTGATACAGAATAAAGATACTACAAAAGTCGTAAAATGCCTTATAATTTCTTCTCTTATTACACCATATATAATATGAAATTCGCGAATCTATGTAAATATTTACACTTCTAAAATATCTATAAACAATGACGCAAATTTTCAAGTAGTTTTACTCTCCTTGACCGAATAATACCGTCCACGCACATTCATATATTCGCATAAAATATTCCCCGTCATTTTGCGGACTCACTCCTTTCTGACGTCAACTCTGGCGCGCTACTAGGAAAGTGAATTGAAAAATGCAAAATGGAAGGAAAGTATAAAAGAAAGTTGCGACTGTTGCCACAGCGCTGATTTTCACTAAACTTGTGTATTTTTAAGGTTCTCTAAAGCTCAATCCAGGTAAACACATTGCGTTATCACAAAGGAATTTTTAGTGATTGTTTACTGTTTAAGAGAAATAGCAAGGGATAGTTTTAAAACAAAGAAAAACTGTTGAGTAAGATAAAACAATATATTTTACTCTTCTTTTTCTTTTGCATGTTTTTCTTTCATATTTACACGGGGAAGAGGTAACATAACTTTAAGCCTTGTTGTAAAAAGATTTGCTTTATTTTACCAACAGAATACGACTTTTTATTCTGCCATCATGGCCAAATCCTTTACTTTTATAGCAAGCAATAATAACTAAAAAGTGGTGTGTCTTGGATTAAAGCCCGTGACTTTTGATTTGATTTTCTGATTCTCATCTAACTGCTTCGACACTTTACTTTTGCTATGCTAAAGTAAAATTTACTATCAACACATATCGATTTCATAGGCGCCTAAACCTCAATTTAATATCATGTTTGAATAATTGTCGTGCATAGATTATTGCATTAATCAGATATTCTCTGGAGATTTAGATTTATGAATAATTATTATTCGTCGTTCAATCTATATCGAGTCTAGAATTCAAAATTGATGATAAGTAACAATTGATTAAAATAGAACGGTTCATACAGGTTTTCTGTATATTTGCGAATAACAATAACAATGAAAATATTATGAAAGCATTTTAATAACACGATTGAGAATGGAACACGTGAAATTTAATTAAGGTGAAAAATAGGTCCAATTATTCTTTACGTAAAAAATATTGGCAATCAAAAGATCGTATCTTCCGACAGTTGTTACAAAATAGTATGAATGTTCAGTAGTTGTTTTTCACCAATACTAAAATTACTTTGCATTATATTTTTGTCATTTATCTTCCGCACGCTCTACAAACTTCTTTTGATTAATAAATGCCGTAGTGTGAAGAAAAATCTTAGCAGGCCGGCATAATTGTTTCGAATAGCATGGGACTGCCGTCTGAGGCCATTCAATACTCTGCCTGGAAGCCATTTGCGCTTACCATAATGTGCAGTGTAGTCATTATGCCGAGGCAGGATAAAAAAAACCACCAGAATCAAATTATATCACAGTATCTTCTCTTCCCCTTTCCCTGTTCTAAGAAACAGTCCCATACACGAACCATCAAAACTAACTTTGTAAAAGACATTGTGCATCCGACAGCGACGTCTAAAAATGTGCATTTTAAAACACATAACATGCTACTTTGACAAATTGTGTCTGCTGACATACAGTTTCTGTTCTTCAAATCTAATGTTCAACATTTCATGCATTTATTATTCGCAAAACCAGAAAGACGAGGTTTGTTTATTTATTTATTTGCCGGGGCATTGGCTACGTAAGTCTGTCAAAATGAGTTTCACGAGAGAAAAAGGGATCGAAATCGAAGGCGCCTTGCATAATAAATACGTCGGTATTAGTGAATTATTCATGTCTTGTCTAATGTTATTTGGACTGGTCAGTTAATGGAGATTTTAGGGGCAAATGAGTGCGACAAATTGTGAGTCTGTAAGCACCTTAAATGGGTGTTTTGGGAAAAGTAAATGAGTATTTTACTGGAGACCCTTTAGATGGTGATAAGAGGTAGAATATTCTTATTTGCCTGGATTAAAGCCATAGCACAGTATGAAAGACATTTGTACGTGGTTTTTCAGTTTCTGTGTGTCCAGATTCAAGCAGAACAGCTAAATTTTGTGCGTTAATTTTTTCTCTCTTTGATGCTTTCTTAAACAATACTTATAATGTAGAATATATTATGTATGTTGTGTATATAGAGAAACGAAATAAATATACGGATAATAAATTAAGTTTGTATTAATTTTCTAATTATTTACGACTGTGAATTTTAACTGCCTCGGTGGCGTAGTTGTACTACGGTACGGTTACAAAGCTGAGGTCTCGGGTTCGAATCCCGGGTTGGGCAAAGTGATATTGGATTTTTCTATTCAGTATCAGCCCAGAGTCAGGAATTTGTGCCCGGTATGGCGATAGGCTCGCCACCTATCACATTGTGGGACGGAACATATAAGGCGAAATGTGGGTGCCCTGGCACCTCTGCCTACCCCTTCTGGGAACAAGGCGTGAGTTTATGTATGTATGTATGTGAATTTTAAATTTAATTAATTCAATATTTGCCATAAAATATACGGTCCTTTTTACCAATTCTCTGAAACATCATTGTAAATTAATAACAAACCTGAATTCTTTGTAACAATTTAATTAATTCCGAAATTCAATTTCATTTAATAATTTGCTTTTTTTTATAATTAATTAGCATGTTAGTGAACTTTATCATCCTGTCACATACACAACATACACCTAGTTAACCCTAAAAACCCATTTCCCATCACAACGGTATAAGATACCGCATAGGTACCAACTATACCCACTAACCCTTAAAAGGTCCTACAACGTGCTTTTCACGAAATTAAACCTCAACGAATCAAATAAACAGCATCGGATTGCGTGCGTGATAAATATGTAATGCGGATCGGTGTTTTGGACCGTACAGTACTAATTAATTAATTACCAGTGCCTTTTCACGGTGGCTGCAAAAAGGTTTCACCTCGGACTGTTATTTATTAGGTTTCGAATTAAAAAATTAAAGCTGCGGACTACTTCGACAGCAGATATTTTCGCTGTGTTTTATCGTTTTACTTTGCACGTTGGTTTTGTAACTTTGCACAGAATTACGCGGTGTTTTCAATTCTATTTTTTATGTTGCGGGTGGCATAAATATGTATGGCATAATGTATTGTTATGTAAATGTATGCATTTGTATACAATTGCAATGTTTAGATAATACATACATTTTCCATATAATCGCAAAAACATTTTCAACAACAAGATAAATGAATTGAGCCACAGATATCAGTAATTACAAGGGATTTTGCGATCCCATAGCCTCCAGTGGTTGTTTAATAAACAATATTATTTCACATAAAGCTTCCAAAACATAATATAAATTACGCGAAATACAAATGGAATACCTAAAACTGTTCAAATTTCCGCGTAATTGAATAAATCTAATAACATTGAAATAGAATATTAAATGATTATAAATAACGTCTTATAAGTCTCGCCTTTCAATTATTGGGGCGATAGAAATTTTGCCGGGTCCCTTTAAGGGTCTATAGGACCCTACCTGGCGGATATTAATCTAGTTATTAATCATCTGACAAGTAATGCCATTGAAATTTAGATAAAGTAATTTCCCCCTATCAAAGCTCCTTGGGACGGAACGAGTTTTATGTTCAAAAGAGATTCTTCAACTTTGGAAGGGAAAGGAAGTGACAGGTTTTAATCTAGAGGAACTAACAATTTAAGTGAAAAAGGCCGAAGATATGTGTTGATAACGACAAAGTGCCCAATGCCTTTCTTGTTCTCATTTAAAGTGGCAATATTTTGATAAACGTACACTCATTCCGTAAAATATGCACCTTATGTGGATACATGCTTGATGTACCAAAGTATCTATATATTTCATCAGACTTATATCAAAGATTATTTTGAACTCAAGTAGATCCTTACAGAGCTTACAATAAAACCTCAGAATATCCCGGTCGGACCAATCGATGTTCTTCCAATATAATGCTCTCTGAGCTATGCTCTCCAACAATTTATTGCGACACTTTAAATTCCACAAGTGAATTCTTCGTACAATTCCAACTGTACAAACCCATACATCAATTTGTACGAACAAATAGGAGACAAAGACATAAAAACAATATTACACCGGCTTTGTTTCAGGCAAAACAAACAAATATTCAGTAGAACCAATACTGGATATATGTGGAATGTATTGGCCTTAGGTTGACAGAAATCCGACGGCGGAGAACGGAGCACCGTTCGGCCACGCAAAAGGAATCCAATTCGCAAGTGCTCGTGACAGCTGGAAAATACTCTAGATATTATCTGTTGTGGTTTGAAATCTGCTGCTTCTTAACTAAACTTTAATGATTTATATATAATAACATCGCTTTGTTTATGTCCTGCTGTATATGTCCATATACGTCCTACTGCAGGGTACTAGCCTCCTCTACAATCAAGGGTACAATTGCGAGTAGTTAGGTCATATAGTCCACCACGCCACGCTGGTCTAATATTGGCGGACTTTACATACCATAGATATTCATATAATTCACTCTGCTATCCATCCATTTCCTCACGATGTTTTCCCTCATTGTTAAAGTGCGTGGTTAAAATGTAAGTACTCTTTTCTCTGTTCACATTATGTCATTATCATAAGCGCGTGACAGTCCACTGCTGGATATAGGCTTCTCCAAAGGTATGCCACAGAGCCCGATCGTCTGCTTTATGCATCCAGTCACTGCCAGCCCTCTTGTACAAGTCGTCCCGCCATCTGCCCGGAGGACGTCTATTCACATTAGCACCCATCCAAATATTTTACATGTTGTTTTGCGATGTAACATCTAGGTTATCGGAGCTACTTGTTCTTGTACTGTTACTACAGATCAAATGAAATTCATTAACATATCGTACCATCAAACTCTAATAGATACGGTTTCCCTGCCCACATGACCCTTCTTTCCTATGTGGACCAAAGGGTTCTGCAATGTTAACGCTAAATGGCCAGTAAATTTTATAGCGCGTGATATTGGCATCTGGTATTTAATTTAAACCACATGCTCCTAACCCTCCCAGGTAACATTGTACCAAGTTTGAACAAAAACTACCTGATAGTTTTGTCAAAAATCGCGACTTTGGGTTTCAAGGCCTATAGATACCAAGTCTCTTACAGCTCAGATAAGTTTCCGAACTGACCTGAAGTTCAGATTAGCGGTAAAAAACTTGTATCTATATGGGATGCCCAAAAATAAGAACTAAAATCACTATTTTTGACAAAAAATCTTTTCATATTTTTTTCAAATTATGTAAAATGTCACCTGGGGTGATGAGAAACATGTGGGTTAAAATAAGTACAATGTGTCTGTGTGTTTTCCTGACCTATAACCTCTAGACCTCCAAACAATGCATAAACAAAAAAGATAGCAATTCAGCATAATTAACAAGAAAACAAAAAAAAAATAGCAAAAACTTATCTGAAATCAAAAGTAGTCTACGTACATACATCAAATGACACAGCAATCGGCCGGTATAACGCCAAATGGGAAAAACACAGCCAAGTCGAATCTACATAAATATTCAGTAGTTTCATTTCGAACAAATTCAATTTTATTATAATTAAAAGACCTCCCAATTTGAGTAAGGCATTATTGATGAAATAGTCCTGGAAATTTTTAAGTAGGTCTGCGGATTAAATTAAACCAAGGCGATGAAATCTAAAATGTTAAATAAAACATTTATTTACAAATTAATTGTTGCGTTCCCAAATCCCACAATTAGACTACGACGATAAATGAATATTTGATAAATGGTAATAAGTTTTCGAGCTTAATTGTAGAAGTTTTATCGTTTTACGATATTAAAATTGATGATTATATTTAAGATCAAATCTACCGTGAGAGGTTTTTAAACGGCCGTAGATTGGTTTGTTCTTTCAAAGTCGAGAAAAATAACTGTATTATAAATCCAAGTATGCATTATCTTTAGACCAATGTCTTTTTTATCAAATGAAAATTTAACCATTGCACTAAAATATATTATGCTTCTTGGATACTTATATTATAAATGATGATTGTAAGCCATGACGGGCTAAACGGACGACATTAAGCACTTTATAAAAATAAACACCCAACTGTCCTAACTTAGTCCTGATCTCATAATAAGATACTAGTTTTATTTCGTAGTTATTAAAATCTACGAATGATTTGAATGGGTTAACAACAGCCATATCTAACTAATATATTATACTTATGGGCCCCATAAACATTTGATTCTGTGTGAGGATGCAACTCAACCAACTCAACTATGCTAGGAAGTCTATAAAATTACAAAAAATACCCCAATCGCGATTTAAACAGTTATTAATCTGCGTACATAATCTCACCCACAAAGGCATTTAAACTTATCCATTCATCACTACTGTCAAACCAATTGTAAACACACCTCAAATATTACTAACTTAACCACCACTTTCAAGAAATTCTTAATGAAGCAAAAGTTAAACCAACGTAAAGCGACAAAGGCGAAACTTTAAACGCTCTTCGCAGTATATCCTTAGGTTATTCCGGGCAATATATAAATGTGAGTGAATCTTCATCTCGGGACTAGACGGTGGGTGTCGGACAATTCCATTTGCTGCAATTCAACCCACCTTCCAGTTCGCAATGCCATTAGCAACGTTTAATGTGGCCTTTTATTAGTTTAATAAATGTCTTCGCTGTTGGTGTTCGTGATAAAACGCTGTGTGTGGAAAGGATCGTTTTCACTTAAGCCTTTTTGGTTTTGTGGTAGATATAAATGAGTTAAGATGAGGTGTGGTATTTTTATATGTTGGCTGTCTCTTTTGTGTGATAGAGAGAAGCAAAAAGTTATACACAATAAACATAGAGAATAAGAAATACGAGTAGATAAAAACTAATTATTATAATAAATGGCCACAAAAAGAAACCCGCGTCCAGAATTTTTCCCCGCTAATAAGAAGATTAATCTACAGGAAAATGAACTTGAGATTTAATACCTATCATTAAAATTGAGATCGTTCGTGTGCAATTTAGAGAAAATCGAATCAGTCATGCACCGGATTACAACTGTGCCACCCCGTTTAATAGACTTTTGATATTTTAGAATTAAAAAAGCTTGATATTTGTAGAATTATCATCATTTCATGAAACAATACGTCATGAAATCATTAATCCAGAATAAAACCAGTGCCTATAAACACAATGTGTAAGCTATTTGTAGTAATCGCCCAATCATGCTCATAATCAAAAGAAGTTTATTTCTTTCATTAAACTTAATACTAAAACTTGGTACGAAAATGTCCAACAATCACATTAATACCGTGAATCAGAAAAGTTTTAATTTCACAACCGATTAAAGAAACTTGGTGGCGGTATTTTTGTAATTTATGCGGTAAGTAACGTTAGTTTTATTCTGGAAAGTAAAATGACCAACGAGGATAAAGTTAAGCCGATCTAACACTAGAGATTGTCATAAATACAATTTTGAAACTTTTTATAACTCAAGACTCTCTCTCTCTCTCTCTCTCTCTCTCTCTCTCTCTTCTCTATATGTCTCTCTCTTCAGCCCCAGAAAGTGCTCTGCTGAAAAAAGGCCTCCATTATCACTACATAGTTCTGTTAGGATAGGAAGCGGTCTGTATCCACCGACTTCCTACGACCTTAACTAAGTCGTCCGTCCACCTTGTGAGTGCACCTGTACGTGGCGTCTACACAAGCATAGAACTTGCAACTCTTCGGCTTAGAGCATCTCAACCAGCTGCGCCACGAAGAAAAAAAATACACAAATGCCTATAAATATCCATAATAAATGGAAGACACTAGATACACTTAACATCCTTTAAGAGTTGTTAAGCTTCCGATAAAATGATAATAAAAACCTTTTAACTGTCCCGACCTAGTAGCTTTTCTCCTTTATGACGTTAAGCCAAGGTATTTGTTTCAGGTATTCATATAAATTACACCTATACTCTTAATAAGCAAATGAGTAGAGACATCTAAGTATTATCACTCAGCCGATCATTTTACATAAAATATTAATACTAAATTGAAAAAACGAATTAATTCGAAAACCACTTAAACAAAATCGCCAACAGTGAAAATGAATTTCTAGGTCTTATTAAACACAAACAAAAGCGTCGAAAAAAACTATAGATCGAGGTCACAACACATTGCTCTAATTAAAAATCATAACAAAAAATCACGACGGAAATATTAATTAAAACCAGCCGTTGAAAAGTGTTTATATTTTCTAATCAAAGAGACGTTGAAATACGTCTTTTGCTAACAATTTTACCGGTAACTTTATATTTTGTTTACCGTAGTCTGCGTAACAAGCTAACACACGTTCACAACAAACTGCTCTCTTTAATTAAGGCGATGTTTGATAGTGATCCGGGTAGTGGCGGAGGCCTATGGACGATGTAAAGGGTCGTTCACACTCCACCGTAAGATAATGTTTGTTTTAGTAAACTACCTATTATTTTAAGTATCGACTCTTTATAAGCTGTGCAAGTGTCATCATGAGTATTTCCAAAAAAAAAAAAAAAACAACTAACCTTTCATAATAGAATCAAGAAGTTAGAAGTCAATATATTAAACAGCGCGAATAAAAATATGTTTATAGTACACGCGAGGTAAGCTTTTTTAAGTTGCCATTTTCACAGCATACTTTTCCTCCGTTCTAGAATTGCAGAAGTAACATTCTCGCCCATAAAACTTCCTTTCTGCTTTTTAGAATCACAACTCGTAAAACTAAATAAAATATCGCTTCATATTTTTGAATAAATCGTACTCAAAATAATGGTTCCTGGGAGACTTTGGCTCAAATTTTATTTTAGATTTCGCAAATTGGAACGGAAATTTCTTGGATAAAAATATATAGAATATACTATTAAATAACATATTCAAATAAACGTATATTTACAAAATTATATGCATAAAATATTATGTAATTTAAAACACTCCAACCAAACCGTACATTGCAAATATGGGTTCCGAATGCATTTTTATTTGAATAAAAAAATATATGAAATTAAAAATGATGGTCCATGTACCTTTTTATATAAATAGAGTGTTTAAGAAAGAATATTCTTGTATAATTATTTACTACTTTAATCATTTTTATCCTTTTAAAATCAACACGATTTTTTTTTCTTAGAAGTGTAAAGTTGTAACAAAAAGTAGAAATAGTATAAGTAGTTTATCATAGTTTAAAATCAACGTTTAAAAAGAGTCCAGCTGTTATTTAAAAGATTTTTTATATTAAAAATGTTTTAAAAGCATTTATAGGCCAATGTAAAACAGCCCTAAGGGACAGGGGCGCAAAGTAAACTTTCCATGAAGAAAAGAGATACCCTTTGAATAGACTTCCTTTGACCGACCTCAAAACTATGACGTGGATTTATTTATACCAGTATCTTCATAAAAGTTTATATTCCCTTATAAAATAACGTATCATGTATAATTTTGTAATCAATGAAGTTTTATCAGATGGTTGATATTGATTTTTTTAACTAAAAATATGCTATAGTTGTGACTAAAATGGTATCGATTCTAATGTATAAAGCTTCGCTTTTAAGATCAAAACACACAACGCTACAGTATGCAGTGTTGGACATTGTATGGAAACAAATAATAATGGTCTTATACTCCGACGTAGTATGGTGGCCGGTGAGTCATTTGTGACGCTGCGTTCAAGCCCTTCAAGCCAAAGTGCGTGGTGGCCTGTTGGTAAACGGACTAGACGCGGCTGCCAACATGTTCACGGTGGTCGGGGGTTCGAATCCCAGGGCACACCTCTGACTTTTCGGAGTCATGTGTGTATTGATAATCAATCACCACGCACTAAAACGGTGAAGGAAAACATCGTGAGGAAACCTGCATACCATAGCGATTTATAAAATTTCTATGGTACGTAAGTCCGCCAACACGCACTAGGCCAGCGTGGTGGACTATATGGCCTAACCACTCTCAATCGTACTCTCGATTGTAGAGGAGGCCCGTGCCCTGCAGTGGGACGTATATGGGCTGATACAGTTCAAGCCAGTTACCGCAGCGTTTTCCATTACGATCAAGAGACTACACCTTTAGTACACTACATACACACTATACAACCTGTCAGTAAGCGGATGAGGCTGTGGCGATTCATTAAGAGGCATACACCGTCGTCGTTCAAATTCATTCATTTATACCTAGCTTTATATCGAGCAGAGCTAGTTCACTATTATACTATGACAACGTCCGTGGTGCAGATAATTGAAAACTGGTTGTGAAACGTAATGGCGAAGGTTCGATCCCTGCTTCGAGGTAAATGTTTGTAACGCCCTTATTTCGGGCCTGGCTGTTGTAAGATGGAATATTCTCTCGTAGTCTTTCATTTGCAAATCACTAGACTTGATTTTTAGTGTGCAATCAGGACTATATGTATGAGGACTCTGCATGTTTATTTATTTGTTTTCTACTTCTCATGTTGTGATCTCCAATAAATTTAGGTAGATTTTATATCACACGAAAGGTACAAAAACGAGCAAGCGGATCGCTTCCGAAATCTAAGATCTTACTGGTTAAGTGAAATTTACAGCAAGGATATATTACAAACAACATGACTAGTAAATCTACCCAGGTAGTCTATACATTTTGTTAGTAAATCGTGTAAGAGCATAATACTATAATAATCATATGAAATAATAACGGGTTTATTTATCCAATACTTACAATACGGCTCTTCATTTCCGGGTGCAACTTTGCAATAAAAAAACTACGTATGAGCCTTCCTCTTCAATGAGGACCAAAATCAATTGATTAATCCAAAACACTTACTTTATTCATAAGGAATTCTAAAAACGAAAATCTAAATATTAATTGTTTTATTTTTAACTTTATTTCGTTATTTTTTTTGTGTTTGTAAATGTTAGTTTTACATGTTCCATTTTGATTTCGTATTTTTTTATTTAAGTTCAAGCTCAATATTTATTACGATTTATTGTATGTTGGCCAGCGTTCGCATAGGTGACCACTGAAAATCAGCGTTGCGCTGTGGCTCACGCCGCAAGGCGACATTAAGCTGAGTGGTCACCTAAGTGTCACAACAATGCAACGCGCAGTCTTACATTACCTATGTGTTACTTATATACTTATTGTTTTCATTTTTTCTGTGTTAATGTATGTAGTGTGAGTGTGTGTGTTGTATTGTGGTGGCAAATAAATCTGTTTTCTTTCTTTGTTCTTCTTTCTAATAAAAGTTTTTGAGGTTTCCATACCAAATAAGATATGACTATCAGAATTTAGAGAGCTCATGTGGACCAAATCACTACACCAGCGCCGTAGCCTGACATTTCCATATTACTGTACAGTTTTAGTAATCTATCGGATGTTTCAATCTTAAACAACCGTCAACAGACTGTGTTACATGGCGTTTGCGGTTCGACGGCGGGCTGGCAAATTCACATATACAGAGCCTTGCATCGTGACAGCGGCAGCGTTTACATCAACCTTAATAGGATAGCCATTAGATGCAAGTATGCTGCATCTGTGTTTTTACGAGGTTATTTACTTGTTTACAAACTTGTTTGCAAAGTGGGTGACAAAACAGTTCGTTGTTTAACACCCACTTTGCACGGAAAGAAGTGGACAATAATTTATTTCCTACTCCTCCTATTAATTTTCTTTCTGATTAATTTCGTTGCGGGTTAAAGACAAGTAAGACATTCCTGGAGACTCGCCGAACTTCAATGCTCGGTATCATTTCTTTGCGTGCCACTGTTGATTCTGGTTCACAGGAGTTACAGTGGTGGGTGTGAGAGCGGGACAGTCTCCTGCATCTGTGTTGCTGGTTCATCAAATCGGGAAGAGAGCGGGAAGGCAAAAGGATGGGATAAGAGAAGAGGTATCGGACATCTCACTCACCAAACGAAACGTGACAGCAAAACTGTTGCTTCACGTCGATCTCCTGAGAAACAGTCGTACCGCCCCCCATGAGTCTGTCCTGAATGGGCATTCATTCTCAGTTATGACGGACAACGGCGTAGATCAACCACTTTTAAAAATATGATACTTTTACGTACCAAAAGAAAATATCACATGGGAGTTTAAATACTAAGAGTTTGAATACTTAAATTATAATATGACCAATTAGAGGAAAGAAGAAATATATTAGTATGAATATAAGAAAAAGCAAAATTAATATATTTATTTTTTTATCTAAGCAGTGAATCTCAACAGAAACAGATTGTTCCCAAAATTGCTAGCAATCTACTTCATACGGCGTTTGGTACGGACAGTGCAAAAACTCGTGCTTGATCACAGTTAACATTCCAAATTCACGGTCCAACAAATTGATCTGGTTTAATTTCACTGACGTCGGGTATATCACTCCCCTGTTAGATTTTCCTTTGTTTCTATTTTCTTGTCCGTATTATTTATTGCTGTTTTTTGTATATTTGAATAATTTCCTCTCTAAGATTATTAATTATTTGATTTGAAGGGCATCATTATTTGAAAAAAAATCATGTCACTCACGTGAGGGTTTCAAAGTAATACAAAGTTGAAGAAACCATGACACTTCAATAAGACATAAATATTGTGTTACAGATAATTCAAATTAAATGAGACCTTTTAATATCGCGAGTCCCAGACTCGAAACAAGTTCTTGTTGGACACAAAAACATTTGTCACGGTGCAGAGATCGAAAACAAATCACAGCCGGAGACTCCAACTGCGCTTAGAAGCGTTATAATATGGTTTAATGCAACTATCATTGGAGTTTAAAGCAACTTCAGTTGGTCGCTAAGTAGGTATGATTGTCACCGAGTGGTACTTAGTCAGTAAGCTGGCATAGATTTTGTCAGGAAACCAGCTTGGCCACAATCCTCAGCTTGCCAGTCTGGAAGGTCAGAGACACTGGCATACTCCTTTCGGCCTTCCCCGGGGTACCAAAAGGGGAGCTTAATAGTTTTTCATCTTGGTAAAAAGGATACAGTCAGTGTTCTCGCATACCAAGTTACTAGGCATTATTTTATCAACCATCATATGCATTGAGATTATTCTCGTACCACTATGAAAAATATACCATGACTGCAAAAGAAGTCCAACAAAAACGTGACATAACACAATTAATACATATACCGTGCCAAAAATAATCTTGAAAACGTCGAAAGCTGACGGGAGATAAAGTTTTTTCCTCCCCGTCACATCAAAGCTTGCTAAGGGAAAAGTTAATTTGTGTTAAAAGCTTCCTCGCTCTCATGTAACTGAGTTACGTTTTATTAGGCTGACTGTACAAGGCACATTTACCTTCTGCCCACTATATTACCGTCACAGCGCATGTTAATTATGCAGCTCCCATTTTCGTCGACAAATAACTTATTTTGTCCGAAATGTCGCGGATTATACATGATTTGGTGATAACTTGTCTCTTAATACGACTATTTGTATAATCTTATTTAGAACAATTTTAACAGCCTCCATTGCAGTAAACAGCAGTAGGTTAAACACTGGCTGAGAAACGAAAGGTAATAAGAGACAAATATTTGTAAGACCCACAAGCATTTGTTTTGTGTCTGGGTGTTTGTGAGGCCGAAAAGTTTCTCGAAGTCCCTGATACCTACGACACAAGACTTAATTGATCTTAATGTGGGGTCATTACTATGTATGTGACGTTAAGGTGTTATTTATTTAATGTACCTATATACTAATCTAGACTAAGAAAATTTGAAATATCACTGAATTCTACTTTAAACTTTCTGTATCTGTATCAGCCCATATACGTCCCACTGCAGGGCACGGGCCTACTCTACAATCGAGAGTACGATTGAGAGTGGTTAGGCCATATAGTCCGCCACGCTTGCCTAGTGCGGGTTGGCGGACTTACATACCATAGATTTTTTTTTATAAATTGCTATGGTATGCAGGTTTCCTCACGATGTTTTCCTTCACCGTTTTAGTGCGTAGTGATTGACTATCAATACACACATGACTCCGAAAAGTCAGAGGTGTGCCCTGGGATTCGAACCCGCGACCACCGTGAACATATAGGGGCTCTCGCAACTCCTCATGTCATATGAGTGCTTATGAGCGGCGTTGAGTACTTACGCAGTAATATAATTGCTAGGAGAATAGGCAATAGTTAATCCGACCTCAAGCACAATCTAGTATTTGGCAATATACATGAAATCGAATGAAATTTGTTTGCTGATCATGTAAGCAATTAAATATCTCATATGACAAGTTAAAATATAATACTTAATCTATATTTACAAAATAATTGTTTATAATTTTGTAAATATAGATAATTTTATATAATATACATTTATTTAGCTTTTGGTCATCTTATTATTTATAACTATTTGTAGTCAGTAAAATGTTTTTCAAGGAAGTAAATTAATTACGTTAATCAATAATTTATAATTTAATGTATAATGCGTAAATTCAGTCTAGTAACAGTAGGCAAAGTGTCAGTCCGCAAATAAATAGTAATTGTTTAACCACTAGCCACAAAACTCATGGATTCAATAGTAAATACATAGAGATAAAGTGGCGAGCTCGCCAAACATCACACCGTGGTTTCGGTTTAGCCCGTTTGTTGCCTTGTGGTTGCTTTTTGAATAATTATCCATTTTATTAATTTTATTTAAGCATAAGCTTGATTATCTAGTCACGCTCATGCTCAGATTATAAATAAGATCAAAAATCATACAGATCGTTCATAGCAAAGGCCAAAGATACGTGACTATATGTTGTCTTAGAAAATTATTATATATTTATTTAATCCTTTATTACACAAAATATAAAAAAATACAGTGAATAAATAACACAATAGTTATAGTGCAAGAGGCGTCCTTATCACTAGATAATTTGTTCCAAGCAACCTTTGGATGGATATAGAAATAGGAAAATGAGAGGGCAGTCTAAGGTGATCAATAATATTACTATATGACTGCGTTCTATTTATACAAATGGAAAAACTCACGATGTTTTTGCTAATGCAGCTGAAATGTATCCAATACCAAAACACAGAACTAGTTTATGATTGGAAATCGAAGGCAAAAAGCAGCTACAACTCAGCATATAGTGTTATCAGTAAAGAAAATATTTTATAGTCTGCACATTTGGTTGCTAACGAGATACGGGCCTAACGCATCTCGAGAGAATAACCAATTAAGCCAAGAACAAATTAATTAGGCACACCTAATTACACAGGGAGCTCAGACAGCTACTAATTATTCCGGCAAGTTAGTCAAAACATTGTTGAGATTGTTGTCGTTTCAAGTCGAAGCGAACAATGCTATTTGTATTCCAGTTGCTAAATAGTATTAATTTGTGCAAGGCTGATAGTTGGGCGCCACAAATTGGAACGGTGAATGATATTAATCACGAAATATATCAGAGTAATGTGTTTTTATAGATGATTTTGGGTGGTTTTACACACACAACATACATACATAAACTCACGCCTTGTTCCCAGAAGGGGTAAGCATAGGTGCCACGACACCCACATTTTGCCTTGTGTTCCTTCCCACGACGTCATAAGTGGCGAGCTTATCGCCATATCAGGCACAAATTTCTGACTCTGATTTGATCATGAACAGAAAAATCCAATATCACTATAACCAACCCGAGATTCGCACCCGAGACTTCAGCATTGTAACCCTACTCTGGTGCAACTACGCCACCGTGGCAGTATTTTATGACACATTATGAAAAGCAAAGAGCAGGTCACTAGATTAAGAGTAATAAGTTTTAATGAACGCGCACAATATGACTATAGTAAAAGCTGCTAGAATTTATATGTCATGATGTCCAACAACCAGCACTAGACCAGCATGGTGGACTATATGGTAACCTCTTTCAATCGTTCTCTGATTATAGTAAAAGCTGCTAGAATTTATATGTTATGTAAAGTCCACCAACCAGCACTAGGTCAGCGTGGTGATCTATACGGTCAAACCCCTCTCAGTCCTTCTCTCAATTATAGATGAAGCTTGTGAAGTGCAGTGGGACGCATATAGGTTGATAGATTACAATAAAGTACTTCGTATTTCGGCGGTTTATTTTATAAAATTATACGATCAGGTCGTGATAGTACATTGTCAAAGTTGTCCAAGTTATTCAACAAAAAATATAAATAAATTACAATAAAATGTTACTGTATGGTCTAACCACTCCCAATCGTACTCCTGATTTCAGAGGAGGCCTATGCCCGGCAGTGGAAACTATATGAGCTGATTCATAAAGACTTACGCCCAAATACTGGAACGCAACTTAAATATAAATGGCGCTTAACTACGCTGATCCTGATTAAATGTACTGGCTAAGCGGGCCGTGCGCTGTTAAGAATATTATTTGAATGCGTTCCAGTATTCGGGCGTTAATATTTAAACTTCATAAAAACATACCCTTTTTAATTCATGGTAAAATAATTAAAAGTCATAACTTCCATACAATAAAGTGCATTCCAGAAAATTCGCTTGAATTTTCTCTATTTTATGTAAGTTCTCGAGCAGATAAGCAAACCTTATCTGGAAGATAAAAAGCCAGACTCTGGCACTTTTATATTCTTATAACTTGGAGCCTTTCTCGAATTTCCCCTTCACTCGTTTAGAAGGTATTTTTAGCATTTGCCACTGAAACTTTATGTGGGACTTATCTTAACTTGTTCTGCTATCGGATTCAAAAACAATTTTGCAAACCCATAACTTTTATGTTTGCTTGGCTTTATTTACTTAGAAATTAAATCTTATTTAGAAACGTAAAATAGTCTTGCGTAATTTATAATTGTCTTCAAATAGAATTTATTAATTACTAAAACTTCATGGCTTTAATATGAAAGACGAACTAAGCTGTTTATTTTATCTGACGACGTTAAATAAATTCTAAGTGTAGGTATATTACACTGGTCAACACTGATTTTGCCACACGAACTTTGATAGCTAATTTTGTTTTATCAATCTACCCTCATCATTAAATCACAGTTTTCATTTGTCTGTTAGCCTCATATTTGTTGTGATACGGTAATACTCATAACTAGTACTACGGCGGTAAATTAACAGAAACGCTCACAAGTAAATCGTCATAAAAGTATTTGTAGTTGAATTTGAATATTTTTTGTGATTTATTAATCCTGTGAACATGTCGAGGAAGTGTAAAAATAACCCTAACTCTTTTTGTTATATCTGCGGAGAACTTACATTCAAAAAACAACGACGAAATTTTACGAATCTTGTGCTGGAGTGTTATCACCAATGTTTTGGTTTTTCTGTCGCCCATCAAGACAAATTCTGGGCCCCTCATGTCTGTTGCATAACGTGTGTGAAAAATTTAACCGACTGGAAGAAAGGTGCACGAGCTATGCCTTTTGCTGTACCCATGATATGGACTGAACAGCGAGATCACGTTTCGGATTGCTATTTTTGTCTCACTGACTTAAGAGGTATAAATTACAAGAAAAAAAACACAGTTATCTACCCTAACGTATCTTCTGCTATAAGACCAGTCTCTCATTGTAAAAAAATGCCAGAACTAATACCAGTTGCAACAACGTCTGTTGATAACGACCATTCACAACCGTCTACTTCAAGTCGGTGTGTTGACGAGGATGATGACTTTGAGTTTGAAGGAATTGAAAAGGAGCCACATTTGATAAATCAAGGAGACCTAAATGATTTGGTTAGGGATTTAAATTTGTCAAAAAAGCAGTCGGAACTATTAGGATCTCGTCTAAAAGAATGGAATTTGCTACATCATAATACAAAAGTTAGCTATTTTCGAAACCGTGATGAACACTTCAGAACGTATTTTTCTCAGGATGGAGATTTGGTGTTTTGCAATAACATAAATGAGATCATGAAAATGTTGGACATAGATTTTGAAATCTCTCAGTGGCGTTTATTTATTGATTCTTCGAAGGCAAGTCTAAAAGCAGTTTTATTGCATAATGGAAATATGCTTCCGTCTGTTCCTGTGGCCCATGCTTCAAATATGAAAGAAACCTATGAAAATATGAAAGTTTTACTTGAAAAAATAAATTACAGTACATATTCCTTCAAAATCTGCGGTGATCTTAAAGTTGTTGCATTATTACTTGGACTTCAGCTGGGTTATACAAAATTTTGCTGCTTTTTATGTGAATGGGATAGCCGAGACAGAACTAATCACTATATAAAAAAAACATGGCCTATGCGTGCATCGTTAGTTCCTGGCCAAAAAAATGTAAAGTATTTACCCCTTGTAGAGCCAAATAATGTGCTTTTACCACCATTGCATATCAAATTAGGATTAATAAAAAAATTTGTGAAGGGAATGGATCGCAGTGGGAGTGGATTTTTGTACCTAAAAGAAAAATTCCCTAAAATAAGTGATGCAAAAATAAAAGAGGGTATTTTTGTTGGCCCTCAAATCAGGGAGTTAATAAAAGATTCAACATTTGAAGAAAAATTAAGCGGTTTAGAAAAATGTGCATGGAACGCATTTAAAAATGTTGTTGCAAATTTTTTGGGCAACCACAAGAGTGACAGCTACAGAGAGTTGGTTAGCGAGCTCTTATTGTCATATCAAGCATTGGGTTGCAACATGTCACTCAAGATCCATTTTTTAGACTCGCACCTGGATTTTTTTCCTGACAATTTAGGGGCTGTCAGTGACGAGCACGGCGAGAGGTTCCACCAGGACATTTCTAGTATGGAAAAGCGGTACCAGGGAAAATGGAGCCCAAATATGTTAGCGGATT
This sequence comes from Hyles euphorbiae, assembly GCA_023078785.2. Classification (NCBI taxonomy): domain Eukaryota; kingdom Metazoa; phylum Arthropoda; class Insecta; order Lepidoptera; family Sphingidae; genus Hyles; species Hyles euphorbiae. The sequence goes on from CM041049.1 coordinate 7,499,218, forward strand.
ACTGCTGGACAATTAAAAGGGACCAACCAGAAGCTAAACATTCAAGAAAATCTTAAATTATTAAGTAATTTATATAAAAAAAAAGTTTGATTTACGAGATCTGTATTTTTTCTTAATATTTTTAATTACTCAATAGAATAAAATCCTTGGCTAGCAAATTTTTTTTAACTGTTTATTTTTTCTTACAATCACCAACTAAAGTAAAAAATATCAAAAAAGTCCGTGTGGCACGAAAAAGTTTGAATTTTGTTGACCAGTGTTATTAAACGGTTTAGAAACATGAACTTCAATACAGATAATACTGTATCAGCCCATATACGTCCCACTGCAGGGCACGGGCCTACTCTACAATCGAGAATACGATTGAGAGTGGTTAGGCCATATAGTCCACCACGCTGGCCTAGTGCGGGTTGGCGGACTTACATACCATAGAAATTTCCATAAATCGCTATGGTATGCAGGTTTCCTCACGATGTTTTCCTTCACCGTTTTAGTGCGTGGTGATTGACTATCAATACACACATGACTCCGAAAAGTCAGAGGTGTGCCCTGGGATTCGAACCCGCGACCACCGTGAACATGTTGGCAGTCGCGTCTAGTCCGTTTACCAACAGGCCACCACGCACTTAATTAAAATTACAATTAAATAAATAAATAAATAAATACACCCAACAGAAGTGCGTGGTGGCCTGTTGGTAAACGGACTAGACGCGGCTGCCTACATATTCACCGTGGTCGCGGGTTCGAATCCCAGGGCACACCTCCGACTTTTCGGAGTCATGTGTGTATTGATAATCAATCACCACGCACTAAAACGGTGAAGGAAAACATCGTGAGGAAACCTGCATACCATAGCGATTTATAAGAATTTCTATGGTATGTAAGTCCGCCAACCCGCACTAGGCCAGCGTGGTGGACTATATGGCCTAACCACTCTCAATCGTATTCTTGATTGTAGAGTAGGCCCGTGCCCTGCAGTGGGACGTATATGGGCGGATACATACATACCCAACAGTTACATTCATAGTCCTGACCCTACACTAAGATCGAGTCTTGTGTCGTGGTTATCAGGAACTACGAGAGACTTTTCGGTTTCACAAACACCCAGACTCGAAATACCTGTGGTTCACACAAATATTTGTTTCGGTTCGGGGATCGAACCCGCGGTCCCTCGTTTCATAGCCGGTGTCTAACCAACTGCGTCACGGAAGCTATCTTAGTTATAAGTAAAAATATATATAATAAAAATATCTTCTCTGGATCTAAAAAAACAAATGCGTTTCTTAATTTACAAAAATAGTGACTAATAAAAATAAGGAAATCAATATTTGTACGACATTAAAAAATAAAACCAGCACAAGTACAATATCTGGGGGTAGTGGGATTTGAACACAGGACTTTCAGCATGCGAAACAGACACTCCACCTCTAAGTTACACCTCCTACGACAGCTCCGGTAAAAGTATCATTTATTTCGGCTCTTGTTTTACTTCGAGACCTAACTATAAAACTAATAGTTAGGGAGTCCAATGGGTTATCTGGGCTTTACTAGAGGCGTCAAATGAATATACCTTTATGTAAATTATATTATAAATCTTAATTATGCTTAATAGTGGACTTTCTAAGGCAGGATAAAATGAAGAATGCACTAAAAAGTCACGTAGTCAGATATTATTTTTTAAATAGTTCTGATAACCACGATACAAGTCTTGTGTCGTGGTTATCAGAAATTACGAGAAACTTTTTGCCCTCTTAAACTCCAATCTTAATAGAGACATACAATTTTGATTCGCTTCTTAGCTCATATTAAATATATGACTAAGTAAATATGATGTCTATTTTTCCAATTTTGGAATAAAGAAGCTCTGACCTAATACAGTATTCCAGTTTCATAATGTAAAACAGATTTTCTCCACGCGACGAATACACTACTTTCATATTACTCGCAATAAAAAACAACGTAGAGAAATCCGTAACATGCTGATTAAAATCCCGCTTACAGAATCAATCCCTTAGCGTGCTACGTATTTATTCGCTACGCGCCTACGCGTCCGCTACGGCTACGAATCTTTTGATCGACGAGTTTTTTAATAAGCCTGAATGTTCAATTATTCCACTTTTCATTTGCAATGTAAAATTTATATTTTCTGCGTATAATTGTGAATCTGCTGAAAGTAGATGATAGCATAAATGATTAATACATTATAATTTCATATTGTTAATGAATAGAAAAAATATAGACGCAGGAAAGCGATTTTGTCGTATCTCAAAAAATGCGTATATGCGTTTCGTATATTATTTAATTCATAAAAAAAATACCGCATAGAATTTCCTCATCAAAATATAAGGTTTTATTTTAAAATGTACTTATTCTCTTTATTTCGTACATATTCTTTTTTAAATTTTTATACATCATATTATTAAAAAAAGATAAAAACATACAATATTATTAAAAAAAGATATAAACATATAATAGTTATAAGATTTTATTCTGTACTGTTAGTTATAAGATTCACGGGGATCCCACAGGCAAATTGCAGCAGCAGTTTTGTGGGGCAAGATATTTAATTGTACTGTTTTTATTTTGTAAATGTTTGTAATAAATAAAAATAAAAAAAATAAAAAAAAAATACACACCGGCGCGACGGTTAGGGATCCAAAGAGAGGAACCTTCTCACAATGCGTGCCGTGTCCAACAATACCGCCTTTTGGATCTGGCTCTTGACCCAACGACCAATTGAGAGCCTCTGAAGATGTTGGTCGAGGCTCTTTGGTATCAGTCCATGTGTGGAAACAACAATCGGGACAATAAGTGTTGAGTCCACATCCCACATGTCGGTAACCTCGTGTGCCAAATCTAAATACTTAGACAATTTGTCTTTTTCAGCTTTAGCGAGGTTATCGTCATGTGGAACAGTAACATCAACAAGTATTGCCCGGCGCGTCAATCGATCGATTATCACAATATCAGGCTTATTGGCGATAATAGTCCTGTCTGTGATAATAGACCGATCCCAGTATAGCGTTGCATGACCATTTTCAAGAACTGGTTGTGGAACGTACTGGCAATATGGCGTTTCAAGAGTCACAAGTCCATATCGAAGAGCAATTTGCTGATGTATGATCTTGGCTACTAGGTTAAGCCTATGCAAATACTCGCCGTTAGCAAGATACGAACAACCGGAGATAACATGCCTGATTGACTCGCCCGGACGGTGGCATGCCCGACAGATGTCGACCGTACCGTCCTTCAGGATGTATTTCCTATAGTTATTCGTCTTAATAACTTCGTCCGTAATTGAAAAGACAAAACCCTCAGTTTCCCCAAAAAGGTTACCGAAACGTAGCCAAGATACAGACGCAGGTCGGTCCACATCAGGTCCATGGAGGGCCCGATAGAACCGACCATGCAGCCCTTTGCTCTTCCATATTTCCTCGCGATCTTTCACGCTCATCACCAATGGTTTCCGCCAGTTCTCATTTGCCAACGAGAGCGGGGTAAATCCTTTATCTATCTTAACTACAACCCTATGCATATCCACGTCGCTGTGAAGGAAATAATCCCTGAGATTGCACACCTCGCGATTATGCAAGTCCTTAGCATTAAGGATGCCTCGGCCCCCACATCTCCGCGGGATGTACAATCTCATCACTGACGATCGTGGATGATGCATACGATGTGCAGTCAGTAGAGTCCGGACTTTACGATCCATGGCATCCAATTCGGTCTGAGTCCATCTGAGTATGCCAAAAGAGTACATAAGTACAGGCGTAACTCAACCGTTGAAGGCGCGAATCTTGTTACCACCCGACAAAAGACTGTTGAAAACTTTTGCGAGGTGGCCAAAGAAACGCTCCTTCACCGATTGCTTTACGTCTGCACTTAAAATACCCAGTGCCTCTGGCATACCCAAATATTTGTAGGTTTCTGTCTCGGAAAGGTATCTGAGTCTTACAGCCTCAGAGACTTGTACGCCATCAGAGACTGCAACTTCCCCCCGCTTGACATGGATAATCGCACATTTATCTACACCAAACTCCATATGGATTGAGTTGCTAAATTTTTTAGTTATTTTTAACAACTCAATCAATTCTGTTTGTTTTGATGCAAATAACTTGAGATCATCCATGTAAAGCAAGTGAGAAATAGGCTCAGTCCCTCTCCGTAGACGGTAGCCTAGCCCCGAATCCATGATATTCCTAAGTTTTCTAGTTTAGAGGTTATTCATTTTTTAAATATATATTTTTTTTTTATTCTGGTGTAATTAAGTGTAAGTTTCTTGTTTTGAAATACGACAAAATCGCTTTCCTGTGTCGATATATATTTTACTTAAACAAAAAAACTATTTATTAGGACTATATTATTACAATTACAGGTAACAAACTCATAATTTGAACCAGTAATGTATAAAATTATAAAATAATTTTATGCGTTGATAAAATCTCCTTTTGTATAAAAATAAATTACACTATGTAAAAATTCCAAAACAAGATCAACCTATTATATTGTATTAAAATTTTATCTGAAAGAATAAATCGAAACGAGCAGTTAAAAAACGTAAGACCAAGGCTACTTGGTATTATGCAAATATTATGAAAAGCGTAGTGTAAGAGCTCGGATCTGATGAATATTCATCGGGGCGTCATTACAAAAGTTGTTTTTTTTATTTTATAAAGCCTCTTGTGTAAAGCAGTAACTTAGATATTTTAAATTCAGATTAATTAAACTCTTTTGGGGTAGTAACAACGTTAAAATTATAATAAAGTTTGATTTTATTTTTTGCTATTACAGAAATATTATTGTGTGTGTTTCTATATGGATATGCTCGTTTGCCCCCAATATTATTTAAAAGAGCTAAAATGAATAAGGGTCTTCAAAGCTCCAACAATCCTTATTTATATCTCAACGGTGCCTTCCATCGTAATATGGTATATTTCACCAATCTAAATTTTAAATACAGCAATGATTCTAAGACTGCCATAATATTAAAATATGAAACGACGATAGTTACCTCAAACTTTCGATCAGGTTACTTGTCTGTTTAAAAAACATAAGACTTAAAAGTCGTGACTTTTAATTGTATTCAAACGTTAAGTAAGAAAGGAAAGTTAAATATCAAAAGGTATTTACTGCCTTGTGGCAGTCTTGTTTTATAAGCAAGTGCCTAATGAGACTACATCCTTTGTTTTTCCTTTGCTCTTAATTAAAAATGCAAATTAAATTATGTACTACATCCTTTGTTATGAACCATAATTTAACATTATATAAGGCCATTGTTTATCTGAAGGATTTGTTTGTTTCGTGTTACGTTTATAAGCAAATTCTAATTAATTATTTAATCAGATGTTTATAAATGGTTTTTCTTTGTTTACGGTAGCTAACACATACCCAGATTTTTATCAAATTACATCAATTTACAGGCTATAATCTTAAGTTATATCCAAAACCCCGAGAGCTTTCAACTCGAGTTGACAAATCGCTTTGATTGTCTAAAAGAAAACCTTGCAGTGGACGAGTTAAACAGCGGTTTGGTAGAAGCTGTCCATACGGTGGGATCTAAGTATTTTAGACCTCGCCGTAGAGATAGACCACAAAAACTCTCGATCCACACTCTTGACCTCATGGCCGAACGTCGATCTTTAGCGCTGCAGTCTTCCGTTGACGCCGAAGCATATCGGCGGCTCAATAGACAAATCTGGAAGTCCTTGCGACACGATGTCCGTGCTCACAATACTGTGAGCATTAAGGAGACAATTGAGCGGAACGGAGGCTCCAAAGTGTTTGCAAGACACTTGTCTATTGGGCAAAGTCAGTTGTCTAGGCTGAAGACGGAAGACGGCCGCGTGGTATCGACGAGGGCAGAGGTATTAAGGGAGATCGAGAGGTTCTACGGACAGCTTTACACCTCGGTTGCCGAACCTACTGTTAGCTCGGCCGAAGACCCGAGAGCCGAGTTAATCCAACACTTTAGCGATGATATCCCGGACATCAGCCTGTTTGAGATTGAGATGGCCCTCAAACAACTTAAAAACAACAAGGCGCCGGGTAAGGACGGAATCACTTCAGAGCTTCTGAAAGCGGGCGGAACGCCGGTACTGAAAGTCCTTCAGAGGCTCTTCAATTCCGTTCTCCTCGAGGGCTCAACGCCGGAGGCATGGAGCAGGAGCGTGGTGGTACTATTCTTCAAAAAAGGTGATAACACTTTGCTGAAGAACTACAGGCCCATCTCGCTCCTGAGCCATGTCTATAAGTTGTTTTCAAGGGTCATCACAAATCGTCTCGAAGGCAGGTTTGATGACTTCCAGCCTCCCGAACAAGCCGGTTTCCGAAAAGGCTTTAGTACTATAGACCATATTCATACGCTATGGCAGGTTATACAAAAAACCGAGGAGTATAGGACTATGAGAAAGCCTTTGATTCGATCGAGACCTGGGCTGTGCTACAGTCTCTTCAGCGGTGCCACATAGACTATCGGTACATCGAAGTGTTGAGGTGTATATACAACAACGCCACCATGTCGGTCCGAGTACAGGATCAGAGCACGAAGGCTATTCCACTACAGAGAGGCGTGAGACAGGGAGATGTTATATCTCCGAAACTGTTCACTGCCGTGCTGGAAAATGCCTTCAAGCTCTTGCAGTGGAAAGGATTCGGCATCAACATCAACGGCGAGTATATTACTCACCTTCGATTTGCCGACGATATTGTAGTCTTGGCAGAATCGCTGGAAGACCTTAGCACTATGCTCGAAGACCTTAATCGAGTTTCCCAACAGGTGGGTCTTAAAATGAACATGGATAAAACGAAGATCATGTCGAATATCCATGTTGTGCCCACCCCCATTGGAGTTGGGGGCTCGACTCTCGAAGTTGTAGACGAATATGTCTATTTAGGACAAGTGGTCCGGTTAGGCAGGTCCAACTTCGAGAGAGAGGTCAATCGGCGAATCCAACTCGGTTGGGCAGCGTTCGGGAAACTTCGCGACGTCTTCTCGTCCAAAATACCTCAGTGCTTAAAATCGAAAGTCTTCGATAGTTGTGTGTTACCAGTGATGACATACGGCACCGAGACGTGGCCTCTCACTGTGGGCCTCATTAAAAGGCTCAAAGTCACTCAACGAGCCATGGAGCGGGCTATGCTCGGTGTTTCCCTACGAGATCGAATCAGAAATGAGGAGATCCGTAGGAGAACCAAGATTACCGACATAGCCCATAGGATTGGCAAGTTGAAGTGGCAGTGGGCCGGGCACATAGCTCGTAGAACCGATGGCCGTTGGGGCCGAAAGGTTCTCGAGTGGAGGCCACGTACAGGCAAGCGAAGTGTCGGACGGCCGCCTACAAGGTGGACGGACGATCTGACTAAGGTCGCAGGAAGTCGCTGGATGCAGGCCGCTTCCAACAGGTCATTATGGAGATCATTGGGGGAGGCCTATGTTCAGCAGTGGACTTCCTGTGGCTGATATGATGATGATGATGAATCTTAAGTTATTATAGGTGTCAATGAACTCCGAATAAGACAGAGATATTATAATTTTAGCGTATACTGTTGAATTATTTCTTCACATTGTGTTGTTTGAGCACTATATACACAGTCAGGTCATAAGTATTGTCACACAGTAAAAACTTTTCTTTTAGAATGCTGGCCACAAAAAAGTTTATTAAATTCTAATTTCGAATTGTTCATGAAAATATAAATGTACTAGCTGACCCGGCCACGCTTCGCTTTGCCTTGGTTATCATAGGATTCATAGTACATATTCATATACTGTCCTGCTAAATCCCGTCTTAACCCGTCTGTTCAGTCACTTCTCGATCCGTCCCGTCCTTTCTCTTCATTATCCATTCCGTCTTATACCGTGCATTTACACTTCGTCCTATCAAATCTGCCAGCTATCCCAGTTCTCTCCCGTACCTCCCACTCTATTATATCCCGTCTCTCCATATCCAAATAGTGTGCCTCATGAATTTTTGACATTAAAACTTTAGTGATTCTGATTATCCATGCAATATTCTATCGCTTATTTCATATTGCAAGCAATATTTAGGTGAAATATAACCTTTCTCACTCAGAGACGATATATTACATTAATTTCTATCAGTGAATTGTAGCGAAGGAAAGGCTACTGTAAAAATTCGTGATAAAAGTGACATTCGATCTTGAAAAGAGGTAAGTATAACTTCTTACGTGTGAAAATTATATATTTAATTGTCCTATATTCATGTCTATAAAAGGTCATTGTGCAGATCCTTGGGGGAGGCCTATGTTCAACAGTGGACTTCCTCTGGCTGATATGATGATGATGATGATGATATTCATGTAGCTTGATAAATTCTCCTTAGTTTATACAAAATAAATTTCTGAACGGATTATTTGACAACCAATTTAAATGTCAATCCCTTTTCATTAATGTCATTAATTTACATGTTTAAAATCTTAAATACGCCATTAATCGAATAATGTGGATATATGTTGTCGATTCGAAACCTTTATTTAAATACGTTCTTTAATTTGAGGGAAGAGTTTACCGTATCGACGGGATGAACATTAAATATTTGACAGTTACGGACCCATGAACATTTTGTATGAGAAAATGTTAATAAGCTAATAGAAACTCGGGAAACCGGGAACGTGATAAAAAGTATCCTATGTCCTTCTCCTGGTTCTAAGCTACCTCCCCACCAATTTTCAGCCAAGACAGTTCAGCCGTTCTTGAGTTATAAGTGATGTAACTAACACGACTTTCTTTTATATATATAGATACTTTTTAGAATTTTACTCATTTTTAAATATGGAGTGGACGCTTAAAGATGACCGTGTTGCAGTTATTGCGTTGCATCGTTGCGGTTACGCGTCAATTCAAATTTTTGACATACTGAAAAATTTGGATATAACCAAAAGATTCATTTATCGTACCATCAAACGGTACAATGAAGACTCTAGTGTAGATGACAGGTCAAGAAGTGGTAGCCCTCGGTCTGTTAGGACTCCAGCAGTGATAAAAGCTGTGAAGGCGCGAATTCTAAGAAATCCCAAACGTAAGCAGAATCTATTGGCCCTTCAGATGGAGTTAAGCAGAACCACGGTGAAAAGGGTGTTAAATGAAGACTTAGGGCTTCGGGCATATCATATAATGGACCTGAGACTGAAGAGATGCCGCACTTTGTTGAAGCGGTACGCGGGAAAAAAATATCGGGATATTCTTTTTTCAGATGAAAAATTTTTTACCGTAGAAGAGAGCTACAACAAACAAAATGATAAGGTGTATGCACACAGTAGTGAAGAAGCGAGCAACCGTATTCCGCGTGTCCAACGAGGTCATTTTCCATCCTCGCTCATGGTATGGTTGAGAGTTTCTTATTGAAACTTAACAGAGGTACATTTTTGTGAGAAAGGTGTAAAAACGAATGCAGTTGTGTATCAAAATACAGTCCTGACGAACCTTGTGGAACCTGTTTCTCATACCATGTTCAATAACAGGCACTGGGTATTCCAACAAGATTCGGCGCCAGCTCATAGAGCGAAGAGCACACAAGACTGGCTGGCGGCGCGTGAAATCGACTTCATCCGGCACGAAGACTGGCCCTCCTCCAGTCCAGATTTGAATACGTTAGATTACAAGATATGGCAACACTTGGAGGAAAAGACGTGCTCAAAGTCTCATCCCAATTTGGAGTCACTTAAGACATCCTTGATTAAGGCAGCCGCCGATATTGACATGGACCTCGTTCGTGCTGCGATAGACAACTGGCCGCGCAGATTGAAGGCCTGTATTCAAAATCACGGAGGTCATTTTGAATAAACTTTAGTGTCATAAGAATCTATGTTTTGTTAAGTTCATTTTGGTATATAAATGGTTACATAATGAATAAACTTGTTTCAATTATTTTATATTAAACATGTGACAGAATTTATGACCTGACTAGGTATATTATTGTCATGCCATGTAAATTCCATTTCTGAATATATTCAGCTACCACGCTGACTTAAGTTGCGATATGACGGAATTTTAATGTCTTAGAATATCTTGGGAGAACTACGAAGTAGGCATGTTAAGATGTTTAGTAAAATATGAAAAAAATAGAGGTATTAGGTTCGACCTCGGACCTCTGATTTTTCTATCTGGTGCGAAGCTAAATAAGATATCACCTAGTCCACGAAGACACATAGAGGAATCGTAAATACTTAAGTTAAAAATACCTGAAGATTGATCATTTATATGAAAAGACATCCTGTAACAATAACTGAAACCATAATGCATGTTTTCGATATTATTGGCTCAAAGCAAAGACGAACAAAAAAATGTTTCCTCCAATAGAAGTGCTCATACCACTTGACAGAACAGCTGATCGTTATCTGTGGGCGTCACGATAGAAAGCACTCGGTATCCGGTAAGCTGTGATCCCATCTGCCTTCTTCCATTTTAAAAACCTACTGTATGCACTGATACGTAAATAAATCGCTCAGTCGTGAAATTTATTCTTCAGAAGACAAAGACAAATTCCGAACGTTTTAAAATATAGACGAGAAAGGAACGAGAGTGTTGCATCCTTTCGAAAATCGACAAACTTCTAAAATTTTCATATTGAATATTACTTTTGTTCGAAACTTCGGTTTGAACGAATCCACATCGGGCGAGAGTAAAAATTGGGTGCAATGTAAAAATAACTAGGAATGTCAGTGAAGTTCGCTTTTATAACGCAGACTAACTTTATTTATTATCGGACCTGTCTTCGTACAATAAACTAGTTTTTCAAAAAGCAATCGAGTTAATTTTAAATTTATTGCCAGTTTGTTCTATTTGTCTATCCATATCACTTTGTATGACAGCCTCTGGCAGCAAAAACGATCTGTGAAATGTATAGATCAACTTTTTTATAAGTCTGCGTGTCGTGGGGTCGACGCCTCCCTTGAAATTTTTAAAAGTCAAGACATATAACACGTTTCTTTGGATCTGATCTACGTTATAAACGCTGACGTATGATTTTTCATAATGTAATATTTAAACCTGACATGCACCTATAACATTTAAATGTTTTTTAATATTTTTTTTGTTCACGTCTTTTTACTGGTGGTAGGTCTCTCATATGTGAGAGGTCACCTGGGTAGGTACAACTGCAATATCATTTTCTCTCGCCAAACAGTAGTGTGAATATACTGTTGTGTTCCGGTTTGAAGGAAATTGTAACTACTGCACATATTAATATTGAGACTTAATACCTTTTGTCTCAAGATAGAAGAAAAGGCGAGAGCAATGGAATGCCAAGCACTGTTTTGTGATTCATCTTTTTGTTTGGTCTTACTACTGTCTATGTATGGTCGTATCGCTTACCATCAGACGAATGACACCATTCATTGCTATAAAACAAATAGGTAAATTCAAACTAAACATTCATCTAATTTAACGAGAAAACCCATTCATAATTAATTTAAACATGCCTTAATAGTCATACACCACATCACCTAATTAGAAGTAATCGTAAAAATGTACGAATATATTTTGCCGTAGACATGACGTACGTTGAAAATTTTCATATAAAATTCATTAAACGTCAGCCAACGAAGATAAATTGATGGATAATCTAATTAACGTACTACTGATTGATCGGCTAATAAATTAATCTAGTAATTTACACGTGAAACAACCTGTTTGTGGTTTAAAATTATTTAGTTTAGAATATATCTAGTTGCTATGGGGCGTATTTTCATATATTAAACATGTAGTTTGTTGCGATAAGGAGTTAGATTATTTATATATTTTGTTAAGTTAATTCAAATGGAATCTTATATATTTTTATTTCTGAATATAAGAAACAATCTAATCTATAGCTTATTCCACTTATCTCATTAATCAGGGCATGCTTTCCTGTAAAAATCATCACTGTAGCAACAATTTTAAGAATAATAATAATTGTAATATTTAAAATAAGAAAAATAATAAAGACTTAAAACAATATATATATTTATTTAAAATGATGTTAACATTAAAAGCTGAAAACTAAATTTAAAAAAAATTAACAAAATTCCAACTCATTTTAAGTAACTTGGAAGTAATGTGTGTTATCAGCATATTATTATTATGAATGCGTAAGTGTTAGTCCAAGAGCCCGTGACAACCGATAGTTCTTTCATCTTTCCAGAAACGTTGAAGCTAATAACATTATTGTGTGATGCCTATGTTAGTAGCATGCGCAGACAAACTTATAATTTTTATAAAATGACAAAAGTCTTGCGGCTACGGGCTCTTGATAAATAAATAAATGTCTCGGGTTCAAATCTCGGACCAAGCGTAAGAAGACATCTTACATGATTTGACTATGGTCTCACACGGATCACACGGATGAAACCGAGTAATGGGACGGAAAATACAAGGCGAAATGTAAGATTCGCGATTGAATCTCTGCATATTGCATCTTAAAAATGGGCGTAAGTATGTAGGAATTAATGTATTTATAAATCAGAAAAGACGAGAAATTTCGATCTTCAACGTCCAGATCGGAAACAAAGATATCTTACGCTTACATTATTTTATCCTTGGCTATTCAACTAAGTTGAAAAATTGAAATTGAACTTATTGAATTTAAATATTCAATGATTTATACTGAGAATGAGCTACAGTCATACTATCAAAAACAGTTTATTCCTCATTTTAAACCGCTGGATAAGAAGAACCAAGTAGAGCATATTAAACTGCAAAACGCAAGTGCTTTTCTACAGCATTCATTTACATAAAAAGTATCGTAGGAAGTTAGTGACACTCGAATAAACTTAGATAATGAGAACATTCCCCCTTTACATCTGCAAAAAGCAATATATGCTTCTGATGAAACTATTGTGAGTTTAATGAACAGATTTCTGAAACTGGAATGCTCATTATGACTCTTATTTATTTATTTTATTTTTCCTTTTCACCTATTGTATTACGACTGCTTATAATGATGAGGAGCAAAACACTCATTCACATTGCACTGCGCTCGCCATCCTGAGACGTAAAATATTCAGTCTCAATTTGGTCTCAATATATCCAGTAGTTACTCTGGCTACTATATCCTTCAAACCGAAACACAACAGTGCATTTACACTATTGTATGGCGGGATAAATATACATATTTTCATAATACAATGATGAGCATTGCATAATGAAAATATAAGTCATCCGGGAATCGATTTGTTTTTTCATTATCTGATAACATTACCGAATGGTTAAGATTGGTAAATTTAGTGCGGTGTAAGTAGAGAAACGACTAGAGTGACTACTAATTAAAATTACGTTAGTCAAGACGAAACAATAATTTGTGCAGGCAAGGCAAGCGGGTCCTTCCCACATAAGCATGCGTATTCAAAACCCATGTTACGTAAAATAATGTTTGAGTTTACTCTCTTTACCTTATTAATCTAGACGCGTAATAATCTAAACAAAGCCATCAAATATTTTAGCATTAGGTGAATAGGTTACACCTGTCACAACCAGAAATGTGTCATGCTCACGTGTGAATTATGATGATGGGTATGAAGTACCAATGCGTAGGTAGACGGTGTTAGGAACGTGCATCTACCCACACAGATCATATTAGATTCTAATCCATCTAATACATTCTCGTCTAGACGGTTTCTGTTGTATCCGCTAGTAATTCTATATTGATGTTTATATTTGAACAGTTGCATCGATTCCTCTGATTGTATCAAAGACATGTACGTTAATCAAATTATATTTAATTAATAATCTTACTTCACTCGCAGATGTTTTGGTGGTAAATAAAGAAAATCCACCCTGCTAGTCTAATGCCTATGTGAACTATATGGCCTAACGATTCTTAATCGTACTCTCGATTATAGAGGAGGTCCGTGCCTTGCAGTCGGACGTATATGAGCTGATACCAAAACGGTTTATCAACGTACTTTAATCTAATATTTCATAATTTCTACTGTTGTTTAATGCGTTTCATTTAGTTAATTTTAAATCGATCTACGCGATGACAACTTCTTACGAAACCATTCGTTCGTATATTTTTTGTTTATTATACAATTAACCTTTATTGGAAAAGGGTCTTGTCCTGAAGTAAAAAAATAGTCAGGCATATAAACAAATTGGCGAAATAATAATCACTCTACTGGACCAACAAAAAAAAAATTAATCTACGTATTATTCTACATATATTTCAGAATACTCCCTACTAGGAACGAACCCCTTTTTTATTATGAATACATAATACAAGTCAGTCCATTATAATATCTATATTCTCAACTGCAGAAGTCTACTTTTTAACTTATCCAAACATTTTCTCAGCAAATAGAAGCGTGCTTACATGCAACAACTTGCTGTAAATATTAACCGCTCAAAATTATTTTTACTACCGATAAAAAATAAGATTTATTTTTAATTTATTATAGAAAGACCGTACATTATGTACTTGTGCTCAAGCGTCTGACCCCAATGAATTATAAATTATGAATGCATCACAGAATACGGTATAATATTTACAATTAATTTAACACGTAAACTACGGCATCTGTTACCTAGATGAAGATGAAGTAAAAAATATATCTTCATTAATGGCGTAAAATATAATACAAGTAGTTTTTTTACTGTCGGCTAAGTGACTGCACTGCATCTAATGAAAAGTCTAATACAGAACACATAATTTATTATTTAGGAAGGGAGAACGCCGACAAACTGTACGACAGTGTAATGGTAAATACATTTTTGAATATAAAAAAAAAAACAAAAACATTTTTTGAAATAAGAACTACTTCATCCAATCGTGAGCGATGACCGCTACTCAAAAAAAACCATGAATATTTGAAGACCGTGATTTGCAAACATCTAGTGGGAAATGAAAAAAAAGAAGGAGGGATTTGAGAATAATAAGGGAGCCAAAAATTATTTGCAAATATTTCGAAATTTATGCTACGGTACAAAATTTCATCCAAATTTACTTCAATAGATTAGGTATGAACTAATTCCCTAGTCCAGTAGTGTTATTTGGATTACATTATGATTTTGGGATGCCAATCCTAAAATCATAAGCTGCTTGCTGCTGCAACTTGCATAATTAAAAGCATTTCGTATGAACTACGCGTACATTTAGATAAGTTAACGGAGTATTCAATGTAATAACAAATATTCTTAAAATTGGGTTTCTTAACTTTTCATTTAATCGTCTGTTTAGTTTTATTCGGTTCTATATTCTGTCTTTTTAACGATTGAGAAACTATTATTAAAACCATTATATTAAAATCGGTGTAAAACATCATATAAACACGCAACAAAAACATCAATCTGAAGACATGATATTAAAATGAAAGCGCAAGACACAACATTAATTAACATTATAACAGCAAAAAGAGATGAAAAATATCTAGCCAAGGCAATAGAGTGTTGGCTGCTACAGAAAAACCACAGCAAAAACAACGACAGTAATGCACAACGTGGTACTAATGGTAACTCTTTGTTTATCCTTGTCGTTGGACGCTGAAAGCAAGATAAATTGCCGATAGGAACAGCATCGATAAAGCTAAGTATTACATCCTGAGATAAAGGCATAACGCTCCCTAAATTATTGTGCGAAATTGCCTTACTGAGTTTAATGATGTCTCAGCTTTTTGAATTTTGATCGGATGGAGCCTTGAAATGTAAAGAAAGATAGGCCAAAATTGTGCTAAGTAGTGCGTGCTTTGAGTGAACAATACTTTAAAACAGGATATTTAATACATGATGTATCTATATTCATGATCATCAAATAGTAAGACTAGGTGTAATTATTTTGCAATTCATGATTTGAATTTTCATCGCAGATGACATAATTATAGGACTATTGATCGTAAAATTGTACAGCTTCACGGCCTCCATAGCGCAATTGTTTGGATGCCGACTATGAAATGTGAGGCTGCGGGTCCAATCCTACTTCAGACAAATATGTGTGTAATCAGAGGTATTCGTTTCGGATCTGGGTGTTTGTGAGACCGAATAGTCTCTCGTAGTTCACCGTACTCACGACGCAGATCAATGTAAATGACTGTTGGATAAATTTATTTATTTACTTTTAACAAAATTGTGGATTTTTTCACTAGCCAAATGTTATTTAATTTTCTTACACAATTAACTTTAGAAAATGAAGCTCTCGCTTATAACAAATATTAATCGTCGGCTCCACGCAAACAGACACTCAACAAATGCATCATTTGGCAAAAACAATTCACGTGAATCCAGACAAAATCAAATTATACAGTTCATTCAATATGGTCGGTCGAGTCCCAGCGGCACGCCGAGCACTCAGATTACTTTATACTCGCCGACAAACTTTACCCAAACGTAGACTATCGCTACATCTTGATTACCCCGGCGTGAAGGAACTCGGCCGTGACACACCCCAGAGATTTTTCAACACAGCGAAAATTACGAGGTCGGTATCCGATCTATATTTACTGAACACTCGAGACTTCTAGAACAAAGAACAAGCTGTTTTATTCGATGCTGTGTACGGTATACGTGACGTTGGAAACTACTGAAGACACAGTTGTACGCTGCTCGCACGTCTTTTTATTTATTTTTTATTATTTATTAGTATGAATGGCGAAACTAGCATACCGTTCACCTGATGGTAAGCAATACAACTGCTCATGAACAGTAGCAAAACCAAACAACCTTGAATTCCAAATCAATGCTTGGTATTCCACTGCGCTCGTCATCCTGAAACATAAGATGTTAAGTGTCAATATGTCCAGTAGTTACTCTAGCTGCAATGGCATTCAAACCGAAATACAACAGTGCAGTATACTACTGTTTGGCGGAAGAAATAGACATTGCGGTGGTAACTACCCAGATGGCCTCTCACATATGAGCGACCTACCAGTAGCAGTAGTAGTTTACTGAACTCTCGAGACGTCTAGAACAAAGAACAAGCTGTTTTATTTGATACTACGTGACGTTGGAAACTACTGAGGACACAATAGCATGCTGCTCGCACGTTCTTGGAATACTTTGAAATCTATTAGAAGCTATGTGATAGCCCCACACGCATTTATTTCAATCATTATACAGGGTATCTCAAGACTGCTGCCGATAGGTACGCCACGTAATGTGAAGGTGAATCTTTCAGCTTTATTTTAAGTAATACCGATAATTTAATTTTATATCTTAATTACTGTTTATACCACAATATTTTGGCGCTGTACGGGAATTGTAAAATTCCCGAAAGGATCAACGTCAAGTATGCAGCGTGGTGTGAAATCTGTGTATGAAATAATATGTACATTGTTACAAAGATAAGTGTGAGTTTGAGTAAAAAGTTAATTATGTTCGCCAAAAATCTCGGTTACGAAATTCATCATTTGCATTGCCATTACCATGTGGTTAGGTAAAGAAAGCATTAGTTATAAAAGGGATATGTTATACAAAGAACGCACTAGGCATATTTATAAGGCATATTTGAATGGCTTTTCCCATCGTATGTCACTACACACAATATGGCCTATTCTCTAATACCTTTACTCCAACAATTATCGGTTCCATGATAGGTATGGCTACTCCGATGGAAATTCTGTTAACTATTCAGTGAGCTATGTCGACAATCTTAGTTATCTAGATCAGAATGGTGCGACCGGTATCCTTTAGAGCCTGAAGTTAGTCTACTAAACCTCTTTCAATTGATAGATTGCTTCTCAAGATTTTGGTTTACTCAGAGATCGTTTCAATTAATAAAATTAGATCAAGACTGCAGTAAACAGACTATGATTCAAAGTGGTCGCAGGCACACGTTAGTCGCAGGTTCAATCAAGCACACACCTCTGACAATTCGGAGTCATTTGGGTATTGGTAATCAATCACCATGCACTATAACGGTGAATTATAACATCATGATGGAACCTACATACAATAGGGATTTGTATGAATTTCTATGGTATGTAAAATCCGCCAACCCGCATTAGGTTACCGTGGTGGACTGTATGGCCTAACCCATCTCAATAGTAGTTTCGGTTGTAGAGGAAGCCAATGCCCTGCAGTGGGACGTATATGGGCTGATAAAGATAAATATATAGAAACAAATCCATCTACATTAATATGGTATTCGTGAAAGATTCCAAGGATACTATGAAACTTTAATAGATATTATGTCTACTAAAGACGCGGTTCTGACGCTAACATATTTTATAAAAGTAATATACATTACCTAAGTGACGTTATTAGTTTGCGATAAAAGTCTGCAAGCACGGCTATATTCTCACCAAATTTCTGGAAAACTCATATTATGTTTCATGGAAAACTTTGCAGGTCCATGATGTTTTTAACATTGAGCAATAAAACGTACAGATTTCCCTTTAAAGCTCTTATCCTAAAATATAAAAATATCAGCATGAACATTCTGCACTTCAATACCAGTTTGTTTCTTTAGAGCAGGTCATTAACCGGTGGTCCAAGGAACACTGATGGTCCCTGGAAATATCTCAAGTGGTCCGTAGACATCCTAAGGCCACCACTGAAACATTTTCTTGTGTATATATATTTGAGGTGGATATTGAGACCCCTTATTTATTTACATTTCGCTTTTGCAATTACATTCAAACAAACCAGTCAACCAACTAGGAGGTCAATGGGTAGACAGAATTTTTGTCAAATAGTCCCCTGCAACTGAAAGGTTAAGAACCACTGCTTAAGAGTGCACTAAAAATATTTTAAAAATGTCCATTAGTGTCTTCTTCATTAGAGAGCTAGAATAGTTCCCAAAGCACTGGCCATGCGCTCTTTGTCTCAAAACGGAAATGTTTATTCTCTTTGTCTAGCAAAAAACCAGCAACAATTTGGTAGCAATTTAAATAACGAAATCCGCAGCTGCACCGCAGCCGACGAAAGTTTTTAATTTTCCTTACTATAAAGTTGCAAATTCAATTTTACAAGCCAAACTGTGTTCGTCAAACGAGTACGCGCTACGGGCGCTGACTGGAAGTTGGTTGTGTAATCGCCAACTCGTCAACGTACAATTTCAGCTTACAAATAACTGGGTATTTATGTCTCTGTGGCTTCGTGTTGATAGTAGATACTGCATATATTATTTATTTACATACGTGTGGGAATAGTCGTCTCGGGTCAAATCAAGTAATGATTTTTCAGATTAATTTGAATATAATATCGTGTTCTTTCATTTGTCTTTGAATATGTCTTTAACTGTCGCTTACAACGTCTTCCATAAAGTTCTCTACTATTCCATTCTTACGTACTTTAATATCTAAATTATTCTCAAATTCTTTCCATCTTTAGTCGTTTTCTTTCGTCATCTCTTTCACACAGACTGCGTTCCATAGCAGTCATTCGTCCAAGGTTTCATTCCACTCATCTTTATTCAAAACATTAAAATCCTATATACGTATAAGTTATAACATTAGTAGTAGATCATTAACATATATAATATATGTATGTTTAGGACGAAGAGTGCGTTAAATGTTCCGACGCAAGTGGTGCGTTCCGTCAACAATGAATTTAATAATGCCTTCTTGTTTTATAAAAAAAAAACTATTATTATCATTAAGAACAAGTCTGTTACATTAAATTAAATTAATATGTATTTTGACATATTTCTTTAAGTAGTTTCGACAAACCTAATGGTACGATTTTTTTGGAATTCTTATTGATACACTCTATATATTGATAAGCCTATCATTAGATTTAAATCAAAGTCGTAAATTATACTTTTCTCTTAATTGTAATATAACTCAAAATTATAGACAGATGGGTGATGTAGTGGTTGATGTGTCGTATTAATGTACCAAATAGTTGAATTTGATATAGTTAGCCCATGCAGGTATCGATTCTGACAATTCAATATAAGAATACTTTATTAAATGTGGTAAACCAGTACATCAGAGGTCTATTATGTGTATACCTAAACGGTAGCTTTATCTTTGTGTATTCACCTCTGATGTCACGGAATTACGTGTGTATCCATTGTCAATATTAAGCTTTGACGGCAAAAGAAAATGTCAATAGGAAACCTGCAAATTTGAAAGCTATTCAATAGAATTTCAAAGTGGTCAAGTTTACTTGCCCACAAGCTATTAAAGTTATCTAACACCTAATCTCTATGGTGCGTACTGATAAAAAGTTTCATATAAAGCTGATTTCAATAGTATCAAACCATTGAAAGATTAGTAAATTACAATATACTAGCGATCCAGCCCGGCTTCACCTGAGGGCAGACTTTTTTAATCCAGTCCACTTTAGAAACACAGGAACAATTTTGCGTGATAACTGTTTTAAATATTTAAACTCAACGTTACTGTCGTACTTTAAACTTCCCATACTTTCCATTTGAGTTTGAAATATTATCGAATATATTTCAATTCTGTTTACATTCTAAAAGAACACTGCCTAATTTGCGATAAAAAGTAGCTTATGTCTCATCCAGATTGTCAGCTATCTCCATTCCAAATTTCATCGAAATTGATCGTGTGGTTTGTTCGTCAAGAGGCAACAAACATTAATTCATGATGTTCACCTTCCCATTTATAATATTAGTAAGATAACAAGACCCATTTACCCACACAAAAAATAACTACAAATCCTTAGTGCCAGCACTTTAAAGTTTAAGCTATCTCCGTTCCCAAAAGACGTTAAAAAATGCTCTCTCGCACTATCTCGAGGCGAAATAACTAATTTAACAAATGTACCTCCGTGCACCCGAATACATTCGAATAAAGTGAGTCGGGTGGTCGCTGTGCGTCCACTTTGTCTTCCGAGACAAGTTTGGTCGGCGGAATTGAATCGTCACAGCTAACAAAAGGAAAGTTTACTACTTAAACTCCACAGTCTTACACAGCTTTGCGGCGTTTTGTTGCTTTACAAATTTATTTTGTGTTTACTGTAATCTTTGGTTCTTTCGGTGTCTTGAGAGTTTCAATTTTTGGTGTAAATAATCTAATAGCATTTGAGGAAGTTGTCACGTAAATGATACGCAGGATGATTCAGCTAAATGTTTTAAACCACAGCACAAAAACGATGTAACTTATTAAAATGGTATCACAATAATTTAGTTTAAGCACAAATATTATCCACTAAATTACCGTCCCTTCTCCATTCATCAAATCCCCCGAGCAGTAGTTGCTCAAATAACCTCTAAACAACCGTCTTTATGATGTTCAACAATTTCATTTTTCTTTTTTTGTAAGCGCAATAACGCTCAAATGGAGTAGCCCAAGCAGAAAATGACTTGGTAATTCAATTCGGCCGATTTAAAAGCTATCAAGATAGAGCATTTGAGACCTATATTAAATCCTAAAAAAGACATTTTCATACATGAAAAAGTTTTCGTGTCGTCGACACCTGCTACCTCGGTATGAGCTGTTTGCAATATATAAATGTTTTTCACGGTTCAACTACTGGAATAACTGAAAACATGCTTGTTGCGAATGATTCTATTCATGTTTTCATTTATTTTATTTTAAAAAGCGTTGGCTCGCACGACGATTACTATTAAATGTACAATAGGATTATTATAGTGAAAGCTTTTACAAACACATCCCACGAACATTGATACCTATACCTGGATAACTCTATTGTATAAATATAGACTCCAGTATGTAAAACATCTGGCTTTTCGGAGTTATGTGTGTATTGATAGTCAATCACCACGCACTACAACGGTGAATGAAAACATTGTGAGGAAACCTGCATACCATAGTGATTTATAAGAATTTCTATGGTATGTAAGTTCGCCAACCCGCACTAGGCCAGCGTGGTGGACTTTATGGCCTAACCACTCTTAGTGTCGATTGTAGAGGAGACCCTACAGTGGGACGTATATGGACTGATACAGATAAAAGGCCATACAAATCAACGACTACGACTTACAGTGCAAGCCTTCTTAGCAGTTGCACTAATAGATCATTAGCATTTGATGATTTTATTATTTTATAACTTATTATATCAAGGCGAAATGTAGATGTTCTCTTTCTGGGAAAAGGCGTGAGTTTATATATGCACATATGTATGTATGTAATATAATAAGTTCATTCCATTTAAAAATCTCACTGAAAGGCTTATCTCTCCATTCCATTCGTCTTTCATAAGCCTGGCAATGTACACTAAATAGTTTACGGTGTATGTGAATGGCATTGTCAAAAAAACCTATTTATTTAAATAAACCAACGACTTTTTCCAAAATAAATCAGCTTTTTAATTCTATTTAAACATAACAAAGAAAGTCTTTACAGCTAATCTTTATTGCTGTCTTCTGCTTAAATGAATTTCATCAGCTTTTAAAGATTAAATGAATTACATTTTGGTTCCACTTAACCGCCACTTTAAAAAGCTTACGCAAAAAGATAGTTGAAATAATAGAACGTGTAATTTTGTAAAATGCTAAAAATAAAATCATATTCATTAAAACTTTAGTTTGAATGTATTTTTGTTTAATTTGAATTATGCTCTTATTAAAGAAACGTATATTTTTAAAGAAACAAAAAGTTAAAATGAATGAGAACAATAATTTATTCTAGTATGAACGCTTAACAGTATACCTCAACTTTCAAAATACGCAGAACACTATTCATTGTTCCATTTAGCCAGTTAAAATTCTCAATGGGGTGTTACAGACCTCTTATAAAAAAAATATACTATATACTTACCACTTTAAAGGCTTATGTAAGACTCAATAGAAATCAACTAAGTCAGCATGCATAAAGTTACTTCTAGACCTTTCTCAGTAAGGAATTGAAATCCTTGCCCTCGACCACTAGATCTTAACGTACCACAGTATTTGAAGTAACTTGCTTTAATTAAAAGCCAAGCTACATGTGTACCGAAATGCTGCCCTCTAGTGGAGTGTGGTGCCGCATAATAGTTCGCTTTCACCAAACCCTCCATTCAGTTTTAATTGAATACAAATTCAATCCTTGTCAAATCGAAAACGTACCTCCGATCGGGAAATCGCAGTAACTAAATAATATGCAGCCAGACTTACTGGCACACTTTAAAATTTCAATTAGTAACACACATGCGTCATTATAGCATCAAATCAGTTTGTTAAATCCTCCTCAAACATAAACCATTAAGCGCTTATTTGTTCGCAACATATTTGTGCATAAATTAAATGTTTCAACATTTAAATCGGATTTCAGCTCATACGTTGCATCTATTAAATTATTTGGTTCAGTGTTACACGAGTATATCAAGTTACTGCAAGCGATGTTTTATTCGCTGTATGTCTATTTGATGGAAATACGTTTTATATATTTTGCTGCAATTAATTATTTCATTTAACTTCTGTGGCATGCCGTTGTACATACGATGCTTATGTGGTTGACCTAGGCTGATTATATTTTTTTACATTCCGAGTATATAGAATGTAAAAGTATTAACAGTTGCATTAATGTTTTATTAAATAAAAATATAAATAATAATATGTCATACAAAATACAACTTAATAAAGTGACATCTACTGGCATTCAATGACACTATCTTGAAATCTCGAGTTCTCGATCACTGATCAAATGTGAAGTGTTCAGCGACTTATGTTGCTGACTGTACCTCTAAGTTCCACAGTTACGCTAACATATAATATCTTTACTTCCTATTTTTGTAAAATCAAAAGTAATATTAAAAACCTTCCACATGTAAACTCGTTTCTCATTTGGTTCAAACTTCACAATACCTTATCTCCAAGAAATCGAAGATGAGATGACGGATAGAGCACGATCCCTCGAACACTTATTTATTCTTGCTGTGTAAAGTGTTATATTAGTTGAGAAACGCTGATGCCTGCAAATACTTGCTCGCTTTGTCCCACTTTCCTATTATTCGTAATACAAGTAGTATTGACTTTACTACAACCAGTGTCCCCATTATGAATGGCTATTTGCTTTTGAATATGTTCTCATATTTATATTTCTGGAATATGTTTTATTTTTGAAATATTTTCCATCTATCAGCCTGTTTCCTTCGAATGCTGGATAAGTTCTTATGTAGTTCCCAATTCCCGAAATCCCATACTCATGGATGCTAGTTTTTTTTAATTCTAGCGTAGGGCTGGCAATCGAGCAAATAGGTCACCTGATAGTAAGTGATAACTGCCGCCCATGAATGACAGAGAGGAATGAAGAGGTGAGCAGATTAGGACGGGGCGGAGCTCACGCTTACGCTATGAGCATGTGGTTTGGCTAAGCCATCACAACGTTGATCATTATTCTAAAGGCCAATCGCCAGAGCGACGTCGGTTAACAAAAACCTGATGAAGTTGGATTAGGCCTCAAAAGTAGTTGATCAAAGCCCCCTTATATCTTTATTTTACATATGAGATAGCGTAACAATTGCTTCTATTTTATAAAGGAGGTTCTTGCTAAAGACGTAGCATTTGAATGAAATTCAAAATAATAATTAGTGTTTGCAACCTGGGTAGCCTGTCTAGACAGAATTAAGTAAGAGTAATTATAATCCCAGTGCCAAGCTTGTTATCCTCTTCAAACTTAATTCCACCTCCGACACTTATTAAGTCAAAGTGTCAGTCAGCTGGTGCTATTTTCTACCTTTTGAACCCAGCAATATAATATGTAGTATAGATACAGCTAGAATCGACATCTAAATGGAATTAACACGAATTCAAATTAACAATTAAGTGCTGAAATAATTGCCAGTTCCGCGAAGTCATTAAATTCTGATTATATCTTCACTTCAAATTTACAAGAATAGCATACACTCATGAATAAAATGTTTTAAAAATAAAAAAGTTTTAGCTTCTACTCGTAAGTCATTTAAAGATTTGTCATCTACTGTATAAAAGCTATGTCACTGTGGATGGTATTAAGGGGCAATATATAGATTAATATTTTTTTTACGACGGTTTTTTAAAGTGACTACTTAATTGTAGTAAGTGCAATGGAATCTATATAGTAAATAGTCTCTATAAGGTTAATACTATTACGGCAACCTGCTTGAAACTGGGTATATCCCAGAACCTGAAGAGATACATACTTGTGAGGTTCATTATGACGGATATTGTGACTTCCTCTTTTACTCTGTGTACTCTAAGAAGTTCGAATATTCGAACGTAAAACTGTACAAATATGCTTCAATAATCTGTTCGAATGCTCTATCGTACGTCGTAACCACAGACTAAGTTCGGCGTGAAAGATAAGTATGATAGAGAGTAGATTTAGAAGAGATTTAGAAGTGGAAAACTTATGTCTTTTTTCATACGCCGAAAGATCGAACATTCGGTCTAGTTTCGGATCATATAGTAACACCCCGTAGCCATGATCGTGTATGGTGACTGCTGTCTTAAATGCAACATAAATACTACCATCAAAGCTTGTATAGGCCAATTAATTCAACATAATTTACATTGTTTTACAAATAAGTAGAAGAAGCGTGTAATCAACTCTGCAATGAACTTCTAAAATCCCCTAATGCTCTTTATTAATATGGGTGGTTCGTGTTCCCAACGCAAGCCAGCTGCGTCTACGCTTATGTTAATTATGCAACACTGCAACTTTTACGACAATGTTATCGCTTCTCAAATGTCTTGGTTAAGTTTCTGTGGCCTGTTGCATTAATATTTCAAAGTAGTGAGTTGTTAGTACTAAAGTATTTTTAAAATTAATTTTGGATAATTTGAACATGAAATTATCCTATATTTTTTTAAGTTTTTGTACTTTTCAAGATCAAATGCGAGCAGAAGATATTCATAAGTAATAAATGCTCATGAAAAAATGTCTCATAAAAAAAATATAAAATAAGATATGAATATTTAATAATCAATAAAGTAAAAGATGTAAACAATGTTATATAGAATACTTTGTCGTAAGTGCCATTTAATTGCCTACATAACCAATAAATCAATTTCATTCCAATTTATAGCCTCCGTGGTGCAGTTGGTTGGACGCCGGCTGTGAAACAAGAGGCGACGCGTTCGCTCCCCGTACCGAAACAAATTTCTGTGAGGCCCATAAATATATTTTTATTCGAGTCTGAGTGTTTGTGAGTCCAAAATCTCTCCTAATTTCTGATACCTATGACACAAAACTTAATTGATCACAATGTGGATCAGGACAATGTCACTTTTGGGTGTATTTATTTATTTATTATATTATATATTTTTTCACATTCATAAGCTCGTCGCTTTACGACATAATTGACTGACATGACTACTAATAGAAAATGCGCTGAACTTATCGCTGCAAATAATAAATAACTAAATAGGATCAATGGGACCAGCATAACGCCATGACCGAAAATACAATCCATTTTCTTCTTATCTAATAACTCACAAAAAAATTATGACACACATTCGGACTGTACAATCACTAATTGTCACTGATAAATTAACCATTAATTAACGTCAAGATTAATTAAAATATCTGATGGTGAAACCGTACTGGTTTTTAATTAAAGTCAGTAATATAAATTTTTAGAAAATTAAATTTTAAAGGCACAGTTGTGTACACTACACTTCGGTGGCGATATATGGCTTGATGGCAGGACTTTTTTTAAGGCTCTTTTACTGTCGTAAAGCTTATTTTATGTATCGACGTCGTTGAGTAAACTTGAAGCTCTGGTACATAATGGGAAAGAGGAATACATAAACTAGGAAGTATACCTAATGGTGGAAACATTATATTAAACTATGACAATATGACAAAATACTTAAATTTTTATTTAATTCGATGTCGCAAAAAAATAAAAATTCATGCTTTCAATCATACAAAATAAGTACATAATCTAAGTTTAATCAAGTCACAAATCTAAAATTCTAAATGATTCGAAGCTAAGTTAAACAAATTAGTTCATTTTAGAGTAATATATAAGTATTGTTCGAGAAACGTGACGACCTCTTTTGTGGTTGGCTTTATAACACTGTAGATTAGAAAAATTATTGAGTTTTAATTTTGATCATATAATAATTTGTTTTTCGTCCTAGTCACTGTACTTTGTTCGAATTTTTTATACACTGGTATCAGTCAACATCTTTTTATTTTAATATTTATCTACAAAATTGACAGCCTCCGTGGCGCAGTTGGTTAGACGCCGCCTGTGAAACGAGAGGCCGCGGGTTCGATCCCCGCACCGAGAGAAATGTTTGTGCGGCCCACAAATATTTCTTCCGGGTCTGGGTGTTTGTGAGACCGAAAAGTCTCTCGTAGTTCCTGATACCCACGACACAAGACTCGATCTTAGTGTGGGGTCAGGACTATGTATGTGACTGTTGGGTGTTATTATTTATTATTATTTATTTATTTATAAAATTATCGACATTTACTTTACTTTTTACATTTACTGGTGGTAGGTCTCTCATATGTGAGAGGCCATCTGGGTAGGTACCACCGCAATGTCTATTTCTTCCGTGAAACAACACTGCTTAAATGCACTGTTGTGTTTCGGATTGAAGGACATTGTAGCCAGGGCAACTACTGGACATAATGAGACTTAACATCTTATGTCTCAGGATGGCGAGCGCAGTGAAATGTTGCTACTGTTTATGAGCGGTCGTATCGCTTACCATCAGGCGAACGGCATGCTCGTCTCGCCATTCACTGCAATAAAAAAAAAAAAAAAAAAAAAAAATACTATCCCATGGTTGCCTGTAAGAAATTAGCCAAGTGTGATAAGCCCGCCACTTATATTATTATTTTGGTTGTGTAATACCTTGATAGTATTTCTGCACGGTGCAAAAAAATATTAAATAAATATATATATATTTAATTTATTATTACAACAGATATTATAATGCAAACGCTATATTCTGAGTGCAGTTCCTATTAATCCCATCATTTCCACCGTCCATCATAGATCGTAAATACACAGTCAAAAAACTAAAAAATATTGAAAAATTCCCGCAAATAGAGAATTCGAAATAATTTGCCAAAACAAAGTTTTTCGACCGCAAACAATAATAACGGCTTTACACCCAGACCGGCTTACGAATTGCCATAAAAATATTTAATCAATAGTGAAAAGTTTATACGGCATGCATTTTATATGCATGCATAAAACTGAATTGATCTGTAAAAGTTGCGCGACGTACACGAGATGTGTTAGTCACTGTACTGAGCAAACGACCGCCTGTCATTCTTGTTAAGCCGAGAGTACAATGTCGACAATCAATTTATTTCTGACATGACATATTGTGAGACATTAATAGTAAAAATAAATATATAAATACGGCTGATTGTACTTCTTGAAATGACTTTTTATGTAATGGTGTTGCTGAGAATGAATATAAAGTATGAAGATTTCAATATTGAGTTACTAATACACGTAACTAATCGTTACCCGCAATGACAATGCCTTCCTGACGTCACATCACACGCATATCTTTTGGAATGGTGACAACAAATAACAATATATGAAGACAAATCACAAATGGCAATTGAATAAACAATTACCCAACTGAAAGACAAAACATATTTTAATGCGATTCCTTTTTTATAAATAAATTGTTAAGTTCTGAGGAAATCAAACAATGACACTTCAAAGCGAGTCGAGTGTAGTATTTGAGAGAAACTTCGCGTGGAATTAAGAATCGAGTCCAAGCCACCCTTAAATTAGACAGGAATTTATAGTGGAGAATTGAGCAACGCTAACAGAAAATAGGCGACGGACACCCGTGGGGCAAAAGGCTATTTTATCTTACCCCTAATGCCGTAATCAGGATTGGACCGATAGCCGCCCGAATAAATCACCCACATCATCACATTATGTGGGTAGGATCAATCAATTCCGGCAATTTATTCTCCTTATTTTTTTACATTTCCCATTAAAAGTTTTCTCCTACAGGAAGAATTCTGCCGGCGTGATCGAAGATGAGGCTACATTTCTCTGGTATTTTCAACTTGCGGCAAAACTTCAAAATAATTTTCCGTTGAAACTTGTTAATCACGCCACCATTAGCTGACTGGATTTATATTTAATTTCAGAATTCACAAGTTGATGAATTTTATTTTAAATTTGGGTCATAATTAAAATACTGTGAGCTCTCCAGGACGCCTTTATTTGGGTAAATATTATGATAATTAAAACGGCATTCGTGCAAATAAAACAGCCAATACTTTGATGTTTAGTATCTTCTAGAAAATAACATAATATAATGAAAATCTTCACCACGTTATATACGTAAAAAATAATAATATAACTAATCACTTTTAGGCAGTGTACAACGGACTTTGAAAATAGCTGAAGGATTAAGGTTAGTATTCAAAGAGGATGCAATGCGTAACTTCGTACACCAACCTTAAGGTGCCTCAGGCATCCATTGTTAGACGCTAAGGCGTTCGTGTTATCCAGTTCACACTTCATTGAGCCGGCTCAATGGGAAATATTCCTATTGTACAAGGAGATTGGGTACGAGTGGGCTTTCCTCAGTCGTGTACTACTCAAAACAAAACACGTAGCTTCGCATGCCGACTAGTCAGAAAGCAAAACGTTAAATCGAGGAATAATTAAGTTTCATAATTTTTTATAGATTCAAATTATACGTTGTGTCTTTCATACTCACAATTACAGATAGGAGAAAAGGGGCGTAGTGGTGATATAATACATATATAAGTGAAACGCGAATCCAACTGCGTTTCAATTAACGTAATGTATCGCTAATTAAAATTATCTGACACTAGTGGCGCATGCCTTGCTATAAACATAATATCAAATTGTGCGTCTTATATTACAGCATGGTAAAATAGAATATTACTAAAGTAATAGTGATAAAGGAACGCAATATTTACGGTATATTTCCAGCAGTAATTTCTTCGCACCTGAAAAGTCTGGAATAACCTTCCTGCATCGCTACTTCCCAAGCCCCACTGGTCTTTAAGTAAGGCATAAAATGATTGTCCACAATGCAATAGGTGGCGGCTTTATGTTAGCAAACCTCTGATGCTATAAAAATCCAGGAGCATCGGTTACCTTCAGGCAGGCTGTTAAAACTCTAGACAAAGAAACGTACTTTCAATTTACATCAAAACAGAAAAGTATTTGTTTCGTTTTCGGAAGCATTTCCTTTACATCCAACACAGATAAATTTTGCCCAAAACATGTGGGAAATACCGTCAAAAATGACAAAGGGTTTTAGGTTGGTCTCGTTTCTTTTGCAGTATGTGCTGTTACGGGGACGTGTTCGTTGTTTTGTCACGATTTCCATAATAAAGGGAATCTGTTTGCTATCGGCGCTATCGCAATTTTCGCGTACTTGTGGCTGTAGCAATTTCCTCCAGTAGTAAATTCAAAAGGATTTCTAGGGCAGAACATTTGTTTTTGTTCGTCCCTGTTATAGATTCAGTAGGGTTGTTACTATGAATTATGTGGAAGTGTAAATTTAGAAATGGGTCTTGTTTACTTTGTAACATCGTTTTATTACTCCCTACTTAGGTCAATTCTGAGGGTTAAAATTTTAGTTTATTATATACTGCTGCTATACAAGCCTTATTAAGCAATATTTTCGATTTAAAATTACACATTAACAGATTTAAATGATGCCTCTGTTCTAGTTTGTTTGAGGGACATATTAATTACAGAATAACTATTGTTCATATTGAGATATGGCTTAGGATGGCGAACTCAGTAGAATGCTGAGCATTACTTTTTATTTCATGATGTTGTTTGGTCTTGCTGTTGTCTAGAGACTGTTTCGCCCTCACACCCACCACTGCAACTCCTGTAAGCCAAGATGAACAGTGGCTCGCGATGTAATGACACCGAATGACAAAACAATGAACTAAAGAGGTAGATAACCTCGTAAAAAGACTTTTACAGCCGGAGCCAGCTGTAACGCAACACGGATCAAATCATTATTACATTTAAATGGGACCTATTATGTGAGCTGTTATACTTAATTCCAGTAAGAGGTATGGCAAAAACGCCGAAAAGCACGGTAATTAGTCCTAGTCTCTACAAGTACAAGGTCCATATATACAGAAAATATTACACATTAATCATACATTTTGGCTTACCACAAATACACATATAATTAATCATAATATCAGCGAACCAATTAAAGCATGTTTTAATACATATTAATATATGTTTAATAAGTAATAGTAAATAAATAGGTATGTAAAGTTATTTTTTTTTTTACTAATGCGACAAAGTTGCAGATGTTCACAGTTTTGAGCGCTCATTATCGACACGTGGTATTTTTTTTCAGATAAAACATCAATTTTACTGCTCGACTGTCTCGGTGGCGTAGTTGTACTAAGGTACGGTTAAAAAGTTGAGGTCTCGGGTCCTAATCCCGGGTTGGACAGAGTGATATTGGATTTTTCTATTCATTATCAGCCCAGAGTCAGGAGTTTGTGCCCGATATGGCGATAGGCTCGTCACCTATCACATTGTGGGACGGAACATACAAGGCGAAATGTGGGTGTCGTGGCACCCCTTCGATGATATGGGCGTGTGTTTATGTATGTATGTAAAACATCAGTTTACAAAAGAAACGTCATGAGTTCAATTAACAGTGTATGTATATGGATTTTTATGAGCTTCCTAAGCCTAGATTTTGAGCCGAATCTGGCTCTATGAACTGTATGAAACTTTAATTTGTTATTAATTAGAATTGTTATTGTGTGTGATCGCCATAATTGTGATGTATTCTTGAGACACATGTTTTAAATTGTTATTTGGCAATATATATCACTCTAAATTTAATTTATTGTAAGGTGCTTATTATTATTTTTTATATCTGTATTGGTGGAGGCTTGTTGTCAGCATATTTTTTTTTTTATATTTCATTTATTTCTACTCATATTTATAATTTGTCTTTAAGCCTTCCTAATAAAAAAATATACAAAAATAAAATGACATCATGTTACACATACATATAAGATAACCTAAAGACGTACGAGTAGAATATGTAGCACCTAGAAAAGGATAGAAGCATATGCTTGACTATAAAATAGATTATCAACCTTATTCATTCAGTTTTAAAACGCATTTTATTATTAGAATGCTTTGTCCCTTTCAAATAACTTTTGAATTCAGATTGAGCGAAGAAGACAAAAAAATGGCTAAAATAGGTTTTCAAACTGTCTATATTATGGCCGTTTTATATAAAAGGGCATTTAAAACGACGCGACGATAAGAAATATTCTATGAATAATATACTTACTTGCGTCAATTTTACTGACAATAAACTCAAAATATGATGCCATCGCGTTTTATTGTTGGATATTGAGTTGTGGTCTGCGGGTTCAATTTTGTATAAACGTTTAGGGATAAAAAGCAGTCTATATGCTAACGTCAGCCTAGTATTCGAGCTAAGCGATCCATCCCGGCGGACTACTGAAATGTGAATTAGAGGGATATTCGGTTGAACTTGTGTAGACATACCGCGTCAGGCTTGGTGGGGCCACACGTATATAAGTTTATGCCTTTGGAGATATGACGTGATACGGTTTTTAAGCTTGTTTTGCTTTTAAGCTCATAAAACGTGTAATTTATATGAAAATGTATGTATTTTCCTTTCTTTGTGGATATAGTATAAAGCTTCGGCAACGTTCATATAAGGTAAATTACGTATGAAGTTATAAAAGGAAAATTACAATGAAGTCAATAATTTTTTTATCAGTCAAAAATTAAACCAAAAGAATAACTAAGCAAAATGTATATTAAAATATCAAAACGAATTAAATTAGATACGTAAAGCCAAGGAACATATGACCTTGTTTCACCTTATAACATTTTTATTATACGAATAGTTTATTCATAAAAGCATTAATTTTTATGTACTACCTAGAACCATCTTAGAATTGCAAATAATTCGTGGGAAATATATATTTTACACTGTTTTCGCCAAGGCTATACTGGTTTGTCC
Organism: Hyles euphorbiae; assembly: GCA_023078785.2. Classification (NCBI taxonomy): domain Eukaryota; kingdom Metazoa; phylum Arthropoda; class Insecta; order Lepidoptera; family Sphingidae; genus Hyles; species Hyles euphorbiae. The sequence continues at coordinate 7,532,001 of CM041049.1, forward strand.
TATCAAGTGTATGAAGATCCAATTTGGCCTTGGTGAAACTATTATTTATCCCAATATCGGATTGGGACGGTAACTTATATAGGTACATTATTTTTATTACATTTTTCAGAGTTTTGGGAGCTATTTTTTTATTGCAAAGAATGGAGAGACGGGTATGTCATTCGCCTGATGGAAAGCGATATGACTGCTCATTAACAGTAGCAAAAACAGCACCTTGAATTATAAAGCAATGCTTGGCATTCTACTGCGCTCACCGTAATGAGACGTAAGATGTTAAGTCTTAATATGTTCAGTAGTTACTATGATTACAATGTCCTTTAAACCGCAACACAACAGTGCACACACTCTACTGTTTGGCAGGAGAAATAAACATTGCGGTGGTACGTACCCAGGCCGCTCTCATATATGAGAGACCTACCTGTACCTCTGTACCTGTCTGTACCTGTAACTCTTTAAAATTCGAATACGTGGGACGGGACAAAAGACAAGATTGTATGCTTTTCGTCATGGAATAAAACGAGACGGGACAGAACGCGACATAAAGGGACGTGAAACGAAAAACTATATAATCGACAACGGTCACATTGAATTTAAAATTTAAATACAAAACAGTTTTTACGGGAAATAATATGTTGTTGATGTGTATCAGCACCCGGTCGAAGCCGGGCCCGACCACTAATATTAAATATGAATTTACATAAATAAATAGGCACAGAGTAAAACCTAATAATATAAACCCCTCACCTGTGTTTGATATCTAGCGATGTACAGTTTGTACGTACGTATACCAGTAATTAATTTCTTACAACAATACCTCAAACGCAGCCACCGAAGCCATATTTAGCCTCGTAATAATTTCAGGCCCAAGACATCACAGAACTTAAGCAAATAAAATGTTATCTAAAATCGAAACAAAGGATGTCATAACACGAAACAACGCCGCTAGCAATGCGAATAGTTCAATTGATGTAAAGGTTGTTGGCCCTAAAATGAAACCTGTCCAAACCATACTCTCTATTCCCGGAAATATTAAATTGTACAGTTCATGTACCGGCAAAATTCGCGATTCGTGGAATAAGTTTCGCGTTAATGTGAAATTGATGAAACAGATTTTTAAGCTTGATTTATTTAACAGCACTTTGATATTAAAAAGAGTACAAAAATGTGTAGGTATGTTTTTAACATTGACAATTTGTTGAACCATTCAGAGGATATTGCAATTTGAATTACTGATCGTTAAAAAAATATATTTAATGAAGTTACAACATTTGTTCCGTTATCTTTGTCTTTCATATTACCAGTGGGCATTGATAATCGTACTACATTTGTGGAATCATCTCAATTATTCTTTATCAAACATTGTATGTTGTTGTTAAAGTACCAGGAAGTCTTTTACTCCTAGAAATGTAGAAAGGCCTAGAAGTGTGATCCGAATTTACTACTACGAGCAATTGACCTTCCGATTCTATCAAAGCACACCAAAACTACCAGTACCAAAGCGCAATGGTTGACCATACAGGTTGGGCGCTTTAAGATTTAATTTCCATAGTAATGAACTGTTCTCCGACATAATTATTTGTTAAGGACATTTTTTTTCAATAGAACTAGCTAACATTATACCCAACTGAAGTAAAAACATGAAAATATTTTACATTATATATTTTATTCATCCCCTTTTGAAGCAAATAACCTTTGATAACCCGTCGTGAAAGATAAATACACAACTAACATATTTTTACTGAATAAAACACGTCTTCCACTGCTACAAATTTGTTCACAAGTTACTCAGACGGTAGTTTTTTTATTTAAAAACAGTCGACTCCCCGTCTCGGAGCAAAATAAGGCGTCGGCCAGCACTCTCGTTAGTTGTCGGTAGCTTTAAGCGAATTTCATAAAATCAAGCAAATCTCAGGCGATTTAATGTTATTTTGCTCGCACTTAATTTCAACTCTTTTGCTCCGATAGTTTTAGCTCGGTTTAGTTTTTTATTTTCGACTTTTGCGTTCTGTAATAAATGACTGAGTTTCTTGCTTTAATGGATACACACTTTTGCATGATTTCATTAGTGTTTGATTGTTTTGTTCATTTGCATTAAGTATTTACAGAGATTTAAACATGAAAATTAATTAGAGGCAGTTACATTCAGACTTAAAATCAGCATGTAAATCTTTTGGGAATATCACTCATAGATATCCTAAAACTACTTGATTTAGTTTTTCGTTACGTGCCTTATTCAATTTTAGGGCATGTTTACATCCTATTTCAAACAGGCTGACTTAATTGTGTCGAGATAACTCCTTTTCGCCAGTGATTACTCTTTTTGGATACTACTGCACATTGCATCAAATCTTTGTCGTGCCAATACTAAAAAACCTTTTCTCACTACGCTTTTTACCCAGAAGGGGACAGATGGTTAACCGTAACACCCAAGTTTCGCCATGTATTTTCCATATCATGATGTGAATGGGGGCGAGCCTATAGCTGAATAGGATATAGCTGATAAAATTGAATAGAAAATCCAATATCACTTTTACCAACAGGATATTCGAACCCGAGACCACAGCTTTGAAATCATACCAGAGTACAACTGCGCCACTAGGGCTCTACTACAAAAGAGTAAATATTTATATTATTAAATGTAAGGTTTAAGGTTACTAAGCCAGAGGTAACTGCCAGCATATTGTCTTTCACAGAGAACTCTATCGACGTTTTCGACATTACCGTCGGTCAAGGTGACTGGACCGCAATGTGTCCGAATAGTTAGTGCTGTCGTATAGTTTGTAACTCGTAGTTAGCGCGACAGTTCGGCCTACTCGGTAAATAGATCTCGAAGGCCTCACGTAATTCCTTTGCGTGATAAACAATGACATATAATTATAGTCTGTAGTATATTTCCTGCTTGTTATTAATTTAGAAATGCTATGTTTATTTCTCGTGTGAATTTTGAGCTAATAAATGAGACAGTATTAACACTACTACTACTACTAGTCAGTGTGTTTAACATCCCAGGTATCTAAGATTGGGAGTAATTTATCCTGAATGAATTCAATTTTTATTTCTTACCTTTTTGTTCTTGCCTTATGTACCCTTATGGATGTATTCTGTGTAGTTCATTTTATTTTAATGTATTTAATTCCAGGGTCCACAAATATTAAGCCACGCCAAATTGTATCTGCAATAAAAAAAATACACTGCACTTCCTATATCTGGGGCACGGTAGTGCCCCCTCCAAGTCGAGCTAAAAAGCGGCACAGTCGTACCATCCTTTTCTCGAAGCAATTCAGACCATTTTCAACCCCCCATAACTTCGTTGTAATTAAAGCAAGAAGCCTGAATTTTTAGTTACTAAGCAGGCATTGTGTAAACACGGTATATTTAAAATATCATTCAATTTGAACTAGTAGCTTAAGAATTGTAACTTGTCAAACTTTCTTCATTTTGTCACTCACTGACTGACTGACCGATCATCAAAAGTCTAAGGCACTTCTAGCAGATATAGAACCTTCAAATTTAGAATATAATTAGTGTTTAGTGTCTAAAGTAAGGAAAAATTTAAACATTTCATAATTTCTGTCTAGTTTTCTAGATACACCAACTGCGTGAATAACTTTGTAATCCCATATAAATGTATAGGATTACAAAGTTACATTTGCAGTTAATGAATGATTGTACCCGTATATAATGGAATAATAGTTCTAGATAGGTATCTATATAACAGGAGGGGGGTATAGAGAGGGAAATGGTGTATTCAGCCCATGAAACTGTACAACATTCCTCTAGAAAAACATGACGAAGAGAAACTTGCAAATAAATACATTAAATAGCTCGAAAATATCAATTACCATGAAAGAAAGAACATTAATAATCAAATCCGCGATATTTGTGATAAATTGATACCTACAAAAATAAGAAAAAACCATAAGACAGAGGCTTTAAGAAAAATCGTTACTAATATTCTAGAAGTAAAAAGTACCGAAAAGGAAAAAAGTAGGACTCTACAAAAAGTCGTGAGATCCCATCAAAAATACCCTGTAAAAAAAATCCAAGTCTCGCAGCTCAGATTTTCTACCGCAAAAAGTTGTGAGATGCATGTAATACCAAGTCGATTAATTTATTTAGTCCTTGCTTAAGGGACCTTCTGTATAAAGTTATTACGTAAGTTATTATCATATCAATATTAAAAATTATTTACGTTTTAAATAAATAGATCGACTTGGCCAGCAGCATTATGTATAAATTGTACGATACATTATGTTTTCATGCGATGGCCAAGTCAATCTATTTATTTATAATGTAAAGAATTTTTAATATTGATATGATAATAACTTACGTAATAACTTTATACAGAAGTTCCGTTAAGCAAGGACTAAATAAATTAATCGACTTGGTATTACATGCATCTCACAACTTTTTGCGGTAGAAAACCTGAGCTGCGTGACTTGGAATTTTTTTACAGGATGTTTTTGATGGGATCTATTGTTTCAAAAATAAATACATCCTTTCTAAATAAAGTTTTATTGAAATTTGGAGAGGATCTGAACCGATACTAATTACTATTATCGATTATCGGTTTCGTTAAAAAACAATATTGCGTCCACAATCAATCATATTGTTGAAATTAATATTTTGAATTGTAGATTGTTCAGTTTTGTGAACGGGTGCTAAAGAGTTTATTGCTCCCTTTTTATGAAGTTGTTAATATTAGATGAAAAAAAATACGTAAAATCAATGTTTTTGTACTTATGACTTATTTTTTTTATTTGCAAAAGCTGTTATTAAAAGATATTTGAATATTCCTACATTTATCTCTACGACCCTTAACAAAACATAAGCTTATAGTTATTTACAATATTCTAATTCATTCTACTTCATTCCTATAGCTTTAATAAAAATAATCATTCTAATATTTTACGTAACATAAGATGAGGGAATTTGTGTTGGTACAATCAAAACATCGTTATGTCTTACGTAGGCTGACTGAAAAATAGTTCATTAGGGCAAAGTTCATCATGTGGAAAATTAACAATGGAGATCTTTATGAGATTCAGATCTCGTGAGGAAAAGTGAGTCAGATATTTTACAGCCAGATTTATAATTTGTATCTGTAGTTTAAGTAAGACCAGCATGATGGATTCAGGCCTTAGTCATCTTAATTTTAATAAAGACCTGTGTCCAGATGGGCTTATTTGTCCGGTATTTTGTATCCAATATATAAAATAAAGAAAAAAAGAGTTCTCATCAAGACAATCTCTTCTCAGTAAGAGATTGCCTTGAGCGATACGACTGCCAATTGTACTCTTATATTAAATATTAGTTTAGTTTAAGATTTATTTTTTCTGCAAAAAGAATGACAATAAAATAAATAAATAACCACCAGAGTTTTCCTCAACCAACTGTTACAAATCACCACCATAATAAACGCAAATCAAAGCAGAACATTTTTCACGCAATCTTCCAAATTTAAAATTTGAATTCAAATATAGAACGACTTGATATTTTCGCGTATAAGGAAGTCATCGCGGTCGCTGATGTACAAGACAGCTCCATCCGCAGAAACAAATTCGCACCGCGAGCTACCGGATGCGGGGTTACGTGCTGCCAGCCCTAGCAACGCCGATAAAATGCTGTACGAGATATAATTTTCTATACGTGGGTTACCCAGTAATAAGCTTATTAGGTGAAAATATGTAGGAATGGCAGGATTGATTATTTTGAGATGTAAAAATTTAAATGTAAAAGAGAAGGACTAAAAGTCGAACAACCGGATGCAAAGTTAAGATCTGCTAACCCTGGCAACTCCGATAAACTGGTACTGCGGTATAATATAATTTACTACATGTGGCTGTTGTGGTTAGGTAGTTAGTTGGGTAGCTTTATTAGGCTTTACGATTTCTAGAGTATTTGAAATTCTTGATTGTGTTGCGGTGTTAAAAATTGTGACATACATAAATGAACGGCACCAAAAAGAATTCCCACTTTGTTCTAAGAAAAGCTCGAAGGATAATTTTGAATTTCAGCTAATGAGCAACTTATACTTTACACGTTAATCCTCTCCGGAAATTATCATAAGCTTTATTCATAGAATGTCATATATCCATTATGTGTTACTAGACATAATATTTCTATTTTAATCTTTGGTAAATCACTATTAAGGTCACACAGGTCAAAAAAACATTTCTATTTTCTAGAGACCGTTTATACTTGCTTCTACAACCCGTTAAATATTGTTCATAACCACACTTTAAAACTCTTATACCATAAATCAAAAAGTCACGCGATTGCTTGTAGATCAATATGTTATACCTTTTGACGTGTTCCGTCTATCCGGAGTAGACGGGTGTCAGTCGCAGGGAACGTTGCAAAAAGTCAGAGAGCTCGAGCATACAACTGCGAAATTTATTACTGCCGCTATAAAATTTCTGAAGTCTAGACTTGGTTCGGTTTTATCAGGAAAATACTTCATAAAACACATTTTTGGGATGCTCATCAATCATTGCTTAAACGTGATTATGAATTTGAAGTCTTATGAAATAACTTTAAGAGCTTTAAGAAGACCAATTACTGTAATTATAATAGTGAAGTGCGTGGTGGCCTGTTGATAAACGGACTAGACGCGACGTTCACGGTGGTCGCGGGTTCGAATCCCAGGGCACACCTCTGACTTTTCGGAGTCATGTGTGTATTGATAGTCAATCACCACGCACTAAAACGGTGAAGGAAAACATGGTGAGGAAACCTGCAAACCATAGCGATCTATAAAATTTCTATGGTATGTAAGTCCGCCAACCCGCACTAGGCCAGCGTGGTGGACTATATGGCCTAACCACTCTCAATCGTACTCTCGATTGTAGATGAGGCCCGTGCCCTGCAGTGGGACGTATATGGGCTGATACAGAATAATAGTGAACTAATACTACTGTTATTATAAATAATAGTGAATTTTATTCCATTGACTGGTAGAGATATGTGAGAGGCCGCCTGGATAGGTTCTACCGCAATGTACATTTCTCCTGCCAAACAATGTAAATGCACTGTTGTCTATCGGTTAGAAGGATTTTAGCCTCAGAAACCACTGGAGATATTAAGACTAAACATCTTACGTCGCAGGATGGCGAGTGCAGTGGAACTCATTGCTTTGTAATTCAAGGTGTCGTTTCGTTCTACTACTATTCATGAGCAGCTTACCATCAGGTAAACGGCATGCATTCGTGGCAATGAAAAAACTGATATAACCCTTGATTATTGTTAAAAAAATACGTATTCAGAGATATAAAAAATAATTACATAGCGTAGATTTTTCAAAGAGAATCTATACTAAGAAACAATTTCATTACAATAAACGTTTCTGAGTGCGGCCCTAAGTATACCAACGAGTTAAGTACAGTTTGGGAAGAACTTAAGCTCTATTATTATCCTGACATTTCAATGCTAAGGGGCCACATTCCTGTCACAGCCACGACATGCTGCGGTCTACTGCACTTCATAATTTGTATTTATTTTTATGGTGGCTATATTTTTAATTATATTATTTGTTTTTTTTTTTTTTTGCTGTTTTTAATTTTAATTGTCGATATTATATGTTGTTATTAATTGTAGTAGGTAGTTAATTTTATTCTAATTCCCCTTGCGTGTAACCTGTTTTTATCCTGTGTCTATGACTGATAACGGTTTTCTTTCATTTTTTTTTTCTTTCTATTATACTACTAACCAGTGCTTTTAAAGTTATTAGTATTACTATGTTTAATGGTTACAAAACTAACTTTATCACTGTTATTAAAAAAACAATCACAGCAGATACCATAGTTCACAATAACAATAACTCTATGAACTTCTCTGATCCTCTAGTTTATTATAAAGCCATCAAGCCAGAAAACCATTTTACCATACAAGCAAAATACATACCACCACAATTGAGACTCAATACAATATGACAAAACCAATTTAGCTGGTGAAAAGGTTTCCAAAGGTACCACAGTATTATAAATGCCTTTATTGTTTAACCACGCACTCAGGTTTCAATAAGCATAATTTAATATTCATTAACGTTTATTGGCTATATCATATTAACAAGCGGTAAACAGCGTTTGGGCGTCGACCTCTTCTATTCAGTTTCAATAAAGTTATCTAGAGGTTATTCACTTCATTGTTTTCTTACGTCCAGTCTATATATCAGATCTAAATATGATGTTATAAGATACACAAACTCATGTCGATATACCCGAAAAGGTAAATGATCCACCTAGTCTCACCCACAGTTCAACGATCTTAAGTCATTGCCAAATGATAGAGGGTGAGCCTATCGCTATGTCGGTCATAAATATTACTTTATAGAATCTTAATCTGTTTAAGAACTCATAAATTACATTAAATTCTTAATAAAATAATTGTGATTAAAAAACCTATTCCATTATTATAGCCGCCACCAATGCCAAACTAACATTAATAAAATACTAACCATTACATAGTCATTTCTAAAAATATTCTGAAATTAACATGGTAATTTAACATAGAAAACATGTATTCTATCGAACCAAACTATTCTACAAGGGAATATATCTATGATAATCATAATACCCACTTGCTTCAAAACTTCCAGTACTTAAGTAACCTAAACGAATCCTCTCCTTATTCCATAAGATGCAAAAGTTCCTAACAACATTTCAGTATTATGTGAATTGTCGCCTCATTCTGGTAACGCAATAAGAACAGTTGCTAATATCTTTGTTCAAACAAACTTGTTCGAGATTTGTGTGACACCGCGAGGTAGTATCATTGGCTGAGACCCAAGTGAGACGTAAGGTTGTGCGAGTTCATTAATGCTATTAATTATATATGGATGAACTACGAAACGCGGCTGCTAACTGAAGGAGGGATCATTCGGAATTCTATGGCAGGCTTTGTATTAGGAAGTAGACTTTATTGATGATATTGTTCTAGGTTTATTTTATACTTACAAACCTCACAGAGCAACTATATATTTATTGTTCATCATAAATATAACACAATTAAAAATGAAAAGCGCGTAAAATTAAGACGATAATCGGTGAACTTCCCTGGGCGATTTTTTAGTTAATTCAAGCTGTTGAAATAGATGTATACCTGTCATGACTATAGGTGAGTAGCTATCACGCAATTAAAAATACAAAGAAAAAAATTGCACTTATTACTGTTCTTTTTACTCGTTTATGATTGTACGATATAATTAAATAAACAAAGGCTCTTAATCTGTATCAAACAAAGAACCTTTAATAAATATGGCATCAACTACTTTTATTAATAAATATTCTGAAAATATTTATCTTGTTTGTTCGATATAGTGTCACTGTTCCACAAAGTAATGAAATGAACGGTTTGGCTGTTACCTTTCCCCTCCACGGTATTAAAAAGAAAACTAATAAAGGAACAAAAGCACACGTCGCGCTACAGAACAACTGGATTTAGAACATCAATTCCCTTCAGTGTTTCGTTTTCCTACACAACGTGTGACGCAAGGCCGACGTAGTTTCTGCCAGTTGAAAGATATTACTCTAGTGAAATATGGTATAAGACTATTCTTTCTACATTTCTATTTTACAATTAACTACTGGACTGATTTGAAAAAATCTTTCAACATAAGATTCCTACAATATCCCTGATGATCATAGCTGATAGAATATTTTAAAAGAAGTATAATTGCACCCAGGTGGAGATGGACCGGGCCGCTAGTTTTAAATAAGTACCTTACAGTCTATATACTAAATTGAGAGTTATATTACTTGCTTAATAACAATTTACATGTAACCCAAGTCTTCTTAAAGCAGTTGTGTTAGTTTAAATGAAGTCTAACAGAGCAAAGTTCATTGCTTAAAATTCTAAACATTTTTTAGTTCCGAACGAACAGCGTGTTGTTAAAGTTAAAACATTTGTTCTGGTACAGCTAGCGGCAAACAAGATTTCAACTGGCAAATTGACTAAGGAAAAGTAGGAGCTTCTTAACTAACGGGAAGTTGCCCTAAAGATGTTAGGTGCGTTCAAATAGAACAATTTGGGACGCAAAGGTCAACACGATAACTACAAGAGTCCACACTTATGCTTAAACAAATTCTAGTTCAGATAACTATATTAGCCGTCCCACCTGAATATTTGAATAACAACTCCATCTATTTATATTCGGGTATTTATGTTGACTTAATATTACCTGCAAATAAAACAATGTACGTAAACTTAGTTTCTTCAGTTGTTCTGTTGAGTATTAAGATGGATAGTTTTACTTTATCTTTTTGTTTTCTGTTTTATTAATTCCTCAATAATCTATTTTTCGGAGTATTTTCTAAGCTTGAACTAAAATTGCAACCAATTTGTAACACAAAATCGTACACCATTAATAAAGCGAAAAACTCGGTTTAATTCCTGCTATTAGTTCATATTTATAGCCACTCACGTTTAAACTTTGCTAATGACTTCACAATTCACAGCTGTTATTCGCAAATCATGTTAACCCACAATACGTCGAAAATTAAAAACAGATTACATTAAATCCCTTTTACTGACTGAACAATATTCGTTGAATTTCAGAAACAGCGCAACACAACACATGTTCTTTACGCTGCTGAGAGCAAATCTTTAATGGCTCTTCACAGTCCATTAATTCTTACCGCGAAATAAATGTACCTCCACGTTTCAATTAATTGCTTTTGAAAACAACAATTATGTTTCTTTACATTGCTTCTAACAATTGCTGTAGTGATACCTTTACGAGTGCTTGAGCTCTTGTTTACCTTTGGGACTGATGAATTACTAGTTGACTTTTGCATTTAAACGTTTGAAAATGTTCATTCAATATTGTTGTAAAAAAAAATATCTCATTATATGTAGAATATATTGCAAATACTTAAAGAATAATCTATAACAAACAAAAACATCGAGAGGCAACCTGCTTACCATAGCGATTTATAAGAATTTATATGGTATGTAAAGTTCGCCAACCCGTATTAGGCCAGCGTAAATATACGGCCTAACCACTCTCAATTGTAAAGAAGGCCATGTCCTGCAGTGGGACGAGTATGGACTGATAAATAATCTATAATAAGCATATAGAATTGTAGATAATAAATATTGTAACAATCAGTTGATGTTGGCAATGGCAGGCAAATATTGTCGTTGCCCCAATACCCTTTACACTTTGACATCCACAATGACAGTCCAGCTTACTAGACACACAAAGTGGCATCCCACAAAAACGGACCACTGCATTAAAATTACAGCATTTAAGAACAGTTGCGAAAGGGACACTGTTTATTTTTACGATAGTAGTTGACGGTGCGATATGCACATTGCGAGTGCCAGTGGAGCATCTACGACTGTTTGCACATCCGTTGGAAGCGCATTGGGCAAACACTATCGCATCCAGTGCCTTAGGGATGTGCCGTTTTATGTGTGGACTGTGAAATGGGTGTACGAGGAATCGATTGTTACCGATATCACAATTTAAACAAACAAAATCGTGATATCGGTAACAATCGATTTTTGATCGACGAAACAAGAATGTTATTTAATTAGTAATGTGCAACTCAAATCAGATGCTTAAATTATTAATCATAATAGTTTCCTTTGCTAAACTTTTGAAACACCAGCATAGGGTTGGTACAATATAGTTTTTATAAATGAATACCATCGGTGGTAAAAAAATAATATTTGTGAAAAAACGACCTGCTTTTAAGGGACATTTCAATGAATTATTCAACTTGCTATATCAATAGTGTATTTCATGTTATGTTATGTGAAACCACAAATTTCCCATGTATATTGAAATAGGAATAAGATCTTCAAAATCTCATCAATCTGCACCCCACCCTTCTCAATTTCTCAAAAGCCAGCAACATAAACTGGGACATCCCATGCCTCTTTATGTGGATTAAATAAACTTGCATAAAACCACATGTTGATAGATAACTTATTCTTATTTGTTATTTAAATTTTAACCACCATTTCAATAAATGATTGCATTGTATTGTTGTATTACTTGATTGACTATCACAATGCGTTATTTGAAGACGCTGTTGTAACAATTATTTTAATATATTTCTTTTCAATTCTTCCCAGACATGGTAGTGCATAATTTCTCTGAGCATAACGACCAAAAATAGTTTCTGTTCGTTATCCCATCAAAGTTTATGAATAGCAATCAAAACAGATGACAAGGAAATCAACAGGAACAGCCTCACACAGAAATACTGGACGATCTCTGAACGCGATTCGTAGAACCGAGTCACTACATCGTGTCGGCGTGTATGTAAGCTGTGCAGGTATACAAGTACTGTGCCGTCAAAGTGAGTAGATGACTGGAATCCCTCAGGGATGCGTTCACTGTCGGTATTTAGTCTTCCGTCCCGCTACTCCCTTTAAACTAGTTACCTAGTGCCACTGCCATTACGAAGCTTAGTGGTTCCTTAATCAGTGTTTGTATTATCAATTTATCTTGTTCACAGGGTGATATTGATATGTGGTATTTACTTTAAACCACATGTTTCTAACCCCCTTAGGTAACATTGTAACAAATTTGAACAAAAACTGTCTGATAGTTTTGACAAAAATCGCGATTTTAGGTTCAAGGCTTTTGATCAACCTCTATAGATATCGAGAGTTTTTACGACTCAGGTAACTCGAACCGAACTGAAGATCATCTAAGCGGTAAAAATACTCGTATCAATATAGGATGCCCAAAAATCGTGGACACAAAAATCTCGATTTTTGACAAAAAATATTCTCATATTATGCTCATACATACATGTACAATGTAATCTGGTGTAATGAGAAACATGTAGGTTAAATTAATGACTTCGTGTCAATATCAACCTGTATATTGCACAAACCCTAAGTTGATTTGGGTTTTGTGGTATGTTAAAATTGATCTGATTTGTCAAGTTGGAAGCATTGTCTTTGATATCAGACTCAGTCTTTATGTATTCCATTTTGACCGGCTCAATTTTTATTTAAATGATAACCGTCTTTAGCCAGTGAATATAATTTAATATAATATAATTTAAATGATAACCGTCTTTAGCCAGTGAATACTTTATAACAAATACTGGAGTTATAATAATATTGATGATGTACTATTAACATTATTGTCATTTCGTTGTATATTGTGTCAGCGTAAATTTAATTCCTACTAGACGTGTGACATTCTCATACTGGTCTTAGAATTCAGTGAAAAAAGACCAAGCGACCATTTCGTTTCTATGTGTACAAAAAATAATTTCTATACACCATATGCTAGTTAGTACAGCGTTATGTTAGGCACAATCAAATTATACATTTTTTATGTATATGTATGTATGTAAGTATGCCTGTAGCATATGTATAAAAAAATAGTCGTTTGTTCTTTTATCGATGAATTCCATAATCAGTATGAGAATATCACACGTTCAGTAGAAAATAATTTTACGACTTATTCAATATTTTTATAACAACAGTACTTTGCACAGACAATACAGCAAATCACGAGCACAACCGCAAATCAAACATTCAAATACATTTGGAAACCGTTTGCTTATATAAACGGATTTGCATAGTAACAAATCTAATACAGCACGCGTAACATGAACGCGCATAAGCTTGCGTGATTAATATTTTAATAATAGACCAATCCCCAATTCCACGCGCAAACATACAGAGAAAATAAACAATGGAATAGGGCCCAGTACATCGCAGGGCTCCCAACGCAATTATACATGCGTTGCTTTTTCCCAGGAAATAATTATACATACATACATAAACTCACGCCTTTTTCCCAGTCGGGGTAGGCAGAGGTGCCAGGGCACCCACATTTCGCCTTGTATGTTCCGTCCCATGATGTGATAGGTGGCGAGCCTAAATAATAGCCTAAAAGAGAATTATACGTTGACTATTAGCCTACATGTTTAATTACAGTTTAATGAGCAATTATGGTGTTTAAATTATACAGGGTATATCAAGACTGCTACCGAAAACGAGGCCGGGTGGTAGTTTTAGTTATCACAAACACAATACAAATAAAAATTTCGCAAAGAAACGCGTCAGTTTTTTGTGATTTTTAAATGTCATCGTGTTTGGATGGTAAATGCATAGTTTTTTATTGCGTACTAAAGCGTCTTAAGAAATAAGAAGATGTACCAGATGTACACAATTATGTTAGAAAAACTATGCATTTTCCACCCAAATACGATGATAGGAAAAACTACAAAAAAGTCGTCGCTTTTTATTTTCAAATTTTTAGTTGCCTCGCATCTGGAGTCACTAAAACTACCACGCGACTTCATTTTCCGTAGCAGTCTTACTATTCCTGTATATTCAGAATTAGAAAATTTTCTGTGATTAACGTCTAGTGGACATACTGAGACTTAACATCTTCAGTCTGAAAATTGCGAGCGCTGTGGAATGCATTGTTTTGTAATTCCTGGTATTGTTTGGTTTTATCACCAGACAAATGGCTCGTCTCGCCCTACATTATAATAAAAAATAGAAAAGTTACCTTTAGACTTTCAAATATAAACACTATACCACATTAGATAAAATTTCACCTATAATCTAATGCATAGAAATTATAAAATTATAGATTCCACACTACAATAGCATTTCAAATATTCCTATACCGGGTATATCAAGAGTGCCACCGAAAACAAAGGTGGTAGTTTTAGTGATTACAAATACAATGTAACTAAAAATTTTACAAATAACGCGACAATTATTTTTTATTTATTTTTTAAATATCGTCGAGTTTGGATGGGAATCGTCACAATTTTTTGCACAACATTTAATTGCATTGTGTTTGACGCCACTTAAACTACTACTCGGCTTTGTTTCCGGTAGCACTCTTAATATACCCTGTAAAATATAAATTCAGATCTACAAACATGAAAATTAAACCCATTTCCCAAAGTAGAATAAAGTATGTCATAAAAATATTTTTCCATAACTCTACAAAATCAAGCAAGAATCACCCAGTCAGCCCAACAACGTTCAGTAGTGGAACAATTTAATTAATTCCTTACCTGATATTATTTTCAGAGATACAAAAGTTGATTTACCTCCAATTTATTCGCAATATCCACATTAAAAAAAGCAATACATCATGCACGGAAACACCTAAAGAAATTGAGTCTTGTAAAAGTAGTGGATCAATTTAAATAATTCCTTATTTGATATTATTTTCAGACACATAAGCTTTTCCTCCAATTTGTACTTCATATCCACCAATTCATAAAAAAGCAATATATCATGCACTGAAACATCAAAAGAAGTTGCATCTAGTAACAGCGTCTCAACAGGTGGTCCAAGTTCAGGTTAACCTCGCAGACGTCTCCATTGTTATTCCTCACGCTCCTTCAGCGAAATGTCCGACTTCAATTAACAATGACACGATTTATATTCATCCTGTGGATTCTACGGGATTTTCTTTTGTTTTATTTGTGTATTTTTTAGACTAGAGACTAAAGTGGAGATTTTGGGCCTTTATTTAATGCAATGTCTATTGCAAATTCTCTTAATATTGAGTTGAGACCACACTTAAATGTTAATTAAATTTGATTTAAATTTTTTTTTAAATTTTTTTTTACCAAAATAACAATTTTCTTTCGCTCTCTTTACCTACAGGAAGTCCACTGCTGAACATAGGCGTCCATTAAGAAATATTAGAAGCTTAATTAGTTATTATTTTATTTCTAAAACCCATGAAATACCGAATCGTTTAACATTATATTTACTTTACATTTACATTCTACAGAACAAGAGCAGTAAATATATTTAAGGAGGGCCTCTGATCATGAATGCTTAATCTATGTAACTATATCAGAAAATCCGGCATGGCAAGCTGGAAATATGCTTAGTATCTAGATGCAAAAATATATACAAAAAGCTTGGAAACTAACTGCACAAAATCAACAGTTATCTGTAACGTATAAATAAATTGAAAAAGTATGTATTTATTTTAGAACATGTTTGTTTTTCTCTTTTTGCTTAGAATCCAGTAGTAAATAAACTAAAACACAAGTAGTATAAAATAAAAACAAAAATAATTTTCAGTTGCTAAAAAAATTTCGCTTTTTCATAATTATGCGTCCGGAATAGTATAAAGTACTTTTTTAAGCATTCTGGGCAAAGTAATTACTGACATTTCACCGAATAATAAGCATAAGACAGTCCACATAAAATAACTCTCTCGAAATTCAACCCAGTTAAGTTTTGCTCAATCGCTTCTTTTTTGATTATTTTAATTTTTGTACAATATTAAGTAAGTCAATTTTGCGACTGAAAATAAATGACTACTAATAATTATAAATACACAATTAAAGTCATAGTAATATCATAATCATTGAAATTATTAAAACGATATTCAACATTCTATATTACCCACACCACCACAAAAGCAGTAATGTGATCGAAAAGTTGAAAAGTATAAATATGAAAATTAAACCAAATCCACGATAAAATCCGTAAACAATAGTTTATTTTTTCACTTTCATTGTTTAACATTCACGTAAATGTAAGAAACCATTATTCTATATAGAAAGCAAATTCAAATTACCACGGAAAATTACTTTACAAATAGTGAAGTAACGGTTGAACCTGCCGTGATATTTTAAAATGTGGCTGAGCGACTCATGTAGATTTTAACTACATCAATTGGATTAAAAGCTTTTACTATCCATCTATTCGCTGAATCATTTGAAGACCGATTGGCAAAGCGTCAATTAACTTGTATTTTTAGGTTAGATACCGCAGAATTAATTTTTGAGTAGTTTTTTAAATGAAATTGAATGAAATATATTTAAAATAAAATGAAATGTATTAGAAATGAATTAAAATGAAATGTATTTATTGGTCATGTAGGCAATTAAAGAGGTGTTATGACAAGTCAATATACATAGAACTTAATCTCTATATAGAATATATATTTTCTATACTTACAATTTCTCATATTAATTTCTTACTTTAATTTATTTATTTATTTCGTTCTTGTGTGGGTCTTTTTGCAAAAATAATTAGTATTGGTAAAATACACAGACGGTACTAGTTTTGGAGAAAGGCACAGAAGCCTCATTATTCTGATGAGTCGTATAGTGCGTAATGTGTCAGTAAATATTTATTATGTTGTCCCAATATAAAGAGCTAAATAAGTAACATAACTGAACATTGAGATTTGAGACTTAACACTTCATTGCTCAGGATGGCAAGTGCAGTGCATTGCTTTGTAATTCAAGATATTGCTTGTTTGGTTTTGCTTATGCGGTCGTTTTCCATCAGGCAAACGACATGCTCATCTCGCCATTCATTGCAGTAAAAAAAATATATTTGACTATAAATTGAATTTAGGAAGATAAAAGTTTATCAGCCCGGTAAACACAAATAGGAAATAGGAAATATAACATAATATGTAAAATTAAATAAAAGACACATCATCAGATAACACAAAAGAAAAACATACCATTAAAAATAAACCAGAAATTGTAGGTAGTTAAAACACGTACATGTTTTAAATATGTCTCATGTCTCGTGATAGGATCCGCATTGCGGATTACATTATGTACAGTGGCCACGTCAAATGTTTACCGTCATCCTCTTTATTGCGTCGCCAGGTAAGGAGATGTATTTAAATATTTAATTTGCAAGCCTCTGGGATAAAATTGTGTTTGTAATACATGAAGGAATAATAATAAACGCATACACCCAAGTAACATACATAGTGCTAATCTTAAAGTAAGATAAGTGTGGTACGTTGGTATGAAACTAGGCGAAACTTTTTTCAACAACACCTAAATTCGCGGCAAACACTTTCAGATTAGAATTTTCTAATGGTTTCTTAGATTAACGTGAATGTTAAACATTGAAATAAAACTATTATTTACGTCCACCCCGTGACCATGAAAGCTGAAAAGTAACCGAAACCGAATCGAATCCCCGATAAAATCCGTAATACTTTTATTTCAAATATAAATGTTTACACCTAATAGACTAAACTTACATGAACCTAGGTGCTGTCAATTTAATTCAAATTTTAATTCTACTATTGAAAAACTCACTCCATATAAACAAAGTAATTTTGAAATCTTCAGATTTTTCTATCGTGTTAAGTCTAAGAAAAGGTCAGGTACCAGCAGAATTACTAGTGCTTTGCTCTTTGGAACATTCCGAATTGCTGAGCGGAGGCCTGATTGCGGCTATAATATCCCACATGTATTTGTAATTATCACCATTGTTAATATTTTTTTAAATTATTTATGTGTATATTGTAGCCAAAATAAACTTTTTAATCTATCTATTGCGATCACAATATAATACGAGTAATAATGTGGAATATTATTTAAAATCACAGTCGGTGACTGTACCCAAAATCCATTTCGGTACTATATCCATCATACACATCGGTGTCGAATTGAACGATGCCAATTTGATATGCTGTGTCTAATCTTGGATTATGGTCTTAACAGGTCTGCGACGAATAAGTCTATTGAGATTTGTGGGAACGAGATTGGAAACACTGGTTGGGGTAATTATACATGCAGATTAATTATCTGGGTATTGTATTGTTCTATCATTAGGAATATGCACTTTTTTCCAAAGTTGATTAAAGCTTAGAGAAGCTAATGCTGATATTACTGATTACTTAGAGGAGATTATAATATAATACAATAATCGGCTTTATCCGCCTGGTTGTCATTTGTGTAATACGTACAGTCAGCAACATAAATCGCTACACAGTCACGAGATTTGGAATTGTTTTATCAGCCAAAATAATAATTATTTTCAATATCGTATGGCACTTCTCGGCATAGATGACTTTACTTGGTTATATGTTACGACTACAGAGTAGGGATGTTGCGGATGCCGATTTTTTCACATCCGCGGATGCGGATGCGGATGCGGATTTTTAAAGGCTCACATCCGCGGATGCGGATGCGGATGCGGATGTTTAAGATCTTCTATAAATCTATACTAATATTATAAAGCTGCAGAGTTTGTTTGAACGCGCTAATCTCTGGAACTACTGGTCCGATTTGAATGATTCTTTCAGTGTTGGGTAGTCCATTTATCGAGGAAGGCTATAGGCTATATATCATCACGCTATGACCTATAGGAGGAAAGCAGTAGTGATATTTCTAGCAAATACGAGGAAATTTTGTTCGTTTTTCGTGGTCCGATTGGTCGATATTCTAAACTGATAGTCAGAATTAAACATTTTGACCGCCATTTTAAAACGTGTATGCACCCGGGCGGAGCCGGGCCCGACCGCTAGTATAGTATATGAATGAATATTAAAATTAAACTATTATTTACGGATTTTATCGCTTACTATTATTTATCGATGTATCTATGTTAATTTTTATATAGTTTAACTTCCCGGCATTTCGATTACTTTACACGATTCATGGTCACGGGGCGGACTGAGTATAAGCTCATCCGCTCAGTGACTGTTACAATTTAACTACCCGTAAATTACAATTATTAAATTAAAAAGATAATTTAAAACATTAGTCTGTTTTTGCGTTTAGATCTACGCAGATGAAGCTCATTGTGTCTTTGATGTCTGGCAGTTGGTCTTTTGGGTTCCGATATATTTATGTGTAGAATTCGATCCCATGCTTGTGCAAGGTTCTAGCCATCTTTTCTATTGATAATTAAATATCACCTTAGTTTTGAGTAGCCCCAAGTGCTCGCAAAAGAACATCATTTTATTTATTAAGTATCACGTCGCCTTTTCTAATACAAGGCGGTTAGGAAGAGGTTCGTAAATTAAACCCACGCTGCAAATAATTGTTCGCTAGGATCGCTGATTAGTGGAGCAGATAAAAATCTTTGTTCTATCAGCAATAATATCTTAAATTCCTCTCGATGAACACCACTTAAGAGGATTTTCATCCACATAGGCTCTTTTTTAATGCGGTAAGAAAATTTGAAAGGTAAGAAAGTTGAGTACAGCTTCACTTTCTGGTATTTTTCGACTCTCATCTTCACTAGAAGAATCTAACATCATAGCAACAACAAACGCGTCGGATTATTTCTTTCGCTCCCATTGGTCAATGTCATGTGCGAACGGCACCGCCAAATTTCTGTCTTGTCTCATCTTGTATTACATCCGCATCCGCATAAATATCCGCATCGATTATTGCGGATGCGGATGCGGATGCAGATGTCAGAATCTATGCGGAAGTTCCGCATTTGCGGATGCGGATGCGAATATTCGCAACATCCCTGCTACAGAGTAGTACGTACAAATTTTAATTCATAAAAAGGTTATCAAAAAATGTGAAGTATTCAGCGACATATGTTACTGACTGTACCACGTGTAGTCCAAAATTCGAGTGTAATTCACTTTGAGTATCACTTAATACTGCAATATGTAACAAGGGTTGATGCAAGACAGATGACTGGTCGGGCAGGTATAAAAGAAATATTTCTTCCGCAGTGAACGTATTTATATCCTTTAAACTATTCAACCAGAATGAAGCTGAAGACTTTCACCAAGAATTTCCGTTGAAAGCTATTAAAAAGCCGCGTTACTTCCAGCTACCTATTATGCTTTAGATCGTCTATTTACCTTAACAAAATTATTCCAAGGCTGCATTGTTCATTTGTCATTCACAAACACATAAGAACACAATGCACATTCCATTTTTAACACCTATTGACTTATTTAACTCATAAAGTCTAGCCACTGAAGCAAAAAAAGGCTAGAATATGGATTATATTGAACTAGGTATGCGATAGAGCTCAACCCGCATCGAAGTTTTATTCGATAAGTAGCTCGAAAAAGGTTGTCTGCAGTACAAGGTTGTAACATATTAATTTCTAATTTTACTCTTCATTGTTGCTGAAACCCTTTTCAAAGGGCGTGCTCAAATAAATTTATAATAAACTGTTCCAGTAAACCGATTTACAGAACTTTTTAATTACAAAACGGGTCCATTGAAATTTATAAGTAAACAGATGGAAAACTTGTTTTATTGTTTTCGTCTGTAGTTTTATGATGTGTTTATTGTTGGGTGGGATTATGATTGAAACCACTGACCGATAAATTAGTTTAAATATTAACCATATTGTACATAAGCAGGAAACTTGTCATCATCATCATCATATCACCCACAGGAAGTCCACTGCTGAACATAGGCCTCCCCCAAGGATCTTCACAATGACCTGTTGGAAGCGGCCTGCATCCAGCGACTTTCTGCAACCAAGCTAGATCGTCCGTCCACCTTGTAGCCGGGCGTCTGACATTTCGCTTGACTGTACGTGGCCTCCAGTCAAGAACCTTTCGGCCCCAACGGCCATCGGTTCTACGAGCTATGTGCCCACTGCCACTTCAACTTGCCAATCCTATGGGCTATGTCGGTAATCTTCGTTCTCCTACGGATCTCCTCATTTCTGATTTGATCTCGAAGGGAAACCCCGAGCATAGTGGCTCGTTTAGTAACCTTGAGCTTTTTAATGAGGCCCACAGTGAGGCCACGTCTCGGTGCCGTATGTCGAAGATCATGTCGAATATCCATGTTGTGCCCACCCCCGTTGGAGTTGAGGGCTCGACTCTCGAAGTTGTAGACGAATATGTCTATTTAGGACAAGTAGTCCGGTTAGGCAGGTCCAACTTTGAGAGAGAGGTCGAATCCAACTCGGTTGGACCGCGTTCGGGAAACATTGCGACCTCTTCTCGTCCAAAATACCTCAGTGCCTAAAATCGAAAGTCTTCGACAGTTGTGTGTTACCAGTGATGACATACGGCACCGAGGCAACTTGTAATGAAAGAATAAATAATAGTTTAAAAAAACTAAAAAACACGCTTTATATAGAAAACCCAACTAAAAAATAGAAAATAAATTTTAATAATACTGAATTAAGGATAATGTAAAAAATTAATAAAAAAAAATATTTTTTATTGTAAAAAAAGCGTGGTTTGCTTTTTAAGATATTATCAAACACTTGTTGTCAATACAAATTAGCTTCTGCATCGTCTCCGGCGCTACGGGAAGTTCAGCCCCTTCGCCCTTGCGTAACAAAAGATAGGCACCCATGCTCACCTCCGCTATCCTTCGTTACAGCGGGCGGGGGCTGCTCTCCCTCCGCGCCTCCGGCTTTTTATATACACTCTAGGGTCGGTAGCCAAAAGACTACGTGAAGTCGGGGTGT
Organism: Hyles euphorbiae; assembly: GCA_023078785.2. NCBI lineage: Eukaryota > Metazoa > Arthropoda > Insecta > Lepidoptera > Sphingidae > Hyles > Hyles euphorbiae. The sequence continues at coordinate 7,554,138 of CM041049.1, forward strand.
TCCGAGTCGGTTTTGGGGCACAGTCGACCTAACTGATCCATAAAGTGGGTACACTAATTTTTTTCTGAAGATAATGTTTCGGACGTTAAAAAACAACTAAACATAAGCAGATCAATTCAACCTTCGCACACACCGCCCCGCCCCGCAACCCTTGGCCACTTATTACATTTATCACTACTAGGGTCAAATTATTAATAAAAACCGACAAATGTGATCAATTTATCACTTTAACCTCGACTTTCGGTAATTAATAATAATAATAGATAATTATTAATAATCTTCAATTATTTACTCTTACCGTAACATATGCACTTACTGAAAACGATTAATGCTTTGAATATTTTATCATTTGATAACGGTTGAAACATCAAGAGAGCAGTGATTTTAGATTGTATAAAATTACTTTGAATAAATCATTTTAATATTAATAAATGTTTTTATTATAGACATATTTATTTAATTCTAAAATACATGTATGATTATACTTATTGCCTTAAAATTGTATAGACAAACCAAAAGTTTAACCATAACAAAAGGTAATGCAAAGCCGAAAGGCCGCCACTCATAATTAACTTAAAAATATATAAGTTCTTAAAACCTTATAAAGAAAGTATCTGAATCTAATATTAAAGCTAACTTACTTGAGCGAGAAGCCTTCAAAAAGGTGTTGTTTCTTTTCAATCAACATTTTAAAAGTATTTCAAAGTGTATTCATGTAAATCTGCTCTAAACCAGATATACTTCAATCAAAACCGAAAGGCTACACAGTTGTTTTACTAAATATGACGAATTTTAGATAATTATTTTCGATGCGTCGGTGGCATAGTTGTACTACGATACGATTATAAAGCCAAGGGCTCGGGTTTGAATCCTGGGTTGGGCAAAGTCATATTTGATTTTGCTATTCATTATTAGTTTGGAGTCAGGAATTTGTGCCCGATATGGCGATTGGCTTGCCCCCTATCACATCGTGGGACCGAACAGACAGGACAGGAACATACATACGAAATGTGGGTGTCTTGGCACCTCTACTTTCAGGGAAAAAGGCGTGAGTTTATGTATTTATGTGTTTGATAGCTATCCGGGAACAAGGAATGTCTTACCACAAATATATCTTAAAGTCATACTCAAAAGGTAAAAAAATGGTTATATAATAAAGCTATTTTACCAAGTTGATGCAGTTAATTTAAAATGCACCTTTTAAATTACATGAATATTTTTCGAGAGGCACACTTAAGAAGAGCGGTGGCCGCGCTGTCATGAGGTTAAGCTCTTTCATACAGCCTTTGGATGTGACGTTAAAGCTATTAAGATTTGTAAATGTCTAGGATTATATTTTTATCCTTAGCCTGATTAATGTGAAAATGCGGAGGAATGTTTGGCTCGAAAATGGTTCAGGTAAAGTTTATTATGAAAAGGAGAACGCCCAGTAACAGTATCGGTAAAAAATATCGTTGATACTTTTGATACCTATACTACTTAAAATTGATTAGTATAGCATTTTTATAGTAAGTCCTTAAACATTCTCCTGTATTTTTGATTTGATTTTTAGATTTATTTTTCTAAAAAAAAGTAATGATTTCCCATGAAATTTTACATTATGTTCACAGAGACGAAGACAAACATTTCAGAAACGTCTCTACTAACCATGCAATATTTATGATTAAACCCTGTAATCTCCACATGTTCAATGGTAATATTATCCACGAATACAAACACGGCCATCGTTCGCGATACAAGCTACCATTACAAACAGAACTTAATACAATACCTCTTTAGGACGTCCCTTCGGCTCGGGTATCGCCAGCGGCACTCAATCAAACCAAGTTTGCCCGTCACATCCATATCGTGACGCAATTAATTTCAGGGTCATCTTTCTATTTGCTTTGACAACCCTTTGTAATCGGGTCGCTCGAATGTGAATCATTAAATTTAATTTCGAGGAGACGCGCCCATGGTCTCGGAGGTTCTCAAACTTTTTGTTTTTAGCCCCCTGCTTTGCAAATGATGTTAACTTCATATGTATTCTAGCATTAAATATAAGAACTTACTTTACCACTTACTTTGAATGCTAGATCTAATGTTCACAAAAAGTGACAGGATGCTAATTTTGGACCTATTATAATAAAGCCCCTTACTAATAGCTATGCAAATAAGTTCCGCCCTCTGATTTTCAACATAGACTACAGTAGTCAATCTGTTTGCTTTATTGACGTATTTAGTGCAACTGGATGTGAAACTTCGCTAAATAATATTAGTGTGGATGAAATATTATCGGTAATGTCGAGATTCATTCTTTACTAATATGCACAATGATACATTGTACAGTGATGAAGATTTTGGTGAATGCAATGACTTGAAACAATACAAAATCTCAAATATTATAACGGTATTACAACGTTTAAGAACCGACATATTTTTTAAATAAAATTTCGCTTATAGTTTGGTTATTTCTAGATGCCGTAAATCACGCAACATCAGGTGAGCCGCTTGCATGTTAAGCCCTCTTTACTTATAAAAGCACCATAAATATTAAACTAACGCACTGTCAACGACCTTATTCAGAAAAATATTACAAAAATTCCACATCAGCCCAACAGCGCGATGGAAAATAACAAAAAACAATAACAGAAAAAAATAAAAAATTCTCATTGCATCTCGTGCAAAAAATATATTCGCACCTCGCATTTTTATTCGACGAGAAACAAAACAAAACGCTTTCTAAATGCGTTTTATGACTAATAGCCATCACTTCGGGTAAAAATGGGTCAAATAAATATTCCTGAACATAAATGGACGCGCACAAAATCTTTTTGCCACAATATTTTAACTCATAAAAAACAAAAGCAGAGCATTATCCCTTCTGATTCATGACAACGATAACATCTATTTGTCCGGTCTTTGTTCGAGAACTTTGAGGTACGGAAACCACTTAAACAGGTCAAACTCCGTGGTGCGCGAGTTTTGAGAACAATCAAATTTTCTCTTGTTCATAATCTTATCAGTGTACTGCATAGTTGTGCTCTCCGGTTAGGTTTTAAAATACTCGCACATAGCCCTATACAGACATACTGTTGCTTTGTGCAAGGAACTTTAAAGTCAATGTTGTTTTATCCTTTCAGTGCTTCTTTTAAAATTGTATATTTATGTTATGATTTGTTGTGCTGTCATCATTTTAGAACTAGTATTTGTCATTATTCTATTCTGTTACCTACTAGATTGTGCTATAATCTCATATTGACAGCACATAATATTTTTTTGGCAGGCTACGTAACAGTCATTAAAAAAAATGATATAATACGCAAGGTTGCGGCTTCTCACATAATTTGTCAAAACACTAAATCAAACACACAAAACACTAAACTCTGATTGAGCAACCAGCCTCTCAAACCAAAATCTAAATCTCCATAAGCCATTTACAACGCGTCCAACACAAAGCATAATTTGACGAGCATCCTTGTTTACAAAACGTACACCCGACGTATGTCCACTTTTCGCGTAATTGCGTTTAATATTCCCAACCACACAAAGTGACATTAATGTGGTAATGAAAACGTTAAAAATTAATGCGCCCTTGTGGCTTTAGTAGTAAATGCCGTCATTATCCCGAAAACGCGTATAATAACCCTATGAAAAATAGATAACGCGCTTCGAATGAGGCAACGGTCGGTGTTGCCAACTAAGCGGAAATAGTAAGAATTTACAGTATGCACACAAGTTTTCTAAAACGAGCTCGTTCATGTAAAGAATATGGAGGTTTACTTGAGCAAATAGCGAGCATTCGTACCATTGATCTTTTGAACGCGTTGTGTATAGCACTTAATGAAGCGTTGTTTAAAGTATTTAAACGAATAGGTTCATAAAATCCTTTTGGAAGGTTAATTATTAATAAGGTTTTTCAATTAAAATGCCGCGGTGGCGTAGTTGTACAAGGATACGGTTACAAAGCTGGGGTGTCATGTCGGTTCGAATCCCGGGTTGGGCAAAGTGATATTTGATTTTCCTATTAATTAGCTCAGAGTCAGGAGTTTGTGCCCGATATGGCATTAGGCTCGCCACCTATCACATCGTGGGACGGACCATACAAAGCGAAATGTGGGTGTCCTAGCACCTCTGCCTACTCCTTCTGGGATAAAGGCGTGACTTTAAGTATATTTTTAATTAGGAGTATTGTTTTAAGTCTACCATACGCAAGTGTTGTCCCCCCACAATGTGAATAGAGGACGTAGGAAAGGTTGAAGTGAGTAACTGGATGCGCGGGGAAAATCCTTAGGGAAAGCTTATGAAGTGTACTTATGTATACAGTGTACTTCCTGCGAAATAAATAAGAAGACGTTTCCACTTTCAGTAATAATTTTGATCCTCAAGATATCCACTTCTGTACATTTAGAGTAAATATATTTCATAACACATATACAAAAGCCCAGTTTTTACGTCATTATTTACCGAAACAATATCAGATAAGTTGTCCATGTGGCAAATATAATAATATCAACACAAAAGTTTCGTTTTTCCAATTGTTGTGTGGAATACTAAAGGCACACCTACACGTTCTCGTGTGCTCAATGTCGTGGGAAACCGTACAGTCGGTCACGTATTTCTACATAGTACTGCTGGAGGCGATACACTGTGTTTAATTTGCTAGTTGGTGTAAAAGAGAAGACTTGGCGAGTACTGTTTCGTAAAGTTTGACGTTGCATGTACAGCTTGGCAAAAAAGAGTGCAACGCGGTGACAATTGGCATTAAAATATATTTTTTATAGCAACACTATTAAAAATGTGTGTGTGTTTGTGTTCTTTGCATAATTTTTTACTTAAGTATTTTTATACAGTTTCGTAGTGAGTTAGTTTTTTAAAATAAAATAATGAACAAAGGGGCTATAAACAACAATAAATAAAAATAATGAGTATCTTAACATTTTTCATCGTAGTATATCGGGTTGCTATTGTAATATTAAATTTGATCTTAGCGCCCTCATTAAAGAATTCTTTTTTGACAAGCTATACGTGTTATTGTGGGTGAATTTATCAAGCATTTATCCAGCAATGACGTCTGTAAAGACGCGTCGCCGACATCATTTCTAAAATAAGAAAAATTAATTATTTTGATCTCGATAAATATTATTTTTATAGTTATGCTCGTTGTATACTTTCATAACCTGCTCATCCAGCTTACATTAGATTGTCAACCTTTGACTATGAAAAGAGAAGCAGCGGGTTCGATTCCCGCACCGAGGTACATTTTTGTGAGGCCCACAAGTATATCTCTCGAGTCTGAGTGTTTGTGAGACCGAAAAGTCGGTCGTAGTTTCTGAAATCCACGACACAAGACTTAATTCAACACTATATATATAACTATTGGGAGTATTTATTTATTAAATTATCATAATTTAACGTCGGTATCTGTCATATTCAAATTAAATCTTATATTATTATTATCACAACAATTATGATTGTTTATCTGTGCATATTGTGAAATGTAAGTGGCTCCAACCAACTCTCCAAAACTCACCAATTTCCTGTTCATGGTTCAGCTTACTAGCCAATAGTGGTCTGGCTACCGACTGGTAGCTCAATAACCATTGCAGTAACGGCATAGTCATAAGATAATCAAATTACGAATAGCATATAAAAATTCCTTAAAGGAGATGTTCAATCATCAGTTGATTTTCTATAGCTTGGGATATATTGTATCTAACTCAAAATTGTATGAAAAATGAAGTAAAATTGACCAATTTATCTCGCCATTTTCTCGTTTCTTGCACAGCTTCTAGACATGAAGCCTTCGTGTCGGTCAGCGATATTAACTTACCCACCTTGCGCAGTGATTGAGTCGGGGATTGTTAATTAAAGGCTTCTTTTTCTTCTATTTCTCCGCTTTGTATTTCAATCGAGTGCTTAGCCACGAACTCCTCTGAGTATAAACACTTTGTATCTAGATAAAATTTTCATTGATTAAAGTAGGTACATTTGAGGAAAACAAGAGAAATCAATATGAAAACAATTAAAAACTAATAGATGTTTCGTATCGACAGTGTGTTTCCTCGCATAACATTGTAGTTAAATATTTCAAAGTTATTCTAAATACTTAAGCAGCAATGCAGTTCTATATACTAGCCATGGCAGGGTACGACCACCTATACAATCGAGATTTCGATTCAGAGGAACTAGGCCATAAAACCATAAGCTATAGGGTTAATCCATCACGCTAACCCAGTGTGGGTTGACAGACTTTGCACGGTTTAGATATTCTTACAAAGCATTCCATCTACGCGACTATTTAATACATTTCTATTTATTGATCAAACTATCTAAAATGTTTCTAATAAATTCCATTTCTCATAAGGTTCAGCGTGGAAATGATAGATTTCTGGAGCAAATATCGCTACATTGTTGAAGAAAGTAATTCCAACCGTCCTGACATGAAACTATCATAGCAGGAAATATTCAGTTAGCAGTTTTCCGTGTTTCGACAAACAAACAAATAAATAGTAATTTCTGATACCGTATAAAGTTGTTATTGTTGTAATACGTTTCGCGCGGCATCAGCAAATGCTATTTTATTATTAAATTGTATTTTGATAAAATAAATGCTATTTTACTGGAACTTATTACACGGTTGTATATTTATTAGGCAAGCGCGATGGACTATTTTTTTTATCAAATTACCAATACAATTTTATAATAATATCAAGATTTAACATGAAATACAAGTGCAACAATTCCTTGTTCTATATGGCCTTACTTCTCTCAATCGTATTCTCGATTGTAGAGGAGGCCCGTGGCCTACAGTGTAGTATATGGGCTGATACAGAGATATTTATATCTATATCAAACCTACAAACGTCTCACTGGAATACGTTGAGCGGTGATAAAATTTACATTTTTTTTTTTGTGTGAAGCGCTCTTATAGACGCAAGCTCTACTCTCTTCTTCTTCTTCTCTTGTTAATCATTTAAGTGAGATATAATTTGGAACAAATTTAAAACTAAAACACGCACCGTGGGTTCGAATATGTCACTTCATACCTTTAGTATATGCTCATAAAGTCTTACTAGGTAATCAAATACAATTATATTTCTTCAGTTCTTGTATTTCCGTTTAGGATTCTATGGGAATCCTACAATTCATAGAGTCCGTATTCGTAGCGTAGAAGGTTTATTTATTTTTTATTTTATACATTTATTACATATACATTTATACACCAAAAGAAAAACAAAAATAATTGTAGCTATATTTAAAGTACGTAAAATGGGTGACCTTATTGACCTAGGCAATCTCTTACAGGCAACCTTTGAATAGAGATAAGAAGAAAGAAGAGATAAAGGGTAGTCATTGGTATACAGTGACAACAATATACATATAAGTACATAACAATATTACAAATTGATAAATAATAAAAATAGGTTCTATATTATTCAACCCAAGTGGTATTTGTAAACAGTAATCCATCGCCTCCGGTGAAATCCAGGGTCCTGAAAAAGGTATAGCTGTCTGCCGATTTGTTCAATCTTTCATTATACAATGTTGGACCCTTCTCAGTTCCGCTAGAGTTGTCTATATTTTGCCAGTTCGATATTTTATCGTTGATATGTGCTCAATTCTATTAAACATATTAACAACTAGTTTAGGCCTGCAGCTTCGCCCAAAGCTTAGATATTGGACTCGGATATTCTGGTTACATTTTCTCCTTTATAGATGATAGCTTTAAACCGTCTACTTCTAGTAAATACCAAAACTTCATATTAGTTTTTATTATATAATAACAAAACATTAAACAAATCTATTTTGAAGAAAAGTTCGAAATTAAAAAGAAACATTTTATTGTTTGCATTGAATAGGCTCTGAAACTACTGAACCGATTTGCAAAATTCTTCTACTATTAGAAATCTACATTATCCGTAACCAACATAAGCGCTATGATATTTTCAAACAAGTATATCTGCACCCAGGCAGGGCCGGGCCGCAAGTATAACATAAACGCGGTATAATGTGAAAGCTGCTGTGATTAACTTGGTTGTATCTATCTGTGCGTCAATGTTCATCTAATACTTAATACTCAATAACTTTATTGCACACCACATGTTAAGCCCTGGGGCCCTACTATATAAATCCGAAACGAAGTTCGAAACTTCGGACGATCGAAGTTTATATACGATACGAATGTATCTACTTTGTAAAAGTTCGAATTTGTATAACGTACAACGTAACCATAAGTTTATGGTTACGACCATAAGTAAATAACGACCATAAGTATATGTAGGTGCATTCGTATCGTATATAAACTTCGATCATCCGAAGTTTCGAACTTCGTTTCGTTGAATATAGTAGGGCCCCTGGTCTGTCGAAGCTACGCACAGCGTTGCGTTGCGCGGAATGCGATGTCAAACTCGGTTTTGTATGAAAAACATTGACATTGGTATGACGTTCCGCCGCAGTACACGTCAGCCAGCGTCTGCGGTGAGGGGTCAACCGGGTGACGGGTAGACTGGTCTTTTGTGCTGTCACAGTATGCGTCAGTGTAGAGGGGCAAGTGTGGTGAAGCGCGGGGCGGATACACCGCACAACGTGCCGTCATTCTCGCCATTTCGTCGCGGTAAGCGTATTTGCGCAATGGATTTATTTGAGGACAATATTAATTTAGGCGTAATATTACACCACGTAGGAATAAACCTTTAAAACCTTGCTTTGATAAAATATACAATTAAAAAGTAAAAATAATTAATATTTAATAAGTACACGATTATAAAATGGAGTCAATTACATTTATTTTATTGTTATAAAAATGGCGAACGGAACTGTACGTTAATTGTTCTAAGTACCTAGTACCCATGCTTTTTAACAAAATCTGTATCAGCCCATATACGTCCCACTGCAGGGCACGGGCCTACTCTACAATCGAGAATACGATTGAGAGTGGTTAGGCCATATAGTCCACCACGCTGGCCTAGTGCGGGTTGGCGGACTTACATACCATAGAAATTAATTTTAACAAAATATAGCAACGGAATTAGTTCCCAACTGATCAGGGTACACTTGAAGACGATTTATTAGTAGGTATCTATATACATTCAGTCTTTATCCCTATCCGCAGGGCACTTTATCAGCCCATATACGTCCCACTGCAGAGCACGGGTCTCTTCTACAATCGAGAATACGATTGAGAGTGGCTAGGCCATACTATAGTCCAACACGCTAGCTGGCCTTATCCCTATATGTGCACAGAAAGAAATACAAACAACAAACCCAATAAAAACATCAATCGTTTAAGTGCACCCGCGTTTTATATGAGCCCGAAAAAGCAGCTACAAAGAATCTTATGATGAGTTTTGGATCAGGCCATATACATACATTCGTTGTATATTCATTGAAATAAATGAAATAAATGGTTGACGCGAATGTTACTCACTGAAATTTATTTCAATGATTAACATTCGCGTAAGCCTAAGAAATCATTATGTCGTAGTTATTTACAAATGCATATTAATAAATTAGAGAACATTCAATATAAAATTACTTGTAGATAATATGAAAATGAAAAATGAAAAAATGTTTATTTCGTTACACAAAATACAAAATATAAAGGAAGGTTGGGACCTTCTAGTAAGCATTAGATATGCTTGTAGCAGAAAATCCCGCTCTCTCACAGCAATATGAAAATAACAATAGTTGTGATGTACAAAATAAACAACACTAGGTAAGTAACTAAATCTAATAACTATGGCTATTAATAACAAAGAAAAGATGCGTGTGTGTGTGATAATAAGATAATAAAATTAGAAATAAATATAAAAATGATCCATATAAACTTTTTAAAATTTGTAAGTTGTTACCAATCAGGCTGAAACATAAATTGATACTTCTTGTTAACAGCCATGGCAAACAGGAGCATAGTTCTTTAGTATCTGTGTGTAATAATTATAATACGAGGTCTATGACCTCGGGCAAATATGTTGTGCCTAGAGTCAACAATATTTATGGAGATAGAACTTTAAAAAAACGCATACCCTACACTCTCAACAGTCTGCCCGAGGACATAAGGCAAGAGTCCGTTAAAACCATATTTAAATATAAACTCAAATGGCATTATTTAGCCAGCTTGCCCTAATGTTTGAGTTTAAGTATGTAATTAGATATGTAAACACCGATCCTGCAGTCAAACTGTATGTACAGTTTTGCAGGACACTATAATAGTTCCTAGGTATATATTCCTTTTTTGTTAAATAAATAAATAAAATAAATCTTAAAAAAAATGTTTGTGCGTAATTTTAAATAGACTGGGTATATATGTTTACGAGATAATTTGCGCAATATTGATATGTGATAAAAGTGATTCGTATCATTCTAATGAAATACGCGTCTGCTGTATACACCTTTTTTCGCCTAAACAACTTATTGTTCGATCAAATTAAATTTCACTGGGTTTATGTAGATATCCATTCTTAAATTATCGTTATCGATCGTACCGTACTTGGGTAAAAATAAATTCCATAACGATTAAATTATTTGCCTATAAAATTTTCACAAGCAAAACCTGGAACAATACTGATAGACACTTTTTACAATAATAATTTTATTCTAGTATTTAACAGAATTCATGACACAGAGCTCAAAATATATATGCATAGGTGTAAGTAGCATAAATTACAATATACATAGAGGGGGTTCTGATGGAGTGAGAATGGAAAAACGGGGAAAACACAGAACTTAATACTACATTGAGGAACTACATATTTAAGATTGCACCATATCATAACATGATGCTCTCTAGGTGCTAGGAGAGTGGTGCTAATTGTGTCGAATGGCGATAGTTCTCTTGTAGTAGATCTTGCAGGTGGATTTTGTAAATAACTACGACGATAATATACAACCATTATGCATCGAATGTATGTATATGGGCTGATACACAACTCATATAAAAAGCGGGTGCACTTAAACGATTGATGTTTTTATTGGGTTTGTTGTTTGTATTTCTTTCTATGCACATATAGGGATAAGGCCAGCTAGCGCAGTGGACTATAGTATGGCCTAACCACTCTCAATCGTATTCTCGATTGTAGAAGAGACCGGTGCTCTGCAGTGATATGGGCTGATAAAGTGCCCTGCGAATAGGGATAAAGACTGAATTTATATAGATACTTACTAATAAATCGTCTCCAATTATATTCCAATTGTACCCTGATCAGTTGGGAACTAATTCCATTGCTATATTTTGTTAAAAAGCATGGAGTACTAGGTACTTAGAACAATTAACATACAGTTCCGTATGCCATTTTTATAACAATAAAATAAATGTAATTGACTCCATTTTATAATCATATACTTATTAAATTCTAATTATTTTTACTTTTTAACTGTATTTTTTTTTACCAACACAAGGTTTTAAAGTTGTATCCCTACGTTATTTTATATTGCGCCTTTGTCATTGGGAACGCACGTGAACTGTATTCAACGTACTGCGCGGCAGTACATAGTCGATGGACGCGCCACAGCCTAAACAAAAGTTAAACCAAACGAAAATTGATAAAAATATTGTCCTCAAATAAATCCATTGCGCAAGTACGCTTACCGCGACGAAATGATGAGAATGACGGCACGTTGTGCGGTGTATCCGCCCCGCACTTCACCGCACTTACCCCTCTATACCGACACATACTGTGACAGCACCAAAGACCAGTCTACCCGTCACCCGGTTGACCCCTTATCGCAGTCGCTGGCTGATGCATACTGCGGCGGAACGTCATGTCAATGTCAATGTTTTTCATACAAAACCGAGTTTGACACCGCATTCCGCGCAACGCAACGCTGTGCGTAGCTTCGACAGACCAGGGCTTTCGACAGACCAGGCCTTAATATAGATGTTATAATTTTATAAAAAGGTACAATGTGGACCCTGTTGGGCACGGCAACAATTTAGGAGAGAGGAGGAAGCCATAGTATTAATTTTATATATTAATATATTTAGAATATTGTATAAGGTTTATTAACCAACCCGCACTAGGCCAGCGTGGTGGACTATATAGCCTAACCACTCTCAATCGCTAGACGATTGTAGAGGAGGCCCGTGTCCTGCAGTGGGACGTATATGGGCTGATACAGATAAGGTTTATTTCCTTTTTTATGTCGTGCTTATTTGATTATGTTATTTTCTGTTTGCCTGCTCATTGTGTGTAAAACGTTATAACTGTTAACTTGTTTTAAAAAATTGTTTTCTTACTTCCTTATTTTTTCCAATACAAGTAGGGTCTTGTGAATTTTTATCATCAGTCCGTTCCATTCCGTTGCAACCCGTTCTGCTACTTTATGCGTCCAATCGCCAGCACTCTTGTGCAAGTCGTCCCGCCATCTCTGGTTACTGGAGTTACGCTACTAGGTAGTATCTCTGGCTTGAATGTCCTACAAAACAAATAGCCAACAAAACACAATATATAAATCTATAATCCCCAAACTAAATATGTTTATTAGTTGAGAACATCCGATTCATTATAATGCCGGCCGCAGAACGTGAACCGACGTGTGAAAGTTACATTAATAAAGGCCTTTTCGAAATTAATTGATATGAAGGTCCCTTTCACATTTCCAACTGAACTTTGTCAAAGAGTCGGTTAATTAAAGTTAGTTAAACACAATTAGCTTATTTCAATTAAAATGCGGCACCGTCCTACTGCGGTGTTGTTTACCGGGATGAATATAGGTTCAAATTTTGTATACTAATAACTAAAGTTTATACGAGTATAGTGTTTGATAATTGTGCCTGTATTTGTATTGTTGTGTTATTTGTCGCTTTTAATACATATTCTAATAAATAAATATTTTCCGTCCCACAATGTGATGGGGGCGAACCTATCGCCATATCGGGCACAAATTCATGACTCTGGGATGATAATAAACAGAAAAATCCAATATTGCCTGACCCGAGTTTCGAACCCGAGATTTCAGCTTTGAACCGTAGTACAACTATGCCACCAACGGAATTGAGTCGCGGGAGGTAATATTGATGCACTGAATCTAAATCCCAGGTAAAAATGTATTCTATCGCATTTGCATGGTTTCAAAACCCAATAAAATTATAATTATTTTACGCTAGCATTTAAAGTATAGTACTGTAAATGTTTGAGGGTCGTTAGTTTTCATACTTTAGTATACATATTTTATTATTTTGTAATACATTGTGTTGTTGAAACATAAAACGACCTGCAGTAAAATGCAAAAATACACCGATACAAAAATATATGGATGTACAACAAAGATATTCAATATTTTTTTTATTGCTGTGATTAGCAAGACGAGCATTCCGTTCGCCTGATGGTAAGCGATACAACCACTAATGAACAGTAACAAAATCAAACAACACCTTGAATTACAAAGCAATGCTTGACATTCCACTGCGCTCACCATCCTGAGACATGAGATGTTAAGTCTCAATATGTCCAGTAGTTCCTCTGGCTACAATGTCATTCAATCCAAAACACAACATCACATTTACACTGCTGCTTGTTTTAATTATTTTAATATTAATAGTTATTTAATCACTACCAACTGTACGCAAAAACTTAATTACTACACTTGTATTTCTAAAAATACATCTACAAACACCGACAATTCCTGTTACAACATAGAATGAAGGGTTCGCAATTGGCCCGGCCATATATTCACCTGTCTACACGTGGTATGTGAGATGTAGATGTTACGACACAAAACAGGAGCACCCAGGCATGAAATTAAACAGCTTGCACTAAGTTGTTAATCGTCTGGACTGATGCCAAGGCCCAATTTGAAGAAATTGCTGACGGGCCCGCAAACTTTGGAGCGGGTCTAGTAATTGAATAGTGTCTTAGGACGTCGGCGATACTTTGTTGCAAACATTTTGGTTAACGTACCGTGTCGTAGGCTTTATTATTGTTATAATAAAACTTATGTAAAAATAGAGTTTTATTAATCTACTAGTACAATGCAAGATGAGAAATTTTTTGACGTCATAGAATTGATTTTGAGGACTAGAACACTAGATTGAGGAAATTTTTTATTTCGACAATCATAAATTACTGTTGTGTGTATTGATATTTGAGTGTCAATTACTAAGCACTTTAATGAGGAAGAAAAATAACTTGAGGAATCCTGCATATCATACAGATGTTCATGAAAACCTGTGGCAACAAGCACGAGACTCACGTGTCGGATGGCTTATCCCTCTAATGGATCCCGGATGGATCCAACTTTGGTTCTCTTCCAAAGTAAGGGAGTACAGGGAGTGGGATATAATTATATGAGCTGGTATTATTATTTATTTCTCAACTCAGTCAGGAGCACTGCTGCAATTTATTTTTTGTATGGCACTAGTTTGCCAACATGCGCGGCTGCCAACATGTTCACGGTGGTCGCGGGTTCAAATCCCAGGGCACACCTCTGACTTTTCGGAGTCATGTGTGTATTGACAGTCAATCACCACGCACTAAAACGGTGAAGGAAAACATCGTGAGGAAACCTGCATACCATAGCGATTCATAAGAATTTCTATGTTATGTAAGTCCGCCAACCCGCACTAGGCCAGCGTGGTGGACTATATGGCCTAACCACTCTCAATCGTACTTTCGATTGTAGAGTAGGCCCGTGCCCTGCAGTGGGACGTATATGGGCTGATACAATACAATAAAAATGGCACTAGTTTCGTCACAAATACACTCATATTTTTATATAACCTCACATATAAACTCACGCCTTTTTCTCAGCACGGGTTGACAAAGATGCAACCAGAACACCAACGTTTTGCCTTGTGTTTTCTGTCCCACGATATGATAGGGTGACAAATTCTTGATGCGCACGTCGGCTGGGATGATAATCAAAAGGTCAATATATCATTGACCGACCCGGGTTTCGAACCCGAGACCTAAGCGTTGTACTCGTAGTGTAGTAGAACTACGCCACCGAGGCAGTCAAATGAACTCAAAAATATATTTTTTTTCTTGAACATATAAATAATATGTGCCGAATTCTCAACTATTATATGTAAACCTGCCTTTAATTATAAGCACAAAATAATAATTATAATTCAAGTATTACTGTAGTATATCGTATGAATCTTTTCAGAGAATTCACTTCCAATTATTTTAATCTAAAGGATTCTCATAGTATGTAGTAGTATATCATGAACCTGATTTCATAGAAATATAACATTGTAGAAAACATTTAATTCTAGTAATAAAATATGTGATAATATTCCATATGTAAGCTTTAATCAACTTAACATACAATACTTTTACCTGGTATCAAAATATTTCAGGAAATATGACGATTATAAAATAAAAACTCTTTGACCATGTTTATCTTGACTATTATGTTTTCGACAGCCTCCATGGCACAGTTGGTTAGACGCCGGTTAAACGTGAGGCCGTGGGTTCGATCCCCACACCGAGACAAATATTTGTGTGATCTGTAGATATCTATTTCGGGTCGATGTTTGTGAGAATGAAAAGTCTCTCACAAAAACACCCACGACAAAGCCTTAATTGATCTGAATGTGGGGTCAGGACTAAATATGTGACTGTTGGAAATATTTATTTATTATCTATCTACATAAACTATCTAGATCTAACGATATTATTATGAGACGTCTTAAATGTATGCCTTGAGTTTGAACCTGGGACCACCACAGACGTAACAAACTCTTGAATTAATCCAACTGGTGGTAGGTCTATGGTTTGCCGGGTGTAGTTGAGTTGTCAGGTGATCAGATGAAACGCGGTTGATGAAAGAAAAAGTCCAAGGTCCAGATCACAGGATTTAATTTTACACCACACAGTTACACCACATACATATAAGTAAAGAAGGAGAAAGAACAAGCAGACAGTCAGTAACACGGAACAGATATACAGTCTTAAGCACGAAACACAGGAATACAGTTACGCACATAAAGTTCTAGCAATTAGCGGAGCGTACGTCAACGAGTAAAACAAATTAGGCGGTAGAAGTATTGCGTCTAGTGGTTAGATCACAACTGATCAGCTGTGGAGGTGTGCACTACCTGCTCGTCGATACAAAAGGCGACCCAAATTGACGTCACACAACCGACAGCTGATTTCACACAAAAGCGAGCGGACCGCTAGTGATATAAAAAATTAGGTCAGCGCATCTATATAAAAATAATGTTTTCAATATCAACTTGTTTGTCCGTGTGTTGAAGAAATTAATTTATGCATATAAATAATTATTAGTTGTGTATGTAATGTGTTTATATATTTTGTGTTGTGTGTATGTGTAAGTATTTGTGTTCGTGTGTTTATGTGTAAGTATTTGTGTTCGTGTGTTTATGTGTTTAAATATGGTGGTGATTTAAGTCACCCACATCACTCCCCTCCGGAGACCGTAGGTACTACGGGCGGAAGTAGTCCGGGAATCGAACTACACGTCCTGATCGCGTAGTTTTCATGTCGCGTTGGAGTGGGGAAGAGTGTTCCTGAGTCTTTGGTTCAGGCGAGGTGCTACTGTCTGACAGTATGTAGGCCGGTTTTAGTCGGTCTACCGATACTGTGACAGCCTTGCCCTTCACCCGTATTTTAAATACTTTGGCCTCCCTTTCGATAACCTCATGGGGGCCAGTATATGCTGGTTGGAGTGCGCCCCTTAGTGAGTCCTCACGTAAAAATACGTGCGAACTTGACGCTAGGTCCTTATGCACAAATATTTTGTTAGTAGTGTGATGGGAGGTCGGGATTGGTTGGAGTTGGTTGGCAAATGTTCTGATGCGTGATGTAAAATCCGTTACATCAGTGAGACATCTGTCAACATTTCGGTCAAAAAATTGACCAGGGAGTCGTAACGGTTCTCCGTAAACCAACTCAGCGGAAGAACACTGAATGTCCTCTTTGAAGGCGCTTCGTATGCCCAGGAGAATAAATGGTAAGGATTCTGACCATCGGCTATCAGCGTGACACATGATGGCTGCTTTTAATTGCCGGTGGAATCTCTCGACCAGCCCATTGCACTGTGGGTGGTAGGCAGTTGTCTTTCGGTGCTTAAAACCGATGGTTTTCGAAAGCTGCTGAAACAGCGCAGATTCGAACTGCCTACCACGGTCGGTTACGATGTCGGTAGGGCAACCGAATCGAGAGACCCAACCGGACAAAAAAGCTTTTGCCACCGTTTCTGCCGTAATATCCATGATAGGCACCACTTCTGCCCATCGTGTGAAGCGATCGACCGCTGTGAGGCAGTAGCGATGTTCGCAGGATGGTGGTAATGGGCCAATGAGGTCTATGTGGACAAATTTAAAACGTTCTGTGGGTAAATCGAAAGTGCCCACAGGTGAGGACACATGTCGGTTTACCTTAGCCCGCTGACACGCCAAACATGCCCTGGCCCATTCGCGGCAATCCTTCCTAATTTGTGGCCACACGTAATGTTGTGCAACGAGTTTGGCGCTGGTATTTGCACCAGGATGGCTTAGGGAGTGCAAGCTGTTAAAGATTTGCTTGCGTAAACATTGGGGGATGAAAGGCCTAGGAGTCGATGTGCTGACATCGCAGTACAATTGTGTACGACTGCCAGGGATTGTCATCTTCTTAATTCGCAAAGATGAGCTATCTGCGAGGTAATGTTGCAGCTCAGGGTCAGTTTGCTGGGCTTTGGCTAGGGTATCTGGATCTACTGATTTCTGCAATTCTTCGACTCGGGATAATGTGTCTGCAACTACGTTGTCTTTTCCCGCAATGTGTTTGATGTCAGTCGAGAATTGGGATATGAAATCCAGATATCTATACTGACGTGGAGAACAGTTGGATTTGCGTTCCCTGAATGCGTGACATAAAGGTTTGTGGTCAGTATAGATGGTAAAGATTGCTGTTTCCAGCCAGTGTCGAAAGTACTTAATACTCTCATAAATGGCAAGGAGCTCCCTATCATAAGGTGAGTATTTCCTCTGTGATGGGCTTAACTTGCGTGAGAAAAATGCCAGCGGTTGCCAATTGCCATCCTTGAACTGCTGTAGGACTCCGCCAACAGCAATATCTGACGCGTCAGTAACCACGCTTAACTTGGAAGCCGAGTCCGGGTGTGCCAGCATAGCTGCGTTACACAGACTATCCTTGCACTCCTCAAAGGCTCTCAATGAGTTTCCGCATATGTCTACCGGTTGCGAGGCTTTTACGGAACCCGTCAATAGGGCGTTCAAGGGCGCTTGAATCTGGGCGGCTCGCGGTATGTATCGCCTGTAAAAGTTAATCATGCCCAGAAATCTCCTAAGCTGCCTTGCTGTTTTTGGAACCGGATAGCTTTTTATGGCCTCCACCTTGCTTTCCAGAGGTTTACTGCCTTGTTCAGAAATGTGGTAGCCTAGAAATGTCACTGATCTTTCACCAAACTTACATTTATTCACGTTAATTACTATTCCGTAATCTCGGAACCGGGCGAAGAGCTGTCGGAGATGGTTCTCGTGTTCCGTTTCGTCCTTAGAGAACACCAGAATGTCATCGAGATAAGGAAAGCAAAAATCTAGGCCACGAGTTGTCTCGTCAATAAACCTCTGGAAGGTTTGAGCGGCGTTCCGTAGACCAAACGTCATATAGGGAAACTCAAAGAGGCCAAAGGGTGTGGTTATGGCGGTCTTCGGGATATCCTCCTCGTGAACCGGCAACTGGTTATACGCCTTAACCAGGTCAATTGTGGAGAATATCTTGCATCCAGATAGGCTATGGGCAAAATCCTGAATATGCCTGATCGGATATTTATCCGGGATAGTCCTGGCATTCAGCATCCTGTAATCTCCACATGGACGCCAGCTATTGTCCTTTTTGGGGGCTAGGTGCAGTGGTGAAGACCAGGGGCTGTCAGATGGCCGGGCCGTACCATTTGCCAACATTGACTCGAACTCTGATCTAGCAATTTTTAACTTATCTGGAGCAAGTCGCCGGGGTACACATGAGACGGGGGGGCCAGGTGTGGTGCGTATGTGGTGCGTTGTGTTGTGCCTGATGGTGCGTATGACGCCTGGTGGTCGTGTTATTTCCTGGAATTCAGATAGTAAATTATTATATTTGGAATTACCAGTCGAGACCTTAACACTAGACACTAAGCTATTAAATTCGCCAAGCGAAGCCACGGCGCTAATACTAGTGTTGCTATCTATTATTCGTTTTTTACGAATGTCTACAATTAAATTGTAATGTGATAGGAAATCTACACCTATTATTGGCTTTGACACATCAGCCACTACAAATTGCCACACAAAATCCCTACGTAAACCTAAATTTAAATTAAAATTAATGTACCCGTACGTGTGAATTATTGTCCCGTTAGCCGCACACAATTGGAAATCCGTCTTCGTGCGTCTTTCCCGAAGCGCGGTCCGAGGGAACACACTTAGATCACTGCCGGTATCTATTAAAAACTGCACTTTTGAAGTACGGTCGGTAACAAAGAGACGGCCAGTAGAAGGGCTGGAGGGACAGTCGTCAGCCGCCATTACCGACTGCCCGTGGCGTTTCCCGCAGCGTAATCGCAGGGTGGGTTGCAATTTTTTGCTTGGCTCCCGAACTTATGATGGTACCAACAGAGAGGGAACTTGCGGTACTCCGACTGCGACCTCCTGGAAGTTGAACGATGACGCTGGCGTGAAGGTGTTCGTTGCCGGTTATGTGGACGGGAACGGCAGTGATTATTCGCGGTCAGTGCGCTGACTTGCTTGGTCAGGTGTTCGATCTGACGAGCCATCATCTCCATCGTTGCTTCTAACCTTGAGTGTTTTGACGCCTCTGCTACTTGGGGTGATGTTGGTGCAATATCATGCACCCTATCAGCCAACTCTGCTAACTCCTGGAGTGCCATGTTGCTTTGGGATGCGATGACCGTTTGCAGACCATGTGGTAGTCGACTGGTCCAAATGTCGAGGATGAAGTCATCCGGCATATTTGGTCCGGCTAACTGCTGCAGGTGCCGCAAAAATTGTGAGGGTTTTCGATCACCCAACTCTTCCGCTCGCAGAAGCTGCTTTATCTTCGTCTGCCTAGATATGGAAAGGCGCTTGATCAGCTCGGTCTTCAGTTTTTCATATTTTCCCTGTGCGGGTGGGTCGTCTATAATGTCCTCCACCGTAGCCACGTACTGTGCGTCGAGGTGTCCCAGGATGTAATAGTACTTCGTGCTGTCGTCCGTGATTCTCGCTAGGTGGAACTGAGCTTCCATCTGGGCGAACCAATTTTTTGGTTTCTCCACCCAAAACGGCGGGACGCGAACTCCAACACGAAACAGTTCCCTGGACGGGTCTCGATCTGCCGATACGCGTTCGCACTTTTTTGTGCGTGGGCGGGTACGCACACTTTTGGACGAGGTCCCGGTTTCACTGCCGTCGCTGCTCATCATACGTGCTCTTGCTCGGGGTCACCAGTTATGGGATGCCGGGTGTAGTTGAGTTGTCAGGTGATCAGATGAAACGCGGTTGATGAAAGAAAAAGTCCAAGGTCCAGATCACAGGATTTAATTTTACACCACACAGTTACACCACATACATATAAGTAAAGAAGGAGAAAGAACAAGCAGACAGTCAGTAACACGGAACAGATATACAGTCTTAAGCACGAAACACAGGAATACAGTTACGCACATAAAGTTCTAGCAATTAGCGGAGCGTACGTCAACGAGTAAAACAAATTAGGCGGTAGAAGTATTGCGTCTAGTGGTTAGATCACAACTGATCAGCTGTGGAGGTGTGCACTACCTGCTCGTCGATACAAAAGGCGACCCAAATTGACGTCACACAACCGACAGCTGATTTCACACAAAAGCGAGCGGACCGCTAGTGATATAAAAAATTAGGTCAGCGCATCTATATAAAAATAATGTTTTCAATATCAACTTGTTTGTCCGTGTGTTGAAGAAATTAATTTATGCATATAAATAATTATTAGTTGTGTATGTAATGTGTTTATATATTTTGTGTTGTGTGTATGTGTAAGTATTTGTGTTCGTGTGTTTATGTGTAAGTATTTGTGTTCGTGTGTTTATGTGTTTAAATATGGTGGTGATTTAAGTCACCCACAGGTCTCTCATATGTGAGAGTGCTGCCTGGGTGGGTACCACCGCAATGTCTATTTCTTCCGCTAAATAGCAGTTTAAATGCACTGTTGTGGTTGGGATTAAAGGACATTGTAGCCAGAGTAACTCTTGGACATATTGATACTTTACACCTTATGTCTGAGGATGACGAGTGCAGTGGAATGCCAAGCATTGCTTTATAATGTAAGGTGTTGTTTGGTTTTGCTACTGTTCATGAGCGGTCGTATCGCTCATCAGGCAAACGGCATGCTTGTCTCGCTATTAATTGCAATAAAAAAGGTCAAACATTAAAATAGTTTTATAATATGGTTTGAAACTGTTCTTATAATAAGAAAATTAAATTGGCCGGGATCGTATTTTAAAAATTCCGAAATTTCTAATTATATCATCTGTACAAAATATTTTAGGTGTTTGTCCGTGAAAAGTCACGCATAATTGTTACACAATAGCTTCTTTTTAATAAACGTTCTTAAAATACATGAAATAAAATGTTGTTTGTTAAACTACAATAACTTATTTTACCGGCAAAACAATGAGCATTCTTTCACGACTGTTATTTTAATCAAAAAATATTGTTTAATATTTCTCCGAATACAAAGACTGGATACACGTGTCCAAATATAATAAGAGAATATTTGTTGCAAATATAAATTCTTATTATCAGAATCACCGTTTCTTGTATTAAATATAACAAAGCCTCATTATTGTATCTCGATAATCTTTAATCTGTATGTATCAGCCCATATACGTCCCACTGCAGGGCACGGGCCTACTCTACAATCGAGAATACGATTGAGAGTGGTTAGGCCATATAGTCCACCACGCTGGCCTAGTGCGGGTTGGCAGACTTACATACCATAGAAATTCTTATGAATCGCTATGGTATGCAGGTTTCCTCACGATGTTTTCCTTCACCATTATAATCTTAATAATCTTTAATAATACATATAAAATATAATTACATGTACCTACAATAGACAATGGTCTGCCACAAATTGGCATTATTTCTGGACCACATCACGTTTATCATCATGTGTAATCACCATGAAAACAGCAAAAAGAAAACGTACTTTTAAAGTTTATTTCAGTATACAGTATACATACATTTATAAACTAACGCCTTTTTCCCAGAAGGGTAGGCAGCAATCAGGACAGCCACGATGCGATAGAGGACTAGGCTATCGTCATATCGGACACAAATTTCTGACTTGGGGCTAATATTAAATAGAGAAAAAAAAACAGAAAATCCAATATCTGCTTATCTGAGCCTGATCCGGGATTCGAACCCAAGACCGTATCGCAATCATACCGTAGTACAAATGTGCCACTTGAGTTTAAACGGAGGTTAATTAAAAAGCGTTAACAATTCTAGCGGCCTAATTGACAGTAAACGGCCATAGAATTTTGGGTCCGCTAATTTTCTAAATTAATTAAAACGCCACAATTCTGTGTTTTGCTTTAGTTAAAGTCTATTTATAGAACCTTAAGAGAACTGCAATCTTGTCTGAATCGTACATAACGTTTAAATTTCACCCGGAATCGTAAAAATAATTCTGCAGCATGAAATGAAATTTTAAATTTGAATTTATGTAAGTCATGCAATAATATTTGGCTTTCACATCAAATATTAATATCTTACCAGAATATTTCATATTTTAAATATTCCATGTATTTTTAAATTTGCATGCATAAATATGTATATTTAATTTGGGTTAAAAGGATTTGGATTGGTTTGAATAACATAATATTATGTGAATTTTTAAGCCTAGTTATTGATAAATTACATTACACATACTTAACATCTGGTGTCTCAGGATAGCGAACACAGTGGAATGGCAAGCATTGCTTTGTAATTATAAATGGTGTTACTCAGTTTTGTAACTGTCCATGATCGGACGCTTCGCTTACCGTTGGGCGGATGGCTAGGTCGCCTCGTCATTCATCGCTATAAAAAATCCCTAAACCTCAATACTTATGCTACTTCAAACACCAAAATTTACTGAAGATACTCCCACTTATTGTAGACTTATTACCAAGGTCAACATATAGAAGTTCGTTGCTAGAATAACAGTAACAATCCAACGATCAATATGTCCAATAAAAAAAATAGCAGTGCATTAACTAAACAAGGGATGTAAGTAAAAGTTTGGCTGATCGAAAACGCGGTCGGCACGTGGAACACACGATTACAACTTCCAAACGCATTCGAAAAGCAACTCGCAACATAATTGGAACTGGGGACCGTTTGATTGAATTAAATCCGAATCGGAACACGTCTCTTTTGATTGACACATTCATCTGAGGCCGTGGAATGTTTGTGAAAACAAGGGCATTAGTGAGTCTGCTAGGCGTTTCATTTGGCCCTATTCTCTCGGATGTGTGGTTATTTTAATATTTTTTTTAAATATCCGGTTTAACGGTGATACCTGTGTACAATGTTGCCCTTTCTCACTCCTTTCATTTAAATCCATCCAAAAGTAGCCTGGAACAGATTACCTTCTACAATAGATAACGCCGATTGTATTTTTTTATTTTGTTATAATTTGTTATTTTCTTGGTGTACAATAAAGAATATATAGATAAATACATAGTGGATATTATTTAGGTGCAGTTTGTGTACCTATATCCAGTTTGAAGCATGGCAACATCATTATGCGGGCGACGAGAGTTCATCTCTAATTGATTCTCTATTTGAATTGCTCTACACTTTCCAGACACTGCACTGATGCTTTCAGCTTCCATATAGCGTCATACATGACTTCCTTATACCCACACTAGTAGCCCGACCCGACTTCGCCCGATTGCTAGTAATTTTGGCGTCCTTTCCATATCAACAACATATTATTTCGTGTACTGTTTTATATTTAAACTTAATATGTTTGCCGTCCAACTAGTGCTTTTCTCGTTCCGTCCCGTTCTGTCCCGTTTCATTCTGTACCATTATTCAAGACATGTATCCTGCCCATACCTGTCAAGTGCCATTCCTTTGAATTTAAAAGAGTAGAAAATATTTTTATTCATTCAAAGGAACGCCCTTTCTCGGGATAGAAACTAGTCTACATGTTAATCCAAGATTTCATTGAAACTCATTCGGTAAATTTTGTGTGTAAGAGTAACAACAATACAAACAATCGCGTTTATAATATCAGTAAGGATACGTATGTATAGAGGTATGCGTACACGTGTAGTCTTAACTCAACGTCACATAGATGAGACAGCCGTCTACTTCGTTGGGGATTACTGCGAAGATCGCCAAGGCTGCCGGTATCAGAGAGATTACTGGAAGTGTCCATCTGATCCTTAGGGAACACGATGTATGATCTAGACACTGGTAGACATTGTATAGATATATATGTTCGAAACACAAATGTAAATTGACTGTCGATACTAATTAATATTCAATCTTTCATTATTACGATTTGCTAATGCCAATATTTTGCCGCAACAAGTTAGTTTACATAGTGTGATACCAAAACCAATATATTATTAGTTAATATTATACATAAATAACCCTTAAACCAAATAACTAAATCAAAAACAAAGAAGTGATTGTAGACGTAGCAGTTTAAAATGCCCATATTAACGTTTCACCGAAAGCCCGAATGGCAATCCCTTCAAGGAAATATTCCAATCCAAATCATATTTTTTGAAACAAGAAGTTTGACTAGTGACCCAACAACCAAAATTCTACATCACACCAAAATCTTTTGCTTTTAATTAACTTTTTGATAACTCTTAATAAAAGGCTTCCTTATTTCCGGCATTGTAATTTAAATTGACGTTATTGCATTCCGCGCCTTCATATTTTCAGTACTTTTTAAAATGCAGTTTCCTCCTACATTATATTAACAAGTAGTTGAGAACACACTGTTTTGTTTTATTATTATAATTGTAATGTTTAATTGTTTTCAGTCCGTACCTTTTACACTATCTAATAGACTATTGAAAAAATAGGTTTAATAAATACACAATACACAATTACTTCTTTAATAAGAAGTGACCTATAGTTGATAACTGAAATGAGATCTTCGAAGTTGCTTCTGTTTTTGTAGTTAATAATCATTTACTTTGAAGGAGGAGGATATAACCTTCTAAGTTGCTTATGTATTTATAGTTTGTATTCATTTTCTTTGATGGTGGAGGAAATGTCGTGAGAAATACGGCTTATTTGGGATGAGAATTTCAGAGTTAAGTGAACTTCACCAAGCAACAATAGACACGCATGATAAACTCAGATCTAAAGCGCACCACACACCAAAACCGCGTCCCGTCGGCATAGTTGGCCAACATAACCCGGCGGCCTATAAGAAAATAATCTTGTCAGCAACAAGCGCCCGCACGTATTGCCCGCCGACATGTGGGAGACACAAGCAATCTAATCAGTTGCCTGCGACACTCAACAACGTCATAAAATGTTCTTTAACGGCCATTCTCTATACCTTATCTACCTTTAACAAGAGGTTCAAATAGCTACTATGTCAGTACAATCATACACTTCATTAAGCAAAGATAGACATATTTATTTGCCTTACCTAGCTATATTTAAATATTTGCATCATATCTCTACCTCTCTATTTTTATTAAATGAAACATACAATGCATCTAAATATCTAATGAAATCTCTTGTTAAAGATAGATAGATTATTGAGAACGGCTGTAAGCCACGTACCACTGACATGCAGCCAACAAAATTTTTCGACATGCAATGATTAAAGCCGCCAACAAAAAAATACCGACATGGGCCTATCGGAGGCTTTGGCGCTTTAACTCCTATCTATCATAACTTAAAAATATTTGTGCTCAGTTGTTGGACGTATATGGGCTGATATATTATTCATGATTTACAATATCGATATACTTCGAAATAATTATACCATCGATAAAATTACACGGTTCAATTTCTCGCCCCGATATCTTATTGTGTAAGCCTTCGAAACTTGTTAAACAGTTTATAAATATTTATTACAAATTAATGCCGCCTGGATTCGATGCGAGGTGGTTCATTAAATCTTATATGTAGAGTGATTTTACACCCGAACATCAGTTAAATAAATTTCCCTCATACATAAATTTATCAAGATGAAATTTAAAACTTTCAAAATAAAACATTTTTAATTATTTTTTTTACAGGTTCGTCTCGAAGTTTAAAACAAAGATCGGGTGAAAAATACTCTAATATACTTTTTAATCAAATTCGGTGATTATATTCCTAACCCATTTTCAAAAAATCTAAGCCCATGTAATAAAAGAGCTTAATTATTGCACTACAAAAAAAACGCACGTACAAGCTTAGTTGGATTATATTGCGTTGGAATACTTGCGTTCAGCCCGGCATCGCTCTGGTACAGATACTTCTTGAATCTAGTTCACAGTAAAAAAAATATTCACGTGCTGTTTTATTAATATTTAAATTAATAACTAACTTCGTCTCCGCCCCCCTAAAGTCCTACCCAAAATCCTCCTGCAACGAAATTTTCGGGGGATGAATCTTGATGATCTTCGCATGGATGCCGACAATATTGACTGGAGTTCGCTGCTACTTGCTAGTTCTATCGATGATAAAGTTAATATTTTTACCAGTAAAGTGATCGATCTTTTCGATAAACATGCTCCTGTCCGGCCTGTAAAATTAAAACATCTACCATCTCCTTGGCTTACAACCGAGATAAAAGAACTGATCTCTAAAAAGGCGTCGGCCAAGTCCAGGTACAATCGTAGACCCAACGAGTTAAATTGGCAGAAGTATGTCTCAATCCGCAATCATTGCAGTAAGGTGTGTAGGAGTGCTCAACGTCGATATATCCATAACTCTGTCGAAAACGGAGACCCTGCTAAAGTTTGGAAATTTCTCAAAACAATGGGAGTGGGTAAGTCTAAACAAGACTCCTTTTGTAAGTCCATTGATTTAAATTCCTTAAATAATCATTTTTCTTCATCGTCTTTTCTTGATAAGGCGATGAAAGATAACACTATTAAGTTCCTTTCGACCCTCAAGACTCCCGATTGTTCTCCTTTCGTCATTAAACAACTTGCTGCTTGTGATGTTAGAAAGACCATTGCGCTCATTTCGTCTAATGCGACGGGAAACTACTGTGTCAGCCGTAATATGATTCTCCCTATCGTAGACGAAATCCTTCCTATCATCTCCCATATCCTCAATTATTCTATTTCCTCTGGTGTCTTTCCTGCTGCTTGGAAACAAGCACATATCATTCCAATCCCTAAAAAATCCAATGCAACCAACCTTACAGATTTCCGTCCCATCTCCATTCTTCCTTTCCTCTCCAAAGTCCTTGAACGTCTAATCCATACCCAGCTGAATGATTTTCTTTCCAAAAACAATCTCCTAAATCCTTTACAATCAGGATTTCGTCCTGGACATAGCACGACGACCACACTGACTCATATTACGGATGGCATCAGGTCGGGCATGGAGGAGGGCAAGCTGACTGTCTTAGCATTGCTGGACTTCAGCAATGCCTTCAACACCGTCGATTACGATTTATTACTTGGCGTAATGGGTTCTCTCAACATATCTCCAACGGCAGTTGATTGGTTTCGTAGTTACCTGTATGGTCGCCAGCAACGCATCACTTTTGAGGAAAGCTTTTCTTCTTGGTGCTCTGTTTCTGCTGGCGTACCTCAGGGCGGCGTACTATCTCCTTTACTTTTCGCTGTCTTTATTAATTCCATTACTATTAATCTTCGCTCATCCTACCACCTTTATGCCGACGATCTGCAAATTTATACTCGGGCACCCTTGGACAAGATGGTCGACGCAATAAGATCAATCAACATCGACATCCAACATATTTGTCGCTGGAGTAATGCCTATGGATTGAAAGTAAATCCTTCCAAAACCCAAGTCATTGTTGTCGGCAGCCCCAGGATGGTATCAAAACTTGCTTGGGACAAGTTACCGTCTGTTTACTGTGATGGTATCATTGTACCATACAGTGACACGGTTAAGAACCTTGGCCTTTATATGGACAAGTGTTTCACCTGGGGTCCACAACTTCGGGAACTTAGCCGTAAGATTTTTGCCTCCGCTGGGTCTTTGCGAAGGTTACACAATTTTCTTCCCACTACAACGAAGATTTCGCTTGCACAAACTCTCCTACTCCCCATCCTTGATTATGCCGATGTCAGCTATCTTGATCTCACCGAGGACCAACTTAATAAACTTGAGCGTCTTCAAAATTTCTGTATTAGATTTATATTTGGTCTACGCAAATATGATCATGTTTCCGAGTTTCGTGTTAAGCTCAAGTGGTTACCCATACGACTTCGTCGGAATGCTCATATTCTTCATTTTCTTTACAATATCTTGTTTAATCCCCTCACTCCTACATATCTTAAAGAACGTTTTCTATTTCTCCATGAGACACATTCGAAGTCCTTGAGGTCGTCGGAGAACCTGAAGTTGAGAATGCCAGTGCATACCACGAAGTTCATGGATCAGTCGTTTACAGTCCAAGCTGTTCGACTGTGGAATGCACTACCAGTTAAAGTGAGACAGGCTCAAACACTAACTGCATTCAAAAAAATGGTCAAAGATCACACAACCTTTCTCTCTGAACAGCCAAAATGAAAAGTATAATTCCTTGCATTTGAACCTAAAAGTAATTTATAGTATATGTATATTTATCTATGTATGTATATATATCTGTAGAAATATATATATAGTTATAATGTATGTAATGTATGTATGTATATAATTATGTATCATATATTTTGTAAATACCAATTATAAATAATTCGTCTATTATTATTTTATTGGAGCTTGTATCCTTTTTTTCTAGACTGCCCTCTCATCTTTTCCTTTTTCTTTCTATCCATCCAAAGGTTGTCTGTAAGAAATCGCCTAGAGCGATAAGACCGCCATCTGTACTTTTTTTTTCTTTTGTAATATATTTAAGTGTTTATCCTTTTTTGTGCAGTTAAGAATAAATAAATAAATAAATAAAACTATGTGACTTCCGTCGTCTGTAATATTTTTTCTGCCCCTACCCAATTTTATTTCATCCCATGTAATCGGGTTCCCACCTTTTTAGTTTGAAAAAGTTATAAACATATTTGAATTCCTAGGAATCTCCCGGGAATACTACATATCATACCGAATTTAAGCGAGATTAGTTCAGCCGTTTCCGAAATTAATGTGTACAAAGGCAAACAGACAAAATTTCTAACAATCATTGTTTAGACTTCTATTCCGTTAATACAGTCCCGACATAATAGTATTTCCCATATATCTTCCATATACATACCAGTTACAAATTTATTATACGTATATATTTATAGCCTTATATTTGCAATCTCTTTTCGAATAAAATGTAAACATCATCTGCGCTTTAAAAATATTTACAAATACTCCGCATTTTACCAACCACTCGAGCAGAAAAATTTACTGGGACATGTAATTTTCACAATAAATATATAAATACACGCGACCAATAAAAACATCAGAAAAAGATACACAACCTACTTTTCAGATGATGTAGACCAGCGGTGCTGAATAACTTGTAATAAAATTGAAAAATATAATAAAGTTAATCTACCCTCTACAGGCGTGTGGCAAAATTTGGAACTACAAATAAAACAGAAAAAAATATTTATTTGACGCATTATTTTTTACTAGCCTATACTGTCCCACTGCTGGGCAAAGGCCTCCCTTTCCTTCTTCCACCCGTCTCTATTCAAGGCTTTCATCCTCCAGTTGTTATGAAAATGATCTAAATCATCTTTCCAACGTATTTAACATGTCCAATATAATAAAAAGTGAAAAGAGAAAATTTCTTCCTAATATTTTTGCAACGCATTCAGACGCCAAAATATCATAGACAATCTAAACTATATAATTTAGACAAAATTAACACGTATGAAAGTGCAGGGTTCTATACATTTTCATCTACTTCTTTCTACCTCAGGCCATTCGATATAAATAGTTCAAACTGATTTTTTTAATGCTTTAATTCCTCTAATATCTACCTAAATATTCAACAAAAGAGAAAATAGTTTAATAATAATACACTTCTATTATACGGTTAAATAAAAAAGCAATCCATCACTGCATCATCGCGCAATGGCAAATATGGCAATCAATACATATTTGCTTAACAAATTGTTCATAATTCCCGCTGCGAAGAATAAAACACAATATTTATTTACAAGTTATACCAGGAACTGCTGGTTGTGGCTAAAATGACGATACCAAAGTTTATTGTGCTCGGATAGTTCGCAGCATTACTTTG
This sequence comes from Hyles euphorbiae, assembly GCA_023078785.2. Lineage (NCBI taxonomy): Eukaryota > Metazoa > Arthropoda > Insecta > Lepidoptera > Sphingidae > Hyles > Hyles euphorbiae. Next base: position 7,584,434 of record CM041049.1, read on the forward strand.
AAATTTATTTTAAATACGAAGAATTCTGTAAGGCAGAACTTTCAGTGTTGTGGTTTATTAAGTAAGACTTCATTCTTTGTACAAGATTGCACACTATAGTCGAGATTTATGTTCTTCTTTATATTATGTTCTTGAGAGATTTGTGTAGTCGAACTTTTAAAAATATCATAACCAGCCAAGAAGGTTCAGATTTCTTTGATAATGTAATAATAGACAATAAACATAAGAAAAAAATATTAATAAACAAAATCGGAAAGTTTTAATTAAAAATACGCAAATAAAATTTTCCACATTCCCGCTAAAACGCACCTATCTGTCACGTGATTATAATGTACGTCAACCGAAGACGTCAATCGGTTGTATCAAAAATCAAAATAACTTATTTTGCCTGATACTTTAGTGTGCCACCCGAGCTGTGTCGTTGCGATAGCTGTTTGTAGTCATGAGATAATGAGTAAAGAAGAATATTTTTTGTTACAATAAATGACGAGACGAGCAAGCAACATTCCACTGCGCTCGCCATCCTGAAACATAAGATGTTAAGTCTCAATATGTCCAGTAGTTACTCTGGCTACAATATCCTTCAATCCGAAACACAACAGTGAATTTACAGTGCTGTATCATAGAAGAAATAGACATGTCCATGGTACCTACCCAGATGGCCTCTCACATATGGGAGACCTACTACCAGTAAATACCATTTAAAATAATTTAATTTAATTTATTACAAACCATAAGGTTCTCAAAATATTATATTAGGCTTTAAAATGCTTTCTTTAATGTGTAAACTTTAAAAAATAAATTTACAGTTTTAGCATGAGTCAACATCCCAAAATTTTCTTTTAGGGAATTGTCCTTTGTCCAACAGCGGAACAGTATCTATAATCACAATTCTGTTATTATTATTGTAAAAGGAAAAGAAACCGAATCTCTAAAAATCACTGATCTTGATACAAATATTGCATATTCGCCACAATGTTACGATAAGTCCCCCAACTCAATTCCTGGTTCGCGCCATTCTTTGCAAGTGTTTTGGTATGAAAAAACTCATCTTCAAAGGATTGGTTTACATCGATTGGCGATAGGCCGTCCCCTTTTCCATCACGGAACGGAAACACTGTTAACAAAATGTGTACCCGATACGTCTCTGCCCAACCCTTCCTTATACTTATCTAGATAATACACTCAACCATTCGACGGGTGTGACCCAAACAGACGTGAGTTTTTATTAAATACAGTCTCAGGGGCGTAGTTGTTTTGACGTCGACTTTGAAACGATTAATCGCTGGTTCGATCTACGTACTGAGATATCTTAGTGTGATCCACAAGTATGTACTTCTTTTGGATCTGGGTATTGAGAGACCGAAGAGTCTCTCGTACTGTCTCATACACAGGGTCCTAATTTGGGAACAGGACTTTGCGACTATTGGGAGTACATATTTATTAATATGTATTATTTAAAGAAAGTCGGGATTAATTCACGTGAGTAAAGCCACCACCGCAAAAACTATTGTTTCATCCTTGAACACACTTATACAAATTCTCAGTTGGCTGCGGTTTGTTCACAATTCGTAATGTGGCCGCCGTTCGGTTTGTTACAAGTTTGAAGAACTTTGCTCCTATTAACTAGAAAACGGTCGTTCTCGCTCAAGGTTTCGGAACTTTGATATAAATCACTGTCCGCTTCCGTGATTTTGTTGATCGGTGCCATATTGTTGTGTAAGTGAAATATATAGTTTACAAGAAGCGATGTTTCTTTGAATAGTAGAATAATTTAATTTGAGGAGGCCGTGAGAACTAAGCCGAGACGAGTAATATTATCCACGGTTTATTACTACAATCTTTGTAAAATTCTGTATTCGGTCCCGATTATTAATATTTGCCAACGAAAACAATTATGATACCATGAAAAGAATCATGTGGTGGAATATCGAAAATCAACAGTTTTACATAATAAAATGCTGTAATAAAATGCACGAGACCACCAAGCCGTAATAGGACAGAATGGTTATGTGACTACAATAGACTAAAACTTGAGTTCACGTACAAAATATAGTGAATTAAAACGCAAATACAGTGGTATTTGAAATAAATAAAGTTCTAATTTACACCAACATAGTACTGTGATAGTACATAATATCATCTTGAGTGACATAAAATTTGTATGACATGAAAGATATCATCATACAATTTGTTTTATTCGAATTAATTATTTATTGAAACTTTCATTAACACAATTACTCTGTTACTTATTTCACACAATTGCTTCAAAACCCACACGCACACATACCTGGAACCCTAAAACATATTATTAACCCCAAATATGTTCTTGCGTTCGGGAATTGCAATCGCAGCGTCAAATGTAAAAGCTGATTTGTTACTCACCGCGCTAAAACAAAATAAAATTGTATCTTACATAAAAGTAACACTATTTATTAAATATAATCAATTAAAATTAATAAGTCTATATCCCGTCTTCACTAAAGCGTTTCCTGTCAATACCTATGAAATAACGTTCCAATCAACGGATGCGCAAATTGGATTCCGATGTTAAATCCTTCGCGCTAAGAAATATAGCAAAATAAACGAACAATAAAATGGAAGAAGCAATTCTTTAAGAGAAGCGTTATTCCCGACACGTTTGGCTTGCAATTAGCCGCGAGTCGGTTCGTTTTGTGTTGCCACAATAACCGGAGTCTTCTGAACTCGGCTTAATGCACTAGGCGTGTCTAATTCAACATCAAGTGTTTCCTTAAAAGCACAAGCCGTTAAAGAGAATTGAATAAGTGGCTCGCAGATCGGTTATTGAGATTGCGGTGTTTATGTATTAAGTTGTTAGTGATTGGCTTTGCGATACTTAGGGCATAATTAATTATAAATATTGTAGCCACACTACTCAATGGAGCAAAGGACAAAATAACTCATGTGAGACTAGACGTCGTGGATGCCATCTCGGTATCGTTTATTGTGATTGCTTCGCGTTCATGTATTGCGAAGTCAAATAATACCTAAGACTACTATGAGGTCTGAAATACATGGGTGTATATTTTTATTCAACAACTAATATTTTAAATAATAAATTAGCAATCAAAAGAATTTCTTGCCAAGACTCCAGCTGCAAGACTTGCTTGTTCAGTAAAAGTGAGGTAAAGCCTCATGTTCTAAACTTTAAGTCCAATTCTTACACATTCATCCAGTGTGCAGACGCTGCTACTACGCTCTATAAGACATAACCAACCACAAAAACAAATAACGCTAGAACACTCCGATCAATCTTTAGATAAAGAGGATGAGTCGAACAAGTTTGTAAAAAACTTCCAATATAAAACAACGCAGTATATTAAATACACCATCCATTTTAATTAAGTACAAAGTTACAATTGAGTTAAGAGCACTTACAGCATCTTTGTTTCCACCACAGGGAAACTATATTAAACTTTTGCCAACATTGTAAAATTATATAAGGGTTAAACCTCTGTCGCTCTTTTTCGAAGCGTACAGTGTACCGAACACCTTGCTGCTTTATCATACACTATCCAACATAGTACATAAGTTGGGAACTCCGTATGTGCATCACCAACTTGCAAGGTTACGGGCTAAAGCGCACTACACACGGAAGGCGCCGACCCGCCGCGCCGCGCCGGAATAATATGTCGCCAACTTTTTGTTGGCAGGCGACTTCACTCATTGCAAGTTGATTTTTTTCGGTCCAGCCGTTTGAGCGTGAATAATTAGTAACAGACACACGAGCTTTAGCCTTTATTATGTTAGGAGGAAAGGACTTAAATCACACTACACACTAAAGCCGCCGATCTGCCGGCCCATTTAGGTAATTTTTTGTTGGGCGAGCTAGTGGGCGACTCCAGTTATTACAAGACGAAATACTTTGTTGAGAAACAAATGTATGATGTTGCTGAAACTGAGCTATCAGCAGAACGCTTTACAAGCCACCCACATGTCGGCGGGCAACACATGCGGGCTTTTGTGCCGATTTTTTTTTCTTATAGGCTGCCGGGGTTTTTTCGGCGGGCCGCGTCGCCAGGCCGGCGGGTTCGGTGTGTAGTGCGCTTACGAAAGCCGTATGAAAATGTTATTTTTGCTCACTGTAAGTTAGTTAGGATCTGGCGAGTTTTAAGCACCAACATTAATGATCTTTTGATGAATATTCATAGCGTCTAGAAAAGAGATTCGAGGCAACTTTGTACTGACACTGTTAATGATGTAATGCCTTCTAATATTGTATAAGTTTAATAGTTACATTGTTGTAACAAATACTCGATTGCAGCACGAATTCAACGAAAAAAAAAAAACTATTTGGAAGGAACGGAATACCGAGGCGCAGAACTAGATGTTACTTTTGTTGGTTGGGCTAAATCCGCGATAAAATCCATTAAAATAGTTTTATTTCAATAACTAACTTTAACGTGAATCTTATGAACCATTACGATATAAGATTTACCTTTTAAAAAACGTTTCATTCATTCATTTAATATTGTATTATCAATACCTTTGAAAGAGTCAAAATTTTAAAATAATCTTAGGTTTTATTTTCGCAATCTATCACATTTGACAGCCTTGTTAACGCAGTTGGTTAGATGCTGCCTGTGAAACGAAAGTCCGCGGGTTCGATTCTTGTACCGAAACAAATATTTGTGCGATATGGATTCACAGATATTTGTTTCAGGTCTGGGTATTAGTGAGACCTAAAAGTCATAGTGGTAGTTAAATAAAATCTAACATCATGCTAATTCAGTTGTCGACATAAAAATATTGATTCTTCCTATTCATAAAAATTCGTCCAATTCTATTCGAATCTGTGATGGGACGCGAAGATCTTGTCATTGAGCTCAACCGGACCTTGGATCTCATTTCTACATGGGGTTCCAGGAATATGGTTGAGTTCAATGCCAAGAAAACCCAGGTGTGTACGTTCACGTGCAAAAAATCCCCGTTCTCTCCCCTCCCCATTCTTCAGGGTACTCCCCTCTCAGTGCGGAATGACCTGAGTATCCTTGGTGTGGATATCCGCTGTGATCTCAATCCAAGGAATCACATCGAGGGCGTAATATCTGCCACATCACGCAGGGTTGGAGTCCTGAACAGGGTGCGTCGGTTTTTCACGCCCGGTCAGCTTTGTCGCTTATATAAAGCGCAGGTCCGGCCGGGTATGGAGTACTGCTCGCACCTCTGGGATGGATCCGCCCAATACCTGCTCGATGCCTTGGATGGATTGCAGCGGCGGGCCATCCGCATTGTGAATGATGCAGACGTTACGAGCAACTTGGAGTCGCTACAACTCCGGAGAGATGTCGCCTCTCTAAGCGTGTTCTACCGCCTGTATCACGGTGAGTGCTCTGAAGAATTGTTCAACTTGCTCCCCTCCTCTCCATTCCTAACCAGAACCACGCGTGCTGGCTTGCGAAGCCATAGCTTGACGGTCCACACCATCCCGGCGCGAACCAAACGGTTCTCAAATTCGTTTTTGTGCCGCACCGTCAAGCTGTGGAATTGTTTGCCGGCGTACGTGTTCCCTCCTTCCTACAATCCTGGGTCCTTCCGCCGCGGTGTGAAGAGGCACCTTAGCAGGCCGGCATAATTGTCTCCATTGGCATGGGACTGCCGTCCAATGCCAATGGATACTCTGCCTGGGCGGCATTGACACTTTCCATCAGGTGCAATGCCGCCACAATGCCAGGCCAGTATAAAAAAAAAAAAAAAAAAAAGATAAATATATATCATGTTTTATATTAGTCATATTGACGTTTTTTTTTTACAAAGCCTTGATAGACGTATACCTTACCAAAACGTTTTCAGATCAGACGTGTAGGCGCCAAATCTATCGGCATATAGGGCACAAATCACATAATAGGTATTAGGTTTGGCTATTTCTTTAAATTATTGTATTTGGTCGCTGACGTAATCCGAGCGGCAGGGTGGGTGAACCTTTCTGAATGAATTTATGTGGAACCTTCTCTATTTAGGTCATAACAAATACTCAGATTTACAGATTGCCTAAGTAATGAGAGAAGGAGTTATTTATTACAAGGGTAAAAGTGTACGTTTTTAGCCGTATTGTTAGCCTAGAGAAATCGTAATATACCTACGGCCTTGATATTGGGAGTTCTTGTTTGAATCCCAAGACAAGTGATTCTTCTTCAGTGAGTTTTTTAGCTAGGAAGTCGCATAGTAGCTCACGACTTCAAGAGCACAATGGAATAGGCAAAAGTGTTACTATTGCTATACAGCGTCCGCTTACTTTACTTCTGTCCCCAGATGCGAGAACAAGCGCGTCTATAGCGATTCCGAGCATATATTCTAGAATTTGATAACTCATATTAAGTTGCCTAGCCCAGAAATCTAACCAAAGAATTCAAGGTTTACACCGTTTACACCGTTTATACGTATCAACAAATAAACAAGGAGATACAAAATGAATTAACATTTAAAATATGTTACTTCGTTTACAGACCATTATTTTTTTATTTTTACCCACCCACTGTTTACATGTGTGTTATCCTTCTGTATAAAATTACAGGGTCAAAGCCAATGACGTTTTACAAATAGACACGTCATACACTAACATATTGGCTCAAAAAAATGGCGCGATGCGTATTGTAATTTCAAATTGGTTCCAAGAAAGAGTAAAAAAGCAAGAAACATAAGTTAGAAGAAGATGAATAGACATCGCTAGTTGCGTAACAATAAGTGCCGCACGGTTATTGGCCAAAGCGCGTGTGACGTAGCACCATGCATGAAGTATGGGATGACGTGGCGGGAGCTGTCAAACGTTGCCATGAGAGCGAATTTATTAATTTTATTTAATAAAAAATTAAATTAGTGTTTACTTGCGCACTAAATAAAATATTTTTTTGTTTCATAGTTTCAGAATTATTTGTACTTTTTTTTAAATCACTCTAATCAATTCTTCCGCATTTGGTTTCGCGAATACAGAGAGTCAGAGAAACGTGCATCCGCGACACTGGTTGAAGCGTGACTAATTGCTAGGGAGGCAATTACCTTCCAAACGTCTTGCCATTATAAAGCTCGGACAACGCATCTATGCTTTATAAACATCTTAGGTCAAAGCTCGTTATTTTAGTATTTGCTTATTAAATTTACACTCTCCCCTCTGACGTCAACCCTCGCAGGGAAACGTGTTATTGAGTTCGTCTGAAGAGGCGCATAGCACCCTTCTGTTACACGATCAAGAATAGAACCCTACTTATTTATTACATTCAATAGATTGCTGTCGACCCACTTAGCATATTTTCCCCTAGTCGAGTAATACGCGCAATGAAATTGTTTCTATTCGTAAATATTTTATCTGTGTATTTGTCTGGGTAGAGGCTTTTCGCTGTTATTTGATAGGTTTAAGAATCTCGTGTTCCAATAAGGATCAGTAAATGGATTGATTTTATTTAACATACCCGGTCTAGTCTCAATATATTATATAGGCATAATTCATAGGATTTCACAAGTTATTGCTAGTACTTTTGAGTCGGAAACCGGCACTATAGCTACATGTCTACTGTATGCAGTATTGAGGTTCTTTTTTCTACATATAACGATACTTTCGCATTTTGGTTTCTTAGATATACGCGAATGATACGGCATCCGCCCCGTGACCATAAAAGCTGTAAAGTCCAAACGTCGCGAAGTTAAAAAATGTAAAACATAAACTAAATCTGCGATAAAATTCGTAAATAACAGTTTTATTACACTTTCGCATCTATAATTTAAAAACCTCTACAATCTATAAAATCTACATCATCCCACAATATTAAATATGTTTCCCTATCAGTTTATATTCTGTTGTTAAAGCACAAACAAATGTAGAGCAACTAGTGAATTCACTCACAAAGGGAAATCTTTTAACTAGGCAGCGGCGAGCCCGGTCGACCGCAGCACTCTTTGATGGCCGATGTAACCAACTTATGTGTAGCGGATGTGAATTTACACACGGTATGTTTGTTTTTACATCTGTACGATTAATATTTAATGTCTCTACATGATGCGCCAGTGCTGGACCAGTGGGTTGGCTATCAATGGCCATGTGTAAGATGGAATGGTCTCTCATATGTGAGAGGCCGCCTGGGTAGGTACCACCGCAATGTTTATTTCTCCCGTCTAATAGCATTGTCAATGCACTGTTGTATTTCGGATTGAAGGACACTGTAGCAAGAATAACTACTGGACATATTGAGACTTAACATCTTGCGTCTCAGGTTGGCGAGCGCAGTGGAATACCAAGCATTGCTTTGTAATTCAAGGTGTTGTTTGGTTCTTCTACTATTTATGAGCTGTCGTATTGCTTATCATCAGGCGAACGACAAGCTCGTCTCGCCATTCACTGCATTAAAAAAACACCTTTGATGTACACCTGAAAAAACCGACACCGACGCCATTCGAAGACCATCGCGAGCTCCATAAGCCATTATACGCCACTGTGCCTGCGATAATCGCAATAGCCCAACATGAGACATGTGTATTTCTCCCGCCAAAAAGCAGCGTTACATTGTTGTGTTTTGGTTTGAAGGACATTGTAGTCAGAGGAACTAATGGGCGGCGAGTGCAGTGAAATGCCAAGCATTGCTTTGTCATTCACGGTGTTGGTGGTTTTGCTACTTGCCATGAGTATCGTAGCGTTAACCGTCAGGCATGTTTATCTTGCCATTTATTGCAATACAAAAATTCTCAGACAGCAGCCGTCGTACACGGTGGTAAGATCCCGACATAGGGATCCACCTAAGTGCGTTCTTGTCACAGCAGTAACGTAAGTGTATCGTATATAGGGCTCATTAAATACATCGGATGTAATTAGGCCATTGTAAATCGTAATAGTGTTGGCCGGCGAGGGATAAACATCTCAATTCTAGGGATAAGCTGACATAAGCTATAATCTGGATTACGTAGCCAGTACAATCACGTACATGACACTAGTTCAATATAAATCATGGTTTATCACTATGACAGCTTCCGTGGCGCAGTTGGTTAGACGTCGAGTGTGAAACAAGAGGCTGCGGATTCAATCCCGGTATATAGAAATGTTGGTGAGGCCCAAAAGTCTCGAGTCTTGGAGTTAGTGAAACAATAAAGTCTCCTGTACTTTCGGTACCATATAAGACTTAATTTATCTTAATATGGGTTCAGGACTGGGTCTGTGACTGTTGGGTGTATTTATTTATTTATTCACAAGTCCTGCGACTAACTGCAACCTTTATTTTTCCTTTCTCAGACATAGCTATATCATCATTATAAGCCTACAACGTCCTACTGTAGGTTAAATGTATATCTTCCTGCCTTCCATACGTATTGTTCAAAAGCTTAATATGACCAACCTTTCCAATAAGCATCTAATTCGCCTCGCCACCTGCGTCTAACGCTTCCAACTGGTCAACGTCCCATTGGGACCCTGCCTTTATGGCTGTCCTGTCTGGAGTTTTGTGTTGATCTTCGCCCACACTTCGTCTGGCATGCAACAGCTAGTTATACATATTAACTATTACTAAAGTAACGCATACTATAAATATGTCATAGTATCTGTTGTCCCAGTTAGTAAACTCCTATTTAAATAAAATGGAATAAAAATTAGCACGATACGAGTCTTGTTATCGTTTGACTTGGTATGAGCATCGCCACAATAGTAACAAGCAGACGACACACTTTCTATCGTACATGTAGGGATTACAAAGACACGTTATGAAGAAACTTGGATATTAATATTAGTATTTATGGTTATAGAGGTATGTAGGTACTCGTAGTTATATCCACATATTATGTACGTACCGAATGGATATCAGATATGAAATAAGTTTACTTATTGCTTTTAGTTTTATAATAAGATTATTTTGTAAAACTCCCTCCTGTATATGTTATCTGTATACCTATCTATAAGTTTGATAGCCTCCGTGGCGCAGGCGGTTAGACGCCGCCCGTGAAACGAGAGGCCGCGGGTTCGATCCCCGCACCGAGAGAAATATTTGTGCGGCCCACAAATATTTCTTCCGGGTCTGGGTGTTTGTGAGACCGAAAAGTCTCTCGTAGTTCCTGATACCCACGACACAAGACTTAATTGATCTTAATGTGGGGTCAGGACTATGTGTGTGACTGTTGGGTGTATTTATTTATTATTATTTAATTATAACAGCCTCCGTGGCGCAGTTGGTTAGACGCCGCCTGTGAAACGAGAGGCCGCGGGTTCGATCCCCGCACCGAGAGAAATGTTTGTGCGGCCCACAAATATTTCTTCCGGGTCTGGGTGTTTGTGAGACCGAAAAGTCTCTCGTAGTTCCTGATACCCACGACACAAGACTCGATCTTAGTGTGGGGTCAGGACTATGTATGTGACTGTTGGGTGTTATTTATTTATTTATTATAACAATAATATTAGTAATTTCACGATTTCTGGTCTTAAGAAAAGTACCCTTTGTGTGCTATTACACAACTGCGGTGTTTTAAACGTCGAATCAAGGTTAATATTTGCCTACATAACGGTTATTCAAAATAATAAAAAGAATTTAATTACCTTATTCTTTCGATTGCAACAATTGTTTTGGAATTTCTCAATAAACAATACGTTTGTAGTCAAATATCTAAAGTCATTCGGTAGCTCGTGGCAGTCGTTTAACTGTCGCTCCCGGTTGTGAGATACTGACTCAGTTCGGGAATGTTGGAAGCCTTCTGGTGAATATTTAACGTTAGCACTACAGCCTACATTCTAATGTCTAACTTTATTTGACTATAAATTATAAATGTTTAAGTCAATAGGTATGATTTAGTTTTGTTTATTTACTTAAATGTAACATATAACGATGAATTTAAGAAAATAACTCTTAAAACAGTTTAATATTAAGAATAGTTTTTCACTATTGATTTTTTATAACTTATATAAATAATACTATTCGAGAATAAGTACACACGTTTGTTATTTATATTATGAAAACAAATCTCAACCAATGCGCTAAGTAGATATTTTTAAATATTTCTTTTGTTCGACATTATGCCAAGCGCCATACATTCTAATCTTGAATAATTAAAAACAGTCACGGTCATCGTCACGGTAATTTGAGAGATTTGAGTAAGTTAACAATGTACAAACTTTAATGTAAAAAATTCTAGCAATTTTGTTGCTGCTACTAATATTGAACAGTAGGGTATTCAAGTAATCTTATACGGGCACAATTCTTTTTCTCTTTGAGATACCAAAACCCAAAAAGAATTTAATTTCCCTCTATAGACATTTCTCGGTCGCGTCAAATTTAGTGTTGCCCAAATGCAAGAACAAGACGAGACTTAGCCAGTCTTGGTCTTGGTCTTGCGCCAATACACCTGATCTTGGTCTTGGTCTTGGTCTTGCGCTCCCAGTCTTGGTCTTGGTCTTGGTCTTGCAGCAAGAGTCTTGCAAGTCTTGCAATTACCTATTAGTCTATTACTATTTAGGTATTAAAGTTTACTTTAAATCTTAGAAAAACGTATTAGAATTGGAACATTGTGAGCTTGAATTAACATAGCCATAGTAAAGATCAAGCAGATTAATAAAATAAATTAAATTATTTTGCATGAGTATACCTACGCCCTATGGCGGCAATCAAATTACAAATAGTGTCAAATGTTATGATTTCGGCGTGGCGACAACGATTGTTTTAGATTTCAAAAGAAGCCGCCGGCGCGTGTATCATAACCATGTACTTCCGAAAAGCGGCAAATTTCTTTGAGAAGTAAGTACAAAACCTTTGATGCCGCATTATCAAAGTGCCGATGGTTAATACATAACTATGCATGCACTCAGTTTGATTTTAATAGATATTTTTTTATTCGCTATGTTTATGGTATTAGTCGTAATGCGCATAGGTCCAGCTTTTCATATTCTTTGATACAGATTTTTGCGTCTCATAGAATTCCTAAGCGTACCTACCTATACACCGAACTGTTACACCTAACTACTCAGTGAAATAGCGCTAAGTCCTAGCTGCAAGACGCAAGAGTCTTGCAGGCTATGTCTTGTTCTTGCTCAAGTCTTGCACGGTCAGTCTTGGTCTTGGTCTTGCTAAAAATACGCGGTCTTGTTCTTGGTCTTGGTCTTGCAAAAACGCAAGAACAAGACCAAGACTGCAAGACCAAGACTGAATTTGGGCAACACTAGTCAAATTCAAAGCAGCTTCTAAAATTAAAGCGTTTGACTCGCGTGAAAAATTATTTTCTCAGAAGGCGGTGAATTTTTCAAGTTGCTGTGTGTGGGCAAATGTACAAGAAAATTTAAATTTATGTTGTATGCAGTTTTGACAGCGGTACTCGCAAATACGTACAAAGTTTCCCGAGCGAAAACAGACATTTCTGTTTTGTCGGATGGTGTGCGGAATGCGAACGAAAAAATGCAATATTTATGCTTCTCACGTTTTTATAGCTATGCAACTATGTGAAAAAGGACAACTATGGGACATGAAATACAACAGTGATATTTATTATTGAGTTTTTTTTTGGGCGATAGGTAATAACCTTAGAATATTTATATATAGAGGGAGCGCTGTCATACATTCGCGATTTGAAAAACGTAGATATTTTCTTGTTCGTAATGTTGGTAGCGCACCTATATTAGTAAAAATTTAATTAATTATTTAGTAATAAATTGCTATAAATTCCTTTATTAGCCGAAATCATATTTAGCTATTATCCTGTTAAAACGAGTTTGAGTGGAATTAAATATACCTAAACTACCTATTTTTAATTATTTTTTTCAAATAATTTATGTATGTTGCACAACCTGTTCCAATATTAGCCAATAGGAGGGCAGAAAAAGGTGGCCCGGCACCACCATTTTTATCTACGTGTTTGAAGTACCAGCGCTCCCTCTATATATATATATATACTCTAAGGTAATAACTTAGGCACGTTTCAGAGGGGTTACTCTATAAAAACGATACAAACTTCGATTGTTCGGATGTCGTACGTAAAACTTCACATGTGCCTAGATACTCCATAAAATGTTGGATTCCTCTATTGTACGTCGCAATCATAGACTAAGTTCAAAGAAAATCATAAGTATAATAGAGAAAAGTATTGATTTATAGAAGTGAGAATTGTATATCTTACTCCGGACGTTGAAGATTCGAACAATCGAAATTCATGTCGTTTTCATAAGAGTTTATTACATCTGTAACTCTATTTGATACGGGACATACATTCATTCTGAATTATGCCTAACAAACGAGCGAACCGCTCATAGACAACACTTGGAAATCAGAGCCGTGTCAATGACCCTAGAAAATAAATGAGGAAACAAAGGGTGGAAGAAACAGCGAGGTGTAAATATTGGCCTTAGGCAACACTGATGATTGAACAAGTACCAATGTGGGATTTAATACAGGATATATTTAGGTTCAACGCTGGCTATTTCAAATCAGTCTCTTGTAATTTGACACGAAACTTGAAAACTGAGGCATGTTTTGATCAACTAATTGAACCACTTATCCCAAACATTCTACGAAGATTTTCGACACGATACTAGATTTTAGCTAACCGAAACCTCACAAATACTAGAACTAATCATACTATACTGTTGAAAGTCCAAAACTTGACCCTGTACGCTTCGATTATATCAAATTGCCAATCAAGCCTTAGGCAGGATCATAAACAACTTATAACTAATGTTTCTAGCCTTATTCTTGTGCAGTTGTTTAAGGCCTTCAATAATTATACTAACTAAACTTAGTCGGGGGGTTGCTCTATGATTCGAAATTAAGTTCGAATGTTCGATCGTAGTACGTAAAACTGTACGAACGTGCCTACGTACTCCACAGAATAAGTTCGGAGTGAATGATAAATACCATATATATATATATGCTAGTATTGATTTGTAGAAGTGGTAAACATATAACTTCTGTATCAGTCCACATACGTCCCACTGCAGGGCATGGGCCTCCTCCACAATCATACGAGAATACGATTGAAAGTGGTTAGGCCACCACCCTGGCGTATTCCGGTTTGGCGGACTTTACATATCATAGAAATCTTTTACTTTTGAGACTTCACTATCGTATGCAGGTTTCCTCACAATGTTTTTCTTTAAACGTTGCAATGTGTGGTGATTGACTTTACACACATGACAGTGAACATGTTGGCAGCCGCGTCTGGTCCGATTACCAACAGGCCACCACGTCTTATACATATAACTAACTTTGGTCGAATGTTCGAACATTCGAAATTTGTTTTGGATCATAAAGTAACCCCCCAGGTATAGTTGAATGTCAACCATCGCTCAGTATCTTCGCAACAAGTAAACCCAAGTAGAATTGAAATTCAGGCAAGAGAACGTCCACGGATGTGCAAATAATAATGTAGGTACTTATTATATGAAGATGATGGTTCTAAAACTGAGACAATTGTAGCTGTACTTATTAATATTTGACCAATCGTAGAAGATCTGCTGCAGTTTATCACATAATACTTTCAATGGATATTGATTGATGTAGGTATGTAGCATAAAACTAGTATGCATTCGCGAAAAAAATAGTAGATACTCATCACTAAATATATATTGAAATCATATTAACTTAAAAAAGAAGAACGAAATAATTGCACAATTCTTATTGGGGGGAACCCGCTAAACTCAATTCCCTACAAATAACAGTATGAATGGTTTATAAGTTCTACGTGGAAAATAGCTGATGAAATTAAATCATTTTTAAAGGCTCTCTGAAGCCAAGGAAGTTAACAGAGCAGTTTCAAGACTTACTAGTTGGCATAATAGGGGTCATCCATCTTTTTAAGCGGCACATTTATGTTGGATACAGACTTTGCATTTCACATCATATTTATGCATTAATCTTTTATATTGTCATACTGTAGTGTCGCCAGCTTTTGCGAATCTTTAACCTCTACAACATAAGTATTTCGTATATACCTAAGATATGAAGTAGGCTAGGTAGTTAAAGGTAGGTAGATTTAAAATATCTCAGACTAGTTATGGGATTGACTGAATCGTGTCTCTTTCATTGATTGAATTTGCCGTAGGGCCGATATCCCTTTCTTAATCATGTTCTTCCCTTTCCCTCGGAAACGATTTTTTTTACCATCAGGTGAAAAGATATGGTTTGTAGGGATTTATGAAAAAAAAAATTGTATGTACCGGTTAAAAGCTTGAATTAACACACTATACTTTTATGTTTATTATCTGTATCTGTATCTGTATCAGCCCATATACGTCCCACTGCAGGGCACGGGCCTACTCTACAATCGAGAATACGATTGAGAGTATGTTTATTATATTTTACACAAAATTGAAAGATAGTCAACAAAATCTTTTAAGTATTAGGTACCTACTGGTATTGATATTAAGTTAACAATTTATAAAAATAATTAAAGATCTCAGCTAATTGATTAGAGCAAAATATCAGTTTTGATTAATACGAAGAAAAGGATAAACCTATCAAATTATTTATTAATGACCAAAGTTACCCCAATAGGCTATTAGCCGAAATGTTTTATTTGGTGGCAGCACATATTTCCGAACGAAACTGTCGATGTCAAAGGTGAATGTCAATGTCAGCTGTCAGTCGTTTTGTCAACAGTGTCATGCCTGTGAACATGATTTCTCATGTTGTGCAATTTATCAGTCTATATCTGCAATAACACTCACATATTGCCATTGATTAAACATCCCGACATACCTTTACACACTTGCCAAAACTATTTACAAGTACCCGTTCATTCAACAAGATGCGGCTGGTAGATTCGTCGAAACTTTTACAACTTCAAAACAAACCCTCAAACATTCGTAATATTTGCATCGTGGCGCACGTGGACCATGGGAAGACTACGCTGGCAGACTCCCTTATATCCAGTAATGGGATTATATCGCAGAGGATGTCGGGGAAGCTGCGGTATATGGACAGCAGGCCGGATGAGCAACAGCGAGGAATTACGATGAAGAGTAGCAGTATATCGCTGTATCACGCTGCTAATCAGGAGGAGTACCTGGTAAACTTGATCGACTCGCCCGGCCACATAGATTTTTCCAGTGAGGTGTCCACAGCTGTGAGACTGTGTGATGGTGCAATTGTTGTGGTAAGTTATTTGATCATGTTTAATATACAAGGCCATACATCTTAGACATTTAATGAATTTAAAACTATACCATAGTTTTTGTTTAATTTAATTAGTTAACACTGGGTAATCATAAGTTGAAATAGAATTGTAATCAATTTATGAGTAATTGCGCACTATATACACAGAATATACCTTAGGTACTAGATATCTGTTGATATAAACAATCAGGCTTAAAAATATTTTATCAGTAAAATAAAATTATCCAAATGTTAAACAGGTACAATATGTTGCTCAACCTGCAAATTGAACCCGTAGCCTTGTTGGTTACAGTCTATACATTTAAATTAGCCTGACAACAATGACACATATTCAAATATTTCCCAATAAAGGCAATTGTTTTGTAAACATAAACAAAAGTATGTTAACATATTACAAAAGTTACATCATGTTTAATGACCCATTTTTTCTTACTTTTATTTTGATGTTTGGGCAGCCACTTCGGGGCAAAAACCTACATTTGTTTCCTTCTGCCCAAAGTTTTGTTTTTTTTTTTAATATGAGGTAATCTTTATTCTCCCCTCATTCTTTGTGGTGTATCATAATATTAAAGTTTCATATTCTGTAAAGACCATTTTGTAGTTGCTAAATTGTACTATTCTTAATTCTTATTAGAAATAGTAAAATTCATAAAGTTTGTAAAAAATATTTTTCAGAAATATAATTTGCAATTAAATAGTACCCACTCTTGTAACAACTCTTCTTTCCTCACTTTGGTATTTATCAATCTACCTGTAAGTATTTTTTGTCATTTTCAGGTTGATGTTGTCGAAGGTGTGTGCCCTCAAACAAGACTTGTGTTAAAGCAAGCATATTCAGAGAACATAAAAGCAGTGCTTGTATTGAACAAAATTGACCGTCTTATTGTAGAGATGCAACTTACACCTTTAGATGCATATGTACACTTGACACAAGTGTTGGAACAGGTTAATGCTGTGATGGGTGAACTATTTGCAACTGAAGTGTTTGAGAATGAAGAAACTACTATGGATAAACAGGTAAATATAAGGAAATAATTAAATATCTTCAATCAAGTCAATGTGACTGTGTTTGCCTGTATATTAATATTCTACTCGTAATCAGGTTAAACGTGGTGTTATTATCCAAAAATAGATATTTTTAATGTATATTTGGGATGGTTTTGATTTCCTAAACTCATATAACTTTTCCCTTGTTTTGTTGTAAGTACTATGGCCATACCTAATATACTAAACCAGAACTTAATATTTTTGCCTCAGTGGCGGTGATTATGGTTACAAAGCTGAGGTCTCAGTTTCGAAACCTGGGTTGGGCGAAGTGATATTGGATTTTTCTATTCATTATCTGCCCAAAGTTAGGAATTACTGCCCGATATGGCGATAGGCTCGCCACCTGTAACATTGTGGGATGGAACATACAAGGCGAAATGTGGGTGTCCTGGCACCTCTGCCTACACCTTCTGGGAAAAAATGTATGTAGACTTAGGAATTATGTTTATTTTTTCAGGAAAAAGGAAAGCTCAATAAAGAAGACAACAATTTTTATGATTGGACTTCTGCTCTTGAGGATGCTGATGACTCAAACCTTTATTTCTCACCCGAGCAAGGAAATGTTGTATTTGCCAGTGCTGTAGACGGATGGGGTTTTACAGTGCATACATTTGCCAAATTATTCTCTGAAAAACTTGGTAAGTTGTTAGCAAGAATTTATAACTAAATTTATAAACAACAATTATTGAAAATATTGATTTTGCTTCTTATCAATTTTTCTTTAAGTACTTATGTATATCAAAATAATATATTTTATTTACTATCTTTTTTCTCATACTAAAATAACAAAAATATGAGATCTCAAAAATGTCTTCTGTATTTCCAGGTGTTAAGGAGGAATTATTAAGCAAAGTTCTATGGGGCGACTTCTACTTAAATGCGAAAACTAAACGCTTCATGAAGGGTGCACAAGAAAAGGCTAAGAAACCACTTTTCGTCCAAGTTGTCCTTGACAACCTATGGAATGTGTATGAAACTATTGTTATGAGAAATGAAAAGGAAAAGGTCCCAGTTATATGTGAAAAACTTGGAGTCAAATTAACTACAAGAGATTTAAGGCATACAGACTCGAGAATACAACTCCAATCTTTGATGGTCCAATGGCTACCTCTATCACACACTGTACTTAACATGGTTTGCAAGAAACTTCCGTCCCCAAAGGAAATTATTCCTGAGAAAGTAGAAAGATTGATGTGTTCAAGAATAAGAGACTTTGAATCATATCTTCCAGAGACACAGAAACTAAAAGAAGACTTCCTAGCTTGTGATAGCAATGAAGACAGACCTTTGATAATATTTATATCAAAAATGTTTAGTGTTGATAAAAATATGCTACCTGAAAATAAGCCTAAAGCATTAACACCTGAAGAGATGGCTTTGAGAAGAGAAAGAGCAAGACAATTAAGAGAGGAAAGGAAACAACAAGATGCAAATCAAGAAATAGTTCCTACTGAAGAGATAAAAGAAAATAATGAATATAATAAAGATGAAAAAGAGCCAGATGATGAACAACCAGCATTTATAGCATTTGCTAGAATATTTAGTGGTAAAGTGAAAAAAGGGGACAAAGTTTATGTGTTAGGTCCAAAACACGACCCTTCAAAAGTGCTCAGTATAAAAGACTATGAAGTAGATAGTAATAAAAAATTAAAAGATTTACATAATGATGAACACATTACTTGTACAGAGTGAGTATTTAAGATTCTATTTATATCAACAAATAAAATTATTATAACGAATCTGATTTTTAATTTTTATTTTCCAGAATCAAATCTTTGTATATTCTTATGGGGAGAGAATTGGAAGAAATTGATGAGGCGATAGCTGGCAATATAATAGGTAATAAACTATATTTATTGGTATTTATTGAATAAAATTAAACATTTGTCTTCAATCATAGCACTGGAATGCTTATTAATCAGTCTATAATTCGAATGAAAGGAACCTAGATTTACATTTTACGTAAATGTCCAAAAAACTAAATTTAAATACTTGTTAAAAGTATTTTATTCCACATTTGTAATATAACACTTTTATTTTTTTATATTTCTGTTATTTTTCAGGTATTGGCGGTTTAGAAGACCATGTATTAAAAACTGCCACATTAAGTAGCACAATTGCTTGTCCTGCCTTCAGTGAGATACAGTCTTCCGTTGTGCCAATATTGAGAGTTGCATTGGAGCCTACTTACCCATCCCAGTTGCCACAATTAGTTAAAGGTGAGTTGCTTTATAATACAATAATATTATCATTAATTACACACCTTAAACAAGACTTGATTCTGAAATTATCTAATTTGTCTAAAGACTTTTATATAAAGTTGGGTAGATTTCTGTGGACATTTAAATAGAAAAAAAATCTACTGGAGGCCCAATACCACTTCTTTCCTTCCATTTTCCTTCCTTTTCACACGACTATGATCTATGTGTTTTTGATGTTCATTAGTATGGAAAAAGCTAACAAAGTATTCATTAGACATGGTAGAGATTTTAATTTTTTCAATAGCATACAAATTGAATTAACTATAGAGTTTTGTAACAGTGTTTTACTTACTTTCCTGGAAGTTAAAAGCATACATCCGAAATGTGAACTGAATAGTGTAATTGTAAATATTTGTATGTATTTTAGTGGGGAAGAGAAAATTAATAAATAAATAAAATATAATTTCAGAAGTAAACAGACAATAAAGTAAAAAGACAAAGTAATAAAAATGAATACTATCAAACATGTTTTTTACAGGTCTTAAGCTCCTCAACCAGTCAGACTCGTGCGTGCAAGTACTACTGCAAGAGACGGGCGAACATGTTATAGTTACAGCTGGTGAAGTACATTTGGAAAGATGCCTTGAAGATTTGAGGTAATACTAGCAACATTTAAACCAAACACATAAAAATTGCTTAATTAAAATTGTAAATTTATTTAATATCAAATTTTAAAGTCTAAAAAGGCAAATATCATTTATTAAAATAATGGACCAAAATGCAAAACCAATATATGGTTTTCATTACTTACAAAACGTTTTTTTTGGTTTGTTATAGTAATGCTCGCTTTCAGTACAATTTCACTTTCAGTGTTGTGCTTTAAATGCCATTGAACATGGTTACTATTGGTTTTTGTGTTTTGTATTATTTATTATTCATAGAAAAATTGACCTGAACTATTCATTATCTCTGTTTTAAATAGATACAGACGCCTCTGGGTACTCAAAGCTATAAAATTATCTATTACGCACCGCAATTTGAGAAAAATACAACTTAATGAAACAACACATGACTGAGGTTTTTAAAAATTTTGGGTGATGTTGACTATAAATTTGTACTTCTTTACAGGAATCACTACGCAAAAATACCCATCTCTGTCTCGGAACCAATTGTGCCATTCAGAGAGACTGTAGTAGAGCCACCGAAAATCGACATGGCTAATGAAGAAATCGAAACACAAAAGGTAGACAAAAGCGCTGCTAAAGAGGAAGACCCAGTTATAACAGTATACACAAATAACAAGCAAAGCAAAATCAGAATAAGAGCCAAGCCTATACCCAACGAAATAACAACATTATTAGACAAATCCTCTGACTTATTAAAGGCGATATCACAACATATAAAAACCCTACAAACTATAGCAAATAACAAAAATATAGAAACGCAACGAGATGGTCTGTACGTAAATGGAACGAAACACAAACTGTCCGATCGAATATTGAAACTAGTGCAAAACTTCAGAGAGGATTTGCAAAACATTTGTGCCAAACTTGGACCAGAATGGAAGGATGTTGCAAACCAGATTTGGTCTGTTGGTCCCAGGTATTGTGGTCCAAACATGCTTTTGAACCTGACAAGTGATTATAGTACAAAATATCTGCATTATGACAATGAAATTAAAGATGATCCTAGGTTTGAGTATGAGGGTAGTTTTGTAAATGGATTCCAATTGGCCACATTGGCTGGGCCTTTATGTGAGGAACCTATGATGGGTGTGGCTTTTTGTGTCGAGGAGTGGACGTTGGAGAAATCGCCCGTTGATGATGTGGCGCAAACGTTTGGACCATTGTCTGGTAAGTTTTATACACTTTTTTGTTATTGGATTCTCTTTTTGAATTCCATACCTTGCCATATACACTTCTTATCAGAAAAATCAAACACCTTGCAAGTTTATGTTTTGTAAGGATTATCAGAAAAATGTATATATACAAGAATGTATGTCAAATGTCGTTTAATAGTAAATAGTATAAGGCTTTCAAATCCTAATTTTGAATTTCTAAATTCGAATTAAATTTATACACATTTTTCAAGTATATGTTATATTGTTTTTCAATAGCGTATTATTTCGATCAGTTCCATTAAAACTCCAAGGTATCCAAGGCTTTGCGATAGATGTCGCTACTATAAACGAAGTCTGCAGATTCGCAGTATTTTCCGAAGTTTCTAACTTTGTCCTATTTTATTTTAAAACAAATCACCGTTTAATTTTCTTCACGTGGCCTAGTGCCGTTGGAAACTTCTAATATATTCCTTGGATATGAGTAACATCGTACACAAACAAATAACTGCCTCGGTGGCGTAGTTGTACCAGGGTACGTTTACAAAGCTGAAGTCTCGGGTTCGAATCCCGGGTTGGGCAAAGTGATATTTTTCTATTCATTATCAGCCCAGAGAGAGGAATTGGTGCCCGATATGGCGATAAGCTTGCCACCTCCATCGTGGGACAAAAAATACAAGGCGTAATGTGGGTGTCCTGGCACCTCTGCCAACCCCTTCTGGGAAAAAGGCGTGAGTTTATATGTATGTTTGTACAAATATAAACTGCCAAATTTTATTAAATTGCGTTATTTTAGGTCAAATCGTATCAGCAGTGAAAGACGGCTGCAGAAGAGCATTCCAAGTGCAACCGCAGAGGCTAATGGCGGCAATGTACTCGTGTGACATCGCTGTCGATCAGAAAGTACTCGGTAAGTCAGTTGAAATATCGCATGTGCTTGCCTTGCTATGTATGTATAGTGGTTACATGATTTTGTGAGTAGATACTGGTGAAAGACACCTGTTTCATTATTTTAGGGTTAACAATATGCAAGTTAAAATGAATTATGAAAGACAAGTCGTAACTAATTTTCGAGACATTTAAATTAATTGAACGTGATTTATGCATTGGTGGCAGGTCTCTCATATGTGAGAGGCCGCCTGGGTTGGTACCACCGTAATGTTTATTTCTCCCGCCAGTGTTGATAAATGCACTGTTGTATTCCAGTTTAAAGGACATAAATGTCTTTTAAATATGTCCAGTAGATATTGAGTGTTCAAAGCTATGTCTCAGGAAGGCGAGTACAGTGGAATGCCATGCATTGCATTGTGTTGTTTGGTTATGCTACTGTCGATGAGCGGTCGTATCAATTACCATCAGGTGAATGTCACGCACGTCTAACCATTCGTTGCAATTAAAAAATAACTAATTGCATTGTGAACGGTGGTCCGGATGACTACGGTTATTGTACCAAACAAATATTATTTGTATGTAGATTGACTAGTTTAAACTGTACAAAAAGGGTATAGAAAAAAAAAACACAAAACAATAAGTCCACTAAATTTATTTTCATTAATTACAAATATTGTAATTATTAAATGTACTATTTACAACTTCACTACGTAAATATAAATAATTATGTTTCACGTGAAATAAATATTATAACTTTACGATCTAATGCTTAAAAACACACATCTATAAATGCATCAAAAAGTTACACAAAAACCACTGAAACACGTATCACATATTTTTTGTGTACATTTTAATAAATTAATTCACATTTTTTTAAATATTAATCACCTCGTATTGGTGGGGGAAAATCATTTTTATCGATTATTCAAAATTACTTAAAACTAAAGTCATGGTTAATTCTATGTTTCTGGCAAATCGTGTCTTAACGCTACACCGAGAATGTGTTCCTTGTTTGAAAAATGTAAAAATCCTATTTATTATCATAGAGAATTAGAAACAGCTATTATTCCTTCAGAAATAAGTATTCTGTGACATTAAAATAAGTAGTAAAGCCTCATTCACACAGAGAGGTTCTCGTGGCGAGAATCGTAGGCCACTATCACATGACATAACCGCCCTAGATCATCGTGTTTGAACGATGCTACTTTTTTATATCCTTACGATAATCGTATATTCGATGCGAGAAATTCTCTCCGTGTATACGGGGCTTAAAGGAGACACCATCATATTATTTTGTGATGTATTGACCCAAATAATATATTAACAGAATGTATACCAGAAAAATTACGAAATAAAAAAAGCTTTATGTGACGGAATTGATCGTGTTCTAAAAAAATGAAAAAATCTGTTATTTAATTGTAGGCGGCTCTCAATATAATTTATCGTTACTAATTTGAAAAAATATATAATTAATAAATAAATAATTGTCAGGACACTGAATGAATGTCTCCTTTTATGTTAGATTATACAGTTGTTTTAATTCGCATTCTGGAACAGTCACGAGCATAAATATATTACTATTGGGAGATTGGCAAAAATATCTGTCCCAAGAACGAGTTCAATAATATCTGACTGCACGTACGTTGCAAAAATATCTGACATTATCAGGCAGCATAATACAGTGGCATCAAAATTATGTGACGAAACATGTACATCAAATAATTCTGATAACCTTTGGAAGCAAAAATATGTGACGTTACTGGTGGCAAATTGTTCTGATCCCTTGTGGAAAGCAAATATATGTATTTTTTTCTATTTCTGTAATTTGCATTGATTCCTCACGAAAAGCATAAATATGTGACATCAACCAAGTGGCAATAATATGTATTTTTTTGAACAAGAGGAAAAATATTTATAGATTTAATTTAAAATTAATTCGATATAATTCTAGAAATAAATTTTATGTCAGATATTTTACTACCAACAACGCGTATCAGTTACCCTGAAATGGCACCTATCTATGTGCTGCAAGACAATAGTTCCATTCATAACTCTAGAATAACTCGTGAGTGGTTTAATACTCAAACAGAGGTTTTAAAGTTAGTTAATTTTCCTCCAACGAGCCCTGATTTGAATCCCATTGAGAATTTGTGGGGTTTAATGATCCAACAATGGGATCCCACTCAGGTTCGATCTCATGACTCTCTACGTTGTCACGCCTTTGACATTTGGGAGTCACTCCGAGGCTCACAAGTGTGTGCTAATATGGTTTCGTCAATGCCAGAAAGGCTACAGGACGTAATTAATGCAAATGGTGGCTATACTCGATTTTAATTCGTTATGTATATACAGGGTATCTCAAGACTGCTACCGAAAACGAAGCCGGGTGGTAGTTTTAGTGACTTCAGACACATTGCAACAGAAAATGTTGAAAAAAAAGCGACGATATTTTTTTATTTTTTTCCTATGGTCGTATTTGGATAGTAAATTTATTTTCTAAAATAATAGTGTATACCCTTTTATTTATAAAGACTCTAAGGTATAAAAGAGTTTAAATTATTATTTTAGCAAAAACTATGGATTTACCACACAAAAATTACGATATTTAAAAAATCATAAAAAAATGACGCTTTTTTTTTGCGAAAATTTTAGTTGTATTATGTTTGTACTCACTAAAACTACCACCCGGCTTCGTTTTTGGTTGCAGTCTTGATATACCCAGTATGTATACTTGAATATACATTATTTTTCTTTGAGTGCCTGTTCGACGTTGAAGGTTGGCCACTGGAATGGAACAGTTGTTCAACGATGCTGATACTGGTCCACTTCCCTTCCACTTATTACAAGTATACATCATGAATTAAAATAATTAATTCATTAAGTTGATAAGGCAAATAAAAATGTAAAAGAAATTATTCATAGGGTGTTTTTGTTCATATTCTTTCCCCGCCAAAATAGATCATTCTAATACTATTCAATAAAACACTTTACTAGCGCTATACATAAGAAACATTTTATTGTTTACAAATTGTAGGGATGTCATATATTATTGCCACCTGGTTGATGTCACATATTTATGCTCTTTGTGAGGAATGAATGCAAATTACAGAAATAGAAAACGATACATATATTTGCTTTCCACAAGGGATCAGAACATTTTGCCACCTAGTTGATGTCAAATATTTATGCTCTTAGTGAGGAATCAATGCAAATTACAGAAATAGAAAACGATACATATATTTGCTTTCCACAAGGGATCAGAACATTTTGCCACCTAGTTTATGTCACATATTTATGCTCTTTGTGAGGAATCAATATAAATTACAGAAATAGAAAACGATACATATATTTGCTTTCCACAAGGGATCAGAACATTTTGCCACCTAGTTTATGTCACATATTTATGCTCTTTGTGAGGAATCAATGCAAATTACAGAAATAGAAAACGATACATATATTTGCTTTCCACAAGGGATCAGAACATTTTGCCACCTAGTTTATGTCACATATTTATGCTCTTTGTGAGGAATCAATGCAAATTACAGAAATAGAAAACGATACATATATTTGCTTTCCACAAGGGATCAAAACATTTTGCCACCTAGTTTATGTCACATATTTATGCTCTTTGTGAGGAATCAATGCAAATTACAGAAATAGAAAACGACACATATATTTGCTTTCCACAAGGGATCAGAACATTTTGCCACCTAGTTGATGTCACATATTTATGCTCTTTGTGAGGAATCAATGCAAATTACAGAAATAGAAAACGATACATATATTTGCTTTCCACAAGGGATCAGAACATTTTGCCACCTAGTTGATGTCACATATTTATGCTCTTTGTGAGGAATCAATGCAAATTACAGAAATAGAAAACGACACATATATTTGCTTTCCACAAGGAATCAGAACATTTTGCCACCTGGTTGATGTCACATATTTATGCTTTTCGTGAGGAATCAATGCAAATTACAGAAATAGAAAACGATACATATATTTGCTTTTCACAAGGGATCAGAACATTTTGCCACCAGTAACGTCACATATTATTGCTTCCAAAGGTTATCAGAATTATTTGATGTACATGTTTCGTCACATAATTTTGATGCCACTGTATTATGCTGCCTGATAATGTCAGATATTTTTGCAACGTACGTGCAGTCAGATATTATTGAACTTGTTCTTGGGACAGATATTTTTGCCAATCTCCCCATAGTAATATATTTATGCTCGTGACTGAACAAATTATTTTATCCATTTACGCGTTTTCAACCGTCTATTAAGTGTCTATTACAATAAAGTTGCTATAAAATAATACTAATAAATGCACTTGTACACTGAGTATTTAATAGGCAACTAATAGATTTATTCACCAAACTAAACAAAGTTTAGAATGGGAAAACAAAGCGTTCGACTTAACTAAATTCAGATACGTAAGCGAAAAGCGTCTCGGGCGATACATTACAAGTATGCGTTGGATCCAGAATGGCGTAACAGCCTCAATGGACCCAACAAACTTTTTGTTCTCTATTCAAATAATATTATTCTAAATCCAATGTAACGATCTAGCTAGTTCAGTCACTTTGTACCAGGGGAAGGGGGGGTATTCTGTGATCGATCGCCTCACTCTTGCGACCCTAGACCTCCTGTTGTAGTAATTAGGCTCGGAATAGCTGTGTTGTTGGTATCTGTTGTAAACCGGCTTACTGGAATACGTGTGCGGTTGAGAATAGTCCACTTTGTACGTACTCGTGCTGCTTTGTACATTTGCGTACCGGTTTGCGTTGTAGCCAACTGAAATAACAGTTTGATTTTATTAGATGCGTCTCGTCTGTGCATGAAACAAGCCGTGTATGCAATAAAACTGAAATATGATTTTCCTATCGTGTTTATTTCAATGTGTACCATTATTATGGGGATATAAATTTGTTTGAACTATATCGTTATGATATTCAATGATGTTAAAGATTCTAGCGCGTAAGGCATGGAACAAAGACAATGTTTATAATATTTATTGATAACAAACGGACTTATTTTTTGTTCTTAAAACTGATCAAATGTATGATAATATCTGATATGCTCAAATGTGAGTAAGACTCAAGCGGCAATGATTCGGTATTCAAGTTATATATAGATTGCACCAAAAATATATCTATACAATAAGGTATTATTTCGAACCTCGTTACATAGTCATATGTATTGTTTAATCTAAATTTAAAAAAATGTTTAAAGAATAATGGTTTCTTAGATTTACGCGAATGTTACACATTGAAATAAAACTATTATTTACGGATTTTATCGCGAATTTAGTTTAATTTTACATTTTTAACTTCCCGACGTTTCGATCACTTTACAGCTTTCGTGGTCACGGGGCGGACTGAGGTATTAGACGTCCGCTCTGTGACTGTTACAATTCAACTACCCTTATTTTACAATTATTAATTTAAAAAATTAATTTTAAATATTCTAGTCTATGCTTGCGATCCGATCTACGCAGAAGGAGCTCACAGTGTCTTGAGGTCTGGCAGTTGGTCTTTTGGGTTCCGATTTAATTAAATGTAGAATTGGATCCCATGCTTGTGCAAGCTTCAAGCCATCTTCTCTATTGAAATTTGGATGTTTTTTAATTTCAATAGCCTCGCGAAACATCCTGGGCAGGAAACGGTGTTCTTTAGCGAGGACTTGGGGCTGGTCAAAGCGGAGGTAATGCTTGGAGCCTTCTTCTATATGTTCAGCAACTGCAGACTTCGTTGAGCGTCGATGTTTGACGTCAGCTATGTGTTCTTTTACGCGGGTCCCTATGCTTCGTTTTGTTTGGCCTATGTAGGAGAGGCCACAGTCGCAATCTATTTTGTATACGCCCGGTTCTTGCAGGGGTATGTGGCACTTGACAGGTGGTAGAAATTGACTAATCTTCTTGGGCGGCTTGAAGTAGGTCTTTATAGAAGCACGCTTCAGGATATAGCCAATTTTGTCTGTGACTCCTTTTATGTAAGGCAAGACAACGGGGACTCGTTCGACTGTGGCTGGCTTCACTCGGTTTCTGTGACGGCGGCGTGGGATTTGGAGCTTGTTGTCTCGCAGTACCTGCTTGACGTGTTGCAGCTCAGTCGCCAGGTGTTTCTCGTCACAGATTCCTCGTGCTCTCTGAAACAAGGATTTACCCACGGTAGCTAACTGTTTTGGATGGTGGTGAGAATCGCCGTTCAGATATTTATCTGTATGGGTCTTTTTTCTATACACAGTGTGACTTAAGGACTGATCGGGATTACGGATAACTAAAACATCTAAGAAAGCAAGAGATTTATTATGTTCTAACTCCATAGTAAATTGAATTTTATTGTTGATGGAGTTAAGGTGATTTAAAAAATGCAGTTACTTGGTTAGATGGTAAAATTGTGAAAGTATCATCTACGTACCGCTTGTAAAATCTCGGCGAGACTGGGGCTGTACTAAGGGCTGTCTCCTCAAAGTCTTCCATGAAAATATCGGCAACTACTGGAGATACAGGTGAGCCCATAGCGACGCCATCCACTTGTACATAGAATTGATTATTCCACAACATATAGCCAGATGTGAGGCAATGTTTGAGTAGTTCTGCATATTCTAGAGGCATGTCTTTCTCTGCTAACTTCTTAGAGACAATTTTGATGCAGTCTTGTACCGGAAGACTTGTAAAAAGTGACTGGACATCAAAACTAACCATTGTTTCATTGTCAGCTAATTGTAGATGTTTAATATCACTGACAAACTGGTATGAATCCTTCACAGATGCTCTAGTGTTACCTCTGAGTGGTGAGAGTACTTGCGCTACGTGCTGAGCCAGTCTGTAGGTTGGTGTGTCGATCTGACTCACAATGGGACGTAGTGGAGCATTTTCCTTGTGTATTTTCGGCAATCCATACAATTTCGGAGGTTTTGCACACGATGGGATGAGTGACTTAACGTTCAGATCTAACTTTTCGGAGTATTTTATTATTAAAGCGCTAGTGGACTTTAATATTTTATTCGTCGGGTCTGATTTGACTATTTTATATGTAGTGTCGTCCGATAAAAGATGTTCAATTTTCTCGTTATAATCTGAAGTGTCCATCACTACCGTCGCATTTCCTTTATCTGCACGGAGAACAGTTAATTCCTTCCTCGATCGCAGGTTCTTTAAAGCGATAAATAAGTGTTTTGGGAGATTTGGTTTGGGCACTTTGTTTCGTCGTAATAAAGATGATATATCTTGACGTATCGCCTCCGAATCTTCCCTTTTCAAATTGTTAATGAAGAGACTGTTCTCAACGTTACAAATAATATCTTCGTACGGTATCCTACGTGGAGTTACGGCAAAATTTAGACCTCTTGATAAAACCTGAACTGTGTTTTCATCCAATGATTGTTTTGACAGATTAATAACCGCGCGTTGTTTGTCTGCGCAGGAGTGAGTGTTATCTATGTCAGGGTGTGTTCCATATCTGCACTCAGAGTTGTTATAATTTTTGGCATTTGATTTGGTCGAAAGTTTTTCATATTTATTGATGTGTTTATTTTTGCATTCATTATATTTAGATGTTTCCCGTTTATTTAATGTGTCGATGCAATGTTTAAAATCAAATGCTGATAATACTGTCTTTAATTCATTGGATATATTCTCAACACAATTATTTAAGTAATGTAGGTCGGATCGTGTTTCGTGTATGGTAGCTTGTAACAGTTTTTTACTTAATTAATTTTTAAATTAATAATTGTAAAATAAGGGTAGTTGAATTGTAACAGTCACAGAGCGGACGTCTAATACCTCAGTCCGCCCCGTGACCACGAAAGCTGTAAAGTGATCGAAACGTCGGGAAGTTAAAAATGTAAAATTAAACTAAATTCGCGATAAAATCCGTAAATAATAGTTTTATTTCAAATGTTTAAAGAATTACATACCCGAATGGTAAGCCGTAGTTGGTCGCACGCACATCATTCCGTACACCCTGATGCCTGGCACAGATGCGTATGTAGGCTGGTCGTGGGACATCGGACCTTCTGAAACCAAACGTGAAACCTAGTCGATACGATTTTGGAACGGTCGCATAAACAAAGTCCGGACTTAATTTAAAATTACGTCGTTTGTGTTGTGGGTATCGGAAACTAAAAAGGCCTTTTATTCAAAAACAGACTTAAAACGTTATCGATAGTAGAAAAAAATATTTTAGGTCGTTAAGTGGAACCCGACTCGATCCAGAATGGCAAGAGCTCGCCGAGGACAGTGTCAAGTGGAGTAACAATGGGGAGGCCTTTGCCCAGCAGTGGGACACATCATAGGCTATTAAAAAAAAGAAATAAAGTCTTCTCTTTTCATGTCAGTTGCTCTCAACAAATCGTTGCATCAAAGGAAATATGTCAATTCCATGGGAAGTGAAATTTCGTTGTTTACGCCTCATCAAAATAGGTGTTATGTATGGCTTTAAACATTTTACAATGCAAAAACCTGAATGTCCAAGCATTCACACAAATTATTTTTGACACTTACATTCTTAAACGATGTCGTAAAAGAAAGTCGTATTAGCAATGCAATTTAATTAAACCCTTCGATATTTATAAGAATTGAAAGCTAATTAACACCTTTCCCATAATTATCGCTACCTTTTCTCCGGCGTGCTGTAATTAGTAACTTTGTCACGTGTATGGTATTCTACTAAGGAATACAGGTCTTTCTCAAAGATGGCGTCAACATCGATTAAAGGCAATGAAAACAAAAAAGATATTGATCATGTTAGCTTGTTGCTAATTAGTTAGAGGTTAATGTATCCACACCCGAGGAAAGGACGGGAATGTAAATAGCTTATAGACGATCCGCTGTTCGACAATTGAATTCAATTTGATACAGTATCCAAAATTATGTCATTTAGGAAGTCAAGACGTTTATTGTAAAAGTTGAATTATCCATCAGGGTTGTAAGACGTTTAGACCAATATGTCCAGATAAATAAATAACACCCAACAGTTACATACATAGTCCTGACCCCACACTAAGATCAAGTCTTGTGTCGTGGATATCAGGAACTACGAGAGACTTTTCGCTCTCACAAAAACCCAGACCCGAAAGAAATATTTGTATGCCGCACAAAGATTTCTCTCGATGCGGGGATCCAACCCGCGACCTCTCGTTTTTCATAGGCGGCGTTTAACCGACTGCGCTACGGAGACTGTCGATCCTTTCTTTTGTAACGCAAAATGTTATTAAAAAACAATAAATCAACATAACATTACCTAATATGTGGTTCTCCGGACATCTGCATATAACAAGATAGTGCGATTTGCCGGTTCTGATGTTCTGTAATGCGAGTAATGACCAGTCCTTCGGCGCGCGGCATTCACGCATCTCAGATACGGCTTCGCAAGTTTTCACCAGAGTCACCGCTTTGTTGGCGTACTGCAACGTATAAACAATAAAATGAGGACGTTTATATGGAACCATCGGGTTTATCGAACACTTTCTAGACATCCGCAATGCACTAGGAGAGTGAAAGCAATTATAATTATATACGACTTAACAAAGATATAAATTGTACGTGCATTTTATGCAAAATGGTATGCCGATGATAAATATCGAGCCGCCTGCGTTTATTATGCACAAAATTGTTTTAAAATTCCTGCATTCCGCTTTCCAATGCAACTTTCGACAAAGCCGGTACTGAATCACGCCAAAGTATTTACTTCAATATGTTGTGTAGTTTCAAATTTGCCGCATGATTTGTTACAAATCGAATGAGCAAAAACCGAACACATAATCTTTTCCCCTTTCCCCAATGGTGTTTTGTATTCGCAATTGTCTTTTTTCATGGCCATTTAATTTTCCAATCTGATCTGTTGTGTTAGAAGCGGTTACCTTCTTTTTGGAGTCTGTGGTGAGCCGCGTGGTATGCAGGTCGTCTGCGTTGAGGCTCGCGGAACATGGGTCTCTGTATCGAGCAGGGCACGCACAAAGAGGTTGCGTGTAGTTCAACCGCACGTATACCGCGTTGCATACCTGAAACCAAGTGTTCATAATTAGGTATACAACTTATGATGCGAACAAAATTTAGGTATTTTAAATCAGCAAGAATCTAGTATACCAACAGTTAAACAGTTTATAAAATTTCTCAAAATCAGGGTAACGCATTGTCCATTGTCAAGCCTCTCAAAATAACGGTGAAGAAGCAGTAGGATGCTTTTCAATTTGCTGCAAATTTTACACCCATTGAACTAAACTGAAGCCGAAACTTGTCTTTTCTATTAACAAAAGCGACAATTACCTGTTGAATGGCGCATTCAGGCAGTAAATAAATGTGCTGATTGTGTGGATAATAGTGGTACTTTGTCGGCTTAGCGAGCACCGATGTCGACCCGGCTGGCAACGGAACCGTCTGAAATCAAAGAGAATTAGCGTTGATTTATGATTCGCCAACTGACAGGGTAAACCTATTAGTCAAATATAATTTTGCAAGCACACTAAGAATATTCATAATACAAGATGACGTTGAAAGCCTCAATTTATCCAGACTGCCATTAGCTATTGTAACAATGATGGGAAATGTCTTGGCGTTGGTCTCGGATCTCAAACCACAATCTCATTCATCCCCGTTCGTCGTATTCAAGATTTTCTGTGTCAGCGCTCTTGTGTGCCACCTTATTGATTTCACATTTATGTATAGTCTTACAGCGATCGAACGTTCTTCGTGAATCATGCCGAGTGTGTTTGGTGTTCGTAGTATAATATCTAATAAATACTGGAATCTCGATCGAAATATCTAAGTATTGGCATATGAAAGGAGTTATTCGTGCGCGATGGTTCTAGTCGCAACAATGCTTTGCGGTCATGCACCTTGCGATTTGCCGATTACGTCGTCACGTTTGTTGCTGGATCAGGTGAACAAACCTGTTAAATAACGATTATCCTTTGTGATTTTTTGCTTTACAAATGGAACGTACCTAATCGCGCCTAATTTAATTTGGAACTGTGAGGTAAATTTCAAATAAGTTATATTTGTTACTGTAAACAAGTATTTCGTATAACATTTTACATCCTGGTGCCTTTGTATCCGCTGTGCCTGATTACTATCAACATTTACTGAGTTGACTGTTTGTTTAACCCCGTTTCACAACATTAAAATGATAGCATCTCTTATTCCAACCCTCAAGAATACGTAAACTTTATAACATATTATCATTCTTCTGCATTTGTATATTTGTCATCTTTAGCGTCTAAAGCCATCGGTTTTATCACGATAAAAATCATTACTTCCTTATTCTTATTCACTAAAACTTACTTTGCTGATATAAGAATAATACTGAGTGATAAAAACTAATTGGATTACTACGTTGATTCACGTTGATCATTCATGGAATACGTTCGTTATTCCAAAAATATATAATAATTTTACACAGTCGGCATCTACAATGTCCACCCGCGGTGCGATTCAATTTCGATAAACATCAGTCCCTAGTCGATCTGCTCATTCATCTGCTCTAGTAACCCCTATTTATTGACAGCGAATATATAAACAACAAAGACCTTTTGTATATCGTCATTATTTATTTTCCTTCTTTTACTTTTCACAGAACTAACAGAATTGTTGGCGAGAGTTTGATTCGTTAACTAGATAATTTGTAGTTATATATTTTTTAAGTTCTGTTTCGCCCTCGTAGCTGAATTGGTTAGACGCCGGCTGTGAAACGTGAGATCGCGGGTTTGATCCCCGCTCCGAAACAGATATTTGCGTGATCCACAGGTTTCGGATCTGGGTGTTTGTGAGACTGCAAAATCTCTCGTAGTTTCTGATACCCACGACCCAAGTCTCGATCTTAGTGTGGGGTCAGGATTATGTGTGTGAGTGTTTTTTTACCTTTTTCTCCAATTTTACCTTTTTCTCCAATTCGCTATACAATATTATCTATTCTAATTTTACAACAAAATTATTATAAATTAACAAGAGTTTAGACTTGTTCAAAAGTAAGACTTAATCATTTGCAAAACATTCCAATACATATTTTGTACAAGTTTATGTCTCAGTACACCAGATTTTATCAGTATTTCGAGACAAAAAGCCATTAATTTCTCAAGCGATCAACACCCGGTAGAAAACGTTATCGTACACCACGCCGTAAATCAAAGCTGAATATCTTATACCGATAGCAGGTGAGAGTGCAAATTGCAATAAAATTATCGGATCAGTTGCAATCACCGCTTCGTGTTGTTTTGTATTGTGTTTCTTGATTAGAGTCTATTATTAGTGTAATATCTGAAATTTGCTCCAGATTTCTCTATTGCAATTAATTATTTAGGTACCTTTAATTTTTTATGCAATTTTTAAAGATAATACAATCTTGCAGCTAAGGTTTGAGTTACGAAATCTAATAAGAAGTATCTTCATGCCCTCTGTTTGACCTTCACGATCGCTTCCAATAATAGAAATTATTTTTCGCGTAATTCAATCATATTTTTTTGTTTTATACGTAATTGTAACTTTCACTTCATTCTGTAAATCTAGCGAACGTTATGATTAATTCTGGCTTTACCAGTCCGATTGTTCAAGAAGAAATGGTTTCATTGTTCAAATTGACTTCGCTTTAACAACTTGCTTTCACTTAACGTTGGTACTTTGTATTTTAATTGTTAATAATTTAGCAAAGCTCACCGTAAGCAAACACAACACTATCCAGTCACGAATATTTAGTAGAAATGTCATAGTACAGACAATTGTTTGTGGTAAAGTTACTGCTCCTTTTAAAAGTCGTTGCCGCACTGATTCCGTCTCCGATAGTAGTGTACGATGGCTTGGATGAGTCAGGAGAGGGCAACGATGCCTGGCTAGATCCTCCGACCACTTTTTACAGCACAAAGGCACCGGATGTCACGCTCAAGTTGAACGATCGAAATTGTTTTAGCGGTTTCGGTCCTAACTCCTCTCTTGGATCATTAACATGTCGTTTTATATCATTATAGACCTATTTTGTGGTCTGAAATAGTTAGTCTAATCAATTGTCGTATCTATAACAATGTAATTGAAGATTTTTTTCGATAAAAAATATTTAAAAATATAATTTGATAGAAAAATTGCAAGTAGGAAATATTTTTTGTTCATAATACAGAGAATGAGTTTTACAATTGCACAATTGTTATTAAGCAAGCGTGTATCATTAATAACTTCCTTAATGTGTTCCTCATAATTTTACCAATATTTATAACGATGGTGTACTTTCGATTTTGTGAAATATATCTCAGCATTATTCCTAAGTTATTCCAGTGACGCGCGCCCTTCTGGATTTATCGTCCAAGCTTCGAAAGCTGCTCGGTCCTGTCCGAGGCTTATCTGTATTGACGATCTACAAGGCGGGAGTAAAGACCACAAAACCTTCACAAATCGTACTAAGCTCTTCATTTTAAATTCCCTTTGAAAACATCTTTCCCGGTCCGCTATCAAGCGTGGTCCGTGACAAATCTTATCTGGCTTTATCGTAAGCAAGCCTAGAACACGTAATAGTTACACCGTTATGTGGGGCAAAAGGCCAATGTTAAGTTGGATTCACACGACATATCTAAGGGCAAATCTTAAGATCACGATCGTGACAATATCGGTTAGTTCGTGATGTAATGTCTATTGGTATAATACGAATTGGATAATGAAAATTATTTGTTTGGATGATTTAATGAACCTGATTAATGTGTCTATCGAAGTTTAATTGAATGCTGTAAGATAAAGTGAGGCAAAGAATGTAGGCGTTGAGATATCGACTAATTCTTAAGACCGGTCGGGTGTTATCGTGGTATCATGCAGATGATCTTGCAGATCTTGATCAAAGATCGTTAATGCAAACCTACTTTTTACATCCAAATATTCTGTTCAAGACAATTTATTTTCATTTGCACTAAT
This sequence comes from Hyles euphorbiae, assembly GCA_023078785.2. NCBI lineage: Eukaryota > Metazoa > Arthropoda > Insecta > Lepidoptera > Sphingidae > Hyles > Hyles euphorbiae. Next base: position 7,620,386 of record CM041049.1, read on the forward strand.
TTCAATTGGTGCAGATTGAACTTCATGTTTCAAGAAAAAAAAACCATACGCAAAGAAGCCACTTTGACAAAAATCGACTTAAACAAAATAGTTTTTATATTATACCGACATTCTAGCAGGCGTTCAAAAGCCACCCAAATATTAAAAATTATAACCTACATATGATAATTTATTTAATTTACCATAAGCTTGATCAGGTGCCTTATTTCTTGAGCTGTGTTCTCTTCTTATAAATCTTTAACATTACATTATAATTTACATAAATATGTGCTTAAGTTCAATGATATGCAAGATCAATAAGTATACGTTCTCTGACAATCGATTTAAAGGTCTTGATACTTGTTATAAGTCATATCGGAACAAGAAAAATAGTATTGAATTTTTTCACCAAATTCATTGATAAGATATTGAACGTATACATCATTTTCCTAATGTAGGTATTGTGCGTTGTAATGGTTTGTATGGATTACATTATATTCCTTGAGAATGCTCGTTTGTGGGAGCCGCAATCAGACATCCAATAAAAACTCGACTAGCATATTCCTGAGAAACACATCGAAAGCTATTAAAGAATATTTACATGCACCGAAGATAAATGAACATGTTAAAATATTTTCCCAAGAAATTACGAGCGGCTTTCCGACAACCGTTTCCATCCAATAACAATCGGTTACAGAGCATAGTCATCCTTTGTTACATCTAACATATTCATACCGTTTCAAATACAATGGTCAAATATTTGCGCTTTTCACGGCAATTGTTGACATTCGTTCCATTTTTATTTCTGCTCATAAATATCTGTGCACTCACACTCATGACTGTAAAGCTAACGGTCTTTTTCACGGGTATTAAGATGTTGTTTTTTGCATCATATGCTGCTGTTATTACATTTCCTGCGTAATATCGTGTGAATTACATTTAGTGTATCTAAAATTGTTTTTGTTGCACCAATGATTTGTATGGAGACTTTACTCCTTTGTGATTCCCAGCATTATTTGAATAAGAGTTAAGAATAATTACAAGCTTTAACGACAAAACAATAGTTTAGTTTTATACTCGAGATTACCACGCCATTCAAGCCCACTATTTCCTATTTTAAAGTGTGGACTAAATCACGAATAACAAGTTACTGCCGTTAGCCACACACCAGTTCCTCTCATAGGATTACTATTTAAAGCTCACATAGACTGTATATTTGTATAGAAAAAAATAAAGCATGTAAAAATGACCAGTATATGCTACCTCATTTATAATTGTGTTTGAACTATGTTCCACCCACATGTAACTGTAAATAGTTATTTACATTCAGGCAAACGATACCATTAACCTATATTACGAAGCTATTCAATATAGTAAGCACAGTTTTGTAATTACAAGAGCACTGTAAACAGAATCCTTAATAAGGCAGAGACACTATAAAATAAGATGCTATTTGGAAGTGAAATAAATTGTATGAGGTTAATTGCTTTGTTTAAGGTAAGGGTTAAATCTACATGCTATGGCCTTAGATCCTTATTGGGTGCCAACACTCCCGTTTTAAGGTCATCTAAGTTAGTATGTCTTTGTAATTCTAGATACCTGATATAGAACCTGCTTTTGAATACTTTGAAACATTTAATATTTATTTTTGAATGTTCTTGTTTAATTATTAATTGAACGTTTGTTTTTAATAGCAAATATGTAATTTAGCGGTTATTCCTGTGCGTTAAAAAAATACAACATTTATGACAACCAGTTTTAGCAGATTGAAATGCCGCGAAGTTGTATCCATTCGCCAGTTACTGGTTACTGTTTATGCATCAATTTCCACTCGTCATTCTACGGTAATATGAGCAAACGATCAAGACGTTTAGATCGCACGCGATGCGCGTTCGTTGGCCGCGACCAGCCCCAACACAGCAACACGAGTTTAAGCTTCCTTACGTAACCAACGCGTAATTACTTCCGACATATCATGATTTATTTGCATATTGCCGTTCGATGCACGCGATACAACGCGTTGATATAATAATGTGATTTGAAAAAAAGGTGATTTATCGGTGGGAAGGTGCGATAATGACACTAAAAACGTCACTATCTCCGACACGATTACGTGAATATATAACAAAAAGATCCCATTAATTTGTATACAATCGATTGATTCGCGCAGCGAAAAATCTTTTGTTCCCGCCGAGATTTATTTGTTTACTGCGGCCAATGTAGTGGGAAGCGCTTTTACCACTCGCTTTGAATACATATAGAAAATTGTGTTTACGCTCCCATTAATTTATATTAGTATTTTATTACTTAATTTGCTTATAGTCAATTGCTTCTCATACATAAAAACTAGAACAATAGCTTTTTTATTTGTCTTCACTCTGCAATTAAGTATTAAGTCAGAGATAAAGCTATAAACAAAAGTCTGCAAATTAACCACAGCAATAGGAATCCTAGACTGTTGTTTATTTTTCGTAAGATTGAAGAAGCAGACGGATAACCTTAAATTTGTACCTTTTTGTTCTGGAACATACATTATATTTATAGGTGTGTTGCGCTGACCCCCGTAAGCTGGGTTTAAGGGCAGGTCAAAGGTATATCACTTGCCACAGTACAGCAGGTTGGCACGCTATTGACAACTGAATGGATCGCTTTGTACAACCATTGGGTCGGAAACTTCTATTATAATTGTGTTATAGGATGCACTCAATGTAATGGAATATTAATATGAATATCATATAAAATAATTATTATAGGAACAATGATTGGATGTAATACCGCCACATCAATCTTTGTATTATATTCTTCGTTTACTCAAGTCCCTTATTTCGTGTGAGGATTACATTGGTAGTGTATTTTTAAATAAATACACCCAATAGTTACATAAATAGTCCTGACCCCATACTAATATCGAGTTTTGTGTCGTGGGTTTCAGGAACTACGAAAGACTTTACCGGTCTCATAAACACCCAGACCCGAAACAAATACCTGTGTATGATGTGTAATGATAGGGATTTAGTGTCAAAATAAAAAAGAAAAGAAAGGACGATATCCACAAGTGTCTCTTACATTTAAATTACTCCATTTTCTGAAGAGCAATCTGATCCATCACCTTTTGTGGCCGTCATTAGCAGACGCGAGATTTCTGTCACGATTATTCTTTTCTAGATTCTAACGTCAATCCAACCCATTGCTATTACACAAACGCACTTTATCGTCACATCCATCTATACCTTTTACCAATACCTTTTGATATCTCAGATTTTATCACGTCATAACGGTCTGTATTCCCATTGATACGAGTGCCACAGAACCCAAAGCTCATTACTCACATCCTTCATTCTGTTATCAATTTAAATGGTTACGCTGGAGTTATCTACTGTTACACACGTACTGGTTCTGCTCAGGATAACGGTCGAGTCATTCAATACTATGGACTGCTGGTCTGTTTCGAAACACGCTGCTATTTGCTCAACTACATTCTTTGCGATGTATGAAAAAGTGTGTATGGTTTTAAAATAGAATTGTCAGCTAGGGCGTGGATCGAGTACATTTTTTTATTGGATATTATTTTGTTATGCATTAGTCGATGTTTCTTAGATGTAATAATAATGTAGCAGTGATATTACGTAAGTTAATCCCATAAGTAGTATAGGATGATTGTATGCTGAATATATCGTAAAATTTAAATTCAAGCATGAAAGTCCTAATTTAAAAAAATTATATTGCGACCACGGTACATAACCACGATGATATTGCGACTCAAAAAGCCATAAGCGTATATTATTGTAGAATTTGATATTCCAAAACCAGATCGGACAATATTTTTTCAAATGTCATTCATTCGTCTGGTCCTAGACAATATTCGCCACTGCACTCAATCATCCGATCTTACATGAATCTACGCAATTAAACATAATATTATTCCCGCCCTTAATCTTGAATATATTCTCAGAACCAAGGCTTTAGATAAAAACATTAATCCCCGATCGATTTAATTAAAAAATATCTCATTACCAGTTCAGTTTGTAAATCGCATGATTACACAACTAATTTTAAAAGTCGTGTACCTCGTAACGAGTACAACGCTATAAGTGGACGATGGAAACTGGCAGAGCGACTTGTACATTGTATATCCCGCTAACTCACAAGTTATAATAAGTTAAACGCGATTTGGTTAGGAACGAGAATTTCCTTTCGCGACGTCTTCTGCATGTCTAGAATCTTGATTAAGATGTTGCGTTGACAATCTGTATTTATTGGTTAGCAAACAACGTTAACAAGCGTACTGAAGGATCTGTTTAATGCATCAAATTTTCTTCGCTTGTAGATATCATTTTAATTAGTGTGCCTTTCAAATTAAAAATCTTCTAGTAAACCTCTTGAAAGTGTTTATTTTTGTTTTCTTCTTCAGGCTCATATTGATTTAAGTGTCACAATGCTTTTTGTGTTTAGCGGAGTACTCAAAAAGATCAATATTATCTGAAAAGAACTTAGCATGGCACGATTAAAACCGTGTTTACGTTAGAACAACAATCGCCTATCCAGCAATAGCTTACTCGCAATTGTTAAATTCTGTTTGTATTACTTCATACATACACAGAGATTTTTCTTTTTGTTGTTGGATAAACATATTGAATGACTTATTATTTGATTGCTTGAACAATATTAGTATGACTAAAACACCTGTCACTCATGCTTTCGATACATCTTATTGAATCATAATTTTATATAAGGCTATAATGATGATTGCTTCTTTATCCAAAATGAATTAGTAATGTACCTAGCTACAACCTCATTACAATATAATACAATCAAACATCAATATCTCGAAAATATTACCGATGTCTCGTCGACGTAGTGTTGCAAAATGCAACAATATACCACGATGATTTGCATAAAGACACAATGGTAAATACACTCGAACACTTTCACGTTTCTCCAAGATGTTTTCTTTATCCCCTACGCAATTGTACAGAGGTGATAAATTTTCAAATAAACAATGTTGTGCGTGAAAATGCTGTTGATTATTACGATGTATTTTATCATCATAGCAGCTATTACAAGAATTTGTGGAGGACCAGGTTGATAAATAAATAAATCGTAGCAATTGAAACCTTTTCAACATCACAACTAAATTACTATTTTAATGCTATCATTTCTAAGTCTTTTCAGTGTATGAATCATATATTAGAAGCTTCTTTCTAAGGTAGTTTAACGTTTTATGCAACAACCAAGGTAATACAAGATATAAGCTTCCAAACTTGACCCATTCTCACAATCGCGACATCAAGTATCTGTATCAGCCCATATACGTCCCACTGCAGGGCACGGGCCTCCTCTACAATCGACAGTACGATTGAGAGTGGTTAGGCCATATAGTCCACCACGCTGGCCCAGTGCGGGTTGGCGGACTTACATACCATAGACATTTTTATAAATCGCTATGGTATGCAGGTTTCCTCACGATGTTTTTCTTCACCGTTTTAGTGCGTGGTGATTGACTATCAATACACACATGACTCCGAAAAGTAAGAGGTGTGCCCTGGGATTCGAACTCGTCATCGACCGACATCAAGTATAGATTGATTTAACTCCATCGCAGTATTATTAAAAATATTTCTGCTAATTTAGTTATATGATTCATGCAAAGAAATTATTACTTGCGGCAAATTTCAATGTATTCAAATAGTGAGCGATTATTACAGGCGTGAGTAATCACAACAATAGCATTTGCAAAAAAAATATGAATATCTGATAAAATTAGTATGCAACTATTGAACTATAACGGAAGAGGCGTTGACTTTTTGATCAGGACGATACACTCATCATTTACAACCGCACCGCTTCACTTACCTGTTTAACCAGGTTTCAAAGAAAAAATAGATCTCAAACGAAGACGGCAACTAGTTTAATATCATAATAGCTCTGCCGATGAAAATAGAACTTCTAAACAAAGACTTGGACTGGTCTTCAGATCAATATCGAATCACGACCATTCGGACGTTTGGTGTCCTTATTTATTTTCAGAACAGTAAGATATCAAAACTTTTTCATGATTGTTTCGGTGTTTGAGGATTTTTTTTATTTTAACAAATTCTAAAAGTATGACTTGGACAATTACATTATTATTGCAAAAGCTTTGTCGGTATTTATAGACCCTTTTATTTTTTAAATTTGAATTTTATTTTATTCGTTTTTTTTTCATACCATAAACACATTATTACAACTGTGTCATTTTTTGCTACAGCTACAATCTGATGCATATACCATTTAAAAGTACAAAACACTTATTATACACATATAACTATGGTTAAATAAATTATGATGTAAATTAATCAAAAGGAAATTATCAAGAGTACCATATGGCCCTGCGCAGACGACAGACTATCCGTGACGCACTTTTTAGTCTGTGAAAATAGAACCTATGCAATTATATGCAGTAACGCATACGACGCGCAAAAAGTCCGGCGCACAAAAAATCCGTGTAATTCGGGCAGACCGCACAGCGCCGCGGCGCGCCGCTCCGCACAAAAAGTGTGTGAAAAAAATTGAACGTTTGCTTCAACGCGCGCTAACGCAGACGGCGCACTCTTTAGTCGGCAATCTGCATTTGCTAGGGGTGGGTACTGGGTGGACGTAACGCACACGATCTATTATCATGGCGCCAGAGGTCGATGTAACTATGTTAATTCAAGAAATACAAAACAGACCAGCAATTTATGATACTTCTAAGGCAGAATATCATGATAGACATTTAAAAAGAAAAATGTGGGAAGAAGTGTGCTGTAATGTTTATTCCGCTCCTGTTTGGACCTGTTTGAAATAGCAACTCATCAAATGTAGGAACAGATATTTTATAAAATTTGAAAAAAATTGCCGGATGTTGTTTCAGAATTGAATGTTTAGTATGGAACTGTCCCTTCAGTAATCTTTCCGAAAGTATAGGATGTACCCAAAATTCTCTATTTCTTCTTCTTTTTCTGTACTTCATGTACAAAATAATACTTCGCGATCTCTGCACGATTTCCATAGCGTCTACGTCCCTACAGCTCTGCCGACAAAATGATCGAAGATGTGCGTCGTGTGCGTTGAGTCTGTGAAAAATCCGTGACCGACTTATTGCGCGCCATGCAGACTTTTTGTGCGCCGCAGACTCGATCGCACAAAAAGTGTGCCGTCTGCGCAGGGCCTATCTGTAAAGCTAATATAATCTTAAATGTCAACATACTAACTAATAGCGTTGCGATTCATTTAATTTCCAAGTGATTCCCAGACAGTTTCAAAAGCAGAAGTGTTTTCTAATAATCCATAATTATAATACATTGAAGGTATAATAACAGCGATACCATTTGTACCGATTATAAACAGCATTCCTGGAGTCAACTAAGGTTTCCATCATGATATAGCAAGTGTTCCGGGTTTGGGCTTACATTCCGGATTGTGCACGCATACATAGTATACATCCATAGTAGACACCATTTAAATTAACCTATAATGCCTGCACAAGATACATTATCGTTGCTGGGATGAGTTTTATAGTTTATTTGTTCTATCGCAGTACTGAATCAGTTCATTATTCAAGATTAATTGTCACGTTACCATTGCTTTATTGCCTTGTTGTTTGTTTTCCAATCAATCCTTTTAGATTGCAAATATCTCATTTTTAAACAAATATTGTAGTTTAAATACTTAGGATTTGCCACTATATTCGATGACTTTCTTTTCTATCATATCCCAAGCTTATTTTAGTGGTTATAATATCATTGCTAATTTTCTTATCATCGCAAGGCTACCCTTCTCATACCAAATCGGTATTTTCTTTTCTATAGCGTCACGCAAAGTAAACCAAATCTCACTTTTCCAATTCCAATTCACAGTATTGGTTACTCATATATGTTAGAAAGTTTTGCTTACCGCAATCAGATTTATTCATTATATGGCTATTTGTACTCATAGATCATATTGCGTCTCGACTACAAAGATATATCTAAACAATCATTATAAATTCATCTTTGAAAGACTGTTTCAATGTTCGGTGCCACGCGTGATGTATGGAAATCCTTGTTAGCTCCACTGTTCTGTTACAATACTCTGTAATTATTGATAGTTGTAAATGCAAATTAATCATATACAGTACACATCAGATCGTTCATTTCTATTTGTGAAATGCCTTTACTTTATGCAGATTCTGCGAGGCCGTTATATGCGATGCTATTGCGTAATCGCTTCACGCATTCTATAATATAATGTGAAATCTAGCGCCTACGGTGTTTTAGATATTCGTAAATTCTAAGCCAAATTGGAATCTGTTGATATTATTATACACATTTTCCATAAGAGCAATATAAATGAATAAAACAATCACTTTGTTAGAAAACTTGATTTGCCACTCAACCAAAGCTCCTTCATTCCATTTTTTTTAATAAATACCACATAGTAGTAACATACATATATTTAACAATTCGAGTAGCCTGACATTCCCTCACGTGTCTGCTCATCATTGTCATATTTCATTCTAACCCTATATTTAGAAACATCGGCTTCGCCTATCCTTGATGCTGACAAATTACAGACTTTGTATTCTCATTCCAAGACAATGTACTATCCATCGGCTCTATAAATAAAACCTTGTCATGTCATTATATACTTGTTACAGCATGAATTATAACACGCTTCAATTGCTTAGAGATGAGTTAGTCGTTAATAACACACGACTCACGTCGATGTGGCATCATGTACCAGGAACTTTGAGACTGGATAGTAATGCAATTTTTATTATACAATAAACGCTACAGCACTTTGAATGTGGTTTGTAAACCATCTTCCTTGCGTATAATTTACTCGGTGCTTCCTTCATAGATATGAAATTGCTTATAAACACTGCGCTTTGGTCGCACTTGACTTAAGAAGACTTTGCTTAGAAGTAACTTATGTTTTCAGTGAATCTATTATGACTACCGGAAACCAGTGTGCAAATGTCGGTACGTTATATACATAGATAAAATAACAAACAAACTAGGGATTCAATTTATATATGACAAATTCGAAATTAGTATGTTCTCAAACTTCCGGCCCCACAAAATTTTAGGCTTGTACTCATGATACTTCGTCATCCAGCAGTTATATTTCCGTAACCCCTGGGCGCAGTGCATCTTTAGCAACATTTTATTATAAGCGAGCAAGCTACAAAACGGAAGTTCATAATGTAACCGTATCACTGTCACATATAATCTCACGTAATGAACTCAATTCAGCTGGGAAATTCTATTTCAAATATTGACTTTACATCTACCATCTTCGTCGAGTTTCCTGTCTCATTTTATTACATACTATTACACTTAATAGCACCAAGAACTTATGGAGTACAATTAACTAGATACTTGGGAGTAACGGACTGCAGTGTCATTAATAAGCGGCTATTTATTAGCCTTTATAGCGATGTAATTTATGAAATAATATACGTGTGTATAATGGATATTCAGAATTCAACGAATATTGCTGCGTTTATTTATAATTAAGCATTTATATTTACTGAGCTTCAGTGTAATTAATAAACGATTTATTTATGAGACTAATTTCAATATTAGCAAATAACATAAGACGCTTTTAATATATGTCTGTGTAATGTCTTAACATAACATCCACTTATTCTTTCTCATTATTTATTTCTCTAAACATCTGGATGAAAGCAAAGGAGCAAGTTAATCCTTGTGAAAGGACATTCATTAATCCCTTAAGGCTATAGAAACTGGTTGGTTACCATTTGAATACGAGTAACATAATTAAATGTAATGACTGAATATCCCGTTGAAGCTGAAGTCTAATTGAAGCCGTCTGAAGCTCTCATTATCCTCATTAAATTAGCTTGAGAGTGCACAAAATACCATCAAGTATTTATGTGGGCTGCGTGGCATTCAGAATTCCATACACACATTGTCGGCTTTCCGTTTGATTTTACTCTTTACTATAACTTCGGTTGAAATTTATAAACATAATATATTTGAATTCAAAATTAAGTCATAAGCAAGTCTTACAAAAACATGACCCTGATTACCGGAAGATCAAGTCATAAAAGGATCAGTATCAGCCCATATACGTCCCACTGCAGGGCACGGGCCTACTCTACAATCGAGAATACGATTGAGAGTGGTTAGGCCATATAGTCCACCACGCTGGCCTAGTGCGGGTTGGCGGACTTACATACCATAGTTTTTTTTTTTTTTTTATAAATCGCTATGGTATGCAGGTTTCCTCACGATGTTTTCCTTCACCGTTTTAGTGCGTGGTGATTGATTATCAATACACACATGACTCCGAAAAGTCAGAGGTGTGCCCTGGGATTCGAACCCGCGACCACCGTGAATATGTGGGCAGCCGCGTCTAGTCCGTTTACCAACAGGCCACCACGCACTAAAAGGATATTCACGCTAAAATATGCATAACATAAAAGCTAATAATCATAAACAGCACCTAATTTTGTAGATAATTATATTGTTATAAAAACAGCTTCACTTGTGAAAGATGTGAATTTTCTTAGGTAAAAACTCCTCTATTTCTATGACATCTAATAAGCTTTCGCTTGTACGAAACTGACCTAGAAACGCAGGGTTTAATATTACAGTCTAAGTGCCCTCCGTGCAGCGGTTCATATAAATCTTTCCCTTTTAATAGGCATTTTCGTCGCCATCTTGGTAATGAAAATAACAAGAAATAAATTGCAAGAGCACTCGCTATTTCTGCACGGTAATTAGATCCATCCGTTTTGTGATTTTCAGCTCTAAGAAAATGAAGTTGATATTATTTGCATGTATTTTTTTGTTCTTTTTGCCTTGTCTTTAATTTACCAAAAGAATATTAAAGTCATTAATCACGCGTCTTATTATGATAGAATTATTAGCAGCTGATGAGTTTTGTTTATCAGAATTAATGTCATACGACATTTTTATAAATATAATACTATGTTTTATAATTTTCTATCATAAATATCTCTAGCAAACGGCTTTGTTTATTTCTTACTGACTACTCAAATACTAACAGTTCACTTAAAGATGTTATACTATTTGCCATCAAATGCAACAAATTCGCGTCAAATACCGAAGGAGGCAATCATAAATTCATCACTTCCCGTTTCACTGGAACGTAAACGCGTGCTTACAAGCAAAAACAGGCAGTTCAGTTAACGGAAGCCGAGAAGCTCCAAATGATTCATGACTGGTTGTTCCAAGGGTCTCGCAACTGAACAGTAAATTCGAGATAAATTGTCGAGGTGTTACAAAACATCAGGCCGTTGCAGATCTGGTTGTGAATTGGCTAGCACGTCTTCCGGGGGATATTTGCAACGCTACGCATGCTGCCGAAGCTTAACGAGCTCCAAATAAGGTGTAAAACTATAATGTGTTAGGAGCTGTCGACATGGGAATAAAATTAATGGCTTGCGTGTAGCTGGAGTTGATAAAGTAAAGATTTGCAGCTGGATGCTTTATGTTTCTCACAGGTGTTAACATTTGAATTTTATTTATTTTAACTTGTACGTGAGTAAAACTCTGTGGTAAAACTACCAATTATAACTTCGTTTAGGCAAAAGTTGAGAAAACCCATTCCTTTTGAAATGTGCTGCCGTGATGAGTTGACATAAAGGAACAAAAGTCCGTTGCTACCTCATTACCTTAAACGCTTGTAGAGTAGTGCGTGGGATGGAGGGTAAGTGAAATAATGCACAGACATCGGCTGAGCCTTCGCAGATCTAAGTTGTGCGATAGCACCCGGCCCACGCTAGCTGGCGACACATCCGCCACGCCTCACGGCCCGAGATAATCCACCGCTAATAAGATAAATTGGATTTATCTCCTATTAAATCTGTTGAACGTCTTCAGACCTGCAAGACTAGTGTACTTGCAAACGCACGATACGGCCCAGCCGTAGCAGCCGCGTTTTCCATAAATTCTGAAATCATATTACTTTCACTTGAAATGCAAATGTCATCATACTAAAATACCAGTAAAAGTCCTATTGGAAGTTTCATATGCATTATACGTTTCTAAGAAATGGTTATCTGATTATGATACCCGCTTTGAGCAGTCGAAGAAATTCGCATAAATTCTAACTTTAAACGAACAATGCTCTATTGAAAAGAGAGTTAGAGATTTATATCTGAATTCTGTTTTTCGCTGCGCGCCTCTCGGAGGGATTTCCGAGACTGGACACGAAAATGTTCTAAACGACATCGAATATCAACAGTGCGCGTATGCAAAGGCACGTGCGTTGTACTACCGATAAGGCTCACGATCGCGATCGTACGTTGCGCTTATCCGGTTGGCGCAGCGCAAAACGCCTATACATTTTACTTCGGTATCTTCTGTGTAATGAGTACTATGCCGACGTGTAATTGGCGAGGCACCAACGTCACCGTCGATTCCGTAAGCGGCGTACCTATTCAGCTATGCGAATGGCCAGCAATCTAACTCTTACGGTATAAATTCCATGCTTGCCCCCAGAACAATGGTCACGAACGAACCCACACTCTGAAATATCAGAGAGATAGTAAGGAAATTGCCAATAAAGTTTCGCTGTCATGGATTTTTGCCGCTTTAATGCACTTTAGACATAACAGGATAGTAAATGTTTATTTAGCAAAAAGTGTTTTATTCAACGAGGTTTGATCTACGGTGGTTTTTGTCCGCGTCTCGGTTATCCATAGCTTGTATCTGTAGTGTCCATAAAGCCGGTACCGCTCTGCTCCACCGCAGCACCACTAATCGCTGTCGACATCACTCACCGTTGCGCTCCCAATTAATCTATTTTTCGCTTCATTGTCTCTTTATTATCGGTGATTTCTTGTCGTTCGTGTGTCGTTTTAACGGTGTTATACAAGTCTCGCGACGATGTCTAAACAAGGTCTTACAGTTCGATAGACGTAATTCAATTTTGCCGTATCGCTGTAACAGCTATGATCGATACCATAACGTCGTCTGGCTCTAATGGCCCGTTTGAAAATGGCAAAGTATATGTCGGTTGTTAGTTTAGTGTTTCGTCTTTATCGTGGGTCGTGTTATGCTTTTTGTTGTGGCCTCCGCGGCCGTGTTATTTATTTTTGTTGTGATGCCATCTTCTCTTTAACAAACGAAAGTTTCTCGCAACGCAGGCTCCACAATACCGCGTACATATCGACTTACGTATTGTTAGAAAGTATTTTTAAGCTAATCGCTTGGCATTGCTTGCGATATTTATGTGTACGACTTTACGGCGGCCAGCATAATTGTGCTATTATCGGAAACGATTGCAATAAAATATTGTTTACGATTGAAGTGTCAGAAGCTTTCACTTTCTTTACACTCATAATATGTTAAATCATCCTCGTATTATACATTAAAATATTTTATCAATGCATAAACTCTTATAATCGTTATGTAACGTTTAATACACAGGAAAACCGAAATTATGTGAGAGCTTAATTTGCTAATACCATAATTACTTGCAAAATGCAAGTCGTTAAAAAATAAAATATTACTTTTTAGCAATATGACTCCGCACTTTCTCGATGAAGCATTAAAATGAATTTAATGTTACCAATAAATATACGAAGACATCAAATGCATATACTTCAAGTCGTCTTCGAAACACAAATAATATCTTCAGGACCGTGTCATGTTTAACAAACTTAAAGCCGCCTACGCAAATTGTCGTACAAGTTGACAACACTTGCAAAGGCCGAGCCTAACAACCGAACAAGTCTGAACATGGATTTATAGCTTCAATAGAATTCTATGTGATTATAGCATATAAGAAGATACAAGCTAGTGCGTTATTGAATCAAATCCTTGATTTATACCGAAGTCTGTGCTATCACGATCGGAGGCACGGTCATTAGCAAGTGTTTCCGGCAACATAATATCTGTTTGCTGGAAACGAGTTTAAATAAGCGCGTTATAGATCGCTCGTATCGGTAATCTCGCCAACGCGGCAATTTATTGGCACAGTGCATCCATTGTATTAGTTTGAAAAAAGGCTGGTTAAAAAGAGTACGCTGTACAAAGCACGATAATTTTAACACTCATTAATCTCAATGTCTCCAGAAATAAACAACGTAAACGGTCATCAAGAAACGGAAAATAAATGAAATTAAGAGACATGAGTTCTTAATAATCCACCATGTGTAATTTTAGTTCAGTGTTTCATTGTCGTCTGACTTAAATACAAATAAGTAGTAGGTAAATGATTCCTTAATTAAATTAAGTACGGAACAGGTATTATCAAGAAACCGGTAAGTATCTGATAGCAATATACCAACTACCCTTAAGCAGTCAAGGTATGCTAACGGTACAACTTACTGATACGTGGATATTGCGTAAAAGTCTATCTAAGATGCTGATTTCAATATAATTTAAATGTAAATTTAATCAACCGTTTAATTAAGACTTCCGACGTGAAATAAGTTTAAAAAATTGTTTTAAAGGTTAAAATAATGATTGTAATTGATAAACTATACTGTAACGTAGCTTTGGCTACTAGACATTTATTTTTCAATACTTATTATTCTGATATAATTTATGATACAGTATGAATTAATTCAATAGCGAAATCTTTTGATTTGATAGTTATCTCAAAGACTAATTTACACCCAATCCTGTTATTTAATTTGTATCGTAGCTGATCTGAAGCCATTTAATTTAAGCTCTACGATATTACATTATCAATAAACAACCCTCCACTGATCACAAAGATATCAGAAGCTGTAAACCCTTCCAACTAAATTCTATCGCGCCGCCTACTGTTCCCCGGAACATTAATTGATTTTATCAAACCCTATTCGATCCTTTACATCGGAAAGATTGTTATAAATTGCACCACGAGGCGAGTCCGCGAGCAGTGTAACATTATTATTCCTCATAACAGTTATGTGTTCTAACATCACCTGATAATCGTATTTTGCCCTGCAGTCATCAACTGGAATGAAAATGGTGGCAAGTGTGTTAACGTTCATTTCATACATTTACTTACCGAGATAATTATGTGTCTTGAACATCCAATTTATTTGAGATGCGTCGTCAATCCGTGTAGCAAAAAGATTATAGAAACCATCAGCAAATAGTCATGTAATATTAGTACGTAATTTACTTTGTAGAGTTAAGCCGGTGTATTTTGTTAATTTAAACGTAATTGCGTATTAAAGATGTAATTCTAACAACGTTACATAAGAACATAGTAAACACATAACGTAAATAATGTTTCTACTTTGATTAAAATTCTAGGTATTCGTATTGCCTTTAATTTATTCATCCATTCCTCAGAGCTTGATTTAAAATCTTGAAAATAAAAAAACCTAATTCTACTTAACTAAAATCGGAATGTAAAACAAAGAATTCAAAATATAAACTAATCTTCTGTTGTCAGATATTGTGGCATTAAATCCCTGCGACCTTTTACTATTTTATGGTTTCTAAACGCAGTTCAATGTTTATGTGTTTATGATATCGCCATCTTCCTGCTAATGGCATACAATTAAGTGTTTGATGGCCCTAGTCTGCGCACGCAGCACCCCATATCATTTGAGTGATGTTCTGGCGAACCTTTATAGTTTTCAGATAGCCTTTCAAATTGCGCTCTAAAAGGCTTTTCCACGTTCAAGGAATTGCCTATTATTATGAATACAATGTTGTATTTTCTAACATTGCTTAGAACAGAATAAAATAAAAACAAACGGCCTCATTCATAGATTGTTATAAAACCTATATTAGTTATTGAATATTTGGTTTTGTTCACTCTAACTGAATTCAGGGACAAAACAACTAAAATATTTTGAAGCATTTCTTTAAATAAGGTCTTACATATTAGTACAAATTGATTGATTGAATTTCAAATAACTAAGTTATATGCACCAGCGAAGTCTAATAAAAACTATGATTTGCAGTATTTTGCCGGTTTTTGTTTGCGATGCAGTAAAATCCTTTAGATATACAAATTATCTAATAATTGAGCTGTTCATTTTATCATCAAGTTTCACATTTGCGATATTATACTCATGATAGATATGCTCCATATTACATTACTAACAAAAAGTTGATAAGCGTGAAGCCGAAGCTCTCTCGAGTTTATATACGTATATCCAGCATTAGCTTTGATGCGAATACAAACACATCACAAAGCGTTGAATGGAAAAATATGCAATACAAGAATCGTTTATGATATTAAAGTGTCTTCGTGTAATAGCTTCATAGAATGGAATACATTTCCCGACATTAGCTCCGGTTGAAATAATAGATGAACGCATGTGCAGAGAGTACACTTTTAGTAACACGAGCTGTGAGCGATCTTTATTATAATTGACATATACAAAATTCTTGTTATTTGCATTCGTTGGTTCCTATTTTGTTAAGATTCGTGTAATTTCACCGACGTATAATAAATCCTATCGTGTGGCTATCATTACCGTGATTTATTGTTCGGTCGTTTTTTAGTCCACGACCGCGAATCTTCCTTACAATTTCTTGCCGGCTCGTGTTTCAGCCCGGGCGGGTCTAGGAAATTGCCGTTTCGCCGACAATGATTGCGGCTACCTAATGCGGTGCGGCCTGTTGGAATAACACGATAGTAGCTTCCGCGTCGCTAAGAGAAATGTTTATTTTCAAAAACTATACAAATTGTGTTGTTCTATGGCCGTGATTAACGAATTACCCGAGCTTGCCGTCTCTTTTTGCATCGTCTTCCGTCCAGTGCCGTGTATCCTTTAATTTACTTCGAGTACCATTAGCTGTGTGTTGTTTATCTTTTAAATCTCGGATAGCTACAACGTAATAGCGTGTAGCTTAAGTAGTGTTATCTCAATGTTCGCTATTTTTATTGTTAGACGACATGCACGGCACATGCAATAAATAAAACGCGACAGTATTTTATTTCAGTGGGAACAACGTGTATTCTAGATTGATGTCAGGTTTTTGCTCATTGCGTGCTTGAACGCTCCATGTCGAGAGACGCGAGATGTGTAGAGACCTGATAATAGTTTGTTCAACGGCGTATTTTATGTAGTGCAAAATAATATGTCGCGATCTTTATAAGACTCGAAGTATTGAAATGTATTAAACGGAGTCTTGTTTGGATCGAAAGTAGATGCTATGAAAAGGGAAACGTTTGCTTTCCATTCTGTCCCTTTGCCTCGAATGCAGCACGTAGTGAAAACGCGCAGTGCCTGCTACTAGTTTTGTCATTGAACGCAGGCTGTTGAGTTTGCTTAACCCACTTACCCAAACGTTTCCGTGACGCATCGGAATTTGTACTACATTTGAATAATCGGCTGCACTGTCTCCTTTAACAAGAACATCTCGAAAAACTTGTCGACGCCAAGCTGCGATCTCGATATAAAAAACTCACTCGAAGACACGACCGCTAGTGTAATTTGGTTAATTTTTTTAACCAAATTAGTTTTGGATGTACAATGGGTGATGTTTTGTATTTCTAAACGAATGATGCACGTAAGGGTTGGCTAATAGATTTTATCCTTATGATGTTTTTGATTTCAATTTGCTAATGTAATTGTGATGCGGTGGCAATCTCGTCGATAGTATCAGTATGTTCGTGAATAGAATTAAAATAACTCGCATTACATTTTATACATTTGATTTACAGCTCTCATTAATTGTTTATTAGCAGATCTTTTAAGTAACAAATCAAATTAATAGTAACAAATGTCAATGTATTTAATATAGACAGATAAAAGCTATTAATTTAGGCTCGCCAGTCGAGTGATTTATATCTGTGAATTTTATTTGCATTCATGACGTGACAACATCGCTCGTGCCGAAACTGAAAGTGCGCTGACAGGTGCACGTACACGGGCATAGGCATCGGTCATATCTGTTGTTTTTATTTTTATTTATTTAAACTTTTTATGTGGAGCAATTTGTATAGCAATTGACGGCTTGTTTGTTAAAATGTCGAAGTAATTATAGCTATGTGGGGTAAGTATTAGTTTCTTTTTTGTATTAGGCAAATTAAGGAGACACACAGCAAAAAATTTTAACACTATTTGCAACATTGTTATAATCAACCTCATTTTTCGTCCGATAAATATTTAAAAGCTCATGTTTTAATTAATTACTAAAGATGGTGAACGCTTAGGTATTTTTACAAGGTCTAAAATTTGAGACAATCAATAATATTCGACTATCAAAAGCGACTTACGATCGAAAAACGTCGACATGTCATCAGACATAAGTGTCGAATCACTCCAGTAAATGGACAATGACTGTGTTCAAAATTTAAGAAAAAAATAGAAAGCCTACGGAGAAAGGGCCACACAACGGCTTAAATCCGTTTTGAGTAATAACAGTACGTCACAAATGATAATCTGAATCTAGCTATTCACACGATTTCACTTGTAATTTTAAATGTAAATTATAGATTACTATCAAGACATTCGATTGGAAGTGTATTAGTTATTTACCGTTTAGATGTTTTACATTTAATGCCTGTTGCTCTATTTACTAAGGTTATTTGTAGGGCCGTTGGGTCATCTAGCTAATAGCCAATTGTATTATAATTAGAACAAGATCGGAGAGTTCAAACGATGTTTTGATCTTATTATCCATAAACAAAGCCGCGCAATCATTGTCATTTGAATACGGATCGAAGTAGTAAACGCGAAGAAAATCCTGTACTTCTTATGTACTGTTAAAATCAATATATATTAAAATCGGTGTGTTCTTAATGCAGGTAAGATGTTCTTAAATCAAAATGTAGTAAATATTACCTAGAAATTGGCGAACATTGTCGATAGTCGAGCCAAAGCCAAACACATAAATCTTGCAATAATTTGTTGTAGGATAAAACTCCACGATCTGCCCACAATTTGTAGACTCGTCAATTGATATATTAGAAGCATATAAAACGTTATTTATACTACAATATTCCGAGAATATTCCTATCCAAAAGTTTAAAAGGAAATTTAGACTTCTAACACCAATAAGAACTTCCCAACCACTTGCTATCTATTCCCTTAAAATCTACTCTTAAATAAACACACACAATAATGCAAAGAAACGCCACACATCCACGTATCATGATAAAATGTATATTCATACAAGTAGTTACAGCAGCATCACCATTATCCCATTCAACCGGAGTCATTTTGAATAATAACCTCATTGTGAGTTTAGTGAGCGCTCGCGGCGTATCAGGGCGGCGTCTAAGATCACATAAAATCCGAGAGCTATTTCAATTTCACACACCATTCATTAATCAAAGGCGATTGTCCATTGAGTTTGTTGGTTCTAGCACGGCGCACGCGCCTCTTTGTCACTCTTCGGCAATGCGTCCGATGCACCTGATAAATTGCTTTATAATCCATAGCTAATTGACCGCTTGCCATAATTTAAACAACTTTACGACCAGTTTATAAGACGAAACATTAATTAGTAGACAGCTTTCTGCTATTAACGTCGGAACATCTGCCGAAGTGTTTTAACGTTTCAATAAATCTTGAAAATATTTTAACGTTTCAAGCCGTCAAATAAATATATAATCGTGTGCAATAAAAATTGCTGGAACGATTTCATTTATTTAACACGCGATGTTTAACGCTAATACAATTAAAACAAAGCTCTTGCCATAAACTTTCTTTCGTTTAAATGCATTTAAAGACTTTTTTCATTAGAAAGTGGATTTAAGTAACGTTCACCATAACCTGTGGCACGCAAATATTCCGCTTCCGGGTTTTTAAACACTATTAATATTGATACGCCTTTTTGCGATGTAATTGGGCGTAATAACATTCATTATCTCACCTCGGATCGCGTCGACCAATTTAGTACTTATTGTCGGATAAAAGTGAAATTACACATCGGCTAAATAGTTGCGTGTGCTGTAATTGCCTTTGTTGGATAATTTGCGGTAATGCAATATTGAAGTGGTAAGAGATATTGAGCAATGTAAATAGACTCTTCAAGCTCAAGTGCCGATAATACCACATCCGTAGAACGATTGAGAAATATATAATTTTCTAAATATCTAGATTCGATTCGAACCGGATTGTGATCCCAAGACGCTGTTATTTATTGCTGAAAATCAGTATTGATGACGACATTTTCTATCGTTTGAACTTTACCGAAGGTTATATCCTCACGATCTAATGAATGCGGAATACAATTAACTTTTTACGCGTAAGAATTGATTGCTCATTGTGAGTTGAGTTATTAGCATCAAGGGAACATGTGGGAACGCATCAGGAGTACTCAAGATCTCGCGCACTGAACCCTTGCACCCGTTTTTCTACCTTATAGTCTTGTGTGACTACTTTTTCTAGTTATTTATTAATTTTACTATGACAGGGTGCTTTTGCACTGCGTAAACACTACATGTATCCCGTCTACATAAGCTATTACACCGCGTAATTTTTAACGGCAATTAAATGTTCATCAAGGGAATATTAATGCGCTTTAAACATCTAACAGTGCTTGCAAAGATCTCAGCGATCGTTAAGCTACATTAGACGATAACCTTTAATACCCTTCGGAAGCAAAACGTGGTTTGATATCCATATATCAGATCACAATCAAAGAGAAAGGCTCCCGATATGTTGTTAAACGATTATGTTTAAGCAGTCACATTTTCATACAATGTTGCTTGTAAATCATTTAGATATGCTTCAAGCCGGCAACCAGTAAAGATCGATATCTAGAAATATTTAAGATCAGCGATAGCTATAAAGTTTTGACGGATGCTTGTTATAGAATCGATATCGGAAATTCCTGCCCCTTAACCTTAACTGTTGTATTTTGCGCAAACAATGAACTCAGTTCATAAATCACGACCAGTACGAAAAAATTACTGCTAACTTGTATTCTAATGTCTACTAAGCAGTGAGTTGCCAATTGAGATTTATTATATTGTAGCATTATGACTATTAAAAAAATATTTACACCATCATAATCGGATTGATGTTATGAATCGCATCTTACATTTCTTGTAATGCAAAACACTTTCTATTGAACAAATATAGTAATGTTTTTACACATTTCATAAAAGTGATGTCTCACTGTTGCATGATATACAGATCTTAGGCTCGTTTAACCAATCATTTATTCGGTTATTGTACAAAAACTACTCTGGTGTACTAAGCACTCTTTCCAATTTGCCGCTGTGTTAGCGTCGGCTTATTTATTAGTGGTTATCATTAGGTTACCGTTGTGCAATTCGGATTTCAATTGGCATTATTGACAATCGAATCACTTTTACTCGCAGCTTTTTGCTCCGTCAATGATACATTCATTGGAACGGCGCTACGGAATTTGTTAACAAACGCATGGGCATTGTTGAGTTTCATTATAATCAATAGTATAATCGAGGCATTTACTTACATTCTCCTCTTTTGTAGTAACATCTATATAAATCAAAATCTTTAAAGAACGCGTCTGCGTCATTATTGTTCGCAATCTTCTTTAGACAATGTGGTTTAGCGGTGCGGTAAACACCTTTTTGTAAACTTTCTTCGTTTATTTAGAATTATTGTCGCGTTTTGAATCTTAAGTTTCTTTTTGCCGATTACTCGCTGTCAGTGAGCACGTAAAAGAAACTGGCAACAACAGTGAGCGAAGGCGGGACTATCGACGTCGGCGATCTCCACCGCGCAACTTTTCATCGAGGGCTACCTCTCAATTAAGTAATGATGTATCATGAACGTATATTAAAAGACGTATATTTATATTTGTTCAAGCTACCGATTAATGGGTAGCTCCTGGATTTAAAACCATCGCACGCAAGAAATGTATTAGTTTCGGAAGTTACTGTAGATATGATTGAATGCAGTTTTTACAAGTAATTAACCATAATTTATCTTACAGAAAATATACTATTTGTAATATGTACCAGTAGAAAAGATATTAAAACCTGCACTACGGCTTTTGTAAAATGCTTTCCCGGAGTTATTACAATTACCCCTTTCATCTTGTGGTCTGTAGCTTTCAATTTTGATTCGCTGCAATCTCTGCTGCTAAAACTGGGATCACTTCTAATCTAATAATAGTTGGCAATTTTCCACGTGCCTGTGCATCATATTCGCAGGTTAATCGTGGGCTTATTACCATCGTATCATGTTGGTTTGAGCTGAATGTGTGCCACTGGGACACCACCTCACACCCGCTGCGCTTTCTTGCAGTTGTCTTATCCACTAACTATGTATGTATTCATTTTCCTAAGCAAATTACCAATCCGACTGCATTGCATACGATGCTTTTCAATGTGTATGTTTTAATCAAGCCTTGCTACCTTGTCCTGTTTCATTACAAACTTTCGTTTATGTACTTTCTCGGCGACAAATGTCTTTATCAACATTTTACTTCGCGCTATTCCATTGCTGTTGATAATCACAAAACTGATTTACTTACGATTTATGTTGGTCCAGTAATCTAGATCGCTATGAATTATTGCATTTCTCACAATCGTATAAATAGTCGAAAATCTTTGGCCGAATCCAATTAAATGTTTCCGCTCCCATATATATATTTGAATCAGATGCTAAAACAATGGTTTGCTTGTAATTTTCCATTCTTCCACACGCAGTAAATTGTTCTCAAAAAGAGGGCGTGATCAGAACGTTTATCAAAAATAACGTTAAACCGGTAACCCACAAAGATTTGGCCAACATAAAATTTGTCAATGGCGAAAACCAATTTAGTAACGCACGCTTTTGATACAATATTTTGCTCAATTATTGTCACGTACATCCAATACAAGACGCCAATTTATTTCAGCAATCTAGTCTGCTATTGGGTAACTTGTTATTGAAATTATTTAATTGTTTTTTATGATTGCATCATCGTTTATTTTATATGTACCTATCGGATAAATCTTTTTTATTAATATTATAAAACCAAAGATTAAACTTTTAACATATAATCGGAATAATTCCAAGTTTGGATGAGCAAGTAATTTTACTACAAATCGTTGTTAAAAACTATCACGGTTCACTAAACGTAGACGTTATATCGGAAGCACCTGTTAATACATCTAGGTCAGTTTTTGTCTCTCGTTTTCACTATTCAAACAAACGTCGCTTTACGTTATTTTACTTGTCGACGCCAAATGTAAATCTTCTTGTTTAATTGTCTGAGAAGCGAAAATGTCGCGGCGTTCCACTAAATATTTTGGAGCGTTCGTACATTTGTCATGTGTTAATTTAAATTTAAGCGTTGTAAACCTTTAACTTTATTAGCCTTGTAAATTTTTATCATAATTAAGTAAAAGAAAGTGTTTACGTTATGAACGTGTGTTTTTGCAATCGTGTTAATTTCCTTTCTTTTTTTACGAGTAAACAATGAGTGATTGTAACAGTAACAAATTTCGCACATCACACTGCCATTTCTTCTTACGTTTTCAGTGTTGCGTGGTTTAGTTGGGCGTGACGCGCCGTTTTGTCGGCTGCTCTTGCCGATACGGTCTACATGCGTTCCGACATCCGTCGTCTAACCTCTGGTTTCGGCTTCAACCGCGCTTATATAGGGAAAGCTATCAATTACTTCAATGTAATGTACACCCAATTTCACTTATTAAATTGAGCAAATGTAATAAATTTTATATCATTCTGTGCGTGGACATGAACTTAATCCTCAACATACCTACTTTCAATGTCAGGCGCAGTTTTACATTGACCGGCTTTATTCTCGCTTTTAAAAGAGACATTATGTGTTGACATAAAAAATGCTGAATGATAAACCATTGGCTTAAAAAATTACTTACATAAAATCAAACTTATATTCTCTTTCCCTGTTTTTGATAAAACAATTATTTGTTTGTTCCCATTGTAGAAAATTCAATCAAGTGGCTTTAGCTTTATGAAAATGCAAATTTACTTTGTTATAATTACAAAATAGATTACCTACTAAACATAAGCTATTGTTTACAAATTTTAAATTAGGTCTAATTCACCTTTATTATTAAATTTCACACGAGTTACTAAATATTCAACACGCGTGTTTACTAAATATCGTATGGCTGGGCGCATCATTGTTAATAATTATTCAAATGTTACAAATACTCCTCCGTCGTAATTGTCTTCATATCTTGTTCAGCGAACATTATTGCATCATACATTAAAGAAGCAATTTTGTATCGTAATTGTATTTGTGCCGCTCATATTGTTGCCGGCAACAAAGATATTACTGTTTTCATTGGTTCATCATTTTCTTACGGTACCGTTAGATTTTAAACATTGTTTTTTTGAATATTTTTTTTGCATATAACATAGCGTCAATTGTGCCGTCAGTTACCGAGGTGGGACAAAAAGTGGATCATTTCATAATTTTCCACGGCTCTTGTGAAGGGTGTCGCGGCCGTCCTTATTTTCAAATTATACCGGCTTAAACTGTTATTGCGTTTCATTTTCTTTTGTATAACAATAGTTACGTCGACGAATTAAGCGGTACTCGGAACGGTATTACGGCTGGAGATGCAATTGAAACATTTTGTCAAAGTAGCATCCGCGGACACGACCACAGCCCGGTTACGAAGTGAAATGCAAGGTCGGAAAACGCTGTGTTATTGTGTTGATAACCTTTTTGTCATGCATCCCACAGAGCGTATTGTTATGATCAACTGAACTGCTCCATTGAGACAGATATACCGTGCGATACTCCACTCGGAAACTACTCGCTTTTTTGTCTTCCGTGATGGTTGACGATCGAAAGCCCCACTTTGACGCAAAAATGTTTGCTATCGCAACAATTAACTGCATACCTATGCGTCAATATGTGATGATTAGATTCAGATTATTTTCATCGTCATTAAGCGCGATAAATTCATCACACATCGGCGCCTTCTCTTTGGAGATAATGCGGATGGTGAATAGTTTGCATAACTGCCTGATGTTTCTGCAAATGTGATCGTTTTGATTAAGTCTGAATCTGGTTTTCATATATTAAGTATAACTATGACTTCATGGTACATGCGGTCCTATCTCGAATGCGAAGTGGCTGCGGTTTGCTTTAAATCCGAAGTGGAAATGAGCACGCAGTTAGCGTTTGTATTCTCCTGGCTTTAACCACAAATCGTCGAGGGGAAGACTCGAGCTCTTTACAGTGACGCTTTGTAATAGCTCTCAAGAGTTTCCGCCGCGGATGGATGGCGTCCTCACCTGTCGCGTGCCGTTACTGCGTCGCGAATAATTTTATCTTCAGTTATAAACTGCATTTGATTCGCGCTCATACGATCGTGTGTTATGACATGTTAAGTGGGACAGTAATGAGTTGTATTTGCTTCTGTCGGTTATTTTTACATAAAATTAGTTTATAATGGAGTAAAGTTTTGAAAATTTGTTGAATGTGAATAATTAGCTACAACAAGTGCGTTTTCAATTCTGTTTCAGTATCCTACATTTATTTGGGATCATGTTGATATAATGTTTTATGGATGCATGCTGTAAAATATGTGCCATTATAGTACAAATTCTACTCTTCAAATGTGTGTTTATAAAAATGCTAATAACAGGCATTTTCTTAAATCAAAACGCAAACATACTATACACTGCAGAAATGCATGATTATGTTCGCGGCTTTTTAATGAATGTTATCCAGTGCTGTAAGCAACAATTTGCATCCAATTACAAATTTAACACACGATTAAACACGAAACATCTAATCATTCCACTTAATCGATGCTGTCGCCTCGTATGGGTTTCCGTGTGTCCAGCGCGGGCCCACCGTAAACAAGTTGGCAGGTACCAGTGTCAGTGTCGTGATATGTTCCTTATTTAATCCCTGCAATATAGGGATGCCACCATTTACCCTTATAACTTAGAACGAATTCACAAATCTTACATTTCTATGAAAAGTGTAATCACTGAGCTTTTTGGCAATAGTGCTGAGATTTTTGCCTATATGTCCATATTTCGTCGAAAAGAATTCTGTTACTTAACGGCCACGTTTGAAGCGCCGTGTGCCCTGCCGGCTGCCATTTAAACTTGTTAATAATATGTGCTTAAGAATATGGAAACCTAGTAAAGGTCACAAGCAGCCGCTGGATGCAAACAATTTCTAACAAGGCAAAGTAGAAATGCTGAGGGGAAGACTATTCTCTAACCGTATACGACTGTACATTTAACTGAATAAGTGGGAGTGCCAGCCCTATTCTCCGTACAGTTTGACGTAGATTGCCCGCCCATGATGCAGCTCTTGAATTTTCAAGTCATCGACGTGGATTACATGATGCTAGGTCGCTTGGGCGTCTTCAGTTGGCTATGAATTTTAATGAGAGGTATGCCGACACGTTGAAATCCGACAAGGAGAAAATTTAAACCGTAGTAAATAGTTAAAGAAGTTGTAATGTAGATGATTTTTCGCTTTACGTGATAGCGGGTTGGGAAAATCTGAAGTGGCTAAGTTTTATTTGAATTTTTATTGGAATTGTATAAAAATTACATATAATTACCGCGAACTATAGTTGACTCACTGCTCTACATAGTCTGCTCCCAAACGCATTTGCCCGTAACCTTGTACGCTGCATTTTGATTTTCTCTGCTTATCTAATTTGAATATTTATTTATCATCACTATTTCTGATTGGATAAAATCATATAATCATCATCCAATGGTTGTCTTAGTGATAAGAGCGCCACTTGTACTTTGTTATTTTGTCAACTCCATATACCGTTGTTTTTTTGTATAATAAAGAATAAATAAATAAATAAATAAATAAATAATCATATGTGAGTATCATAATTTATGCACGTGCTATTTTCTCTAATGATTACCGTTTAAGTCCATAAATAATTATAATCACTGCAATAAAACTGTACGCTTAATACCGCTGGATAAATTAAATGATAAAGCTCGACCACAGTCATAAGAACTAGTTAATACTGTTTACGTGAGACGTAGTCTTAATGACACACGTATCGAAACAAGAAAATTACCGTTCGTTCATGTAATTTGTACAAAACCACATTTACTCATATATGTATATTAAATCAATTTGCTAGCAAAAAAATAGGCACGCCCCGCTGATTTGTATTGGGACTAAACACACCAACAATAAAAAAAGGTTTTAAAAATCGATGATATTCAATAAAAGACAATTTTTTTCTGAACATTATTATGTAACACTTATGAAAATTAATTTATCCCTGATTTATACTGATCGTATGATTTATTTTGCTCGCAACAGCATATTGTTTGATCATTCCATATCGGAGGTCGGCATGAAAAGTCACAAGTCTCGATGATCGGCCTGTATAATTTCACATTGCCGCGTGAACCGCGAATAACGGATTCTCTTGGATTACTATAACCCAATGACATAGATACAGCAGATACTTCCACCAAATTGATTCCTTGTAAAATCTGACTCGCCCTTATAAATGCCACTTGAACTTTGTGAGAGTTCAAATCTTACGAGGTGAAGTTATAGCTTTTGAGCGATTTACGTAACATTTATCGTGACTTGGGTCTATATAAAATTAACAGTAAGTTTTTATGATCGTAAAGATTTTATGCTCTATGCTTAACACTCTGTACCGCTTGAAATTTCACACCTTACAGCGCATTCGATAAATATTCGCTTGTTACTGGACAATTAGGATGATCGTGCTGTGGAAGTTACATACTAACAGGAACTTAATCCTTAGCTTTATGCTTGAATATATCATGATATAACTTGTAGTATAAACTATAGTATCTTTATTAGGAACTATAAAATGTATCTTCTATTAATGTATTTGCATATCTCCTAGATTCCGCTTCATTTCTTGTCAGATCCTGTTTAATTATGCATTAACATCATTTTAATCTTTACTACATAATTGAAATGAAGTTGATGCTTTAAGTAAAAATAACTACACATATTTTATATGACAAATTTCACTTCTTGAATCTTTTATTTACTTGGTTGAGTTGACAAATGTTTAAATATTTGTCAGAAAACCTGTTAAGAATCATTCCAGTAGTACTTTGGGATATCTCTTCTAGGTTATATTTGATTATTTGCTGTATTAACAAATAGGTCACATAGATTCGAACTGCATTCCTACATCATACCTTCTTGCTATTTATTTAATTTAAAACGCACTACATACGAAAGCCGCCAACCAGTCGGGACATGTCGACAACTTTTTGTTGCTGGTCTAGTCAGCGGCGTCACTCATTGCAAGTCGGAAATCTTTGCTGGCAACTTGTCGATGGCTTGACATTACATGAACATTTATGACGATGTTGAGTGTTTACCAATAGCCCACCACGCGCTAAAACGGTGAAGGAAAACATCGTGAGGAAACCTGCATACCATTGCGAATTATTGAATGCGATTTATAAGAATTCTTATGGTATGTAAAGTCCGCCAACACGCATTAGGCTAACGTGGTGGACTATATGGCCTAACCACTCTAAATCATACTACGAGTAATTACTTTTTCTTCTTTCGACTAGCTGAATTGACGTCAAATTTAACCTATATGAGCTCTGCAAAATCACCTACCCCACTTACACAGACGAGTGTAAACTTGCTAAATCTTGCACCGATTACAGGACCGTTGTTATGCTCACACATGCTACATGTACCAATATGGTGTATATTCGTGACTATCGCATTAGCGTGGTTTGTGACCCGTGGCTATTCTCACGCCACTGACTCTGTTTCTGGGTTGGCGTGTCGATGTGTGTGTGCTGTCTTGAGCTATCTAGGCTCTGTCGCTTTATGTAGATTTAATGTACTCAACAATGAATTTAGATGGATGGGAATGAAATTATTCAATGAGAACAAATGGATTTGTGACAGAGAACTGATTATTGTAATGAATGGATCCACGCGTAAATAGTCTGATTATTAATTAGATACAAAAAAAGTTTAATAAAATTGAAAAATTATTAAAAACTCGTTTCCACGTATCATCTAAATTACTCCAGAGATTTCATTGTAATATTTACTAGTAGTAGGTCTCTCATGCGTGAGAGGCCGCCTGGGTACCACCGCAATGTCTATTTCTCCCGCTAAGCAGTAGTATGGATGCACTGTGTCTGTGTACCGGTTTGAAGGAAATTATAGCCAGAAGAGTGGCTGGAAATATTGAGACTTAATATGGTTGTCAGAAGTCATGGTGACTTCTGAGACAACTGCTGTTTGGTTTTGTTACTATCCATCACCGGTCATATCGCTTACCATCGAGCGATTGGCAAGCTCGTATCGTATCTTACACATTGCTATAAAAAAATCTTCAAACTTATAGTATATTCGGATTACTTAGCTTCTAAATACACAAGACATATTACTTGCAAATAAATCTAAGGAATAACTATACAAAATACAAATGTGAAACTCAACCCATAGGCACGAATAGTTCACACCCACCGTTTTGTCTAACAAACAGACGTTTGACTGTCCTTTATTCCACGAGATCTATTGATGTAGGGATTTTACTATGTCTGTATAAGAATGCCTGTAGAAACTTAGTAGAAAGCCTGCTTTGTGCATGTTGCCGAGTTGAAGTTAGTCATTTAATATGCAGATCTAGAAATTATGTATGGATACTGTGATGCATGATTTAACTTATAGATATGGTGGTTGTATTTTATGCTTGTTTGATTAATTACCATATATTCAATTGATAAAAAATCTGTCATATACTTTTTTTATCATTAATGAACAAAAGTGCAAATGCGTCTTCTGATAGTAACTATTCACCGTGGCCCCTGTCCACCCACAACACAAGATAAATCGGTACGCGTTGCCTTTTAGGAACATAAGCTCTATTCTTAAATGTCCTTAGGTGATATCAGTCTAGAAATATCGTGAGAAAAAGCTGACTCCACAAATATGTTCGTTCTGGAGCATATGTGAACGAATATGGACTGATGATGTTTTTGACGCTACACTGTCAAAAGAAAAGCACAAAATGGATGAATCGAAGTGTCATGGAGTACAAGCGATGACAAATGATTAATTAAAGCAGGTCAGTAGTGGGACCTCGGTGCTCCAAAAACCCGACTTTACCCACAAAATTGAACTTAATAGAGACACTAAATTAAACGGTACTATTATCGGATTAATATAAAAAATGGACGGTCACTTATTCGTGTCGTTTTCGGGTAATTACGTCTGTTGTGTACATTTTTTGTGTTGTTTCAATTAAAGCGACGCGTTTCCGCATCGCTGGTCGGTCGTGTCGGAATTATTTTGTCGGCACCGAAGCCCTTTTCACGGCCCTGAGGCCCTATACAATATGAGCCCAAATTACCCATCGGTGGCTCAACGGTGTCTATTGTGCGACTTGGAATTTGTGACTAACGGGAGATTCTTACATTCTAGCCGAGTAAAACCTTTCTACCGGGGAAATATATGTAACATATCTGGGTCAGATATTTAATATATTATTGGTGAAAATGTAATATGTGATTGTAAAATATCTTCGAATCAAGAAAACGCTTTTGTACATACATATGTACCTATCATAGGTTAAGTCAATTTAACGAAAATGTACCTTACTTTCCACTGAGTAATTGTTAACATTAACCACTTGAAATGCGGAAACATTAAAAATAATTGTCGCTAATGTGTGCTTCATGAAAACTTTAACTGTCACTAAGAAACCATTACACTGTCACTGTTTGTCAAAATAAATAGACTTCCAACCGTAACCATATGCATTCCATTTCAAGATTAAGTCATTGACTTTATTTTTAATTTCCAAAAAAGATATATAAAGAATTGAAGTACCTCCTCCTATCCCAGATTATGAGCAATAAGCCAACTTACCAAAACATACTAGGTGGTAGGTCTCTCATATGTGAGAGGCCGCCTGAGTGGGTACCATTGTAATGTCTATTTCTCCCGCCACACATCAGTGTGGATGCACTGTTGTGTTTTGGTTTGAAGGATATTGTAGCCAGAGTAACTACTGGACATATTGAGACTTAACATCTTATGTCTCAGGATTCTTTGGTCCTGCTACTGTTCAAGAGCGGTCGCATCGCTTACCATCAGGCGAACGGCCTGCTCATGTCACCATGCAGTGAAACAAAAAATAAAAAATAAATAAAAAGTACAGGACACACGAAAATAGAAAGAAAAGAAAACATGTTTATTTGGGACGGAAAAAAACATGCAACGTAACACACAGGATTATAATAAAAAGTAATAGCGCTTCTTACCGGTAATAAGTAGGTGACCGTCTCAGTATTTTTACTGTGTTATGGCGCAAACAATTACTCGGCACTAATTTTCAGCTACAATTATTGTCATTAGTCGCAATGTTCTAGTAGCACACACACGTTTTTTAATTATATTACGACCACGACAGGTATTTCACTATATTGAACTTTGCAGTAGTCAAATCTCGGTAGACTTCAGAATGGAAAGTCATCCCACTTTCGGCTCGGGACGAATATAAACTACCAGCCTTATTCATAGACACTAGACAGTTTTAAAACATGTTTTAGTTATCGAATATTTTATCCCTTTTGAACGACTTTAAATTCAGTTTTAGCAAAGAAGACAAAAAAATGCACAACTAAGGCTTAAAACTGTCTATTAATAAATCCGTATAGCACCAATACCTCTGCTGACCGCTTTCGAAGATACAGACATGGATTTATGAATGTATGTAGGTACGTATAAGAATCAATAATAACAGAATATGTTACCAAGTGAAACTTTTCCCTTCAAGAGCGCTCTCAAAACCGTCAACAATTAACGACTCATGGTCATTACCAGGCGTCGTGTTATATCTTTATTGACAGCTCGAATGCGGCATGGAGGCCCCGTGAAAGCCGCATTGTGCTTGCCCACTCACAATGCTACCGGCCGATGCCTAATAACCCATCTACGACGTTTTACATCTAGCAACTCATTTAGGTAAATGAAGAGTTTGACGATGCACCCATCTCCCTTATTGTTACATTCACAATAGAATCTAAGGTTATCAGACCGATGAGAGCGTTCGCTTTCACCGATTACGGCGCCTTGTGTTTGTAGATCGATTGTTGCGTAATTATTGGTGTCCTTTGGTGACCGTGGATTGGACGGCCTTCAACTTTCCCCGTAATGTGTAGTAAAACTGGGGTATTACTGTACACTTGATGAATTTAAATGTTCTTTTTCATTTGCCTTGTCTTATGTGTGCTTGGTTTGACATCCTGTTCAAGATCTAAAAGTGACTCTAAAACGTGACTGGTTTGATAATTGGGTTATTTTCTTAAAGACTGTATAGTTCAGAATTAAGAGTAATAATTATACATAGTTGTGATTCAAAGACTGTGTTTCTTACTCTATTCGTCATATTGGAAGAATAAAGAATTTGCAAAGAAAAAACTAGTGTGTGATTTTAATGATGCACGTAAGACCGAACGCGCAACACTTCCCGGTTCCAACATTGTTGCCGGCTTATTGTCTCCATTCGGTTTTGTGAAATGAAATGGATACTTTGAAAATTACACGAGCAGATTCATATAATTTTGTGCAATTTTCCGTGCTATTAAATTGCCGTAATGCCACGTGTCTATCAATGTTTCTAACGACATTCTAGTAGTGATAGTGTGGCTTTTGAGG
Organism: Hyles euphorbiae; assembly: GCA_023078785.2. Taxonomy (NCBI): domain Eukaryota; kingdom Metazoa; phylum Arthropoda; class Insecta; order Lepidoptera; family Sphingidae; genus Hyles; species Hyles euphorbiae. The sequence continues at coordinate 7,652,878 of CM041049.1, forward strand.
CGTAATGTGCGCTTTCCTTGGTTTATTACGGTATAATTTTACTTATATAATTTTGATACGTGCACTTTTCAGACGAGTCTGATGTTTAACTTATATCATGTATTGAATAATATCAATACACAATCTAATTATAATTATTTAGTTAGGAAGACGTTATGGCCGGTTCAACAAGGAATAAAGTGGTAAAATATCCAAGAAAACTAATTTCAGGTGCCGACTTGACTGTTGGGATCCTATCTATCAAAGATGTTGCTGGGAGTTTCAGAACCCCTAAAACAACAAAATCGGCTTCTCGTCGTATCTAATATTTTCTTATTAAACTTATCAATTTGCTTAGTATTTATTTGTATCTAATACTTCCTAATATCGATACTCTCAGATTGCATTTGCGTTTGGCCTCATTACTATCAGAAAAGATCCTTTTAAGGGCTTCATTACTTTGAATTTGACAGTGAAATGTACACAAGAGTATAATTTTCATATACATTCGCCGACTGTGGCTTATTATAATTGAATGAAATGGAGGGCCGTGGGTTGAACTTGCAACCGAACGTGTATTGTACGTTACCGGAAAATAATTTCTTCGGAAATACTATTATTATTCCCGCGAGTATACCATAGATAACCCACATGAGGCATTGTGGTTGAGCTTTTAACTTGGAGGTAACTCATGAACTACCATGTTGTACATATAATATAACTTATTTATTTAATTTTGTTTCGCACTTTGGAGAAACAATTACAGTCGAAGAATTACATAATAACAATGTTCAAGAGGCGGCCTTATCGCGCTAAACAATTTCTTCCAGTCAACCTTTGGATGGTTATATAAATAGGAAAATGACAGGCCAGTCTACGGTGTATATGAAATAATAGTTAATTAAAATGAGTAATAAACATATAGTACTAAAGTTAGTTACAGTAACTAATGACCAATGTAAATATATTTTCCGCTACTATTATACACCGATACGTGCAGGGTAATGTACCAGTACACGTACGTCACCCCCTACAATATGCAAGACATTTAATTACAAAACAATTACACATATAACAACCCGTCAGAGTAAACATCATGCATCTGTGCACAACATTATTATACAAAGCGCTCGCGATGAGATGCAATTGGAAACATCCTATCGTCTGTATGTAAATTGTTACAAATTATTCCGCAACAATTTTCTACACGCATGCTTAAGCCAATAACGTGTGCTCAACGGACTTTCCTGTCCGTACGTTAATCCCGCTGATGGTGCGTATATTTTTATAGTAATATATCAGCTGGCATACTCGCGAAACGGTTTATGTCAGGCTCGTCGTAAAATATAAGCCAAATCAGTGTATAATGTGGGTGACAAATCATAACGCTTGGATCTCATTTAATACAAGATTAAAAACAGGTTTATACAAGAAATAAAATTATGATTCTATTATAATAAAATTATAATTCATTTTTCTATTTCAATATCCATCCAAAGGTTGCCTGGAAGAAATTATCTAGAGTGATAAGGCTTCCTCTTGTGCTATTAAAATTGTGTGGTTTCTATTTTGTGCAATAAACAATTAAATATTAAAAAAAATATTAAAAAAAAAAACAGGAATATAAATCGAAAGTATTTTAAACTTGTTTGCGAATTTCGGTAAAGTAACTGGCACCGTCCAAACAAAACGGTAAAGGTAAGATAAGGATTACGAGTGGAGGATGCAAGCAGATTTCTATGAAATCCTTTATTCCTTTCTAACCAGCCCAAGATCGTCACATGTGATATGAAACTGTCTTGTGCACAGCACGTTTTTCTGATCTTTTTACTATGATAAGTGACAATGTAGCTATTCTTTTGTTTAGACACTATGAGATTCGCACTACATTCAACTTTAGCCGTGGATGTCATAGGGCTTTGTATTATTTTCTCGGTAGGTTCCGTGAATCTGCGTCATTTGTTGAATCTAGATAGAATCCGTGCTAAAACTGGCGACTAAATGCATACATAAACTCACGCCTTTTTCCCAAATGGGATTAGCAGAGGTGCTAGTAACGGCTAGTACAACCACGTTTCGCCGTGTAGCTTCTATCCCACGATGTGATAGAGACTATCGAACTGGCGAATAATTAAATAATATTATACTACAGCCACACGAAAGACGGTGAAATATCACAAGTTTTCGGTCGGTTCAGAGTCGGTAATTCTTGGGAAATGCTCCAAAACCATTATCCCTGGTTATTGGTTGGCAATATGATATGACTTTATTTATTTAAGTTTTAAAATATGGCGTAATATTAGGATTTCTCCGTACAAAAAATATTTGTAAGCTGAATTAATATTCAACCGTGCGCACATCGAAACCGCATCCTCTTTCGCTGAGAGTAAATTGCATAATTAGTCATAAAAATCGTATTATTTGCATTATTTTATGTATCATCCGTATGTAGTATATTAATTCAATACCGTTTTTATTGACTTAAAATATGTTATTTACCATTTTTTACAGTCGAAAACGAATAGATATAATGACTTCTCACATTGCACTAAACGCGCTATTAGCTGCATTGTAGTCAAATGGTCGTGCCACAAAATAGGAAATTTAATCGAAAAACAAAATGGTAACGAAAATCTAACATTCCGAAATCCGGATCCCAAGGGATAAAGTACGTGAGAACCGACTAATCCACTTGTGTTAGGTAAACAAACGGTCATTTTGTAGTCCATCGCGGTTTGCGGCACGCGTCCATCGCAAGCGAATTTCGCACACGTGACCCGACTACCCATCATTCGCGTACAACCTTTGCATTCATTCCGCAAACCAACACACTGACACATAATCACTCCTGACCTAAGTGAAATTGTATACACTTAATGTAGGCAACTTTCGTGTAACAACCATTCCAACCGCAATACAAACAAGAGCGGCGGTCACGTTTCCGAGATCACTCGCAGCGGATCTACGCGTATCACACCGCGAAATGTGTTAATTCTAATTTGAGCCGAATGAAATTTGTCCGATTGTAAATTTTGTTTCGCATTCGATCCGCTGATACAACTGCCGGATGGATTCCCACGTTCTCTTACAATTAAAACGATTCCGAGTAATTGCAGTGCAGTTCGCTGGATGTTTCTCTTTTGCGGTAGAAATGTTACCATTTATTTCTGAAATGCAACTGTCTTGGTTGTAACTAGATTATTATTTAATTCATTTCACGGCAATTTGTAGATGATTCTAGTAACAAGAATGTTCATTAATTTCTCAATTAGGAGATAAGTATTTGAAAATAAATTGATTAACACAGATCGAATTAGTTCTGTCAAATAAGGCATCTTTTAGTAAAATGTAATTATTATATTTATGTCATTATAATTTTTTCGCAAATAAAGTGAAGGGAAAAAGTAAGTTAGTATCAAAGATGAAGCAGTTAGTAATGAAGTCTGTGGAAATGGTAATGCAATCGACATAACAGCGTCTGGTCATTGCGGGCTATCACCATACTTGACCACTTACAGTTAGCATCACCGAGCGGTTACCATTTAAGTGTCGTGTCTGCTATACGCTTTTTGCGGTTACAGATCTTGGATATTTATCGTCTATACGTGTCGTTAAATTGTCCAAATAAAAAATGCATTTACACTTTTACGAGCCGCGATTTTAATTTTTACCTATTTCTTTCTAAATTTCAATTTTCGTCATTTATGTTCTCAAGCACTTAGCTAATGCGGTCTTTATCCGTGTAATTGGACTTAAATTTACCGCAAACCAAAAATGTAGATCGAATTTAGTTTCTATTTCATTAACGGAACGTCGAATGCCTTCGAAGGTGATAGTTTAGTTGACAAAATAAAATGGTTAAAATCGTGATTAAACGTAGTTTATCCAACCGCTCGAACCGAATCGGATCGTACAAGGTGAAAGAAAAAAGTCCATACCGCTAGCTGACACAGTGGTTTATTGAACAGATGCCGTTCGATGAAGAGCGGAAGAACATCCATTTGCTTTAAGGATGACTTTATGCAAGACACGTAACGCGTTTCCTTTCTTCAAAAGGCGCCAACGCGAGAACTTGATGAGACTAGTTCTAATGTATCTAATGTATCCACCGCATTTATACATAGATTTACCACTTTGAACGCGTTTATCTGCGATGCGTATCTGCTCGTTGACAGTAAAAGCTGGTAATTATACGACGGCGAGAATTTTACCCTCAACATTATACGTGAAGTTTCTAATTAAATGATTAATGGGATCCAGAGAGTTAATTCATTTAATACTATCGTGTTGCCTTTTTGTTGGCGAGAGTTTCCCGTCTGTCAGTTGCGAAGTTGAATGGTGTTGTGAACGTTTCCTTCTCGGATCCTGTTTTATATGAAATTCATTGAGCGGGATGTAATGTCGATTGCTTTTATCAAAGGCTGCTCATTAATACATATAGGCTTAATTAAACGTCGCCTTTGAACATACTCTCGTGAAGGTACTTGCGCGTTGACCCTTTTGATGTTGAATGTATGAAAGTGTTTTCATCAAATAATAATTAGCTCATGTTTTTAAAATACTAGAATTTACAATGATGTAGCAGCTCTGTCTAAGCCTGTTTTGTATTGAAGAAAAAAGGCTTTTTTCTTTAAACAACAGTCACTCATACAAGGACTTGCGCTTTATCATAAATAGGAATACTTTGCTTTATCATTAATCATACAACCAACACTGTACACTAGGAACAAATATGTTTAAATCAAACAAACATATTTATACGTGAATCGATTGGGTCCACAACTTGTCTTCTAGAGTCAACTGTTTAGCTAATGCTTCAAGACCGCTTATATGGCCAGTCTGGAATAATAAATGAAAATAACTTGATTTACTTGATTATCTTTATCAAAATTCTGCACCTCATTACAATATGAAAAAAAAACTGTGTTTTACTAATGCTGAAACAACTAATAAGCCAACTCTCATTTATGTAAAGCTGGCTATGATAAACTAAAATAAAAAACACGCAGAAGGAAATACATTAATTTTAATATTACAAAATAATATGCATCGCAATAGGTTATTAATATAATGAGTAAAGTAATGGATATTAACAGTTAGCATAATCATTTAGCTTTTCCGCTCCGACCGCTCAAATGTTGTCGCTCGCCGCATAAACGCTTAATAAAATCGTACATCGTTATGTATTACGGGACGTCTAATTTTGCGGATTTCGTGTTAATATATTTAATAGACTTTCGCAAATAACTGTTGTGTAATATACAACGTTGTAGATGACAGAAATTATATAAATTGGTATTAATGTCACCTAAAACGACTTAAAGTGGTCTTTTTATCGCTCTTTTAGCATTATGTTTATTCTACTTGACAGCAATTTAACTGCTTATGAAGTATGAATTATAACAAAATTATAAGCAATTTTATGTTAAAGAAACTTGTGACGTTTATTATCACCAGATTAGTCGAATTTATATATTTCATTGAGACCTCCAACAAAGGTGACAAGTTCAATTCATATCAGACACTTCAGTATTCAGCAGAAAAAAATGACAATATTAGTCAATGAAAAAATTGGAAAAATGATAATTACACGATATTTTAATTATTCCCAATTCATATTACATTACATAAGCCCACGCCTTTTTCCTTAACAGTGTAGACAGAGGTCCTGTGGTAACATCAACATTTCGCTCTGCGTGTTCCATCTCACGATGTGATAGAGGACGAGCTTATCGCCATATCGGCCACAAATTCCTGCTTCCCAATATGAATGAATCGAAAAATCCACTATCACTTTGACTTGCCTGGGATTCAACTCCAATACCTAAGCACTGTAATCGTACTAATTACTAATTTGAGCATGACCGATTATGAAATACTGAAAAATAATGAAACAAGACATTTCTTATTTTATACTTTTCTCGTGCCATCAAAAGTACATAACAACGCCTATACAAGACACCAAATAGCTTGTAACTCCATACATTTATTTCTATGCGAGGAATCCGTGACTCGACGATCGTGACCGAGTCTCGCATCGGTGTCTCTGATTTCAGACTCGGGGCTTATAAAATTATTCTAGGAAGTATTAAGCCGGTGAATCCTTCAAAATAATTCACATTTCTGACTAAGAAAGTCGGAGTGCATCGTTATAACAATACATGCACATTCGCTGTATAAGGGAAAATTGTTTGAAATTTCCGCTTTTAACTTCGCACGTAACTAAAAATGTGCATGTTCATAGTATATAAAAGTTTATCCATATTCACATTTACTAATCAGTAATTTATTTATGGTTAAAAAATTGCAATATTTGCTTCTCAACTGCACATGCCTATTATTTTAGTTTTAAATACAGAAAAGTAAGTGACGTATGCAAATTACCTATTTTATTTTAAATATTTTATGCATATAGAATACTTTGTGAGTTAAATGACGACATTTGTTCAAAATATTAGTATTTGGTTATATACATAATTTTGGTTATCTATTATTGAGTATATTGTTAGTTGACTTTCTACTAGTCATTTCAAATTAATGGTATGCGAATATTTTTGATTTTTGAAAAATAAAAATATATATACATATTTATAACAAGCATAACATTATGCATATTACATAAATCATCATTAACACTACTATTCATTAACTAATTTATAAAGACTGTTGACCGCTTGTACTGAACCAACTGTGTGCGTGTTGGCCTGTTGATAAAGAACCAGACACCGCTGCTAACATGTTCACGGTGGCCGCTAGTTCAAATTCCTAGGCACCTCTGGATTTTCGGAGTCATGTGTGTGGATAACCACGCACTATAACGGTGACGAAAAACATTGTGAGGAAATCTACGTACGAAAGCGATTCGAAGCGAAGTATGTAAAAGTCCACCAACCGCATTAGGTTAGCGGGTGGACTATTCGGCCTTACCTCTGTTAATCGTCCTCCATTGTAAAGGAGGCCCAGGGCACCTGCAGTGGGACGTATATGGGCTGATACAGATACACATAGATCTTGATTGCATTTTAATGCACTCGTTATTGCATTTACGATTTTAAATATTTGCTACATATAGAAAACACTTTTAGCTTTTACCTATAAAAGTATTAATAGTACGATTTCATTAAACAGGGTACGATTAAATTAATATAATAATAATAATAAAAATAATTATTTAACACATAGAAAGTACACTATATAACCTTATGAGATACCTATGTACATGACACTAGCATTCATCTTACAATTTACATGTTTTCACATAAACAGGATATTTAGATTGTCACTATATCGTTGAACAATTAAAAGCAACAAATACTTATATTTGTAATTAGCTGCATAGTACACTACGCGGCTGATACACATTGCAACATCATAAGATTGACACTAACGTCTAAACTAGGCCTAGCCTGTATTTTAGACGTTAGTTTCTTCCAAAGACACAATTTAAACAACTATTGTGCGCGTTAAAAGTGTCCACGCAGATCACACATTTCACTATCGCCTACCGTCGTCTTTAAAATATAACAGTATAAGGCACATCACTGAAACTGCGAACATAAGCAATTTTAGTTTCGATACTTTTTTTTTAACAACATTCAATTTACAATACAAAACAAAAGTAAAAAATATAAGTGTACACAAATGTGAATCCTTCATCAAGCAAATTACCTCGATTTATATCGATGTACTAGTAATAGACTTAAATTAAATGTTATAACAGATCTTTTCATTTGTAATTTAAAAAATAATATTATTAATAACAATAGCAAATCTAAGTACAGAAAGGTGTAAATACATTTTACACTAGTGTCGCACACGGCACTCAAGCAAACTAAAACAAACGTAAAGAAAATGACTTCTAAGAAATAACGGAGATAAACCGAAATACAAAATTAATTAAATAAATTAGATTTTAAGCACTTTAAGATAATACATTTCCAAGGGGCTACTTTTTATACTTAAACAATACTTACTACAACTTTAATTTAACGAACAACTTTAAAAAGATTTTCTATTTCATCGTATGATTTTGTCTTCAACCATGCGGTCACGCGTTCTTTACAATTATAGTAATTGAGAGAATAGATTTGGAGGATTTTATTAATTTTGTTGTAGAGGAAAGGTCCTAAGTAACACTGAAATCTATTTATAAAAAATGTTTTTTCAGAGCAAACTTTATGGTTATAGACTTTTATGACTGGTATGTCTCAAGCATTTTCAACTATTAATAGGTATATATGTGTATAATTACTGGTGTATTCCTATAATAGAATGCACGAGAACACTCCATCCCCATATTTCTGTCGCGTGATGTAACACAAATGAATCCATTGCCATATCTGGTGCTAAAGCAATCTCAGAAACTCACGATTTACATCTTTTCTGAATTTCTATGGACTAATAAGGCGATTTGGATTTAAAATTTAAATAACTTTTGACTGCATTCACTTTAAGAGCTAAAGTAAACTCGACAGTGATTTAAGAGACTTCGATATAGAATGTAAGTGTTTTGGTTAAAATACTGTAAACTTGCATTTTACTTGAAATAAATAAATAAAATTAAATAAATAAATAAATTAAATTCCATTTAGGAAAGTCTAACATTTTTTTTTCTGGTCTTAGTTTGAAATTAAAAGTTCTTCCTATTATATTAACATAGCAAAATACCATAAGATGGGGTCTAAGGTCTAAGTGTTCGACATGTGGCAGGTTTTAAATTATTCGTTACAATTTTCATTATTTGCTTCGACCACAAGAAGTTCGAATACTGAACACAAACCTCCTTTAGTTTTTGCCAATCACTTATTGAAAACGACTTAGCTACATCTGAGGTAAACAAATTTAAGTTATTATCCATTTTCATCTCACGTGATAAAGCAGCCCCCGTTGAATGAAGTAGTTAAATAAGACAAGAAGAAAACAAAACCTGACACATTCTAGTACATACAGTATTCACGGCAATAAACATAAGATATAAACGTTTATGTTACAACGCCTCTGCTATAGCGTAGGCCGTATCTGCAAACCCCATACATGATCTAGAAAAACAGACTATTACTAACGGAACAAATGGACTGGTAAAAATGTACGTGAAAATATTCGTGTGTAGCGAAAATATTTTACGGAAAGCGAATTTTTAAATGTCATAGCAGTCAGTGAGATAGAATTAAGTATTTTTTAGATTTCTGTACGTGACTGATAGTTACCAAATGAGACTTGGCATCTGATTGCAACAACACAAAGAAAACCTGGTACCTACTTGTAAAATAGACGGAACGGTAATGTTGCTGAGAAATATGGTCGTGTTTTGGCGTAGTCATTTCCTTTAAAATGATGCTAAATTGTTAACACTTTAATTCTCTTTTGCTTATAGTAAGTCTATGACACATGATTTTAATGTTGATTCAGCATGCTTATTTCCAGTTGAAAGAAAAATGGACTTTTATACGACTAGATATAGTAACCAGATATAACATATTTTAAATGAATGAATATAATGTGCAATATTCTTATAAACCGATACAATAATACGGATTTATCTTATAAACACTACCAAAAACAGCATAAAATAAACCACTATGAATATTAACTCCATTTAACTTAAGCGATTCCAAATTTTATTTTAATATATTCATGAATAACGTACTTGTTATTGTTGTCAAAGATAATATTCTCGTATAGATTTAATACCACGATCATATCAAAGACTTAATCCAAATCCTATGCGTCCTCAATAATGGGAGATGAACAAAATTAAGTAATGTACAAACAAAACTTGTTAATAAATGCTCATACATTTCACTTCACAGTTAAAAGTAGTTTGACAAATAGTACTCCCACTAGATTCCGGCATGAGACTTGTCTACTCAGAAATTATTTCAAAGACACAACCAACAATAACATGCGAGCATTTACTTCCAGCTCATATTACTACTTGTCTAAATTCTATTCGAACAATGGTAACGCGAACGAATGCTGGGCCTTTCAGGCTTTGTTCCTTATCCACCATCAAACACCAGGTGGTACTATTCAACTGGTATGTAGGAGCGCTAGTTATTTCCGCGTACGTTAAATAAACTATAAGTAACCCTATAAACTAAGCAAAACAATGCCAACTGAGCAAAGATTTATGAAACGGAATGTACAAGCACAAGTTTTATCTGCATCTTGAGACCGTCTGAAATGTAGATGCGATTGAAGCTCTGCGTGCACGAATTACAAAATGTTGTCTTCATGAACCAATTATAATAAATCTTTAGAAATTCTTAGACTAAAAAGGGCTATTATGATGACGACGACGCTCTAAATAAACACATTGCTAATCATTTTGATATTCGGTAGAATATTATATAAAAAGTAGGAGTTCTTACAATATCGAAAACACTAATTCATCCAAGTATCAAATTAGTTTCGGCACTTGAAACACACTTCTCTGTATTGAATCTCAAGAGTTCATTACGAAGACACAGTCGATTTGTTATTCAATTACCGATTAATTATTGTGATATGCAAATGTTACTTCACTCAATTACAATTTAACGATACGTATCGTTCGGAATCAATTTGAAATAGGGCAAAAAGTGGTGTCAAAACACTTGTTAATACAACCGCTGTCAAAATAATCTCAGTTTGGAATTAATTTCACTTTCGATTATTTTTTTAATGAATAGACAGGTTAGTAATACCGGTAAACTTTCGCCCGAGGCCAGCAATAATAACATTTGGAATTGCATGCGATACGGAATTAGCTCTTGTTATGACATCGTTGTTTTACATTTGTTTTTTAACAGCTTTATTGTTTTTTGTTTCAGGTATGTAATGGATATCTTTTTTGTCGTCTTTCTCTGCTCGGTGAGTAAGGCCTATTGCATCAGTTATGTCTGTTCCTTGTTTATATTAAGTACTGGTTACGGATAGCGGTTTCGCCCACGTTGAGATGCAGTGCCATCCCTCAGGATCCTAACTGTAATCTTGATCCAAAGCAGATTGCATGCAACATTGAATGCTTCGGATTATTCAACGATTATCGTATAACTTTTATAGAATCGAACCGTTCAATCTTAGATGCTTATAAAAATGCTCATTGAAATATAATGGCCACGGTTCGTTACGTACATTCCAGAATGTATGACTTACTGCTTCGAATGAGTCTATTTATTTTGCATATTTGAAATGTCGAAAGAAAAAATGTTTTACCATCTCGCATACGATTTGTTATGCCGTATCATCACACGCAGCAACTGTTAATTTTTGCAAATCACGTTTCTCCGTAGGCATTACGTAGATTTTTTTCGACGTCGGGACACGACATCCATGTTTTTCATAGGTAATAACCGCTTATTTCCCATGAATAGCAACATTAGATTGACTTGTATCGTCAAATTTGAAGCATTGTGGTCATGGTTTAATGGTCTGCTTTCGCTTCCTTTTTATACTGACAGATATGTCTATAATAAATCTCTATTACACAAATCTATACATATATGTAAAAGAGATACCACTGACATTGAACCTCGAAATCTTTAACTAAATAATAACTATGTATTATATACAAACAGGTATATACAAACCTGAAGTTTGTTCGAGGTTTTCTTAAAGGGTTTTATCACAGGCTAAGAAAAGTTTTTTTTTAAATCCGCTCTAGAGAAAGATATCAGTTTAAAAAGGCTGACTCATATAAATTGTTACATACAATATTCTAAAAAACTATTAATATGATTTAATGTAAATTACCAAATAAACTCCGCAGGTATGATCAAGACTGGAGAAACCATTAGATGTAATTATGATAAACACTAATTAAACGTTTTATAGTTAAATCGCAAGTAAAGTTATCCGTTACTTCATAGAATATATCCGCATTGACACCTGAACGGTCTAGGTTGAAATTAGCGGCATTAGCCTCAGTTAATACGCAAAATCATTAATATTCCTATTGGCCTATATGCACTCGGCATTCCACCGCGGCTTATAAACCTCTCGTCTGGAAATGACTTATCTTCTTACTACAAATATTATTCCTATTCGCGAGTTGAAGGTAAACGGTATGCGAATCTGTGTTTTGTGCTGTGTATTTTAGTTCGACGCGTTATTTCTACGGGTCTGTCGTGTGTTTGACACTTCGCGTATTATATTTGTATTGGTGACTAAACCGATGCTCTGAATGCATATGTAATTATTCACAGTTCACTGAGAGTGAGAATCATCTCTACATACACTGACCGTCCAATTAACACACTTTGTTTTGCTTTCTAACGTCAAAAGAGGTTCGATGGTTGGAATGGGATTGTCGAAAATTGCTCAAGTCAAACATTTTATACGTTCGAGAATTGCTCTAAAAAAATGATTCAAACAAAATGCAACGTTTAGCGGTGCAAGTAAATACTTAAAATGCAAATCATTGGAAAGTAATTTTTAAAACGTTAATAATTTAGGGTCGTCATCTAGATTCGTCACATGTCACTTCGGCAATAAAAATGTCTTTGAAAATCTCTTTGAAGCTAATCTTTAAAGCTCATGTTCGTAACGAGACGACTTTATGCTTTTTATGGATATAAAACCAAAAGTGAAAGATGAAATTCGAAATAAAAATTATAAACTAAAATTCGTTTGGCAAATAACAAGCTAAAAAAGTATCAGAAACAAAAAGCTGTTGAATAATTCATTCTTTCCACATGAACAAACCGACAAACGAATCACACGTCTGTTCGCTATTACGGAAACGCGATAACACATTAATATTCATAAAATTAGAGTGCTGTATTAGGTAAAAATGCAATCGTTCAACTATGTGCTCACACATAAAATATTTGCTGTCAAACGGTTTATTAGACATATACCAGAAATCAATTTCGTACACTTTCTACGATCATTTTCGTGTTAGCTTCGCTTTCCTGATACTGTTTATTTATGCCTGACGATGACGCAGCTCGTTGTTTCGCTACCTAATGGAACGTTCATTACTCAATACCGCCGATCTACTTGTCTCTTATATCACGTCTAGGATTAATATGGATCGGCCAAGAAAATAATTAACAACTAGTACTTGATGTTAAACGGGTCCCTCTTCAATTTTATACACGTATACAGATCGAAAGGTAATTGATTGGCCATATTTATTAGTTCCACGGCATGCGGTACTTGTTTTTCCGTCAGCTTTGTTTCATTCCCGAGTCCAGCTCGTGTTATTTTATTTTTATAATGGTCACGTTTTCCGGGCGCATTTCTCGGCAACGTCTCGAGCGTGAAGGAACCATGTAGTGATGAGTTAGGAGATTCGTCGATACCTCAGAAAGGACCACCCGGTTTACAGAATGCGCTAACTTGCGATCGAATGTAAACTCCGTGACTTACAGTCACAGAGCCAAGGAAATAATTACCACCTTCCGATCAACATAGTAGCGATCCTCAATGAGTAGCGTTCACAATGGCATTAAATTTGATTCCGGGTTTCATGAGAAATGTCTACATTGTTCGCAAGCAACAATAATCGGCTCACTTTGTTGTTGTTTATTTCTCACACAATTAGAGCAAGGATTGATACGGTTCATCGGATGTACTAAAGTAATTCGTCAGTTTTGACAAGTATTTACCGCAATTTAGTAAAATTGTGATTCAGTTTCGCGTGTGTCGGTCGCGTGGCCGGTGTAGCGGATGAACTTATTTTATGGTACGCCGTACTTAATTGCATGCGACGAATCGGTTATGTCATAATGGTCATTTTCGTGTAATTCTCCTATGGCATCTTTTAATGTCTTAATATGGGTGCGTTTTTTTATCAATTCCACCGTATTTCGCATTCTTCGCGTTTTAATCGCTTGATTAATTACTACACAGGTACATGCTAAGATATTTTTTTAAACTTAATGCTTCTTGAAATCGGTTCGTAGGATATTGTTAAAAGTACTCAAAATAGTAAAAGTATATTTGAGTTTAAAAAATAAAATTAGAATGTATGTAAATCGATACCCTGATCGCTAAATAAATATTCATAATGATTTAGAAATTCACTCCATTCTGTTTTTTAGTTTTAAGTCTATCACAAAGAAAACTCGTATGAAATTTACGGTACTATTAGTAACGATAAGTTGCAATTGAAGAATTAATCACATCTGCAATTTAATTACAAATTCAAGCAATTATCTAAAACCCGTAAGAAAGCACTTAATCATTACCAGTCACATCCTATCTACATTTTCATTGCACACGGTAATGTGGCAATAAAATATTCGCAACGAGTCAGCATACAGTTATATGTAACATTTTATGCAATAAGAAATGGCCTTGAACGAATGATTGAAGTCAATGTCGGTCGTAGCATGCGCCGGATACACAAATTACGACATCGCACGGAAACCAGTCCCCGGTCATTTATACTACTAATCAGTATCTGAAGCCTCAAGCGAATATAATTTAGATTAAATCAGCTTTTTAACAAACCGCACCCTGTACCATCGCGTGAAGATGAGCTCATTGGAACGGACGACAGCGCTGTAATCGCCTTTTGTATTTTTAGACAGAACACGTGCAATTTAAAATGGCGTCAACAGCTTAATAATACCCTCCGATTGTTAAGATTTTTTTGACATCTTTAACTAGTCTGATAAGCTGTTCTTAGTGAAAATTCCAAGTATAAATTACTGGGGCGTGGTCAGTACTTCAACGAGATGTGTGTTAATAAGTGCAGGCGTATATAAAATCGCAGTGTTCCTAACGGATAGCGCTGTGAGATTAACGCTCCAATACCCCCCTCCACTTTCACTCCATTCGACTTGGTGTATTCAATCATACATTGTTTCGAGTAATTCCATCTAAATTCACGGAAATAACTTCACAATTACTACTCGTATTCTGTGTTCCACTAATGTACCGCAGGTCTTCATGTTAGTTGTAGGACAGACGACATCTTTAGCTTCACTAATGGCGCTCTTGGACGACTTAAAGAAACGTGTATGTGGGTAAACCGTCCTCGTTGTCATATAACCTTTACATACCCGTTAACGCCCCGGTTCTATAATATATCATCAATAACTAACACGAACCAAGCACCAAGTCTTAATTAATTATTTTCTTCCAAGAAGAAATTTATTTTCCTAAAGTAGATAATTTACTTCATAACCTCTGTGTAATAAGTTAAAGTTAACGAGGATCGGACGTCGGTTTTACCGTAACAGAACATGAATAACTAGAACTTAGTGCTAACCTTTCACCACAGAAGTCAAGTTACAAACGTCCGACCGTCCCTTTACGGAAATGATCGTGACTCTATTAATTCAAGAATATGTTTGCATACCTATGCTAATGCTTCAATCGTGCTCGAAAAAGCTAATGGCTTTGCGGAATGAGGAAAGGATGTTGCTATTTATCCCTTCACGATATGATCGCTGCATTGAAAAAGGCAATACGACGCCAGACGCAAACAAAAAAGTACTAGCTAATATTCAGAAACAAAGTAAACATGACGAAAACTATAATTTTATTGAACTAGATCAACCACCAGAAAAGCTATTATTGACAAAAGGGATGCTAAAAGAGTGCAGACAACAATAAAATAAACAAAGATGAACGCAATGCTACGCATCGCTAAGCAAAATGCATGACAGCAAATCTTATGACAAGAATAATCAACTAAAAAGAAGCTCCGCTTGTGTACAAATAGCGGCTTATTTCGATATTTATAATATTGTGGCCGTTGTAATGATGTCGGCAATCCGATCTGATCGCAACGGCTCAGTGATCGATATCTTCAAACCTCTGTTCCATTGGCATACATAGCTCCCTCTGGTTGGCCATCACGTACGTAACTGAGTTTTAGCATAATTTCTATATAATTTACACCAAATTGAAATATATAACGCGAACCAATTTACAATTACTTGGCGATAGATAAAATCAACAATGAGAACCAGAGGCGGACGTGTCACTATCGCAATCGCTTTAAATTGATGAAGGTTTGTATTTCAGCCGGTGATTGCATTCGCTTGTGTATTATAGTTTTTCATTCAGCAAATTGAATTTATCGACCGCTATTATACCAACCGGGTGGCCAGTTGTGCAACACATTATTTAACGCTTAACTCTAAGAGTGAACGAAAGTATCCACGCTTTAATCGTAATTGATTTGGTTAGTACATAAACAAAAATAAAATATTTTGTTGCGCATCTTGTTATATAAACGTTCAAACTGTATCGATTATGTAAGCGACGTAAGATCCGGCGAAAATCTTTAGAGGTGAAATTGAGATTCGTCGATTTACCATAAAATAGTATGATAATGATTTTATGTTTTTTATCGCAAACTTTTATATTTATTGTGTGTTATAATGATTGTTCAGAAGAAACTGCTCCGATAGTTAATGTCTAAATGTTAATATACTTTCTGTTTTCGTGTTTTGTGTTTATGTATCGAAAGTACTGGGGACGAATTTATCTTGTGACAATTTTCCTTCGTTCAGAATAGAATGAAGTTTTGTTTGCCATTTGTTCTAAACTTCGCGAAATACGTTTCCTTTCTCTAATATTTTGCTCTAAGACAATCGACTTTCTATTAATAATTCGTATCGATTAATTAGACACGATTAGTATCGATACGACCTTTGCTTCGTTTTAATTCTGACTCGCGAAAGTAAGTTTTCATTTATTTAGTTTTGTTTTGATTTCCAGTTGATAAGTTAATTGAGCTATGGTTTAATTAACTTGCTGTTTATGAAATTGCGATTTTACACTTTAATGCGATTAAGTTTTTTTTAATGAACACTGTTTTAATAGTCTATTTTTAAATGCTGCGAAGTCTTCCAAAGAAATAAATTTTACTCAACTTGAGAAATTATTTTTACTGCTTAACTAAACTTATAATACTGTTCAAATACCAGTTGATAAATATCCGACATTATAACTGCAAAACTTAACGGCTCATGACTCAAACTCAGATTAATTACGTAGTTTTTCCACGCTCCACATAAAGTCAACCCCAACGTACTAATGGAAAAAAGATCTATCGATAACACTTATAAACAAACTCATTAAATTATAAAATACGCTAATAAAGACGCATTCATGACCTTTCCCAACGTTTGGTTCGTGCGCGGAAGCATCACAATAAGCATATAAAGGCAATTAGGTAATCTTTTTAATGAACTGTGACATTGTTACTATAGATAACAGACACGTTGATAGATTTTGCTGTGATCAAGACTTTTGATATCTTAGACACTTTTAATATTAAGCTTAACGATATTTCTAATAATCTTCCAATTAACAATGAGCTTGCTGGGTAGGCTATGACCCAAGTCGTCATAATTAAACTCGATAATGAAGGATCCTCTTGCTGGAACGAAACGGTTATGGTAGTAGTACTACAGTATGCTTTTATTTATTTATTAGTTTACATAATTGTTAAAAGCATACACAGACACAGATTCATTGAGTTTTTCCGAGCATTATAATATTGGCAATTGTATGATTATTAATTATATATACAGGGTAGATAAAAACAAATGATGTATACTGAGAAAGCGCGGGCGCGGCCGTCGCGTTGCATCGCTTTTATGTAACAAAAATTTAAGATAACTTTTAAATAAATGATAATATATTGGTTATTCCCACGATTTAAGACATATATAAGAATATTGTAAGTTGTATCAAAAATCTAAAGCTATAAGTGGATTATAAACGACTGAATAGGAAAAAAATTTCATTCACCTTTCGAATTTGCGAACTTTGAATTGAATTTTTAAATTGATGGGAATTTTATGATAAAATCCATTCAAATATATTTAAAAATTTGATTACGTAAAATATACACGCTTTTAAGTTTTCAGAAGCCGCTGTGATTTCTGTTGGATACATTCATAAATATGATGATGAGTCAGAGTAGATCGAATTTATCGGTTTTTTTGTTATGGATTAATTATTATAAAAAAATGCAAATAAACAACTACTACTCGACGTAAGCGCAATCGTCGAATCCTTTAGCTCTTCAACCTCGAAATATGGAAACACATCGACCACATAATCGCATAAACAAGCAATATGCAGCATTATACATTTTTATAGTTATTTTATTTTCGAAATCGATACCGATAAAAATAATATAAAATATTAAACAGACGTTCTGTTCGAACTCCGCGATCATGAACACTTTCAAGTTTCAAAGTATTAAACTTTATGGAATGTCATTAAAATGTTAAATAACCACATGAAACATTAGCAAGGTGACTATGTAACACATTGTTCTGAAGTGCAATTAGTGGCCACAGCCCATACCGTAGTTTTAACAAAAGATCATCCATTAGAAAATGCCCGCTCATTCATTACTTATGATAGATTGAATGTATAAGAGTGAAAGTTCCACATTGTGAACAGTGTCTCCACTAAACCGAAATAAATTTGTTACTGTCCAAAAATTTGCGAGTATCTACCGCAGATACCGGCGACCACAAAGTCGTTAATGACAAGAAAGTACCGGCCGCTGTGTGCCTCGAACGATTTTTTGTAAGAGCTCTGTGACTTTTCGTCATTTTCAACTCCATTGTACTTGACAGTACTTTCTTTTTTATATGCACCAATATAAATATGTTCCGTGAAATTCAGATCTATTATATTAACAAAAAATACTTTAATGTCAATGCAATTTATCATCGTGCCTCCTAAGAAATCCAATATTATCCATATGAGTCGAGCCAGTAGTTTTTACTCGCTCTCCGCCTGTTTGCAAATGACTTTAACGACTGCAAATAATTGATTTAATATATATTTTTTCACCCTTTTGTTTTCTTTTAAGTCGACGGACCACTGCGTTTTAAGCGTTCGTAATTACGTTGCAACGCTAGTGTGAAATTTATAAAGTTTACAAATAATATTGCTGCTCGTTTTTGTAATGCGCAAGCGACTCGTCAAATGCTATTTTAAAAATCTTATGTATTTTAATCGAATTTTTTTTATATTGATTTTAATGCCCAAAAGTTATGCTTTTAACACAAAGTATGCATTAGCCAGGCAGATTATATTAATTGGTAATTTCTTACTCCATCTTTGTGTACAAGATGAAATTGTAAGTTAAAATATACATTAGGTTTCCTATCACACAATATCTTATGTATACGGACATGTTTATGTTCCGATAGATAAATAGCCCTCGAATTTAAAGTTAAAATTACATTTACCAGAATGTCTTACATCAATTGATTCTTTTGAGAAAAACTTTATCTGTTGGTCGTATTGACACAGCACAGGCGAAGAAAGTACAATATAAAATTGATCGTAGGCGTAATGAAGTCCCGATTAAAAATAGTTTTATGATGTTTGATGGGTTCAGTTTGTTATTCAATTTGAATACTATTATTACTGTTTTGAGCGTGATTGCTGAATGGTTGCTATTTACCATTACCAATGGCCATTAAACTAAGTTTTCTCATTTCATGCCTTAATTGTTCCATTTTACTGCATCTTTATCATTGACACGCTCGAAATGCTCTGTCAAAAGGCGGGTATAAAAAAACACCTGCCTCATCTGCATTCCTTAACACAAGCTTTTCATTGGGTTCGAACTCATTGTTAACATTTAATTTGCCCTTATAATGGGAACTAATTAAACAATCACGACTTATGAAGATCCAACAAAAAATGACTGACTAATGATTTACAAGTCAGTTTACTTACAAGTCCGAGACATAACACATTTTTTTATTTATAATTTTTCACAAACGCATCGCACTTCATCGAGTTGCTTGAAAAATAAATAATTCATGGCGATTTGCACGAGTAATGTGGGAAAATGTTTCGTGTCGGCTGGTGAATGCACGGTAACCTTTCTCTAAGGGCTCATTAACTCAAATTTATGTGCGTCCGTCCATGTAAAAGTAAACTTAGGCGCGATACCGACTTAGCTTTTACACACACACAAAGTGCTCCTGCCAAACTGTACGGCGAATGTTTATGTATCAGTAAATTTGCCTCCGAGGTATAGAAATTTACAATCGCTTCGAGAAAATACAATGAAAATAGAAACTGGGAAAGTTGCGGCTATTAGAGTGTGAACAATTAAAAAACCTCTTAGAATAGTAATAATCACTGACCTCTTTCTTGGTTTGCTCGTTGATCTTGACGTGGGTCTGCGGTGGCTTGTCGCGCAGCGGGAGGTAGCCCTCTCGGCTATCGGCCGGCTCGGGTGTCCCATCCGTTGGTGTCGTCGATTCTAAACTCACAGTGCTGGCCGTCCCCATGTCTGTAGATCGGACCTCATCAGCAGTGCTCATCGTAGAGGCGGTATCTTTTAGTCCTTCATTTGTAGTTCCTGCAGTATCGATAACCGAAACAGTTTCGGTGCTGTCGCTGTTCAGCGTCGTGTCCGTCTCTTGAACCGTAGGCGTTTCAGTGGTACGCACGACCGTTCGGATAGTGTAATGTTTGGTCGGTTTGTACGTAGTCGCGGTCGCATCTTTCGTAGCCGGCGGAGTCGTTTCGGTTTTGGCCGGAGTTGTTTTTGTTTCGACAGTCGTAGCAGGCTTTCGGGTGGACTTTTTAGTTTTAGGTGGCGACGTAGCGGTAGGATTCAAAGTGGGAGCAGTGGATTTGGTTTTAGTGGATATTTTTTTCCCGTAAGTTGTGGAGCGTTCTTCAAGGGTAGTTGGTGCGGGTGTGCTATCTGTTTGTAAAGTAGGGGGAGGTCGGCGATCAGCGGGCGGGTCTAAGTGCGATTGTTTAGGGGTTCTGGATGGCGGAAAAAAGTAATCCATAATTGAAGGGGACTTATTCCTATTGGCGCTGGACAGCCACGACCAAGGATTGAAGTCGACGGCTCGCGGGTCATCGGCTGTGGTGACGGTGGTGAGTGCGACAAGCGCAAAGAGTACGATCAACTGTCGGTTCATGGCGCGGCGTGCGGCGAGCGCGTGTGGCCGCGGCGACGATGCAAACGGAACTGCGCGCGCGCCGCGGCCGAGCGCAGCCCCACGCTCACCCAGTTCATGCCGCCCTACGTACACCACGCCACCACGCACATGCAGCCGATGCACCTCCTGCCACAGACATTTTCTTTTTTCCCGCGAGCGTGTCCTCATGATACACGACATTAAAGTTTACTTTATGCAAAACATTATTATGCTTTGCAGTAAAACTTTTACATATTTTTCTAATTATCGTATTCACCGCTGAAGGCAATTAGTGTGTTCCAATAAATTATTTAATATCGAAGGAAAATTTGTTCCCGTTATCTCCACAACACGAAAGCGGCTATAATTGGAATATTTATTATCTGTAACGTAAGCCCTGCGTTTTCCGTGGACGGGTGGTACCGCTATTCAATCAGAATCGTTTAAGTTCGCAGCGTGTTTACACAAATGCACGTCTATAGCCTAATATTGTTGCATTATTTGAAATGAGATGCGGTGCCGCAAAGCGTGTAATGTGCAGAGTTGGGTCGAGTTGCACGCTCTATTTGTTAACAACTTGATATCTTGCTTAGGCGGTGGAGATGACACGCCGGGCGGGCTTTTTCGCTCTTTTGAATATTTTTTTCCCGTGAAATTAACCCACATTGATAATTTATGCCGACATAAACGTGTTTAAACTCATTTGCCTGGGGTTTAAATGTTATTTTAATTTCTGTTTTACTTCTCGATCTATAAGAAAATACATGGTAAGTTGTGTCGACATTAAGTTTTTATTGCTTATCTTTAATTCAGATAATTGGTTTTGATCGTCTAATAAACAGTAAAATAATGAAATATTGCAAGTAAAACTTTTAATGTCATTACTTCGCATTTTGTGTGCATATTTAGACAGACCTGATTTTTCATATCATGATTTTCTATTTCATCATGCAGCTTCTGTTTTATATACAGAAAAACATGTTTTAGTAAAAAGAAATAGGCGAGCATTTTAAATAAATAAAGTCGACATAGACGCAGTAAATAAATCTGTAATATTGACCATAATAAGGCTTACTTCACATTACACAATCTATATAAATGGCCAATTGCGTTATTATAATAAAATCATCGTCATCAGATGCACGGGCAAAAAATCAATATTCAATCAAGCGTTTACCGTAATAGATAAGCAATTGCCGTGCCAGCGCGAAGTCGTGGATTCAAATCGACGGGACACTTTTATACGGCGCTCCACTTTGCAGTTTATTAGCACAATAATCTCAGATGCCGTTCATCCGACGAATGGTATCTTAGGCCGGCTCCACAAGTTGGATGTGATGTTGGCTTCAAGACTAATAGTCCAACGTGTTTGCTTGTATGAGGTCACGTGTTGCCTGTTACTTGACTAGTCATCCAATTATTCAACATGTTACTGTATAATTACCCATAATCGCCCAATCCTGAGCAATATACTGTACGATTCAGAGTCAAGTTTTAAAGGCATCCAATATAGTCTTGAAAACTATCCTATTGCAAAGAATGTAAAATGTATGTAAGACCCATCATTATGTCTCACGCTAGAATATATATCGCTTTTAGAATTTAGTCTGCTTTTAGTTTCGAGTGAGCTGGTATAATTGCTTCTACCAACAAAAAACAGTATTCACTTTTATAACAAAATTTATATTTTAACTGCATAGTATTTAACCATCAGTAAGTTTTGTACCTACCTACGTGCCAATATTTCAATACCAAAGTTGGGCCGATCTTCTTTATGTTCATGTTGGACGACTGGCCTTTGAGCCAATGCTATGACCAACACGAGGAGCCATCGTTGGGTATAATTATCTAATTCAATAAAGGGGTGAATTGAGATGATTTGATTACGTCCATACTTATGAAATAACAAGTCATTGCTGCTTGTGCATGGATCGAGAATGCATTAAGACTGTTCTAAAACTTATGTAATTACGGCTTGTTATAAGCTGCTTGGAAAGCTGTATTTACTGTCGGATAAATTTTATTTATGAGAGATAATTCAACATGTCATTCTGGGGTACAAATTGAATACGTGTGTGTCTATTAGGATGATTTGTTCATGCAGTTGTAATTTTCTTTCCTAATTATGCGACTAGACATTTAAAGTCTGACATTATTTATTTATTTATTTACACTTTATTGCACAAAGAGACAACAAATACAGAGAGAAATTACATATATAAAAAGTACAATTGGCGGTCTTATCGCCGAAAGGCAATGTCTTACAGACAACCATGGGATGGATTTAAGAACAGGATGAACAGAGGGCATGGTTACGGTGGGGCAGGGGGTGCTAAGAATCCCCGGGTTGGCCCCGGCTACCACCCCCGACGACGACTGGCCCTGGTAACACACAACATACGCACTTTGAGGACAGACGAGAAGATTGTCGAACTGGAAGAAGAATTGAGCGGGTTACACTGGGATATTCTGGGGTTATCGGAAGTCCGAAGAATCGGGGAGGATACGATAACCCTGAAGTCTGGTAACCTGCTCTTCTACCGGGGGGACGACCAACAGTCCCGAGGAGGTGTCGGATTTCTCGTCCACAGGTCTCTCATCAACAACATCGTATCCATCGAAAGTGTGTCGAGCAGGGTAGTATACCTTATACTCAGAATATCCAAAAGATATTCGTTGAAGGTCATACAGGTATACGCGCCGACCTCGACACACCCAGATGAAGAAGTAGAGGAGATGTATGAGGACATTAGTCGGGCCATACATACTTCCAAAACCTACTTCAATGTTGTTATGGGGGACTTCAACGCAAAGTTGGGCAAGAGAAGCGATGCAGAGTTGAAAGTGGGGCAATTTGGACATGGGCAACGGAACCTCAGGGGTCAGAGGCTGGCCGACTTTCTGGAAAAAGAGGGACTCTTCGCGATGAACTCTTTTTTCCAGAAGCCGCCTCACAGGAAATGGACCTGGTTGAGTCCTGACGGTTCTACGAGAAATGAGATAGATTTCATCTTGACGACGAATAGACGGATGTTCAGTGATGTCTCTGTGATCAACAGGGTGAAAACCGGTAGCGATCACCGAATGGTTAGGGGCACATTGAATATCAACGTCCAATTAGAAAGGCGCCGCTTGATGAAGTCTACGCTCCGACCTACTCGCGCCCATATCCAAAACCCCGAGAGCTTTCAACTCGAGTTGACAAATCGCTTTGATTGTCTAAAAGAAAACCTTGCAGTGGACGAGTTAAACAGCGGTTTGGTAGAAGCTGTCTATACGGTGGGATCTAAGTATTTTAGACCTCGCCGTAGAGATAGACCACAAAAACTCTCGATCCACACTCTTGACCTCATGGCCGAACGTCGATCTTTGACGCTGCAGTCTTCCGTTGACGCCGAAGCATATCGGTGGCTCAATAGACGGATCTGGAAGTCCTTGCGACACGATGTCCGTGCTCACAATACTGTGAGCATTAAGGAGACAATTGAGCGGAACGGAGGCTCCAAAGTGTTTGCAAGAGACTTGTCTATTGGGCAAAGCCAGTTGTCTAGGCTGAAGACGGAAGACGGCCGCGTGGTATCGACGAGGGCAGAGGTATTAAGGGAGATCGAGAGGTTCTACGGACAGCTTTACACCTCGGTTGCCGAACCTACTGTTAGCTCGGCCGAAGACCCGAGAGCCGAGTTAATCCAACACTTTAGCGATGATATCCCGGACATCAGCCTGTTTGAGATTGAGATGGCCCTCAAACAACTTAAAAACAACAAGGCGCCGGGTAAGGACGGAATCACTTCAGAGCTTCTGAAAGCAGGCGGAACGCCGGTACTGAAAGTCCTTCAGAGGCTCTTCAATTCCGTTCTCCTCGAGGGCTCAACGCCGGAGGCATGGAGCAGGAGCGTGGTGGTACTGTTCTTCAAAAAAGGTGATAACACTTTGCTGAAGAACTACAGGCCCATCTCGCTCCTGAGCCATGTCTATAAGTTGTTTTCAAGGGTCATCACAAATCGTCTCGAAGGCAGGTTTGATGACTTCCAGCCTCCCGAACAAGCCGGTTTCCGAAAAGGCTTTAGTACCATAGACCATATTCATACGCTACGGCAGGTTATACAAAAAACCGAGGAGTATAACTTGCCGCTTTGTTTAGCGTTTGTGGACTATGAGAAAGCCTTTGATTCGATCGAGACCTGGGCGGTGCTACAGTCTCTTCAGCGGTGCCACATAGATTATCGGTACATCGAAGTGTTGAGGTGTATATACAACAACGCCACCATGTCGGTCCGAGTACAGGATCAGAGCACGAAGGCTATTCCACTACAGAGAGGCGTGAGACAGGGAGATGTCATATCTCCGAAACTGTTCACTGCCGCGCTGGAAAATGCCTTCAAGCTCTTGCAGTGGAAAGGATTCGGCATCAACATCAACGGTGAGTATATTACTCACCTTCGATTTGCCGACGATATTGTAGTCTTGGCAGAATCGCTGGAAGACCTTAGCACTATGCTCGAAGACCTTAATCGAGTTTCCCAACAGGTGGGTCTTAAAATGAACATGGATAAAACGAAGATCATGTCGAATATCCATGTTGTGCCCACCCCCATTGGAGTTGGGGGCTCGACTCTCGAAGTTGTAGACGAATATGTCTATTTAGGACAAGTGGTCCG
The DNA here is from genome assembly GCA_023078785.2 of Hyles euphorbiae. Lineage (NCBI taxonomy): Eukaryota > Metazoa > Arthropoda > Insecta > Lepidoptera > Sphingidae > Hyles > Hyles euphorbiae. Next base: position 7,678,388 of record CM041049.1, read on the forward strand.
GTTAGGCAGGTCCAACTTCGAGAGAGAGGTCAATCGGCGAATCCAACTCGGTTGGGCAGCGTTCTGGAAACTTCGCGACGTCTTCTCGTCCAAAATACCTCAGTGCCTAAAATCGAAAGTCTTCGATAGTTGTGTGTTACCAGTGATGACATACGGCACCGAGACGTGGCCTCTCACTGTGGGCCTCATTAAAAGGCTCAAAGTCACTCAACGAGCCATGGAGCGGGCTATGCTCGGTGTTTCCCTACGAGATCGAATCAGAAATGAGGAGATCCGTAGGAGAACCAAGGTTACCGACATAGCCCATAGGATTGGCAAGTTGAAGTGGCAGTGGGCCGGGCACATAGCTCGTAGAACTGATGGCCGTTGGGGCCGAAAGGTTCTCGAGTGGAGGCCACGTACAGGCAAGCGAAGTGTTGGACGCCCGCCTGCAAGGTGGACGGACGATCTGACTAAGGTCGCAGGAAGTCGCTGGATGCAGGCCGCTTCCAACAGGTCATTGTGGAGATCATTGGGGGAGGCCTATGTTCAGCAGTGGACTTCCTGTGGCTGATATGATGATGATGATGATGAAACAGAGGGCAGTCAAAAGTGTAAAGGATAGAACCTACCTAGAAAGGGAAAAAAATTGCAATATACTAATTAAAATAATTTTAAAAATTACAAGTAATAAAAGTCATGAAATATATGAAATGAAATACATTAACTGTGGATAGGATATGGACAGCCTCCGTGGCGCAGTTGATTAGACGCCAGATGTGGAACGTGGGACTGCGGGTTCGATCCCCGCACTGAGACAAATATTTGTGTGATCAACAATATTTGTCTCAAATCAGGTGATCGTGAGACCGAAAAGTGTCTCGAAGTACCTAATGCTCACGACACAAGATTCAATCTTAGTGTGGGGTCAGGACTCTGTATGTGACTGTTAGATGTATTTATTTATCAATATTATTCAGATCCGACCGGATCGTGCCCCACTATAAAATGGCAAAAATCCCGACATGGTGACTCAATGTTGTCCTAGAATTTTAAGTTCAGGCGAGGTTTGTATTTAGAGGAGGCTAGAATCACTGTGATAACAGAGGACAGATAATCATCCCCACAGAAGCATCCTCTATTAATGTGCCGGTATTCAAAAGATTTGTTGACATAATCTATGTCAAATTTACTAATTAGTAAGCAAATCCGTAGTAGAAACGGTGGAATAGAATTTAATCTCGTATACTTAGACAATATAATCTCAGAATGCTTTAAGACCGAGGTAATTTAAACGATAACAGTATCGATATCTCAATTATAGACCTAAATCCATAGAGATGTTAGAATTTTCTTTCTACATAAGCCTTTCTCCGTTAAACAATATCAGAAACAAATTACAAGAGTTAATGTAACAAAAATTTTATGCTACATATGGGCACATATATAAACCATATAGCAAGTCAATCTATACTAATATTATAAAGCTGCAGAGTTTGTTTGTTTGAACGCGCTAATCTCTAGGACTACTGGTCCGATTTGAATGATTATTTCAGTGTTGGGTAGTCCATTTATCGCGGCAAGCTATAGGCTATATATCATCACGCTATGACCTATAGGAGGAAAGCAGTAGTGATATTTCTAGCAAATAGAGGAAATTTTGTTTGTTTTTTCGTGGTCCGATTGGTCGATATTCTAAACTGATAGTCAGAATTAAAGATTTTGTCCGCCATTTTAAAACGTGTATGCACCCGGGCGGAGCCGGGCCCGACCACTAGTATAAAATAAAATATATATAGCATGTAAACGCTTCACACGCGTAAAACCGCACGAAATAAAAAGCCCGAACAGAATCACATCAGAAGCGATACAAATTAACTTTCCTACATTATTAACAACATTTAAATACTTTCACTGCTTACACAACACGAATCATATTTAAATACGTACCGAATATAAAACTGTGAAATTCATACCCGTAATAAATGTTAATACGTTATTTAAGATTATGGCCGAGACTACAATGGATTCTGGCTACGAGAAATTTAATAACTAGCGTGGGAAAGTATGCAAAATGTATTTTCATGTCACACGTTCCTTCTTATTATAACATAACAATAATTTACAAAATACATTTAGTCATGCAAAGGAAATAAGGATTACAATAATCAGTAATACTCTATGCAAAGGTCAGGTCAGATATATTAAAGAGAATGCGTGATTGATGAAATGAGATGAATCGGAAGAGATATACCGAGCAAAATTAAGACAAAATGTTTCAGCCCTGTCAGGAAATTGTCAAATAATCACATAATTACTGGTGGTAGATTTCTCATATGAGGTCGCTTGGGTACGTACCACCGCAATTTCTATTCAACCGCCAAACATCGGTGTAAGCGCACTGTTGTATTTCAGTTTGACAGACATTAGGCAGTAGCCAGAGTAACTAAATATTTAGATTACCATCTTATGACTCAGGATGGCGAGCGCAGGAGAAGCGGGGAAGGTGTTGTTTAGTTTTGCCACTGTCCATAAGCTGTCGTATCGCTTATCATCAGGCGAACGACATGCTAGTCTCGCTATTCAGGACAATAAAAAGCATCATCACCATTATTATCATCGGCGTACAGTAACATTTGCAAGACATATGCCTCTCTAATTGAAAGTCATTGATGTACTCACCCTCTTACATTACCTTATTACCTTTATTAATCTGCTAAGACCATTTTTCTACGAGCTTGTAAGAGTTTCAATCTGTCGATGGGTGAAGGAAATTTTCTAAAGGTGGTTATGGAAATGTTTGAGCGAGACCTAAGTTCAGCAATGGTCTTGTAATAAAAGAAAAGTAAATAATTGTATAAATAGCATACCTAATTCTATCTAACCAGACACAAAACAGTTGATGTAGTCCATTGTTTATTAGATTGTCTGAATTAAACTCATGAGAACTGGTTTTTGCCCTTGTATCTTTCATTAGCTGAATGCACTAATGACGCCGGCAAAACATCGTGATTGCGGACGTTGGTGCAAAGATTTATCGTGTTAATTATGTGTTGACAGTTATGCAGTATAATGTAATTTGTAACATAAGTTGACACAAACAAATCGATATATGTTCAGATAAAACCTGTTTCAGAGATTATTTTTATATCGCCTTTGCGTAGAAAGAAGTGATCTTCATATGAGCGTGGATTGTTCCATTAGCGACAGTGTAAATAATATAATACTATTTTTTTTTCTAATTTCTTTTTATGACTTTTTATCGTGCTATATATACCATTTCAAATGCAGATAAAGTAAAGATTGTATTACAATTATACTGGGCTACTTAACTACTTCTTCTTATTGATTTTTTCCTAAGTCATACTGCTTGTTTCTTAAGGACATTTTTTTTTTTTGTTATTGCAGTGAATGGCGAGACGAGCGTGCCGTTCGCCTGATGGTAAGCGATACGACCGCTCATTAACAGTAGCAAAGCCAAACAACACCTTGAATTACAAAGCAATGCTTGACACTCCAGAATTGAATTGGTGATACATATGGAACAGCCAATATTACTTTACACATTTCTTAATCTATTGCAACTATTTAGTGTTGTTAGTGTCAGAAACAACGAGAAATGTTTCAGTCCCATTATAAACTGAAACAAAAATTCGTTTACGACACATGCATTTCAGATTCTAAAACTTACATGTGCAAACGCTTTCCGCCCACTAAACTTCGTAACGTACCCAACAATACACAGGTATTTTTTCTTCATATAATTAATTCCTTCATAATGCACTTTTTAAAATATGTGTGTAGCGGAACAAATATTTCACATTCAGATGTTTAACAAGGCGAAAGCTGCCGATTACGCATATCAATGGCGGACAATTATTCGAATACTGTTAATGCTTGCTATAAGTGTCATTTAAATCAAAAGTTATGTGTAGATAAATTGCAATACGTTAATTTCACCAACAATAAAATATCTTTATAAAAACAAGATATTTGAGTGTAAATATAAAAAATAACTTCATCTTAGTAATTGTAGTGAAATAATGATTCGCTAATTATTTGACTTAGTGTTTTTGGACAAGCTTATTAATAAATGCAATTACATCAAAGAGAATGGGCACAAAAATCTGAAATAAATTAAGCATAAACTATTTTAAAGTATTTGGAGCTTACCTAATAACAGGTTATACGATTAACCAATTTATAAGCAGTGAAACGAACGAGATTAAAAGTGGTTATTAAATAAATTAATTATTAGAAAATAAATAAATCTAATCTATTGGTATAATTAGATAATTAATAACACTAGTTTACATGTGTTTTGTCCTTGAAATAAAAAGTGTTTTTTCTTATCATTTGAGATGTACTGAGTTTAAAAAAAAATAGGAAAAAAATTCAATACGTCACGTTTCCAAACTATCTACTATTTTTTATTTACGAAAATATGCCTACAGAAATAATAAAAAAAAATTAAAAATGAATTGCCTTAGTTTTTTTCTTATATTTTGTACCAGCAAGGAGGCTGGACACGGTGTTCAGCTGAGCTTTTCAGCTGCCGAGGGGGAGGTCCCCAACAGAATTTCGACAGTAATGTGCGCTGCAGAAAAAACGGTTAATTCCAAAACTGAGTGCTTATCGTCTACCACTTACCGAGGCTTCCGGCTTCACCAGCTCTCGCAGACCAGGCAACTCCAGCAGCAATACTCTCGAGGGAACACGTTAAATGGGAATATATCGGGTATAGGTTTTGGTTACGAGGTTGCGCAACAGCGGAGTTTTTGACCAAGTACTTCCACGATTCAAAAACGAGTGCCGGGTTTTTTCCAAGGCAACGGTTTTGTGACCTGCTCGTTGGTCACACTAGAACCTCGCCTATTGGTCGGTGGTTTTTCGGTTGTCGAAAAGTTGTCTATGCGACGCCCGGTTGCGCCATCTAGCGCCGGTTCGTGATATCGGATTCGAACCCAGCAATGGAACTCCGATGCAGCGCACATTAACTTTGGGGTGACGATACATACCGCCCACCAAAATATGAAGGTATTTTACTTACAATAAAAAATAAAAAAAATAGAAAAATAAAAATATAGGAAAAATAAAGAGAGAAAATATAAAGGGTTGATGATAGACTGAATGATGTTTCGCGTTGAAATCTTTAACAGTTAACGACTGGTGAAGCTTGTTCTGCACTGATGGGTAGAGGACAAAGCTTCACCAGTGGGCGAGTGATGATATGATGGTTCGCTATCCGTACCGATGCGCATCTTATAACTCCATCCGGACCAGGATGCACATTGACTACCCGACCTACAGACCATTGTAATGGTGTTCGATTGTCATCCTTGATGATTACAATAGAATTTAAAGGCAATGGTTTACTGTCTTTTGTCCATTTTGCTCTTTGCGTTAAGGAGTGGAGATATTCGTTCCGCCATCGTATCCAGAAATGCTGTTGAAAGGCTTGTAGAAGTTGCCAACGGTTCAAACGGTTTAGATTGGTAGCTGTAAAATCATGTTCTGGTACGCTGGTTAAGGGTTCTAGTGTTAAGAAATGACCCGGTGTCAGAACATTTAAATCGTTTGGATCGGAACTAATGGGGCACAATGGTCGCGAATTGAGGACTGCTTCAATTTGGGTGAAAAGTGTGCTAAGCTCCTCAAATGTTAGAACCTGATCTCCTACAATGCGATGCATATGACTTTTTGCGGCCTTTATTTGGATTTCCCACACCCCGCCGAAGTGTGGCGCCGAGGGTGGGTTGAATTTAAACTCGATGCGTTCTGTCTGTGCGGCTAGGTCCATCAACCTACACAATTGAGTTTTTGCACCTACAAAATTAGTACCACAGTCTGCATGGATGATAGAACATCTCCCCCTACGCGCCACAAATCTCCTCAACGCAGCTACGAAGGCGTCGGTGGATAAGTTAGAAGCTACTTCGAGATGGACTGCTTTTGTAGTCAGGCACACAAATAGACACAGATAAGCCTTATCCAACTTGGCACCACGATGTTTTCCCAGCTTAATCCGGAAGGGACCGCCAAAATCAACCCCGACTACCGAAAATGCCTTGACTTGGTTCACTCGATATGATGGCAGATCACTCATAACGGGTTGAAGCGGTTGCGGACGCGTTTTAAAGCAACGTACACATTGGGATAATTGTTGACGGATAACGCGTTTCGCCGCTACGATCCAAAATTGCTGTAATATTAGGTAATGTGTAGTGTTAATACCGGTGTGACAGTGTTTGCGATGCACCCACGTAATGTAGTAAGTAGTGAGCGGGCACCGAGTAGGTAACAACGCGGGATGCTTGTGGTCATGTTCTAAACCACTCCGAGATATTCTACCGCCCACCCTGAGGATACCTTTGCTATCCATAAATGGGGTGAGTTTCCGCAACCATTTGGCTAATGCTTGATGATTTTTTAGCTTGTCTATGTCATTATGAAAGAATTTCTCTTGATAAAACCTTACCGCGACGTATAAAGCCTCATGTCGTTCACCGTCCGTCAACGTAATGCGCTCAAAGCGGGAGGATGCTTGACGCGTATTGTTCATGAACCTACGCACATACCCAATAATATTTATAATTTTATCTAAGGAAGAAAACTTTAAAAATAGGGCATCGATCCACCCAAGAGGCTCCGTCATCGTCTCCGTCACTAACGCAGATTGGGGTCGTTGTTCTGATTGGATAATATCTTCCTCCTGCGTTTTTGGTTCCACTAGATTAGGTGGCCAAGTTTCGGGCGCTTGCGATAACCAGCTGGGGCCCGCCCACCATAATCTATTGTCGAGGAGTTTAACTGGCATAAGTCCCCGTGAACAGATGTCGGCGGGGTTGTCGTTTGTCGGTACATGCCGCCATGATTCGGTCGGTACGCTGTCCTGAATTAGGCTTACTCGATTCGCCACAAACGTGACCCAACGTGAAGAGTGCGATCGTAACCAAGATAAAACAATCATAGAATCTGACCATAAGTATAATCCTTGTAAGGGAGGTCTAAACACCGATTTGACACTTGCCAGTAACTGAATGAGAAGGACCGCCGCACACAACTCGAGACGAGGCAACGAAATTTTCTTAATGGGAGCGACGCGAGCCTTTGCGCAGTGTAGAAATGTACGAGCTGAACCCGATGCATTGGCCACACGCACGTAAATTACAGCTCCATAGGCCCGTTCCGATGCGTCACAAAAGCCGTGAAGTTCGAATGTCGGATTCGCTCTAAAGTGGACGCAACGTGGGATTTCAATGCGCTTAAGTTGAGGCAATTGTTCTAAATATTGGGCCCAGTGCTCGATAACATCCTGTGGGGGGGTCTCATCCCACGGAGTACCGACTATCCATAATTTTTGGATTAGACATTTGGCTTGAATGGTGAGAGGCGAAAGAAATCCCAGTGGATCGAAAATCCTAGCCAATTCGCTTAAGATATTGCGTTTAGTGCAAGGCTGTTGCAGGGGTGTTACGTCAAAAACGAATGCGTCGCGCAATGGTTCCCATCGTAAACCAAGCACCTTTAACGTTGTATCCTGCGTTTCGTCAAAGTTCACCGTATCTTTTAGTAACTTATGTTGATCCGGAATGTCGTCAAGCAGATCTGGGACGTTACTAGCCCATTTGCGTAGAAAGAAATGCCCCTTAGAAAAGAGATTGATGACTTGTGCTTTGGCTTCATGGGCTTCCGAGACCGAATTACACCCGGTTACTACGTCATCTACATAAATGTCGGACAGTAAAATTTGCTTTGCGATTGGAAACGCGTCACCTTCATCATACGCCAGCTGTTGCAACGTACGACAAGCTAAAAACGGTGCTGCGGATGTTCCGTAGGTGACAGTGTTTAAATTGTACTCTTTAATAGGTTCTGTCGGACTTGATCTCCACAAAACACGCTGAAAGTCCCGCTGAGTCTCGGTAACTAGAACTTGCCTATACATTTGCCGTACATCCGCCATAAAAACAACCTTGTGCTCCCGAAAACGCAAAAGAATCGAAAAAATATCATTGTGTAGTTTAGGACCCGTTAGTAGAGTATCGTTTAAGCTCTTGCCGTTGTAATCCTTTGCCGAGGCATCAAACACTACTCGTAATTTCGTGGTTGTACTTTCTGGTCTTAGAACACCGTGATGTGGGATGTAATATCGTCCGTTTCCCAATTTTGTGCTTGGTACCAATGACATATGGCCGCTGTCCAAGTAGTCATTCATAAAGTCCACGTATTGCGTTCGTAATTGTAAGTCCCGAGACAAGCGTCGTTCGATTGCGAAGAATCTCCGCAAGGCAATGTCACGTGATCCGTAAAACACAGGAACTGACTTGTCCTTGAATGGCAGAGTCACGATATAGCGACCCGTCGGGTCCCGGGTATGCTCCGATGCGTATTTGTATTCACAAAGCTGCTCTTGGGGCGTAAAAGTGGACGCCTGTGGAACGTTGTCTATATCCCAAAATCTTTGAACTACACTGGCCAACTGCCCACTATCCGTAGTTGCGTTAATCCCGAGTAAGGAACTATGGACTATGGACGTCTTCCCCAGTAAAAGCCAACCGAACACAGATCTCAGTGCGGGAGGTTGAGATCCTTGACCCCTGATCTTTTCATTCAATAAAGATTCCGCAAATATGTCTGCACCTAACAGAATGTCGATGGGACCGGGAATATCGAAACCAGGGTCGGCCAATTGCAAAGATTTAATATTCGACCAACCGTGTGTGCTCAATTTTGCTATGGGTTGGTCGCTGCATATCCTGGGGATGACTAACATATCTAAGTCGAATAAGGTTTTAGAAGACGTCCCCAACTTACATCGCACTACACCATTAATTGATGCTTCGGCACCTCCTAAGCCAGTAACATTGACTAGTGCCGGTCGAGATGAGAAACAAAGTCGATCGGCAGCTTGTTGAGTTATAAAATTGTTTTGACTGCCAGTGTCAAAAACGGCGCGGAAAGCTAACGAGCGCCCGAAAGCATCCCACACGTATACTATAGCCGTGGCGAGCAGCACAGTAGGGCTAGTACAAGCTAAGTCGTGTCGCGTAATTAGTGTAGTATGCGCTGTCGACTCGGGCGACGTTGCTAAGTCTTGATGTAAAAGTGTGTGATGTCTATGTTTACATCTCTGGCACGAGAACATTGATTTACAGTCTCTGATTGTATGTGATGCCCTTAAGCAATTAAAGCACCACTTATTATTACGCGCTATATTAATTCGTTCATCTACAGTGTTTTGCAAAAATGATTTACAACTTGTTATTGAATGTCCGTCTGAACAATAGGCGCATTTGATAACCGGTTTGCTAGTTGTAGGCGGAGTCAGTTGCGTCGAGTGGGGCGCGATGTACGTTCCGCTTACCGCCGCCTCATGAGTGCAGTCCTGCGCAGCTACTAAGGCATGACCCATTTTCGGTTTGTTGGCTCGGAAGTCTAGATTCGACTTTATGTGTTGTTCCCTATTCCATGTGGAAGTGCTAGTTGATGGTCCGGATTCAGTGAAATGTGTATCTCTAATTAAAGCTTCACACTTTAAATATAGAAACGATTGCAAATCCGTGTAACTCGGCAGCTCAATGGTAGACTGTCTTTCTTCGAACTCTCGACGTAGTTTTGGGTCTATCTTTGACAAAATGTGATATGACAATACGAAATCCCATTGGTCTACCGGTAGGTTTAAACGTCTCAAAATGGTTAAATTTTCGTCAAACATATCAAGGGAACGGCGGAAATCGTGTGGGTTCTTTGTCAAGCGGTTATATGCTAGTGTACGCTTTCTACGCAAAGATGGTAAATTTTCGGTTGTATATTCCCACGTATCCTTAGAACGGGATTTCTTTGCGATACTTAGTTTTCGTTTTGAATAACTCATGATAACTGTTGGTAACGAAATTCAAAACCCGATGGAGAGGTCAGATTATGGAGGTAATCAGCTGACGCGCGATAATGAATCAGATAGCAACGTTAAACGTTTAAAAACACAGCAGACACCGATAGTAAATTGAGAAGTGTGTTGCTATAGAATTAACGTTACGCACTGGTCGTTATTTGAATTATCAGCTGATTGGCTATGTGTACCACTCGCGTAACGGAATTTTTTATTTTTTATTTTTTAACAACTAATAGCAAAATGGACAAATAGAAATGATATTTAAAAACTCAATAGGTATTCAATAAAACACACTGGACCGTATACGAGAAATGCGAAACTGATTAGGGTAATTAGGACATAAAGGATTACTTTAAACGATTAATTCATATGTTCCCGGGTTTCGGCACCAAAACATGTACCAGCAAGGAGGCTGGACACGGTGTTCAGCTGAGCTTTTCAGCTGCCGAGGGGGAGGTCCCCAACAGAATTTCGACAGTAATGTGCGCTGCAGAAAAAACGGTTAATTCCAAAACTGAGTGCTTATCGTCTACCACTTACCGAGGCTTCCGGCTTCACCAGCTCTCGCAGACCAGGCAACTCCAGCAGCAATACTCTCGAGGGAACACGTTAAATGGGAATATATCGGGTATAGGTTTTGGTTACGAGGTTGCGCAACAGCGGAGTTTTTGACCAAGTACTTCCACGATTCAAAAACGAGTGCCGAGTTTTTTCCAAGGCAACGGTTTTGTGACCTGCTCGTTGGTCACACTAGAACCTCGCCTATTGGTCGGTGGTTTTTCGGTTGTCGAAAAGTTGTCTATGCGACGCCCGGTTGCGCCATCTAGCGCCGGTTCGTGATATCGGATTCGAACCCAGCAATGGAACTCCGATGCAGCGCACATTAACTTTGGGGTGACGATACATATTTATTTGTGTCTGTATCTCTTATAACAGACCAGCAGTAATCACCTAACATGGCTTGGTCCCAGTATCCTTTATAATTTTATTTACCGGTTGTCTGGAAGAGATCGCTTAAAGCGATAAGACCGCCAGTTATATCACCAACGTTATGTTTTATAACTATTGTTTTCTTCTTTTTTTCTTTTGTTTTTGTCTTTTGTTTATCTTTTGTATATGGTGTTATAATAAAGAGTTATTATTATTATTATTATTTAAAAATTCCAAATCCTGATGAAAACGCTGTCTATGTTCGTCGCTGAATTCTCCGAGGTTATCAGGGAAGAAATCGAGGTGCGAATGAAGGAAATTAATTTTAAAAGACATGTTGATACCCATTCGTTGAAAATTGTGTAATAAATCAGCAATTAACTGTCTGTAATTTTAATTTTTTTTGTTGCCCAAAAAGTCTTAGTGAATTCCAAGCCGATCTTTCAATATCCGAAAGACTGTTTTCAAATTCCTCATCTTTCAACATTTTTTTGATTTGCGGTCCTATAAAAATACCTTTTAGGTTTAGTAACCGAAGGAACATCTGCTTATTTAATTTTATCTTTGTTCTTCTAATTAAAACCAAATGTCTTAGTAAGACAGAAGTAACAGTCATTTTCGTAGGTGGATAGTTCTCTCCATATCATTGGTATATTAAAATGCAAAAATCTTTTTGCACCTGCAGCCCAGAACCTTAGCCTTTTTCTACATCTTTCACAAAAAAAATGAGATGTCCATTTTTTGTCCTGGTGAGAGACCGGAATTTTGAAATAACAATGGGATATCCTTTGTTAGGTATAATAGATTCACCACAAACGTAACAAAATCGGCCAGGATGTACTTTACACAACGTTTTTGACATTTTAAAAACAATATTTATTCAACTGAACACTATAATGTAGCAAAATTTTAGAATGATTTAAGAATTAATTTGTGGGTAGGCTTAAAATAATGTGTATAGATAACTTGATTCTTTGACGTCATAAAAACAAAACAAATATATGTTTGCGTTTAGTTTTTATCACTAAATAACACGATATGAAATTCACTGGAAGGACATGAAATTTATTATCTTAATATATATATTTCTTGTGTGCGTGTGTATGTGACTGAACTCCTCCTAAACGACTGGACCAATTTTGATGAAATTTTTTGTGTGTGTTCGTGGAGATTCGAGAATGGTTTAGATTTACAGTTTGGTCTACTGGAAAATGTTTTTTCAATTAATTTCTTATTTATAAGGAGTTGTTGATTTTGGTTATACCATACAAAATGTTCATGGGTTTGTAACTGTCAAACATTTAATGTTCATACCGTCAATACGGTAAACTCTTCCCTCAAATTAAATAACGTATTTAAATAAAGGTTTCGAATCGACAACATATATCCACAATATTCGATTAATGGCGTATTTTAGATTTTAAAGATGTAAAATAATGACAGTAATGAAAAGTGGTTGACATTTAAATTGGTTGTCAAATATTTATGCATACGTTCAGAAATTTAATTTGTGTAAACTAAAGAGTATATTATGAAGCTAAATAAATATAGGACAATCAAATAAATAATATTCACACGTAAGAAGTTTTACTTCTTTTCAAGATAGAATGTCACTTGAAAATGAAAAATCTTTCATAAAATAACACATAAAAATAAAAACTGAACTGAACTGAATAAAATAACAATTTTATATAATTATGGAGAATATTGCAGGGATTCTCAAATTAGGCGTTGTCTGTGTCTTGAGAAACCAGTTATATATAATTGTTACTACCGTTACTCAATGACCGTTACTACATTAATTGTGTGTGTGAGTGTATTTCTATGAAAATTTATATTTAATCTCTTTATTGCTAACAAAAAGTAATGGCGTAATGTTTTTGGAAAACAGCATACTGGGGGTGAAATAAGGGATGGAATATTGCATGGATAATCAAAATCGCTAAAGTGTTTAATGTCAAAAATTTATAAGGCACACTATTTGGATATGGAGAAACGGGATATAATAGAGTGGGAGGTAGGGGAGAGGACTGGGATAGCTGACACATTTGATAGGACGAAATGTAAATGCACGGTATAAGACGGGATGGTCAATGAAGAGAAAAGACGGGACGTATCGGGAAGTGACTGAACAGACGGGATGGGACGGAATTGAGCAGGACAGTAGGATAGCTAATTCATGTTTAGGTATACAAGAGCTTATACGAAAAATAACATGTATTTGGTGTGGAGTAAAATAAAAAAATATCTGCATCCAGGCAAAGGTGGGTCGGGCTTTTTTGCTATGCTAAATAATTCAATTTAATATTAATCATATAATAACTAAGCCATAGCTTAGCGTGGTCGGGTCAGCTATGGTATCTTTTAATTGATTTCAATGAATGTAGTCGGAGTAATAAGTGCGTGGTGGCCTGTTGGTAAACGGACTAGACGCGACTGCCAACATGTTCACGGTGGTCGCGGGTTCGAATCCCAGCGCATACCTCTGACTTTTCGGAGTCATGTGTCTATTGATAGTCAATCACCACGCACTAAACGGTGAAGGAAAACATCGTGAGGAAATCTGCATACCATAGCGATTTATAAAATTTCTATGGTATGTAAGTCCGCCAACCCGCACTAGGCCAGCGTGGTGGACTATATGGCCTAACCACTCTCAATCGTACTCTCGATTGTAGAGGAGGCCCGTGCCCTGCAGTGGGACGTATATGGGCTGATACAGATACAGACAGTCGGAGTAGTAACAGTGTTATAATATCTCCGTAGCAAAATAATGATTTAAATCTGGAGAGATGGGATAGAATAGAATATAAGTTGGATAAAATGGGACAGAAGAATAGGTACAGGATGGGATTGGAATTGGATAAGCAGTTTAGACAACGGCTGTCATGTTGATTTGAAATAAAATATGGACTGGAATCTATATTTGCACCCAGGCGAAGCCGGGCCGGGCCGCTAGTATTTTGTAAACTAGTGTAATTAATGTATTTATAAATTCTTAAAGAACGTATAATTATGTAGTATGTCTTCTATTTAGTATTTATGCATCTATTTCAGTTCTTCTCTTCATGACCTTATACTTAAAGTTAGTGTAATGTGTCGGGAAATAACTTTATTCTTACAAATTACTAAATAAATATTATTCTATAATAATAACAGTTCACAATAGAAAGTAGCCCATCTAAGAGTAAAGTATAATTGTATAAAATACTAATAACTTTTATGAATACAACTTTATTGGTTTCATCATTAAACACGATGTTTATTATTCTTATTGGCATTAACAAACAAAGATAAGTAGCAATATTAATCCTGTTTTTACATTTATTCGATTATAAGTGATAATGATTCCGCTGTTCTCTCTCTCTTTTTTTCTCTCTCTATATATCTATCTCTCTATTCTTCTCTTCAGTCTTAAAGTCCACTGTTGAACACAGGCCTCTACCAAGGATCTCCATATCGACCATATCACTGCACTGACATGTAAAAATACAGTATTTGCTTAGCCAGGCAATAAAGCTTTAAGCATCTGTCAGATTATTATGCTTAATCTCAGGTTTTACATTAATTATTTAATATCTCAACAATTAAAAGTATAAAGTAACAACATAATATCCTTTACACGGTGGGCATCCTGTACCTATGTAAGTCTTCAGGTACAAACCTACATTCCGTACTTCTTAATATATGTTACACCATGACAGTGTCTCAAGCTCAAACATTTATCATAATACATACATATATACAAACACGAATAGATAGTGAGTATAGTATAATAGTAAATATAGTGCCGAAATCAAAATACTAATATGGAACTTCAGCCTATCAGCCAACAAAAATGAGCGAATATGTCATTAAAAAGGTCTTTTCATATGCTACAACTTCTTCTTTGGAAAGTATTACCGCTGTATGAAAAAGACAAAAGAAAGATATTGATGATCCAGTTCAACATTATAATACGAACTCCGGAGCTCGCGATTCAGACTTGAAAACCCACGCACGTTCCTACAAGACTAATGAGGCGACAAACTCCTCGGATACCGTAATTAATTGAATAAATTTCCTCAAAGACCAATTACGTAAACGGTATAAGAATGTACCGAACAGATTACGCAATAAATACATTTTTAATACTTGAGGTGTTTGTCGCCGGCGCTCCACTTGGCAGTGTCGTTAACGGAATTCAACGTTTTCACCGCACCGCCATACCCGGCCGAATCCGGAACAACATCCACGATACCAAATCTAAATTTGCGTGAAAATGTTGTATAAACAGTACGACGTTTCGTATGCATGTAAGCGACATCGGCAAATACATCAAATATAAAACACAAACAATTATAAACTTTAATTTCTAGGATTAGAGCTTACAGTTCATTGACTAGTGGGCAAGTGCGTAGGAAATAAAAGGCTATTAAAAATTCTATTCAAGTCGCATAGACATTTGTATGGATGCCTCAATGTGGACTTCCTACAATTCGCATGGAGATGAATCAAAGAATTGCTCTTACTTCCTTGATGTTTCAATGTGCCCTACAAAACATGACAAGGAGGTCAAAAAACACGTTTTAAGTAGCGACAACATTCCAGCTTACGCTTTTTGAAATAACTTGTAAATGTATTGTATCCTTACACTAAATTAGATATGATGGATGTACCAAGCTACAAGACGTACATAATACACTTCATTCTTAAGGATCTTAACAGTACATTTAAAATAATGTTAAGCTGACGACCTCGATTACTATATTTTGATAATACTCGCCAAACTGCATTGTAAACCAATGACCGCCTTAAAAATTGTAATATTATTTGACCACTGATTTTCTAAAATATCTTAAAAAGTAAGTCTACAAACTTGAATTGGGCCATCGCAGTTAATAAATACTTATACACATATTGAGATATCCCAGTTTAGACAAACCTTTCTCAGCTTAAATGATGCAGAGCACCGCCAAAAATGACATTATCTTTAAAATACCTTTAGAGAGATTAAGATTTTAGATGGATAAAAATGAGCAAAAACCCATTCCCAGAAATGAATAATATTTAACCTAGATGAAACTAAGCTGTGAAATCTAACAAATAATTCAACAACGTAGAACAAATCTGTGCATGTAGCAGCACGAGCGATAAATCTAGCGGCAATGGCTAGGGCGGTGCTAACTGTGACATGTGGTAAAGATCGCGCCCGCGCACTTTACTACACAAATCTATATGAAAACAGGTTATGGCGACAGCGATTTTATTACAAACCACAGAGTGACAAGAAAACAGAAATATCGTTTTTGCATTCATCATCGGCAGTTACATTAAGTACATTGCTGAATATAGGCCCCAAAGGTGATCAATATGATATGGTAGAAGCGTTATAAATCCAGTGAATTTATGCAATCTTTACCGGATAGTCTAGAGTCTCTTGTCTCGTCAATGAAATCAGTCGTGACCTTTGTGTGTTTATAAATTTTCCAACATTTATGGCATGAAGACTATAGAATGTTATAAGTATTCATATAATTATAATAGATACCTACTCTTATATTTTTATAAGCTTTCAAGTGTTTTAGTATTCGGCAGTCATGATCAGTTGTTTTACAAAGCTTATGTCTCTATACATAAATGAAAGTCCACACCTCTTAACAGAAATGTAATTGATATTTTAATTTAAGAACCCAGAGCTTTAAAAATATATTTAATAATGAGTTCAAATTAAAACATTGCAAAACTTCTCACGATCTTGTTCCCTATATATTATGGTTATCAAAAACGGTAACTGTAACAAATTTTTAACAACACATATCCAATAAATTACGTCGCCGAATTAAATACTCATTTCGCTCAGATCGAACTGCCACTTTTTAAATGCAAGGGCTTATTAATCGAGAGTGAAAGTAGCCGTTACAGTCCCAATAAAATAATACAGACATTAAAAATCAATATAAACGATAATAGTTATTGGAAGCAAAGTATTCTATTTTCATGGTAAACTCACAAAGTGGAAAATGGTGAAGTGATTTCGTGGACAATCGAATTGAAAGCTGGGTCGTCGGTAGCCATTAGGCGTGATTTGCGCTGACTCAATCAATTATCACTGTTCGCAAACGCATTTTTGTGTCAGTGGGTAAAACTGTAATGGTTTAGACGGGCTAAGTATACGCTTGGGGCTTACGTGCAATTTCGTCGTGCCTGTCTACGAATGACATTCTAAAGTATTTATTAACGTTCTCAATGGAATTAGCCTTCGGTGCTGCGGTACTGGTGGTGATGCAGCGTTTTGTATCGATCTATTGATTTTCATACTAATCTAATAATGTTTCCTAGTTCTGCATTTATATTAGTATCATTATCTGTTATTGCCGTAGGACTTATAAAAGCAAAGATGTTGGTTAGTATGAAATCAGACTCGACATAAGAGTTTATTGAAATCTTTACAGAGTTATCATAGTGTGACAAACGAATACAATACACGCTTAGAAGACGTTTTCTGTGTTAGAATTCAAAACTTTCGCCTTGATAGTCCGTCCCGCGCTTAAGAAATATACCCCTAATTTAATTGTATTTTCACTTCATGGTAAATATCAGCTAAAATGTATCTATTTATGTCCTTAAAGATTCATGCACAGCGGTCTGCTAGAAACAATTGCACTTTATATCAGTATCAGTAGCGCTGTATCAGTCAATAAATCGCCCTCACTAGACCACGAGAATCCTCCATTATCGAGTCTGAGTCTAAAGAAAGTAAAATAAAACAATTAAAAATCGATATTGCGTAACTTAATCGGCCGAGCGTCACACGCATGCGATCTATGGGTCACGAGTTTCCTTGTTTATTGTTGCATAAACCGCGCACGACTAACATCTCGGCCGATAGCGCGGGTCATCTGCGTTGTTCGCGAGCTATGGATGCTAATGTCAATAAATTGTACCTTGGTGTTGGGTTAAATCACCATCTACAATGTAGGCGCTATGCGGAACAACACAGGCCGTTCGACACTCGCGAGACATTAAAATTAATAACCACGGCTCTGGATTGTGGGAATATTAATCGTTGTGTTTCTGAATATCGGTGGGGTTTTATACACCGCTTTGTAATGTTATATGGGTTTAGATTGTTCTGGTATAATTCAGGGACCGTTTTAAAACCTATTTAATTTTTCGAATGTTTTGCCCGTTCCAACTACTTTTGAATTCAGAAAAGATAACAAGGTCTTTGGTGTTTTGTTGTCAACTTCCACAGAGATTACCACACTAAAATAATCAATTCAAAATCAATTGTTTCAATTGTTTCAATTGTGGGTGTTATGGCACTGATAGTTTCTCATAGCAACGGTAAATAATTCATATCTTAATTTAAGGATTTAGTTATTCAGTGTCTTATATTCGTTGTGACAATATTTATTATTAACTAAAAGTCATGAAACATTTCTTAAACATAGCATTTAAGTTGCTTTTGTGATCGGTGAATTGGTGCATTGTTACTCTCATTCCCTTTGAATTTCGTATAATTTCCAAAAAAAAGTAATGCCACAATGAGCGAACGCGCGGCCTCACGTTTCTAAGCAACAAACGACAATCACCTTTTACAACTATTAACGCTTGTATTTACAAGCGTGGAAATGGACCACCATTGTTGCTGGCACTAGTTGATGGTCAGTAAAGAAACCTGCGCGTAATCAGAATATAAATACTAACCGGACAAGTCCAAATGATGTATTCGAGCAGCAAACAATAAGACCTAGATTTGGTGATCTTCATATGTTAACATAATAGATTCAGAACTCATACTCGTTCGCATTTTCGTTGTCAAACACAACATGAGTGGAGTTTTCTATGACCATAAGTAGAGCAGAATTTAATATTGATAGGACAACGTTTTAAGCCAGTAGTTATATTTGCAACCAGCTGGCAGCAAATTGGCTTCCATAGGTAAAAGCGTTGTTTTAAACAAGAATGTCTTTTGCATCTTCCACATAGCTACTGGTATAAGTAAAAACTCTAAACAAAAAGATTCAACCCTCGGACTAGGTTACATTATGTTTTTTTTTATTGCAATGAATGGCGAGGCTTGCAAGTCGTTCGTCTGATGGTAAGCAATACGACCGCTCATAAACAGTAGCAAAATTCCACTACGCTC
The DNA here is from genome assembly GCA_023078785.2 of Hyles euphorbiae. Lineage (NCBI taxonomy): Eukaryota > Metazoa > Arthropoda > Insecta > Lepidoptera > Sphingidae > Hyles > Hyles euphorbiae. Next base: position 7,697,326 of record CM041049.1, read on the forward strand.
GCCATCCTGAGACATAAGATGTTAAGTCTCAATATGTTCTGTAGTTACTCTGGGTACAATGTCCTTCAATCCGAAACATAACAGTGCATTTACACTGGTGTTTCACGGGAGAAATAGACATTATTATGATTAGATATTTGTGTTGCACAAAAAAGTACCTTATTATAATCTGTTTTTTTAGAGTTATATCAACTATCGTGTTAAAAAGCTCATAGCCTCATGATCCGACTCCAAAAACTGTATTAGCAATAGGCGATACACTAACCAACATAACCAACAACAAAGTAAGAAATCATTTCTCCAAGCAATTCTCACGTCACACCATGAAATAATTAAAAATCTAATACTAAATCAGATACGGCTTTGTGCCGAGATGTTGGAAACTGGTCCTCTTTGGAAGCACACGCGAGGCGATTCTCATAATGGATGAGATCGGCGAGGCTAACAGAACATAATGACCCAGCCAGGAGTACGTAATGGTGCGAACACACTGTGCACTTTTACTCAACGCTTCATTCCACGTGTGATTACCAGAGGCCAGAGGTTGAAAACATTTTCCGAATCCCACATATCTTAGAGTCGCACGTACGACTTGGAATTCCTTGGACAAAATAAGTTTAACATTTTATTTCATTTATATACTACCTTTTGCTTTTGGTTGCTGTTACAATTTGGATTTAGATTATATAATTGTTTTATTTTGCGCTTCTACGTGGCCCTATCAAAGTATTTTGGTATATTGATAGATGTTGATATCTTGAATTAGATTTCCTAATTGGTTAAACTATTGAGCTTTTCTGTTCATCCAATATTTTAGGTTAGGTGCATAATTTTTGCGTACAATTAATAAATTTGATCCTCTATTCTAAGGCACGGACAAGTTTGAATGCAATTTATTTCTGCCTTTATCCTCAAACTAAGTTTTCTTCTCACAAAGACCAAAGTTATCCATCCCTGGTCAAGACAGTGGCAACATAATTACGATTTGATGATTAGTTTTAAACCTTCGACGCGCGGTGACAATTTTCCGTTGATGATGGCGGAAAGATTGTCATTGTAAACCATACGCGAAGTAAAAACGAGCTATGTGAGGGACACGCTTTCTAATATTTTACTTTTATTAATTCAACGCAATTTTAGATACAACGTTAAAATATCCGCAGTTTTAACATATTTATGGTTGATCAAAAAATATTGGAATGTTAAAGGTATTAAGTGAAACGGGTGGTAGGTCTCTCCTATATTAGAGGCCGGATGAGTAAGTACCACCGCAATGTCTATTTCTCGCGCCAAACAGTGGTGTAATTGCACTGTTGTATTTTGGATTGAAGGGCAGTGTAGCCAAAGTAAGTAGTGGATATATTGAGACTAACATTTGATGTCTCAGAATGGTGAACGCAGAGGAATGCTAAGCATTGCTTTGTCATTCAAAGTGTTGTTAGGTTTTGCTACTGTTTATGAGTGGTCGTGTAGCTTAACATCAGGCGAACGACATGCTTGTCTTGGTATTCAATGCAATAAAAAAAACTTAATTTGGTACTAAAATCAAATTAACAATGTTGATTGTTACTATGGGTATCAATTGACTTTATATTACAATGTAATACAAATAGCAAGACATTGTCGGTTAAGTACGCGGCATCGTTCTTTGTAGTTTTAACTGATACTAAAATTATTTCCAACTCCTCCTATTAATTTAACTTTCTGATTAATTTCGTTGCGGGTTAAAGACAAGTTAGACATTCCCGGAGACTCGCCGAGCTTCAATGCTCGGTGTCATTACTTTGCGTGCCACTGTTGATCCTGGCTCACAGGAGTTACAGTGGTGGGTGTGAGGGCGGGACAGTCTCCTGATACTAAAATTACAAAAAAATGGAACTAACATCTAGTTGTAATACCATATCAATGATTAACATTAACAATTCTAATGAAAATTATGTTATATGTGTTTTATAATATGCTAAAGTAATAAAGTAAAACCCGTTACATGTCCACACAATCGTTGTCAAATAACTCACAAAATTATCATAAACAGCAGCACGTGGGTATCGTTTACAAATCAATAATACAAAAACGCGGTTTTTAATATTCTCCATATTTGTGATTTACGAACTTTCTCGTCCGAAAGACTGTTGCAATAACCATATGCCCACGCCGCCGACTCTCACACGGAACGCAGTTTGCGACTTGCATTCGAAATTGTAAAACACAAATCAGCAGTAGGCCGTCGTGGCCTAACCCCTCTCAATCGTACTTTCGATTATAAAGGAGGCCTTTGCTTTTTCCGCACTGGGATGCATATGGTAAAAACCAACGTTTGGATGACGTTTTACTGGTGGTAGTTTCGGATAAGTGAGAGGCCGCCTGAGTGATAGCACCGCAATGTTTCTTTCTCCCGCCGAACAGCAGTGTAAATGCACTGTTGTGTTTCGGTTTGAAAGACATAATAGCCAGAGTAACTACTGGACTTATTGAACTTAACATCCTATGTTATTTGCTGTTTAATTAATGGTGTTGTTTTGTTATACTTAACGTGACCATACGTCCCGCTTTCAGAAACTCTGTCGCGGGGTCCCCAGCAAGGTTGACATAGTCCCGCTTTTCCAATCAGACCAAACGATAGTTTAAAATGTATTTCCCGCTCGCAATGCTTTACCGAAGTACTACTAAAAACCGTTGAGTCGAATTATTCCAGCACTTTTTCTACAATAAAAACTTGTAAAATACTAAAAAAAATATTAGTATTTAATTCCACTGATGTCCCGCTCTGGCATAAAAAATAAATGGTCAAGTTAGTTATACTACTGTCCATGAGCAGTCGTATCGCTTATCATCATTGTGAAAAACTCAAGAGAGCCGATGTGCTGTTTAACAGATGGGAGGCGGAGCAGTGCTTCGACCTCACCAAACCCCAACCTTATACAATTCACCTGACTGTAGCCTCGATGATCGCTTAAACAGAATAAAATTCCAAAGTGATCGTATCGGTGTGACAGACGCCCTAACCCCGTGGGAGTTTTCTGGCCTATTAACACAAATTCAACAAGTGTCGACGTGAGCTTCAAGAAATGAAAATATCTATGATATATGCGGTATAAAACTTTGCGGAAATCACCTTCCGTCTCTAAAGAAAAATATGGCCATTTTTATATTATGTTAAAAGAATATCTTTTGGTATGAAAGGTAGTATTCTTAAGCTATTCGTACTAATTATATTTGTACCATAGAAATAGTTTTATAAATAAATAAATAAATACACCTGGCAGTTACATACATAGTCCAAACCCCACACTAAGATCGAGTTTCATGTCGTGGATATCAGGAACCACGAAATGCTTATTGGTGTTACAAACACCCAGTAGGACGATTCACGTAACTTTTTGAAGCGCCGATCAAGTTGCAGTGCAGTTACAATTAAGTTTACGTTTTGGTACTAAATGGTATTCTCGTAAATGTTTAGCTGCGCGTGAGTTGCGCGTCAACTGTACGTCAGACGTATGAAATTTGTTTGACATTGACATATACGCGCAGCAGTAGAATACACTAAAGCGTTCGCATGACGCGAACTTGACGCGAGCGTATTACGAGATTACGAAAAGGGCTGTTTTGATCGAAATATAACTGCAACTGCGCCGCAACTGAACTTATTTAATTACGTGAATTGCCCTACTGACCCGAAACAAATGTTTGTAGTACACACAAACATTTGTCGCGGTTTGGGGAACGAACACGCGGTCTCACGTTTCATAGCCGGCGTCTAACCAATGCGCCACGGAGGCTGAGTATTTTTGTGTTGACATTTCCAACTGCAAGGTATTACCGCTAATACAATTGTATGGACTGTATATTTATATATTATTAAATGCAGTGTGTGCTGCTTATTGCGTGCAACATAGCAATATACTAAGAGACGACCGTTTACCGCACATGTTACGTGTACTTACCCAACCTACAATATTATATGCATGTCTACATGTTTAACACATATACGTATAATGGTTTCTTAGATTTACACGAATGTTACACATTGAAATAAAACTATTATTTGAGGATATTAGCGCGGATTTGGTTTAATTTTTAGATTTTTTGTCTTCCAGACGTTTCGATTACTTTACAGCTTTCGTGGTCACGGGGCGGACTGTATTAGCGGATTATAGCGGATGACTAATATTTTAATCGTTATACATATCTCTATTTAATAACAGAATTTATCGTGCTAGATACTGGTTTTTGCTGCATTAACTGACTATCTTTTAAACTTTACATTTAGACCAACCGATACACATTTAGTTTTCAAAACCACCGTTCATTTAGTTTTCGAAATTTGAAGCCGCATACAGGGCTTCTGACTAACTTCTGACAGGCCTAACAACTGCTGTAAATTCCTAATTGGAAAGTCTGTTAAAAGTGTGCTTCGAAAATAAATACATCATGCACTATTCGAAACGTAATGGGATAAATTCTTCATTATTATTATAATTATATATAAAATACTAGTGTAATTACGCCCTGTTGTCTATTTACATTAAAGAAATAGCCAGCGAAGCCTTGTCAATCTCGAGAACATTTTATGCTCCTTGAGATTTTATTCTGACGGTTTCATTGCTCGCCTGCGGAAAAATTGAATAATTTACTCGTCATTCAAGCATAATTTACACATCACATGATCTTATTATATTTTTTATACACAACACTTGACTTTAAACAAATTATCCGGTGCAGTTCAAACTTAATTTTACTAATAACAATGGTGAATTGTAATCAGCTAGAATATATATTTATTTATATATTTCGTGATAATAAATAAACACGAATAAAAATAAACACCAATAGCACATACATTGCCCTGACCCCACATTCCGATGAATCAAGTCTTGTGTCGTGAGAATCAAAAACTATGAGAGACTTTTGGTCCCACAAACACCGGGACATGTACTACATATGACGTAGGTCCATAAGACTTCACAAAAATTTGTTTCGGTGCGGGGATCGAACCCGCAGCCTCTTGTTTCACAGTCGGTGTCTAACCAACTGCGCCACGAAGGCTGTCAAATACTTAATACATTAATGTGTAGTTGCACTTAAAGCCTGATGTTTTATCTGCAAACCGAACCTAGTTAATCTTTTTTACAAGATGTATCTAGTAATTCCAGCAATGTAACAAGTCGATTCTACACTGATACTATTATCGGCTTGTAGGATCGTGTGTAAATATTTATAACAAGATAGAAGTTTAATGACAGAAAAAGATAACTTATAATGTATTTACGTAATTAACTTTTCATGTTTTTTTGTCGTCGTTTAACTTTCTACTGCCAAAACCATAAACACTTTGCTTTCAAAACATGTGTTAATTTTAATTATAACGCTATAATATTATTTTCATAATAAAATACCCATCTAATCAAAATCATAAGCCCTTCGGCGTCCACTACTGGACATAGACTCCTCATATGGCACGCCAGTGGGCTCGATATTCAGCCCATCGTCTCCAAAAATAACAACCAACAAATCGATCTATTTCAAATTTCTCGTTGTAGGTAACTCATTTTATATATATCATTTATAATTATTAGACTTCAACGAAGCTGTAACACTACATTTATATGTATGTACAAAGGTATCCTTCTGCGTAGCATCTTCAATAATCTTCACATACCAAAATTGCATTTTAATTGGCATAATTTTAACACGAGGCCATAATAAGTATATCGCAAACAATATTAATGTGCAAGAGACAAGATTACGTCATCAACTGACAATGAGCTGTTAAATAATTAAGGCGTCGACAACGATTAGTGGGTTAATCAAACATTTGAATATGATTAAAGTTTCGCAATAACTAACGTTATCACAAACAGAAAAAGCCCGATTGCCTGTGAGTTTCTCGCACAAGAACGAGACAAAATAGATTCGCGGGTGGTCGCCCCTAATGATTGCTCCTCTACTGTAGGGATGCCAAACTCACGTTTACTGGGATTTGTCAAATTAATAGTTATTTAATTAATTATCAATAAATGTTTAATGTTTATAATGGAATATATATAAAAATAAATCATCTGGTGTTGCACATGTTCATGGGCGGCGGTGATCACTTAGATCAGGTGAACCTTATAGTTGTTTGCCCCCTATAATATAAAAAGTACCGCACACTGTATTTTTGTTATGAGAGTATGTATTTACATTTTATACATTGTTCATATATTTTGAAGTTTTACTACCGCGTCATAAGTCTAGTTCCCATAAATTAAATCGTGAGGCTATACAGTAAATACGAGTATTTATATTTTCGAACATTTTTAAACAAATCAAATATTCGAGTGTCCCAAGAGCTATCTCTGGACAACCATACGTTGGACAGTATGGACAATAGTAGTACATACATAGCAAAACAATTAAAAAAGTTAACATGAAGATAATAACGACACTTCAGGTAAACAGTCTGCGCACTCACTGATCCATAGTATAAAAAGTACCGTACATTTCAAACCAATAAATCACAGATCCAATCAATCCCTTTCATTAAAAAGCATGATATTTCTATAAGCAACTATATCGCCTTTACAGGCTCCTAAGTATCTAATAAATCACAGCAAACCGCAAATAGGACATGTACATACCCTAGTCACGAGTAAAGCCGGCTATTCACTATTCAATTACTCTATGCAATAAGACACGGCTGGAAATACACGTATTTCTGCCGACAAATTAAGGGTTCGTTGTACAAAAACGATAATAACCTTTAACATTGTTAATTTCTTTGCGCGATTGTTATCTTAGGGATTACTTTTTTCTACTCACTTGTACTCGACGTTTTCTTCTATACTCGCCGATACAGCTTCGTGAATTATATTTTTCGATTTGTTTTCCGATAATTGTATAATGTGCTCGTTGTATAAAGTACTTAATGTCTTAATACGCGTTTGTACACGATCTTTGACACGCAAGGGTTGAAGACGGTTGAGAAAAAATGAGCTGTGACTTCGATTCCCATTTTGATACAGGATATGTTTGTATGATCGATAGATATTCAATATCGGATCCAGTGGTACTATGAAAGCTCCCTATTTGGTATAGCTACCTAGGACATATGATCCCAGTGAGCGTGGCATCAGAAGTATAATTATATGATTCATGATGATTTTATCCGTTTGGGATTATTTTGAAGTTAGATTAAATATGTGGATGTTGCTTGAAGTGTTCATAATTATTACTGACGGAAGCAACTAAATATTAACTATGTCCAACTCTTTACAAAGGTACAATCCATTCCAAATTCTATTATTTTTAGAGACCTCAGATTTTAACAATATTCGTCATCAAAACGTAACATTCAAATTATATTTCTTCACCGACAAAGCGATTACAACACACATTGAACCACACGTAATAAATTTGAGACAGTGCTAAAAAGTGTTTCGGTGTGATTAAAGCCGCCACACTGCAGTCCATCTCCGATCGACGTAACAAATCAATTTCAAACACTCGGATCGGAAATCAAACGTGCCGGCAAATTCCAAGAACATCCACTGTTTCTGACTCACTGCCGTTCAAGAAAATATAGAGCCCATTTCTTTTCACATTAGACGATTAGCCTGCGTGGCGCAGACGCTGCTCAAAGGAGAGACCGCGGGTGCGATATCTGCACCAACACAAATTTAAATTTGATTCCTCCCACTCGCCAAATTTTGTTCTTTAAATATTCTGTGGATATCGGTGCTGGTTGCGCATTTATATTTTTGTTTTAAATTATTAATATATTCATTGACTATTGTAATGTGTAACTGTTTTTTAATCCTAAATAAGTAAAAAATAAAAAACAATGTGCGATTCAAGAATTTGTTTCGGGCCTAGGCATTTGTGGAACCGAAAAGTCTCTGGTAGTTTCTGACGCTCTTAAGGTTCTAATTTAGAATCAAGACTGTGATTGCGACTGCTGGATGTATTTATTAGTTAAATTACCAATGAGTTCAGTACTTTTTTCTCTCTCTTTCTCTCTTTTCCGAAGATTTCCATACCATTACGTTAAAAGCAGCTTGCATTTAGCAGCAGCATTAAGGTTGTGTGCACCTTAGCTAACTATTTACTGTGAAAACACTCGAGTGCTAATAACTACTGGACGTATTTATACTTAACATATTATGTCTCAGGATGGCGAGCGCAGTGGAATGACAAGCATTGCTTTGTAATTCATGGTGTTGTTTGGTTTTGCTACAGTCCATGAACGATCGTATGGCTTACCATCAGACGTGTCATCTCGCCATTAATTGCATTTAAAATTAAAAGTAAATAAATAAAACACACTTACCTAAGGGTTTATTATTATTATTTATCACTAGGTGAGAAAACGCCACTAAGGAAAAGAAAGAAAACAATGAATTCTATGGCGCAACAACAATAATAATTATAATAAGGGTTTATACCCTTATAACTAGAGCTATACTAGAGCTTATGCTCTAGTAGTAGTATATGTGTGTGATAGACGATTTAGTAATAATATGAAGATACTCAGACACGTAAATCGTTGTTTTAGTACCAGAACTATGTCTAGACATATCATTTAGAGTCTCATTTGTGATAGATGAGTCTTACCTTGATATAACCTGGAGCTATAAAGGTTAACGCTGTGTTAATAATCCTTTGGCCTACACCTTCTTACATACAACATTAAATCGTTTAGAATAAATGGATAATGAATATAAGTATTTGATAGACTTGAAATTGATGAAACAATGTTATAAATTTTAATTAATTACATCACATTGTCTCACGAAAGATACATTGTCGAAGATGGATAAATAGAGAGACGGATAAACAAAAAATTACTAAGAACTATTCAGCTTGTAGGTCAGAACAAAATTTTCGAATGATTAATTACGAAAACTAAATTATTGTTAAAACAAATTAATAATGAAATAGGATTCAAACATCAACAAACAGAATACCCAGTGAATAACAAAAATAAAAAAGCATCATTTTTTAGCTAATATATGCAGCAAAAACATCGAACGGGGCCAATGGCGTCGCTATCATATAGAAGCGAGGGACAAGAAATGAATTAGGCCAGCGCTAGGCAGAAGCGTCATTATTGCATGCCACACGACAATCACTAAGCCACCTGCGCCGTGGTTATTAAAGCATGCCGATCTCTCATATGCAACTATCCAATGGTACGATAAACTAATGATGATGACGGGAAAAAGATGTATGCCATCTGTGACAACTAATAACAACGATGGTTACACGAATTCATTTGCCTGGAAGAAGCTATTGCGTCTATGTTGCGTTTGAAATTATTTTGATTACCCACATACCGGCAGGATGATCTTGTAGTATGCATATTCTGAATACACGTTTGTTTTCTTTCATAATAGTTTCGCTGCGAGTTAAACCAAGCTAACAGACATACGGAGCTCACTTATTAATCATGTTTTAAATAATAATTCACAATGTATCTATCATCCTCAAAATGTTAGCTATACCTAGAAACCCTAAGATTGTAAGTGTTCAACTGTTCGTTAGCAGGAGCATTCACTTCCCATCAGATATTTCGATAACTCTTGTACCACGTCTCTGTATTGTACTATATCAGCGTATAAATGTCCCACTGCAGGGCTAGGGCCTCCTCTATAATCGAGAGTACGATTGAGAGTGGTTAGGTCATATAGTCTACCACGCTGGCCTAGTGCGTGTTGGCGGACTTTAAACGTTATGGTATGCAGGTTTCCTCACAATGTTTTCCTTCACCGTTATAGTGCGTGGTGATTGCCTAATACATACGTATTATAAAACTTAAAGATACCGACAAAATTTGGTCTACTACTTCTTTCTTAATTGGCTAAAAAAAGAAATAATATCCACATTATAATTCTTCAAATTCATGATAAGTAGGTTTTTCACAAAATACAAACGTCACGAGTTAGCTAAAATGACAGTTTTTAACAATAAAAGAAGGAAAAAAGATTTAGTTTAGTTGAATCGTGGGTCCGTAACTGTACCGTTGACTCTAGTATTGTTACTCATCGATTTAGGCACAAATCCCCGTTGTAAATTCGCATTTAGTACATCGTAATGGTTAATTTGTGTTACTAGCGGCGCGACTCGGTTTCGCCTTGTGAAATAAGTCCAAGACACTCATAAATAGCCTAATATTAAACATTAAATAAATCTGACAAATTATTTATCATAATACGTTATCAACCCCGCGCCCTTTCCCTCATTAGGGGTTTAAATCATTTTGGCTAGAGATATCCAGGACCAGATTTTTCTAATTGAGGTCGGTTTAACAGACAAGCTAAGACAAGTTAAAAGACAGACCTTCTCTAGCATTTATAAGAAATAGTCCCTAGGGAACAGTTTCTTTTTCTTTTCTTGAATCCCGAACAGAATGAACGTGAAATTTCATGATAATCCATTGAATTATTAAAGCATGAAACCATAACATGGACGCGGCACCTATCACATCATGTGATGGAATAAACAAGGGGAAATGTAGGTGTCCTGGTATCTGTCTCTGTCTACCCCTTTTAGCGAAAAAGGCGTGACTTTATGTATGTATGTACAAAACTAAAACAAACAAACAAACTGACATTTGCAATAACAATATTAGTTAGGACGATATCCAATACAGCCATTAACATAACACATTCCAAAGTGATCTATAAGCTATCTGTGAAATGAGATGTCGCGATTGATCATCACACCGCGACTAATGATTGTGATCGGAATATATTTAGTATTACAAAACACTGTTCTTGTATATTGTCTGATTTATTTATTTTATTTATTTAATTATTTTTTGCACTGTACAGAAATACTATGAAAATATTCTACAATAAGAATAATAGTACAAGTGGCGGCCTTATCACACTAGGTAATCTCTTACAGGCAACCATGGGATGGATATACTAACAGGAGATAGAAAGGGCAGTCTAAGGCGTAAAAGAAATAATAATAATCTACAATTAATGACTAAAAATAAAACATAAACACACAAAATATATATAAATATCCATATACATACACATATACAAACATACCTATAATACATACATATACATAAACATATTATATACCTATCCTAAAATATACCAGGAAGAGAATGGACAAATTATTTCAGCTACACTCTTGTTGTGAGAGGAAATGTTCTTTGACCTGTCTGATGTCTATGAAACAAGACATGTGAAGTAAAGATTATACTTGAGCCTCACTTGACTCAACTACAAAGTAATAGGAATTCAAGAGTTATAAAATGCGTTGTTGCTTTCATTCTTAAAGCCAGTTCTATCGGTGTACCAGTACTGAACAGCAAAATTTTATTCTTTTACCTGAGCTGATATGAACGTAACCTATTTACTTTTTTATATTCGATAAACAATTACTATATAAAACTACACTCATAAACACTACTTAAAATACGCGTTGAATTGAAATCCACTTTAATATGATCTTGGCTGTAAACTGCTTACATTGTACAGTTCGTTCTATTTAAGAATCAATTTAAACTTCGTCATTACTCAATAAGTGGAGCAACACCTTAGCGTTGTGTTAAGTATAATTAACTTAACTAACCTCCAGTAACTGCATATTATGTGCGTTCGACCCACGCTTAATTACCTCCAGTGAAATTGTTGCTGAAATTACTGGTCAATGTTCAACAAGGGTACATAGCTATCGGCTACAATGTTTGCGTCTCCTCTACCGTTGCTTTGTGATGGAAATTTTAATATATCCTATAGGTTACATCAAGACCGCTACCAAAAATGAAGACGATTGGTATTTTTAGTTACTTTAGACACAATCCAATTTAAAATTTTGCACAACATCGATTTTTTTGTTATATTTTAAGATCGTTGTGTTTGGGTAGCTAATACATAGGTTTTTTCTAAATAATATTGCACGCCCTTTTATTTTTAATGACGTTTTGGTACACAGTGGTTTAAATTGTTATTTTGGCGAAAACTATGGTTTACCACCCGAACCGTTTCTTTCCGAAAGTTTTAATTGCATTGTGTATGTAGTCATTCAAACTACCACCCAGCTTTGTTTTCGGTAGAAGTCTTAATATACTATATCGCCTGACAAGCATGCAAATATATTACATGGTATATAAAATATGTAAGCATAATTAATCACCAATTAGTTACGACAAAGAAGTATGTTTGTGTTATATTTTATCACTTTCATATATTATTTGAATTAATATAAATAGCTAACAAACGGCGAAACTGTTTACATCTGATTGTGCAGGAAAAGTCCCCCTGTATTTATTTATTTGTTTTCGTTAAAAATCTTTCTCTTACTCACAGTGTCATTCACAATTCGCTGCATTTATTTCCGTCGTACAATGTGTAAAGCCTTGAAGATAATTACTACTCCAGAATCCTTGGAATATTACGCCCTAGAGGCCTATATCTATACCATTAACGTAAAGCTGCCCATTACAATTGTAAGGTACAAGACAGTCGCCGCCCTAAGGGATCAGGCCATGTTTGCAACCGACACCTCGGAAATTTGCCGTAATAAAACCTAAAGGGGCTTGCTAGGATCGCACTAACCGTTGGAATTAGCACCCAATTTACGCGTTCTTGTAATCAGCAAAAAACAAGCTGTGATGACCATAACGGTCTTTAAACCTGTGCTGTAGTAAAAGTTGTGTTTTTAGTAAGAAATGGCTGACTGTCGTCTCTCCTTTTATAGGCTTTACGTTATCTCATTATGTGTTTTTGAACATTTTTCAAACAAGAATTGGATTGGGTTAAATGTATAATAACTTTGTAAATTTTAGATCTAATTTGACCCTTTTCATTTGATTTATTTATAGGTAAAAAATCAACAATAGACGGGGTCTTTGTGGTATCCAGTGTTATGTAAAACGGGTACTTAGTATCTTAAAAAAGTAAATTGGGCCTATAAATCATCAGTTTTGCACGCTATGTGTTCGCTCACTATCGTGTCGAATGTATGCCGCCACAAAAACATGGATTCCATTGTTTTCCCGTTAACTAAATATGTGCTCAAGCCACCTTCGCCCATATATTCAACACAGTTGACCTTAACCCGTTCAAATAAAAATACCCGTTGTGTGCAATTACTTTACGGGTTCAAACACGAACTTGCAAACCTAAAGCTCTCTGTCCACTAGACCGTTTTATCATCGGATAGTTTACATTATATAGTAATGTCATTCATTTAAAAACTAAGCATAGGCCCTTCAGTACCTTTGGACCAAAAAGATGACGATAGAGTCGTGTTAAAATAAATGTTAACTCAATTTACTAAATTTCGTCTTCTTCGTGATAAAAAATATCTTCATGTTTATTAAGCTTTCTGTCATAATACAAGCCAGCATTTTCAAAATCGTTGCGAGCGACAACTAATTTTAGTTACGCTCCTGGAGATTTACTGGAGCGCGCGCACCACTTACGTTGGAACTAGAGATGTGTAACACTGCGCTACGCCGCGCAATTGCGCCAACTCAGTTCACTGCGCCGGATGTGTTAACTCACTTGTTCAAAATGTGTTGGCGCAAAAATGAGTTATACAACAGTAGAGTGCGTGGTGGCCTGTTGGTAAACGGACTAGACGCGGCTGCCAACATGTTCACGGTGGTCGCGGGTTCAAATCCCAGGGCACACCTCTGACTTTTCGGAGTCATGTGTGTATTGACAGTCAATCACCACGCACTAAAACGGTGAAGGAAAACATCGTGAGGAAACCTGCATACCATAGCGATTCATAAGAATTTCTATGGTATGTAAGTCCGCCAACCCGCACTAGGCCAGCGTGGTGGACTATATGGCCTAACCACTCTCAATCGTATTTTCGATTGTAGAGTAGGCCCGTGCCCTGCAGTGGGACGTATATGGGTTGATACAATACAACAATACAATACAACCCGGGGGTTCTGCGCCACCTGTGCCTGTGCGTGCCGGACCGGTACGTGTGGAGGCGGCGCCGCCCGCCGCTGCTGGCGGTACCGACGGCAAGAACCAACCTCTTGGCCAAGACGCCTCTCACCCGAGCAATTAAAATTATAAATGAGGTACATGTCAAAACAGATGTTTTGATAAGTAACCGGAGTGAACTCGCAAAATGTTTATTGTTTGAGATTTGTTATCTTATTTAGTTCATTCAATTATTATTTTTATTTTTTATTGTTCATAGTTTTAGTATATTATTTTTTGTATTATTCATAGTTGTAATGTATAGTTGTACTTTCTTAGCAAAGAACTAGTCTTCCAAGATTTGTGTAAAGTCCCGCCAGATCGCATTAGGTTTATACCTGTAAAGACTGTGTGTGTGTTGAATAAATAAATACTAAATACTAAAAAATACAACTCGATTTCGGATTTACTAACTTGAATTAAATTCTTTCTAACTCGTTTTCATTTTGTTGCGCCATGGCGCAATTTTGAGTGAGTGCAACTGAGTGAGTGAGTGAGTGAGTGCAACTGAGAGTGCAACTGAGCAAACCAGTGAGCCAGCGCAGTTAATTGCGCCTGAGTTACTGAGTTAACGCAAGGATTTTCGCTGAGTTACCCATGTCTAGTTGGAACAATTTTCGCGCTCTCCGCCTTGTCCATATATTTATGTTAATGAGTAATCCATTCAAAGAATTTTATGTGACTGTATTATTATGTAAATAAATCAATAAATAAAAAATATACCTATAGCACATCTGTGTATAGATTAATAGGACTTGTTTATATGTAGGTATCAATATCCAGTCTATTTTATTATGTGTATGTATACCGGGTATATCAAGACTGCTACCGAAAACGAAGCCGGGTGGTAGTTTTGGTAACTACAAAAACAATGTCACTTAAAATTTCCGAAAGAAACGTGACAATTTTTTTTATTCTTTTTTAAATATCGTTGAGTTTGGGTGGTAAATCCATAGTTTTTGCTAAAATAATAATTTTAAGCCTTGCAAACCATAGCATTTTTAAAAATAAAAGGGTGTACAGTGTACACTATTATTTAAGAAAAAACTATGAATTTACCACCCTAATAAGACGATAGAAAAAAATATTGTAACAATTTTTTGCACAAAATTTAGTTGCATTGTGTCTGAAGTCACTAAAACTACCACCCAGCTTTGTTTTCGGTAGCAGTCTTGATATACCCTGTATGTCGGAGAATGAGTAAGGATATTCATACAATGTTATTAAATTTAGTACTTCTGTATAAAGATAAGTAGGATTTGAAAGTACCCACACTATGTCGTGGGTAGTTGTGACTTACCGACTTATTCTAGTGTATAAAAGATATCCAGTTGTTACTGAGCCTCCGACAACGCCGGTTGTGCTCACCTTTGCGCGCGTTATGGATAAAAGTCTGTGCAGCGTTCATACATCCCGATAAATCGCAGGCATCCGAAGAAGGATCAGATCAACATTTTCCTCAATCTTCATATGTGCCGTCTAGTGTGAGTAGGCACTAATATTTAAACGCTATAAGCTATATATCACTAGTTGTATAGGTACAGTATCACAATATTGATATTATGTTTTGAACATTAATGTAATTAAATGGAGATTAATTATTTATTATTATCCATTATTTTCAATAACAGAATTTTTTATTAAATTTTACACATGGAAATTCGCAATTTTCTAGAGACCGCTCATACACCAGCTGGTTACATTACATTGTTATTAATACAAACAATATTCAGATGGCTATACATACACATGTATATATATATGTATATGCCGGAGAATTAATAAAGAATATTCGTACAATAATTTGAGTTAGTATCTCAAAATGCAGTACTTGTCTATATTTACGAATATCGCGCTAGTTTGTAGGTAGTTCTAAGTACCCTCACTAGGTTGTGGGTAGTTGTAATTTACCGACCGGCTCTAGAGTAAAAATGTATGTCAGTAGTGCAATGTGATTCAGTTGTTACTAAGCCGTCGACTGCGCCGGTTGTGCTCACGGGTAAAATTTAGAATAGGGTAGCACGATTTAGTGGGGTGCGGGGTGTAGAGGAGGGGAGAGGGAGTGTCCCATCTCACCTGGTACCATTCCCGTGAAAAGGTAATGCACCATTCCTGAGATATATCAATTTAAGTAACCTAACCTACAAAAACACTTGTTGTCAATACAAATTTGTTTCTGCAACGTCTCCGGCGCTGCGGGAAGTGCAGCCCCTTCGCCCTTGCGTAACAAAGGATAGGCACCCACGCTCACCTCTGTTACACCTTTGTTACAGCGGGCGGGGGCTGCTCTCCCTCCGCGCCTCCGGCTTTTTATATACACTCTAGGGTTGGTAGCCAAAAGACTACGTGAAGTCGGGGTGCTTTGAGTCGGTTTTGGAGCACATTCGACCTAACCGATTCATGAAGTGGGTGCACTAACTTCCTTCTCAACATAATTTCTAAGGCGTTATAAAACATATTATAACACAACAAAACACAAACAAATCAATATTGGTATAACGTAGATACGAAATCCGCCAAAAACCATCAACAAAACATTCTTAATTTTTTTGTTGACATTGACACCTGAATCAACTCGTATAGTTTTTATGGTTTTGTACGTTCCGTTTCACCGATTTTTACACCATAGACAACATATTTGACTTAGTACTGATGATTTGTTTGTAAATCGCCCATAAAAACGTTCTGTTTTACCCAATATGTGATTTGAGGTTAGGAACTATTTATATTAATTTCTCGAAAACTATGCATTTCCTTTGAATAGGAGTGATAACGTTGTAATCAGGAACTCAATCCCTATCACCTGTGATCACTTTTAGCCCTCAAATCGTGCTACCCTGAACTAAAGTCCGCCCGTGCTCACTTACACCCGCGTTGCAAACGAAAGTTTGTATAGTGTTCCTAGTACTACAAATCCGGCGGAATCGCTGACATCCGAAGTAAGATCAGCCCAAGCTTTTCCTAGACCGCCTCATGTGCCGCCTACGGTGAGTACACACGAATATTTTACCGCTGTCTGTGGGCGTAATTTTGTTCCCATGTGCATGCGCTGTACATTTTGTCGCAAGTAAGGGCATACTTTCCATACGTCATTTTCACATAAAAAATAACTCGTTAAAGCCAAGTCTTTAAACGTTTGTTCACTGGTTAAATTCAATTTATTGGAAATTGCCTCGACTTAATTATTAAAGGATGTTGGTATAATATTATTATTGTTCCTTTGTCTAACAATAAGTAGGTAATATTCATATTTACTAATACCTACGCTAGTTTGTGGGTACTTCGAAGTACCCACATTAGGTCGTGGGTAGTTGTGATTTACCGACTGGTTCTTGGATAGTGCTGCAATGTTGTTCAGTTGTTACCGAGTCACCGACTGTGCTGTTTGTGCGCACAAACGCGCGCGTTAGAAACAAAAGTATTTAGTGTTCGAATTAATCCGGAGGAATGTTCGACATTAGCAATGCGATCAGCCTAAGCTTTTCCTAGAGCCTCCCGTGTGTCGCCTACGGTGAGGTCGCACAAATATTTTTCCGTTGGTGGTTAGTGGTGGTTATAATTTTACCTCAAGTGGGGACATCCTCACCATGCATGATTTTCAAATCAAAAAATTGATAAAGCCATAAATAGTTTCACCTTCTAATTTCAATTCACTTAAAATTCTAAGTAAAGATCTTGTAACTGATATGCGCCAGTAAATAGAAAATCTGAATGTCCACTGATTCGCAAAAATATTTGATTCTTTGTCGCAAAAGAAAGTATAAATGCACTTACTCACCTGTTCGGTATCGCGTCTAAACCTTTTTTTGCTTGGAATACTGACTATTAATGTAAAACTAGACAAGGCACATATAGAGATTACATTCATAACTGTGTCGGAAATCTGACCACGTGACGTCATATGAGGTAGTTTTTTTTTACTTTATCCCTTTTAATGAATTCTAGCGCGGCGTTTAAATCGCTCGTAATTTATGTGGAAATACAATCGTCTTAAGATATTGCATTTATATTTTAATTACTCATACTTATCTAATATTAACGGAGAATAAAACACGATAATATTGTCAATAAGAAAAAAAAATTATCACATATAAATTGTAAATGTAAATGAAAACGACTATCAGGACTCGAATACAATTCGCGACAGGTAGCTTCCGCCACTCAAATCGGAATAAATTGATAAATGATAAGAATGATAAGTAATAGATTGGCCAGTCTTGTTATTTTTCATGTCTCGAAATAGCTTCGGGATTCACGTTATGAAATAATCCCTTAAAATTCAAAGTTTTACAAAAGGAATAGTCAATTTATGATGAAAACTTATATAAGAATTTTAGGCGTTTACAGGAAAAAACTTTACAAAAAGAAAATCTGCAGAACAAATGCTTAGTGTAGTACCATTTTAGAGTATTTGCCAGTAAAAATGGTACCGTGTGACAAATTCAACCAGAAGTGATTAACAAATCCTCCTATGTAAAATTTGCTCATTGTTCCTAAGAAATAGCCTTGTTTAGATAATAGTTTGTCAAGCTAGATTTTTTTAAGTGTTTACTAGTAAGGCTTTTAGATAGAACATTTTTTCACTATATGTTTCCGATGTAAAATTCGAGTTCTGGGATGCCTTAAACTAGACATGATGAGTATTTATCACGCCTATGATGTAGAGATCAGGTTCCGACAGCGCTCTTATCGTCCACCGCTATGAAAACTGAATTTAACAAGACACATACGTTGCCTCTTTTAATCGATGAGATAGTATTTTTGTTTAACTTATTTATTAATTACGATTTTGTGTGGTTATTTAGTATTAATGCCCGTAGTCACCAACTCTCAAAAATCTCTTAATTTACGGAATCTCATGTCTATAAAATGATTCGAACGTACCAAGCCATCAAATTGACTCATCACATTACATCCGCATAACATTAATGTTAGTGTAAGCCTCTCTCGGGGCTATGTGAAAGTATTAAGGACAAACAACTGAGCCAAGAAGGGTCACTCGGTGAACTTTCACGTTTGCATTAAGGATTTTTATTATCATACCATATTACAGATAAGCGTCGCCCACCAAATTTCACTTTCGATTGCAAAACGTTTCCTCTGTCGTGACTTAACAAAATACATTTGTATGGGTGAGAACTGAGAAATCGGATTTTCTGTACTCAATGATATTGGATTTTTATTACGTGCAAATGGTAAAAAGTGTAATGCGATTGTGAGTTTGGTGTATTCTTTGGATTGTAAATAGAAATTTTCGTTCTTTTGCGTTACGGATTACTGCGATTTTACTAACTTTTTGATGATTAAGTAATACTAGCTCTGAACCAAAACTATGTCATTAACTAAGTACGGAAAACTGCTAGGATTCTTTGAACTTTTAGGATAGTTCCGGTGGTCATTTTTAGAGTCTCCTTGATAAAGTTTTCATTCGTAGTTATAACGTAGTTGTTATTAAAATTGATCAAATTATATTCTAAGCCAGATGTGTAAGCGTAGTTGTTATTAAAATTAATCATGTTATAATTGTAAGCCAGATGTGTAGTGTAACCAAATAAGATCGTTGAAAAAATAAACACAAAAATATATTGTTGAAACATTTATTCATTTTTTCTCTCAATAATTTAACTTATTGTAGAGCTATACATTAAAACAAATAAGGAAGACGTACCATAAAGTAATATTATACAAACATCAACATGCCTCGTATTTACATAAATACATTAAAACGCAAGCATTGGTTTTACAATAGCTTATTAATATGCAAATATACTGGGACCGATGCTAGTTATGAAAAATTTAAATGGGAACAACCGTTTATAATAATTCAAACAAAAATGCAACGTAACTAAAATTAGTAATAAAACAATTGAATGCTCATAAAAAAGGTTGTTCTAATTTTAAAATAAATAAAAGTTTCGTTTACATCACACAATAGTGTTTATTCTTGCGTATTTTTTACATTTGACATGTTGTTTTGCTTATCATTACGTTTTTTTTAAATTTAATAACGTCGATTTCGTAAAACAAAAAAGAAATCTATAATACAATTTGTTAACATAAACAAAACAATGAACAAAACTAGAGTCTTCGCGACTGCAGTGGAAGACTGAACAAACGCAACAAACTACGTAAGTATGGCAAGTAATATTTTTAAATATATTATTAATAATAATTTAAACTAAACGTTTGGAATGATTTTCTTATACTACATCTATTTACATAGTAACAGAAACAAAATGCGCCGCTTTTATAAAAGAGTGTAAAACTGAATAGCATTTCAATATTTTCTTCAATGAAAGTTAAGAACATTTCTCACAGTATTAGTTTTATTACACTCGTATATAAAAGCGGTCATTGCATGTCCTAACATAAAATATTTACAATAGAATAACTTACAATTGGTTGTACATTTTGACAGTATTTTTTCATCGAATGTAAAATAAAATTAATATCGATGCCCACTTATTGATTATTTAAAATATAAATAACCACGGTTATAATCTGCTCTTGATTCCTGCAAAACTCTTAAATCAATATATCTGAATGAAGCCACATCTTATACATAAAAAAATATTAGAATCAAACACGCTTCATGACCATACATTTCGTTTTGTACTAGACAGGTAATGAGCAAAGCGATTTTACTTATACTATATAGTCAGAGATCCCAAAGCCGCCAAACTCACTTAATTAACTCAATAAAACCCGGCCGAATTTTCATGAAATGTTTTTTTTGGAAGATATTTTAATTATTCCTTAAATCTGGTAAAGCAACGGGCGGGACGGCGACGCGACTTGACGCTGACAGTATGCAATCAGTTGTAATGTATTAATTAATGGAACATATCACACAGCACCGTCCCCAGTTGGGCAGCTCTGTGTTATGTTCCATTGTAAGCAATACATTACAATTGATTGCGTATCGTCAGCATCGAGTCGCGAAGTCAGCACCGCTTCCCCGTTCCGCCAGCTGTAAAACGTCTTGTTAGAAAGCGCACGGGACGGGATAGCGATGTAGGCTTGACGCTGGCGTGTCGTTAGGAGTTCAATGTATCTGTTACTATGGAACATGTCACACAACCCATCGCGCCGTCGTAAACGGCAAGATGCCTGTGTGACGTCTTCCAAATAAACCCATACATTACAACTCCTTATGACACATCAACGTCTCCCCCAGCACCTGGCTGCCTTCGCCATTCCGCCTGCAGTTTGATCAGACTTTTTAGTCTGCCAGATTACGGGCAGGACGCGGCGGCGCATGTAGCTGGCGGGATGTGAGTAGTTTTAAAGGTCCCGCTACACAGCTGGCGCAGCGATACAAGAGAATGAGGTGACGTTGACGAGCTTATGTAAGGGTAATGGTTTATATGGTAAACATCACGTAGTGCTGTCCCGTCAAACGGGACGGTGTTGTGTGATATTCCTACCAACCTCACATTACCCATACATACGCTCGTCAACGTCGCGTCACTGTCCCGTCCCGCTGCGCCGGCTATGTAGCGAGAACTTTAAAACTACTCACTTCCTACCAGCGTCTTGCGCCCTTCCGTCTTGCCCGCAATCTAGCAGACCAAATGGTCTGCTCAAACTACAGGCGGAACGGCGAGGCCAGCGAGCCACTGGCGGGATGATGACGGGTCGTTAAGGTGAGGACTTGGGCCACGCCTTTTAATTCTAGATTGCTTAAATAATGCAGTAGGTCTAGCAGCTCTGGGATCCCATTAACTATCCATAATCCGGCAAATAATGATCGAGCATTCAAACTACAAGCTGGATATCCCCACTAGGATTTGAAATCCACGTCACTAATATAGTCCAAGTAATCCTAAATCGTAACCAAATCACGGCGTTCAGTCCTTGTCCCCGACAAACCTGTACGTCTCGGGCGGAGGTTCTGGCATGCAGTAGCCGTGATACGTGCGGATGTCCTCTGAAGCGTAGGTGACTCCGGCAAGAACTCCTGGTTCCGTGTGGTGCCTGGGGCAGGAATGCTCCCGGGGACACTGGCAGATCGTATTCGCGTTCACCTCGTCGATCTGCTCGTGTCGTCTTCTCGCGCTGAATAGCTTGCAGGGCTCCTTGCGCGAGCACCGTAGCCTCTGTAATTAAAATTGGTTGTGGTTAGTTATTGGAAAAAACATCGGGAATTATTTGCCTAATGTTTTCGCCAGTCAGCAGGCAGGGAAAGAGGGGACGGCGACGCGACGCAGGCGTGACATTGATCGGTCCTTTGGAGTAAGTAAGTAATGTATTGACTAGTATAAAGCATGGATCACAGAGCGTGACGGCTCTGTGAGTTGGTACTATATACCAAATCACACATTACACCTCCAAACAACCCTTCAAGGCCGCTATTACGTTGCGTCGCGCCCGCTGTATGGCGATTGGCGAATCCAATATTTTTACACGTGCAAACCGAAAATAAATTTATTACCATTTAATTGCTTGTTTCATTTATTTAACAACTTCAAACATGACAATTTACTGAATAGTGATACAAATATAAGTAAACTGCGAAAATTAGACACTAGCGCTCTCTATCGTCAACCCAGCGAACTAAATCAAAATCTACTCACGCTTTGCGGAGAGCACGCGAACTGGTACTGGTTCCCTTGTTCGCCGCTAGGTGTCGTGTACGGCAGTTTCTTGAGGAGGTACGTGACCGAGAGCTTCGGGCAGTAACAGTTGACGATCTGTTGGGTTGCGTTGCTGTCCGGGAACGTGTATATGACCCAGGCGGCGTCCTTGAAGTAGCGGCATTTCGGCAACCGTTTGACCGGCTCGCAAGTCTTGTACAGGGTTGTCTTATCTGCCAAAGTGTGATTGTCGTCCGTACTCAGCTCGCTGTAATGAAAAACAAAGGCTGTTAAGATAGGGCTGTAGCGGTAGAATTCCTGATATATGTGTAGAATTAAAAAATGCCCATGATTTGTGGATTAATTATTTTTATGAAAATGTTGATAAAAATATTTAATTATAGGCCTTTATGAAAAAAACTACGGTATGTGAAGTACACCAACCCCGCAATAAACCAACATGCTAGACAATGTCGCAACCACCTAAATAGAAGTTTTAATTGCAGTGCCCCGTATTAGCAAAGGGCTAGAATGAATAAAGATATACGTATCACTAAGAATAAAATGTTAGTTACCTTGAACACGGTCTGTGCCCTAAACACCGGCATTTCTTCTCTATCCACGGCTGCGCTGTGTCATACAAATCAACCTTACTGCAAACTTGGCGCGGCCTGCAGTCCGGCAGATCCTCCTCTGAACCCTGGAAATTACGAAAAATATGGTTATTTCAACCATTCAAATAATCTTCAACACCTATAAAATGTACACTTTAAAATCACTGCACATTAGCAAATGCATTTAAAAATAATTCACACAACCGTAATTAATAACGTAGTCAAAACAATACAACATAACATCGTGTAGAAATTCGACAGGAAACATTTAAAGACTTAGGAATAAATGATTATAAAACGTGTGGCTCGCATTACAAATAATGTTATGTGCCATGATCGATCACACAAATAGAATGTCGGACAGGTGCTGCATTTACAATGCAAGCGAGATTCGCATGCACGACATTTGTCATTCAACTCGCGTACCGAGCACAGCCGAATTCGCACAGCGTTGCAGGAATTCAAAAGTCGAGGAAATCGATCAAAAGAATAATCGCGTGGGAATATCGTAAGGTGTTCACAATTAGATCGCACCTGCCGCCCGCCCGGCGAAATATAACGTCCGAAAGATGTTAATCATATATCTAAACCCGACAATGGAACATGTGCGCTCTGGATCCATTCATTATTATTTTTTTTGTGGTCCAAAAGGACCATCGGTACTTCCTACCGGAAGGCATTCGGCAACCTGTTGACTGTGGGAACGGTTTTTTTCTGCGCAACACGCCGCGCAGGGCAGCTACCGGTTCTTGTTGGCTATAATTAAAACATTACGTATGTTATCACGACATATCTACACGTATATTCGTTTGGTTTGTTTGAATCTACATGAGTTTTGATGCTAGATTCCCCGTTAATTATAAGTAGAAATATGTACGTACAAATAAATGATTTTCTTTAGATAAAATTCATATTAGGTAATCGAAACTGTCAGCAGTAAAGTATAACATGAGAACACATGAAATCGTGGCTGAGTAGGCTTAACGCATGAATTTTAAGTACTATATTCAGACAATATTAGGCCTGAATAGTCGACTAATGCTATAATCGTCTCAAACGTAGAAGGGCCGGGAACCTATCAATAGAAAACTTCCATCATTGATCGAGCTTTATCTAATCTTTTCTTGTGTTCCGGTATTTTCGGTGACATCCGACAACCCTGCAATCTTATGGGTGTGAAAAAAAAACGCTTGTTTTTTCGTTGTTCCGGATATACTTACTTCCCGTTTGTTGTTGTATTGCGATAGATTTCGCGGAAACGACCTCGGTTCGAATCTTCCAACCGGATACAGCCCTTTGTGTGCCAAACAAAAAAAGCGCACAATGTTTCATCACAATGTGTGGGTTGTTGACTTATTTCGTGAAGGGGCATTATTTAACGGAGTCCCATTGACGCGCTGAATGCTAATGCACGCTTGTAAGAAAATTACATTTTGTATTGACTACTTTGAATACTTAATGGGGCGAACAAAAAAATAATACAATAATAGTACATCGTCGCAATATTAATCTTGTATATGTTAATTGATTTTTCCGAAAACGGTTGGTGCATTTTTTAAATTGTTAAACGAAATTTTACTTCCTACCAAAAGTGTAACTACTATCGTTTCGAAAAAATATGATTCGTTATATTTTTTGTTTAAAAAAATAGGGACATATTCTATATAATCTATACAATCATTTTTCAATAATACATATATGACACAATTACGGTGCCATAAGTCGTATTTGGGCCTTAAATCGCAAAGGGCACCAGTGTCATCAATCACACACAAATTTGCGGATATAAAATTAAACTAAAATACTATTGTCTTGTCCCATAATTACCCTTTCTCCTTCTTTTAAATCAATCCCATGGTTGTCTGCCAAAGAAATTGCTTTAAATGATAAGACCGCCATTATTACTTTTTATTTAGTCTTTTGCGTACAATAAAAAATATTACATTTACTGGTGGTAGGTCTCTCACATGTGAGAGGCTGCCTGGGTGGGTACCACCGCAATGTCTATTTCTCCCGTCAAACAGCAGTTTAAATGCACTGTTGTGTTTCGGATTGAAGGACATTGTAGCCAGAGTAACTACTGGACATATTGAGACTTAACATCTTATGTCTGAGGATGGCGAGAGCAGTGGAATGCCAAGCATTACTTTGTAATTCAAGGTATTGTTTGGTTTTGTTACTGTCCATGAGCGGTCGCATCGCTTACCATCAGGCGAACGGCATGCTCGTCTCGCCATTCAATGCAATAAAAAAAAAACATTTAAATAAATATCTTCATTCATGACAAAAAGCTCTGAAACACACACACTACTTTTTCAATCAGATTTTACTTCACGTGTACTTTCCTGTGTCTGTGATTAATAAAATGTTTTGTTTTTTCATTCTTTTCATTCGAAAATCAAAAGCTATTATGAAAATATCGCGTGTCCTTCTGTACAATCGCAGGCGGTCATTTGTAACTTGTAAGCAGCGGACCACGACATAAGGATATTGTTTCAAGATCTTTTGGAAACGATACATATGACACCGGGGGCGACAGATTTAATGAGTCGTGAGGGAGATGCGATGTAATTGATGTGCGCAGCCTCCGTGGTGCGGAGGGATGTGGCATGTGAAAAGAAAGGGCGCGGGTTTGGTTCTTGTAATGAGTTTTTTTTTATGAGGTTGGGTGATGTGGAACCGAAAAGCTCATCGTTGTTTATACGAGAGCGATCTCGTTGTGAATTTGGTTGTTTTTGTTATTTATTAATCTCTCACAAAATGAATGGGGAAATATAGAATTCTATCTTAAATGCACTTGTCTTTGAAATAATAATTCCAACCATATTGATTGAATTATTTTTTGAATGATGAAAAGTATGCATTAAACCCAATAAAAAGAAATATTACAAAACAAACATATATCTTAAAATCTTGAATGAATGTAGGGTCATTCAAGTCACCAATTTAAGAATGACGCTGTTATAAGGAAAACGTGGACGACCTTTTATTGTCGCTTTTAAGATAAGCTTCTTGCATAATGCAATGTGTGATTTGTATAATTTTAATATAAATACCACAGCAGGAAAAAAGAACAATAGGAGGAATCACATATTACTTATTTTATAAATACGGTGTAAAACTAAGTTACTTACTTACTTTTTGATTTGACTGCGATAATTATTTAGTTTTACATTAAACTAAAGTTTTTCTTACTAACTTTTCAAATAGAAGGAAAAAGTCCACCCTAGTTATTTTCCCTCTATAGGCTTATTTATTTCCTATCAGAACCTCAATACTAAGTTCATAATACTTTTCACTCTTTCGGCTATTTCGTATCTGATTCTCAATATTAAATCCACCAGACAATAGTTTTGGCAATTTCGCTGACTCGGTGGCGGCAGAGTCCGGGCCACAGGACGCGCGGGGAGACGGGGGACATCCGGTCTTCGGACAGGTGGCCGCGCTCGCGCCCAGCCGCGCCCACTCTAATGAAATAATTTGTTGGACGGTGCGACCTTCCACAACCTTCTCCTTGCAACTGTCCTTGTCGCACGCATGGGAATATTGGTGCTATCTCTATCGCCCACTGGGATGTGGGATGGCTTTACATAAAAGAAAGTCAGTTCCTAACGTCTCGTGTTAGGTTGTCGCGATTTGAAAAAAGATTTTGTCGAATTGGATTATGGTCTCATGCGATAAATCGATAAAATGATTCACTATTTATAGACGAAGATAAATTAGATATAATAATAATATAGAAAACAAAAATGTAAGCAAATTATTTTATATTGTTTTGAAGAATTCAGTGCGTAATATATCTTAAATATTAATTTATATTTTGTAATTAAACAATCATTACCTATTTACTTTATTAACTGAACTAAGACTCAACGACACCAAACGATAATATAAGAAGGCTCATTTACTGTTAAGTGATCATCATGACCATTTAGAGAAATCGCACACCCTGCGTGTTTATCTTATCTTCGCATCTATCTACAAGATCATTTATTGAGTATTTGCATAAACGAGTGAAGATGGATGTCATAATATAAGAAATAACTTCCGTTGTAAAAAGGGTATTTTAAAGAAATGCGCAAATGGCATTATTGAATAATAATACCTTATTAAATATAATCTGCGGAAGGGTAAAATTACGCAAATTGATTTTTTATGTCAATGGACTTCTTTGGGACTCTACAGATTTAGCAAACGAACTAACCAACTTATTAAAATACTTGATCATATTATTGGTGCTATGATCTCAGTAAATAGGTACGGCCAGTCTATTTTATTTATAGAAAGAAGGAACAACAGAATAGAACGAGGTATTGTAAATATCTTGCACTTTCCCAACCTTTGATATAGACATAGGGCTTTATTAATAGACATTTTCTAACCCTATTTTATTTATCGTATATTTTTTCTCGTTCAAATTTAAAAGTTTTAAATTCAACTTTCAACGAAAAAGACAAAGCATTCCAAATCCAAAATACGTTTGTAAATTGACTGAATAAGGCCATTACAAGAGTAAGAATTCGGGAGGACGCCTCGGGCGCGCTGACAGTTGAAGCGGATGCTGCCAACGATTCCCGGGAACACAGGTAGCCGACTAATTGCTAATCCGAGTAATTACACCGGTCACATCGTTATTTATTGCGCAATTAGTTGAGAGATAAGTTTTGTGTTATGTGTTGTATCTTTAATGATGTATTTTTATATTTACAAGTTATATTGACATGTGGTTAATGTTTTTTTAGATTTACGCGAATGTTAAGCGTTGAAATAAAACTATTTTACGGGTTTTATCGTGATTTGGTTTTATTTTCATATTTTTTAACTTACCGATGTTTCGATTATTTTGTAGCTTTCGCGATCACGGTCAAGTAAAAAAAATGTAAAAATTTAACCAAATGATAAAATTCATAAAAAATCGTTTTATTTCAATTGACATAAGGTAATAATCAAATACCATAATATGTCAATATCGCCCGGTATATTGTAAAGGTAAATTCGTCTACTGTTATATTTGGGACGAAAGAAATACTAGTGACAGCCTATACCTTCTAAGATGAAAAAATCCTTGTAATTTCTGTATGGTAGTAATCATTGCTCTACATACGCCTTTTTTTTATTTTACAGGGCATTAGTTAATTAATGTCTAACATCAACATCTAAGCATATTTGACAAAAGAACTATGAGAGTCCTCTGTGATTTGGAAGTGATGAGTTAGTCCGTAACGTCCGAACTAATGTTGATTGGTAGATTTATTTGCAATTTTTGGGATTTGGAGTTTGCAAGTTTCCTCTTGTTCTTTTTTATTTCTTTTTATGAATGGCGAGACGAGAATGCCATTCGCCTAATGGTAGGCGATATAACCGCCCATGGGCAGTAACTAAACCAAGGCAAACCATGAATTATAAAGCAATGCTTGGCATTCCACTGCACTCGCCATCCTGAGAGGATGTCAAGTCTCAATTTTTCTATTAGTGACTCTGGCTAGTTACTAGCTCAAACTGAATACGCCCGGGAAGTTAATCGATCAGAAATCCAAAGGTTCTATCTATATAAAAATTACCAAGTTGCCTGTTTTTGTCGTCATCAGTATAATCGGATAACCTACTAAACTAAATTATCTATTACTAGCGGTCCGGCCCGGCTCCGCCCGGGTGCAGATACACGTTTCAAAATGGCGGTCAAAATGTTCTATTCCGACTATCAATATAGAATATCGACCAATCGGACCACGAATACAATTTCCTCGTATTTGCTAGAAATGTCACTACTGCTTCCCTCCTATAGGTTATAGCGTGATGATATATAGCCTATAGCATTCCTCGATAAATGTACTATCCAACACTGAAATAATTTTTCAAATCTAACAAGCGGTTCCTGAGATTAGCGCGTTCAAACAAACAAACTCTTCAGCTTTATAATATTAATATAGATAAATTAAATTTATAATTTCCGTAATATATCCGTCGTTCAAACCCGGTCCGACCCTCGCGGTAATTGCCTCGGTACTTAGATAACTGACCGTAATTTTATAGGCGATGTGTTAGCAGAGCGGTGAGCTCAATCACTGTGAAGGCCACAGTTCGATTGCATTGTGTTTGTGTACATGGATTTGAAAGTAGGTACAAATATGTGTTGTTATAGTGTGAGTTCATACAACGACGGCAGTGGATTGTTGTAATTTGAAAACATCTTATAAGAATGTACAATTTAATTTGTATATTATTTATTTTATTCGGATAATTTTAATATTCAAATAGAATTAACAAGAAGTCCTTTATAAATGCAGGTTAGAACTCTTAGTCGAAAATAAAAAGTGATCTTTCTCGTTTTATGTATTTGAAAACTTTTTAAAAAATGGCTTACTTAGTTTAAATTTCTGATACCCTCATTATGATATGAACGAGCTACAAGTATGCAATTACAGTTTATCTTAATATAAATGAAACTTATTAGGTGTGAAACGGTAGACATAAAACCCGCTATTACTCCAAACAAAGAAGTCACTATACTATACATACGGTAAATTTTACGATCAATTAAAATAAAGGCAAATTAAACGCATATTTGTATGAAATCGAACATAGAAGATATTTTATTGCCGCTCATAAATTATTAATCGTTGGAGAAAAAATATTTAATTTGATTGATACTAAACGTCTACGATAAAGGTCAACGAACACAATACGATGACAGCATTTTAACACATTTTGAATTTTTGTATTAAATTTCGTCACTATTGCACAACAGCTGTACATTACCTTCACGAGCTTTGAATCTTTGTTTATAAATCTACTGTCGTAGCCTTTAGAGCTTTTAACCATATACTTTAACAAATGCGACTAAAGACTTAAATATGAATAATATGCTAACAAACACAGACACACCCATCAAATGACTCAAACCTCAACCGAGTTTATTCTGTTATTGGATTAATGATGACGAAAGCTCAAGAAACAATCAGAGCTACACCATATATTTATATTTATTTTTACCAATTAAAATAAATACTCTGCCTACGACATCCGTAGGTGGTACTTTACAGTCGCTTTTCCCCTACATACATATTCGCGTACAAAAGACATCAACGCTCCTCGGAAGTGCGCGGTTGAAAGCAGTTGCCTGCGCACGCGCCTCCACTAATTGACTCTCCGTATATGGCACTGCTTAGATGTCATTGTATTCAATGAAGTTTTGTTACGCAACTTGCATGAATTTATTTATTTGGTAAATCTGGTGTGTTTGTTACCTAATATGATGTAAAAGATATCCGTATTTATAAAGAAAGATTTATACAGAAAGGAGATGTTAAAAGGCTAGCAGTACAACGAGAAGGTACAAGTTCGATCCCTACTCTAAAATTTATGTCAGATATTTTGAGAACAAAGTAACTTTGTAGTTTATTAACCCTGGAAACTTGGTACAGGGTCAGGACTATAATAATAATTCTAAGACGTATTTATAAAGATCATTATAATTGCTCGGATTTCATTATAACGCCCTTAACACAAGAAATCCAACACACTCAAGTACCGAAGATTCCCCGGAGCATCAACGCGTCTCGCATCCGCCACACAATACATGGTGTCCCCTATTGTGGGCGTGCATCCGGAGAGCGCCATTCATAGCGCACGTGGCCCCGTCGGGACGGTGACGGATGCCGGTTCGATTCCCGACTCTGTTCCGGCTCAAGTGTCTTTTCATTTGAGATTCTGTAGAGCTATGTGTGTCATATTTGGCGAGGATTTTTTAATGATTGCTCTTGATTTGTTTATGAAAATCTTATTAAGGGTTTAAAGGAAACATATACACTGCAAAAAACTTTTATCCTATTATATTAGAAGTTATCTCAAAATATATTACAGTATTGATTAATGAAAAGTACATCAACATCAACCAGTTGCAGTCCACTGCTGGACATAAGCTTCTGCCAAAGTATTCAACAGAGTCCGATCTGCGACTTTATACATTCAGTCGCAAGTTCTCATTAGCAAGGCGTCCCGCCATCTGGCCAAAAAGTTTCCCAAAAGCGATCACGATGAAACGTTAGTATCATGCGATTTATGTGAACACATATTTAAACATAAAAATTATATTTTCGAATCTAAAAAGCCACGGTTCCCCTATCGAGATGAATGAATCTCATAGATCTGTGAATGATCACAACCCGTGTCTACAATAACTACATCTAATCAAAGCGAGGGGAAGACGTCAAACCGAATCCAAAAAATGACAGTCGGTCAATGTTAATTTTTTTGGACGGTTAGCGTGGAAAAAGTGGGTAGTGTTTAGTGTTTTTGTCGCGGCACAGGTGCGCGGCCCAATCCTTCCCCCCTACCAGTTGTGCTCTTTTTATTCTGTAATTATGTAAGGCTGCGTACATGATGGACTGAGATTAGATGCCGAGAGAAAAGAATCATTGAGCCTGCGCAAGTTATAAAAAAATATTTAAATATACAATATACATATTTTGTTGAAAAATATGCATATGTCTACTCTTCAGCTCTGGGTTATATATTGGGTATTGAGTTGCGGGTATCGGAAGTTGCAGGGGACTTTTTGGTCTCACGATATTTAGGGCCGAAACAAATATCGATGGAGTACATAAACATTAAGTTTCTATAACCTTAGCTCGTTTTATTCCCAGCTTCTGGTATTACTACACTAGCGAAGTTAAACACTTAAAACAGTATGTAGAATACTAGAACGTTTAATTAATGTAAATGGAAAATCTTAGCCAACGCTGGATCTGTGCAACGGCCACAGGAAACTATCTTTTGACAGGAAACTATGATTAACGCATTCAACCGCCTCGGTAGCCGTTTTCCGATTAAATAATCGTTTACGAAGGAAATCCTACCGAGTTAGACGACAGGTCTTATGAAATGTACAACTTGGTATTTATCTGTGTCACAATTACTGTAGTAAGATCTAATAGAATCAGAAGTCAGTTAAATGAATCGGAAGCGCGGTCCAATCAAAATACAGAGTAATTTTAAATATGGCTTATGGGTTATATAGGCTTTCTGCTGTTAATCTACGACCTTATAAATAAAAACGTGGCCAACTGTATTTTTGTGCGGAAAGAAGACCTTTCTGTACCATAAGTGTTATTATTCTGTACCATAAGTATTATTTTGTTTTACTCATATTTTACCCGAGACCAGATGCTTGCACTCATAAAAATCGTTTTTACAAACTCGCCCAATACCTCATTCAACTAATTTTGACAGCCTCCGTGGCGCAGTTGATTAGACGCCGCCTGTGAAACGAGAGGCCGCGGGTTCGATCCCCGCACCGAAATGTTTGTGCGGCCCACAAATATTTCTTCCGGGTCTGGGTGTTTGCGAGACCGAAAAGTCTCTCGTAGTTCCTGATACCCACGACACAAGACTCGATCTTAATGTGGGGTCAGGACTATGTATGTGACTGTTGGGTGTTATTTATTTATTTTATAATTCATTTTTTTTTAATTTCCATATTATTTTTTTTGTTTGTGAGACCGAAAAGTCTTAGTTCCTGATACCCACGACACAAGACTTGATCTTAGTTTGGGGTCAGGACTACGTATGTGACTCTTGGGTGTTATTTATTTGTTTATACTTTCTACCACTACAATTCCCATCAGTATAGTCTCGCCTTTACTAGGAACGTTTGCCTCGCAGCGAACGAATCCCTGTCGAGGTCATTTTTTCCGTTCACTTTTCTTTGTTGACGCGTGTCTTGGTGTCACGCTTTTTGTCCACACCATCCGTGGCGAAGCGTAAATTATCTCATTATTTCTATTGATTTTATTGTCTAAATCCATCCGTTGATGAAAAAGTTTATTCAAATCGCCTTGAAATTTAAATGTAATTTTGTGTCAAATAATTTAGTAATAATTAAACTCTATAATTCAATGACACTGAAAAGATTTTATACCACAACTCAAAGCAAAGAATGTTCATTGGGTATGGAAATTTAATCCGCACCCGCTCTTTCTCAAACCACTTCAAGCCCAACTAAATAAAAATACTATAGTTTCAATATAAAACACACAAATGAAAGAAAATAAAACATAGTAAATAACTTGATAATTTTACCGACATTAACCATATTTCCATATAAATTGATTGATAATAATACCTCCAACATCAAATCTAAATATATTTTTTTTACTACAAGTTAATAATACCAGTACATTTCCGTCATAATGGACGCATTCTTGTGATATCTGTGCGTCTCCCGTTACATCCGCGCGCCGACGCATCCGATCTCATGACCTTCCCGCCGGATATCAATACTATTCCAACTATTGTGCTGTACGTGTGAATTGAGAGCGGTTTTTACGCTTTTTTCTTTTGCTTTAGTGTTTATTAGTGTGGTAGAAGCTATAGATTTGAACTGTGTGGATTTGGTTGCTTTTTCTATATGGGAAGGATTTACCTCAATAGATTTATGATTTGATTGTTATATTTTCCTAATTGATTAAAAATTTCTCTTGCAAGACAAAAAATAATATGTGCAAAGCGTGTGTGTGAATATGTGTGAGATTGAGAAAATAAAATAAAAATCTACTGTTAATTTATAGTGCAGAAAATACATAGAAAAAGGATTTAATAATTTGATCATAACTGAGATTAATTTCAAATTACACTATTTCTTAGTAAATTCATTAATAATTTAATTTGTAACAAAAACCACACCGTACCCGTAAATATACAAGACGAAATCAAGCAATAACCAAACGTAAATAACACAATACTCAGAAACGCAGCAACAGATTTAGATCGACAGTATGATAAGTTGGAAACGCGTATATAAGTCACCCCTTCTGTTTCTCGTCTGGTTTTATTTTAAGCAGCGGTTATATGAGTGATCCGCGCCTGGTTTCCATCACGTATTCCGATACAGATTCTGCTGCGTTTTGATTAAGTGGTGTTGTATTGCGATATTCGGATGCACTGTACTGACGCGGTTTAGTAGGGTAATGGTTATGGAAAGATAATAGATTGATGAAGAGATTTTGGTTCAGCGAATAATGATATGAAGCTATACCAGAATATCGGATGTATATATAGTTATAAAAGATAATACTTATATATAATTTATTACAAGATATAATTTTTTGAAAGTGTTAGATCGCTCAAGTTCATCAGGGGTAATGCTGAAATTATTGTTCAAATTGGTTCAATACTTTCAGAGTTAAAATTTTCCTCTCTAGAATAGCTTAGATTTTAGTATGTGTACTCTTATTTTTACACGTAAAATAACAATTTGCATGACCTAAGCATCAACATCTAAATTATAAATTCGTAAACAAAATAGTTGTTAAATAAAATATACGGCTAAAACATAAAACTGAACTCGTTCACACATTTATGTAAGACAGGATGCGTATATAGGTTTTGCGTTGTAATTAACGGCTGGCCAACAGGCCGGGCCCTCGACGCGTAGGCGTAGATTTACGTAAGCACAGATGCTACAAACACTTCCATTACATATTTATTCTATGGCCGTTTAAAACCTACTACTATTAAGAAAAGTGGCATAATATGAGAGAGGCCTGTACACAGCAGTGGGACCTGTGTGGATGATGACTATTATAAACGCTTGTGTGTTTGTTAGTTCTTCGCTTTCAAAAAGCTGAACCAATTTTGATAAAATTTAGTATGAAGATAGCTGATACCCTGAATTAACACATAGGTACTCTATGCGGTAAAATATATTGTTCCCGTGAAATGAGCAAAGAACTGAATTCATGGCGGCTTGCTTCACAACCCTTCTCTGCGTCTCTCAACCGAGTGCGACACAGAGGCTGTCAAATATAAATAGCGTAATTATGCTAATATATACATTATACCAAGTTAACAAAACTTTACAGTTAATGAAACAAGATAATAAAACCTTAAACTACGTTTGGCGGACTCGTCCGGTATCCGTTTCTTGTATACAAGCAATTTATTAATTAAATGGCGCCAGACGAAACAATGCGATTAATTCATTCGTTTTTTTGCATCGTGAAAGCCACATCCGTATGAATTTTTGTCATTCCTTTGTTATGATTAATTCGCGTTTGATGGACTGATGCAACTAATTTATATTTCGCGATTTCATCTCCGGGGTATGCTTTTTTCTGCAGTTAATTATTTTCCTTTTCTTATATTTATCTCAAGGATGTGAAGATATCGCCTTTACTTTTTGTATGTAATTGTTATATGTCTTATTATTTTCATTTCTATATGTGTGCTGTAAATAAATAATTAAGAAACTATTAATATCGAGCAAGATGAATTGAAATGTTTAAACTAAGTCATACACGTAAGAATCCATTACTTTCAGAAACCTTACTGTGTAGCCTCAAACACTGACATAAATGTATACTTTTGTGACATTACTAAGCTTCATTCAATCTCAGTATTAGCCAAAGCGTCTAATTTATTTCACTAAATCTTAAACAAGACATCTATGAAAAGGTCAGTGGTTCTCATAAATTAATTTATTGATAATGACGTACAAACACAAAACAGAAAAACATCAAAAAAATATTTTCCTCGGAGAATACAAAGTCACTAGTCCAATCAACAATTTTGGTTGTCATATTGTATTGATGGTAACCACGTCAGAAACTATGGGTTAGGTCAATTGTAACATACATACTAACTATTGGACGAGCATCATGGACTATGGTTAAAATTCCTTACTAATAGTGGAGGAATTAACGTCCTCCAATGTCTATATCCTCTGCCAAACAGTGTAAATGCCGGTTTAAGGGACATTGTAGCCAGAATAAATACTGGACATATTGAGACTTAACATATGTCTCAGGATGGCGAGCGCACTCCACTGCGCTGTCAAGCATTCATAGTGGTTTTGCTACTGTCCATGAGCGGTCGTATCGCTTACCATCGGACAAATGGTATGATCGTCTTGCCATTCATTGCAATAAAAAAAAACCATAGAGATATTAAATACACCTACATAATAGGAAATATAAAATGATTTGTAAACAATTTCTACCAGCAACCAAATTTGTTATACAAACTTCGCCTTATATGTATTGTTTAATAATTATATAATATGTATCAAGGACATACTCGAATGAAGCTCATTCATATGTCACGTTTTGGCGCCACCGGATGACGTCGGTAGGAATTCCGCGTGTCAGTGATATTGATTTCAATATGGCATTTCGTATGCAGTGCGTTTGCGAATTATCATCCATAATACATGGTAATATGAGGCAAATGAACGATAAATTCAAAGTTAATGTTGTGGTACACCTGCTCTTCTAAACTGCATAGGAACCAAGTATCGTATTTTTAAAACATAGCATGATAAGGTTTGCTCTTATTATTTTACAGTATGTATAATATTAATCAACAGAGAAATAATAAAAAAAACTCACTTGAATTAAATCGCCTAAAATGAAATTGACGACTCAAACTAAACTGCGGAATGAATAATATATATAGAAAATAATTTTATATCAAGCAATATACTCAAATTATTAAAGAAATACAAATTAATTTGAAATTAGTTCGTAGTTCATAAAGACAACTCGACATGACATTGGTTTGTGAAATATTCAGAAAGATAACCGTCAAGAATTTAGGTTTATTTATTGATAGGTCTCTCACTTGGGGTCCGCAGCTTCGTGAGGTTAGTCGAAAGCTGTTTGCCTCGGCAAGGTCCTTGCGAAGGTTGAGCAATCTTCTACCCATTACCACGAAGATTTCACTTGCGCAAACTCTCCTTCTCCCTATCCTTGATTATGCTGATGTCAGCTATCTAGATCTCACCGAGGACCAACTTAATAAGCTTGAGCGTCTCCAAAATCTCTCTATCAGATTCATATTTGGGCTTCGCAAATATGACCATGTTTCAGAATTTCGTACTAGGCTCAAGTGGTTACCCATCCGGTTTCGTCGGAATACTCATATTCTTTCACTTCTATACAAAATTTTGTTTAATCCTCTAACGCCTTCGTATCTTAAAGATCGTTTCGTCTTTCTCCATGATTCGCTTTCAAGATCCTTGAGGTCGTCGGAGAACTTGAAACTAAGAATGCCCTTGCACTCCACAGTATTCATGGACAAATCATTTACTGTCCAAGCTGTCCGACTGTGGAACTCTCTACCAGCTGAGTTGCGACGGGCTGAAACACTGTCGTCATTTAAAAGAAAGGTCAAAGAACATTTCCTCTCCCAACAAGAGTGTAGCTGAAATAATTTGTCCATTCTCTTCCTGGTATATTTTAGGATAGGTATATAATATGTTTATGTATATGTATGTATTATAGGTATGTTTGTATATGTGTATGTATATGGATATTTATATATATTTTGTGTGTTTATGTTATATTTTTAGTTATTAATTGTAGATTATTATTATTTCTTTTACGCCTTAGACTGCCCTTTCTATCTCCTGTTAGTATATCCATCCCATGGTTGCCTGTTAGAGATTACCTAGTGTGATAAGGCCGCCACTTGTACTATTATTCTTATTGTATAATATCTTCATAGTATTTATGTACAGTGCAAAAAAGAATTAAATAAATAAATAAATAAATAACTAAACACCAAAATTGACAGTTTAACATAGGTATTATTATGGACAAGGCACAGACATTTTTAGTATACTGAAAACAAAATACCTTAAATACACCTGTGGGATTACTCTGTACTCCGATACGACGACGAATGTTCGAATATCGCAAGTAAAACTGTATGAATATGCCTGAATACTTTTCAAAATATCCGAATCGTTAATCGTATGTCGTAATCTTAGACGAAGTTCGACGTGAATGATAAGTTTGTTAGAGGACAGTATTGATTTTAGAAGCGGAAAACTTTTTTCTTATAAATTGACGTTCAACATTCGAACTTCGTTTCCGAGCATAGAGTAAACCTCTGTTCGTTATTACAATGGAATTGCAATAGAATATCCATCAAAACAATTTAATTCCAAATATAAATTCCATGAATGAAAAATTCTAAATTCAAATTCAAATATAGAATTTAAGTAATAAGTATAGATTGCTATTTAATGTATTACGCGGAAGTAGCTATTGTATTAGCATAGACCAGGGCGCGTTCGAGGCCAACATGTAATAATATTTTAATAATGATTGATGGTCCTGTGCAATATTCGAGTGTAGCGGGCGTGGATAGCCTCGCTTATCTATGTGGCTACCTACCTATGTAAACATTTACCGTTTAGATATATCGATAGATACTGATTTGGTAAAAAATCACATTCTTGGAGTGTTATTTTATAGTTTTTGAGAAAGGTTAGTACTGTGTTGTAGTTAATGACATTGAACTGAAATTGCTAAAGAATCTTTTTATTTCTCATTCTACGCCTGTGTACGATTAAACATTTTTTACATAATTAGGTCTTTAGTGAATTTGAGTTTTGTATGCAAATATTTAATTTTAATCATGCCTTTTAAAAATTGTATAACACCTCAAGGATTGCAAGCGAAATTGAAATTGTAAAAATACAAATTCCAGTCTGTACAGAATTGATTTACAATTAATTCCGAATAATATTTACTCATAAGTTATTGTACGCACCACGACGTTCTCGTGTGGAACAATTGACGCGCGTGCAAATTTAGGTCAATAAAATATGACACCAGATACGAAACGTTAGTAATTAACTGGCGGCACGCGATCGGGCCTTAGATTAACATACGACGATGCTATGTGTATATCAGTTTGCAGTAATTGAGATGTATAGAAGTTACATTTCTAGAGCTAGGAAATTATTAATTGCAATTTTGACTACCTCACGCCTTTGATCCCAGGAGTAGGCAGAGAGGTGCCAGCATATCCACATTCGCCTTGCAATAGTTGTATTTAATTCTTGTAGTACCACTTACGTAAATAACAATAAATCGCATAAAAACAATTGATTTTTAGCTGATAATAGTTATATTTTATACGTTCTTTAATTCACTCTTTCATCCTCAGCTGATATTTACAGCTTACAGAAAAGCCACATCTACAAAGCAGTTAAAAGTATCGTATAGTTGAACCTACATGCGTGACCACGCGGTAACAAAACACCAGCAACGTAATACGAATCATCGCCTATCAAAAACAATCGGAAATCGCCCCTCGTCGGCCGAATCAAAACAAGCACAGAATCAGCATTGATTGATTCAAACAGACAATTGCAGTCAAATTGCAACCGCCATTATTCTATTTGACACTCGGCGCGGTCGTGACTTTGTCGTACGAACTCACGCGGAGTCGTATCGTCGAGAAGTGTTCGAGATTATGTCGAGTGGATGATTTGTGTAAGAGGTTTACAATTGGACTCTGTGCTGTGGTTTGAGTAGGGTTGATGTACCTATGTGCGATTGGATTGGAATTCATGAGTTCTGAATGTTATCACATCACTGAAAGGGATACTACCGGAACACAAATTTTAATAGAGTACAACTCTGGAGAATTATGATTGTAGCAAATATTTAAATTGATTATGGATGTCAAAGGTTACCTCAAATATAATTAGCTTTTAATGTGATAAAATTAATAGCAAAATAATTAGACAGTGTTTTTGTGTAATTTTCCTTACACATATTACTTAGTAGTCAAATCTATGTATAACATATTTATTTATAAATATATATATTTTTTATACTGTCCCGGCATAGTGGCCGCATTGCGCCTGATGGTGAGCGCAAATGGCGCCTAGGCAGAGTGTCTATAAGATCAGACGCCAGTCCCATGCCAATAGATACAATTATGCCGGCCTGCTAAGATGCCTCTTCACACTACGGCGGAAGGACCCAGGATTATTGAAAGGAGGGAACACATGAGACGGCAAACAATTCCACAGCCTGATGGTGCGGCACAAAAATAATTTCAATGCTTAATACATGTATATGTATAACTAGGTACATATCATTCGTGGCGTAAAATTTACCTCGATGACATTACAATAAACTTGGTTCTTTTAATATTTAAATAATAAAGAAGTTCGCATGATTACTTCAACAAGCATAAATTCATGGTTTAATCTATATTACTTCCTGAAGTTGCGTGCATGCGTGAGAATAAGTATGTTAGGTATTATTTTTAAGCCCTAAAATATAATTAAAGAGCCTTAGTTAAATTATTCACACAACACCATAATTAGGATTTAAGTTTTTTAAATGATTAATTTATTTCTCTGTGAAAATACTGTTATAGATAGATGGATAGATAGATAACACTTTATCGTTCACCACATATAATATACAAAAAATACATATATGAAAAAAAATATTGTATAATACGTTGACTTGAAAAACATTATTGTAAATTAAAAGCAGGAATTGATAAAATTGTAGTTGTTACCGGGGTAACATAATATAGCTTTTATATATAATCTTATATCCTTTAAAGTTTATAAGGAACCATTTTAATTTTACTAAATTCTTAACCCTTATCAAATAACTAACTACAAGTTGAAGTCCACTGAAGTAACTTTTCTCGTTTTCAGATGAAACCCTTACAATACTATATAAACCACGTCAAGAACGATAATAAATACAAAAAATAATTAAATTAACTTATTTAATTACGCAAAGATTAATCCACGCAGTGAATATAATTTAATCAACACAAAACCGATCTCAGTAATGAAAACTCAGCAGTGTGAATAATGAGAAGGCAATTTTTTAAAGCAACAAAACCCCTTAATGCCCGTATATATGTCAAACGTAAGCCCCGCAGTAAAAAGAAATATGAATAAACGACAAGATAACTTAAAATGCTCCACGAGACGAACGATCGAAAAGACGGTTACCGTTACGAATGGGCTTAAAGGCAGTAACATAAAAAAGTTTTTTTTTTCTCTCAAACCAAATAGCACACACGGTATCGCGGCGCAGGCCGTAAGTCATCGAAGCTGTCAAGATATGAATGAGTGAATGGACACCTGCCGCTACCCGTGTTACGCGTGCGCCTACGCACCCGATTGTTATAATTCCATATTTAAAAAATACCAACACAAACTACATTTACAACCTTAACACCACAACAATAAAGTTGAAATTTAAACACATAGAATTTTTTTAACAAACTATTATCGAACGAACGCAATTACGATCCTAGGTTACACCGATTATCTTCTTGAATTGACTTTAAAATTAGCTATAATAATGATTATCGTTGTTTTTAAAATATGGCTGACAACACTTGACATCCGGAACTGCTTTTATTTTTATTGGTTAACGTAATTGCGTGTTGTGATGAAGTTTCGGTCGGAG
Organism: Hyles euphorbiae; assembly: GCA_023078785.2. Taxonomy (NCBI): domain Eukaryota; kingdom Metazoa; phylum Arthropoda; class Insecta; order Lepidoptera; family Sphingidae; genus Hyles; species Hyles euphorbiae. Next base: position 7,738,704 of record CM041049.1, read on the forward strand.
AAAGGACGTGTCTTTGTTTTTTATGGCTTTTTGCGTATGTCGGTGTTGATTTCTGGGAACAAATTAGTCACTGATATAGTTCGGGTTTAGGAGCTAACGTGGACCACATTCTTGCGCTATTTGTCAGTTTTAATTGGGCTAATTATTGGGCGGGACCCTTCGTGGAAGCTCCCGTGTTCGACTCGTGTGTCACGTTCACGGTGTATCAATACCATTACCTTAAATGAATCATTCCACTCCACAAAGGTGCCTACTCAAAAGCAATAATATAGTCGTGGATTCGTAACTTGAATAATTTACTTGATAAGCTAAAACGTGCAATAACTTGTGTAATTTTCGACAAATCATTAATTCTGTATATAAGATTTATTACCTAGTCCAAAATGTTGACAAAACGATTACTACTTTACAGCCAACCGCGGCAGCAGTCACGATTTTGACGTTTAAATATTAAACAATGCAGTGGCCCATAAGGCATTCTCATTGTCAGCATTCACGAAGTTATAAATACAGTCTCGTAACACTTGTACACGTCCATTCATTGAGATAAAATTTTGGCGCCACAAATACTCACGGCTATTATAAAACACGAATTAATTAACTCGACTTGATTATTTCATTCATACATATTCAGTTGCGAGTGATAAATAATGAAGGCCGACCGTACGATTACAAAATATTTTTATAAAACACGTTCATTCAGTCGCCCTGGAACCGTTAAATTGCGAATGCAACAGAAAAAAAACACGACGTCACGAAAGTTTGTTGCATTGGCTGGAAACCAGTACGGGTACAACTTACCCCGGTCTGGTAGAGAATCTTGAGGCCGCTCTTCGGCGGGACGGTGGTACGCCGGTGCGGCAGCAACGGCAGTTTGTCCGGTCTCCTGAAGTGGATCTCGGCAGAGGGTCGGAAGGCTTCCAGCGGGGTCCTTATTACCGCGCGTACTCCGCAAAAAACGCAGGCCAACAGGAAGGGGGTTAACACTTGCATGATTGCACTAACTGCACTGGACTGGACAGTTACGTCGGGAGTAGGGTTGTTCCCGTGTCGGCGTGTCGGCGGGTCGCGCGCGAAGTGTAAGTGTCGCGTCTTGAGGTCGGGCAAGCTCGGACTGGCAGCGGGCGCGCCGAGGCAGGTACGACTTAGCCTACGCGCCCGGTATAACCACCTCCGAGCGCGACCGCCTCGTCTTGATTCTTTGAAGGCTTCTTTCACGCGAATTATGAATAACAAATCAGGAAAATATACCATCTATAAATAAGTGTCGATGTTGTCAGACCGCATTCTCGTATATAACTCAGAGAGATTTAGTGGTGCTGTATAACACTGTTTGGTGGTTGCACATTTATATCTATTAAATCGAATCTCAATCATTCCGTAACATGATAATTTTTAATGATGTTTTCTAAAGATGCTACGAGAGAGAAAAGATGAATTATTTTACACCATCAGAGTAATACAACATTACATTAGTAGATTAGTACAACATCTCTGGTGAAATGTTGTTCTTGAGAACATTAAGTTATTTCAATTACCGAAATCAAATCAAAATTTTAAGTTGAAAAATATATTTTCGACAGAGTTTGGTAAATACCATAAAACGTGACTGATGTGTCAATTCCCACGAACACGCAGTTATGTAACAAAAACATTTCGGAATAAACTCGGCAAGTATCAAGACCGGTCGGTCGCGTCGGGTTGACTTCCTACCGCGATGTTTTTTTACACAATCTTGTTGCTTGTAAGGATACGTTCACTTGGTCTTATTTATATAAATAATTTTATTTTAATATTTTAATTTCGTTTATGAAAATATTTTCCATAAAGTTGATTTCTTCTTTATTGTTGTTTCATATCTAAATGTTGTAGAATAAATTATACCAGTAAAATGTCATCCTAATAAGGTATTATGCGAAACTTTGCAAAGGGCGTACAAATATGGAATCCAAAGCTAGGAAAGTAATTAAATCTACATACCAAATTATTAAAAAAAAATCAAAATATTAATTTCGCTGTTCAATATATATAATGACCGAGCCCCTATGAACATTAAAAAAACGTGTATGTCGAAATATTGATCGAATATCAAGAATATGCATTGTTATGAGTAAAAAGCTACTGTTTCATATGCATGGGCGTAATACGAAGCTCAACCAATCGTATTACCACACCGCTTGCTATATTCGCTGGCACGCTCAAATAAATCTAATCCACGTAAACTCAATTACGGATAAGTAAAAATATTACAAAAGTGAAAAACAATCAGCACAATTTTTTTGTATTCTCAAGTACTTCATTGTCGTTCATAAAACAATAATTCGTATGAATGGTTGTCTAAGGAAGTGATAATACAACCATTATCCGCACAATAACCACGGCTGGTTACATTCCCGCAACATCCAAACCGCTCCACTCCATTCAATTGTGTCAAAAACAAAACAAAGCCTTTCAAGTATTCGTAGAACAGGATTTCCAAGTGTTCAAAGATTCCATTGTTAATGTAACGCGACCTTACATCTGCCGTCCCGCTCGCTCCCATTCACCGTCCTCGCGGCATGAATGAACCGCTTCTTATGAATGGACAGTCGCTATAGTACTATACGTACCTACCTTACTATGTTTATATCTTATGTACGACTATCGGGAAATGTACGTGTATACTGTGGCACGTGGTAAGTCGCCTTTTTATGCGGTATACGTAATAAATGCCTCGCCCGGGGCAGTGCGTTGCCTTTAAAATATAATGGTGTATTTACATTTTAAAAGCTCGACGACGTTGATTATGATTTATCGCCTCCGTACCATCCCCGTGGCGCTTGTTTCTCCCGTGTACAGGAATGCGGAATTCTTAGAAGCATATGTGTAATGTTTGTTACAAGTGACTGTCGGCAGCCAATGGGGAAAGTTTGTTAGGAAGTGAAGCTCTACTTTGTACATACTTTAGTTTGACATAAGTTGCATCTGTATAGGTATAATTTAGCGCCACATGCAATACTGAATTCAATTTGTTTCCACTTTATTGCGTAGGTATAAATTGCAATTACTTCGACACAGTATTAGTTTTGAATTGGAATAGTTAAATAATCCAATTTTTTTTTTTTGTAACTATAAAAAAGCGCTCATGAAGAAAATTAGCGTAGAACACCATATTTCGAATACTTAATCGATTTTATATGAGCACATACATCTTCTCTACACTTAACAATATAAGTTAGTGGCTTTTACATCTTCCTATAATTAACAAAATGGAAATCAATATGTATATGGAATTTTTCTACAAGGATTTTCACTCAGCCTAAAATTCAACGTTACCATGGAATAGAACTAAAACATCCGTCTTACATCACGAACTTCTAAACATCACGCTAAACAATAAATCATAATACAAAAACATTAGTACTTCTTTACAATGATTTATACAAAAACATTAGTACTTCTTTACACGTGTCTGAAAATTGATCCGTACAGCTCCTGCGTTCACAATAACACTACGTCATTACACGAACAGACTTGACGTCAACAGGGAAAATTCAGAGTACATTTAAAGCGTCGCGTCGTGGGCGAAATTATTAAATCGATGTATTGCAATCTTTACCACTACGTATCTATTTTTAGAACCTATTTAAAGTACTCATATGTATATTTTTGATATCTAGGTTTGTTTTTAATACTAAACTGTTTATATAAAGCCTCGTAAGTAGGATATACGGACTAGTTTTAGAATGGGTTTAGCAGTTAGTCCATCACACGGAATTAAGGACTATGTTTTGTTTTTGACGCCTTTTTTAAGTACAACAAATTGCAAGTCGAATTTTGATTAGAACCCGCTTAAATTAAAATAAATTAAATTCAATGCTGAACGAATTATAATAATAAATGTTCCACTAAAAGCTTACTTTTATACTCATCTTACTAACATCTATTTTTTTTAATATACGATAACGCATTTTTTTTTGAACAAAATCCGGAAATAAATCGGCATTAAGGTGAATTTTATGATAAAAAACTGACACAATTATTCAGGCCGAACTCCTTTTTCACATTAAAAAATTTAATTATCCAATAAGCATTTTAAAAAGGACGCTTAAGGACCAGCCTTTTGACAATAAATAAAAAGTTTACGGCCGCGTGAAATCACAAGTAAGGATGTTGCGTTCCGAAGATCTCGGGGATTGAGGGTTGCTTAGATAAAAGGCACTCGAAATGTAAGTACTTGTGGTAGACAATGGACCCACTTGAAATTTTTAAGTGGTCATCCCTTTTTTGCGCCATAATGTGCGAGTGAGACGGATAGATCGGCACGCGTACACCAACCGACGTAAAATCGCATTGTTTCAGGATATTTCCTTGTACGGTTTTGTTCCTTACTAAGAAGTGACAGATCCGGTTAGGGTTGTAAAGATTTTTTTCGTTTCAAGCACTTGAGATTTAACAATGTCTTGCACGTGCTATTTTACCCAATTTTTTTTAGAAAGAATTAAAATTGTAGCAAGAATAGTATAACAATTAATTTATCCTTTTAAACAATCATCACATTTTATTAAATATCACATATACCTTACTTCTCACTTTATTTCTAAATACCTTCTATTGGATAATTCATCATTTTTTTACAATTTAGATGAATTCTTGAAATCAAAGTCATTAATAATTACTTGTATTTACATGTTAAAAGCCATTATTCTTAAAATAAGGGTGTACAAGCAAAGGTTTTTGTTTTCCTTTATCGTGAATCGATTATTATAGATCACTATCCATTAATTAATATCCATTTGTTATTTTATTTTACATATTAAATTTCCAATTTCGCATTCCTTCAAGTTACACAGGCAATCCAATATAACCAAAATCCGAAATCGCCTCACGTTTACCGCTGAATAACCAGTATTTTTTGCTAAAGCTTCGCTCGGCAAACCACAACACATCCCACAATAATGAACCAAATTTAAAATAAAAAATCTTTAACGGTTTTAGTTCAAAACCCATAAATCATTGATTTATAAACGTATATACACAATCCATAAAAAAATGGATTATCCTTTTTCGTCAGGCAATTTTGTCTGGACACCGTTGAGTATAAGTTGCAATGAAGTATTTTTTGCGATAGTATAATAAAATATCTATTGCGGATCCGCCATTATAAACCTAAGTATATTTAGAAACCTGCTAAACCGAAAAACGTGAGCTCGTGATGCGTGCAGTCAAAAATTAACTTTCAGCTGTCATCCCTATCTTGATGAAAAGAGCGTGACACGACATGCGCGGCCCTACTATAAATTTCTCATTTTTGACGCGACGACCATCGTAAACTTCAGTGAAATATAATAGCCACTTAATGCTCCGATACGAGACCTCGTTTTAAAGGCGGAACATCCAGAATGAGATTTAATCACCACGCCTACTACTGTTGATTGCAACCCGAAATTTTATTAACAAATCCAATACGCTCCGACTAAAATACGTACAAAAAGACGCGCATTTCGTCCGCGTTAAGTGCTTTTTGATCGCAACACGCTTGTGTTACGGTTTCACTTGCAGTTTTCGATATTTTATTATGTTATTTTTACAGTAGCCGTTTTTATTAACGTCGGTTGTTTTTTTTTTTTTTTTTTTTTTTTTCTCTTTATTGCCGAGCTTAATCACAGAGTGATTACGTCGCTCCAGTTAGGGAACATTTACATTCTTTACATACACTTATAACATAATATAATATAACACTTATAATATAACATGCACACGCAGTATAAAAATCATATGTTAACTTGACTGATCTGAGGTCAAAACTAAATTGTAAAGCTTAATTAATAATTTTATTTCTGGGGAAAGAGGTTTAGCTAATATTATGTTACAATCAGCAGACTCCCTCAAAACATCCCTACACCAGACTGAACGGAAGTCATTATTACGTGTACATTCCATCAGAACATGCATTAAGTCCTCAGGCACGTCACAGCGTTCACAATTTGGCGATTGAGATTTTCTCATAAGGAAAGCAAATTTTTTAGATGGAATATGTCCTGATCTGAGTCTCATTATGACAACTGTAGTTTTTCTGGGTAATTTGCTGTTATTGACCCATGGGATTGTAAGGGGATGTGGCTGGATCGTTTTATACCAAACGCCCTTTTCTCTAGAACGCAGGTCAAAATATTCTTTCCATAGTTCATAGCATTTTCTTTTAATCAAATAAATGAAATCTAAATAAAACGGTAAAATGTTATAATGGATTCCTTCTGTCATTGCTTGCCTTGCTAAACAATCTGCTGTCTCATTTCCTTCAATTCCGCAGTGCGATGGAATCCATTGCAATCTGACTGTTTTAAAACTGGACGAAAGGCTAAGGATACTGTTCAGCACGGTGTAGGCTATCGGAAAACCTCTGACGACAGAAGTGCACCGAGCCAGATGTTGGAGCGAGCTTTTCGAATCTGTGAATATTACTATATTATTTTCTTGTAACGATGCCACGTACGATAGGGCTTCACTAATTGCGATAAGCTCCGCTTCCATGATACATATTGTATCGTTACTGACTTTGAATCGTAACTTAACGTTACTTTGTGGGTCAAAATATGCTGAACCAATTCCAACTTGATCCTTAGATCCGTCAGTGAATATTTTATAGTAGTGTCCATATTCTCGGTTTATAAAGTCAGAGCATATACGTTTCAGATTATTTTTACCATATTTTTTTTTAGCTTTTGTAATGTCCGGAACACTGAAATTGATTACATTGTTTAAATCAATATTGCTCATCCAAGTGCTCATGGCAAACATTTCTATTTGTGAACTTGAATGCATATTGATATCCACGAGGTTTTCATACATAACCAATAATAACGGTTTTTTCTTGTTACGCCAATATCTATTTTCTCTAAACTGTAGTAATTCATGTAGTAATGTACTTGTTATGTTATTTTGTCTTGATTTAACTTTTAATAAAAATTTTCCACATAAGTAGCTTCTCCGTATATGTAGTGGTGGAATGCCTAATTCACTTTCCATAGCTTGTATGGGGGTTGTTTTTATAAAACCTCCAATCATTCTCAGCGCTTGGTTTTGTCTTATATCTAGTTTTTTAATATATTTTTGGCAACTGTTGTCATATAAAAAACATGCATAATCAAGTCTACTTCTTACAATAGCAACGTATAGTGTTCTTAAATGTTTAGGGTGGATGCCCCAATCAGAACCAGCTAAAATTCTAAATATATTTAAATATTTTGACGTTTTGCACAACAGTTCTTCGATATGTTTATTCCATTTTAGAGAACGATCCAGCCACAACCCTAGATATTTCACAGCGTTTACTACTTCTAGAGTGGAGTTATTCACATGCAAAGATATAGGTTGTCTGTTGACACCTTTTTTAAAAATACATACCTTTGTTTTAGATGTAGAAATTTCAAGACCTAAATTAGTGAACATATTACTCAATTTAAATAATGCAGATTGAAGTTTTTGGCTGGCATCGTCAACAGATTTGCTCGTTACGTATAATGCGTAATCATCAGCGTATTGAGAAACTATTATATCAGAAAATTGTTTACAAATATGTAATGTAGCAATATTGAACAACAAGGGAGAAATAGGATCTCCTTGTGCTATCCCACGACATGTAGTACGACAAAATAACGCATTATCTACCTCTACACTTAAATGTCTTTCTTTTAAATATGTCCACAAATAATTACACATTTTTGAGCCAACACCTAGCAAATCCATATTGGTTAATAAAGATGAAATGTCTACTACTGTTGATTGCAACCCGAAATTTTATTAACAAATCCAATACGCTCCAACTAAAATACGTACAAAAAGACGCGCATTTCGTCCGCGTTAAGTGCTTTTTGATCGCAACACGCTTGTGTTACGGTTTCACTTGCAGTTTTCGATATTTTATTATGTTATTTTTACAGTAGCCGTTTTTATTAACGTGGGTTGTTTATAATTTTGTAAACGGATGTTGAATGTTTGCTTGGATATGATGATCTAAAATATATCTAATTTACCGTATTTATGTGTCAAAGGCTTTTGCTTTTTTTCAAAGTTGTTGGGGACGAAAAGTTCTAGCATGGAGGCCACATACAGGCAAGCGAAGTGCCTGACGCCCAACTACAAGGTGGACGTACGACTTAGGCTTTTGGCTAAGGTTACAGAAAACTAAATGCACATTCAAATAATTTTGATCTATCTAACATCCATCAAATATTTTTTTTATAAACCGTGAACTTTCAATATGGTTAAAGAAGTATTTAGTTCTACTCCAGTTTTATTTACCTATTAATTTAATAAAAGCAAAAATACATAGTAGGGGCCAAACTCAAAACTATAATGCAAACGAGGCATAATCACAGTCAAGCTCAACTCATTTGCGCCGACTTAGTATAGAGTTTAAACTATAGTAAAAACAACAAGTTTACTTAATCGCCCTAATAGTTAACCACACGCGATAGTAACTTGCGCTTTGAACGATTATCAGCTATTTGGGGTGGGTTTATAATAGTTATTTTTAAATCCTACATTTAATTACGTACATATTTTTTTTAATCAAAACTTAATTTAAACAGTCGGCAGTCGATCAGTAATGATCTTATTATCTAAAGTATGGTGCCACCAATTATTAATTATGTGCGAACAAAAACTGATTTTATTATGTAAATTATACAGACACGTGTCTGATACATAATATGTAGGCATAAAATTATTATTTTTGACGAGTCACTGCAAAACAATTTACTATATGTCGTAATAAGAAACCACCGGAAACTGACGCTAAATTAATTGGAAAATTGATGCCTATTTAAACAATAAACATTTTATAAAATGCTATCATGCTACTTACGAGTAATTTATTAATTGCATAAAGGTTACCATTACAAATCGCTGTAAAAGGCTCTCAGATTCTATTACTTAATCAAAACAAAACAATTAGTGCTGCCATTTCTACGCAAATATACCAATGAATCTAATCTATATGACCTAACTCCTCACAACCGTACTTTCCGTTGTAGAGGAGGCCCGTGCCATGCAATAGGACGTACGTATATTGCCTGATAAAGATACTAATAAATTTGCGTTACATTGAAAAGTGTCCCTATGAATTATATTCATTATATGATAACATTACATTGTGTACGGCGAAAACAGACTTATACAATTTGTGCTGACAATTCTACGCAAACAGACCAATGAATTTAATCCATATTGCCAAACCCCTCTCAATCGTACTTTCGGTTGATGGTAGATCAAATATACACGAGATTATAACGGTCTAAAAAAAACCAAGAGAAATAAGAGCACAAATAAGCGTGTGGTCTTATTTGATTTTAGAATAGTCAAAAAACACTAAATCTTAATTTAAAGGAATAAGGTTTATTGTTGCCTGAAGTATAAGCAACCTCTGCCACTTGGCGGTAGATTTTTTTTCGGACCATGTATCTAGTGTATATTTTATCGAAGGGGCTGATACAAATACCAATAGGTCTGCACATTACAATAAATACAATGTCCCAATGACATATGATTATTATATGGTAATATGTGTATGACGAAAACATCGTACTTAAGTTGGTCAAACATAGCAATTGGCCGAGTTAAGCGAGCGCGCGTGGTCCATACAAGGCAATGGCCTCGACAGATATAAACGAAAACATCGACATTTGTGGCTCCATGTCGATGATCTACAGGCATAGTACTACTTTGAGTGGATCTTTCGATGCAAAATTTACACAATATATTTTCTGGTTTGGTGGCGTATTTGTACAACGTTACGGTTACAAGTTCGAATCCCGGGTCGGGCGAACTGATAGTGGATTTTTCATATCACTCAGCCACTCAGCCCAGAGTCAGGAATTTGTGCCCGATTTGGCAATAAGCTCTATCACATCATACGATGAAAACACACACGGCGAAACGTAACGGTATCCTGATATCACCTCGGCCTACCCTTTCTGGGAGTGAGTTTGTTGAATGCATGTGTGTATTTTCATTTACGCATAAAAAACATTGCTAATACATGATATGGCATTGTCTCCAGGTATTAAAAAAAATCGCACTCAGTAAAATAAAAATAAATCTATTTAGTCAAATAAATTTAATTATATAAATAACATTACCACAATATGCATTAACTAAAGCCTAAATCCAGTTAACGTAGCCCTATTACAATGCTACGGAATCGACACACCTCTCTTGGGTATGCAACTATCATTAATCTTCATCAGATGGCTAGTCTATCATAAATATGAACGCATTATCTAGCATATTTCAATATTTCTGATAGCTATAATAGGTGATGTGGCGAATCCGATAATCGTATTTCCTACATAATCTAAAAACCAAATTACCACGTACAAAATGTTTGTACAAATGTCACGCTGTTACTGCCTGATCCCTAAAGTTTATAATGTATAAGTGAATAAGAAGGTAGCCATTCGTTATCCACTATAAGACGTAGACCTACTAAAGTAAGGAACATCATCCCGATCCCAAAAAGCCGGTATCTATTCGCTATTCGCAACCTTCATACGCGCACTGTCACGTCGTTAGCATTATTAAAAACTTGGCTAAACCTAAATTCCTCAACGTTGGCCTTATCTAAAGCCCTAATAAGTAAGTCTAACAGTCGCACTCAGATAATTTTGATGGCAATTAAATTGTTGTAACTTAATACCTATAAATAATGTGATTGACATTAAATGTCTGAGTATGGCAGTATGTGTTCAATCGATGAAAGTTATTTAAGATAAAAATATTTAAGATGTTAATACGATCCACATAACACCCTGATAGTAAAGCTTCGGCCAACTGCATGAAGTAACCAACTTGCAGAACGCAGGGTAGCTCGGAATAACACAATGAAATACGTGAATGAAGCTAAATCTATGTTTTCTCAAGGATTTATACCATTCTCAGGCAAAAAAAAAATCATATTAAGTCAGGGTAACTGAATAAACTTATAAGTAGCAATTAGACAATTTACGCTTGTATTTTTTATTCGTTTACGTGTATAGTGAGGAATACTTATGCAATACAAAAAATATTCGATACTAATAATATCGACATGCTAACACCGACTTTCGTCTTGGCATATACACGTGCAACCAGGACAATCCGCCTAACGCCTCCACACCACGTGTAACCTCCAGCCTCAAGCCCTCGCGACCAATTTATTTTCATACAATTTCCTTAATGATATAATCATGTTGTTTTTCTTGAGCCAAATGCATACATTTTGTTACCAATATATAATAGATCTATAATTGGCCTCGATTGAAAGTTAATTCAGTCCTATTTTTAGTCAGTTAAGAGCCTTATGTGCAATTTTCTATTAATTCGGTTTTACAAACCAACTTTAAAAAATATGCCAATTTAATAAACTTGGTAACACGAATCATTCGAAAGTTCCACGTTTACCAACCATAAAAATATTTATTAAATCAATATAAAATGCCAACGCATTCAATTTACTTAACGATATGAATCTGGTTCATTGGTAGCATTATGTAATTTGTTTACACTCACCCACACGCCTGCTCAGGGTAGCAGGTTCAATTCTCGACCCACTCGAGCAAGCCCACTGCTTCCTTCAGCGTATATGGAGCGCACACCGTCAAAAGTTTCCTTGAATCAGTTTGCATAAACAATTTACATAATTTTTCGATGTGGAAACAATGAGAATCAAAGTATTTTCTGTTATAGTGCGCAGTCTAGCTTGGGTTAGTGTAGGTAGATGTCATTGCATTACAGAAAAAAAAAGTTTTAGTATCACATCAAAATATAATTTTAAAAAGAAAAAGGCGATAGTTCGTGTTGCTGAGGGAGATTTCTTGCGCCGTTTCTTCTTCACAACTACAACACGTTCCGAAGCGGTAGTAGCAGAAATTAGATTCAAAAGATCCTGTGAAAGACTATTTGAATAAAGATTTTTTTTTCACGTTTACTACTTCCTGCGTATGCTGCAACTCCAACTTTGATAAATGGTTTTGTGAATGTACCAGTGCCTGATCTAGGGCGGTGGGAGCGTTGATACAATGCAAAGGCCCAGTACCGTCGCAGAAATGTCTAGACGAGACAGAAATTGGGTTGATTAGAGGCACAGTTATAGAAGAACACACCGGGCGTATTAAAGGATAATTACAATAATGAAATTCGCTGAAATATCTAGAGCAAAATCTTGAATTTATTGACGGCTTTGAACCTATATTAAGCTAATGATCTTAATACAATAAACCTCGTAGCTATGTACCGACTTACTTAGAAAACATAAGGGTAAAAAATTCATTTAAAATACTAACAATTTATACTGTAATAAAAACCTCATCCACGAAATTTGCTGAATCATAATGATCATCTACTAGTCACAGCCACGACGTGCAAAATTCTTGCTTCTTTTTTTATTTTAATTTATTTTGTTTTTTTTTTTTTTTAATCTTTGTGTATGTATGTCGTTTTGTTCAGTAATGACAAACCGTCTTTCTTTCATTCTTTTTTTTCTAAATTTTCATACATATTCTCTATACCTCCCCTTTTAAAATAATGGACTCGTGCCTCTACTACATAACTTTAAATTAAACCCACGTATTTAAAAACAAACTACACAATGCATAACCGCCCACAACAGTGCTCTGATTAACTATATGAAGCATGCGTCGTATAAGGCGCAAGACGATTTAACACATGTCACATCTTGTGCATGAGTCAGTCATATATGCTAATATATGGCACATTCAGTCTATAAACTGCCCACTGGATGTCATTGTTACGCCTTTTGTGTTTGGGTCAGAGTTCCTTCGTATACGAATGATTGGGGGATTGGTTTTATATGCTATTAGTCTTGCATCCCTGTCTACCTACGGGATTTGTATGGGAAATTATTTTTTTGGGTTTAAATAATGAACATTCTAAACTATCTGGGACTAAAATTATAATAGACATTTACAGAACAAACAAAAAACATTAAAGAAACAATACTTAAACTAAGGTATAGAAATCTACGAAAAGGGGTATCACTGACCTTGCTCTCGTGACTGTAAATCTTGTAAAATACCAGTTCACATTGGGCTGCAAAGACCTAACTCGTATACCCACAAGAAATGATACGCATCATACAAATTAAAATATTCCACAAAATTGTTAAAACGGCAACAAATCAAATCATACATACATAAACTCACGCCTTTTTCCCAGAAGGGGTAGGCAGAGGTGCCAGGACACCCACATTTCGCCTTGTATGTTCCGTCCCACAATGTGATAGATGGCGAGCCTATCGCCATATCGGGCACAAATTCCTGACTCTGGGCTGATAATGAATAGAAAAATTCAATATCACTTTGCCCAACCCGGGATTCGAACCCGAGACCTCAGCTTTGTAACCGTACCTTAGTACAACTACGCCACCGAGGCAGTCAAATCAAATATACATAAAAGTATAATGGTTTCTTAGATTTACGCGAATGTTACACATTGAAATAAAACCCGTGACCACGAAAGCTGTAAAGTAATCGAAACGTCGGGAAGTTAAAAATGTAAAAATTAAACTAAATTCGCGATAAAATCCGTAAATAATAGTTTTATTTCAATATACATAAAAGTATTAGGCTTAGGACTTACTTAAACTTAGGACGAATATTATAGTTTTGAAACCTAACATTAATTGAATAAAAGAGTTTTAAATTGCGAGCAGGCCTTGTATTCAGAGTTTCGAAATTCTGAAATAGGAAAAAGTTAGTTCACACATACGATGTTCTCGCTTGATCACCACTAAAATCTAAATAATACCTAACCTAACATAATCCTGAAAAAATAAGATTAAATAAAAGTCACTAGGCCACTTCGCCTCTGTAATGACGGTAATTGTGCATAGTGCAATAAAGGTGTCGACCCACTTGGTGATTTAACCACTATGACAGGTGTTGTGCAGGAAATAAGCTCTTAAATGCAACTTGGCTGAGACTTGTGTGATGTGTCCCTCTGACGATATACTTAGCGAGTCTAAGCAAGGTGTTCAAAAAATGACCTTCGAGCCAGACAATATGATTATGAATAACTAAAAGATATAATAGTATTTTTTTAAATATTATGCTATTGTTTGATGCCTTAATTTACAAGTAATCATAAATAAAATGTATGAGACTGTTGGGTATTTATTTATTTATTCATTTAATTATTGTTACATTCTAATAGGTTATCGCCAGTCTACTTGCAGGGCTGTAGACATAATATATCGATAGTTAATCGTCACGCACTATAACGGTGAAGGAAAACATTTTGAGGAAACCTTTATTCCATGGGGATTCGTAAACATTTCTATAGCATGTAAAGTACATAGTAAAGTAAGTAATAGTAAGTCTAGGCCAGCGTGGTAGACGATATGGCCTAACCGCTCTTAAATGTACTTTCAGTTTTAGAGGAAGCCCGTGACCTGCGTATATACGCCGATACATGTAAAAAAATCAATGTCCATAGAATATGTAAATAAAACGTCGTTTCAATCGAACATATTACAATAAAAAACTTTTTACAATTGAATTTATATTTTAAAGCTGCTTAATCATGCACAATAAAAAGTTTTAAAACAATCGGCAATTCAAAGGCGAATGTATTGAAATGTCCATGACAAATCGTTGACGAACGCCGCAGCAATGTCACAGGGAATTTCACTCCTTAACTGCTTAACATCATAAAGGATGAAGCTATTAAAGAAAGGAAAACTGATGTCGTATTTTACGCAAGTCAGTAATCTAATTGACGGCATTGCATACGCATACAAATTAAAGCCACCGAGAGCGGGTTTCTATTTGACTCAATAAATCGTGACTTTACGTTGTAATTTAAAAGAAAAGTCTTATACAAGTGGATATAAAAGAGTAGTTGGGTTTAATGTGATTTGTGCGACTACTGCTTGGTAATTGCATCGGTCACAAACTTTCAATTCAGCCAGTTATAATGGGCGGTTAGTAATTTTATGAGGATGAATTATAGAATTGTAATTTAACTGACAACTTTAGATAAAAGTTTATATAAAATATGTATAAGCATTAAACACGTATGTTTAAGTTATTGTCCCTCTAACTATCTTACTGATTTGTTAGCCATATCCGCTCCCACCAAAGAAGAGAGAGGCATTTGTTGAAGGGAGTCGCTGTTGTCGGATACGACAGTGGATATCATCATCTTACTGATTGAAGAAAAACTACAGCAAGCGGTTTGTTACTTGCAAATTCGATTATGCTATATACTCCGATTAAACCTACTCATTGAGGCTTTAGTCAATATCATTCGAGACTTTACCAATCAATAAATTATTCGTCCGGCAATTCATAGACTCAAACTATCATTACTCGTACAAGCCGACCAACAGTTACTAGGGGTGGTAAAGGAAGCTCTAATTAGCAGTACAAATCACAGCATATAATTCGATCACATATAAAAGTCTTTTATTACATACTTTTGTCTTTTAGAAAGGAAAGAGCGGCTCCGTCGGGGTGTTATTATCGAATATCCTCGACATCGCGATCAAATTATGTTCTTGTGTTATCGTGACGGGATGGCGGTGGCAGGAAACGAGTAAAAATGTTATGTCGAGCGGTGCGATTTTTTGCCCGTTCGTCGGTATTGCGCGTGGCCAGTGACAAATTACGCGGCGGCTGCCGTTTCCGATTTTGCTCCGGCGCAGCGCGGCGTGTATTTTTTAATCTGTGCGAGTTTAATAAACTCGCGTGTTTACTGTTCGAGACGGTGTTTCGGACGTTTTAATGCTTCGGATAATGGCATTATATTGTTCAATTAAAAGGCAATATAATGTACATTATATTATGTTTGTTTTCGCGTATCTGTACGTTAATCGGCACATATCGCCTGATTGGTATTGGTAGTGTACGTTGCGGGTTTTCACGTATATATGTATTGGGAGGCTTGGTGTTAGAATCCGAACTTGAACTCTAGATTATATAGAAAAATTAAAGTATAATAATAGAACCCCCGTAAATTCAATTTACAGCCAGTACACAAGCTGCCAAATATAGATATATCCAAATCCACATCCATACAATAAGTCCTGGCTTAAAGTATCACAACTGACTCAAAGTTATACTAAATCTACAAAAAATTCTAAGCAAGAATCGAACCAGCGACCTCACGTATCAGTTATCACAGCACTAATCTGAACTAACCACACCACACAGGCTACCGAAGATTTCACACGTAACTCATTAGAGGACAGACGGCGCACGGCAGGGCGGATGCTGCGAATCTGTTCGGCCATACGGGAAACGCGTTTATAAGCTTGTCTCCCGTCTGTCACTCCATCGGCTGACAGATTTCATCTCGCGCTAAACGGACCAATTTCAGCAATTTGTTTTTATATGTCATATGTGTATTACGTATGGTTTACTAGAGAGCGTGTACACAGACCACACAAATAAAAGCGACGTTTTTAATCTTTGCATTTAATTTAAATTAAGTCACTATACATATAGGAAAAAATAACAAAATAAGTACAGACAACATATTACGCAAAAAGTTGGAATGTCACCGGAGAATAGTTGCATATTTTCTATGCATGATAATATGTACTTTAAGTACAATATCAAATGTTTCGGTCCTATATTGTAGTTTAAGAGCGAACCCTTCAACAAATCATAATAAAGGACAATGCCAGATTCAGGCTTAAAATACTTTTTTATTTTAAATACCGCGGACAAGCTAAATAAATACGTGAACCATTATATTAAATTGCTCCATTTATTTCAATGTAGTAATTGCATTGTGGGAACTTTACAATAAACAAATAATATTTTAATTATGAATTCACATTAACCGACTTCCGATGTATCATTTAAAACTAGTGTGGGTAAGGTAAATTCAAAGAAACTACGAATGAATCGATACTCGTTATAGATTTGGTTGCAAAAATGGCTATTTATGCAATAATCCAGTTAATAATTTATTATATCCAGTAAAGAATACTACTATTTCATATATACAAATTATAAATGGTTCTTTAAGCCGGCGTGGCATATATATTTTTATACGATTAAACATTGTGCTACTATCGATCATAATCGATTACTAGTTTTCGACATTTGCCAAATGTCAATTGCTTGCGTAGTTCTAGTTTCAGTTGTCGCCTGTGGACTTTATTATAAAAAATAAACGCGCGGTAACAGAAAACAGTGAATTCAAAAGTTTTACGTTAAGCATTTGCTACTTCTACCACCTGTTTTACCACCTTACTAACCATAAGGATTAAGGGCATTTGATTTGGATCTTTTTAAAAAAATGTTGGAATGGTGAATGTCTTTCGAATGCGGAGACATTCTATTGATAATGAGGACCCCCGTTCATAAATACAACAATGGAATGCTCTATCGGAGGTATCAGGTAAGGTTTTAGTTTGTATGTATCTATTTTCTTATTTTATAATCACTTATACATTTTAATTAAGACTCAGGACCATAACTTGAAAACAATCGCCTCCCTTAGTACCTATATCCTATAGTAATAAGGGATATACTTATAACTTATTACATTTGTTGCAGATCCAAAGTGGTAGTGTAGTTTGTGTCATGCCTGCTGGATTTTAATTGAACGAGCTTGGAATAATTTGCGAGATGGAGTACCAACACAAACAGTTGGTCACCAAAATAGTTGTGTTGGTTATGGACGTTCTTTATATCATATATTATGGTCTCATTTACTGAGTAGCAGTTCTGAACAAGAAAGTGAATCAAACATGACCACGTAAACATACACAAGCCAGGTAAACATACACATATTAATTATACTTACAAGAGAAAAAACAATGCCAATATTGCATCTGCTCATTTTAACTCACTCATATGATTAATTTTTTGCATATTGAAACTAACACTTTATTTCTTACACTGCTTGGGAATGGCCTACAGTTTACAGCTTTAATATGATAATTACATTATGCTAGCTGCTACCCATTTATCACATTTAAATAACATGATGATGTCAGTAAAATACCCTATTATTCCTGGTAAACGTTTTGCTAGTTGTGTAAAACAGTTATAATATTTGAACGCAGGTCTTTTACTGAAATATTCATATAAAACTATTAAATAATTAATCCCATAAATTATACTTAGCGAAAATGTTGCTCTATATATATCTTTTTTTGTTTTAGTTACAAGCATGAGACAAGATTTGCCATCCATGTTGGCAGAGGATTTTTTTATACAATGCAGCGCAATTCATCAGAACCAGTGCCACAGATTTTACAAATTATTCAAGAAAAGATGTATCAACATAATACCTTGAGTGATTATATCATAAACAATAATTAAAACAGAAGAAGGGCTCAATTTATAAATATTAATATACAGTCAGGAAATGTGATTGACTTTCTTGTATTTGAATACAATGATTTTATTTTAATATCTTGTAGAACTTATCCATTGTGACAAGTTCTTTCTTATTACGGAGAGCACATTCAAATCAATGGATGTTATATGATACAGGTGTGTAGGGATACTTTGTTTGATCTTATAAGAACAGGATTGTCTGTCTCTGTCAAAGCATCAGACTTATAAGAGCAAAAATCCAAAGTAGGCATGTTGGATGGAAAATATATTTTGTCTATAATTTATTTGATATAAATCTTGTGTGAAAGAGGCAGTTAATCAATACTATTGTAATTGTGTAGCGGGGAAAAGAACTGTAGGGTGTTGTTCCCATACAATGACAATTTTGTGGTGTCTTGGCTGGGCACAACATCAAAGTAATATAGAGCCCCCCTGCACAGTTTCTTGACACTGATTATGATCAAAATGATATTGAATAAAAATATTTATAGCAACTTTTTTTTTATTTTAACATAAGGATTTATTTGTGGGTAACTATGCTATAACATGGTGGTCATAAATATACATAGCATAGCTCATATATTCATCCTATAAATATAAAAATATTAAGTAAAACTTATTCAATATGAAAAATATTGAGTATCTACTAATGTCTGAAAAATCGGGTGGTTTTTTTCTATTTTTATTATCTTTATGTACCTATCTACCCGCTATGTTTTGCGTTTGATAACTTGTATGAACGGATATGGATTGATCGTGTTTGTATACATAACACGTCTCAATCGAGTGGAGACCCACGCTCAATATTATATGACTAAGGTAAACGAAATTACATAACCTCAAAAGTAAACACAATTTTGAAAATAACTTTTTTTTTAACAGTTCCCAGTAAAAAATAGTAACACACAAAAGTTTCTAATACTATGTTTTGCAAATCGAAATACTTTGCAGCTCTGTCCGTGAATATTTTACATCAAGCCGAAGTCTCTATGAAAATCTGGCATCCTTCTTTACTGCTGAATTTAAGAAATTTATAGTTTTTTCAAACTGGCCAATGCATTGCAACACTTTCATATAATGTGAAGAAAAGGCTGTATAGGTACAGCCTGATCATCAATGACAACATCGGTATAGTATTTGGTTATTACAACTGTTACGATAGTCGTAATATATTCTCCGCTCATACGCAATATATTCTGGGAAATGATTCACCAATCGGACGTATCCGCACAGTCCGAATTCTGTTCCCATAGAAATTTTAATTAACCAATAAGTAAAAACTCGCCGACCCGTTTCCACAGCGCAGCATGAATTCCAACGATTTCCAATACTTATGCATGCGTAGTTTATGAATAAATACAAGAATTTTATTCTATTAAAAATTTTCACGCATCGACGCAAAACGTGCGACGTCGTCATTGAGACGTACTTGTCTCAATTCCCTCTGTATATTTTTGTATTCAGATAAATAAATAGGTTGATCGATTGATATCATTCACAGTTCTTACCAATATTTATTACATATTACAAAATTGTCCAAATATCTTATTCTATATTCGTACATGAATAATACTACTGCGGGATAATCGCCTCCATCCCAATATTAAGTAAGAGTGACTGGCTTTTTTTGGGAACTTCCGATAACTGATGGCTATTGTTGTAATCATATAGATGTAAATGAATATCCTAACTTTATTCACACACATTTTCGAATATTTGTTTCCAAAACAATTCGAACAACCGATAATAATATTTCGAACTTTAAAGAAAAAAAACTTAAGAGTTTTAAGGACATACCAGCAAGTTTGATGGACTTGACATCGGGGTTCCAATTTGAAGTTTTGAACATTCTTTCATATGTTGTATAGACAATAAAAAACATTTTTCAGGAAAGCCGTTTGATGCAGACCGCATCCAAAAGGCCAAAGTGAGTGAGTGTCACCAGTAAATTTCGAATTGCCGAAGACTATGATCAAAAGCATAAAAATCGCGACCCAAAAACTGTTCTGTAATATTTCTTAGATACTATTACAAGTTTAATCATTAAATTAAATCAATACTATCTAATACACCTACTATAACAAAAAGTTGCATTCGATATTATCAAATAACATTTCGTAGTAGCCGTCGTCGGGTGTTTAATTATAACAGTAACAGTAGTTAAGCTGTAGTCAGTTGGTCACAATTAGATTAGTCACGTTTAACGAAATAATAATATAATAATTATGTACATAATGCGTGATGTTGCTTGCCGTGGAACGCGGGGCTAGTACCGTACGCATACAAATTCATTTTAGGAATATACCTCAGAAATCACATAAAATTTGGGATATTAGGAAATAGAAACAACATTCCTGTTCCTTCCTGTCCAATCCCGTCCCTTCCCCTTCCGTTCCTACCCGTTCCTCTTCGGTCCCTTCCCGTTCCTTCATGTCAAGTCCGGGGTTGAGTAGCTCTGGGATCATTGGCTTCAAATACAAAAGTATATTTGCAAAGTAATAATGGAAAATCTTGACTTTTGTTCTTTTACACTTATTCTGTACTGTAAGATTCACGGGGATCCCACAGGCAAATTGCAGCAGCAGTTTTGTGGGGCAATGTATTTAATTGTACTGTTTTTATTTTGTAAATGTTTGTAATATATAAAATAATAATAAATTAGTTATCAAAGCATATTTAAAATACAACTCGTAGTTTTGAAGTTTTCTGGTGTAACGAAATTGATTATTAACTCGATAAAAATATTTTATAGAATACTGTCTAAGTGGTAAAGATTATGGACTTTCTCAAAAAATAGACAAAAAATATAGGATCTTATACGAAATAGAATTATAAAACTGGAACAATTAGCATTTTGATTATCGAAGGAGTCTCATCGTATCAAATTATACTATGTTGTGAGTGGGAAGGCTGTAAACTTAGCGTGATTTACGACTTTTCTTGCGTATGCGTGGTGGTTGCTTACAAAAGAGACATCCTGCGCCAGCACTTAAAATCTCAAATGAGTACCCAAAAAAAGGTTTTATCGCTCAATTAAACTAGTACGAATTGTTTTGCGAACGGTCCACGTTTGTACCGTGAGAAAATAGTAAATCACACGTCGGGCACGACTCGAACCGCGGACGTAGCATCGGTACATTATGTTGGCGTACTGTTTGCATGGTAATGCGGGCCCCGGGCGACTAACTACCAGACTACTTCCATTCATATGAGGCCTTGTTAGTCTACTATTACATATGGAGGAATGGTAGGTTGTATGTGTTAAGCACGCGCTCAGTCACTTTTTGGTGGAAGATTAGCTCGGGCAATTACGTGTCTCTAGTATCTTCCTGTCTACCCTATCGTGGATATAGGTGTAAGCTTTGTATGCATGTGTGCGCAAAAATATAGGCACAATTATTATATTGTTGCTGATACAACAAAATGCTTCTAGGGTCGGGCAAAGTACTATAGGATTTTTCTATTCGTCCAAATCGCTACGGCATGGCATGCAGGTTTCCTCACGATTTCTTTCGTCGTTATAGTGCGTGGCGATTGACAAAGTGTCTAAACACAATTTCTAAGCACAAAAGTTTGATTCAAATTTGCTGCAACGACATTGTAATGCGAGCATGCTTGTACTCATTCACGTGTGCATTATAAAATACCATTCATATAACTATGAGGATGAAGGAAAACATCGTTTTTGGAAAAAAATCTATAGGCCAGTGCTGCATGAACGAAGAAGACAAAACACTCGATTACTAAAATAGGTTTTTAAACTCATTATGAACAAGTTCGTTATTGGTTTACTTAATAACCAGAACTGAATAAAACCTCAAACAATAAATGAACAGTAAACCCGCATTTGCATAACCGAACATAGCTTTACGCAAGCGGCATCAACCCACTTTCATACCGTCTGTACCACAATTCCTTCTACTCATTACATCAAGGGCAAAAAGTGGCGATGCTAACGGGCAATCCCGGCAAGACGCGGCCGTCAAGTGCTCGACAGACGGATGTCATTTGCGCATAGGGATATAGGGCGCAACGGTTCAACCGGCGCCGGACTTATAGGGATGGGATGCTGAAATTTGTAAATTGGAACCGAGATGTAAAAATTTTACGCCCGAGTACTCAGACGCGACTTATGTTGCGTTTAACTACGCAAATCTCACTTAAAAGTACTGGCTAAGTGGGACGTGCAGAGTTAAGAGCTACTTATATGAATGAAGTTTGAGTATTTGGACGTAATTTGTATCAGTAGAAACTCACTGGAATCAAGCCTCTTCCAATAGGTAGAAATTATTTTTGTGGAAATTCTTGGAGATCGTTGTTGTTGTTGTAGGCTTCATCTTCGACGCCAAAGGCAAGATAGAAAGAAATAACACGCTAGAATAGTGTTATTTCATATGAAACTAATTTTGTATAATGGCAACCGGCATATACCATAAAAAAATATGTTAACTGTTTTACTAAAGTACTTCTGGTAAACCATTTGGCGTTTTCAAGCACTTTTAAGACTTGGTCGTAATTACTCCAAACTTCTACACTTATAGTAGTCAAAAAAGCAAGACAAAAAATATATATTACTTAAGAAGTAACATAAAAGAATGAGAAAGTAGTTCTACTAATAATAACTGTCATTCATTCATATGGATGCGGACACTGAAAAATCATTAGGTAATGTCCAAATTTGGAATGGATATGAAAGTTTATTAAAAAAAACCTCAATTTATACAATAGTAATGTTTTACTACGTAGCTGTCTGTTATTCATTTTTAATAGCAATATCTCACTAGTAGATCCAACTAGATATATCACAAACCCTTATTCAAAGACAGTTTTAGAACCTATTTCGAGTATACCTATCGATTTTTTTGTCCCTTTCGAACGCCTTTTGAATTAACTTTGAGCGAAGGAGACAAAACATATCTAAAATAGGTTTTAAATCTATGAATAAGACTAAAACTTATGTATGATATATAATCAAGAATGTATTGTCGCTTGCTTGCTTGTCGCATCACTATACCGTCCGCTAACATACCGGTATTAAGTTATTTCACATTACCGTATTCTCACTAGCGGTTATTTATAGAAATTGGCGACTTGCAGTACAAAAATAACTCTGACCACATATTTCGCTAGAATTGCTCGTGTTAATTAATTGCTGTGATTATCTACCGGTAGTGGAGATATGGACAGAATTTTAAGATATTAGTTAGTGTTTATCAAAATATATATTATGATTGATATTTTTCGAGAAATAAGATACAACCGTCACATACATAGGTCCCGACCCCACATTAAGACCAATTAAGTCTTATGTCGAGAGTATCAGAAACTACGAAGACTTTTCGGTCTCAAACACCCAGACCAGAGAAATATTTATGGGCCTCACAAACATTTGCCTCGGTGCGGAGATCGAACCTGCAGCCTCTTGTTTCAAAGCCGGCGTCCAACCAACTGCGCCACTGAGGCTGTCAAGATCTGTATAAGATTATATATTGTCAGAGGTGTAAGGAACTACAAGGGATCTCCGATTCTTCTTCACCCAATTCAAAACGTGTTGATGCGGTGAACGAACCCGTGACTTCAGGGCTTTATATATTTTTTCTATTCATCTGCGACTTAAGCTAGTCAACCATTTGTAAATAAATAACACAATAAATAACACCCAATATAGTCCTGACCCCACACTAAGATCGAGTCTTGTGTCGTGGGTATCAGGAACTACGAGAGACTTTTCGGTCTCACAAACACCCAGACCCGAATGAAATATTTGTGGGCTGCACAAACATTTCTCTCGGTGCGGGGATCGAACCCGCGGCCTCTCGTTTCACAGGCGGCGTCTAACCGCCAGCGCCACAGAGGCTGTCGGTTTGTAACTAGGTTTTGATATAAAATTATTTTTTATTTGTATATTATGTATATCAGAATCTGTGAAGGTTAACTAATAACGACTGTCCTTAGAACTTGACATTGAAGCAATACCAAAATCTGTTTTTTTTTTAAATTATTTATTATATTTGCGAGATAAGTACTACTAATGTAGCAATATAAAATAGTACAATTAGTCTTCACAAAACTAATTGCTTGGTTTATCCGAGTACATAGTCCGAGAACATATATTATTATGTTGCAAGTTTTATATGATAAAATAAATAATATTATACATACTTTATATACATTAATATAATATATACAAATATAATATTGATAGCTGATGCTTTTGGATTTTTTTATGATATGTTTTTATCCGAGGAGCGAATTCGGAAGGAAGACATATCATATATGTATATGTTATTTCCTTATGTGTATACAAAAGAAAATAACATTGTTACGATATCTTAAAAATATAGATTTAGTAAAAAATAAACTTATTTTATTCCATAGAAATACATAGAGACACTAAGTTACGACTAAGCGAAACGAGGCAATATAAATAGTATTCGCTGAAAATAAAAAGTATATTTGACGTCATTCGTGAACTTTTCGTGTTAGAAAATGGTCAGAAAATAGCCTTCTCAAAGCATTCGCGTTCCCTGCGTACCATTCATAGCGTAATTATTATTTTGTGAATGAAACCGCACAGGAAATGGACTTCTGTCGGCCGAAACGATCGCACGACATCTTACAAATCATCATTTACTAGAGTTAGACGGTCGGAATAGGCTTAGATAAGCAAAAGTTATTTGGTTTTTAAAGGTATAATAACTTTAAAATGTGTATTTGAAATGTTAATAATGATTGCAAAACTTTGCTTAGAAATTTAAATTAAATCTAAAACAAAATTACAAAAGCAAGTCTATATTCGGCTTAACCAAAGAAGTTATGGAAAGCTCAACCTTTTAAAAGAATTGAAAAACCAAATAATACAGTATAAAATATTTTTCTACTACTATTTTAATTGGCCTGCGTGCTGTTAAAAATCGAAACACACAAAAACATATTTTAAGTAAAAAAAACTTGACGAATCCATTTAGATATAAGTTGTTTAAGGCGGCGAAGTTCCGGCAATTATTGTATTGTGTGTGTTCCCGTTACAAATGTGATATACATATTTTTTGTTAACATTCTTAGCGCGTTGAGAGTTCAAATACGTGTGCAAACAAAAAGCTCCCTGTTTATTCGTCAAACAATGAGAGCGGGCGAGGGGGGAAAGAGGGGGTTACGAGGGGCTCTCATCTCGGTGACGTGACCGCGGACACCGGATGCTGGCCCCTGACCGGAAGGCCAAGATGAAAGGCATCTCACAATGTCCGCGACGAATCTGTAAGCGAGGAATTTTTCTATTCGGCTGACCACTGAATATTTGTCGTGGTGACATCACGCGCGCGACTTTTTTCAACTTTTTTCTGGCTTCGTCCGACCGCCGACTTTTTCTGCGGCTCGGTGGTTGACTCGGAATTTGGCAACGCAGCTGAACAATAATCTCGGATTTCTTATTGTACGCTTTACTAATTAGACTTAATCCGGTACAGAGGTTAAATAACTTGAAAATATTTAAGAATATGTGCTCAGAAATAAATTAATTTTTATCGGTTTAAGGAATGTGCCGTGAGAAAGGCGCGTAATTTTATTAAAATTTATGTTGGAAATTACGCCCTTAGTTTTAATTGATGACGCACTTATGATGAAGGCTATGCTGAAGTATTTTATAAAAGGTTTTCTTGTAGCAAATGAATTGACATCCACGTAACAGATCTAAAAATAATGTTAATATTATGACTTATTTAATGAATTTGTTAATTTTAAATACACTACACCATTTAGATGGAGAAAATTTATTAAACAACGAAAGATTTTACATTATTACATGTAATTTTTATACCTATTTTGCATAACATTCTATGTTGGTTAAATTAAACGAATTATTCACATTATTTCATGGTATTTGTTATACCTATTTTGTATATCAGGCCATATAAATTCAATTTTAGACTTCCCAGTTTTCATTAAAAATATTATGTGGAAAAAAATTATCCACCATATTGCGTGGTAAGTGTCAGAATAGTCAACACCTATGCTTATTGACAATAGGAACAGTTTCTATTAATACAGTTTTCAGACTGATGCCATTATCAACAGACAGTAACAGGCGCTATTTATTCCTCCAAGTTCGGAAGAACAATATTTTATTAATAAAATCAGTAAACAATGAGTCATACCATATGAACCATTTATACTTACAATATTCTATTTCTTGTCGAAATTCTTAAATAAGGCGAAAAATTAAACTATATTCACGGAAAGTCTTCCGTACTGCAAATCACAGAATGCGTTGTGGTTCATCTCGCGTGGTCTTCATTTATCAATTATTTGACCTATGACAGACAAAACATCACTATGTATGAAACTTTCCTACCTTCCCCCATACAATATTTCTATCGAAATGTATCTTTTTTTTGTTTGCAGGTAAACTATACGCAGCGCTGGGTCGTCGTGGAGGGCGTGTGGTCGGCAGCGACCTGCAGACTGGGTCGGCTTCGTTCAGAGTGCAAGCCCTACTACCAGTCGCGGAGAGCTTCAAATTCGCACTAGAATTGAGAACCCATACGTCTGGGCTCGCCGCGCCGCAGATGCTGTTCAGTCATTGGGAGGTAAGGACTTACTATTGTTTGGGAAACACTTGAATGAGATGAATATGGCTCTGACACCATTGTCAAGAGTGCAGGTGAAGATTATCTCAGTATAACTAGTCTCTCAACTCGGTATGCTTGTGGATATTGTAACAGTACGGAGTCACTACCAATATCCGAACTCTAAAGTCACATAACCGCTTGACCATTTCTCTGAGATGTTGGCGTAGATCTTCTAGACAGCTTTATCACACTTACGCGTAAATAAATTTAAATCTCAAGTTTATAATATATTTCAAAACATAATGGAAGTACGGTGTGTTCAGTTTCATATGTCCGTTATAAAATAATCACTAATGTTCAATCATTTGAAAATATATCCCGATTCTTCTACTCGTAATCTCTAGAGCTAAGGGAAATGTTAAATTTCAAGTTTGCTTGAGTGCGTCCTTCCACTGTCTTAGTTCTTAGTTAACTATACTGTACTGTGTCAGCCCGTATACATCCCACTGCCGAGCACGGGCCTCTTCTACAATCGAAAATACGATTGAGAGTGATTAGGCCATATTGTACCACGCTGGCTGTCAGTTAACAGTTGATACAAAATTAATAAAAAAAATAAGTTCATATACCATATTGATATATTAAATCTTAACAGCCTTTCCTCTTTAGACATCGTTAAATAAAGAATGAACGTTCAGATCAATCTGGGTCTTGAAATCATGAAAGTATTGAGAAAATTAATAATTACGATATGTTAAAAAAAATAACTCGTTAATATGAGACTGTAATGACATGAAACGCAGATATAAAAAATATCACGAAGGCACGTGTCGTGCATTTAAATTCAATTGAAGATTGTTTTTTCGATTAAATATTCATAGATATGTATTCCACTAATATTTCCTTATTGGCAGTAAAACGGAATAGATAGACTGTTTATTTCGCATTTCAAATAAGAAGGCAATTTATTTGCTATGATGAATTATTTATTTTCATGATAAGAAATAATGGAAACCTACAAGAATTATTTATTAAATATATAGGACGTCAGATCTCGTACAAAAGGTATCACGTGTTTAAATAAATTATTTTTGGTATGCTACTTGTATGATATGTCTATAGTTAGTCATCTGCCTCCCCAATAAATGTGTATAGCGAAAATGCTACTGGCTTATTAACTTGAATCTAATATAAATTCAATTAAAATCATATTTAAAAATCAATAATATACATACAGAGACCGAGCATGAAACAGTCCGAGTACCTAGTTGATACAATTTCTTAGCTAAAACACTAATAAAACTACTCCAAGTTCCCGATACAACAGTTCACACTGAACATAATGAATATACTGTCTATTACAGGTAATCGACATAGATCCATTCTGGCGTCCCCGCACGGAAGAGGAGTACCTACACTGGGGGGAGAAATGGGACGGGGTCAATCGGGCCAAGGCCTATATGGACTCGGTTCGAGCGCGGAAGGGACTCGCCACTGACAAACAGTTGGTCCAGCACGCCGAGAAGCAACGAACACTGTCCAAGAATAAGTAGCCGATACAGCTCTCTTGTAATGTAACTACAGTTAGCACTATACGTGTCCCAAGAACGATGTATGTGAAGATAAGATGTTTCGATGTCCCAAGAACAACGTCGTATGTCAAAATGTATTATTTATTAACATTTGGCGTATAAAAACGCGAGCTAATGAGTAGGTCTTTTTTGTTATTTTTCCTAGTAACGAATTGTCGGAATAAGCAAGTATAATTCCTAATTCCTATGCGATTATGTTCGTGGGACCTGTTGAATTTTTTGTGATAAATATAAAAAAAAATTATTTCAGAAATCCCATAGCAGCTAACAATATAAAGGTCACATTATATCTATGTACGTTATATAAGTATGACATATGCTACCAACTCTAAAATTATTTCCAGTTGTGTTTAGAAAGTTATAAGTATAGAATGTCGCGCCATCTACCTTTTGATTGCGTGACTAAATTTATTTCAATTTATTGTTACGCATTATAAAGCTAATTTATTACGTAATATGATCGTGTTATATATTATATCTCGCACTTATAATACGCGGACAGTGTAAACTATTGTATAAACATATATATTGATATGCAGTTGAATTTACTATCGAAATTATTAAGAAGTCCTACAAATAAGAAATTGTTGATATCGTCTGAATATTAAAATAAACGGGCATATATTTTTATATACCAATACATGTTATAAGACCTTATTATTGTTTAATTATAGTTACATTTGAAGTAAATTTTGCCTTAAATTCATCGAAAGGCGTTCATTTGTTTGAGAACACAATTGAGAAAGTTTAAGTAACGTTTTTGAAATGTAATAATATTTTTAGCAATTTGTTAAGTAGAATTAATGTTTATAAATTTGTACACGTTATTTAAATGAATGAATTCTTGTGTACTAACATTTTGTTACTGATATTTTTAAATAAATAATTTCTGAAATAGTGGTTTCATTTAATTTTAAAATACATCACCTACATTAATTGAATTAGTCTAACATATTTGTTTTTTTTTTCAAATATCTAAAGCCTTCCGCCCACCTAAACATTTCACACGATTGCAGTGTTATTTCATATCACACAAAAAAAATACAACACCTAAATTAAAAAACCTGGAGTTCTAGTCGGACCCCCGACATCACCATACTTTACTTTGAGTAAGGTTTGCCAGATATCTACTGGCTAAATACTTTAACGGCACTTCAAGAGGAACTTTACGTATACATAAAGTCGTGCCTTTTTCCAAGGAGTAGGCAAAGGTCATTAAAGGCCAAAACACTC
This sequence comes from Hyles euphorbiae, assembly GCA_023078785.2. Classification (NCBI taxonomy): domain Eukaryota; kingdom Metazoa; phylum Arthropoda; class Insecta; order Lepidoptera; family Sphingidae; genus Hyles; species Hyles euphorbiae. The sequence goes on from CM041049.1 coordinate 7,768,431, forward strand.
ACGTTTCGCCTTGCCTGTTCCGTCCCAGGATGTGATAGTGTGCGAATCTATCGCTATATCTGGCACAAATTCCTATTTCCGAGCTATTAATGAATAAATAAAAAAAATATATATTTATTATTTATTTTTATTATATTGTTATTGATAACTTTTCACTACTGGGACGATAATGGTTATAAAACACCCGATGATAAGTGGGCCTGTTCGGAAACTACATATAAATATACCGAACCTAAAGCCCCATTTACACGGAAAGAGTTTCTCACTTCAAAGATGCGAGTATCATAAGGATATAAAAAAGTTGCCGAAAGAAACATGTGAATATGGGGCTTCTTCATAATTTTCATTAAGAGTTTGCTAATTATGTACTTAAAGTGGTCGCTATTTGGGCAAATACCAAATTATAATTACCAAATTACAAATAATTAGAAAGATCTGCTCTCGCCTTTACGTATTTTTTGGTACTGTTCTATAAACTTCTCAGAATGTAAATGAAATGCCGTCCATATATCTACGTTTTGGAAAAACAAAAATAAAAATATAAACAGGAAGCTACGAGCCAAAATATTACAAAGTAACTTCAATGATAAGATTACCGCGAGAAATAAATCCAGTTCTATCTACGCACGTCGCGAACTGGAAGTTACAACAAGCAGAAAGTAAACACATAACTATAGATGTAAGGTTGGTTAAAAAAAACCGTTTAAAACGAAAAAACTAGATAAGGTACACCTACAAACTAAATCTCGTGTAGTAGGTGATATTTCTAGGTACTTAATATTGAAACTAATTAAGCGAAACATGTCACCAAAACTTGCCCATTATGAAGTGTAGTATCACTGATGGGCTAACATTGGACCGGCTAGTTGGCTATCAATGGCCATGTATTCACATCATTCGATGGAAACAACTACACGTTGTACTTTTGAGGATTTGATAAAATCGACACCGTTGTCATTCCTAGACAATCACACGCGCCATAAGCTATTTAAACGCCACTATACCGTCTACACGATGGCCATGATAGTGGACCAACGCGATGTCCCATCGTCTAAAGAGGTAATTAAACACAGTTCATGTTTTATAAAAACTACAACCATTTAAAACGATTAATTTGAGGTTTATAATATCAATAAGTATTTTATATATAACGTTTTAAATCGGTTGTTTTAGGTATATACACAAATTAATACAACAAAAGTAAAAATGTATAGGTAGAAAGCGTACTTACCCGAGTTCTGCTCCCGAAGCCGCCGATCAGCGCCGACAATAGTGAAGACTGAAGATCTTTGTAGGCACGGCTTGGGTCGAACGCCCAACCGCACTTTACCTTACCTAACAATCTACCCTAACTTTGGGATCTAAAATGGAACGCTTATATTTCTTCAACACGTTGCTTTTAGAAAAACCCTACCTACTTATACACTAACGCCTGTTTTTAATATACATTTTCAATATATTATTCTCAATTTATTATTCTCTACATTGTCAGCTACATACCATTTAGAATATCCTATTTTCCTTAAAATTCCTCGTCGGATACCTACGATTACCCTGTTCTAAGTATTATAGCACGCTTATTTCTAGTATTCCGTAATGAATTATCGTAAACTTTCCCTGGCACTACAAATGATACTTGAAACAGACGAAAATAAAAAAAACACTTCTACGCACGGCATAAATCAGAGGTCACATTATGTAGGTAGCATGCAACATCATGCAATAATCAAAGGGAGGATACTCACGACGCACTTTGTAGCCGTGAGAATCCTCTATTAAAATTTCGTAAGCCTACTCACCGATGTTCTGCTCACGAAGCTGGAAAATCCGTCGCGCAGTGTTTACGAAGATCTATAGCACAACAACACTTGTCTCACCAAAATTCACTTTTATGTAGATTAACGACAAACAATTAGAAATCAGGCACCAAAAATCACTTGCGCCTGAATTTAATTTTAAATAAATTAATTTGATTTAATTATTTATTTATAATTTGAAAACAAAAGTAAATAAGAAAAATCACAATTTTAAAATTAAATTAGAATTTTTCACTAATCCACTTTCACTATATTCACTATATTCACAAATTCACTAAATTGATAAAATTGAACCCGGTAGTGGAACTCATATCTGTTCCGAAGCGTACGCGATACTGAACTGTCTGCTCAGCGAGATGGCAAAAGAAAACTTATATTACTACCCTCCACTTAAATCAATTTCTGATAAAATTTAATTACGGAAATGTTCTGAATTATTAAAATCACTGATTTTAGTAATGAAAATTTTGTGAACTACCATTATTATATTAATATATATATTTATTTCGAAAATATTTTAGTATTCCTAATAAAATTATTTCTTTACAAGCTTGTACATTTTACGAATTATTTCAATTTTCTTACCGGAAACTGCTGTTTATCACCACATCCGCAACTCTGTGTGACATTTGTATATTTTACAATCAGAAAGTGTCTAATTATCGTATTTAAACGCAAATCGTATAAAAACGCAAGATTAATTAGCCAAATTTCTTTGAAAAGTTCTATAAGATTATCAATAAAATAGAATTTTCATTAAATACGAAATAATAGCCAATAGGCTGTATTCAGAACTTACATATTGTTTCAAATTAAAATTAGATCATTGTGTATGAAGTGGACTTCCTGCTAGTTGAGAGATAAAGGTATGAAATAAAAATCACAAATATTAATTAACTCATCTATCTATTTATTTACAGTGAACAACAAACGAATCACGACTCGAAACAAAAATATACAAAACAAATTATCTTAAATCATAGGCGTTAACAATTCCTACGCAGTAGAAATAAATTAACCATAATCATATCACGAGACACTGCCCTCTGCCGCTCCATACTACCGAGGTACAATATTCCCCATACGTCACCAAAAAATTGATGAAACATATTTTAATTCTATATTAAAATACATGGAATAAAAGCCTGAATTTGCACAGCTGATACGTAATTGCCTAAATGTATGTCAACACACATTGTTTTATATGAATTTTATTACAATAAAATTGTGCTGGGTTTGTGTGTGTGAACTGTCATGAATACAAAAATAATTTAACTTAAATAACACTACAATTTGTCGCCAATTTTATTAATTAACAATTAATGTAGTGCATGCATTGGCGACCAATGTTGGATGATGTTCCACACACGCAAACACAACACATTCCAACTAGGTTATAATTCACAATTTGTCATAAAAGCAAAATATAAATGAAATCACTGGATCCCTACGTGCACCCATAAAATAAAACTGTACAAAAAGACTCCCTATCTACATTGTACAAACCCCACTACATTACCTTCAGGTATTACTAACGCTTGTCTTTGGCAATATTATTAACTATTCGACAACCCCGTTCGGATGGAGTCGTCACAAGAAGGCCTAAAGTTTGTTGAAAGTCAACCACTTTGGCACTGTGGGTAACTTAAACGTTAGGCCATCAAACGAAACTACGTGAAATAAATACAACTGAATAAATTCACGATTACATCAGCCAATAATTCAATGAATAAACATTTGTTATCTACAAGTAAATGGTTCAACTACATTATGATAAATAATTCACTAGCAACATCTATTAACTATAATGAATACATTTTTCAATACAACATTTATATAGAAAAATTCATAATTCAAATTCAGCATCAAGCAATTAACTCATTACGTAATCAGTTAGACGGTATCATATTTAACATCCATGCATTGATATTGTACAATACCCAACTTCATTCATAACAAATTTGGCTAAATGAAATATTTCCATCTATTTTGTTTACTAAGTACGTACCATAACCGATATACGGCCACAATAGATACCCCAATACCAAAAAGTAAATATATTTTTACTTCGACTTTTTAAGTTTCTGCCAAAGAAATTCTCAAACAAGGAAATATTTTTCTTTTAGTCAAGTTTAAATGCGATTGATAATAAATAATACTTAATGTAAAAAGTAAACGGTAAATACATTCAAATTAAGATAATACAGGCCTTTAACATAATGTTTAAGTAAATTGGAATCTTATTTTCAGAGTGCGTTTTTGACTAAAATATCGTTTAAAATATGATTTAAAACATGTACTGGGGTATCCATTGGTACCGGCAAAATGTGTAATAAATCTTGAGCTCCGTATAAAAAGGACTAGAACAATAAATTACTAATTTCATTAACATCGAAGCCAACAACCACCAACGTTGGACCAAACACTAATGAGCGAGACTTGAAGCACTACCCCATTTCGCGGTATTTAATAAATACCTTATATAAAAACTACCCTCGTCCGTAACAAAAACGACCGTTTCGTCAGTCAAGCTTTGTATTATAATGTCATTGTATTGGCAAGAAACATTAGGAACCCTTAAAATAACCTTCGCCATTTCTTTAACAATTTCCCCAAAATGTGTTAAATCTCCCACAAATTAGGGTAAATAGCAACTAATGTGATTGAGTTTGGCGATGATTACACGGGCATCTAAGAAGTATTTGGCAATCCATTTGGACGTATAAGCCAACATTTGACCAGCCCAACCGGACATTGCTCGACGTAGGAATGTTAAACTTATTTATTTACTAGCACCGCTGCCTTTCTGACACTATCACATTCACAATCATGACACAAAGATACTATCCGTCAATTGTCTAAGGGAACTTTTACGGTACTTAGCGACCTTTGAAAGGAGATAGGAAAACTATTTACCAGAAAGGGGAATGTCCACTTTTGGCCCTATGTATTAACAATTTAATATGTACTGCAACGGACTATATAGTTCGTTACATTTTAAGTAGCAAAAAGACATGATGACAATACCTAAAATGCCTATTAAATCGGTTTGACTTTAAGTAAATATATGTTGATGATATAATTATCAATAATTTTTTCAAGTTACATATTAGTACCTTAAAAGACAATCTATTATTTTACGTATCAAGAATATTGGGCCAAAAGATATGTAAATATTAAGCATTCCCCTTTCAAGATTACCACCCCACATTTAAAATTGCACATCAACCCTATGACATTTACGTATAAAACTTATGCAAATGTGATTATGAAAATATCTATCACGGCTATATACAAAATAGATAAACGACGGTTCTACCTCACCCCACAAATCTTGGGTTTTATGCAATAAGAACGTTTATCTACTTTGCCTCACACCTTATATCTAGGAGCTAGCAATTTTAAGACCTACTTGAAATGCAAAACGACTATGTTGATTAACGTTATTAGGTAAAAATGCGTTGACGTAATTATATGATTATTTAAGAAATGATCCTGTATGCAATAGTGATGCAACAGACTATAATTCTGCAACTGCGGTTCTGTACAATTTTAATAATAATTTCTGTTTACTCTCGTGACTTTTAGTACGAATCTCAATTGACTGCTGGATTTTATTTTATTAAATTCTTATAACATTTTAGTTATAAATATCCCAGAAAAATACTGTATCAAAACCGCATATGTTTTGAATATTTATTTTTTAACTTTCCGTTGCATCACTGAAATGCAATTGCTAACTCCCAGGCACCAACCGCTTATCCTATATGTTGTGTTTGACACAAAATATGACGTAGAATGATGTCTTACAGACATACTGGCATCCGAAACACGCTCTATATACAAACGATCACATTCACAATGATATTAGGGTAAAAATTCTTTGGGTTGTTCAGCCGACCTCGATGACGAAATACTAACACAAACTAATATTCTACATTCCCAGATTATCACAAACCATACATTACACTAAACAGCGAGTGTGCACCAACTTGCAACGTGTTCTTTAAATGCTTATTATTTATTGAGCTGACAATTAAATATCGTAACGAACAATGATCTAAAGACGTTTCAGGTTGCGTATTTGGCAAGTCGAATCACTTAACGTTAGCTTAAATATCGACAAACTAATTTCAACCTTAACTGCCAATGCATTTGTGTCAATTTTGCATAATCAAAATGCTTTGTTATATTTTCCTACAATTTGCGTTTTATTTCGTTTCAGGAATGCACACGAAGCGTTTTGTTGACATGTTACTTTAGCGTTTTCAGTCTGGGCCCGAATTATTATCATTTGTTCGACAATAAATACATAATTAACATAAAGGAAATGCTATCACATTCCTACACTGACCCTTAAACTTTTAACCGCTTTTCATTCAAATTTACAATTGATTTTATTTTTATACACTATAAACATATTTCCTTGTAGTTTTCTACAATATTCTATTTTTATTCTATCAATAATATACTGATTGTACAATTTGTTACTGATCAAAATCAAGTAAATACTTCAACAGAAAAATCAAAATTAATTATTCCGATTCAATATAAATGCGAATAATCATTACCATGGAACGTCATTCACAATTTTTTGGTCCTGTCGAGCCCGGATATTTTTTCAATATATTTAAACTAATGAAAAGCGGTTAATTGTGTGTGAGTGTGTTGCTAGCTGAGCACTGTGTCGTTGGGAACGTCCAGGGAATCCAAAGAGTCCAGGTTCACGCGTCCCGCCTGCGACATGTCCGTTAATATTACTCCTGATAGTGCTTCTAGGGATTGCCGCACCTGGAATTAAAAAAAAACCTATATAAAGAAATCGTAAATATAACAATTTGTCGACGAACGATTAATTAGTACTATATTAGCTTAAACCAGTTCCCAATTCTGCAGTGGTAATCGAGAGAGTATAAAGACAAAATTACATATTTCCAATGTTCCTTAAACATGCTTTCTTCCTATATAATTATGTGATGATATAGTCTTTGAGGTATTATACTAGAGCGGACATCGGGAACAAAATCTGTGCATATGGTGCGTACGCATAGGTACACATTGAAGCGAGATGGAAGATATGTTACTTTATAGGCGTGACAGAGACAGGAATAGAAGTTACCCTTCATTTTGTGACAAATATTTTGTTTGCAGTGTCCCCTCTAGTATATTATCTCAATGGATATAGTATACCTTGGTGAGTAGCAGCAGGTTGGTGGTGAGGAAGGAGTGCAGCTCCGTGGCGGCGCGGCCGTGCAGGCGCGCTCGCCATCTCACCAGCTCCGAGTACAACTCCGAACCGGACAACTTCGACAACTCCTCCTGCAACACATACATAAACTCACGCTTAATACCAAAAGGGGTAGGCAGAGGTGCCAGGACACATACATTTCGCCTTGTGTGTTATGATAGGGGTCGAGCCTATCGCCGTATCGGGCACAAATTCCTGACTCTGGGCTGATGATGAAATGAAAAATCCAATATCACTTTGCCCAACCCGGGATACCAACCGAAGATCACAGTTTTGTAAACGTACCCTAGTACAACTACGCTACCGAGGCAGTCGACATACGCACTGTTGTTCATCATCATCATCATCGCAGCCACAGGAAGTCCACTGCTGAACATAGGCCTCCCTCAAGGATCTCCACAATGACCTGTTGGAAGCAGCTTGCATCCAGCGAATTCCTGCAACCTTAGCCAGGTCGTCCTTCCACCTTGTTGGCGGGTGTCCGACATTTTACTTGCCCGTACGTGGCTTCCACTCTATTCTTATTGACATTTATTTTGACAGCCTTCGTGGCGCAGTTGGTTAGACAACGGCTGGAAATTAAGAAGCCGCGGGATCAATCCTAGCACCGGAATAAATATTTGTGTGAACTACAGGTATTTGTTTCGTTTCTGGGCGTTTGTGAGACCGAAAAGTGTCTTGTATTTCCTGATTCCTGGGACACGGGACTCGATCTTAATTTGGGATCAGAACTATGTATGTGACTGTTGGGTGTATTTATTTATTATTTATTCATATTTCTAATTCTCTTACCAAACAACAGTGTAAATTCACATGTATTTCGTATAAAAGGACATTATAGCCAGAGTAACTACTGGACACATTGAGACTTACCATCTATGTCTCAGGATGGCGAGCGCAGTGGAATGCCAAGCCTTTGTTTTTCAAGGTGTTATTTGGTTTTGCTACTATTGGACAGTCGTATCGCTTACCATCAGGCGAACGGCATTCTCGTCTAACCATTTATTTCCATAATAAATGAATGACAATAAATAACATAAACTCACCTGTGTCTGATACCTAGCGACGTACAGTTTGTACGAGAGCACTAGCGCGGATATGGTGAGTATGACGGCGGCGGCGATGAGTAGCGCCCGCCAACATTGCGTGGCGCTTCTCTTCGGCGCCGTACTGCCTGTTAGTAACGCCGGCTGGATCACCGCTGCACCTGAAATAGAAAAATTACCATCGTCATCATACTCTTCGTCATCGTCGTCATACTCATTATCATACTCATCATCATACTCATCGTCATACACATCATTATACTCATTATCATCATACTCATCATCGTCATACTCTCCACTGCTGGACATAAGCCTCCTCCAAATTGCGCCATTTCACCCTGTCGTCGGCTTTTCAGAATTAGAAAGCTGAAGTGGCATTGGGCTGGTCACATCTGCCAAAGAACCGATCGGGGTAAACGTGTTTTTGAGTGGCGACCGCGTCTTGGCAAACGTATAGGACGCGCTTTAGCTAGGTGGTGCGATGATTTGCAAAAGGTTGCCGGCAGTTTCTGGAGGAGAGTTTTACAATCTTTTGTAGGATATGAGCCTCCTCTACAATTAAGAAATTCAGGCATTAATCATCATTTCTGGCGTACTATTGGTAGAATTACACAACTTTTGAAAAGTTTGTAGAGGGTGACCTATAATTAAGTCGAGACCATACCATTTAACAATCCGATCCTTGCCTATACGCCTGATTTTAAAAAAGACGTGAGCGAAAACACTTATTTTTTACTAACCTCATGATCTTAGAAATAGTATGGTAAGACTTAATATTAAAAACGTACAGTTAATTTTATTTTGCTATCAAGAGTGAATTGACCACCAAAGAACATCGGCGAAAATGGACCATGAACGGGACCAGTTATGAATGGTACATCAAAAATTTTCATGATTTATTAGAGTCAAAATGCATATTTCAATTTATTTTAAAAAACCCGGATAAAAAAGAAAAACTTAAAGTGTTTTTAATAATATTGAACGCATATGAGTGTGTTCCATCAGTCATACTTTGTTTTAAAATAAGGTTTTAACTACAACGTTGAAGGTAGTACTAAATTTAAAAAAAGTGTAGGTATTTTCTATGACACATGACTTTTCTTTGCGCTGTCATTTTGCTTTCTTTTGATTTCCGATTTACGACTACTGTTAATTCTCTGTTTATATTTGTGACTTGGCTTTAATCACGGACTCCGATATACCCTTGTATTTCTGACCACTTTATAAGATTGACCATTGTATAACGATAACGCTTTGTGTAGTAAGTATTACCATATTTCCAACATGAACTCGGAACAACAGTGCGCTCCTCAACAATTTGTGCATTGTGTTCAATGCAATACCCGTCTTATTATACTCATTTCTGTAATCAGTGAGTGGGTCTATCAACTAATCGAAGTTTTTTTTAGACATGAATCTACAAGGTATCCTATTTACCATTTCGTCAATATGGTTTAGTATCCTGGAGTTCCCACAGGAAAAGTGTGTGTGTTTTGATGAAAAACAATGATGCCAAACTTCCAAATCAAGGAGAGACGGAATAAAACTAAGTATTGTTGTAATTGTGTAGTAGGACGTCGCACAGTACTGTTGCTGTGCCCACTCATGACTTTAATGTTGCTGCCCCTGCAGAGTTCTTAGATTCTATTGTAAAAAGAGAAGATGAGAAATAATACATTTAAAAAATATTTTCTGTGTTTTATTTTATTTTGTGTTTTATTTTTGTGACCACTGCTTATTATATTCCTATACATACATATAGGGGGATTTGTCAAGTGTGTGTGGATAGCCAAATACGAAAATACTCAAAACAGTCTAATAAATTCTGATAAAATTCTGCGAAATAATGACAGCAAAATACTACATTTTCTCTCATTACCTTAAGGTAACACAGGTATGGTGTACACCATATTCAACGGCTAATTAGTTTTATGACAAGGGAAATTATAGAACATAGTAATTACTTAGCCATCATTATGATTTAGTACACTTTTCTTCCTAGGTACCTGATAACCATAAGACCACCCTATTAGGTATATTTGACAATGACAATGACATTATAATGTGCTATTTTTTATGAATAATTCTAAAATCTCCGGCTTTGCAGAAATCTTTTTGTAACTGGACATCACTCCTCATGCACTATACAACACAATAAACTATATCCCATCTGTGTACAATATATTTCTTTGTCAGGTCGCAATATGTATGGACGTGACCGATGTTCTTTCTCGCACTGTGGTAAGTGTCATTACCTACAAAACTCTTAAACCCATTTATAGGGAACTTCAACATACCTCCCGCTATAATAGCCTCTGATTCTCTCCGTACAGGCTGCGTGACCGAGTCGGGTTGGTCGCCGCCCACCGAACTGCTGTCATCCTCGGGAGAGTACTCTGACGCGTCTATATCTTCTGACACTCGCAGATCCTGGAATGACGGGCGAGGTATGACGATTCTGACATGACGAGTATTTTGATTGAATGAAAAGTCTAAGAAAAACGACAACGCTTTTGAAGACAAAACTAAGAACAAATTTCCTTAACATAATATATTTTGAATAAATTATATTCCAAATATAATCTGACCTCTGGGAAGTACTATAATACCCAGAGATGCTGGAAATACGATTTACGCCTACGCTCTTTCTCCGTTCCTTAAATTAATAACATAATTGTTTGTAAGATATTGTCTAGCGATAAGACCGCCGTTTAAACATTTTTTTCTTAATTTCTATACAATTAAGTAAATCCATTTCTTACGAAAAAAAATTCAATTAAAAAGAATCATTCGCGTAAATCTAAAACAAGCCATTTGTGTTTATTTTTCGTTTCAATAAACGCCAAAAATGCAAAAATAAAATGCTAGCAGAAATTGCCTTAGAGCGATAAGACCGCCTTTTGTACTTTGTTGATTTATATTGTCTCTTACTGGTATTTCTTTTTAGTGTGTACAATAAAGAATTAAATAAATAAGTGAATTACCGGAGTCTTAGGCACGATCAGTTCTGGTGCCCTGGCAGCCTTCCACACGTGCGTCATCAATTTGTACGTGGAATCTCGCGACAGCAGGGAGCCGAACACGTGTCTTTCGTCGCGAGTGCATACTCCAACCGCGTTCGGGATGATGCGGGCCACCTTCTCCTTCGTTATCCTCAATACTGATGTCGTTGGGATCAGCAACTGGAACCATAATATACCCAACACTTCATTATACTGCACTGTATCAGCCCGTGGGACTCCTTTAAAACCAAAAGTTCAATTGAGTTCACGCTGACGTACTAACCAACTAAATTAATAGATAACATTTGAAGTTTCATATATTCCAAATCAATTTTCAATAAAAAAATCCGTTATATCATGGAAATTTGGTTTCACGGATAGACTTATTGAAATTCTGTAAGTTACGCCTATACAAAGTTGTTTATACTTAAAAAGTATGAAATATCAAACGGTATACCTATTAGTTTAGTTGGTTATTATGGGCTGACCGACATCACATACCATAGGAAAAATTATGCTTTAGCTTCTGTCTGCTTTAGGTTTGAGAAGTCTAGACTTCAAACCAGGGTTGTGACAGTGTTCAACCGTAAACGAATATGAAGCAACAGCTTTGCTATTGTGGTAGACTCGGTGTTCCGATTCAGTTCAATCAGATTTCCGGAAGCCAAAAATTGATTTCCTCCGTTACCACCTTACATTTTAAAAGACCAATTACTCTACATTCTGTGCGTCATACATATTCAGGATTGGCATTATTCATCTCATACCAAATGAATTGTTTGCTCGCATAAAGATTAATAAATTACAGGTCTCCTATCACCTTGAAAGGCAATCGGTTAAATATAAGCAGGCCACGTTTGCAATGTCCTAATTTTTCTGATCTAAAAAAATACATGAAAATGTTTTCACACAAAACCTTACAAATCCGTGGTTACCAAATCTGTCTATTTTTAGGCCATTCACGTGTACGACGGAATAAAATATGTTATCCTAATCGGATTGTCGTATTTAGGACGCTGGTGAATGGGGATAATGTGTCAACTACGCCGCACGTGGTATCAAATCTTGGATATAGGGCTACCACGTTTTCGTTATATGCACGTGTTTACATTAAAACCATGTTTCTTCAATGAATTTATTACGCTCGCCTCTATGGCTGTGTGTCTAACACTGCGGTATTAAACTAAAGTCTACAGGTTCGATTCCCATGATAAAAGTATGTTTAAAATCAAAGAAACAATTGCATTCAAACTAAATCGGCTTGAAGCTAATAATTTCATTGGTATTTTGTCTATGTATTATGGGAATAGAATACTTATTAATTAATCGACTGTCCAATCGTACACATGCAAATCTGTACTAATTTACATAAATCTGAAGAATTTGTTTGTTCGTTAGCTCAAGGATTACTGATTCGAAATGAAAAATAAAATAAAATTGTGCTGGATAGGTCTTTTATCGAGGAATGCTACAGGCATACATATCATCGCACTATCACCTATAGGAGGCAAGCAGTGGGGAAAAATCTAGGAAATAGGATTAATTTTTTATGTTTTTCATAGTCCGATTGATCGATATTCTACATTGATAGTCAGAATTTAACATTTTGGCCGCCATTTTGGAAAGTGTATATAATATTTTCCATCAAATAATATTTACTCTAACTACATTAAACATTTTATCAGAAGATATTTGAGTATATCGCAACTGCAAAAACATGTTTACTATATTTTATTTTGCTCAACACACCGCTAGTTCCGTGAAGGTAAAGAAAAATACGAAGGCCACTTTTATATGACGTAAATAGCAGTTGTAGATTATATTAATTGCGGTTACTTTGTGTGAGATGTAAACATTGGATGGACAGTAAGATATAGATTGTTTGTTTATATTATTACGATACCGGCGCGGCCCGGTTTCGGCCGCACGCAGATATTTTTTGAATCCATAATTTGGAAACAACATAATATTATTTTAGCATATTTGAAATCAATGTGACTGCCGTCGACCATTCTGCTTTTCCCCGACCCGTTGTATCCTATTCCGTCCTATATCACCTGTACCATTATTCTAGACGTGAAATCCTGTCCTCTCTTGCCCCTTGCCATTTCTCAATTTAGTAGAGCAGCAAATATTTATATTTATTCGAATTCCTTGCTTACCCCATTGGAATACCACATTTATTGGGATAAGCAGTAGCAGTTTATGTTAAATGTATGTATACTAATTTCATTAAAATTCACTTCGTATTTTTTTACGTGGCAGAGAAACAAACATTCATACATACATCCACAATTATAAACATTCGCGTATACTATAATTCAGGTAAAAGTGATAATATTATATGAGAACGGACACCTTGGACAAAATTGAATAACAATTATTTTTTCACTAATATGCTCTCCTAATGATTTCCCGCGTACCTGATTTGAGCGCACAAATGATCCCGATTGCCTTTCCTGTATTAAAATTTTATACCTCATTGACTGATTTACAGCGAGTGTACGGCAAAAGCACTCAAATTAAATTTAAGTAACGTATAAAATGAAGTGCGTGGTGGCCTGTTGGTAAACGGACTAGACGCGACTGCCAACATGTTCACAGTGGTCGCGGGTTCAAATCCCAGGGCACACCTCTGACTTTTCGGAGTCATGTGTGTATTGATAGTCAATCACCACGCACTAAAACGGTGAAGGAAAACATCGTGAGGAAACCTGCATACCATAGCGATTTATAAAATTTCTATGGTATGTAAGTCCGCCAACACGCACTAGGCCAGCGTGGTGGACTATATGGCCTAACCACTCTCAATCGTACTCTCGATTGTAGAGGAGGCCCGTGCCCTGCAGTGGGACGTATATGGGCTGATACAGATAAAATTTAAATAAATTTAAATACAAGCAACCGCATTGTGGTTAATTTTCATAATTTCACGCGTATATTGCAGCGAAAATTGTTGTTTAAAGGTTATTGTATAATTCATGCAATTCTTTTTTAAATCGTATTTATTAACCCATGGAGTTTCGTAATTATTATTTTTTTTATAACCCGTGAAGAGCAAAATACTTTACCTTGGTACAAGTTGGGCCTTATTTACCATATTAATTAACAAATTAATATTTTATAAAAAAATATTTAGTCGTGATTGTTTCTCAACAAGCCTGTTTTTAAATGAAATTCCGCTTAACAATATTACCAAATCGTGCTTTTATTTACGAGAATAAGGCCAGTTTCACCAGGTCCTGATAAAGTGCCAGACAGCATTTGCAAAAGTTCCAAGTTTTGTTTTATTTTATCTGACGGATGACTGGTAGTAGTGTTGGAAAAAATACATACATACATAAACTCACGCCTTGTTCCCAGAAGGGGTAGGCAGAGGTGCCAGGGCACCCACATTTCGCCTTGTATGTTCCGTCCCACAATGTGATAGGTGGCGAGCCTATCGCCATATCGGGCACAAATTCCTGACTCTGGGCTGATATTGAATAGAAAAATCCAATATCACTTTGCCCAACCCGGGATTCGAACCCGAGACCTCAGCTTTGTAACCGTACCGTAGTACAACTACGCCACCGAGGCAGTTGGAAAAAATAGCAATAGCAATCACAAATAGCAAGTGAAGTCGATAATAATATTTCACAAGTTATATAAATAAGCTACATTTTGATATTTGCGATTGTGATTCACAAAGCCGATCAGCTAATATTTTATACGATTTCGTGTAACCTATGAAGGTTTAAGTTCTTTTGACGAACCAATGTAAAGAAACTGAACAGTTAATTTTGTGTGTGTAATTTTAGATAGGAGAAATGGTATATATATAGTTAGTTTTTTATTAACAAATTCTTCGGGGGGAAATTTATAGCATAAATATAGAGCAGGCTTCAAAAATAACAAGGTACTCGTATGTTAATTTAAAGTAGCAATCATTCCCATTACTAACTGGTAGATGAAGATCCCTGGGGCACCAGTTGAATATTTTAAATATCGAACAGCCAATGTGTTCCAAATTCTATATATTTTTTTTTTTTCAAATATAGTTTATTTCTTTTTTTCCTCTTTGGCAAGACACCAGCCAGTGTCAAAATTTAAATTATAGATTAAAAATAATCTACCATTTCTCATTACGAAAAAACCCACTAATCACTGTAGACGCACGTCGATAGTTCGATACTAAACGTTATGCAAAACCCGCTCACCTTGGTCACGTATCCGAACACGTTGGAGTAGAAAGCGAAGTAGTTCTTGGTGATGTACAGGTGACCTTGAAGCAGCAGATCACCGACCAGCGCACATGAGTAATCTGCAAAATATTTACTTATTCTTTATGCGTTCGGATACATTTACTGTTGTTTAATTTGATGTTAATATTAATCGGATATTTTGAACGGACTAATTGATGCAAAGGATAAGTTTGTTTGTTAATGTTATGTTACTCGGATATTATTTAGGAATTGAGCAGCGAAGTTTGTTTTGATGCGGAGGTGGTCAGTTTATTCTCCGGATTGATATTTATTTGGCTTGTAAGTATTTGTCTGGTCTGGTTTTATGTGAGTGTGGTTTTA
Organism: Hyles euphorbiae; assembly: GCA_023078785.2. Taxonomy (NCBI): domain Eukaryota; kingdom Metazoa; phylum Arthropoda; class Insecta; order Lepidoptera; family Sphingidae; genus Hyles; species Hyles euphorbiae. The sequence continues at coordinate 7,784,109 of CM041049.1, forward strand.
TTTACTTGTGTTTGTTTATGCACCTCCGATAAAAAGTATATAAAACATATCGTCGGTGATATTATGAAACCGCGGAACTAACAGTGTTTAAAACCGCGTAAGGTAGGTGCAGTGAATTTTACAGGAACGAGGAAACACACATAATATTTACTAAACTACATGACTTTCTATTGTTTAAACTTTTAAATTGTCAAATTATAATATTCTTCTTGGTATTGTAGGCATTAGTTATGTTAAATATGTATTAATTAATTAGTAAATCGACTTAGCCCGCGAAATCTCGATTTTGCTAGTTTTGTAAATACTCGGTTTTAAACATTGTTAGTTCCGCGGTTTTAGAATATCACCGACGATATCTGATTTATTTAAAATAAATAAAACTAGTAAATGTACACAACGTCATAAAAATAAGCTCACAGCACATTTATGCAAGAAAGAATAAATAAATATATAAATAAATAACACCCAACAGTCACATACATAGTCCTGACCCCACATTAAGATCGAGTCTTGTATCGTGGGTATCAGGAACTACGAGAGACTTTTCGGTCTCACAAACACCCAGACCCGGAAGAAATATTTGTAGAATGGTCTGGCAACTCAAATAATAAAATCTATAAAAACGAAAACTAGTTCGTTAATGACAAAAATTAAAAATAAATGACACAAGAGTTGCACAACTTCAAAAACATTGTAAAGAAGCAAAGACATTTCTTTGTTTTTGATAAATATATAGATCTACTAGACCATACAGATTGAATCTTATTATTTTAAAAATTATTATTAATATTTAAAATAAATGTAATCCTTTTCTGTATTTTATAGAAACAATTATAGTAGAGAAATGACATAATTATAATGTACAAGACGCGGCCTTATCACACTAGTCAAATTCTTCTAGGCAACCTTTGTATGAATATTTAAATAGGAACTTCACCAGAGCCAAGTTAAAATCCGCAATTTTATGATTAAAATATATGAAAATTATAGGTAAGCTTGGAATAACTTCGAAGTTTAATAGCTAAATTTGAAATCCTTCAACGTAAACTTGTAAATTATTAACACACCCAAAAAACACAGATTTTAATACTTTGTATCACTGAATGCTCAATACCCACAACCAAGTCACAGACTAGAAGAATATTATGAATTACTTAAATATATCGTAAATGTCGTTGAATCACATTCGTATTTAAATTATCAACTTTTTAAGAGCACCCAACGGTATGACATCATAGGACCTTGACAAAATTATGTAAATTATATTACATAATTATTTCATGGTTCGAAATCCGCATTTGAGATTTATTTGCGAAGTTTATGTTGCTACAGTGCATAATGGTGTATAACTAATTTATATCTTATATATTATTTTATGAATCATTTATTCATTTTATAACACAACTAAGTAACTAGAATGTACTAGATAGCAAATACGGTGTAATCCCAAGAGAGTAATTAACGGGGAATTATAGTTATATCTTTGTGGACATATCTCATTGCCGGATGCCCAATACCCCTTTTCTTTTCCCATCCTTTTATTTTACCGCTCTACTTGCAATCTGATGGGCCAAGAACACATCTATAGGGTATATCAAGACTGCTACCGAAAACGAAGCCATGTGGTAGTTTTAGTGACTTCAGACACATTGCAACAGAAAATGTTGCAAAAAAAAGCGACAATTATTTTTTTGTGCTTTTTTTCCTATGGTCGTATTTGGGTGGTAAATATTTTTTTTTTATAAAACTATGAATTAACCATATAAAACTGATGATATTTAAAATTGTGTCGTGTCTTTGCGAAATTTTTAGTTGCATTGTGTTTGTAGTCACTAAAACCACCCAGCTTCGTTTTCGGTAGCAGTCTTGATATACCTAGTATGATACAAGCGTTGTGAATGTGCATGGGCAGCAGGGATCACTCACCATCAAGTAACCTGATTGCTCGTTTGTCTGCCCTATTTTATGTTACCTACTGGTGGTAGATCTCTCATATGTGAGAGGTCACCTGGGTAGGTACGACCGCAATGTGTATTTCTCCCGCCAAACAGCAATGTTAATGCAGCGTTGTGTTTCGGTTTGGAAATTGTAGCCAGAGTAACTACTGGGCATATGGAGACTTAACACCTTATATCTCAGGATGGCGAGCGCAGTGGAATCGAACGGCATGCTCGTCTCACCATTCATTGCAGTACAAAAAAAGTTATCGAATATTCTATCCCTTTCGAACGACTTATGAATTCAGTTTGAGCGAAGAAGACAAAACATCCAATACCTAAAATGGGTTTTAAAATTGTCTGTGAATAATGTTTTTAGAAGAAAATAAAATACTTTTAACTCAAAAAATTAACTAGTGCTATGCGATTGAGTTAATACTGCAGCGTTTACAAAACGCGGTAGTAAATTAGCAAGTTAAAGATAAAAACCTTTAGAAATTTCTAGAACGTCATCACTTGACACTTAAATGGTAAATCCAAAGCAGATGCACGTACAATTTTAGATATGACAAGAGAGTATTGGCGGGAAGACGTAAATCATCGGAAACCGGTCGTAACTCCTCAAAATGGCAGACGGTTATTTATGGATGAAATATATAGTTTATGAAACCGATATGCATAAATTCAGAAATTTAATAGAAAAATGTAAATCTTGATCATAATTCAAAAAAACACTTATCGAGATTAAGTATCGACTAGTTTATAAACCAGAGTTAATATATATTTCCAGAAATGTACACAATAACCGTTAGTTTTCAAGACTTTTTTATTGCAATGAATGGCGAGACGAGCATGCCGTTCGCCTGATGGTAAGCGATACGACCATGAACAGTAGCAAAACTAAACAACACCTTGAATAACAAGGCAATGTTTGGCATTCCATAACGCTCGCCATCATAAGATGTTAAGTCTCATGTGCAGTAGTTACTCTGGCTAAAATGTCCTTCAAACCAGGGACCGAAACCCATTCGATATTACGGTACCGGTATCGACGAATTTCGGTTACCTTTAAGATTTCGGTAACCGCTATGACGCAATATAAAGGTTACCCTTATAAACGGGAACCGTTTTAATACCGGTAACCTAAAAAGACCTTGTATGCAAAAGAAAATGCGTTGTTGTTACATAACAAATAAAAATCATACTCGTCGTGTTGTTTACACAATATCGCTGGATACGGTTCATTTCATTTTTTGTGGGTAATTCTGTTGAAAAAATCATGAAATGAGTAAAGACAATTGTGTGGTATAGTGCCATAATGTTTAGTAAAGACAAATGGCGGTATAACCACACACAGGCACTGCCCCCGCTTTGACTTATAAGGAACTTCGCATGAAACATAAAGGTAACCGTTATTTCGGTTACCGGTATGATACCGGTTAAATTCTAGGAATCCAATAAAATTGGCGGATACCGGTTACCATTAAAAATACCGGTATTATTTTTTTCGGTTGATACCAAAAAATACCGGTATTTTCGATACCGGTTTCGGTCCTTGCTTCAAACCGAAACACAACAGTGCATTTACACTGCTATTTGGCAGGAAAAATAGAAATTGCGGTGGTACATATCCAGACAGCCTCTCACATATGAGAGACTTCCCACCAGTGACTGTCCATGGAGCTGTTAGATGTATCTATGCACCATAACTTCAAAACTTTATTTTAAACCGATATTGTTGGCCCGATTAAAATTGCTTTTGTTCTAGCACAAAAACAACTTACATGCTTCTTATTTGGTGAGACTGAACTCTATAGTACAAACGCTAAAGTTAGCCGGGTTCGCGGGACGGATCCCAAAATAGGGCGAACTAAAATTAATGGCTTGTAGCGAAAATCGTCTTGATATAGAAATTGGATAATTAATGCTACAAACGTGTAGTATTTCTAAGTCGTAAAGCTTTTTCTTTTACAGTACGAATGTGGCGAATAAACCAGGCCGATATATTTTTTATCAGCTGGCTTCTCCGGCTGTAAAAGTCTTTTTGCGAGGTTATTTACCTCTTCAGTTCAATGTTTTATCACCCGCTTTGCACGGAGGGAAGTGGACAATAATTTATTTCCAACTCCTCCTATTAATTTAACTTCCTGATTAATTTCATTGCGGGTTAAAGACAAGTTAGACATTCCCGGAGACTCGCCGAGCTTCAATGCTCGGTGTCATTACTTTGCTTGCCACTGTTGATCCTGGCTCACAGGAGTTACAGTGGTGGGTATGAGGGCGGGACAGTCTCCATATTTTTTATCACAGAAAGCCGACGTGAAATAACATCAGATTCGATATTGCGCTTCTTTCATTAAGTGAGATTGCCTGAGACCCAAAAGCTGGGATATTCGTATCTGCCTAGATTGGACCACCTCGCCATAGTGAAACACGCTGGAATGACCTGATGGTAAGCGCAAATGCGCAAATTTGCGAGCCTTTTGAGATGGTTTGGACCATCAAGCTATTGCTTCGCAAGCCAGCACGCGTGGTTCTGGTTAGGAATGGAAAGGAGTTGATCAAGTTTAAATTGAAACTTTATTTAAATTGAAATGCAATTTAAATCAGTTCAACTGCATTAACTTTATCGTCCCAATAAAACAGCACTACATCAAACCTATATTCGCCGCTGAATCAAAACTGTAGTCAAGAGTGATCCACTATGTGCAAAGGTGACTCACTCTTGACCATACATACATACATAAACTCACGCCTTTTACCCAGAAGGGGACTCTTGGCCATTGCTGTTGATGTGAAATTTTGAATACTCACAATTGAGTACCCTCTCTTCTGGTCCGACCTGCGGGAAGTGTCTCTGGAACTTCTTCTGTCGCGATTTGCTCGGCTGCTTGCCTTCTGTGGTGTCGCTGGTGCCGGACGGAGCGCCAAGTGCGGCAACTCGCACCGACGGCGCTGACCCTGATAGGGGTTTTATGGCCTGCCTGTTGAACAAAAGAGAATGCATTAAGTATCATCATCATCATCATCATCATATCAGCCACAGGAAGTCCACTGCTGAACATAGGCCTCCCCCTAGGATCTCCACAATGACCTGTTGGAAGCGGCCTGCATCCAGCGACTTCCTGCGACCTTAGTCAGATCGTCCGTCCACCTTGTAGGCGGGCGTCCGACATTTCGCTTGCCTGTACGTGGCCTCCACTCGAATAATTAAGTATAATGTTAGTTTATCTATTCATCGAAGAGAATTCTAATGCTGAAGGGCGTGGGAAAGCCCAGAAAATCTATAGCGAGGAGTACAAAGCGGCTTACATCCAGCGACTTCCTATAACCTTAACTGGAGTATCTGTCTACCTGGTAGGTTCATATCGCTATCCGATACGTGGTTTTTGGTCGAAATCCCTTCGGCCTCATCGAATCAATTTAATTTGGTAAATGCTATAGACGAGTCGATAAACTGTATATTGGACGTTATACTGAAGGCTTTGATAAAATGAACGAACAAAGCTTACTCTTTCTCACCAGATATCATTATGAAGATTTTTTTTTCATCCCCCCTTTTTGAAAAGCTGACTAAAATACCAAACGATCAGTGACCTTATACCAAATCTATATTACGTAACTTTAGCAAAGGTTACCGACCTAAAACTCCATGTTATGAACATATACAGGAAGGTAAATTGATATTTCTCTGTTCCTCTACTTGAGCTTTAGTTAATTAATACAAATACTATAATTAAGATATACAATAAAAGCTGAATAACCGTACAAAAACAAATATAATGAACTATGAAAATATTCGAAAATCCTCAAAACATACTAGTTCAATAAGATGATAATCAATAATCACTAATGTTAAAACTAAATTAGACTATATTCTATAAATAGATCCAATATTATTATAACGTGTATGTAATGCATTACGGAAACACGACCAATTCACGGTCACGATAAGGCGAGGCGAGGAAGTAATTTCCACAGGTAGAAAGCCACAAGGTCATCCGTCACAAGCCATTGAACGAATTCAAACTAAAATAATCGCACGCTTTGTGACATTGTACTGCAACAGGAATCGCAAGACCACAATGCGCACTCGAAATAGAATTGCGGGATTAAACTCGTCACACTACCTTTCTACTCGTTTCAATACACTTAGGCGTTAATGCAGTGTAAATGGGCAACCTGCGGTGGTCTTAGAAATCTCTCATCGAACGTTTGGCAATAAGCCAGTGGAGATCAGGCATCGCAAAACGTTGATCATCGTGGTCGCAACTAAAACCGCAAATTGCGTCCTGAATGACTAAGAGAATCGCTTCGGCCGTGTACGGCAATGCCGAGTTTTTTATTTATTTGCTATTATTTCAAGCGGCCACCGGAGCTTGGCACATGCGCCTACAGTTAATTAGCGTCGCCTTATTGGTCTCTTTAAGCGTCGAGAATATTTAGTACTATCGACATACCTTATCGGATATAAACAAATAATTATTGTTATTTTAATTGCTGCTGCATAGAATTTTCTAACGGCACAATAAAACGTAGTTTTAAGATCACCTTATCATCATATCGTCGCTTTGGAATACAGAAGCAGTGCGGGTATCAGAAAATGGAGAATGAATTAATGAAATCAATTTCTTTTTGTGGAATTACCCCAGTCAAGCTGACCTGGTATAGTCAAGATTGACAATCTCATATTGATCATGTGTCTGCTACTTAGAAAATCAGCAAACGAAACTATATATCCGCCCAAAATTTGCAGAGAGCTTAAACATTTACGACATCAAATAAATGGCCCGATGTGTGGAAATAATTCGTACGGAGCGATAGTTTTACGACTCACCAAACTTTTCCTAAACCCAAAATTATAGATTCTGGGAGGAAGAAACTGTGTCAATAAAAACTAACCGTAATAAAAATAAGCTAAATGGAACATAAAAACAGAATCAGCGGATGATTGTTTATTTGTGAGGCGCGATTTCATTTCTAGTCGCGTGTTAAGTAGAGCGAAATTGTGTATTTTGAAAGCGAGTTCCAAACAAAGTGTCAATTACGAGAATCCTTTATATCCGTTTGCGAAATCAAAGGGCCTGTTATACGGTACAACACATCCTGTGTACACAGAACTTGGAGCAAATGGAGCTCATTCATGTTACAGATTTCAAGCTAAAAATAAGAAGTGCTATTTAGCAAACTCGGGGAGTGAAGAGTTTCGGGTCACGGTAATCACCATTAGCATTTAGATGTTTTTTGTTAATGACACTCAAAACATGAATAAGCCAAAAATACTAGTTGTGGGAAAGCAGCATCTTTGTTGTTTAATAAAAGAATTTTTCCTTTGAGGCGTCTACCTAATCAGGTAAATACCAATTTACAACAACAAAAAATCTGGTAGAATTGTATACCTCTTCTTTTGAAGTCGGTAAAAAATACAAAGTATACAATAAGAATAACAAGAAATACATGTATAGTGTATGAAATACACAACAAATGTGAAGAACTTTAAAATAAATAAATAATTAATCTAAAATAATACGAATGCGTTCAAACACAGCATCGGGAAGGAAAACGATTTCTCCTCGACGGATAAATTGTTCAACACATATTCAGGTAATAATTATCATTCCTCGCATAACGCAGAAGTAAATAATGAAGCATTAGGTGTATAGTAACAGCTCATAACAATTATAAAGGAAACAAAGGTCTGTTTGTAGTTGCAGTAAGTCATTCGTCTGATGACACAGTGGACGGCGGACACAATGATCGATCGACTTGTTGAATATTGTTTATTATGAAAGCGGATGGCGTTATCGTTAGACCACGCTTCACAGTCAAGTTTGCAATAAATATTCAGAAGATACCTATTAGGTCAATATTATCTGAGGAAATCATGTCTTCCTGACCTAATTCATTAATAAGCGATCGATATAATAACTTGATACAGTTATTGAACATGAAAATCGTTAACTGGTGATATCCAAAGAAAAAAGGAAGTTGACAATACATATTTCCAGTTTTAGTTTGAAGTTTTGGTTTTGGGCATAGAGAGAGAGAAGAGTTTACATTTTTGGGCATTCAAATAATAAGCATTGCATAAATGATTCCATTTTAATGCACCACGAGGAATTAAATATTTAAATTATATACGTTTCATTATGTCTTTACAAATAAGTCATATAAAAACCCAAGTAAATCCAAATAAAATCTTTATCGTGTCCGATGCGCAATGTTTTGTATGGAAAAAAAAACGCCAACAAAGCTGCACCTAAAGTAGCGAGCAAATACTAGATACGTGAAGAACGAGGATAAAAAGACAGATCTTTTTTATGTTCCGCTTATTTCTTTGACCAAAAGAAATAACAAAAACGTATTATAAACTAGTGTTTTGTTTTATGGAAGACATCATCAAGGCAATCTACCGCTCAAATCTAGTCACTCTCATCAGCAATAAAAAATATTCAGTAAAATATTTAAATCTACAACAAATTAAGGATAATAACAAAGTAGGTAACATTATGAGGGAATACGTCGATATTAATAATAATAATAATATACTTTATTGTACACCATGACAACATACAGTTTTAAGATCACACACTATAACGGTTACGTACAATGGGCGGCCTTATCACTAGTAGCGATTTCTTCCAGGCAACCTTTGGATGGACATGAGTTATATTTAGAATATTCAGTGTGCAGCAAAAGCATACGACGAAAGAATATTATAAAGTTGTGTAATAAATAAATGTAAAACATTACATAAATATACAATAAACATTATATATATGTATACATAGTACGTACATATATCATAAACACATAATACCATAATAATAGTTAGATATCAATATATAGATATATAAATTTGTATATAATATATACACAACGATAGTATATTTAACTACACAATGACAGGTAATGATTTTTTGTCAATTTTTTAAAATTTTTGATATTATTGCTTCAGAACATGATAGCATCCGTAATTCAAGAATAATGTAAGGTTTTTTCGGGAAATGAACAACAAAATATACAGAACATGTCATATAAAAAGCGTGGATCTGTATTTCCCAGAACCAAGGAAAATTTGATTACGGGCACATTATAAACAGTAAATATTTGATCAACTGACAGGCGACGCAATCTAAACACAGTAAAAGCCTGTATTGCCTATCGAATTTACATTCTACATGGAATTACATATGCCCAAAATTTATACATCATAGAAGCCAATTGTAATTTCAGAATTTAGACATTTTGAAGCATACATTTGTTTTATGAAAATTGGACGATAACCTAATTTTGTAACCGAATGGCCAAAATGGAGATCAACGTTCGGAATCAAAAGACACACTGACTTTTTCATGTTACAAGATAACTATCTTAACTAAGAAGTAAAACATAGCGAGAGAGGTTTGTGTATCCATATACATTTTGAAGTTGAAGTGATGTCTACCAATCCGCCTTAGACCCGTACAATAGATGCCCCTACGTGATCCCAGTAGCAGGACAATCAGCAATGGAGTTTGTAACACTTTTTTTGGTACTACTGTTGTCACAAGTAATGAATGGATGCAACTACGTACTTTTTTATGAAGAACACGCCCATTGTATATTCCGTACAATACAATCACTTGGATCACCCGTGAAAGACTGACCAAAAAACATATTTGTTCCAGGTTATATGCATCCATACGCAATTGGGTGGCGCGCGCAAAAACAAATCGTAAAGTTTAAGGCAAGACGCGTCTTATTCCCAATGTGATAAGACTAAAAAGATTTTCGATGTACTAAATACATTATACATGCCGTGACGCTCGTATCTACGCAAGTTATTGAATTTTAATATGACACGGATAGCAGGGAGTTTGAAGCAGTTTAGCATTTAGGGCGACACAACTGTTATTGCATTTACAACGGTCGTCTGAATTCGAATTGATGAAGGAATATTTTGAAAAACATCAGGTCATAGGACGGTCAACGTGGTAATACATTTTGATGAATTGTATGCTGATAATATTGATGTACATTTTATGTAGAAGGCATTCTAGAAATTCCTTTAATGGCAGCAGGCACTTATACTGGTTCAAAGAATGCTCAGGCTACAGCGAAGATTTCTAACTGCTTTTACACCGAAATATGTGAAAGCCTGCTTAGAGGACACGTCATGAAGAGTAAACGAAGTAAAACCCAAAAATCTTGATATAAAACCACATATTTTCTGCATAGGTAATTTTACAAGGAAATCTCATATTATTTTCCTGCATCTGCCATGATTCTTGACCTTAATATGCAAATCACATATCCAGATATAACGGGTTACACTTGACGTCTCAGGCGGTTTAGATTTTGTTACGCAAAAACTAAGCCGATTTTCTTTTTGTAATTCAGTGTCATTTGTTACAAAACAATAAACAATTTATACGCATTAGTTATTTATTTATTAGCATATTTTTTTGCTTGGTATACGAGACAACTGAATCACTTAATATTAAACAATTATACAACTTATACCTTTGTTTAACATATAAATTTTGTATGAGCCGCTTAACAATTTCAAGAGTTGTACAAAAACATCGACTCCTATTTTACGTACATCCTTAGATTGTGATATAGAAACAGAATGAAAACCTTATTTATTATATGAATTATGATCTTTAATAAGCCATTTATTAGATTTTCATAATATACATAAACAACTTGTTTAATTTCCTGTTAACCGGTATTGCATATCGATGCATTGTGGCCTTGTCATGTTGAACCTGCGTTATGTTCTCAATGAAAAGTGAAATTATGAATATTCATAAAGCTGAGATGGTGTAGAATGTGAAACAAAACTTTCGATTCAAATACTTTTTTCATTACTCATGGCGTGAAATGTAAATTTAACTATTTTTGCGAAATTGTGAGACTTGGATAATTTTCTTCTTACGTAAAATTAAAGATAAATAAATTCTTACATAAAAAGGAAATAACCAACATTTCCATTAACAGATTTTAATATATAATTATTTACGAATAATTTATTCGTATATATTTCTTTAAGTCAATTTCATTTGAGGGTCTGGAGATTTCTATTAACTATTTCGTGAAATCGCTATTTAAGGATCCACCTTTTGTATATAATTCGCACTTAAGCTTATTATAATGAAAACATTACCAATATCATGAATATGCTTCGACATATTTACCGATAGATAAATAAATTGGCCACATATTGAAGTTTATCTTACCGGCTGTTGCGGGTCGAGTCCAGATTATTCAGACTGCTCCCACCGCTGGACTCGTCAGAGTGTTCGAAAGACGCGTTGTCAACCATTTTACACTAGTCCCGATTCACACCACACTTAACACACGCATCTGTCATGCTGAATCTCGAGAAGCCAGCTCGAAATCAGAGCCAATCCGTGTGGGCTTGAAACTGCGCTGAAGTAAACCAAACTTTTTTATTAATCTCACAATTATTTTAATCGGAAAACTTGCTGAATGGCTTGAATTGAAAGAATATTTGCATTAACGTTCGATCATGTTTTGGACAAATATTGAATTAATCGAATGGAGCACTAATCAACAAATCACTAATCAATAAAATCAACAAGTGGAGTGGACTTTTAGATAAAAAAAGATAATAAACTTAATACAGAATTATCGCTCATGAATTAAATGATAAAAGTTTATCAAAACACTCAGAGGTAAGTATGGAGCGACTCAATAGAAGTAATATGGACAAATTGACACTGTCGCTAGAGGACGTGTGCTGCTCGTATATAAAAGTGACCATTAATGATAACAAAACGTCACTGTGCATTAATTGAGGAGCAAAATGATTGGCTAAACATCTCAATGACCCTCGTTCATTAGGCGATTAGATAAGTTCGTTTTTGCTTACACTGAAATACTGGAGTGTGAAGAGCACGCATTCCGTCGTGTTATACAACTTTTTACATTGCAACTATAAATCTAAATACAATGATGACACAGATGATCGTGCCACCGTGCCATTCGGGGTCAATAGAAATTGTTCATTTGAGCAAACAATCGCTGTTCAAACCTGTCCGGGCATATTATGTTTGCAAAATTCAGTGTCAGACGTGCCGCGTACACAAGCACAAAACACGAACACGTGAGATCACGAATTCACTGTAACGCAATGTTTGTAACACATTTAATACACATCACAGCCAGCGGACACCGTGACCGACTGTCAAACACAAAACACAACGTGCTCCTCATTCTCAGTTTCTGCGCACGAGAAACCCACAGAGAAACCTCGCTTTTAAACAATATTTATGGAACAATTACAAATTATAAGCGGCATACAGCGCGACGATGTAGCGGCCGCGTCGCGCTCGCGACCGTAACTGTTGCAAGCATAGCTGTACTATCTATCTAGTTATAATATCGATTGTATATCGAACACCAAGTAATTTATCGCAACGATAAGATAGTCGACGCGGCTAACCCAAACATAACGAAATTTATACTCGGTATTTTTCCGAAAGGCGCGAAGGATTTTTTCAACAAGATTCGAATGATCTTACGAAGCCGAGATATCGAGTTCCGCTTTGTGGGGACGAGTTCGATAAAACAATCGAGTCCGTCGACCTTACGCGGCCACATCGCATTGGGACATACGAAAATAATTCCTCAGATTGTGCTCATATTTGTCGAAATCGTGTGTTGTACACATCGATAACACGCGAGAGAAAGGTCGCAAACGTGTCTATTCCGAATGGAGTTGGACCACGTGAATTCTCTTTCACTCGCTATAAAACGATTCAGCGGCATTAGTGTCAGCGAGAAAGTACAAACCGCTATACCGGTGGTGTAATGTTTGTGAACTGACCGAACATTTATAAGCATTGGATGATTGACAGAGTAATTTCTGGAGCAAAAATAGTTTCCATTTAGCGATCAAGTAAACTCAGCAAAGTAAAAGATATTTGACACATCAATTAATATTTTAATTAGAGTACCTATTCTTTGACGTGAGATCCACATTCTACTAACCCAGTGTCTATAATTATTAAGGCGTAATTCTTTTTTATACTTACTAAGTCAACCTTGATCTTCAATCATTCCACTACATCTAAAAGTTATCTAAAAATATTTGTAGACACAAGTTGCTTTTTATCATTATTTCCTTTTCATTTATGGTAGTGTAAAATAACATCCCAATCTCGATTCACGATGTGTAAATACTGGATGTATTATTTCCATTGTTTGAAAGCTCAAACTGCATACAAATTAAACTAGATATTCCGAACATCCCGTTATCTTGTTAATTGGTCATTGTGCGGTGTAAAGTTACCTTTAACGAGACATCAATTAGTGAAAACTGGCCGTACGCCAGGAGTTTTAGTCGTACACACGCGAATGTGTTTGCGATGAGTTGAATCGAGGGTGCGGCGGGAACATCAACATTATCTCTGTTGATTGGACAAATAGGCGCAACTACTACATCATACTTCACACGTAACCACGCGTGGTTTGCATGCTATATTTAATCCTGTATGTGTCTCTTTGTTAGCCTGTCTACGTTCTAATACTTGGCACGGGTCTTCCTCTACGTTACATGTAAAAAATTTGGCTGCTACGTTAGTCCAATCAGTCCTGTCATTATCCTGCAAGTCTTTGTTAATTTCCGCGTCATATTGCTTGGCATGGGCTTCTTTCGTTATATATGAAACACTAGACCGTAAGTCTGCCAAGTTCGCCCAATATGTCATATTGTAATCTTGTATATCTGTCCTAGGGATCCTTTATATTTCTACCTACATATTCCTGAGTTTTCGTACTCTTTTTACGAGATTGTTAGAGGTCCATTCTGCCACGTTGGTCCAGCACGGATTAAATACGTACGTTTTATAGGACCAGGGCAGTAGCGAAAGTATCAATCTGCTTTAAAAGTAATAATCGGTATTGCGACTGTGACATTCTTGACTCTTGGTTATGGAGGAGCCAAAGACTTTAGCTATCAAATGTTCACGTAAGTAAGTAAGGGGTAACAAAAAAATCTAACCGACGACCAGTTTTCAATCTCACAGACGTCTGAGAAGAGGAAAATCAAAGCAATAAACAAACATGCAATGTTTAATCTGAATGTTTTGTTTGACTAATACACCAGGAATACAAAATATAAAAATATCTAAGTAAAAGGAAAAGAATTAGAGTTTATAGTTAGCAAGCGGTATTATATTTGAAACGTGCTAATGCTGATAAAACATGACGATAATATTTATACGTATGATAATTAGTTATGTCAACTTCGATAGATTTCACCTCGCATTCATAAAAACGTTATATTTCAGTATATCATTATAAAATTTAGTGAAGAAAGAAAATACTAGTTTAATATGAAAAATAGAACTGAAAAACATTTTACTGATACAAGTGTAGGGTATAATATATTCATGATTCATGGTAGTGAAATATTAGAAAACAAGTAATATATCAAATAGAATCTATCGACCTGTTTTATGTAGTAATAAAAAAAACTTGAATACAATCATATTTTGCTTTTGTTTTTTTTTAACATCTTCTAGACGCTCTGCTCAATATACTGAAAAGTGAAAATACGCTAACTCGTATTGGATCGGATTGGTAAACTATATCCGTGTCTTCTCCTATAACGTAAACTGGAGGCCCATATCCAGCAATGTAACGTAGGCATATCAACTGAGATGTATAACGTATAGCCAAATGATGCAATTCGTAAGCAAATAATATCAGGAGGCACCGCAAACACGAACCAATCATCGAATTATGAATTTATTCGATTGAATGGCTACGTACATAATTAAAATAACGGTAGTTGCCGATACTTATCGATGCATCGATACAGAATGACTCGAGTGGCAAACAAATCATTATATTAACCTGACTCGATGATATTTGATATTCCTATGCTATATTCGTACATAAAAATAATTATGTAAAATTTGATACTCATCAATTTTGAGTATTGCATCATATTGAAGTGCTATACACGCCACTTTTGGAATATCTATTAGAACATGCAAATTTACTTTACTGTGTTGTTCAGTCTATCAAAACACACATGACTTCGAAAAGTCAGATGTGTGCCCTGGGATTTGAACCCGCAGCAACCACCATCATCACGCACTAAAATGACGGGAAAAGTCATGAGGAAACCTGCATACCATACGAATTTTTAAGAAATTCTATGGATATGGAAAGTCTGCCAAACCGCACTAGGCCAGCTTGGTGGACCGTAATTTGACTTAAGCACTCTCAATTATACTTTTGACTGTAGAGCAGACCTGTACTCTGCAGTGGGACACGTATAAAAAGAACGGAAAAAGTAATGTGTATGGGCTGATACAGTATCGTTCAGGTAAATGAGATCGTCAGAGACAGTACCAGATAGCCAACTGAAGATACGATAGAAAATCCACTCGTAGACAAAGACTACACTACATGAAGGTGGAAGAACCGTGGGACTGTCCTAACCAAATGTGACGTGTTTCAAATTCAACTTGCGTAAGAGCGGTTTCGGGTAAAACAGCATAATTGTATTAACCACTTATCCGTAAGATACTATATATAAAGTAAAAAATACCATATGGTTAATTATAGTCAATTTGTCATGCCATAGAAAATTACCAAACACTTTATAATAAATACCCAAATAACAAGTACAGATGTTCCTAATATATTTAATTTCGTGTATTGTTTTCACAAAAATGCGGAACCTCAGCGTACAAAGCACATGCCTCGATTGACGTCAGTGGACCTATTACACGCATAATACATCTCAGATAACCCGATATATCATCATTCCAATTTTATAAATTGTGTACAAACTTCATAACCCGTGTTTATGTGGCATATAACCTCAACTGATAGCTTACGTTGGTGTTAAAATAGACAATTTGCGTAAATCCACTTTACCTATTCAAGTGTCCTATATTTTGTTTTTATTATTTTGTTATGTTTATGATTTATATCGGAAAAGTACACATAGGGTGGATTTAATTTTAAATGGCGAATTGAAACTAAGTTCTCACGGTTATTAGATTTTCTTCTTTTATGAGGCAAAGGATTAACATGAGTTTTTCAATAGACACAGATTATTTGCTGGGAAAAAGTGTAATTTACTTTTTCTTCTACAACCTTTGTATGCACACCTCACCCAGCTGAGTATAAGCCTCTTGTAATGCATGACAGGTTGTTCTGTTCTTACTTATCTTAGCAAATAAACATTTTTTTAATCGCGGATTAACTAGTGTACATTCCTACCATATACCTACCATATCCATATTCCTGCCATAGTTATTTATAATTATGGACATGCCCATCACGCCCGCACCCGATAGCTTAGGTATGGGCAGTTAAAAGCATCTGGTATTGGAACATATGCACATGGGCGGACTGTGACTTGGTGGACCCTGGGCTAACACGACTCAAGAGGCCCACAATTAATCAAATAATTGTTTTAGTCCCATGAAACTGTTTTCTAGACTGATGCACGTTGACTATAAAGGAAAAAAAACGATAATAGAACGTTTTATTATTTGAATAAGATTTACCCCTTTATTACTAATGATTCAGTGCAGGTTTATAATTTTAATTTGAACATATGAAGAAAACGTTAGTCCTAAGGCCTTTTGCCATAGGCCATATGTACGGAGAACGGAGATAATAAAAATCCCTGACTTTGTCCAACCGTGAGTTTTCGCTTCATCCACTTCCATATCAGTGAAGTTAATACTTAATTATTATATGAAACTTTGAAAGTATTACGTGAGCGATAACGATGTCTGGCACGATTTATTGAGCCGACTGAAGGGCACTTGATATATATATATTTTTTTTAAGTTATTGGGACAAAAAACAGTTGAAAAATACAGGTTAGTAGAACATAATAACATACAATGAATATACAAATCTTCAACCAACAACATTGTCCACAGATTATTAAAACACAATTATTGTATGTATTTACAAATAGTGAACAAACTATTGTACATTGCATCGAGTACGTGACTAATTAGGTTATGATTTAACAATAAGTTTACGAGTGACACTCTTCTTAAATTGGTACTTTGATAAGTAGAAAATATCAACATCGATAAAATATATAGATATAAATAATATATTTTTAATATAGAACCATCGTATCAACGATTTTTTCTAATAATCAGTCTAATTATTCACGCCGTTTCACGTTGCTGTCTTTTTATAGAATCTGGCAGAGATGAGCTTTACGAGGTTTGTAAGAGATTCTGTATTTAAAATAAAACAATTACATATTAGGATCATGCTCATCAGTAGATTTCGATTGATTCAAAACTTGGTATCCCATGTAATCATTATTTAACGACTAAATTACTGACATCCATATTGGCCAAACATTTGTGTTATGATCCGCCAATATTGTTTCATGTCCCACGTGTTGTATATAAATTGGTTTTTATATTATTTTCCCTATCCTGGCAACTTTATAAAGGACGACCCAAGCTGCTTATTTCGTTTACCCAAATCTAATTAATCTTTTATATTGTATCAAAGGGAATATTTTTTACCTTTACTTGTGATTCGTGATATCTAAACCTAATAAAAGAAGGATTATTAAAAGCTGACTAGAAATGACTTCTTTAATCATATTTTATTCAATATAAATGTATCTCCCAAATCAGTTAATATTTATCCAAAGGCTGAGTATCTAGCAAATCATGGGGGAGATTAGGTTACTACAAAACTGGAATATCAAAGTATAATGATAGGATTTATTAAAAAAGCATTAAAAAGATTTTCGATAAACTTCGTAATATCAGTAGATAAATAGCTGGCAATGAATGAAAACTGACGTTACTGTTTCCGCATTGAATCAAATCTTTAGTTATTAGTATAATCCTTTATTCCTGCTTGATTTACATAGAAAAGAGTACAAACGTAGACTTATTAAGGAATATCTCGGATATTGGATCCATCTAAATGTATACTTGGCAATAATCATAGCATATGAATCCTTTAAATTTCCTAATGGCCTCAACGTGCGTACCTCACTTTAGTGGCGGTTCTATACAAAACCATTGGTTATAATTAAAAATATGGCTTATCCATTAGTCACAAAACTCACAAATCGTATACATAAACCGAACACTGCATTAAAAGCAGTCGTTTTGATATCACGTATTGCAGCTAACAATCAGGTCGCCATTGTTTGAGGTCAACAGAACAATTGGCTTTTATGTACCTGGCTGCGCATAATTTGAGCCGTAATCGAGACTACCCGCTGTTGTGCATGTAATAACTAAGCCATTAGCGTTGTATATATCTATGTATGTAAATAATGTGCTCTAGTTCTGTAATTGGGTCGTCTCTAGCACATGACATGACCGATATTCGTAACCTTAGACTGTGTCTAATTATTATAATAATTTATTTTATTTATTTCAATAAGCTAATGTGCATTGTAGTAACTTTTCGTAGAGACCAGTACCTACAAACGCCAAAACAACTTTCGCCATTGCCATTAGCAAATGTTCTTTTGGTTCCTTTGAATAAATGAGCTCTATAGGATTAAGACAACGAAATTTATAGAATGAATTGCGGATTTGAAAGCCTTATTACGAAAAAGATCTTTATTTTATATTTAACTAGCGGCCCGAATCAGCTTCGCCTGGGTGCAAATAGATTTCTGTACAATAATATGTACGTATTATACATATAAACCTTCCTCTTGAATCACTCTATCTATTAAAAAAACCGCATCAAAATCCGTTGCGTAGTTTTAAAGATTTAAGCATACAAAGAGACATAGGGACAGAGAAAGCGACTTTGTTTTGTACTATGTAGTGAAGTTTGAATAATAAGTGTTTTTGTAAAGTATGCATTAATTACAGCCACTTACTGCCAGCTTTACATTATAAATAATATTAATTACTTTCATGAATGCTTGTATTTCTCTAAATTATTTATTCTTGTTTCAATCTACCCACGATCATATCACGTGGTAGATACATAGTACTTTTCATCACAACACAATATATAATATTTTACACTCATATTACTGCGAATAAAACCTTGTAGTACGAGAGATGACAACCAAAATTTTTGTCTCATAGCAATACGGCCACAACCGCATCAAATTGATAGATTTGATTATTTCGAACTCGAAAATACCAATTTCAGACATTTTCGCGTAGCGTTTGACCGCACTGAATTTTCAAAAATGACAACAAATTTTACCGGACTGTATCATAGCAATCTGTCTGATTTTCTGACTGTAGTTATATAATAGCTATAAGATACCGAAAACATATTTTTCAGAAGTTAATAGTGTAGCGCGCACCCAAAAAATAATTTAGAAAAATTAAAAATGTGACAAAAAAATATGATGATACCAATCCGTCTGAAAATGTTCTTTACGGGTAAATTAGGATTAGTTAATACGAAAAAAAATATTTTCAGAAGAAAATTCGGATGCAACAAATTTTGAGACCATTCTAAATATGTTAAGGAATTTTACCGATCGGTATCATAGCAATCTGTCTGAAAATTGTTGAAATTGATGAAATGAATTAACCAGATGTAAAAAAAAATTATATCAGAAGAATTCAGTGGAGCACCTCCTTTATCAGACAACTTTTCGAAATCGACCGTATTGAAGCGTGACTGATTGCAAGTTGGGCAATCACCTTGCTTTTGTCTTGCCAAAATAGAGCGCGGACAACGTATCTATGCTATAAAAACGTCTATTATAATTGATAATTTTGAATTCTTAAAATACTACTCTTCCATCCCCGAAAACTTCGTCAATGGGAGATGAGCAAACTATGCCTTATCATTGGGAATAGAAGAAAAAAAACGTCCGCGAGCCCTCGGACAACCAGCGACACACCCACGTCCGCCTGAGCTACTTATAGTTTGTTGTCACTTTAAGTGAGCGTTATTTCAACGGTTAGCGACAGCTGGTGAGTGACTATGTATAATAAGAGAGTGGCAGGAGTATAATATGCAAAAAACCATTCCCACCGCAGCAGAAACGTAAGAAGCGCTCAGGCATCGGCCAAGCGACTCCAAAACGTTCTTTTCTCTTTTGGGAGTACATGCGACATCTAAAATGTCTGAAAACATTTTTTTTGCAATCTTGCCTTATTTACGAACGGTAGAAAAAAATTTCATTCGGATTGCTATGATACAGGTCGGCTAAATTTGTTGACATATTCAAAAATTCGCTTCAGCTATATACTACGCGCAAAATGTCTGAAAACCAACTTATTCGTCATAAAATTATAAAATCTATGTACATTTCCAATATCAGACGTATTGCTATGATACCGACTGCCTTTTTTTTTGGACACAGCAGAAATAGCCTGACATGCAATTGCTACACTTTTGACTGTTACTACCTACCTAGTCGGGTTTAGAATCACATAATCTAACGATTTTATACAGTTTCGACCGTATTGCTATGATACATGGTTTTGGTCGTCATCTCTGGGACTATTGGTAAAACCTGTTCGCCATACCACAAAAATATTGTTTGCTTTAACCGTTTGCAACATCAAGTTTTTTTATGATTGTGTTACTTATAGCATTTTTATGTCAATATAATAGTGCTGGTAAAAACATGAGTTAATACCATCATTAGTAGCAAAAAGAATACAAAGTTTATACATAATGATGCAAAATTATTTTGGTTTTTGTCCATCGCCAAATGACTATATAAACCTAACGACAGTATGGTTCCTATTAGGACATTAAGCAACACCGCATACAAACCATTAGACTACAATCCTAAATTACACTACAATGAGATATTTTATTTTTTTATTTTTCCGTAATCGTATTCATAATATAACTCTAACTTGATACCTATGTAGCTCGAAATTATTTAGCTATTTTCTACTTGAAGCTATACATAGATCGACGGCAGGCCCGGATCTAGGGGGGGGCAAGTCGGGGTGCATGCCCCGGGCGGCACGATCAGGGGGCGGCATATTGAATCTTCGGAGACAACTACAAAACTCATCAATAACGTAACACCACTTACACTTTTTTTTCGCCGTGCGCGAATTAGTGATTATGCGATAGAGGCGCGTGAAAAAGAGATGAAAACTTAATACTTGGAATGTATAATAATTTATCCATCTTAACAATTACGTTTAATTTCTAATATCCAATTTGTGTTTAGTAGTTAGTTTTAGTTGATTAACCATCGAACGTCTTTTATGTGGTACAGGCAGTGGCGAATTTACTAGTAAGCTGAGTAGGCTGGAGCCTAGGGCGGCAAATTTAAAGGGGCGGCAAATCTGGGCCAATTTTTTTTGTTTTGATTTACTGAAATAATAAAAGGCAATATTTTACACACTGAAAAAATGGGGTTTGAAAATTAAGAATAGTTAAAATATTTCAGTAATATGTTCCCACGTTTCCACGTTGACAATTTAATAATAAACACTTTATTAAATATCTATACTTGGATCTTCTTCTTCTTCTTTTACCTGACGTTATCCCGGCCGGTGCCAGGGTCCGCCTTCCGGCAAATTCTCCTCCATTTCGCCCGATCTTCGGCATCCTCAATAGTAAGGCCATTGACCCTCATATCTTCCTTGATGACATCGAGCCAGCGCTTCTTTGGTCTACCCCGCGGTTGAGGTCCGGGAATTGAGGCTCAGGCACACATTACCGACGCACTCCTGCGGTTTCCTTAGGACGTGACCATACCATCTCAAGCGGGATTCCTGGAGTTTATCAGCCACATCGCGGACACCAAGACTGCCACGGATGTGCTCGTTACGGATTTTGTCCAAACGCGTAACGTTGCACATCTACCGCAGCATCTTCATCTCTGCGACGTGGACCTCCTGGACGTGCCGCTTGAGGGCAGGCCACGTCTCAGACCCATACAGGAGCACCGGCCGCACGATGCTTTTATAGGTGAGACCCTTGAGCCTCATCGGCATCCTGCGGTCGCAGAGTATGCCCGAGATCTCCCTCCACTTAGCCCAAGCAGCGCTTATACGGGCTTTGACGTCAAGGGCGATGTCACCGGACTCATGCAGTACGGACCCAAGGTACTTGAACTTGTCCGGCTTCATGACCAGTTCGTTCCCCATCACGATGCTTTGGGGGTCCGTACTCCCGCAAGCCATGTACTCGGTCTTCGCCACATTTAACTTCAGACCACCGCTCTCAAGCGTTCCTTCCACCGGTTAACCTTGCGTTCCAAAAGTCGTTGGTCCTCCTCCAGTGCAATGTCATCGGCATACATCCAACAACCAGGGCGCAGGGTCCTGGATGTGAGACGTAATAGCATTGAGCACAACACTGAAGAGGAATGGACTTAGCGCCGAGCCTTGGTGCACACCGACATCAATCGGGAAAGGATTCGTATCGCCAACGGCGGTCCGAACGAAGGACTCGGATCGGAGGTACATGTCTCTGATAATGTCCACATAGGCTTCCGGTATCCCTTTCATCCTCATCGCCCACCAGATTGCCTGTCGCGGCACACAGTTGAAGGCCTTCAGCAGGTCCAAGAAAGCCATGTGCAGTGGCGTCTTCTTCGCTCTGTATGCCTCGCCAAGCTTCCTGAGTGCAAATATCGGGTCGGTAGTACCACTGCCAGGACGGAAGCCGTATTGACACTCAGAGATAATACACTCTTGGCGGAGCCTGGACTCGATGACGCGTTCGAAAAGCTTCATGGTGTGACTCATGACCTTAATGCCACGATAATTACCGGATTCCTGAACACAGCTTTTACCCTTGTACACGGGAGTTATCACACTCAACCGCCATGAGTCAGGCATGTTTTTGGTATTTAGGATGCTGTTAAATAACGCAGCAAGAAGCTCCACACCGTGAAGCCCCAACGACTTCCACGCCTCTATCGGAATATAGTCAGGCCCTACCGCTTTCCGGTTCTTCATGCGACGAAGACTATAGAGAACTTCTTCAGGTGCAACAGGTGCAACAAGACCTTGTTTCGGGGGCAATTCGGGGTAGGACACTCCCAAGTAAATATCTATACTGGGATATTATAAAATATTCCAATAGTGATACTTTATAAAAAAATCTTGCTTAAGTGTGAAAAAACAGCTATTAACATTGATTATAGTCTTCACACTTCCTTGCTAAAAATATAGTTTTTTTTCAAATTGGTTATTTATTGTTTACACGCACCCCGTGGTCAAGGGGTGGCAAAATTCCTTCACGGTTTCCTTTGCCTGGCGTAAGAGGCGATTAATAGGGGTCATTGGGGTCGCTGGCACACTCTAAGATGCGCGGCAGAACTCGTGGCTTCATAGCGGACGCCCACGGTTAGGGCGTCCGTTGCAGAGAAAATCTACGCCTACCTAAGTTGTGAGGAGCCATATTAGGAAGTGCGTCGGGTGGCACGGCGAGTCAACTAGGTGTTACTCGCTCATCCGCATCGCCTATTGTCCGTAATACATCCAACCTGGCTGCAAAGCACAGCCCAGGATAAATGTACAACTGAACCAGTCTTGGAGGAGCCCAGCGACAGTTTGTGATGTGTATTGAAATCCCCCAAGACCATTTCAGCTGACGGGAACTGCGTCCGCCCGTCATCAGCCACATGGCTGAGATACCTAAACAGCCGCGTCGTCTCATCTTCCCCGTTGTGAGACCTGTAACGGCACACGTCGATGCGGCTCAGGTAACCAAGATTCACGTGCAAACACAAAGCGGAGAAGGACCCTCCATGCAGCTTAAACGGTGACAGTAGATGTCCAACCGAATATACATACAAGCATACCCCGACTTTAGGCTTGAAGCTTTCTTCAAGCGAATAACCGGGGTACAGTAGGTAGGAATATGCGGCCGGACAACGAATCCGCGTCTCTATCAAGAAGAGCAAAGCAGACTAGGCCGTCTCGAAATGGTGGTGGACGGCATTAAGGTCGTTTGGAGTTCGCGGATGTTGGTGAACTCCATAGTGAACGCGATGGTGGGGTTATGCATCGCTGAAAGACCTGCTTTGTTGAATTGCGCTGTCATGAAGTTGAAAGGATAGGTTTGATGAAGAGGCATCGAGAAGCCAAAGTCCGGGCATTAAGTAGGCCGAATGGGCACCGGCATGAAAGGGTCGGCATGTCGCAAAATGTCGGCCACATCCGGTCACCAACTGGCACGACGTACCCGCCCAAGATTATGTGCGACATGGTGAGGCAGCCCCTCGTGGTGGTTAGCCACGATTGGGCTCATGTACTGTACTGTCTCTTTGGCCGGCGGGTCAACACTCCTCCCTTTGAGAGCGATCAAAAATACGTACAAAATCACTATCAGATCACTATTACGGTCTTTACGCCCCGTGGACGGTGATCGCTACCCAGACGGACACTTAAGTCCTACCACCAAGAACTGTGTCACTCATTTGGCACTACCCAGGGATTACGTGTAGGAAAACTAGAGTCAAAGCTTACAGACGTGTGTGACGTTAACCCTCAAAAGTGACGCTAATATAAAGCGTGTAAAAATGCTTAACATGGTAGTAAAAAAAAAATGACGTTCTTTCCCGATGCCCTGTGTTGAGTGGGCGTCTGGTTGCTAAAAATGATGATGATGATTAAGATAAAAATATAGGGGGGGGGGGGGCGGCATTTTTCAGTTTTTGCCCCGCCTCGAAAAAAACCTAGATCCGGCGCTGATCGACGGTTGGAAAAAGGCAGAACGCGGCCCGTTTCCGGACCGCGAATGGTCGAAACTCGGACCACCAAATATTGTACTGAATTTTATACCGAGTACAGTAAAATCTTAGTAATCTGGCACTATTTAAAACCAGAGGGTGCCGGTTTATTGGAATGTTTGGATTACGGGATTATAGAAAAGAAAAACATAATAAATAAAACATTTCACAAAGATAATATATTTGTGTTCTTGTTCGCCAGGTTTTATAGTAAATGAAACATATCTCAAAATTGAATTTATATAACTACATAGTTTTGTGCCAGGGTGCCGGATTATTGGAGGTATCGGTCTATTGAAGTGCCGGACTAGTGAGATTATACTATAATAATTCATACATATGGTTGTAGATAAGTTACACAGTAAGAGCTCCTTATTCGCGAATTTTTTTTTTGCGTTTTCAGTAGTCGCAGGTCACAAACACTGACCATTTTCCTCTATTCCGGGCAAACATTTCTTTATTCGCAGATGTTCGGCAGTCGGTTTTTCTTCTAGACCGTGTAAAAATTTTACCACATTATCCGGACCCGACCTAAAACTACTTGCCACCACCACCACCACTGCTATAGATAATGAATAGTAGGTAATAATAACATCTTAGACAAGTCCAGTTGCAAGGCAGCAGCTTATATGGTTGAGTGGGATTTAGGCCATAACACACCAAGCTTTTCTAGTGCAGGTTTGTGGACTTTACATACAATAATTTAATTTAAGTCAAATACATGGTGTATTTACAAAATACCCAACCTGTGGAAAGCCCAAGGATCTCAAGTTTCATAAAAATCTGGGGGCAAGGCAGTGCCTCCTCCAAGTCGAGCTAAAAAGCGGCACAGTCGTACCATCCTTTTCTTGAAGCAGCAATTCAGACCATTTTCAACCCCCCATAACTTCGTTGTGGTTAAAGCAAGAAGCCTGAATTTTCAGTTACTAAGCAGGCATTGTGTAAACACGGTATATTTAAAATTTCATTCAATTTGAACGAGTAGTTTAAGAATTATAACTTGTCAAACTTTCGTAATTTTGTCACTCACTGACTGACTGACCGATCATCAAAAGTCTAAGGCACTTCTAGCAGACATAGAACCTTCAAATTTAGAATATAATTAGTATTTAGTTTCTAAATTAAGGGAAAATTTAAATATTTCATGATTTCTGTCTAGTTTTCTAGATACACCAACTGCGTGAATAACTTTGTAATCCCATATAAATGTATAGGATTACAAAGTTACATTTGCAGTTAATTATTCTTTGTACCCGTATATAATGGAATAATAATGTAGATAGGTATCTATATACATGAGGCATAACAAGAGGGGGGTATAGAGAGGGAAAGGGTGTATTCAGCCCATGAAACTGTACAGCATTCCTCTAGAAAAACATGACGGTAGAAAATTGAGCTGCGAGACTAGGATTTTTTTTACTGGATGTTTTTGATGGGATATATCTTTCTTTAGACAAAATTACAGGCATAAAAGAACATCACTTAAAGATAAATTAGCTCAAAAAAATACGTTGGACTATGAATCACATCCGGCGACATAATTGTAAAGACTCGGCAACCTGTCGTTTTGCCCGCTCGCCTCAACGTACGGTCAAGGGAAAAAACGTAATTGATCGCTCTTATCCTGCGTGCGACCTTATTGATAATACACTTTGCTCCGATAATAACCGCGTAAACAGTACAATAGATAATTTTTCGTATAGGATATTTCATATCATCCATTGGGTAGAAAAATATTACTAATAGTTGACCAGTCCATGAATCCGCATTTTTTTTGTATTATGTCAGCCCATGTACGTCCCACTGCTGGGGCCCTACTATATTCATCGAACGAACGAACGAACGAACGAAGGACCCTACTATATTCAACGAAACGAAGTTCGAAACTTGGGATGATCAAAGTTTATATACGATACGAATGTACCTACATAAAACTTATGGTCGTTATTGATTTATGGTCGTAACCATAGACTTATAGTTACGGTGTACGTTATATATATACATTCGTATCATATAAAAAACTTCGTTTGTCCGAAGTTTCGAACTTCGTTCGTTCGTTCGGATGAATATAGTAGGGCCCCAGGGCACGGGCCTCCTCTACAATCGAAAGTACGATTGAGAGTGGTTAGGCCATATAGTCCACTGGCCTAGTGCGGGTTGGCGGAAGAAATTCTTATAAATCGCTATGGTATGCAGATTTCCTCACGATGTTTTCCTTTACCGTTTTAGTGCGTGGTGATTGACTGTCAATACACACATGACTGAAAAGTCAGAGGTGTGCCCTGGGATTTGAACCCGCGACCACCGTGAACATGTTGGCAGCCGCGTCTAGTCCGTTTACCAACAGGCCACCACGCACTTCCGCACTTACTTGATTCCGCATTTGTTATATGAAAATGTTTGCTCATTTGTATGGTAACAGCGTCTATGAATTGTGTAGGTACCGTGAGGCCATGGGTTCAAGACCTTAATAGGAATCTTTCGAGATTTTTGGCTTCTATCTGAAATGGCTAGTTTTTTAGAACACGCATATTTTACTCCATAAACTGTCTGCCATCATTATCGATACATCTTATTATTTCGTTACTTATTCTTAGATTTTCCGATTTTTTTTTCATATATCTCCTTTTCATGAAGTCTTAATGTTTTTATTATTTATAGGTATATATCTAATCGCTTGATAGTCACAATTATGTCATTCATGGGCTCGGTACATAGACGGTACTAGGTTGTTACATAGTATAATAGCCCCATCACTAAAGTTTCCATATCAAAATATAAATTGCTAATTATGCCGTCGCTAATTTCGCATGAACCTTCATCTAGTTTAATATAACAAATTAAAGTGCTAAATAGATTAACGAGTAAACTTAAAATTTCGGTAATTAATGGCTTAATTATGAACATTTTTTAAAATTTCCGATCTGATTTTTTCAATGCTCACATTAAAATCAGCCACTCATCTTGTATCACAATACATGAAACTGAAAGCTACGGACGGTATCGTTTTTATTCTAAATCACTTTTAAACCTCTCTATTGGTTACAAACATTGAACATTCGCACCGCATAGAAACAATCACATTCACGTAAAAAATAATGACGCACGTTAAAATACTTTATACAAAAATTTTGGACTGTAGAGGTCAATAAACATTTCAAAAACCATGAACGAATTGAAATTATCAAATCAATTTTTATTATTCTCTTAAGAGCGTTTATACCCTTTGCGCGCTTTTTGGCTAAAAAACAGGACTTTTCAAACGAGTTAATAAAAGCCACCAATAAACAATTTAAAGGGAACATAATTAGTACTAATTTGAGAAAAGGTTGTCATCTAGGGATTTTGGTGGAAAACATTGTAGATTGATGGATAATTTGTGAGTACTATAAGGATTACTGAACACAAGTTTCGTTATTTAGGCTTTAAGTGGCAATTTAGAAGCTTAAGATATCCGAAATCACTAAATATAAGATGAAAATAAAAATATTATCCGACTAATAAGACCCTTATGGAGGGATTTTGCTGAGAAAAATAATCTTTTTATGTTTAGTTCCTGAAAAATAAAAATTTAAACAATGCGAAATTATTCAGAAACTCTCGTCAAGAACATATTTTTTTTCACCAACTTATCGTACATAATTTTTTATAGCAATTGCATATTATAATAGAAGAACATGTTATCAATAAATTGCCATTTTTATATTTCAATAAAATTAGTTTTCATGTTTTCTACAAATATTTTAAAAACCACTATAAAACACGCTGTCCGCCGTGCATCAAATCAGACCGCCGCAAGGCCTTCTAGAGAGAGGACGTATCGCTCGTCGCTCCGGCCTGGCTGCAGTCGATTTTTGCCGTGCGTCGTAAAAATAGCCACGCGCGGACTGCGATTGCCACATCTTAGTACTTTGGTAGTAAAACATATTTTTTTCTTTTTATGATGAAAATGATTTTGTAGTGAGTATAAATTATGTTTCAGATAATATCTGTATCAGCCCATATACGTCCCACTGCAGGGCACGGGCCTACTCTACAATCGAGAATACGATTGAGAGTGGTTTGGCCATATAGTCCACCACGCTGGCCTAGTGCGGGTTGGCGGACTTACATACCATAGAAATTCTTATAAATCGCTATGGTATGCAGGTTTCCTCACGATGTTTTCCTTCACCGTTTTAGTGCGTGGTGATTGATTATCAATACACACATGACTCCGAAAAGTCAGAGGTGTGCCCTGGGATTCGAACCCGCGACCACCGTGAACATGTGGGCAGCCGCGTCTAGTCCGTTTACCAACAGGCCACCACGCACACAGATAATATAATGGGATGTAATTCCGAGGCTAAATTATGTTATGTATTCTAATATAAAATTAAATATATTTCGTAATTGTAAGGGGTTGTAAGGCCCCTAACTCTTTTCATGTGTTCGAACACGAAATGATTAATAAACGTCCGTGTCTACTGATTGAACACTGATTTGAATGCAACTTAACAATGTAATAATAACGAAAATATGATTAGTATCTAAATTTGTATTGTTCATTGCTTGCACAGTAATATTTGTCTACTTATAATGCAAATAAAATATTTTTACACGCTTTATATTAGCTTCACTTGTATGTTTGTATGTTTGTATGTTTGTATGTTTGTATGTTTGTTTGTAACCGACTTCTTTGGGCGCGATTTTGACCCACTTTAAACGGCCAGATTTCGTTCAAATTTTGCACACCTGTCAAAGACCGATGACAATACAATAATTCGATTAAAATATATAATTATCCTGATTAGATTCGCCAGGATTAATTATTCTTATAATTGATGACCATTGCTACATTCATCGCTAGATGGCGTTAACATTGTATTCTTCCAAGAAGCTTATACCCAAATGGAGATTGCATTCCGTATATAAAAGTGAAGCACAAAAATTTGACCTCGAATGACGTTGCGACTGATTGCTATCCTTTTCTTTCGAGTGACAATGAATGAACAAAAAGTCATTTTCATTCATTGTCACTCGAAAGAAAAGGATAGCAAGCAGTCGCAACGTCATTCGAGGTCAAATTTTTGTGCTTCACTTTTATATACGGAATGCAATCTCCATTTGGGTATAAGCTTCTTGTATTCTTCAAGTGTCAAATGTTACTACTGACCAACAGATGGCGTTATTGATTGGAAATACAGCCGTAGATGGATGTTTTTAGTCAAAACAATTATAAATAATAGTTAAAAAAAACTAAAATACACGCTTTAATAAGATATACAACTAAAAAAGTAAAAATAATTGATACTGAATTTAAGATAAGAAAATGGAGTAAAATACATATATTTTATTGTTACAAAGCGTGGGGTGCAGGAGGATAAGTAATTGTTGTAAACACCCCACGCTTTGTAACAATAAAATATATGTATTTTACTCCATTTTCTTATTATGATATAATATTACCAATATGTAAATCATAAGTTACATTTCAATTCAATATTAGAATTTTGAAGCGCACGGATCAAAGTTGGTTGCGCTGACTGTATAGCGAGCCGACGCGGCAGCTCTACGCACACAGCTTTGGTCGCTTATGTGTGCGTGAAATTAACGAAGAAATACCTATAGTTGACTTTGCGCGCAAGGTATAAACGCTCTTAGTACCACCCATGCATTGAAATCTTATACAATACATATCTTAGACTGTCCTCTCATTTTTCCTTTTTTGTATCTCTACACCTAGTGTGATAAAGGCGCCTCTTATACAATTACAATTTTGACATTTTTACTGTAATTGTTTATCTATGTAAAGAATTAAATAAATATCTACCAAAACTATCTGTCTCTATATGCCAAAACATATTATGTACGAAACTTTGGTAGATAAAGAGATCGTTGTCTAGATAATTCCAATAGCAATTAAAAGGAAACCTCATATTTTAAATAACTCATCTATTTTATTACGCTTTACATATTTGGAAGTTTGTTTGATGCAATTACATTATTACCATAATATTGCAAAAACAAACATCACAAAACAGGCTCTATTAATCTAAAACTTAGCCGTCTACTGTGATATAACCGTGCTACCATACATATGCTAATGGCCTTTAATATGTATAGAATTCACAAAAACGTAGATTTAGTGAAAAAAAATACTTGATTGATAACACGAAAATTGGAAAGACAGGTTACAAACAGATAGTCCAATGTTAAGAAGATGTCATGTTTTATTTTTAAGAAAACATTTCCAGTATCTTTGGTTATCTAATTAAATAGTACCAAATACCTTATCCCGTCACCAACATAAGACACAAGCTTGCCCACTTTCCAGGCTGACTGCTCGTCCACCTCGTATGAAGGAGACATCCTCAACACTTCACATTCACATCATTAGCTTTAAACATCACACGAGAATATATTTCACATTTATTTTTCACAAATTTCGTACGAACACGTTTCGTCCATGACGCGACGAATAAACAACTGATTAACCAACACAGCGGTGGGCCGCGATGGTAATCACTACATAATCACACAGATAATGGAATCTATTGATAAATAATTGCAAGTCAGTTTAATCCGCGGTTATGTTAGATTCCTTGATCACATTTATTTGGATGTTTAACGGCCTTTCTCCGGCCAAATATTGAATTACACTCAAATTACAAATATTGGTATTCGGATAGTAAACATCCTCATAATTTATCTAACATGAATGAATAGTATATTTAATTAAGTTATCAATGTACCTCTTTCTTGGAAGTTCATCGTCCACAAACGTTCTTGATTCCATTTAATATCGGGCTTCCTGGCACTTACACACTTGTAATACTTCAATCACTCACGTTTTAATTAAATATTAACACTCATATTAATATTTTAAAAGCATGTAATCGAACACAATAGACGACCCGACTGCAATACGGATTGGCACTGTTATGAATCAGCCTAAATAAAAAATATACTCCATATTAACACGATGTTTTAAATCTTATTTTGTATTATCAATAACACGTAACAAAAACTTATAAAATAGCTTACTAATATTTATTACGTACAAATTAGATTAACTTTAAGGCACATAAAAATAAACGACCAAGAAGACTTTTTCTTACTTGTTGTAAAATTATATCCCAAACGTACATGTTATGGCTAGTTTGTGCAATGAAGATCAAAAAAAATATGGAGGAATGGTAACATAACTAAGGTTACTAAGATCAGGCTTATTCGAGCACTTAGGTATATTCCCTATATTTCTGTATGGCGCTGAAACATGGATGTTACGGGCACCGATAAAGAAAAAGGCGGATGCCCTACAGATATGCTGTTGAAGGAGAATGCTTAGAGACTTGTGGACCGGATTTTGCACAAAGTTTCCATACTTCAAGAACTCGGTATCAAGCAGCGTCTTTGGGAGATGGTACAGTTACATACACTTAGATTTTTCAGAAATTTCACACGGCGAATTAATGACCCCATAAAACGTCTCATTATTCAAGACAGATTAAATGGAAATAGACCTCGGGGCAGGACAACAAAGAGGTGAACTGACCAAATTCAAACTGCAGTGGGATTTAGGAAGCCTTGTAAACGAAGCATCCGATTGTCGTCTAACAGAGACAGATGGAGAGAGATAGTGAGGCAAGTAACAACATTGTTTAAGAAAATCGTTTAAAAAATTGTGGCTACGACTGGTCCGCCAGAAGTCTGAAGGACGACGAGGAAGACCTAATATGCACCATATATAATGTTCATCCAAGCTTTACATCAAAGAAAATCTAGTATTTTAAGTTTTTATTTTATTTTATTAAAATGATTTAAACAGTGAATTCAAATCCAAACTTTGTCTTTGATATGACTACCATTAAAGTAATACATTCCTTGGTTCATTTATGGTCATTCGTTGGCAAAACCAACGAATGACCCTTTTTATGCTTTAGTTATCATAGATTAAGAGCGTTTATACCCTGCACGCGCTTTTTGGCTTAAAAACAGGACTTTTCAAATGAGTTAATAGCCACCAATAAACAATTTAAAGGAAAAATAATTATTACTAATTTTAGAAAAGGTTATCGTCTAGGGATTTTGGTAGAAAACATTATAGATTGATGGATAATTTGTGAGTACTATAAGGATTACTGAACACAAGTTTCGTTATTTAGGCTTTAAATGGCAATTTAGAAGCTTAAGATATCCGAAACCACTAAATATAAGATAAAAATAAAAATATTATCAGACTAATAAGACCCTTATGGAGGGATTTTGCTGAGAAAAATAATCTTTTTGTGTTTAGTTCCTGAAAAATTAAAATTTAAACAATGCGAAATTATTCAGAAACTCTCGTCAAGAACATATTTTTTTTCACCAACTTATCGTACACAATTTTTTATAGCAATTGCATATTATAATAGAAGAACATCTAATCAATAAATTACCATTTTTATATTTCAACAAAATTAGTTTTCATGTTTTCTACAAATATTTTAAAAACCACTATAAAACACGCTGTCCGATGTGGATCAAATCAGACCGCCGCAAGGCCTTCTAGAGGGAGGACGTATCGCTCGTCGCTTCGGCCTAGCTGCAGTCCATTTTTGCCGTACGTAGTAAAAATAGCCACGCGCGGAATGCGATTACCACATCTTAGTACTTTGGTAGTAAAATATTTAATTATTTTTATTACCTACAATGATTTTGTAGTGAGTATAAATTATGTTTCAGGTAATATAATGGGATGTAATTCCGAGGCTAAATTATGTTATGTATTGTAATGTAAAATTAAATATATTTCGTAATTGTAAGGGGTTGTAAGGCCCCTAACACTATTTATGTGTTCGAACACGAAATGATTAATAAAACGTCCGTAGTGTCTACTGATTGAACACTGATTTGAATGCAACTTAACAATGTAATAATAACGAAAATATGATTAGTATCTAAATTTGTATTATTCTTTGCTTGCACAGTAATATTTGTCTACTTATAATGCAAATAAAATATTTTTATGATATTATATTACAGTTACATTTCAATTGAATATTTGAAGCGCACGGATCAAAGTTGTTTGGGCCGATTGTATAGCGAGCCGACGCGGCAGCTCTACGCACACAGCTTTGGTCGCTTATGTGTGCATGAAATTAACGAAGAAATACCTATAGTTGACTTTGCGCGCAAGGTGTATACGCTCTTAATCATAGATAAACGTCTTTATTGATAAGAAACAGGTTAGGTTAAATAGATTTTATTCATATTTTCAATTTTGTATTAGTCATCGGATCTTCTTGATTGGCCTGCACTTCCACAATTGTAACGCCAGTTCGCAAATTAAAACTATTTTTGAACTTTCCAGTGATTCTAGATCTAATTAACTCTTTTACAACTACATTGCAAGAATATCCGTTGGATAGCTGTGCTTTGGCATTGAAGTAAAATTTATAGAAGTATTTAATGGTCGGAACACGTGAGGCGTATGAATGAAGAGTGATTACTAAGAAACGCACGTACAATTTACATTCGACGCTAGTGTAGGTGGGGACTCCCGGAAGGGTTAATTTTTGTTACTAGACTGAGAGAAAAATATTGTATAAGATTTGGAGTGGAAGGATTTTATTTGGCACCATGTAAATTTGAATTTAGTGCAGATTCAGAACTACCCATTGGATTTTTGTTTTTTTTTTCTCATGTTTGATGTGTTGGTTGGTTCTGAAGGAACTTTAATAGCACGATAATCAGATTTTATATTTTGACGACCTTATTAATAAACCTATTTTAACTATTGAATGTTTTGTTCTTCGCTCAAACTAAATTCAAAAGTCGTTCAAAAGGACATTAGTTAAATAAAATAGGTTTTAATCTGTCTATGAATGATGTCGTTATAACACGTAAATTACCAACAATAGCACTGTATGTGCGAATTGCTCCTATATAACGACATAGTTCTATCCCTGGCAAAAAAAAATCAATATTCCAATACCAGTATCCGAGCTTTCTTGAAAACATGATCTAACCGATAGCAACGGAAATCTCAAAACTAAGAAAAACTAAGAAAAGGTTAGTGATGCATGAAACACCAGTTTCGTCGGTGGACCGAAAGAAATTCCGCGAATCCTCTTAAAGGCGGCCAACAAAAGAAAGGTCAACAATACACGCATACATCCTACGCTATATGTATATTGTACATTCAAGATCTGCCCTTGACTTTATTCGCCAACCGAATTATACCCCGTAACAGCTGCTTTTGTTTAAAAAAATATATTTTCCTGTAATTGAAAAGGAAAGTTTTCCGTAAACATTATTATCAACCGACGTAGTAAGGGCAGATTCTTACATCACGTCACTTCGTAAGCATTTTTCAATACCTATAAGGCCAGCGTGGTGGACTATATGGCCTAACCACTCTCAATCGTATTCTCGATTGTATAGGAGGCCCGTGCCCCGCAGTGGGACGTATATGGGCTGATATAGATAGATAGATAGATATTAAAAACTTTACTGATGAAATCTTTGATTTTACATTCTTGAACGAAATTTCTGGTAAGAGAGTTAATTTTTTTCCTTCATTATCAAGAATCTGAAATGAGTATACTTATGATGAAAAGAAATTTAAGTATGTAGAAGGAAATTGAGTTTATGAGCTGGTCAACAATTTGATAATATTTAAGATAGACAGAACCCTTAGTCAAGATCGTAGGAAGTCGTAGCAAGCAGACCGCTTGAAACAATATCATATGATAACCGTTGTTCTAGTTCTACGTTTACTAGAACGTAATGAATAAGAATGATCTTGAACACTTAGATTTCACACATTGCCAAACAAATCTTTCTCTCAATCAGCCTCTCAACTCAGTTTCATGTCCAGATTCATAACCAGCAAACAAAATCCCCTTCACTGAATGACATGAGGTAGTATAGGGTACTTACTTATCATGTTTGGATGTGCGCGGGTGTGGTTCGAGCTGTAGCGGGGTGGCGGGAGCGGAGCGTGGCACCCCGCACCCGCCACCCGCCGCACCCGAAGCGAAATTCCCGGTTGACCTGCGAACAAAACAATTATTTGAATATTTTATTTATAACATTGATGATACAAAGCCCAAATCTTTCGACAAGAGCCTGCAAAGCCTAGTCAAGATCGGGGAAATATTCATTATGGATCGATCATAGTCTATCAATGTCTATTTGAATGATGAACTGATGAACAGCAGTGTAAATGCACTGTTGTGTTTCGGTTTGAAGGACATTGTAGCCAGAGTAACTACTAGATTGATAGTTAACATCTTACATATGTCTCAGCATGTCGAGCGCAGTGGAATACCAAGCATAGCTTTGTAATTCAAGGTGTTATTTGGTTTTGCTACTGTCAATGAGCTGTCGTATCGCGTACCATCAGGCGATGGGCATGCTCATCTTGCCATCAATTACAATAAAAAAATCAATTCAGCGTTGTTCTCTGTGATTTTTAAATTATGTGAAAGGCACTATGGTCAAAAACACATTGGAAAGTGAATATTAATTTACAGTTAGATTTTCAGTAAGCAGAAGAACGGCCTAACGTTAGAAGACACGTCATCTACAAGACAATAAGTTTAAGTAGTGATTTATAACAATGGATTAAACATATACGTATCTAAATTTATTCTACAATGTTTATCTAAAATATTTGTTGACGAATGCAAATATAGTTAATTAGAACGAATGATATATTTTATTTGAGCACATATTACCCTATTTCGGTCAAAGTATGAGTAACAGTATAATATTTTATGAATCTGAATGTAATAAGGACGAATGTTGTGTACTTACAAGATTAAGAAAAATGGATATACTTTACGCATACTTTGTTGTTAACAATTTAGAAACTATTGACGCAAAAGATCTATCGCAGTTATTACTATCAATAAAAATATCACAGTTTTCCATTAAGATGTACTTCATAGTTACAAAATGGTTACAAAACTATTATCTAAAACTCGTCAAAAACTATCAACAAACATTGAAGACTGTATATACGACAGTGATGTAATGATGGATCTACAAGTGTTTTATTGGCTGTTAGAACCTTTAACTATTGGGAACACACGTGTTTCAAAACTGGGTATTTACGCCATTGAAAGGTGTACCTTTTATGTCGACTTCTTCTACGTAACGAGGTCGATCTCACAGCCACAACGAATGACGGATGACTGGAGTTTCTACGCTTTTTAGATAAGTGACCCCTAGACATGACGAACACAAAGGCTGCACACACTTAACAACTTTAAACTGCAAAATAAACGTACGAGCCTTTAAAACTCAATCCGAGAACAATGGAAGCCAAACTAAACATTGTTATTCAACAAGACGACCCTATACAAGCAAAACAATCTGTACAAACACCACGTGATCACTAATATTATGAAAATATTACTTTATATGCAACGCCACGTCAAAATTGACCGTACGTTGGAATATAAAATTCAACACTACACATGAAAAACAAGACGATCGACTGGCGTACATTTGTTTAAACAGACTTCGTAACACATTTGTGTATTTTGTATTGAAACTCTTTAATCGTATTGAAAACCTGTTTACGGACATGAAAGCTGTAATAATATCAGACAGCATACAACCCAATGCCGTGCACGCTTTTCCTCAATAATTAAGACGGGATAATTTAATCCCTTTGCCAGACAAGTACTCGTATTTAAACTATTAACGCTTTATATCGCTTATGGGAGTTTCGGGACTAATAAAAGGTTTTTTATTTCCAATATTAACCGTTGCTTTTCCATATTTTTATTCAGCTAGTAGCCTTTATTTAGTAGACAGTCTAGTGACTCTAGGGTGTTATAAGTTAGAAACGTCATAATTGTTATAAAGATCATTTTCATTTACAGAAACAAATACAGTAAAACAATCTTCCACTTATCTAATTAGGAGTACGATCAAACTTATGCTATAACAGACTAAAGTAGCTCTCGGGATTATTAAATGAAATAAGAAAACATTGTGATACTGAATACAAATTAATTATCTGCTCGTGTATTACCATTAGGAATTTTTCGTGATAAGAGTTATACGTAATGTTCTGTTTTTATATTCAAGTTTTAGTTTGTACCACTTTGTAATGCCATTGGAATTTTATTCAATTCATAAGTTTCATGATGGACTGTTATTTTTGTTGTAGAATTATATTACTTTACAATACAATGGAAAAAAAAAGTAATAAGGATTAAAAAATCATTAATATTTAGTTTACATACATTCACTCACGCCTTATTCCCAGAAGGACGAGGCAGAGATCCTACCAGGACACCCAAATTTCGTCGTGTTTGTTCTGTCTTACGATGTGGTAGGGGGCGAGCCCATCGTCAGATCGGGCATAAATTCCCTAACAACGAGCTAATAATGAATAGGAAAGCCAATATCACTATATTTGCCCGACCCGAGATTCAAACCCGAGACTTCAACTTTGTAATCGTACGGTAGTTCACTTGCCCCACCGAAGCAGTCATACATATGTCATATGTAATATGTTATTCCTACATCTACTTCAGTTTTGAAATTAAAATTGTCTACCAGCACATACATTCTCTACCTTACATGTTCATTACGAATGCACAAAGCAAATGTCATGCTTTATTTTTTAACTCAACATTACTCCCATTGAGACGGAAAGTTCATCAGGGTGAGCGACGCAACGTCCAATTCAAAAAGTGCTTCATTAATTTTACATGCAGTCATAGCTTCATTGCTACAAAAAAGGATTTTTATGACAGTAATGCTGTGATATCAATTTGAATCATTAATGAAGAGTGTGATTGATAGTGATGACATTAGGCCAACGTGCTTGTCTAAAGATACCATGTTTACTACCAACAAGCAAAACATTCCTAAAATAAAGGAAATTGTGGGTGCATACCACGGAAAAGGATTTAATAGACCTTCTAACCTAACGTACTTTAAATTTAATACTACTGCGCATTTTTATTGACATCACCGAAGTTTTTTTCCACAATTAAAACCATAACAGGGAATGTACACCCCGTAACAAGGCCAGCAATAATCGGGATAATAACAACGCATCCGGTACACCTACAAATTACTCTACAATTGCAACACGTTTTCGCAATACATCGAAAACAAAACACGGTAATGGTACGGATAGCACAATTACAAAACAAGAAAATTACAGACGATACGTGATTATATAACAGTGCCACCGGTTATTCGCAACGGTACATTCACGGCGTAGAATTTTGTGAAACGTTATAAGAGAATTATTTTTATAACTGAACACAAGAAACATGGATCTCAATTTGCCTTGTACGAAGGTAAACATTGGAAAATCACTGATAGTTACATTGAGATTTACACTTATCGATACAGCTACTCCCTTAGCTTAAAATCGTAACGTTGTTCTAGGAAATAAATATCCTAAATACTAAAAATTATAACTAAAAGTATCAAAATAATTATATCCAGAATCTGGCATTACAAAGGCAATTTAATCACTACATATTAGCGGCCTTATTTCTAAACAGTTTTAAAACCTAATTGAGCTATGAATATTTGTCTTATTCGCTCAAATTCAATTCAAAGGTTGTTCGAAAGGGACATAATAAAAAAATGTACATTAAAAAATATATTTATAATGTACATTTTTTAAAACGCACTGTACTTAACTACAGCGTTCCATCAAGTTGTCCAGGAAAATTATAACGCATTTTTAAATTGCGTATTCTCGGTACAACAAAAGAGATTGTTTTCCTCAATTTAATACATCCCGACCCGCATAAACTTCGCGACCTTCGTACGAGGGTCCCAAGGCTCTAGGACGAGCAAACAAGATGTCGGATGGTCAAGGCCAAATTCCTTATTCCACGAGGCCCTTCAAGGCAACGTATATTCCAATTAAGGGAATTGGGTCGCTTGCTAAATAATAAATGGTAAATTCGTTGTTAACAATATAATTTCGAATAACAATAGCGTGAAGTGAGATTAGTAATACTAAATTATAGTTTATGTAGGTTTGTATTGGCAGGAATTAAATGTTTAGTTAATGTAATAGCTGGTAATGAGAACATAGACACGTTTTGTTATATTTCTTTTTTCGACGCATAGCTAATAACCCTGCTAATGTAGACCTCTTCCTCACATCACAAAAGCTCATTTTCTTGTAATTTATATTAAAAGTCGAGGCGCCAAAGCTAATAACCAACATTTTTGTCACAACAGATCATTTATGAATGGGGGCAGAATTAGCAATGAAATTCTACGCGCAGTCTTGCAATTTTCTTCGCTAACAAAACAATAGAATAAATGGAACAAACCAATTTATTTCGGTATGTAGGTTACTTACAACAGTATTAGCCTATAGCATAAAGGGTACAAAAACTAAATCAAACACACTCTCGAAGTAGGTAAAAATACTTGGAACGTGGAAGGCGCCCATACGTCTGCCGTTGATATTTCACGTGTTCTTATTCTTGTAAAAATATTGTTTATAATGTGCACATGAAACATCTTTCAAAAAAATATGAGATTCAACAAACTTCATAAGAAATTACAAGGCCATCTTTCCGGGGAATATTATTTATGAAGGTGAATGTATTACGAATTTTCTACTACATAATATAAACAACGGAAAGTACTGAAGGCCGCCACGTGTTAAACTAACACGGTCTAGTAAATAAGGAAATGGATAAAGGTCAGTATAACATTCAGTGTGTCTTAAGGGGTTAGGGGTACTCAGAGGCCTGAAAAAATGATGATTTTAAATTTTTTTTTTTT
Source organism: Hyles euphorbiae (assembly GCA_023078785.2). NCBI lineage: Eukaryota > Metazoa > Arthropoda > Insecta > Lepidoptera > Sphingidae > Hyles > Hyles euphorbiae. Next base: position 7,824,477 of record CM041049.1, read on the forward strand.
TAGTTAATTACTTTATTTGACAAAAATAAAAACATATCTTTATTAGAACACGTTTCGATTTGACGTCACGAAAATTTCAAAAAAAAAAATTAATAATTCAAAAAGTTATCGCTGTTTTTGTAGAGCCCGTTCCTCCCGAAGTCCTTTGCGGTGATCATCATAAGTCCTTGGAGATTCATCTAAAATCAATCGGACAAGAAAAAATAGTTTTATTAATAGATAATCTTGTGCCTGATCGAAGCTTTTTTCTTTTTTTTCGAAATTAACAAAATGGCGGCCTCAGGAAATTTTTTTCAAATTTTCGAGAAAAAAACCGACAGTTTATTGTTAAAAACAAATCGAAATTTTTGAAAAAAAAAGAAATCCTTCGATCAGGCACGAGTTTTTAATGTATTTCAAAAATACAAGAAATTTTATTGAAATCTACCGAGCAGTTTTTAAGTTACAGTGATCACCAGTTCAGAAAACATAGTTTTGAGAAAAACGCATTTAAAGTTTTGCTATGGATTTATGTCGAATTATAAGAATTATTTAATAACTTACACTGAGTCATCTATTCCTGGACCATATAATAGCTCTTCAGCCGTCATAGCAGCTTCCAAAATATCGATTTGCTGGTGCCTACGTTGCAATCGACCTTCTCGGGTGTTATCATTAGCGCGCTTATCTGCTACTTTGATACGTGCAGCATCCATTCTTTCTGCATACCGATGAGAATTAGGCCCACAATGAAGTCCTAGTGTATTCATCAAGACTAATAATGAAACCCGAAAGGTCGGTTGCTTGCAGCTGTTTCTAGCTACCTGCTCTCGAATGCCACGTAGCACCCGAGCGTCCTTTGGTCATTGTTAAATAACTCGAAAAGAATTTGTCGGATTCACTTCAAATTTTCACACAATATTTTTGAAATATTATACTTTAAGAAAATGCAAAAAAAAAAATAACGATTTTTTGAAAATTCTGACTACCCCTAACCCCTTAAAAGATCGAAATCAATATGAACTGTTTGCACAAAACTAAAAATTAAAATCTTATATTCAAATACTGGGAGTATTTGTATAATCTAATCTATAATAAATCGTAACCCGATATCACATTTTCTGTACGAATAGCAAAAAAATATGTGAGAAAATCATTCAAGAATCAAATTGCAACTATGTTGTAGCAACTGTTCGGCTTCTCAAGTGACACACCATATGGTGATACGTAAAAGCCATACTTAACAAATAGATATAATAACTAACGATCATAAAACACACCTGAATCTTCAATACATTGTTTCGTACATTCCCACCATTTCATACACTCAAACCGACTGAAGCCGAATGACCAAATTTAAACGACTATGTTGAAATAAAATTTCAAAACAATAAGTAATGTTTGAAACTAGCTTCTCCATTTCTAAGAAACATAAACTCAATTTACTAAACTTAGGTGAAAACGTTTCCAACTACATCAATCATTTCATTAGCAAAAGTGGTTCCGAACTAATCATGCATTTCGTGGGAATACTCATTGTTATATTTTTAAAAATAGTAATAATTGAAAACGTAAGTCAATGACTATTTATGAGATATTTATTAAAATTTGTTTTAGCTATCGATCATTTCAGAGATTTTTGCCGGTGAACTATATCACTGTGGACCCAAACGATGAAGAGTCAACCGAACCTTTCCGTCAAAGTGAGGAATATCTTCATGAGAAAGTAATTGGACTCAAAAGTTACGAAGAAAAGGACAACGACGAATACGAATACGGTTCTAATAGCAGGATTAATGGTAGAACCAAAAAGGTACGGTGTATGACAGATTAATTTGTAATATAATAGATAATAATTAACAATCAGTAACAGACGAATGGAATTCGTAACTGCTGTGTGTAATAAGTTTTTAATGTGTTGATATGTTTCACAGCCATGTGCCGTTGTGGTGTTATCAAATATTCAAAACCCAAATATGCAGTCGCTTCTACGCAAATATAGATATGACGCAAACGGTTAGAACATTAAACATTCTTTTATTAGTTTAGAATGGTGTTAAATCATAAAAACTAGCAGTAGTTTGATCCATGAGCTTTATATTTACATACGTATATTCCATTTGGATGATCAGTTATATTATTCCTTTTAAATTTGGCCAGGTATTCTCATCCCGAGCAGTGTGAAATATTTCATCAAGTTGCCACAAGGCCTTCGCGCGTCGCCACTTCTCTTTCCATTGAACGACAAAGCGTTCTCACCTTTGGGCGGATTTGTAAGGTTGTGCCAACCTGTTTAACATTCAATCTTTTACTCTAATAAACTCGTTTGCCTTGCCTCTCATTTACGAACAGATGTCAGGGGTTTGACTACATTATGTTTTATGAAAGTGAAATCTGTTCAAAAAAGTATTGAGGCTTGATTTTAATTCAATTGACTTAATAATAAAATTGTACTTAACATTAACCGCGTATCCATATTAAGTACAGATTTCTAAATAAATTTATTCATTCACAGGTACTACAAAGAAGTTCCACCGATCCCACAATCGTGGTGATTCAATGAATCCAATGCCGATTCAGACGCATTGTTTGTATTTGTTTCAATAGAAATAAAGTGAAACAAAGAAGGTTTTCATTTTAATCCCATTAGTAGTCGTTAAGTTAATTTATTTACTGGCATTTAGCTAATTTTTGAAAATAGCCTACGAAATCTGAATTTAAAATAACAATTTTATGAAAACTAACAATAAAAAAATAATAAAAATATTACAACTTGAAAAATAGACAAAATTGAAGCTTCGAACAGAATTACACATAGTGTTATTAATTTGCTATTAGCAATAATTTTCTTGCACAATCAATGATTTATTTAAAGATTGTAATTTGCACAAGTGATTGAGAGAAATTGACTGCTTCGGTGGCGTAGTTGTACTCCGGTACGGTTACAAAGCTGAGGTCTCGGGTTCGAATCCCGGGTTGGGCAAAAGTGATATTGGATTTTTCTATTCATTATCAGCCCAGAGTCAGGAATTTGTGCCCGATATGGCGATAGGCTCGCCACCTATCACATCATGGGACGGAACATACAAGGCGAAATGTGGATGCCCTGGCACCTCTGCCTACCCCTTCTGGGAAAAAGGCGTGAGTTTATGTATGTATGTATGTAATCTGAATTTAAAATAACAATTTTATGAAAACTAACAATAAAAAAATAATAAAAATATTACAACTTGAAAAATAGACAAAATTGAAGCTTCGAACAGAATTACACATAGTGTTATTAATTTGCTATTAGCAATAATTTTCTTGCACAATCAATGACTTATTTAAAGATTGTAATTTGCACAAGTGATTGAGAGAAATTGACTGCTTCGGTGGCGTAGTTGTACTCCGGTACGGTTACAAAGCTGAGGTCTCGGGTTCGAATCCCGGGTTGGGCAAAAGTGATATTGGATTTTTCTATTCATTATCAGCCCAGAGTCAGGAATTTGTGCCCGATATGGCGATAGGCTCGCCACCTATCACATCATGGGACGGAACATACAAGGCGAAATGTGGATGCCCTGGCACCTCTGCCTACCCCTTCTGGGAAAAAGGCGTGAGTTTATGTATGTATGTATGTAATCTGAATTTAAAATAACAATTTTATGAAAACTAACAATAAAAAAATAATAAAAATATTACAACTTGAAAAATAGACAAAATTGAAGCTTCGAACAGAATTACACATAGTGTTATTAATTTGCTATTAGCAATAATTTTCTTGCACAATCAATGACTTATTTAAAGATTGTAATTTGCACAAGTGATTGAGAGAAAATGCAAACAAACTCTTTCTGGTCTTTTCCTTTGTCAATGTTATTAAGCTATGACCTTGCCATGAAGGAAAGGTACAATAAATTTGATTTGATATTCCGATAGTTGATAATAGGAATGATTAACGTCAGCGAGCAGATGTTAGGTCCCACAGTAACGTCAAGTCTCTGCAGTGCAAACAATAGATCTCGTGGGAAATCGACTTGTGTGGACTTAATGACTTTCGTCGACTCGCTTCGGATATAACTTGTATGAAGGTTAACCGGTAAGAATGAAATGTCTAGGTGTATTACATGCCGGTTTCGACTACTTGAAAGTTTGAACACTAAAATTTTATCCTTTTTTATGCTCGCTCGTAAAAATGACTAATGGTAAGTGCAGTGAAAAACAGAATAGGACTAAGGAGATATATTTATCTCATTATCCTTTCAAGATATAGATAATTGAAATCAGATACAAAAAAGCAGGGGAACTAAATATAACGATATTCGACACATCGTGCGATTCCGCGAGTTAAAACCTATTTATAGTGCCTTCGTTTTCACTTATATCGACTGCTTAACGATTCAACTGTTGCAAAAATAATATTTATCAACATTATAGTAGAAAAGATGTCACGAAGAGTAGATTTCAATACAAATATCGCACGATATCGAATATCGTGTTCTGTAACCTTCCTGAATCCTAAGTAAGAATCACTTTTGTGATTTACTATGACAAGCTTTCTATTTCTTTTTAAATTTCTTTTGTAAGATAAAAACTTATTTAAACGTTTATCTGTCGACTATCTTATTGATGAAAAAATCGCAGTTCCTTATTAACGCGGCTTTAGCAAGATCACTTGTTCGATAATAATTTAAAGACTATAACCACGGAGCATGATAAACCTCTAGACTACTTCTACTTTTGTGATTTCTTTATCTTCTTTTTAAATAACCGCAGTTAAATCTATTACTTAATTAACTTTACACTTGGTTCATCCACTTAGATTAACCTCTTCTCGGTTAAAAAGTAATCATTATTGCCCACAATTGTGATCCGGTTTATAATTATTTCATATCTCATTCTCGAAATACTATTAAAAATAATTATTATCAATGACTATTCATATTTTAATATTGTATAATAAAATCATTCATTATACGTTTCATTACAGTTTGTATGTCTTTGACGTCAAACCACCATTAGCAAAAAAATCCGATTACGTATAAGATCCGTCAAAAATATGAATGATCTTAGAGCAAAATTTTATAAAGCATGCCACTGAATATTTGCATAGTAAACCAACTTTTTTCAAATTAAATGTTAGCTTTATTATATATAGTGAGTATCGGCGAAGGGATAGATAAAGTTATGTTGGCTTATTTGAGATCGAATATACAAAGACTTTTAAGAAGTTTTTCCAGTATTACTAACAGTCAGTTTAGTGTCAATAATTATAAACTTTATGAATCTTCAACATTTTTAATTATGCGAAAAAAAAAACTACATTAATTTCTTTATACCACTATTATTATAAATTGCTCAAAAACTACTACAAAATCTATTTATACAGGATTTTTTTGATTTTACTCAAAAACCTGCTGAATACACGCTTATTTTTTATTTAACACTTACAACTTCATTAATATAAAATCTACATAACTCAAATATAAACGATACTTGTCCTAGTGGCATGTCACAATAGGTCTAAATTATTTTATAGAGCCACAAAGATACCTGGCCCGGTGGCCAAAAGTGGAAACAAATACGTCATTTAGAATGTCAGTCTATCTGCCAGTCGCTGACATATCGGCCATTAGTTGTTTACTCAATGTATTTATTTTTCCTGCATTATTTAAAACTGGTGAAAATTGCCGAAATCTTTAAAAAGTGATGCTAGGAATGTTAAACTTCAGGTATTAAATTTTACGTAGGAAGAAAATCGGCTTCAGATACCAATAATACCCTTCGAAAAATTGTATCATCGTGTAGCTGTTGCCACAAGTTTGTGTTGTCAGCTTTTCTAAATAAATTCCACGAAAACAGAACTTTGTACGTACTAGTACAATAGATGTTAGTTCATATCCTAAACTAAAATTCATCGTTACGTGCGTGGTGGCCTGTTGGTAAATGGACCACCAATGACCACAACCACATTTCGCGGTGGCTGCGGGTTCGAATCTCAGAGTACCCCTCTGACTTTTCGGAGTCATGCGTGTATTGATAGTCAATAAACACACACAAAAACGGTGAAGGAAAACATCGTGAGGAAACCTGCATACCAAAGCGATTTATAAGAATTTCTATGGTACCTGTGTAAGTCCACCAACCCGCATTAGGCCAGCGCGGCGGACTATATAGCCTGTGATATGGCCTAACTACCCTCAATCGTACTCTCGATTACAGAGGAGGCCCGTACCCTCCAGTGGGACGTGTATGGGCTGATACAGATAACTTTTTAAGGGTTTTGACTTCTTTAAGGGGGAGCGATTGGTTAGAAATCTTGTGAAGGAAAAAACATGCATATGAAACTGGTCCATTATTTTCCCGACACTATTGATCGGATTGAAAAATCTTACTTTACCCACTTTATTGCTATATCTATTTTTAATGGCATCACCAAATTCGATTACAGCGACTCTCTCACCGGGTCAGATAACTTTGTGCCTCTATAACAAATGACATCATGCCATAGACATTATACTCGGAAATCGAATTCGAGATCAAAAATGTAAACAAACAAATGTCATTGTAAAAGTGACATTTCAGGGTTATGAAACATTTTCTCAAAAACAAATTGGGTATAATTTGATTAGTGAATAGATTCAAATGTTGCGTGTACTATGTTTTATTTATTTATATTTATTTTTGAATTTTGAACATTTTGAATGTTTTATTATGCCTTTCGACGTGACCCTTGACTTGGGCCCAAACAAATTCTAATGGGTTTAACTCACAGTGATTTTCAAAGACCACGAAAAAGTGCGTTCGGCTAGGAACACGAGCGCCAGAAATCTTAGGAACAAAATGGAACAAAAACTTAACTGAAAACGTGAAACCAGCTTCACGGCGTTTTAACTTTATCACATGAAGCACATTCATCAAGTTAAGCAACTAAATGAACTAAAGGGAGGTGTCGCGGGCTTCAAAGCGACGTATTTGTAGTTAAAGAGACGAAATTTAAAAAAAGTTTTATTTCAGTGGCCTAAGGTTACGAATTTCTGCATAATACCTGTAGCATAAAATATTTTCGTACCATTTTTTTCACATACTTAAAAAAGATGTTGAAATTGTAGTTTATGTAAATATTATACCAAATAATCTTTATTTGGCTTTGTAAAACAAAGCTTACTTATTTAACGAATGAGAATAATTCCAACCTGTTTTTTAACGGTTGTGAACAAACTACCATGACAAATTATTTTATTGTAGTGGTAACACTTTTGTTTACATTTTTGATCTCGGATTCCATTTCCGAGTATAGACACTAAAGCGTTCAACCTAATTTACGTTATACTCCGTAAAACACACTATTTTTTCTTAAATTATCCCAGTTATTTAAATAGATTCTTCCGTAAATTATTTAACATATTATAGGTTGCATTTTATAACCAATCCCAGCACTCATGATGAAAATAAAATGCAATTTTGTACATACTAAATCAACAGGTGACTACACTGAAGACCAACTCGCTGTAGACACCGCCATTAGCAAACAAAAATAAATCTATTAAAGTCCATGTGACGATAAACACAACTTTTAAACATACGCCAGATGTATTATTCACGAATGTTAAAGAACTGCCAACGTGCCAACAGAACCCAATATTTCTTAACAAACGGCACATTCAAGTCTTAGTTACTACTGTGAACATTACTAGAAGGAAATAAAACTATTCGATGGAGTTCCTAGCGACGTACTCATCCGAACACCAAATGTTGGCCAAAAGCCAACTTCCCTACTTGGCGTGCTTCAACTTATAACGGGCAACTACTAAAAAACCAGCCGACCAAATTACGGAGGACAAACGCATCAAAGGACTGCGGCGCCGTTTGCTCATATTTAATTCATCAGGATATTAAGTCACGTATAAGTGCGATGGCCTTGAACGGCAGCTTCTTGTTCTGTATGAAAATAGTCACGTATTACTAATTCGATTATAAAACAAATGCGACATCCTGTGGCAGTCAAAACAGTTGGAAGCCACAACGCACAAAACTTAGCTTTTATCAACATAAAACATTTTAAAATAATCAACGAAAAAATAAACAATCAAACGTGGAAGAATAGTACGAGAATAAAAATAGATCATAAAGAGAAATTATGAAACTACTTGTGCATCTTACACAAGAAAATATCGTGAAGTTACAATTGATAACACCAAATGACGACAAAAAGCACCAAATACATAAAAAGCGGTTACACCGCTCAGCAACAAACTTTCGCAATGTTTATATTATAAAACAATTAACAGATGTCAGATTTTGTAACCGATGAGGTGTACACAAACACGTTGTATCTTATCTTGTTTAAACTATTTGCTAAGTAAACCAGCTCACAATTCGCGGCAATTTACGTCTGGAATTTGGCCTCTTTCACGTAACGCTGTAACCGCTAACGGTATATACACACCACTGCAACTAAACGCCACTTTAAAATCAACATTTGTTTAGTCTGTTCCTATTACAAAGACAAATTGTACTGCGATTAATTTAGAACTGGTCGGTAAAATTGAAGGTATATTAGAAATAGTCAAATAAAGTTGAGGTTATATTAAGAATAGTAGAAATGTTGAAAACTGTTACAATAAATGCTTAAAGACTACTATTCATAAGTACAATTTTATCATATTGCCAACAATGATGATTAAGAGGTACAAAATTATCTGCGAAATTTGTAAGATGTATGCATCAGTAAACAAAATTTTTAATATCCCTAGATGAACAACTAGAAAGACAAATGAAAAGACATGAAAATAAATTAAATAGCAAAAAAGGAAAGGATGTATATCAAACAAAAGGAAACTGCATTCCACAGTATTCTGTCAAACCGTCAGCGTTTTAGTTTGTGGAACAATAACAAAACCGCACAACCTACTGCACTATTGTGTGGATGTGCCTTTAGGCTCGTTTTGCTGACTTAACTCCAGTTACGACACACTCAAACTATGAGAGTCGTCTGACACCATTTTGTGACGCCGGTTTTTTTGTGCAAAGCGACAACAGCGCGCAAATTTCCATGGAATTACTTAACACCGCCCGTGAACTTGTGATCTCCGTGGGCGTCGATATAAACTGCTAATTTATGTTTCGTTTGATATGATAATACGGTTTACAGCAAGGCTATTAATATATAGGATAAATATTTAGAAGACGACTCATAGATTAGCATAGTTATTGAATTTATCGGTATTGCCTCCGTTCATACGGAAATACGCAACTCCGCATTCCGCAACTGAAATCGAGAATCCTTAAGTATAAATAAAGCTATAAATTAAGTTTAATTAAAGATAAAAACATCAAAGAAGGAATTAAAATAGATAGTTCAAAGTTACTTATAATAGCGCAACAAAGGATTTGGAAGCATCGTGAAATTATTATAGAAAGTTGACTAAAAGTGAAGGAAAATGAAACAGTCCAAAACATTAGTCATGAGAGAATTGATTTCCTCGTATTAAAATTTACATCGTCTTTGGTTCTGGCAGTACCTACATGACGTCATTTACACACAAGTTAAGCTTATTGGAACCATAAAAATACAATAAAATGTGGTAGCAGAGGAAACCACTGTCATTAATTGCCCTTCGAGCGAAACCTATTATTAATCTTTAAAAACAATCCATTTTGCAAATGACACTTGACATTGCAACCTAGAACTTCAAAAGCATAAACAAATTGAATGTCATTGCCAATTTAAGGTCATGGAAATTCAACGCAGTATTCTTTTTTTATAAATGAACATTATCTTGACGCTGCATTGCCGTAAGAAATAATAAAAAAGCATTCCAACTTCTATACAATGCTTCTAGTGAATTATGATCCTTACGTACACAATTATTGCCCGCTTTTACCCACCTCGCAACATTTACAGGGCCACCTAATAGTCCTAATACGTTAGGGTTCATTAAAACCACGGTAAGATACCTTACTTACCTCGGTACCTTTTTGCCCATGTGATTGTGAAATATTCTATTAGTTATCTAGAAATCAATTCTTACTACTCAATTCAACAGGAATCATAAACAGTGATGCGAAAATTTACTTCCTTCTTCTAATCATTTCAAATCATACCTAATACGTCTTCCTGTAGTATTGTTCTTACTTATTAATTTTTTTTTTTTTTTTATTAATTAATATTAATTTTTTATTTATTTTTTTATTTTTTTTATTAATTATTAATTAAATTAAGAAACGTCACAACTGATTGATTGCAATTGAAGTAAGTAGTAAAATTCCTTGACAAGTATAATATGTACGTAATCTCGAGAAAGCTTCCCATTGTTGCTAATCCTACCTGAAAACATTAGCTAAAATGAGCGATATCTCTCACAAGACAGACTTCATTTTGTAGTAAAATGTGTTATTCTTCATTCGAATTGGTATCTACTCAATTAATTTACTTTAAAAAAACATTCCATTGCCATTAAACATGGTAATCACAATGATAAATAGAAGAATATGTAGACACGGATAATTGTATAATGTGAGACTTGACGGTTTAATATGGAAAACGTAAAATAATTTATAATAATAAGGAAAAACGTGGTTTCATATCAATATAAATGGCATTTGCAAGAAAACGCGCGCATATTATAATGTTAATTTCATAGTTGCGGATTGTTTACATCCTTAACCTCTTATGAAAATTGTAATTATAAATTATGCTTATGTTATAGTACCGTATAACAAGACCTGTATAAAATCACTAAGGATAACTACAGTATTCCTCCCACTTAATACACGGTTGTCAAGCCAAAGATCAAAGTTAAAAACGCATAAATTATACGATAGAGTTTTAAATTACTAAACATAAATTATGATCTCAGAAATGTTTAAAATCTAATTCCTGTTTAAAAATTAATAAAAGCAATATTATAAAATGTATAATATGAAATAACATTTTTAATTACGCCTACACATAAAAATAGGTCCATCGTTTGTCGATTCACAAATTAGGGGCTTCCGTCGATTCTGCCTCGCGTGCGGTGACATCATACACGGCCCGTAAATTTGTATGCAATGAGAACGATCGACAATTTATTCAAGTCGAACGTGGAATTTGAGCTATTTTTAATGAAAGAATTAAGATTCGTGTAATCATTAGTAAATTATTAGGCGTTAGGATACTAAAGTTAAATATTATGAAACCATCTAAATCGCTTAATATTAACTTTAATTGACATAATATTTAGATTTCCCTAGACCTATTCTTTAAACTATTTGAACAATCCACGGCAATATTTCCTGCAACAAAGCCAAGAATCTTAATCATTTCAAAAACGTTCAACTGCATGGCAGTTATTTCGGTAGTGATCCAACATAAAGTGGGCCACTGGCATATGGGCTATGGCACGGATCTATCAAAAACCTTGCAACACCGTGCATCGAAACCGCTTACTGCATCCGTCACGTTACCACCGTGACCAAACTCGTTGATTTACACAATGCAATTTCACACTACGCATTCTGAAGAATTCTTTCGAACGCTATTTTATTTAATAATGTAAAAACTCGTCATAACTTCCGTAGTGATATTAATGCAGGCGTGAAATTTAAAAATGATTAGATACATTTAATCATGGCGAACTTACGTCTTAATAAATAGACCAAAAATACAATTTACCAATTTAGAATTATACTACAACAAACGTTATCTCTGTATTTCCAAATCTAGCAATCTATTTGCTGCCATGTATTTACGGAACAACTAATAAAATAAACGTCACAAATAAAATGTTTGTCTAGAGTTTTAGTAACTTGAAACGTGTTTGTTCAATGAAACATCACTCAACACACCTAAATGTTGAAATCGTTTAAAAAATAACAATGTTTTGGGCCTTAAAAGCATATTACCGAACCAGTATCCAATTACCTACACATCAGGATCTGTATGAGAACACTATACCTAAGAGTATTATTTAATCTACAGGAATGATGCAATAAGAATTCAATTTTGGTATTGGCTCTACGCCTCATTGTGGGCTATTCGGATGATGATTCACAGCAAATCTACATGAATCTACATCCTCGCGTTTTTTCCGTTTAAGCAATTGCTGACCTAATTGCTTTTCCTTTTTTTTGCTGTACATATTTAAGGGACTTAAAGGTCGACTACGTGTCCGTGGCCTCTGGTCGTTATAAATTTTTACAGACGGCCGTGACCTTTAACCAATGTTTTTCTCGTTATTTTTTAAAACATCAGAAATAAAGCTACTTGCAGCGTATTTAGGAAATGTTTTTATATGTAAGTAAAGACACATGTCTATCATGGATTCTATTCTTTTAATCTACAAAAAAGCACTTATATCCATATGGTGGGCAAACGTTACACGCATCATACAAAATGTCTCATCGCCGTATCTGCCATATCAAGGAATCGTGTTAAGAGCATCAATGGCGTACCGCGTCTTGTTTCGCGGATGACTAGCATCTAAGGAGGTGACCCATTTGATGATCTATTGCCAGTGGCATATTAACCCTAGTACTATTAGGGCCACGGACTAGAACCGCCGGCTAAGAGAGAAGGCTACGAAAAGATTATTACTTTTTTTAAAGGGGTTAAGACAGCAAACCTCTTAGTGTTGGACGTAAATATAGGAATATTTGAATGCCACTACTCGAATGTCATAGAACAGTTTTCTAGTATTACAATGGGATAATAATGTAATATAATGGTTTTATAGAAACATTGTTAAGACTTATTACAGACTGCACCATATACATAGAATTAAAATTTAACAATATTATGTTGATAACACTACACTCACATATATAGTTATTTATAATCTTACTCGTATAAGTGATAGATATTCACAATCACATGTTTTGCAGGTGTCTATCTTATCACCTGATATTTGACAATATATATGATGAAGCTAGTGATATTAGATATTACTTATCAAAATTCTTGTGGGTTGCTGTTTCCGCAAAATATTTATTGTTGTGAGCAGGACTAAATAGATTTTTTTGACAACTCCACTGCTGCATATTTTCATTATATAAATGACAACATTTATGACGAAGCCAGCATCTACCAGCTTATTACATCTTTACTACGTTCCCATCCACATTGTGGTGGACATCATACACTGTAAATTGTTGCTATAATACCATAGTCATGATTCAAGCAATATATATAAAGACTTATGTGGCCTAATATTCTAGAGTACAATAATAACTATAATAATCAATATTTTCTACCTACTCATTTTAGCTATTTTGGCTTGACCTGCGTGTTGCTGCAAAATATTGATTTATATTTTTGTGATACAACATCTGGCTACTGCTTTATCATTTAATCCCTACCTTGTTGCTTCAAAGCCATTTGTTCATTTTAAAGGCTTTTCAAATGACTCAATCAATCAACATTGAATAATTATAATACACTTCCGAGCTGCAATGTGATAAGTGATTTTCCAATCAGGGTACAATCAGTAATATCAGTTATCACATCAATTGGAACATGGCACTGATTCCTCTGTATCAGCCCATATACGTCCCACTGCAGGGCACGGGCCTCCTCTACAATCGAGAGTACGATTGAGAGTGGTTAGGCCATATAGTCCACCACGCTGGCCTAATGCGGGTTGGCGGACTTACATACCATAGAAATTCTTATAAATCGCTACGGTATGCAGGTTTCCTCACGATGTTTTCCTTCACCGTTTTAGTGCGTGGTGATTGACTATCAATACACACATGACTCCGAAAAGTCAGAGGTGTACCCTGGGATTCGAACCCGCGACCACCGTGAACATGTTGGCAGCCGCGTCTAGTCCGTTTGCCAACAGGCCACCACGCACTTGATTACTCACTGCAAATAAAAAAAAACTAGGGTTGAACCTCCAAATTCTCTAATAGCACTTTTATTTACTTTGAAATGAAAGAACAAACAAATGAAATTGCACACAGGTTAATGTACTAACAATGTATTGATATGACATGTTAGCAATATGACATTGTTAAGATATTTTTCTTATTGTTAAGAATTCAACAAATACATTCATCTGAATGTACAAAGTTTGATATGAAACTACAATCTATGAATCATACAATTATTTACTCCGATTCCAATAAGATTCCCTTTAGTTTCGAAAAATAGTATAAATAAAATATATAAATATTTATACTATATTCATGTCATTACTATTTGGCGAACAGGTATGCCCTTGAGTGGTTTTGAGTTTCTTGACTAGTATTTTTTACTTACAACTTTGTCTCTGTGGTTCTCATTACAATATATTTACATTGATAAAATCATTAATGCCATTATTGTCTTCTATGAATAAAAATATAAATTCAATTAATGCCAATAGTTATCATAATTTTGTTTTCACTGTAGAATCTAACGTCTAATCCTAGTTTACCACTGATGAACCTTTAATCAGTTAACTTCAAAACTCTTTGAATAATTAAAGTCATCAAGTAATTATTTGTAGTATATTATTTTTATACTGACATTGTCTTTAAAACTCCTCAAAACTAGGGTTCTAAGAAACTAAACAACACTATACTAATAAACATGTCATTCTTACATATTTGAAAACAATTCCTATGACTATATGTTTGTGCACCTTATGGAAAACAAATGGTGGAATATATGTACATGATTCTTTATTTAATATAGGAGCATGTTCCTTATCTATATATCTACTTAAATATTCAAGCATGTCTAAAAAATACTCTTACTTGTCTTTATATAAAGACAATTAGTAACCAATTCCTCAGGGTCGGAGCCCAACCAAGCTACTAGTAAATTATATATTCACTATTTACTAGTTAAACTTTGACAAACGGGTCTTACAATGTCATTGCATAGTATTTTAACTCCCTTAAAAGCTTATCTCTAAAAACACAGTTCCCTATATGAAATGCTTTGTTTAAACCTTTTTTATCACAAATACCGAACTTTTCAGATTGTTATAATATATCTTACCTAATTCCTTGAAACTTACTTAACCAAAAACTATAAAAAGAAACCAAAATGGAGAATAACTTAAAAATAGACAATACCTACATTAATCAGTCAACAAAGATCTTACCGATGGAATGAATATACTTACCATTTTCATAGCAATTGTTAAGCAAGAGAGCATAAATTTAGTAAGAATGCTATCTGAGTAAATCCGTATTTGGGATACAAAAATACCTGTAATACAAGACTTCTAAACTAATATACAAGATAAAGAAGAAAAAAAATACCAAGTCTTTCGTATGGTCAAAAGACCTCGAGCAGGCCTCTTGCCGCTGGCATCAGTGATGACTGAGAACCGGTCACTGAAACTCCTCTTTACTTCCGGAGACCGACTTCCCGACGACAGCCTTAAGGATTTCCCGGTGACCAGACCTTCAGACTTTTTCGGCCTGAGCTCTACCGACTGATCACTCTCGTCAAGATGCAGCGACACTCGTTTCCCACGCTTCTTAATGCTCAAATCAGCTGTAGGCTCATTACGATCAGTAACCTCGCGACTTTTGTTGTAACCGTGCTCACTGTCCCCAAATCCTTGTACGAAACAGAGCATAATTTCGTGAGGATAAGGTTCCTTCATTTAGCAGTTCATGCTTTTAAACGTAATCGACACGAATAAGGTCACTATTCGCGATTAGTTTCACTTTTACGAACGTTAATTACGAGTCACAGATATTTTTACACATTTCATCGAATTGAATTTTATTATCAACCTTTCGAAAACATACATCGCACGATTCACATAACGGGAATAAGTGAATTACACTAAAACACAAAGTGTCGATTATTTTTGGTCTGTATAAAAATTGATAGTTTACAATTCAATAGAAATTGCATACGAACCGCCGAAAATTGTCAAGAAAAATGACATTTCTATTTACGTTCGGTAACCGCCCGGACTACAGAGTACGTTCAAAAACACAGTCATACGCTGGCTCGGCTGCTTGTGAACTAACAACGGCAGGTCTCCGCCCCCGCTTAGCCAGGCGTCCACGAGCGACGCCGCGCAGCGCAGTGAATGGAAAATATGACGTCGCATGTCGTCTGGCACTTGTCATTTGCCAATTGGTAATTGGTACCGTAATAAAATTAGTTCACCTTGTCTTAGAAATCCTCTGCGTTGTTACACTGCCTTTGTATAATACCAAGACATCAATCAGTAACAATAATATTTATACAGTGCTATATGATGAATAGGTACTTATCTAATTTAATTAAATATAAAAATCGTTAGTTAAAAGAGATCGCCAATAAATCTGAGGATAATCTATTTGTAATTTTCAGCAGTTACGCCGTAGTAATGTAAATATGTAGAAAATGGATAATGCTTGAAATCGGTTTCAGTTTTTTCGATTCGGGCTACCCAATTGTTATAATTAATTCAAAAGGGACTTAAGACCTGATTGATACCTGCATTTCGAAAAAGGTTTATAGGATCGTCACGGCAACCGGGAACCAAACACAGGAACTTTTTACTTGCAAAGCAATTACTCTAACACGCGCAGGTAGGGTGTCCGTAATT
Organism: Hyles euphorbiae; assembly: GCA_023078785.2. Taxonomy (NCBI): domain Eukaryota; kingdom Metazoa; phylum Arthropoda; class Insecta; order Lepidoptera; family Sphingidae; genus Hyles; species Hyles euphorbiae. Next base: position 7,840,967 of record CM041049.1, read on the forward strand.
TTTAAGAGTCGTATTAATCTTTATTGCATATTTTTTATGCTTTAACGTCTAATTGCTATTTATCAATCATTCTACCTTTAAATTCTTTAGTTTCACAATTTTATTTTACTGCATACCAATAAAATTTCGTGCGAGAAATCGGTTTGTGAGGATATATTGCAAGTTGCCGGCGTTACTTTAACGTCAGATTTACACACGATATTACTCAATGGATAAAGTAATGATACAATGGTCATAGTCTAATGCAATTTAATATTGGTATATTTTGGACAAAAATCTTATGGAAATGTAGACACTAAGTATGCTAGGCACGTGATGTGACATGACGTGATTGAGAATTGAGATAATGTTTTGAAATATCTTCAGTATCTATAAACTATCAATCTTCAATAGAAATGGCTTGGAATAAAAAGTATGGCTACTTACATCTTATGAATTATTATTATACCTAGATATTTTATTCACGTAATTTCTAATTATTCTGAGACTTAGGGGCCCATTTCACCAATAAGCTATGTAATAAAAGTCATTCACAATTGGAAATGCTTCGAAATGGTCTTTCGTAGCTATAAGTAATTAATCGAATTAACTGATACTACGACCTTCAGTAGACGTTCTTAGTATAATAACTGCCTAGAATTGAAAATGTAACACGAACTACAAACAGTTTTTAAACATGTATATGCAAGCCTGAACTGTAGGACGACATCCTACGAAGCAATTAACACCCACAGAAAGATTCCCGAATGCTTCTTTTAAGTGTAATTTATTATCTGATTCTATTAAAGGCCTGTGACACGAAAGAAGATCGGAGCACGCCAAATGGCGTGATTCTAAACTGATCGTGTTAAGTCACGATTAAATTAATATTAAATTCACGTTTATTTTCCAATAATTTTATCTGTTCGATGATATCAAGATTTCTATACTATTAATAGCAAATATTTTATTTATACAGGCGAATTTCAATTGGTTTTCCCACTTACTACGTGATACAGTTAATAGGTAGGTGAGCGTTATTATAGCCAGTTCGTGTCGTATGGGAAGATTTTTTTATATGTCCTAGCACGACAATTACTAATTAGAGGGGCATTGACCTGTGATGGTGTGTAGGTACAAATGCAATACAGTGCAAATAAAGTATGAATGAGGTTATATTTATGGGATTTTTGCCAACGCCATTCCTCTGATAAGTCAAGTATCTTTGTTAATTCAAAAGTTCAGTTTTTAAAAAGTGGGAATCATTCATGACTCTGCATCATGCTCTGCATAAATGGGCAGGCTAGTCCGGGGCGCCACCACTATTCCACAGGAGATCGTCGTGAATCGATAGGGCGATTTGATGGCCTGCAACACATCCAAGATCCAAGCTTTATGGATGTTCACGGGTGAGAAAGACCACTTACCATCTAGTGACCTGTTTATTCGTTCTTCGGACCTATGTAATAAAAAGTAAAGTGTTTTACTTATTTAGAACTTAATTTTCTGTAGGAACATTTTTATATGATTACACTTAGTAAATAAACCCATTAGTCACACATATAGTCCTGATCCCACAATAAAATCAATACTTATATCTTGTTACAATGGAATCAGAAACTACACGAGACTTTTCGGTCTCACAGATACCCAGATCCGAGATAAATACTTGTAGACCTCACAAAATTTTGTTCTTTGTTTGTATGGGGATCGAACCTGCGGCCTTTCGTTTCACAGCCGGCATCTAACCAACTGCGCCACAGAGCCTGTCAAAACTCACACTAGACAGATATAAATGTTGTATCAAAAAACTACAGATGTAATATTTATGATTTTGGGTAATATCTACTATTAATAGAATGGAAACACCAATTACGTGAACAGATAAACTTATTTTAAAACCTGTGATTTTATTTTAGCTGTCGTGAATAAAAACGATTCGTTTACAATCACAATGATATACATCAGTATTCCTATCTTTCTTTGAGGTCTAAAGATTGTTGAGGTTCATCTCTACACACTTCCTTTACTTTACACTTATTTTTACATAATTATGAAATATTTTTTGAAGTAAAAATTTTGCAGTGCCGCGTCGTTACGATTGAAATATTCGATGAATGGAACGCAACACCAAAGACGGGTAAGGAAAACAATTTTGATGTTCAAACTTAATTTGCACCACTTATAATTTTCATGTTACAAATAAATATCTGCACCGGATTCTACTGATAAAAAGGTTACTTATATAGAGATGTTTTCTTATATATGTATTTGTATGTGTATATAGTTACTAGGATAGACCAAAGTCTGTTCGGTTCGAAACAATATTGTGCTCACTTAGGAAATCGTTAAAAAGAAATTGGATGGAGTTTTCAGTACAATATTTTAATTGAAGTAGTTCCTAACAATATATCCATTCGCCCCGCGAATTCTGTTCGCACTATTTTACGGAAACATATTAAATTTTTTTTCATCACATTCCCACAAAAATGGTGACTGGCCAGTAACTTCCTATTTAGTATAAAACCATTAGTACTAGACCAAAATAGGTTTTATGTTTTATGACTGGCGCCATTAACGGCAGACGTACGTGAGCGAGCGTAATCGTTCCCGGCAAATATTAGGGTAGGGACGATCAATATTACGTCCAGGGAACTTGAGGGCACGGGATTGTCTAGGCAACCGGGAATCAAAACTTGTGGTACGATTTATGAGGAACTCAATCCCCTTGTTAGATCTTTACAATAAATAACAAGGATATGAAATCAGTTCGTAAGCGACGAAGTTTTCAGGTGGTGTACAGTAAAAAAAGGAGGAGGCCTTTAATAAACTTTATTTCAAAAAAAACAATTGCATCCGACTATTATGAAATTATGTTAGAAATCATTGACTAACAACTACGTTTATCCAACATACAGACATGATATGGAGTCTTTGTACGCGTTACTCTATTAACAAAACGAGAAGTAAAATCAATGAAATTCTATCAGCATATTGTTGATCATATTTATCGTGCTCTGTAAATAATTGTTCAATAGTTTGTATGAATAAACACGCCGACTTTAAGAGCGTTTATACCCTGCACGCGCTTTTTGGCTTAAAAACAGGACTTTTCAAATGAGTTAATAGCCACCAATAAACAATTTAAAGGAAAAATAATTATTACTAATTTTAGAAAAGGTTGTCATCTAGGGATTTTGGTGGAAAACATTATAGATTGATGGATAATTTGTGAGTACTATAAGGATTACTGAACTCAAGTTTCGTTATTTAGGCTTTAAATGGCAATTTAGAAGCTTAAGATATCGGAAACCACTAAATATAAGATGAAAATAAAAATATTATCAGACTAATAAGACCCTAATGGAGGGATTTTGCTGAGAAAAATAATCTTTTTGTGTTTAGTTCCTGAAAAATAAAAATTTAAACAATGCGAAATTATTCAGAAACTCTCGTCAAGAACATTTTTTTTTTTACCACCTTATCGTACATAATTTTTTATAGCAATTGCATATTATAATAGAAGAACATCTTATCAATAAATTACCATATTTATATTTCAACAAAATTAGTTTTCATGTTTTCTACAAATATTTTAAAAACCACTATAAAACACGCTGTCCGACGTGGATCAAATCAGACCGCCGCGCCGCGCCGCAAGGCCTTCTAGAGGGAGGACGTATCGCTCGTCGCTCCGGCCTAGCTGCAGTCGATTTTTGCCGTACGTAGTAAAAATAGCCACGCGCGGACTGCGATTACCACATCTTAGCACTTTGGTAGTAAAATATTTAATTATTTTTATTACCTACAATGATATTGTAGTGAGTATAAATTATGTTTCAGGTAATATAATGGGATGTAATTCCGAGGCTAAATTATGTTATGTATTGTAATATCAAATTAAATATAATCGTAATTGTAAGGGGTTGTAAGGCCCCTAACACTATTTATGTGTTCGAACACGAAATCATTAATAAAACGTCCGTAGTGTCTACTGATTGAACACTGATTTGAATGCAACTTAACAATGTAATAATAATGAAAATATGATTAGTATCTAAATTTGTATTATTCTTTGCTTGCACAGTAATATTTGTCTACTTATAATGCAAATAAAATATTTTTATGATATTATATTACAGTTACATTTCAATTGAATATTTGAAGCGCACGGATCAAAGTTGTTTGAGCGGATTGTATAACGAGCCGACGCGGCAGCTCTACGCACACAGCTTTGGTCGCTTATGTGTGCGTGAAATTAACGAAGAAATACCTATAGTTGACTTTGCGCGCAAGGTGTATACCAGTCTTTCCCAAAGTGGGCGATAACGCCCCCTTGTGGGCGCTGCAGGTTTCAAGGGGGGCGCTAAGAGACCCAGAAAGAAAATGGGGCCGTTGTGTAGAGGCCTCGGGGGTGATTGGTGAAAAAATGGGGGCGTTGTGTAGAGACCTCGGGGGTGACTGGTGAAAAAATGGGGGCGCTAAAAAAATATTTATTCTCAAAGTGGGCAGTAGACAAAATAAGTTTGGGAACCACTGGTGTATACGCTCTTAAGAGTATTCATAGACTTTTAAACCTATTGAGTTATCGAATCTTTTGTCTCTAACGGACTACTTTTGAATTCAGTTTGAGCAAATAAGACAAAACATCCGATAGCTAACATAGGTTTCAAAATTGACTATGAATAAGATCGTAATTGTTTATCCAACGAACAAATAATATTCAATCGAAGGAGCTAAAGATACATATAACACCAAAGAATATTTTGTAATCGATTATAAAAATATAGGATGATAATATATTATAAGTTATTTATAACACAGACACACACGAGACAGCCAAGAATAAGAGACAACGGCATGCGCTGGTGACGAAGTAAATAAAAGTAAAAAATATCGTACGTTGGCTAATTATATCATTTTATTTCTATTATTAACACCTGTCTATACTTCCTAGTTCATGGCACGGGCATCCTCAACCGTTGAGAGACATTTAGGTCTTTGTCTAACACGCTTGCCTGGGGCCCTACTATATTCATCCGAAACGAAGTTCGAAACTATTACCTACGGACGTTCGAAGTTTTTTATACGATACTAATGTATGTACTCTGTAAAAGTTCAAATTTGTATAACGTATATCGTAAGTCTATGGTTACGACCATAAGTCAATAACGACCATAAGTATATGTAGGTACAATGGTATCGTTTAAAAAACTTCGATCGTCCGTAGGTAGTAGGGCCTCTGGTACGGATATTTAGGTGGTTTAAAATCAGTTAAAAATCTCTCACTGGCCCTTCACATACCTCAATAAAATACAGAATTCTTCAGCACTTCTGGTGGTTTAGGCCAAAGATAAAACAAAGCAAAATAATATAAACACTTCAAAGTTTTGATTATTTCATTTAGTTATATGGGCAATGAAAATTTCGAAGGCTGACTGACATTTGTTGATTGAGATTAAGTTTACATTACCGCTATTCGTTATTACTGCTCAATTATAATTACGTAAACAAACATCTTAAGAGCTTCTGAACAGTGTTTACAAACGCTGAGTCAAATCGCTCCATGAGAACAACATAGCAAAGTGAACGTCTTCCTGGAACGAGTCCTGTCACGAATATTTTTAGGCTATATGGCCTTTGTTTTTCTTCGGTATTTACCTTTCGCGAAATACTAATTATAAGCGCTCCTTGAAAAGTAAAAAATATTTAGATTTATCCCCGTGATATCGAGCATGTGGATAATAGAATCAGGTTATGTTGAAATCATCAATTACGCCAAACACGTCGGGTAAGCCTTGAAGAGTTCTGAGATTTAGTGTTCAAAGAATTGTAATAATTTCACGAGCTATTTCTTATGTAGGACTGACGAGAGTCATACCAGATTAAAATCATTTAAAGCGTTTTCAATCGAACTCCTTTGTGTTACAGTTTAAATCTCTTCATTGTTGAAGTATCCAACCGCATTGAGGGCAACAATAAACCTAATAGCTGAGAAGTTCTAGCTAAACAGTATTTTTCTTTTCAAACAATATGTTTACGAACTAAAGTGAACCGGGACAAAGGAAAAACAAAACTAGGATTGGGAACGTGTATAATATTAAATTGTTATTGATTACTATACTAACAAAAATAATGTTCACTGGTTCTTTCAATAATATTCAATGATTCAGAACATTTCGGCCCCGTATTTAGTCGTTGAAAAGAAAGTATGTAAACCGCTGACTGCTCTTATTGCTTTATAGAGGAAAGAAAGTCTAATGGACTTAGATGAGATACCATTTCGAAAATAACATTTCAATATTATCGTCTGCGTCGCTTTAATCACAAATAACAGTATGTTTCATTCTGATCAGAAAATTGTCTACACCACCGCTGCTAATAAGTTTTAGGTCTGAAAATAATTGGATGTAGGGGAGAGCGGGGCTGAAAGTGCCGATTTTGACAAATCCTAATTTCATTCGGATAACACAAGTACTATGTCTGAACATAGTGGTTCATCCTAAGCCAAATTTTGTCTATAATACGAATTTACCTTCAGATTTTGCATGTTTCTAATGGATTTTAAGAAAAAGTGGTTTTTTTACACATTGGCGACAAGGCACTACCAACCCCACTTTGGGGCAAGATGTGCCGTAGCTGAGGTCGGTTGTGCCGTTGATAATTCTAGGTGTTTTACATGAATAAAAAATTATGTAGAAATAAATAGACATCAATTTTATTGTAATATATTTATTCGTTATACTATAAATTAACGGTTTTAAAAATTGTGTTACGTTATGTCGGTTAAATGAGCTCGCGCGTCTTGCACTGGTAGCTTCGGGTGTTCTTATAGAAAGTGTCGAGTTCCTCTTCAGAAAGTTTATCAACCAATCCTTGCCAGCCTCACCATTCGTATGCCAAGATGGTGGGATATTTTGTACATTGAACTTCACGGCACACTGGTACGCAAGTTGTCGTACTTCTTCCGGGAGAAGACCGAAGTAAATAGAAACGCTTTTTAAGATGTACTTCAACAGTAGTGCCTCTTGTTACTCATTAAACACTAGTCTTGGTTTGTATTCAACCGCAGGAGTGAGTGCAACTGTTTTTAATTTGCGTCCATCGTTGATGACTGCATCAGCAGCCCTGTGTAAAAGATCCAGAGATGTAGTCCCCCTTTAAGTTTTTCGCTTGTATGTCCTCATTCTATCAAAGACGATAAATACGTGATTCTACATGGGTATCCATGTAGAATCACGTCAAAAAGTAGTTTCTTTCTTTCATAAGTGCTCGTGTAAACATAAACAATATTAAAAAAATAAAGGTTGCTTAGGGAATGCACAACGCTGCGGCACAAGCAGCCCCACAAGAACGGCACATTTTACCCCAATTGGCAGGGTCTGAAATTTTGTCTCCCATATAAAAAGCATTTTGCTCAAAGCAATAAAATGGCACTGCATAATAAACTAGGATAAATAACCAACATTTTACTAAAAATATCATATTAAAAGCATGAAAAATGCTAACTTGCGACCAAAAAGTATCCGAACGGAAATATTTACTTACTCGGCGCTGGAGGACCATCACATGCACTGCCACTCGGTCCGCGTCGCTGGCGCATTTAAAACCATCGTCGCCCGTGTGCCCGACTGTTAGGCAATACGAGACACAATACGGTCGAATATCTATCTCTTTTTGTTTTCGAGATATTCGCGTCGGCACAATTTACCCCCGGCACTTTCAGCCCCACTCTCCCCTACAATATTGATCTTGAGACAGCTTCGACTAGACAAGTCATTATGACGAGGTTAATCACCGTCTATACGGTGATTGCTAATAATAATTTGAATCGTTATACTAATCACGACAGCACCTCGGAATCCCTTTAACTTTATTGCCACACGTATGCAGCTAAAGAAATAATAATTCGAAATAAAAGCGAAGAAATGATAATCACATTGATAATACGGTACATGTAAAGACTAAAGCGTTAAGTAAATACTGGGTATCTCAAGACTGCTACCGAAAACAAAGCCGGGTGGTAGTTTTAGTGGCTACAAACACAATGCAATTAAAAATTTCGCATAGAAACGCGACAATTATTTTTTAAGAATTTTTAAATATCGTCATTTTTGGGTGGTAAATGGTAAAAATTGACACTTTTTTTTGTAACTTTTTCTGTTGCATTGTATTTGAAGTCGCTTAAACTACCACCCGGCTTCGTTTTCGATAGCAGTCTTGATATACCCTGTATTTACGAAACTTGGAAACATGTTCAAGAAAGCTTAGAAGAATTGGTAAAGAGATGAAATCAGCTACTTGGTACAATGCAAGAGGAAACTGCATACCAGATTGAAAAATGATTGAAACCAGACAGAAAAAGACAAGGATGAGGTACAATTACGTGGTAAAACGTAATAACGATCTCGTGCTTGAGCCATTGAATTCGAAGATATTACACCAAGGCCACTACTAGAAGTAAACATTCGAATTTTATTAGTGACGTAAAATTCCGGTTGCGCCACCGCAGTACGGAATTAACTCAGACGTTATGTTAGTATTAAACAGTGGGGTGACGAGAGTGGTGGGCGTTTGGCACCAGCGACAGAGGGAGTGTCTCCACGTCATACTATAGGGCCGTAGCTATGCATGAACATTCCATGGCATAAATGTTAAGAATTCATCATTAATAGAACCTAGATTTCAGAAATAGAATCACTAAAATAGTAACCATATTTGTAAAAAGCACGCGATATATATCGTATTGGAAACATTAGTAAAATTCTCATTATTTATGTCAATAGCGTTATTAAAGAGATATATAGACGTAGATGAAATATAATAATGAAAAAATGTATAATAAAAGTCATTTATTCAACTGAAGGAGTAAAAGTGGATGAAAAGTAACAGTCTGAAATCTATAGCAATTGAAGACTCGGTGCTCGTTCTTTATAAATTCTAATTACCTCACGTTAAAAGGGTACATGAATAAATTAATGTAATTTTTATTAATGAAGACAGCAGAAAAAAAGACTTAGTAATAATCTGCTTATTTATTTTGCCTCCCTTTTCTAAAACTTATTCGAAATCCGCTCGTTAAGTCTATGACGAAATTAAATGTTTCTAAACATTCTAAGCTTAAAATGATACTTACCAATTTTAAAATAATCAAGACTATAGTATATATATGACATATGTGTACAATTGTAAAATATAAAAGCCAAACGAGCTGTAGGTATTACAATTATTAATTAACTCGTAATATAAATTAGACAACTCAGAAACTCAGTGCTCAAAGATAATATTGTGATTGGCGAGGCCTTAGTAATTTGCATTGCGTCTCAAGCCAAATATTGTTTGATAAGTGGTTTGAGGGCATTGCCCGTCGACGCCGCCTTGGCTACGGCACCGCTCTTGGCAGCACCAAGTCGATCTACACGAGAGCTAGACAAAACAAGGCGCAATAATGGACTGTTGTATCGCGAGACGTTTAGAGTTTCTTTTCTTGATGATTGTAGAGAAAGTGTGAGATCTGACAGTTGTGGAATTTTGATTTGTGGTAGTAAAATGAATGAAAAAACTTGTTGAAATTGATCATAGTAGTATTAAGAGTAATTGACTAGAACCTTTTAACAGCGAGATTTTCAAAAGGACCTGCTGTAGCCTTAATCTGTTCAACTTAATATTGTATGTATACTACATTACTATTTGCCTCCAAGTATCTACTCAAGTTCAGACGACTTTAATTCAGAGCTGCCTCCCTCACCTTGGAATTTCTTGACTTAATCAACTGACAATACATTTTGTATACCTACCGTTTCCAATGAAAGGAGAGGATATTACTGAAACAGCTCAATTGCGGTTTCCTGCGCACAAAGATAAGTAAATAAGAAATCGTGTAAAACATACAAAATGTAAATATCTACTATCTGTACTCCTAGTACTATCTTACTAATGGTAGGTTTTTTATATGTGACAGGCCACCTGGGTAGGTATCACCGCAATGTTTATTTCTCCCGCCAAACAGTTACGTAAAAACACTGTTGTTTTCCAGTTTGAAGGACATTGTAGCCAGCCAGAGTAACTAAAGGACATATTGAGACTTAAAATCTTGTGTCTTAGGATGGCGAGCGCAGTGAAATGCCAAGCGTTACTTCTGTCCATGAGCAGTTCTATCGCTTACAATCAGGCGAATGTTATGCTCGTCTCGCCATTCATAACAATGAAAAATATACTAATTGTAAACATTCGACGTAGTAGCCATTTCCTCTTAATATTGTGCGTAATATAAAAATAGGTTATTTTGGAAAATAACACGCAGTATTAATGATAAAGCCGAGGTGAACAACAATTTCGAACGAATACATTTACGCAGTTCTCGTCTTAAAATATTTGTTATTTGTGCACTTCGCCTATTAATATCACGTTATGGGTTTATGGCGTCGGCAGACTGAACACTTTCATAACAACTAAATAACAATCACTTCCTTTAAATATCTGAACGAATTGCTAGAGTTTAAGAAGGTACTATTTTATCACCAACAAAACGTTAAAAACCATATTTTATTTTATTAAACTTCAGGCGGACTTAATGCCGTTAGCATTTTCTTTGTAATTATCACATAAAGGTTTGAATAAATAAGATCTGATCATTACTAACACACTCTTCGGCATCTTTTTGTCTGAAACTTCCTAAATGTTAGTTACATTTTTTTAACACATGTTGCATGTTAAACTATAACTATCAACTCATTAGAATATTTTTAATGGACCAATTATAGATGTCTTCCTTAGGCGTTAGATTCTCAATAATTTTCGTAAATTTTACATAAACAATCAAAGTGCAGTTTTAACATTCATCAAAATCAGGCTCATGACTTTCAGCATGTTTCGCTATTCCTGATAGGTTCGGATTTGCCATTATACGATAACTTGATAAATTAATTCTACATAAATATATATAATTAATTTGTTCATAAATCTATAATATAAAAATAAGTCGGGATTTCCTTCCTGACGCTATAACTCCAGAACGCACGAACCGATTTGGTTGATTTTGGTCTTGAAATATTCGTGGAAGTCCTGGGAAGGTTTAAGGAGTGAAAAAAATTGGAAAATTTCTAAGCAAGATACTAAAAACCTTTTTTTTTGGGTAGCGTTCAAGCGTGAAGTGACCAGCCAATATAGGATGGTCTTTGTTTATTTGACGGGAGACGTAAAAGACGGTCAAGCTTCAACTAACATCCAACGTAAAATGATCTATCTTTCCATTGTCTTTCATTGACGGCTGACGAAATAGAACAAAATCCAAAAAAAATTGTACATCGTGTATATAATATTATCTAGATACGGCGTCTTGCGCGTAATTTTGTTAAATGTAAAATAAAACGATGTCCATATTTACCAATAGCCCATTGTTTTTTGAGATTATTGCAACAGTTTTAAACAAGGTATACTCTATCGAAGCGTTTTGCCGGAGTACACCAAAATATATCAAATTATAATTTTTCGTTTTCATAAAGGACATTGTTTTTTGAATTGATACTTTTAGATACGCTGGGGGACAAATTTAAATTCCGCATTAGTATTGTTTTCAGACTCAAGAATAAAAAAAATATTGGTACGTTGATGCCGTATCTAGACATTATAATGAAACGATATGCAGTTTTATATTTTTAAATATTTGTTCTATTACTTACGTCACCTGGTAAGGCAGTATGAAGGTTTTATTCATTTGTATATGGTAACGTACTAGACGCGACTGCCAACGTTAACGATGGTCACGGGTTCAACTCCCAGGGCACACCTCTGACTTTTCAAATTAATTTCTACGTGAAATAAAATCCGCCAACCCGCACTAAGCCAGCGGGGTGGACTATATCTTCTTCTATAATATAAAAATGAATCGCAAAATGTGTTGGTAAGCGCATAACTCAACAACGCCTGGACCAATTTAGCCAATTCTTTTTTTTATATGGTTATTATTACGTTATTATTACTTTATATATGGAAAACAGCATTTTGGTGCTGAAATAAGCGAAGGAATATTGGATGGACAATAAAAAACGCTAAAGTTTTTAATGTCAAAATTTCATAAGGCAATCTTTATATGTACATGTATATGGAGAGACGGGATATAATAGAGTGGAAGGTACGGGAGAGGGCTGGGATAGCTGACAGATTTGATAGGACGAAATGTAAATGCACGTTTTATAAGACGGGATGGATAATAAAGAGAAAGGACGGGACGGATCGGGAAGAGACTGAACAGACGGATGAGACGGGATCGAGCCGGACAGTAGGATAGCTACGTCAAGTTTAGGTATACAAGAGTTTATACGAAAAATAACATGTATTTGGTGTGGAGTGGAATCAAAAAATATATGCACCCAGGCGAAGCTGGGTCGGGCTATTTTACTATGCTTAAAAATGAATATAATATTAATAATATATTAACTAAGCCACGGCGGAGCGTGGCCGGGTCAGCTAGTAAACTTATAAAATTAAGATGACGTATTAATCAATGTTGCTACTTCCGTAAACTGCTATAATATCAAGGAAGAATAATTCAAGGAAATTTCAATTATAAAAATACATTAACATTCTAAGAATCAAGATGGATAAACAATGCTGAATTAATTATTTATTTTGAAAGAAAATCATTTCAAAATGTAATTTATTCATTTAATAAATACCAATGTTAACGGACGTTTATTCATTGTTAAGAAGAATTTCAAGTAATTATGAATTGATTTAATGTTTAAAATACAAAATCAGCAAGGTACAATTTCCAACCTGCATAATATTCTAGCCAATTTAGATGTTCCAACACTTTCCTTTTTTTTCAGGAGTTATCTCACCACACGGTTAAAATTATTTTTTATATACAATTTATCCAATTATGAACTAACTTGTTTATTCACATATACATACAATTATAAAATAAATTGACTACCAGACAGAGAAATGTAAAATTAAAAATATTAATTAATTAAATTACACCGCGTGACAGATTTCAAATTAAAAAGAAACAACCTTTGAAGTCCAAATTAAGAGGGGCGACGTGTAATTTTACTAAATTGGCTCAGATTTAAAAGGTCGCCGCAGTCAAATGGGTTGGCACGTTAGCAGTCTGCAATGGATCAAATTTGCATTTATCAACCTTTTTACCTCTACCGTGGGCGGCATTGTGCTGTTATTTATTACTTCTAGTTTAGGAGACAGATTTTTTAGCTTGGGCTTTTAAATTCAGATTGTATTGTTTCTCTTGGCTCTTTTTTACTTTGTGCGAAACTTTGGGCCTTATTTTCTATACTGACATAATATTTGTTGGCAGAAAACTTGCTTCAGTTTTTACCTCAAAACACGAGGCGGATAAAGTATTCTTTCTTTTGTTATCAACTAGATACATCAATTATAATTATGTTAATACTTACATTTCACTTAGATATTAATCATCGAAAGGGGAACCTGCATAATATTATAGTGAATTTGTAACAATTTCTATGATATGTAAAGTCCACCAACCTGCACTAGGCCAGCGTGGTGCTCTATATAGCCTAAACACTCAATCGTACTCTCGATTGTAGAGGAAGCCCGTGCCTTGCAGTCGGACGTATATAGTCTGATAAAGTACACCGTTATTAATGATGTGATAGATAATTATATATTTTTATAGCAATACCATTGAATACAGAAATATTTTAGCATATTTATTACATAGATAGTTGCAATTAATCAAAGTCTAACAATAGCACACCTAACGCCAAAAAAGAAGCGGTCATAAGAATTTTTGTATATTAACCAACGTAAACTACATTTTCCCTGTGAAACATTACAGATTTGTTGTAATCCCGTACGCTATACCATCTCATGTCATTAGTACATTTTGTACCGAGTACTTAACTGTCTGACGACGCGACGCTTCATACAATACGAGGCTAGACGAGGTTTAACTACGCTTTAGTTTGGTAGGAGCGCAGGGATGCATGGGATTTACTCGTAAGTGCTTTTTCTTACATAGGGGTGCTTGTATTCACAATAATTGAATAGATTATGAAACTTGCTTGAGTAAGGGAATCCGTTTTATAACGGTATTTTGCAATGAGGCGGTGGTTAAGGGGTAGAGATGGTAGACCCACCACATACAATTCATTTATTTCAATTCCAAGGTGTGATACGAATGAGTCTATCATGACGAAGGATACGAATTCCAGTCTAGGCTTACTCATGTGAGATAAATAACCAATAAAAAACCCAACACTAAGATCGAGTCTTGTCTCGTGAATATCCGGAACTACCAGATACTTTTCGACCTCACAAACACCCAGACCCGAAACAAATACTTGTGTTTCACACAAACATTTGTGTCGATGCGGGGATCGAACCGGCCGCGTCTCATGTCTCAGCCGGCGTCTAACCAACTGCGCCACGGAAGCCGTCAAGATATTTCCACAAAAAAAAGTAATTTGCTCGATCTGAGATTCTAACTAGTGCGTCACGACTCACGATCCTCGTCGCATGTTGCCAGTTGCCACTAGAACGATGGTATGAGGTGATATAAACACATGTACTTATAATGTATATGTGTTATGGGCCAAGTGATTAATCCGGCATTATTCATAGTGCCCGGGCAATATGAATAATGCCCAATAAGAGCGGGCAATGTGATTATAACCAATCAATTTATCACATTGCCCGGGCACTATGAATAATGCTAAGTGCCTAGTGGGCAGAGTGATATAAAGCGAATCAAAATCAAAACAATGAGCCGAAGTGGTAGAATTTAGAATAAGGCAGCACGATGGGGTGGGTTGGGAGGAGTGGAGGGGAAGGGGGAGTGTCGCACCTCCCCTGGTACTACTCCCATGAAAAGGTAACGCACTATTCTTAATTTTCTTAATATTTTATTATTCGAAATATCTATTATAGCAACCTAGCCTTCAAACTTTTTCACTTGTTGTCAATACAAATTAGCTTCTGCATCGTCTCCGGCGCTACGGGAAGTTCAGCCCCTTCGCCCTTGCGTAACAAAGATAGACACCCATGCTCACCTCAGCCGCTACGGCTCGCACGGATGCCTATCCTTCGTTACAGCGGGCGGGGGCTGCTCTCCCTCCGCGCCTCCGGCTTTTTATATACACTCTAGGGTCAGTACCCAAAAGACTACGTGAAGTCGGGGTGTTCCAAGTCGGTTTTGGGGCACAGTCGACCTAACTGATCCATAAAGTGGGTACACTAATTTTCTTCTGAAGATAATGTTTCGGTCGTTAAAACATAACTAAACATAAGCAGATCAATTCAACCTTTCTAATTTATGGGTCTATCGGATATGCGACAATGCGGCAGCACACCACGTAAAAAATTACCTATAAATCCCATTGCCCGATCATCATGTAGCCATATTCATAATGCCCGGGCAATGTGATAAATAGGTGAGTTTAGATTGTAATTAATCACTTGGCCCGATATGACTCGGCAATATTCATACTGCCCGGGCATTATGAATACTGCTCGCATTAATCACTTGGCCCATAACATATGTATAACATCAGTCATTCTCTCCATTAGCCTGGAATTACTGACCACACGGGAAATTACTAAAAGTAAGGCTTCATTTTACTCCTAGCTTTCAATCAGGGACAATTGTTTGTGGATTGTGCGGTTGACACTGTAAATATTTTTTTAAAACATTTTGGATTGTAGAGATTACACCTACATTTTTACAACGACGAAAAAGTTATACCTACGCAACTCATGCTTAAGTTTTTCTGTACAGATTTATGTAGGCACTTTTCAGTAATATTTTAGAGTTGTATTCATAAAAAGCTTTTTATTCTTCAATTCTTTATCGACCCTATATCGAAATTATTTCCGAGAGTAACGGCTATTAGGGGTTTTATCTTTACCTCAAAACATAAAACATTTGTTACACATTTTGTAACAAAACATGTTTTCTACTGTTACAATTTAACTGATATCTAAAAACAAACTGCGGTGAGCTCTACCGGATATAGATACCCAATATCACTTTGTTTTCAGCTGACTAACGTCAAAACTATCAGGAAAATATCCAACTTCAACAAAATGTCGGTTAAATTATCTAAAATTCTATTCTTCTGCATGTCCTGGTAGTTCTTGGGCTACCGGAAACTAAAATAAAAGGGTATGTAATAAAAAAAACATTAAATATATATTTAGGTGAATTAATAATGAATTAATTGGAAACAATAAAATTGTGTAATGACATTATACTGTATATAAATCTGTTGCAATAAATAGAAGCAAATAATTTCTATGTTTTAAAAAAGTATTCGTTTTAGTTAATATCCGTGCAACCTTTTTTATTTGATTAGATGTCTAAAGTTAATTAAAAACTGTAAGATTTTGCTTGCTTTATATTAATGTATCTTTAAAATAGAGTATTATTATTTTATTTATTTATTAAAATACAAAGATAAAGTCAAAATAAATATTATTTCCACGAAACCGGCCTTGGGTATGACCGTACCGAAAGTGGTGCTTTTGGCTGTTAATATCCCTACACGTGTCAAAACAACATCTATTATTAAAATCTGTTACGTATTACAAATCACAGAAAGTAACTAGTGAGCGCCGTGTTATATGACGTTAAATGTAGCGTTTGTTTGTATAACAACCATAATCCCATTAGAGTTAGCTCTTATCGCTATGTGGGTCTGAGCGGGCGTTCCAATACAGCCTGTTTGTATTCACTGAAACAATCAAATGTGGTCCATTCATGCATGGCCGCATTCGATGGAGGCAGATGAAAGGGCTTTATAGCATGGCGCTACTTAATATAGATAAATCTAGTTGCACTATGATCATTGTAAGATATGACGTTTGTCTATTAGAGAGCTAAACAAAAAAAACTTATTTATATTTCAGTATATTTGGGAAACATACAGAACAATACAACCAAGGGCGGATCCAGCTTTTGAGCCAGGCGGGGTCATACCTATAGTTCTTGTCACAACACTGGGTCCGATTTCAATACTTGAATTCGTAATAATGAGTTTTTAAAGTTTGTTACAGCCGTGATTTTTTACTTTATTTATCGACATACAAAGAATTAATTATCAATCAAATCTGTCCATTTGAAGCCAGCCCAGGGGGAGGGTCATGAATCCCATGACCTCCCCCTAGATCCGCCCTTGAATACAATATTTAAGCACAATACTATTAGTACACATGATCATTGAAGTTATACATAAACAAATCATGTGTATTTACTATTTAGCTCGATTAAGATGCATGGTTTAGTTCAACCGATGTGGTTAGCTAACTTATACAAAAAGACGTGAAGTAACAGACTTGACTGTAATTGCCGGAAATCCTATATCTGGACGTAAGATATTCGCATGCTTTCGAATAGCGACCAACGTACGCAATGGTGGGAATCGATTATCGCAATAAGCGATTTCTGCAAAGCGACATTTATTTATTTATTATTTAGTACACCAAATAAACGTATATTTAACATAAGAGTACAAATGGCAGTCGTATCGTTCGAGCAATTTCTTACCCACTACCATGGGATGAACGTAAGAAAACGAAAAAAGACAGTTTAGTATGTACAAATTTGTAAGTAATTGCTGCAGCTTTAAAAAAAATCTCGATCTGGTAACATTGAGGCAAGGTATCTAGAACTTTCAGAAATGAAAAAGTATTGCGAATTGGATTAACGGTATTAAGAAGAAATAGACGACCCTTCAAATTTATTCGTTAAGTTATCATTCGAGTATGAGTTGCTATACATAATTATTAAGTAAGTTAGGACTAAGATCGTGTCTTATCGGATTTCTACTAAACTATGAAGGAATTTAAACTACATATTTTATCGATATTTTTTATAAAACTACTAGATTGACGTAAGAGACGTCGTAGACTTAAGTAAGTAATAAATAACAGAAAAAATCAACACGCCATAATAGGCGTTAATCAACAATAGGGATCTCCGAAAACCAAAAAGCTAGCCATTAATAAGAATAATCGTTAATATGAATAATGGCTACGCTTTATACTGTACTTTATTTTACACGGTCATACTGTAAGTGCTTTGGAAATTATAATTTATATCAGCTCATTATATCAGACTCAATGTTGGGCACTGACCCTCAATCAAGGCAATTGAAGGGCCTTAAACCTTGCCCAATACGTTGGCTTGAGAGCATGTCAATGTACGGAAAGAACTAACAATATTAGTTGCCAATGTAAATTGAAAATTCCAAAAAAAGGATACATGCTTCCTTTCTTGTATAGTCGGCGATAGCCACATCAAATAAATTAAATAAAAAAATCTTTATAGTAGTTACACCGCATTGAAATACAAGTCGTAAACGTGAGTATCAAAAACTATGAGTCCTTTCGGTTTTCCAAAACTCTGACCCGAAATATTTGTTGACGACACCAGTGGCGTAACAATAGGGTGGCAGAGTGCGCAAAATGCCACGGGCCCCCGGCCTTAGGGGCCCCCGGCCTGGCAGGGCCCTGGTCCGACAGGGTCTCAGGCCCGACAGGGCCTCGGTTCGATAGGGCGTCGGGCTGAAGCCCGACAGTGTGTAAGCAGAGAATAATGTAACATCAATAACGAAATTAATTAATACAAATAAATTATTGGCTACATTTTAAACATGACAAACATTTCACGATCATATTTATTCAAATGTTTTGTTTGTGTTTCACATTATAGTATAATCTTAGTTACACACACCAATAAATAACAATTTAATGAATGTTAAGGTAATAGTTTCCAAATAAATATAAACATATCTTGTTAAAGAAACTATTTAAGTGGTAGCAAAGACCGAAAGAGAAAGAAGTCTAAAGCCATAAATAAGAGGTTACCTAAAATAAGTCAGTACTTTGGGAACGAGCAATTCATTGATGAAATGGCGAGTAAACAGAGTCCCGAATGGATGAAACTAAAAATTCCATAGTAAAAAAATCTCGGCGATAATCAATATTCAGACTCTAAACAATCACAACCAAGTACGAACAAAAATAAAATTGAACCATATTAATAGGAGTGCAAAATATTAAATCTCCATATGTTACAGAAAGGTGTAATTAAAACAAATACGATGTAAAACTGTTTGTGATTGAGAAAAGTTACAGTAAGCCCAATGGCCCCTTTTTATGAGACAGTGACAATAAATAAAATAATAAACGAACGTAGAAGTCGACAGTCAGTTCAACTGTTGCTGCACGGCCTGGCTTCAGCCTCACAGCGAATAGATCATAAAATAACTTTGACAAAACCAAAGTAATGATCAACCACCACCATGTGGCCACCAGCTGGAAGTTGTTTCCGAATATGCCTACCTGGGGCAAAAACAAGGTAGAAACAACTTTGAGAAAGACGCTACGAGGAAGTTCCAGCATTTGGTAAACTACGTCGAGTCTTCTCGTCACCTTTACCACAATGCTAGAAAACTAAAGTTTTCAACCTTTGCGTCTTACCTGTCAGAACCTACGGTGCTGAGGCTTAGACATTCACAGTACGACTGGTCAACCAGCTCAAGGTTGCTCAGCGAGCAACATGCTAAGCTCGGTGTCTCTTTGAAGCATAATGAGCTTATCCGTCCGAGAACCTAAGTATAGACAGCAAACAGGATTAGCCAGATCTATTGAAGATCCGATAACCTATGGGGTTTTACGTACATATTTTTGAGAGGAGACCGCGTTTGGGCTAATGTAGTGTAGGATGCCCTCCAGCTAGGTAGAGTGACGATTTGCAAAAGGTCGCCGCCAGATGCTGGATGCGACAAGCTGACGACAGGCCTATGTCCAGCAGTGGACATAAAAAGGATGAATATGAATAAATTTCAGTCTCTCGATGTGCGGAAAGCCAATGGTCTGGATGGAATACCGGTTGTGGTTCTAAGAGCTTGTGCAGCGGAGTTGTCTCCTGCACTGATTCGTCTCTTTCGAGCGCCCTACTGAACAGGAGTTGTGCCTAAATCTTGGAGGTAGGCCAATGTGCAACCCATCCACAAAAAGGGTGAACGGTCAGACCCTACCAACTATCGCCCTATCGCTATCACCTCAGTGATGTATAAGGTCATGAAGCGGATCATAAACGCTCAATTGATCCTCTATCTGGAGGATAACTCGTTGATCAGTGACAGACGATACGGATTCCGTCAAAACCGATCAACGGCTGATCTTTTAGCACTTGTCCTGCAACGCTGGGGTGAGGCGATTGACCGGCGTGGCGAGGCTGTGAGCCTCGACATAACCAAGGAGTTTGATAGGGTCTGGCACCGTGATCTTCTTTCCAAGCTTCCAGCATATGGTCTGCCCGACAACCTGTCTTTATGCATTTCCGGCTTTCTGCATGGGCGTAGAATGCGTTTCGACGTTGACGGACACGCTTCGGCGCTCATGTCGGTAAATGCCGGAGTTCCTCAGGGCTCGGTGCTGTCTTGTTTATTCTGCATATCAAAGACATGTTGTCGCTTGGCAACATTCATTGCTATGCCGATGATAGCATGGTACATAGGCGATACCACTGTGGGCCTCCGGGTTGCCGGGTCGACACTATGAGGGGATGCGAAGATCATGTCATTGAGCTCAACCGGACCTTGGATCTCATTTCTACATGGGGTTCCAGGAATATGGTTGAGTTCAATGCCAAAAAAAACCCAGCATTCACGCGCAAAAAAAACCCGTTCTCTCCCCTCGCCTTACTTCAGGGTGCTCCCCTCAATGGGGAATGACATGAGCATCCTTGGTGTAGATATCTGCTGTGATCTCAAGTCAAGGAATCACATCAAGGGCGTAATATCCACCACAGCACGCAGGGTTGGAGTCCTGAACAAGGTGCGTCAGTTTTTCACGCCCGCTCAGCTATATCGCTTGTATAAAACGCAGGTCCAGCCGGGTATGGAATACTGCACGCACATCTGGGATGGATCCGCACTTCATAAAAAGATTCATAAAAATGAAATTACAATGTTAAGTTTTTTTTACATATACGAAGGGCCCCATTTGATGAACTTTGCCACGGGCCCCCGATGGGGTAGTTACGCCACTGGACGACACAAATACTTATCTCGGTGCGGGGCTCTAAATCTTTCCTCTTGGCCTCTTGTTGTTAAGTTAGCGTTTTATACCAACTGCGCTAACGAGGTTATATTGTCTATTGCTAATATTGCGAAATCATTCGAAACTTTATCTCCAACTAATAGTGCTGTACGAGGCAAAAGGAAAATCGAACTTCATCACACAATTAGTTTGGCATTGGGGAAAAACTATTCTACTGACGCTACTAATGGATTACGATAACACTATATATTTTTGTGAGTCTTATCGCAATATAAAAACACGACTACTAATTAAAATCGTAGATTTAAATTAAATTCCAATAGTATTATTTAGGTGGAATATGCCCGTTTTGATAAGGAATTACTATAAAAACCCTATTTTTAAATGTTGTTTTGTCTTCAAAGTAGGTTTTAACTATTATCGTCATACATTACGCCGTATTTATCCTTTGAGAGTAAATGTAAGCAATAACACTCCTATTTGATCAATTCTGACGTATTCAACATTATCAATTATTTAAAAGTACCTACTCAATTTTTAAATTGCATAATTTAAGGCCCCGTGGGCCGTATAAATACAGTGATCCTGCATAAAGACAGTGCCAAACCCAAAAATTCCCTGATTCCGACGATAATAGGAAATAATACATTATTGTCTCATAAATGCGCCAAATTGATTTATAGCGGTAAATTAGCGGTAAATTATTCATAGTGGTAATATAGATAGCGTCGTAAGAAAGGTTCATGGGCTTACCTAACAAAATCCTGACCTACATGCGTTATAGAAATTAAAAACAAAGATAAATAATAAATATACCACTCGGAGTCTAAACCCATATCATTATTTTAAATATGTACTCATTTTTAATCTCTGAACACTAGAATGTTACATGTCCCTCCAGGAATCCTCCTCATAAATGAATGTATGAAGAGAAACATGTTATATATTAACACAATATATTTACACTCATCATCATCATGATAAAACATATCTAATTCCTAAATTATATTTATTTATTATATTATGAAACAATATTTCTACTTGCTCACGGTTTAGAAATCCAGATAATCACGATTCAGTATTACTGATTTCCCGATAATCAGGTCTCTACTGTGGGTTTAATTAGATATAAGACCTGTCAGTTCCTTATTTCAAGCACAATATCAATTTCATATCATTAACAATTTTCATATCATTAACAAGTAATGACATTATACAGCCGTGATGCATTTCCTTCGATAAATTGACTATAATTAAGCACCTGATAACGATTGACAACAATATTAGAAATTATACGGTGATAACAAGCGTTCCAATGAATGAAACCGATAGCCTTTTGATTTCTTGTTATACGTATGACCTTAGACCCGCAACACTGTTGCTATTCGCTACTATTACGTATCAAAGTTATACAACAATGTTTACTTATCTCGTTTTTGGCCAATATCTATATCACGCGCATTGCGGGTGGAAGTTAATAACTCGAATTGTTTTAAAATGTGAACCGCTATGATTGTGCGGAAAGCCATCGGTAAAAATAATGTATAATGTATTTATTTTGTTAATGGAGAATATCATATTTCTGTTTCACAGCTATGAAGTGGCTATCGTTTTACTAGATTATTCAAATGGTTTTTCAAAGAATATTCACTTCATTTTTTATTTATTTATTGTTGCGAATAAATAACTCAGAATCAGTAAATGCGCGTTTTCGCGTGTTTTAATTACATTGGGAAATAACATATTTTATTTTTACATTTTAACCAACTATTCAACCCCGAGGATAAAATATACATAGATTTTCTGTCTTCGCAAACCGAATTACAAGAATCAATATACAGTATAATAACTCCAGTCGGGAATTTTTAGGTTTTACCGAACTGAAGTTACAACAAACTAATCAACAAGAATGTTAATCTAAATTACACTTCCCAGATTAATAATGCACTTAGAATTCTGAAGGGAATTAGCATAAGGCTATATCTAAATAGGTCACGACAGGCAATGGCTGGCGAAATAACTTTGGCAAGATAATCTACAGGGCAAGTATTACAATAATCAAGATTAATTGGACAGATAAGATTAAGAAACAATATTATTAATTTATATATTATTTTGATGCATCGATTTGGATGTGTTTCTTGGCAAAGGAAAGCTCGGCCGAATGCCAAAAACCGGAACTTCCAAAAAACAAATAACACCTGTCATATATCATAACAGAGACTAAATTGGATATTAAATCTTATATCTTATATAAATCTTATATATTAAGTTCAGTGATGATAAAAAAAATAAAACTAAGTAACAAAAAATAATATTGATTTAATTATAACAGTTTATCAGTCCGTGTCGACTCTATCTTAACTGGGGGGGTTACACCGACACGACGACGAATGTTCGAACGTTGTACAAAAAATCGTACGAATATGCTACGATACGAAAACTTTATAAAATGTTAGAATACTATATCGTACGTCGTAACCATAGACTTAATTCAGATTAAATGATAAGTTTCATAGAGAATAGTATTGATTTTTAGAAGTGGTAAACTTATTTTTGCAACGTCCACTTATAATATAAGTGGATGTTGAACGTCCGAACATCCGAAGTACGTATCGAAGTATAGAGCAACCTCCTGACTATCGCTTACGATCAAATGCATTACTGACGTTTAATCGTACAACTATTGAAAAACATAAAAGCATACCGTCTGCGCCATAACAGGTTGTCATGTGCGATGCTTTGCCTTCCTTTAAGCCAGGCTTGTCTAATCGTAGCTAAAGGAAGACTGTCCCTTCGCAAAGACCACCGAACCGATCGAGTCCCAGGTACTATCGTGTCTTTCACATCCTTATCTTCCATACTCTCAACACTTAACAACAATAGTCATTAGGACTTTAAGCATTTTGCTACAGTTTTAATAACAATTAAAAAATAATTGCCAACACAGGATGCCATTGTGGCACAACGCACGTAACTGAAATCTGTACAGCATCTTATCAACACAATTTATTCTCCATATTTGCTTAAGATAATTGGAAAACAAACAGCACACTTAGCTATTTGAACATGTTAATATTATTTTACATATAGATTATGCAGATGCTGACTTTGACTGACATACATTACATGAAGTACTTTCTGTACACAAAAAAGATGTTTTGTTTCCTCGACTTTTAATTACAGAATCCAAGCACACCGAAGCCATTTTCCCATTATGTCTTTTAAATGTGATTCGTAGGAGAAAAATTATGTGGTTTTCATTCCAGATGTCATGAAAAAGTAATCGCTTATTTTCGTTAGGTATTGTCTAATATGGCATTAGTTGAATTATGTGCTGGAACCACATAAATGGGGCAAGATAAATATGAAGTGTGAACTTTAACTAAAGATAGTAGCAACACCGAAGAAACAATATACGGAGTTATTGCATAACAAGGAACAATTAAACATGGGCTCGTAACCTAATTTCTGATATACAATTCGCTCTATCCTTCTCTGAAACATTCTCGAATAGTAATGAAATTCTCGAGTCCTTTTGCACTTCAAAGTTAAGGAGCCGCATAGCTTTATACTGTCGCTTATAAAGATTTGCTTCGTCAAAACCAATTCGAAATAAGTGAATAAGGTAACGGAAGGAAGCAGTGCAACGTATTCTGTCGAACAGCGACTCTTAGTCGGTCACCAATCGATATTCTTGCAAGACAGCATTGCATTGAATCAGGTGCATTGCAGTACCTTTGTCAAGCCTGGATGAAATCTATCTTTACATACCATAAATGTAAAGAATAAAGTCGTTTCCCGCTCTCCCTATTAAAGCTTAGGTCTTCTAAACCACGCAACAGATTTGAATGCAGTTTTCTTCAATTCATGGTGATTCAATAAGAAGGTTGTACAGTGTAGTATACAGCATTAGCCCATATGTCCCACTGCAGAACACGAGCCTGCTCTACAATCGAGTGTATGAAATATGAAGAAGTAGGTAATAAAAAGGTATATACGTATGTATAAGTTACTTGCGTAGTTTTATCGTGTGATATAAGACAATATTTTATATAGAATGGTGGCCAAAACTAGGTAAGCGCAGCGTCGGCCGTCCTGCGTCAAGATGGGTCGCCGACATTGTCAAAGTCGCAGGCCGAACATGGATGCGACAGACAAAAAACAAAGAAAAGTGGCATAATATGAGAGAGCCTATACCAAACAGTGAGATCTTACAGGTTGTGGATGATGAAGAGAATATCACCTGGTCGAAGCTGGGCCGGTTTAGCAAGATAATGAAATACTCACTGGCCGGGGAAAGACGGTGTAGGAACACGAAGATGGTGTCCCCTCCGAGGCCGCTCCGCGTCGCTGCCGTCACTGGCTTCGTCTATAGCGACGTGGCTCCCCGACCCTCCCGCCGACCTGGCGGTACCAGTGTATGTTTATGCTACTTGATCGAACGTTAAGCGTTCTAAAGAATAATTATTACTGATGAGGATTAAGTCGGCGATATTGCACAATTTTCTGTCATCATGAACAACTTATGAAGAGACAAGGAACTGATTTTTTTCTGTAATATTTCTTGAAGTATATGTTGGTGTCTTACTAAAGGATATTTTTATTGTCTCACAACTTTATACTCGTAAATTATTTTTTACTTAGCGCAACATTGAATTAAAACTGTTTTTCTTTAAGGTGAAATATTTATTCATGGTGAGGTAACGTTTGGAATGATTACGAACGAAATTACACATTGACACAAAGTGATGCAATATCGCAACTCTTACAAAGATTCAAAACAAGCAAAAGCATTTTAATACAGAAACTGGTTCGTATATTTTGAGAAACTATTTTCCTTTCAATTCGCGTCATAGCATGTTATATTAACAAAAAATAGAAGTTACAAAAAATGTTTTAACAAAAAGAATATGAATAACATAGAAAACAAATGTTGTGTATTTGAAAAATATTTAGTTGGATATGACATTTTTACAGATAATTTCACATAATTATTTAACTGTTTATACAACAATACAAAAAACTACAAAAATAAGCATTGATCAAGCTGTAGTTTCACTAAAATTGAAGCATGACTTGCAAGAAAATGTTTACACAACTAACCTACACATACTAATGAAAAGTTCCACTATTATGATTCAAGGCTATAAGTTAATTTATTACAAAGCTGTATAGTAACGATATAAATCAGCAATACATGCATGTGCTGTCGTGTTAGTACCTTGGCATTATAAGCTCTCAAAAAGCTGCAAGCAGGAACTAAGCCTCGTTTATTATAAGGAAAAATTCTGCCACGCCATGCCGATTACCTAGAAATAATAAGGCATGAATGGCGTAAAGCTATAGTAGTTACTAAGTTTCTCATATGTGACATATTTTCAACTGACTTCGATTACTTCGCGGTAATATCAAACAGGTGTGTTAAAGACATGAATAATAATACTGTTGTGATATATCTAAGATAAATACTAGTGAATGCTATTAGGTACTTTCATAAGCTAATTGAATTACAAAATAAATGATGAGTTGAATTTATTATTCTTTAAAATTACGATATGGAAATATACTACAATCAACAATGTTTATCTTCAATTTGCACTGAAACTAGTTTTACTGTAAGTTTAATAAGAAGCGAAAATTAACTTACCGAAATATTCTCTTCAGGCGACTAATGACTTGGTATTTTATGTACACTTTCTATCACAATATATTTAGCTACAAACATTTTAAATGCGGAGTCATTTTGATAGTAATCACTGTTAGGGAAAGTTATTTCAAATTTAACATCATGAAATCAGAAAAGTATAGGTATATAGGGTAATGGTGTTTATCTCTTACGATCTTTGAGTACACTGAAAATTGAATTTCAGATAGTTTAGCCAAGTAATTTTATTACTGCCTAATCATCTTTCGATAAAATTAATTAATGGACGGGCGATGTGTTAAATGATAGGATAAAATTAAGCGTTATTAATGATGTGACCCTCATTAATAAAGAAGAAAATAAGCTAGTTACCGGACGTGAAATTTAATTTGTTGATGGCGTGGAATGGATTTTTTACTGATGAAGATAGTGATCACTATAAAGCATGTACTTAAATATTTTAACAAATTGCGTGTCATTAGTATGACAGCGAGAAGCGAGAAAAATATAACAAAATGTATCTTTATTTGTTCATAAATTAAAAAGCGTGCCAACTTTTAGATTAGATTTAGTGTTGAAGCGTTTTTCTATTTTGTCATTAGTCTTTTCAAAAGCAATTAATGTGTTCAAAGGTCGAGTTGGCACTTGGCATCAAAAGTGCCAAATTTTTTTGCTAATATTTTCGTCTGTTTACGTCACTGCGCCAGTTATAGTGTATGCATTGGAACTTATTATTTTTGTTCTACTAAACCGTGTGTTTCTTTACGCGCCTAATTCTTTGCACCTTGAATTCAAAGTACAATGGAGTTGGTCATGTCCTACATACGAATATACGGTGAAAGAAGGTTTCGACGCATTATAAAGTTAAAATAGTTATACGATCCGATGACATACAAGTTTATTGGATTATGCACAATGACACGATTCAATTGAAATTTCACGGCGGCTTTACGATCGTTGGAAAATACTAGAGTTCAAACTAATAATAAGTTATATGGACGTATAAAGTCAATTTAGAAATATCGAAATCCTTTGATGGTAAATGTTGTGAACGTTTGGTATTTACGTGTGGTGGAAATACCCGGTCCTTGGGTACATCATGCTATCGATTCATACGAAAATAAATTTATCGTTATTTTCCTTGTAATGTCTCAAATTCAAATGTAAATTATATACAAAATTTAACGCGATGATTATTTACTTTAATATAAATCATTTATGTTGTAACAATTACATATACACCATGAAAAAATATAATATTGTAGTGTATTGAGTGTGCAGGAGCTCTCTAACAAGGACATAAAATAAGAGCGAGAGTAAAAAAACATTGCGACTTTATAGATTTAGAAAAATAAAAGAAAAATACTAATATAAAAGTACCTACTGACTTTTTCTTTGCATCTTATTTTGACAAAATAAAAACAAATAAACCACTATATTATTTTATAAATATGAATATAACGGAAATAAAAATATTGTTATTAATTTATTTCTGTCAAACAAAAAATTTAGATATTTACGTGATACCATATTTTGAATACTCAGTAGCGTCATATATTTTCATACAAATTAAAGTTCCAGCTGCTATCAGTGCTATCTATAAATTAATTCTGAAACTGCACACAGGCCACTGCAAAGCTTGGGTCTCCCCCTTCCTACATTATGTAAAAACTTTGGCCCTATGTGAGATAAACAAAATGACCTAATGCAGATGATATATAACTTAGCTTTAATAAATTAATTTAAAATAAAATTAAGTAATGTGTCATTTTGAAGTTATTATGATAAGAAAATATGCTTTGTAAAATACTTGGTATTCATAAATATGAAGGTGATAATGGGTATCCTAGACCTTTTAATTTACGTAAAATAAGGAAGTAACCTCAAATAGAGAAGTCCTCAAAAGCATTAATTTAAAGCATCTAACTAATAACCCAATGAAAAATTCTAATAGAAGTATTATCGCCCTTGTATTCCCGCATAAGGCAAATAAAAGTGCACCTAAATTAAATTCACTTGCAATATTATACCACTTTACATGATTTTATCTCGACATTGTGATTACAATTCCTGAATGAAGCCGCAACACCAAACAAAAATTACAGTACATAATTGTTAAATTACGCAAACACGTAACATTTTTGTTTCACTAATATTCCACTTATTTTGTTTACCGATAATAATAATGAATAAAATTACAACACCACTGATGTATGTTAATGTGCCGATATTCGATATTAGATAATTCTCTATACACAATTTTCACATGCACACTGTCGGTCTGTAACGCCGAGGAACTGTCAACTGCCTTATGAAAATGGCCATTAAGCGATTTTAAACCATATTTTATTCAGGTTTACAGTTTAAAATGATGTTAAGCGTGGTCGTCCCGACAGAAACATGCGCAGTGGTGCATTGCGCACAATATCGATTGCAACCATATGTACAATAGAAGAACTGGCGGAAAATTTGAGTCGACTTGGGTTTTTTCAATCTTTGTTATTGGAAGTGCAGTGACTTCAATTGACATCCTGAAAGCTTGTAGGATAGTAAATAAATCGGTATTTATGAGGGTTAAATTACTATTCAATTGATATTGGCTTTGTATTTATTAGAATGTGATCATTTTCATCAGTGGCTACTCTTCACATATAAATTTTGCTACAGCCAGCTGAGAGAGCTAATGATAACAATTGCATTGTCATCATTTTGTCATGCCAGTAAAAAACAAATATTTAGATAAAAATAAACCCAGGATTAAATAACTATACCTAAGTTGATAGTTTCGAAAGAGTTTTGGTGTCAATCCGGAGAAATATTACAATTTACAGAGTTTTTGTTAAAAAATTCCATTAAGAATCTAAGTACTTGGTTAACTTCGTCTAACCCAAGAAACTACAAGTATTAAGTAATGGCTTCTTTTAAATAATAGCTTCTTCTATTCACGGTCCTTTCACATCGTGGGACGGAATACACAAGGAAATGGTTGTCCTGGTTGCTACCAGGAAGACTTATGCCTACTCCTTCTGGTAAAGAGGCTTGAGTTTATGTGTGTAGGTTCTTTATTTTAGGCATAAAAACTGATGTTATTGTAAATGCGTTTTTATCATTCCATATGTGGTTATTACAAGAACACAAAAAATACATAAGAAAATAAGCTTAAAAAAGCGTAAAAGCTTTTTCATGCGTGGTTTTTCACGTGTAAAGTTAATGCAGAGCTTTATTAAAGCTGAAGTTGAAGTTTAAGGTTAAAAGCTAGTTTTAAGCGTAACTGCCAAGTGCCAAGTGCATCAAATGTGTATTTGTTATTGTTTTTCACGGCCAGACGTCTACTACATGGAATGCGGAATGCCGCAGCAACCGAAAAAGATAATTTACTAGACACAGGAAAAGCAGATGCTGAGTTAATTAATTGCTAACCAATTTACTTTGCTGAAAAGTATTTATTATTGACAGCCTCCGTGGCGCAGTTGGTTAGACGCCGCCTGTGAAACGAGAGGCCGCGGGTTCGATCCCCGCACCGAGAGAAATGTTTGTGCGGCCCACAAATATTTCTTCCGGGTCTGGGTGTTTGTGAGACCGAAAAGTCTCTCATAGTTCCTGATACCCACGACACAAGACTCGATCTTAGTGTGGGGTCAGGACTATGTATGTGACTGTTGGGTGTTATTTATTATTTATTTATTTATTATCTGGATATCAGCCATTGTTCGCAATAGTATTGTTGCTCTATACTTTTTCCCTAAGATAAAATATATCTTTAAGTTCGAGTAATAATAATATTCTATATTCTTTTCGGTTTCGTAACAGTTAATTTTCCCATAATTTGACTTCATAACGCATGAAGACCTAAGCTAATGCTCACTAACATAGACCTCACATCAGCAATACTAAAGTTAAATAAACCAACGACGGACTTTTTTGATTCCAGAAGAACGACGGGAAGCAAACATTGTAATTCACTGTATGTATTATACCAAATATGTCCCACTGCAAGGCATGGGCCTCCTCTACAATCAAGAGTACTTTCATAGAAATAGTATTTTCATAGAAAAATTGTAGATCAATAGATCAGCTGCAGTTGACCACACATTTGATCATTTTCACCCTGTAATTAGAGTTGGCAGTGTGGTTCGAAGTACCGTAATTTTGAGTTTTACAGCCTATATATATTTTTTTATTCCAATAAATGAAGAGACAAGCATGCCATTCGCCTTTGCATGGTAAGCGATGCAAGCGCTCATGGATAGTAGCAAAACCAAATAACACTACAAATTACAAAGCAATGCTTGGTATTCCCACTGCACTCGCCATCCTGAGACGCCGTCCAATTGATACTTTGGCTATAATGTCCTTCAAATAAAACACAATAGTC
Organism: Hyles euphorbiae; assembly: GCA_023078785.2. Classification (NCBI taxonomy): domain Eukaryota; kingdom Metazoa; phylum Arthropoda; class Insecta; order Lepidoptera; family Sphingidae; genus Hyles; species Hyles euphorbiae. The sequence goes on from CM041049.1 coordinate 7,872,019, forward strand.
CATTTACAGTGATTTTTAGTAATAGCAATAATGCATAGAATCCCTTTTGCGCTGATCTGAATCACACACTAAAAGTAAACTAATAGCAACTAAGCAGTGTAATTTCTGGATCTTTATCAAAAACTATTGATAGAAAAGGATGTTGGTTAATACTCACGTGACGAAGAGCGTCGGCACGGCGGTGTCTCTTGGCTCCCCGCCACCCACCTGCAGTGACCGTCTGTGAGACGCTGGGGGAATGTCCAAGTACACCAATTCGGGATCTGAACCAAAATCATTTATTAAGATTTTTTTACGAAGGGAACATGAAATATGAGGAAATACAAAATGTGGTTGATGAATAAACTGAAAGTATCCATAAATAGATAGGTCGATGTGGAGATCCTTGGATGAGGCTTACGTTCAGCAGTGGACTTCCTCTAGCTGAGATGATGATGATGATGATGATGATCCAGAAATATTTATTTATTTTACAATTTACACAACATGAGAACACAAATAACACAAAATGAGAAAATACACAACAAAAAACCTATATTTATAGTAGAATTGGCGGTCTTATCGCTATCGGCGATATCTTCCAGACAACCTTTAGAATGACTGGAGTGAATAGACGTAGGAAAACGGGTGTATAAGTATAAGTCACAGTAGGTGGACAAATAATACTATGTATTTTATGGTCATGGTACCTACTATTGGAAGGTTTAAAAAAAAGGAAATATACGTCGAATAGAAGATAAGACAAAACGTAAATAAATACCTAGTATGGTAACCAAATAATCTACTAGTTATTGTAATTTTATAATACGCCTTTAAGCAATATACATTATACAACCATAAATTATTGGTCCACATGTTTTTGTTACTCATATTCTGGTATTTCTTAGCGTCAGAATTCAATTACTAACATACGAGTACATGTGGTTAACAGACGTCCTAAATAAAGTTGGAAGTATAAAAACCTCTTCAAAATATGTTCAATGATTTTTATTATAAATATTTGCTTACAAACATTAAGTAGAGGTCAAACATCCTTTTTGGAGGCCATTAGGATTAATTAATTATTTCAATAGCATATCAGACCATTGTATTTAAATCATTTTTCATTCAGAAAAAAAGCAGTCTCGGTATTCGTGATAAATAAATAATCTAAGAGAAGTAGGTGCATGCCTGATCCTAGAAAGCCTAAGGGAATAGGAGTCATACAGGACTTAGGAGGCAGAGATGCAGAGGCGTCGTAAGATTTTGCAAGGAAAATACGTTGTATTAAGAAACAGGATTTTCCATGTAGACAAATATTTGTTAATTTTCTCTATGATTTTTTAAACCGTGGTAGTCTTTACTCGTACTCAAGGTATCCTATTGTAGTGAAATGTTAAACGCAAGGCTCCTTCAACTATGAGTTACGAGGTCCTATTGTCACGGAGACACGGTCTCCGCCCACATTCGCACATATCTAGCGCCGCCTCTGCATTGAGATCAGGATTGTGAGTTTCTAGTAATCATACATCATCGCAAAGTACATTAGTATGTGTAAATAAACATTTATAACGTTTTACGTACCATGATCAACAATTTCACACAGAGCTGCATCGGAAACGGATCGACCGCGAATTCTCAAATTGGGTCGGTCTTTCTTGAAGTAGGCCCAGTGACGTGCCACAGATGCCCTCAGTATCCGGTTAAACCTCGAGATAAAAGGAACCTTTTGTGAACAACGCTTTGTAAATTAAATGTTGACCTAACAACACAAAAATAATCAAGAGCTAGCACAATGTATTGTTATACTATATTGTAAGTGAATTATATTTTAAAGAAAATACGACTTTACTTCTTCCGAAAAAAAATCTCGGTGTGATTCTTCAGATCAGCGATTATTTTGTTGAAATTAGCATAACAGTAGACCTTAGGGAATGTAATCTCGAGATGAGATCGCTAAGTCGAAATCGAGATCTCTACATTTTCAAGATCTTAGATAATCAAGATCTCCCGAGATCGAGGTTGCATTCCCTAGTAGAGCTATGCTGTTGTCAGGCACTACTCGACATAAATCGACCACTGTCTCATACGGGATCGATGTGAACGACAGCTTTGCTGTTTTTTGTTTCGATCGCTCGGTGCAGGTGAGAGAGATTGCCGACTGCCCAATATCCCTTCCTCTTCCCATCGTTTTTCCTTCCCGCTATCCTCCCAATTTGATAGTTCATGCGACACGTTCATGATCCAAGCGTTGTGGATGTTAATTGGCACTAGTGATTACTTGGCGTCAGGTGACTTGTTAGCTCGTTTGCCGGACCTATTCTTTAATAAAGTATAAAAGAAATAACAGAAAGCAACCTAAAGGCAACTCCACTTTTCATAGAGCGTTAATCGTACTCACTTGACACTGCATAATATCTTCTATATGCTGGTCGAATATCACATATTGACATAAACCATGTGAATTGTTATACATACTGATAAGCGAGGAGATTCAAAAATAAAAAGTTAGTTAAGACTTAAATATCATCTGCATACTTTACCTACTGCATTTGGCTAATTTAAATATTTTTTCCGTGTATGGCGAACCTGGCATGCTATTCACCTGATGATAAACGATACGAGCACCGCTCACGAACAGTATTAAAACCAAACAACTTCAAGAATTCCAAAGCAATGCTTGGCATTCCACTGCGACACTAAGATGTTTTCTCAAAATGTCCAGTACTCTGGCTACATTGTCCTCCAAGCCGGAACACAACAGTGGATTAACACTTTTGTTTCATGTTTGGCGACCTCTCACATATGAGACTTACCACCAGTATAAATAGTCAACGGTACATATGACAGCTCAAACAAAATCACCTGGCTGATGGCTCTCAAATACCCATGGAATTATTATTTCAAAAACCTTACTATTGACTACGTGATTGACATTGATAATTGTTGATTTATATCTAAAATACTGATTAAATTACAAGAAGAGTGACACGTATATTTATCTCAATTTGATAAGAATGTATAGTATTGGATATACATATTGAGTATAATGCCTCAAAGATAGGATAAGACTAAGTGCTAACTCGAGTAAATACTCTTATGTGATCTCAGAAGTGTTAACAGGCAGGATGCGACTTACATCAGGTAAAAAAAATATGTACCAATAAGGAAGACAGTAAGCGACATTAAGTAAGACATGAAGACCGATAAACTAGCATGTATGCGAGAACTAACAAAAGATAAAAAATTACGATATCTTCATAATCTATCATCATCTATATCCATTCAACAAATCTACTATGCGTTTCAAATAAGAATAGGAACGTCAATGACCTTTAGTTGTCAAATATCTTATTTTTTTTTTTTTTTATTTAAAATTTTACGGCCCTGGATACAAGTCCTTTTAGCCAATCCTTAACTATTACAAATCGTATGTTCGAATTATATACAATCATAAATCTATATACATTTACAACATCAACAACCTTTACAATTTTTCTACTGTACTACATATATATTTATACAACGGTTTATACATTAATGGATTCTTTAACATTTCTTTAACTGACGAAGGCTTATATGTTGATATTTCTAATAAATCCGAAATTAAAATTAAACGTATTAAATAAAATTTAGGGCAAGATAAAACAATATGGTCTAAGTCTGCTGGTTGTACACCACAATATTGGCAATGATCAGATGCTAATATTTTCATCCTAAACAGATGAGCTGGAGTCTGACAATGTCCAAATCTTAATCTATTTATTATAGTTATACATTTCCTTTCTTCAAATTGCATTTTATTATTATTAAACCATGGGCGGGCGGGTAGGTTCTCTTGTATTGATGCATACCATTTTCCTTTACTTTTATTTTTTTCCTTCCAGTAGCACTCCCATCTAAATCTAGTTTTTTCTTTTAATGTCAGAAAATAATCTGTGTAGGGTATTTTCAGTGCATTATTATGGTCTTCATCCCAATGAGAATTAGCTGCTTTATCAGCTAATTCATTACCCTGGATTCCCGAATGGCCGGGTACCCATTCAATCCTAACCACCTTGCTCTTGTTCAAATTATACAACAATTCTTTTATATTATAAATTATATAGTTGGTTTTATAAGCCAAAGTTGAACCATATATTGTTTTAATAACACTTTGAGAGTCTGATAGAATAAGTATTCTGTCAACGGTACCTAAATCTCTCGTGTACATTAAGGCTCTATAAATTGCGTATGCTTCTGCTGTGAAAATACTACTCTCGTTATTAATTCTATAATTTTTACTTATTTTCTTATACGAGTCATAGAAAGCAGCACATACACGATCTAGGGTCTTTGAGCCATCAGTGTATATTTTATACCAGAGCACATTATTTATGTCATCTACGCTATCCCTTTCTTGAGTTGAATCTAACAGAGCGTCGTATTTACAATTATATACAGGATAAATACTAAATTTATACATATTTACACTAAGCTCATTCATATGAGCCATTATAGTACACAATTCAGGAATGTTGTTATACATTATATCAGAAGGACGAATGTAATCGTCTAATGAGGCATCGCATAAATTTTCAGGCAATTTAACAGTATCTAATAATATTGAGCTGGTTTTGCATAAAGCTTTTAAACAAAACTTTTCCGCAAAGTGTAATCTTCTAATAGCCAGAGGAGGTACGCAGACCTCAGCCTCAAGTGCATGTATAGGCGTAGTTCTCATTGCACCACTTATTATTCTCAATGCAATATTTTGAATAACATCCAATTTTTTTAACAAAGAAGAGCCGGCATACATATAAGCTAAATAACTATAATCAAAATGACTCCTAATGATACTTTTATAGAGCATTAATAAGGTTTTAGGATCTGAACCCCAGAATGTTCCTGCTAAACTTCTCAAGATATTTAAATTTCTTGTTGCATTTTTACATATGTAATTTATGTGGCTTTGAAATTTAAGCTTATTATCTATTATTACTCCTAAAAATTTCTTTTCTTTCACTTGAGGAATGGATAAATTATTATATTGAATATTGATCAAATCATCAGTACCAAATACAACAAGAGAACTTTTTTCCGTATTAATATTTAATTTTAACTTATTACTGTAATATGAATTCAACTGACATAAAGCTAGATTTAAATTTTGTTGAGCAACCGAAATATTTCTGTCAATTGAGTAAACAACAATGTCATCTGCGAATTGTAATACTTTAACGTTTTTCGTAAGATATTGTGAAATCTGAGAAGTATACAGGTTGTACAAGATAGGTGATAGAGATGCTCCTTGCATTAGGCCTTTACAAACAGAATATGGGCCGTGTAGTAGCCCATTAAATTTAACATGAAACGACCGATCGTTAAGGAAATTATGAATCCACTTTAACAATTTTCCAGGTAAACCCAATTCATACAATACCAGTATCAGTTGATTAATATCTACATTATCATATGCACCCTGAACATCAAGGAAGGCACAAACTGCAACAGATTTTGAAAGCAGACATTTTTTCATGTCTGTGATAAAGGTAACAAAGCTTTCTGGAGCACTTTTACCTTTTCTGAAACCAAATTGGATATCTGGTAAAATATTGTAATGCTCTACATAATAATCAAGTCTTAATTTGATAATTTGTTCTGTTACTTTACCTATGCAAGAGGTTAATGATATGGGTCTATATGAATTGTAATCTTTAGGAGGTTTCTCAGGTTTCAGAATTGGAATGATGCACTGAGTTTTCCAAGATTCAGGAATAATTTGATTAAGCCATAGTGAATTTAAGACCATTAATAATTTATTTTTACAGTTGATAGGAAGTTTTCGTAAAAGGATATAAGGAATATTGTCTAGTCCTGGAGCCGAATCTTTTCTTGAATCTAATGCTATACAAAGTTCCTTATATGTAAATTCTCTTAACAAAAAAGTATTTATTTCATTGTCATTATTTTTATCGAAAAATATATCATTACCCACTAAACTACTATTTGATCCATTACTAATTTTATTAATAAAATCAGGTAACCATTCATCTTGTTTAGGTTTAGTCATCACATTAACCCTTTTAAATCTACGGATGTAATTCCAAATTTTTGAAACAGGAGTATACCTATCTAAGGATGAACATAGGGTTTTCCAACTATTACGTTTTTGCTCACTGATAATTTTTTTCTTTTTTGCATCCAATTTTTTATATTCAATAAACCGTTCCATTGTCATTGATGATCTATATGCTAACAAAGCCATTTTTGATTTTCGTACAGCTTCTGCACATTCATCATTCCACCATGGTGCTGGGATTTTCCTATGGTTTGAAGATATATTACATTTGAAGATAGGTGTACATTGGTCCCTTAATTTGTATAATAATTCACAAAATTGATTATATTGTGTAAGAGGGTCAGAGTCTGTAGGAATAAATTCACTAAATAATTTCTCAGCCTCAATCTCAAATTTAATCCAATCAGTTTTATGAAATAGATATTTTTGTATGTTATAATTTATTTGGTATTTACAGGGGGAGATCAGGATGTCAGTAAAGATAGGGAGGTGGTAACTTCCTAATGGATCTTCACCAACACTCCATTCACATAGTGGAGCTATGTCTGGGCTAACACATGTGAGATCTATTGCTGATGGATTCCTATTTGGGGCCTGGACTGTTGTGGCCTTACCATCATTTAACAAGCACAGATCAGCTTCATCCAATAGGTTAAATAGTTGAGTACCCCTTGACTTTGTTGTTGCACACCCAAAAGCTATGTGGTGAGCATTAAAATCTCCTGATATTAAGCAGGGTCTAGGTAAGGAATTAAATATATTTCTTAATTTATTTATTTTAAATCTACTACTTTTAGGTGGACAATACACAGTCAAAATGTATAAAGGACCAGTGTGAGTTTGAACTGAAATTGCAACTGATTGAATATCCTGATAGAATGGGAGTTGTATGTTTTCATATTTAATATTATTTCTAATCAAAATACCAACACCACCATGATCATTTTTAGCATTTTTATAGATCAAATTATATCCTGGAAATTTCAGATTATGACAATTGTTTGTTTTTAACCAAGTTTCATTAAGCAGCAAAATGTCAATGTTAAATTCTGTTAATAAAGACATTACAAGTGGCCGTTTGTTATTAATACTCTGAATATTATGATGTACTATTCTTATAAATCTATCCATTATGTAAGTGTTTCAATAAAATTTCTTTAATTTTAATTGTAGTCTTAGGAGCGTCTTTATTGTTTCCTAATGAAATGAGAGTTTTAACTAATGCATTTATTATCCTATCATTATTAATTATTTCATTGGTTTCTTTAATAGAAGAAATATGTTTAAATTTGTTCAGTCCTGAATTTTGGAATTTTAATGTATCATGCTTAGGTAAGGGAAGTGGAGGGAAATTCCTATTACTACTTGCATTATTAACAGAAGTGGCAGTTGTAGCAGCATAGGAAAGTTTTTTCTGTTTCAATTTGGCTTCCTTCATTGGGCATGTTCTGGCAATAGCCAGGTGAGGACCCCCACAGTTAACACATTTTATTTCCTCCTCATTAATGCATTCTTTGTAGGAATGTTCACCAGCACAGATTGAGCATACTTGTTTATTTTTACATACTCTGGCTGAATGATTGAATTTTAAACATTTGAAACATTGTAATAGGGGTTTAATATATGGTTTAACTTTGAAGCGCCAGTGATCTAGGAAAATATATTCAGGCAAGGTGTTACTAACAAATGTTATAGCTACCGTCTTCAAAGCTTGTCTTACTCCGGTATTGTCCTTTTTGGTGAACCTTCTCACTGCTACCATTTCATATTCACATGTGAGTTTTCTGTAGAGTTCTTCATTGGAGATGTCGAAGGGAACAAACTGGATTACACCAATGACTTCCACTGAAGATGCTGGAATGTATGCTTTTATATTATGAACTTCTAATTTGGAATTGTTGTTCAGAAAATCATTGGCTGAACTGGCTTGCTTAAAAACAATTTGAATTTTATGAGCATTTACTCTACTAATTTCATACTGTCCTTTGATGAATTCTCCTAAAATATTTAATATGAATATCGGATCTTTGTTTCCAATATATTCATTTTCGGTACTTTCTATGAATACTGGGAAGTTTGTATTGTTACAGTTATCCGTATACTGTCTCTTGTAACCAGGTTTGTAGTATGGTTTTGGCGCCAAAATCTCTTCTGCTGGATTACTAGCAGTAGTAGTAGCAATCCGTTCATATTTTCTCTTCTTATTATCTTTTATTGGGTCTCCATCGCTATGGGTCCCCATTACTCCGGATAATTACAGATTTTAAAATATTTTATAAAATTAAAATTTTTAAATAGTCCGCCTTGTTTGACTTCCCGCCAAAAAGTCCTTGTCAAATATCACACGAAAAGTATGGCTAGCAACAAAAACATATTTACGCATCAATTATATATTTTATTCACATAGTCAAATTCTTGAACATAAATTAACTAAATAAATTGAAACAATTACAAAATGTTATATGGACACATAAACAAGAATGTTTAGTCATAAATAGCTTAAAAAAGTATATATTTTTTATTTACTTCATATGCAATTATTCGCCAGAGAGTAACTATAACACGACATTATTCATTCATTAATTTTTTTACGAATTATTAAATATTAAAAATATTATTTTTATTCAACAAAAATATTATTTTAGGGAATCTTGTTTTGCTCACCCTACCTAAATTGTGCGATTTGACAGCTACTACGAACCAATATGGCGCAGGGTCAGTCCTATTCTTAGTTGAACCGCATAGTACATGCGTCATACAAATATCGACTTTTATCGTAGCACAGCGGTCATTACAACGCTCCTAATGGTGCCTAGGTAGGAGGGATATTTATCTAGAGTAAGAATAACGTATTTTATCTGTGAGATATAAAAGACAGAATTAATTTTAATTCTTAATATATTTAATTATTTACCTTGGCGCGCTTTTAACTGCGTCACTCAACACTTTCGATTCTATTTACGGATGATGAAATTTCCTAAATTTTTACCATACTTTACTAAAACTGTATGAAACTTATTATTAACCTTCATTAAAAGCTTCTACCTGAATGAAAAATGTGAAGTATATTACAATAAACCTTATTAAGGGATTTGTTTAACTAACCTACATAATGTGTGACCTTAGCCCAAATATCGCATGTCCATATGTTCGTCATTCCGTTTCATTCTCATATAATGTGTCCTTCTAAAAGTCGTTTGGAATGTTAGGTGAGTCAGTGATTTAATTAAATCTGTTTACTGTTCATTAAGAGCAAAATCTAAGCAGATTTCATTTAAAACAATGCTTTAGACCCATTAATTTACTGAAATCCCATGAGTTCCAGAAAACAAAAGTGCAATTCTCCGCATGTTTGTCCAGTATCAGTAGTAGTGTTATTTAAAATTTCGAGTAGATTAATATGCCTACTGTGAATGCAGTATGACTACTTACGCTAAGTTAAATGCGCCTAAATCATAGTCATAAGTCTTCGGATTCATTCCTTGGATTCTTCGTTTTGCTTGGATTGGATTGACAAAGATTGACCTTCAGTTCGCTATGTTTTTTCCATAATTCTCAAGAAATCTCAAGAAGCTCAATGCTTGTATGAGCTTTTCAAACCTTAAAATGTATAACATTGCCAGATCTCAGCTCACTGATTACTACTACTGTACGTATTACTACTAATTAGCTGACCCATACATAAACCCTTAAAGGATAACGATTTTTGGCACTACGATGTCTAATCTATAATCGCATTCATCGTATGTTTATGAAAATGTATTTAATGCACCGGACAGAAGCATTAGTCGTGCAGAAGATCTGTAGAAGATCTAAAAATAGGTGGGTAGTTGTAAAATAACTCACCTACAGTGTCGATAATTAAAAGGTGATGTAATAAATGACACTGCATGTCCCACGATGCATTGCCATTTTGAATGGTAATTATATCTATGATCACTGTATCATCATTAAGCTTGTCACTTTAAATAATAGAATAAGATCTTGTATCAATGCAATATTAAATCTTATCATGTTTTTTGCATCTACTGATATTTTTATTGACAACTTGGTATAACATAATTTATGTTTAAAATAATCGGTAGAATCTTATAATTAACTTTTAGTTTGACACATTCATTCTACCCGGTTGTTGGTGTTGAATTCTATTTTGAGTCGCCAATTGATTGAACTTAAAAATATTTTCGGCAGGTAGTAAGCTACTAATTTATTTCAGACTCCTATACTTATCATTGATTTGAGATAGTCTTTGCATAAAATGCATAACTCTTTTTAACACTAGATAACAGTAAACATGTTGCTTTAAACTAATAAAATGTAGTTAATGTTCTGAGATGGATTTATAATTACACTCGCATGTACTTACTTTCTAAGCGGCGTATCAGTCACGCTGTCCGAAGAGTTTGTCGAGGTTGACGTATCACTACTGCAGTACGTCACATGGCTGTATACTTGACAACTAGCACTTTTACGGATCATAGTTCTTCACCAATAACCTCAAATACGTTTATTTACCTTATAAACAAACACAATGATTATATTTCAATACATTAGTGCGCGCACGATGATTATCACCGGCAAACTGTGAATATTGTCGACTATCTCAAATGAAAATACCGAGATGAAAATTTTGTCATTCGCTTCTAAATTTAAACTGAGTAGAGTCCGACATGAGGCGCACGCGTCGGCGTCCTACTTCACAAAATTGACTCATCGGTAATTAGATTGAAAAATCGGCCATTTGTATGCTTGTATGAATTTGTATTTGTAAACAACGAACTCTCCTCCATTTTCCGGTTATACAAATAAGGTATGCTAGGATACCGTAATACAAGGATGGAAGGGGTAAAAACATAAACTCCAATATTTTATATGAGTTTACGTTCTTAGTTCTTACCACTTACGCACTACTATTGCAGTGCTACCATAATGCACTTTAGTGGGATTTTATCCAAATCAGTAACATCAAAAATATATTCAGTTTGGGTACTGGTGTAATAAAAATTCACAAATATCATGGATATTTTTATTAAAAAACTTCAACACTAAAATCGTAGTCTTAAGGATTACAGATGAAATACTTCGAAGTACAATTACCATGAAAAATACTCTATACCTATTTCAAAACTAAAACATTGAAATGAAAATAACTGTGTATACGTACATCACACATAAACGTTTATAATGTATATGAATACTATTGCGTTATTAAACTCACCAGTTATAACACCGAATAGGTTACTATTTAAATAACGTTATTTAAAATGTCTACTTTTTGTATATATATTATTTAAAAAATTGTACTTTTTATTAAGCGGCGTAATTTAGTACATACATTTGTTCCACTATCATAGCGATGACTGATTGCTGCTAAAACAATACTATAATATTTCTATCAGATATAATATATTTATGAATAATGTCATCAGATTAATATTCGATAGAAGACTGACTGGCACGACGAAGTGTCAATTAAACCCCATATTACGGCCGGTTCGTTCTCCTATACATTTTATCTGATTCAAATTGGGTGTATTTCCAATAGATTAACGAATAAAGGATTATTATCGATAAATTCAATTTCAGCAACAATCGATAATCGCTACTAATCTATGCATTTAGTTATGGTTTTTAAGGCGCAGTAATATCACCCGTAAGTGTACGAATCTGTTTATTGGCTATATCGTGCAAATGTAGCTGCAAGTATTAACACATCAGGGTTGAATAAGAAATAATCTAACAATTTATCGATAGTTCTGAATACAAGTAAGGAAGCTACATTTATGGAATTTTTACAAAAATTACATATAATTGTTTCTATAAACAAATTATGGGTGTCGAGAAAAAATTAACAAAATATTTCCCTGACCTTAAAACTAGAAACATTTAAAATCAATATATCATTCCCATCCTTAGCCTATGTGACGTCTTAGTAGTAAGGTCTCCGTGGGTTATTCTGTAAAGAAAAAAACAATAAAAGTATTTTTTTATTTATTTTTGCTCCTGTTTTCTATATGCAGCTGTGTGAAGTAATTTCACTGTGTGAACATGTGGGATGAGTTAACCGAAAAAGGGGTAAGGTCTCGTTATTTCATAAATCAAAGATAATTAATACTCGTATAGGTAAGTCTGCCAACCCGCACTACGTAAATTTTTGTGGAATATATGGCCTAATCCGTCTTCTTAATTGTAAGAGTCCCGTGCCCTGCAGCGTGACGTATGTGAGTTGATACAGAAAATGTTATAGCATTGAGAATACTCAGTTTTTATAAGCAGGTATATACAATATGATAGTGTTGATAGACAAATAGCTCTTTAAACGAATCGTAAATATATTATGAACATTCATTCGGGATGCGTAAATCTTTTGGCAGGGGCGTAGTGAAATTCGTTCATTCATCTGTGTTCACATATCTTGCCGTGGGCGAAAACATTTTGTGGCGAACGTATCAACATATTTAAATAGTGAAGAATTCTTAACATTGCATTTTGACCGGTCAGTCGTTTGTGGCGCCAGAAATCCGTGAATACATTGATTACTAAGAATTCTATTTATATGTATATTGCATTGCGAGAAGAAAATGCAATATTTTCTTCTAAATTATGTTTAATTTATCAAGTGGCGCCAAGGTTTCCTGTTGAATTTTATATCAATAGCAGTCAGACCCGGTTTTACTTTGGCATTGTTATAAAATGAAATGAATTCTATGACAGATACATTATGTGTAGCCTTTTATTATACTATTTAGTCAGAAAATTGATTACCTTCTCATATACTTTTAGAAAATACACTAATACTTAGCAGAGTTGGATGAATGGTGTTTGATCGCAACAAATTTATTTTGGACATACATATAAGTAAACTGTAACCTATATGTCTCACTGCAGAGCACGGACCTCCTCTACAATCATCAGTACAATTGTGAGATGTTAGGCCATATAGTTCACAAAACAAACATATCTATAATAGTTGGATGCATAGTATAATTTCAAACTGACTGCTTTAAACAGCTTGATGTGGAGATAGGGTAGGCCTATGTTCATCTGTGGACTTTCTGTTGCCGAGATGATAATGATGATGATAGTATAATTTATGATCAACAAACAAATGTTCTTACCAAAGGATTTGGTCTGAATCTGTATGCTAACATCATGCGTTTCCTGTAGGCGTCGAATTCATCATCGTCAGGGGAGACGCCATCCGATGTGGATGCGCCTAGACCCAGGTTACCGCCCGGTTGATTGCTCCTAACAAAATTAACACCATTATACAGGGTATATCAAGACTGCTACCGAAAACGAAGCCGGGTGGTAGTTTAAGTGACTTCAGACACAATGCAACTAAATTTTGTGCGAAAATTTGTGACGTTTTTATTTGTTTTTTTTTTTTTCTATCGTCGTATTAGGATGGTAAATACATCGTATTTTTTTCTTAAATAATAGTGTACACCCTTTTATTTTTAAAGCCGCTATGGTACTCACAGCTTTAAATTATTATTTTAACTAAAACTATGGGTTTACCACCTAAACTCGATATTTCAAACATAATTTTAAAAAAAAAATCGCGTTACCATGCGAAATTTTTAGTCGCATTGTGTTTGTAGTCACTAAAACTACCACCCGGCTTCGTTTTCGATAGAACTCTTGATATACCCGGTATCTACTCTTTAGTACAATCAAATCTACGATCCCTACGTAAATTATCGAAACTGTTAATTCGCTAATACACCAATAATGATTAATTGTATGTGACAAATCAAATATTTTATTATTTTCATATTTTATTCGATTGAAAAACAGTTGAAGGTATATTTGTACATAATATTTTATGATAAATAATTATAAATCTTTATATCTACTTGCAATAAAACAAAAATCATACTTTTCAGTATCGATAGTTTACGTAGGGAGCATCGAAATATCATTCATCTTATGGGAACACCTTCAAAATGCAATCACTAAAAGGCAATAAATAAAAATGCTATAATGAATTTTAAGCACTATTGGTATCGGGATCTACGATTTTTTTTACCGATATAATACCGTGAATGGGCATTCTCCTTTAATGAATTATTTGTACCGTGATACACAAAGTGATATCGGATGGTAAATTAAAAAAAATATCTGAATTTACATGACATACATTTTAATAAATTCAATAGATTATTTTCATTTTCATGACAAATAAAATTATTATTTTTAAAATATGTCACATAGTTGTGTAAAAACACCAAAAATAGTTGACGAAATAGATCAACGACATGTGCTATCTTCGCATTATACCTATTATATTAAAATGAAAAGTAAAAGCGAATCTTATTTTCTGGTTAAATTATGGTTAAATTTTTATATCGTTTCGCTTCGGAAATGTTTCCCATCTATTAAGTATAAGGCATGCAACAATATAGTAATCAATGAAATATGTATTACTTATTGATCGGCTCGACGATGCCGGAACCTTCGACGCCAAGCCCTTGACCCTCACTCCAACCGAGTTTCTGTAGCATTTTAAAACCTGACAACAAAAATACAATGTATTATTTAAGTGTGACGTGTTTTTATAGCAATGAGTGGCGAGACGAGCATACCGTTTGCCTGATGGTAAGCGATACCCACCGCTCATAAACAGTAGCAAAACAGGATAGTGAACAGACTTCTTAAAGTCAATCTGGATTGTTTTCTACTTTTCGATTGGTCTCTTGTCATGTTACTATAGTTTTTTCACTACTGAGATTGATTATTGGCAATATAGTATCAGAAAAAAGATTGAGCTGTCAATCTAAAATGGCAAATTTTGGATTGGGATTGTTTATTGGCAGCGGCTGATAGTCGTATAAAACGGAAATTATATGGTCATTTAAATAACATAAATAAATATACGTTCATATAAAAATATTAAAAATTGAATTCCAGGTCTCGCAGTATCATAACCAAAAAGTGATTTTTGGTCCTAAGTTAGACATTTTAAATCAGCAAATCAACTTTGTAGAAATTTAAAGATGGGGACAAATGACAAATATACGATAAAGTCAATATAATTCTTGAATAATTAATAGTGGTAGCTCTCTGATATGTGTAAGGCCGCCTGGGTAGGTATCTCCGCAATGTCTAATGCTTTCGCCAAATAAGTGTAAATTCTTAATGTACTGTTGTGTTCCGATTTGTAGGACATTATAGCCAGAGTAGCTACTGGACGTATTAAGAATTTAACATCTTATGTCTCAGGTTGACGAGCGCAGTGAAATTCCAGGCATTGCTTAGTAATTCATGGTATCATCAAAATATCGCAAGTGATTGAGATTTTCGCATTTATAAAAGCATTAAGGCTCAATTATACCATGCTCCTTTCCTAAAATTATATGATGCACATTGACTATACTATTGAGTTCAATGTGGCCAACAGGCATGTCAGACAGCCTCCGTAGTGAAGTTGGTTAGCCACCGACGCCGACTGTGAAACGAGAGGCCGTGGATTCGATCCCCGCACCGAGACAAATTTTTGTGTGGCCCACAGGTATTTGTGTCGAGTCTGGGTGTTTATGAGACCAAAAAGTCTCTCATAGTTCCTGATACCCACGACACAAGACTCGATCTTAGTGTGGGGTCAAGACTATGTATGTGACTGTTGGGTGTATTTATTGATTGTACACGGTGTAAATTGACCTTGAGTGATAACGGAATCAATTCCAAGTGATGGATTGCTACATACCGACATTATCCTCCTTCAGTTTGAATTCCTTGTAATCGCTCAAGTCTGGCTCTTTGCCATTCTTCAGCGCCGAATACTTTTCCATGAATCTGTAATGTGAATCATTGCGATAGTTCACTCGTAACGTGTTTGGAACGTGGATCTAGTAATAACACATCAATTTATGTTTACTTGACGTTAATAGACTAGTGTCACATTATTTTGTTAAAATATTTTTTTTTTATACAAGATGTAAGCTTTACAGTGTAGTTGGACGGGTTTATGCAAAAATGACCAAGATACAAAGATAAAGTATTACATTTAAATTATACTAAGATTCTTTTTGTATTTTGTACATTCAGCTAATTTCAATTTGAATTGCATTGTTGTGCATTTCACAATTTCTACATGTCAAATTTTGTATTGATGGATTCTATCTTAGTTCAATTAAACAATAAAAACTAGTACATACTTTTTCAACTCCTCAGGCGGCAAGAAATCTCCGATGTGATGTTTTCCAGCTGCTTGCCTCGTGAGTTCGTCCGCCCACTTTTCAGTTGCGTTCATTTCTTTTGCTCGTAATCTGTTGAAAAATATTGGCTTTATTGACAGGTATAATATAAGAAGTTAATTGACAGTTTGATAGTATACAAAATAATTGTTTCTTTTTTCCATCCGCATAGATTATTTTGTTTGAAACAAGTTGTATTAATATAAATCTGTAGAACGAATGTTCACAGACTAGTGACGACACACGCCATATTGCCCGACAGAACGTTTTGACAGTCAACAAAATCAGAGGATACTGTAATTTTCTTTTTAATGAAATAGTAATCATTTAAAATAACCTTTATTTGTAAGGTCAATAGACCCCACTCAATAATGTGGTATGGTTTCCAGAAACTAGTCAAATAGCCTATTGTCACTGCTATCAATTTTTTATTGTTTTTATTGTGAAAGCATATTATGGTTATTGAAACCTTTTACATAGTTATATTTCAGCATTTCTTAGACGAAAAATTACTAAAGTTTATTTCATTAAATATGTTTCAATATAACGCAACATACATTTTTAAAACATACATTATTTTCCTAATAAGTTTCTTTGAAAATATTTCTTTTTTGAACTAAACAACTTGACGACTCAGTAGAAGTTGTTGTGTAGTTTAATAACTAATACGCTGCCACCCGGTAGAATATATTTATTTCTGATTTCAAATAAATGAAATCACATGACCTCGCAAACATCAACAAATAACACTAAAATATTATAAATTTTAGTGTTATTCTTATCTAGATTACAATCTAGATAAATACCTTTAAAATATGTTCATAAATCACACACATACATATCTGGCATAAATAAGACTAGTGGCTAAAAAAAAGTTAAATAAATATTGATCTCACTTGTGTTCCCATGTGCCTTCATTAGTGTCCTCGTCACTGTCGTATTCATATTTATGTTTCCCCGCAGCCGCCAACCGCTCTACTTCTTGACGTTTCTTCAACATATCCTATTAATAAAGAATAAATAAATATAAGTATTATACTATAATCGACTGCCTCGATGGCGTAGTTATACTAGGGTACGGTTACAAAGCTGAAGTCTCGGGTTCGAATCCCGAGTTAACCAAGAAATTTGTGCCCGATATGGTGATAGGCTCGCCACCTATCACACCGTGGGACGGAACATACAAGACGAAATGTTAGTGTCCTGGCACCTCTGCCTATCCCTTCTGAAAAAAGGTGGGTTTATGTATATAGGGTATGTAAAAACTAAATATGCATAATTTGATAAACTAATAACTCTTGCCAGGAATTGAATGCCATGCTGTATTATTACAACATTCGATAATGTTGCTAAAATGAATTAAATTCTGGGAAGTTCTTAGTATTTTTCGCTATTCCTCATAATTTTGGATTTGGCCATCCACGCCCTCTTGAAATTCGTCCAGTATATCAATAAATATTTGAGACAAAAGATTATTGCAGATCGACGGTCGACCCTTATAGGATAAAGACTAGATCTTGGTCTAGATTTGTTACTATAACATGAATAACAAAGCTTACCTGGTACAAAAGATTAAGTTTGAAGTTGTCTTCGCATTTTTTCCAGTCCTCTGCACTTAAATTTGTCGAGCCATAGTTTGTCATCGCGTACTGCATTAACGCCTGATTATTTTTGTTCACATTTGTAAGTTTCAGACCCTCCTCATCAATTTTCGCCAATTTAGCACCTAAAATGTTTGAATTAATTAGTGACCTTGTAGAGCTAGGATTTGTGTTGATGTGTCACTACTTGACTGTACTGTATCAGCTCATATACGTCCCACCGCAGGGCACGGGCCTTCTCTACAACCGAGATAATGATTAAGAGTTGGTTAGTGGTGAAACGTACAATATTCATAGTAATTGAACTGCGTGGTCTAAAATGCGATTATATTGTTAATTAATCCATTCTATAAGTATAGTAATTTTGCAATACAACTACGATATTTTCTCAAAACGCACATGTGGCTAACGGCAATTTAACCCAAAAGCAAAATCGTTCGACAAGATACATTTAAATGACCCTGTGAAATGTGGGCTAAAGTTAGATGGAAAAACATTTATGAGGGACACAGTTATATACTTTACAATGAACGATCGTTTTACAAATTTCAAAACGAATCTTCGTTCGTTCGTTTCAGCCACAAGTCAAGTCAACTGCTGAACACAGGCCACTCCCAAGGATATCCACATGGACCTGTTGGAAGCGGCCTGCATCCAGCGAATTCTTGCAACTTTAACCAGGTCGACCGTCCACCTTATATGTGGGCGTTCGACACTGCGCTTGCCTATACATGGCCTCTACTCCTGAACCTTTCGGACCCAACAAATCTAAAACGACTCTACTAATTTTATATTAAAGTGAATTAACACAAATTCGTACCTTTAACTGCAGCATTATCCTCTTAGCAAGCAAGAAACAAAGTAATATATTGTGCTTAGTACAGTGCCGTTCACACGGTGTAAAGCAATAAGTATGTTACACAATGTGTACAAAACCCTAAGATAACGTTATTAAGTAAACAATAGGCTATTTGACTGTATAAAAAATATTGACTTATTTGTTTCCATCCGTGTACATAATTTAATTTTAAAACATATTTTATTATCATACATTAAAAATATTGTATATTTTGGCTAAAAAACACAATTATAATTTAATTTATTTTGAGTTCGCGCCACGTGATCGTAAACGATTTTGATTGGCTATGACGTCATGCGTTTGTATGAACTACTCACATACAGGAAATGAATGGGATTGATAACGGCATAGATGTAAATTAAATATTAAAAATACCTTTAAAACGAGTTATTTAACATTAATACCCGTGAATTAATAATATTATCATGTCCAATGTAATAAAATGTGAAGAAAGAAATATAATTCTATTTTTTTTGACCAAAACTCATTGAGATATACTGGAGGGGATCTAGACCAAATAATTTGGAATATTTGCAAGGGTACATGTACCCTTACGCTGACAGTCGGCTATGACAGTTGTCATTTATGCTATTTATTCTAATTGCTTTAAAAATACCGTACTCCCAACTGAAGACATGTAAAAACCATTCCAGTTCACGTGAAAAAAAATATAGAATTTAATTCCATACGTAAATTAACGATAATTTGAATAAAGTAGCAAAAATATTAATAAATTAGATTATGTACCAAAGCCGTTTTGACAAATGTCATATTTTAACAAAATTATAGAATAAGATTAATGTTACGGACAAATAGGTAAATATTGAAAATTTCGTTTATTTATTTTATTTAATATATTTATTATCAGATACATTGGATATTGTAAATATATTTTTTCACTATCCATATTTTTGACATAAAAGTATTTTTTAGTAGGATAACTTAATACGCTATTTGACTATTTTCTGAAAACCATACCACATTATGAAGTGGAGTCTATAGACCTTACAAATAAAGGTTATTTTTAATTACTATATCTATATCATTTAAAAATAAATTTACACAATACACTGAATAATTACATTGTCAAAACGCTCTGTCTGGCAATGTGGCGTTCAGTTCGTAAACATCCATTCCAGAGATTCGTTCGCATGTCACCCATTCTCTAATCAACCATAGATCAATCAATCAATCAATAGTCCGAATGAGGTTTTGTCAAAAAAATTAGATTTTTTTTTCTTTCTTCACATTTTATTACATTGGACATGATAATATTATTAATTCACGGGTACAAATGACAAATAACGCGTTTTAAAGGTATTTTTAATATTTAATTTGCATCTATGTCGTTATCAATCCCATTCATTTCCTGTACGTGAGTAGTTCATACTAATGCATGACGTCATAGCCAATCAAAATCGTTTACGATCACGTGGCGCGAACTCAAAATAAATTAAATTGTTATTGTGGTTTTTAAACAAAATATACAATATTTTTAATGTATGATAATGAAATATGTTTAAAATTAAATTATTTACACGGATGGAATCAAATAAGTCAATATTTTTATACAGTCAAATAGCCTATTATAGGTTTTGTTGTTTTTAAAATCTATATAATAATGTAGCTTTATAAGTTATTAAAAATGTATGATTATATTGGCCTTTTATATTTCGTTTTACTTTATTCTGAAACATTAGGTAACAAATGTAACAAATATATGAAGTGTCGTATCTGCAGCAATGCCGACTTGATCTATAATATAATCCGCTTTAGTTGTAATACCTCAATGCAAAAACTCATTCGGACGATTGACTGATTGATTGATCTATGGATGATTTAAGAATGAGTGATATATGCGAACGAATCTGTGGAACGGATGTTTACGAACTAAACGCCACATTGTCAGACAGAGCGTTTTGACAGTGTAATTTTTCAGTGTATTTTGTAAATTAATTTTCAAATGATATAGATATAGTAATTAAAAATAACCTTCATTTGGAAGGTCTATAGACCCCGCTTTATAATGTGGTATGGTTTTCAGAAATTAGTCAAATAGCCTATTGAAGTCGACATTCCAATACTACAAGTTTATACAATCCGTTTCTTAATTGAATTTTACCCGTAATAAGGTAATTAACACTGCCAACAGTGCATTTTTAACACATTATTTTGGAGAGTTCAATGAGATAATGCAGACTAACTTATGGAATTGATACCATTCCATTCCAATGATTCCCGAAAGTTTTGAGTTTTATTGTCTCTCCTAATTCGATACTTAATATAGCTCTATAACTAACCAATATATTCTAACTATTTTTCTTCCCATATTTCCATGTTTTCTTTCCCTACTGGTCTTTATCACACCAAGCGTCAACAAAACAAAATTTCAACACACAACACAACCTATATAATTTTAGAAAATCCCCTTAACTCTTTCAACAAACAACAACCCTAAAAACACCTCTCAAATAAACTTTATGTTAAAAATACTAAACGATGGTAACATTACCTGGCATAATTCCTGGCAGTGGTGCGATTATTCCGGGGGGTTTGATGTCAGATGCGGGAGGGTCGTCGCTCCAACGGGACTTCTTCTTGCGCTTCCGTTCCCTCCTAGCCTCCGGTTCTTCATCACTCTGCGAACTGGCCTGCTCGCGTTTGAAATCACGGTAGTGCTTACTATCATCGTCTCTACTGAAACTGGAAATAAGACATTTATTATTGTTTGAAAATTGAAATTAAAGATTGTTTTTTCAGTGTAATCGTAGAAATAACAAGCTTCATGATAACATACCAAAACCATGGATATTTAGAGAAACAAAAGAATCAATGAAATAAACTGTTTTAACATTTTAAAAAAAACCACGCCTGACTGAATTCTATATTATGAACAAATTATGCATAATGTTAAACTAAACTTGTATGGGCTTGGATAAAATTTGAAACATATTTTTAGAGTAGTTGATTTTAGGAAAATTAACATTATTGCTTTAAAGGAAAAGGTTGAATAGTAAGTAGAATAATGAATTTCCATACATAATTAAATATACCACTGTAACCGTGTGGTATAAATAGGCGCATTAGCATAAGAAAGTTAGATTATGAAACTTGTGGAGAACTAATTTGAATACCAATGCATAGTTATGATATTAATATGGAAATTATACACGGAATAGTTTTTGTCAAAGTCCTGGCGAAATAATCATATCCATGTCCTTAAAATACTAGTCTTTCTTTATTGATCCTACTTTTATATCAACCTAAGAGTTTTCAATACTGAATTGGCTTGTAATGTAGGTGTGTATATACTATGTAGACTATACGATGTTACGTAATATCATGTATGGTAATTCCATGAAAAAAACCTTTTATGCAATCAGAAACATGCAGGAGATTTTAGTACTTATTTATGTGTTCAAATAATGAATCATTGACAATAGCAATTAATTCAAGGTTAAAAATGAAACTGTGCATAATTACCTGTCCTTGCTCTCTTCCTTAAAACTAGGTCTGTTGTCGTAGCTGTCGTCATCCTCGAGACTGAACTCTGGTTCATATTTGTCCTCGGGTTTCACTTCAGGTTTCTTGTCTCCTTGGACCTCTCTTCTCAACTTAGAAACAACCTCCCTAAACGCCTTATATTCATTTGAGTTGGTGTTATGAAGGAACCTGTAAGAACATCGCACATACAATATCTGAAATGTCGAAAAATAATACCAAAGGATGCTCTTTAGGTTTTATGCAACCTAAAATGATTGATGGAACTGTGCTACATCTGTGATAAATAGAAGAAAAAAAACAGTACCTCGTTTCAATTGCAAGCACAATTCCAACAATGATTTTAATTGAATAAATATGAAAACAGCACATATCCTGTCGGGGAGCAATTTTACTGGCTACCAGTGGCATTACCACAGAGTTTGGTCTTGTGAGTGTATGGCTTTCAGGACATTTTCCCAGTGGTCGCCGTTGCTGGCCACTTCGCTGGCGGCGCGGTGCACGGACGCCGGCCACGCATCTGGAGAGAAAACTGCACACCACTCGTCAGCAATGGGTCACGCTCACCCCCCAACGCTACCACTCATTTAAACGTACACAAAATAAACATTAATACTCTTCAACATTACATATTGTGTGTACAATTAAATGAATTTGTAATTTACAAAACAATGTGCCTTTGTATTTAAAGATTATAATTGTATACAAAGACATATATGTTATTGCATTGTAACCAATCAGTTTTTACCTTGAGACGAATTGTTCGAAGATCCGCTGCCATTCATATTGTTAGAATTGGACGATGGACCTTTCTTGTTGGCGGAATCCAAAGATTTACCACTTTCTATGGATTTTGAATTGGAAGGAATGGAGTTAGGCGGCATGAAAGGCCGGGGAGGACCGTTTCCGTTATCAAAGTTTGGAGGACCATTAGGTCCGAAAGGTGGGGGTGGTCCCATAAAAGGCATATTGCCCGAATTTGGAGGCATAGGCGGACCACCGGGACCCATCATCGGATTTGGGAATGGTGGTCCAAAGAAAGGGGGCATAGGTCCATTTGGTCTAGGTCCCGACATATTAGGGCCACACATATTCGGAGGCATAGGCCCAGGTCCGCATGGACCTCCGGGTCCATTAGGGCCCATGAAATTTGGTGGCATGGGAAAATTAGGAGGACCCATAAATGGAGGCATGGGAGGCATATTTGGGCCACCAGGACCCATCATGGGTCCTGGACCCATGTTAGGCCTTGGTCCCATATTAGGCCCAGAGCCCATATTTGGTCCTGGCCCCATGCTAGGACCAGGTCCCATATTAGGACCTGGACCCATATTAGGACCTGGACCCATATTAGGTCCGGGACCCATATTAGGTCCTGGACCCATATTAGGTCCTGGACCCATGTTAGGCCCAGGGCCCATGTTAGGTCCTGGGCCCATATGTGGGCCTGGACCCATCCCCATGTTAGGACCAGGGCCCATCCCCATATTAGGTCCAGGACCCATGTTTGGTCCTGGTCCCATATTAAAACCAGGGCCCATGTGAGGTCCTGGGCCCATATTTGAATCAGGACCTGGGCCCATCATGCCTGGCCCCATAAAACCAGGATGCATCGGACCTGATGGTGGAGGACCCGATCCCATTGATTTTGGAGGTCCAGAATTAGTGTCAGACTCATCATCTGAATTGTGATTTCCAGATCTCCAATTATTGTAATCAGATTCAGGAGACTGTGTAGAAGGAGGCATAACAGGGATTTGCATGAGAGGAGGAATGTGGTTGGATGATTTGTTGTCTGAAAACTTCTTTCTATCTTCAACAACTGGTGTGGAGGGGCTATGGCCTCGGTTCCGTCCTTTGTCACTCCAGCGTCTATGTTTTTCCCTGCAAGACAAAAAATTACACCATTTCATTTCACATGAAACCGCACATTGAAAAAAGTGACATTCTGAAATTCATTCATATTGGGCATATTTGTACTTTAAGATGATATGACCATGATCATATAATACTTCTTTTATTTGAGGTTTAGCTGTAAGTTATGGGAATCTATACAAGTCATTTGATTAACAAACTGTTTACTTTTAAATGTTATTTTCATATTCAAGTAAATTATAATAAATAATGTTTTTTTTTAATGCAGAATGGAGGTTAACCCTTATGTATTTTACCATAAATAGTATATAAATAGTATAATAATAATAAAATGCAAAGAAGATAAGAACATACATCTATTAGAGTATCTACAGGAGAGGTTGGTGATGTAAAGTAAAACCTTGATTATATTTAACTAATAGTAATTATCTTTTATTTTCTAACTTATTTATGTAATTAAAGTGTTATTTAATAACTAACTTTACAATAAAAATTAAAACCTGACAAGACACGCTATAAAAAGTATGAAATAATTAAATATTGTAAAGCAAAATTCTAGATATTTCTGCTGGCCTCCCAACATCTTCACCTAATTTAAATACAAAGTTAAGAGAATAGAGTCCTTGACATTCACCTGGGTGGTTTATCACTATGCTTCCTCCTCTCATCACTTGGCCCAGAGTCATCATGACTTGAGTCATTGTGTTGTTTCTCTTCTTTTTTAGGTTTTTCATCACTCTTGTGTTTCTCCTTTTCTCTCTCCTCTTTCTCTTGCTTTTCTTGTTTCTGTTTTTCTAACAACGCTTTGTACTGGCTCATAAAACTACCATCATTGGAAAATATGTTTGTATTTCCCTTATCATCTTGTGGAGATGGACTGAAATTATCAACAGATCACAAGATAAATAAGTATTGTATTTACAAAAACTGATGATAATGTTTGGCATGAAGTTTTTAATAAGGATGGAATGGGCGGGGTTGTCAACAACAAAGCACTTGACATTATTGATTTAGCAGTCTTCAGAGTGATACTTTACTAATAGCTGGGTATTTGGGCATATTCTGTACTACCAACAGATGGTAGGGATAAATAAAGTATTGATATAGAATAGTTTCGTAAAGACTAAAGCGAACTCTACGTGAATAGTTACGCTACATGCGCCACGGTGGCTATTTTCCTGAATCTACTAACACTTTACTTGTTTTAGATAGGATTGTCAAAAAATCTGTAGGTAATTATCAAATCACATTAATATACTCATTCCAAACCTACAAACCACTTGAGAAACGAGGACTTACGAGGCAAATGGACAGCCACCCGAATCCCATTCAAGCGCTGAATTGCGAAGAAATCTATAAGTGACATAATACTAACAAAGTATACACTATACGTACTTGGTTAATTTTGCTTGTGCGGCGAGCGCGGCCGCCTGTTTCTGGGCCTCCAATTTAGCTTGGATCTCCATCTTTTTTTTCTCGATTATTTGTTCCTGCTTTGACATTTGAGCCCATCTTGTACTTAAAGCGGATTTATTTTTGTTATCTTTAAAATGCATAATATTATACATCTTGTTCGTTTTTTTTTATTAAACTAACTATCACAAAAACATGCTCGTACTTTTACAAAACTCGCTATGCGGAAAATGACGCTAACGCAACAAACGCCAAATTTGACACTCATTTGACAATTGAAATTACGTTCCATTAACCTAAGAGGTAATTTTGAAATATTATATTAATTAATCAATAACATTTATTTAGATTAATTATATTATTTTTAATAAAATGTTCATTTAGTATCCATAAATAAAAATATCAATGAAATGAATATAGCAAATCATAATAACTTTCCATAAATTACATTTCAAAATATGTGAGGAGGTGGTTTTCAAAAGTGGTCATCTCCAAATTCACGAATTTTGCACTAATAATGCCAGATGAATCTACTGAGAACTCTTGACAATTTAATTGTAGATAAATCCATGTAAATACAATAAAAAGCCTCCGAAACGCATTTTAAAAAGGTATTTATTTTCAAAAATGGCCTATTCCATCGATACTCACTTTCAAATCCAAATTGACCAATCATAACGCGTTTAGATTGGGCCGTCATGTCATCTTACAGGAATATGCTTCAGAACCAGTTCAGAACAATGAGTAGTTGTAGCCACAAAAAAGAAAAAAAAAACAATGAGTAGCATGTTATTTTTTTTATATTTTTAATAAATTCTGTATGTTATTACCTTAGAGTAAGGTTTTTAAGTATTTATTTTACCGATTTAGAGTTGTAAATTTAAAAAAAATCTTTATGTTATATTTCTATATCAATAAAGATTACAAAAAATATTTTGACTTATTTTCGAGTCTCGTGCATATTCCCTACTGCCATCAGATATATTTTTTTACTTTCAAAAATGGTCAATTCCAAACACTTATTTTCAAAAATATCCGAATCCAATTCATTTTTTTGTTTTCTTAAGTAGTCAAATCTAACTCTTACAATCAAAAGTAGCCAAATCCAAATTTCAATATCGTTTTTTAATTAAATACACAGTAAACTTTCATTTACATATTGAAATTCTCACCTCAAATATTAAAACTATCAGAATAATGCACTTCCAGCTTAATAACAGCCATAAGAAGCGCCAGGCAAAAAAATGTACAATTTCTCGGTTTGTACAAAAGTGGATTTGGCTAGTATTGAAAATTACCTCCTGATGTATATCTTATTAGGTACTATTGTACTACTTGGTCTGTGATACCTAAGATATAATACAAATTATTTATCAAACTTTCACTATTGAACTTAAATTATCTCTTGAACTCAGTCGGTTTGTCTTAATTAGAACTTCCACAGTATCCGGACCCCAACTAAAACACTCGTCTGTGTCTAAAACCACAACCTAAAAGTACTTGTTGACCACTGGTTCAAAATATGAAGTGGCTGTGAAAATCGCGCATAAATATTGAAATTAGCATTCAAAATATCAAAAAAGAGTATGATACGGTCAAAAAAAGTGTATGATGTGGTGACAATAGGCTAGTTTCATACATTTTTATTTTTGTTTATAACGGAAGGTTACGTTACGCATAATCATAATCAGAAAGAATTTTTAAAATCCGTTAAGTAATAAGCAAGTTACAAATACATTAAAGTTGGTGGTAGGAGTGATAGAAAAGAATGCAACATGCACGGCGTGACGTCATCTTCCATAAGATGCACGCGTGCGAAAGAGACAACGAGTGTCCCCACCGTACTTTTAAATGTATTAATATCTCAGTCATTTTACATTCAATTTTGAAGCTGTTTTCAAATTCGTTTGTTTTTATAAACGATGCTTTTAAGGAATAATTACTTACTGCTCAAATAAAATCTTGGACACAACCCTATTGGAATTAAAGCTCAAAATTTTAAAGAAAATTAATTATGGCAACACTATGTTAGTTGAATATTTCCAAGGCAGTCTATTCTTTGGTCTCAGTGGTCTATTCTTAGGTCTCAGTGGTCTATTCTTTGATCTCAGTGGTCTATTCTTTGGTCTCAGTGGTCTATTCTTTGGTCTCAGTGGTCTATTCTTTGGTCTCAGTGGTCTATTCTTTGGTCTCAGTGGACTATTCTTTGGTCTCAGTGGTCTATTCTTTTGTGTCATCAGACTAAGAATAGTAAAGTCTCTCTTAGTGCCCGATACCCGCGACACAAGACTCGATCTTAGTGTGGGGTCAGGCATTGATTTACAAACTAAGGATAGGCCCTTCAGTACATTGGGTACGTCAAAAAGATGGCTGTGAAAATCGCGCCATCTGTTAGAATTTTACGTCAATGGCGGCCATGAAATCGTTTTTCAATAATGCTAAAGCGGTGATAAAAATGTTATCTTTTTT
This sequence comes from Hyles euphorbiae, assembly GCA_023078785.2. Classification (NCBI taxonomy): domain Eukaryota; kingdom Metazoa; phylum Arthropoda; class Insecta; order Lepidoptera; family Sphingidae; genus Hyles; species Hyles euphorbiae. Next base: position 7,899,976 of record CM041049.1, read on the forward strand.
TATGTGAACTTTCGGTCGTCTTTATTGCATCCACGCACAATACAATTAGGCATTTGTAGACAACTTACAGACCGGTGCGCTGTGACGTCACAACCGCTGCACTCAAGAAGCTTATACCCAAATGGAGGTTGCATTCCGTATATAAAAGTGAAGCACAAAAATTTGACCGTGAATGACGTTGCTACTGCTTGCTATCCTTTTCTTTCGAGTGACAATGAATGAACAAAAAGTCATTTTCATTCATTGTCACTCTAAAGAAAAGGATAGCAAGCAGTAGCCGTTGCTACTTGACCTTGACCTTGAATGACTTTTCATTCAAGGTCAAATTTTTGTGCTTCACTTTTATATACGGAATGCAATCTCCATTTGGGTATAAGCTTCTTGGCTGCACTGGTGCTGGGGACCCGTGGGGACCACTTTCGTGACATTTTTCTTGCTTTCCGCCCCGTCAATATTTTTTACGTCAATGGGGTCAGGACTATGTAGGTATGTCATTGTTGGGTGTTATTTATTTATAAATACTTTTACCGCTACTATAAAAAACTAAATTTATCTATAAAATCACCAAAAGAATATCAGTATAAATTGCTTACATACTGTTGGCCATCGAATATCTTGTCTTCTTCACTCGAACTGAATTTGTCATTCGAATGAGCTAAACTCTAGATAGTTAAATTGGTTTTATAACGGTCTATGAAAGAGGCCGTTTGAGTACTTTGTTCCAAAAAAATATGGTGTAGTGAGAGTTCATGGGCTACATTGACCATTTACAATCAGGTAGCCCGTCCACATATTTGCCTCCCATTCCACAATAAAGTTATACCTACGCTTTATTGCAAGTTTCCAGGGATAACATAGCTTAGGTAAGAAGTCTGTTGTAACGGGCGTGGGTTCGACTTCTTACAAAGCAGTGATTATATTATTTACAAATATTGTTTCGGATCTTTATATTTCAAGATCGACGTCTCTTTTCTTGTATGTATTCTTTGTATGTAAGAATGAATAAAGATACTTACGTATTTAAGACAGTAGGTATTGTGACAAATAAAACTCCATAAATCATTGCATATTATTCTTTTTATATTTTTTTCATCAGTTTAAATGGAAAATACAATTTCATTTATTTATAATGTTGTCATTTATTTATTGTAAACAAATATATTATAAAAGATTTACATATTACTATCAAAACAAAATATTCACAAAATGGCAGACTAACTAAACAATTACTTAGCTGTTTCTCAAGCATGCTAACAATTGCATCATTTTGAGCTAAACAAGAAGGAGAAAGTTTGGCACTGATCCCATAATTCAAATAAACGTGAAGATGGCATAAATGCACATTGCAGCAACACTATCAGTTCTGTCGTGTGAGTTAGTCTGTTTGTCCAGATTTTGAATAGGTACCTTTTATAACGATACTCTTCACAACCTCTCTTCAGCTCATGTCTATTGCATGTTCTAATACTGACTACCTACTGCACTTGCACTTGCATGCGTTACTGCACGTCACTCGGTACACTTCCCAAACCACGAGGGCAACGCCAAAGAGAGAGCCTACATCTGACTATTGTTTCTGTGGTAACTTGACAGTTAAAACTAATCTGCTGCCTCGTTATAAACCGAAATTCAAATTGACTTAATTACAAAAAAGAAAAACAACAAACTCTGGCTCTTTTCATAACAATACAAATTCCATTGCATGGATAAAATCAACTCAATTTAAAACATTCAAACAAATCATCATCAAATTTAAAAAGTACCTCTTCACATTCTGCATTACCCTGCCTTAACGAAATCATATTATACACTTAGACAGATGATAAACAAAAAAGCAATGGAAGAGGACATGAGCAAAAGAAATCACAAAATACATAGAATCATTCGACGCTGTGTAAGAATGTTTAACAAATGTGATCGCGGGTGTCCCTGTCGAGAACACTAGCGCAGTCTACTACAAGAGTGATTTCATAGTAGCAAAAATCTGGGTCCCTTCCACTGTACATGAAATGCCGAAAAGAAAAGTATAATTCATAAATTGTACCTATATTTTGTTTATACTCTAATTTTTTTTTACATTTTAATAATTTAAAAACAACCAGTACTTGGTCGAAAATTTATATCCATTTTTTTTTTGTGTATTTTATATTTTGATGAAATATTTAAAAGCTAATTAACGTGAGCCGATGTCAGGATTCATAGCTAGTCGTCGTTCGCTCGAACCGGCTGGCAAGTATCGGTCTCTCGTCCGCCCGATCGAGCTAGTTTAACGCTTCTTATACACAATAACACTACCACGTCGTCTATACATCTTGACTCATATTATAATGCACTGATATTTCGAGGGGCACAAGGAATATCGCAGCATTGTTTCACGCGCCACCGCGCCGCCGCCACCCCGCCCCGCGCCCCGCCACCCGCTACACGTGTCCACCTATACAATTCATATAGCAAACGATCCAAAATTAAAACACTAACCTTACATCCCTTAACGTGTCTAAATGTCTAATTCGTACTCTATTTACATCGACACAATACATAATATTCAAATTGTTCTGTGAGTGGACAGTATCGCGGTTAGGACGCGAGACGCGGGGCGGCGGCGGCGGCCTACCATTCATTAACTGTACAGCAATTTACAATAGTATTTGATCAGAATACGCAAACTCAAAGATCTACACCTAAAATTAAAGTAAGGTAAGGACCATTGTGTACGTAACGCCCGCCTTAAGCCGCTATAATATCAGCTATGTTAAGTAATATAATATGTTAAATTTGCACATGACAAAAATGCCACTCGACAAACGTGATAAAAACATAAATAGGCCAAATTCATTGTTACGATTGCATACGGGGTTAACACAATCAGAGTGATGTTCAGTAAACACATTTACAGCTATGGTTGGAAGCAAGTGTAATGCTGGACCAACTATTGTGGCGCATTTGTCATGCCGCAAAGAACGATACATGATTGGGAATTAGTATTCCTAATATATCACTAACTAGGATTTAAGAAAAAAAAGTGTCCTCACTAGATTACTAAATATCGCCTACTCTGTACAATGGACTATGATATATCCTTGAGATATTTTCATTTGTATAAACATGACAAAATACAAACATTTCTATCCAACTTTCTAATAACTTAATCGGTAACAATCGAGCAACATTTGTCATTTTATTACTCCCTTTTGTGACAGTATATTAGAATTTGTTTTCATTTACGATATACAGGGCTCATATTATCTTAATTTTTAAATGGTCTGTAAATATGGGTGTATGGTCCGAGGTGTGTGCGTCGGACGTGGCGGCGACGCTACTCGCCATACACCGCATCGCTAGTTCGCTACTGTCAATCACTGTATGTAAAAATATATTTCTTTTATATTTATACACTATCCACGTAACAGGGTGCATCGATGAACAGTGCTAAATCAACGGTTTCGACAAATGGAATGCATCTTTCACAATATCCACTTTTAATAATCAACAACCCCCGAAAAATATTCAACACAAGAAGTGATTATCATCTCACGAGAAAACAATAATGATAATACGTAAATTTAATTCGTCGCTACGTATTATTAATATGTAAACAAGTGCTTAAACTACTGGTAACAATAACATTTTTAACTGTATGTTCGTATCAAATTCATTTTTTTTTTATGTTAAGCGAAACTTAGATATAAGCACGTGTGTGGGGGTAGCGAGATACCAACAATTTACCAAAACTGAATTTCTAATGCAGGATGTATAATAGAAAATCTTCCTAAGATCAGCGTCATAGATATTCATAACTTGAGTTTATTTCCTAGGTTCATCAAATATGTAAACAGTGCTCTTTTGTTACTTGCCCAAGTTTTTCATATTATGCGCACATTCAGAAGAAAATGTATATTCTTTTTTCCTGCACGAAAAACTCATGATCTGGAAGGAATTTCAATCGCACAGTTCATGACATCTGTTATTGGTACGTCATTACATTATACAAGTAAATTAAGTATTCTAGCCTCATATGGTGATTCCATCGCGATGTGTATCGTTTTCTGAATTAAGTTACAAGGTTCACAACAATTATCAAAAACAATCACGTTTCACTAAATATACACAAGTAGCTTATAAACAATTATAACAGATGGAACTGTTTTGGCGACTGGTCTTGATAAATAAATGACGTTTTAAATTAATAAATAAGAGAAATAAATTAAAAGCCAAAACGAATTTTTAATCATCTAATATCATGACCATAATATTGAGCATTATAATGAGTAAAAAGCTAATAAACAAAAAAAAGAAACAAAACTATTTCCATGAGCAACAAAAGGGCACTTATGTGTGAATTGACCAAATAACTTGACCATACTAATGAAAAAATGCTTTCTGTATATACATAAAACAATTGACCATTACAATAAAAAACCAAATAGCAGCGCCACACGTTGGCACTTTAATTGACAAAAATTAACTGAAGTAACATCATCTCTCGACAAAGTTTGTAAACCTACGCAAAAATGTACTCGTTACACTACAATGTACGCATTTAATAACAAATAAGTATTTTTTAAATATAATTATATCAGGTGAAATAATTAAAGATACAAAGTATTGGACGCTTTCGCCGCTATTTGTTCACAGCAAGTTATGTTCGGAGTCAATGGTGGTATGAAAAAACGATTGCATTTAATGATAAAAAAACAGAATTACTTAACGCTAAATCATTTTCAAATATGGACGTTAATCTCAGGACAAAATATGTAAGACGGCTTTTCACATGTTCAGGCCAGCTCTAAATAGGGAACTTTGTTTTCTAGCGTTCCATTGTTATAAAGCCTTGCTTTAAGATCGTTTGTTCTGGTTGTCCACTGGCCCAAATGTATACTAAAATTACAAAGAATTTTATTGTGATCTGGAGGGTTTTCCGAAAAGGACCAGTTATTTCTTATTTCTAATGGATGTTCAACACTGGCCGGCTGTTGCTAACATATCAAAAACGTTTCATTTGGCAAATTGAAATCAATTAATTACACGTTTCACGATTTTGGCAAATACGTCGACCGCTTTGTGCTTCGCGTAATGTTGCGTCTCGTCCACGTTATAAGTTATAACTACACGAGTAAACTTCTCTCTCTTTGAAAGTGTTATTTGTGACATTCACAAGTTTTTAAGCCTCCGCGATATATACAAGTACTTTGCACGACGACGAAGCAACATTAATCAAAGCAAATAAATAATATTTCGAAAAATAAACCTGAACATATTATGAACATACTACCCATAACAAAATTTAACAAGAACATGATATATCTTTCTTTTATATGATACTACTATATACAACATGCAAGCTGGGCAAGACAAATAAAATAAAATGAACGTCCAACATTAAAAAATGGATGGATTTTTTTAGAAGCGAAAGGACGACATCGGATTAAATATTATAAAAAGGGCAATATAATTGTTTGTACGAAGGCCAACAGTCATACGAATTGACTTGTTAGAATTGTAGAAGTTCACTTCTCATTGAAACGGCACGGTTATTTACACGCAGATCTTGCAATAAGAGAAATAGTAAAAATAATTCAGCAATCAGTATAAGCAAAATTCATTGGACAACGATAACATTAGACGGCAATAATTTTCGAATGGAATTAAATGTGGACGAACATATATGTATGTATCTACTATTGGACTATTATATACTCGATAACTTTTCTTCTTTTTAATATACATAATATACTATTTACATGATAAAAACAACCGGACTAATTAAAGTTTCGATAAGAAATATAGAATATTGATCTATCGCGTGACGTTTGCTCGCCATTGTCACAGAGGTGGTGACGTAACCAATCTGATGGCAATGACAAACAATGACATTAAACTCGATGTTGGGCGTCCACGTGTCACGTGATCGCCACATCGCCCGCCACGCAACGTATTATCACCCCACTTGCTTCTTTCATAAAAAATTACTTCATTCAACCACAATTGTATAGATATGAATTCATGATATTGTACAACAGAAAGAAACAAGTACGAGGTCTAAACAGGCGAATATAATACACAAAATATTCATCAATATAATTAACAGTGAAAAATATTCATTCAGTATGGGTTCTCAAGTCCGGATTGGCGATGACACGCGCTCGGTCACATATCTTGTGGTTAAGGATCATTGTTAAAATTAATGGAAGAACAATATAACTTAATACAGACACTCTATGTAACATAATTTATTTTCTTATCTATTTGAATGACTAATACAGAACAATCACCTTAACCATGATGTACAATCTAGTTGTGAGAAGCCAAATTGGCAGACCGCCTGTTCATGCATCATATGTCTAGAGAGTAATATCAATTTTCAAGTTCATTAACTTCCCACATTTCCGGTATCGCATTGACGTACAATGCTGGCACAAGGCGAGTGTCATATAAAACGTGACATTATTAAGAATAAGCGAAAACGTCCTCGTGGGTAAACAACCCACAAATTCGTTTCCGCAATGAATAATAAAATATTTTATTTTATAACAACGTATAACAATGCACACACTAGCGGCGTCTGCCAATCGGTTTACAATTCATATACGTTTGCTGACCGTCCTCTTCACGTTCGCGAAGGCGTATATCACCGTTCCAAATAACAACCGCTGTCATGACAGCGTTGTGATTACAAATATATTTTAGAACATCACCATAACGCCATTATTCGGAGCGGCGCGTCTTCAAGCGAGCGCAGAAAAAACGCTCAACAATCACATGTAACAAATAACAGTCAGCGCGGCTTTGACAGAACCATCGAAGAGTACTTCCAAAGGCCTAATTACGTCCGTATAAAATATCGTGTGATCATCTGTCACTAATGGGAGACACTGAGTGGTATAAAAAGGTTCGGGCTTACGTTGTAGACATAATGACATGGAGTGGCGGCGTGCGGGGCGTGCGGGGGCGGGCGGCGCGCGGCCGCGTGTCAGTACGCCTGCGTCGTGCTCGCCGCAGGCACGCGCTCCGCCTTCAGGTTGCGCTGCAGACAAACATACAAGTATACACATTTGTTAGGTTAGAGGATCCCTAGGGCGCCGAATGCCGGGATTTACAAATTGCTACTCACAGACGGAGTTAGATTAGAGGGTAGGGCGACGAATGCCGAGATTTACAATATACACATTTGTTAGGTTGGAGGGTAGGGCGACGAATGCCGGGATTTACAGTAACCTGAAGTTATATATGATTAATTGTCTTTCACTTGGATTTGGATAGCATTTATAGGGCGCCGTAGAATCTCGCCCAGGGCGTCCATAATCCTACATCCGCTACTTTTGCTACTTGCTACTTTTTTCAACAATATCATGCTTGTTGTTTATGCTTCAAAATACAATGATGAACAATAGAAAAAACCTTCAAAATATTTTCGCAGTTTCACAATGTATGAATAACGACGGAAACACACTATAGCTAACGCCAGCCGATGCAACACGTGTTAAGTCAAATCAGATAACACTAATTTGTTTAAACAGAACCACATTAGAACACACCACGTAACGTAACATCTCTTGTTCGTATTGTAGTTCTGGTCATATAAAATAGTACATTATCGGGTCGCCTGGCGTTTCAGTAGTATGTTTCCGGGATAACTTAAGGCGCTTTGCGGATCAAGGTGTCAAGGAACGAATAGTAAATATACTTAAATTGATCAATAAGTCACCCGTTCAATACACCCTGTATATTATTTATTGTTCGAAAAAATCGACACTTAAATGTTTACAGTAACAACCACATACACTTTGTTGTTGTATACCGAAATATACTGTGTATTGGACTATAAGTTTACTGAATGCACAATGCTAATTAAGAAATTTAGATACTTCTTAAATGAGACTGAAAACATAAAAACGACATTCCTAACAACCTAATTCGATTGCACATACATTATTAAATATTCGCACTAAAAATAGTAATATACACGGAGTCAACATCACAATTTTTATTTTAGTTAAATAAAACATGCTATTAGTTCGTGATTTCAAAGTTGTTTTTTTTAAATTTAAACACAAAAGTAGAAATAATCATGCAACTACGTGCTATAAAAGTTTAGCTAACTTTAATAATACACATAAAAACGATTTAATGCTTTTATATTCAGCGCTGTAAATTTTTTCTGACCGCATCGCATCTACTAACATTCTCTCTACTTCAAATTATATACGACACGAATTCTAACTAGATATATACATAGATACATTTATTTAATAAAGTACGTAACAAAACTACATCACGTAACTACAAAAAAATCATAACAAGAAAACCCAATTGTGCAAAATCTGATATGATGTTGGATTGTTATCAAGACCATTTGCATAATTAATGGCAAAAATAAATTGTATTCTTATTCTTCAAACTGCGGATAATCAAGAGTGTTGACGTGACTAATAGTTATGACATAAAATATTGCAAAACATTACGTTGAATCATGACTTAATTAAAATAAGAGGATTTTATTTTCATTTTAATTGAAATGGATAATATCCCAAATGCATTTTAGGGTTAGAAATTGATCCCAGATATAATGATTGCTTAAAAAAAGATTTATTTCAGTTTTCACAATTAATATCAATAACTTTACACTTATCAAACACCATAAAAACACGATTATGCTACGCTAACATTATTTTTCACGTGTAATTATTGATAGAACACCAGGAAAATAATAAAATTACAACAACAACTAAATACACTATGTAAATAAACTATTTAGTACCAATATACACGATCGTGCTGCCAACTACGACGACAATATTTTGTTCGACTTACTGGCAGGTCCCCGTAGTCGTTTAAACGTGAAACAGACTTGAAATTCAAACAACAAACGTTACATAGATGCCGCTTGTTAGCATCGTAATAATTATAGGGGATTACGTTAATCTTCCGCGTCCGACATTTCCTAGCAAACATTCAAGGTTTATTAATCAGAATTCAATTTAATAATTAAATCTCGACGCTTATAGTTCGTGACGGATATGCAAGTGTTATTATTTCATGTCCGGTTTATGTGGCAATATTTAAAAACCTCATGACCATAAATCCTAAAACGGACTAATAAAATATATCTTGTTCGACTTCAGTGATAAAGTGTATTATACATAGATCAGTGTTTCACCAAAATTATCAAAATAAATTCAGCGTCTAGTTACATTAGCTTCAGAAAACAAAAAAATATATAGCCTCCATAATTATTTGTTTTAAAATAATTATGAACAATTAATTATGATTCTTGTAAGACTCCGTCAAATTGATTATACATTTCTAGTAAGATTTGGACATTTCGGATATGTTCCATAAGATCTTCATACTAAACACATTGTTTAATTAGGAGCATATTAGATTCGTTAATATAAATAAGAAAGATACTGCTGAAATAACCATATTTTTTCGACTTGGGAACTCCTTGCAGATGTAAACTTTCAGACTACCAAAATTCATTACTAATATTTTTAAAGCCTCCGTGACACAGTTGGTCAGATGCCGACTTTGAAACTACAATTATTATTTGTATGATCCATAGGTATTCGTTTCGGGGATACCAAGGACACAAGACTCGATCTTAGTCCATACTAAGGTTAGGGCTATGTTATGTCAATGTTGGGTGTATTTATTTATTTAGTTTAATTTAAATTATGAACAGCTGACAGAATCCATAGGCTTCAGACTATGTATGTAACATGTGCTTACCAACTGATCGTACTGGTACACCATCCGCTTGATGTGCGTGAGCTTGCGGTCGAGATAGTTGACGCGCTGCTTCTGTTGCTGGTAGGCGGCGTCGTTGCTCACGCGCCGGTACTCCTCCACGATGCGTTGCTCTATGCTCTGGGGATATTGAAATATTTAATCATTTATATCTTCCACACACACAATACAATTAAATAAAAATATAAGTGTAGGGTAACAGTTAACAGGCCTATATAAATGTATGCTGTAATATTCGTGTAGAATGGATACAAGCTCAGTATACGCTGTTTTACAACAGCACTGATTTTCAGCTGGATCCAATTTTTCAGAATAAATACAAGTCATTTGTGTATTCATAAGCAAATTTTATAATTTTCAACCATAAGTTTATATTTAAAGTATAGTTGTGGACAACGTTTACTGATGCTTTTTGGTGTATCTTTTCTAAAGTTTTTGTCAAGTATAGACAAATGCAATATTTTTGTAAAGGTTGTGTAAGTAGTGTTGTGTAAGTAGTTACGTAAGATATAAATTAAAGTACAAATAATAAAGATAATACACCAAAAAAACAATTTAAAATTGGATGCTAATAAAGCAGTGTGTATTTTGTTTATGTAATATATTGTTTTGTCAAATGTTAGCGTCGCTTTACGCAACACGACATGGGAAATTAAAAAGAAGGCTGTGAATATATTAACTGGTTCAATTGTTGTTGCTTTCTTGCGAAACATTACGATTGATGAATCTTTATCAAAAAATATGAAACTGTTTTTTTACTTAATTCTCATGACATTGTTAAAACACTTTCCGGTTTATTTAAAACGTAAGAAATATTTTAAGGTTTACCTAAATTTATATCATAAAGAGATTTGATTGCTTGTTTGCATTGAAAAGGCTCTGAAACGACTGGGCCGATTTGAATGTTTCTTTAGTGTATCTTTGTTTTTGGAATGATGTATTATTGTCCCGTCACATCATCAACGGAACACAAAAGACGAAACATGGATTTCCTGGTAGCACCTCTGGCTACCCCTTCTGGGAAAAGGTTGTAAGTTTATGTACGAATGTTACATGTTGACGTGTTGGTGATTTTTTTATGTTGCTTGCTATTTTTGATAGTGTTGGTAATGGTGTGGTGTGGTTTGATAGTGGTGGTGGTGTGATGGTGTGGTAGTGTGTTAGTATGGTGGTGTGGTGGTGTGGTAGTGGGATGGTATGGTTGTGTCGAGGTGTGGTGGTATGGTCGTGTGGTGGTGTGTTGATGTGGCGGTGTAGTTGTTTGTTGGTGTGGTAGTGTGGTGGTGTGGTACTATGATGGTGGTGTGGTGGTGTTGGTACCTGGTGGTGCGGCGAGTGCGGCATGGCGCGCTTGAGTTCCGCCTCGAGGCTCGTGAAGATGGAGGCGACGTGCGCCACGCGGCGGTACAGCGAGCGGTACTCAGTGTACAACTCCGCGAACTCGTTCTTGTACGCCCGCCTCATCATAGAGCTTGTGATCGCCGGGTACTGCCTGCACGCACAAACAATACTACGTCACTACGTACTCACTACTATTATATTTATTGGATCCACCAACAACATTGCATATTAATACACAATATAGGTTATAATAACCATGTAGAAATGAAGCTTTATAAATCAATTGTACAAAAAATATATCCTTTCCAATTTCTCCATTTTAAATGTTATCCTATTTTATTTTGTTGCAGGTGCTTTCACCTAAGAAGCTAGTAGTCTACATAGGTCTATAGATAGTCTTGAATATTATCGTTCATTCCACATTTGGGTCGAGTGTCGAGTACAGAAAACCCTTGTTCTGTCACCTTTGTGTGAATCTTAATTGATATCGAGTCCCAGTTGAGTGGGAAAAAATAACTAATAAAAACTCATATAAAATAAAATAAATGACGAAGAAGCAAAAATGATAAATGAATGAGATAATTGGAAATTGGCACGTGACCTTTATCACTTAGTTAAGATTATTTTATATTTAATAACTTGGCTATTGTACTTCTAATAATAATAGGAAAATACGCGCGGAACAATAATAATAAGCTCATTATACTGTCTACACAACCAACTCAGTATGCTCAACTCGACACTGGGGTAAAATAATTGGTTTTCTATATACATATATCATATGGTGGTGGAAACATAACGAAATTAAACCACAACACAATCGTTAAGATTAACTAAAATAATGTAAAATTACTACAATAAAAAATAATTGGCTATACCGTTGAATATAGCTTAATCTAATTTAATAAGGATATTTTATTTTAATATAATTAAATTTTACTACTGACGCCATACCCTGTGATTTCATTTAATGTCGTCATTTCTCCACATGTGTGTAATAAAGAATGATTATATTTGTAAGTATTCATACCTCTCAATCTCTTCCAAATCAGTCGTGTTCTCATCAGGCACAGACGTTAATTCTGTAGGTTCTACTAATGGTTCCGTAATTGTGATGTCTTTTTCTGGAAACAAAGGGAAATATTTCGCGTTAATTTATATTCAACCATATTGTTTTATTAAGGGGGGTATTCTCACGGTCCTCCTACTATCCAGCGATCCAATAGCGTCCAGCCTGTTTGCTAAATGTTAGCTGCAATGTCCACATGTATGACATGATTAAATGAACATGCAAAACCCGAACCAAATTCACAATGTATGTAAATAGCAAACATACCTGTGATATTAGTTTGCTCTACTGGGGGACTACTTCTAAAACCGTTCGCTTTCACAGGACTGGGGCACAGATCCTTAACAGTGGTAAAGTTTAGCGTGTAGCCGTTGTCCTTTTTCACTGTAAATGCAAACAGAAACGACATTATAGTCGGGGCTTCACCTCTGTTTTTAAATATCTTTAGTCGAGGTACATCACGTTTTGTTTTCAAGTTTTTATCGAGTCGTTGCAAAGAGTTCAATGCGATCAATTACATAGATAACTCGTAACTTGTTGTTCAGCATTAGAGTGTGTTTTTTTCCCAAATTATGACTCACTTGTGTAAAAAATTTCCTAGTTTGCATTTTAAGCGATTCTCGGAACGTAATTTCGACGTACATTGCGTAATGAGCATACGTGATTGATTGTTTATTTCAAAGAAATACATCTACTATCGGCATATATGATAAATCACACAGGAAAGGAAATCTATGTACCAGCTACGCTGGTTCGGTTTTACACTAATGGATTTTTAATAGCTCTAACGATGTGTGCCGCTAACTAAACTATAATTGTATTGATTATACAACCTGCCTATGTGGGTAATCGTGTCGAATAACATTCTGATTTTATGACGCCTTGACCTGGACATAGTAGAAGCAATCCTAAAGTGACCTTCACATAATTTGCTCGACATTATCACATCATAACTGAGAACCTAACAATACGCTTAAAAACTAGAAAGAAATAGTAATCTAATGAAAACCATTGTTGAAAGGTCAACACCCGAGTCAATATCCTGTCGAAATTATCACAAATTCATTTGCAATGTGGGTGTCAATATATTCAGGCTTTGCAACCAAGTATCACATCAAGATAACACAATTATCTGCACATCAATATACGTGATAACGATATGTAGAAAAATGTTTCACAACAGCTACCTTATCTTAATTACTCAATTCTTATTGAAATCATAAATTTGACACGTGGGATCTGTAGAGTATACTATTTATAGACCTATATTGATATATCTTACATGTAGAAAAAATCGATATCAATTTTTACAATAAATTGATTATTCAACAGAAACAGCAGTATATTCTGAAGCACTGGTAATTAACAAACAAAATCCAAAATTAATGACTAAATTATGCATACAAGAGAGATGTTAAAGGAAGCTCTTTTGTGACATCATGATGCTTTTAGCATGTAATCATTTTAAAACAAAGGTCAAACGATGAAATTAGCGCGAAAAGTGTCTGTGACTAAAATTATAGATCGAAATAATAACGGCGCAATCAAACAAATCAGTAAATCTATACTTTTCCGCAAATTGCGGAAATTGTTGATTAAAACATAGATTTTATCTACATTACGATAAGTATAGATATAGGCCCATAAAATACGTCAAAATAAAATCATATATATTTAATACTAAACAAGCGTAGACTTTGCAAGTTCTGAATGTTCAACACATTCAGAACTTGCAACGTACTACGTATAAACTTTACTAAGAACACTGTTATGACGTTTTTTTTTATGTGTTTAGTTTACATACACGTCATTGTTTTTTATTTTATTGGAAAAATTGTTAGTCATAACGTGGTCCTGGAACGCCCGCGCATTGTTGCGTAGCGCAATGAACAGGAAAGTTGCCGAGGCCTCCGCTTTGACGTCACGGTTTTATGAATCCTACGTCTATTCCTGAGTACTTACATGTGAGAGAAATAACAAGCAAGAGACCTAAATGTTAATACATCATTACAATATACTTTCAAAGCGATTAGAAATATTTTTCGTAGTATCTAAACTCCTTTATTATCCTTATTGTATTATTAAATCAAATATTAGCTTTAAAATTTAAACTTGAAGCAATGAGGTGTAAGCACATCAATAATCTAATCTGATGATTCAATCTTAATGTATTCACAGAATGAACTTGCACAGATTATGATAATTAATTATATTTATCAATTATTAATCAATCACGAATCACGAATTATTAAGAGGATAAGGTTGGTGACTATATGTTTTTCTATTACTACATAGTAACGGATGTTCAAAGTATATTGTGAAATTTGCAAATAAATTGTATGAGGCAACTACAAATGAAATAAGGAATTCGGAAATCATATAATAAGATGTTTTACCTTTGGCGATATATGACAGCATTTAATGCTTATGAACGTAATCCATCGGTGAGTGGCTGAACTGTATATGGCGTTAAAATAACATGCTTACCTCTTCTGATTGGTATCGAGAATCAACTGATTCTTTTTACAATCATTGTTAAAACGCTAAGATTTGTAAGTATTATCAGACTTGGCTATATTTTGCATTAAGTCCATCATGTTACGTTAACAATCAGTGTTCTTGCTAGAAGTATGAACCAACGATGACTCATGTTGATATTGCATAATTAACGTTTTGAGTGATATAGTTAAGAAGCACACCTCAAGTCAATAGAATTAATTTTACTAATCAACAGTTTGATTAGTAAACTACTGTTTTGTACCGTGCTTTTTCCCATAAATGTAATCCTCTATTGTATTTTATCTTCCACGATACAACATTAGCATGACACTATCAAAGTTTTATTTGAATCTATTAAATAGAAACGGCGATAGAGACTTTTGATAGGCACTAACGTTTTAATCATACTATAAGACCAGTACACCGTTTTACATAACAGTTGTGATGAAGAAAAACCGTTGTAAAACCTACTCTTAGCACCATAATAACAGAAAATATAAAGGTACAATTATAGCTACTATTCACTATAAAACTTTTCATTCACTACCAGCTTAGTCTAATTTTACGACTTAGTATAAAGAATTCGAACATTCTGCAAAGTTTTAAGACATAATCATACAGTTTTAGGTCTGATGTTCGAACATTCGTAGTCGTGTTGGAGTGTAGAGTAACTCCCCAGATACTGTCAATAGACCTACCCTTAATACCACAACATAAAACATCCGGTGAACGTTGCATGTATATAACATAAATAATAATTCATTATTTTGTAAAGTCAAAAAATGTACTACATACTAACTTGTCATAAGAGCTATTTAATTGCTTAAATGATCAATAAATCAATTTACTTTAATTTGATTCAGGTATAGTCATAAGGTCAACTCCTGAGTATGTTAATAGAACTCCGACAAGCAGAACACAAGCCAAATCCAAAATGTCGAAATTTTTTATGACAACCTTCTTCTAGTATTAACTATTTTTTTAGCGTGACTATATGGGCTAACCACTATCAATCGTACTGTCTAATGTAGAGTAGGCGTATGCCTTGCAGTGGGACATATATGGGCTGATACAGACGCAGAATTAATGTTGATTATAAAAAACCGCACTAGGCCAGCGTGGTGGACTATATGGCCTAACCACTCTCAATCATATTCTCGATTGTAGAGGAGGCCCGTGCCCTGCAGTGGGACGTATATGGGCTGATACATGATGATGATGATGATAAAAAAAAACACATACCGGTGGTCCGTTCATCCTCATTATCCGAGGCATGCCGCTCGCCCGACGACGTGGTCGCGTACCCCGAGGAGGGCGGCGAGGGTCTGCGGTAGTGCGAGATGCGTTGCTTCTTGGCGGGCGCGTCGGGCGCGTCGTCGGCCGTGTGCGGCGCCGGCGCGGCGCGCTTGGTGGCGGGCGACGCGCGCGGCGACAGGGACTGCGCCGAGTCCGAGCTCAACGGTGGCGTTAGATTTTGAGGTTTCCGCCTGTGCGTCATGTTATATTTATATACGCTGTTCGGTTAAAATAATTCTGTGCCTACTCTAATAATAGTTGTAGGCAATATACCGAATAAAATTCGAAATTCGACTGATAAATCTCGTAGAGGCAATATAATGACAAAGTTATTTTGAAGTATTGTGCGATGGCGTTAGAATTTGAGGTTTCCGCCTGTGCGTACGTGTTTGGTTTAGATAGGGTCGTCAGTTAGCTTGATACTTATCAGCCTACTCAAATAAATAACAGTGGTTAGCTGTAAACCATTTCGACTGATATATCTAGTAGAGGCAATATCCGTTAGATTTTAAGGTTTCCGCCTGCGTGACCTGTTAAATTTATATAGGCTGTTCGGTTAGCATAATACTCTACCTATTCAAATAATAGTTGTAAGCAATGAACAATTTCGACTGATAAATCTCGCAGAGGCAATATCCGATTTTGAGGTTTCCACCTGCACGTAACGTTTACTTTACACTCTCTGTTCATTTCAATAATTAAATACTACGAAAGCTGTCAAAAAGTTCGTTACACGCCGCCTCTGCGGCGCAATGAAACGAAAGGAGGCCTTGGATTAGATCCCCCCACTGAACCCAATATTTACGTGAAGCACAGGTATTTGTTTCAGGTCTGTGAGACCGAAAATATTTCGTAGTTCCTGATACCCACGACACAAGACTCGATCTTAGTGTGGAGTCAGGATTATTTAAGGTAAATCTCGTAGAGGTATTATCATAACAGAGTTATAGTGAAGTATGAAAAACTAGCAGCAATACGCGACTATTCCACAACAGTTTATATTAATTTCCATTTATCCTATACCAAATAAAAAGCATCGTATTAATTTAATTCAAAAAGATAGCAATAGCAATATGTTTCATTATAGCAGAGCCCTAGATCGGCAAACGTCGCGTCGCCAGACAGAATGACCCGTCTTCATCTATTGTTTCCACTGAAAGCGACCCCGTCCGTGCCGCTATTGTATTCAAACTTGTTACAAATATAATATAAACGTCCGTGCTACCTTTTCACTGATCGAGACAAATAACGAGTTTGTTATACTAGTCGATAATGATATGAAGACACTAAAAAATAATTCAAACTAAGCCCTATAATTGCAAAGCAAGTTCATTTTTCTAGGAATTGATTATTCTGAAGGAGCCCATGATTTAAAAGTATGTACAGACATAACCATTGCTTTTAAAATACGTAATACAACTGCATATAATTTCACTACGGACACACCTCTTGAGCGTACGTTTCTCCTCCTCTGTATAGAACGGCCAATCTTCATTGACGTCATTCCATATGTGCCTACGTAAGTGGTAACAGTTGTCCTTGAGTGAACTAATCTGCGGCAGTATCTTGTTCACAGCGTGACGCTCCTTTTCCTTGATCCCCTCTGCAAATGTCATTCCGAGAGTTTAATCAAGTTGAGTTTTTGATAGATGTGAGTTTTATTATGTTTTACTCACCACAGTGAAGTCTTGCGTACAGTTCGGGCTTCTTGAAGGGTCTCAATGCTAATAATTGTATAAGTCTTTCTCTGTAATGGAGAGAATAATATGTTAATATTATGTTATGTTTTAACTTATACATGACTGCGTGCGGTGGAGGTGGAAATTGGATTATGAGTTATCACGTTCGAGAAAAGAACTATATTGCACCACAACCATTGCCATTATTGAAAACCAGATAAAATCTCTTATTCACTATGTGGAACATAAATAATCAAGAAATACAATAATAAATTGGTGATGAGTGCAAAAGGATAAAAGTTCTTTAGTCTGGATTGAATCTAAATTATAATTAAGACGAAATAACCTTCGTTTCCCCTTAAAACATAATATTTATGGAACACATAGGAGTACACAGATAATATATAAAACACTAAATATAACTCCCAACAGGAAAAATAAGGTATTACAAAACAATATATTTAAGTGTTTCAGGTAAATTATAATAATCATAATATGAATAAATATATTTTCCAGAAAAACAAAAAAATATCAACTCTTTGTAAAAACCAGCCCTTACATCACCAAAGCGGCCTATAGTCTTATCTATGATGAATTAATATTATTTACAGCCGCTTATTTACATTTCAGATAAAATGAAACTGGTAAATTGATAACAATGTAAAGTACGATCGATACTTTTTTATAATCGCTCTTTGACTTGTCAAAATCACCTTGAGCGTTATGTTTCAATGAAAATAATCATTTAAATTTGCTTCACTGCCCACGAATGAAAATCATAAAACTGCGTTGCAACAATGAAATGTAAGAAACTTCTAATAATATTTATCCATTATATTATCGAGAAGGCAATATATCAACATTTCCGATTTTAATAACATGTAAAACGAGATAATTTTAAAGACCAAATTACCTTGTGATCTAAATTTAAGAACACATAAAACGTTTTCAATGTCGTTTCTTAAAACCTCAATTAAATAAATGAACATATTTTTAATAGTTAGTTTTTAGTTTGGAATAAAACGGGGCCACCTTTGTTTAGGTAAACAAGCAAATGTAATACACAACGGACACGTACCACAAATTATCATATTGGTTTTACATAGATAACGATATATTGAATTTATCATTAACAAAAACAATGTATGTGTTTTGTACGTCAATCGTGCTCGGTTATAGTTGAAATTATATAACATTTCTGATAAACATCGCGCTTTGACTTTAGAAGCATAGATAGATCAAATCAGATTTAAAAAGATGTCCCGATAAATAGTTCTTAATTGTTTATATCAGTTATTTTATATTATGTATGTGTGTTTAAACAGTTCCTAGACCGATTGGAGTGAAAAATACACTACTTTGTATTTATTGCAGAGAGATAAGATTGTTCCTCGAAAAATATGCAAGATCATTTATTTGCAGTTTACTTTTTACGGCTATCCAAGTTCTAAATTTGTTGCATAATCATTTGTAGCGTAATGATATTTTGGTAGGAAATGGAATACATTTAATCGTCATCATAAGACACAGGAAGACCCGTGCCAAATTGGGAATGGCCTAATCTACTAGAGAGCGGAATGTGAGTGGCATGTATGCCTGTAACCAACGAAATATAAGATGGCACTCACTTCAAGGATCGCCTAGTGAGATCCGGGTTGGGTGGCGGGCGCTGCTGGTGCGGCGGTTGGTGCGGCGGCTGGTGCGCCTGGGGGTGCGGCACCGCCGGCGCGGGCTGCGGCCGGGGAGCACTAGGGACCACGGCGGGCCTCTCCACCCGCTCCGGTCGGTCGGTACGCTCGGGCCTTTCCGACCGCTCGGGTCGCTCGGGCCGCTCGGGTCGCTCAGGGCGCTCTTGCCGCTCGGGGCGCTCAGCACGCTCTGGCCGCTCAGGTCTCTCCGGTCGCTCCTGGCGCTCGGTTCGCTCTGGACGCTCGAGTCGCTCAGGGCGCTCAGGTCGCTCGGGTCGCTCCAGCCGCTCCGGGCGCTCGATGCGCTCGGCGCGTTCAGTCAGCTGAGCTGCGACGCTGCCGTTGTAAGCATGTCGCACTTTCACCCGACGTCCAATGTCCGTTTGGTTAGGTTTGATCACGCGCGTGCTGGAATTACAAACGAAGTGTGAGTATTAAATATGTATATTTATATTACGTTTACACAGATTTGATAAGATCTAGAAACGTCGTATGTCGGTACACCAGTAAATGACATAGATTTGTTTCTAGTTCTTTTGTGTCGAGATTTAAATAACAAGTTTTTGCAGTAGGTACCATTTACTCTGCTCAGCGGCGACAGTTTTGGCCATTCTGTCCTTGGTGGCCTCGTACGAGTCGTCATTTGCCTGTACGCGCATTCTGCGCGGCAGCGGCCCGCACGACTCCAGACGCCGCGCGCCTCCGCTCCGAACACACTCGAACGAACCCTGGAACAGTGGAATACACATTCAGTTTTAATCATTACCATGAATGCTTACCTAATTTGGCTACAAAGTTCTTGCGTGTATAGTATATAGTTTACTATACAATTTCCTTACAATGAGAGAGAAAGTACGCCATTCTGGTACTGGTGGTTAATAAAACAGGCTTAGGTTTCAAGCAATACTTAAACTGACCTTGACTTAAATACTGTTTTATACCTATAGTTGTTATAGGCCTGTCGAGTGTCGAGTTCATCCACATAATATGAAATTTTAAGCTAGCCTACATACAATTAGTACTTATTTGATTAAAGCGTCGAATCACTCCAAATTTGAAAGCAATTAAAGTATTATCTGATTCAAGTAATCTGTATGTATCAGCCCATATACGTCCCACTGCAGGGCACGGGCCTCCACTACAATCGACAGTAGGATTGAGAGTGGTTAGGCCATATAGTCCACCACACTGGCCTAGTGCGGGTTGGCGGACTTACATACCATAGATTTTTTTTTATAATCGCTATGGTATGCAGGTTTCCTCACGATGTTTTCATTCACCGTTTTAGTGCGTGGTGATTGACTATCAATACACACATGACTCCGAAAAGTCAGAGGTGTGCCCTGGGATTCGAACCCGCGACCACCGTGAACATGTTGGCAGTCGCGTCTAGTCTGTTTACCAACAGGCCACCACGCACTTATTCAAGTAATAAGATTCAAGTAATAAGAAACTTAAATCAAAATCAAAGCTATTATAAATACACAGTATAAAAATTCAATAGTAATTCACATACTTAATCATAATTCCTTGATATAACTTCAATATAAAGCGTACTACGCGGTGTCCGCTTGTGTAATACAAAGCACATAACAATCTATTGTATAACATTTTATCGAGCAAACTTTTATTATAAATCACCCAACACGAAATCTATGTTCGTTGTTATCTTTCAATTTTCCTAAGCAGTCAAGTGAGAATAATATATCACGGCCATAATGTGAGCAGGGCCGTCTTTAACTATGATGGGGCCCTGGGCACAAAAGAATTTGGGGCCCTTCTGAGAAATAAAGATAATTAAAATCGTAACATTTATCTACTAAGATCATTTCATATCGAAGTTATGTATCAATCTTGTCGGTCTTTTTGGTCGCTCGCTAAGGCTGTGGAGGTTAATTTCTGCCTGTCCAGTCTCCCACCACTGCGCAAGCCCGATAACAGTTTGGCCCACAGTGCAAAGGAGAAGGCCGATCTCTTAACCTAATTCTTTACCTCAAACTCGATTTTGGGTGACGGGGGAGACACACCGCCGAACATTCCGCGTTGTGAGAGTCTCCTATCTGACATAAAAACAATCCAGCGTGCTGTCAGACGGGAGCTCAGGCTTCTTGACGTCCGTAAGTTGAGTGGGCCAGACGGTATCCCCGCAGTGGTTTTTAAAACGTGCGCCCCTGAGTTAACACCCGTGCTCACGCGCCTTTACCGTCTTTCCTATAAAGCCAACCGGGTCCCGGCTCTGTGGAAGGTCGCCAATGTACACCCTGTCCCCAAAAAGGGTGACCAATAAGACCCTTCAAGTTACAGGCCGATTGCTGTCACATCCCTACTCTCCAAGGTCTTGGAGCGAGTTATAACCACTCAGCTCTTGAGGTATCTTGAGGATCGCCAGCTGATTAGTGACCGCCAGTACGGTTTCCGTCACGGTCGCTCGGCTGGCGATCTTCTGGTGTACCTCACGCACCGTTGGGCGGAGGCTTTGGAGAGTGGGGGTGAGGCGATTGCGATTGGCCTTGACATTGCGAAGGCGTTCGACCGAGTGTGGCATCGCGCCCTTCTCGCGAAGCTACCTGCGTATGGAATTCCTGAGGGGCTCTGCAAATGCTTTTTGTATGGTCGGAGCATAAAAGTCGTAGTGTACGGCTGTTGCTCCGAGACCAAGACCATTAATGCTGGTGTTCCACAAGGCTCGGTGCTATCGCCGACACTCTTTATCCTGCATATTAATGACATTTTGTCTATTGATAGCATGCATTGTTATGCAGATGATAGTACGAGTGACGCGCGGTACATCGGCCAACGGAGCCACTCTCGGGATTTCATTATGGAAAGACAGTTTCAACTTGTATCTGAAGTCGAGAGCTCTCTGGGGCGGGCCTCCGAATGCGGTGAATTGAACTTAGTTCAATTTAACCCTTCGAAGACACAAGTTTGCGTGTTCACTGCGAAGAAGGACCCCTTTGTCATGGCGCCACAATTACTCTTACTCTCCTAGAATCCGAGAGTATTGGGATCTTTGGCGTCGAAATATTAAGCAAGGTCGAGCTTAGGAGTCATTTGGAGGACAAAGCCAAACTGGCGAGCAAGAAGTTCGGAATTCTGAACAGGGCCAAGCGGTACTTTACGTCGGGTCATAGATTGACGCTTTACAAAGCGCAAATCCGGCCTCACATGGAGTACCTACTGCTCTCACCTCTGGACAGGTGCCCTAAAATACCAGCTCGATCAATTTGACTCCTTGCAGTGACGAGCTTGTCGAATAGTCAATGATCCCGATCTCACGGACAAATTGAAACCGTTAGGACTGCGGAGAGACTTCGGATCTCTCTGTGTGTTTTATCGTTTATTCCATGGGGAGTGCTTGGGCATTGCAATTTTTCTAAAATAAATGTAGCCTAAACTAATCCTTATACTACTTATTATATCAGCTACCTGACAATGACAATCCCGTCAAAATCGGTCAAGTCATTTCAGAGATTAGCCGGAACACACAGACAGACAGAATGACAAAAAAAAAATTAAGGTCATTTTCGTTATAGGTATCGTGTATATGTTGCATTATTTCTCTGCTTTCGGCATCTCGGGCCGAGTACCCCGTCGGGCCTGAGGCCTTTCAAGCACGGGGCCCCTTTGGACCGGGGGCCCCTACCTTGGTGTTATACAAATGTTTTTATGATGCAAACATACTACCTATATAGTATCATTACTATTTTTGTGACAGAGAACAAATTTATAGCATTTCACTTTTAGTTTGGAGGGATCTCTTTTAGGATGTGGAGTTATATTACCTATCACTAATCTACTGATATAGATGATTATTACTTCTTACAAGTTTGTAAATATACGTATAATGTTGTAGGAGTCGTGAAACGTGTGAGTAAATGTGTGAGGAAAATTTTCGGTTTGTCTTTTTTTTACACTGGCTCTTTTTCGGGCCCCCCCTGAGGATGGCGGCCCTGGGCACGGGCCCCGTGTGCCCTTAGTGTAAAGACGGTACTGAATGTGAGCGGTATGATCGTTTATTCTTTGAAAATCTTCCCCGAAGCTCGACAATATTGAACGCAACTTGCGCGACGGTGAATAGGCTACACCCACGCGTGTCATTTATAGAAGCGATGAATCGATTCAGCTATTTGTAGAATGAAAATTCTGTACACGCCATCATGATACAGGTGTAATGTTAGAAACCTCTGAAACCGCAAGCGTCAATGTAATCACGACTGTTGTTTCCAGCCGCGATGCATGGAAGAGTTTCGCCAGTAAATTACATGTAAATAACACCGTCTTGTCTATTTTTTTAGGCTATGATTTCTATTTTAGAAATCCACTTTAATATTAGAAAGTGATATTGATAATCATTAGCCCTTCGTCATTTCCTATACGTTGCGCTATTTGCGCCCACAATTGCTACATCAAATAATTATAAACAATTTAATTTAAAGCCAAAACTGTATTGAGTTAGTAATGTTGTTTTTGTCATGCATTATTTCGACGGCACTTTAAAACAAAGAACACAAACAAGTCCATCTAGTGCGCGTAAGGAAATTGAAGCTGAACAAAAAATGTGCCGTGTTTATTGTAACAATGCGGACCTGCTAAAAGAATATACTGAGGAACTTGTACCAACAGACAATTAATACAACTGAAATGTTCGTCATCAAGCAATGAATGTATGTATATTTTTGACGAGACAGTTGTTTAAATAATTCAAAATAAAATTTAAATATCCAGGCATTTAAGAAATGATGAAATATACTAAAAGGAATTTAAAAAAACACAAGAAGTATTTCAGCGAATGCAGGCGTGGATTAGATTACTTTTACAAATTCGTCGGACAGCCATTGCTTATTGTCGATTGCAACCGTTTCGCGACCCACAAACCCAGGCGTGCGCAATATGAGAGGCAGTCACAGAGAATATTAATAAATCTACAATATTAGTCGGCGGCCATCTTGAAACATCAGCTGTCTGATTAATTCTAATCACATTTCTAAGACTGATCGGCTTGCTACGATTGCAATGCAGCGTTTGAGATTCAAACAATGTATAATTATGCATCATTTTAATACATAGACATTTATGAAGCTGACCATTACTTATATTTTTTATAAAAAATCCTAGATTTTTGTAAAAAATCATAATTTCATTGATTTGTTAAATAACAACGTTAAATTATTATGTACTACAATTTAAAACCTTAAATATTTTACCGCTTAAAAATTTAAATTTAATTTCACAGTAATATCACACTTAAATAATGTAAATTAGCATTTGTTTATTTATGTGATCCCAGAGTTCATTATCGTACTCTCATTCGGTGCCCAATTAAAAAACAATTCCAGTTTAATGTCACCGCAGTAATATCTATTGTTCTAAATGCATTACACATAAAATATTGATATCAAAAAGAACAAAATACAATGCAAACAGCATTCTCATGGAGCAGATAAATTTACTAACACTAATGCAACACTTGAGTAAACTATTTTGATCACGTGGATTTTTGTCATGTTTGCATTTTGCACCCACTTTATTTCTACATTTTTAAGGAAAATATGGTATTCAAAGACCTATATTGTATATGCTTAATTGATACATCGCATTGATGTTCAACCTTGGCAGTTGTGTGCTAGTGTTCACGATTTTCTTTATAATCTTACATGCTTCCTCGTTAACAATTACTTGCTTGGTTCAATATTTACAATTAAGTATTTCATACAATAAAAACTAGTAACTATGCAAGTCGATGCAGTTGTGTACTTATTAGGCATACTGTGGTGTTTGTACAGATAATATTTAAAAATATATGTCGAGCATCAGCAGTGCTTGTTCGATAGATAAAACCGGCATGACGTAAAACACCGGTTTTAATCAAGGTGAACCTGGGATGGCTGCTTAAATAGATTACAGTTTTACTACTCTTATAATTATTTCTAGACATTTTCTGTGCCAGAATATTGGCTTTGCTCGACATGTTTACTATGGTAACACTGCTCAGATGACTAAGATCATGGAATGTAAATTGCACTCGCATTCATCATGTACTCACAGAAGGGGGGCTGGAATGAGAAATAAATCTTAATCACGCGTATTAGATAATTAATACGAATAGTTTAATCTTGTGTTTGCGTGTTACCTGTGGACCCTCCATTTCTGCATTACTATTGATGCTGAAGTGAAACGTAGCCTCGCCCGTCTGGCCATTGCCGCTGTTTGGAGCCGGAATGGAGATTTTCTGAAATCAATACAAATTGTTTGCTTAATATATAGATAAAGAAATGAATAAGTATTTTACTAATTTGTATAAATAGGAAGCATACGTTTAGCACTAGGATTCCTGTGGCTTCGAGAGATAGTTTAAATGCTTACGTACAAGCGCTCTTGAGTCTTATCAAAACAGTCAAAACAAACGTGTATGCTGTGTCACTATATCATGCACGTGACTTCTAGTGCGGACATTTACAAAAAACTGTTTCATTATGAAAGTAGTATAGCAGTTTGTTTGTCTTTTAAATAATTCACACATTCTTTATGACCACAACCTCTTTGTTTAAAACATGCTGATAACAAATGTATCCGAAATTAAATAAATGAAAATAATATTGATGAGAGGTGATGAAATAGTCACCTTTACGCTTGAATACACTATTGAAATGTTAAAAATACTTGTTTACAATACGAGCGGAACGATATTCTTGGTAATAGCAATGAAATTAAATTTTAAATTTCAAACGCGAATATCCTGTTGACATATAGCGTGCACAGGCAGCGTTCAGCAGGTATGGAAATACCCAAGTTCCAAGTGAATAAAACAACACTGCTGGTATTATAACTATTTGAGTCTTGACAGTTTTTAAAAGTTAAATATGGCCTTGGGCAATGTCTCAGGAACGTAAGAGCAATAAACATGTATTTCAATGTTTTCTTTTTTGTGAAACCAAAATAGTACCTGCGACAGGCGCGTGGATAGTTAGGAGTCGGATCATATGACGTAAATACATGACAAACATATCCCAACACCTATTATTGGACGCATCATAACACAATAATATTGTAAAGACAACAAAAACAAATCAATTGACTGCATTTTCAGTTCCCAATACGTAATTTGAATAATTAGAAAAGAATGTGGCACATCTTAAGTTTGTGAGTAATTTTGTCATCGACATGCTGGCACGAAATCCGTGTGACGCATTCGAAAGAAATTAATACAGTTTGATGCTACAGCATAAACTTCTTGCGAAATAACCTCGGTATCAATATAGTGTTACTAACAATAATGTAACTAGGAAACCACGACAGGACTCCGCCACATCCAAATAAGGCTGTACTGGGCCAGTGGGCTTTACCACTAATGCAACCACGTATGCGTGCACATATAGGCGCATTGGCGAGTAATGACTTTCATCGCCTGGAACGGCAACGTCGCACCTACGTAACATCGAGCGACTTGTATTGTTTTTCAAATCAAATCAAATACGATTCAATGCCAAAATTTTAGCACACTGGCGTGTTAATAGGTAATTTTTTAGAATGCAATAAACGGTCAAATCACACATCCAAGCGGAGTGTCCACTGTCCAGGCGTGCCTCATTTGGTAACGCGCACACCTACATGCGTGGCGTGGCCGCGAGCCGCTTTAAGGTCGCGGCTGACGATGTGTGCCAGCACCACAATGCCAGACAATTAACCTATTAAAGAGTGCGACGCGAAGCAACACCGATGGAGCAATAACCCGAGGAGTCCTACTGCTATCACATTAAGCGACATTCAAGATTACAGGAAAAAACCCCCGTCCAAATAATAGATTCCTCGGAAAACATTATCGGTTCTTTTAGTTGATATTTTTTTTTTGTTATCAATCACGTACTTATCAGATACGTGAATTTAAATACTATTTCTTTTATTTCAATATGATGAACATATTGAAATTTGATATACCGTTTTACTCAATGTAAAACTTGCATATCGTCTCGTTTATTCATTTGATATCATGTCAGTGAAGTCTTACAATAATTTAACAAACTCCTACAGTGGTGACTGATAAACACAAGGTAAAGTATAAAGTATAATGTGGAATTATTGAGCTAATGAGGAAAAAACCCGCTACGAACGCGCAGACGGAGTGCGGGCGCGGAGCGTGCGCGGGCGCGCGGGGTGCGGCTTTCTCTGCCGTACAACCGACCGATATAAAGAGCGGCTCGCGATGGAACACTTCGGCATTCGGTGAACAGCCGTCTCGCCCGCATCAGTTCTCTTATGGCTTCATCCATTACCACGGTTTGCTTTATTCACTAAATCCTTGCTATTGTCACTAATATAATAACATACATGGATAAACAAATATAGGTAATTAGTCCGATGCATCTGCAGATTTGTATCTTGTCGAGGTCGTTACATTCATTGTTTGCCTTTTGGTGAAGGTCGAACTATGCTCCTCAGCTGGGCCGGAAAATAGGTGGGTACGAGGAAATTCGTCATCCGCTTTTCAAGGCATCATTCGAATGCCACCGAGTCAATTAATTTGTGTTATCAGATTGCACATGACGCTCGCGTTGACATATCGTGCGATTACGTCACTCGGCTGATTACTGTTGTTTCTATTTAATTTAGTACTCGTGGCAGGGATTTCTTTGTTATGTATCGGGCGTCGTGCGCTGAACGAGTCGGCTTTTGTTGGTTACCTAATTTCACAGCAAGCGGCAAGCGGCGAGCGGTACACGGAGTTGCGAAGTGAGAGGCCGTCACAACCGGTCCGTCGGCTCACTCGACCGAGAGATATGCCAGCAACAAACAACTACGTCGCAGGCTCGCGCCGCGGCTAGGCTCCACGTTTGATTTGTACTATGTACACGCGACTGGTACAATAACGCGTAACGAGTTCCGTCTTGCTTCTCAGAAAATGTCTCGAATACATTATCATGATTAAGAAATAACGTTTTACGGGACGGACCCGGACGCAAAACAAGTGGTCGTGCGCCTCGGGCCTCGAGTTAACGTGTTGTATCTCATTGACGTAACATCGCGGAGGTGGCGAATGTCGTTCGATGCGAAATCAACTTTAAAACCTCCCTCCGAGAGAGCATTATGCTTTAGTCCGTAAACGGTGTACGTCAGCAAAGAACGATAATAAATGGTTTACTTCGACACGATTCGTAGCGGGAAATCCACGCGACCGGGTTGTGATCGCCACCATGTTAATTGTTTGTCGGCTTGTTATTTTCTTTAATTTATGAGTTACGATAAACATATCGTCAATAATTACGTATTCAAACACATTAACAACTATAAGTAGCATAGAAACAAAGCGAAAACAAGCGTCGTTATAATAAATTAACAGGGTCGGAACGCGTTGAAATCAACTGTTTTCTCTTTTTTGTTCAAGGTAGCCGCAAAGAGCGATTAGAGACACAACATATTCAATGCTAACATACATTATAACGAGTTCCTATTCGGTAATAATTACTCCATTGTGATTGGAATTGATGCTTATAGTTAAATAACCAAATTAAAAAGCCTAATTATCAGCAATAAAGCAATTAATTGATCAGTTTCATCGTGTAGTAAAGAATCGTGCGGAGCGGTAAGACTATTTATAAATAAACAAAAAATGTAAACGTTCAAATGGCCGACATGTTGATAAACAGTGGTCCGTTCAAACAAGAAGTTTTCCAATATAACGACACGACGCGAACTACTGTCCATACTAAAAGGAAGCAAGTGAGTAACTCGGTCGAGATTACGACGGAAAATTTGGCAGTGCGTCCGCGTGAGAAATTGTTCTAACACAATTTACTAACGGTAATAGTCACTTTCATCGCAGACACATTTAAAGGCGAAGTGAGTGGCCAGTTATTCGTGAGGTTTCTACGATACTATTTGCATATTCGCCGACTTTCTAATGGACGATGCGGTCGTTCTTGTCGCAATCGTCGGTAGCGGTGAGGTAACGCCGATTCATTTAATTATATGTGGAAAAAACAGTATTCAAGTCTCGCGCATTGTTGCCATTGAACACTTTCATGTGTGCATCGAGCTCTAGCTCGGGGTTTTTCGCTCGCTCGTGGACGCTCATTGGCCGGCGCGCTACTTGGAATAAAAAAAACTCGTGCACAGACCAGAATGCCTTGCTTTACTAGTCAAGAATCAATTACGATTTAAGAAACCAAACCGACTACAGATACTTTATCTACATTCAAAATATTGCTAAAAACACTTTTGCCAAAATTAGATTTGACACTACCAAATTTTACTCCAGTCATATTATGACTGAATGCTAACGTAGGGTATCATATTTTCAATGAAATTCATTTTTCCAGTGAATGAAATAGTATAATGATTTCGTGTCCACTGATTAGATTACCAAGTTGCGAAATAGAGGTAAACGCAATT
Organism: Hyles euphorbiae; assembly: GCA_023078785.2. Lineage (NCBI taxonomy): Eukaryota > Metazoa > Arthropoda > Insecta > Lepidoptera > Sphingidae > Hyles > Hyles euphorbiae. Next base: position 7,929,684 of record CM041049.1, read on the forward strand.
TGTTATTGTGCCGTCTCCTGTGGACATTCGCATCGCGATTACGTCATACAAATTACTATTGCGCGTAATAATTACAGTGTCGAAAACATAGATATTTGTTAGCGTTGTTTACGAGGCGCGCGTTGCGGTCGTCGGGTGGGTCTGCAAGGATTCATTTTGGTGCCATTCTCCTTCGCGGCAACCGCTCGCGACCTTCCGCCAAAGGAGGGGCACCTCTCACCGGCGACGTGACTGCAACCACGGCCTTACGTCGCGAGGCTGTATTGAAACCTCTACTACGTAACGAATCTCTTTCCAACTTGGTTACTCAACGCCCGATAGTTCCGTCGATACACAGCGTAGTTGCCTCTGCAGCTCGCCGTATAACCACCGGCTGATCACGTGATCGCCTTGCGTAACCAAATATTGCTGGCACTCCTTTTGATACGTGAAATACATAGAAATCTTTCATTATTGAGACATAGTATAATGGTGAAACCGGTATTAATGTTGCGAAAAACATTATTACATCGCCGCATTAGTCATCAATGCGGTTTATAAAGTTTACCTATCGCAAGGAGTTGGTACAGATGGACATAGTACAGTGAAACTGAAATTAATGAACAACTGTCGTATGTTTCGAATGTTTTATTTTTCAGCTGTATGTTTGATGGAAACAGTGTTGTTATTTAACAAGATCTGTTTTCAACAACAATGGTAAGTAAAAGACATGTTCTCACTACAAGAAAATGTTGCTATTGTTTATTCACTTTTACTAAGGTATTAGATATAACAGTCTATTGTTAAATTCTAATAAAATAAATTACATGAAATTTGGGGCAACAAAGGCTTCACTCTTTACGTTAACACATTTACTTTTCACTGTTATTTCACAATTATTTAACTGTTACAAAATATACCTTTTGCACTAAATAAGATATAAACGAAAATAATAATAATAAAATAGATGCATAATTTATTTAGATTTTTTTATAGATTATTAAATAAATTAATGTTTTCGAGATCATTATTTTTTAGCTTATCTGCAAAGACAATCTATTTTAATGATCATGCAAACATATCTTTCAAATATTAGAGGCATAAAATATAACAGGTCATCATATTATGTATAAAACAAACAATAAAAAAAAACGAAACGATAAAACGATTTCATCCAGTATGTGGATGTTATTTTTCTAGAGAATGACTTCGCAATGTATGTAGATAAAAATCCTGTCTATTTAATGAGAAATTTAAAACAATAGGGGGGCTACACTCTACGGCGTAAAATGAGCACGAATTCAAAGTATGATATCTGGATAACACACAATACATCAAAGTATAAGGTTACACGACGTTGTCAAAGAGGATAGCGGAGGTTATTTCCCCCGAGGGTCGCGCGCCGTGCTGGGGAACTTAACGGAAAACCCGGCGAAATATTTTGATAACAGCGAGATGTTCAAGTATCTTAACAAATTAAAATCGATAACATTCATTGAAAAACGAATAGTAGTAATAGTTGTTCGTGTTCAATGTAAACGTGTCGACAGTCAAACTGTCGATGCGGTATCATACGCACAATATAGCGAGGAGACTAGATAATGTCACAAGTATTTAGATCAAGGTGCAAAACACGCGTTCGAGAGTCGAGAACGGATCCGAGGAATTTTTGTTGAAGATCACGCTCGCGTTTGTGTCGGAGAAGCGCATAAATTTATTATGAAACCAAAGTGCTATACACGACACCCAATTTGACTTTTAAACGTATGTTTATTTTTATCTGTGAAATTACGAAAGTTTTATGTAAAAGCCATATTAAGCAGCAACACATGGTAAAAACGATTATAAAGCATATCTAAGAAATCTAAATGATATATTAAGCCACACGCTACTGATAACGATATTATCGTGAATATTGAAAGAAAAACACGCTTTGTCCAACCAGTAACCACTACTTATCGGTATTCGGTAGCGATCGAGAGAATTCGCGAAATGCATCGTGTGATCAAACAAATGAAACAAATAACATTAACGTAAATAGATAAGTAAACTGTGTGTCGTCACTAAAATATGTACTATGTATTTACGTAGTAAGAATTATACGATGGCCTAATCCAGAACAATCTAATGGGACAGACGCGGCGCCGACGCGACGTGACGTCGACCACGCCTCCGACGCTACGGGTTTATATTACGTCTGAGTTACCACGCAATTACTGATCTAGGGGAGAGACAAAATCCATACAAGCCCCGCTGACATTTTACTATTGACATCATCGGGGGGTTGTTACACAAACAATGTACTTTACACTTTATTGTATTTCAGTACGTGTGTGTGTTGTAAGTACATTCTTAGTTTACACAAGTTAAATTAAGTACTGATTGAGATTTGTACCAGAATAAATTAGAAATATGGTTTCACTTACACCCTTCAGGTCGGATATAACAATTCAATTTGACATATTGCTTCAAAGGTTGTCAGAGTTAACTCAACGGGATTTACATGCTTGAAAAGAGAAATCTTAATAATGTTTGTAATATAACGCCAAAAGTAGGATTTTGATTCTCTAAATAATTAATTGAGTAACAATACCACATTAAATTATACATATTGAGAACCGTCAAAACTTTTTGCATCATACGCGCGAGAACAAATGAATTCGGGAAGCTTTTGTAACTTTGCTGGTGATAGTTGAAGTCTGAAAGGCAAACAGCAGCTCGCAACACACACAATAAAGCAGATAAATTGACTGCGAAACCGCGCTCGGTGGTTGAATTCAATATACCATCGGGTATAGGTGCGCCGGTTTATTGTTTCCAGGCGGATATATCCAAATGGAATAACCATATATTTTTACTTGTCACTCCTTGTGTTAAGGACAATAGAATGTTACAGTGCATATCATTTGACCTCATTTATTAACGATACTTGAATATTTTCGTAGAACCAAATATAATTATGCATACATATTGCTTTTAACATAAACGACTAACACGTCTTGAATTGACATTGAAGTACGCAAGTTGAGGTAAAACATTCAACCAAACAAAGATGTGTCCAAATATATTTGAATACTTGAATATTTAAAATCTCAAATGAGACAATTTCTGGCACAAGTCGACCATGTCACTCAATGGGTTTATGGTTATAATACGTATTTCTCGTGTAGTCGTACATCTAATTTGCGTCGAGTTGTTAAAATTTCACTCTCGACAAACACACCCGCGCTCACTTTGTTAGATTGTGATCACGGTAAAAGGAGGTAAATTTAGAGAACACAATTGCACAACATATTTCTTAAGGTACGCCGTATTTGGTGAAGTTACTACAGCCTATTGTAAACAGGTGTAATATAATAAAATAAGACTAAAAAATATTGCATGGCATGTAATTGTCTTTTGTAGTCCTGTCAGTCTAAGTAAATTTGACCGAATAAGATGTGATTTGCTCTACTTTTATGCGGCCAGTTGCGAATGAAAAAAAAACGCGTATGCACGTTTAGTAGAATGTGCTCACATTAATTAGAATGAGCTAGAGTATATTGCCCACGACGGGCGCATAGACTACATAGATAGCACGTAACCGTCGGTGGGTAGTTCAGCTAATAAGATTTGTTGTATAACGGGCATTACGACGCGAGTGATCAACAGGGCGAAAACAATTGTGAGCAAGACCGGTTTTTTATTTCTTCCGTGTTTCATTTGTGCTGCATTTGGCTGAAAATTTTACACGCAAGTCCAGTTCTATTGTACTTCGTCTTCCGAACACTGTATTAATGAACTTTTAGAAACATTTTACTTGAATAATGCTCCGGACTTTATTATAAACATTTATATCTTTACCAATATTCCGTCTGAAACAATTTATAATGTGAGAACGCGCCTTTTTGTTGTGGAGCTAATCTTTGCGCGGAAAACTACTTCCTTTTCGGAAAATTGCCACAATTATATAAGTCCTGTGCTTCCTAAGGTTGCCTGGTAGAAATCAGTGATTACGTAGAGGCCGTCCTTAATATATTAAAATACAGTTCAATTTCGTAATTATTTTACAAATATGATAATCTCTTACTTAATTGAATAATCTCTTGTTTCCAAAAATATTTTTAATTATCAATTTGTCAAATGAACTTTGAAGTAAAGTTCGTTTACCTTAGTATCAAATAATTTGAATAAAAAAAACCTTTGCGCGACTTTTTCGTTAATATAAAACTGAAGTTTTAATTTGTATCTAATCTAAAATTCGCGCAAATGGGTGTACATATTATTAAAAATATATATATAAGATTTCCTTCAATCGAAATTAACCATGATGCATGTAGAATTTAGGGACTAATTATGAATTTTATTTAATATGTGGAAAATTAATTAAACGTAACAATAGAAACATAAATAGTTAATTGATGTTTCAGAGACGGTGGAATGAGTGAAATACCCTTAATATTGTAAAATCTGATGAAAACGCAACAATTGTACTCAGCTGTTTGTTTTGAACGTCACAGCAAATCGTAAATTTTGAAATCGGTTCAATAGCCCATATTGTACATTCAAATCGATCGTATCAACAATTGACGGCTGGTGAGTTGTGGCTATAAAAATTAACATATTTATAGAAACCGTCACGATAACGTTTCTTATCTTTTACAACAAACATATTGAGCCTTGACTCTTGTCAATTTTGTGCGATTTCAAACTTCAAAAGTGGTAGAGTCACGCTGTTGTCAGTCATGACTCAGCATGAATGGGGAGACTCGTCCGGGCGGTACTACTGTCTCACAGGAGATCCACGTGAAGCGACAGCCTTGCTTTGCAGTCGCTTTTCGTATGGCGAGATTGCCGGATGCCCAATACCCCTTTTCTATTCCTCAACTTTTTCCTAACCGCTTCAGACAATAAAAAAAAATATATGAAAATTGTCACATCGCAGCACATGGCGTTTATTTATACAAAATTGAAGAAAATATTCTTCACGAAGATAGCTTGAAAGCGATACAGCACGCGCTATTTTCAATTACTCCAAGACAAACGCGTGAACTTATCGAAACACAATAATGGGTCCTATCATTAAAGCGAGGCTTAGGCAACACTCGTTTAGGTCACATTCAATGAACGTGTCTCTTTCAAATAAAAATAGGTTTCGGGGTGAAGGTCGAGCCACCAGTTGCAAACGTGCATTTAATTTTTTTGAACTTTACAATCAAATGATTTCTTGGTGTTGGTGCCGCTTTTGTTAGTTAAAGCGACTATCCGTAGCCGACACGAAGTGCTAGATAGTGAGTTGATGTCGCCCAGCGAGTACCCGCCTGTTTAGCTGAAGTTCAGAACAGCGCCGCAAGCGAGCGGTAACGTTTACCTGACTTACGTAATACTGCCAAGTACAATTTATTATCGGCTCCATTCCGAGCTTTCGTAATGTGAGAGATACTTATGCATTTTGCGTCTAGCCGTCCTCTTTCCGTATTCACGGATGTGGTTTTGTCCAAATTAAAACAAAACAAATCTACATTCCAATGACGTGAAATGAGACCTTTTGGTATTTATTTGAAATATAATTGAGTTTCTTGTATGACCGAACAACCTATTGCCAATTGATCGCGAAGGTAATTGATTTGTTAATTGAACGTCACTTCCTACATTGATAACTGCTCTGAGAAATAAAACTAAAACCCTACAGAATCTGATCTCATTTAAGAGAAAGCCATTGTGGGACACGCAGTACTACTATCAATTTGTTTTTTTTTTATTATTTGTTCTTTGAAATATTTAATGGGATTTTAGTAACATTCTATGCTATGTTGTTTTCGTCTTTGTATTCAACGTATAACGTTAACTAGATGAAACAGTCATTTAATGGAAATAAATTCATGTAGTCAATTAATATTAAACATTTACAAATACAAGACGTATTTTTTGTGTTTAATGTTACATCGTATCGTTTGGATGATACATATGTAACAGAAGCTGTGCATTAAGTGAATACATGCCGGAACACGTGTCTGGGACAAACTAATGTCGACGCCTTTTCTGCTTCATAAATAATGCGTTAAAAGAATTATGTGTATGTTGTACATTGGCACAACAAACTACAATGCACTTATACAGTGTGCAGTGGAAATAGGAATGGAGAATCAACCTCCAAGAGACTTATTTATCGCCAGTCTATGCGACTAACCTAATCTACTTAAAACAGCCCGAAACGCGACACATCGCACTATACTTTGACGAACTTCCCTCTCTGTGTTCCCTCTTAACGATTGTTATCCGAGCATATTCTATTATCCTACCAAAAGCTTATATTAATAACTTCAATATAATTGCATGGTATTACCAATGTCAGTGACAAGACGGTCATTGCTGTAAATAGTCTTTCTTTTTTTAAAGATTTCAACTAAGATTTGTTGGAAGCAGCCTGTAGCTACGACTTGCGGTCGATTTTAAAAGGCTTATAAGCTGGATATGAATATGGCTGGAAGACTATCAGATAATACATACTTTTATTATATATGTAATATGTAAACTTATGGTAATGCTAATGTATTTATAAAATTGCAAATTGTTACCTAAAGTATACACATTTTAAAATACAAAAAGCAATAATAAAAACTGCGAACCTGTTTACAAAAAGAAAAAAATGCTTACGAGGTTTTTCGAAACTTTAATTACGTATTAAGGTCGTAAAATAACAAAACAATTTTGAAAAGTGTTAGTCATCGTTGGAAAAAAAAATATAAGTATTACAACGTAACTTTGTTTACAAGATATACAGGTAACACGAAACCATGGATTAATTATTAATGGTTTCTTTATTGTTAGCAATGTAATGCAACAAGTAATAATAATTAAACGTAATTAAATATGTTGTACGACAGTAATGCGTGCAAAGTAAATATAATAAAGTCAATGTATTTTCTCTAATTAACACGTGCCTGTTTTTATGAATCATTATCAATGTAAGATACTTTTCAACACAATATTTAATTTAAGTTACTTACTTGCTCTACAATGTGACTTATCTAAACTTGGTTCCGAATTTAATGTTATACTTTATACACAGACGACAGATTTGGCAGGGGGGCTATTTTATACTCCGACACCAAGTTCGAATTTATGTACTTTGATGTCCACGTATAAGATAAAAAAAAAACTTCTAAAATTCAATACTATTCTGTATGAAACATATCATTTACTTCGAACTTAGTCTAAGTGCGATAGAGGATTCGGAATATTGTAAAGTATTTAAGCATACTCTCACAGTTTTACGCACGATATTCGAACATTCATCGTCGTGTCAGAGTATAGAGTAAACCCTTAGGTCTTTTCGAAACCGGATATAAAAATTCTAAACCCGAAACGTAACAACTTGCGTCACTATGCTACATATGGGTTGCTATATGGGTTTTCCACCATCGCGTATGGTGATCGATATCCTGCCATCAAAAAATGTATTTATAATAAATAGATGTTTCTAATATTCATAAAAACAGATATATTATAATACCCTGTTCGTTCCGCAGGTTATTAAATCCACAGGTTTTCAAATGTAACGAGTAGTCAACAAATTATTATGCGACCATTTGAGAACCACAAAATTTATTTAAATAATTCAGACTGAACAAACAAAACGAGCATACAATATTCATTATTTATCATTCTCTATCGTCCTGATCGGAGTTCATTTATCACCATGATACATTTTAAAGTCAGTCACGATAAATTGCAAATGCATTGTCTAGTTTGACACACTCAAACACAATAGAACTTATATTTTATAGAAATTGTCCCGCCTTCCACGGTGTTTATAAGGACGATACTGATTTTTAAAATATTTTGTAACTAAGACTTCATATAATACAACGCTAGTATTATTTTACGCTGAAACTATTTCACATAACTGCCAATGCTACTACTTACTATACGTGGGAGTTAAGATCGACAGTGGGTCGCTATGAAATGGCACAAATCACCGAAGCTCTACTATACAATTTCATGATGAAAAAAAAAACGGATGCTTGGATTTATTAACTTTCGGTCATAGAGAAACAAAAGACTAAGTATTGGGCCAAAACTAAAAGTAGTATTATTTGAGTTATACTTTAATTATTAACCTCAGTAATATAGACAAACCAAACAAGTGATGCACCATAGTTATCGAAGCAGTGATGTGATAAATGGAATGCAAGTAGTAAGAACCTTTCGAGTAAAAATTGGTGAGATTCAGTATAATCCAGACGGAAAATCGATCTCGTTAGTGTAGTGGAAATCATAATTAGCAAATAATACCGTAAGAGGATTCTATACTCATACCAGCATATTCTTATGGTATAACCTCACATTATGACTCTTTGGAACTGTCTTTTGACAACATTTTTATTTAGTTTGTTAACTTGTTTTTGTGTTCTCATAAATTTATGTTATCAATTGTAGAACAGCAAATGAATGCTTTAGTAATAAAACACATTAAAACGTGTCGATTAAAACGACCCGACGTACGCTATAGGCATCTCGTACCCACTTGAAGCATAACCAACCAAGAGCGCTGATAATGCACATAAAATTAATATTTGCATGAAATCTTATTGCTTCGTAACAGTCCATTACAATTATTCAACAATAACATATCGTTATCGTTGAGTTAATAACAAACTTAGTTTGCTACAATGTCACATTGCATGCACCAATGCATAAAGTGATCTCATACGGTGCCAAATACAGAGAATTCACATCAACTGCATATTAATGTATTGAGGTAATGTCAAAAGGAAACTGCATGAAGATGCCAAAACACGCAGCAGTTTACCTGACTGCACTTTATGGAGCATCCATTAATTCTGCAGTTATTTCACCTCTATAAATAATATGGATATAGGCATTCCAATTCCAGAACCATACACGTTCGTGTACGTATATAAATTATATAATGCACGTTACAATAATTATTAGCAAGATTGTCTATAGCTATATCCAACATGGTTTAATTATCATTATACGCACACCAGCTACTGTACGGTTTTATGGCAAGGCAATGCATCAAAACGTCAATAAACAATTAATAAACCAATCATATTAAATGATTACGTAGTTAGCAGTATACATGATTATATAGACAACATTACTATAGAAAAGAAACCAAGAAACTGAATCTGTAGTTTTTTCACTTTCATCTATTTGTCAGTATCTTCACGTGTAATCAATTGCAAAGCCCTATTATCGTATTTTATAGCAAAAAACAGATACAAAGCGACAACTTGTTAGTGCAAGCTATTCCTGAATTGTTGTGGACACATTTATCATTCGTTGGTGACGGAAAACGTCGCGAGTAAACCGACATATCTGCGGAGAAATCCACTGTATTTAGAAGTGTATCATACATTACGATATGCAAATGCATTGTTTAAAAATAACATTGTGAATCATATCATTACAATAAATCTTTTTGTATTGTGTAATTACCGTATCATACACATAGTTTTAAATAGCTATCGGTCTTGCGGGTTATCTATCATTCGCAAATGTCAAAAAAAAATTTTTGATTGCTTCATACTATCTACATCATATTATTTTATTACAAACCAAGTCTAACAAGTACCGAGTAAGTTATCAGTAAGAACATAATGCGAAATATCGATTGTACTATAAGAAGTAAAGACAAATTATATTATGTGGCCCGGTAAAGCTGACCAATAAACCAACGTTAGAGCATAAAATATGACATCAATAAATATAATCCGAATCAAGCAAATCTTCTATTCGTTAAAGCCAGTGAATTTTAGGCAAGCGTTTAATCATGCGTCCTTATCCTTGCAATCGTTTTTTTTTTTTGGAATTACCAAATTGATATTGTAAATCCCGAATGTGGTATTGAAGGTTACCTCGGTCTATCAATACAGTGTACCTTCAATGTTGTAGTACAGAATGTAAACCTCAAGAACAAGCAATCAAGTTCAAGCTGCCTTGAATTTGGTTCGTATTGAAATTACAAGCGTAGTATAAAATATGTTATGTTTTTCTTTTTGTTATGTGATTACATGTAGGGACGTCTTAATTTTTTTTAAAGATTTGTGAAAAATAAATTTATTTTTCTTTCTTTTCTTCTTTTTTTATAAATATGCACTATTGTTAGTATCATGATTAAATATAAAATTGATGTTGATACGTTAAAATAACTAACAATTAATATTTTTTTATGTACACTTCCTCGTTGGGCATCGAAAGCGGTATCAGCTATGTATGATGGACACGCGGCATCGGTGTACACGACAACTTTCCCCTCTTTAATGGAAAAACAGCATTAAATCGACCGCCTTACGGACAAAACTCGAAAGGCATACGTAGTACACGTGAGATATCGACTTCACACAAACACTACTCAATGCAGATGACGTCGTTTAATTAGAAGAGGTTTAATACAACACGAGAAAGTATCGAAATCTGTTTTGTTTATCTGCAGCACCCACATTTAGATTATCAGATGGGCCTTAATGAATTGTTGTTTAATTAAGATATTTTCGGTGAAGTTCCAACTACTTCTAAGTAAAACTTAGTAACCGGTTATGTTTGCAATATGTACGTGTTGAAGTTTTAAATGTCTTGACTCAGACGGCTATGAGGAACTTCTATAAAATAGACACCGATTGAAGCCTGCTTATGTTGTAACGATCGCTGCAGTGTCCTTAATGCTTGACTAGCGCTTGCGCAAAGGTCGTTTGTCAAAATTGCCTCTATTAATTCTGTTTGTTAATATAAAACGCGCGAGCGCCCAGTGGCAACTTCGATGGTCAATAATACCTATGGGAATCAGACTAGATATTTAAACTCGAAAAGTGAAAGCTCGAGAATCGTCCGATAATAATCGCTAGTTTTTACGTAGTCGTATTAAAAAAATAAACAGCGTTCGCAAAAAGAACACAACGCTATAAATAATAGTCGAATTTAGTTCAGACAGTAAGAAGTATTTGATATTCATTCATAAAACATAAGAAGCAGCGTAATTGAAGTTGTTATTACCGGTCAAGAAACTTCCATCTTTAGTAAAAACAATCGTATAGTAATGTACTGCGTCAATTGATGACCAGAGCAATAATTACGTAAGCAGCTTACATACCATACACATGTTTCACGAGAATGAATAGTACACAATAAGGATTTTCCAAAAGGAAGTGCAATAGCGTAAAATGTGAAACATTTGTGACTTTGAAACACCCACAATATTAAATTGAGTTAGTAACCTGATGACCGATATATTCACGCGGTATTCGTTTTGAATATGTGGCATTACGTCCTCAATTACAAGATGAGATACGCCCAAATCCACGGAGGCATCCAGCCGGGTCCAATAGCTAAAGCACGCGCTGCGAAGTGAAAGTGAATAGCGCGCACGTACGGCGTGCCCGCAGCCCCAATAAGACGACACCGTCGTCCGCATACTTCTGCAATTACCACTAGGAAATCAGCACCTTTCCGCCGCGCCACCGCTTCAACCTTACGAGCATTCAGAACGAAACGCGACCAAACGTAAAACTGCAAACCAAACGCGCTCTCATTTATTGCACCAATTGTCTACTTTATTACTACGCTAATAGTAAATGCATTTTTAACAACATATTTGTTCAATGTTTATTGGAGCTTAATAGATTGTTCTAGAGAGAGAACATGGATAACAATGCAAATAAGATTGATAATTTTACAAGTATTACGAAAAAACCTTTCTAAATGATACCTGCAAGTTATATCACAGAAACAAGTCGACCTAGGCAACCTGATATTATATTCATGATGTATAAAATAAACAAGTACATGTAGTACAATCCCTGACACCATGGCCAAATCAAAATGTAAGTAGTCGACCGGCCTTAGTATTTCCTCTAAGGCTCTTCTACATTTGTTCCGGTCGATACGTATCTTTATCTTAGCGTGAAGTTTACTAGTACTAAAATATACAGCACGTTCTGACTAAACTTTACAATCGTACTGCAATATAATTTATGTAATGACAAAACCAATCCTTGTATTGATGTAAATATCTATCTAGACACACAGCACGTTTTTGAGGTAGTAAAGTTCACGTGTACATTTAAAATTTTATGGTAAACATAAACTTAATGATGTAATTATTATTAGCGACTACACTTTACTGAGAACAGACAATACTTTGAAGTTCATTGATCATTTTTGGATATCAATGTTCACTGAAGACTTCGATGACACCGAATCACGAGCAGTAAGACTAAAAAAATTGATATTGGCAATTTAACACATTTTTTTCGGACGAGGCCTTGTTAGACGGGGCCAAGTTTATCGCGAGACATAACCGTTAAAAAAACAATAGGCCAATATTCGAGATCTTTACGAGTTGGTGTGGGTACAACAGGTCCGTCCTTGTAGCGAGTGTAAACACCATTGTTCCGTCACGTGGCTGCATTATGATTTGATAAAAGGGTTGACGGCAACACATTTGTTCTACGTATTATTAGCACTTAACATTTAAAAAAACACTATAGTTTGAATATGTACGCTACCATTTTAATGGCTCTTAGACATGAGATCGTTTCGAGACTGCGCTGGACAAATACAATACCGTGCTAGAAACCGTTTAAAATTACACTTTAAGAGCAGAAATGTAGTGAGGAATATAATAACATAAATAAATGATCTTTCAAGTCTGCGGTTACGAAGTGGCCGGCCGCGATGCAAATTATGAACCAACCGCACTTAAATCATCCTGCGATATTAGCGACTGATCAACAAATTTCCAAACTCCAACCACTGTTAATTATTTTCATGCTTATCGACATCGGCTGAAATATGTTTTACTTTTCGATGTCGAAACGTTTGTGACAACACACAAATTTTCTTATTTACTTCAAAATCGAATCCTGTTTTCAAGGACTGTAATAATGTTCCGTAAACCGCTGGTGAAGGTAATAAAGTCTTGGGAGGACAACGACCTTACCGGCTCAAATCGTATTCCAGCTTACGCTTTGATCAACACACAATTTTACAATTCAGAACATAGGGTTCATTGTACACAGTTGTTGATGATTCATTAGATGGACACATAACAGTACTTACTAGCATTTGCGATATATCAATTATCTATACGCTTCAGTGAATTTAACCGTGTAATAAACACGTTGTAAAAAAGGATTACGCGAAAATAGCGCGAAGGATGAAAAAGAAAAGATGGGTTATATAAGTAAAGTGTCCAAGATGTGAGTCAAGAGTGGCGCAAGGAGTGCGACGGTCGTCGCACCTGGGAGGTACAATCCACATGTGCCCATTGGCGACTGGAAGTGATGCTATTTTTACGCAGGTTGCTCTATCTTATTTACTATTCTTGTCTGCGACTCATTGAATTGTGGTTATTATGTGCAAGTTGGATATGTGCCAACGGGTGTCGGACTTAACACACCGATACAAAGATATTCGAGGAATGATGGCGAAGCGTTTTCAGAGAACGTCGTTTACGCTGATCATGCTTTTCGTGAAAATGTTGTGAAAGTCTTGAACCTGAACCTGCTCTTTTTGCGTAGCACGCGTGTGTTTAGTTGAAAAAACAAAACAACGCTATTTTCAGCAAAAGGAATTAAGTTTAAATTACAATATACATTTTGAATAAGGTCGTCGAGGTCGTTTACATACGATACGGGCAAGTGACTCTCGACGAGCAACAAGAGAAGAGATCACGTCAAACCGGCGGCAAGCGAGTCGAGCGGTGGCAACAAGCAAACCGGTCGACGGCGCCGGCCATCGGGCGCGGGGACCGACCGGGGATTATCAACTTGTAAACAAAATTGCATTAGTTTCGTTTTTTGCACGGCTCAATATACGACCGGGTGTGTGTATAATCTACTTAAACAATTTATATTCCAATTACGGACTTAAAGTTGGGACGAGTTATGTTAACAGTCGTAGTGAAAATCTCATAGCAAAAATTGCTGATTGTTTTGAGTAATAATATGCTTATGCAAAATTGAAAACAACGATACTCTCTGTCGATACACACAAAGCATTTGCTCGCACCCGTCGAACCTAAATGGCGAGGCCATTGCGTGCACGTGAAGGCGCGTGAACCGCGTATGTTTTTCAGAATGGTTTGGGGTAAAACCGACTTCAAAACAAAAAACCACTAAAAACCAAAAAATAACAAAATAATAAGTACCACTGCAAAACAAAAACATTATATTTATTTCATGGAACTTGTGCTTGTTGATTAATTTGCTTAATGACTTGACTATAAAAATCAAAATATATGCATAACATATTGAAGGCGGGTCGCCCAGTACCAAACATATAGATATTTAAATTAATATAAGGCATAGGTCCTACATGTTTGGTACTTGGCGACCCGCCTTCAATATGTTATGCATATATTTTGATTTTTATAGTCAAGTCATTAAGCAAATTAATCAACAAGCACAAGTTCCATGAAATAAATATAATGTTTTTGTTTTGCAGTGGTACTTATTATTTTGTTATTTTTTGGTTTTTAGTGGTTTTTTGTTTTGAAGTCGGTTTTTATTTTTTTATTAAAAATTTTAGTTATTTTTATCTTTTTAGTGTTGATAGGAATTTAAATTAAGAAGATTTGGTCCCCACAAGGAATATGTTCTTTCCGATGATAATGAAATCGCTAAAATCGGCTAAAAGCTGCCGAAGATATTGGAGTATTCACGTGTTTATTATTTTTTCTCCTCCCCCCCCCCCCTTCCTTTGCCCCTGCCTCCTTTTCCCTGCGCCACTGTAGCTTAGGTTTTATATTGAACCCAATGCAAAAAGAACCATTGGAATCCTACTAAATTTTGAAGAGTTATACACTCCAGGTCCGAACATGATCATCAGATCTTCATGTTGTGTTCCTGGGATCAACCTGTCAATACATTCTTTCCAATGAAAAAGAAATCACTAAAATCGGTTAAAAGCTGCCGAAGATATTAGAATTTACGTGTATTTTAATTTTATCACCTACCCCCCCTCACCCCCACCCCTTTTTCCGTCTCTCACTGTAACTTAACTTTTATAATGAACCTAATGCAAAAAGAACCATTGGAATCCTACTTAATTTTAAGGAGTTCCCCTCTCCAGGTCCGAAGATATTCATCAGATTTTCACCATATTTTTATGGGACCAAACGACAAGCACCAGCTTTCAATTAAAGAAAGAATGGTCGAAATCGGTTCACACGGTACAGAGAAACGAGGTAACAAACATAAAAAAAAAAAAAAAAAAAAAAGCAACATACAGTCGAATTGAGAACCTCCTCCTTTTTTTGAAGTCGGTTAAAAAAGTTTAATAGACCATTGACCGGTGCGTTAAGTAGCAAATCGAAGCCCATTATGTGGGTCATCATACAATTTCGCAATCGTACCGAGTATTACAAGCGTTAACTGGTACACCCGAGGCAAGTCAAGGCCCGAGTGACGATGAGCCAGCCGACCTGATCATGTAGTCTGCGTCAGGCACTTGGTTGTCATTTACAAAAGCAAGGACAGCTACGAAACCTTTACCCCTGAGTCATTAAGGCTGTTTATCTAATTCGTTTTACATTGATCCCACAGAATAAAAATAATGTCAAATTTAATTTGTAAAGCACAAAAACTGCCGTAAAGGTATATTTGTGGCAATAAAAGGGGAACATCGGCGAACTTCGGATATTCCAGATTTACTCAATTGTGTTTTTACTGATGTTGAAATATGAATGCCGCATATTAGTGACATTATATCATTTAAATGTAACTAGCACTGTAAAATTACCATAATAATTGTTAATTATACTTTTTCATCTTGACAATTAAAAACATACCGTTAAAAACCTTCCTTTCACCTGTCTAGTACCATATTAGGTAACGCAGGACGGCTTAAATGCAAAACGTTTGCCTTATCTAAAATCAACATGCCCAATACCTAGTATACGCGTACATTGTAAAATCTAAATTGATAATTTTATATTTCGCAATTTATTTGAAATTACTACTAAATGATAAGGTCATAGGCTTATGTAAACTCATCTGTTTAAGTACGTGCATTACATCCAATTGTTATATCACATGCATTAGGAAATCTAAACGCAAAATGATGTGTTAAGTATGATGAATATCGAAATCGTAGTGGTCATAAATAGAACGTGTCGGCGATAAAATAACATATCAACGACTGCCGTTGTTGCGAGAGATACAATACTCAGATAAATCGAAAATTTATATTGAACTTGACACTTAAATTTCAATTTTATCTTGGATACAAACTTGGCAGTCGGGGAAACCTGCCTTAAAAACCATTACCTATCCCGACAAAGCGTTAATTTTCGAACATTTTGTTATTATAATTTCTGCTTCTATCATACATATTATCATGTACTACTCGTACATGTTTTACGTCTTACAGTTTGTGTATTAATCCGTCTAAGATGTATCTACCTACGTCATCTAAGTATGAAGAACTAAACTCGTAATACACTTAGCCGTACAGAGCTCATCATCTTAACTGGACAAAAAATGAATTACGTTTATTCGACGTCAATATGTAGAAGGTAAACAAGGATATGTTAACATTATTTTTATTTGATATTAAATTATTCTAAAACTTACCCCTTCATTTCCGGGTAGGAACTGTATTTTAGGTTTTGCCAATCTGTCCTGAAACAAAAAGCGAGAACAAGTTAATATTTTGAACAGTATTGAAATTAATGGAGATTGCAATAACGTTAGACACGCAACACGATGTTAAATAATACAACAATGTATTAGAAAACAATGTGTTTGTAATAACTTATTTAAACCTTTCATTTCGCTTCTTTTGGAATTTATCATCACTACATGGAATCTGTGTACGCTCCAAAAAATTTCCATAATGATAACAGTGTTTGGTTACTTGTATGTGAAAATTGCAAGTTTGACATCATTATTTTAATTTTATTACAATTTGTTCATGGAATAATATGTTAAAACTTATTTATTATAAGAAAATATATTTTAAATGTCTGTGCCCAGCAGCGGTAGACTTCCTATGCCCGCGTCATGCCAGATAATGAAGAAAAGTTTTTATATGTGAATACATAAATTAACATCACTTAGCGCATAATTTCTAGAAATATGTAAACTTTTATTACTTTCTTTTAATGTAAAGGAGAAATTTATTTATAGTATTTTGGTATATGTACAATAATATAATGTATATCGTATTTGCAACATTAAGATTCATGCCTGATGTTACAATCCAAAATATTCACAATAGATTTTAAAGTGAAATTTTAGTTATTTAAACACTTCTGATAGTAATATTTTGTACTATGAGACGAGAAGAATTCACTGTGTGAATTAAATTCAAAGTACAATAATTGTGAGCCAACAATGTGTTACGCCGCTTATAAATACGTCACATTGAAATAAAATACATAGACTTTGTCATAATCAAATATTATATACTGTATGAAGAATCAATTTATTGTGACAATGTACGCAATGAAAACTTAATGCAGGGAAATACGGAGCGTGATAATGACGCAACATATAGGTTGGGGTATTACAAGGAAATAATATAAGATAATTCAAATAATAAAATAATGCTTTATGACCGTGTGGCGAACTTTAACAAAGTTATTAATTTGCTGTTAGATAGCCGTCGATACCTAAGGTAAATACAAACATTTGCCATGTTATTCACAAAGAATTAAAAAAAAATACATTTCTTACTGACTTTGTTTAGTAAAAAAACGCAAAGTAAGAACGGCGGACGAAAAAACAAGGACAAAGTAACTTTTACTTAGGAATCGGCAACGCGAAGTGGGGAAAGGTCGTTTGTAATGACTCTTAATAACGATTCGATATTTGAGAATAAAATAACGATAGCAAACAACTCGTGACTATTAATTGTTGTGAAGGAATACCTCGAGAGTCAAAATTTCCACATAATTACACGGCGTAACCTAATGAAACGTTGTAATTAGACGACAAGAAGCCAAACTAGTTGGGCAACGAGTCGGGTTGGCCACAATAAGCAAGTGTCGGCAAACCGTGCCGTTGCACAACCGGCGATGGTCGAACGCGAGAAACATAACTAGGCTGGGTGGCAGTGCTGGTGATGTAAACTTAAAAATTGCTTTAGTTACTTACTTAACCGCAAATTTAAATGTGAAATTCAAGAGATACACTGCCGTCTAGACGCGCTTGTGGGTGGGGATGACCCGGAATACGGAACATCCATGGCCGTGACTCTCATGGGTTAACTCCATTACCAACTGATGTGATATACTCGCATCTAGAGAGTTATCTCAGGTTTCTTTTGCGCGCTAGCATTGAACATGACCACGGAACATTTACTCCAATTGTAACATTTTATACATGTAATTTGACAAACGATAAAAAATATCAACTTTGATTGAGATGGAAATTAGTTGCGAATGCCAAACCAGTTTCAAAAAGCAAGGTCATAATGCTGTGTTAAATTTATTCCAATTCTAACATGAAGCGTTCGCAATCGATAAGTAAATTAAAAATATTTCACATTATGAAAAACTTAATGATGAAACGCATTATTTAGTTCCATATTATGCAAAAATGTTTAGGATGAGATTGGACTGTGAATAATCAAAACGGACTTTCCGCAAGATTAAGAATTTAGCCACCGCCAGAGCACTTGAACGCTTATATTGCTATCACTAACTTATCATGCACTATCAATCGCTCTGTTGTTGTACATTAATAGCTGTTGTATAACAGCGGCATGTTGTTGTGAAATTATAGATTATAAAAATACACAGAAACCGAACTACTTGTTGTAATGAGTGTTATTTTGCAGTGAAAAAAAAAACACAAAAGCAATTCTGGCCTTGCGTTGAATTGCTGCGTTGTACCGAGTGAGGCAATAAAATACCTGCACAATATGACCTTAGCGGAATATGCCGGTGACCTTTACCGAAGCAAAAAAGCTTGTACAAGCTCTCATGACTAGAGAAAATTAATAATAATATGATAACAACAAATGCAAAGAGAAATTAGGAATATAATGAAATATAGAGAAATACAAGGCATGTATCAAATATAACACATCTGTGTCAACAAAATTGCATACCTTTATGCCATTCAAAACAAACATAACGCAATTTCATAACATTTTTGATTGATAGTATGTGAACCTGTCTCATAGTTCTAAGCATGGCTGGTTATTGTCTTCAGCGAGAAGACCACTATCAAACAAAGGCTTGCCTCCAGAAAATCTTTAGTCATAGTAGATTATGAATCCAACCACAAAGAAATGGGAAATTTACTTGCGTGCGGTAATTTCAATAAAATTAAAGTTAGGATTTATATTGTGCCTTCGGCAAGGATAGACTAAGTCTACAAATCAGTGGCGTGCCTTCTACAGCGACAAAATGCTGTCTAGACTCTACACTGACAAAAACGTCGGAATGCCACATAACCTATGTACCCTTAAAAAACATAATATTTAATACATTTGGAAATTAATTGTGAGAACGTCACAAATTGAATCTTGAATATTTGATGAGGTTTTTGGAAAGCCCATAGGAAGAGAATAATTTGGTACTAATGCCTAACATTGCGGCTTTTTGATGTTCAATAAATAAAGTGTAACCAAAATCCTATATTCATAAATTCGCCAATCGAATTACTATTGCTATTATAGAAAAGTCAGTTAATCAATTTAGCCAGTTTTTATAGCGGCGAGGTCGTTTCAAGGCATCAAGTGGTCTGACAAGGCAAGAAAGCGATTTGCAATCCTAACGCCCATAAGCTGCTTATTTTGACAAATACATTGATCCACATAATATATTTTTTTTATATTAATTTAACTGGGTCATGAGATGACAAAACTATTCTGTTGTCACACGTCCTTTTTAAATTAGTGTAAGGGATGTAACAATATTTAAGACCTGTAAAAAGCTCATACGATTTAGACTGGATTGATTAATTTAATCGTAGTCTCGATTGTAGAGTAGGCCCGTGCCCTGCAGTAGGATGTAGGTATGTGGGCTGATACAACATAAACCTCATATTTTTTACATTGGCAAAATTAACTGACTACATTAGATATGATGGTGTGTAGTGCTGTCCAAACCGACAGGCGAGTAATAAATATATTTCACCGCTCGATACCAATAAACCGGCTTACCCGAAATTCACTGGCTAAAAGTTAAAACTGACAGTTTTATTTATCTATGCGATCCATTTCTTGGTATGATAATGGAATGACGTTATTGCAAAAAAGAAATACAAAATTGAATAGCCGATTTTACCCATTTGATCATAAACCCTGTTCTTAAAGGCGCATCATATATTCCATTTAAGGAAATGCATATATTTATCGATATAATCAAGATTTCCGTTAATCATAATCGCATAAGGAACATACTATCTTAAAATTAAAATAAAGATTGTACATGAATTAAATAAAAGTGGATCCGACCAAATTCGTTTTCATATGACCCGTTATGTAAACTATAGGTGAATGAGGAAAGTAAGTATTTATGAATGCGGTCCATTTCTATATTTGTCATGTCGTGAGATGGGCGACAGCATTCTATTGAATTCAATCGACGGGTGCTCATTGTGCGTTTGCGGGGGCGCATAATACCGTGCCTTCTACAAACCGTTAGCGGCTGCTGTCCATCAACAATTAATACAAAGCTTGGAGACAATAAACGAACTGACAAAAAATATGTGTTTTTATCGTTAGTTCCGTTTATATTATGAACATTATTATTACTACTGAATGTGTTTAGATCTTGAAGGATTTTAATTTATGTGACTAGTAAACTTTATGATATATTTTTTTACCTTTTGGTATAAAATATTGCAGTGTACGGAATTTTGTTTAAAAATTTGTAAAAAGGAAATGGTTACTCATACACCAAAAACAATAGACAGTGCAAGTTATCGCAGGTAACTAAACTACCTGCGAAGGTTTCGTGTAAATTCTCCTAGTAATACATTGAGGTATTATGCTAGAGCGGACATTGGGAACATAATCTGTGCGTATGGCGCGTGCGCAAGGGTACACAGTGAAGCGAGAGGGAAGATATGTTACTTCGTTGGTGTGACAGGGATAGAAATAGAATGTACCCTTCATTTTGTTACATTTTGTTTGTAGTGTCCCCTCTAGTATATTATCTCAATGTAGTAATACATAAAATTCTATACAGCAGGTAATGTGAAATCTACAAATACCGAGACTCTACTATTGTAAGACGAAAATAATGATACATATAATTTTTAGACTGAATTGTTTTTTGTCAAAATTTGCAATCTTGAATTGTAATGAATGCGTTATGCAAGTGGCATGTTTTGTTTTTTGACGATGAGATTCATTCAATAAATCGGTCTATAAGGCTCTTGGTGCTTTGTGTTCATTTACCACAAAACTAACAGGAGAACTCATTGTTTTTACATATAGATTACAAAAAATGTAGATACAAATCGAAGATTTAAATATTGTTATCAGCATGATTGTATGATAATGATACATCAAACCATACAAGTAAGTGTGGGTTGCTACATGCCACCTGCCGAAAAGTACTGTAGCTATTTCAATAGATAAAACAAGACATCAATAGTATTTACCTGCTGTCAACGAAGTGACCAAAATGCGAGTTAATTTAGGTCAGTGTCAATTAGTTATCCAACAATTGTATCTTTTAACTTGCAAATTTACTTACTTGCAAACCCAGTTTTCATTATTTAATGAATAAGTTGCTTTATGAATAAAATAATTCGTGAAATAAGAACAATACATTACCCAAGTTATTACGCATTTCACATTTTTGGTTTGTTTACACAGTTACAATTGATAAATTCTTAAAATATATATTTTGATGAAGACATAGATAATTAAAATCTTTTTATGTCTTATTTAGTAATATTATGATCAGTGGTTTGAAATTGAACATGAATTAAATTGTTACATGTTAAAACGAACTTCTATTAGTCACCTAACTAGAATCTATGTATGCGCATAATTTGTAGATTATTTGAACTAAACTAATTGGATACCAAGAAGAGCTTTACAAAATAGTTATAATAGCTATGGAACATCTCAAGTATTTATCATTGCATAATTTTTGGTATTTATTAAATGCTTTAAATACTTTATCGTCCTTATGTAAGTTTAATTATAGAATACAGAGGCCTATGGCATGAACAAGGAACTAAATATCACATATTCATTAATGGGTCCCTTACTGTAATTAAACTAAATGTACTGTTATGTAATTACGATTAATATCAATACCAATTAATACAAGTGATTGCGCTATACCAAATGTTTATGTTAGTGTTTATTAGATTTTATGACCAGTGCCAAAGAACATCATTAATTTGTCGATATCACGCCCGTCTGTTGCTACGCAAACAACACTTAGATTACTTATATTTTTGAAGATTGTAGTAAATAATGAATGGTAAAACGATTACATCATCAATTAAATTAAAAATAATTTTTATTAGTCATATTGGAAATTAGAATAAAATAAAAAAAAACTATATTTCATGAATTAACATAATTCAACTATAAAAATAATAGTGTGTATACAATACTGTGGTTATTATCATTGAACCATTGTTTAATTTTTGATTTTGACATATGAACTGTTTATGTGGTTTCAATTAACGTTATCTTTCTCTACCATCCTGTGAATTACTTTGAATGACAAGAGACCAATTACGACACAATGTGGTATGATGAAAAATACATAAAAATATATTTAATTTTCATTAATCAACTACAAAAATTATAAAAACTTCGGTAATTTTACCAGCTATTGAGGAACTTGCGGTTCAGTATCCGTGTTCTAGGATGTTTTACATTGGTAACTCGACACAAAGCAAGGTTGTTGACTGGTCCCATCGTGTCCCCTCTGTTTCTAATCGACGATTCCTCTCATTGTATTGCAACCATTACCTCGGGTAAAATTCCTGGCGCTCGTAAATGGGTGCCAATCTTCATAAAAATGTCACATCATTCGTACGTCCATTTCGCCATTTTACTACCGTTTTATGCCTTTATGGGCCACCGCCATCGGTATAATGCATGTTCAAACAATTAACTGTCGAACCCTTCATACATGTGCCGCAAATCGAGAAAATTTTCATGGATATTTTGTTGCGAATAATTTGGCAGGAAATAAACAGCGCGTTTCACGTGTAAAGAGATTATCAGTTTTTAAGTTCATTGAGCTGTGTAATTTTGAATTTCAATAATTTAGTACATTCATATCAATAAAAACAATCGGCAAATAACTATATACCAATGCCTAAAAACAACCTCTGGAAAGTTTGTTAACGTATTAGTTTTGTACACTTGATGTAATTAGTGGTTATTAACTACTAAAAAGTAGTTATCGAATCGAACCATTATCAACAATTAATTAGCAATCAAAAAAAATAAACGATGTCAATTTATTATTAAAACATGAAACGAAAGCCACAAGAGACACATGCCATAAAGTTAACAATCCAAACAAAAATAGAATAGAGGGGCTCAACGAAGGGATTTCTTGGGAGAGCTACACATCTGTTTGCAAGTAACTGCTTAGGGACAACCAGGTGCTAAGGCTCGGGGGGACAGAGGGTGCGTCGACCTCGGGCTCTATAGCGCGTGTTCATCGTCACGCGTACGTCATATCACATATGTCACACGCCAAACCTAACTCTGCGTCAATAAAAATAAGGTTGCAATTGAAACACAATACTAATCTAAACCAGATTTTCGCCACAGTAAACGACTATTTTGAAGCTATTCGTAATCCCAAGATTTAGACAAAATACATAATAGAAATTTTACAATGCGCAAAAATATTCACAAATGTATTTTATAATCTTACCAACCTTGGTATTGATAAAAATACATTCTCCTTACAACAACAGGTATGACAAAATTGTCAGCATAACTACACGTTTTTAAGCCTTATGTTTGCGTTTTTATTTTTGGAAGAACTTCATAATTAACGCAGTTGCCGTTTATTGTAGTTACACATACGCATAATTGAAAACACAGCTTGATTGTAATTCATTAATCATTTAAAATTACATTCCAAAAAACTATAAAAAATTAGTACAATCAAAGACACAAACCAAGTTAAGTCAATCTAAGTTGTACTGCAACTATGACAATAGCAAAATTAATACAAGAAACATCCGGTACAGATACCTACTTTTAACGGCTACAAAGACATAAGCGTAATTGGATGTTTCTATTCATTCACATTAATATTGCTGAAACATGAGTCTTGTGCCTAATTAAAATAAGGTTATGTACCTAGTACGTGCGGATGATTCATTCAATAAAGCAAAACGACTCCGAGCCGATACATGCACTTTGTTGGTTTCAGAAAAGTGATTCATTTCAATTCATGGGCCAGGAAAAAAGGCCAGGTGGCACGCTTACAAAGCGGCAACAAAAAAGGCATCAGACCTGCCGTAGGTCAGTGCGGGATGGAATTTAGATTTTAGCAATTTATGAGGAGTGTTTATAATCGTTTGGCAGGCATGAAGAATTGTTGCCGGTGATCTCCGTCGGCAACAAAAGATATACATCGCTGTCAAACACGTGCACCGAGCAGGGAATCACAATCAGGTGGGGTGCGGGTTTTGCGCCACGCTATAAAAATTGTTTACTGGCTCGCCGAGGACTGCATTATAACATCTGCTATGCAGTTACTTTTTACTTTAGTTTAAAGTTCAATTTTAGTTGTAATACCTGCTGTCGGTTTAGTATTTGTAAGAATAGATAAAATAAAAGTTAACCAATATTTAATCTTTGATATTAAAGGACTGTATCATTCTCAATCGTATTGTCGATTGTAGAGGCGGCCCGTGCCCTGCAGTGGGACGTACGTATATGGACTGATACAGATGACAGATATTGAAGGACTAATTATTTAACCCGTGCTCAGCTATGGGATAATTATTTTGATATCGCGTTATAATACACTATACCTGTTTTGTAAATGTCATATAAATATATCAAGAATTTAATGAATACAAAATAATTTACATGCGTTGTTTCGCTAACAAGTTCTTAGTTTTACGTTAACAGATTATGAATATTAATCAAGGCGCATTAAGAAACACAAATATTGGCTGGGATTTTTAATAAAAATGTAATAAAGTATTCTCAGATCATTGTGTTTGACATTACATGTTTTAAAATAACCTACACCCATAACAATGTGTTGTGACGTAACTTTGATCCGGCACCTTGGTCCTTCGACCAAAGCGTAAGCTGCAAACCTTCATCTTATTAGCAACGCCATATTTTTTTAACATATCCGGCTTCATTCTCGCAGTGAATGCTGATTATGTGTTATATCATACTAGCATAAATACAATTTGTTTGGTGAAACCTCAATAACTTTCGCAAGAATTTTTAATTTCTCGATTTCTACTTAGCACCTATTTATGGCTTTCCTATTATTATTTTTTTTTTAATTTGCTTTGTTATATAATTAGGAATAACCTCTTTTTCAAATAATGTACACAAATATAGTTTACTTAAGAGCGTTTATACCCTGCACGCGCTTTTTGGCTTAAAAACAGGACTTTTCAAATGAGTTAATAGCCACCAATAAACAATTTAAAGGAAAAATAATTATTACTAATTTTAGAAAAGGTTGTCATCTAGGGATTTTGGTGGAAAACATTATAGATTAATGGATAATTTGTGAGTACTATACGGATTACTGAACACAAGTTTCGTTATTTAGGATTTAAATGGCAATTTAGAAGTTTAAGATATCCTTAACCACTAAATATAAGATGAAAATAAAAATATTATCAGACTAATAAGACCCTTGTGGAGGGATTTTGCTGAGAAAAATAATCTTTTTGTGTTTAGTTCCTGAAAAATAAAAATTTAAACAATGCGAAATTATTCAGAAACTCTCGTCAAGAACATTTTTTTTTTCGCCAACTTATCGTACATAATTTTCTATAACAATTGCATATTATAATAGAAGAACATCTTATCAATAAATTACCATTTTTATATTTCAACAAAATTAGTTTTCATGTTTTCTACAAATATTTTAAAAACCACTATAAAACACGCTGTCCGACGTGGATCAAATCAGACCGCCGCAAGGCCTTCTAGAGGGAGGACGTATCGCTCGTCGCTCCGGCCTGGCTGCAGTCGATTATGCCGCGCGTAGTAAAAATAGCCACGCGCGGAATGCGATTACCACATCTTAGTACTTTGGTAGCAAAATATTTAATTTTTTTTATTACCTACAATGATTTTATAGTGAGTATAAATTATGTTTCAGGTAATATAATGGGACGTAATTCCGAGGCTAAATTATGTTATGTATTGTAATATAAAATTAAATATATTTCGTAATTGTAAGGAGTTGTAAGGCCCCTAACACTATTTATGTGTTCGAACACGAAATGATTAATAAAACGTCCGTAGTGTCTACTGATTGAACACTGATTTGAATGCAACTTAACAATGTAATAACAACGAAAATATGATTAGTATCCAAAATTTGTATTATTCTTTGCTTGCACAGTAATATTTGTCTACTTATAATGCAAATAAAATATTTTTATGATATTATATTACAGTTACATTTCAATTGAATATTTGAAGCGCACGGATCAAAGTTGTTTGAGCCGATTGTATAGCGAGCCGACGCGGCAGCTCTACGCACACAGCTTTGGTCGCTTATGTGTGCGTGAAATTAACGAAGAAATACCTATAGTTGACTTTGCGCACAAGGTGTATACGCTCTTAAGTAGGGATGTTGCGGATATTCGCATCCGCATCCGCAAATGCGGAACTTCCGCATAAATTTGGACATCTGCATCCGCATCCGCAATAATCGATGCGGATGTTTTATGCGGATGCGGATGTAATACAAAATGAGAAAAGACAGAAATTTGGCGGTGCCGGCTAATGGCGCGTGCCGTTCGGAAGTAGTGTTGCCAGGTGTCCCGCTTTACGCGGGACGTCCCGCTTTACGCGGGACGTCCCGCTTTTCAGGGGTTTGGTAACGCGTCCCGATTGTACCTTCGGCGGGACGCCAAATGTCCCGCTTTTTGATCACCGTTCTCAGAATGAATAAAAAACGAAATCTTACACACTTTTGTTAATAATCCGTACTGTATTTCGCGTTTTCCTACAATTTTTTACCTACTTAGTATCTATTTCGATTCTAAAGTAGTTTCGATAGGCTGATTCCAAAAAAATATAGGGCTTTGAATAAGTTCTTGCGGTTTGTTCACGAATTCCTTTCTTATTTTAGATGGTAAAACATGTGCAAGGAAATACTGTTAGTGAACTTATGTCTTAGTGAATATTAGCTAGCTCCAATGAAAATTCCTTAGTAACAATTTCAAGTTTCATGCGGCTTAGAGAGCATTACTGGCGATTTTTTTTACGACATGTATATGTATGTAAGAAAAATGCATCTTAACTTCACATAATTCTCTTCGAGCATTATAGCGAGCATAATCTGTCAAAATTCATGTGCAAAGACGTGTCGAAAAATATAAATTTTCATCTTGGCGATAAAGATCGCTCTGGTAAATCGAATAGTTTTAGTCTGAGAATTTAAGGAATAACTTGATGTACACCCATACTAAACTCTAGAGGAAAAATTAAAATCGTTTTGTGTAAATTTTTGAAATATTTGGAGTAAGGTAAGAAACCTCTGCCTATCCCTTCTGGAAAAAAGGCGTGAGTTTATGTATGTATGCATGCTAAGAAACCATGGCGCCTTATGAATTGAAGCCTCGAGAGATATAGTATTTGGTCTGATTGAGTTGCGCTTTCATTATTAACCAAAACCGGCTATTGTCTTTGAGAGCCTCCAAAGACGCGACGTTTTTCTATGTAATAAGTATATGCTGCTAGAAAGAGGGAGAGTAATAATTTGTGAAAGCAAATAAAATATAATTTTCTCTTCTTTAATAGGTGTCCCGCTGAAGAACTCAAAATCCCGCTTATTTGAATGTCCTGTCCCGAATTTTCAAAAAGAAACCTGGCAACGCTATTCGGACGTGACATTGACCAATGCGAAATAAATAGTGACATAATCCGACGCGTTTGTTGTTGCTATGATAATAGATTCTTCTAGTGAAAATGAGAGTCGAGAAATACCAGAAAATGGTAGCTGTACTCCAAAAAAATTCTTTCTTACCCCAATAAAAAAAGAGTCTATGTGGATGAAAATCCTCTTAAGTGGTGTTTATCGAGAGGAATTAAAGATATTATTGCCGATAGCACAAAGATTTTTATCCACTCCACTAAGTAGTAATCCTAGCGAACAATTAATAAATTATTTGCAGCGTGGGTTTAATTTACCAACCTCTTCCTAAACGCCTTGTTATCAGAAAAGGCGGACCGGCGTTATACTTAATAAATGAAACGGTGTTCTTTTGCGAGCTCTTGGGGCTACTCAAAACGAAGGTAATGCATTTAATTATCAATAGAGAAGATGGCTAAAACCTTGCACATGCATGGGATCGAATTCTACACTTAATTATATCGGAACCCAAAAGAACAACTGCCCGACATCCAGATACAGTTAGCTTCGTCTGCGTAGACTGAAATGCAAAAACAGATTAACGTTTTAGATTAACTTTTTAATTTAATAATTATAAATTACGGGTAATTAAATTCCGCCCCATGACCATGAATCCTTTAAAGTAATCGAAATATCAGGAGGTTATAAAATATAAAAAAAAAACATAGATAAATCGATAAAATCCGTAAATAATAGTTTAATTTCAATATTCATTCATATACTATATTTATATGAGATGTTAAACATCCGCATCCGCATCCGCGGATGTGAGCCTTTGAAAATCCGCATCCGCATCCGCATCCGCGGATGTGAAAAAATCGACATCCGCAACATCCCTACTCTTAAGTATTTTTACACGAATCAGGCTTTTCACTTAGTCTAGTCCACTTAATTATTTAAGAACCAACATGTTGTCGAAGTTAAAACCTTAATTTCAATGGTTATATGAATGACTTATTGTGGTAAAGAATTGATGTGTAAACAATGCAATAGATATGAACTTCCCTAGTGTCATTCTCATATCAAAGAAATAGGTTTCCATTAGGCGACAAATATAGACCACATACGCAGAGCGAGTTGCTTACTGCGACATATTTTCCTTTACAATACGTGCGTTTCGCTAAGTTTCTAGGAAAACCAAGAAATTTGCACGAATGCCGTTTTTTCTTCCATAATAATCACTTATCCACTAATGTGTTGAGGGAACAACTTATTTAATAATATAATAATATTTATTGGAATCAGGTATAACTCTGTATCCGCTGTGCTTTTATTGTTATTATTGTAGAACGCCATTATGATTCTGAGTATTTTCTAAGATTGAAAATGTAACTGGGTTAGCCAGTATAATTAGTCAAGGCGTCAGATTATATTCTATATTGATGCCACTTTACTATTATTGGTGCAGTGTAGACAATTTGCCATGCCATATAAAAAAGGCAGTAAAATCTTTGAAGACATACTATGAGTGTTAAATTTTTTGTTGTATTTAAAATTAACCACTACAAAACCCCAAAGACATATAAAAGCTGGCATAATTGTTTCTATTGGCATGGGATCGCCGCCTGATGCCAATGGATACTCTGCCTGGGCGGCATTTGCGCTTACCATCAGGTGCAATGTGGCCACTATGCCGGGCCAGAGTAAAAAAAAAAAAAAGTATGACTATAGAAAAATCAAAACATAAAAGAAATTGTCATGTTCATTGCACATGATTTTCATTCAGTCTATGACTCATTAACTCAATACATTTGCACTAACAATAATGAAAGAAAATATCATCACAATATTAATTACAACACATGCATATTTTTACAACTGTAGAAAATATTTACCATCATAAAGGTAAGTAAGTAAATGGTTTAATTAAATTAAATTATTTTCTTCAACTTAGGTATAGGCATTATGAATATCTGATTTTTAAAGTTAAAAAATCTATATATTATATTTAATACAATAAGACAGTTATTTCTTGAACATCGTTTTCTGGGACTGGTTACACCTTGTAACATAAAATATTGGTTGCTATTTTGGCAAAACGTTAAATTGCCCTATGGTGTCGTAGAGGTTCATGGGTGGCGGGGTGCTCTCTTACCATCAGGTGAACAGTCAACACCGGTATGCTTGATTGCCCCCAATTATATCGAAAAAGATAATATAGAATTTATATTGGTTCACATATTGATTTACCTCTGATTAATAGATACTTTGCTTTGTCTTAAAATCCACCACACTGGACTAATGGGGTTTGATGGAAATTACAATGTTATTTCTTTGAGATAAAATATTAAAAGATATTGCAACATGGTCGAAAAATTTATAGGAATGAATTGGCATTTGAAATTTTGTATGGATTTTTGAAAAATCAGTAGGACATAAGGTGACTGGAAATGGTATACAAGTGCTTTATATTTACATTGAAAACTAAATATTTAAATATATTTTCAGACATCATTGCTAGCAGTTTTTGCCTATGAAGTGCCTTTTTTCTGTGAACTTACAACTATGTTGTACAAAAACAAACAGAATGTTATAGTGGTTACACAGAACTGGCCATAACTAAATAGTGAGTAGATAAAAATTACTGAAATGAGTTTTATTTTTTTATGAACAGAGTGCTCCTTAACTTTCTATTCATTAGAATGAGAAAAAATACAAAATTAACAATTCGGTACAGTTGATAATCGTCGGAAATAAATAAAAAGAGATTTGGTTCTAATCATAAATGGTTCTGGATAAGAGCTGATAAATGGGACTGTCTTGGAAATTTACAGATATGGCAGCACTATAATGTACAAAAATCTTGAAAACATTTTAATAAAATATTATTTTGTAGACTAAAAGTTCATGCATCAATTTTAAATATAATATGTATGTTTAGCTTTGTTGCTGGATTTATATAAAATTACTTGCTGCATCAAAATTTGTACTATTCTTAAAACATCCTAACATTCTTAAGATGTCAGTTAGATAATAAAATAAGAAACCATTCAGACAAGAAAACCAGTTGTTAAGTTCAAATTTTAGAAAGCATCAAATGGTGATTCTAAATTAAGGATGGACACAAAAAGGTTACTAATTATATGTGTGTTTTTTTATGTTTCAAGTAATCCGACAGCAGGTACTTTCACCGGCGCGGCCACCGCCCCAACATTGTCATTGCGGCTGTGCGCCCGATTCGCTTACCTAATGTACGTTTGCGAAACTGGGCCCAAACGGCTAGACACGCGCCGAATGCCTACGAAATAGGAGCAATCTGATTAAGCGTTTGATAATGTTTACCACAATTTGTTTTGGCATTTTTCTTTCCTAGTTTTGGTTGATATTTTTTAATGTTGTATGGCGTTGTTATACAAAAAAGGATAACAAACAAAATGATGAAAAAATGCTTATTGATTTAATTTTGATCACAGCTGACCATTCTATTATGTACCATACGATCTTACTATTTTGAAACAATTATTACACTTTTAAAAAATGGAATCTATTGGACTTAAATAAACTTCTGGAATGATTGTTGGATCAAAACATTGACAAGTATTATTGTCCACCCCAAATTGAACCAAGCACATAAGCAATAATGCATTAATCATAACATAATTTTGAACATTGTAAATCTGAATCTACTTTGTGTTTTGACATTCTTACACATAATAAATATGAATTGAAGTATTATGTTATTATGTGTTTTAATTTTCTAACACACTGTTTGAAAAAAATATAATAGTAAAGAGCTTGAAACAAATATAGGCATAAATCCATACATATCTTTCATCATAATGTAAAATACTATGGTAGTGTTTCATTGTTAATTTTAATTATTAATCACACATTCTCGGGTCTTAAGACACAAGCTGTTATGCTTAGTTTAAGACTCAAAGAATTACATATCATTTATATATTGTTAATCGTGAATTTCTTTATTTATATTTACCTACATCTTTTTTTATATGTTAATTTTCCGAATAATATTTCAATGTTATGTACTTTCAAAGTACATGCAATTTGATGAATAAAATATATGTTTTTTTTTACAAACAGGATACAATACCTTCAACCTAATAGGCAAAATACACTCTTAAAAATGTAGTATCCTTCCTGAACAATTTCTTCAATCTAATTTATGTTGATGTACTGAAAAACCAATAATTTGTTAAATCTTACAAATTTTTAATTTATCAAATTAGCTTCATTATTACATACTTACAACACATGTTTTAAAAAATGCACAGCATTTGTGTGAAGCAAGTAAGCAATTCAACATAAGTATTTACATGTTAAGTAATTGCAATAAAATCAATCAGAACTTTTTTAACCATCTATTCCATGATGTTGGAAAATATAAGTTGTCAATGCCTTCTTTTATTTTACCATAGATCTAATAATAATATGTAGTTTTGTTGATTAGATAAAAGAAGCAAAATGGTATGGTCGAAATCACTTTCACTCTGTAATTCCATTTTTTTAGGTGTATGTAACCTATTACAATGTATTCCTACATAGTTTCATACTTTATTACATACTTTTACATAGTTTATAATATACAATGATTATTTTATTCTTGATCACTATATATATTAATGTTTCAGAATCCATACATTATTCTCATCATGGATAAAAGAGTTATAGATTGCCAGTCTTTACTCTTTACTGTAGAATATGAACAGAAAAAAAAAATTGGCATTCAAATGTGTGGAATTAAACATTTCAAATCATGTGTATTTTTGTCATTAATAATCTTTTACAGTATTTATATGATAATATGCCATTTGTGTATCACACTAACTAAATCACATTTTACATCAACCAAGTGGTATAAAATAACAAATGAGTACATATTACTGTACTGTATCAGCCCATATACGTCCCACTGCAGGGCACGGGCCTACTCTACAATCGACAGTATTATTGAGAGTGGTTAGGCCATATAGTCCACCACGCTGGCCTAGTGCAGGTTGGTGGACTTACATACCATAGAAATTCTTATGAATTGCTATGGTATGCAGGTTTCCTCACGATGTTTTCCTTCACCGTTTTAGTGCGTGGTGATTGACTATCAATACACACATGACTCCGAAAGGTCAGAGGTGTGCCCTGGGATTCGAACCCGCGACTACGAGAACATGTTGGCAGCCGCGTCTAGTCCGTTTACCAACAGGCCACCACGCACTTTACATATTAAGTTCATCTATAATTTATTACCTGTCATTCATCATGCTTTAGACCAGATGGCATATTATGTTAGTGACAATACAAGGCCATATTCTCCGCTAGCATGTTAGAATCTATTGTTTCAAAATCAATTCTATACATTATACTATTATACAATTTCCATTCAATGTAATATCTATTATTGATATTTGTAAATCCAGTTAGTCTTTGGGAACATAAATGTAGTTAGGATGGCTCAAATTCCGTATCAGATCTCTTGTGGCTGAATATTGTAGTAAAATGAGGTGACATAGCATACAAGAGATAAGACCACCATTTGTAATTTAACAAGTGTGACTTGTTTCTATTTATTTGTGTTATTTAATGTGTTACAAAATGTAAGTAAATATTTTAATGGTATTTAAAGGAATAAACATGGGGGTATAGGTCACATTACCTATACTTTTTGTTAAAATTATTACTTAACATCTAAAAAAATAGAGAACCAGCAGAACATGCAGTATTCAATACCAGTTTATTAAGATAAATAAATGTTATTATGTAATAGAGAAATTCTACACAATCTAACAAATGAGACAGAACACAAAATATAGGTACTAGGTAGTCTCAATGGTGAAAAAGAAAATGTCAAGACTGATAAAGATATACCTTAAAATTAAACTGATATCTGCTATATAATAATAATTTATTGCTTTTAAAAGCATGCTTGAGGATTAATGAAAACAACAACAAAAAAATATATGTACAGCCAGCGCCATCTTTTATTACAGTAACACACTAATGAACCATGTTTTATGAAGTGTAAAAAATGTAAAACCTTGCAACATGATCTTAGTGTTCTAGAAAGAGTTACACAAATTTATTATGGTGTTATGTTTGTGTATAAGACTAAGTAATGCCACTTGCAAATGTGGCAGGTGTGGAGTAGACAAGACAAACACACTGACCATATAAGATTAATATCAAGTAACTTCTAAAATTGACTAGGAAAATTTTAGTTTAATTATATTAAAATACACATCCATTGATGATTAATTAACAATTTCATCTTTAGGAATAACATGAAATTTCAACCTACAAAATTAATCAACTCTTTTATCTACAAATACTTAAGAAACTTATACAGTGTAACTATTGTGCACAGAGTATTTTAGGCCAATGCAAATAAACATTGCATATACCCAAATATAGAGAGCCTTTCACAGTCTAGCAGATTGCCAGACTTGCTCATTAATTGTAAAACCAGTCTTGCACCATGCCAATATTGTGATATTTTATTGTTGACCAAGTAAGACAAGACAGTTTTGTCATTTTGAGATTAATTTCACGGCAAGAAGCAACTATAAATGAAAAGACAAATTTGTAGTAGATTGCACAAAAATCTGTCTGATAAGTAAACATTGCGTGGTTATTTTCCAGTAGCTCAACTTGATAAATATCGTGAGGTTACAATTCAATGTATTTCGTATTCAAAACAAAACTGATTTTCATTACAGGGTCTCTGGAAAGACCCACAATGGTAGTAGATAATATTATATGTAACGTAACTCCCCGGTAAACGTCAAAATCCGCAACAATAAGAACGTATTCTCTAATTATAGCCATATGAAATGTAAATCTGTGAAAATAACAGAGCAATTTTTCTACATGTTGACGTGGCGTGACATTGTAAAGGAGCACCTAATTCGAGGGTACATACGTAAACTGGTTTCCCAGTCAATTAGCATAATTGAAAAACCGATTTATTGCAATAAAACATCTAATTTTGCAGTTTCATTTCAATTACTGTAATATAAGTATGGCGCCTGACATTGTTAGCTTATCTTTATTTTGGTATAACAATATGGCGATTCGACTCACCCTGTTATTCCTAAGGAAGTCTTCGATAGCTTTCAGGGCTGAATCCGTTAGTTTCACAAACACTAGTTCCTTGTTTTCTTTATAACTAGACTCTGATGATAACCCATACTGAACACCTGCTGGCAAGGCCGCCATTTCTTATTCACTATTCGCACTGTAGACCAGCTGACTCCTTTGCTAGCCGTCACGATTCATATCATTCACACATTTCTTAACCGTAATCACAGATTCACAACCTATATAAAATTATAATTACAACAACAAAAGGGTTTTAGATGTCCAAATTAACAATTTTTTTGTAACCCCATCGACTCGGCCTTTGTCGGTAGCGCTCTTCAGTCTGCAAGGCCGCACTGACTGTCATGCGCAATGGCGCTTTTGACAGGAAACGCAAGCATTCACTGCGACACTAGCGCCAATTAGCAGTTGGCAACAAGTAATTTTCGATTTGTTGCTAACTTCATGTCATAAAAAAATACAATATTTCTTTAATTTCTGCTTTGGAAATATGAAGAATTCAAATTCTGAACAAATTCAATGATTATAAAACTATGATAGCTTCCATATAAGTAATATCATTAAGTACAGTGCATTATTTAAGAAATGTATTGCTATTAATTTTTTGAGGTTATGTTTCAGTGTTTCGTCTAGTTTCGTAAGCCTGTCACTACTTACGTGTTAATTTTAAGACAATATTATATGTTAAAGTTACAACAAGAATAATTAAAATCAGTCTTTTTAAACCTAGTGGTCAGTCCTGCATTAACAAGTAAGTACTTCTTCGTCACATATCGTTAAAGTAGGAAAGCAGAAAATATTCTTAATGCCTATATTTGTCAGGGTAATCTAATCTTGTAATCCACGTTTTTACAGACCCTGTAATCCTATCAGCGATGGCTAATTGGGAAGAGAAAAAGCATCTTATCACGCGGAATCTGCAGGAAGTTTTAGGTGATGAAAAACTCACAGAAATCTTGAAGCAAAGAGATTTGAAAATATACTGGGGAACGGCGACTACAGGGCGTCCTCATGTGGCCTATTTTGTGCCAATGTCCAAGATAGCTGACTTTCTAAAAGCTGGCTGTGAGGTGACAATATTATTTGCTGATTTGCATGCCTATCTGGATAACATGAAAGCGCCATGGGAACTGTTGGCTCTCCGCACTGAATATTACGAAAATGCTATTAAAGCTATGCTTCAATCAATAGGTGTTCCACTTGAAAAACTTAAGTTTGTAAGAGGCACAGAATATCAGCTTAGTAAAGAATATACACTTGATGTGTACAGATTTTCTTCAGTCATAACTGAACATGATGCAAAGAAAGCAGGCGCAGAGGTGGTCAAGCAAGTAGAACATCCTCTACTTAGTGGTTTGCTCTACCCTGGACTGCAAGCTTTAGATGAGGAGTACTTAAAAGTTGATGCTCAATTTGGAGGTGTAGATCAAAGAAAAATATTTACAATGTCCGAGAAATACTTGCCTCAGCTTGGTTATGCTAAGAGAATACATCTAATGAATCCCATGGTACCAGGGCTTACAGGAGGTAAAATGTCAGCATCAGAAGAAGATAGTAAAATTGACCTTTTGGACAATCCTGCTAATGTTAAAAAGAAACTTAAGAAGGCATTCTGTGAACCTGGTAATATTGCCGATAATGGGGTTTTATCTTTTACCAAGTATGTTGTATTCCCATTGTTGAAAGATGGTGAAACTTTTACCATCAATCGTGCACCTGACCATGGTGGCGATGCCCATTTCACCAAGTTTGAGGATTTAGAATCGGCATTTGCAAAACAAGATATCCATCCTGGTGACTTAAAGGCAGCTGTAGAAGCTGCAATCAATAATCTTTTGGCTCCTGTTCAAGAAATATTCAAAGACCCCAAACTCCAAGAGTTAACGAAGAAAGCTTACCCACCCCCAGTGAAGTCAAAAGGGAATGCTAATGCCGGTGCAGATGAAGTGACACCAGGAAAACTGGATATCAGGGTTGGACGCATTGTAGAAGTATCACGACATCCTGACGCTGATGCATTGTATGTAGAAAAGATTGATTTAGGTGAAGAGGAACCTAGAACAGTTGTTTCTGGCTTAGTAAACTTTGTCCCTATTGAAGAAATGTTAAACCGAGATGTAGTGGTTCTGTGCAATTTAAAGCCAGCTAAAATGCGCGGTGTTGAATCTAAAGGTATGGTTTTATGTGCATCTGTAGACGAGCCCAAACAAGTTGAACCACTCCTTCCTCCAGAAGGAAGCAAGGCTGGAGATAGGATAGTAATTGAAGGTTATGAAACATCTACACCTGATGAAGTTTTAAACCCTAAGAAAAAAGTTTGGGAGAAACTTCAAGTAGATTTGAAGACTACTGACAGTCTTGTAGCAGTGTGGCAAGGTAATAAGTTAATCAGCAAAGTTAATGGCAATCCTGTAACAACAAAATCAATGAAAAATGCTCCTATAAAATAAAAGCTTAATGCATTTATTTCACATTTCCATTTATAATTATTTTTTTTACAGCTTTGTACATGAAAACTGAAATAAAATAATATTTATTGTTTCCTGAAAATTATACCATTATTTTTATTATTTTAATGTTGTTTTATTTTCGCCATAATTTCAATATCTTCACAACTATGTCTTGACAATGTTGTAATCAACGTCATCTAGTGGTAAATATTTGCATTTCGTAAAGTTTAGGCAGATGGTTCGATTCGTGGCAACAGAAAATAATTTTGTTTTGTACCTCATAATGGTTCTGATTTTATCACCTCATTTTGTGTACTGTGTTGTTGGTTTTGCCAACTAATTAAATCATATCTATTAGGTGTTTCCATGCAATCATCAATTATTTCTAAAACTTTTCGCCGAAAAACTCTCATTTGGTTTTCTGATAATTCTTGAACTTCCGGTAATAAACTTAGCAAAAACATTCTTCTTGGATTTTCCTGAGCCTCTTCGCAATTTGAGTTATCTGATTTTCTTGATCTTTTCTTTAAGGGCTCAGTAACACATTCATATTCAAAAAATTGTTGAGCAAGTGTTGTATCTGATTCTTGTCCATCAGATTTTATTTCTTCATCATCATCGTTTTCAAGTGGATCAACTATATTCCCGTTCTGTCTTGCGATTCTCATATGTGGAATAATAAATTTCATTTCATCATATAAATAATATTTCTTTTTAGCTGAGCCGTCTGTATTTGGCCGTAGACTTCTAAGTAGACTGTACCGCAGATTTTTCCACTTTTCTTTACAGTCTATAACTGAAAGAAAAAAGTCCATATTTTAACCATATTTATATTTACTTAAGTAGGTATAAAAGGTAACCTTTTGTGGAGCAACATTGTGCAACAATTGTAATCTTTATAATTTTTCCTCTCAGTTGCTATGTAATTTTTTATAGCAACGAACGGCGAGATGACCATGCCTTTCGCCTGATGGTAAGCGATACGACCGCACATGGACACAATCAAAACCAAACAGCACTATGAATTAGAAAGCAAGGCTTGGCATTCCACTGCGCTTGCTATCCTGAGACATACTTCATTGCGTCTAGTAGTTACCCTGACTACAATATCATTGGAACCGTAACACTACAGTGCATTTATAAAGCTGTCTGGTGGGAAAACATTTGGACGTTGCTCAACAAAAATCAAATGTTTGGATGCACCCTTGGAGTCCGTATTCATAGACAATTTTAAAACCCATTTTAGTTAACGAATGTTTTGTCCCTTTCTAACGACATGAATTCAATTTGAGAAATGGAGACAAAACATTCGATAAGTAAAATAGGTATTGAAACTTTCTATGAATAAGTCTGAGAGTATAATTTTAAAAACATAAAGAACTCTAGTATGTACTTTAAAAACGTAGACAAAAATGGTGGTGCTGCATTGAGGTGTTGTGTAACTGCCGACTGCCGTGCCATCTTATGGTGCTCTCCTATTGGCTGACAGTTGATACTTGACAGGTTGTTCAACATGCACAAATTATTTGAAACAGATTAATAAAAATATATATATATATATATTTACGGCTATTTAATTCCACTCAAACTTTATGGACGGATAATAACTAAATATATTTTCGGTTATTAATGGCATTTATAGTAATTTATTGTATCCGCTAGCTATTTTACAAATTCCGGTGTAAGTCAAGGGAGTACATTGGGCCCGACTCAGTTTCTTCTAATGATTAATGACCTTCCTAAAGTTCTTAAATATACAAAGTGTCTTATGTATGCTGACGACCTGAAAATATATTTGCAAATTAGAGACCATGAGGATTGCAAACGATTGCAAGAAGATATTAATGCGGTCTCTAGGTGGAGTGTAGCAAACAAATTGCCACTAAATAACTCTAAATGTAAAATTATAAGCTTCACTCGGTCCCAAAAGCCTATCACTAATACATATGAAGTAGAGGGAGTTGTTTTAGAACGAGTGAAATTAATTCGGGACTTGGGCATAACCCTAGATAGTGCTCTCAATTT
The DNA here is from genome assembly GCA_023078785.2 of Hyles euphorbiae. Lineage (NCBI taxonomy): Eukaryota > Metazoa > Arthropoda > Insecta > Lepidoptera > Sphingidae > Hyles > Hyles euphorbiae. The sequence goes on from CM041049.1 coordinate 7,969,218, forward strand.
TCATGAACACATTGAGATCACATGCTGTAAAGCTAATAAGGCCCTTGGCTTCATCATACGTATGTCATCCGAATTGCGTGATACCAGGGTTCTAAATTTATTATTTAATGCGTACGTTCGTAGTATTCTTGAGTACAACGCAGTTCTGTGGGCCCCACATGAAAAAAAGTACTCAGTTATGTTAGAAAGAGTGCAACGTAAATTCGCCCGGCATTTATACAAAAGGATATATGGATACTATCCATTTCTGTACCCTTCATTATTTGTATCTGGCATGGTAGGTAGAGATACTTTATACCTGAGACGTCTAGTATCAGTAATTATCCATTATTGTCTCTTACTGAGGAATAAAATAGATAACCCCGTTGTGCTGGAGCAAATATATCTTTACGTCCCTCAGCACTATGTTAGAGTAGGCAGTCGACGTCGACATCGGTTGTTCGCATGTCCAGCCCCTATGCAGCTTGGTAGTGCTACCAATACTCCAACAGTCAGAGCTATAAATCTCTTAAATGCACTTACTGAACAGGTCCAAGGTGTTGATATTTTTTGTGACAAGCTTGACAAAATCGTTACCTATGCAATTGAACAATTTAGTTAAAAAATGTGTTGATTGTTTTTTTTAATATTATGATTTTTATTGTCTTCTGTTATATTGCTCATACTTTTTAAATAGTATTATTTAAGTGTTATTGTTTGTATTTCTTTATATTTACTTTATAATGTGTTACTGGTTCATATTTCAATTTATATGTCTAAAATTATTTGTGTTAAGAATAGTACTAAGCTCATTTAATGTAAACGTGTTGGCACATTATGCTGTAAGTTTGCATTGTACATTTAATAAATAAATAAATAAATAAATTGTTAAATTACCTAGAGTAGATATATTTAATAATTAGCAGTGCTACCAACATTACGATAAAAAATATCTCAAACTTTTTTACACATGCAAATGTATGAAAATTCACTACGCTGAACGCTCCCTCTATAATAACATTACCCTGAGTAATATAAGGATGCACCAGTACTAAAACAGTTTAATATCAAACAGTTCTTGATAAAATATTTTGAATAAAATTCCATCGTGCCACTATTCTTGTTTATTGTTATGTTGCGTTACGAGTTATGAAGTTTAATAAGTAATAAGCAGGCAACAATCTTACCGTTAAATTGTGTTTGGTCAGCTACTTCTTTCCAAGCTTTGTCCGTTACATCCTTTAACAGATACTCGTTTAAACTGGTATCATATAAACATGGAAACTTTCTAATCGTTTTTACCAATAGCATGTTTTTGTCGCTAGAATGTTTCTCAGACATGTTCACTAAAAGTCGATATGGCGTTGCCTAGCCGCTGCTCGTGTATGACTGGCATCATGTCGGCGACACGACATCGACATGGCGGAAAGCGTGTTGCGTCGTTGTCGCTATGACGTAATCGCTAAGTGTGTACACTGAATATAGATAATATTCATTGCTTCGAAGAAGTTATAATTTGTACGCTTTCATGTTGCTGTTTCTCAAGCTGTGCTTAGATAACGTACCTTGACAATAATGAGCAACAGACATCAAGAAACATTGATGTCATTTGTAATTCAGAAAAATACAAATAGGTAATTGTTAACTCTCAATAATATTTATTTATTTTAGCGTTACCAAAAGAAGATACATTATTTACTACAAATATATGTAACGAACAAATAATAAAAACAAAATTAAATGTTCCCCTGTAAACAGGCAACTACAATAAATGACTTACATATTCATAATGGTATTTAAAAAATTATATTTGCGTAATCAGCAGATGAATATTAAATTTAATATATGTATGAAATGAAATGTCTTATATAAAGATAAGCACTCATTTATTGGAAATATGATATTTTCAATTTTAATACTTATCTTCTTACAGAAAATCATTCACAAGAGTTACTGATATGATGCATATAGCAACAATTATTAGAAAAGCACATTCGTACTACGCAGTCGGTTATTTCTATTAGGCGCTTTTTATTATGAAAAGGTGAAGTCTAGCTGCTAGATATAAACATATACATCATTAAGTTTTGAATCTTTGAACATGTAAGTAGGATAAAATACAGAAATTATTAACCTATCAGGAACTACATCCTAAAGGAGTTTTTCAGTTCTTTTTTGTAATCGTATCAATAATTGAAATAAAAGTTGATCACACACATAATCCTGACTCTGCATTAAGATCGAGTCTTGTGTCGTATGTATAAGGAACTACGAGAGACTTTTCGAACTCACACTTAGACTCGAAACAAATATATACAGGGTATAACAAGACTGCTACCGAAAACGAAGCCGGGTGGTAGTTTTAGTGACTATAAACACAATGCAACTAAAAATTTCGCGAAGAAACGCGACAAAAAAAAAGTACTGGTGGTAGGTCTCTCATATGTGAGAGGCCATCTGGGTAGGTACTAGGTACCACCGCAATGTCTATTTCTCCCGTGAAACAACACTGCGTAAATGCACTGTTGGGTTTCGGATTGAAGGACATTGTAGCCAGAGTAACTACTGAACATATTGAGACTTAACATCTTATGTCTCAGGATGGCGAGCGCAGTGGAATGTTGCTACTGTTTATGAGCGGTCGTATCGCTTACCATCAGGCGAACGGCTTGCTCGTCTCGTCATTCATTGCAATAAAAAAAAAATGTTTTATATTTAATAATCATTTAAACTCTTTTATACCTTAGAGTATTTATAAATATATATATACAAATATTTGTCTTAGTGCAGGGATCGAAGCCGCAACCTGAAGTTTCACAGCCGGCGTTTAACAAACTGCGCCACGGAGGCTGTCAACATTCATCAGAATGTCATCAAACAAATATAATATCAACAAGTTCTACATAGATACAACAGTCATGGGCGTAGCCACGGTGGGGCAGGGTGGGGCACTTGCCCCACCTTGGCTCTGGCCTCTAAGGTACCTAACCAAACCTAAAAAAAATTATCTAATTAAAGTACTATCTATGGATAGATATAAACCTCTAAATTGACTGATTAACAAATTGGCATACTCCCAGAGCCCAAACGGCTGAAGTTAGAGACATTTTTTTAATTGGATGATTTCGTGGTATAGGAAGGTGAGCAATAAGAAAATGTTTTGGTCAATTCGAATTGTACTTAACAGGATATATCAAGACGAGGACCGAAAACGAAGCCTGGTGCTAGTTTTAGTGACTATAAACACATCATCTATCATCAATCAGCCAAAGGAAGTCCACTGCTGAACTTAGGCCTTCCCCAATGATTTCCACAGTGACCTGTTGTAGGCACCCTGCATCCAGCGACGTCCCGCGACCTTTATCAGGTCTTTTGACCACCTTGTAGATGGACGTCCTACGCTGCGCTTTCCGCTACGTGGCCTCGTTTCGAGAACGTTTTGGCCCCATCGGCCAACAGTTCTCCGCGCTATGTACCCCGCCCATAGCCACTTCAACTAACTAATCTGCTGGGCTATGTCAGTTACTTTAGTTCTCTTACGGATCTCCTCATTTCTGATTCGATCTCATAGGGAAACCCCGATCATAGCCCTCTCCATAGCTCGTTGAGTGACTTTGAGCTTCCTAATAAGGCCCATAGTGAGAAACCACGTCTTAATGCCGTATATCATCACTGGCGATACACAACTATCGAAGACTTTCGAGAGAGAGGCACTGAGGTATTTTGGACGAGAAGACGTCGCCTATTTTTCCGAACGCTGCCCAACCGAGTTGGATTCGACGATTGACCTCTCTCTCGAAGATGAACCTGCCTAACCGGACTATTTGTCCGAAATAGCAAATTCGTCTACAAATTCAAGAGTCGAGCCCCTAACTTTGATGGGGGTGGGCGCAACAGGGACATTCGACATGATCTTCATTTTGACCAAATTCAATTTAACACCCACCTGTTGGGAGACTCGATTTAGGTCTTCGAACATAGTGCTAAGGTCTTCCAGCGATTTTGCCAAGACTAGAATATCGTTGGCAAATCGAAGGTGAGTGATATGCTCGCCGTTGATGTTGATGCCGAATCCTTTCTACTGCAAGAGCTTGAAGGCGTTTTCCAGCGCGGCAGTGAATAGTTTCGAAGATGTGACATCACCTTGTTTCACGCCTCGCTGTAGTGGGATATCCTTCGTGCGCTGATCTTGTACTCGGATCGACATAGTGGCGTTGTTGTATATACACTTCAACACTTCGATGTACCGATAGACGATGTGGGACCGCTGGAGAGACCATAGCAAAGCCCAGGTCTCGATCGAATCAAAGGCTTTCTCACAGTCCACAAACGCTAAACAAAGCGGCAAGTTATATTCCTCGGTTTTGTATAACTTGCCAAAGCGTATGGATGTGGTCTATGGTACTAAAGCCTTTTCGGGAACCGGCTTGTTCGGAAGGTTGGAAGTCATCAAACCTGCGTTCGAGACGATTTGTGATTGTGATGACTGTTATATCTTTATATTTTGGTGTTCGGGCTTGGGCAAGGCTGGGTTTATATCAAACACAGGAGTCTTCCATTTAGTAGGTTTTATTAATCAGCCATCTTGCTTAACACACTAGTGATGTCCATGTACAATACTTTTAATCTTAATCTAATAGGGATGTCCCAATATACAACATCTCCCTTCTTTTAAAACTAAAATTAAAACCTTGTTATTTACTATTATTTTTTCAATTCCTATACATACTTAACTAATTTTAATTTGTAATATAATCTGACAAATATACTGGCTTTCTAATTGTTCTTTTTGGCCTACAATTTCTAGTTTCAGTTCTTCCATTATCACTGTTTTCATTACAACTTTCTAAATTTAAATTATCCTCAATATCTATATCTGATCTATTTGTTACATATTTTCCATTCGGAATTAAACTTTTTCTATTTCTTACTATTACTCCTCCTTCTTCTGTCTTTACATAATAGGATCTTGGCCCCTGACCATATCCTTCAACTATTCCACTTTTATGAGGACCTGAGCTATCATCTTCTTTTATTTTTACTACTCTGTCTTTATTTAATATAGGTAATTGTCTAGTCTTTTTATTAAAATATTTCTCCTGTCTTTTTTGTTTATTATACAATTCTTGTTTATAATTCCTATCTTTTTTAAATCTAGATATATCAGGCATCATATTTCCTTTTTTCCTGCACTGTATTGTTTGTATTTCTGGTTTATTTTCTATTTGTTTCAATTGTTCTTTGGCTATCTCTGCAGCTTTACATATTCCTATAGCTTTTTGTAATGTTAAATTTTGCTCCCTTAACAATCTTTCCTTTAATCTGCTTTCATATACTCCTGCTACAATTCTGTCCTTTATCATTCTATCTTTTAATTCGCCAAAGTTACAGCTAGAACTTAATTTCCTTAATTCTGTTACATATTTATCTATGGGTTCTTCTGGGTATTGATCTCTTTTAAAAAATATATGTGTGTTAATGCTTTCATTGTCACTTGGCTTAAAATACTCGTCGAAACATGCTATTACTTTATTGTAATTATTTTGCTCTTCCGTTGATAAATCAAATGTATTGTAAATATCAATGCAAGCTTCACCCATGCAATGTAACAATAATGCAACTTGTACCTGCCCTGTATAAGCGTTTGCGCCCGAAGCTATTCTGTACAACTCGAACTGTTGCTTCCATTTCTTGTATGTCTCCGCCGTTAGGTTTTCCAAAGGGTTTGGGGTTTTTAATCCGTATACACCTTGTGCCTGTTGCATCTTGGAGGAAACACGTATATCTTATTTTTCTTGTTTCTTTCTAATATATTATTTTACCACCGTATTTTCTTTATCCGGTCCTCAGCGCCATGTTATATCTTTATATTTTGGTGTTCGGGCTTGGGCAAGGCTGGGTTTATATCAAACACAGGAGTCTTCCATTTAGTAGGTTTTATTAATCAGCCATCTTGCTTAACACACTAGTGATGTCCATGTACAATACTTTTAATCTTAATCTAATAGGGATGTCCCAATATACAACAATGACCTTCGAAAATAACTTTATAGACATGGCTCAGAAGCGAGATGGGCCTGTAGTTCTTCAGCAAAATGTTATCACCTTTTTTGAAGAACTGTACCACTACACTCCTGCTCCATACCTCTGCCATTGAGCTCTCGAGGAGAACGGAACTGAAGGACTTCCAGTATCGAAAATAATATTAAATAATTTAATCTGAATATAATATGTACTTAATGATTTCAATTATTATTTTAGTAAAAACTATGGATTTACCAGTTACCTTAAACACGACGATAATTAAAAAATCATAAAAAAATTGTCACGTTTTATACGAAAATTTTAGTTGCAGTGTGTTAATATTGTGGTTAGATAGGAATCTAGTAATGGGTATTATTGCTATTTGAAATTAACATCACCATCTTGTTATTGAAGTTTGAAGCCTTAGCATGCTCTATATTTCTGCTATTGCTAATTGCCCCCCACAGAACTTGTAAATAAAAAATCTGACTTATAATATTATAACCATTTTTCACGTCTAAAATTATTCATACAAAGTTAACTGTTCCGTTAATTCTTTCAATGGGTTTGATTTCAAACGAAAAGTTGGGCATGAGAAGCGATGCAGAGTTGAAAGTGGGGCAATTTGTCAGATTTTTTATTTACAAATTCTGTGGGGGGCAATTAGCAATAGCAAAAATATAGAGCATGCTAAATCTTCAAAAATAACAAGATGGTGATGTTAATTTGAAATAGCAATAATACCCATTACTAGATAGGAGCATCCCTGACCACACTATTAACACACTGCAACTAAAATTTTCGTATAAAACGCGACAATTTTTTTATGATTTTTTAATTATCGTCGTGTTTAGGTGGTAACTGGTAAATCCATAGTTTTTACTATAATAATAATTTAAATCCTTAAGTACATATTATATTCAGATTAAATTATTTAATATTATTTTCGTTACTGGAAGTCCTTCAGTTCCGTTCTCCTCGAGAACTGAACGCCAGAGGCATGGAGCAGGAGCGTAGTGGTACGGTTCTTCAAAAAAGGTGATAACCCGTTGCTGAAGAACTACAGGTCCAATGTAAATTGTAAAATGTAATAGCGTCTTTAAAAATAAAAGGGTGTACGTCGCGTTTTTTTTTGCTAATTTTTTTGTGGCATTGAGTCTGAAGTCTCTTAAACTACCAGCCTAGCCGGCTTCGTTTTCGGTAGCACACTTGATATGCCCTGTAGATACATTGTGCTATAGAGAGTAACCTTTTTCTATGAAAAAATAACCGGGGTGAGACCATTCCCACCATTAGATTTCTGCCCCACCCTGAGCCCATGGCTGGCTACGCCCATGACAACAGTATCATGTGTGTAAACATGTGCTGGTAACAACCAGCACATGTTTAATTACTTATTTACCTAAGGAAATATGAAGCAAAAATAAACAAGACTTCTGAGCACCCAGTACCTGCCTACTCAGTAGTGATGTAAGAAAATGGCGCAGTCATATGGCCGCATGGGGCTTCAGGAATGAAAGAGCTATTTTTATTGTTTTTCAACGTGTTTGGATTACTGATTTTGGACGGCATCACAATCTAGCCTAGAAAACTCCTTCAATCTCGCCTTATGGTGCTGACTGCTGGTAGTACTAAAACCAGTACTGATGACTTACAGAGAAACCTTGCATTTCGCCCGTGAGTGAAATAATAACTTAATTGGGTGTGTCCGAACCACTTAGAAACTGATTTCTAGATGCTGATTGATTAACGTCAATGAAAAGATGAAAAGTAGAAAAAAGATTTAGGTATCCGGCAAACCTCACTCATAATTTTTTTAAGACATTGGTACTAACACTTTGCGACTTGCGTTGAAAATCTAATCGCCAAGTAAATATAATGTAATTCATCCGTTTAATGCCGATAAATAAAATTAATGTACCTACTCTACAGAAGGAGAAGTACTACTAAACTGCCAATAGCGTATAAAAAAATGCTTGCCATAAAACGTCCGAATGATTGAGACGCATAGCATACATTAATGATATTACACATGTAATTATTTACACTATAGACTCTATAGTCTAATCTTCTTGCTTTCATGTTATTCTGGCGCTTGAATACATTGTTAAAAATATAAGAATGGTTTACGTCTTTTCACACTTTATTAAATTAGTAGATTACGAAAGTAAGTACTAGTTTATAGATAAAGATATTTTTTTAAATTTTATTTGTAGTTCCATATTTCGCCATAGGCTATACTCCAATAGAATTTAGATGACTTATTGTTATAGCCGATCGCAATGAAGAAATCAGAAACATCGTCAGCAACATCAATCAATATCATCCTCAGCCATGGGAAAATCAGAACTGATCATAGGCGAAAAATAATGAATGGTAGAGCCAATCTGTTGTCAGCCAGAAGCAAGAGCTCAGCATGAATGAGCAGGACGTCTGGGGCGGTACCAAGGGCGGATCCAGCTTTTACGAAACGATATAGTTCATGTCAGAACACTGGGTCCCATTTCAATTCCTCAAATTGTACAAATTACGTTTTAAAGTTTGTTACAGCCGTGATTTGTGAACACACTCACACACTTTGTAACTTTATTTATCGACATACAAAGTTTATCAACAAGATAATTAATAAATTTTGTTAATCTGGAGCCAGCCCAGGAGGGGGTCATGACTCCCATGACCTCCCCCCTGGATCTGCCCTTGGGCGGTACCACTGTCTCACAGACAATCGACCTAAAGCGACAGCTTTGATCTTTCCTTCATTGATTGAGGTTGCCGAATGACCAATTCTCCTTTACTCTTCCTATTCCTTTTCCATCCAGCTCTCCTCCCTATTTTATAGGCCGGCAAAACGTCCAAGATCCAAGCGTTGTGGATGGTCATGGTCTTTAGTGGTTATTATCAGGGGACCTGTTTGTTTGTTTGCCGTAACCATGCACTAAATAAAAGAGCATCGGAAAGATAAAATGGCTTCATTTCTGAATATACATATAATATAATATACTCATTTTTTAGAACAATAACAAAAATAAAAACGGTTTTTTGAATGCCTCAGTGGCATAGTTGCACTACGATTACGAAGTTGAGTTACGAAGTCGGGGTTCGAATCCCGCGTCGGCAAAGTCATATTGGAATTTTCTATTCATTGTCAGCCCAGAGTCAGGAGTTTTTGCCCGATATGGCGATAAGCTCGACCACTATCACATACTGGTATGAAACAGACAAGGTGAAACGTGGTCGTCCTGGTAGGACGGAGCACCTTTACCTACCCCTTCTGGTAAAAAAGCGTGGGTGTATGTATGTTATATAAATAGGGTTTTAAATATTATTCTCGTCTATAAGATTCATAATTTTCTTCAATTATTATTAATACTAACATTTAAACAATACTGTTATCATAAATGTAAAACGCAAACCGTATGACATACACTAAACAAGATTCTATTAAATTTTCATTCCAGAGGTGATTTTCTAACGTCCAGGTTCTCGATAACATTTGGGTCAAGGCGAAGTGCTTAAATATTTATTGTGTTCTGAGAATCTACACAAGGTCCCTTAGAATCACAATTAGCTTCTTAATTATTTAACCTCAATTCTTCTGAATGCCGAAACACATAACTATACTTTTGTTAATTGATTCGCGTATTGAATATTAACAAAAAAAATGATATTTAGTCAAGACATAAAATCTTAAGAATGGGTTATATCGATTACTGATAATTTCTATAAAATCAATAATGATAGAAACGCATAAATAAAACGGTGAAGGAAAACATCGTGAGGAAACCTGCATATCACAGCGATTTATAAGAACTTCTATGGTATGTAAGTCCGCCAACTCGCACAAGGCCAGCGTGGTGGACTATGTGGCCTAACCACTCTCAATCGTACTCTCGATTGTAGAGTAGGCCCGTGCCCTGCAGTGGGACGTATATGGGCTGATACAGACAGACAGAAACGCATGTCGATACTAAATACCTATATCTATACTGTTCGAATTTACCAACATGACAATGTACTAGCATAGTCAGTTTCTTATAGAACTATAAGAAAAAAAGTAAATAACTTTTTGTAGTTAACTTTGTATTCACTAAATTCCCTTTCGGTGAAATTCAAGCTCTACTTGTTGCTAAGTTGTTATCATGCAAGTCATGTGCCTAGTGAGCTTGGGTAATGCGAGTTCAAATCCCAAATGGGGGTCTAGCTCCTACATTGGCTGAAATATCAATCAGGTATAAAAAATTACTGTGGTTTTCAATAATGAAATCGGATTTCTCAATTTGATCGAGTTATTAATTCAATTATTTTGGAGCTGGTTAACTTTTTAATGCACTTTTTGACATTTTCCAAACTATTGTAATTAGAAATCAGAAGGACTTTAAGACAAATTTGTAACAATATAAACAATTTAATGTTCTATCTTCTAATTAATATTTAATAAATCTCTACTATATTGTTTTTTATTGTGGCATAAACATAAAATATTCTTATTGGAAATAATACAAAATAGTATTCTCAGAATTTATTGAATTCTAAAGTGGTTGAAGTGCGTTATGTGTGATGGAGATTGGAGGGTTATAATAATACAAGCCGTGTATGCCCCGCAGCTGACTTATAACAATGAATGCACACCGATAAAATTAGATATTCAATAACGGAAAGGGGGGTCGGAATTCCGCCATTTTGGAGCTTCGGTGAGACGGGCGAAGGGGGATCGCGCATGCGTACAACAGCACCCGCACCCTGTTAGGGCCGGGACCTCCGTTAGTGTGATGTCAAAAAACACGTTATTCTCTCCCCTAATTCTACTAACCTAGTACGTCTTAATAAACGGGATAAATGTAATACGCCCTGATTTCTGTGTACGTTAACAAATCACTCGGGCCTCGTGTTCTTGTAGCTATCTACATAGTTGTTCGCGAGGCATTCTGTTTGCGCGAACAATGACAGAGAACGGCTGATCGGGCAGTGATTCATTTGTGCTATATTTATTAACAGTGTCTTCACTCTTCAGACATCTTAACCGGACGGTTGAACTCGCTGTCCTGCGTGAATTATTGACGTGTTGAACGATTTGAATTTTAAATTGAAGTGCAACCGGACAAAGATATTGTAATGCGCGTGCATTACAAGCGTTAAAGTTCAGTGAACATTGCGGCGAAAGTGAAAATAATAATGGGATGACAGCTTATACAGATGGAAAAGGTTTGGCGTCGGGTCGGTCTCCATTCCTCCCGCAAGAAGAGGGATGGAAGCGGGACTAGTAAAGAAGTGACGTCATCGACCCCTCAAGAGGCCGAGTACCAGAATATTCACACATTACGAACAGCTGACCTGATAAGACAAAGGCAGGGTGAAGAGAAATCGACTCTCCGCTCGTCTTATATCATACGAAACGGGGATAACTTTATATTGGTGGAGAGAAGAAGAAGGAGACGCCGTAGAAGTGGTACCAGGGCGTCTTCGGGAGGCAGACATAACACCCCGCCTGTGGAGGAGACCGCCAACCCTCGCGCCGAGCAGAAGCGTCGCCCGCCTGCGCGATTGAAGATCTTTGGAATACAGTGGCCGCTGCATTCCAGCGATTCGAGGTAGGAATTAATTATGCATAAATAGGTTATTTACTTTGTGGGACATGAACCTTGCTTGGCCATACCGCAATACGGTACATTGCACATGAACACAATCATTATTATGTAAACTTGCAACTCTGTTGCATTCATTGTTGACTTGTATCATGTATGATAAAAACTAAAACTCACATTATTTTCACAAATAAGTAGGACGAATTTGTTAAGGCTATCGCTTTTAAGATTCGTAATTATTATTTTATAATCCTGTGGTATATTTGCCGCGTTTCTATTAATTAATATTGTATGATTCAACCTCTTGCTTCCTATACGTTGAGGTCGATGGTCAACAAAGAGAGAAATGTTTAAATTTAGATTCTAGATAGGCCCGACTCACTGTGAAAGTCATTTATCATTTTAATATCAATAAGTACACAATGCGTGCTATTATATTAATTGTAAATAATAGAAATGCATGGTAAAGTTTTTTTTTGTTAACAGTACACAAAAATACGCTTTGGTTGTAATACTTATGCGATGAACGGATAAAAGAAATTCCTAATGATGAGTGGAGTGAAATCAAAATAGAGTGCTTATCAGCGAGAAATTATTAATATAATTATGCCGGCAAATTCGGTATTGCATATATACAGATGGACCTCCAAACTCTATACATTTGTATGTGTTTGTGTGATGATTTTCCTTCAATTATCACTTGCATTTGTTTCTCCATTAATCTCACTCACCAAACGAAATTCAACTTGAAGCTGTTTCTTACTGTCGGTTTTCTGTAAGGCAGTAGTACCTCCTTATTGGATTGTGTGATTTTTTTTAGAGATTTACAGCAATGCTCTACCACTTTACAATAATTACGACCAGCATAGTACATACTAGATATACAAAAGCTGAGGTTAAAACGTAGTAGCTTAGCGCAGATCACTATGACAGGCAATTTAATCCTTGGATGATAAACGCTATCGGGGTATCTACCACTGTACTTCCACCAGCTATTTAGTCTCCTAATCAGTGGACCAGGTCTTAAAATACAAAAGCGAAGCTGTAATCAAGTTGGTTTTCTGTTTAAGAGTGGAACCAGTAACCACATTGGCCCTACCGACTTATTTACACCTATGGCAAAACTCTACCAGATTATATTTAAAACAATATATACACAATAATAATAACACCTTATTAAAACACCAAATATCACACAATCAACATCATCATCATCATCATCTCAGTCAAAAGTCCACTGCTGAACATAGGCCTCCCTCAAGGATCTCTACATCAACCTGTTGGAAGCAGCCTGCATCCAGCGACTTCTTGCAACCTTAGCCAGGTCCTCCGTCCACCTTGTAGGCCGTCTGTCCTGTATTGTGTGATATAGGCAAATACTCCTCCATATCACACAATACAGAACAAAAATAAAAAGAAATTAACATATTTGATGAATCAATAACCGGCCTTATCGCTAAGAGCGATCACTTCCAGACAACCATTCAAAAAAGTAGGAACAACAACAAAACAGTAGACATAGCCGGTAATTTAAATAGAAATAACCTTACATAAACAATACATATATAAAAATCTCAAATAACGCCCAACTTACAGGAGAGTCTTGCCGTCCTGTCTCAGATTTGATCAAACCGGCATGATTTTGTGGCTATGGAAAATCATTTCTGGCCTTTACCTACAAACTCTTTTTTTTGACACTTTACTTTACTTTCCCGGCAGAGGTAGTGTCAGACTATATTTAAAAATAACTGCAACCAAGACGAAAGGGAGCCTATGCGTAACACAGTGATTTAAACTGTGATTTACACTAATTGTCAATTAATGTGTCTATAGTCGAATAGTAAAACACCAAGTCTAGACTTCTGTCTCATGACATAATTAATCTTATGACTCATAGCAATGTCTCCATTCATTTTTAGAAACGAAATTAGGTGGAAGTATCTACACCGCTATATATATTAGCTCAGAAAATTAGGCTTTTTATAATTTGTTGAAACTGTTCAAATACCACGGATTAGGCAACAACTAATGCGATTATGTAGAGGATTACGCGAAGGGTGGAACTAATTCTTCGAGCTTACTCATGGCAATAAGATTAGCGTACAAGTTAACTACACTGATGTGATTATACTACAAGACTAATTACTCTACTCAAGACAAGGCTTTTGAATACATAAAAAAATGATATTTTACAAATCTTACCAATGAGAGATGCAATATTGCAGGAAGATTTGGCTTAACATTTTATGATCAATCACAATTTTATCAATGCTTTCTCGATTTCAAATACTGAAAATCGTGTTATACGAAGTGGATAATTTAGTGTGAAAAATGAACCATCAAGGGCAACAGAAGAATGTAGAAATATGTTGCTCTCAGACCAGCAAATGATATTTTTTATTTCTAACTATGTAACCGTTTGGTACATTGTATAATCAACAAAGAGAGTCGCGGTAACATTAATATCAGCTAACATTTTACACATAAACTAGAGAAAAACTTCCGTCGCTTTCACTTGGTCGTTTGGACAGGTTCCAGATGCTAAACCAGAAGTATTAACTGGTTACATGACGTTTTTTGCTGATCTAAATTATGATACGTTTCGGAATATATGGCTTCAACTATAACTATTCATTCTTTAATGTTGATTTGTAAATTGTACTATAGCAGCCCATATACGTCCTACTGCAGGTCCCGGTCTTCCTCTACAATCGAGAGTATGATTTGGAGTGGTTAGGGCCTAATATAATCCACCACAATGGCCTAATCTGGGTTGGCGAAATTTATATACTATAAAATTTTGTTTAAATAGCTATGGTACTAGATTTTCTCAAAATGTTTGATGATAATAAATTGAAAAACTTTGATGCGAGGACATAACATAAAGTATTTTTTCATAGACACAACAAATCAGTAGGCTTCGTATTGCTGATTTCTACGAAATACTGTATTTCTAACGTGTAATTAAATAGTACCTGAATATTACATTTCCTTATATTGTGATGTACCAACTAAAATAAAAAAGTATATATAAATGACATATAGTAAATAAATAACTAAAATATTAATTTAATTTAAGATAACTTGTGTCCAATGCAGACGAAGTATTCTATTATGCTCCTAATGCGTTTGTTTACCTCGGTTCTCTACATAGCGAATGCAAAGATACATTTGTTATGGAAATATCACTCCTAGATAGGTTTCCTGGCGTATGATGTGAATAGCAAAAGTTAGGGCCACTACACTATACATTATAGGCATATTGTATATTTTTGTACTTGGAAATAATTCTTAAATCACTCAAATGATGATAAGTGGGGCACTTAAAATGCCACTTTTGTATTGCGTAGGTCTGGCAAACGATCAAACAGGTCACCTAGTAGTAAGTGATCACTGCCGTCCATGAACATCCATAGGACTTGGATCATGGATGTGTTTTCGGCCCAAATCGGAAGGAGAGCGGGAAGGAAAATGGATGAGAAGAGGAAAGGGGTATTGGGCATTCGGCAATCTAATTCACTGAAGGCAACAGATAAGCTGCCGCTTCACGTGGATCTCCTGTGAGACAGTAGGACCATCCCAGACGAGTCTGCCCATTCATGCTGAGTCATGACTGACAACAGCGTGGCTCTACCACTTTTAATAAGAACAGTGTGCAAATTGTACATTGCACAACTATACCGTGAATCAATGAGGGTGGAATTGGGAGGTTTAATAGATAAATAATAAATACATCCAACATTCACATACATAGTTGTGATTGGACACTAAGATAAGATGGAATTCTGTATAGAGGAAAAACTACGAGAAACTTTTTCATGTCACAAACACCCAGAGCCAATACTTGTTGATCACACAAACGCTTGTTTCCCTTAATGAAAATGTTCTCTTTATTTTCCTCAGTAGTAGGCATGAAGCTGAGGTTAATAACTATCAGCATCATTTGCATATACGAAATAAACTGTTGGATACTCAATTCAGTCCCCCTTAAAACTGATTTTGAATGGGTATTGCCATTTGCCAATACTCACCACGGTAGACCGCGTTGATGATCGTGAGACTTCCCACTATTTTTCAAAAGCCTGAACCTTGTTCCATGGCTAATAGAATACATTGCAAGCAGATGAATGCTCCTTAAGCCCTAGGAGATATTAAAACCCTTTTACAATTGACAATAATAGATTGAAATTAGCCAGCCTCCGTAGAGCAGTTGGTTAGACGCCAGCAGTGAAACGTGAGGCCATGGGCTAGATGTCCGCACTGAGACAAATATTTGTGTGATTCACAGGTATTTGTTCTGGATGTTTGTGAGACCGAAAAGTCTCTCGTAGCTTCTGATACAATTCCCACGACACAAGACTTGATCTTAGTGTGGGGATCAGGACTATGTATGTGACTGTTGTGTGCATTCATTTATTTAATTATATTATTGAATTAATTCCAAAATACTTACTGTGGTATTACAGGCATACGTCGATCACAAGAAGGTTCTGCCGCGGCCGGCGTTCTCGCGAGGACAACGAGCTCTACCGTTCCAACAGCTTCAAGTTCGAGAGGTTTACAAGGGAGCCGCCGGCAGATGAATTCGCATCTGGCTCACAGGTTAGCACATTACTTTCTTAATTATACGAGACGGCTAAATTACATTTAACTAAATAATTACAATGCTATGAAACAATCTCTTTTACTTAGTTACATAACGTCAAAACGTAATGTCGAACCTACTGGTGTTTTAAAAATATATGTAATGGTGGGCAGATTTAACAAACTCAATATTCTACATGGTCTCATCCATAAAAACAAATCTACCACGCAAAGTTTATTAGGCAGAAGCAATCAAAGTTTTGAAAAGCTAAGAACGATGATAATCCACGTATTAATTTTTCGATTCATTTTTAACATATGCAGACTAAAAATTGAATTGCTCTTGGAGAATAACATACGGCTGATATCCAATTTAATAGACCTATTGCTGGAAAATCGAGTTCCTTGTAAAATCGTCTGGCGCGTTAAGTGTGAATTCACAAGAGCCTACATGATATTCCTCTCGACGCTTGCAGCGTGAAAGCGTTACCCACTTATCTAGATGAGCCATCTATAGCACAAAGAAGCTTCTTTACAGAGTCCGCCCGAAAAGATTTCCTTGAAAGCGCTCTCTATTGAACTTGTATTACAATGCACGTCGTCGCATTGCTAGAAAATTTTGTTAGCGTATAAAGAGAAAGAGAAATGATGATTTATTTTAAGAAATATATTATTTGCAGATATGTTCCAAAGTTTTTAAATCTCTGTATTTGGACAATTATGTTAGACTATTTATTTTGTTTTATCAAATGCTATAAAATTAAATGTAAGAATAAATTAATATGAACGAATAATAGGTCCGCTTTAAATTTATCCTACTAGCGACATCTCGTTTATTTGGTACAAACTAGAACGAAAGGAGGTAGTTCAGCTTGAAAAGATTTGTTTCAGTTTAGACTACGCGGCACAGATGGCGCTACTTATCCATCAAAGCTTCGCAAGTGCTCCGCTAGATGTCACATATGCGCTTTTATTTTAAATACATTACCTAGTTTGTTTATATTTATTCATCAATAGTAAATTTTTATTCAATTCTTTCATAACATATTATTAATGAGTCAGAAAAGCTAATAAAATTTATATTAAGTTATTGGATTAAAATGCTCACAATTACAGATCGCCAAGGGAATTCATCTAGCTGACCAATGTGAAGTATTTCCAATGGTTTAAGATAATGTCAGTGATCATAAATTATATTAAACTTAATACACGAGTTGGATTATTGTACTTTAATTATTGCCACTGTACGAAGTATGGTAATTTAATCTATTCCTTTTTTCGTTTTTTCTTTAGTTTTATTTTATTATACTTTGAATGCAATTTAAATTTTGTTTACATACTCGTATATATATTTCTATGTTATAGTAGAACCTATAATGTCAGTTTTAAATATATAACATTTCGTAACTGAATTACATTACATAACTGAAACTCTACCATACTACTAATCCATACATATTACTCATTTCCCTTCCGACATACGAGTGCATCATAATTTCACCAATTATGCTCTAATAACTTGCAGGCTCATTTAATTCTCCCTCCGCATAGATAATGTACAATAAAGTGGGCATATTATGACGTATATTGATATCTGTTTGGGTGGGGCGAGTGTCTGCGGTATTGTAACATAAATTGTGTGCACACGTTGCGCAGGGGCGAGACATTAATATCATCTGTCCTATCAATTACAACGACGTGGTCACCGCTGCGTCGACAGCCTATCGAAGGAAAATACGTGAAAAATTTGACATACGACCCTAATTTATCACCGTTTTGCCGACGTAGGGTTGCTTTGTTACAGTAAAATGTTAAGATACTTTAAGTATTAGGAAAAATATAACAAAAAAAAAGTAGTACTAACATTTATTATGAATATGCGGATTGTGTTAATTTCATTAGTTTAGGTAGTTAATAACACTACGCACTAAAACGGTGAAGGAAAACATCGTGAGGAAACCTGCATACCATAGCGATTCATAAGAATTTCTATGGTATGTAAGTCTGCCAACCCGCACTAGGCCAGCGTGGTGGACTATATGGCCTAACCACTCTCAATCGTATTCTCGATTGTAGAGTAGGCCCGTGCCCTGCAGTGGGACGTATACGTTGATACAGACAGGTAGTTAATAGTGTTAAACCTTATCTAACACGACTCTACCTATTTAGGAAAATAAATCTTTTTCAGGTCTTGTCTTCCTTATTCTTTATTTGAAAAACTGAACTGTTTATTATCCTCGCTTTGCTATCTACGGAAATGGATATTGGATTATATTTATCTATTTATTTTGTTCGTTTGTACCAGCTTCGTGCGAGTTGGAAACAATGCAATGTTCCCAAGGACTTGTAGAGCACGTTCAGTTGTTATTTTGTTTGTTAGATAAATCATTTGAAAGATATGAGTACTTTTTCTAAATATTTTGAATTTATCCCTTCATAGAAACGACACATTTTTTGCACTTAGTTAAGTAACTTACCTAAAAAATGGATGTTGCTTATTACTTAGGAAATTAAAGGAAGTACAAACGTTAAGTGCTATCAATCAACAGATTTAAATATACACTAATCTCAATAACAATATATAAGTACAAGACTAGCAATATTTTAATCCAACATGTTAAAAAGTGCTCAACATTAAAACCGTTACAAACTAGTCTGAAATCCACCAATACATCAACAGGCAGTTGAAATACCGTCATTGAGTGTTACCGATCTGCTATAATTATTATGCAAATTCCACAATGGGTTCGTTCATTCAATTTGAGTGTAAAAAAGCCCCGCAGCCCTGTGTATAAATCACGTTGTCCCGATGGCTATAGCGATTGCCTCATCAACATACTAATGCGTCGCGCCAGATGTTCCCGCCGGGTTATACTGGAAGTAAGATTTTTCTCATACCTACATAGTTCACGAACAGCCCCCTTGCAACTTTGTGGTGTAAAAGTTGTAGTTTATACGTACTATTTAAGTTTTTTAGGTTTTTTTTTTATGGTGAAGCTATTTTTAATAAATATTGTAAATAAAAAGCTATGGAGTTCGAAGTTTACATAAGTGTAAAATTGTTCAATAGCTATTGTATAATAGCTGTTAGCACCGGAAGATATTATTCTATTTGGGAAATAAACATTAATAATACGCCCGTCTTGCCAGTCGGTTACCACGCAATTTCAGATGACAAATATCGCGAAAAAAAAATTCATATCTTTGGGACGGATCTGCGATAATTGGCTGGTACTGGAAAAAAATCTAACACTTGCACATATTATATTCCTAATCCAAACGAAGATTTCATTAAAATTTAAAGGTATTTCGGTCCAAAATACTTATATAACCATCTTTTATGCTTACAAGAATTTGAAATAATAATTATGTAGAAATAACCAAATAGATGATGTGAACTGTATATTGTTACGTATATTTTTTACTGATACAAGTTTTACTCACCTCATTTGTGCCCCTTAATGGCTTAACTCAGGATGTCGCTGATTAATTGAGCCGATCGGAGATGGATAACATTTTTTACAATACCATTTTACGACTTTGTCGGTCATTAAAATAAGATTCAAAATACTTTTATCGTAACCCTCAACATTTCTTACTTTAAGGCATTTTTATATACCTACGAGCTGAATTGCAGTTTAAAATTTTTTTTGCAAATTGTGCACTGATAGGTGCATGCAACCCATAAAAATATTCAAGTATTAAAATAAATAAATAAAAATCAAAGCCAAGTAGTTTAACTGTATTTTTAATGGGAACGGACATTTTATAATATCTCTACATCGTTAAAATCTGAATGCTTTATCCATAAACAGTTTTAAAACCTATTTTAGTTTTCGAATGTTTTCTCCTTGCCCTCTGTACTGTATCAACTCATATACGTTCCACTGCAGCACAGGAGCCTCCTGAAAATCGAATCGCGGCTTCACGTTTCACAGCTGGCCTCTAACCAACGGCGTCACGAAGGCTGTTAGAATATCTAAGATACTTCCTCTTAGATATGCAGATTTGCCACTTAAATATTCTAATAAATTACTACAAAGCGCATATTTTATTACGCGAGGTGATAGTAAACCTTATTCACTTCGGTTATGAAAAACTTTAAACGTTTTGCATCGACAGAAGGAGTGCAGGTGTTGCCTTCACTCTCAATTTATTTACATTTGAAAGTTTTTATACGTCTCGACGATCAGAAGTTTTAGTGTATTGAGAAGCACCTGTGAGCTCCAGACAAAAATATTGAAAACGATTAATAAGTTAAGGCACTAAATTAGCTTTCTGTTTTATAGTATGCAATATAAATCAATTATACATGATATCTAATGTTTTATAAATCGTGTTTATAGTGTGTATTGAATTGTCATAACAGCTATTTTGTTGTCTATGTGATCAATAAATTCATTACATTTAATATAATTTCAACATCATCAACATCAAGTGTTTTATTTTAAATTTTTATGTATTATGAATGATGAATATGAAGTGTTTTATCCTGATTGTTATTTTGTTAATTCTATTCATAGAATATGCGTAATCGATTGATATTATGGTAGTTTAGTATGGTAAAAATGGGGGATATTGTGTCATTTTTTATAATTCTAGTTATTAATTAACATGTATTAAAATGAATTTTAATTAGCCGAGTAAGAATTTTTATTGCCATCTGCGGATGAAAAGCTTTTAGGCCTTCTAGCTTAAACTCTTAAATCTTATGGCATCTTTAAATATTTCTATGATGATATTTTAATACATAGATGTTATGAGTTTATGGAATGTAAATTATTCGAGTGCACGTACAAATCCGCAAAACCCGCGAGTAATAATTACACACTTCACAATAGGAATAATTTCATCATTCGCAACGCAGAAATAAAACGGCAAAATTCGCGACTCAAATTCCGCGGGCTTCGCAAATCCGACATTAATCATACGAACGGGTAGTTTTTAACTCTATTAGAGAATGCGTATTAAGCCGGGCTGCTCCCTTCGGCCATGGTGTAATCAACTTCAGTTTCGGGACACGGTGTGTAATTGAAAATGTCGAACGGTAGCGTGTTCATTTTCCACTAATTAATCGCAGTGATGACATCGCGACCGGCGCGTTGAAACGCAGGTAATCCCTAGACGCCCGCTTTGTTCGACGCACGATGCCACAACACTCCCTTTCCAGCAATCAGTGAAAGTACTGCGCTTATGCTGATGTGATTTTTTTTTAATTCGATGCTCGTCCTGTTGTCCTTTTAGGGATAGAAAATTAATGAATTTTTTGTTTATTTTTATTTTGTGAATTATGTTGATGGATAAATTTCTTTGTTTTATAGACAAGAAGTTTAAAATTTTAGGGGATTCCTAATAAACTCTCCTAAGAGCATGCATTTGTAGAAATATCATAATTGAAAGTTGTAAAATATGCCAAATTGCGCCAGCACATATTCCACATTCAAAAATAACTATGAACATTGTAAATTAACACTGTAAATCCTTCGCAAACTGTCTACTTTATAAAACATTGTTTAAAGATGTGTAAAGGTCATCTGGGTAAAAAGCCGAAAGGTTAAAGAACTCTAAAAGTTACCACATTGTTGGAAGTTTGGAATTACCTATCTGTGCGTTAGAGATTTTATCTCGACCCGTGTGTAGGACCTTTTTTGCAGAACGACCCGTTTCACAACTCCTTGCAATGATAACTACATTTTATAGTGCTATTATAAAACTGTTAGGCTAAGGTAGCCTTTTGAATTTTTAAGACTAATCTTTTATATTAAATTATTATGATACCTTACAAAATATGAAGTCAGCTAAAGTCAATGTTGAGGAAGAAATACAAAAAAAAAATGTCTCATAGGAGATGATAAGCTACAGATCGTCTGCGATCCTCTGATGCCTGAATAGAATGCGTATTTGTCAATAAAATAAGAATAGATTTTCTCTTTTCGCTTTTTATCGTATTGGACATGTTAACACAATCAGATCGTGGAACGGAACATAGAAAACGAAATGTTGGTGTCCTGGTTGCAACTCGAACTACCTCTTTCCTTCTGGGAAAAAAGGAAAGTTAAAAGTTATGTATGTATGGAATACTATTAGATTACGGGTATAAAATCTTGTTATTCATAATAAAAAATGTATCTCAAACAATGATTTATATCGAAATTAAAAAAAAAAATATTTCTTTTCAAGAATTTAGATTATCTGCATTTGGAATTATGTTCTTTTTGCAGTAAATGTGGCATTTGCGTTGGGCTGTATGTTGTTTGCAGACAAATAATCCACTCTAAATGCGGTTCATCCAACGATGACTACGATCCTCAGTCATGACGGAGCGACAGCAGAGAGAGAAACTATGTTGTTTGAAATTTTCAATTGCAGCGAATTACTTGTATTATATCATCATCAGCATCCATCAGCCAAAAGAAGACCACTGCTGAACATAAGCCTCTCCTAATGATTTTCACAGTGACCTGTTGAACGCAGCCTGCATCCAGCGATCTCGATGATTTCGTTACCTGTACTACGCATAGACGTATTTATATGTCATCTACGATCTTAGTGTAAAGTATTAAAATAGTTTTCCTCTCTTCACTGTTATTTCATGGGACATTATATCACATTGACATTATATTATGTAGTGCATAGAAAATAATATCTAACTACGCAAATGCATTTACTGTACCTATACATTTATAATACACACATGCATATTATCTGAAATTGAGTACTATATAATTTTATATTTGTGTTTTGTTTAAGTGTTTAGTGTTCTTTAATTTGGTTATTTTGTCGCTTTTCCCAATTGTTATTATTATTATATTTAAAATTATTTTATCTCCATTTAAGGGTCAAATGAGCCTGATGTACGGGCCATAGCCAAGCACAGCAGGTTAAATAATAAACGAGGAAGATATAGATGATGATGATGATAGAAATTTTCTGGTAATACGGCAGGTGTTTAAAATAGTGGCTTTTTGTAGGAGATGTACAATGTAGGAGGGTATTTTTAATAATTCGAGGTTTTGAATTAGGTTTTTAGGTACAATTGCAGTAGAAGATATGATAATTGGTACTATGTGAACGGTACTAGCTCTCCACTGGGTTTTTAATTCTATTGCAAGATCCTGGTATTTTGTATTACTACATTATTATTATTTTTTAACGTTTTAATTCAAGTCCGATTAATGACTGAGCATCCGAACGTCACTTGGTCCTCGCATTGAAAATCAGCGTTGCGGCACTGCTTATGCATTACCGAAGCATTTAGCTGAATGCGAGGTCCATTTTTGGCGCAGTGATCATTATTTTTAGTGTTTGTGTCTCACTTGTGTTATCTATTTTGTTTGTATTTCTGTGTCACTGTCCAACAATAAATTCTTCTTTCTTTCTTTCTAGTGACTATAAGATTACGAATATAAATGCTCGTTGTTTACATTATGAAAATTATGCTGAACAATACGTTGTACA
Organism: Hyles euphorbiae; assembly: GCA_023078785.2. Taxonomy (NCBI): domain Eukaryota; kingdom Metazoa; phylum Arthropoda; class Insecta; order Lepidoptera; family Sphingidae; genus Hyles; species Hyles euphorbiae. Next base: position 7,992,845 of record CM041049.1, read on the forward strand.
CATATGTTTTATTAGTAATTCCTAATTTCGCCACACGCCAACTAAAGCCCCATTTACATGGGTAGAGGTACTTGTCTTGAGGACATGATTATCGTATAGATATAAAAGATGCATCGTGTAATTATTTGCCCTTAATATTAGAATACCTCAATATTATAGGGACTATTGTAATGCGATAGTGCGATCATACGATTTTCACCCAGAAATTCTCTCTATGTTAATGTGGTTTTATAGTGAATTGACAGTATAGGTATGCTTGAGAAAATATGCGTAGGTTTATATACATACTCAGTTTGATAGTGTAGGTATTAATATTTTAATTACTCATTATTTGAAATAAATCAGTTGAGACAAAAACTAAATCCGGTTCGCCGAATCACTAATGTAAAACAAAATTTTATTTAACTGCGTCAGTCATGTTAAGAAACTTCCTTTGTTATATCCTAAAATGCACTTAACTGGTGTTTTAAAATAGCGTCCACAGGTCATTTACCTGATCTAAAGTTCACCTTTAAAGAAATAAAACAATAACCGAATTATTATTTAAAATATCAATCTATGTTCAATGTACGAGTAATACATAATGTACATAAATCTTATTACTCGTAGAATATGTATCACTGAAAAGTTTTAGAAAGACAAACAAAATCGAATAACGGTAATAATAGCTATTTGATATACGCCATTTTCGCCATTAAGGACCACTTATATACGACTATATAATACTATTAAATAAGGTGAAGGCACCTGGAATTATATTCAGGATATACAAGTTGATACTAAGTTTTGTAGCAAAAAAATATCATGCCTTGAAGAGCTTTTAAAGCCGTTTGTTTTTACCTTGGCTATTTATTTATGATACTTTATTGTACATAAAATATAAACAGAATATAAACATAAAAAGGGGCATATATCTAAATATATGTACAAAGTGTGGTCTTATCGCTCATGGTGATTCCCAGACAACCAGTTGCTTCACACTATCTATCGTTAAGACTTAGCAATAACTCAATTAGTATTTTAATCAAATCGATCTGCCTACCTTTGACATTAGGACAGTGTGGTAGACATTAAGCTGGTGGTAGGTACCGCTGCAATGTGTATTTATCCTGCCAAACAGCAGTCTAAATGTACCTACCTGAAATGGTTTGAATGACATTGTAGTTAGGGTAACTACTGGACATATTGAGACTTAACATCTTGTGCATTAGAATGGCCAGCGCAGTGGAATGCCAAGCATTGCTTTGTAATTCTGGTGTTTGGTTTTCCTACTGTCGAGCTACTTTGCTACTATAAGTGGTCGTATCGGTTTCCATAAATCGAAAGGCTTTTTATTATAATAACCTCCGTATATTTTGTTATTCAAATTGTTACTAAGGCAATATTAAAAAACTACCTAAAACACAAACACAACAGACTTAGGAAAAAATTGCATCTACGAAAAAAAAATGTTTTATAACAACCAGTTTCATTGTTATTTTATTTTAACATCGCATGACCCCGTATTACGCAACAACAAAAAATGCCGTCAGGAAAGTAAGTAGCTTGTCTACGAGTTTTATATATCTTTTAAATGCTACTGTAGCACACAAAGCAGTATACAATAATGAAAAAGAATCGTCGTGTTTATGAATAGTATATTAAAGTAGTTGTTACGACGTATATTTTGTTATAATGTTTCTTAACATTGAGATTTGTAATGTTAATGTTTTAGTTTTATTATCGTGTGTGTTTAAAAAGATTTAATTTGTATTATGTATGACGCATAATTTTGTATGTGCAGACATAAATAAACACACGCCTTTTTTCCCAAATGGACAGGCAGAGGCAGTGCCAAGACACCTACATTTCGCTTTGTATATTCCGTCCCACGATGTGATAGGGAGCGAGCATACCGCCATATCGGCCATATAATAAAAATATTTAAGTACGGTTGGAATTAGCCTATTTTATTGCTACACTTATTATATTTTCCACTGATTTATTTTTAATTTCATTAGTTTGAGTTTTACATTATCTTTTAATATTATTATCTATAACTCTCTTTTAATTCCCTTATTTTTTAATTATATTTTTCCTTGGATTTGCTGTATGTAGTATATATGTATATCAGAATGCAACTATTTTTTTGTAATTCTTTTGTTAATGTGTATATTTAATAATTAATTCAATAAATAAATAACTAACATATTTCAACTGTAAAAACTTGATATGAAAGTCGTTGAATCTCCGAACCTCATTCCTTCAATTAAAATAGCCCTATTTTTGAGCCAAATTACTGAGTCGATTGTGTTACTTCTGAGCAAGGACGGTTTTGTACATCCTCTTTTTCATATTTAAGACAGTATCCAATAGTAGTATTCAGACTGAGGATGTACTGGATACATCCTCAGTACACAGGCCAGGAAAATTTAAAGACAGGCCAAAGTAACTGGCCTTAGTAACGGGACGTATATACAGTACTATATACGTCTCACTGTAGGCAGGGCACGTTCCTACACTACAATCGCGAGTTAGATTGAGAGTGGTTGGGCCCTATAGTCCACCACGCTGGCCTACTGCGGCTTGGCGGACTTAATACACCATACAAAGACAAATCGCTACGGTGTGCAGGTTTCCTCACGATGTTTTCCTTCACCGTTATTGTACATACATTTTAGTAAATAGTAATAATAATTAGTATTTGAGAAATAAAATGTTAGGTAATAAATACATTGGTTATTGGTACATTTTTAATGTTAGTTTTTCTAGCGTTCAACCATAGGTTTTAGTATATTTTCTTCCCTCGTATACTGCTGCATTGGCAACATGCTAAAGAGGCATTGATGTTTTCCTAGTGAATATCAGAGTCCCTTTATTTGTGCTGAACGTGGTCATCAGTGTATTGCTCGGTAGCAATCCGGCACAGCCTGTCTACCAACTCCAAGATAAACACAAACAAGGATCGAAGAGGACTTTTTCCATCTTAAAAAAATTCTTTTGATAATAAGATCATATGATCATATTAACCTAAAATTCCAACTTTATGGAGTCAACGGAAAATGTCAAAAGCCGAATTATTAAATCAATAACAGCACTCAAAGATCCAAAAGAACTCGAAAACTTTCTGAAAAATTCCCTGGATATCGTGAATCTTGTCTCGATAAACACCGAACAGTGAACGTTTAAATTGTCTGTAAATTGATTCCGGTGTTATTGGTAAAGTTTGTTGCTACGGTAAATCCCGGACCGTGGGGCGGGATAAAGGAGAATGTCCTTCGTATCCTTAGATATTTGTCAGCCTGTTGTCAAATAAATCACGATAGTTGGAATTTGGTAGAGTGGCTTTGTACGAATAAATTCGAATGTAGTCTAAAGGGTCGATTGGGAATTCTTAAAGTTCACTTGTTGAAACATTTGTAACTTTATACATCTTTGAGTGATTTTTACGTATTACATTGTATAAAATGCAATCGGAGCTAAATGATCGTTACGATTATTTCTACAATAATAGAATAAGATAAATAAACGTCGTCGATATCTGTTCCATATATATAAGATATTGAAATCTTATAATAAATTTATGCTTCATATCTAACACTCGTTTTTGCATTGCAGTTGTCAGAGGTTTTTGAATTTTTGAATATATTTTTTTTAAAATAATGTTTCGTACTGCTGTTTTGTCTGACGATTATTCATCATATATGCTTTTATTTGTCCTTTCATAATTTAAAGAAATATTGTAATCTTTAGACGCGTCTTTCAGGCCAGCATGATTGTGTTGTTGTATGAGACCGCCGTCTGATGCCATTCGATACTATGTCAGGATGGCATTTGCACTTACCATTAGGTGTAATGCATTCACTGTACTATGCCGTATAATTTGTTGTTTAATTATAAAAAAAAAAAAAACTATCTTTATTAATTTATTAATTTTAACATGTTCTTGAGCAGTTTATAGAACATTGTTTACCGAACTATCTCGACCAAAAACAATATTAAACTCCGATTGGGCTAACAGATTCTCGTCCCAAAGTGTACCCTGACACGACATAACCGCATTTATGATAACCTTTGTTGTCCAAACGGTTATAGGCAAAGTTTGATCGTTTGCTCCTCTCCCGGTAACCGCAATAGCTTTTGATGATTAACAGTCAATAAACTCAACCACTACTCCAGTATACGTGGTAATGAAACGGCCATCTATTGTAATGGTTATTTGAAACATTTACGGTACTTAGACAGCATTTTTATGGACACGTAAAGGCTTATAAAAACTTTTAGTCCGTAATAAAATATCTTAGTGGTGCTTATAGAAAGTGCGCTGATTATTTTTATTGTTGATTTATTTGGTAGTTCGTTGTTTGGTAATTTATTTTATCTGTTAGACTTAGCTGTTAGATTATTATGTCAAAGCATGTTGGTGCACATAAAAAAATGAACAATTGAAATATAACATATTGCACTAGAAAACTCATTGTAAAACAGTTTTCTTCGAAAAAGAAAACGTGGGTCTAGTCTGTATTTATCTGGATTCTGGGCATTCGCACAGCACTTTAGCAAAATACGCTTTAAATTTATTATATAAAAAAATGTTGGTTATTCTGCATTTCATGATAAAAATATATTCTCTATAACATAACAATAAATTGTGCATTAATTTTACTGTGGACATCATATTAATTGTATATTCTCAGTTATTGAATGTTTACAAAGACACAAACGAAAACAAAGTACGTACTTTATTTTGCAAACGTCTACAAAACATAAATAACAAAAACTGCGTAAACACATTCCAATGCGAGTGTAAAGGTATCGTCAAAAATGAATAGAGCGATACACATCCAGTGAAACAAAATAAAATCGTGTCTGAATGCTGAGTGAAAATCAGTCGGCTTCCCGACGACTTTGATCTTATGTTTGGTGGCATTAAAATTTACATATTTCCCTGTGTGTTTCTGTTTCAGTTCTTTGATGTGCTTTTCAATGTGGTTCGTAAATCGATACGGCTTTGATAAAATATCTTCGAACCGCAGGCTGGGGTGATTTAGTTTGTTGTCGGCTCGGTTTTGTGGTGGCCTTAATGGTTTCTAATTGTTTGCTAATTCCTTTTGATTTTACTGTTACTTTTATAAGAATTCTAAAAATTAATAAGATTGCCTCGTCCCGACTTCGGCTGGATACAATTCAATTGTAACTTTGATACACTTATTTCCTGTATACTTTTTGATCAGTGATTCTACTATAGGATCAAATTTTTTTTTGTACAGTATAATGCCTATTTGTTAAAAATTCATAGCATCCCATTAAATCGTTTTGCCATGCAGAAATTATAAACATGCCTATTCAAAATGCATATCCGAAAACTTATTACGTTTAAGGAATAAAGGCTCTATTAGACTCAACAAATACACACGTACATTGAAAGTATTTCAATGAACAAATCCCAAACACAAACGAAACCTAACCCGAACAATGCAGCTCCTCCTCAATTCAGACCGTATTCATCCAATAAACTTTATGAAAATTGAACGTATCATAGTACCTACGTAGATTCGAGAAACGTTGCTCCGATGATTAGAAGACAGTGAGATACAAACGAGGTTTGCTCAAACACGATGTAATTTAGTCGCGACGCAATCAGACACATGCATTGTGCCTTGTATTTATGTGCCTACAGAAAAGCTGCGAATTGCTTTCGGCGAAACGTCTGGGATTTTGAGTGTTGTAAGAACTTGTGTTCAAAAGATACATTATAAGGACTGTCTCATTAGGTTACTTTTATTCAAATGCCTTTTGTCCAAGTTATTGTGGATATGGATAACGGTATACAGTTAAATGATTAAGAAAAGGTCATGAGAAAATTTACTAAACCGAGAGGCGGCTTCAACATTTTTTTGTATCACCAGCCGATGCAATTAAGCTGGCTTGGTCAAAATCGAATATATTATACAGCTTACTAAAACGTCTGGCTTTATGCCAAAGCTAAAACCGAAATTATTTTCCAATATCCGTGAAAATATCCTCAGATATTCTGATTATATTTATGGAAATTTTGGCTCAAGAGTAAAGGAAGTATAAGAAAAAATATTTATAAGTATATTTGAAGTTAAAAATATATTACTATATATTTGACAGTAGTAGTTAATATCAAACAATATAAAATACCGTAAAAAATAACGTTATAAATTTTCATAATATAATTTTTGTATCCACCGATCAGAGTCAGTGAACTTATTCTGCACACACATCCCTCGATGAATTCAAATATTTTAATATCAAAGAGCTCGCACCAGAGAGGTTGTCGCGTTATTTGCAACAGATGCAGCCAATGTTTCGCTTTCCAAATGAGGAATATCGTATAAAGTGGAATCGCAAACAATTTTTACACACGATGTAAATTTGAAAAAATATACACCAGAATGTTTTTATTGATGTATGCATTGGAATGTTAAATCTATTTATTAATAAAGTCGAATTAACCCCTAAAAATATTTGAGTTACTTGCATTGAATTTGGCAACTAGTTTATATGAACTCTTAAATAACACTTTTAAAGGATACGAAGACAATTTTTTTTTTATTGCATTGAATGGCGAGACGAGCAAGCCGTTCGCCTGATGGTAAGCGATACGACCGCTCATAACAGTAGCAACATTCCACTGCGCTCGCCATCCTGAGACATATGATGTTAAGTTTCAATATGTCCAGTAGTTGCTCTGGCTACAACGTCCTTCAATCCGAAACACAACAGTGCATTTAAGCAGTGTTGTTTCACGGGAGAAATAGACATTGCGGTGGTACCTACCCAGATGGCCTCTCACATATGAGAGACCTACCACCAGTAAATATATGTTCAAATTTTCCCTTATTGTAATGAAATAATTATATTTTTTGAATTTACATGAATATACATTGATGTTTAGGTTTATATGATGGTGCACACTATAATTACCAAAGAATAATGAAAAGAAATGGTATTATAGCCTTTGGTATTTACAGAAGAAGTACTTCATAAAAGACTTCATTATACATTTGAAATAAAATGTAAACTTTATTTTTGAAGCAACTTGGAAACAAGGAATTCTTTATATCCAAACTTTAAGCCCAATTACTTTAACTAAAATAAGTTAATGATCTACTTTTTATTGACTTCAATATAAAATTTTATTTCGAAATAATAAGGTTTTGTGGAACGTCTGAGGGACAGAAAGTAAACAATTTTAACAAACTTTTACTTCAGCTTGAATACTCAATGTGCACGTAGATTTTTGTGTAATAAGTTCCTAACAAAAACAAGAGACGTTATTTGAATAGTAATAACAATTTAGGCCGTTTCTGGAAGGTTTGCAGCTCTTTGTAATACTTCAATTAACCTCTATGAAATTATTTTGGCTTAATTTGTTTTTCGCAAATGTTTGAATTTCGAATTGTTAACAAACATGTTTGTTTTGATATCTAGAATAATTATTTATACACGAGATTAAACAAGACTTTTTTAGTAAAAAGTATACGTTGAAATGAAAATAATTTATTGAATCCATTCAAATGTTCAACATAATTTAGCTTCAGTCATTTTTTATCTACCACCAGATATTTAAATTAGGGTATGTTTTTACTTTTTAGTAGGTGTATGTATAACAGCTGATTTTTACGTTTTTGTCCATTCTAGCATAATATCCAAAAATGAATGATTCATAAATGCTACACTTGAGAAGACAAATAATTTAATTCGTGATTCTTTTACAAAAAAACTCAGTTTTAATCTTGCAAGCAATTGTAGACTAGAGATTATAGGGCCACATAGTTGTATTTAAAAACGAGCAAATACAAATTAAAAAAGTAATTAATTTCTGGCAATATTAAAAGTGCGTTGTGGCCAAAAGTGCGTGGTGGCCTGTTGGTAAACGGACTAGACGCGGCTGCCCACATGTTCACGGTGGTCGCGGGTTCGAATCCCAGGGCACACCTCTGACTTTTCGGAGTCATGTGTGTATTGATAATCAATCATCACGCACTAAAACGGTGAAGGAAAACATCGTGAGGAAACCTGCATACCATAGCGATTTATAATTTCTATGGTATGTAAGTCCGCCAACCCGCACTAGGCCAGCGTGGTGGACTATAATATGGCCTAACCACTCTCAATCGTATTCTCGATTATAGAGTAGGCCCGTGCCCTGCAGTGGGACGTATATGGGCTGATACAGAATATTAAAATATTCGTTCATGCAGATTTTATCAATTAAATTTAAACCCACTGAAGCGTATGCGTACTGCGATAGTTAATTGATTACTTGGCAACAGGTGCCACGGATGGCAGTAGAGACAGTCATAAACGGTCCAACATGGCCGTTAGTCGATAGATTTAATATTTACTCACAATTTATGACCGTCTAAATCCAATAAGTTTGCATTAATCCCTGCATTAATCGATTGTATTTGGAATAGGTTTGAAATTGGAATAGATTATTTAAACAAGCCAATATATTTCTGTGGTGCATAACGCTCTTCTGCTTTATGTTATTATGATAATTTATTAGGAGGAGATTTTATTTGCCTCTTTATTAATTACGTGATATAAAAAATTTGTCGTATTGAAAATATATAGACATGCGTTTAATTAGTCAGTAGTCTTTACAGTGAGAGAAATGTTAAAATTTCTATTTTGTAATAAAAGCCTAATTCGTTTCCATTATATTGACGCTAAGTGAATTTTCCCACAATTAATTACGTAGTAATCAATTGAAAGTAATATAAATTACGTAGTATTCGAACATATTCAAAACTTTTGAGCTTGGATTAGCATTAAATCCATTCATAAGTGAAACATACGAACTCCAGTCAAGATCAATCAATCAAAACTAATTTTGAACTCACATACGTGGGAAAGCAACTAAACTTTCGTGCAAATATCAATTAAAATTATGTAAAAATACCCCAAGTGCTCCATTTTTGAGAGAGTTGCGATGAAAAGATATACGGAATGATTTACGATTCCTAGAAGAGTTTCTCTCGTCACGCTTTCGGTACGGACGGTGAGGTGATACAGTAATGATCGTCACGCGATGATTTTTTCTTTTTTTCTTGGATGTTGAAGGCACCATTCCTTTCTGCTCATCATGTGTCAATTTCTACAGAACGATAATTAATTTGACATCTTCTCCTTTCTTGAAATGTTGTTTATCATCTTATTTATTCATATTTTAGCCAATCACAATTTGATTAATTGGATTATTCTACAATATAATTTTAAAAATATACTTTTGTATCGTTAATTATTTATTTATTAGCCAATCAACCTTGAGCCAGTATGGCGCCTTCTCAATAGTACTCTCAATTGCAGAGAAGGCACTTGCCCGTGCCGCAGCGGGACGTATATGGACAATTTTAGGAGAGAAGAGTTATTTGTTAGTATTTAATATTAGGAATGTATCGGACGATATTAGCATATGCCATAAGGAAATCTATCAGAAAGTTAAATCAATAAGAGTTGGAAATAAATTATTGTCTACTTGCCTTCGTGACAAATGGTTATCACTTACCGGATAACACTGTAACGCCGGCCTGATTGTTTACATATACACAGCTGGAATCGAAGCGCGATACTTTTACGTGGATCTCTATGCCGAATTCTCAACCAATGTGTACGGTGGCCTCTATCGGGCGGATACTGAAAACCTGCCAGTCCAGTAAATATAATTCAATTTAAATATCAATAAAATAAAACGAATGAGCATATTTACTAAAATATTTATTTTAATATTACAGCATAATTTATCTTTACCTCTAGTAAATGCAGTGTTGGAGGAAAATATTTACAAAGCTAAATTAAATTAATCACAGATTTTTACGCATAAATAGGTGGCAAATAGCTCTTCATAGAAGGTCCTGCTCGACCTAGTGGTGGTAAATTAGATGTTTGCAATTGTCTTACTGGGGGCGGTGACAGATTTCGGTTTATATGTTCTGTATCTTTATTAAACTGGGCATTGTTTCTTTGTAACACCTTATAATTCTTTATAACCCCGCGCAATTCATCTTGATATTGACGATTCTGCATATCATTTCTATTAGCTTCCAATTTGTCTTCATAATCATCGTCATTTACAGTTGGTTGAATAGGAATGAAATGCGTTTCTGGTCTTTGATTGAAATTGTTGAATGTAGATTTGTTTTTAGGCTTTATTTTACTTGACTCAAATTGATGTTTAGCAGTAATATAGTTCATAATTTCAGATATGTCAATGGGTTTCTTCTTATACTCTTTAACTTCGTTCAATTGGTTAGGTTGTGTTTGAATATATTTTGCAGTTTTCTCTGAAATACTATCTTTCACAGATTTAGAGAAATTATTAGGTTTAACTTCATTTGTTTTGTTTAAATCGTTTGATTTTGGTTTGGTTTTGCTTATAAAGTTTTTGAGGAAAATGTTATCTCTCAAGTCATCTTCAAAGTGGTTAGCTGTCGTAGTTGGTTCATTCCGATTATCCTTGTAAATATTAGTAAATGGTTCAATCAGAGGTTTAAAATCATTGTTATTTGCTGGTACTACAAAATCAGTTAATTTGTAGGAGTTTGTTGTACTCGATGATTCTAAGGGTCTTTGTTTTGATGGGACGTATGGTCGGTTTTCTATATCATTGACCTTAGGCCATGCATGATTCATTTCATTGTTTTGATTCAGAGGAATGACGTTTAGCTGGCCGTCATCTATGAATAATTTTGAGTTTGATTCTTGTCTTGGCGTTGACTTATAAAATTCATCTTGATAGTCATACGATTGAGTGACTATTTGACTTGGTGGAATAAATTCCCGGTACGTAATAAGTTTTGATCGAGCATCGGGCGTGTTGCCTTCTTTCGAAGGTAGTGAAACTTTGTCATAAAACGCTGTAGTGTACTCAGTCTTAGGCGTGGAAGTACTATACCACGACTTGTATTGATTTAAAGGAGTAGTCGCTACTGTTGTATCATCAAAGGTTTTGTCTTGTTTAATTGAAGAAACTTCATAATTTTGTTGGAAATCTTGGAATTGGTTTTCACTTTTTGTTTCAGTCGACTTATATTTATTACTTGAAGTGGAAACTTCTTTTTTGTTTGGTTCCAGGTGTGTTTTTATCATAGATGTATATTGTTCCGGCGTCATTTCATTAAAATTTATCATAACATCGTCATCCCCGCCAAATGATCTAGATATTGTATTTTTGTCAGGCGTTTTATTCGCCTCTGGATTTATACCATATTGCCATCTCCACAGAGCTTTACTACTTTCTTGGTCCGGTTCTTTCATAGTTGCTTCATAGTTTACCAACTGCGGCATTGTTGCTTTGTCGGCGGAAAACATCCGAGCTATAGTTTGCTGTTGCGCATTTACATTTACATTTGGAAGGTGAGCACCTTGCGATGCCAAAAATGTTATTTGTGGCGAAATTGTTGCACTGGGTTTGTTATTATTTTGATCTTGCTGATACTCGTTTATTTTGACCGGCGTTTGAGCTGTGGCCGCGCCTGCCAAATTGTTTTGTGGGTTGAGCCCTTGCGCAAAGTTAAAAGAGAACGATTCAGGTGTTTTCCCCGTAAATAAATGTTGTTGTGGTAAAATGCTGTAGTGGTTGTTTTTTTCATTTTCACTTATAACATTATGCGTTTCTTCGTTCCAGGATTGTAAGTGTGGCGGTTTCTTAGCCTCTTCTGCCAGATTATATTGAACTGCCCTGTCACAAAAAAAACGCATTTATTGTCGGTGAAAAATATGAATATGATTCACGTAATTTAAAAAAATACGTACCGCTGAATAATCTCGGGTATCGGCGGAGCTACAGGTAAATGGTCACCAGTTGCTCTGAAACCGTTTGAATCGGCTACGTAGTGAACAGTGTATGTTTGTCCGTTGTCTCCGACGTAGGAATACGACCCTTCAACTACTTGCTCCTGTTTGTCAGTTCCTGCATTTTCCATTCGACTGTGTTGGACATAGTGCGTTTGATCGGCTCCTAGTGCTCTATAATAAATCAAAATAGTTTCTGTTAAAACCTTGTTCAAATAGAACAGAATACAAAATCACAATTACTTACTCATAACTAAAACTTCCATCCAGGTCCATTTCATTAGATAAACGCAATATCGGTACCGCTGTCTCCGTCGTGGATGATATAAAAAATCCTGGTAGTGGTAAATATTGTGGAATGGGGAAATTACCGGACTTTGTTTGATCTGCTCCACGATCATTTCTAGTTTCCGCCGATATAGTTACGCTTCGAGTGGGTGTTTGAGTCACAGCGTTCGGTGGCGTTTGTTCGTTATTTCCAGGAAATTGATACGGGATTTTCATGTCAATTCTGTCGATGGGATGCTGGTAATTAAAGGATCTTGGAAGGGGCTTTAGCTCTCGCATCTGGGGCCTTTGTTTTCTTTCTAGATTTTCTGTATAATTAAGTCTGTTTTTAAAAAATAGTTGTGGTAATGTTACTCTTTTATCATCGTCGTCATCATCATCTTCACTATCATTATCAAGTGGTGGAAGCAGAGACGTTGAAACCATGACTGGAAATGGTTTTGGGAATACTGCTGGTGACTTAGTTCCACTCGGTGGCAAGTATTGGTACTGTAGTTTGTCCACATTGTTCATAGGGTAATATGGTATTGGAGTGTGTGCTTCAGGTGGCAGATACACTGAATTATGTGTTGTGAACATTCCCGGTCTTGGCGTTTGAAACTGTGGTGGAAACGTAAAATAGTCTTGTCCTGCATCCACAGCTAAACTTATCGCTAATATCAATAGCGGTATCTGTGGAACAGAATTGTTATTAACTTACATTTTCAACGTTATCCAGAAGATTTCACTAGGCCACAAACACATTTCACTTACCAGCTTCATATTGTGTGAAGCTGAGAGCGTCCATGAAAACACTTTTTCACGTCACACTGTAACACTCGTGTTTAACGAAATGATAATGAAAATGAATTCCGCATACATTTATAGGCACGCGAGATGCTTGTGTCCAGGCATTCGTGAAAGATATCGCTCGGCTCTAAACTAGGTTTCTCCTTGCAGTTTTTATGTGAACATTCATTACTTAATAACATACTTTGAGTACAAATCATAGGGATTTGCACAAGCAAATTGTAAGATAACAGCATCTTATACGTTAATTACTTATTAATTTATAATTAGAACAGTGTATGTGCTGGAATGACATAGAAATTGATCCATTAATACATTTTTCTGATCATACGAATGCGTGTTTATTTTGTTCGTGTGTTACACAGTACACAGTAATAAAGCATAGATAGATATTATTTTCTCAAACGAAGTGTAAAGAATTATATAACTCATAAGTACTTTTTATTTTGGAAATATGTAGAATGGACGTCAATTAAAAAGCACCTGAATAAAACTACGTGAACTAGGGTTGTATCTGTGTATTTCAGTTTTGGTTTGCATTGTTTATGAAGTTACATTTTAACAATGTTTGTTAAAACTCCCAAAGTTGCCGGTTTAAAAAAATATAAAATTGAATTAAAATAATAGTGCAGTTAGCACTCCGAATCATAAAAACATACACTTTCGTAATTAAAGGAGAAATACCGCCATTAATAAATAAAAAAACATATAAATAAATAAGGATGGTGTGAATCACGGAGTTTTAATTAATTAAAAGGATCAAACCCCCGCGTAGGAATTCTGCGGAGGGGCAGCGTTCGATAAATTGCGCGATAAATTAAAGGTTTTTATACGGTCATCCCAAATTCGCGTTTCGTAAAGTGATGCAAGGTCCGTAATGGTCAAAGTTAAAAGTCAATGCCCTAGTCAACCGGTTATGGATTTTTGGTTCTGCCCTAAGGGGTTTTGCTTCGAACACACTCGTATACATTTCATCGATAATTAAAGCCGTTTCGGTGCAGTAATTTCGGATTGAGATTGCATGCATGTTCAACGGATGCTGTTTTGATAGCAATAACCGTTTTTTATGTCCTTCGATGCTGAATCTTATTTTTTGATTGCGCCTTTAAGCCAGATTTTTATAGGCCTGGTCGTATCTTATGTAATATTTTGGTTGTCATTTTAGTTTTTTGTGTTGGGATTATTATTTTGGAAGGTAGGCGTGGTGGGTCATCTACCTTTAGTTTCGCTTGGTCTTTGGTAAGGTAATAGAACCTTAATGAAGAATTCAAACGGCTTGCTTATTATGTCATATTATTTTCGGTGGGCATAGTAATACTTATTATGACCAGATTCACAGAACGCAGTTGAATATATTAAATGTACATCTAGACTTAAATCATTTTAAAATATTGTCTTTTAGCTATATTATTTTTTTTTATGTTTATGCAGAATATGAATACTGTTTTATACAATCTAAATTTTTGGACAGTTTTTTTTGCAACTAAATATAGTTTGTTAAAAGTATTTTTCTTCTTTCAGGTACGTCATTTCAAGCAGTATGAAGGTAAAGGATCAGAGTAAAATAACAAGTCACATTATCATAAAATTATATTTATTAATTACCAATACATCACATATCACTGGCTTTGAACATACAGTATCATACAAAACCTTTACAATTCTCGCAGCAATCGAGTTCACAATTTACAATCGTGATCAAGATAGCTGGCAAGAACATTGTGTTTAAAATCACAAGAGGTAATTCGTATACTTACAAATAAATACGATTAACTTTCGATTACCGACTAAGAAATCATATTTCGCAGTCTATTTCACGTTCGCAGCCCGAAGTTCGTTTTGGATTCGTACTAAACTATTCTATGGATTACTTTTTGCCGTATGATGGGTAGTTGGACTCGTGTTGTGGGTAGTAGGTGTTCTGTGGGTAGTAAGTGGGTGCTTGGGTTGGGTAGTATGTGGGTGCCTGGGTTGGGTAGTAAGTCGGGGCCTGTGTGGGATGGTAGGTTGGGGCCTGTGTGGGATGGTAGGTTGGGGCCTGTGTGGGGTAGACTGGCTTGTTCTTCTCGGCCTCCTCTTTGGCGTTTTGGTCAAGGGCTCTGAAAAATATCAAATGCATTAATACATGTATGTAAGTGTTAAGGTAAAGCAGTTTTTGAATTGATAAGATTCAACAGCCTCCTTGGCGCAGTTGGTAAGACGCCGGCTGTGAAACGAGAGGCCGCAACTTCGATCCCTGCACGGAGTCAAATATTTGTGAGGCCAAGAAGTATTTGTTTCGGGTCTGGGCTTGGTTTAGGACTATGTATATGACTGTTCATGTTTATATTTATATGTACTGATGTATAACGGCACAATATTATATGTACAATTCCGTTATTTGCGGTTGTGAAAGTTTATGATTCATAAAATATATTTTAATTTGCGTCGATGTGATAATTAATTACAGCGAACAAAGAAGCAAAATCTCTCGCCCATGTTAATTACGACTGGAATATTTTGCATTAATGTGGAATTTATACCGATTGAAATCTATGTTGAATTTACTGCTATGTTATTTGTAGTAAATCATACTTTGTAATTCTGGACTTTATTATAAGTACATATATTTAACCGTTCATACAAATTTAGCCATTTAAGATATAAAAATGTACGAATATCCGTTTGAAATGGAAGGTATAGGGATATAAGTTTAAATTTTCATATAATTGTATCATCTAGAATTGCTATTGATCTTTAGAATCGACCCCAAAGGTGTCACCTAGTATACTAGTACACCAAACACATAATGAAATACGAAAGTAAGTATCTGTATTTCCCATCGACATGGTATACATATGGACAGGGCGAGGAGCGCGTAAAGTGTTCCGACGTAAGTGGTGTGACGCTCCATTACATCTACAAAGGAGCGTTATAGAAATTAGTCGTCGCTCACAACGATTTTTAAAACGCTGGCATTATGACAAAAAAGAAGAAAAATAAAAGATACTAACTCTTATCACCGTTAAGACAAAAACTATAACCTTAAGTTAATTTAATATTTACTTTAACGCGATTTTCACGCCCATCTTTTTGATATTCCAAATGTACTGAAGTCTAATCCTTAATATTTCCATACAATTTCAGTAATGCCGTATTATGTAGTTTTTATACCTCCATTCACTTGATTAATGATCTGCCTATTGCGCGTTCGACACTCATAAACCACGTTCCATTATGTTGTATGCTAATTTCTGATACTGATTTGACAGATATCACTGTTAATGAGCCTTTGTGTTACCATCAATATCTTTATTTGCACATTGTCTCATTTTTTGCGCTCGAAATGGATGATGGTCGTGTCATATTTGTGGGTTGATAATACAATTAACTTTTAGCCAAGAATAGCTCTATTATTTTGTATAGGCAGTTTTACATATTTTGATTTCTGATTTAATTATTTCGTTAGGCGCGAAAGAAATGTGGAGTTCATGACATTATTTACTTAATATGTTTTATTCTGATTAGATTGGTTAAAGCATTGTTTTTAATTTATTTTAAAGATTTGAATTTAAGGTTTTGGATTTTATTAAAAGTTTTCTGTCGTATTGAGACTCATGATAACAAATAGTATGGTGTCTAACTTCACATAAATATACTTTGTGTTGTGTAGTAGGTATTACAAATTACAGGGGATTTTTCGGACCCTTAATTGACTTGTAACAGTTCTTCTTATTTTTGTTCTGCTTAGCTGCTAATAAAGGATTTATTAAGCTAAGAAATGTTTTCCAAAAAGGAGTATCCACAAAATTAATTATATTATACAAAAAGATTTAAATGAAATGTGATAGCGTTTATTAAACCACGCTGTTGATTTCCGAATTAATTTGATACCTTTAAAGAACGTGTAGAAATATAAAAGGAGCAAAATATACTAAAGTCGCGTTTAGCGGTATTACTAAAAACTCAGAGAATTGTACCGTTACTAACTCATAAAACGCTTAAATAGAATATAAAAACATTAAAGTTGTCAAACTGCGAAATATCGCATATACGCTAATTTATTTGTTAAAACTAATATTAATATATGTGAATTTGTGGAATTCTTTAGATTGTTTTTCAAATTGCTGCATATGTATATATAAACACATATGCTTTTACATCTCTTTATAAATATACATGTTTCTCCTTTGTAAAACATACAATATTAAAAAATTTGAAACTGACTGCTATGAAGCTTTGACTTAAAATATCATAACATGTTTTTAAGACTCTGGTGGGTCAAAGAAATGAAACGAAAAATACTGAAATTGATCCCGTATTTTGTAACCCGCACTAGGCCAGCGTGGTAGACTATATGACCTAACCACTTTCAATCGTGCTCACGATTGTGGAGGAGACCCGTGCCCTGCAGTGGGACGTATGTGGGCTGATACAGATAAAGATATATTTTTTAAATCCACTTCTAATCGATCTTTAGATAATCTTTCACAAGAAATTTTTGGCACGTGGACAACTTAAACAGCACTTTTAAATAAAAAATATATACTCACGCCTGGATCGCTGGGGGTACAGGGGGTGGGGTGGGGAGGTGTTCTCCGTAAGCATGGAAGCCGGTCTTGTCAGCCCAGTAGGTGACGGTGTAAGTCTTGCCATCACCGCCCACGTACGAGTACCAGCCCTTCTTCACCAGGCTCTCGTCTGTGCCCTTAGGGTCTGTGAAGTAGCCCTCCTCGCCAACGTGAGTGCCGTCGCCGATTTGGTACCTTTGGAAGTAATTTTATAAGATAATAAGATAAATTCGTGCTCGTATTTAATGAAAATAATAAATATATAACACCCAACATGATAGTCTTGAAACCACATTAAGATCTAGTCTTGTTTCGTGGGTATCATAGGAACTACAAGAGACTTATAAGTTTCACAAACACCCAGACCCGAAAGAAATATTTGTGGGCCGCACAAATATTTATCTCGGTGCGGGGATCGAACCCGCGGCCTCTCGTTTCACAGGCGGCGTCTAACCAACTGCGCCACGGAGGCTGTCAAAATATCAAGGAGTCATAGTGATTGTAAAGAATATCAGAGAGTATGAAAATATTTCTTCTGGTTTTTAGATAGGAGGCTCTCTGAAATAAACAAATATAGTCGTATTCTCGCATACTACGGCGCTAAGGACGTTCTGGCAATATTTATGTAGATCATTCATAAAAAAGTATTAGAAACTGATTTACTGACAAAACGAGTTCTTATACCGTGTTTTAATTGGTAGTGTATAAGACTGCTGGTAGAAGGTAATACAAAAAAAATACGTCTTAATGAAAAGTAATAATTTACATACATAAATCTGACAATTGTTAGCAGTCACGCAATTTTAAAAACCACTCCTACCGATTTTTGTTCGACCAGTCTATATTTGGAAATGCAAAACATTCTCGAGCCGGCACAGGTTTAAGTGTGGGTGATTAGAATTTAATCAGTAACTTTGGAACAAAATGATTGGTATGTTAAAGCGGCGTTGTTTGATCTTTCTTATTGCCAAATAGACATTAAGTACCGTAAACATTATCAAGAAGTAAAAAACTAAAATATTGTTGACAAATTAAATTCCGATGTACATATAGAAGTAAGAAACAGTTAGCTAGTTTTATAAGCTACTTTTTAGTATTTTTTATCTCATTAAAAGAAGTGTGCTCTAATATATCATTTTATAACGTTTCAAAACTCTTTTTGGTCCCAGAATTAAACTCATCCATTAAATTGTATCGTTAATTTGTTTCTTAGCATCACCTTGATTTGAAATTGATTTGTTTACATTATAACCACAGAAGAAACTATCTTCTTTGATTAACACATTTATACACACTTCCCAATCACTTTACAAAACCCTCAATCTTGAGATATAAAGGACAGTCTCATCCATCAGACAAAACCTCCTTAGTTACGCATACCTATTTGTTATAACCACAATCCATTGTCTGTATGGGATTACTTGCCCGTTCCTCAAGGTTGTCGGCACCATTGAGATTACCATCGCATGAGTTGTGTGCTTGTTTTTCGTCCTTATTTTTATGACCATCATACATGATACATATGTATGCTCTATTAGTACATCAGTACAAATGTAATGAACGCGGCGCGGTGGATGTAACCTTGGATTAAGATGTACCGAAAGATTGTTAGAATCAGTTTTGAGTCAAAGATGTTTGGTACATTTTTCTAGAGTTATGTGGTGAATACAAAATCGGGGAGTTATGGTTCTTCATGATTTATCATAAGTATAAAATAACCATAATTTATTATTTTCAATTTATTTCTCTGTTTTACTATCGTCCTATCAGAATTTGGTTTCAATAGCAAAAGGTTTCATGTGAAAATGCTAAGCCTGTAATTTATGTAAATGCATTATTTAGACGTGTTATTTTTATAAGTTATTTAGAGCATTTGACTGAATGAACTGGATTAAGTTTTTTTGGCAACGATAGTTTGTATAACGGTTTAATCGTTAAAGGTGCATTTGCAATTCAACCCATATTATAATTTTAACCTAGATCGCGAGTGACGCGAAGAAAGCTTTTTTAATCTATTCAGCATTTTTACAGCGGCTACAAACCTGTTATACACGTTGACACATTTCTCTAAAAACAAACTAACAATTCCGTCCAATTTAATTCAGGTTTTTGGTATATATTACATAACACACATGGGCAAACTGGTCTATATAAAAACAGAAATCGGAAACGAACGGTAAAATCCTTAAAATATTCAAATTGGTGTCGCGATGACTAAACGGTCGATTCATTCACATATTATGCAAAATTAGGACCTTTTTGGGTATACTTGATTTTTATGAACAGTTATGCATCGGTAGCGAGATAACCGGAATAGTGTTGTCATTCGATGTCAAATAACATACAATGGCCTGAGATGGAACCGTTAGGGTCTCGTTCCGTTTGACCCACAACTTGCTGTTTTACATAATGTTAACATGTTCATACACCAAGAAAGATGTTGAGCATCATATGTTTATTAGGAAACTAAATTCCCTTTGGGGACTGTATTATTAAAAAGTATTAAATGAATAAAAGCAAGTTCTATTGATAGGGTCATCGCGTAACAAAAGATCTTTCGGCTTTACCGACTTTTTTTTTGTATTACTAGCAATCCCATTCATTTATCTATATCAATCTATATTAATATTATGAAGAGAAAAAGTTTTTTTTGACATTGAATACGTTCTAAAACTACTAAAAAGATTTGAAAAAAAAACACCACTAGAATCCTACATTATCACTGACGAACATAGGCTATGGAATATTTTGAAAAAAGTGTATTTTGAACCCGGGTAGAGCAGGGCCGGGCCGCTAGTTGAGAATATTTTGGAACATGGGTAACACAGCGATTCAATGAGGACTGACTTTTAACAGATATTAAAATGTTATTAATATCTGAAGCTTGTAGTCCTCTCTAGCGTTAAACACAACGGGATCATAAAATAATTATATTTTCATGATACGAATTTTGTAGACACTAATTTACTCATATTTTATTAAGTCGAATATTATGCTTTAAGTACTAAGTTTATTTAATTCTGACTTGAATAGTTTATCTTAAAGCGGATTTAGTTGTAACTCATGAAACCCAGACTGTGCGGTAATTTGAATATTGAATTAAGCCAGTATCCACCTTTAGTTAGCGGAAAATGAAGGCGTGGAAAGTCTAGACACTTGCATTTTACGAATTTTGTACTGAATTTATTCATTGTTTCGTAATTATGTTGGATTTTAAAATTCACCGGGAGTTTATCACTTCTTTTTTTCTACAAATTAAAGCTATAGTATTCTATTTTTTTGTCCGCTAATCTAATAGATTTTTGTATATTCAGAACGTTGTTAAAATCAAAATTTATTCTTATACCAGACCTTATACAAGTCTCTAATTTTCAATGTAAAAATGTTTGATGGATGATGCGCGATGAGTCAGTAATTTCGGTTTTAAACTTAACATTATTAATTTTAATACCCGTGGGAAAAATGGAAAATAATTGAACGGAACGTAAAATTGTCCGAGTAATGCCTTTTGGCTGGTTTCGTAGAAAGTCGGGCTGTTATTGGAGCTTAGTTTAAAAAAGGGTCTTGTTAATTATAAAACTTAGAGATTTTTTAGAACGAGACCAAAGTGGTTTTAAAAATACCGGCTCACATCTAATTGCTTTTAAACATAGGGCTTTACGTAAAATTGATTAAATTGCTGCCTTACCGACAATTTCAATTTATTTGTATTGTTTCAAACGCGTTCTTAATGCAAATAGGAATTTTATCAAGAAATGATCGACATTTTTTTAAATAAAATTTATGGATAAAAATAATTTTAAGATATAGTTTTACTTTGAAAATAGGTGATAATTTGATGGGTACTTACTCGTATTTGTAACTGCCATTGTCACCGTAGTAGATTTCGTTCTTGATCACTGGGATAGGTGTGGTAGTAGTAGAGGGATGGTAATGAGGTGTACTCCACGTGGGATAATACCCCTGTTGGGGTTGCTGTGGGTAATCATTCTGAGGAGGCACTATCGGGCTTGGCGGAGGCACGTAGGTATTCGTGGGTTTCTCCTGAAACCACGTGTTCTGTGGGATAAAGTTTGTAGGCGGGTTCCACTGCGTCGGCCTTTTGCTCGGAGGCACGTAGTTGTACGAACTCGCTGCCGTTTTCAAGTCCACACCCTCTTTCATCAATTCAACGGTCTCTGCCGTTTCTAGATCCTCGTATAGCTTCTCTGACTCATGGTCGGCTAAGGCGACGGCCAGCACGGCGGCGAAAAAGCAAAGCTGTGAAAAATTATTACACGTTTGTAATTAATCAACGCGACGGAGTCAAAAGCGCCGTACTAATTAAGAGCCTTTCAAATTAACAGTCTAATAGACATTAATTTAGCCGTGAGTTTTGAGGAGAATAATTCGATTTTTGGCGGTTACTTTGAAATTTTATTTATGTATTTATAAACGTCCTGAGCATAGCCCTCGTCTGCCATTGAGAGGGATAAAGGCATAGTCCACCACCAACACAAATGTTAGACTTAGAATTTTTAGTGGAGTTTTGCATATACACATTGTCTGACTTAGCTTCTTCTTCCAAATTTTAATAAAGCGAAATTTAACCAAACACAATTTACAAAAAAAAAACTGTTTCCAGGACTCTAACCATCAAGCGTTTTGCAAAATTCACTTCAAATAAAAATTTTTGCAAAAACATTTTTTCGTAAAATATTTTTAAAATATTTTGACCACTTGATTTTTTTCGTAACGCTCAAGGACTCACCAGCTTCATGTTGTCCTTCTGTGTCCGTGGTCCGTTGGATACTGTGACCACGAGGGGTCGCCCAACATTTTTATAGCGAAGCTTCCTGCGTCCTGCGAGCATCTCGAACCGCGGCCCGATACAATGACCTCGCTTCTTAGATGCTACACATAACGTCATTTTAGGGAATCGCGCTTATTTTTGGATACATTCTTTCTTCATTTTATTCCATTAATTCAATTTTTTAATTCATACATTGACTTACACCTTACTTACTTAAAAAAAGATATACCCCTATACATTTTAGTGGCCTTGTTGTTTTATGTTTTGGTGTTAGAAAATACTAGAAAAATTACGGTATTTCTACCTAAATCAAAATCGTAATAAATATTTTATTTTTATTATGTGGATCGAACCCATGTTCTCTAATTGTGTAGTCTGCTAAACACACTATACTATGTATGACACAATTATGTAAATACTTGTCTCATAGTCTAAATCAATATTGCACACATGATATGTGTTTAAACGAAAATTTATTTGTCCTATTGTTTCTTCTCGATTATTATATTCTGACTATTAATGGGCCTTATAAATATGGATGTAGTCATGTTTACTTTTGATTCATATAGCAGTAAGTCATTTAGGTTAAAGATTGAAACATGAGTTACATCGTGTCCTTTTTATAATCATTTATGATATACCTAAATCTAATTTTTAAAATGAATTATTTTTATGTATTTTTTCGTTTATTTTAATGCTCTACGTGCCTCAGAGAGCAATTTATACTGTCAGTTTTTGTCATTTGGCAATGTCGTTTATCAGTAGTTGTTAACCTGTGGCAGGGAACCTGTACTGTATCAGCCCATGTACGTCCCACTACAGGATACGGGCCTCATCTACAATCGAGAGTTCGATTGAGAGTGGTTAGGCCATATACCACCACGCTGGCCTATTGCGGGTTGGCGGACTTTACACACCATAGAAATTTTACAGATTGCTATGCCGGTTTTGTCACGATGATTTTCTTCACCGTTAGAGTGCGTAGTGATTGACTATCGTTATACACATGAGTCCGAAAAGTCAGAGGTAAATAAAAAAAATGTAACCATAGGCAGGATCATCATCATCATCATATCAGCCACAGGAAGTCCACTGCTGAACATAGGCCTCCCCCAATGATCTCCACAATGACCTGTTGGAAGCGGCCTGCATCCAGCGACTTCCTGCGACCTTAGTCAGATCGTCCGTCCACCTTGTAGGCGGGCGTCCGACACTTCGCTTGTATAGGCAGGATACTACATTAATATTCTAATGTTAGGCTAGTCATTAAATCTAGTAAAAAAGCACTATTGAATTAGCTTGGATTACTGTCAGTTAAGTTCATTTCGGTTTTAAGAAAGTCTAGTATCCAGATTTCAACCCTCGTGACTATTTACTAATATAAAAATTTTCAAAAGATAGTCACTAAGTGGATTGAAACCCAGGGATACTCAGTTGATCGCTCATACAAGCTTATTACTAGACCAATGAAGCTAGGAATACACAATAAAAACATTAAATATAGTAGCTGTATGATATAAAGTCTTTATTACGGATTTTATCGCGGATTTGGTTAAATTTTTACATTTTTTAACTTCCCGACGTTTCGATTACTTTAAAGCTTTCGTGGTCACGGGGCGAACTGAGTCCAAACCAAATCCGCGATAAAGTACCTAAAAAATAGTTTTATTTCAATGTGTGACATTGGCGAAAATCTAAGAAACCTATATTTGTTATGTTATACTTAACAATGTGATTTGGTTTCTCATTGATGCGTTTCCGTGGGTGTGTATATTTGTTTAATGTTTAGCATATCACCAAATACGACAAGATCAATTCTAATTGAATGTAAAGGACGGTTGCATATATCTGACTCATACATATTGCAGTTTGTTTGGTCACCGTGTGTGGTTTTCCCACGGTGATATGTTTAGTCTTCAGGATATCCTAAGTAACGTAGGCCTCCTCCAGAAAAACCCAAAGATTCTTATTTGTTTTAACACCGAAAAAATTGCTATTTTTTTATTTGCAATGAATGGCAAGACGAACATTTTGTTCGCCTAATGGTAAGTGATACCCACCGCTCATGAATTGTGGCAATACCAAACATTAAATTACAAAGCAATGCTTGGCATTCCACTGCACTCGCAGACATAAGATGTTAAGTCTCAATATGTCCAGTATACAATGTCCGGCTACAATGCCTTTCACACCGTAACACAATAGTGCAGTTACACTGTTGTTTGGCGGAAGAAATAGACAATGCGGTGGTACCTACCTAGGCGGCCACTCACATGCGAGAGACCTACCAGTAAGGTGTTGATTTAATTATGCTAATAATTATAATCATTGCTGATTTAATATCTTTATGTTTGATATCTAATATTATTTAGGAAATAAATTATTATAAATGTTATTTTAACTTCGCATTAATAAAATATTCTCAGATAATATTTAACAAGATGTTTTTCCGCCATCATTAGCATTCGGGTGAAATTGATTTATTTTATAATTATTTTTTTGCGGTTTGTTCAGTATTCAAAAAGCACACAAAAACTTGTTCCTGCTTTCTTTATTTTGTTCTGCGTTTATTAACACATGTTTAGTCCCCCACCAGTTTAATAAATAAATTAAAACTGCGCACAATGTGGAACGGCCCGATCGTCGCATTCCAAAACCTCTTTAATAAATATCCGGTGGTTTTCGAGTTTCAACGTTCCAAGTTCGAATTTTGGATTTGAATGTTTGAAATTCGAATGTCATCGTGGTTTGTGATATGAATAAGTGCATATTGGATACGATTGTTGTTGACGTCATTATTGTTGACCAATATCATTGCGTATCTCTATTGTAATAATTATAATATTTTTTGTCGAATTAGATTATATCTCCTTAAAAATCTTCTTCACTTTCTGGCACAATCTTGATATTTGTAGGCCGTAGCTCTTAAAAATATTTTCATTAAAAATATAGATTGCATTGAAATTTATATTCTATGAAATCTCAAGTGTGTTATGATACTGAGCTTCCGTAAACAAAATCCAATGAAATCTGGCACTATCTTAATCCTTATTAATTAAAGTAAAATAAAAACACACATTATTTAAACATCAAAAGACGCCGAAGTGCGTTGTTTTGATGCGCATGCACTATCTACATCAGGAATTTGTGCATTTCGTCTTAATGTGGAGTAAGCACGTGACTACAATATTAACATGTAAGGACTAGTGTGGGCGCATACCGCAGATTATGTTAACTCTTTGACCTTCCTTGTACCCTTTTAATACTAACATGATTTTTTGCTAAATTCTTTTCCGTAATTAGTTTTTATTCTCCTTAATGCTGAAAGCGACCGGAATCAGCAAATATGGTCTGTTTTTTATATATTTATGTTTATTTTGTGGTAATAATTGGGGGTCGCCTTTGTTCAGCAATGGAGTCCTTGGGACTCAATATCTTGATGCGGATCCTTCACACTGACTATATTTTTAGATATATGAGAGTGAATTCATTATAAGATGTATGACCAGTAACTATAGGTGCAGGTACATACAGATACAGACCATACAGATAGGTATTTGAATTTAGCTTTTTCTCTGTAAATAAATTGTTGTATTTTACATAAATTAAATGGAAGTGGCTCCAACGTCCTGACGAATTTGTTTTTGAGAACTTTTCAGTCTTGTCTATCTTACGGCTGCTGATATATTAATTCTTCGGTTATCAAAAAAAGAACCCAACTATCTCTGATTATAAGGTTTGTTAAGTTCGTGGACCCACACTAGGCTAGCGGAGCGTGGACAAACCTATCTCAATCATGCTCCTGATTGGAAAGGAGGCTGGGCCTTGCAGTGGTACGTACCTATATGAGCTGATACAGTTCACCTGACAAAAGTTATTTCGAGTAGAATTCAAAGAATTCACTAAAACGTAAACAAAGGTGCAATTTGTGTTAAATAGTCACGAAATACGCATTTCAATGAAGCTATAATGGGCAATTTGAACTTTTTCGCTAACGGTGGCTTCGGTAACCCAGATTTTGGTCCTAAAGTGGACAGAGTTTGGCTCATATTCATATACAATTTTTGTCATTTTGGGGATTCTGTAAGAATATACTTTTTAAAAAGCCTTTAGTAATTAAATAAATCAAGAGTTCCAGTATCATATATGGCTAAAGATCTACGGCCTTTTTCATAGACAATTTATACATCTATTTTTAGATATCGAATGTTTTGTCTTCTTCGCTCAATTTGAAGTTAAAACTCGTTTGAAAGGGATAAAACATACGATAGCTAAAATTACTTCATAAGCTGACTATGAATAAAGAGCTTAAAGTGATACAACTTTACTGCAGTGGTATGAAAGAAAAGGGAATAAAATAATATTTACTTTGGCATGGAAGTTTCGAATACAGTAATAAAGCTGAAAATTAATCAAACCTCGAGAAATAAAAAAAAAAAATAAAAATCATATCAAATCCGTGGTAAAATCCGTAAATAATATTTTTATTTCAACCAGTAATAATTGTTGGTATCAACCGGCTGAAAATAAAATAATCTTAAGTATCTGGCCGATTCGCCCTAGTATTTGTGTTCTGCGTAGTACACTATTATATTTTGCTTGGCAGAGTACCACGCTGATTTATAGTAAAATTATCTCGCATCGTTAAGCAAGATATATTATATATTTCATACAACGTTATCTCAAATGCTGAATGTTGATAGGTATTTAGTCCATATACGTTTGCGAATGCTGATTCATTCCTCAGGGTTTTACCTTTTATAACGGTGTAAAAATGTTTGTAATATACGTATTCGGAGTCCCAAAATACATCGGTAAAACATTGCCACGTTGCACCGCCCCGCTAAATGTTTAACCTAAAAACAGGATGCTTGCACTCGCACATTTAAAATTACAGAATAAAAAAGTTATAACGGTCTGGATTATAAAACTTAATCGGCCTTATTCATAGACAGTTTTATAACCTGTTGTAGTTAACTGTGATAATTCTTAAGTGACTAAAAAAAATATGATAATTGAATTAGAATGTTAGCCTAGTTTCGCTGCCCTTTGAAAAATGTTTTAGTTTTGTTTTAGAATTTCCCTGTTTTAATTTAATTATTTTTTATCTAATCACCGAAGCACCCATGCCCGGTGATTATTTGAACAATTCTATATTCGAGTCTTCCGCTTTTGCGTCTCATTCAGGTTTAAACGCAACGACAACGTGTTAAATAACCTAGTACTACCAAATCCTTTTGTAATAAATTGAATCGGTCAATAAAACCGAGGGCAGAAATTGCAGGCTTACGTGTCCATCTAGATTCGTCATTCTTAATGCTAAAATTGCACCAAGTTCCTTTATTTGTGACTAAGCATTCCATATGTGGAAAGGACTTTCCTGTGTCGAATCCAATCGATACGTGACCAAGCATAATATAAAAATAATAAAATACACATTATATTCTTATTTTATTTTCATAGTAAAGTCCCTTCATTTTTCCTCCACACGAAGTTCCTTAAAATGACGATTCATATTACAAGTAGGCCCCTAGGATAATCGGTAACAATCTTTAGTCATTTAGTCCGCGAATTAATATTGTAGTCTAGAACTTTGAATTAATTTCACACATACAGCACACAATCGCTTTTGACCAAATACGAAGTTATAATATGCCCCATAGGTATCACAAAATAATAGATTTGCCCATCTTGCTCTGTGGTGTTTAAACTTAGTAATTCATATAAGTTTCCCTTTGACTTACGGCTATTTATGAGAATGTAATAATTAATTATTAAATAAGTCGTTTTATTTCTTTACTTGTTGTATGGCACAAAAACGTAACAAACCTATCGCCTTTTTATGCCAGCAAATATCTAAGTTTTAATGTTGGTAGGTTTCTCATATGTGAGAGGTCACTGAGCAGGTATCACCGTAATGTCTATTTCTCCCATCGAACTGTAGTATAAATGCACTGTTGTTTTTCGGTTTGAAGTAAATTGTAGCCAGAGTAACTACTGGACATATTGAGACTTAAAATCTTATGTCTCAGGATGGCGAGCGCTGTGGAATACCAAGCATTGCTTTGTAATTCTAGGTGTTGTTTGGTTTTGCTACTGCCGATGAACTGTCGGTTCGCTTACCATCAGGCGAACGGCATGCTCGTTTAGCAATTAATCGCAATAAAAAATAAAAATAAAATGTTCAAATACGTTTTTAATTTTTTTTACACAAACAAAATCGTACAGAACCGCTTTGCATGTCATGTTTGATTTTTTTAATGTATTTTGTTTGCATACCCCGTTATTTAAATTTGATAATGTTTATTAAGTTTGTAATAACGTTGATTAGCGTGTAAATGTTTTAGACCATGACCACAAAAATGTTTTCTTGCATATCTCTTTTAATAGTTTGTTGATCTTACTTTTTGGGTATTGACCTCTAGTTCACTATATGCGATAATCTTTACATACCTACTAAATATATTAAGAAAAATCTTGGATCACTACATTTTCGATGAGTTGAGTTTAATATTTACGTTTTGCTGCAAACTATAAGCTCTCGGGTTCGATTCCGACGGCAAGCAATTCTGTTTGTCGTAGATTTCGATTCAAGATCGGGGTGGCTCAAAACAGGAATTTGTGTCCAGCGAAACAATATGCTCTCCTTATCCCTATAGAATAGAAATAAGATCGATAAACTGCGACACTAGATGGCACCTCCCTACACCTCGCCAGAGATAAAGACGTGACCTTACACATATTGCTAAGGTCAAGAGCGTATTTACCTTTCTCCTCGTATTACAAGAGTCCAAGGACGTCATCGATTACATACTTTCAGAAGAACCGTTGGATTGTTTGCCGATTGCTGCCTCTGACATAATATAGGTGCTAATTGTAAGTGTACTTACGCTTTACTAACGGTATTACATTCATAAACTCACGCATTTTCTCTAAAGGGGTAAGCAGAGGCCAGAACACCTACATTTAGGCTTGTATGTTCCGTCCCGTATGTTATAGAGAGAAACATAACACATAATTTTATTATATAGCTTTTGAAAAATTGTATATAATCCTATAAAGAGCATCCTCGGCATCCTTTATTCCCTCTGGTTCATCCAAAGATGTCTGGAAGAAATCGGGACTAGCGAGAAGACCTTTAATTCATGCGGGTTTAAATTAAATTAATTATTACATTTCTGTAATATATATTATTGCGTACAATAAAATGATAAATAAAAATTAATATGTTTAAGGCAATTCAAGCTTATTTAAACACAAAAAGTAATCAAGTAATCAAACACTGAGGTAATACAATTCAAAATGGGTTTGAGAATCGTTTTCGGTGATATAATTCGATACGTAGGTTGCACTACAAGATGTCCGTATTATGGAAGGTTATCCATCACTACGCTAGTCGATCACGGCTGCAGTTAACTTCAGTTGCACGTGTCGCTTGACAAACAAGCCTCTGATGACGATATTGTAGTCAGTAACCAAGTAGTATGTATAGGTGTATGAATCATCTTGGTAATATGTCTTATAGATATGAAGTCTCAGGCTTTGAGCGCATTTCATATCCTTTATTTTAGGTTGTATTAATAATTATTGATAACCTGTAATTGAATCATCGATTGTAAAAAGGACTTTCTAAAATAAATGTAATAATTTGCAATCTATGACGATTATTTTCATACACAATTTTGTTATGGTTTGAATGAATTGGTAGTTAAGTATGGAAGAAATAAATGGTAGTGAAGGAATTATAAAAAGTTGAAGATGTTTTTATTATTTAAAAATACTCTTTAAATTATTGTTGACGGACAACTGACATGCGAAATTAGCCATTTCAATTAAAACAAAAAAGATAACTGGCATCATATAAAAATATTAATATTAAAACAATTAGAGTTTTTTTAAAAATGGAATACAATAATTTCTACGGTAAATTGAAATCGTCATTAGTCGTTGTTAATTCTTCATTTTTTTGCCTCGATTAGACTTTTTTGTGTTAACCCAGGCATAAAAAAGTTTTTATGGAACGATTAACCGACTTTCCTGGAAATGGGTGATTTCCCGTCGGAGAGACGGGAGTCGTAAAATTGTAAACCAAAAGTTTAAGCAAAATGCAATTAAATTATTAAACCTTGCGAATGTTGTGACGTCATACAATTGTACCTATCATTTAGATTCCTTCTGTTGAAATGACGTCAGCGCCAAAAGAATGTGGTAAAAGCCGTTAAAAGTTTGGATGTCGCGACAAAAAGTAACAAAAACGTTAAGGCCATTGCCGTGCAATCCTTAGTAATTGAGGTATATAATTTGATTTTGTGTTTATCTTGACCCTAAGTGGACTTGTATCTCGGCCATAAAACAAAACTTATCAATAACAAATAAATAATAAATTATATTCTGACATGTCTTTTTGCTGTCTCTTGTCAAGAAACAAAATTGAATATTTAGTACCCATTAAGGGGTTCTTCTAGATTGAGTAGCCCTGTATGCAATGAATAAAAAAATAAT
Source organism: Hyles euphorbiae (assembly GCA_023078785.2). NCBI lineage: Eukaryota > Metazoa > Arthropoda > Insecta > Lepidoptera > Sphingidae > Hyles > Hyles euphorbiae. The sequence continues at coordinate 8,023,574 of CM041049.1, forward strand.
TTCTGTTTATAAGTTGTGAAAATAATACTATTATATAAAATAATACTACTATTATTTACATTATTTGGATTTGCTTTAATTATTACATTTTTGAACTTCTCGAGGTTTCGATTATTTTACAGCTTTCGTGATCACTGAGCGGACTGAGGTATTAGTTATATGCTCAGTGACTGTCTCAATTTAACTACTATTATCTTATAAGTATAAAATTAAAAGTTTATTTAAAAATTTTGTTGTTTTTTTTGCGATCCGATCTACGCAGAAGGAGCTCACAGTGTCTTGAGGTCTGGAAAATCTAAGAAACCATTGTGAAAATAACTTCTGCGGGTTTTCCTTTTGTTTTACTGAGTGTAACAAATAAAACATTCTCTCATCGCTTAAACTCTTCTCAATGTAATCGAACATAAAACATTTATTTATTCTTTATTAATTTCACATAAAGAGGAAAAACACTTAAAGATATTAAAAATAAAAATATAAATAGGCAGTCTTACCACTCTAGGCGAATTTTTACAGACAACATTTTTGTGTGCGATAAACAAATCTTACTCTTAAATATATGGTTTTAACTTTCAGCATGAGAATATCTTAATTCCATTTAAGGAAATTCTATTTAGGTATAACTCATCGATTTGCATTGTAATCTCTTTATAAGGTTATTGAACTTCCGTCTGATCCATAAATATATTATGGTGCATCAATGGAGTTTTACAGAGGCATTTCGCAATGGAATCTGTAGACATATTTTGAACTGACTTCAAAAAAGGTGGAGGTTCTTAATTCGTCGGAATCTTTTTTATGGAATAATATGTATTTTATGATGAGCAAAACTCTAAGTCTAATGTATTAGTAAAAAATGCCATTTTTATAACAAGATTTTTTAACATTAATATTGGAAAATTTAAGATTTTTCAATATCTGCTCATTGTTAGACAGACTATTACATTACTTTGATCTACTGAGCTTTAAAAACTCTACGTTTGATATTGTTGGAGAAGTTTCTTACTTCTAGCAGTAGATTTATAAGATTTAAAAGACCTATTTTTTGGAATCTTTACTTTGCCGAAATGCTCGGCAACATTTACTATTCTATTATAAAGTTTTTAATACTGGTGAATTCTTGTCATTTTTTCTTGACTGAAATCGACTTCACATTATTGAATCATAAAAAAAAAACTCGATTTAATAATTAAATTTATCCCTTACATATTTTAGGGATAAATAATCGGATTTAGCATTGAATCACGCTTGGTTGTAATTGGTCGGATATGGCTGTCCACAAGCCGCAGGCGACAAGGGTTCGTGACTCACGCGCTAATTGCTCGCGTAAAGTTTTCTACGCACTGTATATACCCCGCCTTTTTTGAATCAGATACATTTTGTCATCATCGCGAGATATTGTGAAGGAAAAATTAAATTAAAAAATGTTTATGACAATGTCAGCGAATACAATAATGATAAACGATTAAACATGCCTGGTCTCTATGTTAAACATAAATTGCTGATGCGGTGTAATATTGTAACCCGATTATTGTAACATAATAATAATTGTGGGAGTAGTATATATATGTACGGGCAGCAGCGTCGTCAGCGCGAGACGCTTCTAGAGTATTGGCAAAATCCCCCTTTTGGCGGAGGTCTATTTTCAGCAGGGGACTTCTTGTGGCTGAGATGATGATGATGAATAATAATTGTAAATAATGATGTATAATGTATTTAAAATCATTGACTTGTAAAAGTGGCCTATTTTCAAAAACTGAATATAAACATTATGGACTATGACCATGACTGTGACTATGAACTATATATGACTATGAACGCAAGTTTTCACCGTTCAAATCTTTTGCAAGAATTAATGTATTTTATACGATTTGCGTGTATTAAAAAGTTTGACATTAACAATTTAATTAACAAGCATAAGCCGAGCATTTTTACCACACGTATAAAACAATACCGCACCTACTAATGTGTGGGGAAGGTCTGATAATAATATGATTCAGTTTTTTTAAACATCCGCCCACATATAAAGACAGCTTTCAAAATTGATATCTTAATCCTGCCATTTAAGTGCAGATTTATTATTTAATTACACCCGTACTTAGTTAAATCAATGCATTCAAATTAAAATTGAGTGAGTAACAATTATACTAATGCAATAATTGCAACAGGGATTTGAAATGGCAATATGTGTCATAAATTATTGTTTTAGGATATTGTTATGGCTTACCTTTAAGGTACATTTCATACCTACTTATAGTTTTTGGAAAATTTAATATAATATTTATAATGAACATTATCTGCATTGCATACATATTATGCGTCTTCTTCCTCTCAATTTAACTCTAGATTGTAGTATATTGTATTGTAGGAGACCCTTTATTAGGAAAAACTATGTATATAACCACTCAAATAGGATGATAGGAAAAAACAAAAAAAAATATTTTTTCTATATTTTAAGTTGCATTGTGTCTGTAGTCACTAAAACTACCACCTGGCTTCGTTTCCGGTTGCAGTCTTGGTATACTAAATACATTAAATTATTATAATAAAAAAAACTCCCTCATGCTATTTTTTATATACAAATGGAAAAGGGTAATATTAATTTATACGAGATACGTTCATAATTTTAAAAATCGACTTTAAAACTTGCGTCCAATTACGTAAAATTTTTTATATTCCAAAAAATAACCGTCGAACGTTACTTAGTTTAAAATGGGAGCCTGTTTTCGGTGGCATTACATTAAAAATTAACGACAAATAATTTGGGGTTCGCAAGTAAACAAGTCATTGGAGTGCGTACTAAAATTTGACGTACACTGTTACGATACGAGTTCGGGAATATTCATGTTTATTACGGAACATTTTAATGATACATATAGAGGCTTATAATAACGGGCTTCCTATTTACAGAAAATTTTAAGAATCACCTATAGTAAATACGCGAATTTTATTGAATACTCCTAAGTTTTTCACAAAGTGCGAGTAAGCCGACATAAATGTTTCGACTGGCCACAAATAACCACGTCATATGCTTTATAGTACAGCCTGCTATTTCCATGTAGCTTTTGTAGTCCTATGTACCATATATGTTGAAATAAAAATACAACATGAATAAGTTTAGGTACAGTCTCCTACGCTTGTCTAAATTGGATATTAATCAAGACAGGAAATCCTATTTAGCGGATTAGAGCCATATTCTTTGTAATTGTTAAATTTTGTTACTTGTCTGTCCTTGATGCTCGTAATAAAATCATGACTTAATCTTGTACGTAAAAAGATTTGTGCTCGTTCTTCGTAGGTGTAGGGAATAGACCGGTAGGGATTAAGAATAAATATAAATCATTTTTATGAATTTTCTTACATCTAAATATGAAAAATGAATAGTGTTGCAAATAAATATTAGTATGGCTTAATAAGTATAGTATGGGTATTTCTTAAAAAAAATACACATTTGATTGTTTCAACCATTGTTTGACTTCATTTTTCGCAGGAGGTTTTTTGTCGGCATTGCGTATGCTATTAATTTTTGTTTTGCCGAGTCAATATAAATAAGTACCTCGAAAAAGCCAACAATTTTGTCGGCTATATTTATTAAAATTATTCGTTACAATAAACCGGAACGAATCGCGATGAATCAATCGCACGCCCAGTGAAATAACAAGAATTAAAACCTCATTCCGAAATCGCCTTTACATTTGCATTAATTTGCTTCTTACCTTTAATGACGTCACTGGACCGGCGACCGCAAAGTGCAACATTTTCTCCAAATCAATAAATAATGAAATCCCTTCGAAGTTTATAATAAAATGCGCCCACTTTGCGGTTAAGTTGAGATAACTTTTACAAGTGTCGTCACATCTTGATATATTGAACGCCCAATAGACGTACATAGAGCGCCAGAAGTATATAAATCTAAAGGATTCCGAGCCTTTGTATTTAACATCAAGAGATTTATGATGAGAGAGGTAAAAGTTTTGATAAAATATGAGCATCTTGGAAACTTGTTGTTTTCATTATTTTTCACGGGGTTTATACAGTTGGGTGGGCTTGGGTTTGGTTAGCCGTTTTAATACGATTAATTCCTACTAAAATCAACTTAAAAAACTGCATTTTAATATATTTATTTACGTCACTTTGCTACATCAAAGACTTTAACTTAATTTGAAATTAGCTTAATTAAAATGTACATCACTTTCCTTTAAAACTTGTCATGCCTCTTAACCACATTCCTTTTAAAGTCATACGAGAAATTTAAATTTAAAAAATATGCAAACTAATACGCCCTAAGCATTTGATGACATTATCCCAGATACATTTTCACGCAACTTAATAGCTATCCTTGAGACTGCACGCAACACCGATGATTGCAAAAGTGCTCTCCTTTCAACAGGGGGACTCAACGCATCTTCTTTTAAGTCTTTTAATTTTAAAACCATAAAGGCTCATCAGGTGATTATTTAAATCATTAGCCATATCAAAGTGAATGAAGGATGTCCGTAGATAAAGGCAGCACTTAGTAAATCCTCGGTGTTCCATACCCTCTCAAATCAAATTCCAATTAATGTATCTCCGTGAGAAAATGCACGTTTTCTTCATTTTGTAGGTCTGAACGCTGGAGTTAGTGCCTAAGTGCTGACGTCATTTTCTTGGGTGCATTGTCTTGGATAAAACTTTAAAAGCAAGATTTTTGGTGCCGCTTGTTAATTTAATAACAATCGTTTTAACAAGCGCAAATTAGTATTTAGGATTAATTAAATCCTTTGTTTTTTTTTTACTTAATGGCATTGAAGTATAAACTACGATTCTGAACGTTCTGTCTAGTTTTACTGATGTATGCATCGTTCTTTGAAGTACTTTATAAGCGTTTGAAAGAATTGGTCGAAAACTTAATAGTTACATACATATGTACATAAACTCACGCCCTTTTCACAAATTGGGTAGGCAGCGGTGCCATTACACACACAATTGTCGTAATAGTTGAAACTAAAGTATAAAAAGAGTTGAGAATAGTAATCAATACCACAGTTACTAACATAGCATTTATAAACAAATGTAATTTGTACAAATAATTTTGTTTGCCATAAGTACCAAATCTTCCAAGTCATATATTGAGAACAAATGCAAACAGACACCGCATAAATCCCCAAGGATCATTTTGTAATTTAGTTTCCTAAATGAGGACACCACACGTTCCAATACCGGAGATAACAAAAATAATAAGGGGACCGAATCATGACATGATTTATTTCTTCCAATACGGTTCGCCCAAGATAATTTCTATTTAATTATTTTGCGGTTTGCGGTTTCGACTTACCTGTATTTGTAAATTAAGTTAGTATATGTTTTATCTTTTCGGGTTTTTCATAGTCCCGATGTTCAAGAGACCGGCCTGCATTGTTCTATATCCTATTGCTTATATAGGGTTCCAATGCTGACCATTAGCCTCCACAATTTTCAAACGAGCTTAAGCCTATTACGTCTGCCCAGTACTGATTGAGCGGCAGACTGATTTTATTAGATCAGTAGCCAGTATAGTTTAGGAATGGAGTAGCCATCGTTACGTTGTATTATTATTTCTATCAAATGAAAACAACTGAAGCTCATGGCGTATTGTGCTTTAAACCTTCTTCGTATAATCCTGGGCCTTTCTGCCTTAGTATGAAGAAGCATCTTAGCAGGCCGGAATAATTGTATCGAATTACATGGGACCGCCATCTGATGCCATTCGATACTCTGTCTGGACGACATTTACTTCGGTTGGCTAATTCTTTCCGAATTGTACTTCTATACGACATGGAAATGGGGATAGTAATTAATTGTAATTAGTTTTTTCATTGCTGGTAATATTAAGTCTATATGTATAAATTTAAATAATTTGAAAAACCTTTTTGTTAGTCGAACTTAGAAACCCATCTCGGGATACTGAACTGTCTATATGCGCTGTTCTTAGCTAGATCGTTGACTTTAAACTAAAGATATCACTCAATCAAGAGCTCTTGAATATTATTGAACTAGCCAATTTGTCTAGGTGTATTATATCAGATTTGTTTATTCTTCTCTTCACTCAAGACTTTCAGACCGATACGTGAATAGCGAAGTGATCTTCAAACACCAATTTTATAGCATTTAAATTATCTAATTCGATTCGATAAGTTTATTTCATACGTTTGTTTTACATCACTTGTCTATTTTTTGCTGCCTTTTATGCGGCAAAAAGTTCCAAGAAATGTCATATTTTGGACTTGCACGGCAAAAACCTTTTTCACGTTTAAAATTATGGTGTTTTTGTAACTGGTTTCACGTGTCACGTGTGACTGACCTGGTGAATCATTTGGATGTTTACTTTAAATAGCTGATCTTGTGCGCACCATTAAATTTAGGCTGATTAATTGCTTTTAGATAACACCTATTTTATATGATCGTGAATTGGTGGCATGTGGGTCGATAAACTTTAAGCATATTTATGTGGCGAGTGACAATCTAGTTATTAACAGGCAGCCAAAACAACGGTCTTGGGTTCAAGTCCAAGGTACAGTTTGAATTTTTGAAACTACATGTGCATTCGTTGTCAATTAACCTTAAGACATTGAAGAAACCACGAGGAATACTGCGTACCTGGGTGTTATTCTAAGAATTTAAGGGACATGTTAGATCTCACAATCCGCATTTAGCCAGTTTGGTTGACTACGATTTATGTACTTTTTAATCGCAGTAGAGTTTGGGTGTTTTGAAGGCAATTTATTCAGGTAATTTGGGTGTAAATCAATAAATCACCGAAAAACAACGCCAATATCACATTCAGTAGCCATGTGTACAAGTTGAATGGTATCATCTCAGTAAAATACAGGGTATATCAAGACTGATACCAAAAACGAAGCCGGATGATAATTTTAAGGACTACAAATACAAACTAAAATTTTCGCAGAGAAAGTCGAAATTTTTTTTGTATTTTTTTAAATATCATTGTTTTCGGGTGGTAAATCTAAAGTTTTTGGTAAAATAATAATATAAACTCTTGCGTGTCATAGCGTCTTTATAAATAAAAAAGGGTGTACATTATTTTAGAAAAATCTACGCATTTACCACCCAATTACGGCGATAGGAAACTTTTTTTGACATTGAGTCTGAAGTCACTTAAACTGCCATCCGGCTTCGTTTTCGGTAGTAGTCTTGATATACCCTGTATATACCCAAATCCCTCTTACATAAATACCAAAGCTTTTTAGAAATACTCAATAAAATTTAATGAAAGTGTATAAACTGCTTTTGAATATTTTTGGCTTCTGTGAGATAAGTTCGCTTGCACCTGGACTTAAAACATCTCGTTATTTAAAACAGAGCAACGTACTGTATATTTGAAAGTGAATTATCAGTAATGGCCGAAAAGAACCCAAAAGCGGGAATTTAAAGCAATGACAGTAAAAGCAAAAGTATCAGGATATAAAAAAGGAAAGCAAATTTTTAATCGGGTCTTTCGGAACGGACCTGGTTAGGTCAAGTTCACGGTCATTGAACCTTCTAACAACCGAAATATTTCTTAAATTAATGCTATTTGAGTTATGGTATATTAGAGTCGTTTCCCCGCTGAGTTTGCATTAAAATATCTTTAAATATTAAACCGTTTTGTTTATTGGACAGTTACATAGAATTTATGGAGGTGAAGTTTTAAATTCTCTAATGAATATTTGTGTTTTTTGGCTTATGATTTGCTCGGAATGAGTCATTAGTCGAATTCATACAGAGTTAAAATCCCGCATGTATCTTTGTAGGACTAGAAATATCTGAAACGAGCAGTTATCTATTTTTCTACTGTGCTCCTGGAATTGTAGAAGGTGAAACTGTCATTCGGCTGATAGTAAGCGATAGGACCGCTCTTGAACAATAACGAAACCAGACCATTTAATACAAAGTAATACTTAGCACTTTGACTGCCTCGGTGGCGTAGTTGTACTCCGGTACGGTTACAAAGCTGAGGTCTCGGGTTCGAATCCCGGGTTGGGCAAAGTAATATTGGATTTTTCTATTCATTATCAGCCCAGAGTCAGGAATTTGTGCCCGATATGGCGATAGGCTCGCCACCTATCACATCATGGGACGGAACATACAAGGCGAAATGTGGGTGCCCTGGCACCTCTGCCTACCCCTTCTGGGAAAAAGGCGTGAGTTTATGTATGTATGTAATACTTAGCATTCCAATGCGCTCACCATCCTGAGACATAAGATGTTAAGTCTCAATATGTCCAGTCGTATGACAAAAACTTTTAATGTGAAAATATTTTCTTGAATTTTGCATGTTATGGTACAATATTGAAAAAATATTAAAAAATGGGTCACCAGCGCGAAAATATACGCTTTTGACTTTACCAATACTGCTTGCCAAAACTAAAAAAATACGAGTTATTTTGTACCACATCGTATAGACCTTGTATAAGCATGAGTTTGTATTTATTCTATGCGATATTTAATAGCAAGAAAAATAATGCTCTTCCTCTTAAAGTAGTTGAAACCAATCTAGAAGTTAGAAAAAGATAGAAAGGAAAAAATATTTCAGTAAAGAATTCTACAGAAGACTTCAGTGCGATCTTTTCACATACAAATTGAGCAATTCTTAGATTTAAAGAATAGCGAATGAGGTATCTCATGGTCTGAATGGACATCAAGTTTCGTACAAAGGAAGACGGGATTTGTATTAGGAATTGTCCGGTTTCGTGGTTTGTGTACAGTTTGGGATGGATTTGATTGCTTTTGGAATAGAAAAATAATTGGTTGTAAGACTTGAGAGAAATAATACATGATGGATTAAAAGCATAGTTTACAATGGCGTTCCATATGAAGCTAAATTGTATTGTTTTGTAAAAATCTATATGGAAAAGTAATATACCTAAGCCCGTTAGTGTAAATATTTTAACAGTAAATGCATTTCGGATTCACATCTAGTAGATGTCCATAAGATTTATTAATTAACACTTTTCTTATAACTTGCTAGATTGTAAATCAGTTTTGGGTATTAAATAAAAAATAAAGCCATAAATACTCATAAAATTTAAAAGTATTTATGCAAACAGCATAATACACTCGTAGTAATGATGTTAAAGGTAAAATAATATTGGTTTCAAAGAAGTATGGTCTGTGAAGGTTGGTTGGAGGAAGGTGTCGGATGTAGGCCGCTTCCAACAGGTAGATGTGGCACCAAACATTGTGGAGTCCTATGTTCTACAGCGGACTTCCAGGGGTTGGTACGAATGAATGAACGATAACCAAGATTACTAGGGTGGCCTGTGTTCAGCAGTGGTCTTCCTGTGGCTGAAACGAATGATTGACTGAAACAGCACAGCAGCGAATGCCATGTGCAACGCAATCTAGACTAGTCTAGAGTATTCAACAGTATATTTGTTTACATTAAAATATACAGCAGTTGCTAATAATATCGGTACCGAAAGATAACAACTCAAAAGCACAAATAGTTCTTCACATAATAAAAATTATGAAAGTATAAGTATAAAACATTGTAGAAATGCATCGAATATGCAAATACAACAACTTAAATGTAATCTACCATGTAATTATCGGTGCGGATGCAATTTACTTGGAGCCTGTACTGAAACACTACATTCAATCGCAACGTGATCCGACTCAGACGTACGGTTTACTCTGATGGTGACTGATATCTCATATTGATCAGACAAACTACTGACATGAAATATTTCTTGTAACTTATAGTCCTTTATTACTCAATATTAGCTGGAAAATATGTTTTTTTTATATAAAAATAGAATAAGAAACTTATAACGTAAAACTTAATGAAATATCCTGCAAAACTATACAAATAATTAAAATGATATAAAACAGATGATAATGTAACATCAGTATTAAACTTGATAAATATTATTAGTATTTAAATTATAGAAAAAAGTGGCCGTGATCTGAAATATTTCTTGATTATTTTTTCTTTATGCCGTACACATAACATGATCTTACATATACTTAACATACATAACATGAATTATAACTATAAATTCGTAAGAATCCTATTGGCGTGCTTCGCGTATTTTTGCTTGCATACTATGGCACAATTCTAAATAAAAGAAGACTCAAGTGAAGGTAATATTGAAGTGGATTTAATTTTATAATGAAAAGAAGGAATTCATAATAATAAGCTACAGCCAAGGCTTCATTAAGACGGTGTTTGTAATTTTATTTTATTAATTGAGCATTCATTCGTCTTCACACCCTTATTGCACTTGTCAAAGTCGGTAGCAAAAAGTTACTGTCTTGGAGTTACAGCTATAGCTTTCTAGATATTTGTATTTTTATCCTAATTGGTATTATATGGTGCTAAGTATTAAATGATATGTTATACTGAGTCTTTAAAGTTGAATGCTAATTCAATAAAATTAGCTCGATTATGTTTACAAAAAAATTCGGTTTTTGTTGATTTTGTGTTAAGATTTTTTGAATCTCGACTTAGGACGGATCATGGAACCCACATGGCGAAATATGGGTCTATTGGAAGCACCTCTTCCTACCCCTTTTGGAATGAAGGCGTGAGTTTATGTATGTATTTAAGATTTTTTGGTGCAGTTCTGTCAGTGAATTATTCATAAGTAGGTAACCATTAATTTTAAATACAACGATTTAAATATCACCCTCAAAATAAAAATGAGGTATGCTGCTTCTATTGTCATCTACTGAACATAGGGCTTCCTTAAAGTTTTCCACAGAATATTGTTGGAAACGACCTGAATCCAGACAAATGAGCTATGCTGCAAGACAATATTAAGTGTCCTAAAATTTTTCTACATATTTTATACTATGTAACAAGTGATATGTGTTTGTGACAGTTCATACAAAACAACATATATTTCAAAGGTGGCGCTTGCACCATGTCAACGTTATAAAATATTCGTGCATGAGAAACAGTAGTACATTTATCACGTCTTTCAGTGAATGCTGTATTTCTTTGCCCTCCTACCCGTGTTTCGAGTTCTAGATTATCATCGACATTCCTGTTTTAAATGTTACGGATGTTGTTTCCACGTGGTCATGTGTCTGATAAGAAGCAGATGTCCTTGGAGATAAGGCTGTTTTCTTTTGTATTAAATCCATAGGAAGAATTTAGGTTTGTATATTTTATTCAAATTCCAAGTCATAATTCTCAGTGATCAACTATCAAAACTAAAAATAAGTTTCTTTTTGTTTTCATTGGGCAGTTTGTTACTTCTACTGCTATCCTTGAAAAGATTTCGTATTATCTAAACAAGGGACAAATTAAATAGAAAACATCACAAACTTTGAACATTAAGGTAACAATTGCGCCCTTCACGCTACTAAAATATGATTTCGTACAAAATGAAATTACCTTTATAAATTAGGTTTGTAAAGTGAAATTATAGAATAATTAAACTCAACTTCTGAGTACAGCAGGCAAGTTGCCCCAATTACAGTAGAACAAAGTACGTAGTTCTGTTTGTCCTCAAAATTACGAACTGGCAAGTTTTCAAGGTAAAATGTAGGTGTTGGCAGATCGCTTAGCCCCGCCTCCCAACACTTGTCTCACAGCTTTTTATAAACTTTTACGGATGTGACAGTACAACGAATCACGGAGGTTACTCTGTGATCCGATACGAACTTCGAATGTTTGGACGCCGTACATAAAACTTCACTAATGTGCTTAGATACTCCACACAATTTTGGAATCCTCTATCGTACGTCGTAACCATAGACTAAGTTTGGAGAAAATGATTAGTATAATAGAGAATAGTATTGATTTTTAAAGTGCAAAATTTACATCTTACTCCGGACCTCAAACATTCGAACATTCGAAGTTCGTATCGTTTCATAGAGTAAGCCCCTGTAGTAATTTTTATCGCTGAATAAAAATGTGTACAGTCATGCACTTTTCGGTTTTGCTCAACGGGTTCATCGCCCGCATTGGCTGCCTTGTATTCAAATATGTATTTTGTTTATTGACATATTATCGATATATTAGAATTATACTTTGATTTGGATTTCGATGATTCATATTTTAGTCATGCATTTTGGTGTTATGTTAGGAAAGAATGGTCTTTAAATTGTAATAACTGTCCCAATGCTAAAGCTATTGATACTTTCCTCAAAATAAAATTTACATATTTATTTGAATAACTGTTTCATTCGTAAAAAAAACGAATAAAAGGAACCGTTGAATTCATATGCGTTTTACCTTTACTCAATATGCTTTATAGAATATTCATTTTACTCATATATTTAAGAAGCATTATTTTATAATAATTTTTGCATGTCCACGCAATTTTAAGTGATAGCCCTTATTTTTATAGTTGATAAAATATCTCTCGTCTAGAAAGACATGAAGCAACAAAAGACATTTACAGCCTAAGTGACTCAACGCCTACCCCCATTCAAATTCAAATAGACATGTAAGGTATGCGAGACGCAATGAATATGATGTCGTTTAGCTGCATCATCTTAGTATTCTTTTGATGGTAACGTCTTTTAGTTGGGATCTTAGATTATGTAATGTCTAGATCGATCGCTCGACTTTAAAAACGGAGACACAATGGTAGTAGAAGCCACCTTGTGAAAACTTAAGAAATATACGAATTAATTGAAAAAAGTAGTTTAGCGCTTTTGAAATCCACTCAACTTCGTTTTGGGGCGGATAATACATAAATATACATTAGGTTATCAAAGGAATTTATAGCAAGTTGATTTAAAAAATTAGGAATCATTAGCTCAATTTTCCCCATTATAGCAGTGCTACCAACATTACGAACAAAAATTATATGACAGCGCTCCATCTAGACATTATATAATCTATGGTTGTTCAAGTTTGCAAGGTGTGATCGCATGCACAATGCCCTGTAATGATGCAAGTGCTATTGTCAAGCGCTCTGTGATCATCGATATCTGCATTAAAACTGACTCAGAGTTAAGAATGTACCGAAAATATCCAACAAAAAATCCTCCTAATGTATTTGACAGGTATACAATGTACTAGTAAAAAATGTAAAATTACTGATGAAAAAAATTCGATTCAATGGGTTTCAATGCAAATTGTAATGTATTTAATATTATACGAGATTAAACGACCCGGGCCACAGAAAAGTTTATTTGCAGTGTATCAGCGGAGTGACTTTTTGGAATTAAGGACTAAAAACATTTTTGATGGCTACATTCCCGAAAATTATTTTCATTTTTAATAGCCCACTGTAATATTAAATCATTAAACCATAAATTATTAACATAAAATACCTTTAAATATATTCGTATTCGTGTGTAATAATATCAAAACGACCCCTATTGAGCCAACGGTGTAAACAAAAGTACTAAAAATATCATATTATAACGTGTAGGTAACACCTCGGCTAGCATGAAAAGTTTATAGTTTGACGCAGATAAACAGATGTAGATTGTTGAGAATCTCTAAGGATCTGCATAGAAACTTAACGCAAACGGCCTCCAACGAGTTAATGAGAAGATGTACGTTACAATACATTTAAATTAAAATTTAACCTTAATAACTTGGTTCAGGCTGTCATCGCTTTATTTTGGTTATATCTTAGACAGCGTAATACATAATGTTGAATTGTTACTTGTTGGAAGCTTGCCCAGATTTGTCTAGTTTCAGAACATTTGTTGCAGATCTCTGTGAGCAGATTTTTAAATTTTAAACGTATTATCTTCATGTCTGACGCAAAACACGTGTTACGACCATGTTACGAGTTTAATATTTGTGCAATTGAATTCTGCAGTTATTTTATTGTGTGCTGAATTGTAATGCCTGAGATAAAGCCGAGATATTGCTTTTTATATTCTGAGTGTTTTGATGGTCAATTTTTCCACGTCTGGCAACGCTTTATTCATTTTTCTATTTGTAGTAAATTTATTGCAGTCATGTGAATTAGAGGTAGTATATTAGCAAAATCTCATGGGTACTATGGTTATTATTTTGTACCGAATTCTTCCTCATTACAAATGAAACTCATTCATCTAATTTCTGTTTAGTCTAATCTAAAAATAAATCATACCCAAAGTAATTTGACAAAGCAACGGTCAAGGCCCGCATGATATATGTATCGTTCGTATGAAAATTGTACAAGCTTAGAAACATTCATCATATTCACGTCTAGCCTGTTGTGATACATTACAAGCTCTATTCGTAACATTTTTTGTCAGTCATATTCGCATGACGTTGTAGATTTTATCGATCTTTATCAGCCATACGTTCAAGCCTACGTATTGTTTGTCCAATCTCTCCATCAAGTACATTCGGATTCATATCTCAAAATGGATTTCGAACGTCTACTCTATTTTCAGTTTTTTTTTTGTTCTTCGTTTTTATCGTCGTTCGTTCTGAATCAGCTGTTTTTGCGCTATTATTTATTGACCACGTCTAATGTGTTTGTCTGAAAATAATGAAAATGTTATGTTCGATTTTTTTATGTCTTTTGCTTGGGATGTTTTAGGATCTTGTTATATAATAGATGGCGACCTAGTTTTGCTTAGATTTTGTAACTTTGTTTCAGAGCATTCGGCTGTATTTTTTTATGTTTTGTAAGGATATTCTGCTACGTTACTTCTAACTTTTTAAAACTGATCCTTTTGTTAGATAGTATCCTATGCTGTACTAAAATTATTTATAATTTTATAGCATAATCTATATGACTAATTATCTACTTACCTACCTATGTCTCTGCTCACTATTAGGTAGTGTATGGCCGTGCTCTGATATTCTCAGTCAAAATAAGTGTTTTTTTTACTATGCAACGTCACTTTTCGATAACAGAATAGTTTATCTAGTAGAGACCCTCATTATAAATTATGTGTCTTATTACTTCCATACCGCAAATTTCATGAAGATTCTAGCAACTAGTTTAGCATACGACCAACCGGTTCACCTGATTAAACGACTACCGACGTTCTTGACCTCCAAAAATATCATATGAAGCGTGTCATCGTTAGAGTTTAGGTATTCAGTAGGCTACTGTTCTTTGGGGCTCCTTGTAAGTAAATAAATAAATAAATACACTCAACAGTCACATACATAGTCCTGACCCCACATTAAGATCAATTAAGTCTTGTGTCATGGGTATCGGGAACTACGAGAGACTTTTCGGTCTCACAATCACCACTTGTATAAAACATTTGAAAATACCAGACGTAAAGTGGCTCCGTAAGGAGATAGATAGATAGCACAAGAGGAAATAATTATAATATGTGTTACAGAAAGAAGTCTTTGTTTAACTTAACTTTTGTTATTTGCAGCAGTTTACACTAATATGCAAATTTTCATATACAGGTCAACAAACTGCAATAAATTATAAGTCACGTACGAAAATTGGTATGTAATACTATCCCTGATAAATCATCTTGTTCTCTTGATAATATCTGCTGACATCTTAACCTTGGCTAGTATTATGTTACACTTGTTGACTTCTTGATTTATTTCACTCGGTGTTTGTGACTAATCGGTGGTATATAACGGAAAATGCTTCGTCTATGTAGCTAGTTTTAGCCTGCGTATTTCTTCGATATTATTTATTTTTATCTATATGTTAAGAAATGTAATAGCATCACTAATGGTAGATGTTATTTAAAGACTGTAGAGATTACATTAGATTTATTAGATTACAGGCAGTATCTTGTAATAATTAAGTGAAAATACAGAGTAGCATAGAGTTTCATGTTACGAACGACATAATAATATGATCATTTTATTTGAAGTCTTTCTAGAGATTTCAAATTAATAACATTTAATCGTATTTAAAAAAGGCTAGTGCTGCTCTTGAAAAAGAGCGTTAAAATCATTATAATTATATAATCATTATTTTGGATGTACATTTCTTTCTGACTTTTGCAAAAAACTTTAATCTATTTAACTTAACGTCTTTTTTTTGTAAAATAATTTTAAAAGTTCATACGACTAAAATCCGGTATCCATTAAAATAAGCATATTTGGAACTATGTCGGCATTCATTTTATGTATATTAAAAGGATGTAACTGTATATGATAAATTAAACACGTTTATGAATTACATTTGCGGCTTCCATAGAAATTTTATGTTACTATTTTTATACGTTATGAGTTGACAAGGAAAATAAGATACTTTTTTATGCTTTTGACAAATTGAATTCCGCGAAACTAACTAATTACCGTTTATCTGATATGAGTAAAGTGTAGGTTTAATGTTATACATTAATGTAAACTATAATGTGTAGTTTTATAGTTGTAATATTTGATGTATCACACAAAAAAACAGATAATTAGTTATAAACACCGTGTTCCGTTACGTTACACATATGTTAAAAGGTTTAAATATGATTTTACGAATAGTTTGCCTGCCTGAAGTCAAATGATGATTTAGGGCTTTTCTGACCACAAAATCAAAAGTTTGGCCGCTTTTGTTCCTACTATCAATATATGTATATTTTGATATTAGTTCGAATAATACAATGAATATCTCATACAAAAGCAATATTTTTGTCGAGACTACGTGACATAACATAATGTGTGATACTCATGACCCTCCCACAATTGTCTCTCTTGTAAGAGTGCATCATAAACATGGCAAATAAATACTGATTTATTTAAACGGGAATCTCACATACACCCCATGCCTATTTTCCAATGGACATCGGAGAATTTGCTGTCGGTTTTTTTTTCGGTGAGTGAAATTTCCGGATACCCAATAACCCTTTCCTCTTTCCATACTTTTTCCATCTTACTCCTCCACAATTTGGTGGGTAACACATCCATGATCCAAGCTTTGTGGAGGTTCATAGGCGGCAGTGATCACTTACCATCAAGTGGCCTGTTGGCCCGTTTGACGGACTTATAGAATAAAAAAAGGAGTCCATAGAGAGGATTTTTAAGCTAATTAATATATCACCGAAATAGAGGTAACCAAATTGCCAATATATAATAATAAAGTAAAAAACAGAATGGTCTATTTTCAGATAATTAACAGAAAAACGCGTTCAAATATTTCGATATCTCTGTATCAGCCTAAATACGTCCCACTGCAGGCCACCTCTACAATCGACACGATTACGATTGAGAGTGGTTAGGCCATATAGTCCACCATGCTGGCCTAGTGCGGGTTGGCGGACTTGCTAAGGGTTTATTATTAAAACACTACGCTGTTTAACTTAAAAAAAATAACTAAACATGCATGATGTCATGCTTAAAATAAAAATATGTAAACCATTCCTGGGTTTATCTCTGTGCCCTTTATAAATATTTACTGAGCTAACAATATTTATTTAACAATATGTATATATTTTTATGCCGTATTCATAAACCTTTTGAATGCAAAATTTATTTTATCACCGTTACGGATTTTTGAACATCAGACAGGGCGCGGCGTATGGAACTTCCTTGGCAACACAAAACTTTTTTTTTTATTTATTTCCAATGCCTTTTTGAACAGTCAATGTCGATAATGTGTAAAATATTCGTCATCATCATCATCTCAGCCACAGGCAGTCCTCTGCCGAACATAGGCCTCCCACAACGACCCACATTGACCTGTTGGAAGCGGCCTACACTAATACCAAAAAGGATGATCTTTTGAAGGATGGGCCCCCGGCAATCTCAGTCACAACTCAAATGGCCACATCAAGAGCTGTTGACGTCAGTTTTATGTCACATTACGTCGGTTGATGCGGCACATTCCTACCGTGAATACAATTGTTTTTGTGTATCCTTGCCACCAATATGTTTATTTACAGTATTAACAGTCTTATGCAACTTACTCCAAGAATCTTAAGGTAGATGTCGTTTAAGTGTCAGTATTAAGCCACCCAACTTCTGGAAGTGGCCTTAAATACTTAGTAATAATGCCATCAAGTTTGCAAAATAAAAGAATGCCGTGTTTATGATGCAAATCGTCAAATCCTGTTTGGCGGCTCGGCTCGACCGGTTTTAGATTCGGGAAAGGGTTCACTTGAAAATGGGATGACATGTCTGGATAAAATCAAGGCAGTGTTCATTGTTCGTGCTTCGTCGAAATTTGAACATTTGAACTTGTTAATCAAACACCGCCAGGTGTTTGTTTAACAAGTTCAAATGTTCTCTCCCTTTATTTTTATTTTCTAAAGCATGCAATGTGTACTAACAAATATATGTGGATTTATTTAAATGCGTAAGTGGCTTAAGCGGTTTACCGAGGAGTCATTGGAGTGTAATATATTTAGCAGTAAAATGATGACAAGGCGCAACTAAATTCACTATTTTTCTATCATTACCTTTGCTTAAAATTCTAACATTATTGTAGGCCCCATTTTTTCTATGTTATTATATTTTTAACAAATCCCATCATAATCCCATGTCTGTTTGTTATTTATTTATTTGTCAAAAGTATATTTTAGTATAAGTAAAATTTCAGCGTATTATAATTGATACTAGTTTATTCAAAGCTATTCAAGTGGTGACTGATTATCCCCAACGATTATACGATATCAATTATCACTGTATGGTTTCACGTCAAAAATGCATATATCTTTAGTATTGATTTCTACGTATGTTTTCTACGTTGGAATAACTAAAATTTTATCATCAATATTAGAAATATTCGTATAAACTTG
This sequence comes from Hyles euphorbiae, assembly GCA_023078785.2. Taxonomy (NCBI): domain Eukaryota; kingdom Metazoa; phylum Arthropoda; class Insecta; order Lepidoptera; family Sphingidae; genus Hyles; species Hyles euphorbiae. Next base: position 8,042,159 of record CM041049.1, read on the forward strand.
ATGTGCCGATCCAAAAAGTTGTTACTTCATGCCTGTATTCTACGGCTTTAGAACTGTCCCAGTCATATAAGATTATAATATATTTATTTTTTAAAATTTATTTATTATATTTAAGAGAAAATAACAAAAAAATAATAATATACAAATAGTCTCACAAAACCCACAAACCCAATTGCTTGGTTTGTCTGTAAGTATGTAGTGGTGTAAATTACCAATCAGTAGTAATATAATAAAAAAGGGCTTTATAATCCTTAAAACAAAAAGTTTAACTCCAATGAGAAAGGGAAATTAAGTTCATTACAAACAAGTTTTGCTAATGCAAGATATTTTTACCTGTTCTCAAGTCCCGAAACAGAATCGTTGTAGGGTTGGGGAGGCCGAGATCCTTTGATGTGTTTGAATTAATTTACTAAAAACCCTGCCTAAGTGTGTGTGCTTCCTGTGATATTTTATTGAGGGTATCTTGAAAATGGCAGTTGCTGCGAAATGTTTTTGAAAAATTGCGAGGCAAGCTTGCCATTCGCCTGATGGTAAGCGATACGAACGCTCATGGATAGTAGCGAAACCAAACAACACCATGAATTACAAATGCATTGCTTGGCATTCTACTGCGCTCGCCATTCTGACAAATAAGATGTTTACACCCATATTCTAAGACGTTTCTCGAAAATGACTCGACTCCACTCGGCCTTAACTGGAGGAAATCTGTATTCATAGTTGAAAAAAGTCTCCTCCACTCAACGTCACTCAATACTTATTCTTTCTCGAGGAAAGGAATCAACTTTCAAACTTAAGGTACGTCGCGACCTACCTTAAGGAATACTTGAGGAAATATTTTCACTATGAAAACATTGTTTATTATTTACATAACAAATTTTGACTGTAACTTTTCAAGTGAGCATAATGTTGAAATGTCAAATAGTTTTTGTTAAATCTGTACCTTATTAACACATAAATGACGTATTTGATGACGTATTTCCTCGACTCAACCTCGAACTCGAGGATCCTCTAGGAAAGATATATTTTTAACTAAGCATACCATTTTCAAGGATTCCTCGAATTCATTTTAAACGTCACCTCGACCGATATAAGGTTGAGGAAGATTCGAGGACACGTCTTAGAATACGGGTGTAAGTCTCAATATGTCCAGTAGTTACTCTGGCTAAAATGTTCTTCAAACCGAAACACAACAGTGCATTTAAATTGGTGTCGTGCTGTCCTGTCTGGGTTTTTGTGAAACAGAAAAGTCTCTCGTAGTTCCTGATACCCACGACACATGAATCAATCTTAGTGTGGGGTCAGGATTATGTATGTGATTGTTGGGTGTTATTTATTTATTTTATTTTAGTACAGGGATCTAACTGACGCTAATCGTCTAAAAGCCTATTTCCCCCCTGGCGGCGCAGAGGCTGTTCTTTGAACCTTAAAACATACGACGTCTAGAATTGTATTTTTTTTGTATTTTTGTTTTTCTTTTCTAATATTATAAAGAGGATGCATAATAGAATGTAATAAGAATGTAATTATGTAATTTATAAAAACCTTATACATACTGTAAAGTAAAGCACATGCGTTATATTAATTACCTAGAAGCATTATAACACGCGTTAATCACTGAAGATATTTCTTACTATTGTTCAAGCGTACTAATGTTTATACTGGTTTAATGGATGTGGAATTATCAGTCACGATCCGTATTACAATGATTATTCATCAAAGTAGGCTTCAACATTAATTATTTGACCATGTTTGGAACAAGAATATAGCCGGTTTTAGTTTGTAATCCCAAAATGTAATGAATTCATCTTTGGAAATCATCGGCTTAAGTGTTCTTTTAAACGCAAAGTCGAGACGTGTCCCAAGAAGATGACTTATGTTAGTTAATCGGCTAATGAAAGAAAAGTGGAGAAATTAACTACAGAATACTGGTCTTTGAGTTTAAGTCATCGTATACATTACAACTGTTATAAATAACTCGCTAGATTGCTACGCTGATGTCTCAGGTTTGAATGCCGGGTGAGGCAAATAGATATTGGATTTTTCTATTCAATATCAGCCCGGAATCAGAAATTTGTGCCTGATATAGCAATAGGCCCGCCACATATCACATCGTGGGACAGAAAACACAAGGCGAAACGTGGGTGTTTTGGTAGCACCTCTCTCTACTATTTTCGGGACAAAGGTGTGAGTTTATGTATGTATGCATGTATGTATGTATGTTATTACTATGATACACCATCGAGAAGTATATCTAATAATATAATATAATTATTATATATTATATTTTTTCACAATAAAATGAATAAAAACACATTTGGAAGTATCATCCTCTACACAATACGATACATTTGCTCAAGGCTAATGTGTTTTTCGCCGGGTACAATTCGGAAACACGTCGCGACAATTTACATGTTATGTGTTAAACCCCTAGTTTCGATTTACATAGAGCTATGTAAGTGCACCCTCCCATTGTTTTGGGATGATAAATTAGCGAAGCTTACCTGTCGTTCCCGGATTAGGACCCTATAGCGGACTCAATCGTCACCCTTTTAGGGTTGCCGGTACAAAAAGGCTGTTTTACCGGCTTTGCTTTTATGCTATTGGCGATTGGTTGGGAAATGTATTGCTTAATTGCTATGTTGATGTATAAATCTATACATGTTCAATTGTGAGCTTAATTCTATTTATTTATGAAAGGATATAGAGTTTACTTTCTGACGTAGGAAAATCTATGTGGACATCTGTGCTGTAATTCGATCTATATGTATTTAATCAACATTAACAATTAACAATTATTGAACAATTAACAAGTGTTAATTGTTCTGATAAGTTAGTTAAGGCAAAATTTGTAACGCAATTTTAAATAAATTTATTTATTTAACTTGACGTAAATCGGTATGCTTTTTTATTCTTGAGTTCTTATGCTTGCTTTATTTTTTAAGTATTGTAGGTAAAATATAATTAATTTAATATCATGTAGGCCGTTAGATAATTATTTTGCTGTCATTGGCTGTAAAATAAATAAGAGTATTGGGGACCATTGACGTTATCAGCTAAACGCACGTAAGTTTTCTTTTGTATTGATTTACAACTTTGTTGCGATATGCTGTTTTTATATTCTCTATAAATGAACCGATTTAATGTGGCAAATTAGTTATATACCTAATATTTTTATGAATATTTTCCTGCTTCTGCATAATGTGTTTGTGGGAAATACGCAAATGCGCATTTTTTACTAAATGTTCAAGACATAAGGATATGCACTTCGAAAAATAAAAGAGTATTTTTTGCCACTAAAATTTAATTGTTTATGACAGTTATCAATATCTTCCATAAGGAAAAAATGTAAACTAAGTATTTTAATGCTTTGATAAACCCACATGTTAGGGTAATTTTCTGTCCCTGGCAACACTGTCGTGTTCTGCCTTGTTTTTTATTTGCGTTAGATTATTTGATTAATTCTTTTTTGAACAATACGCGTTGATATTAGGGGCGTAATCGATACGTAAAATAATGATCGGTGTGTTTACGGTTGCTTTGATACGCGTGCATATTGCGGTTAAGTACGCTTTTTATTACAATGCTGAGGGAATATTGTTCTTTTTTATTGTTCGATGGTAATGATAAATACAAAGTTTATATATACTTTTATATGTATGTTTATGGGTTATAATGTAATTTTAGATTTGGACAATGTATTCGAATGCCTTAGATTTAAAAGTAAGAATTTTATTCTAAAATATTAATGTCAAGTACCTGGCGGGCTAAAAATATCACGTCTAGCCGATTAATAAAAATAAGATTGTGATTAATTAACGTGCGTCATTTTTTTGTTGTTTTTTGTCAGCAGTACCGTCCAAGCGGCACCACGACGTCTAGGATCTAAATAAGATTTATAATGTAAGACCTTTTATAAAGTTGCCTGATAAATCGTTTTTTATGGTATCTTTAGAAAATATGGATTTCTTTCCCCTTTGGTCACAAAAAATGATTCATTACAATAAAGTTCGTAATATCTCATCGCTTTTTGTTTGTTGAACCAATTGTCTCAAGTCAATGTTTAGCTACAATTACGAAAGGGATGCTGGGTAACCGATCCGATTTAATTATACACTTTGCCAGCTGTTTTGCCTCATTATAATAGTAGTGGGTGCTAGTTACGAAGTTCAGAGTTGCCTGTCAGAATCACTTATGATAGTAATATCTGAATATTAATAGGCTTGAGGTAAGCCTGTATGTGTTAATCTATGTAATCATAATCGGATTATTAAAGCCCTAATAGCTCAGTGGTGATGGAACAAGAGTCAAGACGTCGCGGGTACATTACCCGGATGGAGGTTGATATTTTTTTGGATCTTTTGTGACAGATAATTGCATTTTTAATTAAACACAACACAATACACATAATATGTTTTCTTACTTAGGTCTGTTATCACTTTTAAATGTATTTATTTTTTTACAAAAACACATACACATCACCCAAAAGTACATTAACATCAAAAAGACTGCTAGAGTCTTAAAGTCTCAGCGCGACTAATAAGCGATAGTCACAACAATTACGCGCTACTTACAGACACGTCTCGTCGAGTTTTTGCCGGCGTATGAGTTATGACGTTAAAGTCAGCTATCTTGACGATAAATCACGGCGTGTGAGAGCCAAAGCAATCTCGAACGACCTAACATTATCGGTAACGAGCTTCTTATACAGGGGAACTTGTGCCGACTTGGGACCTAAGGGCTGGATCAATTCTGGGCTCGAGATTACGCTATTATGAAACTGATCGATTGGTAAAGTGAAAATTGGATTTTTCGTGGGCGTCACTTGTACAAAGTTGTTGACGTAGGATGTATGTATGTTATTTGAGACTCAGTTCAGGAGTGGATTTTTTTGTGCGTGAAAATAACGACAGTAATAGAATATACTCGGTAAAATAAACCATTGATCAATAGCCTCCGTGGCGCAGTTGGTTAGAAACTGACTGGAACCACAGGCCGCTGGTTCGATGCCCGTACCGAGACAAATATTTGTGAGGCTCACAAGTATTAGTCTCCGGTCTGGGTGTTTTTGAGACCGAAAAGTTTCTTGTAGGTTCTGATACAACATAAGACCTAATTGATCTTAATGTGGGGTCAGGACTATGTATGTAACTGTTGGGTGTATTTATTTATTTATAATTGATATTTTTTGCTAACGACTGCTCAATATCCTCGTGTTCTCTATTCTTAATAATACATAGTGTACAATGTACGTCATCCGGTTTGGACAGTAGACCTAAAGTTCGTCCTTATAGTATATAGTTCCAGTTTCAATCTGCGCGTACCTCAATGTTATGTTGAGTGTCGGATCATTTTAAAATATTTGGGGCGTTTATATTATGACATTGGTTGGCCACTATTCAAAAAAATGCTGTAACAACCCGCATTGAAGATAAAATGTACTTTATTTATGTTATGTAAGATCTAGCACTGTATCATTCAGATATTTAATGATCATACCGTATTTTTATATTCACAATATCTATACAGCATCAGAGTATATAGAAAAGAAATTATATCACCTCGATTTAGCCTATATTAGTACATCACTACATAGTATAAAACGAAGTCGCTTTCTCTGTCCCTATGTCCCTATGTCCCTTTGTATGCTTAAATCTTTAAAACTACGCAACGGATTTTGATGCGGTTTTTTTAATAGTTAGATTGATTCAAGAGGTTTATATGTATAATACGTACATATTATTGTACAGAAATCTATTTGTACCCGGCTGAAGCTGGGCCGGGCTGCTAGTATATAGTATAATTATAGTATAATCAAAATTCACCGAAAACAATCGCAACAGACGTCAATATAGTTAACTATATATCCAATATAGTTCACAGTTCAAAATCTAACTTCTCTCCTACTAGAAAGGTACAATATTTTATTATGAAAGCTACTTTCAACGACAATTAAGGAAAAATAAGTTGTTATTTTGTTAATTATAAAAGTGTTAGTATATCATATTAATTCTTGAAAGAATGTTACGAGCGAGCTGAAGTGCTCCAAACAAAATTGCTTTAGATGGTGCGGCGTTAATTAAAAGAGGAATTTGACAATGTTTTGAAATATTTCAAAGTGTTGTGATGCTTAGTTTTAAATAATAAAGAAAGGGTCGAAAAAGGGTCTAAAAATAATAATGTATTTTCTCTTGGCTATTCTACAGCCCGATATTGTATAGTCAATGTATGAGTATAAAACGTCACTAACGTATTCAGAAATCATAACATAATATGTATGTAATATGTTTTAATACTAAGCTGTTGTACTATTCAAAGCATAACAGACAGCAGACAGCCTCCGTGGCGCAGTTGGTTAGACGCCGCCTGTGAAACGAGAGGCCGCGGGTTCGATCCCCGCACCGAGAGAAATGTTTTTGCGGCCCACAAATATTTCTTCCGGGTCTGGGTGTTTGTGAGACCGAAAAGTCTCTCGTAATTCCTGATACCCACGACATAAGACTCGATCTTAGTGTGGGGTCAGGACTATGTATGTGACTGTTGGGTGTTATTTATTTATTTATAATATTTGAGATCAGTTCGAGTAATATAGTTCAAGGCAGTTGCCTTACAGAAAAACAACGGCAAACTACGGCTTTGTTAATATTTTTCTTTGGTTACTAAAATTTCTGTTGGACATTTTAATATGTGTAACTATCGAATTCCTACACCTATCACGTTCAAATGTGTTTTCAGCAGTGATCTCTCAAGCTGTTTGTGTAATGTTTCATATTTTTGTTCTTGGTCAACTGATCAAGAGATTTTGATATTAAAAATATGAATAGTTGCTAGAAAAGAAAATTAGCGTCAGTATAATAGTAAAAACTAAACTAAACCTGAACCCCCAGAAATGTTTCAAGTGCACAAACAATATTTCGATGGTAATCACAAATCGAGGAGGGGTCGAGAATCTGTTGTTACAAGACGAATGGTGAATTAAATACAACCGGCTCCTTCACGATGGTGATTGAGAATGAAAAAGTGCTTTGCCAGATTGCATTCGGATTCGAACACGTGATCCATCAATGTACCTGACGCGACGCGATTAGACCGAGGGATCTCGTGAGTGTTATTTGATTATCGACAATATTGTGAGTAATTCTTGCTAATGTAATCGTGAAGTTGGCCTGAAAGTTTCGCGTGATACGTTTCATGGTTGAAGGATTATTAGGCCAGGAAACTTTGATTTCCAATTCTTATTTCTGTGGACATCAATCTATAACTCATATATGATTTACCTATTTGGTTTTTAGATGTATATGGGTGGAATGGTCGCCTATCCTATGCTTTAAAAGTAAATTTCTTTCTCTAGATATCCATAGCTTTTGCATATAAATTCACAATTTATATAAAGCAAGCAAAAATCTATTTTATCACGTATTCATAACATGCTATTCCATGGAATAATAACATCTATTTTCCAACTTTATGTCATAGGCGCTTTTCACTACATTCGTGCGTAAGAAAAGGATCTTCTTTCTTAGTGGCATTGACTGATTGGAAGGTACAACGAGAAAAATAAGTTCCAAAATTTCACTCCAGGAGAGAGTAAGAAAACATCTGAAAAAAGAACAGCTACTTTATCTGAACTATTTATCTGAACTTTCAATATCAAGGCAAAATATACAAAACAATTTTTTTAAGAGGAGCTATCTGATAATATGTATGGGTATGCTCCGTTGATCACCAAATGTAGAATATTAAAGAAAAGCGAACAAGAAAATATGAATAACGCTATGAAAAGAAGCTCCGCAAGGCCTTTTAGATTAGATCCTCTAAGATAGAATATCGTGTGTACTTACGTAATATGAAGTTTGAGCTTGTAAGAGAGAGAATCGGAGCGATGTATAAAATTGTGTAGTGATACTGTGGTGTTAAAACGAAATAAACATAATTTAATCTATTTGTTACAGGTAAGCTATGGTGATAGCTGTTCGTGATGACAGGTATTTGAGATTGATAACATTTTTGTATGTAAAAAAGAAAACAAGGAATAAAAGCGTCAATGTACAGGTATTTAAAAGGAGAGATGTAAAAAAATATATGAAAAATGGTTAAATTTTAATGAAGCTTAATCCCATGGCTTCGTTGGTCTGATATTTATTTTTATTTGCAATGGCCTGCCACAAAGGGACGACTCAATCCTTCCACTGAATGGCTCGTGTTTTTTTAATGTGCATAAAAATATTTCTCCCCAATGAAAACATTCGGCACCGCGAAAGGGCAAATTAAATCATATACCGAGCGTCTCAATTATTCCAAACGCGCGGTACATGCCACAGGCAGTTACAAAAAGAATGGTGCCGCTGGTCCTTTGAAAGGCCCATCGGGGGGCGCTCTCAAAGCTGTCACCCCCAGAAGCACACTTGACTACGAACGTAAACATGTATAAAAATATGATGAAACAACCATCGATGCTAACGGAAGCCGAAACTTCAGAAGCGCAAACAAACAAAGCGGCAATGTACGACGCAGCAAGCGTCGCACGGCTCGCAGTCGTTTTGAGATGGGGTAGCGGCGCCGCGGTGGCTGGCGAGTCGCGCACGCGTACTAAATCTCACCCCATTGGTCTAGGATGACGTCATCGGGGTGAACCCGAAGATCTGAGTGACACCAACAGTCACCCCCGACACGCCGTAGGGTTAACTTGTGCGTTTTTCCCGTGGTATAAAAACAAACGTTGGTATAACCACAGACAGTGATAAACAATCGAATGTGTGTAGTGTTGTTGTCGTGTTAGAAGCCCCGGCGGTGCTTCTGTTGTCGCCGCCGTACACACTACAGTTCAGGTAATACTCGGCAATGTTTACAGTTTAGTACGTGTCAGTATTTTCAATGATGCCAATTGCCACCTCATAAACGACTAGGACTTCTGTAAATTTTTAAACACACTCTGAATACGATCTGTACGTCGGGAGTTTTTGAAACGCTTGCAAATTATTCAGTTCTTCATTTTCAGTTTGAAAATGTCTTGTTACGTCCGAGTTTTTGTAGCCTGTTGAATAACGTGATTCAACGTAAATCTTTTTTATACATTATTTAAGTTTATTCGCTTTTTCTGCAATTGGCGTTTGTTCGGCCGTCATTACGCAGATGTTTGGATCAAATGTGATGAAAGAATCGTTTTGCTCTTATATCTAGTAGATGAACATTTCTAAAAACTTGACTTATTTAATGTCACCGGGGGTATAAACAACGTCGTTACCAATTTAAATCGTCATTGAGCTCACGTTCAGGATGTCTGGTACCACGTAACCTTATACTTTGCATAAATTAACGTCTCCCATGCCGCCGAATCCATCGGCGGTGTAACCAACCATTACTGGCTTTCATCTCCTATTTGAATATTTAGAGGCAACAAAACGTGCGGTGAAAACTTTGGTAGAAATTGTTTCGTTGAAATAAATGTACAGTTTGAAATGGGGAAATTCATTGAATAGCTGCGACTTTGACGAGATAATAACCGCTGGAGTTAATTCGTTAAGTCGATCCCTTGATACAATTGTGCTTATGAATGTTTCGTAATAAAATGTCAGCGTCTTTGTTGAATGTTTACAACGGTACTGAATCAGTGACATGGTGTAAGCGAATTTTAAAATCGATAGCTATTTTTACAAATTGCATTATTAGGCCTTCGTATAGTATATCAGAAAATCTCAGTTATCTTAAAATAGTAACAGAGATTAAATGTGAATATCTTAAGATTTTCAAACCAAACATAAGTTTCAGGTGATATGGTTCGTTCGCATAATATTAAGCATATATTTTTTATGATCTTAGTTTGAAATGGCTATTCATCATAGTTTACTCCTGTTACAATTTTTGTCATCAAACGGATAATAATTTGGCGAATAATCTGGTAACAACTTAAGTCCTTTTTATTGACAAAATTTATCAGTGTTAGCCCCTCTGAATGTCTTATAGCTGTAAGCTTCTAGTTAAGCGCATTAATATACGGATCAGTGAGAGGTGTTCTCCAATCATCATTTTAAAAAGAGGGGTTCTTAATAATACAGACTCTGTGACAACAAATTGGAGTAAAATAATTTGAATTTAAATTTTATATTGTTGCTATGTGATGTTAGTAGTCTAGTTGATCATGTAGAAACATCTATAAGATACAAACTGGAAGTTGTTAGGTTGCAATCCCATTCTTCCAAAAACATAATTCTCCTGCCGTTGGACTATTTTCCGCAAATATTGACGTAATATAGACCGGTGTCCCTAAAATCATAAAACCACCCATTTTGCTAATGCGTAAAAATATGATATAAAAGTATGTTGCAACTATCTACGAAGGACGAGTAGAGACGAAATCTTATATTTATTAATATTTTAAAGATCTTATTGTTTATACCAATGAGATGGCGTTTAAATGTTACACAGATTTCTCATCGGAAATCAACGCTCCATTACAACGAAAGTTGCAGCACAAAATTAAAAAGGCTTTTGTTATTTGTCTAGTTAACGTAACTATAAGATTATTTATAATACTTTGATTTTTATGAACGTAGATTATTAATAAGATTATTAATAAAAAAAAGTGCGTGGTGGCCTGTTGGTAAACGGACTAGACGCGACTGCCAACATGTTCACGGTGGTCGCGGGTTCGAATCCCAGGGCACACCTCTGACTTTTCGGAGTCATGTGTGTATTGATAGTCAATCACCACGCACTAAAACGGTGAAGGAAAACATCGTGAGGAAACCTGCATACCATAGCGATTTATAAAATTTCTATGGTATGTAGGTAAGTCCGCCAACCCGCACTAGGCCAGCGTGGTGGACTATATGGCCTAACCACTCTCAATCGTACTCTCGATTGTAGAGGAGGCCCGTGCCCTGCAGTGGGACGTATATGGGCTGATACAGATACAGATTATTAATCATCTAAATATCTTTGATTAACAATTTTTGTTTACCTAAATAACACCAGTTTGCTGCAACACAAACTAGATCTACAGTCAGCGGTGAGAGAGCAACTAAATTTGCTGCTAGTTGCGTCCAAATTAAATTCGACAAATCTTGACCCGTTTCACGAAGGCCCTGTCGAACATGTCCATGACCTAATGTCCATGTCCAAGTCACCATGTGACTTGTTTCTTAATATTGGGCCTTGTTAGTTGTTTTATTACGTTTTAATAACTATCAGTCTATAATAATTAGTAAATAGAGTTGCCGTAAGCTGTAAGCGTTAAGGCTTTAAAATCGTGTAAAATAGGTATGCAATATATGTTAGGATAAGCAACTCATATCTTGGTCTTCTTATGTCATGGGTATCAGAAATTATGGTGGTTGGTGGTTCGCTCAAATAGTTATTTCAGAGTGGAGATCGAACCCTCGATCTCTCGTTTCATAGCTAGCGTCTATTCAACTGCGCCACGGCGGCGGTCTACTAAATCCCATATATGTATCTAATTTCTATGTAGATACCTATACGCATACGTATTCAGTTAATTAAAACAACGATATTGGAAGCAAATAGAAGTTTTGATGATACAAACTTCTATTTGCTTTCAATATTCTATGTATTTGCAATTTATTATTCTGAAAATTATTTTCATTAGAACGATTATAATTAAACCTGTTATTTACTATCCGGTAGTTAATTAAATATGGAGAGTCGAATATTTGTTGAACACAAAGTTAAATTAACATAAAATGTATGAAATTTCGTTATTATTAGTGTCATAATTGGCACGCAATGTAATTTATTTATGCAGTAAACAATGAGTTCGGGGAATTGTGGTAAACGGTAGAACGCAGGTCGATGTGTATTTGAGTGTTGTGGGTCGAAACAAGGATACGAACGTCATTTTATGATGTGGAGAAAAAATGACTCTTTTGTCTATACTGAAATATGAAGTTGAAGAGATTATTGTTTGTTTGAATGTGCTAATCCCAGGAATTACTGGTTATGATAAAGAAAATATTTTGGTGTTTGTTAGCCTATTTAACGATGAAGACTATAGGCTATATAAAGTCATGCTATCACCAAAAGGTGCGGAGCATTTATTAAAATTGTTTCAAAACTGTTTCCCTGTCACGAATTATCTGCGTCCGTGCGAAACGGGCCAGGCCGCTATAATTGTTATAGCTATAATAAGCAGACATTAATCTTCACCATTATCTTAGTTTATGAATAATCAATAAACTTCCAATAATTATCTGTAAAAATATTTAAAAGTGAATCATCGAGGACTATGCATACAAAGTCTAAAAGTATTATTTCGGTGACGAATCGATTGTTTAGGCTGAATCGCATTTTTAACGTAATGGATCAAGATCATAAATACACTTACATAAAGTGCAGGACAGTCTGAGTTACTAGGAGGTGTATTTTCTACATTCCACAATAAAACATAACAAACCCACAACCTCTGAGTCAAAATTTTTGCCGCTACGCAATACATTCGTCATATTCTCAAGAAGTCACCGTCAGTTATCGTCTTGTTACTAAGTCCCTGTAGCACGTTTAATATTATTTTTATAACAAGCTTAAAAACCCCTTGTTCCGAAGTACGGATGGAAATGTACTTAAAAATAATCCTCGTTACATTGCGGGCTACGTTTTACGACCTCCGCCGGGTGTTATCCAAAGAAACATCAACTTACTTTAACCAAGGAGTTTAGATAGCCTCAACTTGCGAAGGTGAGGTGGCCAGTAGTTTTTGTTTTTATTACGTGCCAACGTTATGAAATTCTATTTTTGAAACTTTTGATTTGAAATTGGATTCCAGAACGAATTATTTTAAAACAAAATATGTACAGGAGAATTACGAAAGAGTTTAGTGATTCTCTTTGAACCTGTTTTGTTCTCATTAAAATAAATAATTCAAATTTCGTCTTTTTATTTTATTTCATAAAATGATTTCTTCATATCTGGCAGTACCGTTTTATAAAAGTTCTGTACAGTAACATAAGATATAAACAACAATTTTATCAATTAAGTTCCTAATTATTATCTTTAACTCTCATTCTCCGCCAATCAATATATTGCTTAATATTGCCAAATTCCCTCATCGTGAACGTAATAAACAACGTGATTGACGTACATAAACGAATCATTATACAAGTAGATTATGCACCCTATCACAGCGACGCAGGTGAGTTCGATTGATTACAAAATACGTAGTAATTGGCACAATCAGAGTGGCAGCACGGCTCTCTCATGGGACGCGCATGCCATACGTTCAACAATGTCATTGTACCAAAACACCATTGTGATGATCCCGCGGATTTACCGGTCGATTTATTGAAAATATTTCTTTTTATTTCGATTTTTTTACTTGCCAGTTAAATGTCAGCTGATCAGGCGTTTATAACTCGTTCAAAAATAGATTCTTTTTTGAAATCTGTTTTTTTTTTCTTTATATTCTGGGAAGTAATTTCAATAGATCAGCCGCTCATAGCTTTTGATGAGCGTAGAACATAATTTGCCATATCGATATTATGTTTTAATCATTTTATATTTTTATTATTCATGAATGGGAGATCGTATCTACACGGTGTATACTTTTGGATTAAAATACATTAAATAACCAAGAGTGGAATTATATTCATATTATATTTCGAACAGAGTAAAGATTCAGATAAGACGTAATGCGAAGAAAATCCCGTGAACAGCAATGAAACAGATACATACGTATACGCTAATGTTAACGAGGATTTGTATTGTGTTAACAATTAATTACTATGCGGTGTCTCGTATCTCCAAGACGTAGATGTTGCTACATGGAATTCGCAATCATTTATTATAGTCAGTTGTGTCTTACTATTTGAGTGATCTATAATAGTAACAATTCCGTTTCTTTTCATACCTTCCTTAATTCATCATTCTATAATTTTTTACAATCATTTAATAATTGTATAACATGTTTCCTCTAGAATTAAGGGCTTAGTCCATTGTCCACGCTATCCTAGTACGTCTACGTACGTAGCTATCCTAGTCTCATATATATACCTATGTATGTTATGTAGGTTTCCTGACAACCTTAAATAAATACAATTTAATAAATAAATTCGGACTTGTTGCAGTAACTTTAGAGTCCTTTAAATATCACTAAGTTCAAGTATTGTGAAGCTAGCCGAAGTATAATGGATTTCAGTGTCAAGTTAATAAGGAATAACTACTTCCAACGTCGAACTAACCAGTTAATTGACTGATTCACTCCGAAGGGGTTGTTCTAAGAACCATTCTGCTCCAATAGTTTGTATTGCTGAAGTATTGTGATTAAAGTCAGTAGTTAAAAATGAATGAGCTCGTTTTTATTTCTTCATTCTGTTTGGACGGCGGATTTGATGTCATTGTTTCGTTGTAGATACTTTTAATATAGTTCTATTGTATTTTTTGTATGCTATTTTCTTCTATCTGTAGTCTTTTGATTACATGTTGATTTCTATGAATGAGCGCTCAGATACAATTTATTTATGTTGGGAAATGTATAAACGCTGGCAAAATACAATAATCTGCATAATGAAAAAAGTATACAGTCGAATTGAGAACCTCCTCTTTTTTTGAAGTTAGTTAAAAAATATAATATGATTTAGATTGCTTAACATAGGAATAATAGTGAATGTAAAATATTTTTTTGTCGTATTGATATAAGTAAGTTTCGCGACAAACTATAACAAAGTTATAGATCAAATAAAACTAAAAGAAACCCAAATTCTGACGCGGGTTGAGTCGCTAAAAATGAAATTAAACCTTTTCTGTAAGAGATAAGTTATTTCACCCTTTAAGTAAGGATAAAAATTCTGAAACGACCCGTACTAAAATCTCGTTGATGTGTCGAACTTATTGCTTCCGAGTTATTTGGGTTGGAATAATGTTTTACGAATGTGTTTATTTCCTACTTTTATTTTGCAACTGTCATTTGTGGTAGCTATAATATTTAGTTCTATTTTTTATTGATATGCTTTAGTTGCATCATCATCATCATCAGCCTAAACTGTTGTCCACTGCTGGACATAGGCCTCCTCCAAGTTGCGCCATTTTACCCTGTCTTCGGCTTGTCGCATCCAGCATCTGCCAGCATTAGCATTTAGTTCCATAGTTATATGTAAATATGTTATATGTCTTATACGATATATGATTTGGTTCTTGAAGGACTATTAATTCATGAATAATTAAAAAGGTTATAAAGTGGCTGTCAATGTCCAAATTTTATTATATTGTATCACCCCGTATTCGTCCCACTGCATGACAAGAGCCTTTTCAACAATCGTGAGAACGATTGAGAAGCTTTACTGGTTAGACAATATTTTAGTCCACTATGCCTGTGGCCTATGGCCTAGTGCGGGTTGGCGATCTGTGTATATACAGAAGAATGTACATAGAAATTTATACAAATAACTGTGGTAGATTTCCTCCTAATGTTTTCGTTCTATTGCGTGGTAATTGATTATTAATACACAAATGACTCTGAAAAGTCAGATGTGTGCCATAGGATTTGAACCCGCGACCATAGTGGAAATGTTTGTAGCCGTGTCTAAATACTTGAAATAATATAAAAAGCAGTAATTATATTAACAGTCCTTTTATAAAATAGGTAGGTCAATTCCGGAAACCTTAACACTTTTTTTTGTGCTGAAATCCGAGTATCTACGATTTAAGTTTTTCTGCAGTGTTGACTTTCGATTAAGGGTTTGTTTGACGACCGATTGCCATGCCGATAGACTGAACCTAGAACGAATTAGTAATGGATATCTATCTCTAAGGACATTTTTTTTAGTAATTGAAAATGTGAAGGAAATTGAGTCTTTATAAGTTAACATAAGGCTGAATCGACCTTATTCATAGTCAGTTTAAAAACCAGTTTTAGTTATCGAATGTTTTGTCCCTTTCGAACGACTTTTGATTTGAGGTTGAGCGAAAAAGACAGAATATTCTATAATTAATAATACGTTTTAAACATGTCTATGAATTAGGTCTATTGAGTTCTTTTTATTACTGTGAATGGCGAGACGAGCATGCCATTCGTCATGATGGTAAGTGATACGACTGTTCATGAACAGTAGCAAAACCAAACAGCACCCTGAATTACAAAGTGATGCTTGGCATTCGACTGCGCTCGCCTGAGACATAAGATTTTAATTCTCAATATATCCAGTAGTTACTCTTGCTACAATATCCTTAAATTCTTAACACAACATTGCATTTACACTGGTGTTTGACGGGAGAAATAGACATTGCGGTGGTACCCACCAAGGCGGCTTTTCACATAAGAGAGAGTGATTTAAACGTTGCCATAATATATGCTAGCAGACATATTTTTCGGTGTAAAAGACGACAAATACGAATAGATTAACACGATCTCTATATTACTAACATAAGATCTTCAATTCAATGGTATTATTAACCCGATAGACCTTTCATTAGCAGTCATTTTAACGGTTGATCCGTTAACTAAACAACCATGTAATTAATTTGATGGATTTAATACAATATTCCGGAACCTATCATCACTTTATTTTTCGGCACTCTTTGTATACTAATTAATGATCATTTAAAAAACCACCATGTAAAGATATAAATCAACGCGTGTTTGATAATTATCTTTTGGTATAACTAATGTATATATCTTGAATTTAAATTATATCTTTTTCTTACTTTTGTACGAAAGACAGTACCCAATTTATTTTATAGATATAAAAAACCTTTCAATTTTGAAATACACCCAACAGTCACAAACATAATCCTGACCCATCACTAAGATCGAGTCTAGTGTCGTGGCTTTCAGGAACTACGAAACACTTTTCAGTCTCACAAACACCCAGACCCGAACCAAATACTTGGTGTTCACATAAATATTGGTCTCGGTGCGGGGGTCGAACTCGCGACTTTTCGTTTCACAGCCAGCGTCTTATCTAATATTGGAATAGCATACTCGTATTATTAGAATATTTTTTCTATTCTGTGCATGATTAATATAGAAATATATAAAATATAACAATAAGAACCGTTAAATGACCGTCATAAAAGGTGATGGCAACATTTACATATTTTTTTAAATAACATTTATAGTATTTGTATTTGGATATCGCCCACATATCATATGATGGAATTTTTGTGGCGGCAATATTTTAGATAAACAGCTCATTTTGGCAACAGAGGCTCGGAGTGATGATAGAATTTAGTCTAAATATGATAATTTGATCACTAAATCTGCGTGACTGCGTGAATTGATCAATTTAATCATTAATTATTGTGTTTCTATGTTGCGAACTCCTTACTGACTTATAAATCAACATTCTAATGAGCTTGCACTGTGCAATGCCAATAACTCATATAGAAACCTTAGACTGATTAAAATATATATACAATTACATACATAATACATATATACATACATACATACATAAATTCACGCCTTTTTCCTAGAAGGAAATGGGAAGAGCTGCTACCAGGACACCCACGTCTCGCCTTGTATGTTTCATCCCACGACCTGATGGGGGCGAGCCTATCGGCATATCATGCACAAATTCCTGACTCCGGGCTGATAATGAATAGAAAAACCAGTATCATTTTACCCGACCAGGAATTCGGACCCGAGACTCATCACTCAGCTTTGCAACCGTACCGTAGAACAACGACTCCACCTAGTCAGTCTAAAATTTTATCCTCATTAATAAATAAATTGCTTTAATCAACTTACTAAATACATTCAATTAATAAATTGTTTTATGCATATTTAATAATTCAATAAATTATTTCTAGTATACTTATATCATAACAAAACAAAATACCGTTGAGCAAAACAGGTTTGCATTTCCGATATACATACACATATATAGACCTGTTATTGAGGCCATATTAAATACGTCAAATACACCTTTGGTTTGTAAAAGTTTGAGTTCCAAGTAGTTTTCTCGTTGCCAGATGGTCCATGCCAATCAAATTAAGGACGATTATCTGATGAAGCCGATACTCCATCGCGTCGGCTTAAACGCGGATTAAATTCTTTCAGCCGACAGCTAAGGCTAAAGATTTATAAAACGCTCATTGAGTTAATCAAATTATGAAGATATTTCTTTAACTTTTAGTTGATTGTAAGATTAGATCGGTTGGATATGATTGGAATGACAATAAGTAAACAGCGGTTTGTCTGATTGCATGCATTTTTTTATGATCTTAATAAAACATGCTTTATAATACTTAAACATAAAATACACATTGTTATATCTGGACATCTACTGGTGGTAGGTGTCTGATATGTGAGAGGCCATCTGGGTTGGTACCACCGCAATGTCTATTTCTCCCGTGAAACAACACTGCGTAAATGCACTGTTGTGTTTCGGATTGAAGGACATTGTAGCCAGAGTAACTACTGAACATATTGAGACTTAACATCTTATGTCTCAGGATGACCAGCGCAGTGGAATGTTGCTACTGTTTATGAGCGGTCGTATCGCTTACCATCAGGCGAACGGCTTGCTCGTCTCGTCATTCATTGCAATAAAAAAAAATGTCTAGACATTTTTCTTTTTTGAAATCAGAATAATGTTTTAGCACCTTATACCTGTTGATCGAGCATTGTTAGTTCGAAGCAAGAATTATTAAATATTTTAATATGTTTTTTTAATTAAATATAACATTTTTGTTAAACCTCAACTGGTTAATCTTCGCTACTGTTATAAAAAGTGTACGTAGTTTAGTACGTATTCTTTTATTTAGTTCTTACTGACTTTATTTTTAGTGCTCACTTAAAGTTATGCTCTAATCGATTTTTTAATGTTGTTGTAAATTAATTTAATACTATTTGCTGAAATGTGGGTGTCCTGGCACCTCTGCCTACCCCTTCTGGGAAAAAGGCGTGAGTTTATGAGTTTATGTTATGTATTTGCTGAAATGTATAAAACCAATTATATTTTAAGCGCTATTTTATATGTATGTATGTATGTATCAGCCCATATACGTCCCACTGCAGGGCACGGGCCTACTCTACAATCGAGAATACGATTGAGAGTGGTTAGGCCATATAGTCCACCACGCTGGCCTAGTGCGGGTTGGCGGACTTACATACCATAGAAATTCTTATAAATCGCTATGGTATGCAGGTTTCCTCACGATGTTTTCCTTCACCGTTTTTTTATTTTATATAAACCTTGAGTTCTTTTTCATTGTATTTCCGATACTATACAGTATGACAATTCTATTATGCTGCATTAAACTGTAGCGTTCACATACCAATAAAAATCCTATGACAATATAAACATATCCTTCTATACAACATGCACACAGCAGGCTAGACCCATTCATTTTATTTTCAATGAAATCCAATAGATTTAGAGGCTTTGTGTCGGTGATTACTTTCAATTATTGGCGTTGGCCGCACATGTGGCCGCCGAGCCATTTCATTAATTGATTTTATTTCTCTACTAGCAGTATCTTAGCATTCCCTTGTAATTAGTTTCTCTGCCGCTGGTCAAATAAAGACGTGAATGATGAAGTTGTGGCAAGAATTGTTCGTAAAAAGATTTTTTTTTTTAAATTGCGATTTATCATATTGATAACCTAAATGTTATGATAGAGACTATTTTGTACGACTTCTAAGTATTGTATATGTTTACGTTATAATAATAGGATTGTTATAGAAAAATATAAAATGTAACGTCTGTCGATTCATGTAAGGATAAGGGGCACATCCCTAAAGATTTTTAACTTTTGTAGCAAAAAACCCTAAAATAAGAACGCAAGTGTAAGCATTATTTTACTTCGGATGTAATATACTAAACAATTTTATCCAAAACTTTGGTCACGATTCATTCTTAATTCGGAGGTAAAAAAAAAAGTGCACAAAAATGAGGCAAATAAATTTATTTGAAAGGAAAAAATTACCTAAATTAGTGAGTTCAGCTGAGGTTTCAACGCGACGATAACTTTATCCTTAATTCCACAGGATTTTTGTAAATGTCCCAGAATTGTTTCTTGGTATTCACGAGCCGCTCTTATCTCTCGCGATTATCAGCATAACGGTTATCTTCAAAGCCTCCTTAAACAATAAATACGATGTAATGTTATTTATTTGCATACGGAGATTATTCATATTATTCTTATGTA
Source organism: Hyles euphorbiae (assembly GCA_023078785.2). Lineage (NCBI taxonomy): Eukaryota > Metazoa > Arthropoda > Insecta > Lepidoptera > Sphingidae > Hyles > Hyles euphorbiae. Next base: position 8,062,256 of record CM041049.1, read on the forward strand.
ACAGTAGATAACGGTACCTTGTCTACATTTAATAAGGTAATATATATTTGATGCGTTTTAAAATAACATTATAATATTGCAATCTAATATTTTTAAATGCTTTTATTATATTTAAGTGCGTGGTGGCCTGTTGGTAAAACGGACTAGACGCGACTGCCAACATGTCCACGGGGTCACGGGTTCGAATCCCAGGGCAAACCTCTGACTTTTCGGAGTCATGTGTGTATTGAAAGTCAATCACCACGCACTAAAACGGTGAAGGAAAACATCGTGAGGAAACCTGCATACCATAGCGATTTATAAAAAATTCTATGGTATGTAAGTCCGCCAACCCGCACTAGGCCAGCGTGGTGGACTATATGGCTTAACCACTCTCAATCGTACTGTCGAATGTAGAGGAGGCTCGTGCCCTGCAGTGGGACGTTGCATATGGGCTGATACAGATTTTATTATATTTACTCATACAACTTTTGTACAGGATCCTTGCAGAAGACAAAGGATCCTTTGCGGTGTTCGTACGCGGAAAGTATTTAATCTACGAAATAAAAATGTACATAAATTGTAGAAAATGTTCTCTAATTTAAATTCGAAAAAAAACTATTTTCTTCGTTAGTTATCGTCAAAAAACGGTTTTTCGATGCATTTTTTTTGATTCCAATATGGCGGCGCGAGCATTAGATAAGATGTCGCAAACTGGAAATTCGAAAAGAGTATCTCAAAATCTATGAAAATACTCATTTCTAAACTCCCAGTAAACTTTCCAAGTAACTTACCGATGACTGTACTGTTCATAACAAAAAAAAAATTCTGTCCTAACTCCTAGTATCGTGGCAAATTAACTTCCCAGTTTCGAATAAACCCAACCAACAACCCCCAAACACAGGCAGGTACAAATTAGATACAGCCAACACGAACTGATTGCACTTAAATGTGTTCCTTCGTCGATAGATTGGATTTAGGAGCAGTGAGGCGCTTGGCGCAGTTATTATGCCAATTATATCCCTTTGTGCTAATAACTCCGGAGATAGGCCCTCTAATGGCGAGCTTTTAATAAGTCTATTACACCAACAGACAGTGTTGTTGCATTGAATTTGAGTTAGTTATTTGCATGACTTTATTGTGTTTGTGTGATGCACTTTGTAGTCATATTGTGTTAAAGTTTCAGTTTGCAATGTTACTGTCTTCCTTCGCTATGATTGGATGTGTGGATTGTAACTTTTAGGAGAGAATTTCGGAGCTTAGTTAGCTTTGATTATTTTTGATTCAGAAGGTACCAATAGTATTCATATATTGTCACGGAATTCTAGAATATATGAATTAGTATTCACACTATGGACTATACGTTTTTACTCACTTTTCTCACCTCTCTGGTTTGGTTCTCACCAAACCAAAGATGTTTTTATGCTGCAAGAATAGAATTTAGTGTCGAGTTCGGATAAATCGGGTGGCTAATGCTAACATAAATGACCTATTAACATAGTTACCTGATAATCACGTTTTTCTAGATTATCGTCGACGATCCTCTGAAGGAAAGAAGTCTTTAAAATACGATCATATGTCCTTTAAGCGCAACTCAATGTCACACAAGTAATTTTATTACAAAAATCGAAACAACCACTATAAATTAAAAAATAATACTAAAAAGAAAAAATAATATTTATTTCATTATACTTGTACATGTTGATTAATTTGCTTATGGACTTGATTAGCCAACAAATAAAACTATATGCGTCACATATTGAATGCGGGCTTCCAAGTGCCAAACATGTCGGACCTAATATAACTAATGTTAAAATGTATAAATAATAAAATGACTAATGTTTTACTCTAGTTTCTACATGTTCGGTACTTGGCGACTTGCCTTCAATATGTTCAACATACAATCGAATTGAGAACCTTCTCTTTTTTTAAGTCGGTTACAAATATGTTTTGCCAACCAAGCTAAAAGTCCCTCTTGTATTGAAATAATGGCGCTAATTAAATACCTTTGTATAAATGTATTATTTATTCGTTAATACGCAGTGTTTGCTCAGGATGTCGGTAAGAAATGTAAACATTTTTTATTACCGAAATACAGTTATATTATTTATACATTTTATTTTTGAACCAAATGTTACTTCTTCATTAAATTCATGTAAATTGAATTTTATGGACAATTATAAAGATTTTATCGCATCGTTTTGATGTGAGAAATATTGCTTACTGAAGGAGTTAGTTTGTTTGGGGCCGGATACAGGTCTTCGGGCCAGACTATCAAAGTTACGTGTATTTTCATAAAAAAAAAATATATTATCATGGACACACGCACTTCAGTGCGAAGTGCGTGGTGGCCTGTTGGTAAACGGACAAGACGCGGCTACCAACATGTTCACGGTGGTCTCGGGTTCAAATCCCAGGGCACACCTCTGACTTTTCGGAGTCATGTGTGTATTGATAGTCAATCACCACGCACTAAAACGGTGAAGGAAAACATTGTGAGGAAACCTGCATACCATAGCGATTTATAAGAATTTCTATGGTATGTAAGTCCGCCAACCCGCACTAGGCCAGCGTGGGGGGCTATATGGCCTAACTACTCTCAATCGTACTGTCGATTGTAGAGTAGGCCCGTGCCCTGCAGCGGGACGTATATGGGCTGATACAGATACAGATACAGATCATGGACACATAAATTTAGTCTACCAATGCGTGACGGTTAAGTCCTGAAATGACTAGTGAGATATATAATTTCAGGGTTGGAATTATTGTTTTTGTGTATGATTATTGTCAGCTCATAATTATTTATGACTGATCGTTGTACAGACTGCAGACTTCTACCCAGTCCCTTGTCTTAAATGTTTAGTTACCTAAACGTTCTGGCAAAATGAGATAAATAATTAAGTGATGTAAAGATAATTCGGGCATGCGCTTTTAAATTTAATATATTTCTCAAGATTGTAAGATAAGCGATGTATATGTACGCATAATTAATACAGACGGTTCGTTTTTGGTAAAAAAAAAACTTTTTGTTCTTGTCTTAGGGCCTTTAAAAAATATGGCTTTTATATTAAGGTAAATTATATATAATGTTTTTTCCATCTTATGAGAACGACATCTGATTATTATCAATTGATTTTAAGCTTGAAAAGAATAAATAAGATAAACTATTTTAAAACTCTCATTATATTTTATTAATTAATTTCATAAATATCTGCAAAAGTAAACAATCATAAGTATAACAAACTTTTTAATTCCTATAAATAAACGTTAACACGTATAAAAAGGACTTTTTATACTTTTAAAACAATTAACATCTCCAAAGTGAGTGCAACTGTGAAAAAGCTTGGGGTGCAAACGAATTAATCATTTTAAACTTAATGAAAACAAAAAATATATCAATCTTTTGTCTAAGACGTGACACCGCGCGGGAAATTAAGTCCGTGAAAAATGCGCGCCCATTATGGAAATTATTATTTGTTTATAAATAAAATGGCGCTGTTAAAATATTACCGTTTTGTAAGAATTAGGGGAGTTTAATAATGTGATTTTATTAATGACGGATCTCAGAAGTTTAAGCTTAAATTCTTGGAATATGGAAATTATGTGTATTAATGCAACAGAAAAATGGAACGTATATACGTAATATGAGTCCATCGTAACTGGAGATTGTTCTTTTATTTTTGTGGTCCATTCGAATTGACTTTGACAATGAAACGAAATATCGCAGACTCAATTCCCGCTCCGAAATAAAGTATTTTTTCGGGTCCCGACGATATGAAACCATAGCTTCTCAGAAATGTTGGTACGCAAAACACGATCTTATATTTCATGTTCAATTTGTGTATTTATTCATTCTAATAGTGTTTATACAGCTCTACCGAAACCTACTTAATTTTCCACCAATAAATTTAATGATTAAATATATTAATAACAGTACAATTTCGCACTTACCAATGCGTACCCATCAAGACCCTTTACATAAGCGTAGCCCAGAGCTACTCTCGATTGAAAAATCGTTCGTAGCATGACGTAATTTCATGCAGCCTGCGACGCTCCGGGCTACACAGGGTGCGTTTGAGGCGCCAAATCCGTAATACCAGTGTGATGGGCCCGTAATGGAAATTGTATTCTCTTTAGCCGTTAATTGGTATTGGGTTGCGATATGGAGGTTGCATAGTATGTGAGTGTTATTGTCATTGATTATGAGTGTGGGTAATATTTAATGTTTATAGTTTTCATGGAATATAGTGCTGTATTATATTGCCTACGTCTAGGTCTACAGTCACGATAAACTTAGACTATCAAAATGGTTTCCATACTTAAATAATACAGAAAGTTAAAAAGTAATGTGTTAAGGCATTGTATAAAATTCCATTTTATTGATGCCCGGATATCATTTTATTTGCAACACAAAATTGAGAAAGTACATATACTTTAATAATTTCATCTCCGATAATCTACCTAACAGAATTAAAAATTGATAGCAAAAGCAATCGCCAATGGTGAATTATAATACGTAATGGAAACCTTGATGCGTACCGTTTGGGACTAATATGGGGGAATAGAATCGGATTAACTTAGTGTTGGGGGTGCAAGTGCTGGATGTCTGTGCTTTGATACAGGGTGTTGTCGTTTTGTTTGCATTGCCCGCGTGCCCTTCAACGAAAATGAGAGTTAAATTCAGATTTGGGTATTAGAGCACGCGTTTCGCGTAAAAACACTTGATTAATTGGGTTATGAAATGAACAAAAATATTAAGAGATTTTTGAGTTAAAGCTTCCAATTCTAAAAAATAAATTATATTGTATAGTTCCTAAGTTGGAATTTTATTTCTGTTTGCATTTGCTCAGTCAGTAGACTAATGCCCTAAGTGCTGGATGTCTGTACTTTGATATAGGATGTTGGCGTTTTGTTTGCATTGCCCGCGTGCCCTTCGACGAAAATAAGAGTTAAATTCGGTTTTTTTCTGAGAGCTCATGTTTCATACAAAAACACTTGAGTAATTAGTCACTTGCGTAGTGCAATTATTGTGTTCAGACATTAATTAAAAATATTTTATGATTTTAAGGTTGAAGGTATGTTACAATATAAGTGAAGATATTTTTTTTAAACAATACAATACAATACAAGAACTCTTTATTGTAACCAAAACAAGGAAATACAACAAATAAGAAATAATAAAAAAAAAACACTAGTGTTACAATGGGCGGTCTTATCGCTTAAAGCGATATCTGCCAGACAACCGTGGGATGGACAGTATCGGGAATAGTGGTAGACGGCGGTCCACAATAAAGAGAACACAAATGAAGTTCGTAATTTATAAAATACGAATACTTATATACTAATAATATAAATAGACTAATACATATTAAATTGTGTCATCTAAACATACAATACAAATGTAAGTAGGTTTACTGGTAGTTTAGATAGTGGTTCCGTACTTGAACTTTAAAAGTTTGTATGGTATTTGCACGTTTGATTTTCAACGGCAATGCATTCCAAAGGCGAACAGCTTTTATAGTAAAAGAATTATGAAAGTGCTGGGAAGAATAGGAAGGTGTTTTAAGTAGCAAAGTTTCAGAAGAACGCAGGTGTCGGGAATGGGTATGATGTAAAAATTGAAAGCAATTTTTAAGGTATTGAGGAGTGCTAGGATTGAAAAGGATATTATACAAGAGCGAAAGGATATGAGCATTCCGGCGAAATCGGATAGGTAACCAATTCAGCTTCTTACGATATTCGGACACGTGATCAAACTTACGTAGTCCATAAATGAATCTGATACAAAAATTTTGTAGGCGTTCGAGTCTATTGAGCTGTTCTTCGGTTAAATCTGGATATGAGGCGTCAGCATAATCTAAAATGGGAAATAAAAGAGCTTGTGCAAGCGCAACCCTGGTGGCGGTAGGCAAAAAGTTCCGCAATCTTTTTAAACTAAAAGCAGATGCATAAAGCTTACGACTCAACTCTGCAAGATGCGGCGTCCATGACATATTGCGGTCAAGAATAATCCCAAGATTTTTGACCGTTTTGCTGATCTCAATGCATGTTCCGTCAAACATTACCTGCGGGAGATGAAGCCAATCGATTCTTGAGATCATTCTCGAGCCACCGATAACAATGGTTTGCGTTTTCTCCGGGTTCAACCGCAAACCAAAAGAGTTGCTCCAGTTCGTAATTTTTCGCAAATCACTGTTAGTGGTGTGTATGGCCGCAGATATATCTTCTAAAGGTGCCTGGGTGTAGATTTGTAAATCATCTGCATAAAGGTGGTAAGAAGAAGTAAGATTTTGAGAAATAGAATTAATAAAAATAGAAAATAACAAAGGAGATAAAACGCCCCCCTGAGGAACACCAGCAGTCGTGACACACCAAGATGAAAAATTCTCATCGATGCGAATACGCTGGCGGCGTCCATACAGGTAACTACGAAACCAGTCAATTACCGTTGGAGACATGTTAAGAGAACGTAAAAGCGCGATCAGAACGTCAAAGTCTACGTTATTAAATGCGTTACTAAAGTCAAGCAGTGATAAAACCGTCACTTTACCATCAGCCATCCCGCTTCGGATATCGTCAGTAATTTTGACTAGAGCTGATACAGTGCTGTGGCCAGGACGGAAGCCGGACTGGAAAGGATTTAATAAATTATTACTAATGAGAAAAGAAGACAACTGTTGGTGGATAAGGCGCTCAAGGAGTTTGGAAAAAAAGGGGAGGATGGAAATAGGTCGATACTCGGAAAAAGTAGAAGGATTTGTTTTCTTAGGAAGAGGGATTATTTGGGCTTGTTTCCATACGGATGGAAATATACCGCAGGTGATGGAAAAGTTAAGGATGTGGTGAATAATGGGTAGGATCTCGTCTAATATAGGAAGAATCATTTTACGGCTAATTCCATCACTGCCGACTGCGTTTGAAGTGATGGCTAAGACGTTCTTCTTAACATCACAATCGGTAAATTGCTTGAAAATAAACGGAGAAATGCTAGGCACAGGAGTCAATGAAAGAAAGCGTAACGTTGCAGCTTTAGCTGGGCCATCAAAATTGGCTGAAGAAGAGAAATGCTGATTAAGCGCATTAATATCGATGTCATTCGGAATACTGTTATGCCGGGATTTACCAACTCCCAATGATCTCAGAAACCTCCAAATTTTGGAGGGGTTTTGGTTTTCTAGAGAATTATGAATATGTCGGCGTTGTGCATCCCTACACACCTTATTGCAGTGATTTCTACACTTTATGTACATCAATCTGTTATAGTCACTTGGTTTACGTTTATACTTTGCCTTGGAAGTAACTTTTTTATGAATGATAGCACGGATTTCAGACGTTAACCATGGCGCGGGTGAATGTTTTATTTTGACTGGTCGTAATGGAGCATGCATGTCGTACAATTGGATTATTGTAGAATTAAATAGTTCTAATTTATCGTCAATTGTAGTTGCACTGTGAATACTAGACCAGTCAATACCAAGAGCATGACTACGCAGATTGTCAGTATCAATGTCCCCAAAATTGCGCTGCAAAAGAACCTTGGTCTTATTCTTGGGAGGACGGACTTTATACGAAACATAGATTAAATCGTGGTAGGAAAAGGCGTCCGCTGCACACTGTCCATGTTTGGCAACATGGTTCAAAGACGAAACAAGAATAAGGTCAAGAAGGGATGCTGTACAATTTGGAAAATTATGAGTCGCATTTAGTGGTAGGATATTCAGGTTATTCGCAGTAACTACAGTTTTAAAACAGGATGACCTATAATCCTTTTTAATTAAACAAGTGTTGAAGTCACCCATAATTATAGTGTGATCGTATGAATAACAAAGATCTTCCAGTAGGTTTTCAAAAGCTGGAAAAAAGTTTATATGCATGGAGGGACAATAATATACGCCAAGTAATATCTTGGCATGTAAAAGTGTGACCTCCAAGAATAAATGTTCACCGGCATTAGAAGGGGGTGGCTGTGCAGACATACTCACCACAGAAAAAGGAATGTGTGAACGTAGGTAAATAGCCACACCACCACCACCACAACTAATGCGGTCATTGCGGATGAGTTGAAAACCTGGTAATGAATATGAGGTGGAGGAAAGACAAGGTTTCAGCCAGGATTCTGAAACCAATATGGCATGTATGTTGCTATGCTGAAAAGACGCCATCATATCAGTATAATGAGCTGGAATACTTTGAGCATTGATATGAAGGATATTAAAGTTTTTGGGTACGTCAAACAAGAACGATTCAATATTGTCATCCAAACAAGGAATGCTATAAAAACTGCCACGGCTGTCGTCTGAAGAACAAATAGATACAAATTCATCAGTACCACTATCATAATCCATATTTAATCCCTAATAAAATATATAAACAACAAAATATATAAATATATATACTTATATAATATCTAATTAACACTTCCAAAGACTGTCCTCCCACCGACTGTGTTTTACAGTTACAATATTTCTAATAAAAAAAAACTCTGCATACAATAAAGAACAATACAAAAAGAAAAAACAAAAACCATTAATTATAATTGGACTAGTTCGAACTAAGACAAAAACAATCACCGATTGAAAATGTAAACAAGGAAATTACAAAACGTCAAATATAAAATAAAAATAATTAAATGCTAAAAATGTTCACAACAAGTAAGAATTATAAGTTTAAAACAGGACAAACTGAGAATTATCGAAATTTGCACGGTAGTTAGGAAAAAAAAGTGTATATGTAAACATGACGTGTGATTTACGTATTACGTTGATTTGCATTTTAACTCAGTCGGGAATAAGTGGTTTAAAATTAATTTAATCGCGAACTAGTTTTTCAAGCACTATTTTCTAACCGCACGTTTAACCCTCGCTGGCGCTGTGATCTCTCTCGCCGCCGAAGAAGGTTTCTTCGCCAGTTTTATTGGAATGGCATCAAGTTCTCCATGGCAGCTGAGGCGATGACGGGTCCCTTCTGAGTCAAGGACATAGACTATGCCCTCTCTCGTCCAACACTTGGTGAGGCCAAACCGCTCCCGCGCAGCCATGAAGACACTATGACGAGCCTTTGTCAGAAATTCAGAAATGGTGATGCCAGATCCCTTGAGGGCAGTTTTTGATGACCACACCTTATCTCGGACGGCAACATCCTTGAACTTACAAAGAATGGGTCTTGGCTTGCTGGAACCCTCCAAGCGCCCCATTCTGTGGCAACGGCTGATATTATCAACTGTAAAGTTCCCGATCTTTAGGTGGGAAGAAACCGTCGTGCTAATGACTTCAGCAGTGTTTTCCTTGGAATCTTCTGGAAGGCCATGGAGCAGCAAAATTTTTCGCCTACTTCGCATCTGCAGTTGGTCCGTCTCCTTTGCGAGGTATTCGATCTGCTCTTGCAAGGACTTCATGGACGTAACCACAAAAGTCTTGAAGGTGGCAAATTCTACTGCTAGATCCTCTGCAGTAGGCGTTGTTGGATTCGTCTTCAGGAGCTTACCTTCAAAGCTCTCCATCCGCTTGTAAAAGGTTGACATCAGCTGATCAAGTGTATGTTTCAAATCAGTGGCATCCATGATAGTGCAGTGAATATTTAAAGCGAAATAATAGTAGTTAAATGCAGTGATTTCACATGGGAATAGCACAGTACGGTAGGTGGAGTGTTATAGTAATTGTATTTCCATGAATAAAGTTCAGGTCCGTAGTTTAATATTTTTAAATAACAAAAACACTTGGAAAGCACAAAAGTTCGTTACAACATTTCAACCGCCAGACATGACATTTTAACAAGATATACTGAATTTAAACCTTAATTATTATTATTATTTATAATGGCCTGGCATTGTGGCGGCATTGCACCTGATGGCATGTGCCAATGCCGCCCAGGCAGAGTATCCATTGGCATCGGACGGCAGTCCCATGCCAATCGAAACAATTATGCCGGCCTGCTAAGGTGCCTCTTCACACCACGGCGGAATTTGATATTTTGTTGACAGATTCTCTGTCAGAAAGATCGCTAATAAAACAAAGCAATATAAAAAAGATAGGTTATTTCTTAAATGTTATTTCTATATCAAAAATAACTTCGTCAAATATTACCTGATGTAGCGATGTTTTCTTATAGAATATAATTCATGCCTAAACAGCACATTTATAAATACCGTTTTTTCATAAAACGTTCACCATTCCAAAGAAAAACATCTTACGCGAAGCCCCAAGAGGACATGTAAAGTGCACATGTTACACGAAATTTATGCATTTACAGGTCACAGAGGGAAAAGAAACATTTTCGGTGGAACCTCTCAGACATTCTAATGAGGGATGAGTTTGTACAAGAATGAATAAAACACTTCGTTAGATGCAAACGGAATAATTAATACTGCGTAAACATTTCCAAATTGAGTGGACGGAAAATTTATTGCGAGTGATTTATTTAATTGTTTATTGTTTTTGCAAGTTTTATTTCGTGATGATATTTTAATGGATTACTGAGTTATTTTAACACATGTTTAAATTTAATGGTAATTTATTAATTTTATTATAATAATGTAAATTCGGTTTGGTTTATTGCCATTCTTTCTTGGAGCAAATGAGACAGAAATCGGTAACTTTTTATAGAAGGGATCAACTCAATATTTCCTGCATATTTATTTTATTGGTCAGATGGTGTCATCATTTTGGTAGGTCTCTCATATGTATGTGAGAGGCCATCTGGGTAGGTACCACCGCAATGTCTATTTCTCCCGTGAAACAACACTGCTTAAATGCACTGTTGTGTTTCGGATTGAAGGAAATTGTAGCCAGAGCAACTACTGGACATATTGAGACTTAACATCCTATGTCTCAGGATGGCGAGCGCAGTGGAATGTTGCTACTGTTTATGAGCGGTCGTATCGCTTACCATCAGGCGAACGGCTTGCTCGTCTCGCCATTAACTGCAATAAAAAAAAAAAAAAACATATATTTGAAGCTTAGTTATAAAATTTCCCTTTATTGAGGATTTGTACTCTATACTGAGAGCGATTTTTTAGAATCACAAGAATGAAAGTAGATGTAAAAGCTGATGTCATAAAGCTTGTATTCGGCTTAGTAGTACATTTAGTTTATGTTCCGTGACTAATGTGTGTTCAGAAAAGGAAAGGATAAATTGCTTTAGTTTTAACAAAGTGCTTTGTGGTTTGAAATACTAACGCATTGGATCTAGTTGAGGCTTTAAGTTTACCAAAGATATCGATCTATAATAAATGCCACCATTTTCTACGCTAAGAAGTCGACTGAAAAAACGTATTTTAAGGGTAAATAAATGCACAATTATTAATAATGACATAATTGTAGAACGTAATGAAATTATACATACATAAATTAACGCCTTTTTCCCAGAAGGGGTAGGCAGAAATACAACCAGGACACCCACTTTTCGCCTTTTTAAATACAAGAATATAACACGAAACTCCAAAAACAAATACCAACCACTTTAGTACAGTTTAATCGCAAAAGCGCCTATAAATATGCAAACCAGTAATATATGTAACTGCAGCGACAAAATAATGTCGGCCAGAACACCTCGTGAAACCTAAATCTATACGGACCCTATCGTCTAGTTTAAACATTGCACGTAGCGCTTGCAATATTAATCGAGATGCATCGCCCCCGCGTATAACAACGCTAGGGTACCTCGTAGGGGTTTCCAGATGGATTTTAATTAAAATAATTCACACATTTAATCCGATGTGGGATTGAATTTCTTGATTGACAGTTTTTTGTTGGGTTTTAGATTGTTTGAGTTGTGTATCAGTGCTGTAACGGGTATTTGGAGTAAGATACTCGTATGATAATTTGATTATATTTTATGAAGTGCCTGCCACTTAATTAAATATTATATACATCTACTACTGTCTTATACATAGTTCTGGCTCCACACTAAGATCGAGATTTGTGCCGTGGGTATCAGAAACTATGCGAGAGTTTTCGTTCTCCTAAACACTTACACCAGGAACAAATACTTGTTGTTTACACAAATAATTGTTTCAGCGCGGTATCAAACCCACGGCCTTTCATTTGGCTGGCACACACACACACTTCACAGGAGGCTGTCAGAATAAGAAACGCAGTTACATATAACTAATGCAAATTTTTTTACTCGATACTCATAAGTATCGGGTAAAAAAAATGTGCATAAAATCAATATTGGAAAATATGTCAATTACAAAGCAATGCTTGACATTCCATTACGCTGGCCATGGCATAAAATGTAAAGTTTCAATAAATAATATGTGTAGTAGTTACGATGGCTACAATATCCTTTAAACCGAAAAACAATAGTGCATTTACACAGCTGTTTGGCGGGAGAAATAGACATTGCGGTGGTACCTAACCAGGAAGCTTCTCACATATGAGTCACATACCAACAGTAACTCAAGGTTTCAAATACATTTTCTCCTCTAATAGTTCAACAGTAGATTCATAATATTGAAGTTATAAAAACTGTTTCACAGCTCCACAGTTTATTGAAACTTTTCATACTCCAGTAAAGTAGAACTTTGTATCGCGCTTTAGTTTCATCGTCCATAAATCTTTTGTGCGAGCCGTAAAGATAAAATTAATTATACTGGTATCATAATGTAGACAATGCAGTGAGAGCCCATCTGTTACATTGTTTTGATATACTGTCTTTATCATGAAACTGTGGTATCCTTAAAACAGTTAAATTAAACTAGGCATAATGTTTATAATGCAACGCAATTATAATATGTATAAGTAAGAAAATATTTACTTAATCACCATAAACACATATTGTAAGCATAAAAAATGAATTAGAATAATAATGTTGAGTAAGTACATTAACTTAATATTATATGTAGACTTATATTTCAATTTTGTTACTTCCACTTATTACTTATTACGCTTATTACGTACACTTGTGTTATGGTGTGCCATAAACAAATTGGAATTGAAATGGTAAAATTAGTTACAAGATACACTAATTAGTTCTGACTCTACAGTATGCCATAAATTTCATCGAAGCTACGTCATAAATACTCATATGAATATGTCGAGTCCTTGTTTTCCTTTATAAGAAAGTCCTAAAAACACTGCTCCAATATAAATTGAGGCTGTCAAGTCGATCAATTCAGCAGAATTTTTATCCATCTAAATGGTCTCGCCAAAGGTAATTTTGTGTTCCAAATAAAATAGTTTATCCATGACGTGTAAAAAGCAAATAAATGACGACGTAGCGTTCGCTCTGTAATGGGTGAACCGAAAATGGATTTTAGTTCCAGCCTTTGTGCTAAACGAGAAAAAATATTTAGGAAAAATCAACTTTATTGGGATAGGCGGGCGAAAGCTTAGTTGGGTTAGGACTGGACTGTCAAATCGATGGTCGCGGATTCTAACCACAAATTTGATGCTACATGTGTATTATTTATTATGTCCACTTTTTTATCAACATTTATTTAGGCTCTATATGACAAAAGACTATGCCTATGCCAGTCCCATTATATTTTGCCTTTTAAGGGTAGAAGTCAACTTTGTTAAGAAACAGACCTTTTTCTCCAATAATAAGTTAAATCTGTCAACCGCATTAGACCAAGGCGTAAGTATTTCTGAAAGCTTTGTATTAGTAAGGTAGCCAGTTGATAAATTATAAGTCAAATCTTTCTAGAATAAAGCTACAATGTGGTGTACGAATTAGAATATAAAAAAAAGACAACTTAGTTCAAAATTTAAAGTTACCTTTTATGAAGTAACAAACTTTTGGCGTTTAAATGATAAATGAGGTCACCGTGAGTAGGTAATTTTTGACGTGTTTGTAAAATACCAAAATTGATTAGCGTCGATTGTCCAAACAAAGGATTTAGGCGTTTTCCCAGTGCCTCCCACGGTGTGATGTCATAGTATTATTCATTATACGACTGAGTGCCTTCTATCACGTATCGTGTTGGAGATAATCGGTAAAGATTACTCCAATTCGGCACTTTTGATACAGTTTGGTATAAAATTGTGCAATTTCTGAATTTCTTTGTTTCGGGGTTGTACGAGATCGAAGACTATTTTTTATTGTTTATTCGAATTGAGGTTCTTATAATTATACAAGTTAAATGGATTCACGCGATACGATGTTGAAAGTGGTTAATTCCTATTATATGATTATTATCATAATTTTTATTTTTTTAGTATTAGAAGACGATCTAGTGACAGTAGAATTTGACATCAACGAATCTTGCTATAACCAAATGGTAGATCTACGCAAGTAGAAGTTATATAACTTAGGTGTTTTAGGAAGCAGTGGCTAATCCTGCATCAGTCCACATACGTTCCGCTGCAGGAGACTCATTTCAATCGAGGATGCGATTGAGTTCATATGCGCTGGCATTTCTGGATTAGCAGGCTTTAAATACCATATTATTCTCACAAATAGCTGTGGTACTCAGGTTTTCTCACGATGTTTTCCTTCACCATTATTGAGCGTGGTGATTGATGATCAATACACACACACACAACATACATAAAATGACTCCGGAAAGTTATAGCGTTGCCCTGGGATTTGAACCCGCGACTACCGTCAAGTAAAGCTTCAACCACTATTACTTCATATGTTACTAAGTAAGTTATATCCCAAAACACAAACTTTGCAAATTTCACATTAATACACATTGCATTTGCCGACAATCGCTTAAATCCTACCAATTCCCATCGACGCGATTATAATGTTTGCAAATGCATCATACATTGCTTTTATCTACAAACACTATTGTTTTAAAGTGGATTACACTCGGCATTGGACAATGTTTTACTTTTTACGACCATTTAAGCGGCGACGGATGGGTCGTTAGTAATAGTACATTTCTATGTAGGGCTGTGTTATTTATTGCTATTGTTTTCAGCTATTCCCTGCGACTAGAAATGTTGATATCAAATGGATAGTAGGAGTTATTAAAAATGCGAATATATTTTTATGACCGCTTTGGTATAGAGATGTAAATTCAGTTAGTATTCGATGAAACAAAAAACCCATCATAATCATATTTTCATAAAGATTGAATGAATATACTTAATAAGAAACACAGTAAAGCATAAACGATCCGACACGATTTATAATAAGTGTATAAGTATAAAAATATAGTAATAAGTGCGTGGTGGCCTGTTGGTAAACGGACTAGACGCGGCTGCCAACATGTTCACGGTGATCGCGGGTTCAAATCCCAGGGCACACCTCTGACTTTTCGGAGTCAGGTGTGTATTGATAATCAATCACCACGCACTAAAACGGTGAAGGAAAACATCGTGAGGAAACCTGCATACCATAGCGATTTATAAGAATTTCTATGGTATGTAAGTCCGCCAACCCGCACTAGGCCAGCGTGGTGGACTATATGGCCTAACCACTCTCAATTGTATTCTCGATTGTAGAGTAGGCCCGTGCCCTGCAGTGGGACGTATATAGGCTGATACAGTATAAATAACCAACAGTCACATACATTGTAAGGCGTGTCAAACTCACATGTTAACCCAGTAACAGCCCTTACGAGTCCTTGAATGTATTCTCAAACTTCAACCGCCATTTTGATTTTAAACGGTGCATTTATCGCTTCTTGGAGCGTATTTCGAACACTCGTTAGTCATCTGTATTCCGAAAAGCCCAGCTCGTATTTTGCTGTGTTTTGATTCTGAATAATTTTATTGTTACAGCAAATTACAGCTTGTTTAACTTCAAGCCCGAAATATAATATGTGTTAAGGCGAGGCGTTTATTATTTGTTTTTTTAGGGTTCTCTAGTAATGACTGACTTTCCATATATCTATGCCTTACTAAAAACTTTGTAGTGCAGTAAATTAGAAAATAATTATTGGTTCGAACCATGAGGCTGCGCGTCCCGAATCGGTATGTTTGTGAGATCAATTTTGTAATATCTGAATCTAAAGTCACATAACGTACTATATGCTTTCAAATTTAACGTGTACAACAGCTGGTTTTTTTGGCTTCCTTATGATAAAATTCCTAAATCAAGATATTAGATTGGTGTTTTCAATTATAAAATGTAATAACTTTGTGTCTAATTCAAGAATGTATCTGAATTTAGTTGAAGATTCGTTTGCTTCAAATTAATGTAGGTATATAGAGTCTATTCTAGCTAAGAACGGAACTGTATTAAATATTTACTATATGTCGTTCTAAGCATCGTGCTATATGGTCTTAACAATCGAGTCACTTGTTGCAGTTTATCGATCGTTGCTTCCAATAACACAACATTACGTCACATAATACTTGGTCTTTGTCTAGTAATAACTACTATTGGCTATTTATTAGATATCGATTATATTGCTGTAATAATATATGAAGGCTTTACAAGATTTTTGATTCGATGGATTGCTGTAATTTAGATTCAGATTATTTACGCATTTAGTCTGAATATGCATTTTTTTTTAAACGGATGGAATAGAATGCAGGTATAGGATTGTATCATGGACTCAAGAGAGTGGAAGTAGTAGCAAACTTTTTAGTCGTTTGTATATCGACCACCGTAAATTCCAGAAAATCTCTGACTAGTTCTTATTATTCTATATAAGATAACTTAAAATGTTTTTGCTCCGACAAAAGGTATCATAAATTAGACCCATATTTTTACCCATATAATTTACCTTGATTTATGTTATCTGACGACTAAAGAAGGGTGTGTTCTAGTAGTTTATAGTAGATTATTTTATTGTAGGATTAATTGATCCTAATATGACAATAGATGCGTAATGCATTTTATCTTTACCCATTGATTAAAATGTAGCTGATTGCGATTTATTCAACTTTTGTACGTCAGCAATTACTATATTGCCGGCTATCACACGAAAAGGATTCATAAATTCTCCATGAAAAATTAAACTCAGCAAAATCCGGCCATTATCTTTTACATCCTGGTCATTTTTTGTTTCAAGCGCATCGTTATGCTGTGCAAATTCATCTGTGGCTCGGTGTCCAACTTTCATACAAATCTAGAGCGCAGACACGTGTCTATAATATTTTATTCATACGACTGCAGCTTTGTGCATTGCGTCCCATGCGATGATGTGATTGCTTCTCTTCTATGTAGATTCGTTTTGACATGAATGTGTTTTATATTGGATGTGCAGTCGATTGTGGTTTATTGCTATTGATTTTATACTGATTTCTTTATAGAAGGTGTTCAGTGTTTTTGTGATTGAGAATTCATTAGCGATATAGTTGCCTCTTACAATCGATTATTATACCCGTCTACTCAATTGCTTATTTATGGAAGAATTCAATAATCAAACGAAATGCTGTTAATTTAAAATTAAACAGCTTTTATTTTTTTTGAATTATAAATATGCGACACTGAGTCCGATATTTTAAAAAATATAATCTTTGAAATGTTGATGTTGTTCTCTCAATTTTAAAATAGACTCGGTAATAAATTGTATTGCTTGGTTGTTAAACGTTAAAGCAACCACGCGAAGAAAACCCCGCGATAGTGACTCATTGCAGTCCCCTTTCAGAAAGCAAATCCAATAGTTGTATACGTCATAGCAATTACGAACTTGACTTCGGTCCTTGCGGTATAACTATAGTGCCTAATTGGTGTTTTACGACTGTTAAAAAGAATACTTAGAGTTTTAAAGACTTCCGTAGCAAAAGTTGAAAATTGGGTGGCATTGTTAGTAATGATATGCGAATGTGGAGTGTATAAAAGTTGTAAACTTATCTAGGGGAATCTTTTATGTAGGATCAATAATCCATTTGTTGAAAATTGAAACTGTCTGCAATAAATCTGAACTTTAAACTTAAATAGTATATGTTTGAATTTTCATTCAGTAGGTATTACACTTATAAATTAACAGCCATGCCATTTGATTGGTAAGTTTGAATCGAAGACATCTTCAAACATAAATTCCTTAAGACTGTATTGACTGAAGTACTGAAGACTGTATTGATTGGGCTTACATTTTATTCAATTACTCAACCAAAATAAATTGAAATCATGATCACATTGTTTAAAGACTGAATTTATTTGACATTTATTCAACTCATTGGACCTTTTCACAAACAGAAGTTACTTGATAACTTGTTTAACCATGTTTCAATCAACTTTTCGGCGTATTTGCCTCATCTGATTGGCTAGTTGCAAATTCTTTTTCCAGCGTTCATTTGACCTAAATACTTGGAGTTGCAACGCGGGTAAACCTGACCGATGTGTTGATCAAGAGATCAATTTTACGGTTAAAAAAATAAAAGCAGTAGCGAATCGTATCATGATGTTTTCATTTAATCTTTTTGAACGTGTTGATTTATGGAAGCGATGATTTTATGAAAGCTGTACGAGAAATATTACAAATATTTTGAACAGTGAAATACGAAGTTCTGACTCGACATTATGGTACCAAGATTTGTATCGTGATTTTACACAAGTTCAAACTATCAGATTTTTCTTTATCTGAGCGGGGTTATAACTTGCAGTGGTTCTTCTCATAGCCCTATTAAACAAGTGCGTCGCAGAATATTATCAAATACGCAGTAAAAGCAATGAAATATATTTCACTGGGCAGGATATCGCCCCAATTTTGATATTTCATAACATCTTAACCGTCATATCCCGCACATTTCCGACCGTATGAACCTTAATACATTAATAGCATAAGTAAGACGTCACTATTTTAAGTTCCCATAAGCAAAACGACCCTTATCTACCCCGGGCAGTCTTGAGTCGTCACAAATTGCCCGCCGAGCTCCGTCATAGAAGTTGACGTAACTATCTGAATATTTAGACGGCGCCACAGCTTTAGTTTTAGATATGCTCGTTAGGGCGGCTTGTTGTACAAATAGCTGGCTCGTGAAAACTACTGGCATTATGTTGCCTTGGTAGGTTTTTTCTTTATTTATAAACCCAGTTTAGATGTGTTTATGATACAATACGGCAGTATTTGACGGCTTTAAATTTGTAGTAATAGAAGAATTCATACATTGTGTACTTATATCGAGCGTCAATTTGGGAGTTACATTCTTAAATGTTTTCATTTTAATTATTATAATATGTATTATGTCTATGTTAATGACGAATGCTGTACAGTAGGGCTGAAATATCCAATTCCAATATTGAGATATGATATTTTTATTATTCTAAAAGGCAGTCTTAAACTGACAATAAAAATTTAAGAACACTATTGGGATATGGATAAATGTAGAAAAATATAACAATGATCAATTTTATTAGACCTTCTGTGGCAATCGTTTACTTAAATATTGCATTCTCTTAGCCAAGTAAAGCATGTCAAATCGTAGATGGGGTATCTACGATTTATTTTCATATCAAAGGAAAAATATAATATAATTTCTTTTGGTGTTTAAATACTTGGAATTCATGATATAATATAGCTTAATGAATTACCGTTTTATCAAAAATCCATATTCAAATGGCTTTACTATGTCTTCTGTCATTTCCTTAATTGCTAACAATATCTTTTTGTCCTTTTTTAGAAGTTAAGTGTGGTTAATTAAAACTCAATAATGCCATAGATACAGTGTTAATTATGATCTTTATTTGATTCTTCTTTATGAGTAAAGTTGTAGGCAATATGTCCTCGAAAACATCTTGTTCAGAATCTTAACATGGTTTCCTCATGAGACGTTTGTGAATTATGTTAAATGTTTTAACACACATTTAGTGCTTGTTAACATGTTTTAATTATATTTATGTGAAATAAATTTCTAGTTTTGAATATATTATTATTTAGAAATATTTTTATAAATGCTTTTGACTAGGTGTACTTTGACCTTCAAGAAACTAATTTCAAACAGAATGTACCCTTTTGGGAATTTTGGCAAAGCATAAATCAAGACGCTAAATAGAAAACATCACAGTCCACTTTCCGTTACACCTTTATCTTATCTAAATCGCATATATTCACTTAGACATTATTTGAAAACCGTTTTAAAAAGTTCGAATTATTTTCTATTTCATAAGACAGATATTAATTATTTCTTTACACGGACACCACACAAATCAATGTCACATTATTAATTTATTGAACATTTCGAAGGTATGGAAAGCTAAATTAGGCGCAACACTCTTGTATTACCACCACAAATGGATTCTATTACAAACATCTTACACACATTTGAGACAATTTAATAGATTTATGCGATTTTAAAAGATAAAACACTTCAACAACAAGCAATCAATATATTACAAGTTTGGACGATTTGTTTAAAACATCTATTATAACGGTAAATTATTTTGAACATAAGAACTTAGTTATAACAGTAAACCTTATCTCATTGGAAGGTTATTTACGTCGCTGCATTCTACATCCTTTATGAATTGTTAATGTTTGTGAACTAACCTCGATATTTGATAACTCTTACAACTGTATTGAATTGTTTTGTATTCTTTTGGGGTCTAATTTTCCAGCTGTTTTGTCCGTTATAATATGTATTTATTGACACTTTTCATACACTGACATCTTTGTATTACAGAAATATTCATAATTGTTTGAGACATTGTGCTTTTCAAGCTTTAGCAAGTATTTTAAAATACGGTTCAGTGCATGAGTTGTTTGAACTACTAACATATTGACAAACATTGCTTGGCTTGAATAGCTAGTACTCATAGGAACGACCGCCTCCAAGGAACGACGCCCTAACATGCCTCCTTATTACGCCCTGGTTACCCTTACGATGCTTTGGGAAGAGAATTTAAATATTTAAAATAGTGTCTAGCTATAAAAAATACGCGATTTTTGTACTGTCGTAAGACAATATTATTGGAAGAAATCTACGTAGCTGATAAGTGTGTGGTAATATGCAAACGTAGGTTTTGTTAGAGTCTCGACTCGGCCATAATATCTGCATTGTGCTAGGCTGGAAGGCCAGTGGCACTGGCATACCCTTTTCGACCTCCCCGGGTACCAAAAGAATAGCTTAATAGCTTTCTCTATCACAAAAAAATAGGTAAATAATATTGATTCGAACCTATTATCTAATATTTTCGTCGATCATAGCGTATTAATAGAATAACTTACGTTTATTTGGAAGTTTATTTTATTTATTTATTTATATATGCTTTATTGTACACCAAGAAGAAATACAAAATACTTAAAAAACTAGACATGGTTACAATAGGCGGCCTTATCGCTAGCTGCGATCTCTTCCAGGCAACCTTTGGATGGACTGGATTATTGCGATATTCTAATACAGGGTAGTTCCAAGATAAATTTTTATTTGCTTCCCCATTGGGCTGAAATATTTGAATTAGATATATAGATTATTATTTGCTTGCATGGAAAAGATGTTAGGACTGTTAGAATGTTTAACAGCCTTAATTTGTTTGCAAGTTATGTTTACTGTTCTTTATTTTCGAAGAATGGCTTCATCAACTTTTAGGTGTAAATATGTTATCGTTTTTGGGCGTCGTGGAAACTGCATTAATGGTTAAGTTGTATTGGTGAGTTTGGATTTTCTTCATTATGTGTTGTTTATTTCGTGATAATCATATTGTTTTTATTGATAATTTTGTAATAAATAAATGAAAACACACAATAATTACAAATACAGTCTTGGCAGTCTTTTATATCCTAAGACACACATGGTGTCATAAGATATAGAAACCATGATGACGTATCATAAATAAAATACTCATACCCTAAACAAAGTTTCGTTTCACATTTCTCTAATAACTTCGTATTAATTATTAATCTAAATTATAATTAGGTACTACTATTGTATGAAGCAAAATACACAAACAGCTCAATGATGGACCGACACTAGCGGTCCTACTCAGTCTACCTCATGTCAAAGTGATGCTATTTCACTACCTTACTTTACCGTCCATAAATCAACAAGTTTCAACCGAGGACGTGTTAAATTATGCGACCGTATAAGCAATAGAGATCTGCGCTCCAGAACGAAACTTGTGGACGTTGGGCAACAAACAGCCAAATTAAAGTGGGACTGGGCAGGCCACGTCTGTCGCATGTCAGGAGAGTTGTGGGCTAAGACTGCTACTGAATGGGCTCCCCAAAACACCAAAAGACCACGTGGTAGGCCGCGTAGAAGGTGGAAAATGACCTAGATCATTTTAATAAGAACTGGAGGATGAAAGCCTTGGATAGAGATGGGTGGAAGAAGGAAAGGGAGGCCTTTGCCCTGCAGTGGGACAGTACAGGCTAGTAAAAAAAAAATAATAATAATCAACAAGTTTCAACCGAGGACGTCGAAGATAGGGCAAAGTGTAGGAAATTAAGGCCGGTGGATTTTGGCATCAAACGCATAGCTACAGGTACATGCATAAACTCACGCCTATATCCCAGAAGGGGTAGGCAGAGGTGCCAGGACACCCACATTTCGCCTTGTATGTTCCGTCCCACAATGTGATGGTTGGCGAGCCTATCGCCATATCGGGCACATATCCTGACTCTGGGCTGATAATGAATAGAAAAATCCAATATCACTTTTCCCAATCCGGGATTCGAACCCGAGACCTCAACTTTGTAACTGTAAGGTACAACCACAGGATCGGTGGGTACAACAAACTAATTTTACCTTCTACTAAACATTATCAAAATTAATACTGTATTATACAAGCAAGTTGTTTGTATAGTTAAAAAGTTATGCATGGAAACCGCACCGCCTTTATCAATATTGAGTTTCAAAGCTTTCTGATATGAAGTTGTGAGAAACACATTGTTGCACAAAGGTATTCTGACGAAGTCGTATGATAAACTACATAGTCTATCTGAGGCAATTTTGATATGTTTATTAGAAGCTGCCATTACCAAAGCTTTGTAGCCGTGGTTTGAAATAATTCCACAAGACCTGTTTGTTTTCTTGCTATTAACGAATATTTTGTGTCGTCAGCCACATGAAGTCCACTGGTTAATGCAGGCCTCAACCAAGGATCTCAGCATTGACCTGTTGGAAGTGGCCTGCATCCAGCGACTTCCTGCAACCTAAACCAAATCGTCTGTCCAATTTCCTAATCTCTAAACTAACAAAAAAGAATTGGAAATGCTGCTGAAAGAAGAATTTGGCAACAAAGATTCAACATTTTTATACTACACTAAATATCATTAGTTTGTATCACTTCATCAATATCATACTAATTACGTAGCAAAATCAAACACGATACATTTCAGCCGACTTCATAAAGCGATTACTATTTCTCAAATCGCTCCATCTGGCTAGCGGCACAGCGTTTGCTCAAATGCGGTTTCCACTGTGAAACTCGTTTACGTCAACAGTTATTGGTTTTGCCGTAAATATGACTCGCCTGTTGGTAGTTCGGATTGCTGAACGGCAGTACACGTGTGTTTGGATGGCTGTTATTTGGGTTCTGTTATGTTTAGAGTTGGTACTCGTAGGTAATTATAAATATTTTTGTTATATTCATTTTTATTATCATCAAAATATGTAAGAATATTTAGTATACTTAGTACAGTAAATATATATGTACATGTATGTAGATATATAGTACAGTAAAGAAATTATGTCCATAATAATAATAATAAAAGAGGCAGCCTAATCACATTACATTTACAAGTACATTCTTTAAAGCACCTTTGGATGGATATATAATTGAGAAAATAGTATGAACTACTTGTAGGTATGCTATTTTACATGAAGTGCCTATCCAATATTTAGTTTTGTGTTTTAACAAAAAGACTCTACCTGGCATTGAATTTTACGAATGGAAAAGCAATTAAAATAATATATCGCAAAATGGAAAGTGCCATTTTTTTAATATTTTTTGTTTCATTTTTACACTTCACAAGATGAAATTGTCACACTGCAAAAGAAAAAAAAACATTCCGAAAATTTAAATATTAAACATAAACATATGTAAATACTCATCTCAACACGTAATCACAACACGTCGAGGATACATTAGTATGCGTCACCGCACTTGCTAAGGACGCGTAACGTCCAAATGACAAAGCGTCTGTGGAAAAAATCGCCTCTTTACAGCCGCTCTGGGTTTTATTGCCGCACATAAGTGTTCAGGCGCTGTGAGACGATATTCGCACTCTTCGACCGTACATATTTACATAAAACAATTATTATATGCAAAAGGTTTCATTTGAGTTAACAAAAAATAAAACGAGGAAAGATATTGTATTTTTTGTAATAATGTTTGAAATGTTTGCAAGAGTTAGAGAATGAATTCACGGTGGAATAAAATGATACAATAAAGTAGGTATAATAGGTAAGCCTCAGCATTGACAATAATAAATATTTGTATCATTTATTCCGTCACTCGGGTGTTTATAGTAAACTAGTGGTCGCCTAGTGGTCGAAATCCACACAGTGGACCAAATCAAGAAGAGAAAAAGTTTTTACCTGTATAATGATGTTGTAATTCTGATAATTCGTGCACATTTAAATTTACGTATCTCTCAAAATTACTTATTTATCCTGAAGTATATGCAATTACTAAAATCGTAAACTACAATAATTGCTTTGAACCAACAATAGCAAATTATATTTTTTTTTGTACCTGAATGTTGTTATTGCAAATTGCTGCTACAGAACTTTCTTTATGCATATAATGATAGTCCGTGTACATTTAAATGTATCTTACTGCTACACAATTTGTATAAGCGCTCAGTATTTCACGTAGTATTCGTCAAATAAAACTTTTCTGTTTGACATTCAACTATGTCTATAATAAACAAAAGAAACAATTTGACCAAAGAGTATGTATACGTGTACAAATACTTGTGTATGCGTGTGTCAAATGCATGCTGGTTTGTGTAATGTTTTATTTATTGATTTAATGTACTTTTTATGCATTATTATTAAAATCTTTTTTTATATTAAATGAGGCTTATAAAACCTTTTTTTTGATGTCAGAAGAACAAAATGAAATAGAAAAGAAACAATTTGACACCAGAGTATATGCGTGTACAAATAGATACTTGTGTATGTATGTGTATGTGAAATGCATGGTAGTGTGTGTAATGTTTTATTTTTTGATTTAATGTACTTTATAAGCATTATAATTGAAAAATATTAGCGTTCTGCACTTCTCCTACACATAAACTATAAGTGTGCCAAATTTTATGCTCCTGCGTCCGCGCAATTTTCGTAAAAAGGGATCCAAAGTTTTTGAATCACGTATTAATATATAGATTATGTCGAAGCTGTTAACTAAATCTCATATTACCTATCTCCATTCAAAACTTCAGTAAATTTCTGTACCTATTATTTTTAAACATCACAAATATGACTTACATAATATAGTAACTACCGCAGTTACTATATTATGTCACATTGCTTCTAGCCAAAATCTAAATTAAAAGTTATAAACTTGGCACCAAGTCCCAGATAATGGCTAACTACGCAGCTTACGATCCCGAGGGTTTTCATAAGGTCACTTCGCAACGAAACTTTCATACAGCCATATTCACATCTTAAGACGTCGAGTTTGCTCTTGGACGGCGTTTTACGTCTTTCATTAAGCAGAATTATGTGAAAATGTCCTCTAACCATTGTCCCAGGTCATGCTAGCTCTGAATTTGATAGGTCTATTCTGCCCAGACCTAGACTACGAAATCACCTAAGTTTAGTTAATTAATGCCGGAGTGTTTTATAGTATAACTTTTAATGTTGAATTCACATTGTCCTATAAGCAGTTTAAAGTTATTTCTAAATTAAGGTGGATTATGCTATAATTCATACCCGGAGGTATGTTTTACCAGTATTACTGAAGACACAACGGTCCAACCAGATGCTGTACCAAGCCGATAACCATAGAAATAATTAGAAAATCTTCTCAGACTTTATATTAATGCTAAATAATAATAATTTGTTTTTAGATTGTTTTGAAAGCATTCATGACAGTGAATAAAGTTGCGGCGCAACTCATTCTTTGACGAATGTAAAGCTGTGTCGTAAAAGGTATTTCAGAGAAAAAGAAATGTAATATGCGGCTATAACGTCTAGACGCAAAACCTGGTCTTGTGATATCAAAAAGGACGTATTTTCAGGTTTATTTGAATAAAAATATAATAGAGACGAGTGTTGATGGATTTGAATTGAAAGGCAAATTTCTGACGGCTTCCACTGGCGGTGGCAATTGGCGTGTTGAGACTGCAAACATGTCAGATTCCATTTCACTGTTGAAATTTATTTGAGTATGCCGGAATATGTTGCAACATTTTATCAAAAACAGCTGTAGTTAAAAACACACTTCTCAAATAAAATAAGTTCATTAATATCTACTCAACAAGTAATAATATCATCTTAAAGTAATATTTGTAATTTTGTATACCACTGATGTTAATGATACTTTATTTTCTAAAGTAATTAATCTTAAAATCATGTCATATCTAAACGTTTTTTTTTAGAATTAAGATATATTCAACATAGTTTTAAATATCGAATCTATTTCCCAAACATCCGTACTAATAATAAATAGTGTATTTTCCAATGCACACGAATAAGACTAATGGTTTTTAATGCATCCCATTCTCGTCGTAGTTTCAAACGCGCCTGCAGCGGAACAAAAAGCAAAACAACATAAACGTGTTAATTTATTCTACGCTAAAAGCGAATGCGGGGATGCTAACATTAAAATTTGAGCCTTGTCAGGTGTTAAGTCCATAATTTCCCTGGGGAACAATCCAGAATCGCATTTTAAGGGTTTTCATGAATGGCACGACTAATTTCTACTGTCGGTCGTCTTCCGTCCTGTTTTTGGGGAGTTGTTTAAATTTAATTTGGCTTTGTGAAATCTTGGCGGCTGATGCTGTGGGATTTTTATACAATGCTCATTTCTAATTCATGTCGTTGGAGTAGTTTTAAGTTAAATAAATTTTAAGAACATGAAAATCATCAATATTGTATGTTAAAAATATACTATTATGATGTATTTGAATATATTTTATAATGCTTAATGTAACATAGGATATTTGTTATCACTAAAAATATTGAAGAATTTTGAAGATTGTTATTTAAAAAAATGCATCGATAGATAATAAATACAATTGTACTTAGGAATTAAT
Source organism: Hyles euphorbiae (assembly GCA_023078785.2). Classification (NCBI taxonomy): domain Eukaryota; kingdom Metazoa; phylum Arthropoda; class Insecta; order Lepidoptera; family Sphingidae; genus Hyles; species Hyles euphorbiae. The sequence goes on from CM041049.1 coordinate 8,089,224, forward strand.
AATTAGTAAGTAGGAAATCTTATACAAATTTTGCGATAGAACATTCATCCTTCAAATAACGGAGGGCCAGCCGGTACTATTGAAGAGCCACCCCAATAATAAAAATTAAAAAAGCACTTCAACTGGGAGCAACTCCCTTCCCAGTTCCGCTCATGATTCGCACCTTATTGAATGTATTCGCATTCGGTGTACCTGAAATGCTTAGACTGGAAAGTCAAAGTCCTTTCTATCCATGACTACTCTGTTTTATTTTCGGATTAATGTAATGGGCTAAAATGCTTTGTGTGTTCTTTCTGAATATGTATATTATATAATCGGCAGTATTATTGTTTTAAAATAATGCAAATAAACGGCACATTTTGTTTAAATAATATTTATGTAACTTCGTGTTTATTAACGCATAATAATTTTATTATAAATAAATCTCTTTATGTTTCTCTAATGATCCTATTACGTTTGTTCCAGGTAAGGACCTCAAGCAACAAACGCCTGACAATTTTCCGCGAGCAATGTGCCCGAGGACTTCAATTGCCACTCAGACAGTTTTACAAACTACAGGCGCTCAACGAAGGGACGGTTCGTTACGTTAAGTTCACAAAAGTTAAGTCCAACTCCTAGGAGATGGTCGTGACCGCAGTATGCAATTAGAACAATTTGAATAGGCTCACGTTACTTTGGATTTGGGAAAACTTGATATACGGGTTAGGTTTGTAATGAAAAGTTAGTTTAGTCATTTGTTTTAATGTGTGCTTATTCGTATTTACTTATTCAGCTATTTCTAAAATATTTTGCTAGGTACATTTGCAAATCAATGCCAAAGGTTCAATTCATAAACGATTCTAAAACCTATTTTAGTAATTCAAAGTTTTGTCTTCTTCGGTCTAGCTCAATTCAATAGTCCTTAAAAAGGGACAAAATATTCGATTTCTAAAGTAGGTTTACACATTTGGCATTGAAGTACATATTTACACACACACACAGTACTACACACGCTATTTATAAATAAAATACACATTTTAAGTTAAAATTATAAGTCCATAAGTAATTCAAATGAAATATTATCACACATTCATCCATTTATCTATTAAGCAATCTATTACCCAGATTTAATTCTAGCAAATTGTTATTGTGATATCATCATTGGTCGAAAACTCTCAAATTAATGTCCAAACATCAACGATAATTAAAGCGTCAACATCCATAGTTAGTTGGCACAACAGTGTTATCAAACAGCCTGCTCTCATAGATAGCCCTTTGAAGATTTCGTGGACTTTGGGATACGAAACCCTCATTCAACCGTGACAGATGGGTGGAACTTTGTGGAAAAGACGCAAGATCGTGATAATGTCACTAATTATTTTATAATAGGTTGGTTGTGTTTACATTGTATCAAAGTTTTAAGTTTTGACTTCAGTTTCACGGTTAGCCCATGGACGGTAGTGCTAAAGAAACTACATGTATAAAATCTATGTGTACGATAATTATATCTAAATAGAAAGTTACGTAAGCCTCACAAAAGTATAATGTAGTAGATTATGTATTTGTAAAATTCATTAATTATGAAATGTTTATTATGAAAGTGCTTGTGACTAATTTTGAGGTGACGCGAAATATATTACATATGAATTTGCTTACGTGCTGAGTTATAACATTTTACACTTCTCCGACCGCTGAATTAACTATCGAAATACATGGGGACTATTTGCCTCAACGATTTGGAATTATTTAATTATATCTCTCTGTTACATTCAAATAATATAATTAAAACACATTTTAAATATGGTGCAATATTTAAACTTCATCAAAGTCCGTTCCGAAGGCGTTTTGTATGCGGTGCTAGGGTCGCTATGTACCTAAGTTTGCCGGCATTCCGGCCTCCATGGAAATTCACAAGATCAAACTAACTCTCGACCGCAGCCGCGACCAGTACAAGACCGCTTGTTAGCGTTCGCTCTATTACTATAAATATGTATGTATAGCTTGCAGTTTCTTGAAGTACGGGTGTTTATAAATATAGAGTCATAAAAGTTGTATTATATCTTCAGACGATCTGGGTAAGGTTACAAAAAGTTTATATTAATATGCTTTCAAACTACGATACTCTGAATGTTTTGTTTTTACTAAGTTTCTTTCTATAAATTAGTCTCCATAATTAGTAAACATGCTCTAATAAACATGTCTTTCATCAATTGAAAACCACACAAAGGTTTCGTAAACCAAGTAGATTTTTTCTAATAAAACAATGATTATGTTAGGTCCTCGTTTTATTTCATACTGGCCGGTAGCTTTGTTCGCTGAGTCGGCAAATCCATTGACCTGTTTCCCGGCGTCAACATTAAAAATTTAAAAAAGTTCAGTTCATAACGTTCCAGTTATAATCAAATCGGGGTTTGGGAATTCTTCAGCGTCTGCGAGGGGATTCCGATGCCCGTTTCATTCACTTTTTAATTACTTAAGTTGACAGTGATATTGGGGTACTGGAAATTATCACTTTAGTCAAGACATTTGAATGTTTCTTTGTTTCGTTACCCATTAAGTCTTGAAGATTAAAATATGAATAAATTCTATATTTTATGTTATTTGAGATATGCAAGCGGATGTTATGATTCTAAAAAATAATGGTATGGGATTGCCAAGGTAAATTTTATATCGGAGATGGTGACAAAGTCCCTTTTTACTTTTTTCAGCCGAACTCGCTCTAAGCATAACAACAACTGTGTTTTGTTTTAAGAAAAGAAAGGGACGATTTTAATTGGAAATCGCTCGGCACCCATCAATTCTTCTCACACACGTATGAAATCAGGCCGGGCATTCGTACAGCGACATTGTCGAAGGACGACTTTTACGAGTGTCTCGTAAAACATAAAGGTTTCATTGTTCTATAACGAATAAGACCATTCGTATCTCTCGTCTATTGTTCGCGACGACATTTGACGAACTCTCCGCATTTGTGGAACGTGTATTCTGTAAATAAAACAATATTAAATAAATCCCGGAATCGCGATATCTGATTCTGTATAACGCTTATTCGTAATTCAATTTGTGCGTAATATATTTTGGATTCTGGAGTAAAGCTTATTTTGTAATAACACGTCATTTTTATTCCTTTGTATTTGTATGAACGTGTTTTATTTATAGAATTGAGTCAATTTCTTGGTTTCTTTGTTCAGTGCCGTGTGCTATATGATGCAGTTTTCTTAAAATGTTAATCCATATGGTGTTACACACGATTGCTCTTAATAATGGAATCTGTGAATCGAATATTTTTGGGGAATTACGAAATCAATTTGCGTCGGTATTGAGGCTTATATTCTTCGCATTTTTAGTAATAATTTAATATTATTATACAGTTCCCGAAAGAGAAAATTCCTCAATGCATAACGGTTTCTTAGTTCTCATTAGTAAAGAGAAATAAATTAACAAACACTTGAGTCCAGTTAGGGCAGGCAGAAACAACGAAAAAATGCGAAAATGTAAAAACAGTTTCTTAACATCTTCATACAAATACATTTTTGCCCAGAAGGGGTAGGCAGAACTACATCTTAACATATTCAGCTATTATAAATCTCTTTAGGCTCTAGTTCTTTAGTTACTATGCTTCTTTTCAATATATTTCTCTCTCCACTACAACTTCTTCTACTTGGCTAACGCTACTCCATTTCATCCGATCTCTAGTATTATAAATACTAACTCCATTGACACTCGTATCTTTCTTGACTACATCTAACCAACGCTTCTTTGTTCTACCCTCAGCCTTGGCCCGGGAATATTGAGAATATTATATTCTACACTACAACTATTAACAAAATATTTTTTGGCATAAACTAAGCTCTGTATAAAACTAAATTTTGCAAATAAAGCAAATATTTGCAAAACATGACGTAAAGTTAAGTTAGAAAGTAAACACTAAAGAACCGAGGTCGCCGCTAGTTTACCTGAGCAAAGGATCTAGTTTACATTTAGTTCTATTAAAATATATATGAGCATTGCGCAAATATGATATTCTGCGTGTGCTGATGTCATACTACGCAACATAATAATATGGAGTTTTGTATTGTTTATTAGTTATTTTGGACCTGCTTATACAGATTCTAAATTCTACTGTGATTTTCGAAGTTTGAAGGAGACAGGATTTCGGAAAGATGTGTGAAATGTTATGTCATATGGCTCTTTAGAGTTTAGACTATGAGGCTCATACGAAAACTCTTAATAATTATTATGTACTTTTTATACAAGGTATACCAACTGCGATGGGAAACGAAGCCATTTAGTTTTATGAACTTCAGACTTAACTTATTTTTTATATTTTTTAAGTTTCTTCCCGATTTAGTGGTGAATACTTATATTTAGTTTTTTCTACATTGGCACACAATTAGTCTTTAAAAACAAAAGGGTGTAAAATATTATTGCAATTTAAAGTACGTATTTCAAGAAAAAAAAATCGCTTATTTGCCTTGTGTCTGAAATCACTAAAACACCTGGCTTTGTTTTCGGTAACGGTCCGGACATACCGGGTATAATCACCTAGAACTATAATACGATATGAACTATATAATATGTGTAGCCTTTTATTACATATTCTCAAGCACAGCATTATAATATAGATGATATTCTTAAAGCTTTAGTGATGCAGTTTGCCACGATCAATCTCTGACAGGGTAGGGCCCTTGAGTTCGCTCAAGCGTGACGACTAGGTGAGCCCTCGACAATGCCTGCTCAGGTCCTACAGCTAAAAGGCGAAAACTATTGAAGGCGGGTCAACGAACTCTATTCTCTACATGGTACATGTCTTTGATGTTTCAGAGCTCTTTGATGAATGTATGAGAGTGGTTTGAGGCTGTTAGTAAAATGAATGCTTGGTTTTCAGTATTGGTACGGTTTTGATTAGATTTCGATGGGGACTTACAATTTTGTTTTATATATACTTGTTGATTTCGGGTTTAATTATAAAATATTGGAAGTGCGAGGTGGCTTATTGGTAAATGGACCACACGGCTGTCAACATGTCTACGGTGGGCGCAGGTTCAAATTCGGATCATATGTGTATTGATAGTCAATTGCTTTTTAACTGCGAAAGAAAACATCGTTAAAAAACTGCATACCATAGCGATTTGTATGAATTTCTATGGTAGGTAAAGTCCACCAACCCGCACTAGACCAGTGCGGCCTATGTATGGCCAGTGTGACTATATGGCCTAAGTTCTCAATCGTTCTCCCGATTGTAGAGAAGGTCCGTGCCTTGCAGTGGAACGTATATGGGCTGATATAGACATTAAAATATTTTCCTTCAATTTAACTTACAGGGAAATTATAAGAATAATGTTATAGTGTGGTTTTTCATAATTTCAAAATAATGTAGAGGAATGAGTGCACGTGATTTTTTATATAGAAGTATTGTAATGCCCGGATCTTCTAATACATCAGATTCAATCCAAATGGATTATATCAAGTAATACTCCGTTGATCCGGCTACGGATAAATGATGGTTGTCACAAATTTCCTTCAGTGCCGTTCACTGCCCTGGCAACAGAAAAGAGAGGTCAAACTTTGAACTAAAGAAATAAGAGTTATTAATTAGAGGTGTGAATACGTTTGTATACATTAAAAGTGAAACCATTATCCACGAGTTTAATAAAACTACATCCGCACTCGTCTCATACCCGAAAAAGGAGGCTTACGTAACCTCCATACGTACGTAACTTGTCGCATCGGTATTTCAATATGGGTCCATAAAGGGCTGGAGGGAAAGTGCCGGTGTGTCATCGGGCATCGAGGGAATTGTTACTTTAACTGGGTCGATTGTATACGATGTACAGCTACTGCCGTTTGTCATGCTAATCTTACGGCTTGAATAAGACACAACCCTTTGCTTTTTTATGGTTAAATTAAATTTCTGTGGTTTAAAATTTAAAAAATGAGTAGATTATTTTGTTTTTTATATTTAGAAGAAAAAATGAAAGAACACAGATTTATTGGTCATAATAATACAACATACATAATCACACTACACTATTTCTCATTGTGAATTTTGGCTGGTCATAAATTTTAATTTAAGCCGAGAAATACACTTGTAACAAGTATTTTTTAATTACATCGCAGTAAAGAAATATCTTCGATGCTTTCGTTCTGTATCGGTAAAACCCTATGACCCCGTTATGATCGTTTCCAGTGGAGTGAGTTACTCTAGTATCAACACTTTATATTCGTAAAATAAAACGGCCTGAGGATTGTTGAAGCAGTGCGCCCTATCTTTGACCAATAGCTAGACAGGCGCCACGGCGTGGCGACGTTCCGACTCACACAGGTGCCCACAGGACAAGGTAGTTTTGCCGAGTACCTGTGTAGGATAGTTGGCGTCGAAAGATTGGCCGTTTGTCACCACTGTGGCAACGTTCCAGAAGATACGGCCCAGCACACGCTGGAGGTTTGTCCATCCTGGGATAGCGAACGCAGCGCTCTCACAGAAGTTATTGGGACCGATCTCTCTCTGCCGGCTGTGGTTTCGGCCATGGTAGGCAGTCCAAGGTCTTGGCGTGCGGTGGCAAACTTCTGTGAGAAAGTAATCTCGCAGAAGGAAAATGCCGAGAGGGATCGAGAGCGGTCAGATCCTTCCCGCCGCCAAAGAAGACGGAGGAGACGCCGACGTGACGCATGATCGGCGACTCGCGCCCTGTGGTATGGGGGCGCTTCGAGAATCCCGCCACGGTATCCCCTGCCTGTCGTAGGAGGCGACTAATGGGGAAGTGAAGGTCGCGGGCGCGCAGTGGGGGGCTGTTGTTGCGCCCATTGTACTCACGTACAATGCGACCTCGAGATGTTCGGCAGCAGGAGGAGGAGGAAGCAATTGCCTGTTGCCGGGAAAAGAGGAGGCTTCCTAGCCTCCAACATACTTATGGTACGTGCCGCAAATTGAGCGGCATTGTGCAGGGATGGTCCCGGTAGTAGCTGAAGCGCTCTTGCTTCGGGTTCCCGGGGCCGTTCTAATTGCGCTGAAGAGGGCAACGCGGGGTTTTGGTTGGTATGCCTATCGGTGAACCCAACATAATCGCTCCACCCTCCCCCAAGGTGGGGCGTTAGCGGTAATCCGGTTTCACCGCGTCAACAAAAAAAAAAAAAAAGTATTCACAAATAACTAAATAAATAAAACTGCAGTGATAAATATTGTTGAGTCATATCCATTAAAATAACTATAGATTACGTTCGAGAAAATAAAATTAGGTCACAATACCAGTTATAGAAATGGCTTGTTTGCGCTCAACTCTAAGCGTTTTATTTCATGAAGTAGAGATATATTGCTTGGCTGAGACTCCGAGTAAGTTGTGCCATCGACCGCAGATGCCGACACATAGTAAACGGAGCTAAACAAACTTATGCGCAACTGTGACGTGTTAAATAAGGCTTCAAAATGAGCTAAGTTATTTTAGAGCTGTGAAGTAACCTAAGGTTTAATGTTGTGTAGACTTGTTACTGCTTCACACAGGGGATCTTATAGTGAGAAGGTTCTGGGCTTAATGTGATACCGAACATTTTATTCGCATAGCTATTAACTTTTCGCTCAATATTACGGTGGGTGAGGCTTTATTACTTAGCCAAAATTATTGAATTATGTGATTATATCATGAACCTCAAAATAGAATCAGAATCTCTTGAACGACCGCATTGAATAATCTCAATATACAGTACAACTTATCGTATACAAATATTTGAAAACACAACTTTCAATCAAATTCCCACGATCTCCCTATAAGTTAGAATGAACCAAAGCCGAACTTTGTAACAAAGAAAAAGCAACTTTATCGGTTCAATAAAAAAGATAACCTCTATCGAATGCATGAGTTCAGAAGTGATCGAAAACAACGATGCCTAGCTGAATTTCAATAAAGACGCTAAGAGAAATATTCCTCGGCCCCCTAGCGGCGCGTACAGGCAACTGTTACCAATATGTGGATTTTTATGGGGAATTTTCGGTACGCAATATGTTTATTTAATAGGGTCATAATTCTGTAACGTACGTGATTTTGTTCGTATAACAACGATATTTTGTGATTAAGGGGCCACTTTGGATTCATTATGCGATAAAGTTCGCGTATTAAAGACGTAATTAATTAGATAATTTCCTAGGGTGGTATGATAATGTGATTTCTTATAATTGTGTTAATGACTTTTTTATCAATGTTATGTAAGTAGTTTGTTGTTAATAATAGGGGCAAGATTTTAATCTTATCTAGTGTATATAAATTAAACATAAAGTATCGAAAGCATTAGGTTTTTTGATCCGAAATGTGAAACCTTTCAAATGTCCAGCAACCTGTCCTTTCAAATTTTATACAACACCTTAGTACGCAGCGTCCTCGAATATGGTTCGGTAGTTTGGCGACCCCATTACGCTACTCATGCACTCAATATTGAGAGAATACAAAGAAGATTTCTGAAGCATTTAGTATATGCAGCGGGAGTTGCTAAAGCGATAAAATCATACGAAGCTAGATTGAAACCATTTAATATGGTCAGTTTAGAGCAACGTAGGAATGCATTAGAATTGATATTTTTATTTTAAAAAATCCGTAATTCCATCGATTGTCCACAATTACTAAAGGAATTCAAACTTAGTGTACCATTTAACTTCCCACGTAAAGTAATTAAAAATATTCTATCACCGCCAAAATATAGGACCGTCATGGGTCGTAGCTCACCGCTTCTACGACTATGCAGGCTGTATAACAATTGCAGTAATGACTTAGATATATTTTTCACTAATGAGTATACGTATTGGAAAATCAAATTGCGACTAAGAAAACTTTCATATTAGCACTATACTATATTTCATTTGAGAGGCCATCTGGGTAGGTACCACCGCAATGTCTATTTCTCCCGTGAAACAACACTGCGTTAATGTACTGTTGTGTTTCGGATTGAAGGACATTGTAGCCAGAGTAACTACTGGACATATTGAGACTTAACATCTTATGTCTCAGAATGGCGAGCGCAGTGGAATGTTGCTACTGTTTATGAGCGGTCGTATCGCTTACCATCAGGCAATCGGCTTGCTTGTCTCGTCGTTCATTGCAATAAAAAAAAATAGTACTGATTTGTTTATGTATAAAGTATTGAGTGTAAACAACACAATATGAAAAACATTTTTAGAAAGTAGCTTTATCATTAGTCAAAACAGAATTGATGTACAATGAGTGGTTTTGAGATTTATTCCGGAACAATTAAAGACATTTGACGGTCTAAGTGTGAACGTTTTTATAAGTATGTTAAAAATATTACAGAAAATATGATGGCCAGTTTGTATACGTAGCGAAAAATATGCTGGATTATTTTCTTATTAGATTAAACATTGAATGATTGATGAATTAAAAATCCACTGCAGCCTTTAGTTTCCTCATGTGCTTACTATCATTTTGTGGCTATTCATGGTTATGGAGATTGTAGTCAAAGAATAATAGAAGCATTCATCCATGATTGCATCATGGCGAAACGTTGGTGTCCTGGTTACACCTCTGCCTATCCCTACAGGGAAAAAGGCGTGAGTTTACGTATGTTATGTATTTATGATCATCCAATAATCGGCGGTAGACTTACAAGCGATTATACTTGCAATTTCAACTGAAATATCTATATTATGGGATTAATATTGAGCACAAGAAAATCAGCGGATTATCTAGAGACCAATAAGTTTTTCAACACGTAATGCATTTAATCAGAAAGCAAATAAATAAAAGGACCTGGGAACATGAACACTCGCGTAATTATAGGTTACATCTGGCAGTGTTTAAGTGGTATTGCCTCATAAATATCGAAACAAATAGACTTGTACTAAAACACATGCACTGCGTACATTTGCACCTCTCGGGAAAGATATTTCACTTGCGCCGCGCGATTGTGCACCGTACGTGGTACGTATTTCTGCCCTAGCATAATAAATCGCTATTTAACTCTCAGTTTTTCCCGCTTTAATACAAGGACATCGGTATTTCGATAATGCTCCTGTTATCTCCTATATATCTCCCCTCGTAGACAGGAATTTATCTTGGGAGGGCATGCGAAAAAATGCCGTAATAATGAGTATTGGGGACAGTGCTTCTCGAGTTGTTTTGTTCTTAAGCAAAGTTTGTGTATTACTTCTTAGTTGTTGCTCCACTTTATATGTATTGCCAGTCATGAAGTTTTGATGTAGATTTTTCAAAATACTTTTGATTTATTTTATTGCTTCAGATGGATTTATTCAATTACAAAAGAGTAGAATTAGAACAGTGGAAGTTAAGTTGCAAAAATTAGACAGACTAATAACCCTAAAAATATACAAAAATAAGAGCCATTTTTCTAAGTAAATCCACATTGAAAAAAGAGTACGCAGCAAGAATAATTTTATACACAACAGAATCTATAAAATTAATAAGTTTCGATGTTGACGACGGGTACGAAACTTCCTTATCTCTGTCGTATCGGTAACAGAAACGGAATGTCAGCAAAAGTCATAAAAACAAATCGATAACACGAATTTAACCCTCCGTTTGAGCCCCCAACCATTTTCCGCGTTTTGATTTTCCGTTGATTGGGTTTAAAATGCCCTCCTGCTATTTTGATAAAGCCCACAACAAATTGGAGGTACGTTTTGACCCTCTGTGAATATGGAACTACATAAATATTTTAGTGTAGTGGGCACAAGGCTTTTATTAGTAAGCGTTTTCGTTCTAATCATTGCTCTCAAGAGCACTTCTGTTCGAGTAGTTGATTGTTTGAAGTTATTTTGATGTAAATTTTGTTTTTAACCCTATTGCATGGCCTGCGCTGTTTGTGTATTCGTGTTTAAAAACAAACCAAAAAACTTTGACGGTCAATTTGTTACATGACAAAGTCTACATGCATGGGGTGAATTTGTGAATGTCATCGTTTTGGAGGTTTGCCCGCCATGTCAGCATTTAGGGTTGGGACAAAAAAGTTTAAATTCATTTCAGTCTCATCGTCATTGTTTTGATAAACCCGAGTTACATTACTCGTTCAAGGATCAAAGATTACTTCGGAGTTGTGGTCCCCCTCACTTCCTTCTATTCATAATCTTACTTCACCATTCCCAGCAAAGTTTCGAGTTTGAGTTCAATTTTCGTGTCTACAAACTTCACCACCCGTATTATTGCGAAAACAAATTTCATTACAACGGTTTTTTTTAAAAGAAATGTCGACAATTTTGCATTTCCATTTCTTCAATTGTTAAATGGCGTAATATCGGCTTTGTTGGTTTGCCAGAAGGTCGTATTTGGTTGGCTGCTGTAAAAATGATACATGTTTTCATTTTCGCGTAGTGACAGCAAGGGGAGACGTATGACGGGCGCCCGCCTCCAAAATCCAATATGACAAATTCGGAAGTACGTGATTGGAATGAGTGCGGGCTGAATTTATTTTTGCACGATACTGACGGATTCCTGAGCCACCTGGGTCGTTACTATGGGTGGACGAATGGATGACTTTCTGATGAGAAGAGCGTGAATCGAGAATACATTACATTTGATTCGAGGGGAATTTGCTATGTTGATGAATTGCTTGTTACAAGATGTAGAAACTATTGAGTTTGTAGTCGAGCTACTAACTTTTCTGCTTGACATTGGTTGGTTCAAATGTGAAATATAGGTTAGATCAACGATTTATTCTTCTAAAATTATTTCATCACAAGATTCTCGTTCTAACACTAGCTTCTTTAAGACACGTAGCTATAAAGTTTCAATTAAACACTATGGTAACAAGCTCGTGTCTCTACGCTTGTAACTAACCCTCTTTGCTTATAAGATGTCTTAATTAAGTGATTTCTTAGATGAAGGTCTTAGAATATCGTGTAATATAGTTTTATGTCTGAAGTGTCTTTTGTGTAAAATGAGTTGTAAGAGATATTTTAACATATTACTTTCTCTTCATACACTTTCATTAACCTCTACATGCATTCTCGGGGATTCAGGGTACTTTTGACTTGACCCTCTATGAGAGTATCACCGATATGGATGGTGTATCGATTTGGACCGATTTGGTGTGTATTTATAAAATGGAATATATAGCTTGGAAGTTTCTTACGCCTTTTCTACTCGAGAGCTGCATGCTTAGAAGTGGTACTACTAAGTTTATCTACAGAATGACATATAAAACAATCTCGGCAAATCACTAGGCTTGTGTGGTGGACTAAATGGCCTAACAACTGTTAATTGCTTTCGATTTTAGAGGATTTTGGAAGCCCGTGCCCTCCAGGGGAACGTATACATACTAATACAGACTCATACGGGTGTATTCTGTCTGTATCAGTCTGTTCAGAGCACTTAAAATTAAATGAATCGCATATTTTCCACTCCCAAAAACACATGTGTTTTCACAGTGTGAATTCATTGGATGATTTGCACGTTTCTTTGTCAAAGCATTCTTTGTAAATTCAAAAGAAAGAATCATATGGGGCCAAGTTGGGGTTTTATTTATACGAAGGTACGGCTTTCAAATATTCTATACATCAATAGATCATTGCTTCCCGGTTTTTATGGAACATATATTTCGTAACTTCTAAAGTGATGATTGGAAATGATTAAATGAGGGGTTTCTGATATAGGCCCTTTATGTACGACTATGGAACTAATATTTGATTGCTGAGATGTTTGTAAGGCCCACAAATATATGTCCCGGGTCTGGGTGCTTGTGATACGAAAAGTTTCTAGTATTTCATGATACTCACGACACAAGACTTAAATGATCTTAATGTGGGGCCAGGACTATGTATGTGACTGTTGGTGTATTTATATATTTGATTATTCAGTTTCTCTATGTAATTTAGGCAGAAGTTTAATACAAGTGAATACCTATGATAAAAATGGCAAGAGCATGCTTGCAGCAAACTGTAGAAATTAAATCGTTATACAAATTTTGGGCTACGTCTATTTAAACCTGTATCTGTGACAGATAATAATTTCGAAATATGGATGAAGAAATAAACAAAGAAATAGGTACATTCATTTTTAGGATCAGGGTATTTCTATTTTTTATATTTCTCTCCAAGACATGATGACGTAGCAAATATAAGAATCTCCACGCAAGACTGACTTTCCGTTCAAGCAAATATTCCAATAAATATACTTAAACCGGTGAAATGTTGTCAACAGAATTGTATCAATGTCTTACAATATTATTGATATGATGTTGAGTAAATACATGATTATTAGTGTCTAGATAATCCTGGGACTTAATTGGATGATTCTGGTTGACGGGGTCATTAATATGTGATATTAGAGCTTAATAATATGCATTAGTTGTGATGGAATCGCCCACATGTCAAAGTTCATTGATCGCTACGTAGCACATATTATAATGTTACAGTTTGAATTATGATCGATAATTAAGGATTAATAATATTCTTTGCATCCGAGAAAATATAAACAAAAAATTAATGAAATAGCACTATATCCAAACCCACAAATATCTTAAGATCAATTAAGTCCTGTTCCGTATAAAAATTGTGGAAGATTTTTATACCGTCTTCCAAACACTCAGGTAATATTTTTGCAAGTAACTGTAATGCTTCCATACTAAAGTTTTGTTTGTAAAATTGAATCTATAATATACGGATTTTATCGTATAAAGAAATTGAAACGTCGAGAAGTTAAAAAAAAAATTAAGCCAAATCCGAATCCGCGAAGATATCATTAAAATCAGATTTGTTTAAACAAACCTGAATTGCCGCGAATGTTACACATTTAAATATGGATGGTAGGATGGAACTAGTATCATAAAATAATATACTTAAAAGCTCTAAACAAACTTGCTTCGATTGGCATAATCTAATAAGCTCTTTCCTTCCGTAGTTATTACAATTCTAAACCTTCCGCAGCCCCATGTGTTGCAAAAACGTTTCTGTTTGTTAACACCGCAATAAGAGCATGTGAAGGCGAATAAGATAAATATTTGTTACACAAACGAATCGAAAGACTCGATGGCGCCCGAGCCATTGGTAAAAGTAACGCTAAAGGCCTTTCCCAATAGCCGCGGGACATCGCCTTATGGTGTTGCCAACTTTATTGCCGAATTTAAACAGTACTTTATTCTCTGTTTAACTTTTTTTTCACGTCTGTTTGAACCGATTAATTGGCTACGATTTGTTTTGTATTTCTTTATGCGAGCATTGCAATTTGAATTTCGATTCGCTTTTGGGAAGGAATTTGAAAAGGAATTAGCTTTGAGTGTTTTTGATAGCATTGAAGATTGCAATATGTAAGTAAATGTGGACCATAAATACTTGCAAACCCGTATGATCGTAGGCTGGTAATAAAAGACGGAGGAATTTAAATAAAGTTGGAATGATCTAGAAACACATGTACTATAAATATTTAGACAATTATAATAACGCTTAAATGGTTAGCTATTTATTACATAATTAGCGCTATAGTGTCCTGCCATCCCAACATATTCACATATATAAAAAAAAAATCTTTAAAACCGCTCCTAGTTTCGTTTCGTACAAAAATCAAGCTGACAACACCGAAGGTTCTATTTTGGGACCCTGTGCTTCGCGTGAAAGATTTAGAGGCAATAACGCGATGTTAGCACATAGCAATCCCATCTCATTGTTCCGTTCGATCGGATTAGCCCCGCGAAGATTGGCCCGAGTTACGCTTCACTCTATTGTCGAGGTAATGAATGGAGCTCTGTACATCAATGTATTGATGTATGTAGTTATTGTATCGAGTTATTGTGTAAAGTATGTAGGAAACGTAATTTGTTTAAAAGGAAGTCTAATTTGTTTTTAGTTTAATCAATTATAACACCAGTATTGATGAATTCATGCACATCTCTGAGACATATATTTTTGGATTTAGAAAATTATTATTTTTAAGAATTATGTTAATAATTACATCGATTGTTAAAATCTTATAATAACATACGATAACTCTGGTATCGGTGGAACTAAATCTGGTATTAGTACCAACTTCACCAATGAAAAAATAACTCGGACTCTTATTAAATATTTTTTATTTAGTTAATTATAATATTCACATCAAAATGAATCTGGAACTTGGGAGTACAACTTGTGATTCATATTCCTCGTAACATGCTGTCATAAGATGAAGTGAATGAAACAAACAATAATTATGACGCTAATATTTTGCGAATTAATCTTCCCTGAAGTATTTTAGTACCTAAATGATTGTTTACATAGCTGAGCAGACTGAGGATAATTATAGCGTGTGTTCTGGTTTATCCCGAAGCACGGTACGACGTTGTGAGTCACAGAGATGGGTTTCCCAAGTTTTATGGTGACTGCAACTCAGGCTATTGGATTTTTCTCGGAATCAAATACAAATTGTTCGATTTATTTTCAGTGGTAAAGTTTAGCAGGAAGTAAGTGAGCCTTAAAGTAGTGGAAAACAAAATTGAGTATCAATATTTTTGTAGCTTTGGTCCCAGATTTATCTGAATTTTAGAAGTCACGTAAGATCACAATTACTTCAATTACTAAAAAAACCTTTCAATTGTTTTAACAGCAATAGGATGTTTTTTGGCATACCTACGTATATGTTAGGGGATATCCAAAGCATTTCGTATGTTTGACTGCCTCTGTAGGCGCCGTTGGTTAGACGCCGACTGGTCGCAGATTCAATTCTACTTCAAATATACACTATAGCTTGACAGATTCAGTCCTAATTTAAACCAGATAAAAAATAACCACGTTCCTAGTACACCTAGTTTAATTACAAGGTCAACCAGAAAGCAAGTAGGCCATTAGCGCTTATCACTAATACTTTGTACTTAGCCCGTTGAGCGTTTAATTCGTACATTTGAAATCTAGATACGCAGACGTAGCTCTGGGGAGTAATTCAGAACCCAATTAGGATGGCCATAGAGTCTGGAAACAGGTCACGTAACAGTTAATTTAGCTAGAATACAACCTCTCTGTAATTGAGTCCTGAAGCGAAGTGCGTCGGAAAACTGGAGGCTCTCAACGGAATTCCGTATTTGTAGGCTGTGATTTTGATTCTTTTAGTTGTGAATTGCGTTATTAGTCGACTTTGTAAAGTGGTGAACTGTTAGGTCAAAGGTTTGATTTTCAGATCAGACAACTTACTTTGATGAAATTTTGTGAATTTAAAAAAGGCGACTCGTCGTAAAATGTAGTTTTAGTTTTTTGTACTTTTGTGTTTTTTTATCTTCACGTGTCTTTCTTAAAAAACCTGACATATATTTGTGTTATTTTCATTTATCAATATTTGCGGTTATGTTAAAAAATTCGCTGTGATTATATTTTTGGAACTGTCAAACTCTCACAAAAATAGCAGTAGACAACAAGTTGCCAGATTATTCATGTTTATTCCTAGACAAATGAGACATAATTAAATTGCGTCTCATTTTAACTATGACTCATGAGTAACTATGCACATTAAGGACTTTGGCCCGCTGTTTGCCCTTTGTGCGTCTCACAACAGGAATTCCCCTCGCATAAAGCAGAGGATTTGAGTCATATTACTTCGCCCTAATGTAAGCCGACTGATATGGCTGTAATATGGGTCATATTTAATTATACAATGATTTATTCTGACTGTCCTATCCTCAAATTTTTTTATGGAGTAAAAAAATAATACACGCATAAGTCAAACTGCAACAAAGAAACCACTGAGTTTTATGTTAGAGCTGACACGAGTTTACAGTAGCAATTAGTAATTAAAATTATTGTCAGTATACATACTTATGAGGGTAAGTGAGATTTTTTGCTTACGTGTTGTTTTTCAACACGTCATTTGACTGATGGTAACCGATACGACCGCTCATGCAACAGCAAACCTAAACAGCACCATGAATTACAAAGCAATTCTTGGCATTCCACTGTCCTCGTCATCCTGAGACATAAGATCATGGTGTCCAGTGTAAATACTGGCTGCAATGTCCTTTAAACCGGAATACAACAGTGCAGTGTGACAACAGTGTTGTGGAATAATGTAGAGTATATAATATTTTTAATCAGTTCGTCCACTACAATAAGGCGAATTGTAATTATGTTGTGTTGTAAATGTGTCGATATACTTTTTATAATTCTTTGATACACGAGCGGTGCTAAGAATAGATCCTAGCTTCAACTCAAAGGCTCTGAAACAGACAATGACTGAACGATGTAAAAAAACACGACGCGACACTTCATTTCTCACACCAAATAAAAGTGCAAAGAAAATATTCAAGATCTGTATGATAACAAAAAGTCATTGAATAACTGCGGACGTTTAATAAAGGAGCCACACTCTTCGAATAAGAACATTACTATTGTCTTCCCTTTTTCATTCCGACCGCGGGTTGGAAGTGATTGTCACGATGAAATTTGAATAAAGGTCATTCTCTTTCTTAAAACTTGAATATCCGTACCAGTCTGGAGGATTTGTTTGATGAACTTATAATACTTTTTAAATTGGAAAAAAATGTGTGTCACTGGCTGGTTCATAATTGTAAATCTTGTATGATGCTGATCGTGTAACTGAATCGATTTGGCTCTTTAAGGTGATATTCTTTATATTGGAGTTGCTGTTATTAATTGTTTGTCTTCTTCTTCTTTAAATTGTTCTTTGATCAGGTTTTTCTCTCCCATTTTAATACTGCGGGAAATGACCGAGTTTTGTAGCTATGATTTTTTGCATGTAATATGTAATTTTCTTAAATCCTTAATCTTAAGTTTTACTGATGCCATATGCCTTGTATCAGTAATTGATTTCGATTTAAGGAATTTGTCCTTTATCATGCACTTTAGATTTCAGGCGTATTTAAACTGTTTTATCAAATTATTATTTATCTGTGTACCGCTTGACAATTCACAATCAACATACCAAACACTCCATTAGCTTTCGTTTTCTTAAATATGAAAATAGCTGTGATCTCATAACCTTAAGGAAACCCAGTGTGTATACTTGTCATGCAAGTATTTCATAAGTTTATGTCAAATTGTTAGACATGCCTGTACAAGTGGTTTTAATATAGCGGTATAACTTGAAATGTAGCGCAAAGTTGTAGTAAACTCTATGTAGAACAAACGTGACAATGCAGAGCATTTAAATCCTTACTAATATTACAAACGCTAAAGTTTGTAAGTATGGAAGTATGGATGTTTGTTGCTTTTTAGCGCATAAATTACTGATTGGATTTTTATGAAATTTGCCATAATGGTAGCTGTTACCTGGATTAACACCCAGGCTACTTTTTATCCCGAAAAAGTGTTTCTGAGGGATGGGCGACAAGATTAAATAAACATATTAACTACTCCATAATGGTGCACGAATCACTACAAGACGGGACAAAACGGAATGAACCAGTATTGTGGACTACATTCACATTAAGTTTTAATAAATAATACAGTTGATGACTGGACTCAAAAACTATCTGCACCCGAGCGAAACCGCGCCCGACAGTAAATATAGAATAGAAAAAAGATATATAACATTTATATACTTATTATTGAGAGGAATTTAGGTTTTATTCCATCACACATGATTATATGTTTATAACTGTGTTCATTGTTTATAGATAATATAATTCAAAATCGTTGTCTTGATAATTTAAAACTTTATTGCTTCTAGGAATAATTTAATCTTAATACGCATTTTATCAAAAATACGAAACAATTCGTAGGAAATATTGTTTTTAACGCCTAAAGGTCCGTATAAAATTAATTAAATTTATCCCGAGTTTTTTCCTCAATATCTATCCTTAATTTGTTTACATTCTAATTACTTCTTAATTGAGACTAACAAGCAGTAAGATCCTTAGTATTCCTGCCTTTAAAGAAACAATACCAGTATAATGAGCAGATAGAAGCATATTCACAGTATTAGGATCACAAGCGGCGCACGGAATAAAACATTTTACCGGGAAAATGGAATTATTCTCCCAAAAGGTATGAATTTGTGATGAATTTATTATGAAGTGGGTTCAATTTTACCAGCGTACGGTTGTATACATAAGGCATGAGATGTGGTAGTGTCGTTTAATGTCCTTCTGTATGTAATTAGGAAGGTATATTGACTTTAAGAGGTGTTTTAATGCTTACAAGTATTTATTTCGTCTCATTTGTGTTATGGGAGATTTCATGGTGTGGAAGTCTTGAAAATCTGTGTATTTTATTTTAACGTGTAGTCCATTTTGAATGATCTTTTAGATTCTTAAGGCATATTGTATCGATAAATACTTGTTATACATTGTTATGTTTAGAAGATTCTGTGACCAGAGCCTCAGGAGTAAGAAAGTTATCAAGCAAACTTATGCGTTTTTTTAATTAGTTAAACTTACTTGTAGTTTTTAACGGCAAGGAATACCGCTATATTATCAGTTAAAATTTGAAATGGCTGAAATATATCATGGTTACAATCCCTTCACATCCTGTGACAATGTAATTCAACGTGAAATTTTTATTTTACCAAAAATCAGGGATTAAATTGAAATGGAATTAAAACAATATGTCCAGCGTAGAAAGGACAGTAATAACAATAGCTCAGAGAATTAATAAAGCGCGAGGATATATCAAAATTCAACCAATCCAATTATCATTTTCGGGCACAAATCCTCTTTGTGCCAAAACCTTGTAAATTTTTGGCTGCATTCCGCCGTATCGATTGCAGCCCCGCACCGAAACCATTGAACCGGTTTACTAATTTATATTTTTATATCAGCATTATATCAATGGACGATACTTTGTTTGAATGACATTGATATGTAATTAGTCGCTTTCTATGATGAAGGAAAGAGGTTACGTTCTTTAAAATTCTCTACAAGGACTTCTAGGTACGTGAAATCTTCCGTGTAGTGGATTAAAACTAGTTTTTCTTGAATAAGGTAAAGAAAATTAATGATTAAATGAATCATAGTTAAAGAATGTTTTGGGCGGATCTTTCAATAAGTGCGGGCTATCCAGGCTGAAAAAATAGAATAATTAATGCCACTGCATTATTTCTGAGCGTCTTAAAAAAGACATCGACCCCTCCTTAACGTCATCAAACTTAAGTCCGCCGGTCATTCTTTTCCTTAAACACCAAAATGCTTCCGAGAGGGTGAAAATGAAATTAAATTCTAAATGAAAGGCGAGATGTTCGCGTGAGATAAAAGGGGATCCTCTATGAATGATGTCCCCTTGAAGATTCAGAAGGGTAGAACAATAGTGTAATCGCCCAATTAAGTGTTTGTATGAGTCAAAACGCCAACCGTCTGACTTTTCAGAATGTGGACGTGGCGTAAAATATCTTTGATGATAAGCGCATTGTTTAATTCGTGCTTGGTATTTACGAAACTGCTTATAATTGTTATTTGCTCCTGTGAAGGGGTATTTCTTGACATTGCTAGGAATTAAGGAATAATTTTAACTCATTTGTCGTTTTT
Organism: Hyles euphorbiae; assembly: GCA_023078785.2. Lineage (NCBI taxonomy): Eukaryota > Metazoa > Arthropoda > Insecta > Lepidoptera > Sphingidae > Hyles > Hyles euphorbiae. The sequence continues at coordinate 8,109,597 of CM041049.1, forward strand.
GTATTATTTTGCAAAGTTTCGTAAGATGGCAATGTTTTCGAACCTTCAGTGGTATTTTGTTACTTGAAGTTCTATTTCGAATTCCAGGACATTTTTTTCGGTAGCACACTTTCATCCCTTACTTCCGATTTCTATAAAATTTCAATTTTGCCTGTACTCAAACACCAATTTAATTTTAATCTCACCAGTTTCTAATTGAGTAATAATGTAAAATGTAACTCTGTATCCTAATCAAATTGATCAGAGCCACAATATTACTCATAAACGGAAGCACGCAGAGCATTTAACAACACGAATGAATTAACTCCCTCACGGTCAAATTCGTATTCATAGTTAGCATCCGCACATCGTAAATTCAACATTGGTCGTTTCGGACGTCCCCCACAGAATCGGTCATAATTTTCGATTTTCCGTACAATTGAACAAGATCGGCACCTTTTAGCGACGCAGCCTTTGTTGTTGACACTGTAAATGGAATGAAGTCCTATAATTTTGCGAGCGTTTGGTGTTTAATAGGTTGGTTTATGGACATAGTTACTGTTTCAGAGGCAGTAAATGTCTGTGCAAAAATTATAAATTAGATTCTGCAGTGAATTTTGTGTTCTAAACGTCCGCTGTTATTAAGTATTTAATTGTTTTGCTTAGAATAGAAATAGAAATCGCCAGTATTCTGCGATCTCAAAATATAATTCTAACATTTTTGTGTTGTTTATATGATTTTATTTGCTCAAATTTTGTATACCTATAATTGTAGAAATTATAAAATAACATAAATAGCATAGCCAACAAATCAAATCTTAACCAAAAACCTCCAGTACGCAATACTTTTTGAACAGACTACCATATATTTTCTGATTTATACTGAGAAGAAGTGACACTAACAAATAACATTACAACTAAAATTCCTAGTAGCAATATCAGTATGAAAGCAGATATTTGAGCGTGCGAGTGTGGTGACAGGATATTGGCAGTGGGTCGGCAGCTAGCACCGGCAAGGGCTGAATACGAATTATATGATATTGAAACTGTCCGGCACTCCATACTGTTTGTGCAACATTATTGCTGAGATCTTGAAAAGAATATACATTTTCAGTTTGACTAAACATTTTTCAGCAATTTTTAAAATTTAACTAAAAAGGATTTTAGTTTTTGTGCCCAAATGATATAAAATTCGAAGCTTTAGATATCTTTTTAATTAGTAAGTTCATTCGCTGACTATAGAGAAGCTGACCCATACAAATGTCTTGTTCATTTTGGTAACAGTTGAAATTAAATCGCTGCAGCGTGGAACAAATAATTATACGTCTAATCAAACAGTATAAGTATGCAGCGCTAGGCCGCTTTCAGGGTGTAGTTTTTTCGTGATCAAAAAGTCGAATGCGCCGTGAATTTCTTGGCGCTTACGTGTTTTGTTTGACTGATTCGTGTGCCGTTCATGCATTCGTGCATGTCTAGGTTGGACACGTTAGTCACAAAAGACGTCTTATCTATCGTAACATTGATATCGATGAACATAAATGAATAGGTATGTTTTAAGTAAAATGAAAAATATAAAATTTTAATCCTGTGTCATTATAACTTATTCTACTCAGGACATGTCACAGAGTCATAAATTTCACTATGTCATCCATACATTAGCAAATTAGGCAGTAGCACCGTCACGTAATGTCCCGTCCATTACCTAACTCAATATATTTTAATTTTCAGCGACTACTCACTAATACAATTATGTTGCTGCCAACTATAAGCCACTTAGTGTAATGAGCTACAAAGATTTTGTACTCAGAGGAATTATCGTTGAGCCACAAAATACTTTCTCTTAGACGGCTCATCTTATTAAAATGGAAGACAAAAACGAAAATATGCATTATAGCGTTTTTTTATGAAACATACGTACATAAACTCACGCCTTTTCCCCAGAAGGCAGAGGTGCTAGCAGGATACCCACGTTTCGCCTTGTTTTTATGATGATAAAATTAAATTGGAAAATTTGCTAAAGACCCAAAATCTCTTAATAATAAGATCCTGAATCATGACGCTGAAGTACGATTAATGATTAAACGATAGGCTGACATTATTGAGAACTTTATTTTTCATGTTGGTGGGCTATAATATTATAGTCTAGCTCATCTAAATCGTACTCTCGATGTGAGGAGCCTCGTGCCCTGCAGTGGGACGTTTATGGGCTGATGAAGTTAAATAATATTTTTCATTTCGTATTAATTCATATTGCTGGTAATATACTACATACATACGTAAATTTCCATATACGCCTTTTTCCATAAGGGGTAGATAGAGAAGCAACCAGGGTACACAAATTTCGCCTTGTCTTTGCCGTCCCACTATGTGATAGGGGGCGAGCCTATCGCCATATCGGGTACAAAACCTGACTCCGGGCTGACAATGAGTAGAAAAGTCCGATATCACTTTGCTCGGCCCGGGATTAAACCGAGACCTCAGCTTTGTAACCGTACAACTACACCACCGTCCTTATATGGTGATATATTCTCTTCAACTAAAAGCATTGACTATATGGGTACTTATAAAGATAAAAGTGAGCATAAATAAAATTCAAATCTAATTTGTCACAAATTCTGTGGTTTCGACAATCGTTTTATATTACAGCACTTTGTCATTTCATATTAAGCATTAGGAGTTACCGCTCAAGAGTTGGAACCAACGACCCTCGCTATTAAGGAGCTAACCCAAAGATTGGCTTAAGTTATATTCCACAAGGACAGTGCATGCAAATTAAATACGTCTGAACCCTTCGGAGTTAAATATTGTCTTATTTGTCCGTTACAGCGTCCGTCTCGAGATTTATACATTTAATCTATTTCGTCTTGTATTTAAATTGGCTCGTTTTATTTTAATATTTAGAAGGGCGATTTTAATATGTACAGATTGTTTTTAGGTTTGTAAATAAGATTAATATTTTTCATATTTTTGTTGTCATTTGCTAAGCCGTTGATGGAACATTTTATTCTCAGCGTCGTTGGAAGTCTTCTAGCAGTATAAAGTCTGATGGTAGGATATTTAATTACATAGTGCGAATTACGTTTTGAAACTTGTCTTCAATAAATAAATTGGTCTATTGTGTTATAATACTATTTTTAAGTTAATCTTTGCAAAAAATAATTTTATTCGTTCATCATGTCGATGAAAATCGTAATAAATTTTCAGAACCTTCTATATTTGATTTTCTTTATGTTTCTTCAAAAGTTTAAATGTACAAACCATAATCAAACATCTGGTAACAAAACAAAACAACACCCATCAGGCACGCGAAACATCATTGTTTTCCAATATATTCCGTATTTAGCCGTACATAAATCTTGATAATATGCAAATTTTATTTCATTAAAGCGGTCGGACTATAAGCAATATTGCCTGGCTGAGTTACTGCGGGCCCGCCTTTGGATTAACTAATGGCTGTTTATCTTGTAAAGATCCCTCGTTGCCCCGCGCAAGATGCGTCCGAATTATTAATTTGTAGCAAATAATTACGTAAAAACGCATCTCAATGTTTCCATAGTATCTTGCTTTTGTTAAAACATTATTTACGAATAAAAAATGGCACAGGAATGAATAAGGTATCTGAATAAATGATAATGTATCATTATCATTTATTCAGATGACTAAATGCGTTTGTAATTATTTCAACCAGAGAAGGTATTTTTTTTTTTTGTTTTCGCGGGGAAAAACGGTTTATCGCTACCGCTACCTGGGGGGAAAGGCAGGCGGCTATGTTGGTTTCGCCGGTCTTACGACTCAACGCTGAACCACCCGGAATGGATGTTAACATCTAGGCGACCGTTGAGTCGCGTCCCTAACAAAATTCCTACACCGGCATACCAACCAAAAACCCCACGGTGAACCTCTTCAGCGCATTGGAGCGGGTCCGGGTTCCTAAGGCTTAGGCGCCCTAGCCTCGCCGGATCCGATCCTGCACGATGCCGCGACACGACACACCCCACATATTTTCTTCACGTAGTCGCTATAAGTGGACGTTACGCAGCCCCCCGCTGCGTGCCCGCAACTACCAGTGCCCCCATTAGTCGCCTCTTACGACAGGTAGGGGATACCGTGGTGGAATTCTTAAAATAGCCCCCAGTCCACAGGGCAGGAGTCACCGGTTAATCGTCCCCCCGGCGTCTCCTATGTCTCCTGGTGCGACGAGTGGGATCGGATCGATCTCTCTCCCTCCCTGCTCTTTCCTTCTGCGAGATCACCCTCTCGCAAAATTGGGACATCGCCCTCCAAGATCTCGGGCTGCTAACCATGGATGACACCACGGCCGACAGCGAGAGACCAGAGAAGGTATGCTCTAAATATCTTGTCAGCAGTATCCTGACATTGCGGTTTCAATAAATTATAGTCCAAAATTATTATTATTATAAAATTATCTATTCTATGAGGTATTGCTTCGCCCACGATCACTCTAACTTGATAATCTGTAGATCAGTGTCAGTTACTTTAATCCCCTAGGAATTTCCACATAATATTGTTTCATATTATAATTTGAAACGATGAGAATATCTGGTTACAAATTTCTCACGTTTAAATACGGCAAGTGTAGGTGTTTGACGGATTACCTGCATATTAATGTTTAGCGATATTGTTCACATTCACTCATTGACGAATCCCAAATCGCGCTTCAATTGAAGCAATAATAGATTGTACTATGTTTCGAGTATCAGTTTGCATTACCCTTTGTGAAATTAATTAAAATTCATTAGTAAATGCTGACTCGGAATCAAAACAAAGCAATAGACGCGAGCTAACATTATGAAAGGTAGAAATCACAAAATACAATATCGCGATACATACGACGCGGCGAAGTTAGCGTATTAATATCGCTTATTGGCTTTATTGAATCACAACGTCGATTATACCATTCAAATACAGATAATCGAATACAACTGTTTTAATGCTCGCCCCTGATATCCGGAAATAGGTCGTAAATCGTTGACGCCGTGTCATTTTTGACGATTTATTACGTCTGCACTGATTCGATAGCCGGTGTTTTTATAATGAAATTGAATTTGATACTGGCATTGTCTCGTACGTCAGCCGTCATGTGGATATAAAATATGACAGAAATGGAATATTACATTTCAGGCGCGTGGATGCGTACGATCATGTTTTATTCTGAAGGGAAAATAAGTGTGCAATTCATAGTTTAAAATTTTTATGCCACAAAGGAAATACATTGTTGTTTTTCCGCACGATGATAAGACGCTCGAGAATGGTAGGAAAAGCAATTTTCTCCATTCACATACACAAAGGGTTCGCGTATTTTGAACGCACCTTTGGTGCGTCGGAACACTGCTCTTTTCGAAATGAGAACGCGAATGTTTGTGTTTTTTTTAAACAGTGATTAAAGTGAAGTGTCAAAAACAAAATGGTTGTACACGATGCGATGGGGGCGGCGACTGTCGTCACAAAAACCAGCGACGATATTATGGCTTTGACGGGGTGTCGATAGTGGTAAATGTTGGAGCCTGTAATTTTCTTTGTTTTGTTTTCACATTTTTATGGTATTCGATGTTGTTGCGGATCCTTTTATTTTTTATTGCGTTATGTTTACATTGTTGTTCACTAATGAGCCGAGATTGATTTCGACGCGCGGCGTTTTTGAGGGGCTTTATGGAGTTGGAAATGAAAATTAATTTACAATTTTGTTAGCGAGAATTGTGTTTCATCTCTTCAATTGTTGTCGAGTGTGGCGGTGCGCTGCAATATATCTACTAAATACGCTTGTAGAACAAAAGTTCGTGCTTGTACAAATTACTTGTGGAACTCAGCGTTGTGTATTACAGAAAATAAAGTTATGTGAGAAGAAAATACTAGCGGCAAAACCAACGTAATTACTCGGTTTTCTTAACAACACTCGTAGTAATGAGAAACATGACATCATAGCTCAACCTATTCTGGATGAACTATTGAATCCAATTATTAAAGTAAAGGTTTGTTGATCTAATAATATATGGAATTGCAACAGCGCTTCTTGGTCAGCTAAATTCACGCTTTATAATTTTATGCATAGCGTTTCGATGTAACTGAATCAAGATTGAAAGAACTATCCATTGTCTGATAAAATTGATTTTGAAGTAGAAATAAGAAGAAAATTCAAAAAAGCTGTGCTGTGCAAATAATATTCAAATATTATATTTTAAGTTCTAGTGGTAGGTCTCCCATAATTATGTGAGAGGCTGTCTGGGTAGGTACCATCGCAATGTCTATTTCTCCCGCAAACAGTAGTGTAAATGCAATGTTGCGTTCCGGTTTGAAGGATATTGTAGCCAGAGTAACTACTAGGCATATTGAGGCTTAACATCTCATGTCTCAGGATGGCGAGTGCAGTAAAATGCCAAGCATTGTTTTGTAGTTCAAGGTATTGTTTGGTTTTGCTACTATTCATAAGCAATCGTATCGCTTACCATCAGGCGAACGGCATGTTCGTCTCGTCATTCATTGCAATAAAAAAATAGTATTATCTACAATTATTTGCCTTAGAGGATCGAATTCATAGCGTCGCATTTAATAGCATGTTCAAAGAACACTACTCAAAAATCTTATCCGAAAACAAAGAGATAGTGATCAAGACAAGTGTCCTAAATAAATCTTTTGACAGATATCATTTGGCTTTGAAACCCAGTGAAGGACCACTTTGTCGGCAGTGGCTTCTTATTCTAAGATATTGCTGGCACTACGAGGTTCGAGTTAGCCTCAAGGTTGGCAAAGCAAATGCAGATTCAGTTATTATGATTGTTTTCTAATAACTGAAGTCTTTACTTTAACGCAACAATATTTTGTTTTTAAATAAAAAACAGTATTATTTAACTAAGTTTTAGAAAGCATTACTTTAGTAATCACCTGAGTGATTTTCATTCATTTATGAGTAGTGCTTTTATTCTAAAAACTGTCTATACAATACAAGAATTAGAGCAACATATTCTTAGATTTTTAAATTTGGAATCAGCTGGTGGTACATCTTTAACCCTTTATGTTATTTTCATAAAACATCTACACCCTATTCACGACATCTTAACATTGTTTACTTACCATTGCCGAGTTAGTATGAGCCATCGTTTACAATAGCTATCGACTAGATTTTAATACACATGGAAGCTGCATGGGTGTTGCGATTTCACGTTATCGCAAAGGCGCAGTCTTTGAAAAACAAAAAGGGCACAGCGCCTACACCAAGGGTGTGGAAGAAATCCTAAGAGATTACGCCTTGAGTGATTGCTGTTCCTAAACTCTTGCGGCAATGTTCGGGGAAAGTGAATGCTAAAGATGTACGTATAATTTACGATATGCTTGAATGGGGAAAGGTTTCTAGTTTGTTTTAGAAGTTGGACTATTATATCTAAGAGTAGACTGAATTGTTTGAACGGTTGGTACCCAAAAATTTACGTGGTTTCATCGCCGGCAGTTTGCAGTTGTTTTCGGCTTTAAAACGAGATGCTACAAGGTCGATCCCTGGGCGGGAGAAAATATTTGTTACAGTATTTTGTATTTGTTTCCGGTTAGGGTACCTATTGTAATACAAATAAGTCTCGCTTACTTCATCATATCGAGGTCAACCGATTTATGTCTTAATATGGGATTGGTATGTATAGTAAGAAGAATGATCCAAAATATTCATATAGAAAATTTCAAAATACGTTAATATGAAAAAAGGTAGGTTATTTTAATAATGTAATATTACCCAACTTATTATATTACAGGGGACAGAGTATATACGGTCTCGGCCACCACTTTTCCGCTGTTTTTGAATCGCTAACACCCACCGCCGTAATATAAACCCTACCCATTCGAATTAAGGCTGACATTTCCTTACGTAATAAATGTGAGAATTTAGTATGGCCATTTCGCAGCGTGATCCTGCATACCGTGATGGGGAAAGTTTTCTTGTTATTTTTATTTATTATACGCCCCGCTGTTTAGCTGCAAGTTTGCGTCGCTTAATAGTTCGATTTTGAATAGTGTCGCTGCAAGAATTATTCATGTTTCTTTATGAAGCCTCTTAAGTTTGCTTTCTTCCAATTTATGTCACTCGTACAGCTTTTAATGAAATGTGAAGGTTTTGTTTAAGTTTTTATATAAATTTTTAAATGTAGTAATGCTTTTTGTGACAATAGTTTGTTCTATTTGTTGGTGTTTGTGGGTGTGACACCGAAAAGTCTCGATCAATCGTCAAGACGCGATCTTAGTGTAGGGTCAGAACTTTGTATGTGGCTGTTTGGGGTATTCAGCTATCAGAAAACCAATCATTGTTCTTCAAAATTATACACTTTGTTATATTTTTTCGTCCGCGCGATATTATTGTGCTGTCCTTACATTGCGAAAGACCATGAACGATAGTAAACTCTTACCTACAGGCGAGCGGCTTTTTCCTCTAAATAAATACACCCATATATAGTTTTGTCCCTAGACAATATTGTGTACTCTTAAGAAAATTTTATATTGTAATGAATCTAGATCTATTTGCACAATAAGGTGCAGGCTTGTTTAGAAACAAACTATTTCAGAGTCGCTTAAGCTATTTAATATTTGTTGTGTTAGAAAACTATCTGGTACCTTAGAAACCGTAAAGCTTGTTTAATAACATTGAACAGCCGAACATAGTGTATTAACGCTCATTATTCTGTCAAATTAAGTGGGAAGAATGAAAATATATGCAACAGATAACTAAGAATAATTATTCCCCATGTAAAATATAAAATGTTGAATTTACTCTGTACCATTTGAGTTGAAGTGCGTGGTGGCCTGTTGGTAAACGGACTAGACGCGACTGCCAACATGTTCTCGGTGGTCGCGGGTTCGAATCCCAGGGCACACCTCTGACTTTTCAGAGTCATGTGTGTATTGATAGTCAATCACCACGCACTAAAACGGTGAAGGAAAACATCGTGAGGAAACCTGCATACCATAGCGATTTATAAAAATGTCTATGGTATGTAAGTCCGCCAACCCGCACTAGGCCAGCGTGGTGGACTATATGGCCTAACCACTCTCAATCGTACTGTCGATTGTAGAGGAGGCCCGTGCCCTGCAGTGGGAAGTATATGGGCTGATACAGATTTGAGTTGAATGTCCGCCAACAGATTTTTAAATCACAATACAATTCAAACCTAGGCAGTCTAAAAACAAAAGCTTTAATTCAATTTAGAGTGTTTGTTTGGCTATTTCGAAAAATCAGCGGCATTGAGATAAGGGCGGAAATTCACAGCCACCGAGCGACAGGCGATAGCACCGACTCCCACTTCCGGCCGGGGTTCCGGCCGGCTACTCGTTTACCCCTATTGTTTGGATAATTTGTTATAGTTGTTGTTGTAACGGTGGTTCAGATTACAGCAACATTGTGCGATTATTAAATTACAAGTACCAAGCAATTATTTGAATATAGAATTTCTGGCATCGAATTCTATTTTAGAAAATTGATGTGGAATTTACGTACGGATGTGTGAGTTTTTACATTTATTTTGAATTATTAAATACAACACATTTCCAATATAATGCTTCTTTTAAGGAAAGCTGCTTTAAATGCTTCTTTTCTTTATACAAATAATGTTTAATGTCTTTGATTTAGGATCTAAGTATACACTTAAATTGTGCCAATAATAATTGTAACACATGTTTTATAGTGAGACCCCCTAGTCACAATTTATTACTTTGTATAATTAATGTTGAAACTGCAAAGCCTAATTCACGAAATCAGATTCAACAATTTGCTCAAACAGAAGCACGAATAAATCCTACATACGGTCTAACGTTTTATTTCCCATCCGAAGCCAGTTCTCTCCAATAATCTCTTTTGACAATCTTTTGGATATTATGTCGTTTCCATCCGCCCACCTGAGAAATTATATTTCATTTCGGAGCTCATTATAAAAGGTTTCCGAATCGTTCCACGCAATCTCCCTTTCTGACCGAAGGCCATTGTTAAAAAACGTCCGGTCAGCGACGATAAATATAGAATACATTTTGGACCGAGATGAGTATAATCCGGATTTAGAAAAACGCCGTTTTCGCCGGTCAATGTTGGCGGTAAAGTTGCGATGACAGTGCCAGCGAGTATCTTTTGTTTGGTATTGTAAGCATTTTCAACAGTTTTGTTTGTAGCTAAAATCTCTTTAGATTTTTTTATGTTATTTGTTAAATAATTTGTGAACTGTTTTTGCAACGGCAATACTTTGTAAAACACATTTAGATTAGAGTTAATTGTTTTAAATAATTTTTAATATTTTATTTAGCAAATTAAAATTGTATGTGAAATGAAAAATATGAGTTTTATTCTACTCGCTAAAACACAATCAGTCTTACTAAAGAATTAACAGATTGTTACATATAATATGCACCTTTTTTGATAAAAGATTATTTTTTATTCCCAGATGGGTAGGTAGAGGTGCTACTAGGACACCCAAATTTCTCCCTGTGTTCTCCGTCTTACGATGTGATACGCGACTAAGCCCATTGCCATATCGGGCACAAATTTCTGACTCCGAGCTGATAATGAATAGACAAAGCCAATGCCACCTTGGCACCTTGGCCTTGATTCGAATCCAAGACCATAGTTTTGTAACCGTACCACAACCACGAAGCAATCTTACAAAAATAAATGATTTCTATAAAATACATGTTACTCCGCTTACAGTATCGACACACAAAGGACACCGCTTATAAAAATGCGCATCTCATATGACAGAGAAAGGGACAGTTTTGGGTAAATCTCGCTCTTTGTTGCGGATGTACACTTATCCTTTTCGGTGGTCATAATAAAGAAATGATATTGTTACGTAAATTCACTTGGATTAAGTCGTTTCAACGGTTTATGGACCGAAGATATTGGATTTGAAATGAAGCGTGTGTTTCGTAAAAGCGTATAGTTCAGCTGGTAAAATCTAAAGCTTTATACGCTGATATTAATTCTATACTGAAATAAGAGTCGATACTTTTATTCCTATTTTACATATTTATAATAAAAATATATAACATACATACACACATAAACTCACGGCTTTTTCCCAGAAGGAGTAGGCAGAGGTGCCAGTGCACTCACATTTCGCCTTGTATGTTCCGTTCCATGATGTGATAGGTGGCGAGCCTATTGCCTTATCGGGCACAAATTCCTGACTCTGAGCTGATAATTAGTAGAAAAATCCAATATAACTTTGCCCAACCCGGGATTTGAACCCAAGACCTCAGCTTTGTAACCATACCGGAGAACAACTACGCCACCGAGACAGTCGGTAAAATATATAAGCTACCTGAAAACGCTGTATTGTATTAATATTCCTAAACAGTGACATTATAATAAGCATAATATAGATATTTAATATAAGCGCATTGGTAATTTATGGACATTTTGGAATAAAAGCGCATTTGAGTTTAAGTTCTAAAAGTTGACTATAATTTTTGGTGTTATCACATACTGGGACGACTTATCTCTCAAATTCCTATTTAAAATAATAATATTTTCATTCATGTACATTTATGGAGGTCGTCGGTCCGAAATTCATCCGATACACGTAGGATTAGTACGTCCGCAAATTATTTTCATGAAAATTAAATTGCGTGTAATCGTGACCAAGTTTTAATACCTTAATGGAAGCATTAAATATCAGTACAACGCACTTTTAGCCATTTTCAGTCCCAACTGTATACGCGGACGATTTATTGTCATGTCCAAATTGTGTACGAAATTAAAAACGTGCTGGAGTAAAATTAGCCTGCAATGTTTTGTAGTGAAGGAAATATTGTATTTTTAATACTTCTGACAATAAGGAAGTTACTAAGTTTAGGATAGTAATTGCCTTATGCATTTAAATAAATAAACACACCCAACTTGACCCACGATTAGACCGAGTCTTGTGTCGAGGACATCAGAACCTACGAGAGACTCTTTGGTCTCACACAGACCCAGACCTGATCTGAAACAAAACCTGCACAACGATGCTTTAGGACATACAAGATTGTTTTTTTTGTCTCATTGAAGAATTGATAAATAAATAAACAAGATTTTTTGATTCCCTATTATTCTTAAACCACAAAACAGTACGAGGTATGACATATTTTTTGTAATAAATTATATTAAGGTAAGCACCAACGACCGAGCTGATAAAAGGAGCACAATAATAAACTTTTTATGCAGGTATCGTTCGACGATCATCGAAAAATTTAATATTGCAACGGAATACAAAAACGCTGAAAATTTCAATACAAAACTATATTATCATAACACAAAAAATGAGATGACGATGAAAATATTCTAGACCTTTTGAAGTAGACGTCTGGCGAAAAGGGTTTGGCAGAATGTGCTTATTATACGATCTATAAGACATCCATTTCATCAAGTAAACTTAGTAACCTTTATATTCTGTATATATTTTGGATGTATTCAAATAATATCGAACTAGAGAAAATGTGGGTAAGCACCACGCACTAAAACGGAGATGGAAAACATCGTGGTTAAACCTTTATATCATACCGATTTTGAAGAATTTCTATGAAATGTGATTCTGCCAACCCGCATCACACCATCGTGGTGGACTACATATATGGCCTAACCACTCTCAATCGTACTCTCGATTATAGAGGAGGCTCGTGTCTTACAGTGGGACGTATATGGGCTGATACAGATAGAAAATATGGGCAGTTGTGGAGAAATAATTTTCATTGCTAGGTAATTCAAGGTGTTGTTTGATTTACTACTGTTTACGAGCATTCAGTCGTATCGCTTACAATCAGGCGAAGGGCATTCTCGTATAAAAATATATATTTAAATACACCTTTTTCATAGTATTTACGCATGTAATTAAAATCCCATTATGATAATAACAAGGCCATCTGTCCGATCGCTGTCCACCCTCGTACGTGAACGCGCCATAAAAACAATTAGAGCATTTTTTCCCAAAGCACGTACACGAAATTACTGTCAGATGACGCCGACGCTTGTAATGAAGGGAAAGTGATATCATTCATTGCGTGAAAACATTTTTTATACCACGCGGGTTTGATTTCGGGCTTGCGGTGTGCCTGATGAGAAAAAAGTAATGTTCTCTACTATAAGTTTCGCAAGAATGAGTAAGCAATCTTATGAAAGAATTTGGAAGAAGAATAGAAGGCTCGTCGGTCTATTAGTAGCCTGTCTAGTCTTTGTGGATACTTGGCGACGGGGCAGGCCTCGGAAAAGGTGGAGTGACGACCACGACCAATTTAGCAGCATTTGGATTTTATCAGGAACTGATAGTGATAAGTAGAAGGAGTTGAGGGAGATATTTATTAGACCAGCAGTGGTTAGATTAAAAAAAGTATTTGTGGCATTCGACCGTCATAATTCCTTATGAAATATGGAACATTGAATAGCAAAAGTTTGAATCATCGTTTCTTAAAAATTAAACGTTGTATGAAAAATATTAAAATATTTATGTACATTAAAGGGAAACATATTGAGATGACCTCACGTAGAGATAAGAGTATAATGATTCAACCGAGTACATTCCATGTGTCAGCCAATAGAGAATTCTTACTTGGCTTACCCACATTTTTTTACGTATAAACTTACGCCTTTTCCCAGAAAGGATATGAAATGAAATGAGTATACTACTGGTGCCACTAGGATACCTACACTTCGCCTTGTATGTTCCGTCCCAGGATGTTATATGTACCCATCGCCATACCGGGTACAAACTGACTTTGGAGTCATTCAGCCAAACTGATAATGATTTTGTTTTATCTACATACATACTTTCTACATACATTACATCTTTGGTGTACTTTTGAAGGGGTAGGTAGATGTCGCTAGTGAGATCTATAGGTCGCCGAGCTTATTGCCGTCCCAAGATGTGCCATGGGGCGATTGTATTGGCATATCAAGTATTTTACCCATTCTTGGTAAGCAAATATTCGACTTTGATACTATAATTACTATGCAAACTATGTTTCACGATACACAGTCGCGAGAGCATTAAGGTGGCAAAATTATCATTAATTATATGCGTAAATACATCCATAAATAGTTAAGAATTATTACTTTTTCTATACATTATAAAATTATCATACCATTTGTATTTTATGACTCAAAGCTCAACCATGATTTTTATAGCACAATGAGTCATAAACAACTTTTCGTACTTTTTAATTGGTGTATAGTAATCATTTTCACAGCTTGTATGCAAATTTGGTAGAATAAATCACGGACAACGTTTGGAATTCCCGGTAAAGTAACAGTGATTATGTCACGTGATGACCAATGGTAGTAAAAAGCGTGAAACATGTTTATTTCCATTTAATTTGTCATGCTAAATCAGGGTTACCGTGGGGTTATCAATGTCACACCATTGTGTTTCTAGAAAAGGAATTTTATTATTGTCACTGAATAAATGATTCAATTATAATTTAACTTTGTATTATAGAACAAATTTTGGCATTACGTTGTACCTCTGCAGTAATTTTTTTTTGTAATTATTCTAGCAACTACGATCCAATTTTAGAGTATATGTATATTGAACTTCCAACCTACTCTATAGTAGTTATCAGCCCGTACTACGAGAGTGCATTAAGACCAATAAGGTGACGAATGTACCATACTTAACTATTTTAAAAATAGGGAATATATTAATTAGCATCTATTCTTATATATCTTATGTACTGTTTTACTTTGTCAGCCCCTATACGTCCCACTGCAGGGCACGGGCTTCCTCTACAATAGAGATTACGATTGAGAGTGGTTAGGCCATACAGTCCACCACACTGGCCTAGTGGGGGCTAGCGGATTTTAAGTACAATGTCCCTTATGTCTAATTAAAATTAATTATGTAAAGTTTTGTCACTAATTAATTTAAGTTTAAAAGTACGGATTCTAGGGACGCGCCGTGATTTAACCCACGTTGGAAATTTTCATGTTCACAATTTGTTTTTGTATTTAAAGTTTTTCGTGGGGAAATTTGAAAGTGCGTGGGGGAACCTGATTTTATATTTTGAGCTACAAATTACCTAGGATGGAAGTTGCGGGTAAATACAATAGTCTTCTCGCTTGGTGTCTTAAAATTAATACCTTTTGGTTCCTTAGATTTACGCGAATGTTACATATTGAAATAAAACTATTATTTACGGAAGTTATCGCGGATTTGATTTGACTGTCCGCCCCGTGGCCACGAAAGATGTAAAGTAATCGAAACGTCGGGAAGTCAAAAAATGTAAAAATTAAACCAAAGCCGCGATAAAATCCGTAAATAATAGTTTTATTTCAATTCATAACTTTTGTTTAAGGACCTAGATTTATTTGGCTTATATAGTAATTTGAAGCACAATATTTCAAGTAGCCTGTATTTTTTTGTATGTTTCATACAAAGCGGCAACTTTTTGTACCGATATTATTTTGATATTTGTTACTTTTTACTATAAGTATTCTCCAAAAATATTTTACTAACTTGTAGAATACTATTTCCATCCTAACCAAGAAAATTTACGATGATGTGTATTAATAAAAGCGCAGGGTCAAACCCCACTCAATAGTATATTAAAGGCCGGAGCCATTAAGAAACAGCTTTACATACACGCGAGGCGATGAATACTCAACAACCACTCCATATAAAGTTTGAAGACGAACTCAAGGATGACTGTCAGTTAAGATTCTCAATATTCGAGCGTCTTGAACTAATGTTCAAGACTCAATAGGACCAAAATAGAAGTTTTTGTTGCCTGGGTTCGATGTTTAGGCTTTGTATGATAAAACGTACGTATTTAGTACAGACATTCGTCGATAAAATAACAATTTTAGTTTAATAGAACATTACGTATGAAATAAGTAATTATACCAGCGAAATGTAAAATATTTATTTCTAAATTAATATTGAAATCGTGCAGCGGCAGGTATAAAAATGTATAAAATTATGTTTTGGAATAATGCACAGCTCAAATCGTATGAAACACATGACTCGCTGCAAACTTTTAAATTTCTTTTGTAACTGGTTACTAAACATAAAAGTTTTTTTTTTCGTCTTTTAATATGCACTACAATAAAAATTCATTTGATATATATTATAAAAGAGCTAGTGGTCGCCCAGGGGTCGAAATTCGACCAAATCAAGAAGAGAAAAAGTTTTTACCTGTATGATGATGTTGTTATTCTGATAATTCGTGCACATTTAAATGTACGTATCTCTCAAAATCACTTATTTCCCCTGAAGTATATGCATTACTAAAATCGTAAACTACAATAATTGCTTTGAACCAGCAATAGTAAATTATATATTTTTTTGTACCTGAATGTTGTTATCGCAGATTGCTGCTGATAGTCCGTGTACATTTTAATGTATCTTACGGCTACACAATTTGTATAAGCGCTCAGTATTTTACGTAGTATTCGTCAAATAAATCTTTTCTGTTTGACATTCAACAAAACCACAGTAAACAAAATTTTCTGATTGACATTCAACTATGTCTATAATAAACCAAAGAAACAATTTGACCAAAGAGTATGTATACGCGTACAAATACTTGTGTATGCGTGTGTCAAATGCATGCTGGTTTATTTATTGATTTAATGTACTTTTTATGCATTATTATCAAAATCTTTTTTTACATTACATTTAATATTAGGCCTAATATTAATATTATTGCCTCATTTAAAATTAATATTCTCTTTTAATATTAATAGTATTACCTCATTAGGCAAATAAAACTTTTTGTTTGATATGTCTATGTCAGAAGAACAAAATGAAAAAGAAAAGATACAAAGCAATTTGACAACAGAGTATGTATGCGTGTACAAATACTTGTGTATGTATGTGTGTGTGAAATGCATGGTAGTGTGTGTAATGTTTTATTTTTTGATTTTATGTACTTTATAAGCATTATTATTGAAAAATATTAGCGTTCTGCACTTCTCCTACACATTAACTATAAGTGTGCCAAATTTTATGCTTCTGCATCCGCGCAATTTTCGTAAAAAGGGGTCCAAAGTTTTTGCATCACGTATTAATATATAGATAAGGAATAAATCTTACATCACCTTCAAAATTGTAATATAAAAATTATCGCTCTTATAGAGCTCTTATAAATCAATTTTTTTTGCCATAACTTTTTTTTATTTCGGCGCCTACTGTGCAATTCTGACAATATTACATACACACATGCATTGAATTAATAATCTTTTCTTTTTGGAGTCGATTAAAAACGGAACCTCTTATCTCAACAATAGTGCAAGTCACCCCATTCCGCCGTGATTGACCAAGGAAATAATTAATCGCCGTAATTCCATTATGACGTGATCGAATGCCCCTAAATATGGAACAAATACGCGTCCAGCCGGAAAGATAAAGGGATTTGCTCCTATGAGTTGCTTTTATAGCCATCTCTGGGTATTGGCATGGAATAATCTTTAGCTATTATCTAGGTATTGTTTAGCTAACGTATTGGGGCTTAATACAGTTTGTTAATAATATGTGTTAAGAATAGAGTGGACAGTAACTTCATAGATTAGTCTTTAAACCTTGGGGTGCATCCTCAATTCTAATTGACGCATTTAAATCTTTACATCCTCATAAATATTATAAATACGAAATTGAAATTCTAGTTTGTTATGATTTCATGTAACAAACAAACGAAAGCTATTCAACCGATCAATATTTAATTTCTCAATTCCTAAATGGTAGTTATTGCGGTCAGTGGTATTTGAAAGATAGTAGATTATATATCTACTTCTTTCTATAGAAAACACTCTGGTTTTCGCTATATTTTAAGCACGCGACTGAAGTCACGCACAAAATTTAGTTATTATACGAATATTTTTTTTATATTTATTTGTGAACAACATATAAATCAGTAAGTATGTAAGTCGGTTCAGTCGATCGTAAAATTTTAAACTATAACATTTTGTGCATCATTAAAAAATTTTAAACTATAACGTAAAATTTTAAACTATAACATATTACGCTATTCTCATAATAGTATGGGACAAGGCAGACAAAAGGAATATCATAGAAATTATGGAAACTAAATTTACCTATTTTATATAAAGGGAGTGATTGTGAGGAGCTCTGTACCAATATATTTCTATATAACTGATACGAGGATTTTATGATGCAGTGCATTTTATGTAGATGGCAAATATTCATTATAGAGATCCGCTCCAATGGGTAAAATGAGATTCGGCATGAAATAAATTTTAGGGTATTGATACATATTAAGTAATCTAGTAGCAGCATTTATAGGCTCACAATTGTGAAGCTTTGGTATTCATTCCGGGCCAGGGAAACTACTTTGTTTAGCGTTTATAATAAAAGCTTCTTGGAAATCGAACAAATTTCTGAAATATCTGCATGGGTATGTAAATAAAAAGACTAACAGTAATAATTATGATTTCGTTGTCCATATTTTGAAATAGTAGGTACTATTGCTATTCTTCACATTCCTCTCGCCTCTGCAATATTAGAATAAACATATATATTCATACATATATGTATACGTACTTAATTATAACAGTTTAAATTCAAAATACAGTTACCATTCACGTCTTAGTAATAAAATATGCCACTTTGTTTTCTCCAGACGTATTTTAAATTAGGCAGGTTAATATAAATATTTATATAGCTAAGTGTATTCTTCGGTGTTCATGCATTTGAATTATTCTGGGCAATTTGCATCTACTTGGGCGAGTATTTATTTCCCTCCCTTTTAAATCACCGTTCGCCTATAAAAATTGAATGTTAAGGGCTATACCCATGATGCGTTATAATGCGATTTTTTTTATTATAGATAAAAATATATTACTGATATTATGTTGATATTATATAATGTTGGAGATGCTATACATAAAGTAATTAAAGTAGGAAACATAAAATAAATAAAAATCTAAATAATAAATATGCAACCATTACATATTGAAATAAAAATATTACATAATTCACTTACACATTTATTTGACACAAACCAAACATTTTGATACACTTCCTTACAAACAAAATAAACGCACATCCACACAATAGCTTACGTAAAACACTCAAGAACCACAAAGAAGTATATTAAAAAAGTTGGAAAATCTTTCATAGCTGACTTCGCCTTAAACACAGTGACAACCCTATTCAATAAACTTCTTAAAAGCATTGCAGAATATTCATGAATTCTGTTCTTTTCAGGTGGGTGTTCAAATGGTGCTGGTCGGTAATTATTCTTTTTTCAGGTAAGAACTTAGTTTAAAGTTGCTTTGCGGCCAACTCATTAGAGTTTAGGGCTGTCTGCGGTTGAAATTCGATTTGTAGGGTTGTGCTGCAAATTTCAATGTGACACATTGTCGAGACGCTTCGTGTTCTATATTGTTTCATTTACCTACAATTGTTCTGTCTGTTTGTTGTGTGACTGATATGAGTAAATGTTGTTTAAAGTTTTTTTTTGGTATTTATATATTATACTTCGGTTACGAGTTGCTGAATGAGACATAGACAATTTTCTTTTAAATTGTATAAGTTAGGAATGTAGTAATAAGTTCTTAAAACACGTATGGCTCAGCGAATCATTATTTTAACATTATAGAATTTTGTGAATTAATATATTTTCACACATCGCAATACTTACTGCTAAATTTACCGAACTAAAATAATATTCTCATATTGTTTTTTTTTAAATAAGTATTTTTAAATACCGTGAGAAATAACACATACACAATCCTGACTTATATTATGTAGATCAAAAGACTTAAATTTGTTTTAAAATATCCAAAATAACTTTTTATAACCATAACCTTAAAAATATACATCAGAATTTCTAATCAACCAACGTCACACAAGTACCAACCCAACGGTATTAAATAACAATGTCACACGTACGCTTACCTCGTCGCCGTCGGGTTCGACAATAGCTTACCCCATCCGACCCCATTAGCAGACGTTATATTTTATGAATTAATGTTGTAAGACGAGCTAAGTGAGACAGAGACGGATGGCTCTCAATAAAGCCCGTCGCGGTAATTAATATACAGGGGAGCCACCAATCATATCTACTAATGAGGGTGTTGTTGTTTAGCTGTATTGGATTAGGTGTTGGAGTTACGATCACAATTAGTGTGGTAGTATTACTTAAATTAGATTTTGAAAATTGAGGACAAAAGTGGTCGTTGGCGATCGTTATTTCTTAATAATGTAAGATATAAAAAATGACATTTTAAAGTAAATGTTATTGGAAACTTTTTATCTTTTTCTAGTTTTATTATCAGGTGAAGATGATATTAACAAGAAAAAAAAATATTTGAAAAATCTGGGAACGGGTTATAAAAATTAATCAAACTGTAGGACAAGGACAGTCAGGAGAAAACGTAATTCATCATTGTAATTTCATTTGATTATTTTTTCACTAGGGATCTAATTTCTGGTAACAATGAAATTACGATACACACAGGATAAAACCGTCACCAAAATTATTTATATCAATCACCGGACTGAAGAAGCGAAGAAATCACGTAATATCCCGTCTGCAAGCCGGAATGTGGCCCATGGGACGGCATAAAGATTAACGTGCGCGTCTGTCCACGGCCTAAATCACATTACTGCTTCCCCATTCCTTGTCCAACGCCGCCCTTAGATGGACATTCTGTGTCGATCATTCAGGTTTTTATCTTTGAAATAGATTAATATTTATTTGTTATAGATGTAGGCTTGTTGGAACGACTGTGTGGAGGTCTGGACGTTGAGGACCTAGATTGGGTTATTAGTTCAGAGCGTTTTCTTGATTTATCCCGGGCGTCAGATGTTTATAAAATAAAGTAATTGTCAACACAGTTTACTTGTTGTCCACAGAGGTAAAGGCATAAAAATAATTTTATTTGACTTTAAATTCATTTCTCGAAGAACTCCGGGCTTGGGTCGCAATTACACAAAAATTTAGCTTTCAATGAGGTAAAAAAATCTTCGGACTGAGAATAAGTTTCATAGTAAAATGGATATTCATCTTTATCCCAATGAAAACCAAATACTTTTAAAGAAATACATCAATGATCAAGACATATATAGTTAGATTATAATTTAAATAAGGACATTAAATTGGAAAACTCACAAAAATCCAAAGTTTACCAATAACACTTTAATAAACGGTTGTATCTACCTAAAAAACGCGTATAAAAAGTGTTGCGCGACATACAAAAAGCAGAAATATCCACAACAACGCCCCAACTCCTGAACTGAACGCATCAATTTCACATGTTTTTCGACCCTTGATTACGAAACTTTCACGGCTCACGTCCAAGCAAAAAAATGTCTGTAATCTTTTTTGTAAGGTTCGGTTCCAGCGCGTGTAGCGTTCGCAGAAAATTAAGGAAGCAATGAACATTGAATTTGTTGAACAATTTGTGATTATATTTTGTCTGTAGTTCAAATATAAATACTATTTATTCATAGTTTAACTATCAAACTTCACCTGTTTTGATTTGATTTGTAAGCATAACATGCACTTATGCACTTTTATATATTAACGGCCCTATTAAAGTTAATGATTTCAAAAGTTGCTGGAAAGGGAAAAAACTTTCGGTAGCTAAAATAGAGTTGAGACTGTATATGAATAAGGTTTTAAATTCTTGATGCCATATATGATTCCCTAGTATTCACTAAGTGGTCTTCAAATCAGAATATAACAATGCTTATATACATATTAAATATTGCTTTTCGCTGGTAGGGACGAAGTGACGTTAACACACAATAGGCAATGGTCTTCGTGTCGGCATTCCTAAATATTTTTCCGTATAAAAGTGTATACTTGCTATAAGGTTCACTCATAATATATGAGGGTATTTGAACTAAGGTCCATCAAGAAACGCAAGTGTGGATTTCTGAAGGATGGACCCAATAACCCTCTACGCATCCCCCTGTTTCTTCATTTTTCATCATCCCTAGCTTAAGGCCGGCAATGATCTAATGGTGTTTATGTCCAACCAACGAAATGAGTATTTTTTTTTCTTATTTAGTAAATCAGATACTTTTACTAGAACTAACTTGTTTAGAATATGAACCGACGCTACTTTCCTATCATTGTTAAAATGCAATAAGAGAGACGACGTCTGTATCAGCCCATATATGTACGTCCCACTGCAGGGCACAGGCCTCCTCTATAATCAAGAGCACCATTGAGAATGTTAGGCCATATAGTCCACCACGTTGGCCTAATGCTTATTGGCGGACTTACATACCTTAGATTTTTTTTTAAATTGCTATGGCATGTAGGTTTACTCACGATGTTTTACTTCACCGTTTTAGTGCGTGGTGATTGACTATTAAAACACACATGACTCCGAAAAGTCTGAAGTGAGCCCTGGGATTCGAACCCACCACCATCGTGAACATGTAGCCGCGTCTAGTCCGTTTACCAAGACGACTCAACATCCTTTAAGAATACGAAGGCACTTAAAATTTTTACCTCCAGACTAAGTACCCACATACTTTATCTAAGCACTTGCTACTAAAACTGCCTTAATAACTCAACAACAAACTTAAGCTGTGGTACTTAGTAAAGTTGCATCCACACTATCGCCTAGAATCAATAATCGGATCACGTGTGTTTACCAGTGGGGCTATATTAATGGCTGTAGCTGCAGTGTGGCGCACGCGTTACGTGTCCACATGTTTGCAACGCACATGTTCACAAGAAACCCCACGATTGATATTTATAGCCTCGGTGTTTGTGTAATTATTGCGTGATTGCGGCGTCTTTTATTTATTGCCGGATAGTTTTATATTAAATTAACTGGTATATTTCTCGGTACAGATCACGAACTCCTACCTCTACCAGGTCTTAGGCCATAGTCAACCCAGTCAGTGAAAAAGACTTCCGGTCCTTATAATATATCATAAAATAAGTGCAATTATCATTTCATCAAATAAAAGAGTATTGTAGTTTATTTCTATTAATTACAATGAAATCATGAAAATATATCAATGGAGCTTTAGAATGCGTAATTTTTGCCTTAAATAATATTTTAGTTTGTTATTTCATAATACATGTGTATTATTTAATGCTAATTGCCACTAATATAGCGCAGAGGCCAGGATTCAATATTCCTTAATTAAATAAATATAAAAACAGAATTTTTAAAATTTTACTGCTAAATTGCAGCCAGCGAGAGAACTAGGAACGCGAATTATTATCAAATGCAAGCTCCGGACGGCGGTGTTTACTCGCAAAACGAGGTCAATAAACTCCCGTAGCGGCGTAGCGGCGTAGCATCGTAGCTTCGTAGGCTGTAAATCAGAACGTGACGTCAGAGCGCAGTTTGCTAGCCCGGCCGCACTTCTCGCATTGCACGTACTGTTATCCGCACTCCATAAATATGCGATCTGTATTTTTGAAAAAAAGAATCAATTGATTTATATTTTGTTTGGATTTTCTATTTGTTACACGTTTTATATCAGCCCATAACCAACGTGACTCTTTTACATCCGAGTTTGAATGAGAGAGTTAAAGTCATGCTTTACTAAGAATATAGGAATCGTCAATATATTTGCTGTATCTATTTAAATTGGCTGTGTAAAAATGACGACTGTAGGGAAAACAAAATAATGAAAAGAGACAGCCATCAATTGTTTTAGTCGTTAGGTTCTATTGAAACAATACTTTCGTTATGTTTTATATGCGGTTCATTATTATAGCGGGCCTTTTGTGAAGAGGAAAGCTTAAGTTCTTAATATTATCATAGGAGGGATTGTAGTGAGTGTACTAGGTTCCCATTCATCTAAATGAACCTTTGGTCATCTAATTAAGCCTTCCAAAGGTATTATTCCACCTTCATTTTCCAGCTATTGTTATATAAGCAAGCCAAAAACTCACATATTTAATAATCTTTGTATTATATATTTTATATTCAGCTTTAACTCACGTAATATACTATGCTTGAATTTTATTCATTTTAAAGCGTTCAAAACAGAGTTGTCAAAAAGGGAATCTTGAGACTAAAAGTATTAACTTTTTAATAACTTTTTGAAGAGTTTCGATGTGAATAACTCGGCTACACACTTGAAGCATTACTGCGGTAATTTTGTTAAAACCCGGCGCAAGTACAAAATTGTTTCCAGGGACTAAATCTGTGCCCTACTTATACCAGGCTTGGTGAGAGCCGTCGTCGTGTGTTGCTTTTTGCTTTGTACATTTTGGCTTGTGGCTTTTTTGCTGACGGTATGTCGCATGTTCAAGCATTCAGTTGTGCCGTTGAAATAATGATGGCTTTATTACGTATCGTAATTTGATTAAGAAATAACCTACTACGTAAAGACGTAGGAGCATAGCACGTAGACGTATAGCAGACGTGCTACTTCGTATACCACTTAAATTTGGGCCTGAATTGTACTGCTAATATAACATAAATACGTACTTTATTTCCAGAACGGGTAGGCAGAAGTGCATCAACCCAAATTCCGCCTTGTATGTTGTTATACGCGGTGACTTTATCGTCATATCGGGCATAAATTATTACTTTGCCAAACCGGGGATTTGAACCCGAGACATTAGCTTTGTAACCGTACCGTAGAAAAACAACGCCACAGAGGTGGTCACGCTGATAAAAGACTTCAATAAACTTCAATATATTTTCCCTTAGATTGAATCAATTTTACGTGATGCCTTTTCTAACTGGGGTATTATTAACACTATAAAACAAAGAGTTTCATAAAAACAAAACAAATTAACCACCAGCTGTTATCACGCGAAAAACTCTCATGCTCCTTAATTTTTTATGAGCAAACTAATTTCCCCAATCCGGAATCCGTCAAAACATCTAATTAAAGAAATACAGAACAAGGATCGGGTATTGCTTTAGTTATTTATTCGGGACTAAAAGGCTTTGCGTACATCGGAAACCCTTTGGAAGAGTCACGCGATGGGGACTTCGGATTGTCCCTTATTTAGGGCGTAACTTGGAAACCAATAGGTCTCGGAAACTTTGGGAGTTAATAAAGAAACGTGTTGCTAGGATTCAACGTATAGAATCTGATTTATGTATTTGTATTGTTTTAAATTGTTAGACAATTTCTTTTGAAAATTGTGTTGTTTTTATTGTTATAAATAGCGTGACGGGCATGCCATTCGCACGATGGTAAATTATACGACCGCTCGTTTAAAGTTTCTTTTAATGGCGTAACTGATTTTTAAACAATACCAAAATTCTGGACACAAATATTCCATTTATATGACAAAAGTAAATTTACTGGGTAACTTAAGAAATTAAAAATCATGCGTTCTACCCCACCCGTTAAATCCCCAGCATCAATACATAATACAAGGAAGTTTGCCACAAGAGTAATGACTTGTGAACTCTGCTCAATGAGTGGATCTCAATATAATCCCACTTAGCAGCCGCGCGTGGCACCTGCCAATACTCATTTATGTTACAGAGAGTCGGTTTTGCAACGCTGCCTCGATTTGGGAATGTAGGGATATTTTCCTATGTTGCTAATTGTGTTGAGAGTTTTGATGAACGTTCTGAAATTGTATTTTTGGCAATTTATTGCCAATATATACGTGTTATACCAACCCGCACTAGGCCAGCGTAGTGGACTTGATGGCCTAACTAGGTCCGTATCCTGCAGTGGGACATATATGAGTTGATACAATAAATAAAATATGTACATATATGGGTGCAATGTGTTAAAATATGTAAAAGCCACTATAGTGATACATATTATACCATATGCATATACAATAACAAAAGAAATGAAGAAGTACAAGCGTAATTAGTTTCTGTAATCCCAAATTCCGTGTATTTTTTTCAATACAACAAAAGAAAATTGACATAAAAATTATTTTTATCTCAAAAGCTTTCATTGAATTATATGGAACTCGTATTGCTATCATCTTCCATTCAACCCAATCAATAAAATTTCCTTTCACTTCGCGCGCACACAGACACCTAAGTACTCGGACGCTTTCAAAGTATCAGGTGTGTTACATGAATATCTAAATTTAATGGAGTACAAGCTACAGGAATAAATCATCTGAAGGAATGCAAGTTCCTGTGGGAAGGAACAGATTGTCTGCCAACTTCGCTCTCTCGTTACTCTGTTTTTATCGTTCGAACTTCTTAAATGGAATCAGGATTTGAATTATATGAAAATTCGAAATTCGAAAAGGACTTTGCATTTTATACATATTTGATTTTTTAATGTGTTTGGAGTATCGTTTTTAACCCTTTTTATCTAAGGCATGTAACAATTTAAAATGTGTTTTAATAATAGTCTAAGTTGATATAGATAAGAAATTGGTCACCAAGTATTTCGATACTAAAGATCTTTTCCTTCCGACAGACTTTATAATGGCCTCACTTGCGTCAATATTCATATGTAAGTACTTGTTTATCATTTATTATGTCAACAGGAATATATAACAATTATTTTTGACAGCCTCCGTGGCGCAGTTAGTTAGACGCCGCCTGTGAAACGAGAGGCCGCGGGTTCGATCCCCGCACCGAGAGAAATGTTTGTGAGGCCCACAAATATTTCTTCCGGGTCTGGGTGTTTGTGAGACCGAAAAGTCTCTCGTAGTTCCTGATACCCACGACACAAGACTCGATCTTACTGTGGGGTTAGGACTATGTATGTGACTGTTGGGTGTTATTTATTAAAAAAAAAAAATATTTCATGCTCCCAACAAATTTTTCGAGAGCTTTGTATATTGTAATCCCTATTCTTGAAAGCTATAACATGAATTTAGAGTTTATAGTTACTGAGAATTGACGCGTCGGCGGTAGCACCCTCATCATTACCCATTACATGTTTCTCGCGTAGATAACACCGGGGTTAGTGAATTCAAACAATTATTTCTACACCACATACAAATCTATTTAGTGTGTGAATGAATAAAATTATTTCTTGATTCTAATTCGAAATCTACTTATTACTGACAGGCTCGCAATGCAATGGCGACTCCTCAGTTATTATGGGTGCTCATGAGTGGTGGCCCCTCAATATCAGAAGCCGATCTAATCGTTTGCTTTTTATGACAAAACTGATTAAGAGAAACATTGTCTCCAATGGAATATAATCTAAACAGAATCAAACTTGGTGCAGTAATTTTAAATGCCACATTTTCTCGTGCTATTAATGTATTCGTTTGTATATACTTTTAATACAATAAATTTAATGAAAAGTATTAAAATAAATATATATCACGCTTTGAGAATTTATATCAGCAGCTCACTGAGGAAAAAAATTCTATTCCAGTTAAAACGCCGGAAAGAAATTTCATCCTAAAAAACTTGTAAACGTCAGATAACGCCATTTTACGACTAAAAATTGAAAACAAACCTTATACATTTACAAACACGAGCTTATTTCGGATAACAATCTAAGGTTGTTCTGCAGCTTTGTATGTTAGTTAGTAATTTATACCTAATCCCACTAAAATAGAGTCGGTAATCGTTTGTACTTCACAGAAGGGTAGGCGCCAACGATCGTCACGTTTAAATATGATTTATGCAAGTAATTTAGTTAAGTACATATAGACATTACGGGCTTTCTGCGTGGCGGATAGATTAAAATGTTCAACGGATCGTGGATCCTTTGTGGGCATCCTTGTTTCATACGCCGCCATAAATTATGTCTTTTGCCACCTACGTTGGTGAAAGCAGTTAATGTCAACCCTGATACATTGCTTTGGCAATCGCTGGATTATGAAATGACGAGTAAAGTGCTCATGATGGTGTGTTTGTATTGTCCTCTTTTGGATGGAATTTCATGGGTAATAAATGTAATAACTACTAACTACTAATATCGCATCGGTAAATAGTTTATGCATCTTGCCCAAACTGCTAAAAATGCCCGTGTAGTATTTAGTACTGCAAGTCTATGAGTATTTTAAAATCTTTAAATTATTATTTTTAAATTAAAATCGAGCACCTATTTAATATTTACTTTCCATGTTGATAATTTTATTAATATTCATCAAACAAAAATTTAACACGAAATTGCCAAGCAAAGCATACCTACTGTTTACGTGCATCTTCCTACTGCAGCTAGAGGCGCGTAGGTTTTTTTAGTATCCCAGACACCATTCTTCCTTTTGTAAGCGGATTGTCTCGTTCCAAGATGTTAGATATAACCGTTGTCACGGATTATAATTTCATTTTTAATCCGGTCGTGTTCTTCGTATTAAAGTGCGACAATGCCTTTTGTCTCCATGATCAAGAAAAGTTTTCTGTTCGCTCCAGCTTTGTTCTTTTTTGAATGTAGTCTTAGTGATTAAAAGTCACTGCTATGTATACTGAAATGTATTGAATACGTTGTATGAGGCAATATATACGTTGTATGAGGCAATAAAGGCCGAAAACAAATGTTTGACCAAATATTCGATTTGGGTTGATGTTATTGGAATAAAGAATTAGAAGAATATTTCGTAGTTCTGAAAATTCAGCTATTATTTTATAGTGTGGTCTAGACTTATGTTCTTATTTGATGCCTATGCTCGTTATTATTAGTATACTTACAGTTATTTATACTGCGAATCACAAAACTAATATGTGTATATTTACGAGGCTCAATTTTCACCTATATTATGTAAAACGATTTGCACGATAACTAAAAAATAATGTCCGAATTTACGAACTTTCCTAAAAAATTCCACATACTCGCTATAAATGGCAAAATAACTTCGACAATATTTCCTATATAAATTAATTGGGTAAACATTGGGTTTACAATGACTGAGAATGATAAAGTAATTTAAGTATTTTTACGAAAACTCTTTGAATAATAAGCCATTGTACCCATACGTTTAGTACTTATACAATAGCTCAGGGCACGTTGTGCGACATATAAAATTTCCATACGTCGAGTTCAAGGCTCCGAGGAATTACGTAATTGATAAACGAGTGGCGTTTTATCTTTATGCAATCGAATTAACTTAGCCTTTACTTCATAAGTAGCTTCATTGCCTTTTACATAAATTAAGTTGATATCGTAAATGGTTCAATGAATGGGAAAAGTGGCGCTATTATTATAGATATTTAATGATATATCATTTTACGAAGTAATTGGTTAAGGCATTTTCTGATCAATTTTAGTATTTGTTAACTTTATTCTCGATTATAAATTTATTCAAACCATAATGTTAAATCAATTGGTTTAGTCACATAGTTCCATGATTATAGTCCTTGATTACGGCCGGAAAAATCATGTTAATTACAAATTAGTATTATAAAAACCTAGCCGAAATGTATCATGGCCATGAAACGAAATACACTAATAATAAAACATCTGGCGCTTTATATTGTATTAATAACAATTTTATATACACGAGTACAATCAATAGTTTTGTATCGTTTACTGTTACATTTGTGAATACATGATAAAATATTATATTTATACAGCTGTTTGGATTGGAGTGAGTGAAGATAGATCTGAGTAATAAAAAGAGTACTCAGACGTTGAGTAGTAGAATGTCTTAAACATTACGTCTGCTTGAAATGAACAGATAGATAGAACAAAAACATAGCTTAGACCGATCCATAGCATCAAATATTGTAACAGAAATTGTTGCAAAGTAAGTTGGCTCTAAGAATACATCGTTGTAGTTCGAGAGCTGAATATGGCACGTCTTTGTTGTTATAGAATTCGTGTTATTTAAGACTCACAGAAATACAGAATAATCTTTGAATCTATTACGATGAAAGGAAATCCAATCATATAGCTAGCT
Source organism: Hyles euphorbiae (assembly GCA_023078785.2). Classification (NCBI taxonomy): domain Eukaryota; kingdom Metazoa; phylum Arthropoda; class Insecta; order Lepidoptera; family Sphingidae; genus Hyles; species Hyles euphorbiae. The sequence goes on from CM041049.1 coordinate 8,139,270, forward strand.
GATAAATTACAAAAGATTTAATCTCAAAACATTCAATAATCTTATGCAATTTAAAATACAATGTTGGAAAATCAAACTTAATCCAAAGCTATCAATACTTATGGATGGCAGCCAAGAAATCCATACTTCAAATGTCAAACCATCCGCTACGCGCTCGTGACTTGTACAGGGTGACTCATAGCCTCGCCTGGAAAACTCTTCAGCGTGTCACGTGACCCACACATGACGTCAACGTGTACACAACGTGAGAATTACGTGCGTACATTATTGTTTATTCAATTATGCACGAGCACATAAAATCATTACAATAACATAGTTTATCGTCTGTATAAATTATCGATTTTAGTTGAATTCGTCGTTGGAATTTAAGATTGGAACGTGTTTTAAATTTGACAAGTGTTATGGTCTATTTGTTAGAAGGTTGGTCGTAATATCGTGAGCAAAATTGCATTGCTCAAGTAGACTGTCCCGGTGGCTGAGTTGTACTACGATATGATTGCAAAGCTGTTCTCGGGTTCGAAACAGATGTCGGACATAAGTCATATTTTTTTTTATATTAATTATCACCCCGAAGTCAGAAATTGGTTCCCGATATAGGGATAGTGTCTCCTCGTATAACATCATGGGATGGAATGTACAAGGTGAAACATCAAGGTGCTCTGTTGCATCTCTGCCTACCCTTTCTGGGGAAAAGGCATGAGTTTTAGTATATACATATATTCAGAGAGAATATCCACGGCAACGTAATGGCTTTCTTAAGTTGGACGTCTCGTTTGCCGGCCTGATAAAAACTGAAGCCTATATCCTAACCGAAAACCAGAAGGTGTATGTTTTGATCCGTTTCGTTTTTAGTTATTCTCGTACTATTTTCATCAAATTGTTGTAACTTCTTGAAGTTTAATTAGACAAGTACCAATCTTGACCTATTTCACGAAGGCCCTCTCGATTCGTCCATGACCTACTTGTTAACTTACTTTTTCAACTTGTTTTATTTTTCATTGCATAGAATTCTTTTTATTTTTTTCTTATTTTGTGTACGTTTGCAACTGCAAAGTACTCTGCGGTAAGATATGGCGCTCTTACACCCTTCATTGCAACTTCTGCACGTCATTTACATCGATATTGGTTTGAATTAAACTGACCACTGAATCTCGAATATTATAGGAACATCATTGTATTTGAAATTAATGAAATAGTTAAACATATAGCAGTAGAAAATAAATTATCGTCAACTCCCTCCCAGTAAAGCGAGAGACAATATGAAATAGAATGGCAAAAACTCACCAAAAAACAAATGATAGCGCATTGCTTTCTAAAGAGAACCAACGGTCACTTAACAACAATATACAAAGGAAATAATTTTCGCCATGCCCCGCCTAATTTACCGTCTGACGTCATTATTTATTTCCTCCCACGACAAGTGAGGGCGGTAATGATGTATGGTGGTAATATACCGCGATTAACTTGCAGTTTCTCGGATGTCTTGCAGGTGCAAGTGTACGGTCAAGGATATATTGGGATTTCTCACGCGACCGTATGTTATGTTAGATTGAGTGCTTAATTTGGTAGTCGAGTTCTTGGAAGATTTTTGTGTTGTGTCTGCAGTTTGTGTCAAAAAGAGATGTTTAGGTAATGTAACCTTACGATAAATATATTAATTGAAGCATAAGCATAACATGTTTTAACTTGCGATGAATTTTGTTATATTCCACTTCAATGATGTTGAGACGATTTTGTTCAATACACTTAATACACACGCCGGCAAAATTAGAGGAACACGCGTTAAAAATTGAATTTCTTAGAAAATATTATTATAACTGAATGTTTTTAATTTTTAAATATTTAAAGTGAGGCAAAATTTATAACAAATTACTATAATTGAGTTAAAAATACTTTAATTAATGACGCAAATGCAATTAAACGGAAATACAGTAAAATGAAATTTCTGTATTGTCAAATGTAATCATGTATTTTAAAAAGTTACCGAAATAAGGTAAGAAAATTAATAATGCGTATTGCTACCACGGGCTCTGATAAGAGTCTGGATATGATCCTTCATGCTTTTAATGACGTCATCAATCATTTTTTGCAACAAATTTTCCCACTCTTGCACTAACATGAATTTTCATTCTTGGACGATCTTAGGGGCTTGGTTTCTTACATTTATCTTTCTTCCGATGACGTCCCATACATTCTCTATCGGATTCATGTCTGGTGATCTTGCTGGGCAATCCATTTGCGCGATTTGGGCCTGATTTAAGTAGTCGCGAACCATTTGCGCTGCGTGGGGCTGCGCATTATCAAGCATAAATAAAAAATATTCGCCTATGGATGGTGCAAAAAACAATACATGGGATTCTAAGACCTCTGAGACGTATCTTTGTGCAGTTAAAGAGCCATTTTCTAAAAGTATTAACTCCGTGCATGCTTCCAAACATGTACCACCCCATACCAAAATTGACCCTCCGCCATAAGACACCTCTTTCAGTAAAGTTTGCTCGATTAGCGTTCTCCTCGATACCTCCAGATACTCTCCCTTTTTTCTATGCAATTCACACCAAAACTGCTTTCATCACTAAACAAAACTCGGCTCCACTCATCTGTCCAGTCGCGGTGTCGATGAGCAAAAGCTTATCTGGCTACTCTATGTACCACCTCAAGTTTTGGAGCTTTGGGCAGAACGAAAGACTTCAGTCCAACTTAATTTAAGCGTGTTCTCACTGTACGCTCACTGATATTAACATTACGGACTTCATGTAACATGTTTCGGGTCTGAATAGCTGTTTGACGACGATTTCTCAAAGTTTGCAGTCGTATAAAACGATCACGGTTCACCATTTTCTGCTATTGGTTCACCATTTTCTGCGTTATTCTGGCCTCCGCACATAAGAGCCTATGTGCCTCTAACGTTTAACGTTGCGAAAGACGACAGATACCGACACAGCCGATGCGCGACTTACTGAACGCTACCGTTGACCATTTTCAATCATTGTTACCGCTCTGGCAACTTCAGTGGACGGTAAGCCACTCATTTTATATCCTACAAAAAAGGTACTCTAAAAATAATAACAATAAAAATATCTTAAGTCACACAAAATGAAATTAAACAAAATTTTGTGAAACCACTTGAAAGTGAAAAAATCTTAAAAACACTTAAGAGCGTATAATTAACGATAAAACTCTAAATATCCAAAAATCTTTTTGCATCATTTTGTTTTTCAAACTTGTTGAAATATTAAAACTAGGACTATTCAAACAAACAGCAAACAAAATTAAAAAAAAACTAATTTTTGTGCGTGTTCCTCTAATTGTGCCGGCGTGTGTATTAATACAATGTTGAGCAAAATTTTTTGACATTCGCGACGCTTCGCTTTTCGCTTCTTTAGCAACCACTATAATACATACATACATACATAAACTCACGCCTTGTTCCCAGAAGGGGTAGGCAGAGGTGCCAGGGCACCCACATTTCGCCTTGCATGTTCCGTCCCACAATGTGATAGGTGGCGAGCCTATCACCATATCGGGCACAAATTCCTGATTCTGGGCTGATACTGAATAGAAAAACCAATATCACTTTGCCCAACCCGGGATTCGAACCCGAGACCTCAGCTTTGTAACCGTACCGTAGTACAACTACGCCACCGAAGCAGTACCACTATAATATGAACAAGCAATTCAGGTTTTTGTGCGAAAATTGTACTCGCTTAATCATAAGTTCGGAAACAAAAGCTTTTTTTTTAATATTATGTTGGTAATAGATCTTATTGCAACATGATTGGCTTATCAATCTTGTTAATTTAGATGACTATTGATAGTCCAAAGGCCTGACATGTTGATGGCGCATTTTAAGCTGAATCCAAATAATTTTACAACATGCTTACTAGCTATTATAAAGCGTGGTAAACGTGTAAAATGTAGACACAAAGAGAGAACTATATAAACAGAGTACAGTATTAATTAAAACGTCGAGAAAAAAGATTATCTTTAGCATAAAGTCTAGTGAGAGCATTAACCAGTGTAAAATTAAAAACAAATGATCCCCGTTGTGCGTAATTGGGATTATCCAAGGTTTTTTTTTGCTGTTGTCGTCCGCCATTCAGTTTTCAATTAACGATATAGAGATTTTCCGCGTAGCCCGCTGTAATCCAGCGTCGCGTAATGGAGCGCAAAAAACCTCTTGACTTTCTCTAGGTTTTATTGGGAATGCTGTACGGATTATTCTGTCCGTACTATGATTGAAAAATAAAATATTTTAGATTTTACACTGATTTCGAGCTTCGCGCGCGGGGCGAATAAAGATTATAGTAATGTTTGGATGGCAATAATCACTGCGTATTTTGGACGGAAATTATAAATGCACAGATAGTTGAAATTCAAAACATCATAAATATTATGTTTTTTAAAAGGTAATGTAACAGAATTATCAATAGAAATTCCGTTTCGAGATAAGTATTATACAAGTGGGTATAATAGTATTTTGTAATTGGTAACGCAGATAACGTTTCCTTCGGAAAAATATTCCGTTGTAAATGGCAGTAGCATGAATGGTATCAAAATAACGAACCTTTATTATTGTTTGGTAGAGCACTTTGTCAGCACCGTAAACATGCGCGATTTTGAGAAAAAACATTTCGAAATATGATATAAGTTAACGTCTCGGGCCATTAAGTTCCTGTTAGTATTTAGTGCGTTTTGTTTAGTAAGAAAGGCCAAGTAATGAAATCTGTGGAAAGTGGTTGTACGCACACCATTTGCAATAGGTAGGTCGCTAAGGAAATCTTTGGAGATATATATTCCTTTTTTTCTGTACGGTCCCTACGTATATTCCACCAAATTATCAAAATTTACTGCATTGTATTCACTTTTTTTTGCTACTAAAAATACCAAAAAATCGAGAACAATATTTAATCACAGTAGGCTTAGTACCAATTGCGTGGCGCTGTCAGTATGATATTACATCGGTATGCTAAAATAAGTGTTATGAACACACATTTTCCATTTCATTACACCGTCACCAATGTAAATATTGCAAAATTGAATCACAAATACATAGGAAACATTTAATTTCGCGACGCAGTCAAGCGTGCACAGAATACGGGGCACGAATCTCGTTTGAATTTTTCCACCCATAAACGGTTTCAATTTCCCCAGTACTTAAAAGCCGTCTAACTGTAATGATGCGCATAGGGTTCGCGTCTTGGTGGCCGTTTAATTGTGAAGCTGGCCAAATATGCAATTTGTATGCGACTTTCACACTCCATTGACTGCCAGTAAGTGTTTAAAAAAAGAAAAAAATGGAACTAAAGGGAATGCATAAAAAAATCGTTCGCATTTTAAAATTGTGCGCGGTTTTTTGTGCATGCTGGTAAATTTATGTGGGGTTGTTGAGTATTTTTGTCGGATTCTGTGAAATAATATATTGGAATTTATTTATTGCATGCCTTTTATCTCTGTGTGTGTGGGGATATATTTCATACATTTGTGATTTTGTTTCACCAGCAAGCGAAGTAGAGTGTAATTGAAAAAGTATTGTAATGAGCGTCAGGGGCAATTTTCTGCTACAGCCATGATAATGATAGTCGTACTGCATTTAATAATTGATTTAACGGGAATTAACAACTGGAATACAGCTGTGACTTGCTTACAAATTTCTCTAGATATATTAAGATAAATAAAGAAAAAAATACTCTTACTTTTGGAAGTTCGTTGTACAAAATAATACTAATCAACGCTTAATATTTTTTGAGCGCTGGTATTTATCTACATAACATCAAAATAGCAATAATTATTATTACTTCTTTATTTTTCCCCAAAATACCATTACCAACGCTTTTGTTGTCAAGCCTCATTGCATGCACGAAGACAACGAACTTTGTACTCCACTTTAATCGTCTAAAGATTCGCGTGACCAATACTCTGACCTATTACTCAAGCTCATCCCTTCAGGTTGACTTGAGAGGAGTTTCAATGCACGCGAGCTCTCGTGATCTCCAATTAAGATGAAAGGTTCCTGATACTCGCACGGTGTTCGCATTTCGTACCTGAGTTGAGAGATTTAAATGTTTCTTTTGGATGGAATGGTTGCTGAAAGGATTTTGAGTTAGTAAAGTTGCTAAAGAAATGTTACTACATAATTTGTTTTTTATAAATACATTTCTTATGGAATTAAAGTTTCAGCCTGTTTATATTTACTTTCGACAACAGGCATATTTGCAACCATCCTGTCACTTCTTATTTTCCCTCCTGTCCCGTGCCAATCATTTAAATTTGTAGTAAAAATGCATATTTGTATTCCGGGCTCATCCAACAGAAATACTATTTTTTTTCGGGATGAAATAGTAACCGTATTATCCGGCCAAGCCGTTTTTTGTGAAAGAGTAACAAATATGTATCCACACATATAACTAACTTTCATAGTTATAATACTGGTACGAATTAATTTCATTTTTTCCTGCCACGGATAAATAATAGTGAAAATGAATAGAAAAATAATAACGATGCAAATATACAAGGCTATATGTACACAGGTATTTGCGTAAATGCACATCATGCCTTTTGTAATACTATGCTACATGACGTTAAACAGGTCTGCTGTCCACAATAGCTCCATGCAAAGGGAAACAGGCACTGAAAAAACAAGTTTAAACACAACACCGCGTATTGTTCGAATGAAATATGTCCTTATGTTACTACATAATAGGATTTAATTAAATGTGTTTGATTAATTGCACAATATTGTTGTGTATTTTATTAAAATGTGTTATAATTAGTTTTGTAAGAGTTTTTCTGCATTTGTAGAACGAGATTTGTTACGGGTTTGGCACATACTATCATTTAAAGTTATAGCGTAATCCACGGAGAGTATAATTTTAAGAAATGAAGAGAACCTTAAGGGACAGAAAAGAGGAAAGTAAATTAGGCGAGATTCTTGTCTTCCAAAAGTTTGTGCGTCTAATGTTTTAAGCTTTTAGTCCTATCAGTCTAAAATCTTCCAAGATTTCAGGCCTAAGTGAAATGTTAAATTGAAATCTCAAGGCTCGCTAAAAGTTTCTGAACTAAGATACTAATCTTTCCCAAGAAACTTGGAGGAGACAGTGATTTTTACAGAAACCAAAGTTTGTAACACTTCGCCTTAAAACAGGTTATGGCAGTTTATAATACCCATTTAATATTATCTGCCTGTCCTTCCTGATGTAGGCTTCTTCTAACACTGATTATGAAAAGGTAACTCAGTGATATTTTTAAACTTTCTTAGTTGACCTTCACATAAAATCGAACTGTTGAAACACCTTCATTTTTCTTCTCTTTCTTCAGTCGGTCCTCATTATTGAGGATTGTAACTCCCGATTATCTTAATGACGTTTCTCCATCAGCTTCGGTCTTCTGCCTGATATGGTGCTGCATTAATGGGGACCTTCAGCGCCCTGAAAACTTTATACTTCCATCGCCAGAAGTTCGTCCTCGTGGTCTTTTTCCTTCCAACTTTCCAACAATTAGCTGTTTTTCTAGGTTTCTTTTTTAATGCTATAAATGGTGAGAATAACATTCCATTCGCCTGATAGTAAATGATACGACCGCTAATAGACAGTATAAAACCCAAACAACACCATGAATTATAAAGTAATGCCTAGGATTCCACTGCGCTCGCCATTCTGAGACATAAGATGTTAAGTCACAATATGTCCAGTAGTTAATCTGGCTACAATGTCCTTCAATAGTCCTTCTCGGTCGTCTAGTTCGCGTCTAGCGTTATGTTACCAGGATTTATGGTTCTGTGTATCTACAGTAGGCAATAATGCATTTACATGTCCCTTCCTCTTATTGTTCACCAGCATTAAAGGTTGCCTACCATGAACCCTACCCATTTACTAGTTTCCATTTCTTTGTTATAAAAAATCCCTTTTAATAAGTGATACGTACCTCGTAAAATCCTCTTGAATTCGTTTATGTTCAGATTTGCATATTGTAATTAACGAGTTTCCGCGATACTGGCGTCTACCCTTCAAACTTCTCGGTCAAAGAATTTACGTCATATTATCGTTCTTTTCTGCTTCAGTTATTTAGCTATTGTTCAACTCTTAATGAAAGTGTCGGAGATGTCGACGTTGTGCATTAATCAAATTGTAATGAAGTGATAAAAACTTGTTGGACATGATAAAATATTATAGGGTTGGTATCTCACAGAATTCTGACTTGAAATAACAATATTAATAACACTATTTACATTGCTTTTCGTTTGATGAATGAGATTACTTGAGATCTTACAATATTTACCGTCTTACTCTTACTTTTATTTAGGCTTTAACATTTAAAGACTGGCAAGGCATCTATATCTATCTAGATCGACGTGGGAATCCATGGGAGAGGTCTAGGTCCAGCAGTGGACTTCCAGTGGCTAAAGAGAAGAAAAAGAATTCATCTTTGATCGTAATAAAGCGTTTGCAATAAATTTAACACAAAATTGTTGCTTCATAAGTACAATGATTTATTTATTTTCTCATTTTGCAAGTGAATAAAGTTCATTTCATATTTTTATGTAAACTAGGTCAAGCGGGTAGTAAAAATATGAAATATATATTGAAAAAATACTTTAGTCTCGGGAGCTATAAGTATATGCTGGTTGTAAGTGCGGTTGTTTATTTGTATCAGCCGTATATATATATTTTTTTATTTATGCCCTATTTTTGGGTATTGTTCATTGTCTATTTTATGAGAATTGTTTGATACGACTCAACAAAAGTACTGTGCAGTTTCAATAACAGAACAAGGGTGAGATTATGTTCCGTGATATGTTAGAATCAAAAATTTGCCAAAGAAATCTATATATTAATACGTGATGCAAAAACTTTGGATCCCTTTTTACGAAAATTGCGCGGACGCAGGAGCATAAAATTTGGCACACTTATAGTTTATGTGTAGGAGAAGTGGAGAATGCTAATATTTTTCAATAATAATGCTTATAAAGTACATTAAATCAAAAAATAAAACATTACACACACTGCCATGCATTTCACGCACACATCCATATACAAGTATACATACTCTGGTGTCAAATTGTTACTTTTCTTTTTCATTTTGTTCTTCTGACATAGACATATCAAAAAAAAAGGTTTTATTTGCCTAATGAGGTAATAATATTAATATTAAAAGAGAATATTAATTTTAAATGAGGCAATAATATTAATATTAAGCCTAATATTAAATGTAATATAAAACAAGATTTTAATAATAATGCATAAAAAGTACATTAAATCAATAAATAAACCAGCATGCATTTGACACACGCATACCCAAGTATTTGTACACGTATACATACTCTTTGGTCAAATTGTTTCTTTGCTTTATTATAGACATATGTAGTTGAATGTCAATCAGAAAAAAATGTTTACTGTGGTTTTGTTGAATATCAAACAGAAAAGATTTATTTGACGAATACTACGTGAAATACTGAGCGCTATCATTCATTATATGCATAAAGAAAGTTCTGTAGCAGCAATCTGCAATAACAACATTCAGGTACAAAAAAATATATAATTTGCTATTGCTGGTTCAAAGCAATTATTGTAGTTTACGATTTTAGTAATTACATATACTTCAGGATAAATACATAAGTAATTTTGAGAGATACGTACATTTAAATGTGCACGAATTATCAGAATAACAACATCATCATACAGGTAAAAACTTTTTCTCTTCTTGATTTGGTTGAATTTCGACCACTAGGCGACCACTAGTAAAAAAAAATACGGCACACGACCACAGTACATAGTCTTGACTCCACAAAGATTACAAATATTTTGTCGTGGGTATCAAAATCTATTAAAGACATAAACACTCAGGCCCAAACGTGTACTTGTTAATGACACAAAGAGCTCGATGCGGGAATCGAACCTGCAGTTTCTTGTCTCTTCGCCGGCGTTTAATCAACTGCGTGACGGGACTGTCGTATTAACTACATTAGATTTAACTCCTCAACGTTACTCCATACTGCTAGAATTCTGAAAACGGGTCTGCCAACTGAATTATAAAATCCTATTATATTACTCATGCACAAATGTTAATAAGTTTCTGTTAATTCAATCGCGAACTTCTAAGAATTTCAATGATACATTTTTTCCACACGGATCCAAACTCGACTATATCCGGGGCAAAAATCCAAATGGATTTGTCATATTTCATTATGAAATACGAATTCATATTTAATTTTTTTTGGTTATAAAGTAGACTTTTACCTACTTTTTTTTACAAAAAATAAGGAAAACAACAATAATCCTTTCTACATAGGCAGGGCCGCTATTATGTTATATACACATTCAGTCGTACCTACCATATATTTTACCCAAGTGTTAATACAGAGTAATGAAGTACGCATTTAAATAGCGTACACGTGAAGCCTTATAGCCTAAGAAGAAGACACAGTTCCTACCTGTAGACTGTTAACCTACATACTCGATTTCATTTACATACTATTGTGATGTAAATGAGAAACGTTTGAAGGGTCGATTCTGGTTTTCAGGTTCGGATCAACCGATAGGAGTTAAGCTTTTTGGAGTAAGATGGTTGGATAATCAAATGCGACATGGTCATCTATAGTACTATAGAATTTTTTTACTTGATATATTTATTCACTACATAACTTGAGATGTACAATAAAGAGTATAAATTAAAATTATTAATAGGCCAGCATGGTGGACCTTATCCCTCTCAATCGTAGTCTTGATTGTAGAGTAGGCCCGTGCTCTGCAGTTGGACGTATTATAATGGATTGAATGAAGTTATTTTTAGTATAAATGAGAAAACCTGTACCCTTGAACGCATGTATGTATGAATGTATTTAGAGTAGTAAACGTGAAAAAATTATCGAAAGATAGATTCCTTTTTTGTCAGAGTACATGGGATTTTGAATCGTATTTCTTTTCACTTGTATTTGAAAACAGTCGATAGGTGGAGGGTAAATAGGGTTTATTTTCGTGGCGCGATGAGATTGCAAGCACTAGCGTATATTAGACTTACGATCTGTTCCAAGTAAATCACCTTTTCACTTTGAATCCTTCAAAACACAACGCTGAGAAGACTGAGAACAAAGAGCAAATCTGATTAGCAAGGAATGAAAGACAAAAGTTACTTTAAAATAAACCAATGTAACTTAAAAATAAACGAAAAAGAAAATTAAGTGCCTAATATTGAGTTTTAGCCCACTGACTATTTGAAATTCGAGCTGTTGATGCGTAACCTGTCTAACAGCTATTATTAAATAAATAAAAGCCTGGAAAAAGCCACTTAACATTAAAAAGTAATTATCAAACATACTATAAAAAGACCTTGACTTTCGTTCGACCTTACATTTCACCAGCTATATAAGTACACATAGATTAAATACACACGTTTATGCGTAAAAAGGTTTGTTGTAATACTACACTGGTAAAACACTCGTCATAACAAACAACTTATAACTTAACTATACTTGTATAATCTTCAGTAAAAACAATTATACTGCCTCGGTAGTCGGTGACGTGGTTGTATGTGTGTAGGTCTCGGGTTCGAATACTCGGTCGGTCAGTGATATTAGATTTTTCTTTTCATTATCAGCCCGGAGTAAGGAATTTGTGCCTGATATGGTGATAGGCTCGCCCCCTATTACATCGCCGGATGGAACATACAAGGTGAAATGTGGGTATCCAGGTACCTGTGCCTACCCCTTCTGGGAAAAAGGCATGAGTTTATATATGTATTTAAAACCATTTTATGTCGGTATCCCAAGATACAGGCTATGCCTAGTTTGGAAACCTCTGGTAAACTATAATTTTAAAGTCTCATATTATGTATTAATTGTAGGTAGATTTACATCTCTGTAATCCTTACTTTTTTAATAAACTGTGCTCTACTTTTACTTTTAAAACGAAACCTAACCTTACAAAAATATTCACAATAAGCCAACGTAAAAACAATCCACATTTGAAACTGCAAGCAAGCAAAACAAAGCATCATTTTATCAACTCCTTCGCATTGAATCATAAATCTTGCTGAGCCACGCAAGAGATCATCCTGCACATGATGAATGTATATTTTTTACCAAATTTATCGCGGCTTAGTCGGATACGAGACGGGTGGGATGCACGCATAAGCCTATGGAAATGAAATGACTGCAAGTAACGTCCTAAGCCCAATAAATATTATAATTTTTTGGATATGACTACAGTGTGAAAGGTTAGGATTTTATTATAATATAATGTTCAGTTTGCATCATTTATACAAGGTTTAATAAATTGTGAACTTCTAAATTAATGAATTTTCTAAAAATATTTCTCTAAAATAGTTGTGAATAATTATTGAAGCTTAAATTTTTATTTTTACAGATCCTATTTTTAGGCTTACCCCTCTCAATCCGGTGTTAATTGAGGTTTTATAGAAATTATTGTATTAATAGAATATAAATGAGCGAAAGCTTATTTTAAAGCGAATGACCTAACCATCGATACAATTTATAAGTGTGGTATAGAGACAGCTACACGACGAAGTGCTACTACTAGTTCTAAATATCTCAAGAGAAAATCTAGAATATTTAGATCTAGCCAAGTTTTACGTTGGTACTAGCAAGATATTATCCAATACGGTCTGCTTTGTAGTAGTGTTTACAATTCTCAGTTAATTGCGACCTTGCTCGCCTGGTGTGACGTCATCAGGATCTCCCAAAACATGTTTTGATCGAGATGAAAGAGATTACTTCCAAGTATTTAACGTTCGGATACAATTGGTTTGGTTTTTTTTGCTTTGATGTTTTTTTTCTGTGATTCGTTTTTGGATAATTTAAATTACCTATAAGGTGCGAATTTGTTTAAAAAGGAGTATTACTTTGATTGAAATCTGATTTAAGAGTAATTTTCGGATATAACTGTTAGTACAAGAAAATACGACCTAAGAGCCTATTTCTAAAACAGACTATGACCAACTTAAAGTAAAGATTTTCAGATTTGCCCACTACACACAGTGCCAAAGTTTTAATAGTATATGTATAAAAAATTATGATCCTAAATAGAAACTATTTTAATTATATTCTTGTTAAAATAAATAACGTCACACAATAAAATACGCAACGAACTTTAACCACTACAATTAAGTATGAAACATTGTGAAATACCTTCAAGCTTAATAATTGTTGTCGTATTCTCACACCATTCAAGTTACCAGGAAAAGTGACGCACGCACTTTGACAGATGGAGAGACGGCACTGTCATGATCTCTATATGTAAATGTCTTGAATCACAGATCCGGGTTTTGTCAGAAACTCGTCGCCAGGAAATTGAAGTAATATTATAAGTAATTGTATAGATTTCTCGAACCCTTTTCAAAGAAATCATAGTTTTTGATATATTTGTAATTGTTACATATATACATACATATATACACTTATAAACTCACGCTTTTTATCCCAGAAGATGTAGGCAGAGGTGCCAGGATGCCCACATTTCACAGTTCAGTTCCGTCCCACGATGTGACAGGGGGCGAGCCTATCGCCATATCTGGCACAAATTGTTGACGCCGGGCTGATAATGAATAGGAAAATGAAATATCACTTTTCCTAATCCGAAATTCGAACCTGAGACTTCAGCTTTGGAACCGTACCGTAGTACAACTACGACTCCAAGACACTCAGTTTGTAATTGTTATAACTTATCATGATTATATCAGCAATTATTTTTCCGTACATAGTTTTAAACTGCAGTGCACTTTGTGTTGTAAAAGTGCCGACTTAGACCAAGTTCATTAACACTATAAAAAAAATGTTTCCTTCTTCAAACATCTAAAACTTTTAAAGACCCTTGACCGATTCTTATTCTTTAAGCCCTACTTATTGTAGCTTACGTATTGTTGCATGCGGTTTGTGGCTAGTCAGCGACTACCTATACATTATTTTTTTATATATGCTACCAGATTATTTACAATTTATAAAAGAAAATTTAAAAGTTTATATTATTTATTTTATTCGTTTCCGGAAAAATGAGGTACACAATGAGTTACACATACAGAAATGTATAGTTCAAGGCTGAAAGGTTTTTATTTTGATAGTTATTTTGTCTTTTTCCTTATTAACTTCTTTTCAAGTTTACACAATTCATACAAATGACACACCCGTGGGTAAGCAAGGTTCATGGATGAATAGACTTTTTAAAAATAATAATATTATTTTAAGTATCAGCAAATTAGAATAATAATTCTTAATAAACGAATTACTTGCAAATAAAACTATTGTGATACGTAATATATGTTAAAAATATGATGACTGCAAAATAATTCGATTCTTACTTGTTAAACTAGTTATGAATTTATACCATTATGGGATGTTTCAATGCCAATATCATAATATTCATTTTACTTATGAATATTACTAAATTACTTAAATGTAAGTTTATGTAACTAAATACTAATATCAAAGCTTAATCAAAATTTCGGTAGCCCGAACCAACGTGGTTATCTTACCATTTAATTATTGACTGTACTCCGTGAATAAGCGAGAGGAAATACTACCAATTTCCTACATGTGATTAATAGGGCGATATGAGAACCAAGTAATGTACAACCGCAATGTATCCATTGTTACGTGTATTGTACTGTCCAAGGACAATCACAATAGTCAGCATCAATGTCAGAGAGAATTAATGTAATATAAGCAGTGGACTATTATCTAATACACCAGCATTCCAATATTATATCAGTACACTTAACTATCCCTATACTTTATCGCTTTAGTTTTATTTTCATAAATTCTATAAAAGCGTATTTTATACCTGAGGCATTTTCTGAGAGTCAGCCTTTGGATGGTGAAGAAAGAGAGCAGTAAGCAGCAGAAAGTATTTCAAATTTAATTAATAGTTTTCTGTTAACTGTATAAGTCGTTTCTACGAACAGAGACTTTAATTAAGATATCGTCACTCTATTTTCTCTTAAATATTAAACCAATACAACACATCCAAAAGTCTTATACATCCTTATCCCAAATTAACATAAAAGTGTAGTATATGGAGTATTAGACAGAACACCAATTCAAGAAACACGAACTTGTAAAGCAGAAAAAAACATTCTCCTTCGTGAATTGAACCCACATCCTTCATTAAACGGTCTACATCTCAACCAACCGCACCGCTGAAGCTTTAAAAATAACAATATATTCCCATGAACATAAAACACTGAATCCCATACCTATTGAATTCTATTCACATACAAAACACGTCTGATGTATAACCTAAAGAATTCCTATTTTTACAATTCTCCGTCGCCATTTAGTCACAAACTAAAAGAAGCTTGCGAAAGAACGGTATAAAAATATGGTATATTAATAACGCTTTTCCTGGTACGATCGATATTATGCAAAAGGTAATCGTTTGTATCCGAAGGTCGAGTCCGTGTGAGTCATGACTCGTGTTCCAATTGGGCCATTTCGCTGTGTGGTTTAAGGCTTAGTGTATGAAGGCTACATTTAGCCTGCTAGTTTATGAATGGTTTGATCTATTTTGATTGTGGCAGAATATTGACTTATGCAAGATATAAAACATATCCAATCATGTCGAAGATTTGTCATCACGCCCATATTTAATTTATCTTGTTTTTGTTCTGGAGCGATCCTTAGAGAAAAGTAAAGATTTATTTATTCATGTTTTTCTTTATTGTCAACAGTAAAATAACAGTTTTAAGAGACAATACAAAACAATGAATGACGGTCTTGTCGCCCTAGAGCAATTTCTGTCATACAATCATAAGGAAGTTTCAAAGAAAAAGGATTATTAATTTCTACAAATATGAACCAAATTATCCAAATAGTAAATTTCCAATCACTTTTGTAATTATCCCTTTATATGAATTTCAAGTAGCTCCGGATTGACTGCCGGGAAGCTTAACTTTTTTTGTTTCAAAACATTTAACATTTAACTTACACAAACTATTACAATACGCACGTTACGCGAGAATTACTCCGTAGCTATCCTTTGTATTCTATTTATCGCGAGAAATAAATATATTCTTACTCATTATTACCTACTCTGAAATACCTCATTGTGCCTTCAGCCTTACAAGAAATTTTCGCGTGTGCGCTTAACTTTTCCTACGACGCTAAGCTATTCAGGTAGACCTATAATAGACTGAGTAATATTGGATGTAGTGCTAATTTCGCCGCCATTGTTCTGTAATAATGGATGGAGATGGTCCTTGACCCCTTTGACTCATAGAAATGGAATAGTTTTAATGGGTGTTTTTAGAATTAGTATGTGCGTCATAACGCGAATAATGTTGAGCAAGGTTATACCACGGTTTGCGTAACGCGATTTTATTTTTGATTTTTTGCTACGCTTTATGTTTTGGCTAGTCTAAAAATCGTCAACATGTTTATTGGGTTTTAAATATATAAAGCATAGCATTTTTTGCAAGCTTCCTTTATAAATACAAGGTTTATGACATCCCACGTGATTGAGTAACGTGTTTTAATGAATGTCGCTGTAAGTATTGTAAATATTTATATCCATATCTCATGAAACTTTATTTACATTTTTTATAGATCATCTACCGTCTTTTGGTATGCCAATGTGTGTTTGTCATGTTGTCAAAATATTAGGAACTGTTCTCTTTTCACATGTTACGAGTAATAGGATAATATTACGTGTATAAATGGTGGTTGTTTGTATAAAGAAAAGCTATCCCAAACAAAGCCTTAAATAGAGACAAACTGTCCCCAATATTTTGACAAAAGAAAGATACACGCATTCTGATCTGTATTTGTTAAGAATTATAAAAAAGAAGTACATAATTACAAATGTTAAAAAAAGGAGCAACATAAAAACCTTAATCCGCAAAGATTCGGATTCTCGCTACTTAAAAAGATAATTAGAAAAACGTGTCAACTTTATTTCCCGACAACTTGCAGCGGCTGCCAAATAAAATTAAGGAGTTTTCCTGGCATCGTCCTACGCAGAAGCTATGTAGGTCAACCTTGCAAACCAGAGTACGCAAACATAAATAATATCATTCTTTTTAAGAGTATAATTTCTTGCAAGTACCTACAATTTTTTATTTTTTATTTATTTATTTACCTACAATTAGTCCGTTGTGGCCTGATGGTAAACGGATCAGACGCGGCTACCAACATGTTCAATGTGGTCGCGGCTTCGAATCCCAGGGTACATCTCTGAATTCTCGGAGTTATGAGTACATTAATAGTCAATCCACGCACTAAAATAGTGAACGTAAACATCGTGGGGCAAACCTGCATACCATAGCGATTTGAAATAATTTCTATGATATGTAAATTCCACCCACCCGCATTAGGCCAGCGCAGTGGACTATATTACCTAACCACTCTCAATTGTACTCTTGATTGTAGAGGAGACCCGTGCCTTATGGTGGGACGTATATAGGCTGATATAGTACAGTACTTACTATAGGCACGTATGTATATAAATATAGGCAGAGCTATTTACTTGTATTAGCAAGGCTATAAACGTTTCCCGCACGCAACTCGAGGCACGCATATCAGAAAATAAATGATGTTTTACGATACAATCAGGCATCTTTCACCTTCACTCGTGATTTATGCTGGATAGGGGTAGGTGTTGATTCGCTATGCTTTATAGTTTGCTAATGTTCTTTGAGAAAAATGTGGTTGGTGATGATAGGATGGTGTGTGATGAATGTCGTCATTATTTTAAGTAGTTTATACCTGAATGTCGACTGTTAGACGAAAATTGTTTTAAATTCACTTATCGTGGACAGACATTTTGATATATTTTTAAATGATGATTCCGCTTCTTATTACGTAGCATAGTCGGTTAGGCGCCGCCTCTGAAACGAGAGACCATGGGTTTGATACCCGCATCGAGAGCAATGTTTGTGTGGCCCACAAATAATTCTTTCGAATCTGGGTGTTTATGAGACCGAAAAGTCTCTTGTAGTTTCTCATACCTGTGGCACAAGACCTGATCTTAATGTGGGATCAGGACTATGTATGTGACTGTTGGGTGTTATTTATATTTATTTATTCATCCACTTATGATAACATTAATCTAGGGAAGAAGATATTAGGACAGATCGATAAAAAATGTTTAGAAAGGACATGGCCAGTTTTTGTATGGCGCTGTGCCTAGTACTTCGAATCTCGTCTACATCAATTAGTTTTGCATTGTTGGGGTAAGGTTTGTTCCAAGATTAATACAGAAAAGTTACAAAGCCTATGAAGTTCAGGGATTTTAGATATTTACAAACACATATCTTATTTTCAGGTTAGGTTTTGTAGGTTATCCGTCAATTTATTGAATCTAATAAGAATACGTTTACATAAATGCTTTATCATCGAATTTGGAATTTAAAGGAACTAATATTTTATAAGTTACACAAAATATACACCGAGACGTATTTTAATTGTGTCACAATGTAAACAAATAAACAAAGCATGGTTCCTGTCAAGCAACTGTCAAGTGTCAAGTATTCTACTGCAGCGTTTAGTTGTTGCAATGAAAGTGTGTAAAAATGGGAAGAATATATGTGTAAGTATATACTACAAACATTGCTTTATATATATTTAGTATTGTTAGTTATTATGACCTATTACCTACTTATAGATTATTTTTAGGAATATTTTAGACAAAGTTATTATTTTTTTCCTACACTTGCTTTACTGCGAACGAAACGTTTATGCGGGGCCAACTATGTCGGAAATGGGTCATCAATCAATGCAAAATCTTATTAAACTTTATATTACTCCCTAAACTTCTACAGAAATATGACATATTCTTAAATTAATAGTTGATTTTTTATATTCATTCAATTATTGCTTTGTTTTTGTACATGATAAAAAGTAACTAGGCAGAAACTGTCCAGGTCCTTTAATAACAAATGCTAGAAGCAATGTACATTGCGAGTACGAGTGTTATTCGATGTAAATACACAGTTGTAAATGTCATCGTTTGTTAACTTGACGACACGATGCGGCTTCTGAAAGCTTGAATTGCGCACGAAACAAGATATAATCAACCTTGAAAACGATTCCAATAAAACTCACATTTTATTGACTCTCACACATTTTCCGATTTTGCTTCACGTCATATTAATGTGAAAGTCACGCATATTTTTTATTTCCTGTTTTAGAATTATTTGGATGCTTAGAAATAGCTAACATTCTGTTAAAGAAGAAAATTGTTCTATCAGACCAAAATCAGACATACACTGTTGATAAGGTAAGTAAGCATAACGCTAATAAAGCTTATTACCCATGCTCATGAGTATCCCAGAAAGGTTTGACTTACACTAGAAATTCCTTTATGTATTCATATCAATCAACAAACGATAAATTAAAGAAATAAGACACAATTTTATTTTTTTACAATCTAACCGCTATCGTGTTTACAGCTAAACCTGAAACAATTTGCATGTACTTGTATAAAAATTCGTTGAAGATTTTGCTCGTACAACATGCTTAAAAAAGGATTTTCGCGAGTTGAGCGATTTTGAGCGTCAGACAGCGTTGTGGGTGCGTGGATTTTGCATAATGCACGAGTGCTTTCATGAAGAGCTGAATATTAAAACTAAAGAACGATTACAGTTTGAATTACCGCTGACGTTGTCCAAAATTTAGGCGGAGTTTTATCCACAGCATGTGTAACTTGGCATGTATATGTATTTAAAATTGAAGCTTAGTTGTATGGTTTTGAGTGTAGTACATTTTTTTGTTGTCATCTCTTTATTTGAAGTCATTATGGAGTGATTTGAATGTTGCAAACATAAGGACTTAATAGCTTATAGACTTATACCAAAAAGTGAAATTTGTTGGGTTTCTAATGCGTATTAATTATTATCTTCTTATACCAGACGTTACTCCGGTCAATGCAAAAGTTATGTTGCCTTTTTGACACTAATTAGTTAAAGTTATTTTACTCTATCTTCTACAAATATTACTGTATTTAATATGTAATTTACTTAGTTGTTTTGTCTTGTCAGGTTTTATAATAAATATTACTAGTTCGCAGTCATTTAGTCTCAAAACTCTTACAGAAATTATCAACGAATTTTAAATTCAATACTTGATAGCTAGTTAGCAACTTATAATTTGCATACAAACGTTGCACAGCTGCTTGGAACTCCGAGTTATTTCAACAGGTGTTTTATTCTTGACATTTTCTACGGAATGTTTAATCGAAGGAGGGTAGAGGGGTGTGAAGAAGGGTCCAGGGGGAGAGGAAGATAAATACCACTATCTTGACTTAATGGTTTTCTGTCTCATGGACAGAAGGGTGTTGGACGTGGACAGTTCAGTCCATTTGATTTGTCTTCGTTACTCAGACATATTGGCCGCTGCAAACAGAATTTTGATTTTAAGGAACCGATTGTTTTACCCACTTGCGGTATTGGGATTAATTGTTTCCTTTTATGTGTATTAATGCGACGAAGTCTGTTTGTTTACTTTGTCGCCTTTTTTCATATAGATATTGTGTGCTAGCAGTTTAAATAAAATAACAGAAATTAAATCATAAAATAATATATTCACACCTGTCTGTCTGTATTTTACGTCATATTTATGAAATTAAAAAGCTTCCGTGGCGCAGTTGGTTAACACGTCAGCGTTACATAATCCCTGAGATAAAGAGTACTTTCCTAAAAAATTCTGCGGCCAGAATTGACGGTTTTATATTATCTTATTCTACAAACCAAGCTACTGATATTTTTGTCGGGGCATCACGAATTAAAAAGAGCAATATTAGTCAAACCAATATATCCTTGAATAAAGATTGCCTCTACCCCACTTGCGTTCATATTTATTGCTCATGTGTGCCAAGCGGGGAATATACTTAAATATTTAAAATATGTAAGCATACACCGTCTGTCAAGCGCACAAGTTATTTCACACTACTTGTTTTCTCCTCGCGAACAACATTTATATTCAGGACCGGTGCAGGGTGCATTTTTCTGGTTTCCATTATACCCTAACACAATGTAATATAAACCTTATACTTCGGCAATTGGTTTGAAACTCCTTTGTTGTGAATAAAACAAATAAGTCACAGTCGTCACCTGAGTAAACGGAGCGCCCCCACAACAGGTTTATATCAATTTTCTACCGAGTGCGTCTGGATCGTGAAAAACACTTAACTGTGGATGTGAACCTTTATGTTCTTTTTAGTATAAAACAGTTTTTATTCAGAGCGCATTTTGTGAACGTAATTCGGGATGCATTCTTATGAATTTCTTTCAAAACGTTGAGTACTCTCGTATATTAGTCGGGTTCGAAATTGTGATGTTTTTATTGTTTGGTTTTTTGGGTGGTTTTGTATTCCCGGCGGAGTAAACAAATTGAAACCAGCGTCGTTTATTTTAATTTGATATTTCTTTTCCTTATTCGTTGGACGCAGCATTCGTCTCTGTGATTTTCGAGTACATTTTAATCTCAGTTTCCGCTTTAAGTAGATGTTCTGTGTCCTCTTCATGAGCCTATGTTTATCCCTGTGTTATGAATTTTAGTATTATATCAAAATAAATTAATTTGTTGCTAATTCTAGTATTTGTACAAAATTTCAACAAATTGATGGATGCCTAGTCCATTGGATTCAAAACATTTATTTTTATTATTTATTCATTTTATTTTATTTATTTACGGAAAACATAACATCTTTAAATACCAATGCCATACAGATTATTTTCATATTGACTTCCAATTTTAAATCCAGATTTGTTCCAGCTTTTGATTATCTGCACAAGTACTCTTTGGTTTTATTTAAACACTTTGCTAGAGAGTCCAGCTATATGTTTCAATGAACTGAATATAAATCTCTGATTATTGTGGATTTATGAACAGATATTTCCATACATATCTTCAGATTTTTTGTGAGTTTCATCTTTATAAATACAAAGTTGTAACAGATACATAATACAATTCAATACTTAAGGCAATACAAGTTGTCAAGTTGTCAGCCTTATACGTTAACGTTATCTGTAAGGATGGCAGAACGTATGTACTTCCTTTCCAAAGCAGGTCAAATAACTTTTATTGGGTCGCGCAGGTCATTCATCCCCGTAATACAAACTTACATACCTAATTTAAAACGAATGTAAGTGAAGGTAATATCGAAGTATTAATGGGAATATGAGTTGAGTGTCTACATGTTATTTATACCATGTATCTGGACTACAACGTAAAACGAAGTATGTGGTAGTTTTAGTGACATCAAACACAATTCAACAAAAATATTTTTTTTTCACGTTTCTTCGTATTAGGGTGGATAACTGCATAGCATTTTTGCCTATATATTATTTAAACCCTTGCGTGCAATTGCGCCTTTTAAAACAACTGGTGTATATTATTGTTATAGAAAAACTATGTATTCCAGTCAAAAAATAACCATTTTACAGTCTGAAAACTTATTACTTTTTCTCAATACAATTGTTGTTTGAACATGAAGTTTTCAACATCTGTAAATACAAGTGTTATTAAGCAATTACCCAAGGGAGCAAATAATATTCATTATTCATATGTTATTAAATTAAATTAATTAATTAAGACCTTTAGAAATAAAGGACTAATTGTATCGCTTTTTTATTATTTCAATGAATGGCGAGACGAGCATGCCGTACGCCTGATGGTAAGCGTTACGACTGTTTATGAACAGTAGCAAAATAAAAAAAACCTTTGAATTTTAAAGCAATGCTTGGCATTACACCGCGCTCACCACCCTAAGACTTAGAATGTTAAGTCTCAATATGTCTAGTAGTTACTGTGGCTACAATATCCTTCAATCCGAAACACAACAGTGCATTTACACTGTTGTTTGGCGGGAGAAATAGACATTGTGGTGGTACCTACCCAGGTGGCCTCTCACATTTATGAGAGACCTAGCACCAGTCGCTTGTAAACATTTGCGTAAACAAGAGACCATGACTTAGTTACATAAGTTTTATCAGTTGGAAGTCGCAATTTACAGAAAGAAAAAAAAAATTGGAGTGGTGAGTCATTGATATGTACATGTTGAAATTTTATCTCTTTATTTGTAAATTCTATATTTAGTCGGTGTCAGTGCTACATGATTTAATACATTGCAAATAGGAGATTGGTTTAGTCCATAATTTGATGACCACCATTTTACAGAACATGTTTTTTTTTCGGGTATAAGCCTTTTAGTCCATCACGCTGGCGTAATGCCTATTGGTAGCCTTCGCATTTTAACATTCAGCACATAATGTGAGGAAGATAATATTTTAGGTAACAATAATAGTCATCGTGAAGTGCGTGGTGGCCAGTTGGTAAATGGACCAGACGCGGCTGCCAACATGTTCATAGTAGTCGCGTGTTAGAATTCAAGGCACACCTCCGACTTTTTTAAGTCATATGTCTATTGATTGTCAATCACCACGCGCTATGACAGTGAAGGAAAACATCGTGAAGAAACCTGCATACCATAGCGATTTGTATGAATTTCTATGGTATATAAAGTCCGCCAACCCGCACTAGGCCAGCGTGGTGGACTATATGGCCTAACCACTCTAAATAGTGATCTCACTTGTGGAGGAGGCCCATGCCCTGCAGCGGGACGTGTATGGGCTGATACAAAATAGTCATCAGCTTGCTAGTTTGGCAACTTTATGGTATAAAAAATGGTGTAATCAAATTCAGTTGACTAATGGCATGCGTGAATAGCAAAAGGGTTCCTCTGAGTTATCTAGATGGCATTCGGAAGTATGTGTTCTCGGAATTTGTCGACGAGTCTAAAGTCTTGTAATTGATTCATCAACAGATCACTGATTGTAATAGTCGTCATAATGTCGTCAGCCGGATTTCCCAAATTCTTTGAAGTGATGGAACGAAAATTCTTTAAACGCGATATTTGACGATATCGATAAAGAAATTGCAAGCTTGCCAAATTATCATTTCGGCTTGACTTGTCGATGTGAAATTAAAATTCGAAATTACTAATCATTACTACTTTGCTAATGTAAGGTGGAAATACCATTAGAAAATTGTAGGTTAATAACTAAGACCACTTTTTACAGAGCGGTGTGGATATTTTAAAGACAGGCCTGTATTCAGTTGTGGACATTGTATACTTGATAATATGATATTAATTAAATATACAAAATACAACCAACAGTTGTCGTGCAATATTTTCTGTAAGCGGTTATGTACATTTATTTTTATTGCGCAGAATCATCACGATTGTATCAAAAATTTCTAGTTTGTTACTATCTCTGGCAAACAACAGGTAAAATCTTAAATGTTCTGTTACGCAAGTAATACAGAATATTTTTAAGTCTTACATTTTTTTTTACACTGGCACGGCGTGGGCGGCGTATTGACTGCACTGTACCTGATTGTAAGCGCAAAAGTCGTCCAGACAGAGTATTGAATGGCATCAGATGGCGGTCCCAAGTCATGCAGGATATTCATCAGACTAAAGCAGGTAGACTTTTTAATACACTTTATAATAATAACATTACAATAAGTCAATTGATACAAAACGCCTCCCACAAACATTTCTACAACTGTCTGTATTACTATGCTATCTCGTGTCACAAATATAATCTAACTAATTAGATGTTTATTATCATACAAAGTTCTTTATACACAAGAGATATGGAGAAAATACTTTCTGCGCAGTAAATAATGCTTGTCTAATAAGTGTTGTTTACAAGGCGTCCGGAAATTCTGTTTACTTAGTAGATTGGTTCCACGTACGACAAATCGAATCGATACGAACAAAGATGTCTTTAGATACATATCTATGTATGTTTTATATATTGTTCATAGGCTAAGAGTATTGTGAAGGTCATACGATATTTTTTTGGGTACAATCTACTTACTTATACTGTACTTCATATTTACACATGTGTTTTTTTTTCTATTGCAATGAATGTCGAGGCTAACCGTTCGCCTGATGGTAAGCGATACAACCGCTCATAAACAGTAGCAATACCAAACAACTTGAATTTCAAAACAATGCTTGGCATTCCACTGCGCTTGCCATCCTGAGACATAAGATGTTAAGTCTCAATATGTCCATTAGTTATTCTGGCTACAATGTCTTTAAATCCAAAACACAAAAGTGCATTTACACTACTGTTTGGCGGGAGATATGTAGATATGGCGTTGGCACCTACCCAGGTGGCCTCTCACACACGAGAGACCTACTACTAGTAAAATGTCAAATCAAAACCGTATATTTATCATATCCGATCAAAAATGTCCCGAAATTGCTATTACCCTCAGTATGCATACTGGAACGACAAACGGCCGGTAATGTTTACAAATAAAAATCGATAACTGTCCAAACCTGCAATATTGCGAATCAAAGACATCTGTTGGGGCAAACAAGACCTTTTGGAAAAAAACAAGATTGTTTACAGGAAGGGCTGGAGTCAGTTTTATTGGTCGCGCCTACGTCACACTGGCACGGGTATCCGAACAAATTGACTAATGTCTGCGCGGAGGTGGTAAAAATGTTGGCGTCTGTATAACCATGATAAGATTCTTTGTAGTTTTATTTTCTTTATTGTGTCGCTTCAGAGATAGATTGAAAAACCTACAGACAGATATAAGCCAAATAACAACAGAAATAATATCCTTTATTTAATTCTTATACAGCATCGATCTATTGGCTAATTAAACTCGTATATAGATTGGCAAAAGTAGTATGTATCTCACACATATTTCATTTGAGTTTATAAAAAGCTATGGAAAAATTACATGTCTTTTCTTGTTGTTAATTTCTAAGAAAATACTGTCACATTTAATGTGACAATATATTTCAAGAATCAAATACTGCCTATCAGTTCTTATTGTATTGATAGACAATCGCTTGAGCTGGTAACAAGGGTTCAGTAGTGAGTCATTTCTTACAATACTGACTTAAAAAATACCAATTGTGTCAGGTGCTGAAATAATTATAGTATGAAATATTAACACTGTACTAAAGATCTTATGTAATTAAAATATGACCAGTATTGAGAATGAAATAATTCCATTTCGTCTTATTTGCAATGAATTTGCATTGGGTGTTATTTACGAGTATCGTTTATTAAGCCGATTAAATTCTTCAATATTTCGAATGCTTATTGTATTTTTTGCTCTAGAAAGTAAGACTGTAATACCTAAGTCATAAGATGTATTTTCATATGCATTCAAAACCGTCAGCCTGTTGGCGCATCCACAATTATCCACTCTTTATAGTGTCGTAATACTGCGACAATTATACGCAACTGGCCGTTAAAGCAATTGAAACTTTTTGCGTCTGCAGCCATATTTAAAAACCCCACCCTCAGTGTTATAGGGAAACAGTATGCTACAATTTTTAAGGTGTTAAATGCTGTGCCAATTTGAGGAGATCGTTTATTATACCATATTTTTGTACGGTAACTAAGTCTTTTAAAATATATCTTCGTTCAATAATACAAAAATTACATATTGTACCATGGAATCAAAATAATCCTAAAAAAATCAGGGATACATACAGACTACAGTATAACCAAATTGTGCCGGAACTGATTTAATGATTGACTTTCTTTACCGTAACTTATATTTTGGATCTAATTATTGTGTTATTAAATGTTCCCGACCATTTATATACAGTTTACTTTCACAATAATTATAGAATTTGTAAGTCTATTGATCAATTTATTTATCACTACAAATATAAAAAATACAAGTAACAAAACAAAGTTAGAATATTCCTTTAATACAGCCAAAATATATAAAGTCAAATCGGCAATGTCACCATACTGCATCGTCACTCTACCAGGAGAACAGCATTCCAAAGAGAAATGCAGGAAAACGATTACGTTCTCCAAAGTGGGGAATGTACTTACAGTGCCAATTGTACACATGTCGGTTCCCTGGCGATTTCGATTCGCCTTTTACTTAGTTCGTATGGAGATAATGCTCTTTTGGTGTCGTCTTTTTGTTCATGAAGGGAGAAAGATTGAGGCCGATGTGAAAAGGGGTTCGCATCGACCGGTCCTACGTAAACTAACGTAAGTGCAGCGTTTGCCGGAGGAAAATTTAAGGTTTAAGTGCAATTTGAAAATAAAAATCTTAGTGTTAATTCAGCATTGAAATAATGTAGACATGATATAATAACCTTTAAAAATTAACACTCTTGCAAATTATCTATTAGAAGAAACTGTACTTAGTGATAAAAATCGCTATTAGATATAGGCGATTAGTATAGTGTAATGACGTTAGGAAAAAAAAAACATTATTATGCGTACCTATATATACGAATTGGCGCGTCTTTATATTGATCACCGGTAAAGATAAAATTAAAAAAAACTACTTAGTACGATCCTTACATAGTCGATAATCATCGTGGAGTAAATTATATAACTTATACATTCTTGTTAAGTCAAGCATTAAGACGCGATATTAATATTACGCTTTTGTCGTCGCTTCAAGACAGGAAAGTCGCTGTCATCACTCTCTCATAAAAACTCCTAAATACAATAACTCAAACACGGAAGCAGACAATCAACAATGTAACAAAAAACGAGCAATTTAGAATTCCCTTCGCCCACGTATGTACGGAAAGCGCCGCGTCTGCTAGTTAACAGTACGACGGTGTCGCACCAAAAATAAAATATATCACACAAACAGTTTGGCGCAATTTACCGTCGTGTCTGCACCGTGGCCAATTCCAAACTCTATGTAGTTCGTGTGAAACAAGCGACCGTTAATTGGAATTGGTATTTTTTCGCCTAATCCAACCCAGGTCGTGTTAATCGAATATTGCTGCGTCCTCATACATCAGGTGTTAGATCGCATTGGGAATTTCTTTCTAATCCTTGTTTTAGAGCACTAAAGACCTTTATACAATAGTATATTAACAAGGCTATACCAGGCCGGCTAGGTGGACCTAATGGCCTAATCACTCGCAATCGTACTCTCGATTGTAGAGGAGTCCTATGCCTTAAAATGGAACGAATATGAACTGATACAGATATTGACAAGTGGTCTAACACAAAATTAAATTTCTGTTTTAATCTGAAACAGCATTTTTTTTTATTGCCTTGAATGGCGAGACGAGCAAGCCGTTCGCCTGATGATAAGCGATACGACCGCTCATAAACAGTAGCAACATTCCACTGCGCTCGCCATCCTGAGACATTGAATGTTAAGTCTCAATATGTCCAGTAGTTACTCTGGCTACAATGTCCTTCAATCCGAAACACAACAGTGCATTTAAGCAGTGTTGTTTCACGGGAGAAATAGACATTGCGGTGGTACCTACCCAGATGGCCTCTCACATATGAGAGACCTACCATTTACAATAAAAAAATCAAATACGAAATATAGCTTATAATAAAATATAAATTTCTTTGTATGAACTAAATCATACTTTTTTACTTTTCATTATTGTAATTCAAAGCTCCGTATTACTCTGTTATGCATCATTTGAATAAGTCAAATAAAATTACCTACTTTGTTCAGTCCGCAACAATGTTCTTACCACTCAAAGTTTTTGCGACAACTTCAGCGCGACCTATTTTACAGAATAATTTAAAGTACTCATAAAGTTAAATCCTCTAAGAAAATAAAATAAAGCTACTAAATAAATTGTGATCCATTGTTGTTTCAACCGACTTAATTAAACTTAAATTGCTGAATGTAATCCTAAAATCCTTGCAACTGACACAGCGCTGTTTAAAACAATGTCAAATGACAAAAGTGTTGGGCCACAGTAGCGACAGCGCGCGTCATTCTGCCTACAATCTACATGTCTCTCGGCGGTATGACTGATGACGTGGCGTTTGTCAAAGTGCGCTCAAACACCCGCCTCTTTTGTTTACAGACACGATGCTTTCAGCGTTGCATAAATCCGCGCCTCTTCAAACTTTCTACAATATACTTACGTATTGTCAAGTTGACGTTCTGTTTTGTTTTAATCATCTTGTTTTGATATTGTTTGTAAGCAAAGAGTGACGCTTTGTTAGATTAAATAAACAATTTGATTGTATTGTCTACTAATAGATGACATAATTGTTTATTACACAGTAATAATAGTGATATAATATGGTTACCAAATACCAAATAAACATGGTTTATCACACATATACACATTTCATGTTTCGTTTTACGCATCATTTTTAGGTTAGTAATACATATGGTCACACGGGCGTTTTTTATATCTGATCTGTATTTTATAAGAGTTTAAAATAGTTACCATTTCTGTGTCAGTACAATTATACGCTTCGTTAAACTAAAATAAACCTATGTATATATTTATCATACCTAGCTATCTATAAATAACCTTTATATCTTTGTTAAGTTTAACATGAATTCATCATCATCATCATCATATCAGCCACAGGAAGTCCACTGCTGAACATAGGCCTCCCCCAAGGATCTCCACAATGACCGGTTGGAAGCGGCCTGCATCCAGCGACTTCCTGCGACCTTAGTCAGATCGTCCGTCCACCTTGTAGGCGGGCGTCCGACATTTCGCTTGCCTGTACGTGGCCTCCACTCGAGAACCTTTCGGCCCCAACGGCCATCGGTTCTACGAGCTATGTGCCCGGCCCACTGCCACTTCAACTTGCCAATCCTATGGGCTATGTCGGTAACCTTGGTTCTCCTACATAACATGAATTGCATCGAAATATCTAATGAAATCTCTCGTTAACGATAGATAGCTTATTGAGAACAGATGTTTGAGTATTGAGGGTGATCTTTTACCACCACTATGTGGTTCATTTGCTCGTTTGTCGAACCTACCATGACAAAGAAAATGTTCCTACATGTAATGTATCATTATTCCGTGTCCCTCATATTACTAAGGGCCTCCTCTGCGATTCTATTATTAGCGGAAATGACACAACGAACCGCTCACCTGATGTAAAACCCCGCCAAACTCCAACTCTGCATTTGCTCTCACGTTCTGCGTTCTGCCTCAACACGTGAGAGCAAATCCGGAGTTTGGTATACTACGCCATAGGTTTTAAATACTGCCACTCGCATTCGGCTCGTGACGGCCAATGCGAGTGTGAGCATGTGCGGCGGGGTTTACTGTCACGTGTATAAAGGAGCAATACCATTCAGAAGTTATAATTACTAAGCACTGCATGATATTGCATTTCTTATTTTTTATCCTATAAACATTCTATTGGAGACGATAAATAATTATGTAAGTATAGTAATGGCATATTATTATCGGATACGATTGTTTGTGTGATAAACAATTTTTAACGGGTCTAGATTACCAAAAAGTCTCTAGTAGTTTCTGATATCCAGGACACAAGACTCGATAGTAATATGGGGTCAGGACGATGTACGTGACTGTTATGAGTTATATGTATATATATTGTGGTGACATTAATCATAATTAATAATAAAATTATATAATTCAATACAATGTAATAATTATTAATGCATTAACATATGTATGGATTGTGTAATTATGGCGTGTGTTTCCCGCACATTGTATATGAATTACTAAACAGGAAAATCCACAAATAACCGCCAACAGTTTCTTTGAATTATGATCTATTGCCATATAGTTCTCAGAACGACAACATGACAGATGATATGAGACTTTAATTGTACACAAATGAATTAATGTTTAGAAACTTTGATTTTATTATAGTTAGCAGGATGTTATTTGTAAAATCCAACACTGAAATAGAATTATTTTCTACGGATCTTATCGCGGATTTTACAAGTAGGTACTGAAGCACTTCTCAATGCGATATTTAAAATTTTTCGTAGTCACATGAGGGACTAAGGAAAATTAAACCAACACCAGAAAAAAGTCCGTAAAAAATAGTTTTATTACTATGTCACATTCGTTTATACACATAACCATTATGAAATCCAACACTAACAGAAACAAACATTTAGACAAAATTTCTGAGACGGTTAAAAAAAGCTAGTGTTATTTAATTTTGGTTACTTATACTTTATTCGGGTATTTTTATAAGGTATAAATCAACATGTCTCTCCTCTTACCAATGACTATTAACATTAAGCATTCCAATAATAAAATCCCTTTGAACCCGTAATTTACTGTGATAAAATGTGTTCAATACCACTATTCTATTTTTAAGCCCCTTTAAAATCTGCAATTTTCTGGGAAAAAATGTTTTTTTCAATACCACTGTTTTTCTTAAATTTAGAAAGTGCTAAATATTATCATTATCTACTTGCATCAGCCTATACAAGTCCCACTACAGGGAACGGCCTTACTGTACAATCGAGAGTTCGATTGAGAGTGGTTAGGGCATATAGTCCACCACGCTAGCCTAGCGCAGGTTGGTATTTTCAACCAAAATGGCCCAAAACCTTCCAATTTTGCAATATAATAACTCAAGCCTATAATAATGATGCTATAGTAGACACCATTATAGATTGATGGACTGCGTCCGAAGCCTCTTAATTAAGAGGGATTTGCCCGCAAAGGGGAGAGCGCTAGAACTGATTTACAATTTTGATTAAATACGTCAATATCTTGATATGAATATAATTTACTACGATAATCAGTGTATTTGTGTATGCTAGGTCATGTACTATATATTTTTTTAAGCTAAAAATACCTAATCAAATGACGACAGTAAATAAATAAAAAACAACGAGATATTTTTCGGTCTCACACACACAGACCCGAAACAAATATACACAAATATTTGTCTCGGTGCGAGGATCCAACACTTAAGGAAAAAACGGACAGACCTAGTTAAGGTTGCAGAAAGTCGTTGAAAGCAGGCCACTTCTAACAGGCCCATGTCAAGATCTTTGGGTGAGGCCTATGTTCAGCAGTGGAGTTTCAGTCGCTGAGGAAAGCAAGAGAAAAGGAAAAAAGACGGAAGGAGTAACTAGCTTTCAGCAAAAAAATATTCTACCTCAGTCAGGCCCGACTTTCCTATAGTAGTCTTCAAAGGGAATTATAGTTTGGCTCGACCAGGAGGTAGAGAATTTGCAAGTACTAATAATCGAATATTGATACGTACATGATCTTCTACTTTTTTTTAACAATGGATCGTAATGCGTTAGCGTGCTTTATCCTGTATCTTGATTGTTTGAGACAATAGTCAATCTACCGTAATACATTGGTAGCGTTGTAGTAAGTCCTTTTTTTCATAATACTCAATCAGGGTCCAGAAAGAATGGTTGGGTAAATACGTACATATTAGCTCCAACATTTCTACAGGGTATATCAAGAGTGCTACCGAAAACAGAGCTAGGTGGTAGTTTTAGTGACTCGGTAGCACTTTTGATGTACCTGGTATAAAAGCCAACTGGCAAGAATCACACAAATACGTTCCAATTTTTATGGTTTTGAACATACAAAAAAGGAAAATAATCCAACCCGTCACTAAAGTCTGTATATTCCGCGCCTGCGGCCAATTCATAAATCTTCCAACACACGCGTAAAACGAAATCTTTTAACCGTGTAATAATCTTTTAGCTCGTGTTTACAATAAAAGTGCTCGGGCGACCCCTAATTTCGAGTGTACGCGAAACATGCACTCGTTTGCTAACAAACAGAAGGGTTAACAGTCTGCTGGCTATCAGAGGGCGTTGGGTACATCACATGTAGGGTTAATATTTAAAAGAACATGGGTCAAATAGACCCGACTTGTTTTAAAATTAACTTTTCTTTTGTTTTTTATTTTTATCCGTGGAAATTTTAGTGCAACGTATACAAATCACATTTTGAATAACATTCTCAATGTATTCAATACTCACCAATTTTTAATTTTGTGCTAAAACTGTATATATTTTTTTGAAATGGATACCATTTCCTTACAAGATATAAAACAATCTACGCATCTCGATAAAACATGAATAAGAAAATTTACCTCTAAAGCAGTACATTAACGTCTAAATTAAACTAACAAAGCCAATTAATGACTGACAATTCACCCTCATTCTTCATACATCTCCGGTATAGAGGGCCGTAAGTCCCTTATCACAATGACCTTTGCTATCATAACAATATATGTGTGTCAAAACAAATGCCGGACAGGGTTTTTTTGACATGTTTATAAATCAGTACCGATATCAACCCATCAAGCTGATAAATGCGTGTAACTTGAGGCCTCAGAGCGCAGATTAGGGTTGACTCGTGGTAGAATGGCAATCTCAGAATCGATATGTTATGAGGATGAATAATAACCTTGCGACTTTTTTAGGAGAGGTTTTGGTTAGACGTTTTCGTTTTCGTGTTCTTAATTTGAACTTTCTTGAAGTCAGTGTGGTAATGTTTTTGAATTGAATGGTAAAATATCCAGAATTAAACTAGATGGTTGAAGAACGTTTTAAAAAGAATTATAAACATGTTGTTTAATTTATTGAGATATCATACAACCTATAAAAAAATAGATTTAGGTTTTAATTTACGTTGTTGTTTTTCTTCAGATACTTAATTATGTTATTTTCTTTAATATAAATGTACCATTACCTGAACTGTATTTTATACTATTGTAGCCTATTTAAGTCCCACTGCATGGTAAGGGCCTCCTCTACAATCGAGAGTACGATTGAGCGTGGTTAGGCCATAAAGTCCACATCACTGGCCTAACGCGGGTTGGCGGACTTTACATACCATTGAAATTCTTACACATCGCTTCCATAACCTATATTAATATAACTTTTCTATTTGTTTTTTAACTGAGTCGCCAACCCTATACCGGATTAGGGGCTCTATAAACTGAATCATAGACGCAGAGGTTTAAAATACACTTTGTAATTAAATATTCACCTTTATGCACGGCAGTAAATTTAATGCGATTATGGAATAGTTAAAAATTGTTCGAGCGTGTAATACGTTCCATAATCAGTACTAGTGTTTGCATATTGTTATCTGAGATGGAGGGTTAATTATTACATCAATCATGTTCGCGATAATTTCTGTCTGAATTATTCTCATTTACCAATTGCTGAAATTGCATCATCTACGCATTAGCCAAAGGAAATCCACTCATGAACATAGGTCTCCCAAAATTATTTCCACAATGATCTGTTGAAGGCGGCCTGCATCCAGTGACGTCAGTCTGTCGCTGAAATTGGATTTCTGTAAATTATTATCACTTTCAGCCAGCAATTATGTTAATTTTGTTCCATTTAGTCTTGAAATCCTAATTTATTGAATAATAACTATTTCTAACATCCAAACAGATGAGGGCCAATAACGACTCGTTTTACGCCAAATATAATTCAAACAGGACCAATATGTGAAATCAGCTTTATTCTGTAATACTTCTAAACATTGGAGTATTCAGAAAGTATAATTTATCTTCAAATAGTAAGTTGTTTAATAAATACACAGCGTCCCTATTCCACGCAACACCCCAAAGATTATATCCAGCATGAAAGGTACATATTTTTAAGACGCCACGCTATCATAGAGATAATTTATCAAAGTTTTATCTCCAGATTCTCTCTCGTAGCTAAGTGTTAGGGTAAACGCGAGTAAACGGCTCAAATAACTCATCTTTCCGTGGAGTTTTATTTGGGAGGAAGATTTTTATATTATAATAGATGTATTTAAAAAGGTACATAATATACATATAGTTGTTGATGATGTTGATAAAATACTACTAAATACGTTGTTTAATCTTTCATTCGTTGATTATTCATTTGGCAATTAAAGTATGATTAGGAAATATTTATATATTGTGTACAAAATTACATTATATTTTTCTTGTTCTTTGTATAGATCGCTTACGGTCTTTTAGCGTGCGAATGCGTTGTTGTAATGCTGTTGTAAAATTATGAGGAACAGATTTTCTCTTTAAAAATTTTATTATATTGGACATGTTGATACTATTAGATTACGAGTGCCTATAAATATTTGTTGTTTAAATTAAGAACACATATTTCAAACAATGCGTTATATAGAGAAAATCTGTTCTCAATATTTTTGCAACAGCATGACAACCACGCGTTCGCACGCCTAAATACCGTAGACAAATTATAATTATAAATATAATTATAAATTTGTGACGATACGTCACTGACAAATTGACAGTGACCATCGTCGTCTTCATAATACCTAGGTGAAGTATGCACATTTTAGATTTATTGCAACGGAAAGTGCTGAAAATGTAACATTAAAATACTCTTCAAGAAAGCTAGACCTTTATCAATCATGCAAAATATTTCTTCCATTTATAAATAGCCGCTTAATTGTTTCTACAAAAATCATGATCATTATTCACCACAAGGTATTCATTGTTAAGTCAATAACATGAAGATCCTGTTTTTACACATTTTTGATCTCCATAAACTAAAACTCACGAATCTAATTTGTATTATTATGAAGATAAGATTACATTGTTGGAATAGGAAAAAGCCATTGCAATATGATAACAATATTATGTTTTCACATGCTGTTTTCGTAGCTTGTTTATGTTTTGTCAAGTACGTGAGTCACCAAAGAGGAAAATTTTAGTAAATTTTAGATTGGTCACGACACTCATAATAAATTCAAAACACATTTGTTGGTTCTCCAAAAACATTGCATTTTTCAATTTAAAAAACTGCGTAAACACACGCCTTTTCTCAGAATGGGTAGGCAGAGGTGCCAGGACAGCCACATTTCATGTTGTATGTTTCGTCCCACAATGTGATAGGGGGCGTGCCTATCGCAACATCGGGAACAACTCCTGACTCCGGGCTGATCATGAATAGAAAAATTCAATATCACTGCCTGACCCGAAAGTAAAACTCGAGATCTCAGCTGTGTCACCGTATCGCAGTACAACTGCACCACCGAGCCAGTTAAAATTAAAAAAAAAATCAAACTTTTGTACATAAACTAGTCCTGACCTCATATTCAAATACGAGTCGGGTATCTTGGGTATTGAAAGAAAGTAGAAAGTGCGAGAGATTTTTTGATCTCACGGACACCCAAATCCGAAACTTATACTTGAGCTCCACACAAACATTTCTCTCGTTGCTGAGATCAAACCCATGGCCTGAACCATCTATGCCACGAATGCTGTCTGATAAGTATGTTAGTTCCTTATTAAAGCCAAAATAATTTATCAAGTTATATAAACTTTTCCTGTGGAGTTTGATACCACACGATAACATAATCATTGGTTATTATCAATTATATATTAAATAATCAAATGATTCATAAAATTTAAAAATGTGCTTTTAAATGAGTATAACAGCACAAAACAAACATTTTTTTAGATTTTTCAGATTATAAATGTAATATATATGCCGATTTAGAAACAACCAAATTAACAGCTTTTATTACAAAACATTACATCTCCCTATCTAAAACATACAGAAATATTTCAATCATTAGAAAACCAAGGAATTGAAGCCACTTACATACACCTATTACAAAATATTTATACTAATAGTACGGCATCCATTCTTGTTTACAAAAACGGACCATCTTTCCCAATACAGCGGGGAGTCAAGCAAGGCGATCCCTTGTCCCCTAAACTTTTTACAGCTACCCTACAGAGAGTGTTCCAAAAACTAACTGCCGAATGGAGGGATTTGGGTATTGCCATGGGTGAAAAAAGATTAACCAATCTTCGATTCGCCGATGGGCGATGACATTGTCCTTTTCTCTTCAACAGCAGACAATTTACATAAAATGCTTCAAAGCTTAAGTCGAGCGAGCGCCGAGGTTGGCCTCAAAATGAACATGACCAAAACAAAATTAATGACGAATAACACCCAGAAGAAAATTGAAGTTGAAGGTGTGGAGATTGCATATGTCGATGAGTATATTTACTTGGGCCAATTAGTCTCCTTCCAGGCGAGACAAGATAGAGAAATCACTCGACGCACTGAAAACGCCTGGAAAAGCTATTGGTCTCTAAAAGATCTTATGAAAGGACCGTTGCCACTCTCCCTAAAGCGCAAACTCATGGACATGTGCATTCTTCCCATTCTTACGTACGGTGCCCAGACATGGTCATTCACTAACATTCAAAAATCCAGCCTTGGCGTTTGCCAACGAGCAATGGAGCGCAGCATTTTGGGTATTAATCTCTCAGATCACATTAGGAATACCGAAATACGGTCCAGAACCAAATTAACCGACGTTGGTCAAAAAGCCGCCAGACTGAAGTGGGATTGGGCTGGACATGTGTGTCGCATGCCAGATGAGATGTGGGCGAAGATCACCACGGAATGGGTCCCAAACGGCCGTCGACCACGTGGAAGACCTAGACGCAGGTGGCGAGACGAGTTGGATGCACATTTAAAGGATTGGTCATATAAAGCCCTTGACCGGGATGCATGGAAGGCGGAAAGAGAGGCCTTTGCCCTGCAGTGGGACGCTACAGGCTCATAATAATAATAATAATAATTACATCTCCCAACACCCTACATACAAGGAAATAACTACATTAATGTACCGGACAGCGCTCCCCTCAGATTAATTATGCATACAAACATTTTCATACCATTATATACACCTGTCTACGCAATAGGACCTGTAGCTACTAAATTATTAACAGGTAACAGTTATGCGATTTCTTTTATAGAATTCATTGGCAGCTGGTTCGCAGGATTGAGAGCGCGCGTTATTCTGTATTCATTCCATACTCCGTTCAATTCCATTGCTCGCTCATCGGGGAATTCAAAGTATTCGCAAAGTCCGTCGAAGGTCTTAGATTTCCATCTGGAATTAGCTGGATATCGGATTCAGAATTTCCAACCAGCCAGTCTGGAATTATGGCGGTTTTATACCCTATTTATTATTCCATCAGCCGATTGAATGGGTGTTTTGTTGTGAATAGTCAATTTTATTTTTTACTAGTCATTGTTGCTAATGCTTGTGAGTCATCCACTATTGTAGTCTGTCTAATATAATGCTGTATTTTATTTACTTTTACAGATTAAAGACCCAGTATTTAAATTACATAATGTCGTGTTTATCATTAGTGATTATTTTACTTAAGCGCTATCGCAAATAAATGTTTTTGTAACAATGTTGGAAGTTAATTACGTTTTAGATTGATATCTAGGCATTTTAGAAACTCATGTTTGGTAAACAAATCATAAATCTTAAAACTTTTCGGAAATTGGTGTATTCTTAGATCTTCGATATTTTCCAGCTTCTTTTGGAATTGACTATCTTGTATTTGAAAAACTGTCTCTTCTCTAATATAAGCAATTGAAATCACATGTAGTTGAACAACATTTCCCTTTTGTTTCAAACACCTAACCAAACCGCTAGACTAGAACAATATCCCGATTAATCACACCAGCATTAATGCAGAGTAATTTCTTTCCCCATCCGTATTCCCTTTAGAAAACTACACAATACTGAATAGTTCCACGTACATACTCCCAGAAGACAAGGCAACAAAAGATTGTCCATTCTTATCATGTCAGTATATTGTGCATATGCAATACAGGGGCGGAATTAAAACCGCTTGGATGTCCGGGATTCCCAGAAGGGTTAGGGAGAGGGTGAACGATTGAATGTGGTCTGCGGCGAAGGGGGCTGGACATTGAGAATGGCCGTTCGATTAACCAAGGTTGCGATTATCCGTATACTGTAATTGAAAAGCGACCATTTATTACTTGAATGAGAAGTGTACATTATGTTCCAGTGGAAGGCAGCCGTATAGATCTGTCATTGGAGCGTGAATGTACTTCCAATGATGTCTGTCCTTCACCCTTTTAGATGTAGATACGTTTGTTTCAATGGAACTGGCGAAACCGACATCGAAGTGAAATAGAAATGTGATGTTGAAGCGAAATAGAAATGTGAGATTGATGTCGATTTTAATACTGTTTAATTTGCTGGCACAAATGGTCTATCTGAACTTTAAATATTTAGCTAAATATTGCAATCATACTTTTAAAGATTTATATTGATTTCTTGTAATTATTTAAAAACAGGAAATTCGACTTTAAATGTCAAAGTTTAATTTCATTTTATTTTTCAATGCTCTGAATTGCGTACTACTTCTAATTGTATAAAAGAGCTAAATCATGCACATCATATACATTAGAACAAAATATGTTATAATGAAATCTGGTAAATCTGTCGTCACACTTCAACAAACGTCAAATTGTCTTTAGGGACCGATCACAAAACATCAATTAAAAGTATCCCCAATGTATTAATCCATACGTAATCGGAAAAGGTTTAGCATTCCGTTGCGAAAGGGCACATTAATGCAAAGGGCACGTCTCGCTTCCTGTCTCGGTGAACACTGTCGAAATGTTAATTTACCGGAAATTAAAGTTGTTTCAACTTGTTACCCTTTGGACATGACTCTTTTGCTTCTGTTTGTGCATGCATGAATTAAATATTTCTCTGGTTTCTTTTTTGTATTTACTTATAAAATATTTGATGGCTTTGTTTTCTTAAGTCTGCCATTATTCTATATTTTAGCGATATGAATTTTATCTTCGTTGCAAAATGATTTGGCTGATACTGCCACTAGTATGTCATCAAACGTCTCGGAAACTCATTCTCAGCTGAAAACATTAATTTTATATGGACAAAATTATGCAAGATAATATTACTGACATTAGTTTCATAACCTCACAGTGTCAGTTTCTATAGGAAGTCACATTTATTTAATTGGAAGGAATCAACTGTCTACTACGATTTTGTTAAAATTCTGTTGCAATATCTGTATCTGTATCAGCCCATATACGTCCCACTGCAGGGCATGGGCCTACTCTACAATCGAGAATACGATTGAGAGTGGTTAGGCCATATAGTCCACCACGCTGGCCTAGTGCGGGTTGGCGGACTTACATACCATAGAAATTCTTATGAATCGCTATGGTATGCAGGTTTCCTCACGATGTTTTCCTTCACCGTTTTAGTGCGTGGTGATTGATTATCAATACACACATGACTCCGAAAAGTCAGAGGTGTGCCCTGGGATTCGAACCCGCGACCACCCTGAACATGTGGGCAGCCGCGTCTAGTCCGTTTACCAACAGGCCACCACGCACTCAACTGCACTGCACTGTTGCAATATAGTCGGAATAAATTTCTTCGTCAAGAATACTAATGTGTATTCTCATACTCTTTAAGAAACGACAACACAACAAACAAAGATTTCAAGGATCACTCCTTAACTCTAAATAATTGAATGGATGATTTCATTAACTACAAATCTCTCCAAACAGCACAACGCGAATAGCCACTGAAACCCGACACCCGATGTCCTTTCATCGCTGACTCATATCTATGATTTTAGTTTGGCTATTCCAGGACTGCATCCGGCGTATCGAATGTATTATTAATACCAATTCGCACTGGCGTCCATTTCACCACTTTAATCCATTTGTGCTATTATTAAATCATGATTGGGAAGCCGATGGAAGCACAAAACATGTAATTAAATGTGATATCCTTGTTCGACGGTGTTGCGGCTTCGCGAATCTGTGCGAGATTTCGATCGCAAATGGGGTGGAAGGCTCGAAATTCTGCGGTTTTTGCTCTTTGATAGGTGTAGTTGGTGGATAGTTTAAAATTTGGTTTTTTACTATTGTGGTTAGGTTAGTTAGGGCTACCGTGTGATCTCAGCTAAGCTTTGATTTAGAATTATTGGCACTGAAAAATTATTCTAATACTTTAGATTTGCTAAATTTAGAATTGAAGTGGAAAATTATTCCATTTTAGTTGATGCTTAGAATAATCTAAAAAATAAATTTATTACAACATATTTTCCTTTCATAAAAGCTAACTGGATTGTCTTTGCCTTTTGGTTTATAACTTATTTAACAAATATCAAGCACTTATAAGCCGTTTGGCGAATAATCACAGGTCCTTGATCAGTAATTTAAAAACCTTTACCTTTATGACACACTGTTTTTATTAGATTACAACTTTATCGTATGTGGCCTTAATCCAACTACTTCAAAATTATGACGTAAGTGGGTTTTGCAGGTGAGGAAATTTATAGATTTTTATCGGTCACTACGTTCGATAAGATTAAAAAATGCTGTCAATCGTGATGGATTTTTTCTCATTTATATACCTATAGTTATTTTAAAAGTCCAAACATACGTAGCAAGTCTTTCATAGACAAATATGTCTATTCTACTTTTATATCTATCAATAAAATGCCCGAGAAATATAATAGAAGGTTTATTTGTAAACGTAATATGTGATAGCCGACGAAAAAACTTTACTGGTGGGAGGTCTCTCATATGTGAGAGGCCGTCTGGGTGGGTATCACCGCAATGTCTATTTCCCCCGCCAAAAGCAGTGTAAATGTACTGCTGTGTTTTGGATTGAAGGACATTGCAGCGCCAGAGAAAGAAAACACAGTGGAATGCCAAGCATTGCTTTGAAATAGTTGAGAGTGGTAATTCTATAGGATAATTTTAACGGGAGCTAAGACACAAAAAGTAGACGCAACACTTAATAAGAACTGGAGCGGTAAAGAAGTTGCTGGCAATATTTAGCACTTAGTATTAGTACTTCTAGAAGATGTATTAGGACCTTGAATAAGTTCTCGCTGTTTCTTCAAAGATGATAATAGCAGTACCCCGTTTGTGAAATTTTGAATGGTAATACACATGCAAGGCAGCAGTATATCTAAGCCTAAATTTCAGTATATAATAGTTCATTTTAGTGTAACCAAATTTTTTTTCTTAGTTCTGAAAATGTCTACTTTTGTGCCAAATAAAGTGTATTTGCGGGGAATTGTATTGCACTACTTCATTCAAAAGAAATCTGCGACTGAAGTTCATAGAATTCTTGTTGAGACTTATGGAGACAATGCTTTGTCGGATACG
Organism: Hyles euphorbiae; assembly: GCA_023078785.2. NCBI lineage: Eukaryota > Metazoa > Arthropoda > Insecta > Lepidoptera > Sphingidae > Hyles > Hyles euphorbiae. Next base: position 8,180,974 of record CM041049.1, read on the forward strand.
ATGTGTAGAGTCTGGTTTCGACGCTTCAAAAATAATGATTTCGAACTTCAGGATAAAGAAGGTTCTGGCGCACCGAAAAAAATTGCGTTTAAGTCAAGCCCTAAAAGAAAAACGGCCGCTATTCGAGCAGAGACACGACAAAGTGATTTTGCTACATGACAACGCTCGGCCTCATGTTGCAAAACCACTGAAAACCTACCTGGAAACACTTCAATGGGAAGTTCCACCCCACCCGCTGTATTCACCTGACATAGACCATTCTGATTTTCACCTATTCCGTTCGATGGCACGTGGCCTAGCTGACCAGCGCTTTCATTTTCATGAAGAAGGTAAAAAATTGATCAATTTTTGGATAGCCTCAAAAGACATATCTTTTTTCCGATTCGGAATTCATCTATTGCCAGAAAGATGGGAGAAAGTAGTTGCTAGTGATGGACAATACTTTGAATGAAATGTTTTTATTCCTTGAATTTTTAACCAAAAATATGTTTTGTAGAAAAACAGCGAGAACTTATTCAAGGTCCTAATATATATGATTAATCCTTGTTCTGATAGCGAAGGTCTATCAACTCATGGCACTCAAATATTTGAGATACAAAAAGGAATCACGCGTATTGCATTACCCAAGCATTCAACTACTCCAGTTAGTTGCAATGATAATTTACATACACAGAGATGTTATCGTTACTGCCATTCATGTCACAACGAAATGTACTGACCTTACAGACGGGTTATTGAACATGTCATCATTATATCTTATCGCATAAATAAATTATAACACTGGAAACGTGTATCTCGATTTGATTGAATAGGTTAGGACTAAGAATTTGTGGTATTATCGAAATTAAATTCAGATTATTGATGGAATTGGATTTGGAATTATTTCAAATCATGTTTCCTATCAAGAATATCATAAATTATTAGCAGTTTTGAGAAATGTCAAATTTAATTAAAAAATTAATAATTATAAGAAGATCAGTACAAAATTTCTTGGAAAAATGGCCATAAACATTCTGGCATTGGCAAAATAATATATCATAGTTAAATCAATGCAATACAGACATAACAGTGATTAATACCTCGGTGTTCAAAACAGAAAATACACTTACTGATCACATAACGCTACACAGGTTTGTAGCTACATAAATATAGGCGATTTTAGGCCTTGTGTGAATCGATATGTTATAATTTATTTTCCTAATTCATATTACAAACGAGTACTTACTCATATCATTATTACATACATACATACATAATCGTCACGCCTGTATCCCATAGGGGTAGGCAGAGACTATAGACCGCCACTTTGCTCGATCCTGACATACTACTTTCGCTTCATCCACTTTCATCAACGTCTTCATGCATTCTCGTCGGTTCAGGGTACTTTTAACCTGACCTTTGTTGAGGGTATCACCGATTTGGATGGTGTATGTTCGGTGAGGTCGACCCCTACCGACTCTTCCATCCACACTCGCATTATGTATTTGTTTCGTAATTCTCCTTTCATCCATCCTCTCTACATGACCAAACCATCGTAACATTCCTTTCTCAATTCTCGTCACTACATCCTCTTTCACTCCACAAGTTTTCATCACCACGCTATTTCGCACTCTGTCACACAAGCTTACACCACACATTCCCCTTAACGATCTCATCTCTACTGCCCTAATTTTACTTTCATGCTTCTTTTGCCATACCCAACTTTCACTACCATACATAAGCGTTGGAATTAACACTCCTCCATGGAAAGCCAGTCGTGCCTTTTTGGAGACCTTCCGACTACTCATAAAGGAGTGTAGCGCACCATTCACTCGATTTCCTGCATTCACTCTTCTTTCAATATCGCTATCATGCTTTCCATCACTTGTGAAAACACAGCCCAAATATACGAATTCATTCACTTGTTCTACTTGCTCATTACCTATCATAATATCGCACTTTGTCATATTCTCTTCCCTTTCAAATACCATAACTTTCGTCTTACTCACATTTATTTTCATTCCTTTTCTCTCAAACGCTTCATGCATAATTGTCACCATATTTTGTAGCTCCTCCTCTGATGATGCAAGAATAACCTGATAATCAGCATAGAGAAGACATTTTAGTGACAACTCATTCATCCTTATCCCATATTCACTATCTTTCAGATCTTTTAGGCAACCGTCCATGAAAAGGTTGAAAAAACGGGGACGCTACACATCCCTGTCTCACACCCTTATCGATGCGAAACCAATCAGTGTATGCTCCGTTTATCCTAACACAAGCAATAGAGTTCTTATACAGAGACTGTAGTGCTCGAATTAGATTGCTGCTCAACCCAAACTTGGACAGTGCTGCCCTTAACTCATTTCTCATCACTTTATCATAGGCCTTTTCTAAATCTACGAAGGCGCAGAAGACTTTTCGACCTTTAGCTAAGGTCTTCTCAGCAACATTTCGTAGAGAAAATACCTGATTCGTGCATCCCATACCCTTCCTAAATCCTGCTTGCACGTCCCATATCTTGTCATTCGTCTCTTTTACAACTCACTCAATCAATACCTTAGCGTACAATTTGCCAACAACACTTAGGAGGCTGATACCACGGTAATTCTGACACTCCTGCTTTGATCCCTTGCTCTTGTATAGTGGAACAATAACGGCGTTACACCAATCTGTTGGCACAACACCACTTGTCCAGCACAAATTCAAGAGATGACAAAGCAGGCGTGCCACCACACCCTGTCCAGCCTTCAGCATTTCGACTGTTACTCTGTCATACCCAGCAGCCTTACCCATTTTCATACTTTTCAACGCTTTCACCACTTCCATCACATCAATCTTATCTTCATTTTGTTCATTTTCATCCGTCACTGTACACTGCTGTGTTTCCTCTTTTTCAAACAACCCTTCAAAGTATTCCTTCCATCTTTTCAGCACACATTCTTCTCCATTCACTAGTAGTCCATGCTTATCCCTTACAGTACTAAGCTCCGAGGTACTTAACTTACCCCGGACACTTTTTATTGCTTTCCAGAAAAACTTGATGTTTTTCTGAAAATTCTCATTCAATCTTTCGTCAAACATATCTTTTTCTTCATGCTTCTTCTTTCTTATTATCACAAATATCATTATTACAAAGTGAAATTTAATTAGGTCCAAATTGCAACTTTTGGTTTCCGATAAACTAACTTCCCGACACGTATAGGTCAGTTGTGGTGACAATAGGAAGACTATATAGCAGGGAAAACTGATAGACAATGAGACTGACAAGTTCTTAAGTAGTAATCACATACCAGTACGACTGCCAAAAAGTCGTGCATCTACAAAGTATACAGATGAGAAAGACTAAGTATTATCAATGGACACTTGCTTGCCAAGGAACCATGTGCAAGAAACAAGAAACTTGTTCATCTTTAGACTTAATGTGGTCGAAGATACTGATGTTTCCGTGAGTAGATAAATAAATTATTTATTTTAAATCCACCATCCGTAGCATCCATATCTATAGAACAGATTAGAGAAACAATAATTTAGAAGGACCAACGATAAACTTTCTGTGCAAGATTAATTTAACCAACGTTTTCCCTCTAGCAATAACATAAATGAACTGCTGTATCATGAGTTTAATTATTACAACACAAAATTGTGTCAAAAACATGTTTTCTTTGACACATTTTATCATCGACATGTTATAACAGAATCGTTACCAAGTAGACGAGCATCATAAGAGAATAATTTTATTGTTACATAATAAATAAATAAATAGGAAAACATTAAACCACTATAAATGAACTAAGTTTTTAAGGATGTTAGATTGCTAACAGGCCGAGAAGTCAATGTGGAACTAATATATCTTGAAACTCCTCCCCTTTGCTATGTCTGCACTAGCACTGTAACATATGGCTTTAATTGATTCTGGACATCTAGCTTTGTTTGTACCTACCTATAAGTATGATCTTGTAATTTAATCAAGTAAAGCTATTCTGGATTAACTTTATCTGTTTGCGTAGCTGTATTAATAGTTATGGGTGCTTTAATAATTATTGTTTTTGCTTGTATAGCCTAAAAGCTTTAGCTATTAATAATTTGTGGTCAAATCTAGATATACCTATATAACATAAACGTACGTCTGGATTCTGGAATTCGGCGATTTGTGTTTTTGTGTCATGTGGAGTTAGCCTTCTTCCAATTTGGGCGAAATTCGTTCTTACTTCTTCAAGTAATTGTGGCTTAGCAAATATATGCAAATATCTTGATCACTCAAGCTTTCTAATTTGTTTTTTTTTGTCTCATTAATTCTATAAGCAAACTTAAGAAATAATGTTATATTTATTTAAGATTAATGATCTGTTTTCCGCAATTATAAACACAAAAATATACAGGCATTAAGGTTTTTAGTAATGTTTACTTGGTTGATTTTAATTAATAGACAATGCAATCATGTAAATATTTATCAAGTATATTATTTTAACCTGAACTCTAGTATTATATAAACTTCCGTTTGTTTATCTAAAACTGCTTCCTAATACGGTTTCACCTGCGAATAGGGGCAGTTAATTAAATTTCAGAGCGTCTAGCATTTCAACAATGTTCTACTGTGGAGGCATGTGCTTCTCTATGCATTTACTTATGTACGTGTCTAACGCTCTTTATAGTATGTATATACATAGTAGGTACATATCAAAGTTCATAATGCCATCGAGGTATGTAAAACCTAATGTATGATAAATGATATTGCATAATATTAGGCAAGAACTGGTATCTTTGTATTTAAGCATGACATTCATTTATCACTAGTTTCAACCTCGTTTTATCAGCTTTGAGTAATTCACTCGATCTCATTATCTTTTAGTTTAGACGTAAATAATGATGATATGGATAATTGAGGCATTATCAAAATGTATTGATTTAGTTCCGAGGTGAAACATCCGTGGTCATTCGTCAACGCCAAAGCCCGCGTGCTTTCACTACACTCTTTTCTATTCTGACTTCCCAAACTGCACCTTCTTAAGTAACTTCCAACTCTTAGGGTCACGAATAAAATCTTCGCTCATTTCATCTCCTTTTTCGGTATCTTTCTCAGAACCCTCAGAGCAGAGATTTTATACTTTCTACTCTCACTTTCACTGTCCCACAGGGAACTGAAGTGAAACGACAGCTTCGCTGTTGCGTTTCGATCGGTTACTGAGATTTTCGGATGCCCCTTTCGTCTTTCCTTCCTTTATCCTTTTTTTTATTGCATTTAATGGCGAGACGAGCAAGCCGTTCGCCTGATGGTAAGCGATACGACCGCTCATAAACAGTAGCAACATTCCCCGCGCTCGCCATCCTGAGACATAAGATGGTAAGTCTCAATATGTCCAGTAGTTGCTCTGGCTACAACGTCCTTCAATCCGAAACACAACAGTGCATTTACGCAGTGTTGTTTCACGGGAGAAATAGACATTGCGGTGGTACCTACCCAGATGGCCTCTCACATATGAGAGACCTACCATCAGTCAAAATCCTTCCTGCTTTCCTCCTGATTTGATGGGCCAGCAAAACATCCATGATCCAAGCGTAGTGGATGTTCATAGGCTACAGAGATCACTTACCATCAGGTGACTAGTTACCTCGTTTGCCGTCCCTTTGAAATGAAAATAATTAGAAGTGTTGTATTACTAAATATTTTACAATAAGTACTTTAAATTATAATTCTAGTCTAGAAAAGACACTCACGACACAAGACTGATGCCAGTGTGGGGTCAGAACTACGTTAAATTAAAAAAAAAATACTACTTTATTTTATAGAAATCTGCCTAGAATAGAAAATGTTTAAGGCTAATAAATACAAATAATAAAATAATATAAACTCATTTGCAAAAAAAAACAGGCACCTAAGCAATGAACCATTTCAAATGTTACTTTTGGTTTGTTTGATTATAATTATAGGTAGTTTTACTTTCACAATTTTGTAAATTAATAAGCAAATAATCGTTTTCGTCAGTATTATCATAAAATTTTGATAAAATTTATGGGTTTTAATGCTAAAGTTCACTAGTAGTGTATGCTCGCTAGTAGTGCATATGCTCGTGAAGTAAAAGTTAACAAAGATTTTTGTTTGTTTTTTATTCAATAAAGTAAAAGCAGATAAATGTTTAGTATCGAGTGTGAACCCCTCTAGCTGAAATCACAGCTTGAATTCGTCTGGGTATGCTAGCGAGGATATCCCAGATACTTGCTTGCGGAATACGTTCCCACTCCGCGGTAATCACATTCTTCAGCTCTCTGATGGTCTGCGGAGCCGGTTGTACTGATCTCTCGCGTCGTTTCAGAACGTCCCAGACATGCTCTATAGGATTGAGGTCGGGACTTCGAGCTGGCCAATCCAAACGACGAATGCCGACCTCTTGCACATACGTTTCCACGCCAGACCGGTGGGCGCGAGCGTTGTCGTCTATAAAAATTGAGTCTTCGCCTAAAGCGGCCAATGCGGGTTGTGCATGAGTCAGTGAGCCGTTTTCAATGAAAACTAACTCTGTACGATCCATTGAATTTATTCCTGCCCAAAACATAACAGAGCCCCCACCATAAGGTGTGATTTCTTCAAAACAAGCCTCTGCAAAGCGTTCTCCTCGTCTTCGTAGCACTCGCCGACGTCGATCTTCACCGAACAGAGATATCCTGGCTTCATCGGAGAACAATACCCTATTCCAGTCTTCTTGAGTTCATGACTCACAATTTCGAGCAAACCTAAGCCTGGCCACTCTGTGCTCACGGAGTAACTTAGGGCCGCGGGCCGGGCGATGACTGCGTATATTGGCCGCGAGAAGCCTAATATGCACATTTCTTACTTCTTCGAGGTTGTTCTTAAGGTCCACATACGAAGAATTGCGATTTCTAAATGCGCGACTCACAAGAAAACGATCATCCCGTGGTTGGGTACATGGTTTTCTTCCAGAACCAGGCTCAATCCTATAGAGCATGTCTGGGACGTTCTGAAACGATGCGTGAGATCAGTACAACCGGCTCCGCAGACCATCGGAAAGCTGAAGAATGTGATTACCGCGGAGTGGGAACGTATTCCGCAAGCAAGTATCCGGGATATCCTCGCTAGCATACCCAGACGAATTCAAGCTGTGATTTCAGCTAGAAGGGGTCACTCTCGATACTAAACATTTATCTGCTTTTACTTTATTAAATAAAAAACAAACAAAAATCTTTGTTAACTTTTACTTCACGAGCATATGCACTACTAGCGAGCATACACTACTAGTGAACTTTAGCATTAAAACCCATAAATTTTATCAAAATTTTATGATAATACTGACGAAAACGATTATTTGCTTATTAATTTACAAAATTGTGAAAGTAAAACTACCTATAATTATCAAACAAACCAATAGTAACATTTGAAATGGTTCATTGCTTAGGTGCCCGTTTTTTTTGCAAATGAGTTTATTTTAAGCATTATCGGTATCGCGATGTACGATATTTTTTACCGGTATTATCAATGGAAATTCTTCTTTTTGTAATGTTTACATTGTCCACTAGCTTATCATATCAAAATTCTCAGAATATAGCATTTTGTTCAAGGTATATTAAGCAATCGGAATCCGCTACGTATCAATATAAATATCAGGATTACGCCCATTGGCATTGCGACGTGCAGCCTGAACTAACAGAAGCTGCGACAACGGTTTTAAGATAAGATAATGATAAGATCTTATATCTGGATTTTAAGATTTAGTGGAAAGAACTAAAATATCAATACCATCACTATTAAACGTGGGATAACTAGAAGCAATTAATCTATGGAGTAATAAATAATTCCAACGATAAATTTACTCACGGTCTTGCTTTTAAGAATAAATAAATAAATAACACAATAGCCATATACATAGTCCTGATCATACACTAAGACTGAGTCTTATGTCATTGGTATCAGGAACTACGACGAGACTTTTCGGTCTCACAAACACCCAGACCCGAAAGAAATATTTGTGGCCTGTGGGACCACAAACATTTCTCTCGGAGCGGGGATTGAACTCGCGGCCGTTTCACAGGCGACGTATAACCGACTGCGCCACGGAGGCTGTCAAATTATTCTTGTTTCGTTAGCAATCTAATCAATAATAAAAGGTGATTAAATTTAAACATCCGCAACATATTTTTACCACAAATCCTATATCTGGCATACGGCGAGATAATGATTCTAGAAATTTGATTGCAAAGATAAAACTTAAGGAAAAAGATTACAACATTTTGTTATCTATAAATCGATCCCAGTTTGTTATGCTCAGTGATAAGAATACTTGTACCACTGATATGAGTGTTATCCTCCCCATAGCCTTCCCATTACTGACTGAACCATATGTTAAAAATAATAAAAAATAAATAATGTAATTTATCACACATGCGGGCGCGGATCCAGCCTTCAAAAAGGTTGTGGTCAAAGCAACCTCAAAATCTTCCTAGTGTGAGCAGGCTTGCTTCGTGATTGATATTTTGTTAATGCAAGACGAGCATGCCGTTCGCCTGATAGTAATCGATACGACCGCTCATGAATAGTAGCAAAACCAAACACCACCTTGAATTACAAAGCAATGCTTGGCATTCCTCTGCGCTCGTCATCCTAAGACATAAGATGTTAAGTCTCAATATGTCCAGTAGTTATTCTGGCTACAATGTCCTTTAATCCGAAACATACCAGTGCAATTAAACTGTTGTTCGACGGGAGAAATAGACATTGCGGTGGTGCCTACCGAGGCGACCTCTCAGATATGAGAAATCTACCACCAGTAAAAGTCGGGATCGATGTAGTGCATTCTGCTAAGAAGGTGTTTATAAAATCTCTAATATAAAGAGCTGAAGACCCTATCCACGCTAATCTCAGGTATTAGGTACTGATACGATTTGAAAAAATCTTTAGTGTTGGATAGACCATTAATTGATGAATGCTTCAGGCTTTTTTTTTCAATTCAATTTTTTTTATTTATTTGGTTTACAAAACTGGATACACTCTTAAACGTATATGTAATAAACATGCGATATCAGAATATGTTGATTTGGATACATTAATTCAAATTGAAAAAAATATTATTATTGAATATCCAATGTCTTGGGGATGGCTATATAACACCACGCTATAACCATTAGGAGGGGAAGATCATTGCAAAATGTTGCAAAACGAGGAAAATTTATTCGTTTTGACAGAAGAGATGAGATTTTATTGTATTAATCAGCCTATCGATTTCAATATACCCTTAAAGTGTGACGTCACCAATCTATTAGGTTGTGGACATATCTATCTTGTCCAAAACGGTGGACCTCGCTTGCACACATGAACATAATTTGTGGATAACGTAAATACGAGTACTTATAGTTATTTACAACCCAAAACCGCCTACTACATGTCTCAACCTGTTTCATCTACTTCCTTCTTAATTTATACGTATATTTTTTTTATTTTATTAGTTTAGTATCAAAAATTGAATCATGAGAATGTTACACACATCCATTTATTTTCATTTATTAACCAAACACCTGATTATATACAAAAAACAGGGTATATAATGACTTCTGCCGAAAACGAAGCCGGGTAAACAAACATAATCATCATCATCATCATCATCATCATCATCATCATCATATCAGCCACAGGAAGTCCACTGCTGAACATAGGCCTCCCCCAAGGATACAAACATAATGCAACTAAAAATTTCGCAAAGAATCGCGACCTTCTTTTGTTAATTTTTTTATATAGCATAATGGTTAGGTGGTAAATCCATAGTTTTTGCTAAAATTATAATTTAAAACCTTGTGTGTCATACTGTCTTTAAAAATAAAAGAGTATACACCACTATTTTAGAAAAAAAAACTATGCATTTACCACCGAAATACAACGATAGGAAAAAATAATAAAAATTTCGTCGCTTCTTTTGCAATTTTTTTTGTTGTATTGTATCTGAAGTCACTAAAACTACCACCCGGCTTCGTTTTCGGTAGAAGTCTTGATATACCCTGTAAATATGTTTAAAAAAAAAGACATATCATACTGGGTAATCAGATTGATGACTGTATTTTTGTGCCTCAAAATATTAATTCGCTTTCTTAAAAAAGTTGCTTCAAAAGAAACTACAATGAACCAAGTCAGAAAAGTCGTTTTACAAATTTACTTAGTTTCGATTCTCGGTATATTGTGCTCAATTGTTTTTTATCAGTTTATAGCTGTGTGTCCTCCCCAGATCAATTTTTCAACTATACCTTTTCTTTTATCGTGTATACCAAGAATATGAGTTATCAAATTGTATTATATTATATGAAGTGGCAATGGGCAGGGCACATAGCGCTGATCTGATGACCGATGGGGTCGGAAAGTGCTCGAATGGAGGCCACGTAGCGAAAAGCGCAGCGTAGGACGTCCACCCACAAGATGGTCAGACGACCTGGTAAAAGTCGCAGGACGTCGCTGGATGCAGGCTGCCTCCAACAGGTCTCTGTGGAAATAATTGGGGGAGGCCTATGTTCAGCAGTGGACTTCCTTTGGCTGATGGATGATGGATGGATTATATAAAGCAATCTTTTTACCTTGCCTCATCGGTAATTTATAGCACCGATCATTTACAGATAGATCTCTAAAATTGTAATACAAATATGAACAGACACATAGTATACGAAACAATAATCTCAAATGGTCGCAAATCTACATCGGCTCAATGATAGGTTATGGTATCAAATGCTTTGTTACGTCACTACGTTACAGGGATTATGAACGACACGTGAGCACTGAAACTAGTAATTTCAAACGTTGGACCTGTATTGTACTGATCTGGTATTGTGTGTGATGTATCAAATGAGATGTTCTGTTTAACAGCTTGGACATTGCTTTGTATCACATTATTTGTTTACCACAAATGATGGGATGAATTTAATATGAAAGCCGTTTAGTATAATATCTAATTAACTAATAACTATGATAAATCAAATTGTTAAAGCATAAAGGCTCTGAGATTTTGTTCATATTACATTGAATTGTTCATAGAAAATGCTTGTTAATTATGAATATTTCCTAAAAAAAAAGATAATTATTCTGATCACATAATCTATTAAAGATCGTCTGTGATCTTTTAGTCTTGTTGTTAAGCTGTTGTCAAAATATTAGATACAGTTTTTCTTTCCTCTTATTTTATAATAATTGACGTGTTAATACTATTACATTACGAGTACAAATGATTGTTGTTTATATTATGAAACCATATGCATATGTATGCAACAGATATTTTTTAATTTTATTTTTATTTCCAAATTTTGCCACATACTAATAGAATTTATACACACTTTACTAAAAATTGTGGGTCATGGGTGTTAGAACATTGGTTTGATTCTTTAACATGGCTAAAACGTAATTCTACTACGAAAATGTAGATGTAGGGACAGCAGGACGATAATATATGATCATATTTATGTCAGTTTTTGTCATTTGCATGTAATAAAAATATTATTTTTGTTGCTATTATCAGAAATACAACACTAATTTCAGGCAATTACAGATTAATTTAATCTTTGTCGCGTTGCATTTACAACTGTCAGAAACGAAAATACTTTTAATAAAATCCAATACAGCAGGAATTAATACACGTCAATCAAGAAAGCAATTAAATTTCTCTGCTGCAGTACATTTTAAGTAATTGAAAACGCCAATATGCACATCAATTTATTAAAAATAGAGCACTTGTACAGAAAAATTAATGTCTCAATTAATGCATACACTTCATTGTTTTAATGATTAATTATTATATTCTGGCAATAGTTTGCAATATGTATTAGAGACAGACGTGATAACACTAGATTTATTTATTATAATGACTAACATTCTATTCTAAGAGACAGTAATAATTATAATATTTAATGTAGATGACCGTGTGAGTTGTCGGTGACTCACACCTTGTACATTTTATAAATAATTAACACCGATAGCCATTACGCATGATTTTTTATAGTTTTCTATATATTTAGAAAGTAGACTGAAGTTTATTTCGAATATACTTTTGTTAACCAATTCAGTGTATTCAGTTATGGGTTCTAGAGGTTGAGAGAGCTTAAAGAGCCTTGCTTAAATCATGTACTTTAAGATTGTATATCAATGTTTAAGATGCTACTTTATCCTACGGAGAACATAATATATCAGGTCAGTGACCTAATGTCAGTCTGAAAGTTATACATACTACAAACCATGCTGAAAATTCATAAGTCACTTACCTTGAGTCCTGCAGTTACTTGTTACAAAAGGAAACACGACGTTGTACCTGTGTCAAAACAAAACCAATTTTTAATCTTGTTTTTTTTCTACTGTACATAAAGTTATTTTTAGAAATTCGCAAACCCATAAGATAAAATTTCAGTGACAATTCCGAAATCCATTAAACGCTGGATATGACGCGTCATCCCCAAATAAATCTCTATCGGAATACTGTTGAATTAATATTCGCGAGGGCTAATCTTTATCATTCCTTTCGCACCATTAAGCTTTCAAATGCAAGCGCGTCTAATAAATTATTGTGCGATGTCTGTGAGTGCTGAGCTTGTTTTTGAAGATTTGGCTGAAATGTGACAGTTTGAGTGAGTAAAGTGTCCATTGTTTAAACATTTGATTTTATTTTTTACATATTTCATTGTATTTCTTTATAAGTCTAGTAAGATAAATATTTATTGGTAGGTATATATTATTTTTAGTATATATTCTTATTCACCTCCATTAGTGATTGTATAATATGTATATGGTGATTGGTGGTGATAGTGTATTGATTCGATATATTACGGTGGTATTGATTATAGTCAAGCAACACGCCTTATGACCGTGAAGGAAAACATTGGGAAGAAACCTGCATACCATAGGGATTTGCAAGAATTTCTATGTTATAAAGTCCGTCAATCCGCACTGGGAACAGCGTAATGGACTTATAGCTTAACACCTGAATCGTACTTTCGGTTGTAGAGGAGGCCCGTGCTCTGTAGTGGGACATATATGGGCTGATATAGTGTCATACTCGATACACGTTTGTCGATTTTGTTTTCAGCATATTATAAAGTATATCCGGCTTCGAGTAGGTCGAAGTATTTGTGTCTACCAGCGATTGATGTTTATCTCACGCTTATGAATACTCTATTTGGCATTTAGTTTGTACTTATCATCAGGATGTTTTCCACTTTACCATGACAGTATAACAAAAATACTCAGATGCAAAAGGAAAACAAATAATTGACCAGATTTACAGCCTCCGTGGCGCAGTTGGTTAAAACCGGCTGTCAAGAGGCTACAGTTTGAATTCCCATACAAAGACACATGTTTGTGTGGCAATATTTATTTTAAGTCCAGTGATATCAGGCCAAAAAGTCTTTCTTATTATCTGACAAACGAGACTAAAAATATCCATGATGTCAGGACTATGCATGCGTGACTTTAAGGTGTATTTACTTTAATATCTACCAATTTAGTAATCGAATCTAAATGATAGCTAATGTAAAAAATTTATTTACATAATTTAAAGGGATTCTCCGAATAATAAAATTAATGTCAATTTAATCACATATGAGGGTAAACAACACAAATATTTATACGATAACTTTATACCATTTAAAATGAGTACTTATTTAAGTGCATGCTATTATGAAATGAAAAAAATATCAAATCAGCTCTAATTATACGATGATTACATATGTGATCTGTTTCTGGTTAATCTTATAGATAACATACTAAGGGGTCTGGCGGTTGATAGAATAAGAGCGGTTTTAAAGGAATTGATGCATCTGATAGACATTGGTCGTAATCGTTGCAATATTAATAAAGACCAGTGATAGAAGAAACCGGGAAAATACTTTGTGCTTATTTTACAACTTGTCAATAAAACTTTAGATTTTTGAAAATATCTAAAAAAAAAACAAACTGATAAGTAATCTTCACTCTGCTGCTTCAAAAAACGTTTGCGTTTTAAATTTTAATGAACATTTATTATTAAACTTTTAACTCGCATTAATACTTCAGCCTTTGTGCTTATGTAATTTATTATTAGATATAAAATTTTTTAAACTCTTACCAGTGGCAGTATTATACTCAAAATGCTCATTAAGCGAACTTGGCCAAAATTTTATCTATCCGCTTCACTGGACTATGAGAGTAATAAAGGGAAACTTGCAGTTTAAGCGTTTACCTTAAGTTTTAAGGGGAAATATCAAGAAGCTAGAAATTATTCATACTTTAAATAATTATATTTAACAAACTTATCTCGTGTTTTCCTTAAGGATAAACTGTTTATGCTATAACTTGTTTGTAATAGAATGATATTGCAAAACTAGCGTAAGAGATCAGTCAACCGTATTGTAAATTGTACTGTATATTTATAGTAATTTACGAAAGTTTATGAATATTTAATATTTTCAGTATGCTGTGAAGGAAAAAGAGTATTATACAATCTTTATTAAGAATATAATTATCGTTCTTCACAAACCCGTGGAGTAGCTTAATCCAAAAAAATGCTGGACTGAACCCACGGCAAAGTGAAAAATATTGATGAATTCAGATTAATAAAATAATTAATCACAGATTCTCTTTATATGGAGTTAATTATATTGAGATCTTTTCCTCTTTATATGGATAGAATTAGAAATTCTTTAAAGTCTAACAACCATATAATATTCTATAACGATGAGAGAAAATAAGTGATTATATAGTATAATAAAATACAGTGATTAATATTGTATTATGGATTTACTACTTATAAATGAATAGCAGACTATCTGCATCCCGAATGTTAGTAACAAGGAACTTTGTACCCACAATACCCAGACAGGGATTAAATATTTACGAATGCTGTAAACAAGCAACCCGCTCTGGGAACCGAACTTGAGACGTCTGCTTTTTCGACAGACACTATTAATTGATGACGTGGGAAAACCTAGTTTAAAAGCAAATTGCAAAGACATAGATTAGAATTACTGTACACACTAGAAATTAGGTATATAGTTGGTTAAAAAGTTAGATGTAAAAGAAGATGCAGCAGGTCTAATGCTTCATAAATGTTGGTGGCAAAAAACATACCTATATATCAGGTCTGGATGTTGTGGCATAGAAAATAAAAAAAAAATATTTTGCAGTTTCTGACACTTTACAACTTTAGTATCAAATGATGGGGACAGCCCTATGGCCTATTTATGATATAATATATAGATTATTTTATTTTTGTTTCAATTAGATAAGCAATCAGTCGCAAGACTTTAAGCGGATGTGTTATGTGTTGTTTGTTTTGAAGGAGGGCTTTGCTTCATCTGCCTATTTCAAAATATTTCCTTCCTCTTTAGTCCTTTCGATAATACTGAAGGATTTAGGAGTTGAGTTGCTCGTCTCTTTTTTGCAAGTATTATGGGAATACATAATAGAATTTTTCTTTTTCATATTTTCCCTTCATCTTTCTAAAATCAAAATACAAAACCCAAACAAACCGATGTGCTATTAATTTACATGGAATAGCCAGACGCTCAATATCAGTCCGTCACCGGCAGCCGTCTGCATAACTCAATAACTCAACTATGCGTCCCGTAGCCACACATCGCCGCCTAACGATCCATCTCGTTATCTATAAAAGTTTTACAAGAATTTTCATACGAGTTTTTGCATATGTGGTGGTATTACTTTTGTGTTTGTATTTTCGCATTAATAACTTCACTTGCTTATATTGTTATGATAACTACCTTGTAAATAGTAGAATATAAATGTTATCTTAACATTTTAATAACGTTTTATTGGATTTTATTTAACTAATCACATCGAGGCCGCAATTGATGTATCATATCTATTTGAAAAACACATGATAACACTTCAAGCCAAAACACCCGTCTAAATTGAGAGATTATGTTTTATCTATACCTATACAAAAGCATATTAATTTCAGATTGTAATTCCACCAGCGTTATGAAAACTCATCGTGCGTTCTCAAATGTATTGCAAAATACTTGAACAGTTCCAACTTGGCAACATTTCCCGCGTTATAATTAATAAAAGCAAGGTTTAATTTCGGAGTCGAAACAAAAAGATAATTGCCCCCAATTAATTTCGACTCCTTGCAAATGGGGCTGAATTCCCCATGTCCCTTATTGATTCCGGGTGTTATTTAGTTTGTCCGATTCGTTTGTTTTACTTTAATAATGAAAATTCTTACATTTTAGATTAATTTGGAGCGTTGAAATGTTATTTTAGGATTGATTTTGAATCGTTGGAACAGTCTTCACGTTTGAGTGTAATATTTCTTCTACTTATTTACAAATAGTATTTGTATAGAAATTATAGAGCCTGAATAATTAATTCGGATTAGCAAAGGATTAACTTTAGCCCAAGGCTTAAGAATTGACTCGATTATTTTGTTCATCCTTTTTACTTTCAAAATCAGTGGATTGCCATAGCAGGATTGTCATGTTAGGCTGAAGAACATCCGTGTTTATTAAAAAAAGTCGTGAGTACCTAATAAATTTTAAATCTTCAAATTCTTAGTCTAATGTCAATCCTTCGCTCATCATATTAATAAGGCCCATAAGAAATTAACAATAGGACTGTGTTATGAGTATTTTTAGGGTATTATTTAATAACATAAATTCATTGAGTATTATCATTCACTTATAAAAAAAAGTACAAATAGGTTATGAATATCTACAGACCATATATTTAAAAATAGAATTTCTAAAAATGTCTATTGTCAATTGACACCCTCTTTTTTAAGTAGTCAGTTAAAACAGTTGTAGGAACCACATTTTTACACAAGGTCAGCGGAGAGCCCCATCCGTGAGTAAACAATAGGAGCCGTGTGTTGTTGACATTGACTTTGATCTAAAAATGTTGGAGGGTTAGTCACCACCCATTTCATCCGCACATCTGCGTGAGGGGATGAATAATGAAATGTGCCGCGTCAAGTTAATTACAATGCCTTTGTGTTATAATAGAATATTTTATCATATTGACCTGAGTCCCTGAGTGGAGAGGTAAGTTGCTGATCGAAGAATGAATCAGTTTTGAGATAAACATATGAGTAAATATAAACCAGAAATTGCAGTTTGAAATAAAAAATGCTTAAGTTTAGCGTCCGCCACACAAGAGCTTAAAATATACTTTAAATGTAAACATCGTTCTAAGATGTTACCGCGCCGTCTTCTCCACGAAGGAAGTCTATATTGAGTAGCTATATTAAGCACAATGCGTCAAGCTGTAACCTCACAATACTATGACTCAAGTATTAATGAATGATGTTTGTTCCAGGCCGCTCTGTGCGCGGACTACAGCGTCCCCGTAGACTGCGTAGCGGCCGGGCCGGCGCCGCGACCCAGCTCCTTCCACGAGATTTCTGCGCCTAAAGTAAGTTTTGATTTCAATGCGGGTTAAAAAAGAGTCAAAACATTTCCGGAGAGTCGTTAATATTCCATGTTTGGTGATACTAAAATGCGTGCCACCTGATTGTGACTTATAGAAAATTGGAGTGGTTGATGTGAGGATATTCTCCAGAAAGTAATAGGATTGTTTATCTAAGTAATTTTTTATGTTGGCTTATTTAAGTACATTATATCATCCACCTCTTAGAACTGTACTACAGTCTAGTAACTAGACTCTACTTGCAATACAAAAAAAAAAAAAAACAGAATATATGCCATAAAACAATAAAGCCACTTCTCATTATAACAATTCATCAATAGACAAAATAAAAGCAGTAAATATAAGTACCGCAACTCCTAAAAGCTGAGATGAAAAGTGTCTCGAGAAGGCATCGAACGATTGACAACATTAATTTGTTCTCAAGACGTCCGCCATAAGTATTTTTACTTCATAATGGACACCACAACAATGGTGACTAATCCATTACCTCGAGCATGTTATATCCAGATAATTACCGGTTAATTTATAATTAAGCTTGTGTGAGTCATGTCTTGAATGACGACTCATCCCAAATATAAAGACGTGCATTGTTCTACACTGGACATTTTAGGGCATACAACTCATTATAATTATCTTTACACTCGGTGACATTGTGATAAACGTAAAGGTTAGTAGTGCTCTAAAACGATGAGAATGCATTATATGAATGAAAGCGAGCGAAATATGTTTCTATATCAACGGTAATAGCGTTCGGACACAATGGAGTAAAACCCGCCATAATGACCCACAAAAGTATGTCATGTTTCGCGTTCAGCGTGTATACCTAAATCCAGATTTGAGAAGGGCGGCGTGACTGTCTTTACGAACATGAAATCACCAAATACTATGGACATTATAATAATCATATTTGTTATAATGCATTCATAGAGTACTTTAATATAGAAGGAGCTCTGACATACATTTGCGTTTTGAAGCAAGTAGATATTTTTTGTTCGTTATGTAACACCCCTATATTTGTCAATTGCTATCAATTTCTTTGATAACTTGAAGTATCTTTAGGTATTATCTTTTCAAAATGACTGAGTACAATTAAATATCCGTAGAAGTTATTTTTATTTTTCAAGTAATTAGTTTATGTTGGACAACCTGTCAAATATCAGGCAATAGGAAGACAGAAAAAGGTGGCCCGGCACCATTATTTTATCTACGTACGTTATTGAAGTACCAGCGCTACCTCTGTATATCAATCACTACATAGTATAAAACAAAGTCGCTTTCTCTGTCCCTATGTCCCTTTGTATGCTTAATAGAGTGATTCAAGAGGAAGGTTTATATGTATAATACGTACATATTATAGTACAGAAATCTATTTGTACCCGGGCGAAGCTGGGCCGGGCCGCTAGTATACTCTATGAATGCATTCTAGTCTCTTCGTTGTGCTAATAGTCTAGCTAATAATCACCAATCTCGTACATTCTCACAAAACTGATGTATTTTCACCTGCAAATCTTGAGGAAAATAAATTTAGACCACCACCTCAAGATATTGAATTGATAATCACGATGATCCCAAACGGGTAACAAATATAAACCAATATCCCTTTCTGAATATGATCTCACACGCGCACCCATAAAAATGTAACTGTCTTCATAAAAATATGATAAAATTCATCTCGGGTAACACGGTAAAAAATTAAATTACTTTCTCTAGACATTGAACTTGATAAGTCTTTGGGAGGTTTTACGAGCCCTTAAAATGCTATTTATAAGCTGTGTGAGTGCGGATAAAAATATATTACAACCTACATTATATTCCTGGATATGAAGAACAATGGAACGCAAAAAATGTGTTTTTTCCTTAGTGCTATTTTTAGCGTTGTGACTGCATACATTGCGGGCTAATGTTGCTTCATTTTTTAGGTTTCATGTGCATTTATGTTGAAGTAAGTTTCTTATTCTTTATGTAAGCCGTGTTCTATTTTTAAACCGGACGATGTAATATAATGTTTATGCATGACGCGGAAGTCTATTCTTTTGGAGTTAGTTTATTCGTATTTTAGGAAAAAACAAGTGCAGTGTTTTGTTATGATATTATAGTTTTATACAGCTAAAGAAGTCTTTATTTCGAAATAGATAGCTTGTGTATTCAAAACACGTATTCTCACGCAATAACTAAAGTAAAGTAAAGAGTAAAGCAGGATTTTCAAAAATATTTAATACGCATGAAACCCCGTGATGAACCAAAACCATGAGATATTATCATATAAAATAAAAACCACCGCAATTAGTTCACATTGCCATAGTTTTTAAATACAAATAAAAACGATACGTTTATAAAAAGCTGACAAATTGAGTTTTCATTTAAAACATGTCAGTCGCGCACGTTCCATATTGTTGCGTACTTTTTGTTGGTCGATACTGATTGGTAAACTCCCAATACTATACTCGGAAATGGAATCCGAGATCAAAAATGTAAACAAAAGTGTTACCACTACAATAAAATAATTTGTCATGGTAGTTTGTTCACAACCGTTAAAAAAACAGGTTGGAATTATTCTTATTCGTTAAATAAGTATAAAATAAAGCCAAATAAAAATTATTTGGTATAATATTTACATAAACTACAATTTCAACTTCTTTTTTAAGTATGTGAAAAAAATAGTACGAAAATATTTTATGCTACAGGTATTATGCAGAAATTCGTAACCTTAGGCCACTGAAATAAATCTTTTTTTAAATTTCGTCTCCTTAACTACAAATAAGTCACTTTGACGCCCGCGACACCTCCCTTTAGTTCATTTAGTTGCTTAACATGATGAATGTTCATCATGTGATAAAGTTAGGTCGCCGTGATGCTGGTTTCACGTTTTCTGTTATTTTTTTTGTTCTATTTTGTTCCTAAGATTTCTGGCGCTCATGTTCCTAGACGAACGCACTATGGTCTTTGAAAATCACTGTGAGTTAAACCCATTAGAATTTGTTTGGGCCCAAGTCAAGGGTCACGTCGACAGGCATAATAAAACATTAAAAATCTTCAAAATTCAAAAATAAATATAATTAAATAAAACATAGTACTCGCAACATTTGAATCTATCCATTAATCAAATTTTACCCAATATGTTTTTGAGAAAATGTTTAATAACCCAGAAATGTCACTTTTACAATGACATCTATTTGTTTACATTTTTGATCTCGAATTCGATTTCCGAGTATAATTGCCACAGAAGAGAGAGAGTTCATGTACAAGAACATTTTTTTTAAACTGGATAGTCCGGCAAATGGGCTTATCACTCATATTCTAATGGAACGCTATTACCGTAATTCATAAACATCTTCGACACTTCGATTGCAGATGCATTTCCAGCCTATAAAAATGGGAGAAGAGTGGCAAGGAAAAAGGACGGGTGGCAAAAAAGGACATAAGGCAATAAACTACACTTCTGATCAATCAGTGTATAAAAATAAACTTTTAGTCATCACAATTTACACATTAATCACGAGCGAAAGTAGCCACAAGTTTTCTCTCACCTTGCAAACGCCACGCCCACGGTCTTTAAAATAAAAAATCAATGAACCAACTTTAAGATGACCTTTCAAGAACGTAGTGTTGTGAAAGAGTGACTCACACAGTCCATTCAACTCACGATCGTATCTGTACAACGAACTCGGTCACTCGGCTTGGTCTCGATGTATCCTTTTTAAGTTTATGACTCAACTTCACTTTGTACGGGGAATGTTTGTTTAAGTAACTAGCTATAGTTTTGCAATGAAAGAATACTTAGACGCTATACATATATAACTCGGTCAAAATATCTGTGCACCCGGCGTTGATGACGTCATGTCAGCGCTCAGGTACGGAGCGCAAAATAACCATCCAAATACCTATCCATTACTTTTTTTGTGTAATGATTGAATTAATGTTTGTGTTAAATGTTACGTAATTCAATGATAGAAAAAAAGTTAAACATTTTTTTTAAATCTCATTTAGTTTATAAGCTGTACATCATGATTTCAGAAAATATTAATTTATAACATCAATATGTTTAAAAATTAAACCTTTATTGAGACGCGTATCGGCAACGAAAGTGCTAACCGTACTGTCGTGTTCGGACGAGCGCGGGAAGGAGAAAGGACAGCGGGAGGGGCATCGCATTCCTGCGAGGTGCAGAGATATTGTGACCGAGTAATACTTGGCTAATTGACTGTGATTAGTGTCGTTTGCATATCTACATATTTATGTATCTTAAAAACTATTTTAAGTGAGCTGAAGAATTTGCTTATGAGTTCTACTTGTAAAAAAATTAAATGATATATATTTATTGGGAAATAGGAAAAATATTCATATTAATACGCGAATTATCCATTTATGAATTCCGTGAAATAGGCCATAAATACAATACACATAAACTCACGCCTGTTTCCTAAAAGGGGTAGGCAGAGGTGCAACCAAGACACTCGTATGTTTCATCCTACGATGTGATGCCAAGCCGATCGCCATATTGGGCACAAATCCCTATCTCCGGGTTGATAACGAATAGAAAAATCCAATATGAGGAAATGATAATATATAGTGAACGAGTAAATGAGATAACAGATTTGGTTCACCTAATGATAAGAGAGGTTATATTGTGACGCGCATTGAGGAAAACATAGTAAAAATAACACCGAATATACACGATTTTTTAATAAATCTGCTCTGTGTTTTTTTGTCATAATCAATTTTGATATGTATATGTCGGGTCAATTCTATGTAAGGTCGAAATGTTTAACAAAAAATATTCTTCAAATAATTGTAAATAGTTAGCAATCTATCGGTGGTTCTAAAAGAAAATACTAGAAGTATGTAAGTACTTAAAACTACTGGTGGTAGGTTTCTCATATAAGAGGCCGCCTGGGTAGGTACCACCACAATATCTATACGTCCCGTCAAACAGCAGTGTGAACGCACTGTTGTGTTTCGGTTTGAAGGATATTGTAGCCAGAGTAACTACTAGATACTAAGACTTAACATCAAATGTCTCTGAACGCGAGCGCAATGAAATGCCAAGCATTGCTGTGTAATTTGAGGTGTTTGATTTTGCTACTGTTCCTGAGCGAACGTATCGCTTACCATAAGGTAAACGGCACGCTCGTCTTATTGTTTTGCATTAAAAATAAATGTAGTATATCTACGCCACCGAAGCAGTCTAATTGTATATCACTACATAGTATAAAACAAAGTCGCTTTCTCTGTCCCTATGTCGCTTTGTATGCTTAAATCTTTAAAACTACGCAACGGATTAATGCGGTTTTTTTTAGTGATTCAAGAGGAAGGTTTATGTGTATAATACGTGCATATTATTGTAGAGAAATCTATATGCACCCGGGCGAAGCTGGGCCGGGCCGCTAGTAACTGATATATGTTAGTTATCTAAATTAAAAGCGTGTCTCCAGTGGAACATATGATTAAATTTCATATTTAATAAATCATACATCAATTACGCAAAGCGTGTTTCCCCATCCTGTTTTCCTATTATACATAATACTATGTTGTAACAATTAATAATAAATTTTTAGACTCATCAAAAACAATTAACCATAACAATAAGTTTATTTTAATAATTACTTCATACTTCAATTAAAACTGTATCATGTATGATGAAACATTGTTGACATACATAGAACACCTAGATCTGAATAATAAACTGTAGGTTATATCAAAATTTATTAATTGTAATGGGACCTGCAATAACGCTTTGCAATAAACTGTTGATGGATGCTTACTTACGTTAAAGATATACAGGTTTAAAGAAAACGGTCAAACGAAGCCAGGTGGTAGTAGTGACTTCAGACACAAAGCTAATAAAATTTTGCAAAAAACGCGATATTTCTTTTGGTAACTATTTATCCTTTCGTGGTTAATAAATAATTTTTCCTAAAATAAAAGACGCTATAGTACGCAGGAACTTTAATTATCATTTGATCATAAACAATCGATTTACCACCGCAGCAAGAAAATATTTAAAAATAACAAAAATAAAATTGTCTAGTCACTAAAACTACTTCCTACTAAGCTTCATTTTTGATCGCAGTCTTGATATACTCTGTATTTATATATAAATAATGAAATAAATTCAAATTATTTGTCGTACGTATGAGAAACTACTCAAGACTTTTCAATCTCCCAAATAAACCAAAATCATGCATTTCTAAATCTTACAAGCATTTATCTCGGAGCGAGAATCAAATCCTAACCTTTTGTTTCACGTAGACGTCTAACCAAATTTCGTCATGGTAACAAAGCAATAGTAATCAAAAGGTCAGTCTAGTACTAGAATTTTTAGATAATCTAGTACTTCTAAATTAACTACAGCAATTGTGAAACTAGGCAACCTGTACCGAAAGGCTATACCATTTGCATAGAAAAATGTTAATTGAACCGGTGTGTATTTTGGTTAATCGCTCGTAATTACCTACACGCCATAATGTACGAGTTAAAATATTTACGTGTTCATCATCTTACAGCTAATAATTATAGGTAACATGCACTATACAATTATACAGGGTATCTCATGACGAGACGATAACCGGTAACCAGAGATAGCCCAAGCTATGATAGCACAGGGAGCAAAAAAATATAATGCCATCCCCGATAGTTTTCAAAATACAGCCAATCTAATAAAAATTTAAAAAATCTGCCTTGAGCAACACTTTGCAACAGTGTGAAAAGTCAAATTATATAGTTTTACAAAGGCATAGAAACCATTAGATCTAATATACTTCTTGCTGAATAACATCACTTTAAAATTCCAAGGTACATATTGACAATCATCAACATCAATTCAATGTAATCGATTAGCACATAATTAATTAAGCAGCATCGATTAAAACAATTGACTCATCGTTCCAGTAAGGGCACGAACGTGCGTAGAAATGACAATAGAAATCATTCACAGCCTCATTATAGTAGTCAACACAATACTCATTCATATTAATCATCGATGAATTATTGCGAGTCCCGAATGAGTCAGGAGTCAGCGTGAGTAACATCCCTACAGTGGGGGTGTGTCACTGTTTATAATTCTTGTGTAATTTTTATCGTATTTCATAACTGCTAATTGATAATAAATCTGTTTGTTCTTAGTTAAGTAACATGTTATACATATAATTTAACTGTGTGTCGTAATTCATATGTATGCTTATATGTACACTAGTATTTGGTTTTAGTCACCGGTGTTTGGTATTGTAGGAAAACCGGAGATTATAATTGTATCATCATAGTTGCTGTACAAGTTAATTATAACATACTTATGCTACACGTAAGATCCCCTAGCATACGAGGGGCTATATTAGGGCTCGATTGGGCTGATACTGCCGAGGATAGCAGTGTTGTATTCTAATTTGTAAAATATTATGGCCGTTTACTGGGCGTAGTACTTGCACGTCTCCTCCGTATTAATTATATAGGCAAAATCAATCAGTAAATACAATAGCGAGCCTTGTAATCATCATGTGTTCTTGTATCATGGATATCGGAATCTAGGGGGGAACATTCGGTCCGCTATCCGTATACTCTCGCATCAAATATGTTGTGATATTTGATGCGAGAGTATAACTTACATTCAATCATTCAACTGCCTATTATCGAACACTCCAGGATACCAAAAAGTATCGTTTTAAAAATAATAATGGATAAGCTAATTTAATTATCAAAATGAGTCAAAGTCTTATTTTATGCTCAAATAAGTACGAAAATACCCTTGTTACTAAACAAGGCAATTAACAGTGCAAAGAGAAAAAAAAACATAACGCGGTAATTTACCTGTTATGGCCAGATGATTCATACAAAAATACTACAGGTATTTGGAACAACAAACAATTAATTTTATATTGTTTTGGTAAATCTAATTGTTGTTGCGGAAAGAAGAACGAGACACACCCATACATTAATTAAAATTCATTGTTTACAATCGAGATATTTCCTACAAGGATGGCCACTTTGTAGCTTATTGTATAATTGTAACGCATTATGGACCTTTCGCTCTTAATTTTATCTCAGATGGAGGATAAAATTTGTGACCTGCCTTAATTCTTTATTTGGTCTAATTTCTACCTAATGCGTCCTAAAGGATGCCATTGTGACAAAAGCGGATTTCGCTTTTAGTATACTGATTACCGAGTATACATGAACCCAACATGTCCGTTACTTGAATATCAAATCGTTAAGTTGAAACGTTTAAGAATTTAAAACACTGATATATTCCTGTCATCATGACAGATAATCTTTACCGCGTTTGGAAAATATCGTCATACTTATGTTAAGTGTTACTGCCGGTATAAAAATACAATGCAAATGCGTGTTTCCACGGTAAGAATTAACATAAACAGAATGCGACTGTGTTACGCGCAATATGCCTGTTCGTACTTCGTATGCGAGTTACGTCCTTACATGGTTTTATAATGCGTCATGAAACTGGCTCTCAGCGCATGATGTCATTGTGACGTGTACATGGATGTTTAGGAAAAAAACTGACGCAAATCTTTGGACCGAGGGGATATCCTATAACATGCCTTTGTCGTGTTGTCATGTTGGAAATATTGATTTGATGTTTTATGTTCATTAGTGTGTACAAGTAAAATGTTTGTTTAATGGTTTCTTAGATTTATGCGAATGTAACACATTGAAATAAAACTATTAGTTACGGATTTTATCGCGGATTTGGTTTAATACTTAGCATCCCGACGATTTTATTTTACAGTCTCGGGGCGTAGTCCGCACCGTCACCATGAACGCTATAAAGTAATCGAAACGTCGGGAAGTTAAAAAATGTAAAAATTAAATCAAATCCACGATAAAATCCTGAAATAATAGTTTTATTTCAATACTTTTGTTAATATGCATGAGCTATGACTTTTTTTATACTGGTAAATCACACATTTTCTAATTAGGTTCATCAAGGGTTTCTCAGTAGCTTATAATTAATAGTATTGACATTGACTTATCATATCGAATTTCCTTAATCCCATTGACTATTGAGTTACTGGTGGTAGGTTTCTCATATATGAGGAGCCGTCTAAATGAGTACAACCGCGGTCTATTTCTCTCGCCAAACAGCTGGGTAAATGCAATGTTCTGATCCGTTTTGAAGGTAATTGTAGCCAGAGTAACTACTGGACATATCGAGACTTCACAGCGTATGTCTCAGGATAGCGAGCGCAATGGAATGCCAGGCATTGGAATTCATGGTGTTGTTTGGTTTTGCTATTGTTCATGAGCGGTCGTATCGCTTACCACCAGGCGATTGGCATGCTCATCTCGGCATTATTTGTAAGAAAAAAGCTATGAATTATCAAAAAATATTCCCTAATGTTTGTTATTCTGAGACCAAGAGTGATAGACATACTATTGCTACGTTCTTAGACTGTAGAAATGGGCTGTCTCGACCCTCATGAGCGACATGAATGGAGCGGAAGTGTTCCCACCCTTTTTTATAAATAAATAAATAACACCCAACAGTCACATACATAGGCCTGACCCCACAGTAAGATCGGGTCTTGTGTCGTGGGTATCAGGAACTACGAGAGACTTTTCGGTCTCACAAACACCCAGACCCGGAAGAAATATTTGTGGATCGCACAAACACTTCTCTCGGTGCGGGGATCGAACCCGCGGCCTCACGTTTCACAGGCGGCGTCTAACCAACTGCCCTACGGAGGCTGTCAATTATGTACGGGAAGAGCCAACTTGTATTAGTAGATACTCTAGATATGCACTGTACTAATCGTTAGATGCATCGTTAAATAATGCTAAAAAAGATCAAAAATTCGAAGGTTTGCAAAATCAGATGTTTTATGAGTGGCTGTGTTTCAACTGTCAGTCCTAGTTTTTATGAGGTAGATTCCATGCTTAGCTTATTCTTGAGACGCCTTTGTATGATGAAATATTCTTCCGGTCCACGTGTTCGCCCCATTATACAATCGGAGGCATTTAACGAAGCGTGAAGGAGCATTCGTGCATGCCGACATAATAGTGACGGATGTCAAGCTATTGTTAAGACGTTCTTTAGTCGATCTTACACTGTTATGCTGTCGAGTTGAATGAGAGATCGTTGCGATAATTATATAGGACAAGCTATACATGTATGTCCTTTAAAAATGAAAAATATGGAATGCATTTTGTATGATTTTTGTTTCAATACAACCCAAATACAACCTCACAACTTCGAATACAGTGAAAAAATTTGACCTTCTAGCATCTATATCGCGATTCGTGAATACAAAATCAAATATCTGGAACATTCAAATATAAAAGACAAAAAATATTGAAACATATTTTTCTGTACATTCAGAACCTAAACTACTACCTCCTAATTATAAAGCTTATTTCAGTCGCTTCACCAATTAATTCTCATTACAAATTACACATCCATTACGTGCGCTTAAGCACTCATAGACTGCCTTAATTAAGTAAAGAAGGTAGTGTGACGCGAACTTGCATTTCTTCCTTAACTAGCCAGCGACCCTGACCTCGTGTTATCGTATGACACATCCACTGAATCAGTCAACGGTTTGTGCAGTGACGCATTCGAAAAAGTCATGCTCATATAATTTTAGGGGCACTTCTCACTAGCCCCTAACGGATACGCCGCGCACTGTTATGGTGTTGCACCCCTGTGTGGGCTAAGTTCGGAGAGTTGGCGGAGAGAATAATTATTCTGTTATTATTTTAGATTTAAATTTTAACATGTGAGCTGCTTGTAAACACGCATTTGGAATGTATAGCCTATAGTTGAACACATAAAGCTGGCTGAATATATTTTTGTCTACATCGGCATTCAAGCTAGCATCGCGCCTGAAGCCTGATAGTGAATGCCTATTACTTGTAAATTTTAGCAATGCCAGTGCTCAGACAAGTGGCTACCAAATATTAATATAACGATTAACAACATACTATACAAAAAACACACATAATATTATAATTTAATACAGGAGTAACTAAGAAGATAGACCATTGGCACTAAAATATTAGGGCTGGTCATAGATGTATCCCATTAAGACTACACTTTTTTAAGAATTAGATTTACACAAATAATAATCACTACTAAACATCATAACACACTTAGAATTGTTCAAAGTTCATTCAACTAACGACCTTGCTGATAGGTTGTGTAATCAAATTACTTTATTACATCTGACTATCGTGTAGGTAAACTCGGAAAAATCTAGATTTCAAAATAGTCTTTGGCATTAAAACGAAAATTTTGTGAGGTGAATGACAATGTAAATGTAAAGACTAAAATACATTGTGATATTTAAGAGGAATTTTGCTTTCATCGTCAAATGTATATAAAACTTTTTATTACATGGCAAACGATGGTGGTGGGCGCATAGATAGTCTTTGAAAAGGACAAGGAAAGTTGAAAAAAATGGTATTTAATATATTTTAGTGTCTGGAAACAGAACTCACTGAACAATAAGTTAAAACAAAATGTCGGTTTGTGTGAGTCGTCGATGACCTTGTTAGCGAACTTTATCAAGTTTGCTATCAAATAAAGAACAATAAGTTTTACCCCATATAATTATAGGCACGTGCAAATGACTGGAAATGCGTTGTGCCCTGTTGGTAACGGACCAGACGCGGCTGCGAACATGTTTACAGTATTCGCGGGTTCAAATCCCAACATAACTTTTTCTCTTTAGACTTTTCGGAATCATGTGTGTATTGATAGTCAATCGCTTTGCACTATAACGGCAAAGAAAAACATCGTTAGTAAACCTGCATACTATAGCGATTTGGAAAAAATATATTGTATGTGAAAGTCCGCCAATCCGCACTAGGACCACGTGGTGGGCCATACGGCCAAACCCCTCTCAATCGTACTCTCGATTTTAAAGTAGGTCCGTGCCATGCAGTGGGACGTATGAGGGCTGATACAAATGACTAATATGCGTTAATCGTTTATCTATATATCGTTGGAAAGTAAAGTAGAGCATACACCAAGTGATTCTAGCATAGTGAAGTCATAATATTGTGTACTGAAAGCGCTGGGAGAGAGCTTTTATGCACCATTAAACTGAATGCTGTAATGGACTGACAGTCTCATGTATGTATTAATAGTTAAAGCTGACGTACATAGACAGAAATATGAATTAACTGGTCATTTGATGGAAATATCAAATGACCAGTTAGTTCAGACAAACGTTTGTTGACATTATCACTAAGTTTAAGACCAAATTACTATACTACCAGTACTTTTACTATATTATATTACATTTTCTGAGGCATTAAATCCACGTATACATGATGTGTATGAGGAAAAAAAAATTGTATAAATATTATAAATTTATTTTTGTCTATTAATTTAATTTTTCCTTGTTGCACTGCAATTCTGGAGCCATCCAAAAGTTGCCAGGAAGAATTTGCTCAATGCGATATCGCCGCCAATTGTATTATATTTTGATTTGTTATATTTCATTATTATAATTAAGATGTATAACAAAGAGATAAATTCTATTGTAATACATGCAATCACTTTTCACAATAACAATTATAAATAAGTTATTATTCTCTTTATTTTTTTTAAACATATTTTTTCTATTATTACATATATAAATTACAATAAATATACATATAAGTTTGTTATTGAGAAGACAATAATAATGATTGTTTAGAAATAATTGGTACACGTGTATTCATAATATATGCGTGTATGATTAGCTAATTTACATTTACAGGGTCATATTGTATTGATGCAATTATGAATTAACAAGACTAATTTCCTTCTTACAATTAAGTTCCTGCCTCAAGAGGCATAAATAAACAAGGGGCTACCAATAGCCCACGGGCTATTTTCCCAGGTCAGGCAATATCCTAGGAACTTTAATGTCACAGAAAAATATATCAAATCTGTTTGCAACATGTATGTATAAAATAAAACACCTTGTTCTATAGTCTTTGGACACTATAAAGCTACTCAGATTATTTTTAGATAATATAATATTTTTTTTACATCCATTATGACTCACTACAACGTGATAATAAATTGATTTATCTGATTTGCGTATAAAACCGGAAAACGATATAACTGCATTTCTTCTACATGTGTCATCTCAATAAACAAAGCGATACAATAATTTTCAATCAAGTCACGATGAAAAGCTATCGGTAATCATTTTAATACTTTCAAGATATGTCGGTTGACTCACCAGTCAACAAGACAATTTTATATTCGACTAGCGGTCTACCCCGGCTTCGGCCGGGTGCAGATATCTTTTGAGTCCAGTCTACATCAACAACATATTATTTCGCTTAATAATTACAATATATCCCGTTATGTCCCATCTCATTCAGTCCCATGACGAAAAGCAACCAATCCTGTCCTCTCCTATCCCGTGCCACCCATTCAAATTTGAAAGAGTACCAAATATTTATATTTGTATTCCTGAATCATCCTACGGGAACAATACATTTTTTGGGATAAAATGTAGCCTATGTTAATCCAAAGTGTCAGCTATTACTATACCTTTCATCAAAATTAGTTGAACCGTTTTTGCGTGAAAGAATAACAAACATCCATATATCTATACTCACAAACTTTCACATTTATACTTTTAGTAAGGATACAATCGCTTATGGCTTCTACTGCACGCGTAACTACGGCAGCAGATCGCACCTGCGGTCCAAATGAGTCATTGCGTACATGTTCCACATGTGGCCAGACGAAAGGTTGGGAACACCGGTCGTGACTCATTGATAAACGCATTTATGTGTCGCATTAACCAAAACATTGAAATGTGATACGTGGCTGAGGAGTTGTCGGGAGGCCTTGGTGAAACCGCAGCGGAGTAAAAATTACAGGAAGTCGCTCGATGCATGCGTTTTCCACAGGTTAACATAAATATGACTGGAAGAAGCTTTTGTTAGTGTTACCCTGGCTAAGGCTAAATTTGAGGACGATATTACTTTGAAATAACCCCCTACTGTAGAACACGCGCTCTAGTAATGAGAGAGAAGAAAATTAAATTGCTTGCTTTAATTAAATGTTCACCACTCTACCTGATATTATTGTGGCAGGTTCCAAGGTGAGTAAATATAATGCAATGCGTGAAAAATTCACGCGCCATTTTTTACGCCTTAATAAATTACCTTTAACCTCATCACGTTGATATAGCCTAATATAAACTGTTTCATATTACCTAACCATATTGGCAAAGGTTGAAAGCATAAAACATCGTAAGCTACTCGAATTACATGAATATGCAATTACACTGACGTTTTTCTTACGGTGAGAACACCTAAAAAAGAAACAGTTGACGCTATTGGCACGGGAGAAACGTCAATCAGCCAATATCGACAATATTGGATTACGTGCATTTTACGTTTCAGTGCCAAACTTTGTGAACAATTAATCACGACCTTGGCAAACAACGAGTTATTTCGGCGAGACATTACGTCGATAATAAAAAGTCAACATCGTCTAAGGAGGCACAATTAATAAACAGAATCGGTCTGGGTTAGTCATGCGGAAGTCCCATCAGACACAGTCGCCTTCATTTCTCATTTAAATAAAACTGGACTAAATGTATATCTATAAATACAGAATGAAGAAAAGTCGGCAGATATCATTAATGAATATTCTGTAAAATGTTTTGGATATAAGACGCCTTGGAAGAATAGAAATGACCGTGGTGGGTATTTAATCACTAAAACATTTTTGGGATTTATTAAGAATGCAGCATTGTTTTGAAACTAAGTGGATGATTTAATAAATCATCTAGATGTTTTCTATAAATTTTAGGAACATAGTGATACTAAAAATGATAGCAAGTCTTTATTCATATACCTGAGATAGATTTGAAACAATGCAACATCTGTTTTAGAATTGGAATTTTCTTATCAGCTCCATCCGATATGGACAAACTTATTTGGTGCGGTCAGAGTACCCTTAATATCAGTACAACTAACTTCTAAAACACCTCGATCTTTAAATGATGCAGAATTAGATGGGCGAAGTAAAGTGGGAACAAGTGTCACACATCTTCCGCCATGGAAAGCAAACTTGAATGCCGAATCCAAAGTTGTGTCGTGTTTACAGCCAGTTATTTTGGTTCGATTGCAACACACGCATTTTAACTGCTCGCAGCCAGAATGGCGTCATCCGGATCTCCCAGAATACGTTTCGGTGGGACAGCGTTAAATCTTAGTAAGGCGAGCTGATCTCAATTAGTCATGGCGAAAATCCCGTAGCCGCAGAGGCGCTTTAACTCAACTTTTTGCACCAAGACAATACATCAACACGTCATTGTTATGTTCATTTGCACAATGAGTAGTTTAACAAAACACGGAGCATTATGTAGTGACAACTGACGTCATTTGTGTGATACTAGTAGACAATTCCAATAAATGGGTACATTCACCCATAAGCTTAGATCATCGATAGGTACAGTTTGGCAGACATGTCATATTTCTAGTTTATTGACGTAACAGGAAGTATTTATTATTTACCTAAGCTTTTAGTATTTAAAACGTTTCTCTTTATAAATGCAATGTTTTAAAGAGCTTTGTAATAGTAATGCTAATAGAGAGCCTATTCTTTGGCATCATCCAAGATTTGTGACTGCGACGTTTCAAATGTCTATTTGAGATCATAAAATACGCCAAAGGCTAATGTTAACTTTAAATTATGGGCCCCATAGATCTCTCTCTGGACATTACTAAATGCTTAGATCAATTTATTATTAAAGCAATAGAGGTATCTTCAATTTTTGGTATTCATTTTGTGACTAGCCAGAATATTAAATGTAAGAATGGACTTTGCAACCTTATAAATATTTTTGTGCTAATACTATCCAATTCTTGTTGAAAAATATTAACAAAATTGCTTGAGTTATCCCTATGCAAAGTTGTTTCGACTTGAAAAGTATGAAATGTGAAACGGTACCGATTACTTTCGTTGGGTAGTAGCATAATGGATCTGAATATATTCAAGATAGTTTATTCATTTAATAAATACGACGTGTCCAAAAATAAACAAACACATACAGAGTATATCAGGATTGTGTCCGAAGACGAAGCCGGGTAGCAGTTTTAGTGACTACTGACATAATACAATAAAAAAAAAATCCAAAAAAAAAACGCAACAGTTCTCTTTTGCTTTTTTTTAAAATTGCAATCTATCAAGTCACTAAACCTACCAGCTGGCTTAATTTCCTGTCGCAGTCTTGATATACTTTGCATTATAAGTTATACTACGGTGAAATATTCTCTTGCGCGATCAGATTTTGTAAGGGTGTTAACGAAGTGACAATTAAGTTGAAATGGTAGACCCTTTCTGTAGCTCGTTAAGCTACAATATTGTCACATACAAGACCAACGTGAAGTATCAATTATGTTATCATAATACGTTCGGTGAGAGATTTCCAAATACCGTATAGGTAGCTGGTGCTATAATATTCCTACTCCTACTGGAGAATGACTGTTTACGATGGTAGAAAAGTACCACAGATTACCACGGTTCAACACAAGTATGTAATTTTTCAATTTAAGTTCTTGATTATCCTATTTCAATTAAGCCGGTACAACCGCAGATCTATAAGAATCGCAATGCATTTACCACCAGCTGCAAATACTCTTTTGTCGTCACTGAGATATTATATTAGAAGGGACACTGTAAACAAAAACTGTCTATAACAAAAATGTACGGGTACCACTCCTTATTTTTCTGTCTCTGTCACGCATACGCAGTAACATCATCTGCGCTCTCACTTAATTGCGTTCCCATATACACGCACAAGGGAAAGCTGTACCAGCATATTGCGCAGAGACTTTGCTTCCGACATCCGCTCTAGTATAAAACCTCAATATTTGTCGTATTATGTGATACCATCACAGCGAATTAAAAAGAATAAAAAACTAGGCCTATTACTCTATGTTGTCACCATATGGCGTTCATATATTTTTTCTCACGTGGGCAGCGTTATTAGCATAAAAATGTCATCATGACTATTTCGATACGCATTCTTGTACACGCCCATCATTCGAGGCTTGATGGTCGATCTCGCGACTCCATTGTGCTCTGCTCGCCATAATAATGAGGTTTCTCAAGTGTAAACGTAACCTCTGTGGCCAGTGAGGACACGCGCATTGTCTGCGATGTACTTAGCTGTGTTTGTTTGAGATACGCAGACATTACAAATGAAGATCTTGTTACTAGCATGCTTGGTAATCTCGAGCGTGTCTATATGAATGTACGTGTACTGAATGAACTTAGAATTTAATTAAGAGGTACAGTATTTTCATTTTTAATCGACTACAAGAAAAATAATCCTTTCGACTTATGCATGTAATTTGGTCAGAATTAAACAGTTCTTGGTTATGCTATTGCTTTTTCTAATTTCAAATTAATATTATATTTTTACGTGGTTGATAACGATATTTTAAAAATGTTGTAGGTTGTATTTTTTCATCTAGTTCGCTTAGCGAATGTGACGTCCGATATTTTTTTTATACATCAGCGATTCTAACTTAAACATTTTGTAACTCATTTTATTTTAATAAATGTAACTTTATTGAATTTTCAACACTTGTAAATAAAAAAATATAATCACTTATAATACCACAAGAGCTTCAAAATTATCGGGTATTTCCCGATAGGTTCGTTGCAAACAAATGAAGGAGTCAAAACTTGACGACTTTATTTGTTTGCAGGGAACCTTGAGGGAAATGCCAGATAATTTTGAAGCTCGTGTGGTATTCGGGGGATTATTTTTCCGTCCCAAATTTTAATTTCAAACTCATTTTCATGCAAAATCTCCAATTTTCACAATTGAATTCAACCTGTCAGTTTGACGTGTGGTTAATTTGACTGGATCATGTTTTGTTTTTTATATATAGCAACTACCAGAGAAAATTTTCAAAAAATTATCAGTATAATACCATGTAGGTTGTACCACGTGACGTCGAATGGTGCAATTCTATTGGTCGATATTTGGGTCGGAAAAATAATCAGAATTATTTATTTTACTAATTATTTTAATTACAAATATGATTCGGCTCAACCCTAACAGTTGGACAAAATATTTCCATTGAAGATGACATCAGGATGACGGATGTGTTTAACATTATCATTATCACCACTGTTTAGAGTTCTTTATGTTAATACAAACGTGGTTAGTACCAGTGGGCAGATAGTTAATTGAATATTTAAACGTCAATGACGTGTCTAATGAAGCGTGGGATATTACGTGTGGAATATAATGTATTTTTCTGATCTTAGAAAACTTATACGATGTAGATGTATCAGCCAATATACGTCCCACTGCAGGTCTCGGCGACTCTACAACAGAGAATACTATTTAGAGTGGTTAGCCCATATAGTCCACCACGCTGGCCTAATGTGGGTTGGTGGACTTACATACCTTAGAAATTCTTATAAATCGCTATGGTATACAGGTTTTCTTACGATGTTTTCTTTCACAGTTTTTCATCCCACGACCATGTTGGCGGCCGCGTCTGGTCCGTTTACCAACAGGCCACTACGCACTTCAGAGTTCTTATAAAAAATCATATAAATATGACAGCAATGTAGTCTACAACTGAAGTTTACAAAAATAGCAGTTGTTACTGTGTACCATTGACATGCATTCCCAATAGCAGTAACCATGAGCATTGGTCTAATATGCTTATCCAGGTGGCTGTATTAGGAATTCATTTAAACATTTTGTAGTACACGTGGTGGCTTCTTGTAGTAAATCTATATAAATGAAGCGTCTTCTGCAACTAAAATAGATACTTTAAATTCGTTTTACAATACCAAAGACAATAAGAATAAAGTTGTCATTAAATTTAGATAAACAAACATCAGATTGCCATACACTTTTTTCGTATTTAGCCATAGTCTATTGTAAGACTAGACTGTCGTGACTATACCTCGAGAAACGCAAAATATTCCTGTACAAAACACCCTTGATTCACATGCCGATGTCAGACTTTCTGTCTGTGTACATTAATAGAAATCTCCAACGAAGTATGCATCGAAACACCATCACGTGGGCTTGTCTTGTTAAATGCGCCGTGTGAACTTCAACAGTATTTGCCAAATTGCCAAAACGTTAGATGACTCAGTCGGTTCGCTATCTAAATTGACTTTACGCCAATTTTTTTTTAAAACCTGTTATTTAAAATTGCAACATGAGTCACGTTTAATTCTCGAGTGATATGAAATTTATTGTTCATTGTAAAGAGTAATTGTTTTGTCGAGACGTTCTTTTAATAGAAAGTTTTTGTCCGTTCTTTGCACTGGTCCGAATTTTGATGGTTCTTTTACATTAAGATTATTATTTTAAAATAGAGCTATATAATATAGAATATATTTTGTTTTACCTCCAGGCCCGACAATTTAGCAAGGTTCCCCCACCTAATTAGGTTGAGAATCTTACTTGAAGGCTTCATCCAATTTAGTGGCGCCTACATTTTTCAGTGACATGCTAGTTTACCTATTTGTTTTTACGAATCATTTAGTATACAAACAACAAACAGACGAAACGAGCATTGTAACTTTATAGGCTGACCTTGCATTTCTGACTATAAATTCCATAGTGGATTCAATACTATTGTATTCTACTAATAATAATAATCAGTGCTATTATTTTATTGAAGAAGACTAATTGTTGTCTCTACGATGAAAATAGTTATGTTATAGCTAGCCTAATGTGAGAACTTTCAAATACCAATACAAGTTTTCTCACAATTTTTATGACATCACTTCAAAAAAATTCGCTACAATATTATCAAATACGTATATTTACACAATTTAAGCTTAAGCGGTCATGTGTATAATTATTACTCCACAACCTTCACAAATGCCGTCTGTCAAGAAGGAATTCTTAATGATCACTAGTGTTTCAAATTAAGTTACGCAAAAACACGATTCTCGTAAAAGGCCGGCGCTAAATGCCAAATAGCCAATCTCGACTCCAAATATTCGACAGCAACATACGAGATTTTTTAATGTCCATTCTCACATGCTTGCTGCATATTAGACCACTGACAAATAGTTCTAAGTAAAGAACCATTGGTTACAAAAGTAGATTTATTGCAATTCTCGTTTGCACTCGAGGTAATACTGTTTCGAAAACATTCGCAACCTTTTCTAATCTGCCTACAAGCAATCTACTTTAATTACTCGTTTCTACTAATGCCGTAGTACGACAATATTTCACTATTACCATTGTTAGATAGTTCAATGTATCAAGTAAACGACCTCAAAACGGGATTCGACCTAGTCGAGCGTAATCTAACATAACTCAAGTGGAATCGAAATCCGAACGCGAAAGTTTACGTTTCGTTACCCAACACACCGTACATTCTATTATAGTCTTTAACGTACGTAAATATAGTTCATAATTGTCCAACGTCATCAACGACACGTGCGGAATGGAGGTATTAATGGAGTCGCTTATCTACAATATAGCAGTCCAGCGCTTAACAACTGGCGCGTTTTATCGCTATGGCCGTTTGTGTTCGGCGGTTAAAGCGCTACAGCGCTGCCTGGGGCGCACGACCGCGATGACTCAAGCCTCGGTAAACAGTATGCGGGGCGATGAGTCACCGTTTTACACATTCGCGTATAGCGTTTGTATAGTGTTGTCAGTCTACAGTTGGACTCGTCAAGTAACCGAACGGTCCTAGGCGTTTATATCGCAGGTCTCACTGCCAAACGCCTAAACATTACATAGTTGGCGAGATAAGCTACTGTTAAACATTAAGGAGAACAAGAACAAGTTTGTGTGAAAGTGTATGTCTAGTTTTGTATTCGTATAGGAGTGTGCGTGCCAGTGAAACGGTCGATAAAGTTGGTGATTGTACTGTGCTATTTGTGGATTCCACACTTATTGTTGGATTTATTTGTGATAAGTTGGATTTGTGGACCGGTGCAAAATGCCGTCTAACAAGAAAGTTATTTCGAAGATGCGACAGATTATCCAGTGGATACTTGTCGTGCATGTGGTAAGTTATAGCGCATGGAACGTTTTATTTACAGCGGAATGCGTTGAGGAAGACTCGATACGAACCAGTCCTAACATAGCGATTGCAATTGACTACAGTTAATATACTTTAACAACATTATTCTGTCAACAGTGTGTGCCTACATTAAATTGAGTTTTGATCAATAATATGCTAGCATGCCTACACAACGTTAAGTTCTTAAAGGTATAGATCGTGGCAAAGTTTAACTCGATTAAGAAGGCATTAATACAAACTAACTTCAAGTAGCAATAGTATAAGCTACAATCGAGGCAGTAGTAAGTAAATATTGATTAGGTACCCCGCCCGATCCCTCGGGTTGACTTAACTCACTTACAACTTCAGAGAGCAAAGT
Organism: Hyles euphorbiae; assembly: GCA_023078785.2. Taxonomy (NCBI): domain Eukaryota; kingdom Metazoa; phylum Arthropoda; class Insecta; order Lepidoptera; family Sphingidae; genus Hyles; species Hyles euphorbiae. The sequence goes on from CM041049.1 coordinate 8,219,706, forward strand.
TTACTCCCGAATAGGCAAGGCACAATCTTTTATTTCCAAAGCGAAAATAAAATTCTAATAAAATGCTATAAAACTTTCTTTATAGCTACAAATCAAATTTTGTTGCCGATCATGGTTTCCTGTTTTACTTATCTTCGAATGTATTTTAAAAATATGCTTGTAAGAAAATCGCAATGATTACATGTTATCGCTTCCGAAACAATGAATTTATTGGTACGATAATATAATATTTGATTTCTAAATTTTAATTCGCTTTGAAGGATATCCACCTTCTTTTACGTCATTCCGTCCTCTTCCGGTAGTCCGTAGTAGTAATACATTCCAAACAACCTCATTCTCAAAACTTACAAAACTAAGATTGAAACCCGATAAAATCTGAGCTCTAGTTTTGACAATAGAGTTATAAAATTCTCTTCAGCAAGTCCCATTCATTAAGCAAACTTTTACGGGGCTCATTGAGTTTTTGAGTAGCATTGTTACGAATTACAATTAAGAATACCGAATTATTTACTTATTTCCAAGAGCGATGACCTTTTTGAGGTGTTGAAAATTTCTTCCATAATTGCTTCCCCCATTGAAACACTCGTAAGGGTCTAGTTAAGGGAACTCTCCGTCCTTAGGCGATTCGGACTGGCAACTTAGTAATTAAGCTTATTTCCTCCGCTTGTTTTGTCATTTCCAACAATTGCGTGCTTAGTTTACTCAACCTGACTCAGCGGGAACAGGGACTTGGATTTCCGACCTTATGACGTCTGCATAGAGTTTACATTGTAAACTATTAGTAAAGTACTCAACAGCTCTTGGATTCTCTTCGTTCGCTCAAAGTAAATAACATTATTATGACTGGTCGACTAGACTAGTGATAGACATTCAGGGTTTCATGCCAATAGTCTCGAGTTAATTGAAATATACACCCTATGTTTAGAAAGTGAAAAAGCAAAAAGAATTTATTCGTTTCGCTTGCACAGAACCTGTTTGTGGTCTCTGGTTTGCTGAACGTGACCAGACGGACGTTGATGCAAACACCGCCCGCCTGATTTTGGACGACAAATTTAATAACATTCTGACGAATTCTAGCTTCAATTGTACTGTTGTGAAGGGGCTTGAGATTTTTATCACTCTATTCAAGATGCGAAAGACGTAAGGATCTGTTATCGTCATCATTGTTGTTGTAAACAAAGCCGGCAACGCCAAGACGGTGACTCATGGCCTCGCCTCACAAATATACGCTAAAAGCTTCACTAATTAATGACTATCTACTATCCTAGTCGCAAGGATGTGAGAGACTTGCTACTTAATGGTCTGTTTGTGTATTGTCTTTGAATAGTATTGTTCTTTAGCATAATGCATCTCATTGAAAAATGTTAGCTTGTTTTTTTGACGCCTTAAGCTAATCCCGAAATTGGGTTAGTTTTTATATTTATGAATTCCTTTTCCATTTCATTCAAGCCTGTGCTTATTCCTGTGCAATATGCTTGAAATAGCGTATAATCGGAAATGTTGTAATAGTTTAATTGTAGGTACTTAAAATTAGAGGCAATTACATGGATAAATTACAAGGTTATTTGATTAAAAAAAAACATCCCCGCCAAGTAAATAGTTTGAATTTCTGCTTTATTTCCAAGAAAAATAATATCATATCATTACTGCCATTATCATTTCGGCTATCAATAAATTATATTATCTATAATTTTCATTCAAAAATTTTGTATTTTATTATATTTAGAATATCAATTCCAATAATCCGTCACTCCTATAACCTAAATCAAAATACACATATAGGACGTAATGATTAGGTTGGTTTGGTATCGGTGAGGAATGTCCAAGGCCATAAAACAGCACATATACTATATAATTTAAGTCCAGGCCTTGGTTCCTTGTCAACAAAGTAGTCAATAAATCCTTAAAATCTGAAAGACTCGGATAAAACGTAAAGTCATCATACCCTATAAAATTATTCTTTAGCAAACAGTTGTATTGTAAACACAAACATTAATAATCCATATTCGGCCTCGCTGACTCACAATCTCGGAATACAAATCAAAACAGTGGAAATTTCATAAAAAAAAACGTCAATGGTAGTACCATGTTACAGGCACGCGATACTAAAACGCGGCTATTTTAGTTCGGGATCCCAGGCGTGTCTCCGATATTTATACACCGGTCCGGGACGGTGAGTCACCCGTCGTCGTCTGAAAACTCTTGTCCCATATCCTTCGTATTACTCATTGCGGGCGAACCCGGAATCGTTTATGCGACTTCATCGGTATTTAGTTCACAAAAATGCCCGAATTCACCGCTTTGTTCGCCTGTATAGTCAGTCATCTTGATCAATTTCTTCGCGAACATTTCCAACATTTGTTAATTTACACTTGTATGCACTATCAGATATACGTTATCGTTTATCAACATCAGATAATGAGTCATGTGCAAGTACTTGCGCACTCGTACGTGCTTTATTTTGTATGCATAGTTGCACTCGGATCCTGGATTCCGACTTGGCAATATTTCCGAGAATCGCCAATCATGTCGTCAAGTCGAAGATCTGTAATAGCCGTATAAATGACAAATCAATCATTTCCTTGTTGGTGAGTCGATGCAACAAGGTCATATCATTGTTTCTGCCGACTTCCTACCTTGAGGATTAAAATTTACGTTCAACTGGACGTTTTATCTGTGAAATTCTATATCCGGCTTTTATGTGTAATATGGCTTCCCTGTTCTCTTGTATAATCAACTTAATAACATTATAAACGGAAAAGTCTTTCTATCTTTCTTGTAGGTATTTCCGAAACATACTGTTGTGTTAAGGACAAAAGGTCAATATATCCAAAGTGCATAGTCAGTATACCATTATGGAAAACCGGTCAACAAAAGTAAATTGCATATAAAATTGAAGTTGTACGTCAATCGTGTAATTTAAAAGTTGAACGTAAAAACAACTTGACTACTAGCGTAAATGTGACGCCAACAGATTTTTTACGTAATACTGTGACCATACGTTTTAATAATAATTCAATACCACGAGGAAGTTAATTAAAGCAGTGGCATGTGTACGTATCCATACGTATTATTACTGTACAGGAAGTGAGCCGTTCACTACTATTCCCCCATTATACGATACAATTGATGAATGGTCAGACGCGAACATGTGTGCTTGAGCAGAATTCAATTTGATCCCTTTCAAAGTTAACCCTTACGCCTCAATGCCGGCATTGATTTGAATCGGTAAATAAAATGGAAGTCTGTGCACAGTTGTTTGTTAAAAAACATAACTCTTGTGTGTGTACTGTAAGCGATTTATCACAATGTTTTTATTTCAAACTCCACACTGCGTCTGATTTGCAAATTCTGCCGAAAAATAAAAATGTTTTGTATTTTATCAACAAAACGAATTGCGAGCGAACCTTTAATTAAGCAACAAAATATGCAAATAAAGAGGCCGAAATCTCTGTAGACATCGCAAATCAAAACTAGGGAGGCGAAGTCGACGTTTAATTATGTAAATAAATTTCATGCATAGCAAGGAATCGTTAAACAATGCGCCAGATGAGGCGAGCCTACCCTTCAATACTAAAAACTTTTAAAGGGAACTGCCCTCGGGCGAGAACCGGATCGGCCTTTGTTCATATTTTAATAAGACTTTCTTATTTACTGTACTTACATTTATATCGATAATATCGATTCACAATGCTTTCCGTATCTAATTAACTATTGAAATCACATCTTGCGTAAGTATCGATTACATAACCACGTGCACTCGACGCCGTTTATGTAAACAACTCTCCCGAGTGAATCCATCTGAGCCGCGACTAATTTAACCCTTAATGAGAACTCTTGGTACGAGAGACCCTTCGTGACCGGAGGCGCGGAAACGGGAACTCATCACTGACTCTAATGGCCTGAAACCACCCTCGGGTTAAACAGATATCACCTTATAAACAGATTCAAATATAAAAACATTCGGAACGGCCGCATCCGAATTTCAACGCCTCATTATTTGAGACGAGTGACAATAACAATAGCAAGTCTGTAATAAATATAAGGTACTATTAGACAGTATTCATTAAACCGTAGTGGCGTTTTCTTTTTGTTGCGGAAAAAATGAAAGCGAAAGGGAACAAAACACATCGCGGTACGCTATAAAAATTTGTCTTGGCGAACTAAATTTGGCAGCGTCCGTCCCTCGCAATGTTATCACCTCATAGTATCGTCGATGCAGGCACAATATCTCATAATATTCTTTATATCCGTCCCCATAAACACAAACGGGTCGTGGTAATGACGCCCGTTCGAGGGGAGTGAGAACGTCCAACCGGCCGTTACGGTCGCCGAATATGTGACCGCTGCATTTTATTACCACTTTACTCTGCCACATAATCGACCTTCGTGATGAAGGACTTCTTTTCGACTAATAGTCACTTGGTATGCAATGGCTCTAGCCGTGTGCGAAACGATCCGTTTGCATTCTGAGGGTTAATTGCCATATCCCTTGTGCCTTTGTGCGCCGTCTCTGAGGGATTGTATATTACAGTCAGTATTTATAAAACTAGTTTTATACCGTTTGAAAGCTTTCACTTTGTTTATAGCATTAACCCTATTCATATTTTGTTCCAGGTTGAATTTATAGAAGCGTACTGCACTCCACGCGACACAGCCCGGCGTTCCCCCCAGCGCAGTCGCCGCTCGCGTGAGCCCCGGCGCTCGCCAGACACCACCAGATGGCGCTACGACTCGAGGAGGGCAAATTACGATTTTGACTCCTGCCGGCGTCCGTACGAGTACGAAAGCCGCAGATACTACGGCCGGGAATTTGACGGAGATTCTGGAAGGCGTGCAGAATTTGATGCGGAATCGGCAAGGCGTCGCGCTGACTACGAATCGGCCAGGAGGACTGATTTTGATCTCTCTGCACCGGGTGTTTCGAGACGGAGTCCTGAGAGTGCTCCCGAGGGTTCGGCTGAATCGCCACCCGAGCCGGCACCTTCAGCGCCATTGAGGAACGAAGGACAATCGCGTCACAGATCCCAACAGTATTACGAATCTGGTGAGTCTAATCTACATTATATTTTTGTTATGATTTGCTATTCAAATTGGGATTTATTAGGAATTGTATTGACTGTGTAAACAATATTTGTTTAAGTTGAAATGATATAAAGCCGTAATGGTAACGAGATTTCAATAGAAATAAATGATGAAGAAAGGCATAAATCTGAAACAAACCTCAGCGCACAAACAAATTAATTACTACAAATGTAACAGCCATTCAAATATTTACAAAAAGCAATCAAATAAATAGTGAAGTTGTATTTGCTCGTCGGTTGTAATACGAAACTGTACTTCCGTTCGTGTTGAAACATTGGAGTGAACAACAATGTATGGCAACAAGCTAATGTTGCGAGAGTTGATTGGCTAAACATCCTGCCAATTGAACTCAGCAATTCAACTAGCAAATAATGCACAATCATTACGAAAGAAACATTGTGTTTGTTTCTATTATTCCACTTATGTTTAGTGTGTGTTTTTATTGCATTTTTGTGTTGAGATTTAATTAACATTTGTGAATGAATTTATAAACTGATAAATTTTTAGATTAAATTGTGACTACAATAAAGGAGTTTTATCCTTTATCAAGCCGACTCTTAAATGCCATAAAATACACCCATACGACAATACGTCACATTTTTGGAAACAAACGTAAAAAATCGCACAAAAGACACGCATTTACAAATGTTAGAATCTCACGCTTCATTTCCGTATAAGCTTACCGAGAAGCACTCGTGTTTTAAGGGCCGAGTCCTAACACATCTCTTGGGACGTCTGGACAAAGAATCCATTCTTCTGGCGCAACAATCGCGACGGAGCCTAGTTAAGCTATTGTTTTGTGGCTAGAATGTAAGCGCGTCTAGTCCTGTGCTTCCGGCTTTATTAAAAAGAAAAATATCGCTGCTACATGCTGTACGCAAAATGGGGCAGAATTCGTGATATACCGACCCACATTTTAATGATAAATTGTTTTTGTGAACTAGAAATTAAAACTTTGTAATCATTTTTATTAAAATTGCTGTCATGTAAAATTGTAGTGGCAATGCTTAGAATTTTAATTCTAAACAAACTGCACTTTAATCAGTTTGAAACGAGAATGTATTTCGCTGTGTCTCGTAACTATGCCAACTAACGTGCAGTGTGCACATTTCAATTACATTTTTTAATCTGTTAAAGTAGGCATTCTGCAGTTAATCTTTTAGAATCTACTTGACAAGTCTCTCATCCGGATAATCGAAGCAAAAACGGATACACAGCCTATCATTACGCGATTGCGATTTTTTTTTATTATCCGGGGACTTTGCTAATACTAGCTAGCTGGTATTGAAACAACAATGGCAAGTTTTAATCAGCCCTTTTGTCGTTTGTCCGTTCGTCTAGACCGGGTAAAAATGCGCGGATCCGTAATAACTGGGCCTTTGTAGTGTGATGGTGACTGCAAAGAACGTTTTATGATTTGTGTATTTTAGTCTCTTTATTAAAAGGATTTATGATTTTTTACAATAAGTTGCTCTGCTCATGTACATATGCTTGTATAAATCAGAGTTATTGTTATTGACTCTTGGCAAAATGAATGCAGGAACAAACTAGAACAGTTCATTATTTAAGCATTGTTTTATAAACGTTAATAATTAATTAGTCAATTATATTTTAGCTACATCCTCCTTGAGTTATTAATTCAGACATTATATACAACTCATACAAATGATGAAAATTTTCAATATATAATATGTAAACATATGACCAATAGGCGAGTACGCGGAACCACACAAAGATTTAATTTGCGCAAACTCCAATTGATCCCAAAAATCAATAAGCACGTAAAACGTAATCACTTGTAACCTTTCACTGCCAACGCGCTTTAGAAAGACATTAAACACGTTAATCGCGACAATTTAACAAATTCGGAGTGGCGGCCGCCCGGCCATCCACGCGGAAAAGTAATCACGTCACTTAATGACGTCACTTACCCCCCGATAGCACTCCGCGTGTACTCTAATAGGCAATTTGCCCAGTTTTGATGTCGTTTTGTTCATGTGCCGACGGTACCAATTTTAGCACGGGCAAAATTCGACCGTCCCGTCCGTTTTACAATGAAAATCCCATACCGTTCACATCTGCAGCTGGAAAGAACTATTGTGAACAAGCCACATATTAATTGAAAACTTTAAAAGACCACCGCATTATTATAAAATGTTTCTTAACAATAACCAAGGAACTTTATAAATTAAACGCAATGCACTACATAGTAATCTAAATGAGCGAACAGAAAATGCGGAATTAAAACAAAAGGCCTGCGGAGACCTTGTTGTAGGGAAACATTTAAAAAAGTTTATTATAAAATGGCGTAGCTTGGGCCGCGATTCGTTAGTTCTTACCCATCGTCGCAGCTCGAGGGTTTAAATCCAGACTTTTTATGTTCATGATGCATTCAGAAGGAGTCCTTTGTTACACGAAGCAAGGAATTCTCATTAGGGCTTTCTACGTGCCTTTGGAATAACATTAGCCTCGTATGTAAGGGGATTTAACGTATTCATTACCCACAGCGGTAAAGTCCTTCTGTTTGATTGAAATGGAAATGAGCAAGTTTATTGGAAAAGTGTTTTTTATCGCGGAATTTATGCGATTTGATTTAAAAGCTAAATAAATAACTTCAGAACTTTATATGAATTTATCTAATACGTATTTATTCATAATATGAATATGCTTCAATAACAATCCCTGTAGTACTTGGAAAAAAGCACAATTCAGACGTTCACTTAAACGGAGCCACTTGAGACAACCTCATACTTAAAAGAAAAATCGCGAATCTGCCTCCAGCTCGTTACCGACCTTAGTATATCCCAACGCTACCTTTTCGAGTATCGTTTGAAATGTCTCTGCATTTGTTATTTCTCTCCCCTATTGGATTTATTAATGGCTAGTGTCTCGTTGTATAACAAAAACATATTTTGTTCTAGAATCGTCATCGGAAGATCGTTCCACATCATCTGAGGGGGAAGAGGACGAGTTTGGGGAATTTGATCCGTTTGCAACAGCTCCATCCTTGCATTCGCCTGACAGCGGTCGTTCAGACCCAAGATACGCTAACGCCCCGCGAAGGAACCCGAGTCCTTATTATTACGGGGACTTGTTTAAGACTGCGCCCCCGCCGCCAGCACCGTCGGCCCCCACCATCTCCTCGACATCATCATCTCGAGGCCCACGTTACAGGAAATCGGCTAGTCTAGACGCACCACACGTGGCTCCACGTCCTAATCTACCGAAAAGATTTTCTGTCGCCGAAGATGGTTTTCGTGAGCTAGAGCGGTCATCGTCTTCGTCCGGCGAGAGCACGTGGATGCCGCCGAGGCGCCGCGGGCGCGACGCGGCCGGCTGCGCGTGCGCCGCGCCCGAAGATGTAGAAGAGCATCGGCCTTCCCGTAGCGTCTTTTACGTGCCGGCGCCGTTACCCCGCTGGCCGCAAGAGATGACCACCAGACAGATTTATGAAACGGCTTTTGACTGCAAAATCGCACGTTCCGACGATGACTTGGACGACTTTGACAGAGTCAGCAACCACCCAGCTCTCTTACAGGCTGAGGAGCGTAAAGTTATCTCCTCGGCGTCATCGGCCTTCGAGGCTGTCGAACGTAGTGAACCAGACAATAAAGGTCGCCGTAAGGTGACTATGAAAACTGACAGTGTACGCCGCTCCAAGATTCCTACAATCCGACAGAAGCGGGAGAACGAAAGCAATGCTTGTGCATTGTCAGAGGAACTGGAGAAAGTACACATTGAAGAAGATGACCGCACGGCGTCATCTTCTCAACTGCCACTTAGAGGCTACACGCCATCCCCACCGTCGACTGCCCCATTACCGACAAAATTTCAGCAAAAGGATGGCTCAGCTATGAATAGTATTAAAAGTGCCCCAAACTTGCCGCAGTCGCAGCCTGCACATCCTCGTCTGAAAGACTTAAGACTGCCCGTGAAGTCGTTACGTGCTCGGGAAACTCCCACGAGCAGTGACGCTAGTATGGTGGATGTGAAAGGTTCTGTTTCGACTGAATTAGATATTGGACGTTTAAGAGACTCGAGCCGCGAGTCTCGCGATGGTGATGATGAAAGAGCACAATCTAAAGACGGTATTTTTTTAGAGATTAAGGGTCGACCCACTTCCGATTCTGATACACCTGAATTGAATCGGTACACGGGGCCAAAGGGGGTCGGCCCTATAATGGAATTTAAAGGGAGGCCAGGGGTAACACGTCCGCGTCGCAAGTATTCCAGTACAGAAAGCATGGCCACTAGTAGCAGTGGCGGCAGCATGGAATCGTTGCGGAGTAGCAACAGTGAAGGAGACAGGAGCAGTAGTAGTTCAGAAAGTCGTCACTCGTCTTCACTCAGTTCGCATAGCTCTGACTCGGGAAATGTCCCTTTTACAAAGAGTCACCACATGCAGCTATCGGGGTTTGGGCACCATCCGACGAAACTGAACATATTGAGTCCAATCTCTGACAAGTCCTCTCAAGAGCCCGCATCGGAAACGTCTGACAACAATAAAAACAACAATTCACAAAAAGTTTCACCTGAAGATGCCGAGACTGGAAATACAACACTGCAAACAACTGTTGAAATCGTGGCCAAACCTAAACGCCGTGCATTACAAAACAGGAATCTTTTGAACCTCACCTTTAGACATTCGACGACGGGTGACGCAGAGATTCAGGGCTCCGACAGTGGAATTTCTATTCACTCCAGAGAGGGCGTCGATTCACGGAATGCTTTCATTAACTTCAAAAATAGCAACACTGAAGAGGAACGCAAAAAGGAAGACGTGAATTTCGCCGATCTACCTTTTGACATGCCGAAGTTGAGGAGACGACGCGCCGAGGCTGAAGCCGACTTACGATCCTTGCCATTTGATATGCCTAAACTACGCCGAAAGTTACGAGTGCAGTCGCTGCAACTAAACAACGATTTTGGAGGAGCCATCTCGAATGCTTCGTCCAGCCAAAGCGTTGAAGATTTGAACCAAGGTGCGTAACACAATATATAATAAACTAATGCCCCATATTTATTAAAAATGCAACAATGTCAGTAAGATTTACATGTCAATCACGCAACAAACTTTGCGAAGGGTCTGTCGAGTCAAATCTTTCGATCCTACTTCGGGCGAACGCCACCGCAAAGACGTATGACTTCGGAATTCCACGTGAAATTCTGAGCAACAACGCCCCCATATTTAATTTGGTTGAGTGCTTTTTGAGGGTAGTTTTTCCTGTACATGTTGCTTGCAATTTGTAAACGATCAGTTAAGTTAAGGCGTGGGCTATCTTAGCCAATTTCTGTTTGACTTTTAACGAGACAAGACTTGATTTTTCTCACAGTGCTTTCCCCTTCATTTGATTTATCAACTTCTGAGACTTAATAAAAATACTTTTGGTACTCTCTTGTTATATTAAACTTATTTTTGTTCGTCTTTATTTTTCAGGTAACAAACACAGACCGAATTTGAAACTGAATTTCGATAGCGGCAGCGGTGGTTCGGGCAGTTCTAAAGGATTGCGATTGAATTTGGGACCCATAGCTCCGCCTAGAGATCTCGTTGACGCGTCTCTTCCACTTGACCGACAAGGGTACGTTGAATACTTTATTTGCAATTTACTTTAATTTTCTCTTAATTGGACGTTTTTGTTGTTGACGTTTGAGTTACGTATTAAATGCTTAAATAATTCAACTGTTTAAATTTTATTTCTTTTACTAATTTAATATTCAAATTAGATTTGGCAAATTAAACATATTCAACTACGATTATTTTAATGATTCGTTTAAATTATTATTATTTTTTTAATTTGTATTTTTGCCCTATATTTTTATTCATTTTTTTTTGTCTATTCAGGTGGTATCACGGGACTTTATCTCGTGTTGAAGCTGAGAGTCTGCTACGAGATGCGGACGAGGGCGCTTTTCTGGTTAGGAACAGCGAGTCAGCAAAACACGACTATTCGCTTAGTTTGAAGTGAGTATTTAACTTAACTGCTTAATTATGAATCTATCGGACACTCTAATGGGCAAGTCAATTCACTAAAAAATACTGAATGCCCTCATGCATTTTAGGTCGTTTTTATTTGCAATTATCATTTGGATATTTTAATAGACCAGCTGATTCCAATGTTTTGCTATTCGTTCGTAATTTATTACGACATTGTTGAGACGAGGCTCAGAATAAGTGGTTTCAATTGAAGTACACTTACGATAACAAGTCTTACCTAACATTATTTGACTCTATTATTTTATTATTTCTGACAGTTAACTAATGAAATTCTCTTTTGTTCCAGGTCAACACGTGGGTTTATGCACATGCGTATATGCCGAGGTTCGGAGGGCTACACACTAGGTGGCGCCACTACTGCGTTCCCCACAGTTCCCGCCCTGATGCGGCATTACGTCACGGCCCAGAGACTCCCAGTCAGAGGAGCAGAACACATGGCACTCTCCACACCGTTGCCAGCCGTCCTGCTTTGAAAAACTCACGGATTCTTTTTGGGTTTGATTTCAAAGAGCGATGCGACCGCCGTGAAGGCCGCAGAACGCTCAGGAGTTTTCAGTTTGTGTACATATGGCGATAGTATCATTGCCGACAGCACAATGAAGGAGTTATTTATTAGTTGTAGACGCCCAGTGAATAATACCAAAGATTTTTAGTATGTTACCAGAATGATTTGCTAATTAAACAGGCTTTTGTAATTCAGTGTAGCACTTGTATGTTTATGCTAGTCCGTATCGCAGCAATTTGTGTAAAATATATTGCATTATTTATTCGCATATAATCGTTTAGTAATACATGTATCGAAATAGGTACTTCTGTACTATCTAGCTTGATATTACTCATTCATTGTTTATCTTAGGAGCGAATGATAAACTCTGATTAGTCAGTTTTATCGGGGTATATTACTGTGGTTTGTTTCATTCGATTGACGCAAACGATGATACATGAAAATAACAAAGATAAACTTTGTTTAGCGACTGTGACTTTATAATCGGTTATATGGTTCATTACAACGCAAACACATTTATCAATTGACCTTTCTGAGTGGACGGTTTTGCAATATTATGCTCTTATGATTTATCTCGATCGTCACAGTTTGTAAAAAAACGCTAAATATTGAATCCTTTGAATGCTAAGAAGCCAATTTAATATAGATCACTCGATGTTGTTTGTCATTCGTTTTATTGGTTAGTGTTAGTCGCTCCGACCATTGGTTTTATGTAGCGTTAAATATTATACGCATAGCGCCTTGCTTGATGAAGTAAAGGAATTAGAATAAATGGTTCACTAATGTTACTGAAACATTATTATTTATTTAATTACGTCAGTAATGAGTTCGCTTGTAATATATTCAACATAATTACTTATTTGTATGTAAATCAATCTAAAGACAATGTAAGCAGAAATGTAATACATTTTTGTTTATTTATTTGTGTGTATTTACTTACCGTACTTATCAGCAATAATTACATGATTCACTGGACAAACATCCAGCGTTATTAAAACCGCGTAAACTTTTACGCAAATTACAATGTACAGAATTTAACAAGGTCGAAGACGAATCGTAATGCAAATGTCAGTGTATTTATAAAGCAAACATTTTTGTAGATGAATACTAAATACATGTATCACGCTATTTAACGTATTTATAACCTTGTAGCTTTGTTATAAGGTTGAATTTTAGTATGTTTTATAAATACCGCGATGACTCACGTTCACGTGGGTCGGGCTGACACGAAAACTCTATCGATTTTAGTGCGCAACTGTACTTTAACTAGACATTTCTGTCTTTTTTATACTATTGTATATCAGTGTTAAGAACTTCGAGCCATGAGGATACAATCACAGCGAAAACTGAATTGCTTCATTCATTTGTAATTGTTTTTGCAATTCATACGCATTCACCCATGGTTGCAAGTAAATAGTACTTATAAAACGGCCAACATGAACTAAGGTTTTTAATAGCTTTCATACTGTAGAGAAGTTTAAAGGACATTTTAACATAAGCTAACCAATGTACGGCACGAAAGTAACGTAAGTTCATAGAAAAAGATTGCACGTGTTATGAATTGTTCACATTGACTTATTTATATTTTTTGTTACTTTAGATTTAGGTAGGTTAGATGTATGGAGCCCTGGTGAATAGTTTTCTGTTCATATCCATCTCTTGATTCGGATGAATATTACAACGATATTACAATGAATATCAAATGTTTGAGCAGCTGTATTTATTAAGAATTAGTGTGCGTTGACATTTCTTGCTAGCTTTCAATATGTTGCATCTAAGGCGTGAAATACATTTATCAGTATTAATTCACATTTAATCTATGCATGATGTTTATTTTGTACTTCATACAAAATAATTGTATTTAATGAATACAATGCGAATTTATGTTGATAGATATGATTCAGGCCTAAGTGTATTTGAAAATTTTCGTACGTTATTGTAAGGTTTCATTCTTGTTTCATAATAAATTCGCGCGCTTTATTCCCAAGAAACGTCAACGCACATCTGATGTACAATTTTCTGTGATTTTATGTTCGATACTATAAAAGCCAAAAAAATATTTTCTTATTATAAGTTCTATATTTATGTATAACATTCAATAATTTATACCACACATTTAATTATAAGTTGTAAAAATTGCGATCTCAACGTGTTACTTCCTCTCAATATTTAGTTACCTTAGTGTTAATTTTGATTGATTTGTACCTGATTTTGAGAATGTTTGTAGAATATTAATAATGTGTTATAATGATTGTGTTGATTAGACAACGTAGTGTTAGCGTGTAGTATTGTGTACGGGAACGAGCGAATTTCGATGTAACTGATCACATTTTAAATGTACGTAAAATATTTAACCACCGCAGAGCAGCTTATGCAAGCGTACAACTAATTTTAAAATAGACTTATATTATACGATTTTACTATAATAAGCATCAGTGGGTACATGAGTGGGGATGAAGCCAATTGGGTCCACATCGTCAAAGGACGATTTTTAACGTCTACAGTAGGGGAATGCTTGTAACTGCCCCACTGATGTAACTCCACTGTGTAATGAATACGTAGGAAACGCATAATGGAATGTAGGATAATGGAAAAAAATTCTTAATATTCGGAAAACAATTACTAAAATGTGTCAAAAATGTCAAAAGCGATGTAGCTCTGGAAAAAATGTTAGGTAAAAATTTATAGCTTATTGTAGTTATAATCAAATGTAATTTTGAAGGTGTAGTTTGAAATCGATCATGAAATAAATTGCATAAAAAAATTATGGATTACTTTATTATTGTAGTTAACCCCTTTCCTTGAAAAAAAAAATAAAAATATACGAATTCATAAAATATATAAAGTATACACAAGCTCTTACACACACAACAATTATACATAGCCAACATGATATAGCAAAGTAATAAAAACTATTGATAAGAAACAAATTAACTATGTTTTTAAACTTTATAAACATATTGTATTTTATAGCGTCATCACTCATCAATAACATGATAATAGCTAATTTTTATCAATGGTTAATTTTTATATTACAAATGACACTGATTTATTTTTCCTCATTTTGTAAGCAATTGAACAAGATTGAATTCAACATTTAATGAGTCCTCCCAATAGGATTTCCCTCACATACTTATATCTAGCTAGTGTCAATGATGAGAATATAAATTGATGAATACGTCCAACAGTCACATACATAGTTCTGACCCCACACTAAAATCGAGTCTTGAGTCGTGGGTATCAGGAACTACAAGAGACTTTTCGGTTCCACAAACCTCCAGACCCGAAACAAATATGTACCTGTGGATCACACAAATATTGGTCTCGGTGTGGTGATTGAACCCGCAAACTCATGTTTTACTACCGGCGCCTAAACAATTGCCACGGAGGCTGTCAAATATATATTATGTACTTACTTATTTATATACACCGACGCCCGAATACCGGAACGCAATTTAAATATAAATTGCGCTATTAATCCCGCTTAAATATACTGGCTAAGTGGGCCGTGCACTGTTAAGAGCAACTTATTATTTGAATGGCGTTCCAGTATTCGGGCGTGAGAGACAAAATAAATCATATTTTGTTCTCACAAAGTTATACCACTTTTATAAAATCGGTAATCAAAAGGCCAACGTGCTGAACACTGCCGGTTTTAATAGAAAATATTATTATCACTTATCTCGTTTTCATATACTATTTTGATGTTACTACATCCGGGTGTATTCTGATCGTATTCAAATAAACATTGATAAGATAGGAAAAAGTAATTCCATCAAAAACATTTTCATGTAAAATGTTACCAATATTAGACCATATTGTGATGACCAAATAATAACAAAAAAGGTTTTTGATAAACTAACTAATATTATGTTATATATTTTGACTTAGGTATATGATATTTGAGGTTACGCTTTGTAGAATTAAGAGTAGAGCATGAAGATTAACAAATTTGGCTCTACATGAGATATAATAACTTTTTCACAGGACGAGTCATATGGTCTCGTCTTGGTAATATTTTAAATGAAAATATTTATGGTGGGATTTCACTTCTTATTGTAATTTGCATAAACCATGTCTTTTTCTATTTTTTAGGTATTGCGTTTTTCTGTTGATAAAAGGTTCCTACTAACCTAAGGAAGTACCCTAAATATTTGAAGATCATCAGTCAGTCAGTGACACAGTCAGTGAACAAATTGTTTTTTTTTTTAGATATCAATATAATCCAAAGTATAAGAGATATACAATTAAAACTGTATATGTTAGTAAGTGCCTTATGGACAGTATTATATCTCGAGAATTTTTATATAAGTAAAATATAGTATAATCCGAATATAAGTTGGGTATCAGGGTTTGTAAAAAAAACAATAAGGCGGTTTGAAAAAGGGAGATAGTGGCCTTGCGTTTCGCTTCGCTCATTATGGCGGGGCTCTATCGTGTCCCGAGAAAAAAGTAAACTATGATCATGGATGGTAGAATACCTGCCATCTTTTGGTAAAATATGAAACTATGTACCATATTAAACAGCGCCATCTAGGGTTATTATACAACACCACGAGATCCGCCTTGTACACTAATACATTTCAGTTAGTATCAAATCATCATAGATGTCGCTGTAAATAATAAATAAATTATAAATAATAATTCTTCTGTTATTTTATTTCTGGGGCTGTCCAAGATTCGGGAAGGGGTAGTTGTAGATACCATTTCCTTATTTTACGATATATTATTTACTTCCTGCAGAAAACTTCTTAAATATGAAAAATAAAAATAGTATCGCGTAATTTAATAGGAGCGGTTAATTTATATTTTCAAAGCTCATGTTTCTGAGCCTTCACAGATAAAAATAGTCCACTAAAATAAACTTTATCCTTAATACCCTTTGCTTAAATATATCCAAAATATAGTACAAAAGCAAAGTAACAGTATCTCCAAATTTAAATATCTTGTTAAGCATGCATTTACCCTTAGATTATATACATGTCTAGATGACACATCACACCTCACCGCACGGCTCAAAAAAAGTCTACCAAATTTGGTAGACTCGCTTCTCACGTACGTCAGTGTCATTTGAACTACATATGGATAACGTGCTCCCGAAAAATAATTAATTATGCCGGTTTGTGCTGTCGAATTGTATCGCAATTATGTGGGAAAACTGTATAATAACACCAATATCACTTTTCATCGGTAACCTTTGTTGTTAAACCACTATTATTTGAAGAAAACACGAACTTTTAATTCATTATTTTGAACATGAGTTTCATTGGCCAGTGTTGTCAATTTATTACTAGGGAGATTTGGTGAAACTATGGGAGATAAAATACAAATATCATTTTATCATATTTCGATCAGAAGAAGAACAAGAAGAATGGCATTAATTATTTGATGAGCTAATAACAACTTACCTACACAATATGAACGAAACCCATGACGTCATGAACTCTATTGTAATTTTGTTAATTCTTTCTAATATGTATTTTTTAGGCTTTCTATGGATTCCGTGCTAGCAAATTGCTGGAGAGACATTATACACCGGAAACGAAATGAAGACCATTCGTAGCTTCACAAGACTTCAGCCGTGTGTTCCGAACATTTTACTTATGATGATTGCTATTTTACATTAATACAAAAATCAGATAACACAGCCCAGGCAATAAATCCTAAGAGTTAATTCTATTCCGAAACAAACAACAGGAGATGGGTTTTGATCTAAAATTACTGTATATTTTTACCATTGTATTTATTGTTTTTACTAAAATGCGTTATAAATATGATAAATAGTATAATTGTTTTATAATTATTAAATAAAGAAAATTATTTTATTTTACCTATGTTGTTTATCAAATAATGGAGAAAAGTTAAGTTAATAATCTGGAGTAGGCATCCCTAAACACACACACCTTGACAGTTGGATTACAATAAGTACACTACCGGTACTCACACATATCAACGAAAGTGGGGACATTTTTAGCGCGTCGTTTGTTGGCATTGCTCAATCTAGACATGTATATAATCTAAGCATTTACCCCTCTAGTAATCTTATTGAGATAATGTCCAAAGTCCCTAGTATAACTACTTGGTTGTAAGTTTCAGTAGTAGAATCTATGTATATCAATTCATTTCACTTTAACTGCCAATAATTAATTCTTATTATGTACCCGGCATGTAAAGGCTGATATTGAAATATACGATAATTACTGCTTATTTTGAACCATATTTTCCTAACGGCTAACCAACACAAGTAACACGTTTGAAAAGAAAACTGCCTTTTAGTATTGTTAAAAAATTGTGATTTTAGTTATTAAGGCTTTTTGTCAACCTTTATAGGTACCTACCTACGTGACTTTTTACGGCTTGGGTAAGTTGTCGAATCGAAATGAAGCCAAGGGATAAAAATACTCGTATTTCTACGAGTGTCAAAATTCGTGTAAACTAAAATCACGAATTTTGACAATAAATCTCTCATATTTTTTTCAAATTATGTGCAATGTCATCTGGGGCGATGAGAAACATATAGGTTAAACTAAATACCATATGTCAATATCATTCTGTTCTTATATTCTTAATCCACAGAAAAAACTTTTACAAATAAATAACACTCTGATTTATTTCCAAGCCAATAACTCACTTTTAAGTGATATTCGTTCAAATATTTTGAGCAACGGATGCAAGCTTCGAGGCATAAAAATGCCTGTCAATAAATCCGTACATACGATGTGCCGACACGAACAGTTTCGGCGCAAACCGTTTTTTTTTGCCTAATCTGCAACGCCCGGTAGTGCGAGCTTTCACGGCGAATGATTTTAAAAACGAATCATGACAGTAACAGATTTATGCACATATAAATCAAATATCATGACATTGACGTAAAAGTTTAGCGATGTGTGCACTGTGCAGCCTGGGAATTCGTTCTAAACGTATATTTTATTACACAAAAACGGTGCAAGACGCTGTTCAAGAAAACCGAACGGTGAGATTTTATTGACAGTTAAATAATAAATAGTACTCTGTATATTAATATGTCGCGACGAGTATGCCTTTCGCCTGATGGTAAACGTTATGACCGCTCATGGACAGTAACAAATTACAAAACCAAACAACACCAATTTGACACAATGAATTACAGTTTAGTTAACTATAGAAAAAATAATATTAAAATGAACTCATTTTAATATTATTTTTTCTTATTTTCCTATGCGCGGTTCTAAGGCTATCATTTACGTTACACCACTTGGTTTGAACTATACTTTGGCATTGATTTATTGTTTTTTCTATTTAAGGTAGTACTTACTTAATTTGATGTATTAACGGCCAACAGTCAAAGTATAGAAGAACCTTCTATCACAGAACAGCTGAATTATGCCGTATGTACATTAATAAACGTATTATATTTATGGATATAGAGAACTATACGAAACTTTTCATCACATATAGACTCAAAACAAGTGATTATTACTCTCAGATCATATTATTATCATGCCACAGTGTAAAGTCAGTGATATCACTAAAATTATCTTCAGGCACTGATTTCAAACTACAATATACCTATGCATGTTTGTGTATAAAGTCTGTAGAACACTTTTAAATTATTTTTCCATGCCTATCTCTTAGACTTATTTGTCGGACTGTGCAAATTTGCTCGGAAAGACAAACACCATCTCGTGACGGTCTATTGACGTTGCTTTCATTCGGATAATTTCTCCCTTACTACCCACACGAGTCACATTCCACGAGCAATCGATTGAACTACTAAATTTAAGTCTGCAAACAAGATTTTATATAATTAAGATAAATTAAAATGCATGCTGCGCTTTGCGTTCTACGAGTGCATAATACCACGATTTTATGGTAAGATAGTATAGTTATTTTTGCAGAAATAATGTAATTAGAATTTGTTGACTTATGATACGTTGTGTCGATAAATAGCTAGTTTATGTTTTGATGCTTAAAGTCGTTGTTTCTCCACAATATTAACAAAATGCTTTGGATTCTTAGTCGCGTTTATTAAAACATAAAACAAAATTAAATCTTGCTTCAAGGGGCATAGTAGAAATATCTTAAGTATAATTTTCCATACTGATAGAAAAGACACATCAACCTTTCTCTTAACAACTTATTCATTGTCATAACATTAAATGAATCATCATTGCGTATGGAATTTATCCTGCGTGGATCAAACCTCCATATCTAGGTTTTTTAGCCAGCTTGCTGCATCAGGAGTGTATTTATGAAGTTCCGAGATTCCACCGGGGAAACAGCGAAGTGGGCATTCGTTTACGACATGGGACAGGGTCTGGTCGGGTGCTCCGCAGTCGCATTGTGGTGACTCCCTTAGACCCCATTTATGCAGGTGGTGGTTAGTTTTCCCGTGGTTGGACCGGAATCTGTTGAGCCTAGTCCATGTCTTGCGTTCCGCATCGAAACCTGGCAGCTTCTTGGTGGGGTCAGATACGAGATTCGTATTGGTGTTTTTAAAATGGCACCATTCTGAACGCCAGGCTTCGTTTAGGTCGAACTTATTTTTGATCCTCTCATCCGTCCAAATTGGGAATCTTGAACATAGACGAGAAGTAGGAAGTTCGTCCAATGTTTCCCTGATGGGCATGGGCTTCGGGCGGTTTGACTGGACACACTTCTCCCATTCGTTAGCCGCTGCTCTGTACCTACGCAGCTTGGGTGGTGGAATATGCGATAGTACAGGAAGCCATGGGATAGGGGTTGATTTTATTAATCCCGATATTAGTCGCATGACTTCGTTCAGCAGTGTGTCGACCTTCTTTGTGTGAGCGCTGCGGTACCATACGGGTGCACAATACTCTGCAGTCGAGTACACTAGCGCTAGGGCGGATGTACGAAGAACTGCAGCTGAAGCTCCCCAGCTTGTGCCTGCCAGTCTACGGATGATGTTGATCCTCGTTTTCACCTTCTGTTTGACGTTTTCAATATGCGGCTTGAAAGTTAGTGAGCGATCAAGTGTTACGCCGAGGTATTTTGGGGTCAAATTGTGCTTCACTGTTTCGCCGCAGAAGGTTACTTGAAGTTTTCTTTTAGCCAGGCAGTTGGTGAGATGGAAAGATGAGACCTCAGTCTTGGTCGGGTTGGGACGTAAACGCCATCGTGTGTAGTAGTCCCCCATAGTCTTCAAGTCCTCGGTCAGTGCCAGTTCTCCTTGTTCGAAGCTCCTTGACTGGTAAGCTAATGCTAGATCGTCTGCATAAGCGAATTTATTGGATCTCGTGGGTGGCATATCACGGATGTATATATTAAAAAGGAGTGGTGCTAGGACTGAACCCTGTGGAAGTCCGTTTTTGACAAGATGATAGCGACTGCTTTTTTCGCCTAAATGGACCTTAAAATGGCGAGGGCCGAGGAGAGTTTTAATGAGACGGAGCATTTTGGTACAGGGGATGATATCACTGATTTTACTAAGCAGACCATCTATCCACACAGTGTCGTAGGCCGCACTT
This sequence comes from Hyles euphorbiae, assembly GCA_023078785.2. NCBI lineage: Eukaryota > Metazoa > Arthropoda > Insecta > Lepidoptera > Sphingidae > Hyles > Hyles euphorbiae. The sequence continues at coordinate 8,240,764 of CM041049.1, forward strand.
AGATCAACAAAGGCTACTGAAGTTTTGAGCCCACGTTGATAACCAGCTTCGATGTATGAAGATAGGGCCAGGACTTGATCGGCGCAACTTCTGCTTGCCCTGAAGCCAGCTTGCTCTGGTGGAATAACGTCGTCGACTGCAGGGTAGATTCTACTATACACTAGTCTTTCCAGGAGTTTGTATGTGACTGAAAGTAGTGAGATGGGCCGGTAACTGGAAGCCTCGTTTGTTGGTTTTCCAGGCTTTAGCATGGCAATAACTTTAGACTGTTTGAAAGCGCTAGGAACGATGCTTGTTTCTCGGATGATATTGAAAAACTGGAGCAGCCACCGTTTAGCCACTTTTCCCAGGTGGAGGAGGAATTCAGGGTAAATTTCATCGGGCCCCGCGGCTTTATTGGTTTTTATACATTTGAGTGAAGTATCCAGCTCGACAGGGGAGAATGGTTTGCTGAAGAAATCGTCAGTACCTGCGGTGTTAAAAAAATTTAACAGTTTGCTGCGAGTAACTTTAGCGAACGGTTTGTCTGTTTTGACACTCTTCGTCAGATCTTGCATCCGTTTGGCAATTTCATTTGGGTTTATAGATGATGACTGTTTGTGGTATTGTGGGGCACTGCCTAGTTTTCGTAGCACATTCCAGCTCCTTCTACTAGAGTGAGTAAAGTCCATGCTCTTGACACACGATTCCCATTTATCTTTCCGAGATGCGTCTAATGACGCAAGTAGCTTATGGGCAGATTCGGGGTCGTTCGTAGAGGTGAATTCTTCGTAGGCCTCCTCAGTCTCGGTCGTCCAGCCCGGCGTGTATTCTTTGCGGTAGCCTCTCGGGATGGTGCGTTTGGCGGTTGCTATTATTGCTCGTACAAACCGGTTATAGTTTTCGACCGATGGCTGGATAAATCTTACGGTTGCGTCTAATTTTGCTGAAAATGTGGTCCAGTCAGATTTGGCAAAGACTGGGCGAAAGACTGGGGAAAGGACTGGGCGTGGACTTCAACAGTGGGATTTCAATTCCTATGGAGATAAGTGCTGGTCTGTGTTGACTCCTTGGGAAGCCATTGAGGATGGACCTGTTTACTGGAAGCATACGACCTATGGCGTCTTCCGATGCAAAACACAAATCTGGGTTTGTTTCAGATTTCCACCTCCCAGATCTAAACGAACGACGTCCCTTGGGGTCGAAAACTAAGTGGATGTTATTCATTTCGGACCACGCTAATAGTTCGTCTCCATTCTTGTCTGATTTGGCATATCCCCATGCCGTATGGTGGCAATTGAAGTCTCCCAAAAACAAAACAGGATGCAAGACGGTAGGTAAAGTGAAACTAGTTATTTGTGTTGCAGGGGGTTTATACACGGAGACTAGGTTTAATGAGCCAATCTGTGCAATTATTATTTCTATGTTGTTTGTGTCGGACACTTGTGAAACGGTACAGTCAGTAAGCGAACATTTCTTGTAGATAGCGGAGCCGTATATGGATGACAGAGTGTAGCCCAGCAATTCAAATCCTTCAATATGGGCTCGCCGAGGCAGGTCACTTTCCTGGCTAATGTGGTGTTCTTGGACGCAAATAACATCAACCTTTTGCTCGTGCGCTAATCTGGCTAGGTATTCGCACTTAGATTGGGATGAGCCTTCCACGTTTATCTGCATGATACGGATTGAGGGACCGATAGTTCGGGATGTTACGCTCTGGTTTTTGTCGGAGTTACTTGTCTGGTACCACTGAAGAGAGCTGTTTTTAGTATCCCGTAAAGGGCTGATACCAATAGAAGAGCCCTGAGAAGGGCTGTTTGCAGTTGAGGAGTCCTGAAAAGGACTGTTTAGATCCATGATGATATCGCAGGAAAAGCACCGGGAGATTCACGAGGAACAGTCCGGTGAGCCAGAGAAGGTCAAGAACGTTTAGCCGGTTAGGAACCGTTGCCCGGGGTGGACCGCGAGGAGGTAGTTCTAGACCAATTCCCACCCCATTAAATGAATAAGTAATTATTAGCTATATTTATATTTCTATGTTAATATGTAAGGTCTTAGAGGGTTTGAAAGTTTTTTAGTACAATTGCACACCTCTGATTTTTCGGAGTGATGTGATTGACTAATCACCACACACTATAACGGCGAAGGAAAACATCATGACGCAACCTGCAGGCAAGAGTGATTTATATGATTGTCTGTGGTATGTAAAGTCCGCCAGCTCGCACTAGGGCCATATCCTGCAGTGGGACGTATATGGGCAAATACAAAAATACAATTGCAACCCTGCACTAGAATATAAATAGATCAATATTTTTGGTCAGTTTCCTGCTGCGTAGTATAAACATCAAATCAATAAACCAACTTGCAAGCCACAAGTTTAGAACTGCCAGACGTTCCACTCTTCATTAATTTCATATAGCAAGTTCAGAAGCTACTAAGTTTCCTACTGTAGGCACAACTTCCAGAATGTTATGAATTAGAGACTTTGATGGATAAGCTAAGCGGACTATTAGCCGGTGATTTGTAATTAGGGTTGTTAATATCAAAACCCTATCATATAAAATGTTGGCTGTCATCTGTGTTTGGTAATGGAATTCGGTTTGAATAAATAAACAAAATTAATAAACACACCCAACGCGACGGTCAATTCTGACGCTACATTTAAATCAGTTAAGTCTTGTGTCTGGTACATCAGAGTCTACAAGCGACCTTTCGGTCCCACACACACCCAGAATTATACAGTTAAACATGTGGATCATATCAAAATATTGATAGTCTACGTGGGGAAATCGAAATCGTACCCTTTTGTTTTAGAACCAACGTCCAAATAACTGCGCCGCGGAGGATGTCTTCTTCACCTATTTGTGAAGTACATGTGATGTTGGTGTAATCTTGCCATATTTACAAAAATACACACCCAACAGTCACATACATAGTCCTGACCCCACACTAAGATCGAGTCTTGTGTCGTGGGTATCAGGAACTACGAGAGACTTTTCGGTCTCACAAACACCCAGACCCGAGAGAAATATTTGTGGGTCGCACAAACATTTCTCTCGGTGCGGGGATCGAACCCGCGGCCTCTCATTTCATAGGCGGCGTCTAACCACCTGCGCCACGGAGGCTGTCAATGTAATTTTCATTATTTCATATAATAGAAGCATAAAACTCAACAATGAAATATAACTCAAAACACGGGTGATCTGTAAATTTAACAAAATCCCGGCTATCTAGCAGCCCTACCTGTAATGTTAGTATCTTCATCGAAGCCTCCAGGGATTTTCAAGTAAGACCAGTACTTTGTGCTTAGCGCCGTCTCGATTGGCGCATAAAGCTATTTTATTTGCGAGTTGTTAAATAGCAGTTCCATCTGTTTAATTGTTTGGTTCAATTAGTATCAATTACTCTTAATTGCGAATGAAACGGGAGAGGAAAAGGTAAGTACTAAGCTCTTTATCTGTAACCTTAGTTTAAATATATACAGTCAATTATTGGTTCTAATTACAGCTGGGATGTTTGGATTCTTGTTTATCTTAAGAGTAACGTTCTACTAAGCCATATGTGTTTTATTAGTGCCTTAAAGTTAACATCCATCTGTATCAGCCGATATACGTCCTACTGCAGGGCACGGGCCTTCTCTACAATCGAGAGTACGATTGAAAGTAGTTAGGCCATATAGTCCACCACGCTGGCCTAGAGCCGGTTGACGGATTTCACATACCATAGAACTTCATACAAAACGCTTTGGTATGCAGGTTTCTTCACGATGTTTTCCTTCACTGTTTTAGTGCGTGGTGACAATAAATAACACCCAACAGTCACATACATAGCCCTGACCCCACATTAAGATCGAGTCTTGTGTCGTGGGTATCAGGAACTACGAGAGACTTTTCGGTCTCACAAACACCCAGACCCGAGAGAAATATTTGTGGGCCGCACAAACATTTCTCTCGGTGCGGGGATCGAACCCGCGGCCTCTCGTTTTACAGGCGGCGTCTAACCGCCTGCGCCACGGAGGCTGTCGAAAGCAATACACATATTATGACAACGAAAAGTCAGTGGTGTGCCCTTGGATTTGAAACCGTGACCACCGTGAATATGGTATCGTTCGCATCTGGTCCGTTACCAACAGCTTATTACGCATACATCGTTTGTACTAAAATGTGGAAATGAAGCATAGCTAAGTTTTTTTTTTATGTAGAACTGTCGATGCCAAGACTGTGTGTATAAGCCGGTAGATCAATATGGTAGTGTATTGGACTTAGTTTCTATCGGAAACATGTCGTAACTTGAACAAAGGCTAGTTTTCACAACTATCTCTCCGGTGTTTGTTGTTTATGGGCAATTTCTGTTAGAGTATCTTCAGCTTTATTTACTTACTAGATGGAAACAAGGAATTCCATAATTTCTTAATTATCGCCATCATCTTAAGTCACCTAATGTCCTCTAAATAAAGGCTTTCCCTGATGGATCAATACAGTGAACTGTCAATTAAGTGCTGTAAAAATAAATATATCGTCTATTTTATTAGAATCCAGGGATTCATGACTCACTCGGATCTGCTTACAAATATATATATTTTAAATACACTGGTCCAGCAAACGAGCAAACAGGTCATCTGATTGTAAGTGATCCCTGGTGCCCATGAACATCCTTAACGCTTGGATTATGAATGTGTTGCTGTCATTAAATCAGAAGAGGAGCGGGAAGGAAAATAGATGGGAAGAGGCGAATACCCCTTGGGCCTCCGGCAATGTGATTCACCGAACCACCACCCAGATAGCCTGCCTATTCATGCTAAGTCAAGACTGACAACAGCATCGCTTTACGACTAATAAAAATATTACCGATTTAAGATAAAGAAGATTTTAGAACTAATATCTAAATAGCTCTAGTCAATCTAAGTCACAAGTTAAGAGGTCATTAACCTAAAACTGCCAAGGAAGAGGGGGTTGAAATTATAGAACACGTGTTATTAGTTCACGTTGGCACCGACTGATACCGGATTTTCTGATTTGAATCTAAGACAGTTGAATTTAATTGCATTTTCTTTTGACGGGTTTTGCTCGTGAAGGGTGGTAGCGTTTCTGTTATGGTTCTACTCGTTACGTTATGAATAGCAGTTCTGGATTGAAAACTGCGGTTTGCTGGTTTTAATTGAAATCAAAAGAGCATTTGGATCCTATTACGTTAAATTGAATCAAGTCTTTTGTAGGAAGCTCCTAATACTAAATGCAATAAGTAAGACATATTCATTTTTTAATCTCTTCTATTTAAATTCAAAAGAGATACCGATCTTCGACATTCAGGTTTGCAATTGTTGGGAGTTCTTTCAGAAAGTATCTATTTTTGTTGTAATTGTATGAAAAGCGTGTCCATGTTTTAAAGGTAATTCCAGTGGCGTTTCTATACTAATGCCCCGCACCAACGGCGTCTCATATCAGGTAACCAGTCTTTCTATAGCATGTAATTAAGTTCATTGTTTTCCATAACAGACTGTACCCTTTTTGTTATCTGAACAATAGTAAGGCAATTAGTGGCTGAACTATTTAGGAAATATGATTAATTATTAAGAAAATCAATAATTTATTATTTTTTGTTGTATGGTGGACTCCTTATGAAACGAGATGTCCCTTTAAACAGCAATGTTATCTAAAATTAAAGTTACGTCAACAACCCATTGGGACATGTTTAAAGCAAATACTTCGAGATCCACTTAAATCAATGTTTATTTTATCACATGTAAAGTGAAATGTAGGAGTGTGTAACTATTTTAAATAAATCGTGGTTGAATACGATTTATTTTTAATAGGGTTTTCCACTTATTTTGCAACCTCTAGTAGTCAGTACATGTTTTATGCAAATAATACGGGTATTACCTACTTTTACCTTCGAAACTGTGATCAGATATAATAATATCTCCAGGTAAGAGCATTAGGAGAGACGAGCGTGATAAAAAATATAATAACTGTTTAGTGCTCGGTGAACTGTTCGCAAACCGGACCAGACGTGGCTGTCCACAAGTGCACGATAGTCACTGGTCGGGTGCTTCCATCCCTGATTTTTTAGGAGTCATAAGTGTACTGATAGTCAATCACCACGTATTATAAGGTGAAGGAAACATCAGTAGGAAACTGGCATACTATAGCAGTTTGTAAGAACTTCTATGGCATGTAAAGTCCGCCAACCCGCACTAGGCTAGTGGGCTATAACTAAACCCCTCTCAATCATACTCTCGATTGTAGAGGAGGCCTGTATGGGATACATATATAGGCTGATACAGAATTATTTTAATTTAATTTTGATTCTAAATTTGATAAAAGTTTGCCTTATTAATTACAGCTAATATACAGTTGCAATCTGTCAAAAGTTCATTTATAGTCACTTATCTTTAAGTACGCTGCACGAGCAATAATGTCTTGAAATGGAAAAACGTGTGACTACCAAAGAAATTATCGTTTAATTAATTTAATGCTTTATCCCGATGATATAAATATTGAAATCGTCTATTACTTAGTCTGCAATTAAGGCGTTCCGTTTCTAAGGTCGTAGTTTCTACGTTTATTTTAACATAATTAGTCTTGCTTCCCTGTCGGAGTCGGTTGAAAATATAACGACAAGCTTAAGAATTAAACCTCTGCCGTGAAGTGGAGTGAAATACAGCAAAATGAACCTCCGAGACGTAATCTTCTGATGTAGTTCCTTAATGAGTCCCATTTATCTTGTTTGACTTCAGGCGAGATATGTTGAAAAGTGATTCGGCCCTTTGTTGATGACGCTCTTTTGCATTCAGCTACTTCATAAACTTTCATCTTTATTTTCCGTTTCTTTATTTTAGTCCCTTTTGACGTTAGTGCTTTTGTAGCGAGCTTAACCATTGTGTTTGAATAGTTAAAGAAGGAATTAAAATGCTGTCATGGGAGATTTTTTCAGCTATATTGATATACATGATAGCCTCCGTTGCTTGTTGGTTAGATACCGGCTGTAAAACGTGAGGTCGCGGGCTCGATCCCCGCTTTGAAATAAATATTTGGGTGATCCTCAGGTATTTTTTTTAATAGTTATCACAATTTTAGTTCTCATTATTTTTTTCCTAGTATTAAATTTTTTCCATTTATATTCGAAAAGAGAGGCCGAATCAATGGTTATCAAACAAATAGTTTATTTTCAGTTTAGCGACAAAAATTGTAATAAACAAAGTTGTTTAAAATTAAATTTCATACAATTTTTGTCCTCATCATTTTGTAATTTACAAAATTGTAAATAAACGAGTTATTCAAGATGTAAAAAAACCTTTTAAATCAAGATGGATGATGAAGTAACAAGTCTGGTAAACCTACTTTTTGAATTTAGAATATCAGTGACCTCCCCCAAGGAATGCCGAAGGAAACTTGCTGCTTCCAACTTCTGTAAATCGACTAATTCTAAGCACTAATTCGACTGGGCTATTTCAATAAATATAATACAAACCACAATCAAATTTAGCGATGCTCTAACTTGTTCGAGTTTGGCGAGATACTTGCAAGTGCGCAACTAATTAATTATTCTAATCTGATTGAAAATCCATCTAGGTACTCATTTTAATATGATTTCTCAAAGGACCAAGCTTTGCATTTGGAAATTATAGCATGCCTTAGTAGAACTGACGATTTATTAACTTCAACCGAAAGGAAACTTTCAGTAATTTCAGTCTTATTTTTTATGGCAAGAAGAATGGATACTTTTCGTAATAAACGGTTTTTTACAGTCAAAAAAGTTTAACCATTGTTAAATTGTATCCATTCCGCTTGAGTAAATATTGATTGACAGCTATTTAATAGACTAGGTAATCTTTTTAATATTAAAATTTATCTGATCGATAAACACCGTACATACCAAGCTATCTATAATATCCAAAGTGTGTCCGAAAACAAAAGCCAGGTGATACTTTCAGAGACTTCAGCATAATGTAATTTATTTTTATATTGTTTTAAATATGGTCGTGTTTGGTTGGTATAAAGTTTCTGGAATAATAACATACAGCCATTTAAAACTAAAGACGCAATGATGTGTACATTGGTTTAAATTATTATTTTTAGCAAAGACTACGCATTTAATAGCCAACTGTGATGATAAATAAAAAAAACATAAAAAGATAACGTCGCATTTTTTATGACATTTTTAGTTGCATAGTTTCTGTAGCCAGTAAAATTACCCCCTGGCTTCGTTTTGCAACCGTCTGGATATACCCAGCATATGCCATGAGCTGTTTTATGTCATCAATCAATCTTTCAGATTGGGTAATCTACATTATATAATACTTGTGAAACCGCTTATTTGTTTTATATTATTTCAGAACCCGGAGTCCAGACTGAGTTGCCCTATTTAATTATTGGAGATGATTGCTACGCTATCCATGCAAACAAACATACATACATATAATAATGATGGTATTTTGTCCTTTCTTTGTCAGCCGATGCAAAAATAAACAAATAAATTGAATTAAATCCGACAGGTCGGCAACCTTGTGACCGCAAACGCATATACATTTCGGCAGGTTAACCCAAACGATATAAAACACGATGGATCTTCTATTAATCTTCTTGAGAGGTCTTGTACACATGTTAGGGCAAAGTCACACATGCATGATTGATGTTTAATCTAAATAATGTGTTTGGGTACAACATGAGACTGCACCAAGCACTGGGTGATGCGATCCTAAGACTTGCTACTAATTTAGCAATACGAGTACATTACCTAGTACTGGATAACTTCTAATGATCTTATAATAGAATCGCATAGTATAATATATGATATGATATATATTTTTATTAATATTAGTATTCTATTTCGATCATGATTATACTGGTGTTTAATATCCAAAAGCTGTTTAATTCTGACATTATTTCATACATATACCTAGGTCATACATAAATGTTGCCAGGAAGAAATCGGAAATCTGTACATAAGTATATTATTACAAATTTTAAATATAGTAAGAATATTAAAATTCACAGCACTTTGTATGTTTTTGATGTTACCACATATTTCGGTTCATATATTTTATTTTTTACTTATACTCTCACACATAAATGCCCAATTTTAGTTTCTTCTCCTAAGATCCAGTTTATTATTTTTGGTTTTCTGGAGGAGACCGTTCATGGTGATAAGAGCGTCAATTGTTCATTTATCTGTAAATTTTCTGTTTTATGTTTTCTGTACTATGTACTGGTCAATAAAGTGTTGTCTGTAACTTTATCTGTATTTGCTAGTTGTTAATACTAACAAATCCTTGTTAACTTTATTTATGTCGATACCTCTTTTTTCTGGGACCTATTTGAAGCGAACGACAATGGTTGAAACAAGTCCGTTTCGAGACTACATCATTAGAATTCCAGACACGTTCCTATTCGATCCCTGACTTGTGATTTGTGAACGCACAGGTCGTTATTTGATTTACCAAGTCCTAGCAATTTGGAATCTGGATTGGAGTTTCAATGTTTATCATTGTCTTAGTTGTAGTTCCTTGTTAACGACACCACCTTGTTAAATGAAACTATAGATTTAGATTGATATTGCAGCGGCTTTCTAGAATAATTAATTGGCAAAATTCCTCTTGTACTACACTGAGCTGAGTGGGAAGATCATGAAACCATCGAGAAGTGGTCAATTGTGGTAACTTAAACCTTGTGTCCTTCATTTATTTATTAATATATTTTATTTGTCACAATTCAAACTTACATCAAAATGTCAAAAGTCCTATAGAGAGCACATTAGTGAATATTAATATAAGAATATAGTAAATGGCTATATTATAAAATCCATTACGTGGCAGATATGATTTATTCGTTTTCAACGATAATGTTCTGTATTCACTCACGCAATACTCACATGCAAAATTGTGAACTGGGTATCAGGAATCCTCGGCTTCACAAGCACCTCTGCTTTACACAAACATTAATGTCTCCATGGGGGGGATCGAACCCGCGACCTGTCTTTTCATAGCGTCTAACTACCGTCACCGTCTTGCACCACGGAGGCTGTCAAATAAATTACCGTCCTTATTATAATAAATCAAATACTTATTTACTTCATAAACATCATATTTGTCATATTTGTATAAACAATGCAATCTTAGCAAATATTGAAGGTTAAATCTTCCAAGCGGATTATGCTTCGTTGTCTAGTTAATATAAGTTGTGTCGCGCTAGCACATTGGCTGTCTAGTTAAGTGGTTAACCTGGGACTTCGACGGCTAACCGGGCAGATGTGGCTTTATCGATCTCACTTGTGCGTTATTAGTGTTTGCGGTTAACTAGCTTTCTGTTCGGAACTGTTCTTGTGTAAAATTGACCTGGCGGGACTATGAATGTGGTGGACTATATGGCCTTACGTACTCTCGATTGCAGAGGAGGCTCGTGCCCTGCAGTGGACGTATATGGGATGGTACAGAGACTATGAATTATAACCCATTGATTATCTTATAGTTTTATACACTATTTTTATTATAATATGAATGAAATTAATTTCCTAATTCATTTATAGAAGAAAATATAAAATTACTTCATAGTGATTGTGTATTTTCTTCTATACGATGCAAGCTAAACAGATTTGAGTTTTTAGAATAGATAACGTTTTTACAATAGAAACTAGTTACTTTTTTAGGAAAACATCTGATTCTATATGTCACTAAATCGTCCTAATTACCACTAATCACACATTTAAATTCGTATACAAATACGCAAATAAAATTCCATCTGACAGAGAGTTTGAATAAGATTTCCTCAGTGGCCCATTTGCATTATGTTATGATTGCAAAGCCATGTAACGATGTCACGAGTTCGAATCCCGGGTCAGGCAAAATTAGTCCATAGTTAGAAATTTGGCCCAATATCGCGATAAGCTAGCTGCCTATCACGTCGTGGGATGGAATACACAAGGTTTCGTCGTATGTATTGTCAAGTACTAGTAGTTAATTTACTGGTGGTAGTTCTCTCATATGTGAGAGGCTGCCTGGGTGGGTACCACCACAATGTCTATTTCTCCCGTCAAACAGCAGTTTAAATGCACTGTGATGTTTCGGATTGAAGGACATTGTAGCCAGAGTAACTACTGGACATATTGAGACTTAACATCTTATGTCTCAGGATGGCGAGCGCAGTAGAAGGTAGCATCGCTTACCATCAGGCAAACGGCATGCATTCTAGTCAACTTTAATTATTCTCAATCTATTCAGGTGGTAGTAACTTGGCTCACATAAGTTTAGTTTGGCAAATACCTTTAGACTTTTAGTAGGTGTTAATATTAACATAATTACCATAATGTTACGTGGTGTATATTTAAACGTTACTGGCTCAAACAGTTTAAATTTCCACTACTTACTCAGACCGCTGTCGAATACATCTCATAATTTATTTCCGAGTGAAATAAATAATTTATAAGAGACCGCAGACGAAACAAAAAAATTACCTTTATAGAAATGAATACTCACTGAATTCATAATTTGCTTGGACGTCCAGATGGTTTTTGAATAGTGAATATTTATTATTTATTTAATCCTTTCTTGCACGGTACAGAGAATAAATAAAGAAAATACATAATAATAATAGTAAAGGTAAATGTGATTTTTAGAAAGTGCGTGGTGGCCTGTTGGTAAAACGACATGCTTTTGGTGATCGTGGATTCAAATCCCAGGGCACACCTCTGACTTTTCGGAGTCGTGTGTGTATTAATAGTCAATCACCACACACTTTAACGGTGAAAGAAAACATCGCGAGGCAACCTTGTATACTATAGTGAATCTGTGAGAATTTATATGGTATTTAAAGTCCGTCAACCCGCACTGGACCAGCGTGGTTGACTATATGGCTTGACCATTCTCAGTCGTACTTTCATTTGTGGAGGAGGCCCGTGCTCTTCAGTGGGACTTATACAAAACAGTACAAGTGTAGGCCTTAGCATACTAGATAATTTCTTACAGGCAACCACGGGATGGATATTTAAATAGGAAGGATAATAAATAAATAAGTACTTATAATAATACCTACAATCCACCAACATACGTAGTTGTAACCCCACAGTATAACCCCATGACTTACATTTCGTGAGTTTTAGGAATTACTAGTGAGTTTTTCTTTCTAAAACACACAGAAAAAAATATATGTTGACATTCATATAGCTTTATTTCCAAACTAAAGTTTCTTATTATTCTAGCGCAGGTCTACTATGTCACGAAGCCTGTCTCTACAATACAGTTTTATTCAAAGAATTGTGCCACGTCGTGTCCGTTAAAGTAGACTCAGTTTATCGTCCAGCCCACTAAATATGTAAACAAGCATAGATTTGTTGTCTAAGCCGGACAGCGCTGTTGAATAATGTACTACTTTATAACTGGGCCACGTGTTTTTGTGGCCAACGATACGGTTTTTCATCACCGCAATAACAGGACGTTCCGGCTGTAGAAATTCTAATGTTTTTAAGGCCTAATAAAAACTCTAGTCGTTAAAGAACTTAGTATAACGAGAAATTATTCATCTATCAACTTATTTTCGTCTAGAATGGGGTTTGTCCCATAGGCCTTGTCGAGGTTGCGCTAATGTGCATTATTCAAGTAAGATATTCCCAAATCACGCTGGGCAGGAGAATTGTTTTTTTTTTGTATTATTGCAATGAATGGTGAGACAAATATGCCTTTCCGCTGATGGTAACAATACGACCGCTTATGAACAGAATTAAAACCAAACAACACCATAAATTTCAAAGCAATGCTTGGCATTCCACTGCGCTCGCCATCCTGAGACATAAGATGTTAAGTCTCAATATGTCCAGTAGTTACAATGTTGTTTGGCGGGAGAAATAGACATTGCTGTGGTATCTACCCAGGTGTTCCCCGTATTATATGAGAGAGCTTATTTGATTTTTTGATGGAGAAAATTCTGTTGGATCTCTGTTTATCTTGGAGTTCATAAACAAAGAAATCTGGATTTCTATGGGCTAAAAACCCCATGACCACTTTCAGCACAAATAAGGAACTTCGGGATCTCATGAGGAACGCACCCAAGCCCCTTTAGCGCATTGCTATCTAGCATTATGTGAGTAATATTTTCTCACATATTGTTCATCAACTGTCTTTCTAGCATTATATGGGAGACCTACCACCAGTAAAAGTACGTTGAGGTAGAAGATGTGTAGAGTACCGGAATTATGTCACTGGTGGTACTTTTGTCTACCTACCCTACCCTAGCTCTATGCTTTATTATTTAATAGCCCAATAATTGGATAAACCACCTGATTCTTAAACATGCTAATTTTAGAGGTATTTTTTTATTTCAAAGTACATAGTTATGTTAAAGAGATATGTCACCGTCCCAAAGATTAGATGATACGTAGCCTGAATAGCTGAGTGAAATATATTCCACCAATAACGAGAAAGAACATTGAGGAATCCATGTTACATTAACAATTCATTCGGACCAATTCCGTGAAAAAAGGGCGAGCGGGGACCGTATCTTGGTTTTCGATCAACGGGTATGCGTACTTTACCGCTATCTTTTATTCCTGAGCTGTAATTTGTCTTGACTGCTTCACTTCGTTATGTATTAACAGATTCTATTATTAAAACGTTTAGAGACCTTCTACACTTTGGAGGTCACAAATAAATGACTTCATTTGGATTGTCCTTTTTGTTAACTGACTTCAAAAAAAGGAGGAGGTTCTCAATTCGACTGTATGTTGCTTTTTTTTCGTCTTTATAATAGAGTCTTTCGTTATCTCATTTTGTCGAGGTCATAAACAAAACGACTAAATTACTTTCCCACTCACAATGTGCATGTCTATGATATGCATATGGCAGCGACTGGATGCATAAAGCAGCAGACCAGGCTCTGTGGCGTACCCTAGGAGAGGCGTATGTCCAGCAGTGGACTGCAACGGACTGATGATCATAATTATGTTGTCTATGATTGATGGACAATGGTGAATCCCGGTAACGCCTGTAGCAACCCAGAACTCAATGTAAACTTAATTATAGTCCCACAAACTTATCTGACCCGGTGAGAGAGTCGCTATAATCGAATTTGGTGTTGCCAATAAAAATAGATATTGCAATTAGGTGGGTGAAGTAAGATTTTTCAATCCGATCATTACTGTCGAGAAAATAACCAGTTTCATCTGCATGTTATTTTTCCTCCACAAGATTTCTAACAAATCGCTCCCCAAAACCTTTAAACAAGTATATTTGCATCCTCCCCTACAATCGAGAGTACGATTGAGGGTGGTACGGCCATATCACAGGCCTTATAGTCCACCACGCTAGCCTAATGCGGGTCAGTGGACTTACATACCATAGAAATTCTAATAAATTGCTATGGTATGCAGGTTTCCTCACGATGTTTTCCTTCATCGTTATAGTGCGTATTTATTGACTATCAATACACGCATGAGTCCGAAAAGTCTGAAGTGTGTCCCGAGATTCGAACCCGCGACCAACTTGAACATGTTGGCAACCGCGTTTGGTCCGTTTACCATCAGGCCACCACGCACGTGCCGATAAATTTTAGTTTATGATTTATACTTCCATCTATTGTACTAGTACGTACAAAATTCTGTTTTCGTGGAATTTATTTTGTAAAGCTGACAACACACACGTTTGGCGGCAGCTACGCGTTAATACAATTTTTCGAAGGTTATTATTGATGTCTGAAGACGCTTTTCTTCCTACGTAAAATTTAATACCTGAAGTGTAACGTTCCTAGCGTCACTTTTTAAAGATTTCGGCATTTTTCACTAGTTTTAAAAATGCAGGAAAAATAAATCAATGAGTAAACAACCAATGGCAGATATGTCAGCGACTGGCAGGTAGATTGACAATTCCAAATGACGTATTTGTTTCCACTTTTGGCCACCGAGCCAGATAACTTTGTGGCTCTAAAATAAATTATACACCGCATTTGACGTTTATGAACTAAAACGTTTGAATATCGATCACGTTTGGATAACTAGGTCAGGTTAAAGTTACCTATTTTTGGAACGTCCTTTTTGTTTACCATGTGCTGGGTCAGCCTGTTTATTTTGTTAATTAACATCGTTATTTTGTTTTTGGATATACGTATCGTTGACTTTTGTTATTATTTTAACTGTAATTAAAAAGTTTGTGTCTCGAGTGTCACGTTGTTTTAATGACGAGATTTTTTTAGAGTAGGCTTAATTATAGACTGTTGAAATATTTTTAATACAATTGGGTCCCTATACTCCCAATTTTATATTGTTCCATAGCTATTTATTAATAGCTTAAGTATAAGAGATGCTATGTTAACAGGAGAAAAATAATCCGTTTGATCGAACCTTATGATTGGAATCTTAAAATTACGGTTTTTTTTTCTACGAACCAGCCATGTACATGGCTGGTTTGATGCCCACTTCAGACTTGTAGAATGATTGAATACGTTCGAATTGTTTTCAAAATCAAAATGATGTCTTCTTAAAGTAAAATTCAATACTACTACAACATTTTTAGGGACATTCCCCCCAATCGGCGTATACTGCGTACCTATACGAACATCCTGTATAATATACTTCCAATATTTTGCATATGATGACAACACTAAATTACCAAACCACGAACCGACAATTTACATTTATCTGTTATTGGTCGATTTTATCACGTGTTAAAGCAGTGTTCACCGATATTCAGGCAACTTAGTAAATTACCTGACATGCGATTCCGGTGAAATCGAGATTTGAATTCCAATGAGCCAATATCGAAGGTGGGAAAGCCACGGCACATTTTTCATTTTGTTAGATCCCATGCACACGAACACCAAATTCTTTGAAAGCTATTGCTTTTTTTGTAAGGAGTTGGTAATCGATCAAGTACCCGATTTAGTACATAATTTGAATACCTATTGTTACATTAATTTGTTTCACAATATTTCACTTAGGTGATTTTAGTTAACATTATTTCGTTGAAGGTATTTAATAAATTTGTGAAAATACGCATTCATTTACTTTGGGTGAACTGAAAAAATCTTCTAGTAATAAAATATTCAAGGCAAATCAAGTTAAGTGATTTGAAATAATTATAGCTATATAAAAACTAAGTCAAGATCAGATAGTTGGATGCTGGACATTTTAAAAATATATAGTGATCTCAAGAATTTTCTTACTACACCGCGTATATCAAGTGTGTTACCAAAAATGGAGCCGGGTGGTAGTTTTAGTGATTTCAGAAGTGTATAATAAAATATACCAAGTGTGATTGTGCTCTAATAAATATTGAAGCGTGGAATAATCGTTAAATTTATGAGACAAGTTTCCAAGCCCGGGGCGGCAAGTTTAAGGAACAATGTGAGAATGTTAACAATTTCCCGATTACCATTGTTCAATTCCCATGGAATATGGAACTGTGTATTTCGCTTTGCCGAAATTCAATATTTACGACTGTTTCTTCGGGAACATAATGGCATTGTTTTAAGACCCTTGTATTCAAGGTTGAGGACAAATATGCTGGGGATTTGAATACTGATTTCGAATTATTTTTGCGGTATTTTTTTAGTTGTTGATTATAAAGTTTACAATAATAACTGCCATTGGTTTAAATTATTGTTTGTGAAAATATGTAAATTATCCAGCTTATTTTGATTACCATAACAGAAATATTATTTATATTACCGTTTTTTTTACCGGGAATAGCGCCCTTTTTGCCGTGAAATATGTAATTTATATTTCTCGGAAGGACTAAGGGGTGTTAATTATGAAACCAACTCTTTCAAACATTAATTAAAACCACTTAATTGAAATAAATTGAATGTTGACGAAGTTCTGTTTTATTAAATCAACCAAAATGTTTTTATTCATCAAAGATGATTTTGCTCTCATTAAGAGTTTTAACGCTAAGACTAATATTGACACAAGATAACAAAAAAACATAGTTTTGAGCTGTGTACTTAAAAAACTTATATAATTAGTTTGCTCTTGAAGCTTATAATATGTCGAGTTTATATAACAAGAGCTAATGTCTGCGATATAAAAAATAGCATAAAACTACGAAAATTTTTCATTGTGAAAAGGTAGAGGAAAATATATTGCTATTTATAATAGTGAATATTTATTAAAAAACATTGATAGGTATCATCAATTGGTAATTTAGGATTTACCGAGATAACACTTTGCTCACTAATCAAAGCTAATAAAAAAAACATAAAGAATAAAACACAAACATCTTCGAACAAACCAATTTCTAATTCTAGGCAAAATTAACAACATTAAGTCATCATCAATAAATACGTACATTCCCAAATATCAGTAGTGGGAGCGGAGTTCAATTTGTCGATTTTCGTATACAAGCGTGAAAGTGGACTTCAAGTTGAGTTATCCCCTGTCTCCTCGAGGGCGGATCCAGGGGGTCGATGGGCGTCATGACCCCCCCTGGGCTGGCTGCTCTCTGGCAAAATTTATTAATCATTTTGTTGATAAAATTATTTCTTTATATATCGATAAATAAAGTAAAAAAGTGTGTGTTTGTTCACAAATCACGGCTGTTACAAACTTTAAACATTCTTTATTACGGATTGATTGGAAGAACTAAAGTTTTCAACCAGTGCGTCCTACCTGTTATGACCAACGGTGCTGAGACTTGGACACTCACAGCACGACTGGTCCGCCAGCTCAGTGTCACTCAGCGAGCTATGGAGCGTGCTATGCTTGGAGTATATCTCTGAAGGATAGGATCCGTAACTATCTTATCCGATAGAGAAAAGAAGAGAAGAGAAAAGAGCAAAGTCGTAGACATAGCACATAGGATTAGCAAGCTGAAGTGGCAGTGGGCTGGCCACATTTGTCGAAGAACCGACAACCGCTGGAGCAGACGTGTTCTTGAGGGGAGACCGCGTCTTGGCAAGCGTAGTGTAGGACGCCCACCGGCTAGGTGGAGTGACGATTTGCAAAAGGTCGTTGGCAGATGCTGGATGCGACCAGCCGAAGACAGGGTAAAATGGCGCAACTTGGAGGAGGCCTATGTCCAGCAGTGGACAACAGTTTAGGCTGATGATGATGATGATGATGATTATGGATTGGAGTATTGGCCCCTTGGCGTAAAAGCTGGATCCGCCCTAGTGTCTCCTCACTACCGCGTGATGTAATCGATAAAGAAGATGTCACTTACTAGACGGAAACCGATCGTAGGATGTATGGAGTGTGGTGCGGAGTGTTGAATGTTTCGCTGCTGTTTCATAAGATTTGTCATTTAGGTAAGAAAATCAAATTGGGAAAGGAAGGAGCATCTTTGTTTCTACCTTCAGTTTTGTGATATTTTCATGTTTTATCTAATATTCAACATTTTCATGTTTTACTGGTGGTAGGTCTTTCTTTTGTGAGAGGCCATCTGGTTTGGTACCACCGCAATGTCTATTTTCTTCGCCAATCAGCAGTGTAAATGTACTGTTGTGTTTCGGTTGTAAGGACTTTGTAGCCAGAGTAACTACTAAACAAATTGAGACTTAATATTTTATGTCTCAGAATGGTGCAGTGGAGTACCAAGCCTTGCTTTGTAATTCAAGCTTTTGTTTGGTTTTGCTTCTATTATCTATCCAAGAGTTGTCATATCGCTTACCATCAGGCAAACATGTTTATATTGCCATTGAAGGCAATTAAAAATAAAATAATTAACACAAGTATTATTGGACTATATCAGCCCATATACGCGTCCCACTGTAGGGCACGAGCCTTCTCTATAAACGTGAGTTCGATTGAGAGGGTTTAGGCCACATGGTCCACCACGCTTGCCTACTGCGGGTTGGGGGTCTTTACATACCATATACTGATAAGCCTAATCTTAATTACACTACAATTTGATTTATTTTACTATTTTAAATTTTAGTCAATAGTCAATATCATTGGGAAGTAAATAATTTATGGTATAAGTGGTTCAGCTTTGCTATAGTATTTAAAACTATAGTATAAGGGTCAGTTTAAGTTTGGTGTGGTCTCAATATAAAAAAAAATATGAATTATCGGTAATTCTAAATCAGGTGGTGGACTATTTTTAGTTTATTTTAGTTCTCTATATTGTTGGTGAACTCATTGAGAATACTTTTTTATTCCATTGTTGCACGTATAAAATATGCAATTTTAAAAATTCCTTTTAACTAGACGCGGCTGCAAACATGTTCACGGTGGTCGCGGGTTCAAATCCCAGGGCACACCTCTGACTTTTCAGAGTCATGTGTGTATTGACAGTCAATCACCACGCACTAAAACGGTGAAGGAAAACATCGTGAGGAAACCTGCATACCATACCGATTTATAAGAATTTCTATGGTATGTAAGTCCGCCAACCCGCACTAGGCCAGCGTGGTGGACTACATGGCCTAACCACTCTCAATCGTACTTTCGATTGTAGGGTAGGCCCGTGCCCTGCAGTGGGACGTATATGGGCTGATACAATACAAAAAAAATCCTTTTAATTACACGCAATGGTTTAGTAATATATTCCTAATTACACGCAATAGTTGCACAATATATTTGTTATTTTCCGTCAGAGAACGGACAGACAATGCACATTATTCTGTGCAGTGACGACGCGAGAACACGGTGCCACGGAAATTAAACCTTTTACACGCGACATATTATAATCCCGTTTGTGTTGTGTTGTTGTTCAATTTTCTGCTATTTCTACATTTATCGCACAACAATTCTGTAGTAGGAAGTACAGATACTGAATTAAATTCGTAAAATTCTAATATATTTGGTAGTTGATGTGATTATATCTGAATTACTAAGTATCAGTATTTTAAAAGGCGAAGACTCATTGTAAAGTCTTAAAGTCAATTATTATTAGTTTAAATCGAATGAGTGATAAAAGTAAAAAATAAATGTTTCAATTTTCAATTCGCGTTTAAATAAAAGACAACGAAGTCTAAAGAAGTCATAGTAAAAATCATATATTTTAGTCATTAGAGTTGTTCAAAAAGCTGAACATTTCAAAGTTTTAAAATTAAATTTAATAACTATTAAAGAAGTTCTTGTTAACCAACATTTTGCTTTAGCTAAGTGATTAAAATTGCTGAAACTTCGCTGTTGTTTCGAGGAACAAGAGTGCATTTAAAAGTTAACATTAATTGAATTGTTAATGCATTCGGTTAGCGTTCTTGTGATTTAAAATTCAAAATCATTAAATTTTCAATTGAGTTTCCAAGTATAATTAGAAAGGCTTTAAATTTTAACGAAGGTAAGAAGCCAATTATGAGTTACAGCTCGCAATTCAAATTCAATTTTTATATCTAAAAATGTTTCACCGCGAGAATTTATAAGAATATAAAGCGGTCATTTCTTTGCCAAATACTTCCTGCACCCAACGCTTGTGCAAGTTATTGCTGGGGATTTAAAAATAAAACGGAAAGAAGAAGATTTTAAACCATAAATTAAGTCTTTTAGTAAACACGAAAGCATTTATTTAAAAAGACACGAGCTACACGCAGATACAAAGGCTCTCACTAAGCAAATATGATGCATTGTTTTTGATTTGCCTCAGTTCCGTGAAAATGTTGGAGATATTAAAGTTGTTTCTTTCATAAAATATTCGTGCTTTTTCTCATACACTTCCAACACTTTGCAACACATTTTTATGCGTTTCTACTATTAATAAATAGTGAGTTAACGTAGCAATATTGAAAGTTTATCAGTAAAAGCGTGTATATTGTGTTTGTTACCTTTTTAGGCTGCAACAAGACAAAGCATTTGAGAAATTTTGAATAGAGATAGCTTCTTTTGTGGTTTATACATAGGCTTCTTTCATACTATACTATTACGACTATATAGTTATGCATGTTATAGGGGTTGACGGGAGCAAGGGATGGTTGTCACCGAATAATAAGTGACATACATTCATTCCAGGATAAAACCACGTCTAGCCATTAAAGGCCATTCGCTAAAAATATTAAACCAATATTTTTTAAAATTTATATTCTCTATGTAACATAGGTAACCCAGTTTCATCCAAAGCGAAAACACACACAGCATTGTTGGTACACGTCTCAAAACAAACCGTGTTACCTCCAAGCAAAACTACGTACATGAATATTTCATACGAAAAGAAGTGATTTTTCCGCTCCCACTCTATCTTAGTGAAAAATCACGTCAAAAGCATTGTACCTGTATCAACCTATATTCGTATATACGTACGTCCCATTGCAGGGCACGGGCCTACTCTAAAATCTAGAGTGTTATTGAAAGTAGTTAGCCCAAAGATTCACCACGCTGCACTGGCCAAGTGAGGCTTGGCGGAATTTATACATCATAGAAATTTTACAAATCGCTATGGTTATGCAGGTTTCCTTACGATGTTTTCTTCACCACTATAGTGCGTAGTGATTGACTATTTTTAGCTGTCTTGTTATAAGGCTCGAGGAAAGAAAGAAAGAAAAAGAGAAGATTCTAAAGAATGCGGTTGGTGATTGTCCAGATACTACGCAATCCAAGCTACCCAGGACCAAACACGATGGAGGACATCACATTTGGTTGCGATCCTCAGAAGTTAGGGAACAATAAGAAAAAAAGGAGAAGGCCCGAGGTTCTTCAGAATTCCGTGTTTGTTAGACGCTGACGTTAAGTTATTGTAATGTTTATTTTTGTTTTTATCTGAGCGACGAAAACAGTCACATTTATGCGCCGGTTTTTGTTCAATTCAAAGGTCAAGAGATGAGCATTCCGGGATTGTTAGCAAGTTTTTACGCTAATTAAAAATGGTGAGTGACTCAGCGCATTTTTTTGCTCGGTTTTCATTTTTGTTTAGTCGCTAAATGTTACGTTTGGGTACAATTTAAGTTCAAATATGATATTGCTGAAATCACATGCATCTGATACTGAACTAAAAGCTATTTTATGTCGGTGTCGACATAATTTTATTTTATTTAGCAAACAATTCGCCGAATTATACAATATAATGCACACAAGATTTGAAATACTAACGTATAACGTAATCGTTACTATCATATACTACATACATACATATTAGTAAAATTTATTTATAGAATTTTGGAAGTACAACATCCAAAATTTCAAAAAGATATCAAGCGACACTTACAAAGAGTTATAGAGAGAGAAGAAGTTGTCTCCATTATTACACACGCTTGGAACAAACTAGTGAACCGATTTTCCTTCAATCAGATTTTCTCGTAGATGTTTGTATAAGAAAGTTTGGTCCAGACATGGAACAAATATTTGTCGTCCACACAAACAGAATCGAACTAATAGGTTTATTTATTACCCAATATGATTTGTATATTCGATTACATAAGAAATAATATCAGCTTAGAGTTATTAAAATTAATAAATTATGCGTTTTTCTTTTAGACAAAAGGTTTCAAATTTAGTTAAGTATTTATTGCGGTAGTGATTTTTGGTCTATGAAATTTATGTTCATTCGTGTAAATTTGGGGTACCTAAGTAACACTTAAGTTAGTGCACTTATTGATGTGTTGCAACTTTTGACTTGTGTACTTAAAAAGTGTTAATATAATACTAAAATGTAAAATAACATTTTATTATTAATTTTATTTTATTTCGTTTGGTAGTCTTACTTAGATAACTCCAAATGAAGTAAAAACTCAAATTAATATTCTCTTATTACATACTAAAAAAAAAAATCCCATCAGCAATTAAATGGTTTCCTTTTATTTACAAAGTACAACAAAATTTTTAGTATGAAGAAAATTACAAACTGCAATATCAACGAAGCCACTACGAAAAATTTAAACGAATACAATAACGTGGTGTTAAAGGATTGCCTGTAATATTTAATTAATTGGGAAGGCGGGACATTATAATCAGGCTTGCTTACGGCGACAAAACTTACGTCTATCTGTATTAAACGAAAATCACTGAAATTGATCTTTGAATATAAAACCGGGATTCTGCATTTAAAATAGCATTTTCATACTGAGTATTTAATTTTAGTATTTTTTATATAATCGGTTTTTAAAGTCACTGACATTTCTTGTGTTAAGCCCTGGTCTGTCGAAGCTACGCACAGCGTTGCGTTGCGCGGAATGCGGTGTCAAACTCGGTTTTGTATGAAAAACATTGACATTGGTATGACGTTTCGCCGCAGTTTGCGTCAGCCAGCGTCTGCGGTGAGGGGTCAACCGGGTGACGGGTAGACTGGTCTTTTGTGCTGTCACAGTATGCGTCGGTGTAGGGGGGCAAGTGCGGTGAAGCGCGGGGCGGATACACCGCACAACGTGCCGTCATTCTCATCATTTCGTCGCGGTAAGCGTATTTGCGCAATGGATTTATTTGAGAACAATATTTTTATCAATTTTCGTTTGGTTTAAACTTTTGTTTAGGCTGTGGCGCGTATATCGACTATGTGCTACCGTACAGTACATTCAATACAGTTCACGCACGTTCCCAACGACAATGGCGCAATATTACACCACGTAGGAATAACATTTTAAAACCTTGCTTTGGTATAAGATACAATTAAAAAGTAAAAATAATTAATATTTAATAAGTACAAGATTATAAACTGGAGTCAATTACATTTATTTTATTGTTATAAAAATGGCGAACGGAACTGTATGTTAATTGTTCTAAGTACCTAGTACCATGCTTTTTAACAAAATATAGCAACGGAATTTGTTCCAAACTGATCAGAGTACAATTAGAGACGATTTATTAGTAGGTATCTATATACATTCAATCTTTATCCTTATTCGCAGGGCACTTTATCAGCCCATATACGTCCCACTGCAGAGCACGGATCTCGTCTACAATCGAGAATACGATTGAGAGTGGTTAGGCCGTACTATAGTCCACCACGCTAGCTGGCCTTATCCCTATATGTGCATAGAAAGAAATACAAACAAAAAACCCACTAAAAACATCGATCGTTTAAGTGCACCGCTTTTATATGAGCCCAAAAAAGTAGCTACAAAGAATCTTATGATGAGTTTTGTATCAGCCCATATACATACATTCGTTGTATAATGGTTGTATATTATCGTCGTAGTTATTTACAAAATCCACCTGCAAGATATAATAAACTATCGCCGTTCGCCACAATTAGCACCACTCTCCTCGCACTTGGAGTGCATCATGTGATAACATGGTGCAATCTTAAATATGTAGTTCTTCAACTTAGTATCAAGTTCTGTGTTTTCCCATTTTTTCCATTCCCATTCCATTAAAACCCCCTCTATATATATTGTAATTTGTGCTACTTACACCTACGCATATATATTTTGAGCTCTGTGTTATGAATTCTGTTATATACTAAAATACAATTATTATTGTAAAAAGTGTCCATCAGTATTGTTCCAGGTTTTGCTTGGGACAATTTCATAGGAAAATGATTTAATCGTTATGGAATTTATTTTTACCCAATTACGGTACGATCGATAACGATAATTTAAGAAAGGATATCTACATAAATCCAGTGAAATTTAATTTGATCTGACAATAAGTTGTTTAGGTGAAAAAAATGTATTCAACTCACGCATATTTCATTAGAATGATAGGAACCACTTTTATGACGTATCAATATTGCGAAAATTGTCTCGTAAACATAATATATACCCGGTTTACTTAAAATGACGCACAAATATTTTTTTAAAGAAATTTTATATATTTTCGAACATAAATTATTGTTATTTGTTGTCATGGAAATTCAAGAAAACTTCAATGCGAAATTGTCATAGTAACGTTGGTTGTCAATGAACGGTTCTCTCATTGGTCAACGGTTTTACGCACGGAGTAAAACCTATATGTGAACCACCTTTTTTGTTGATATGTGAACTACGTTGCATGACGTCATGACGTTGCCGCTTACCGCAGTGCCGCGCGTATTCTTCGACAGACCAGGCCTTTAAGAAGAAAGATTCTTAGGCTTGTATTAATAAAAGGAAATAATTTTGTGTGTGGTTAAGCATTTAACCACACACAAAATTATATAAATACGTAAAATAACACATAAATACGTAATAAGCCCTGGTCTGTCGAAGCTACGCACAGCGTTGCGTTGCGCGGAATGCGGTGTCAAACTCAGTTTTGTATGAAAAACATTGACATTGGTATGACGTTTCGCCGCAGTTTACGTCAAGCCCTGGTCTGTCGAAGCTACGCACAGCGATGCGTTGCGCGGAATGCGGTGTCAAACTCGGTTTTGTATGAAAAACATTGACATTGGTATGACGTTTCGCCGCAGTTTGCGTCAGCCAGCGTCTGCGGTGAGGGGTCAACCGGGTGACGGGTAGACTGGTCTTTTGTGCTGTCACAGTATGCGTCGGTGTAGGGGGGCAAGTGCGGTGAAGCGCGGGGCGGATACACCGCACAACGTGCCGTCATTCTCATCATTTCGTCGCGGTAAGCGTATTTGCGCAATGGATTTATTTGAGAACAATATTTTTATCAATTTTCGTTTGGTTTAAACTTTTGTTTAGGCTGTGGCGCGTATATCGACTATGTGCTACCGTACAGTACATTCAATACAGTTCACGCACGTTCCCAACGACAATGGCGCAATATTACACCACGTAGGAATAACATTTTAAAACCTTGCTTTGGTATAAGATACAATTAAAAAGTAAAAATAATTAATATTTAATAAGTACAAGATTATAAACTGGAGTCAATTACATTTATTTTATTGTTATAAAAATGGCATACGGAACTGTATGTTAATTGTTCTAAGTACCTAGTACTTAAAATATAGCAACGGAATTAGTTCCCAACTGATCAGGGTACAATTGGAGTATAATTGGAGACGATTTATTAGTAAGTATCTATATAAATTCAGTCTTTATCCGTATTCGCAGGGCACTTTATCAGCCCATATACGTCTCACTGCAGAGCACCGGTCTCCTCTACAATCGAGAATACGATTGAGAGTGGTTAGGCCATACTATAGTCCACTGCGCTAGCTGGCCTTATCCCTATATGTGCATAGAAAGAAATACAAACAACAAACCCAATAAAAACATCAATCGTTTAAGTGCACCCGCTTTTTATATGAGTTGTGTATCAGCCCATATACATACATTCGATGCATAATGGTTGTATATTATCGTCGTAGTTATTTACAAAATCCACCTGCAAGATCTACTACAAGAGAACTATCGCCATTTGACACAATTTGCACCACTCTCCTAGCACCTAGAGAGCATCATGTTACGATATGGTGCAATCTTAAATATGTAGTTCCTCAATGTAGTATTAAGTTCTGTGTTTTCCCCGTTTTTCCATTCTCACTCCATCAGAACCACCTCTATGTATATTGTAATTTATGCTACTTACACCTATGCATATTGTAATAGTCACTATTTACGGTTAATATGTGTAACATTGTAGTAGAATACAATTATTAATATTTATCGGCTCGTTTGCTATACACCACGTCTTCACACCCCGTTCCGTCCTCCACGTCTATGATCTATCTCATTCTATATCTATCTCTTTCACCCTTGGTTCGCGTAGTGTATAGTTCGAGACGACAGATGCTAAGAGTATGAATTTATCAATATACTACATCCCTCCCTTTTTGTTGTTTTAAGAGGTAATTCAATATACAGCGCATTAAATAATTTCAACAACAGTATAGATACTTATTGCTCATATCTTTTGACATTCATTTAGATGATTAAAACTATTTTTCTTATTAATGCTAAAATATGAAATTGATTTTTAAGTATAGTACCAATGTTTTATTACTTAATCAGATTGCTCATTCAGTTTGTTCATTTCAGTATTGTTTATTTTGTATAACTCTATATTATCCGTTAGTTTTTTCAAATGAACCCATTTTGCTTAATTGTCTCTCCAGTTTCGTTATCCTGGGCTGTACGTCTCCGCTTTTCTTCGCCTTTGCGGTCTATGATGAATTTGTGCATATATTAGTTCTATTTTATCATCCATATTTAACTCCCAACTCATGGGCCCTCTTCTTTAGTCTGCATATTACTTATCTATCATTTTTTCTTTTGTCTTTTTTTTTTTTAATTTTGGGATTTCCGAGTTAAATGTCAAGATCTTAATCATCAGTAATTTTCCGCAGAACTGTCTCCTAACATAATTCTAACATGTATTTCTCGTGAAGTTATGAGGCGTTCCATACTAAAGTATATCCCGGTTTTGCCTTCCTACTTCTCCATTTTATCATAGCATTTTACATTGCCAATGGCTATTATAAGTCCATCTCAATATTTATACTAATATATAGAGCTCACGGGTTTGTTTGTTTGTGTGGTGGAAACCGCTTAGGCACTACTAGATCAAACCGAAAATGTACTCCGGTGTTGGATAGTCAATAAATCCCTCGTTAAACAGTACAACAACCTGGATGTTCGAGCTTTGCTAGATGTTCTTTTTTTTTTTTTACTTAATTAAATGCACCCTTGAAGAAATTACTCCACTAAAAGTCCTCTTGTACTTTCTACCATTTGTAATTCCAATACAGTTCAACATGGTCTTATTCTCCGTTACAAATTATTCTTAGTAGCGCTCCGCGGAATATACCGTACTTTACACAATACATTATCTCTCGATTCAATACTCGTTCAATCCGACAGTATATCCTTAATAATCCATGATTCAAACAAACAGCCATATCCAAATCAAACGCCAAACCACCAATCTCACCTACTACTTTCAAAGTTCCGACACAAATCTCAATAAAACCTAATGGCTAATACCACTCATTGGCTTAACACTGCTCAACAACGCCATCCACTGGGACATCTCTAGTGGCACTGCATGGTTATGCAGTCAGCTGCACACAATAAAACA
Source organism: Hyles euphorbiae (assembly GCA_023078785.2). Taxonomy (NCBI): domain Eukaryota; kingdom Metazoa; phylum Arthropoda; class Insecta; order Lepidoptera; family Sphingidae; genus Hyles; species Hyles euphorbiae. The sequence goes on from CM041049.1 coordinate 8,268,496, forward strand.
AACAGTATTATCATTCGCCAATAGATGTTAGGAAGAGTAATATTATCAGTTTATACCTTTATTATTTTTCCAAAAATGAATCCCTGCTAGATCGATTTATCGCCCCCGAAACCCTGCATACAAAATTTCATGAAAAATCGCTGGAGCGGTTTCCGAGATCCAGATTATATAGATATTTATATATATATACAAGAATTTCTCGTTCAAAGATATAAGATTTGCACCCGCGACCCTGACCCATATTTTTTTTCTTTTTTTTTTTTCTATATAATGTTCATGTTATCATGCTTAAAAAGAGCTCACAGAGATAGCAATTGGTATAACATGTTCAAAACCCTTTCGATTAATAAATATATATTTTTGCTCTATAGTGTGTAAAATCAGCAAACATATCCCTGACAAAGAATCCACTAAATCTACTTCTAGAGTATAATTGTGAATATAATATTAAATTTGTTGCACTGAAGTCTCAAAACTCATTTTTCACTACGTGCAGAGAACTTTTTGAAGTGAAAACTTCTTTAGCGGCGTTGAGCACTTTTTCTGTAATGGGTATAAAATCTTAAACTCGCGTCAGGACACGTGACCTGATCGTAAGACGAAAAGCGTAAGACGGATGGAGAGTAGACAGCTGTCAGTTAGCTGTCAGTTTATAAAGCTTTGATGAATTGCCAATGATTTTGAGTGGAGATTTCAACATAAACTTCGCAGACGATAAAAATCAACTATTAATTGAATTTTCAAATAATGAATTTGGTTTAACTATGTCGAATGATCGCAATCTTAGCACAACGAAATACAAAACTACTATTGATGCGGTCTTTATGTACTTCCACGTCCCGACCGCCGATTTTGACAGTTGACGTTTGTCAAATTCAATTTGTCAGCCTAATGTAAATAGAAATAGGGTATATTTTAAAAATTTGAAATTTGACATTGACAGTGGACGTGCAAGTACTTATTACACATTTAATTTTTTTTTTTTTATTATTGCCAATCGCTCTTTTTCCAATTCCTCTCTAGTATCTCGGAATCAAGACACCTCTCAGTCCAACGGCGCTAGCATCATGCTTAACCATGGAGATATCAAATGGATTATTATTACTTAAAAGAGATATACTCAATTCTCTTAAATGAAGATTTTTTAAGGATCAAAAGGTGATTGTTGAGATGAGCTCCCAGCGTCTATCATATTATTTATTCGTGTTCCTACCTTTTTGTTTTGATGTACACCGTCAAAGTTTTGTAATATTTGCTTTATTCGAAATTCTGTATAATATATTAACCCTAAAAACGTTACAATGTAATATAGTTGTCAGTGCGCTTCATATACAATTAAAACATCCTTTCACTTAGGAAACGTTCTGATAACTTTAAATAAGTGCTGCGACGCGCGACAAAGTTCTCATATGTATTTTTATTCTGTACCATAACTACAATACCAGTATTTTTTACCTTCCTAGATGTTTTATCCTTTATTAGATTATGGTGTAATCGGAATCTATTAACCTTCTAATAACATAATCATACATGTATTTCGTATGTTTTACTTTGTTTCAGTGCGAAATACACATCTAATCTATATTTTATCATTATTCCATTTTTTTTTCGTCTATTATTATCATCTAGGAGTCTGCAGGCATTTGGTATATAACAGTATAATATTCCGTGTAATTCACGTGCACCAATATACAACAAATACCCTCTGTTGACATTTTGCTGACGTAGCGATAAAAAAGGACCACTAGTATTCACGGTACAGTAAATGCTTAGATGTGTGCTTGACAAGATTAATTTGACAAAGGCACAAACAATTTGTTTTGAAGGAAATGTTTGGTAAAGTTGTTATGTAGAGATGTTTTAATAAAGCTTAGAATAGCCTTATTATATGTTGTGTGTTTGTTTGTTTATAATTAAAATATGATTTTACCAGTATAGATATATCTGATAAAATAAATCTTATAAAATATTAATGCTCAGATTTTTGAGAGTGGCAGAGCCACGCAGTGGTCAGTCATGCCTCAGCATGAATAGGCAGCCTCGTCCGAGTCGGTACCACTGTTTCACTGGAAAATAATAATATATAAGTGAAACGACAACTAAGCTGTCATGTTTAGTTTGGTCAGTGAGATTGGCGGATGCACAATACTCCTTTCCTCTTCCCTTAATTTTTCCTTCCCTCTCCCCTACTGATTTAATGGGTGGGCAACACATCTATGACATCCAAACATTGTGGACGTTCATGGGCGGCAGTGATCACTTAACATCAGGTGACCTGACTGTTTGTCGTTCCTATGCTTTAAAAAATAGATGACTATAATTGTTATATATTGATTTGCAAGATTTCCACCTACAATTTAGTAGTTTGCATTGCACCTAGGCTTATTCTAGACTGCTTATAATGTATTAGAAATAGCTAAGAAAAGAGAATCCTTAAAATTATTTCAAGTAAACCACTACTCTTAAACTTAACAAAGCAACCAATAACTCGAATTCTCATCACCAAGAAAAACAGAATAAAGCACAAAACCCACTAGATGAGTTCTGAAAGTCAAACAAACATTTGAATGTTAATTACATTTTGATAACCCGTCGATCGTGCTTGCGTAAATACGGTGCGCTTTATCCATGAAAATGTTTGTTTTCTTCATACATCGTTGGCGTTGCAGTAGGAACCACGGTTGATCACGCGAGAGTTCCTTCACCTTTGACCCGGACAAACAAAACATCTAAGTCATTATACGGTATGCATTAGCTGCCCGTTTTTGAAGCCTTCCAGTTGAATGCACCGTCGGTTATTGAGGCTTTGCGTGACAAATATAATGGATATTGCTTAAGTTTTTCGTATTTTCGCGAGAATTTATACTGAAAGTTATGGTAATTGTAAGATGTATTGTTCCCACTATTGGTAATATGGGACTGGATTACATGCATTTGCATATGCAAATGTAACCCAATCTTGATAAGGGTAATCCTAGTCGCATATTTTGGCGCCCGGGTGTATCAACAGTGGTTACCCACGAAACAAGCCTAGAGCTTAGTGTGGGAATCATGGTTACCTCAGCAGCAACAACTAATGGGTAATAATATTGTAGCTATAACCGAGCATTTATGTAAGCTGTAATGTAAGAAAAATTGGTAAGCAATAAAGATTTTTGTATTTTTTTTTGTAACATTAACTTAACCAATAGGCTGTTTTTTTTTTTCAAATTTATACTACACTTTTGAAAAGGACACTTACCCACTCTTTATTATAGACTAAAATGTATGATTGAATGAATACGTCATTATGAAATATTTTACTGATTACTATAATAAATAAATTATGTACTCGCTCTGTCTCTATCTGCACCCCCTCAATTCGACGGGGAGAAAATGCCATTAGGCATTAAGTTCGCTTGTACTATAAAAATTGTACAAATTGTGTATATCAATAAATAAATGAATAAATAAATAAAATTGAGTAAATTTGAATAAAATCAATCATACAAGCCAAATCTATGTAGATTACAGTTCAGAATCACTACGAGTCATGCGATATCAGTAAGTAGTTTCCAATAATCAGTTAACTTAAGTAATAACATGGGACACGCAATTACGTTTCACGTAAATTTAATCTTCGAAATTAAATTTGTTACGTATAGCATATCGACCTGCTTGACTCTTTTGTGTGTAAATTTACAATATGAAATTGGGTTTGTATTATGTATTGAATGTGATGTTATCAATAATGATATTAAATGATTTATTCAGAAGGTACTATATTAAAGTTTTGAGTATGCCTTTTTAAAATAGTCAATATTTCGGTATCCTAAAATTTACTAATAATCTAATGAAGTTTGAAAAAAATATATATTGTCTATTATAAATAAATTTTCTGTGATAATAAAAAAAATAAAACATTAACGTATAACATAAGTTTTTATGAAATATTTTCATTAAAAGGATCGCTATGTATGGATATATAAATGCATGAACTTTATTCTAGTGACCTGCATTCAACCATAGCATATTCTGTCAATGTCCTTTACATGGGTACACGGTACACTCTCGCACATACCGCAGTCAGAGGTCGGAGCATGCAACATAAAGAAAAGTTTGATCATGGCCTAAAACAAGACCAACATTGTTCATAAGGATCGACTTATATCTCTTTATCTTTATTGCCGTCTCTTATCTTTTTTTGATTCATGCTTAGTTTTGAGCTTTGTTTGTGAAAATTACTCACAAATATTTACTCATGATAATTTTAATAAACAATTTCCTGTTATGGGGTCGAATGCAATTTTTTCACTATTGTAAGCCCTTTTTTTAATCATACTTGTATTAATATATAATCACTAATCCTTCCCAAAACATATTGTGACAAACATTTGAATTTATTAAAAATCTTAATAAATCCCTTTGTTCATTAGCAGAGTTTATTACAAAAGGGCTTAACGTCAATGCACGAGCGGCTTTGAAATCCATGTAATAAGCAAGGTGGACCAAGTTTATTAAAAGGACTTATCCCAGTGTACGTCAGATTTGTAATAAGTCATATAACCCGGCCTGGCACAATACACCTCCAAATGAAACTTAATAAAGAAAGTACGTCACCCAGTCGCAACCATTATATTGTGATTGCTAAGTCGGAAAACGAAACATATCGGACTTTAAGATTTAATATAAGATTATGGTAAAATACAACCGCACAGACGGGGCGAAATGCGCGCGAAATTATTCGCGAATAAATCGCGTGAAGCGACGTGGGTTAAAAATCGCAATAAATATTTAAAAATGTTAGAAAATACGATGAATCTAAAAACGTCATGAAATAAACGGATGACCAAATATCACGTACTTTGCTAATTCGTTAGCTAGTAACTGAAAATGACGTGGTCCAATAACAATAAAAATAACAATATTTTAGACATTTTACGAATTCAATAATCGATATAATCATATTTTATACAATATTAAATATTACTTATAAGTGATAACTTGTACTTTTCTAGATAATCGAAACTTCGGGAAGTTAAAAAAAAAGTATGAATTAAACCAAATTAAGGATAAAATTTGTATAAAACAGTTTTATTTCAATGTGTAACTTTCGCGTAAGTCTAAGAAACCATTAACAGCCGCTGCCAATAAACAATCCCAATCCAAAATTTGCCGTTTTAGATTGACAGCTCAATCTTTTTTCTGATAGTAAATTGCCAATAATCAATCTCAGTAGTGAAAAAACTATGGCAACATGACAAGAGACCAATCGAAAAGTAGAAAACAATCCAGATTGACTTCAATCTAATTTTTTCGATTGATTATTGGCATCGGCCGTAAGTCTCTAGCTGTTAGTTTTCCTTACGCAATAAATAAAAAAATGGTTTAATACATAATATTTAACAGCCTCTGTGGCGCAGTTCTTTACAAGCCGGCTGTGAAACGAGAGGTCGTGAGTTCAATCCCCACACCAACACAAATATTTGTGAGACCCAGAAATATTTGTCTCGTATGGGCATTGGTGAGATCGAAAAGTCTCTGGTAATTTCTAATACCCACATCATAAGACTTAATAAATCTTAATTTGGTGTCAGGACTATGTATGTGACTTTTCGTCGTATTTATTTATTATTATAAAACGCAGCTTATTCCCTATTACATCTAAATTAATTCAATAAGTATTAAATGGATCTACGTAGTTTTAATGAAATTCACTAAGCTTGTTTATTTGCGAGATATTTTCTTTAGTATTGCAGAGCCAACGTATTGTTTTGACGTAGCGATGTCGCTACGCCGTAGGGCTCTAATGCTACATTCATGCTACGACACTATGTTTTCAAAGGATGGATACAGAAAAAATATTGCTTCAATAAAAGTAGACAAAACATTTTTTCCTCGTTAATGGGATCAAGTTTATTCTTCCAAAGATGTTTAATAATATAATTTATGTCTTTGTTTAGATTATAAAAGTATTTTCTTAATGTTAAAAGTACCTACTATATTTATTTTAGCTTAATTTTTGCTTTATAATTTACTTATTTAATTATAAAAATATGTTCTAAGCTTGTAAAAAGCTGCATAAATAAATATATAAATAAAGTTTATTAATACGGTTTCAATTGATTAAACTATTAAAGAAAATCTATTTTAACAGTAAATGTTTGTGATCGTTAAGGATACGCTTATGTGTTTTTGATGGCGTGTCACATACCAGTAATGATGGATCTTTTTGCTAACGCTTGTATTAATTTCACTAAAAGATTTACTACTTACTAGCTTCTGCCTGCGGTTTTGGCTGCTTTTTATGTAGGTATTTTAATTTCTGAGTTACGAGATCGAATCAGAAATGAATGCGTAGGAGAACAAAGGTTACCGACATAGCCCATAGGATTAGCAAGTTGAAGTGACAATGGGCCGGGCACATAGCTCGTGGAACCGGTGGCCGTTGGGGCCGAAAGGTTCTAGAGTGGTTACTGGTGGTAGGTCTCTCATATGTGAAAGGCTGCCTGGGTGGGTACCACCGCAATGTCTATTTCTCCCGTCAAACAGTAGTTTAAATGCACTGTTGTGTTTCGGATTGAAGGACATTGTAGCCAGAGTAACTACTGGACATATTGAGACTTAACATCTTATGTCTCAGGATGGCGAGCGCAGTGGAATGCCAAGCATTGCTTTGTAAATCAAGGTGTTGTTTGGTTTTGCTTCTGTTCATGAGCGGTCGCAACGCTTACCATCAGGCGAACGGCATGCTCGTCTCGCCATTCAATGCAATAAAAAAAAAAAAAAAAAAAAAAAAAAAAAGAGTGGAGGCCACGCACAGGCAAGCGAAATGTCGGACGCCCGCCTGTAAGGTGGACAGACGACCTGGCTAAGGTTGCAGGAAGTCGCTGGATGCAGGCCGCCTCCAACAGGTCGATGTGGAGATCCTTGGGGGAGGCCTATGTTCAGCAGTGGACTTCCTGTCTCTGAGATGATTTAATTTTAAGAGTCAACTATTTATTTTTTTTGTCAACGATTAAATTGAGGGTGTGAAGGGGGAGGAGTGGGGAAGGGGAAGACTATTGAACCTTAGAAGTTGGTAATAGTAAATTTTAAAAAGTTATGAATGCTAGCATGTATACTTTGAAAGTTTACACACAAGTACAGTACAGTAACAAACTTTGATCTATGCAGGTTTCGTAGCGAAGTTTTCTCTTTGGTAAAATCAATATTAATGTACTATGGATAAACCATGTTGATGTGAAAAACCAAATAGTTTTGCATCAACATTAACCTCGATATTTCCAATTTAACATACGCTCTGCTTCTCGTTCATATATGAATACAATTTTTTTAATCCTCAAATTATTTCATTTGTTTCTTTACTCAATGCTAATTTAAGTATAAAATTATTTGACCTTATTTTTAAACTTCCAAGTAGGTCACAAGTCTTTAATTGCCTTATTTACAGTTCGTGAAAACTCGCAACAACAAGCGCGGGTCGTGTTAAATTTTATTTGTTTGTATGCACACGGCGCAATTCAACGGCGGTCGCAGAGAATAATTCAACCCGGAAATTTTATTATGATGGAGCGTGTATAATAAATAAAAACAACCAACAGGCATATACATAGCCAAACTAAGATTGAGTCTTGTGTTGTGGGTATCAGGAACTAAGAGAGACTTTTCAGTTTCACAAATACTCAGAGCCAAAACCAATACTTGTGGTTCACACAAAAATTTGTTTCGGTGCGAGTATCGAACCCGCAGCCTCTCGTTACACAACCGGCTTCTAACCAGTTGCGTCATAGAGGCTGTTTAAATATACCATCATCATCATGTCAGCCACAGGAAGTCCTGCTGAACATAGGCCTCCCCCAAGGATCTCCACAACGACCTGTTGGAAGCGGCCAAGGAGCGAGGATCAAGCCAATAGGCTTTTGTTCAGAAGTTCTTAAATTACTTCTGTGCTATATGAGCTCCATAAAATTATTTCTTTCAAAGAAGAAATGACTGCCTCGGTGGCGTATTTGTATTACGGTACGGTTACAAAGCTGACGTCTCAGGTTCGAATCCGGGGCTCGGCAAAGGGATATTGGATTTTTCTATTCATTATCAGCCCACAGTCAGGAATTTGTGCCTGATATGGCAATAGGCTCGCCACCTATCACATCATGGGACGGAACATACAAGGGGAAATGTGGGTGCCCTGGCACCTCTGCCTACCCCTTCTGGGAAAATGGCGTGAGTTTATGTATGTATGTATGTATGTATGTTCAAAGAACTAAAACTAGATTCCTGTTTATTTTATAAAAATCTAATTCCTAATTGATTGGCATTGATTGATGCAGATCGTACAATACCGTGTATTCATTAATTTAATTAGTGTGTCCGCCATTTGAAATCCCTTAGCGGCGAAGTGGTAGTTTGCAATGTATACTAATGATATCGTACACATTCTATTGGAATAATGGTTTTGGCAAAATTTAATTACACAATAGATCGATGAATCGGCAAGTGTCAAGTTGTGACTGAAACCGTCGGACAAGAACAAGGGCGCAGGTTTAAACCCAGGGCGTCTTAAGTGTAAATATGTATGTATGGGTTAATTAAGTTAATTATGGTTTACACTGTAAACTTTACAGTGAAGTTAAACATCGTGACAAAGCCTGTTTATTTAATAACCTCAAGAACTAGAAGAGGAAAAGGTTTCTTAGATTTACGCGAATGTTACACATTGAAATAAAACTATTATTTACGGATTTTATCATTATGTCAGTCCGTCGACAGTGAGTCAGTCCGCCCCGTGACCACGAAAGCTGTAAAGTAATCGAAAAGTCGGGAATTCTAAAAATGTAAAATTAAACCAAATCCGCGATAAAATCCGTAAATAATAGTTTTATTTCAAGGAAAAGATTTGTGAAAATGAATAAATAAAAAAAATGAGTGAAAAAATTAAAATGAAATGAAAATGAAAAAATGAAAAAATTAAAATGAAAAAATGAAAATGAAAAAATTAAAATGAAAAAATGAAAATGAAAAAATGAAAATGAAAAAATGAAAATGAAAAAATGAAAATGAAAATGAAAAAATGAAAATGAAAAAATGAAAATGAAAAAATGAAAATGAAAAAATGAAAATGAAAAAATGAAAATGGAAATGAATAAATGCTGGTAGGTCTCTCATATGTCAGAGGCTGCCTGGGTGGGTACCACCGCAGTGTCTATTTCTCCCGTCAAACAGCAGTTTAAATGCACTGTTGTGTTTCGGATTGAAGGACATTGTAGCCAGAGTAACTACTGGACATATTGAGACTTAACATCTTATGTCTCAGGATGGCGAGCGCAGTGGAATGCCAAGCATTGCTTTGTAATTCAAGGTGTTGTTTGGTTTTGCTACTGTTCATGAGCGGTCGTATCGCTTACCATCAGGCGAACGACATGTTCGTCTCGTCATTCAAAGCAATAAAAAAAAAAAAAAAATCCGCTTACTGAAATTCTTATACTATAAACGCCTTATTCATAGACATTTAATAAACCACTCTTAAATATCGAATGTTCTGTCTTCTCAAACTGAATTTTCAAGTCGTTTGAAAGGGACAAATAATTCGATAACTAAAAAAGGTTCATACATTGTCTATGATTAAAACCGTAAAGGTTAATGTCGCATCTTGTGTCTATAATCTATCTTCACACAAGCGAAGCCGTGTGTAGAAACTAGTTATAAGATAATTACCATTCACCCTGTGCTTACTAATTATTATTTGTATTTCAGTACTTCACTAGAAACAATACTCAATTTAAGTTAGGGGAAATTTTAACATAGAATTTCACTTTGGTAATTATTTCAGACAGAACATAACTCACATTGTGGGCATTGTATTGTTATTTATTTACCAATCAATTTCCAATGTAAAGTTCCAGCTAAACCAATACGAAATTATTCATTAATATAAGGGTGAATATACAAAAATTGGGTAACTCGCTGTCATCAGCCAATATATACAAAGTCTTATTATATTTTATTGAAATAACAACTTATTTTAAAACAATGAAAAGTCCTTTATATGGTCACCCAATTTCACTTATTCATTTTAAATACAAGTTAATAAAAAAACAAAATTAATACTTAAAATGTCAGTCCTTTGGCATGTCACAATCCCGAAAACCAACAATCAAGTGACTATCTATTAAACATTATCATTGATTTAAGAAAACTTACTAATTTACTACAATCTGTGATGAACATAGTATTATATACTACAACTTTCATAATGCAATGTTCTCCAATTTATTTAAAAAAAAATGAGAGACTTTGTGTTTGTTTTCATCCGTCAGTCCGTTGTGTGTTCTTTAAATTTGAAATTCTCGCCATATATCACCGAGTGAAGGTCAAATCCCTGTTTATGTATTAATGTTGGTAATGAAGTTAGTTGCGGACAGCACAATTTGACGGCCGCCATAACTGTACGAGTTCTTGGGTTGTGTTTGTCTTTTATACACATGCAAAGCCAGTCAAAATTTCAGTCCCGTGGTGGGTCGTTATTTTCTTGTTAATCTGAGGTTTATTATCATTTATACATAATTAACTATGATTTGTTAAAATGTAGTTTGTTGATATTCGAAATTATCAAAAAAAACATTAGTTCTGATTATAACCTCAAATTATGTCTTTTTCGTCAATCCGCTGGCGTCAGTCCTTTGTCAGGTATCGCGCTAGAGGATTGAATTGTCTCCATAATACTGCTTTTTGTTGTTGTTTTAGAGCACTTTTATCTTAATTGCTACCGTGTATAAGCATTTCTATTTTATATTTCAGTTTAGAATATCATACGGCCCACTAAAAGCAATTTGACTAGGGAAGAAGATTAGAAGAAAAAGAGAAGCCGAAAAGGCTCGCTTGGCCAGAATTAAAAGTGCCCCATTAAATTGGCGGAATACAAAGAAAAACAAAAACTTCAGTACTTAAGGAAATAACTAAAATTTTTAATAAAAACCTACTTCAAAACAAAAAAACCACTAAAAACCAAAAAATAATAAAATATTAAGTTACGCATATATTTTGATTTGTTGGCTAGTCAAGTCATTAAGCAAATTAATCAACATGCACAAGTACAATGAAATAAATATTATTTTTTGCTTTGCAGTGGTACTTATTATTTTAATATTTTTTGTGGTTTTTGTTTTGAAGTCGGTTTTTATTTTTTTATAAAATATTTTAGTTATTTGTATATTTTTAGTGTTGATAGGCATTTCAATGAAGAATAGTTGGTCCCACAAGGAATATGTTCTTTCCGATGACAATGAAATCGCTGAAATCAGTTAAAGCTGCCGAAGATATTGGTATTTACGTTTATTTTAATTTTATAATTATTTTTAATTGTTACTAAGTGATTTGAATACTTAAAAGACATGTGCCATTAGTAAAACTAAGAGATTTGTACTAATTCTTATTAAATTTCATTATAATTCTTAGAAAATTGTGTACTTTATCAGTACTATGTTAGCCTCGTCAGTCCCCTGGCAGTCAAATTCAGAAAATTTTAAATATCTCATAATTTACTTAAAAAAGTGACTGGCCCGATTTGGAACAATATAATCATTAGATTTGTCATCATATGCACCCGAATTTGTTATAATTTGATTTAATTATTATAGTAAACAAAATATCCTCAAAAGTTACCCAACTTTTGTATAATCACCCATAAGTTGTAATTAATATAAATTGTTTGTACCCATAATTGCGCACTACTGAGCACAACTAATATTTTCAATGGTTGATGTAAAACATCAAAGCAAAATAAATCAAAATTTAATTGATTAAATCTAATAAATTGGTGAAAATAATATGCACTTTTTGCACAAACATTGTGGTAGGTCTTTCATATGTAAAGGCCGCCTGGGTAGCTACCACCGCGATGTCTATTACTCCAGCCAAACACCAGTGTACACAATGCACTGTTTTGTTTCGGTTTGAAGGACATTGCAACAAGAGTTACTATATACATTGCGACTTAACATCTTATGTCTCAAGGGGGCGAGCGCAGTAGAATGATATGTATTGATACTGTCAATGAGCAGTCGTGTGTCAATCCGGAAATCTTAGTGTTTTTTGAGATTTATTTCCTATCGATCGACATAGAAACGTGGGTAATTAAAGTCACTGACTCAAAATAATTTATTACTGGAAAGCAATAATTCAGGTTATATCAGTCTTCGTCGAAGGCCACGGTTCGACTGTCATCGATCTCTGTTCCATCACACAATCACATAGGACTGAATCATGTTTTTGAGCAGCCTTTGTGCCAAACGAACCGGCTATTTGATTAACATGACTCCCTTAGGGAGAATTTTTGCCATTGTTTTTGGAGGAGTGCTGCATATCAGCATTATCTTTCTAACTGTAAGGTGTTCATTGACTAGCGCTTTGTATTTGAAGTTAAGTTTGCAAATTAAGGATAGAAGTTTTGTAAAATAATTGATTGTCTAGGTTGAAACATTTAGCTATTCATTCGAATTCATTTGATACTTACTAATAATTTTGTCAATGTGTATATAATAATGTCAAAATTATTGCTTTGCATTTTCCAAAATTATTAGACTATTACCATGAGATTTGATTACTAAACTTAAACATCTAGAAAAAAAATGAATTCTATGCTGGCTAAATTCATCGGAATTTTCTAATCCATACGCCATTTGTATTAAATTGGCCGATGTGGAGGCGAAAACAGTGTAACATAATACTGGCACTACCTCGTTCTAAAAGCAAGTAGGTACGTATAAACATCAAAGTTCGTAATTATTTTTAGATAAGTAAATAAATAAACACAATGTTACTCGGACATCGAATTTGATCAACAACCTTAGCATTTATACAATACGAAGGTCGGGTGAACCTCCCCAATACATATTTTACGGGCAGCTGTGATACGTGACCTAAAAACGACTGAAAGGAAATGTCTCCAATTAAAAATTGACGGTCGTCAGCCATCGTTGCGAGTAGCAGCCCGTTACACGGATGAATGAAGATTTGGGTTGATGTGGGCGTACAAAACCATTTTAATGAGCTTTTAATTGTTGCCGTGTTTATTTTTATTTTAACACATGTACTACGTCATGTACATGTGTGTATGTGTTTACTGAATAAATGAAAAAAATGGTGGAAAAATTAAATGAATTCCGTTTGTTAATGTAGAATAGTGTTAGGCTTATAAAATGTGGTCAGGGCAAAGATATATTTTTAAAGTAAGATTATTTTTTTACACAAATAAATTAGGATCGTATTCCTAAGTTATTTATGTATTTATATTCTTTATTTTTGCGAAAGAGAGAGAGTGTAACTAAATTCAAAATAAGTACAATAGGCGGCCTTATTGCAAATATAAATCTCTTCAAGGTATTCTTTGAATGGAAATAAGAGAAAGAAGAGAGAAAGAGCAATCAGAAAGAGAATAGACAAAGTTAATTTATTTTTTTGACTTAATTAATATTATCTCACCATCTTCTTTAAAACTGAAATACTTTCACGTCACAATGAATATTTTAATTATACGAAGCAACATTACGTTACTTTCCATCGTTATTTTAAAATTTACTTTCAATGCTTTATGTTTTATTGCTTGTAATATTGTTTCAACCTGAGCGTTGTAGTTGGAAAATTCAATTAGTCAAAGTGCACACACAATATTGATACGTGTTCACTACACGTTATTGTCATGTTGTTGATCATATTGTTTTATTTTGTTTCCGCGTTAATGAAATAATTATGGTTTATAAATGAAATGTATATATTTATGGAACTTTAATAATCGTATAAGTAAGTAATATCGTGTAAGTGCGTGGTGGCCTGTTGGTAAACGGACCAGACGCGGCTGCCAACATGTTCACGGTGGTCGCGGGTTCAAATCCCAGGGCACACCTCTGACTTTTCGGAGTCATGTGTGTATTGATAGTCAATCACCACGCACTAAAACGGTGAAGGGAAACATCGTGAGGAAACCTGCGTACCATAGCGATTCATAAGAATTTATATGGTATGTAAGTCCGCCAACCCGCACTAGGCCAGCGTGGTGGACTATATGGCCTAACCACTCTCAATCGTACTCTCGATTGTAGAGTAGGCCCGTGCCCTGCAGTGGGACGTATATGGGCTGATTCTTTAATAATCGTATGGGTACACTTATTTTATTTATTATTATACTTTATTGTAAACAAAAAAAAAATAACTATATTTACAGAACAATTGGCGTTCTTATCCCTATTGGTTATGACAAATACATTTTCTGAATGTGAAATTTTCAAAATAATCATTAATGAGCTAGTAGTCCCTTCAAAAATTTAATTCAATAAAAACTACGACTTATAGTTCTTTAATATTTGTTTTTGCACTATAGTGGAAGATAGAGATAAATATGTATGATTAATAGTTACTCGATACCGATACAAAGAGATTTTTCTTTGGTAGAGTAAATTATATTCTACGTGATAATGATATAGAATAAGTACTGATCAGCCAAATAAATAGAAACACAATTGACATTCGCAAACATAAAATTATTCGTGAAGGTTCAAACTTCAAGGCAACTAAGTTAAACAACTTCATGATTAGTTAATCTATGCTAATTGGTTAATTTTTATTCTGAAAGTCTCGCTGCGTCTGAAATTAAATAAGTTAGTAGTAGTCACTTAGACACTTTAAATTGAATTTCAGTGTTTGTGAAGTCAGCCAAAATTGTTAATAAACAACACTAAACCATCTGTATCAGCCCGTGAAGCGTCCACTGCAGGGCTCAGGCCTCGTCTAAAATCGAGAGTACAATCGAGAATGGTTAGGTCATATAGTCCATCATGCTGGCCTTGTGCACGATGGCAGACTTTACATATAATTTATTAGAACCTCTTACAAATCCATGTGTTCCATCACTGTTATAGAACGTGGTACGTTCTGGAAAGACATGACTCCAAAAAGTTATGCCCTAGGATTCGAAAAAGTTATATGTGTGCCCTGGGATACGGCAGCTGTTTGTTCGATGATCCGTTTTCCAACAGGCCACAACGCAATGAACCATAAACCAGCTTAATTTGTAAAAGAGGTCTTAATATAATATGATGGATGGACGCCGAAAAGATCACGACATTCACACTACTGCTGTCATTAATCAAACGGTTTAAGGTCATGGTCGAGCACACAATAGCATAGTGCATTCTATATGGTCTTGTAAATGAATTAGGCTAACAGCCTATCTTAGGTAAGCAGTGGTAGCGCCCAGTAGATTCTAATGGAAACCAAATATCCCGAGGTATTGGTATCATAGATGAAATTAATCTCAACCAGGTTAGAATGGTGTTGGAGTTACTACCATAATAGCATGCATTCATTATTAAACTCAACACAAGGGTTAGTGTTACAAGTTTGACGGCATGTCATTATAAAGATCGTCTCCGGTCTTTTGGCTAACTGAACTATTCCTAATATTTTGACAACAACATGAAAACCACACATACGCACGTGAAAAGATCGTAGAAGATCTATAATTTTGTTGTGACATTTAAGCGAAATTTAATATTATTCAGACATATGGTTTAAAAGTAAGGAAATTAGTCATAAAGTAAGCACTATTTAGTAATTGATAGAACGTACCAGAAATAATGTACAATCGACCATTGACGTTAATATTATATGTGGCATTGTAATGTATTGCCTACATGGCCCTCCCATCGAACCAAGTCTATTTTATGGACTATTTTCTCTTGAGTTATTGGTATAAGAGTCTGATGAACCCGTAAAACTTTTACGAGGAATGATGTAGTTTAGTGACTGGGAGTTATAAATTGGCAATGGATATAAAATATTCCATTAAATTGAAACTTTTATCGAGAATTAGCTGTAGTGCAAAATTTCAAGTGCCTTTTTAAGTAATTATTAGACGTCTGTTAAAGTGTAAGTTAGTTTTATGTTGGAAGATAAAT
This sequence comes from Hyles euphorbiae, assembly GCA_023078785.2. NCBI lineage: Eukaryota > Metazoa > Arthropoda > Insecta > Lepidoptera > Sphingidae > Hyles > Hyles euphorbiae. The sequence goes on from CM041049.1 coordinate 8,284,428, forward strand.
TTAATTTGTCTGGCAGTTAGGCTCCAATTTGGTTGATGTCGTTAGTAAATTCTAATTCGGATTCAATTATTAAGGTTTCACATATTGCAGATATATCGAATGAAAACAAATGTGAATAGCTTGTCCAAGAATTTGTAATATGTATTGTATGTGTATGTCAACCAATGCCTACATGTAGATAATTTATTGAAGGAGAAATAACGAGAAGTGTAATTGAAGCCGCTGTTGAATATTGGAACGATTCAATAAGTACATCCACGCTTTGTCCATGATATTTTCGTCTCATAACATTATTGGAATATATGAATCCAGCTTTTTAATTTTCGAATGTATTCCCAAACAATGAATTGACTGGTGATATCCTGTTATGAGAGAACATAATTTGAAATTGATTTGAGTCATTAACTGAGATTATTTGTGCGATATTCGAAGTGATTGGCACATCGGTGTACAAATGCATGACGTGTACATATCGATGAGATTCCATTGTGCTGTCGCTGTTACGTCGCACCCACTAATGAGCGTGTGCGTTCATAATGAATCACCCGTGTTGACACAAAGCTCCTCGACAAACCGATGATATCAAATTTCACCCAGTCAGCGTCTATCACGATCTGTGTCAAAGGGTACGAAATCGGTAACCATGAAAATTTACGAGATTTTCGTTAAGTAATCGATGAATCCAAAATTTTACGGAATTGATAGCGGAATGCTTAAGCCATATTTCTGCATACAAGAGAAATTCCGATCGTCATACGGTAAAATTGTATAATATATTAATAACTAGAAATGTATTTTTTATTGAAATAGTTTCGAAGGACGATGAATTTATATGTAACTATGACATGCCGAAGGCCTGTTCGAATGGATATGAATTATAAAAGCACCTGGATGCTTTATAGCATACCATAATTAGCGTTATCGACAAAAAGTCACGTTATATTCTATTCATTATCTCAAACATTTTCCTCTATCCACCTCATTATAACATCATTGTAACAAGATAATTTTCATGAAAAATTCACTGTGAGTTATTTTAACTCCTCCATTTTTTCGTGTTTATTTTTAACATCGAGTTTTGTACCACTCCGAGTTGAAGTGGGACGTCCGACAACGGGGACAAGTGGCGTCGACGATCTTGACAACGAAACTTCTTTGAACCGAAAAGGAATATACCATTTGCATGACATTCAAAAAATATTTATAGTTTATTCCGAGCACTGGTCACTGATGTTGTGGAAAATAGATTTACGTTTTGTGTTGTATTGTGAGCGTAGAAGATAATATTTTGGAGAAGGCGAAAACGGTTTCTGCATTAAAATATGCCTACAACTGAAGTCAATGACCTTTCATACACAAACTCCTGCTTGTATAGGCAGAAGCGTTACTACTATAGTACTATACTATATAGTTCAACAAAGCGTTCAAAAAGTGCTGTTGACATAGCTACGAACACATGAATTGGTTGTTTTTATTCAACTAGTTTAGTTCGTGTAATTTTATTGAAAAAATATTGCGTTGATTGTAATTGGTGAAACTTTAACTTAGGTTGTTGATGCTTCTATTATACAGGGTATATCAAGACTGCGACCGGAAACGCAGCTGGGTGGTAGTTTTAGTAACTACAAACATAATGCAACTATAAAATTACGCAAAGATGCGCGTTAATTATTTTTTGTGATGTTTTAAATATCATCGTTTTTGGGTGGTACAACTACCACTCGGCTTCGTTTTCCGTAGCAGTCTTGATATACTCTGTATAATGTGTCTTAAACAAAACCTTCACAATAAATAATTTTGTTTTCACAAGCCGTTTGTTTTGCAATAAAGCCGGTTTCGAGACCACCCATAGATAAACAAAAATAATAATCAAATCAATCATCTCCACAATTACTATTAATTGTCAATATCGCAGCTCGCTGTCATGGAAAATCTGATAAAGAGCTACTGATGTAATTAATATGCAAATTCCCAATTCGAAACGTAGCAGTGCATGCAAATTTGTGTCCATCTGACCGCAAGCCAGTGAAGACAATCGATTTTATTAATTATAGTAGACGGTGAATGTCCGACAGACGCCGGCGGTTCTAACTGGGAAACTGTGGCTGAATCTACTATATAGGGTATGGCATGACTTTTTATTTTTATTGCAGTGAATGGCGAGACGAGCATGCCGTTCGCCTGATGGTAAGCGATGCGACCGCTCATGAACAGTAGCAAAACCAAACAACACCTTGAATTACAAAGCAATGCTTGGCATTCCACTGCGCTCGCCATCCTGAGACATAAGATGTTAAGTCTCAATATGTCCAGTACTTACTCTGGCTACAATGTCCTCCAATCCGGAACACAACAGTGCATTTCAACTGCTGTTTGACGGGAGAAATAGACATTGCGGTGGTACCCACCCAGGCAGCCTCTCACATATGAGAGACCTACCACCAGTTACCAGTTACCAGGTACCATATTTGCATTCCATCTGAAGTCACTAAAACCACCCGGCCTCGTTTTCGATAGGAGTCTTTATATACCCTGTATAAACTGCTACAGTACTGTCCAGAGGGCTTCCTGTAGAATCGAGAGTACGATAGGAAGGGGCTAGACTATATAGTCTACCACGCTGGTCTAGTGCGGGTTGGCGGGCTTTACCCACCATATAAATGGTTACTCATCACTATGGTATGCAGATTGCCTTACGATGGTTTCCTACACGTTATAGTGATTACTGATTTTTTTATGAGCGATCACACAAGACCCCAAAAATGCAAAGACTTGAACCCGGGACCATCGTTTACTTGTTGATGGCCGCGTCTGTTAACAATATGCTACTACGCATATCGTGCTATCACAAATGCTATTTTTGACTAAAGGTTTACACTTTGAAAGGGATCAAGCCATTCAGATAAATTGCAGTAAAGAGTGGAGTGATGTAGATAGCCTTGAGTTCGATTTGAAAATACCTCTTCTGATTTCAATTTGTTTTGAGATTTGAAAGGAATTTGACGTCACACTGCTTTTTGTCAGCGAAAAGATTTACTGTAAAGTTATTACAAATGAAATTGAAATTGAGGCGATAATTATTTCTGTAGATTTTAATGTGATATTTTACGATGCCAAATGTACATTCAATACATTGGCAAATTAAAAAAACAACTTATTGAAGTCTCCGGTTTAGTAATTTATTTGTAAGGTATATAATATGTGAACAAACAGTCTATTAGGGCGTAATAGACAGTACAGCGGTTATTTCTAGACGCAAATGGCCGATTATGACCACGTGGGTGTCTGAGCATTTATTATTTATGAAAAACTGTGAGTAAAATAGGTACTAAAACATCATCCGTTCCCGTATTAATGGCTCGTTTAATATCTCATACAAGTAATTTAACAGTAAATCCAGACTTTGTATTCAGAGACTATGGATTTTAATTATAACGTCATGGCAGGGTTAGATTTTTATTAGAATTTAATGAAATAATTTAACTTTAGATTGTATAAAGTTTATTCAGTTTGAAGCAGTGCACCTGTCGTGATATTAAATATTTGGCTTATAATTAATAAAATAGCGCCATAATGATAAATAATTTAGTTTTCAATGTTCATAATTATTGGGAAGAGCACTCTTTGAGTGGTCACTTCAATTTAACTGTTTCGTTTGAGCGGGAAATGTTTCAATGCAAATTTTAAACGCTTTAGTGACCTATATGATGATAATAAATTGTAATAACGAAAAAAATATTGTTAATACAAAGCGCGTACTTCATGATAAATCCATTTATTCAAAAAAGTTTGCTTAAAGAATTGAGGTAATTTTTATACCGCAATAAATTAAACACGTGTTCCACAATTTTATATACACATAGTTGTTAACACTCAAATCTATGGACAGTGATTTATTGTATGTATTTTTTACATTTATTTTATGTATTTTTATATTTCTAAATGAATCTGTTATCGCACACATAATTTAAGCTTATAGGATTTATTTAAACGTGGTGCTTATAGTTAGTAAGCTAAAAATGTATAATAAGATATTATCGCTCTGAATGGCATAATTAGAAACTCAAAAGTTTCCTAAAAACGCGTTTGACAACAGAGTTGCAATTCTATCATAATGTTTTTATGAGTTCTAAACACTATTGAAGTAATTAAATGTATGAAATCAAAATATATTTTACGATGTAAACCCAATTTAATTTTAAATCTCTTTCATAGCTTTATAAATATAAATTTTCAATTAGAAACCTCACAGTTAAAATATAATATTAGCAATTTAATTAAACAAGTACACAAAGAGTACCGTCCCATGACAATTGTCCCGTCTAATCCCACCAAGTAGTGTGACGACACTATCGCAGTGCAATGACTTGGTTATATTGAGTATAGTATATTGAAGCGAGAATTTCTTTTTTATCAGCAGTATCTACAATATATATACCTACATCAAAAGAAAAACTAAATAATTGTAGTTATACTAAGAGTGTATATAGGTATATACAAAGAGTGTGTATATAATAGGTGGACTTATTGCATTAGACAATCTGTTACAGTCAATCTTTGGATTGAGATTAGAGAAATTAAATATTGGTTATTGCACAACATTAGTCATGTGTGTATATTTTACTAAATATTTTCCTATTTTTTCAGGGTTTATTAATTTCAGAAAGTTTTGCCTTTTATTTTTTACTAGACCGTCGCATTAATGAGTACAAGACATTCACACATTATTATTCTCATAAAAACATATACATAATTTTCTGAAAATAGTACAGTTCGTTAGTACATCGCAACCAAAAATGACATTTTAAATGTTCCACCCGAAAAGGCAAACGCAGCCTTATTATTCCAGACATGCAACGCATAAATGAAGGCATTTTGCATGCAATGTTTTCGGGCGAAATTCTCCGCTCGCGGCGATACCTAATTCCTCTAACAAACAGTCCTCTATTACCCGATTCCGCACAACACCGCAAAATCCGCCTGGCTGGCCGTAATACCCGAAACGTGCAGTATGTCGGTACCCAATACCGGCTAACTAATAGATTAGCACTATCAGTGCAGCGCATCGAAATTACATCGTGATGGGTTTACGTTATTTATGTTCTTAATTGCTCTTGTTGTAAATTGTGGGGAGTATGCGACCTTTATACGTGGTTATACGTGTTGCCTTATTCATAGACAATTTATAAACCTATTTTAGTTTGCGAATGTTTTGCCCCTTTTGAACGACTTTTGAATTCAGTTTGAGCGAAGAAGACAAAACATTTGATAGCTAAAACGGGCTTATAATTGTCTATAAGGCCGTTTCTGGTCATAAGTATCTACTGGTTTAATATGCTAGTTTGATGGGGTGGTACAGACTTTGTCCTGATATAGATTATAGTTTGGGCGGGTTATCCATCAGTAAACTATACTTATCTTTCAACGGAATTACGCTGTTATCGACAACGAATATTTTTTTTTATTTTTATTTTATTAACTTTATATACCAAACAGTATACAGGCGGACTTAATGCCAGGGGCATTCTCTAACAGTCTACCTTTGGGTGAAGCAGAAATGGAGTACAGCAGGTTTTATTTACATTTAGATAGGGGAGAAAAAAAATTGGTAAAATATTTAATAAGTGTACACTGTACTAAGATTAAAATGAACATACATACATTATACATACAACATAATATATATCTACATATATATAAATATATACACATACATACATACAACAATATATACAACTTACCTAATCTGTCAATTTAGCGACTTTTCTTTGAAGAAACAGTTCCCGAACTCTTACCTTAAACACATAACGGTTAGTGGCCGCTCTAACTTCGAGTGGGAGGGAATTCCATAAAAGAATGGATTGCACCGTGAAGGAGGAGTGTATAAAATCAGAACTGTGGGTTGGACATTGAAGAAGGAGACTATGAGACGAGCGAAGATTTCTATCGTGGTTAGACCCTAGGTATTGAAAGTGATGTGTTAGGTAAGATGGTGCAGTAGGAGATGTTAATATAGAAAAGAGCGTAGTGAGAGCGCGCAGGCTGCGGCGTTGACGAATGGGTAACCACTGAAGTTGGGAACGATAAGAAGATACATGATCGTATTTGCGAAGATTGTAAATAAATAGAATGTAGTTATTGAGAAGGCGAAGAGAAGGAGAAGAAGTTTGTTGAGAAGATCTGCATTCAGGTCGTAGTAGCATACATCACCATAGTCAATTATAGGGAAGATTAAGGTTTGAACAAGCATTACTTTGGTCTTCATAGGGAGAAAGTTTTTCAAACGATAAAGCATTCGGAGAACACTAGTGACTCTCTGACTAATAGAAATAACTTGGAGTCGCCAGCTTAGTGTAGAGTCTACTAGTAGCCCAAGATCCTTCACGAAAGAGCACCATGCAATTGGTGACCCATCATAGGTAACCGGTGGTATAGTTGATAAATCGACTCTGTTCATCATACGTTGGCTACCAACCAAGATAGCCTGACATTTGAGCGGGTTTACGGATATGCCGAAATCATCCGACCAGTTTTTAATATACCCCAGATCCCTATTAACTTTGGCAATGGCTGTATACAAGCAGTCCACACCAGATTGAGCATAAAGCTGTAAGTCATCGGCGTAGAGGTGATACGAACATTGAAGATTCTGGGTTACGAGATTAATAAAAATTGAAAATAGAAGAGGAGAAAGAATACCGCCTTGAGGCACACCAGATTCTAGGTCACACCAATCCGACGAAGAGTCATTGATGCGCACCAACTGCCGGCGCCCTCGAAGATAGGATGTGAACCATTCCAACGCAACTGGTGAGATCTTGAGATGGGAAAGGATGGACAAGAGGATGTCATGGTTGACGTTATTAAAGGCATTCGAGAAGTCAACCAGCACCAACACGGTGATTCTGGTGTCCTCCATGCCTACTCTAATGTCACCAATTACTTTGAGGAGAGCGGTAGTGGTGCTATGGCCAGGCCTAAATCCAGACTGCAGCGAGCTCAATAAATTATTGGAGTACACAAATTTGGACAGTTGTTTGTGGGCACAGGCTTCTAGCACTTTGGATAGGAAGGGAAGGATGGATATAGGTCGGAAGTGGGTAGGGAGAGTAGGGTTTGAAATTTTAGGGAGAGGAATAACATAGGCTTTCCGCCACAAGGACGGAAAAACACCACTGCTAAAAGAGAAATTAATAATGTGGGAAAGAGGGGAGAGGAGATGTTCTAATACTGTAGTAATCATGCGACGGCTTATGCTATCGCAGCCCACAGCATTAGACTTTATGGACATGATTATCTTCTTAATCTCATCCGGTGTAGTTGGAGAAAAACTAAAAGAATCTATGTCAGGCTTGGGTAGGTTAGCAATAAACTTCATAGAACGACATTTGGCTTGATGAACCATCGGAGAAGATGTGCTGAAGTGACGATTAATATCATCTAAGCCAATGGTTTGTTGGAAGTTAGTGTCTTTCTGCTTGCCAATACCTAGAGTCCTAAGGAACTTCCAGATATTAGCAGATGAAGAGGAGGCGATGTTATCGAGAATGTGTCGGCGTTTAGTGTTTCGTATCACCTGATTACAGCGATTTCTTACGGCCTTATAAAGAGTCCAGCTGTCGTCCGAACGGCATCGCTTAAATTTTCGAAATGCCCGATCTCTGCGCCTCATCATCGCTCGAACCTCATCCGTCATCCAAGGAGCTGGAGTTCGTTTTAATTTGACTTTCCTGACGGGAGCATGGATGTCAAACAGCGCCTGAACACGGGTGTTAAACATGTCCACTTTATTATCAATGTTAGTAGCTGCTGTCAGTTCATCCCAGCAAAGTTGTGCAGCATCCGCAGACAACTTCTTTGGATCCATGCGACCAAAGCAACGCAAGAACAATACCTTAGGATGGGATTTAGGGGGTTTAAGGGTGTATGAAACGTAGATGAGGTCATGGTGGGAAAAACCAGGAGCGGGAAACTGACCGTGACAAAAAACACTGCCAGGGGCAGAAGTAATGATTATGTCGAGCCAGGTGTCATCTGCATCAATGTTGTGATGAGTGGCTTGTAGAGGCAGGACATGCAAACTGGCAGACTCGAGAATGTCAAGGAGTTTACGGGAACGTGTGGAACATGGAACAAGGAGGTTGGTGTTGAAATCTCCCATGATGATGTGGTGTACGTAATCCAACCCTAAAGATTCCAGAACTAGTTCAAGACTGGAGAAGTAATCTATTGCAGGAGGACAATAAACCACTCCAAGTATGGATTTCACTCCCCTGACCCAAACCTCTAGAAACAGATACTCAGCAGAAGTATCACAACGGGAAGAGGAGGAAGTTAAAATTTTGTATAGAAAATCGCTACGGAGATAAATCGCCACTCCACCCCCCCTTCGATCAATCCGATCATTTCTGATCAAAATGAAGCCGGGAAGAGGATAAATGGCCGAAGGAAGGTGAGGTTTGAGCCAAGTCTCGGATACTAGAACGGCATGAACGTTAGTGTCGCTGAAGGTTGTCATCAAGTCATTATAATGACTCGGTATACTTTGCGCATTGATATGGCAAACGTTCAAGTGGAGACGACCTTGACAGTTGAATATTTCACGTACCAGATGTCCAGGATCATCAGTAGTTGAACAGAAACTATCATCACTGCATGTGGAATTGGATTCATTGACAGAATAATATGAGCTATCTGAATTCATATATACGTACAACTGAGTTGAAAATAGGTTGTGTCCGGCTAATTTTTAAGAAGGGTAAGCGCGATGATTTTTATAACTACCGTCCCATCACGATTCTTTCCTGTGTGGATAAAATTGTGGAAAAGTTCGTATGTAAGCAGATACATGATTTTTATAAGAAACACGACGTTATTTATCACAATCAATTTGGCTTCCAATCGGGTAAAAGCACCACGGATCTTTTGACAAAATTCACAGATGAAGTAAATGAACACTTAAATAACAAAAAATACGTTTTCGCGCTATTTATTGACTTTTCACGTGCATTTGATACTTTGATCCATGGAGAAGTTATATAAAGGCTAAATTGTTGTGGTATACGTGGGCCATTGCTTACGTGGTGTAGTAACTATCTGAAAAACCGTAAGTTTACTGTTAAGATTGACAGTACGTACAGTGATCTCATAAACGTAACACATGGAACTGCTCAAGGGTCCGTTTTGGGTCCCTTGCATTTTTTGACATATGTCAATAATATGAGTAAATGTCTTCAAAACTGCATGTGCTACCAGTTCGCTGATGACACGTGCCTTGTTATCGCCGATAAGAATCCAAAAGTAGCTATAGAACTTCTACAATCTGACTTTGATTCCCTTGCGAAATGGTGCCATGATTCAGGATTGGTATTAAATACCAATAAAACCAAACTTTTAGCCATTAAATCACCATACGTTAAAAACGCTTCTTTGACAAATCTTGTGGCCCATGAGCATAATTGTCTACATTTACATTTATCTAATCGCAAACCCTGTCAATGCCCTACTTTAGAAACTGTTGAAAGCCAGATGTACCTAGGCGTATTGATAGATAGCAAATTCAATTGGTCGTTTCATATTGAACAAATATGCAATAAACTGAGACAGTTTTTAGCAAATATAACTATACTTACCAAGCGCATTCCTTTCAAAACGAAACTAATGCTTTACAACTCATTGGCGGAATCACACATACAATACGGACTAGTTTGCTATGGTCGCACTTATAAAACATACCTCGATAAAATATACCAACTTCAACTTAGAATCTTAAAAAAGATAGTATCCAATAATATTAAAAACAAATATCGGAATGATGATAAAGGCCTTTTTAAGCATTGCAACACTCTAAATATTTATGCTAATGTAGAATATTCCTTATTAAAAAAATACTTTTTTGATACCACCTACCAAAAAAAAATTAAACACCCTGCATTCACACGGGCAGTCGCTCATAACTGGCTTTGTACAACGAGTGCAGTTAATGCGTACGGAGAGAGGACAGCTACCTACATAGTTCCCCGACTTATTAATAATTTGCCTACCGACTTAGTTAATAGTATCACACCGTCGAACATAAAATTTAAGTTGAAAAATTTCTTTTTAAGCAATCAATAATGTAACATCCCAATATTGCTGTATTATGTTAATTGTAAGATCCAAAATATTAACAAGATTAATTATTAAGTATTGTGCTGTTGTTAACTCGTGTCAGCTCTGGTATAAACCTTAGTGGTTTAATTGATGCTGTTCATGTTATGATTTATGTATAATTTTCTTTTGTGTACAATAAATGAAAAAAAAAAAAAAAAAAAAAACTATGCAAAAAAAAATACACACCATACATATGATATATATTATATACTAATTTTAATACTACTTTATGAAATATATCAAAAGCCAGTCATAACTGCACCACCCGCCAGCTAACACTCTCAAACACAGTAATAATTAAAACATGAGAAAAAAAAACAATAAGGAAAATGAGTTACAAAAATATAAATAAAATTACAAAAAAAAGAAATTTAGAAACAAAAATACAAAATAGAATGGAAAATGTTTAGTTTTGGAACGCAACATTTTAACCGAGTATTGAGATAAAAAAAATAAAAATATAAAGAGGGTAGGCTAATATACAGTACAGCAAAAATAGTGACACTTATAAAATTCAACAACAACACAGTGTGTGGTCATTGAAAAAGGTATAAAATAATATTGTAAAGATAAAACGATCCAAAACATCTGGCAATCGTAACTCAGATCATTGAAGCATTGAAAAACACTATGGCTTACGCGACTTCACATTCGAGCGCGACGTAGATGATGTTCCGGGGCTCCTTCGTGCTGTCGACGAAAACGATTCAGTCACATTCGGATACTTCCCTGTTAAGGAATTGAGTCCTTCTATTGTGGAGAATTTATTACGACTTCCGTCTGGAGCTTTAACAATGATTACGCCGTCCTGAGTCCAACAAGCTCGCATACCGAAGTGCTGACGTGCCTTGCTAAAGATGTTTTGTCGTGATCTCGTCAGGAACTCCTTGATTGAAGTTGGCGAGCCTCTCAACTTAGTCTTTGCAGCCCACACAGAGGACTTGTGAATCAAACTGGAGAACCTAACAAGGATCGGCCTGTGGTGCTCTTTATTCGGAGTGCCAATTCGATGGCATACTGTTATACAGGACGATGAAATTTCTTTTAGTGCCATAGTGCCATTGACGATAGCCAGGACAGTATTGGCACAATTTTCTGTCTCAGCTTCCGGCACCCCTAGAAACAGAAGGGCTTTACGCCTATGCCTGGTCTCCAGTGCATCCACCATGTTGGTGCACTCTGTAATTTGTTGCCGCAGTAGCCGGAGCATGTTCAGCATGAGTTCCCGAAAGGTCCTGAACTCTTCTGCCACTCGAGCGACGGTGTCCTTGGCTGCACCCCCTGTCTGCAGTTGTGCTTCCAGTTGAGCCATACGCGTCGAAAAACTCTCCTCTAGTTTGCTCTGAGTGCTCTGGATATCCGCTTGTGTAGCCATAGTAACGTCTGATAGATATTTTAAGTGCAAGTCCAATCTCAGTGCAAGTGTTTAAGTGCGTGCCGGCAGGCAGTGTTTACTAGTTTGCGTCACATAAATAGCGTAAATGTAAGTAAAGTGAATTAACTCTTTGTCCAGCGCAATACACAACTTTTATAGCTATTAATATTAAAAACTAAATTAAATAAAATTTTGTAACCGAAAACACGTCTTTTCGTAACACCTGCCAGTGTTGCGAATATTTACTGACACTTCTATAAGTTTCTTACTAACGTATATAAATAAATAAATATAAATAACACCCAAAAATCACGTACATAGTCGTGACCCCACACTAAAATCAAGTCTTGTGTCGTGGGTATCAGAAACTATGAGAGATGTTTCGGTCTCACAAACACCCAGACCCGAAAGAAATATGTATTTGTGGGCCGCACAAACATTTCTCTCGGTGCGGGGATCGAACCCGCGGACTCTCGTTTCACAAGCGGCATCTAATCGACTGCGCTATGGAGACTGTCATATAACAGATATGAATATATTAAAGAGAGTTAAAACCCACTATTAACATAAGTCTTACCTCTAAAAAACTAGTTCTCGACTCACAGCTCTTAATCTATTATAAATCAGTCCAAATTCGACAGCGGCGACCGAGTCGATAAATGACGCCGGCGTATGAATTATTTATGATACAAAACTCGCATAAGCATCGAAAAATTCGTCGATAAAACACGAACTTACCTGTATGGGTGAATTTATTCGAAGCGGAATAGAATAGGTTGTCAAATATTTGCTAATATTGTATATTCATATTGTTTTAAGTCACACGTCCCTCTGAAAATGTTCGGGTGTCTGTCATTTTACAGGAGAGACCTGATTGTATGTTGTAAATAGCAGTGAATATCCTATACCTGTTAATAATAATAATTATTAAAAAACGATGGAACCAATACAAATAACTAAACACACTCTAGATGCATTGGCTGGAATGATTTTTACAAGTATCTACACTCGCACAGTATAAAATATTTATAATAATTAAATTACAGAATTTTCGTAGGTTCCATTAAAACTTTTTCAACTTTATTTTAAAATAAAATTAAAGAAGGTTAATGAACCAATACACAATTTTTAAAATTAGAATTGACGAGGTGGTTTCTGAGAAATTGTCGATAGAAAATCTTTTTAGAAAGACTTTGAAAGAAAACTGTTATATCATAGATTATTTATGTTTCACATTACCTTCCAAGTTCTCTGGGGGCATGGCTTTGCCACTTCTTATAAAGTTTTGCACTAAGCCAACTTTTACCGATACGAGAATAGTCTGCGAATTTCAAAATAGACCATTTTTATATAATATTTTAAAATAAATTACTGATGTGAAACGAGCTTTTGACCACTAGTCACTTCAAAATTGAAGACAATTATTATTATACCAGGAATTTAACAATAATAATTTTTGTGATAACATGGAATTCCTTCTCATTATAATATTCGAAGAAAAACATTACATGCATACATAATTACATAAACTCACGCCTTTTTCCCAAAAGGGGAAGGGTGCTACCAGGACACCCATATTTCGACTTGTATGTTCCGACCCACGATGTAATAGGGTGAGAATATCGCCATATCGGGCACAAACTACTGACTACGGGGTAATAATGAATAGAAAAGCTAATATCACTTTGCCCAAACCGGGATTGGAACCCGACACCTTTTTGTATCGTAGTACAACTACGCCACCGAGGTAATTATTACAGTACTTTTTATTTAGTGCAATCATTAGGTTTTCATTTTATGCGTCTGATTACAATTTCGTATATCGTTTGCAGTCAGCCCACTGAAATCTGCAAGGTATCTTTACATATTTTTTTCAAAATTCCGACATGACGTGATCAAATAATAATGCTGAAATAAAGTAATTTTATCTATTAACACATCTTAATATACTATCTTTGACAGCCTCCGTGGCGCAGTTGGTGAAGCCGTGGGTTCGATCCCCGCAGCGGAAAAAATATTTGTGTGAACCATAGTTATTTGTTTCGACTCTGAGTGTTTGTGAGACCGAAAAGTCTCTCGTATTTCCTGATACTCACGACACACGACTAGATCTTAGAGTGGGGTCAGGACTATGTATGTGTTTATTGGGTTTATTTATTTATCCTATTCAACAATATATAGCCTAGAATAAACCTAGGTACATTAGCATTGATTGCACAGACTAACGTTTTCAAAAAAAGTTCTAAACAAAGTAGATACATTAACAAAGAAGTCTTCCATAAAACCGAGAAAAAAAATTACATACGTTAGTTTTTTATGACATATTTACGTTCCCAGTCTAGACCGAGCATTAGCAGAAATTCTGTTCAATGTAATTTGAAATATGAATAATGCAGTGCGTTTGGTAAATTTATTTTTAGTTTCTATAGCTCAATTCATTTGAAACTTTCAATTTCTTTATCTACATGAAACCTTTTATGTACCAAATAATGGAATTGAACTTTTTGTGTGGAGTTTTGGGATTAAGGGTCTCTGCCTAAAACTATTGATCATAGACCTACTATAGTCGTACCATGGAAGTATGGAGAAAAACAGTGTATTTGGTATGAATTTCTATAGAACGCATAGCCCTCCCTCAATCGCATTTCGTGGTTGCAGACGAGGCTTGTTCCCAGCAGTTGGACGTATTTGGGCTGATACAAATACAGATCATCGGTGGGAAATGCAAGGTCAATCGAGCAGCGTTTCATAGTAACACACGATTTTATTTTGTTTGATACGATTATAGGACGGTCATCGGAGGAAAGTTCTTAAGTCTCCCTTAGTGGTGGACTTTAGAATACGGAAGATGTTCATTGCGTTAGTCAACGTCTATCCATTGATAAACTATTCAAACCATTTAATATTGTGTCTCACCAACTCCAAATACCCTCAACGCGGTGTCATTCCCAACACACCCTTCTTGATACGGATTGAATTAATGTAACTCCATTCCCGTGCTATCAGCTAAATACTTCTAAAAGAAAAGTTAGTTCCAAATATTCCTATACGGATGGAATTTAATATCATATAAAAGATACGGTCACTTGAGAACAGGCGGGGGATATTTGTCGCTCCCTAAACACTAAGTTTTCTGAAATATTTTATGCAGGCACTGTGGAGGTGACAGTTTTCTGCTTTATTAATATAGTATAAGTATGTAAGATTTTCTTTCTACGAACCTTCCCTCATTGTTTACAAATAATATGCATTTTTTCCAGTAACTCATTAAAGACAAGTATTTGTGTCTTAACGCTATCTTTCACAGACTCACTTGAACATAGAATTTTGGACCACTTACAGCCGCTGCCAATAAACAAACCCAATCCAAAATTTGCCGTTTTAGATTGACAGCTCAATCGTTTTTCTGATACTATATTGCCAATAATCAACCTCGGTAGTGAATAAACTATGGCAACATGACAGGAGACCAATCGAAAAGTAGAAAACAATTGACAACAAAACAGATTGACTTCAATCTAATTTTTTTCGATTGATTATTGGCATCGGCCGTTAGTCAGGTCACTATACATATAGTATAAGTCAGAATAATAAAACTTCCCAAGACTAATCTATGACTACGACCAATAAAGTACTTTTAAATATTTCACATAGCCTTGAAGTTTATGGCACATTCGTAATAATGTGGAATATTTCAATAGCCGCTTATACCACATTTCTATTACACTCGGTTAGAAACGCATTCCACCGTTGCTAATTAAGTACAGCTTATTGCTTTGTGGCTGCCAAATTCCGCAATGTACTTGTAACAATGGGAAAATTAAGTAAATTGGTATTCGACGCGGTATGGAAGTTTCATCATAAATATTCATGATTTAATATACCTTTTTGTATATTAGTTTTAAGTTTTGTTGCAGGCATTTAAATTAAGAGTGATACAATAAAATACAGTTTTATTAAAACTAAGAATATTGAAAGTTGCTGATAATCTAAGATTATTTTGGATAATTTTAATAGAACATTTTGGTCAATATATCAAATATTTATGCTCATTTCCCATTAGTAGTAGAAACACCACCCAGAATTTATATGTTTTGTTTAATACCAGTACTGCTTGTCCCTTCGTTCAAGATGGCAGCTTTCTCAACGTCCGAAATTCCACCAGCTACAATAATCGTCAAACCGTAAGGGTATAGTGTTCAAACTGCTCCTTGGAGGCAGAAAAAGACAAACCTGTGGTACTTACTCAGACGGCAACCCGCATGATACGGACCCACTCACGAACAGCCTCCGTGGCGTAGACGGTGAGACGCCACCCGTGAAACGAGAGGCCGCGGGTTCGATCCCCGCACCGAGAGAAATATTTGTGCGGCCCACAAATATTTCTTTCTGATCTGGGTGTTTGTGAGACCCGAAAAGTTTCTCGTAGTAACTGATACCCACGACCCAAGACTCAATCTTAGTCAGCCAGTCAGGACTATGTATTTGACTGTTGGATGTTATTTATTTATTTACTCAATACAAGTGAAATTCGGTCCAGAACAAAAACAAAGGACCAAATATAGCAAAATACAGAGTAAACATTAAACAATAATGCCCCCGCACATTGATTAGATTACAACATGTTTGCAAACGATAACTAAGCCGGCATTAGCCCATGTACTTTATGAAATCGATTACATTTACAACTTAATCTGTTTACGCGAAATTAATACCATGTTACAAATGTAATAACGTTTTGATTATGAATAGTTCTAAATTAATTATGGAATAAATAAGATATATTAATTAGAAATTGCAATTTACAAGATTGAATTGAATTTAGTGGGTATGTGGTGCGGTTTGTAATTAATTATTTTATTAATACTTAATTATTGAAATGTATAATATAAAAAAATATAAAAATTTCACATAAAACCGCGTCAATTTTTTATGATGTTTTAAATATCATCGTGTTTGGGTTATATATTCTTAGATTTTGCTAAAATATTGATATAAATCCTTGCCACAGCGTTTTTCAAAACAAAAGGGCGCACATAATTATTGTTGGAAAACTATGTATTTACCACCCAAATACAAAGATACGTAAAACATAAAAAATAACAAAACTTTTTTTGCACAATCTTTAGTTGCGTTCTGCCTGTAGTCACTAAAACTACCACCTGGCTTCGTTTTCGGTCGCAGTATGGGTATACCCTGCATAGAGATATTTATGTGAATTATACTTACTACAATATATTATAACAGCATGATAGACCAATGGGTCAAATCCCGTAAGGGTTGACCATCAGTGAGTTAGCGGCTCATAGAATTGAAATACAAATTATTCTGTAAAATGGTTATTTAATTAAATGTAGATTATGGAAGAAACTTCTATGTTTCTTAGTCCGTCCCGTGACTACGAAATGACGAAAATTGCACTGCAAACATCAATACATCATAGCGAAACTGCAATAGTGATCCATAATCTTGCAAAACGGCCAAGCGGTTACCATTTTCAATGAGTAATGGATGTCAACATAAGTACAGCGTAATCAATACAGGCACAGCGCCCTTGACAAACTGAACAGTGTTTATCTACGATAAAGGGAGCAATTTAGCCGCTGCAGATTAAATATCACGCCATTACGATTAATTAACGTTCGCTGAGCCGTGGCTAATTGAGAATATCTACTTTTGTGAATGATATAGCTTGAGGGCGATGGAAGGTTGTGTTATTGTCGATTTTGCGCTGATTTTGGTATAAGTATTGGCATCAGTTTCTTAGGTAAATTCTTAACAATTCGGCTTGTAGTGACATATTTTTACATTATATTTTACAGTCACACAAATACATTTGAACGTAATCTCAATCATCTTGACTGTAGAGGAAGCCCGTGCCCTGCAGTGGGACGTATATGGGCTGATACAGAATGCATATTCTACACTCTACAGCGTAATGTGGGCTCAAGACTACATATGTGACTGTTGGGTGTTTTTTTTTAATCTCTTGAAGCCACATCAATATAAGTGTTATTAAAAACTCTGAGAGACTTTTCAGGCTCAAAGCACTCAGAACCGAAGCAAACTTCCGAGAAACACTCAAATATTTAGCTATGCAAGGATCGAACTAACAGCGTCTCATTTCACAAAGGGATTCTTAACCAATCCCATCACGTGTGGTTTACGCTTAGCGCTAAAATTACGGGTTTGATTCTTCCATGAATAAACAAATGTTTTGGTTTTTATAATTTTTAATTTATGATTAACCTATTAAATGTAAGAAAATACCAGATATATTTTATTGCTAATTGTGTTTTGAGTTAAGAAAAAATCCCGCACTATTATAAATAATATTACAGTTGCGCTTTGTTTTGTCTAGAGATATTTTTTTCATGGTCTGCGCGTTTGTTTTTGTGCAAATTTTCCACGTATATTTTGACGAATATTCTGTTGAGACTAAGAATCTCTATAAGACTTAATGGATTCAGTCCCTTCTCTATGTCTCAATAGAGAATTTAATAATGTGGTGCTTCCGTTTTCATAGATTAGA
This sequence comes from Hyles euphorbiae, assembly GCA_023078785.2. Classification (NCBI taxonomy): domain Eukaryota; kingdom Metazoa; phylum Arthropoda; class Insecta; order Lepidoptera; family Sphingidae; genus Hyles; species Hyles euphorbiae. The sequence continues at coordinate 8,302,487 of CM041049.1, forward strand.
AGTACATCATCATTAAGTGGCTGACTGTCCACTTACACCTCTGAACACCCTTGCAGGAACTGAATGTGAATTATTGGGTAGTCCATCCACAGAACAAGAAATATATTTATAAACGCGAATTGCCACAACACTATCACTGAATTACCTTTAAATACTAGCGAACTAACCAAAATGATGTAACCATTATATCTATGTATCAGCTTTAATCATTTATCAGCCTTTGCCCAGCAGTGGGACACAGTATAGGCTATAAAAAAAAATCAGCTTTAATGTTACATTAATTATGTTTACATATCTTCCGCACCCTTCAATAGGTCACCTAGTTAAGGAACACCATTAGTTGCGCTTACAATCACTTAAACCCTGACTTTACTTTGACATTTGAGAATTTTAGCCGCCTTCACGGTCTGTTTTCATCGTTTAAACACAAATAGACTAGCAGCAATAGCATTATAGCTAAATAATTACAATATGTTATTGAGAAATTCATATATCTAATTTTTTTTTACAAGGCACTAGCAGTCACCATATTTAAAAGACTAGCACTATAATAATAAATAATCTTTATTGTTTACTTTTTTTTATAATACAGCTGTCGTCAATTACAAAAATATTACTTAGAATTTATTACTACACATAAAAGGAAGGTTCCACATATATATCCAGAAAAAAAAATTAGAATGAGTTCAGTACTCACATACCTAAGCACCACATTACCGCGAAATACAATAAATGTACGTTACAAAATAAAAGGCACATACTTTCATGCCGCATCTCGTAAAGAGGAGATAGTTAAGCGCAAAGAATTTGGATAAATTACAGTGCTTAACAAGCTGTAAATGCCGGGCGAGGTAGGACCGGCACGATAAATTCCCTGTCAAGACCTGCTTCAGAGACCGAGATGCTAAAACCGGCGCATGTTGTATCGTGTTTATTGTATGTATTAAATTGTAACCGTTTATGGAATTATTCGTGAATATTAAGGTTAAAGATTTAAAAAAAGATTGGATTAGTTTTGAGAACTGTTCTTCGGTGGCACCATCGTACTACGCAGTACGGTATGATTGCAAAGCTGTGGACTCGGGTTCGAATTTCGAATCGGGCAAAGTGATATTGGAACTTTTTATTCAATATTAGCCTGGAGTCAGGAATATGTGCCCGATATGACGATAGGATCGCATCGTGGGATGTCACTCCTAACACATCGTGGGACGAAACACAAAAAAAAAAGTGGGTATCTGGTATATATGGTAGCAACTCTACCTACCCTTTCTGGAAAAAGGCGTGAATTTAGTTTGGGATATTGTAGCTAGAGTAATTTCTAGACATATTGAGATTTAACACCTTATGTCTAAGGATTACGAGAGCAGTGCAATGCCAAGAAATGCTTTGTATTTCAACCGTTGCTTGGTCTTGATTCTGTCTATGAGCGGTCGTATCGCTTATCATCAGGCCATGAAGCTAGTCTCGCCATACGTTGTATTAAAAAATATATATTCAATGTATGTATGTAGTTTTGTGAAATATTTTTGTGAGTTAGTCGTATAAAAGCGATGTGCAATATCGCTTTGTGGCAGGAACGAAGTAGTCAGTCTAATTTGAATAAAAATAATATTGCAGATTTATCATACTCTGTCGGTATTTATTTGACCACGAGTATAGATAGAAGAAACAATACGTAATTTCCTAGGAGATAATCAAAATAATAATTTTAAAATCAAGTAAATTAATTTTACACCCTATGAGATTCTAACATGTAACTGATAAGTAGTACAAGATAGACGATTGTAAGACGCAATCATTTTGGGCTATAACATTAACAAGTGGCTCCCTATCCGCCTTCGCCGGAATACTCATATTCTTTGTCTTCTTTTTAACATTTTATTTAACCCTAGTCCTCCCCATTATCTTAAAGAACGTTTTGATTACCTTCATCGCTCTCATTCTCGTGCATTAAGATCGTCAGAGAATCTGAAATTAAAGACTCCTAAACACGGCAGTGTTTTCTTCGACGGATCTTTTGCCGTTCAGGCTGTTCGCTTATGGAACGCACTGCCATTGACAATTCGTCAGGCGCCTTCGCTGAACGTCTTCAAAAATAAATTAAAAAATCATTTTCTTTCCAAATTATCTCATACATAGTTCCTAGTCGTATTTTATCGATCTTGTCTTATATAACATGCTATAACGTATGTATTAGTTTAATATTTGTTTCATATATGTGTATGTATTTATATGCTTTGTTTTTTTTTATATATATATTTTCCTCCTAATCATTATTGTTATAAGTTACGCACACACAATAAACACCCACTATTATTTTTTCTTTAATGCCCTATTCTATTGCTATATGGTTGTCTGGAAGAGATCGCTATTAGCGATAAGACCGCCAGTTGTTCACTATTTGTAAGTTTTTCTATTATTTTTGTTTTTTGTTATTTTATGTTATATGGTGTTCAATAAAGTGTTGTGTATTGTATTGTATTAACTAGCCCCTTCGTACGGGTGTTGCTTTTCGTGTGGTGAAAGAGATTTCCCGAGGCTCAACCACCTTCAAAACGCATCTCCGATTCGTTCGGAATTCCGTTTGAGCAAACGCTCATACACATACTCATACTAAATCAACTTCTATTAGGTGACCCGTCCATTCTTTTGTTGGTTTCTAATGTAAAATACTAAAAACGCACTGTCCTACTGGTTCCTACCCTGTCTGGTTCTGCTTGTTTATAACTCTAATCGATTAGGCTGTTAAAAATATGTCAATCGGCAAAAAAATCTTTTGACGTTGCACACGATATTTGATATTATTCTTACCATGAACGGGATACTTACAGCGACCTATTGAAAAGGAAGACAGAGAGTTCTTGCAAACTTAATTTAGTAGTTTAACTACCATTTGAGTGGATATCCAACGCTGCGCTTGACGACATATTATGGCCTCTATTCGAAAAGTTTTTAACACTTTTAAATCTAAATAGTATTCCAAATCTCAATACTAACAAGAAACTAAAAAAAAATAAAGACAAATTCACTCACACACATTCAGTGTGTTTGAATAACACGAAATGTGTTCGCTATCGAAAACAAATTATTCAGCTTGCAGTTTAAATGTCAGTTGGTACTTTGCAAGCTCTTTGTGCTGTTGCTAGTTGGAGTGACTCACAAAATTTATTTTTGATGGATCAATTAAAGTGCAGTTGGCTATGGAAAGGCTTTGTTGATAACTAAAGTCTGGTTTTAACAAAAATTACATGTCCCACGTTCGGCCTGAGTTATTTTCTTGCTATGTATGCAATGCGCATGATAGTAAGTGTTACTACCGCTCATAGATAGTAGCAATGCTTAGTATTCCACTGCGCTCGCCATCCTGAGACATAAGGTTTTAAGTACCAATTTGTCCAGTAGTTAATCTTGCAACAATGTCCCTCAATCGGGAACACAACAAAGCGTTTACACTGCTGTGTTCGAAATATAATTTAAAAAAAAAGTAATTAAATTTTATAAAATGTGTCGTACATTTAAAAACTACAACAGGATTCTTGGTCTTATAATAATCATACAGATCTCCTTCCACAGTCGGCTGAAAAACGACCGTGCCATGGTGGCAACCATAATGTATAATGTAACGAAAGGTGTATACATCATTTAAAATATATTTTTCAATGCAGTTTTTTATGCCGAAGGTAGGTGGAAATTCATTTCTAAGAAACAGGCCAATGTGTTAAAAAATGCACTATCCGGCGGGGTAGCGAGTGACCCCAGCATTCCCAGTCTTTAGAAGATAGTAGAATATCAATTTTTGCTTTAGGATATATCTACACTGTACTTGGTTATTATGTCTATTACGTATTTGCTTTATATCTTGTTATTCAACGCCTTTGGTGTTTTATGTTTTGCCCTAGTAAGTTAAAAAAATAGTTGAAATTAAAATATTTCTGACTTTGTGTTTTGAAAATTTATTTTTAAGGCATCATTTAATGTAACAGGTATCGTAAAAACATTTTTTTCATGTCTTGTACCAAAAATAGCATCCAAAAAGAAAACACCAGGTGTGTTACATGTATCGTTGCCATATGTACTCAATAAATTGTACCAAAAATATTATAAACAAAAAATAAACATCGAAGTGTTTATTATTTCACGTGGCATATAAAGCTTGCAATGTCATCGTAACAGTAGTTTATATAGAAGTTCGTTGGCGCGCGCGATACAACAGATATTTTCATTTCAAAACTCAAAACGATGACACCATCGACTATTTTTTAGGTTTACTGATAAAAATTACTTTATTTTGGAACCACTCCTTACCTATTTTTTGTGAAATTTGCAAATAACTATAATGCCACAGTAGCTTATGTCATTAATAAGATTTTTTTTGATCCAGTCTTTGAAAGGTATTGTATTTATGGTACGGGAGCTAGCAACGTTTGAAAAGTAAGAATTTTAGGTCAGCTGATTTTGTGATATGTCGTCCTTCTTGCACTTTCGGTTAGAGTCTGGGCTATCTGGCTGGCGGTAGTGGTTGCGTTCATTAGTGCGCATCCTACCTGTCCAGGTAATAATCCTGGATTTTAAAAGCATTTTAGAAGGCGTAATTTTTGATATTTTGTTTTTAAATAAGTCTCTCTGACGTACTTTTTTTATTGCCAGACATCATTGACATTGCTAACTATGTGCTATACGCGATTTTATATTTTTTTTTTATTAAAATTTTTAAGTATTTTATAATGTCTGTAATTTTAATATTATGTTATTTAAAGATAAGAAAACTTAAAATAAATTTGCCAGACATTAATTCGATTGTTAAGTCTGGAATTAAAATGAAAAAGTCATGAAAAGTATTGCAGTATAATGCTAGTATTCGGAGAGAGACAGTTGCAGAATAAGTCGAGAATGATACAGAGAACCATTACAAAAGTAAATTACTTGTCACTGTACATGTAATAAAAAATAATAATAATATTCAAACACTACGATTATTTTTCCATTCCAAATCCCATGAATCAGAACTACATAGAGCTGTAGTACGAGCTGATCATAAATATACACCACTTAACCTGTTAGATTCCATGATGGACTTAAACCCGACCACTAACACACAAAAGCTGAATGCCTGGACACAAAAATCTCTCCACGGGAGACACCGCCTCGACTTAACTAATCCTATCGTTGACAAAATAGCTTCAAACGCGTGGCTTAAGCGAGGCGAAATGTTTCCCGAAACGGAGGGATTCATGGTTGCCATCCAGGACCAGACAATCGACACAAAAAATTATAGGAAACACATAATCAAAGATCCTACAGTCCAAAATGATCTCTGTCGGCACTGTCATAGTAGTCCTGAAACAATTCAACATATAACAGGAGCCTGTAAATCTATAACCCAGACGGATTACAAACATCGACATGACCAAGTAGCTGCAATAGTACACCAATATCTTGCATACAAATACGAGTTAATAACAAATAAAACGTCATATTATAAATATTCACCCAAAATAATACTAGAATCGGACAACTACAAGCTTTACTGGGACAGGACTATTATGACAGACAAGACAATTCATCACAATAGACCGGATATTACACTACACGATAAAAGAAACAAAGCAGTTTTTCTAATTGATATAGCTATACCAAATACCCATAACCTACAAACAACATATATAGAAAAAATAGCAAAATATAACCTTTCTATAGAATTAAAAAGACAGTGGCGAGTTGACTCCGTGCGGACCGTACCAATTGTGGTGTCAACTATGGGTGTAATTCCTAAGTATCTTCATAAAAGTTTGAAGACACTCCAAATACATCCCCTAACATATACCCTCATGCAAAAAGCTGTCATTTTAAATACCTGCCGAATAGTTCGTAAATTCCTGTCAATAGAAACATTTTAATAAGCTCATCCATTATTTTTCTATTTCTTACGTGTTTTAACTATCATTTATTCATTATCAGTTTCGTTTTGGCCGCAAGCCTGCGTAGCTGATTATTTCGCCAGAAATAGTAGAAATTATTTTAAATACCATATAAATAATAATAATAATAATCATTCTAGTCAGAGCAAGTTTCCAAAAAAAATTAAGCATAAAAAGGAATATAAAATTAGATTAAAATTTAAAAAACAACACTTTTTATTTAAATTGTTCTGATTACTAAATGTAAATTATAAATAATTAATATTTAGTTTTTCAAGTTGTTTCAGCCCATAGTGACGTCACAAAAAAAGAGGCATCTTCATAATCATCATCATCATCGTCGCTGTCTTTATCAGTGTCATTCTTATCATCTTCTTGGGAACTTTCGTTATCTTCTAAAACTCTATCATCTGTAACAGAAAAAAAATAAACAGTGTAATTCTTCTTGTTCGTTATAAAACATTTTAGTTATTATTGATAAATATTCCATTTTACACTTACTTTGAATAATAATATCTGCAACTGAGGATGGTAATTGATCTCCCAAAAACCAGACAAAATCATATTTGTCACCGTTAATGGTCCAACCGAAAGCCATTGGAGATAAAGATGTTGGATGTTTTGAGTGAGCATTTCTCCAAATTTTCGTCACGTAACGAACCCTCAATAAATGCTGTTGCAATTCCACTTTACAGGGTGGCAAACTGGATGACTTCAGCTGTCTCTGTCGGAATACTAGCATCATACTGCAATACTTTTCATGACTTTTTCATTTTAATTCCAGACTTAACAATCGAATTAATGTCTGGCAAATTTATTTTAAGTTTTTCTTATCTTTAAATAACATAATATTAAAATTACAGACATTATAAAATACTTAAAAATTTTAATAAAAAAAATATATAAAATCGCGTATAGCACATAGTTAGCAATGTCAATGATGTCTGGCAATAAAAAAAGTATGTCAGAGAGACTTATTTAAAAACAAAAAACCAAAAATTACGCCTTCTAAAATGCTTTTAAAATCCAGGATTATTACCTGGACAGGTAGGATGCGCACTACTGAACGCAACCACTACCGCCAGCCAGATAGCCCAGACTCTAACCGAAAGTGCAAGAAGGACGACATATCACAAAATCAACTGACCTATAATTCTTTCTCGAAAACGTTGCTACCTCCTATACTATTAAGCACCTTGATACAGGACTTGGGTTGAAGAAAGAGCCCTACACTTTCAAATAATTAATATATTCAATAGTAATATATAATCCTGATCCCACAATATGATAATATGAACCACAATATGTGCTTTAAAAAATATGAATATTTGTGTTATACAAATATTTGTCTGAATGTGTGAATCGAACCAGACGCTTTTTCTTTCACAGACGTCTTTTAAGTCCACTGCATGAGTCCCTCGATACCTTCGATCAATTATACATGTCGATACCATTAAAGCCGTTTGGAACCCAGGTAAGAAAATACATTGAAATTAAAATTTATTGAAATTCGAAATCACATTAACGCCGAGATTCCAATTTCCATATCGATGCATTATCACCCCCAGTGGACAGATAACGGTACAAATGCACATATATTTTATTTTATAAGTCTTTTTCTCGCTTTAGCACACATCTTTTGAAAGTGCTGTGTTTTTGGGATATATTTACGTGAACTAGATGTTGTTATGTTACTGCAATTTTATTTTAGTTCCGTTAATTCTCATATTTCTTTACCTTGTATTTCACTAGCAACAAGTTATAGGAAGATACACAGTGGCATGTATTTTTCGCCCCGCATTTCGATTGAGCACTTCAACATACATAAGAAATGATACTCTTCGAAAAAAAATGTGTTGCTGTGCACTCACACATCATTAGGTCCATGTGCTTTCTGATAATCTTATCAAACACAAATGAGACAAACTGAGCATGTCAATACTCTTAAACATTTCAAAAACCAGAAAAAAACGTAATGGAAGTTATCCAAAGTGGATTTCACTTCTGGAATCAATTGACTCAGCAGAGGACTGTGTAGTCCGAACTAAGCGAATACCTGTAATTTCCCACAGGACCGCGCTTGTTGCCAGCTAACGCAATTATTTAGGATAATAGCTCACGCCTCTGTATTGCCACAGTTTTCGTGTAATTGCACGCCCCAGCCGTGTTTTGAAATGTATAACATGCTTTCCAGTCAGTTTTATCTTTGAAATAGGACTGCAGTGTGTAAACTTTTCCTCTCTGAAAAAAGTTGCCCTAGTTTCTAGTAATCCTTTATTTCTGTATGTTAATTATAAATTGCATATCTGCAGGCTGTATAAATATATTTTCATGGGGCTTGGACGGACGACCTGGCTAAAGTTGCAGGAAGTCACTGTATGCAGGCCGCTTTCAACAGGTCGATGTGGAGATCCTTGGGGGAGGCCTATCTTCGGCAGTGGACTTCCTGTGGTTGAGATAATGATGAGGGACATGAAATTCGCAAGCTCTTGCACATCAAGCGACACCATTGTACTCGTCTTGAAGTGAATGATTTAATTGTCTATATTAAAATATTTAAAACCTAATGTAATTATTTGTATAAATGTAATTAATAATTTAAAAATGTAATTGTATGTTACATATACAATTACCATATTCTGCATACTTCACACGTAACGGGGCAACACTTGAAAATTTACCAGCATAATACTGGTTTGTGGTCAAGGTAGACATGAAAGACTCACAATGTCAGTGAGAAATGGTCGAAATAATGTAAGAACTCAGACCTGGCCTGGGCCAGGAATTTGTGCCCGATGTGACGATAGGCGCCTACCACGTTGTGGAACGGAACATTTAAGGCAAGGTGGGTGTCCTGGTAGCACCTTTGCCTACCTCTTCTGAAAAAAGGCGTGTGTTTATGTATATATTTATGTATGGTTGATAGCTCTCAAAATAACCCCGTAATCCATAAACTGTAAGGATATTTTAATCAGAAATTTATACGTTTATTCCTTTTCTTAAATATATATTATCCCTAAAATTCCTTTAATATGAATTTCCTCCGTTATAAATCACCCACGTAACTAATGGCAAATGAGTAGGGTAAGTTTAGCTCAAATTCCTTTCTATTCCCCTTCTCATTATCCCTCAGCCCCACTTCACATTTCTTCGCTTAATTTATACAATTGCTTCCACTTTCACTCTGAATTCGTTCTGCGTCTTGGCTAAACACCGATCAAGTTACTTACGGTAAAGATTTGTGTGAAGATGATGAATATTCACATAATTTTGTACGGGAAAGCTGTTCCGAATAATAATTAGGAGTTGAATCGTGTGAGTGAAGACGATTGCTACACAGTTCGTAATATCCATAATATAATAATAATAAGTGGTTAGGCCAACATGGTGTGCTATATGGCCTACCTATTTTCAATCGTACTTTTTTACGTGAATGGCGAGACATGCTGTTCGCCTGATGCTAAGCGATGCGATCGCTCATGAACAGCAGCAAAACCAAACAACACCTTAAACTACAAAGCAATGCTTGGCATTCCACTGCGCTCGCCATCCTGAGACATACGATGTTAAGTCTCAATGTGTCCAGTAGTTACTCTGGCTACACACATACACTACAATCCGAAACACAACAGTACATTTAAACTGCTATTTGACTGGAGTAATAGACATGCGGTGGTACCCACCCAGGCAGCTTCTCACATATGGAAGACCTGCCACCAGTAAAACTACTATCTACTACTATACTATTGTATTTATTTATTATTTATTTATTTAATCCTTTATTGCACAAATTAAAAATACAGTAAAGAAACAATACAATAATAATAGTACAAGAGGCGGCCTTATCACACTAGGTAATTTCTTCCAGGCAACCTTTGGATGGATATTGAAAATAGGAAAAATTTGCGGGCAGTCTAAGGTATATAAAATAGTAATATATATAATATATACATACATATATACAAATACATACCAACAAGATTTATTAAAATACACATACATACAATTTACCATATACATAAATATATACCTATCCTAACATTTACCAAAGAAGCGAATGGACAAGATATTCCTCAGCTATGCTCTAGTTGAGAAAGGAAATGGTCTTAAATCATTTTTTTAAAAGACGACAGCGTTCGTGCCCGCATTATTTCGACTGGAAGTGAGTTCCACAGTCGGACAGCTTGGACTGCAAATGATTTGTCCATGAATACTGTGGAATGCATGGGCATTTTCAGTTACTATCGAATGTAAAGGAGGCATCTGCCCTGTAGCGAGACGTACATAATATATGCTCATACAGAACTATAGTACATGTGTTGGAATATAAATATTAGCATGCGTATGAAGCTTTTACTATGTATGTGTACCTCAATATTTTACTCCCATTTAAATGAGTATATTTTTCTTCTTTTAAATGTTAAACTAAAACTGTTGAAGATACAAAGTCTCTTTTTAATTTATTTATACGTTTGATACGTAAATAGCCGTTAAAGTAAAAAATATATACAATATTTCTGTAAAATATACAGCATAACATGAAAGATAAAATTCATTTCCGTACTCACCATACCTGATGTATTTACAAGTCATTTTAGAACAATAAATACAGAACCTTTGTTTTTATTTCTTCGTACACCCAAAGAGCTCTAAGATAGCAAACTCAACCATCATTTCCTTTTTACTTTACAACAAAAAAATCTGACGTCTACTAATCCTTTCATACAGCTCGGCTCATCAGTCCGCGTTTCGTATTCATACAGCACGGTCCGACAGACTTTATAATGTCGCAGCTAACTTGAATTTCAAGGATTTACTAAGAATATTCTCCTCGGGCCTGATTTAATTTTTAAGTACCTTATCTCGATGTAATTTCGTAGTCAAGAGAATGATTCATAGACTTAATTATTAACACGGTGTCACAATTGTTTCATTTCTCGACCGTAGTCGGTGCTTTAATTAAGTGTTCGTCATCTTAGTTATTAAGCTTTTTAATTTAATTTAATTTAAAGTTGTACATTAAGAAAGAGAATTTCAAGATTTTAAAAATTGCAGGTGTAATTTATATACTAAATTTGTAGTGTCATTCTTGTCTTCATTGCTACCATTTAAAGGTCTTCCAGCAGAGAATAGACCATGGTTTGAAAGGATTTTGATTGGATTTTGAAAGGACATTGATTTTTCAGCTTAGGCAAAACACTTTCTATGACACAAATATTCTCAAATTCAATTCAATCAATAAAATCATTTTATTGTATCTACGACTCGTATGTTCCAAAGTATGAGAGAAATTAAGCCACAAAATAGACCGAGTAAAAAACTTTAATTAAAACCGTTCATGATTCAAGCCTTTCACCGCGAACTTGTTAATGTCGCTCGATAATAAATTAAACAATAATTACTTCACTGCTCTTCCCGTCGTTCGAAAGCTGTTGAATGTGCGAAAACGTGACACAAAATTCTCGTAAAATTTGCACAAAAATCACATTTCACTTCACTTAACACACACGAAGTTAACGAGCTTCCAATACCGCATCAACGGTTATTAAGTTATAAATTAAATTGAAGCGTTGTCGAAGCAATAAATTACAAGAAATTCTCCGAGGCGAGGCGCTGGAAAAACTTGCTGTCTCTTGCTGCTTATCTAGGGTAGTTTTACACTTGTTAATATTTTTACTGATAAATAATATTTGAAATATATTTTATCTTAATTTTGATGGATTTGATGTTTTTAAAAATAATGCGCACGCAGCGCGTTAATTATTTCTTTGGATAAAAACTTATAACTTAATGAAATGTCCTGAAAACTGTACAAAAAATTTGACTGCAGAATTAAGATTAAGCATAATATTTGTCGTTCAATAACTATAGTACGTTTATTTATGTATAATTTATTAATTGTTAAGATGGTTAGCTATAAACATGGATACATTGAGAAACGATTAAAACTTAGATCTGCTGTATTTCTGAATTGAGAAATCAAAGTAAATTATATAAATTTACTGAGGCCAAATTAGTTGAAAATCAATCAATAATCTTACATAGAATTGAAACTAATTGAGGATTACTTAGGTAGCATGAATATTGAAATTCCAATACGGAGTCACGACAGACTTAGCACAATATCCGCACTTCGAGGTATACTAACGTGCTCCAATAATATTATGTTACCTAGAATCCATTGCAGTTAAATAAATAAATAACACCCAACAGTCACATACATAGTCTTGACCCCACACTAAGATCGAGTCTTGTGTCGTGGGTATCAGGAACTACGAGAGACTTTTCGGTCTCACAAACACCCAGACCCGGAAGAAATATTTGTGGGCCGCACAAACATTTCTCTCGGTGCGGGGATCGAACCCGCGACCTCTCGTTTCACAGGCGGCGTCTAACCAACTGCGCCACGGAGGCTGTCACGGAGTTCGTACGAAATACTAGAGAACCAGTATATACTTGTCTCTTTGATGTTCAGTATGACATCGCTCAAGTTTCAAAAGCTTCACATTTACAGCCGCTGCCAATAAACAATCTCAATCCAAAATTTGCCGTTTGAGATTGACAGCTCAATCTTTTTTCTGATACTACTCGTATATTCTCGTATATTCGTATAATCGTCTCGAACGCAGGTTTGATGACTTCCAGCCTCCCGAACAAGCCGGTTTCCGAAAAGGCTTTAGTACCATAGACCACATCCATACGCTTCGGCAAGTTATACAAAAAACCGAGGAATATAACTTGCCGCTTTGTTTAGCGTTTGTGGACTATGAGAAAGCCTTTGATTCGATCGAGACTTGGGCTGTGCTACAGTCTCTCCAGCGGTGCCATATCGACTATCGGTACATCGAAGTGTTGAAGTGTATATACAACAACGCCACCATGTCGGTCCGAGTACAAGATCAGAGTACGAAGGCTATTCCACTACAGAGAGGCGTGAGATAGGGAGATGTCATATCTCCGAAACTGTTCACTGCCGCGCTGGAAAACGCCTTCAAGCTCTTGCAATGGAAAGGATTCGGCATCAACATCAACGGCGAGTATATCACTCACCTTCGGTTTGCCGACGATATTGTAGTCTTGGCAGAATCGTTGGAAGACCTTAGCACTATGCTCGAAGACCTCAATCGAGTCTCCCAACAGGTGGGTCTTAAAATGAACATGGACAAAACGAAGATCATGTCGAATGTCCATGTTGTGCCCACCCCCATCGGTGTTGGGGGCTCGACTCTTGAAGTTGTTGACGAATATGTCTATTTAGGACAAGTGGTCCGGTTAGGCAGGTCCAACTTCGAGAGAGAGGTCAATCGTCGAATCCAACTCGGTTGGGCAGCGTTCGGGAAACTACGCGACGTCTTCTCGTCCAAAATATGAGGTATTTTGGAAATATTGTGCCTTAAATCGAAAGTCTTCGATAGTTGTGTGTTGCCAGTGATGACTTACGGCACCGAGACGTGCCCTCTTACTATGGGCCTTATTAGGAAGCTCAAAGTCACTCAACGAGCTATGGAGAGGGCTATGCTCGGGGTTTCCCTACGAGATCGAATCAGAAATGAGGAGATCCGTAGGAGAACTAAAATAACCGACATAGCCCACCGGATTAGCAAGTTGAAGTGGCAATGGGCAGGGCACATAGCGCGGAGATCTGATGACCGATGGGGTCGGAAAGTGCTCGAATGGAGGCCGCGTAGCGGAAAACGCAGCGTAGGACGTCCACCCACACGATGCAATGGTCCGACGACCTGGTAAAGGTCGCGGGACGTCGCTGGATGCAGGCTGCCTCCAACAGGTCTCTGTGGAAATCATTGGGGGAGGCCTATGTTCAGCAGTGGACTTCCTTTGGCTGATGGATGGATGAATGACTCGTATATTACCAATAATCAATCTCAGTAGTGAAAAAACTATGGCAACATGGTAAATGATAAATCAAAAAGTAGAAAACAATCCAGATTGACTTCAATGTAATTTTTCCGATTGATTATTGGCATCGGCCGTTAGTTGAGAGAAATCAGTGCTATTATGAACATCGTGGTTACGATGGTCAAAATACAAAAACAATGTAAAAATACAGTACAAAGTCGATGTGAAAAATCTGTATCATGTTTAAATTAGTATTTCGCTATTATGTTTTCTGTTAAGCCGCGTATGTATTCCATATGAGTTGACTGAAATAATTTAATATTTTATTAATTGAAGCTTGTATCCATTATTTTTCTAGGCAGACCTCTTTTGTTTTTCTTCTCTTATACGGTGTACTGATCCCAAAGTTGGCACTAAGAAATTGCCTAGAGCAATAAGACCGCCATCGGCATTTTTTATATTTAATTGTAATATCCCATAAGTTTGTCTTTCAAATATGTTGCACGTAAAAAGCAAACAAATAAATAAATAAAGTCTTAATTGTGAATTTGTTAGTACACCGATATTTTATTTTCTATTAGGTCGAACGTGTGTAGGCGCCCTTAAAGTTGAACTTAAAACTCAAATTACCGTGTTATTATTCATAATTGCTTGAAAGTGTCGCGTCTATGTAGACTGAGACAGGGGCTAATTTATTTAAGCCAATGAAAGTTGAGTCAAGGTGAATGAGTCATCTTGATATGGTTATTGATTTGATATATTAATTGATCAACTGTGATCAAGTATTATTTTAAAATGTTTAAGATATTTTTTTCATCATAATTATATAAATGAGATCCTGTCAACTAGGTGTCACGATAGTTAACAAGCGAAACATAATTAAATGACCATATAACTTAAAAATAAATGATATAGAACAGTAAGTTTTTTGACAGTCTGTATCTTACGAGATAATAAATAGATCGTTAAGAAAAAACAAGCATTTGGACGCTTGAAATGTGTGTCTTTTAGATATAAAAAATATTCTTTATTTTTTGTGATTAGTGTATAATAGTATCCCAACCATCTATATGAAATGTGGGTTGGATTCCTATGTTCACTGCCTGCCTGTCAAATATATATACCTGAATGTAAGGTATAGGGAATTGGAGATTAAAAGTTATAAACGTCCGGATAAAGACAGGTTGAACGACCAGTAAAATCTGCTGCTACACAACTTTTCGATAAAAAAGACGGACATTGCTTGTTAGCTTTCAGGCACTATTGCACACAACTTTTTTTTAACTAGAACCGCGGTGCTTTGTCACTGGTTATCGATTTTCCAGTTTGGATTTTCCCCGGCTCTTTAAAATTGTCCGACTGCACGCACAAACCAATAATGGAAAATTTTCAATAGGAAAAGCCGACTGTTCGGGGCTTTTTTACTTCTTTTCACAGCTAAGCCAATATTGAGGATTATCTTGGCACGCTTTTATGAAAATTGGATATTTTTGTTACATACTTGACAATGGTTTTATGCGCGGCTTGGTTTCTGTGATTCTAATAAGATTCGAACTCATTCTAACCAAATCTATAAGAACCTTTGCGGATTGTGAACTATCTAAAAAGAAGAGATCAAACCGATTTATTTCGCCATTATTGAAGAATAAATCATAAAATACATTTATCGCGATAAAAAAATACACATATTTATGTAATATGATTAGGGCTATACCAATAAAACTATGATCATCATTATCTATATCCACAGGATGTCAACTGCTGAACATGACCCCCTTCCCCTAAATATATGAGTAGCGATCTACTAAAAACAGCCACATGGCTATACTAGACATTAAAAATAATATTAGCTTTCCACTTTTGTTCTTCACCGGTCCAATTAGTTAACCAAAATGAAATAAAATATTAGAACGCTGCTTTAAATAAAAATCTGGATATATTTATGTAAAAAAAAATCCACCCAATTAAAGTAAGTAAGTAACTTAATAAGGACTTTAAGGTAAACCTGACACATTTAAAATGCGCTTTCTGAATTGAGCGAGCTAAGTAGAAACTCTAAGTAGGCTTCTTAATTAAGGCAAAAACACGGGTCCCAGTTTACACGCTTTTTAAAGCTTTTTTAAGTTGACTTGTTGAATTGTACACAAATCGGGGTCGTACATCTATATTGCATTTTGTTTGTTAATTTATTTTTTGTTGTGAATCCAAATAATGTTAAATAGTTATTAGTAATCATTTTTTAAAGTCTTTGTTATGTTTTCCAATTGTCTATTGTTTAATATAACAATGAATTTTTATATTCCACCTAAATTAATAATAATAATAAATACACGCCACAGTCACATACACAGTCCTAATCCCACACTAAAATTGAGTCTTGTATTTTGGGTATCAGTTACTAAGAGACACTATTCGGTTTCACAAACATCCAGACCATGTTTCGGGTCTGTGCATATGTACCTATGGATAACACAATTGTTTCGGTGCTGGGATTGAACCCGTATCCTCACGTTTCACAGGCGGCGTCTAACTGCGCTAAGGAGGCTGTCAAAATTTAACTAACAATAATAAGTTACCTGTATACAATGTTAACATTTTATGATTTGTAATCTTGATAGTTCTGATGTTCGCCATCACGGCTCAGTGGATGTACTAATCGAAGGCTAAAATACTATCACAAGTATAAAAATCCCACATATTATGAGCCACTCTTTCTTTTACCATTTATTTCTAAAATCTGGCAACAGACCAACAATCCTCAGGTGTTTTGAGAGCTTATGAGCAGTAAGTATTATCGATACGATAAAAAAGGTGGAGGATTTATTGGTGGTAGGTCGGTCATATCGCTTGCCATCAGGCGAACGGCTTGCTCGTCTCGCCATTCATTGCAATAAAAAAAAAGACAGCAACCCTGCTGCTGACCATCCTAAGACATGACGGACCGAGCAAAGAGAGAGAGAAATAATTTCTATTAGAAGGATCTCTTATTAGTTTTCCGATATGTTATCGAAAATTAAGCAGCCACATCTGACGAAAAGTATTTTCAAACTCCGAACAAGATTTACAAACTCGCTGTTGCTAATAGCCAACATGGCTTAACAAATCTGTGCTCTGAGCTTGGTGTACGAAAAGTTTAAATTAAATACGTACTGAATGTCGATGGCGAAGGTTTGATTGCTTAGTCAAATGTAGTTCCCAATGAACTCGGACTTCTCATTCATTCGAATTCCGTCTACCTAACAGCATAATTTAATTAAAAGTTTTTTGAAAAGGTTTCTTTTTGTTTACATTTTTTTTTTGTGCAAATGTTTCGAGTGGTAAATAAAACCTTGATATAGTTAATTTAGACTACAATGAACCGGCCGGTTCAATTGGATGCTGTGTCGTGGAAAACTGACGCAGAATAACCGGATTGCTGTTATAATTTATCCTGTCAGACTACCACTAGTACAAAACGTTTTCAAACGTCGATTAACATATTAATCGTATGGAAGATGATATGCAACTATAGCAGCTAAATATTTAAATGTGCCACGTTTCAAGTATAATGGGTTTTACAATAGCCTGGCTAGTTTTATCAACTAGAAAGAAACGACATTACATGGTGATATATAATTATTTACATTGTACTTAGTGACCAACCGCCAACCCGCACTAGGCCAGCGTGTTGGACTATATGGCCTAACCACTCTCAATCGTATTCTCGATTGTAGAGTAGGCCCGTGCCCAGCAGTGGGACGTATATGGGCTGATACATACATACATACATAGTGACAGCCTCCGTGGCTCAGTTAGGCTCTCAGTAAGGCCGCGGGATCGATCCCCGCTCCAAAACAAATATTTGGGTAATCCTCAGGTATTTGTTTCGGGTCTAGGTGTTAATCAGACGGAAAAGTTTCTGTAGTTCCTGATTCCCACAAAACAAAACTCGATCTTAATGCGGGGTCAGGACTATGTACATATGTGACTGTTAGGTGCATATTAGTAGACGCTTTGTAGACATAATGTACTACTTGTGAAAAAAAATCCACAAGAACAATAGCACACTTTAATCATCTCAATAATTTTTTTTTCTTTCTCTAATTGTAAGCATTCACTAGTTAAAGACCCATCTCGCTAAGACTCATGTGAATGGCGGTCTTACATTTTTTCTCAGAATAATTTATTAAGGAAAATGAGAGGGATTATTTTGCACTTATTATATACTTAATATATTGTGATGTAATGATGAACGTATTTTGTTAATTATCCGGTTGCTGGGTTTCAGAACGAATGAGAAAACGATTGTGTTATAAAATTATATGGAATTGGGTTAAATTAATGTGGATTTAAAGGTTTTCGTGGTTTTTTAGTTGAAAGAAAAGGCAGATTAATACGTGGGATATTCTAAAGGACATCTGTACATATGATTATTTCTATTGTGCCTTTATGCTAAACAATTGAAGCGTAACGTTAATCGATGCCATTATTAAACATGTTTTAAATAATAATATGACTCAGCATGAATGGGCAAGCTCGTCCAAACGGTACCGCTGCTTCACATGAAATTTACGTGAAGCGACAGCTTACCTGTCGCGTTTCGTTCGGTGAATGAGATTGCTGGACTTGATACTTTTCTTCTTTCCGTACCTTTTCCTTCTCGCTCCCCTCCCAATTAGATGGGCCGGCAGCACGTCCATGGTCTAAGCGTTTTGGAAGTTCATTGGCGGCAGTTATCATTTACCCTAGATGACCTATTTGTTCCTTTTCCGGACCTATACTATAGAAAAGGAAACCCTAAAAACTACAGCTTACGTATAATCCTACATATGTAAGCATTTAGAAATAGGATTAGAATGTTGACATGTAAACATCAAACTTAAATTGTAGTTTAAAAAACACGCTTTTATATAGCTAGTTTAATATGAGATAATTGAGTAAAATACATACATTTTATTGTTACAAAGCGTGGGGTGCTGGAGGATAAGTAAAGGTTGTAGGCGTCTGAAGCCAATAAAAGCGTATTAAAATATCATGCATCTTATTTTTAAACAGTTGACTTCACAAGCTTTCACAGCACATAAACCAATTATTTATCTTCTGTTGATAACAAATACTAGTTAATTTCACAAGAAGCATCTTAAATACATCATAGTCGCTAAGAGCTGTGGGCTGTGTCGGCGCCGAGCTAATTAGTTTAGAGGGCATGACGCTACGTCAATCCTGTTTCAGCTTGCCACTACCGAAGAAAATAAGATGTTAAGTAAATTTATTACTTTGGACTAAGAAACCCCACGGATAATAAGAAAACGTGAGAGTTTGTATCGTGTTTACAAGGAGTAAAGTAAAAAAATATATTTAAGCTTACATTGTTGTTACTTAAATAGAGTGATGAATAAAAAAAAAATGGATAAGATGTTTGTCTTGATTTGCTTGTGCAGTACGGAAAAAGATGACGTAAAAGTGAACAAATATGTAAACAACAGTGGGTTGAGGTATCCCGATAAAAAAAGAGAAATTAACAGCCACGGGCCCATCCTAGGCTCCATTAGTAATTAATAGTAATTATTAGTATTTACAGTTAATTATTACTACAAAGAAAAAAAACCAGAAAAGCTAATTTACTAGTCACATGCGTATAGTATTTCGAATGTATGGAAGTTTGCAAACCCTCAGTGGGCAAGCTTAATTAGTTCATGCATGCATTTTCCCGAAATGGGTAACAGGCGGACAGCATGATGTCAAATTTTAAGCTCAATTATGCTGCAACCTCCGTGCACACAGTACTCGTATATCCATATAAATGTTGTTTTTATTATGGACCATTTCATAAAATTGTAGCTTTTTATTCTTATCAGTCCTTATATGTACGTTCCACTGCAGGGCACATGCATTCTCAACAATCGAGAATAGTATGCAAGGTTTCCTCACGATGTTTTCCTTCACCGTTAAAGTGCGTGGTGATTGACTATACTCATGACTTCGAAAAGTATAAAACCTTTTAATACTTTCATGGATTTTTTGTGTGAAAATTACTGGTTCTAGGTACGTTCTTTTGAATCAGTTTTGCGGTGGACATACCTGTCATGTTTACATATTTGTTAACATTACCTTTTTCCGAATGGACGCTTTTATACAAAATGAAATTCGCTCCCGTTTGTAATTATTTATAAGAGGCTCAAATGCGGGCCCCATTTTGTCGCGTCAATCTGTCCGCAACTCGTTGGGATGAAATGTAACAAAGATAACCCTTTCAAGCACAGGGTTGCGAAAAAATACAGTAAAAAGATGTCATATATTTCTTCAACGGTTATTGTAGATATTAAAGACATTCGTGAAGCACTACGGTTCCTGCTTATACAAGGTATATTAAGACTACGACCGAAAGTAAAGCGGGGTGCTAATTTTAGTAACTACAAACACAATGCAACTAAAAATTTCGCAAAAAATGCGACAATTTTATTTGTGGTTTTTAGATACATAATTAATCGATTTTGGGTGGTAAATCCATAGCTTTTGCTAAAATAAAGAACTAAACCCTTGCGTATCATAGCGTCTTTGAAATTAAAAGGGTATATGTACACTATTAATTTACAAAAGCTATGTATTTCCCACATAAACACGACGATAGGAAAAGAAATATTTTAGGTAGTTGCATTGAGTTTGAAGTCACTAAAATTACCACCTGGCTGTGTTTTCGGTAGCAGTCTTGATATACACTGCTCTGCACTGTATAAGAGTATCTAAATGCCAAGGATAATTAAAAAATGATAGCAATCCAGGAACATACACGATACCTTTAGGTGAACAATTATATTTCGACCGCCATTGAATAGGAAGAGAGAAAAGAGGGCTATTGGTTCTAGGCTAATTAGTTGATATTCCACTTAAGTAAAATTGATCAATCTTTAAATTATGATTAGTATAATTATTAACGTGAAATAATTTCACCAAAGGAAAATAATGGTTTGCTTTTAAAACGCCTCTATAAAAACTGTTACGTGACAAATGAAAAAACTTTCCCACGCACAATTTTACTTGAAACAGTCTTTGCCAGTTTTATTGTTTTCCGTTCCACGATCTTGAGAACTTGCGACGATTTACTTTGGTTCAATTTTTGATTGTAGGCCTTTAAAACTTACACAAAGTTTAAATATTAAACCTGGAAATTTTCGCTTGAGTCAATTGATTAATTTACTTCAAATTTTATTGCTGGAAAGTACGATAAAATTTTTAGGTACTCTAAATAGATGTTTGCAAAATATGTTATAGCAGAGGAAACTCAACATCAATCAAAGCGTAGAATTAGTAAAAAGAATAACATGCTACCTGAATTATTCGAGTATTGATTGATGACTCAAATTGCATCTGTGTGATCTAGACCGAATTGATCTTCATCAATCATTTTCTAATATTTCGAATGCTATGCGTGGGGATACGATGAATTTTACTCCATGTGTGATACTATTATTTCTCTATGTCTCAATTCCAAAGTTTTATTTATTTTAAAGTAGAATACATTGCAAGCAGATGAAATTGATAAATAAAGATGTTAATTGAAACTCCTTACATACATAAATTCTTGTCATGTATTCTGTAATTGGACACACATTTTTATTCTTATAAATTGGGCTTAACTAGTAAGTTGTACGAATATCATGTTTTTGTTTAATCATCATCATCATCATTTCAGCCACAGTAAGTCCACTGCTGAACATAGGCCTCCCCTACTATGTTTAAAATGTAAAGAATAATAATTGGAATACCGCCATTGAAGGGTTGGCACTGGTTTAAAAATTGATAATTTCATTATGAACAAATAAAGTTTCACCACGTTGTTTTATGTTATTAGGGACTCCGTATGGCGTGTCCCTTGTCGAAGATCATTTAGGAGTTTCACAGGCGTTGACTCTAGTTGTCTCTCGAGAGCCAATGTCCTGTTTGATAGGTTACTGTTTTAACAGGCCATAAGGCGTAGTTTTCTCAAAGGTCATATAATAAAGTCATGTCTGTTTTGAAGGTCAATCACCACGCATTAAAACGGTGAAGGAAAATATCGTGAGGAAATCTACACACCGTAGCGATTTGTCGATTAGTAAGAATTTATATGGCATATCAAGTCCGCCAACTCGCATTAGGACTATGTGGCCTAACAACTCTCAATCGGTGTCTCGATTATAGAGGATGCCCGTGCTTTGGAGTGAGACGTGTATCGGATACATCAATATTATTCTTGTAGTATAATGGTATATATTAGAAGTGCACGTACCGTGATTGTAATTGAGGTAGTTGAAAGACGTTCTCATGGAATATGTCTAAGAATAGGCATTAGAAAATGCAAAATCTTATACATTCTAGGAGAAAATGCTAGTAAAATAGACTTTTAATAAATACAAAAAGACAACCGTTAATTGTACCCATATTAAAGAGCTGATGTGAATAAAATTAATGGCGCACGAGTATGTTTTGGATAGAATAATCCATATTGTCTATTACCACGGGGGTCCAGGTATATTGTGGTTTCATTATGTTTATGAAATTATAAGGAAGCACAGCATGGGATGTTCTCCCAATTGGTATGGATATGACCTGATAAAAGTTGTAAAAAGTTGTTTTTAAAAGGTCGCTAAGAAAATTCATGGGAGGCCTATATTTAATCTAATAGTTGACATCTTGCCACTCTACATGCTGGTGTTGGTGATATCTATACATGTACAGATAAAATATACAAAATCTTATAACTTTCCCAGGGGTGGGCAGAGGTTATCCTGGTAACAACCAGGTTTCGACTCGTGTATTCCTTCCTATGATGTGATAGGGGGCGAGCCTATTGCCATACTGGGCACAAATTCCTGACTCCTGGCTGATAATGAATAGAAAATTTTAATATCACTTTGCCGAACCTAGCATTTAATCTACCTATACCACAGTTTAGTATTAATAC
The DNA here is from genome assembly GCA_023078785.2 of Hyles euphorbiae. Taxonomy (NCBI): domain Eukaryota; kingdom Metazoa; phylum Arthropoda; class Insecta; order Lepidoptera; family Sphingidae; genus Hyles; species Hyles euphorbiae. Next base: position 8,325,188 of record CM041049.1, read on the forward strand.
ACTTTTTTTTATTTATTAGACTTTTAGTACAGATATGCAACTGAGGCTGACTTTAATAAAACTTTATCTTATTTTTTTATCCCATAAATGTTTTAAAGTGGATATAAAATCGACAAAAAATTGCACTGCATCTGATTTTTTTTTTATAATTGGCATCCACGCGTACACGAGCTCAATTTACCTTTGTTTTAAAACTTATATCCAATAACCAATTTAAGTAGATGATTTGTTGCGATATGAAACGGGCATGTACCTGACGTAATAAGATTATGATGGTAATCGCACAATATACTCTGAGAAACTACTTGTTCTAATTAGTACTAAATTCTGTTGTTTGTTACATGTATATTGTTAGGATACGTCCTTTATAATCCCTTCAGATAATGTTGGAACATTTGGGTTAGTTGATTTGGATTTATGGGATTGTAAGATATGCGTCATCAAATAGCGTACTATTAGATCCTTAGGCAGTATGTTAGAAGTTCGATAACGCATTGTATAAAAAACAAGGATTGTTCTCATATTCCAATAAAATTAACATGTCTAATAAAAAAAGTTGTATTTTTCTTTCTAATGTTAGTTTCAGTTTTGTGTTTCATATTTCGAAATTCTGTTTGTTTCAAAAAAGGTTATACTTTATGACATAGTGATCAAGTATGTGTTTCTGGAATATTTTTACTGCGACATATATAAATATTATCTTGCATCTACGTACTCGTAAATATGGTACAAGGTCAGGTAGAAAATAAACTGAAATAAAATTCTTTCATTTCGTGCACAAAATATGTAAAGAATTATTTACGAGTCACATACTTACGAAAACACGAAAAAAGTAAAAATAAATTTAATTTATTATAGTTACTGAAATGACCACCGAATACCTGCTTGCAGAAACAAGTGGTCGCTGTTTACTAGAAATACGGCGAGTCTAGTAATATATCTAACATAAATGTAGCCATTTATTAGCACTTATGGAGTGAGGCTCCACACAAATCCACATGAATAAGAATAATGTGACTCTCTGTAAATGCATTGCGCGTTTCGCATATAATTTGTCAGTGTCTACGTTTTCATTGCGTGACGAGTATAGAAACCGTTGCTTCAGACATATATGAATAAACGTTTATATCTATTAAATTGTTGAAAATTAATAAGAGTTAAATAACGTGATTTTATTTAACGTGTGCTTTGTCGAATAGTAACCGAGTTCTAGCACCAAATCGAAAACGGATGGTTGGTATGGTTAGATCTTTATTTTTAGAGGCCCTACCAATATTTATAATAATATTGACAGATGTTTGGGCTAATCAATAAAGTTATTGATAATAATAAAGGAAGATTTTTTATGTATTTTACGACAAACTTCTTCTTTGCACAACAAACTCTTATGTTTCTAAGTCGAGAAGTTGACAAAATGAACTATAGACATTTAAACTGAGAACAATATTGTTCAGAGGTCTCCATACAACTTGAAGTATTGGTTAAAGCTGCAGGTTTCAAAGAAAATATGAATGTTAACATACCTGCCTTATTCATATACAATTAAGTATAACTTTTCGAACGACTTTCTAATTCAGTTTGAGTGAAAAACTGTTTTATCTCTAGTAAGTATAATAATATAATTATATAATATAATTTAATTTCCTGGTTTTATAGGTGGCTCCAATAAAGAATAAACTGAGGTAAATATTTACTTCTACGCAGCAAAGTCAGCAAATTCATGAAAATATATTTCCCAAAAACAACAAAATATAAATCAGTTAACAAGCTTAAAGTTTCTTCCATAATTTAGCGAGTAATTTATGTTCTATGATATGCTAGCGAAACACTATGCTAAAATATAAAGCTGAGGCAACAATAAAAAATAATTAGAAAAGCCTGTACATTTTAATAAACCCACTTTTCCATACGTATGCCCGCGACTCGCGTGTTCCGCCAAAATACAACATAAATTGGGCTAAATAAAGTTATTCTTAAGCTGTATACTTTTACTTGTATGCTCTATACGTTTTATCTTCTAAAGTATGTTTTACGTCTTTTTACTTGGCTTAAAGAAGATGTATGAGACCAAATCCCTCTTGAGTACTGACTCAATTACTTACGTAAAAGTTAGCAGACAGACGCTATATTAATATGGTTTTTGATTATTAAATGCACATATCTTCTTTCTCTTTATTTTAAAGGTTTTTTTATTATTTCTGAACACATCACCCCCATATTAAACACAACAGATACAGTTTCAATTTATTTACGCTCCATAGTGTGAGTACGATGTACCAAAAAAGTTTCGTTTCATAACAGTACAATAAAAATGTATCACCAAAACCAGATGGAACATTGGATGTTTATTTTGATACGAACACCTTCGCATTTCCTTTCCACCTACACTGGATCATACAACTCACAACGTAAGTGAGAAAATGCACTCCATCCTTCTCACACGTGTGGAAATATCGAAAATAACGATGTGGTTTTTCAATCGTCCAGAAGTGTTAGGGAAAGCTTTCAGTGCGCGCTGGTGCGGCATGGCGAGTGGTTGTGTCAACCGAATGCCACAAATGCCGCGTTATTTCTTCGGGCGTACGTAAATTATTTTGCAAAGCTAAAAATGGAGTTGCGAGTGTTATACGAATAATTACCATTTAACAGTCGACGAACTTTCACTGTAATTTACACTGTGCACATTTGTGTTTGTACAAAGTTTATTTCGGTCGCATTTATGTATCGTGTATGTGTTTCGCTAATTTGTACATTGAAAATTTAGGAACGCTTCTCTTTACTGTACCCCGTCGGTCCAATCCAGTGACTTAGTAGGAACCTCCGATATCAGTATCATATCCTTCGATGTAAATATATTTTGTAAAAATATTGCGTAGAGCCGGTGTGAGGACCAAAGTTTTGGAACTTAGACGCTTAGTATTTAGTGTATGTGTATAAATGTAATTAAACATATCTACGTGTTACTTTCGAATAAACTAGTCCAGTGAAGTTTACTTACACAACGAAACTAATTGATATCGATTTTTCACTATACAAGGTAAGATATTTACGTATGCGTGTACACTTTACATGTCGCTTGTTTTGCAAGTGCTAATGGTATGAATAATTTATCACACCATATAATTATAAACGCGCCCTATTATAATTTTTATTGATTAATATGTATTAGTATTATGTCATGATAACGTACTATTAAGGGAATTGTACTATAAAAAAGAGGAATACATTTTATTTATTTTATGTGATTTGGTTTGACGCATTTATTCGAGGAGTTTAACTTTTGTTTTGGGCAATAAATATTTATATGAATTTGTATTGAAATCGTTTTAATTTTATTAAACAATTTAGGAAGTACCTAATAAGTTCAGCAATATACAAATAGGGTACTTAGTGACAAATTATCAAAAAGATAATAATTATAAGTTAATAGTTTTAATTACTACGATATAAATATAGGTATTACTTACCTTGTCCAACCGATGGATGAAATAACACCATTTTAACTCCACATACCTGTGAAACAAAAAGATTTTCATTATATTTCGGTTTCTACACCCATGAAGGCGAAAACTTCAAAATTAGTGCAAACTTTTTAGTAGACACAACAATTAAAACACTTTCATACCGACGTTTTAATTTGTATTTTTAACATAGACAGCAAATCCAATAAAACAACCGTGCATGAGAGCAAATCATTTTGTTTTGAGATATCATGATCGTTTGATGAGCCGAATCTGATCTTTCTGAGTCTGATCGCCTAAACTTTTTTTACTCCGTAACACAATGATTCAATTTGTTACACGAATACAAGGAGAATTTACCAGAATAAAAAGCACCCATCAATTCTAAAATTCTTGTTCTATTGCTTTTGATTATTGTTCAGAAAAACGCAAGGTTTGTTTATGTTCATAACAGATTACTGATTTCAAAATTCCACATCAACGCGAACTGTCTAATTTAAAAAGAAAATTCAATTGCACGCTTTAGAACTTCGGCAAATATTTTAGTTAGATTTCGCGTGTGTGAACTTTGCCTTGAAATACTGCTCTGTATTTCGGGATTATGTTGTAACATCCGGGATAGGAGCTGCTATGCAAGGATTAAACCAGCTAAATCAAACACTTGAGTATTAATAAATTTAAACTGTAAATAAATAATAATCCTTTACTTATTAGAATAAATCGGAACTATAGATATACATACAGATGTATTCGTGAATATTGGGATCCTCAGCGTCGATTATTGACCAAAGTCGAGTAGAGTCATTTGGTGGACAAAGCCAAATTGACGAGCAATAAGTTGCGTAGCTATCCTGAACAGAGCCAGCGGTCTTTCACGTCAGGTCATATATTACACACTCTAAAAACCGCAAATTCAGCCCCACGTGGAGTACTGCTCTCACCTCGGGGCAGGTGTCCTAAAATACCAGCTTGACTCCTTATACCAACGAGATTGTTGAATATTTGATCCCAAACTCACGGACAAGCTGGAATCGTGATTCCATCGTCTGATCCGTGGGGAGTAACCTAAGGAATATTTTCAGATCTCAGAAAGGAATCTTTTTTACCATCGCACCACCCGACATTGCAGTAGTGACTAGTGTTCATTACTACCACATAGAAACTATTCGTTCTCGAACGATACGATTCCAGTGTTCATTTTACCACAAACGTGTTAGCTCTGGAATGAACTCCCGCTTCTATGATCCCAGAGCCCTTTGACCTGTCCTTCTTCAAACGAGGCTTAAAGAGAATAGTCCCCTACGGTAGGTAGCATCTGGATGTGCTAGACCCCCGCGGCATTGCGAAGATCTATGAGCGGCGGTGACAATTTACCATAAGTTCGTTTGGCTTCCTTTGATTCATTTGGCTGCTAAAAAATATTCCTCCGTATGTTTATTAAGCTAGTGATGGCTGAATTAGCATGCAATTTTTCTCAGTTAATAATTCGTGTGATGTAAGAAAGTGATGTACATTAAATTTTGTTTTTGAAGATTACCATACACTATATATAAGCTCGCTTAATAACAGCGTCACGTGCCTAATACAATTTAAAATCGATCGCTAATGAAATAAATTTGCAAAAATAGAATGTTCTTAAAATAAGCGTCGGCCAGTTTAAAATAATCTGATATCGCAACAAAGTAAAAAACAATGTTTGTTTTTAAAATAGTTTTCAGTAATTTTAATCGTGTATTATTTTGAAATGTTATCGAATAGTATTTTTATTTTAGTGGACTTTTTTTGTGAACACCTAGATAAAATCAACGTTATAATAGAGTAGAAATAACCATAACATCACTTAAAAGACGAATTAACTTGATTTTTTTTTATTTACACACCTGGTAACGTATAGTTGATATTCCTAAAATGCAATGAACTTATAAATTTAATTACAAAATGTATTCTTATTTTTCGAGTCTATGTGAACATTTGAAATAATGTATTTCCTTGAATTAAGACTTGTATAAGCCATTTTCTTGTAGTTTTCTACCTCACATCGGGCCAGAAATACCGCATACGATAGCTGATTTCACAATGTGGCCTTGCAAGGAAGACAATTTCGCCAGATTGCACCGTTGAACATTTTATTTTTAACCGTTGAGCGGATTGTTTATAAAATGTCGGTTTAAACTTTGCTTTATTTTCTTTAATTTTTTATTGAAAAGGTTCGATAAATGAACAAGCAGCATAACATATAGCATACGATTTATAGTATTGAGAATTGCGAATAGTTTGTGCGACATTGGCCTTCCAAAAATCTTGATCAAACGAAGATACAAGAGATCCTCGTGAGCGTGACCTGCCAAAGCTTAACGCAAAATTGCTACTCCAATTATTTTTTAATCTGATAGAGATACAAATCTCTTTGAAGCGAAACATTTATATACAGCCAAAATCTACCTCCTTTTTATACAGGTACTATAAAATATTACCACGTAACTGGTGATAAATTGTAATGCAATCTAAATAGAGTATCAACCGGCGTGTAATGGTTCTCCCACTGCGCCGGCACAATTATGCACGTCTGCTCAAACTGAATATAACAACGCTGAACTCGAAAAGCTGGAACGCTGTGACGTGATTTTAAACGTAGCGTGCGTCGTTTTGTATGACGTTTTGTGGCGGTCGCTTTATGAGTGAAATGGAATATCCTCCCACATGCTTCAAAGTCTATAGTATTTTTACTAATTGAACGAAACCGAATAGCAGAGCGGTCACCTACCACTTGGGTTTGAATTATTTTTTTATATTAGACAGTATTACTATCGAGGTCAAGCTGGTTCATCTTCACTGTACCTTTAACGACCTACAGCAAGATTCCGAAATAAAATATCTGGTATTACGTGCGCGACTGTACGGCAACCCTTTGTTTTCCTGACCGATAGAATTTTCGAGACCCTTCGCAATTCGCGCTTGAAGGAGCATGTTAAACTGTCAATCCATATTGCTGACAAGTGGCAATAGATGTTGGACCTTGTTGCGATCGGGGACTGGCCGTTTTACTTAGATTGTTGTGCTTGATTGTACACGTGTAGCTAGATATTAGATTGATTGGATCTTCGTTTCCGATTATGGTAGAATTTGGGTTAAAGTCTATATTGAGACAATTACGTATAAAACCAAAGGTGTTGCGTTAATAGTCATTGGGCTTTGAACTTTTTCCCTGGGTATAATTTTCAAATACAACAATCAAATTGAACTTTTTTAGGAATTTTATTGAGAACTTGGTATTAAACATTTTAAAAAATGCCCCGTGACTACAAAGGCTGTAAAGTAATCGAAAGGCCGGGATGACAAAAAATGAAATAAAATTAAACCAAATACACGATACAACCGAAAAAAATGTTTTATTTCAAAGTGTAATATTCGCGTCAATCTAAGAAACCATCACAAAGCATTTTATATTGGCTTTCTGTTTGAAGAATCCTATATAATTCACCCGTAACTAAAATTTCTGCTTGGTATTTTTCAATATTAATATATTCCAATATTGAAAAATGGAAAGAAGAATTAAATGTTAGAAATATTTTCAGGGCTGTTATTTTAAAGCCACCGTTTTCATCAAACTATGTTAAAGGCAACATCCACATCTCACGAATGTAAGATGATAAACTAATGACTGAGGAAACCTGCAAGTCACTTTGTTGTAACTATTCAAGGGGCAGAAGGCAACTCTACATCAAAGTTAGAACTTCGATATCTTGATTAAAGTTGCCGTACTCCGGTGCAGGTAGCTTTATATTACCAAGTCTTGGGAGAAAAATTGCTAAAACTTTAGTACGCCCGCTTTGCACATACCTCATGTGTTTTCCATTTATTTTATTGAAAATTATGTGCTGTTTACCACGGTTTATCTTTTTAAAGCAACTTTTCTTTGAGTTACTGACTTGTGGGTGTTGTCCATTTGTTTATTGAAAATTGTGTGCTGTTACCAGTTTTATCTTTTTAAAGTAACTTTAATACAGCTTATTTGTATTTATGGAAAGCAAGATCCTTAAGAAAGCTTTGTGTCGCTATACCTACTTGCCAGTTAACCTTTCAGGATTCCTAGACAAGTTCAAGTGCTTTATTTTACAAGCTATTTTTTAAGTAACGAAGGCCTGAAGATGGACAGATGGCTGGGTAATCATCATAGATATGACGTACAGTACGATAAGCTGATGACGTGCAAAAGCGTCATCAGCGTGAGAAGGAACGCTCTGCGCTCGCAATCAATATTAAATAGGATAGTGCATCAATAGTAAATAGGGAAAAGATTAGGAGGCCTACGATCTGAAAGCGTGCGGCCTAAGTTAATCAAATTACTTATGCCCGAATATGAAGATAATTTTTAAAAACAAACTTTAATGAATTCAAATTGGATACAGCTTGCCGTTTTTCAGTTTTGGTTGGATTATAACCACATTCATAATACTGTAAAGCCACCAACCTCATGTTTTAATAACGAGGCTAGAGTATAAAATTCACCGAAAAGGATTTTCATTTTTAGTTTATTAGTCTTTGCGGCTAAACCTTTACTGGATGTGAAAATAATATTTAATGAAAACAAAATTTAAATCTCACTTAAAATGTGAGTTGATTGGTGTGATGAGTGAAAGTAAATAATAAAATATTAATTTTGAGATTTAATATTTAAATATATTTATTTTGATTTTTGTGAGAGGCCGCCTCGGTAGGTACCACCGCAATGTCTATTTCTCACGTCAAACATCAGTTTAAATGCACTGTTGTGTTTCGGATTGAAGGGTATTTTAGTCAGAGTAACTACTGGACATATTGAGACTTAACATCTTATGTCCCAGGATGGCGAGTGCAGTGGAATGCCAAACATTGTTTTATAATTAAGGTGTTTTTGGGTTTTGCTTCTGTTCATAAGCGGTCGTATTGCTTACCATCAGGCGAACGGCATGTTCGTCTTGCCTTCAAATGAATAAAAAACAAATATTTACTATTGAAGGCGCTTTGGTCTTCAAAATTATCTCTTAGTCTTGTACATTATTATGATTTTATTTATATATTTCAGATATAATACTCATCATCTTTGAAAGCAACCACGCGCCTTAATATCAATTCATATTGCCTATATTAAGTATGTTTATCTATACATATATACAGATTTATTACCCAAGTAAACCTTACTGCAGTTTTGATGCTCCACTATCTTCGTCCACAACAATGAAAATAATGTAAAAATAATTACGAAATAAAAACAGCTTTACAGACAAATAAAAAAGAAGAGACAATCACGAGGCAAAAATGCACATAAAGAATTCAAGAGTGCCGTCTTATAACTTCAGCATAATTCGTTACGAATTCGATGGTACATTACCTTTAAGTGCAATTGACTTAACTGCTTACTTTGTACATAGAAAGAAAAATAAATTCCCAACAACTTCGTCAGATATTTACTGGACGAAGCAGTATCTTTTTACTTAGTTAAACTACAGGATTATGTGCCTGGGCCCGTAACCTAATAGAATAATTAAAGGAAGCAACTCAAAAACAACGCCATGACGTCTTTATGATTTATTTTGAATAAAGATAAAAAGTTACCAACATACAAAAATTAATATACAAATATAAATGTGGCCAGTACAAGAGGTATTACATTGAGTTACATGAATAAACTCATATGAAATTCCTTTCGATTTCATAAAAAATGAAATTCCAGTTGTGAATGAGCGATTTGGACTAACGAGTAAGCGTTATGCGAAAGCCTTGGATTTAATAAAGTTAATGTTTATTTCCTTACATTTTACGAGTACAAGACGCACGAAGGCTATTTTAATGTTTCGATAAAATTCCAAGGGTCGAAATAATATGTGCCTAACTGTTCTTGCTTGATTTAAGCGTTTGGGTTTTATTTTGGTAGATAAGATAGAATTATATATTGTGGGAATACACGCAATGTTTAATGAATTTGCTGAGTTTGAAGAAGTTTTTGTTGATAGTATACTTGGTCGTTTCATTGAAGTCTGGTTGATAGGTCAAATTTTTATCGTTCATTTATGATCATTATACTATTCAACAATAGCCCAAGTATCTGAACTGTGGATTTTAGAGCAAAGACTGGTTTTATAAGAACAATCGATAAAAAAGAACATTTATTTTTACTACTTATAAAAGATTAAAACCAAAAAGTTCACAGGCAAACAATTATCCGACTGAAACTTCCAGCACCAAGGTTAAGAATGGTGTTTTAAAACATTCAGTACTACTTAAAAATAGATGCAGACAAATTAATGGTCTATTACGGTTGCCATGGTTACCGCCTCGATACGTTTATCGAGAGAGAAATTACGGCGCAGTGGTGTTGAATTTAATCAATACTTGCAATACATTGAGAATTAAGCCTGTGATAAAAAACTATAAATGTATCTATAATAAGTGCCTAATTTGTGGTACAACTCGTACAGTTTATTTAATCGTTGTCAAGGTTACGGTTTAGAAGCGTAGTGGAAAACAAAATGCCCAACTGTCGCGTTTCGTTTTGAAGCTGTGTGTAACTTACTTTTTTGTTTTGAATGGCGAGCCTAACTGCTCATCCGTTTGATGAAAAAACAGCCCAATGAATTGGTGTTCCCCGATGTTCACCATCCGCAGACATAAGATGTGAAGTGTCAACATGTCCAGAAGTTACTCTGGCTACAATGCATTTAAATTGCTGTTTGGCGGGAGAAATAGACATTGCGGTGGTACCTACCCAGGCGACCTCTCATATATGATAGACCTACCACCAGTAATTAAATCAGATTGACATCATTGTGTCGAGCGCGGAGAGCCAGCCACGTCTAAACGTTGGATAATTTTTATAGATTTCTTTATTATTACTGGGTCTTTAGAGGTTAGGTCCTAGTGCGTTAATAAAAACAATTGCCGAGAAGGTTTACTCGCAGTTAAATATTTCCGTGCCAATGAATCGTTTTTGAATATGATTAAAGAGGAATTAAGCTAACGACATTAACCATACACTAACATAGATCTTGTGCAACTAGCCTTAAAATCAATAATTTATGCCACAATAGGTCACATATTGATTAATATAGGCCTCTCGCAAAAAAAATATAGTAAACTAAAATTGACTTCATCTAGCGCCTTCCTGCAACATTAATTAAATAGACCGCCTTGTCTTTCTTTCTCGGAAGTAATTAAATAGAAGATTAATTAATAAAAATGACAGCGAAGCCAGCCAATGTCTATCTCTAGAGGCTAATTATTGGCCTACATCACAGGAATAAACGAGTACTTTTATAAATAAATCCGGCCTAGGAGTTCAATCAATTTGTCTTTTTCTAGAAAGTACTAATCTTTTAAAAACTATAGTTAGTCAAATTGCTATATCAGCGTTAATAATTTGGTACGTTTATACATAGATGAATAATACATACTCACAACAGTTACATATTTAGTCCTGACCCCACTTTAAAATCGAGTCTTGTGTCGTGGGCTAAGATGTTTATAAAGCAACGTCATTGGTTGTGGGTATCAGAAACTACGAAAGACGTTTTGGTCTCACAACGCCTAGATCCGATAAAAATTTATGTGGATTTCACTAATATTTTTCTCGATGCGCGGATTGAACCCGCAGCCTTACATTTTATTATTAACGTTCTACCTATTGTAGCACAGACGTTGGTTTAATATTGTCCTCATCTTCTTCTTTCTCTAGAAGACATCTATATTTAAGCCCATCCCAAAGCTGACAGTAACCTATTAGAGGCGACCAGCTTCCAGCGAATGCTTATATCCTTATTTTAGTGGTCCGTTCTTTCTTTCTTAATATGAACCAAAGAAATATAAAAGAAATTGAAATAAATGGTAGTATGGCTGTTCGTCTTTGTCTTGAAGCCTATTTACCTCACGTCACAGTTATTAATGATACTGCATAAATATAATTGAAATAGATTCTTGGAGCTCAGTCGCTGTTTTTTTCAAACTCAAAGCCCTTTTGCCAGTGGTTAGGCCAGGGAGGAAAATGAAAATACAAAATGTAGTGAGTCTGTGTGAGCCGGTATGAGACTGTTTGTTTGGCTATACAAACGATGCTTATATATTAAGGTGATACATGCGGACATGATATTATCTAAATTATTTGACATTGACATTTTGCTAAATTAGATTTGTTAACGTGCTTGTCTGAAATAACGTGCTGCCACAACCACATAACCTTTTAGTTGAAGATGAATTAGTTCAGTCGTGAGAAAAAGTAGATACAGTAACAATATTCAATTATAATGTGCCATAGACCTATAAGGATAAAGGAAAACATAATGAGGAAACCTGCATACCAAAGCGAATTGTAAGAATTTCTATTGTATCTAAAATCCGCCAACCCGCACTAGGCCAGCGCAATGGACTATATGGCCATACCACTCTCAATCGGACTCACGATTGTAGAGGAGGCCAGTGCCCTGCAGTGGGACGTACATGATACAAGATACAGGATAATTGACCATAGTTACCATAGCAACTGATACTGTCTAATGTGCAATTAAATCGATACATGCCTCGTCATATACGCACGTATCTTGACAGCATCACGTGTAATCCGAGGCACATTAATGAAGATGAATATACAGTATGAATGTTGTGGTATGCGCTCAACGTTCAGGTTAAGCCAAATAGATTTATTACTGTTGCTACCTAAGTACGTTTATTATTTGTTCAACGAACTGGGGTATTTCTGCTTCGGTCTCGGCTATACTTATCTAAGAATTTGTGACGGACTTGGGGATTTTCTCGTACAAATGTCTGAGATTTGTGAAGTTCTTTTTAGAGTTCGGTTCACGTGTCGTATTTATGTCACGATGGGATATGTGTGTGAGATATATATAAACGGGTTTAACAATAAAAGTAATTTGCTTATTTTGTAGCTTACCTACCCAGATGGCCTCTCACATATTAGAGACCTACCACCAGTAAGGTAATCAATGATAAATAAGAGTATTGTTAAAGAATGTAGACATCTTCAAAACACTTCAAACGAGACTCCCGACTGCGTATTCCACTCTAGGATCAATTGAGTGAAACTCTGTGACCCCGTTCGCTTCGTTTTTTCTAGTGCACTGATGCAATATTGAAAAATCCAGTTTTTTGCACGATTCAATGGCTCGCCGTGGTATGTTGTTCGTTCCTAGCGTTTCGGACACGTAAAACATGCCTATGTATGTACGCATAAATTCTAAATGGTTACGCCCATACATGCGCGTTAAAAAATCGGATTGTATATGACTTTTTTGGAATTCGAACGCGGGTTCATTCATTTGTTTCTGTGAATTGCGAGCCGATACGCAAAAACAAAAGAATGGGCAGCGCTCGAATTCGAAAAATTATCATTGTCCGTGAATAAGCGGAATCATAACAAAATACATTTAATTAGTGTTTTAGGATACAAGATAGAGCTGTAAAAAATAAATGTAATGTTGATGATGCAGCAGGACACGGGCCTCTTCTACAATTGAGAATACGGACATTAGATACCATAGCAATCGCTATTGTATGCTGGTTTCCTCACGATGTTGATTGACTATGTGGTGATTGACTATCATACACACAGTACTCTGAAAAGTCAGAAGTGTGCCCTGGGATTTGAACCCGCGACCACCGTGAATATGTTGGCAGTCTCGTCTAGTCCGTTTACTAACAGGCCACCACGCACAAGGTGAAAGATATACTATTATTCCAACCGCTATACACTAACAGCCGTTCTCAATAATCTATCTATCTTTAACAAGAGATTTCGTTAGCTATTTAGATGCATTTTATGTTTCAGTTAACATAGATAAAGAGATAGGAACATTTTGCACACATTTATAGATAGCTAAATTATATAAATATATATGTCTATTTTTATTTTATGAAGCGTAGTATTGTACCGACATAGTCATGGTAGCTATTTTAACCCCTTGTTAAAGATAGATAGGATATTGAGAACGGCCGTAAGTTAGAAAACCCGTAATAATCACACACCACAATGATTTCAGTAAATCTAATTCAAAATCAATATTTTCGTAAATCACGTAAACTTAACCCAAGCAAAGTGTACACTGACTTGTTACAAAGCCGTTTGAATTTTAACTACGGTCTACTACGGTCTTAGTACGTTCCCCAGGCTTCGACGTGTGAAGTTATTAACATACAGTTCTAAAGTTTAAGTTTCATGATGGTGCGCTCTTTAGTGATTCTAATGAGATACCACTGCCGAACTGAATACATGATTTTACCTGAAATTAATTAGGTTAGTCTTTGGAGGAAGAATGTTGTTCTAAAAAAATATAATGTTCCTAATTTAAAAAAAGAAACAGAGCATTACCAAGAACTACTATGAAGGATAAGAAATATTTCTTTCTCTACTCTGATTATAGTAATTGTTGCCCAAATAAAATATGAGGTAAATATACAATAAAATATTTCTAGCATTGTATTTTATTAGATTCAAGATTCGAGCGTCACGGCATTAATTGTGTCTGCGCCGTTGAGAAACAATATTCTTTTGCCAGTCAAAACTCTTTTTTGACATACTTTACTTACTTTACTTGTGTACTGTGTACTCACTTTGTCGTGGCGGCGGAAAAATGTGTGTGTAAATATGATATTTTTTTATTTTCACATGATCCTTGTTAAATTACACGTCTTACACATGTGTGCAAAGAAATTGTGGTTTTATTAACGTTTATTTTTAGGAAACAAATGTACCAAGACCTAAGAAATCGCGACAGAATATTAAAAAAGGTATAACAAGAAATGTACGCAAGAAAAATAAAGATATAATGCCGGGCTCAGGTGGGTGGTTTATTTAGGCAATTTCGCTGAACACAGGCGTGAAAAGTCACTGAATTGTTTACGATAAATCTTCTGCCATCTCAGGTAGCAAATAAATGTCTTGGTTTGCTGTAAGTGTAATCTAACAAGTCTGTTCTTACGCTTGTTAGCCACGTTTCTTGTACTACTTTATTAGTTCAACATTTATCATCTCCAGAGTTCTAACGTTATAAATCTGTTCTTCCGCATGAGATTCTTTATAACAATGTTGGTTTTTTATATTTATTACGTATACAACATGTGTTATCGTTGAAGCATGATGCGTAAAATTACGCCTGACGTGTGCCTGACTTGTATAAATCCATAGTATCTTGATCATGAATAGTTGATGGAATCTAAATGAGTTATTATTAGGCAGCACGTGGGAGCTCTAACTAGCACAATATTAGTTTTGTTGCGTGTATCTCGGAGTATGCGTGTAAGGTAAATTAAAACAGAGTATCCCAACATTGTATTATATTTTTTTTTTTTTTTTTTTTTTTATTGCATTGAATGGCGAGACGAGCATGCTGTTCGCCTGATGGTAAGCGATACGACCGCTCATAAACAGTAGAAACATTCCACTGCGCTCGCCATCCTGAGACATAAGATGTTAAGTCTCAATATGTCCAGTAGTTGCTCTGGCTACAATGTCCTTCAATCCGAAACACAACAGTGCATTTAAGCAGTGTTGTTTCACGGGAGAAATAGACATTGCGGTGGTACCTACCCAGATGGCCTCGCACATATGAGAGACCTGCCACCAGTAAAATTATATTTTTGTTCTGTTTTGCAAAGCTGTATTCAATAAAATAATCTAGTTATTGTTTATTCTTGAAAGCTATGTATATTCCGCGACATTTTGTGTTTGTTTTCTCAATTCTATTTCAATCTGAAACTCGCTTTTGTGACTCAGACAAGTACATTGCGTTTCGGGATCAGTTAGTTATAGTCCAGTTTCTGTGAGATCGACATATTTGAGTCAATAGGTGATAGAAAATGATTTCTTGCCAGAACATTTTCTGGACTACAATGCAATCTTTTTAATATTTAAATAATTCACTTTACCGTGCATATGAAGAGAACACAATTTTCTTCAGAGACTGATCCAAATGAGTTTAGTTACTCAAAATTTAAGCAAATATTTTATTTCGTTTCAACAAGGCTACGATGAAAAGAGGGTTAACCCATCATTACCGCCCCCATACGGGTACATTGTGACAAAAGCAACGTTCGATTTAAAGGTAAACGAAAGCTCTTTAAGACAATACACGTTCAATTCCGAGTTCAAAGGGACAGTCGTTCAATGGAATGATTATTGAATAAGACATTGTGTTTCGCCTCTTCTTGTGTTTATCTCCCAAGGATCAAATAAATGGAGATAGAAACTAGAGTATCCACGATTAAGAAAAAAGTAATAATACAATTATTTTAATAAGTATATAAAAATAAATAAATAAATATAATAAGGTGCGTGGTGACCTGTTGGTAAAAGGATTAGACGCGGCTGCCAACATGTTCACGGTGGTCGCGGGTTCGAATCCCAGGGCACACCTCTGACTTTTCGGAGTCATGTGTGTATTGATAGTCAATCACCACGCACTAAAACGGTGAAGGAAAACATCGTGAGGAAACCTGCATACCATAGCGATTCATAAGAATTTCTATGGTATGTAAGTCCGCCAACCCGCACTAGGCCAGTATATGGCCTAACCACTCTCAATCGTATTTTCGATTGTAGAGTAGGCCCGTGCCCTGCAGTGGGACGTATATGGGCTGATACAGAATAAAAATAAAAATGACCATTGTATCTCAAACTTTCGAAACATATCGAATATTTTATACTGTTAGTACACTGTTTCAAATAAATAAAATTCATATACACTACACATGCTTTTCCAATGCAGATTTAAATTTAAGGTGAAGCAAAGCTAGACGTATTCTATAGCATCAAAGCGGAAAATATGCAAGAAATTGTATGACTATTTACGAAAACAGAAGAATTCTTAGGAACTGCATGTGTGCTGCCTTTAGCGATAGTGAATAGAAATAGGGGCTATTGTTAAACAAAGCAGTAAAGCCCCATTCAAGTCCGCCCATGCATGCCATTGTAATGGCAAAATATGTACATCGATTTCATATTGTAATACATATTATGTGGCAAATGTCAACATCCTACACTGATTACTATGCGGAGGGTGTACAAAACGCTTTCATGTTTCAGCAAAGTTTGCGCCCATTGTTTTACGGCTTGCGTGACGTCAGCTCTTGGAGTTCTTGTTGGTTAACACCCGCTAATAGTTCCTTTATATAAGCCTGAACCCGACTATACCATATAGTACAACTATATTGCCGCCAATAGAATGCCTTCCTTACATTTTGTTCGGTTTCAAAAATTGATTTCAGGTTACTGAATATACTTCTGATGTTACGGATCTATTTGAAGTTCATCGTCGTTTACGATAAAAGCTAAATAAGATATTTTTATTGCAATGAAAGGCGAGACAAGAAAGCCTGACAGTAACCGATACGACGGCTCGGGTACAGTAGTAAAACCAATTACAAAGCAATGTTTAGTATTCGACAGCGCTCACCTTCCTGAAACATAAGATGTTAAGTCTCAATATGTCCAGTAGTTAATCTAGCTACAATATCCTTCAAACCATAACACAACAGTGCATTTACACTACTGTTTAGTGAAAAAATAGTCATTGCGGCCGTCTGGTACCAACTGGCTGGCCTGGTACCCTGGTGGCTTCTCACATAATATAAGAGACCTACCACTAGTAAATTGAGTGTTATACAAGATATGCCCAACTATGATGTTTTTAGTATAATTTTAATGGTATTTGTATTAAATATCTTGGGGCAGTACAAAATATGCGTTATCATTGGCCTGCATTCCGTTTCATCTTTATTTAACACCGCTTACGATAATGTGGGACGATACTGCTTCTGCAGCTAAACGTATACGTAATAACTGGAATAAGAGCCATTAGGTACCTTTGATCCAAATGTCAAAGATGAATGGTGCTTGTAATTTCCCTAAAAGCAAGAAAAATGTACGAGAACGTATACCAATTTTATTACAAATGTGAACAGTAATGTCACAGGAAATATAACACTGCTTTGTTCTTTGACATTTCAGAACAGTGGTCGTCTTGCAGATTAAGAAATAAAAGGTCACAGAATCGTTTAAAGTTTTTAACCTATTAATATTTTCCCCGCGACTAAATGAGGTTAAAGAATAGTTCAAAGTGTAATAGAATCTACTACTGGTAAGGCCGCAACACGTTACTGTTCTATTTTTAGTTCGATTGTATCATCATCATCATCATCATATCAGCCACAGGAAGTCCACTGCTGAACATAGGCCTCCCCCAATGATCTCCACAATGACCTGTTGGAAGCGGCCTGCATCCAGCGACTTCCTGCGACCTTAGTCAGATCGTCCGTCCACCTTGTAGGCGGGCGTCCGACACTTCGCTTGCCTGTACGTGGCCTCCACTCGAGAACCTTTCGGCCCCAACGGCCATCGGTTCTACGAGCTATGTGCCCGGCCCATTGCCACTTCAACTTGCCAATCCTATGGGCTATGTCGGTAACCTTGGTTCTCCTACGGATCTCCTCATTTCTGATTCGATCTCGTAGGGAAACACCGAGCATAGCCCGCTCCATGGCTCGTTGAGTGACTTTGAGCCTTTTAATGAGGCCCACAGTGAGAGGCCACGTCTCGGTGCCGTATGTCATCACACACAACTATCGAAGACTTTCGATTTTAAGCACTGAGGTATTTTGGACGAGAAGACGTCGCGAAGTTTCCCGAACGCTGCCCAACCGAGTTGGATTCGCCGATTGACCTCTCTCTCGAAGTTGGACCTGCCTAACCGGACCACTTGTCCTAAATAGACATATTCGTCTACAACTTCGAGAGTCGAGCCCCCAACTCCAATGGGGGTGGGCACAACATGGATATTCGACATGATCTTCGTTTTATCCATGTTCATTTTAAGACCCACCTGTTGGGAAACTCGATTAAGGTCTTCGAGCATAGTGCTAAGGTCTTCCAGCGATTCTGCCAAGACTACAATATCGTCGGCAAATTGAAGGTGAGTAATATACTCGCCGTTGATGTTGATGCCGAATCCTTTCCACTGCAAGAGCTTGAAGGCATTTTCCAGCGCGGCAGTGAACAGTTTCGGAGATATGACATCTCCCTGTCTCACGCCTCTCCGTAGTGGAATAGCCTTTGTGCTCTGATCCTGTACTCGGACCGACATGGTGGCGTTGTTGTATATACACCTCAACACTTCGATGTACCGATAGTCTATGTGGCACCGCTGAAGAGACTGTAGCACAGCCCAGGTCTCGATCGAATCAAAGGCTTTCTCATAGTCCACAAACGCTAAACAAAGCGGCAAGTTATACTCCTCGGTTTTTTGTATAACTTGCCGAAGCGTATGGATGTGGTCTATGGTACTAAAGCCTTTTCGGAAACCGGCTTGTTCGGGAGGCTGGAAGTCATCAAACCTGCGTTCGAGACGATTTGTGATGACCCTCGAAAACAACTTATAGACATGGCTCAGGAGCGAGATGGGCCTGTAGTTCTTCAGCAAAGTGTTATCACCTTTTTTGAAGAACAGTACCACCACGCTTCTGCTCCATGCCTCCGGCGTTGAGCCCTCGAGGAGAACGGAATTGAAGAGCCTCTGAAGGACTTTCAGTACCGGCGTTCCGCCCGCTTTCAGAAGCTCTGAAGTGATTCCGTCTTCACCCGGCGCCTTGTTGTTTTTAAGTTGTTTGAGGGCCATCTCAATCTCAAACAGGCTGATGTCCGGGATATCATCGCTAAAGTGTCGGATCAACTCGGCTCTCGGGTCTTCGGCCGAGCTAGCAGTAGGTTCGGCAACCGAGGTGTAAAGCTGTCTGTAGAACCTCTCGATCTCCCTTAATACCTCTGCCCTCGTCGATACCACGCGGCCGTCTTCCGTCTTCAGCCTAGACAAACTGGCTTTGCCCAATAGACAAGTCTCTTGCAAAAACTTTGGAGCCTCCGTTCCGCTCAATTGTCTCCTTAATGCTCACAATATTGTGAGCACGGACATCGTGTCGCTAGGACTTCCAGATCCGTCTATTGAGCCGCCGATATGCTTCGGCGTCAACGGATGACTGCAGCGTCAAAGATCGACGTTCGGCCATGAGGTCAAGAGTCTGGATCGAGAGTTTTTGTGGTCTATCTCTACGGCGAGGTCTAAAATACTTAGATCCCACCGTATGGACAGCTTCTACCAAACCGCTGTTTAACTCGTCCACTGCAAGGTTTTCTTTTAGACAATCAAAGCGATTTGTCAACTCGAGTTGAAAGCTCTCGGGGTTTTGGATATGGGCGCGAGTAGGTCGGAGCGTTGACTTCATCAAGCGGCGCCTTTCTAATTGGACGTTGATATTCAATGTCCCCTTACCATTCGGTGATCACTACCGGTTTTCACCCTGTTGATCACAGAGACATCACTGAACATCCGTCTATTCGTCGTCAAGATGAAGTCTATCTCATTTCTCGTAGAACCGTCAGGACTCAGCCAGGTCCATTTCCTGTGAGGCGGCTTCTGGAAAAAAGAGTTCATCGCGAAGAGTCCCTCTTTTTCCAGAAAGTCGGCCAGCCTCTGACCCCTGAGGTTCCGTTGCCCATGTCCAAATTGCCCCACTTTCAACTCTGCATCGCTTCTCTTGCCTAACTTTGCGTTGAAGTCCCCCATAACAACATTGAAGTAGGTTTTGGAAGTATGTATGGCCCGACTTATGTCCTCATACATCTCCTCTACTTCTTCATCTGGGTGTGTCGAGGTCGGCGCGTATACCTGTATGACCTTCAACGAATATCTTTTAGATATTCTGAGTATAAGGTATACTACCCTGCTCGACACACTTTCGATGGATACGATGTTGTTGATGAGGGACCTGTGGACGAGAAATCCGACACCTCCTCGGGACTGTTGGTCGTCCCCCCGGTAGAAGAGCAGGTTACCAGACTTCAGGGTTATCGTATCCTCCCCGATTCTTCGGACTTCCGATAACCCCAGAATATCCCAGTGTAACCCGCTCAATTCTTCTTCCAGTTCGACAATCTTCTCGTCTGTCCTCAAAGTGCGTATGTTGTGTGTTACCAGGGCCAGTCGTCGTCGGGGGTGGTAGCCGGGGCCAACCCGGGGATTCTTAGCACCCCCTGCCCCACCGTAACCATGGCTGCTACCATCGCCAGGAATAGTGGGGCTGCTGGGGACTGGGGGCCTGGTCAATTTTTGTGTTGCCATTTGAGGGGTATTTGCCAATACTCGCCACGCTTGGCAGGCGGGTTGGCGAGCGCAGGAGGGGACTCGCGCTGACGACGCTGCTGCCCATCATCAGCGGGGGAAAGGAAATAGGGTTTGTGAGTAGAGGATATAATGGGAAAGGAGAGTATGGCCTGTAGGAGTGGATACTGCAGTCATGGAAGGGAATGCTTGTAGTGACTGCAGTAGCTCGGGGGGGCCGAGGTCGCGTACTCGTAGCACCTATTCTAGGACAGGCCATGACCACTAGATAGGAGCACCCCTGACCACATTGATTTGATTGTATCAATTTCTGTATATTTTAATTAGCCAACAAGGCTCGTGTTTCAGTTTAAAACAAAATATAGAAAATGTCACGGACGTCAATAACACCTGAAAGGGGCGTCCAGATTAAGTATGTCGGGAGCAACATTGCTCCCCAATAAGAGAGAACAGCCTAAGTCGTGGATATGCGCTGAACGATCACAGCGAAGGAATCGGAGCCCTTTTCGCTCAGAGACATCCAGGGCCATCCAAAATGTAAGCGGCGGCCGCCGAGGGGTTTTTAGTTAGTATACTGGGGTAGTTGTTGAACTTGTTAGAAATCTGTCTCGGCCGCATTTTCTGCAGCGTGTCGGTCTAGTAGGCCAGTGACTTTCCCCTTGCGGACTCCTCCGCGGTACTGAAAGGAGGAGGTGGCAAGAAAATAGCCGTATATTCTTTTTGCCACAAAAAAGGCCGGAAAAATGTGGTAACTGATGACGGAACAATTTCTCACTCTACTTATATTTCAATGCAGAGACCGTCAGTTGCATTGCAGTTATTTTCCACAAAGTGTTTTATTTTTTTCTGATCAATTAACTTTGTACTCAACTTTTTAGTCTCAATAAATTGGAATGCACTAACTGTGATAGTCGTTCAAATATATTTGATAGGTTTTTGGAATAGCCAAGTGGTCGACGTTTGACCTTCACGATCATATGGAAGCCTGTATATTGAGGGAAATTCGGTCATTAGTTAATGTGAAAGTTCTAGGAGAGTCGCTGTATATACTCAGTAAACTCACAAGGTTAGTGATATCGTTTAGTTTTGTCATGAAAATTAATGACTGTCATAAACGTATTGTAACCGTAGAACATTTTGCAAAACGTAAATCTGCGTCTAGTGCATAAACATCGTCATTTTGAACCCTCTCTATTTTATTTTAAGTACTTGCGTATAAAATATTATTTTTATGGCAACGAAGTAGTGGTAATTAAGTTTTGATAAGAAGTCTCATAAAACATTTTATCCGTTTATGGCTTTATATCGAATTTTTCTTCTGGTGCAATTTCCCTCACTTTAAAATTAAATTAGCTTCTGCGGTTCTTTCATTATGAACCTCGCAAATCATGCCTGATATCGCTGTTATATTCAGATTTAATTATCCTTAATTACTAAGGCTTCGTAAAGGTCTAAATAACGTATATTTTGTTTTGAAATACTGCTGCGTATCAAATGTTGTATTTGATTTTCTCTATCGGGTTTCATGTTTTACAAGTTTGTAGAATGTTCTTGTTTTCTAGGCACGTAGAAATGTTGGTTCCGTACTATGAGAAAATATACACGAATTGCTTTTAGTATCCCTAGACGATATTCTTCACATTGATGTCAATAAAATATTTTTTATGTTTTTTATAGGGTAATAATTTTCATTGTATTTTTTTATCTTTTATTGTATGTCTTTGTGTGCATTAGTGCATTAATTCTATGCTCGTTGTTTTCACTTCACTATCATAAGCAGTCTTCAACCTGCATCGTATGTCGTAGTGTAGGCTTGAAAAGTATCTCACCAACTGTTTCTGGCAAATTAAAGTAATAACAATGCGCATTTTAGTACTTAGTGCAATCTAATTTATACACTATCCAGAAAAGATGGGTATTTCTTGCCCGTCGACGCAATAATGTCAGTTGGTTTGAAATTGTTCAAGGTGTAGTCGTAATCTGACACATTAACTTGATCTTACTTAGTTATTTCGACAGGTTTTCTAATACCGTTTTGTACACTTATGCAGTAGTCGTTATCCTTATAATTCCTCCAAAAAAAATTATTACGAAGCATCACTTTACATTAACATCTGAAAACTTTTACAGCGAGTATTCCATTATTTATCCAAATGCATACAACATTACGTACTCGTGCACAAAATTTGCACAAAATTTTTCTCATATTCAAAACGCTGTTCTGTATTCCACGGCTTATCACTACAACGTAACAATGCATGGAAATAGAATATAAAATCCCTCGCCACTACAAAGTAAAGGTACTACAGGGACTTATTCTATTTTGCAAATGTATTGCAGTGGATGAGACGTCTCGGAATATCACTCCAGAGGCCGCCACTCTTGAGATACGCCCTCTGCCGGATTTACAAGGGTTCGTTTGGAAACTTGACCGCTTTGTTTTGACACTATAAAACGGATATAAGAGTGACACTGTTTACAAAGAGTAGCTCTAGTATGCAAGGGCAAGTTGGAGTGCCGTGTTCAGTTTATATTTAGTTGATATTCTGAATGTCACTCGACTGTGTATGACTTGTGACACAGAGGAATGCAATTTTAAATTTTATTGCATGTAGCACTGGATATATGATGGTATGCCGAGATTTCCTTGGATATGAACTTTGGTTACAAAGACATGTTGCTTGGAAAATGCAATTGCTTTAGAGTGTAGAAGATCTATGGACGAGAGAAACGAAAAAAAAGGGCGATGAAAGAGGAAGGATAAGATATATTATGTGGTGTGGTGGATATATTAAGATATAATTGTTAAGCTGTCGGTAAACTTCAGGAACTATACCGGGTATCTCAGACTGCGACTAAAAACGAAGCCTGGTGATAGTTTCAGTGACTACAGACGCCATGCAACTGAAAATTTCGCAAAAAACGTGACAATTATTTTTGAAATGTTTTAAATATCGTTTTTGCATGGTCAATCAATACATTTTGATAAAATAAGTTTAGCCCATTCGTACCATAGCGCCCTTAAAACTAAAAGAGTGTAATAGTATATTATTTTAAGATTTCTTATTCGCTTTCATAATTAATAAACTGTTTTTTTTTAGTGTCCGTAGTCACTAAAACTACCACCTGGCTTCGTTTTCGATCGCAGTATGGATATACCCCGTACAAATCTAAAATTAAATAAACATTCATATGAGATATATATGTATGTGTGATTACATTTCAAAGAGTCTTCAGAAACTGGTATCGCGGATGAACGCGCATGCAAAAATATTGCAACTAAAAGATAATTTTCAAGAAGTCCTTCAGAAATAGAGTTAATTAGAAACTTCACTATGAATCTTCATTAGAATTTTAATGCTCTGGATTGCGGAACGTGATTGTTATTGTAATTTAATGCAGAACTAGCGACCCAATTGCATGTGTTAATGTAGCTTTTGGTTTCAGAACTGTTAACGATGAAAAGTTTTTGTTTCCACTAATATTTCTGAAGTTTATTTTGGGTACAGTATGTTCGTGTAATGTTATTTACAATTGTATTTTTTATACCTCAAGAAGATTTTAATTAATGTGATTTGATTAATATTTATCTTTATTCATTCGATATTTATTTATTAAAACTGTTTGTAACATTTATATTATATTTTCTGTAATGTGTGAAACATAAAAATCGTAATTCGCATAAAGTCAATTTCATCGAAATTTATTTTAAACTTAAAGTAATAAAGATTTACAGATAATTTAGTTTTGTCTACCCAGTATGAACTTGACACATTATATTTCCATCTTTATGAAGGATTTCACTGTAAATGAATATTCATTAAGCTGGTTTTATATATATCTCAGTATTGGGTAAAATATCACTCCCAAGTTACATACATTTCACAAACTTCTGTTCTGAGGTCTTCTGCAAAACCACTACATCATTCGAAGTGCTGCAATATTCTTGAATTTTTCATGCGACCAATCTCGCGTAGGTATGAAATATCTGGGCTTTGATATCAAAGGTCCCGTAGGGATTTGTGTCCTTCCGTTGAGGAAGAATTTCTCGTGTGTCATTGCATTGCGGTATCGAAGGGGAGCATGGTATTATGCCCATGGGTTTTGTCTGTAGATTTTGGGATTAGGGGTTTTGATCGACACGTACGAAATGCCTTTGTGATGTTATTATAGGAAAAACTAAGTTAAATATTTTGAGACGTTTTCTGTATATTTGTTACCATATTTACACTTTTATATTTTTGAAAATAAAAGATTAAGATTGTCTGTTTTTATAATTAAAAGATAAAGTACAAAGTGTATACATAATTAAATTGCTTTAATTATTGAAATAAAACTATTATTTACGTTCGCCTCGTGAAACACGAAAGCTGTAGGTAAAGTCGAAACGTCGGGAAGTCAAAAATGTAAAAAAATAACCAAACCACGTTAAAATCCGTAAATAATACTCGTAGTTTTATTTCAATGTGTAACATTTGCGTAAATCTAAGAAACCATTATGCTTTAATTATGCTCATTAATTTATTTACTTTATACTAATACTCATATTATGCATTGTCACAAACAAAATATGGTTAGTTTTACTCTAAAGCAATGACTAATATTCATTGATATCGATGCTCTAAAGCTTTTGTAATAAGAACACGTGCTGATGCAAAAAATAAGTCGGGGTTTTATGTAAAGTATAGTGTACAGTTACGAAAATATTGAATAAGAAAATATCTTATATTTTTCCATTGATTTCGGTATCTTCAATCCATAAAATTAGATATTAACTTACCTTCTATCCATAATACGAAACGTAATCTAAACCTATCATTTTATTCACGCCAAAGACACAGTTCGGACACAAAAAGGATTCAAGGTTTCGATACACTTCCCATTTGTCCGCTTCGATTGACGGATGTCCATTCTGTCGTATAGGAAATATTTTTTCTAGCCGAACAATAGGTAGTCTCGTGCGATAGCTTAACAACTCCATTATAGGGGTTGTATCCCCTTCGACCTAGATACAATAAATTGAATTATGGCTGACCGATATGCTTCGAGAAACAATTGGCTTACACACTATTCTTTTTCATGACACATGGGGATCCATTAGAAACCTATTATCAACTTGTCAATATAATGTATCCGATATTTCTATTAAGTATTTTCTTTATTATGTTTTTGAAAATTTGTTATCATGCACGTTAATAATTTTGGCTTAACTAATATGGCTGGCATACTGACTATACTTAAGCTACCATATACTCGTATATTTGAAGGAATATATAGAAATGGTATCAGTACAATGTGGTACAATTACAGTATGCTGAATTCATTCCCATCACACAATGTGGCAGGGAGTGTGCTTACCGCAATTTCAACGTGGTATTGCACCCCAAATCAAATGAACAGTTCTAACACAAAATGGATTGTGCTATGCAGAAGTCTCTTGTAGTTGAATTTGTAATCTTTTTTTTTTATTATTTATCGCTTTTCTGCTTTTACTTTGTTGCATTAGTTTTTTTAATACATGAGGCACACCGATCTTGTGCCGATGTCACCTAGGACCAACTTTCAAAACCAGCGCTGTGGTACTGCTTAAGCTATACTGCTGCAAGAAGCTGAATGGTAATACCTGCTGTTGGCACAGTTAGTATAGTAATATGCATAAAATTGAATTACTATGATTACAATTTGTCATTGTATCGCACCATAATTATTTTTTAAATGTAATACCAACTTTGAATGTTATACTTATTTTGTGTCTCTTCATGTGTGATATTTGTACCAGCAATAAGTAAATATTTCTTTCTTTCTTAGAACTTAGGACACAGTATGCACTACAATTTATAGCTATAAAAAAGAGCTGCCACTAGACCTAAGGCGATGACGGTTGTAAAACTTATTTTCATTAGTTGCTAGTAAGTTGACAGTATGCGTGTACACGGTTTCTCGTTTGTGGCCCAATTAGGCCATTATCAGTTGTAGCTACAGTCAGTTTGCGATTTGCAGTGCACGTGCTTCGTCCCCGGGCAGCGGAAACGGCATATGTGCTTGGGCTATATTTGCTTGCGACACAAACATTTGTGTCGATGCGGAAATCGAATGCTCTCGAGTTTCGATGTTGCTTGATTTATTTGACATTTATTTGTTGACAAATTACTGATATAGTGTACATAAAGTATATAAATTTATGAACCATTCAAGACTGCATAATCACGTATCCAGATATAGGAGAAAATATTATGCCTTTTCTCTCTCCTGTGTCTTATCTCCATCCAAAGGTTGCCTGAAAGAAATTGCCTGGTGCAATAAGGCCGCCGATTGTACTTATTTTAATATTGTTTAATTTCTGTTATTTTATTTTTTTCTGGTGTGTATTAAATAAATAAATAAAATTATTTAGCGTTAATAACATCGATATTTCTTTTCATTGATAGCCTCCGTAGTTGACGCCGGCTGTGAAGTAAGAGGCCGCGGGATCCATTCCGGCACTGTGACAAATATTGTTAGAGAAAACAACAAATATTTGTTTCGTGTCTGGGTGTTTGTCTTCTTTCCGGGTGTCAGTTTTGTGTCGTGATACAAGACTTCATTGATCTTAATGTATTTTATTGTTTTTTTTTTCTGAATTCAATATGACAAAATAAAGTATTCTTAATGTTATCAAAGATCGTACATTAAGTTTTATTCCTATATTCTTCCATATTATAGTATTATGAAATTAATTGCACTAGTATTTATATTATAGTTGCGTAGTAAATTGAGGTATTAACCGGCCTGTAGTATAATGTAATAAATCAGTCTATCTACCCCAATAGAGCATAATGGACTAAGGCAAACCTTTCTACTGGGAATAGACCTTTCCTCAGTAGGACGCCAAAGGCTATATGTATAGATATTAACAAACATCAGACGATCAACAAGGCTTGTTTATAGAAATTCTCTTCTATTTAATTAGATCCATAGAGTATAAACTTTTATGTTTACCTAATTAAGGTTATTTTTGTGATTTACTCAAACAAATATCCCATATTATGCAAAGAATATTTATTGCATCGTATAAATAATCTAAATTCTTAAAAAGACGCATAAACGTGCCAGAAGTATAAAGAAATAAACAAATATTACGTATCCACTACTCACTTACGTTAAAAAATAAAGAATGTGTCTAAACTTGCCCCAATTGGGTATTTACGACCCGAAATTATCTATTCTCTTTCTGCGTATTCACATATTCGAAAGCATTATTCAATGTTGCTTACACATGCCTATTATGAATAATGTGCCAGCTGCCAGGCAATAAATTTTAATTTCCTCGCGAAATCACAAAGCTGAAAATTATAACTGTTTTTGTTCTGCCGAGCATAAACGCGACATGTGTACGTAGTAAGCTGTAATAAATATAATAAGTATTGGTTATGTTATTGTGACATTTTTTATTATATTTTTTGAGCTGTAGTAACCGAATGATCTTTTATGAACATGAGGCTATAATTAGATATTATATAGTATGATGGTATGAGATTACGAAATTATATTGGAAAAATTCATAGAGCCACACGCAAATTTCACGTTGTGTACCCTGTATATAGTATCCATATTTGGCGATTTGTTCCATGCCTTATCTTAGAGCTATACATAATTATCATACTCATCTTCTATCAGAGGAAGTCTAATGGTTAGGGATCACGGAACGTACAATGAAGGAATGCTTTACCAAAATCAGTATTTTTTAAGAGCTATGATTTAGGCATCTTTCAGAGTGAATAGGCATCTTTCAGACTGCCTTGGTGGCGTAGTTGTACTAAGGTACGGTTACAAAGCTGAGGTCTCGGGTTCGAATCCCGGGTTGGGCAAAGTGATATTGGATTTTTCTATTCAGTATCAGCCCAGAGTCAGGAATTAGTGCCCGATATGGCGATAGGCTCACCACCTATCACATTGTGGGACGGAACATACAAGGCGAAATGGGGGTGTACTGGCACCTCTGCCTACCCCTTCTGGGATATAGGCGTGAGTTTATGTATGTATGTATGTATGCAGAGTGAATACCTTCTAGGTAGACGTTTAACAACGTAGACAATACCATCACTTTCCATCAGGTGAGATTATAGTCAAACTTATAACCTATAGGCGTTAAAGATTCCACAAAGAATTACTGGACCATTGTTTAGATGATATAGCTAGACAAATTCCTTAAATGTGGGTATCTCATATATTATATCTTTAATGAGCCCTGAAGTAACTAAATTTATACCTTTAAGACATTCTAGAAACTGGACAGCGTGGTGTAAACAAAGTCGCACCTCAGTTCTCAAAATAGTCTACTAAAATAGTGACATATTATGTGGAGTGTTTCGACTGCGTGCTTATGAAACAAATGTGTCATTCACGAGGGCAAAGTAATCGATATTACCGTTTGATCAATACCTTTGCACTTCCATCGGTCACGCATGCCTGTCCAATTAATCGAGTTCTATATCATTATGCGACTTTTAGGTTTTCGAGTAGGCAGTAAACTGGCTTTATAAATCACCGTTCGGCTTTTATGAGGTTGTGAAATAATTTAATCTAAATAAGTGTGTGGTAAAGAACAGTTGGAGTGGCTCGATCCTCACATTAAGACAAATGTTTGTATGGCTCTCAAATATGATTTTCGATTCTGTGCGTTTGTGAGGCCGAAAAGTCCCTAAAAGTCGAAATAGTTTCCCTATGAGGTCGAATTAAGAACGAGGAGACCCATAGGATAAGAAAGGTTAAGACTTCGCCCAAAGGATTAGGAAATAGAACTGGTATTGGACTGCGCACATAGCGTAAGTCTTAAGCGAATATTAAGCATAGTGTTCTGCAGTGGAGGTCACGTACATGCAAGAAAAGTGTCGGACACCCACTTACAAGCGGACGGATGACCTGGTTAAGGTTGCATGAGGTCGTTGAATGTCGCTTGAACAGAAAGATATGGAGATCCATAGGGGAGGCCTATGATGAGCAGCAGACTTTCAGTGGCTAAGAGGGAAAGAGAGAGATAGAGATTTAATGGTATTCTAATAAGAAATTACTAGAGTGAAGTAAAAAGTTGTCGAGCTCTCCTTTCGGTATCCCAAGCAAGCACTAGCAATATTTTCTTACATATTTTTGTGCTAGGGGCATACGAATTAAAATTATTCTTATGGACTGTCGTCATACTCTAGGAGTTTTGTAATATATTTAAAGCCATATTTATAAAAAGTTTTAAAAACTTATTTCAGCAATCGACTCTTTTGTCTTCCTCGCTCAAACTGAAATCAAAAGTCGTTCGAAAGGGACAAAACATTCGATAAATAAATTAGTTTTTAAAACTGCACTTTTACATCTTTATATATACAACAAGTTATACAACAACGTTTATGGTACTAGACAACTTCAAAGACCTTTAACTTATAAAGCTATTTTGCACGTTTTAAATACACAAAAGTTACGTTACAGAAGCATTACAAAGGAGATTGCAGCTTGCTAAAAGCAAATAGTTTTGTACATTCTTTGCATTTATACAAAATCCTTTGAGCACTTAATGAATGGTCTGAAATGAATGCAATGCTTTGCACTCGATTGAATAAAGCAAAAATAATGTGTTTAGTGTACCACCCACCTCAATGAAGGCGTGTTTTACGAGCCTCCATTCCGAGGTACAAATGAATAGACTGTTTCCTTTCAGACTTAATATTATTGTACGGCATTATTGCAGTAATAAACTTTGACAATTTCGTTCCAATTAATTCGAAATGAGTTTTTTCATGCTTGTGGCTTGTTTCTTTACGAGTCGGTGAGGCATTTGTTCGCTGGATGTTTGAAGAACTGAATCTGTACCATTTAGATTCATAACGTTTTATTCAACTCTTTTGTAGCGCATTTAATGAGTTATTTTAATATTCCCTATTGAAAACAGCTTGTTATCTCAGTTTTGTTCGGTTTCAGTTTTTTCCGGGTACAGTACAGCGATGAAAAGCCAATTCGAAATGAGCATTGATGTCACTAATAATTCAGTTAGTTTAATTGTTGAGATTGCGAAGAACCGGTCGCCCATTACATGAAATTGCTAAATATTTTTCTGCATATGATATTTTAATACATTGAATGATGAAGGGATAGTTGGGATGTTTGGGTCATTCCTACTTACCTAGAAATTTGTTAAAAACTGTTGTTGTGCCTGTGTTAAAAGATAAAACTGGTGACGTATATAATAATAAATAATAAATACTCTGTTGTTTATGACATATTATGGAAAAAGTTAAGTAAAACTAATATGCCTTCTGATTGTATATCTCTGTTAAAATATTGGTACAATAATCAAATTAACCAAGTCAGATGGGGTGATATTTCATCGGAGGAATATCGTTTGGGTCGTGGAGTCCGTCAGGGTGGCCTTACGTCTCCAGGTCTTTTTAACCTATATGTTAATGGCTTGATTGAGGAGCTCGGAGATGTGCGTACAGGTTGTGTCATCGATCACGTTTATGTCAATAATATTAGCTATGCGGATGACATGGTGTTGCTGGCTCCATCGGTCAACGCACTTAGAACGCTGATTGACATTTGTGAGAGATATGCATATAAACATGGACTAAAGTATAATTCTAAAAAAAGCGAATTACTTATTTTCAAGTCCAGAAATGTTAAACCAAACATAGAATTTCCAATCAGGCTTGAATGTGATACTCTCAACATTGTTAAAAAGTTTAAATACTTGGGACATGTACTAACAGAAGATTTAAAGGATGACTTAGACATAGAAAGAGAGCGTAGAGCGTTGGCGGTTCGAAGCAATATGCTGGCCCGCAGATTTGCACGAGCTTCGCAACAAGTTAAAATAACTCTGTTTGTTGCCTATTGTCAATCTTTTTACACAAGCAGTCTGTGGTTTCGGTATACGCAGAGAGCCTATAACGTTCTGCGCGTGCAATATAATAATGCTTTTAGAATGCTGTTGGGGCTGCCGCGATATTGTAGTGCGTCATCAATGTTTACAAATGCCCGTGTTGATGGCTTTCATGCTTTAATGCGGAAGAAAGCTGCATCGATTCTAACCAGACTTCGTGGCAGCTCTAACAGTATTCTAAAAATGATTGCGGACCGCTGTGACTGTCCTCTACAAAAGATGTGGGTGGAACGAGTTATAGGGTTAATAAAATAGTATTTAATTTGATTACTAACATAGTTTAATTTCATTGTATTACTAACATTTTATGGAATTCTTATTCTGAAATAAATTATGATTTGATTTGATTTGATAGACAGAGGTATTACCAGAACACCCACTTTTCATCTTATATTCTCGACCTACGATGTGGTGGGTGTGGATATATCGCCAATAACTTTTTTTCATCATTCTTATTTATTAAAATATTATATCTGCGTGGCTAAAAACTATTGTTAGTTTCAAGAGCCGATCCAAATTTAGACTTAACTTATTTAAGCTTAATTATTTTGGTTTAAATATTTCATAACGCGCTTACTCAATGAATATTAATTACATTTGCAATCCTCATTTAGCTCATGGACAATGCATGTAGCCAATTACGAACTGATTTTGGGTGGATAAAAGCATTGCGTAATTACACGTGAATATTGCAGTTTCATCACCGCTGTTTACAAAGTTAGTGCTTTAAATACAATGATGTGGTTTAAATTGTGTCTCTGAGAAATCTTGTCATGTTTTGTTAGATGTGTCGAATTTTCTTAAATTTTTCTCTTGTGTTCTATATTGAAAACAAAATAAACTCTTTGGACATAAATTCAACATTAAAATAATCTATTGAATTATTGATACAAAGGAATAACATTAAAATGTTAATGAATATCATTTTGTTTTTCATCAAAGTTTTATCTTTCGTAACAAAGACCATAAGTGATGACGATATCTTACATACATACATACATAAACTCACGCCTTGTTCCCAGAAGGGGTAGGCAGAGGTGCCAGGGCACCCACATTTCGCCTTGCATGTTCCGTCCCACAATGTGATAGGTGGCGAGCCTATCGCCATATCGGGCACAAATTCCTGACTCTGGGCTGATACTGAATAGAAAAATCCAATATCACTTTGCCCAACCCGGGATTCGAACCCGAGACCTCAGCTTTGTAACCGTACCGTAGTACAACTACGCCACCGAGGCAGTCTCGTCGTCGATATCTTAAATAATTTTAATAAAATACTCTCGAAAAAATAATAGTTCACCAACACTAAACAATCACCTAACCATATCCAAATAAATATAGAAAATATATAATAATTTAATGAAATGTCATAAAACACGATTATTTGTTATTGATCACGGAATGTTACGTCAAAGTCATTTAGCCACTTCATTGATGATCCAAGCAGTCTGTCAGCCAGCACTTAATACGTACACGTGTAAGTGAGATTGATCGTCCCCACTTTTCCCACGTAACGCGATATGCCGTCGAGGGCTGTTGAGTCGGAATTTTAAGTCGGAGTCGGCTTTTCGAGATAACGTCTTAAGGCGTTATGGTGAAAATTTTAAAGTGCCATCGCTCCGTTCAAGTGTGTCTTTGAACAGATTGGAAATTGGATCACAACAAGCCGGCATTGTTTCATGTTCAAGAATTACTCTTAGATTTATTATATTAAATTTATTAATCTTATTTGTTATCGAAATACTCCAATGATAGCAAGATACGAAAGAAATTTAATTTGCACTACGGAAATTAATAAGCAAAACACGAGAGGTAAACGAGAAGCGATGATGATGATGATGATTGATCTGGCATAACTTTTTGAAATAAAAAGTCGTGTATATTTCGTTCACTTAACGTCAGCTAAAGAAAATAAACTTCATAGTTATTCCAACCATACCTATGTCTGTAGATACGGAAGCTAACAAGAAACTCCGCGCCGCCCAAGTTGAAGTAAAACGGATTTGAAGTTGTGTAAGAGGATTTTTCTACATTTCTACGGCTTTAACACCACAATAGATAGGTGCTTGACCATCGACAAGATTACAACCTTATTCTTATGTTCAACCTTATTATGCTTCAGCGAGGAAGAAATATTGCAACCCTACTAGTCCTACTACTATTAAAAATCCGAAAGTTTGTGTGTTTGTTACTTCTAGCTCAAACCACCGGACCGATTTTAGTGAAATTTGGTATAGAGCGAGCCGTGGATTACCACATAGGCTACTCTTATTCCAATAAAATATAGTGTTCCCGTGGGATGTGAAAGGAACTGAAATATATTTGTTACTGTTTCGGACTCAAATTAATGGGATGGGAAGTTTAAAGTACGGCAGTAATGTTGAGTTTAATGGTTTATAACAGTAATCACGCGAAATAGTGTTTCTAAAGTAAACTGGATTCAAAAAGTGTGCACCCGGGCGAAGCTGAGCCGAACTGCTAGTATTATTATATTATTCATATTTCGTATACTTTCGATTAACACAGAAATTATAAAGGAATAAATATAATACAAATTATGGTTTATGTATAAACTCTCACAGGTGTAGATCACGAGTAATACGAAGGAAAAAGAACGGTTAAGAAAAAAAACAGTTGGGTTGGCTTCTACGTAATTCTGGATATTTTACGCCCAGTATGCATTGTACTCTCCTCAATATGCATCTAGATGCCCATCGGAGTATTTTAATTAGTTTATCGGGATAGGAACGTTTCCTGTTAGGACCTAAGCCCGGTTATAACATCTGCTTGAAGTGTGCGTAGATACTAAACACAGGGCTGAAGCTATTATAATTAGTTAAGCCTGAAAAATAAAGAGGACGATAGGAGGTGAGGATTGCAAGGTTTCCGGCCCTTCCTATGTGATTGAAATGCTCGTTTATAATAATATGTTTAAATCTTGTATCACATCAATTTCCGTTGTAGTTCATGTGGTGATACATAAGGATGTTTCTATCTTGTAAAATAACCATAAACATGTTGTATATTTCTATTTCGGAAATACTATGTTCGACACATTTACGTTCAATGTTCCAAAGGCCAACATTAATGTAAGTGCGTAGATGTATATCATCAGAGTTATAGTTTCGTTTGAGATATGTAAATGGCGCAGCCTTGAATGCGAGCCGACGAATTTACCTGAAAGTACATCGAGCTAAGAAGCAAAATGATTTCATTCAACGTAATAACTTTTAACAATCCGATGAGACTTCGTTTGTGACTGAAGTATCTCGCGAGACACTTCAATAAAATAACGAGTGCTTTCTCGAATTTAACTCAAGATATTCCTGTTCTTGGAATGTCACGTCAATTTTATCCCGCTTTGTTCTTTATTTGAAGAGTGACCTCTTTTGTGATTTTTCCTGCCGTTTTAGGAGTAAAAAATTTTTTGTTCCTAAACCTTCGAAATTGAGAACGACATATCTGATTTAATATAAATTTTATTGATGGTTTGTTAGATTAACGCGAATGTTACACAGTTCAATGAGATTTGATACCCTCCTTTCCATTCCTAAACAGAACTTTCATAAGCTACACTTCCAAATATCAAATCTGCCAAACTATGTTCTCAAAAAGCCACGAAACGATTAATTTTAAACTTTGTTTTTACTCAACTGAAAATTATTCCAAATCTAATTCAATAATGTGATCTACAATCATCTTCCCGAAACTGGCCAGCTGTAAAGAATTGATAAAATATTTATATAGTTGGGTATATCTCTCATAATTAAACCGCACAGGCCGGCGCGTGGTGCGTTATAATGAACATCTGAAGTGGCGCCCTCTACTACCCAGAAGGGATTCATTACTCCTAGAACATGATATTGCGCGGAAAACTTATTTCCCGAGATTCTTTTTAATTTGCTTTTTTAATTAATTTTGTCGCTGAGTTCGGATTTTGTTTCTTTGTGAAAAATTTTCGCATAATTGTTTCATAATTTATTTATTTCGTGCCTGAAGTTGGGTCATTGTATTAGCTATTATTTTTATGCAGGGTTTACGATGTTTGTTTTTAATTAATTTACATTTTTATTGCACTTTTATGGCGAATCATAATACCCATAATTGTCGCACTTAAATTATGGTAAAAAAAGTATATTCAATACGGCAGTACTAGCATTAGTAATGGTTCAATGTGGACTGGTTATAAATGTCACCAGCCCGACAGCTCGTAGTAAAATAGTAATATGAAGAAAAAACTCACAAAACGAATAACATTCTGAAACTAGGGCCTCATGAGACTATAAATATTACGTCTATATGGTCGTCTATATACCACAGTAAAACTTATACGATCTTGTTAAATTACATTTTATCAGTCAGAAGAATCTCTATTACACGAATAAAAAAGTACTCATTCTTAAAAGTTCCACCTCGACTAGTGAAGTTAGAAATCACAGAAGTTATTACTTCTCGTAGGTTTTTGGTCATTGAGTGGTAAAGGCGTTTCCGAACGAAGAATGATCTTCGAACATACGCTGATTTATATCCGAACGTTTGCTATCGTCCAAACACATTTTTATTTTAACGCGGCCCGTAATAAAACGAATGATTTTGCTTCTCTCCTTCAAAGATATTTAGGGAAATTTTACGTCCGGAAAGTCGTAAAGTTACTCAACTTCTTTAGTTGGTGTTGGAATCCACAGTCAAATTCTTTAAAATATTTTTCATTTACAACGTTTTATCCGGTTGTTTAACAGTAGTATACTGGGTATCTCAAGACTGCTACCGAAAACGAAGCCGGGTGCTAGTTTTAGTGGCTACAAAAACAATGCAACTAAAAATTTCGCAAAGAAACGTGACAATTATTTTTTGAATTTTTTAAATATCGTCATTTTTGGGTGGTAAATTCATAGTTTTTGATAAAATAACAATTTAAACTCTTTTATACCTTAGAGTATTTATAAATAAAAGGTTATACACTATTATTTTAGGAAAAAATGTATTTACCACCCAAATATGGCCATAGGAATAAAATAACAAAACAAAAATGACGCTTTTTTTTGCAACATTTTCTGTTGCATTGTATCTGAAGTCACTTAAACTACTACCCGGCTTCATTTTCGGTAGCAGTCTTGATATGCCCTGTATCGGCCCATATACGTTTCAGAGGGCCGTATAGTCACCACGTTGACCTAGTGCAGGTTGGGGGACTTTTACATACTACATAAATTCTTCCGAAACACTATGGTATGCAGATTACCTTACGATATTTTCCTTTACTTCATATTTTATCTACAATATGTTTATATTATTTTTTTTTTAATTTCTGTATGTTGTATTATTTTTTATGTGTACAATAAAGATTTAAATAATAAATAATAATAATATTAAAATCGATATGTGAATGTAAATCATTGTATATAACATCAAAACATTATCGTTAATCGTTTATAAATGGACATTATGTATCCGCTCAAGTCCATTTAAAATTATTATTCATCGATGACAGACCGCAAATTCAATATCCGGAGTGGGAATATCTGTGACGTGCTAATATTTGTTCCGGATTTGAACGTTGTGAGCTTAATCTATCGAAGTTTATACCTAATGCTAGAGCCAGAGTAAGTAATGATCCGCTTTTCAGCCAGAATCAGGATTGTAGATTTAACCACCTTTATTAGTAATTAAAGAGGCCTCGGTTATAATACTCATCATTAACATCATCTTCTTCGATAATAGCAATTAATTTACTAAAAATAAGCATGCTCTAAAATTATATAAAGTTCATTGTATGAAATCATCACTTTATCTAATAAAGAAGCTAAACGCATACCAATTTAAAGCTGTTTTCCCAAAATTCTTCAGACTGTTGACTTTCATTAGTACATTCGGTGGACTTCAAGCCAGTGTAACCTGGAGTCTGGGGCCCCGCAAGTCCCAGCCACTTACAAATAATTATTTCCCTTTAAGTAACTTTTAAGTACGATTACCCTATCCCGGAACTCAATAGCGCTTCAGTAGATCGCCCACGAATCGTTTAATACGAGATAAATAAGATTAACGATGTACCGTAGCCGACGTGGAAAGTCCGACTGACTTTATCATTTACTAATGTCACAGTCCATATGAGAAAGCTATTTTGCCAGTATAATAATTAATCTTTTGACTTCGCCCAGTTGTTTTTGCTCACTATTTCGTAATTTATAAAAATAACAGCTACTTACATAGTCTTGGGTATCAGAAACTACGTGAGGTGTTTCGGTTTCACAAACAGTCAGACTCCCCACTAAAACTTGTGGATTCCACAAATATTTATAATAGTGCTAGGACCGTACCCGTCAAACCCACTGCGCTACGGAGGCTGTCAAACTGACAAAATATCTTTTAATATATGTAAATACATAAATAAATAAATGCCTTTTATACCAGAACGGGTAGGTAGAGGTGCCAAAACACCCACATTTCACCATGTATATTCCGTCCCACGATGTGACAGGGGGCGAGCCAATCGCCATATCGAGCATAAGTTCCTGATTCCGGCCTGATAATTTATAGAAAAATCTAATATTACTTTTCCCAACCCGGGATTCGAACCCGAGACCTTAGCTTTTTTTCCGTACCGTAGTACAACTACGGCACCGAGGTAATCTTTAAATATTGAGCAAAAAATATCTTTTACCACGGTACATCGCCGGCAGTTGATGAAACGGTCAAAAAAACTTTCATAACATGCTTAGTTCCAGTGGCCAGAAACCTTAATGTCCGCGGAGGTAATAACTGCGCACACCTATTAGTTTAATGGACTTTATTTATATCTCCTTAATTCGTTTTTAGGCTTGGCAACATGTGGTCCTGAAGGTGAGTCGCTCTAATAACTTTGTTGGTTTTACTACAAGGCATAGCAGTTTGTCTGTGGCACTTGCTTATTAAATTACTAAATTAGACTATGATTATGACAAAATTAGGATATTATTGTTTATAATTTTGTTCTTAAATTAGTGTTTTTTTTTTATCTTTCTGAACTTAATATTTTAAAAGTAAGAGGATGGGTAAAGGCTTCCATAGAACAGTATATTATATTAGTTTGGAGGCCTAGGTTTTACAGAAAATAAATAAAACAAAATTTGGTGTAAGGTAAACATTTCACGTGTAGTTCTAAATTTAAAAATAAATTATGGAATGTGTACTGGATTTGCAGATATCCTAAAAATATTGAACATCCACAAATTATGTTTACGATCAACAAAAACTCAACTTCCTACTGACTTACAGTTTATAATCTTACGTCCTCAACTCAACACAAAAGCACACTCTATCGCGTAATAAAACGTTTCCAGAATACATTATTCTGAATGCAACAATCGAAATAATGAATTAGTTCAATTTTGGAAAATATGCTTCCCTGTGACAATGGCTTTTAAATAAATAAATGCCAACATTCATCACATACATACATAGTCCTGACCCCACATTTAGATCGAGTCTTGTGTTGTGGGTTTCGGAAACCACGAGAAACTTGTCGGTCTCACAAACACCCAAACCCAGTAAATTATCTCGTAAAACGGACAAATCGGATCAGTGGACTGTTTCACCCATAAAATTCAGCAGGTGAGCAAGGATGATAAGTTTTATGACGATTTTAGGAAATGCGCCTACGAGACTTTTAGGGTTTGATCAATTTGTAAGTATGTAGATTATAGTGACATAAAACGTTTTATGTGTTTGCAGGCCCGTGTGTTTAAGTTACGTGTCATAGGTATAGATAACAAAAGGTATAATAAACTTAAAATATTATATACCATAATATTTTATACCCGCCGCACCGCACTTCAGTCATTGCAAGTCGGAAAACTTAGCTAGCATGTAAAATGTGAGCATAATGCGTATCTTGACGATATCTTGTAACAGCATTTGTGCTTTGCGTATTTGTAATATTTTATCACTACATAGTATAAAACAAAGTCGCTTTCTCTGTCCATATGTCCCTTTGTATGCTTAAATCTTTAAAACTACGCAACGGATTTTGAAGCGTTTTTTTTTTGATAGATAGAGTGATTCAAGAGGAAGGTTTATATTAATAATACGTACATATTATTGTACAGAAATCTATTTGTTCCCGGGCGAAGCTGGGCCGGGCCGCTAGTACTTTTATAAAACAAATAAATGGAAACCTAAACTGGCTTAGTATCTTCTGATTTCGTTTCTTGCACCATGTCTCTATATCAAGACACACAACATGGTGACCCGGCCAGGATTCAAACCTGGAATCTTCATGACAATGACTGATATAATGGTGAATTTCTTTTGAACTGAAAAGACTCGCATTCGTAGCCCAAGATGTAGTATGAGGTAAGTAGACAAAATAAACATTTCAAAAGTCGTAATAGGGAGTGTAATCATTCAATCACAAGCGTTGTAGAAACTTTCAAGTGTAGGTTTATATTCAAAACAGATGAATATTACTTTAGACCAAGGTTAAATATTCCGTAAATGATTCTATACCGTAAAATTAGAGCATTAATGTTTACGAATTCCGAAGAAACGATAGATAAACGATAAATAAAATTATTCGAGCCTATTTTATAGTCTCTGCGCTGTTTAGAACCGATTTTGTTTATTTTAATTGGCAGAATTCATTGAAAAGAGCTAATTTTATTCGTTACGAACAGTTATACGCTCTCTGAGCTTAATATCAGCACTTTAATATTCTATTCAGCAAATATAAATCACCCTAAGTCCTTTGGAGCTGTATAGCACAAAAGGCTGCTAGTTATTAGAGGTGATCGTTTCAGAAATACACGAACAATGAACATTGTATACAAGTGGAGTTGTATAATACCTGTTCGGAAATTGGATGGAGGTTTTATAATCAAATCGGTTTTGCAATGCTGGCTGAATTTGGATTCGTAATATTGTGCAGAAAATAACTGGTGATATATAATTATTTTTAGACATCAATTTTTAAATTACTGAGAGTTATTAAAAACTGCTTATTATCTCCGTTTCTCACATCAACCTTGTAGCTTGTAATAATCTTATTACATAAAATTTAAATTATTGTAAGTAACTGTAAATCAAAGACGATAATATTTGTAGGTTTGCGTTTCGTTTATAAATAACTAGCGGCCCGGCCCGGCTTCGCCTGGGTGCAAATATAGATTCCAGTCCATATTTTATTTCAAATCAACATGACAGCTGTTGTCTAAACTGCTTATCCAATTCCAATCCCATCCTGTACCTATTCTTCTGTCCCATTTTATCCACCTTATATTCTATTCTATCCCATTTCTCCAGATTTAGATCATTATTTTGCTACGGAGATATAATAACACTGTTACTACTCCGACTACATTCATTGAAATCAATTCAAAGATACCATAGCTGACCCGACCACGCTAAGCTATGGCTTAGTTATTATATGATTAATATTATATTGAATTATTTAGCATAGCAAAAAAGCCCGACCCCCCTTTGCCTGGATGCAGAATTTTTTTTATTTTACTTCACACCAAATACATGTTATTTTTCGTATAAGCTCTTGTATACCTAAACATGACATAGCTATCGTACTGTCCTGCTCAATTCCGTCCCATCCCGTCTATTCCCCGTCACTTCCCGATACGTCCCGTCCTTTCTCTTCATTGTCCATCCCGTCTTATACCGTGCATTTACATTTCGTCCTATCAAATCTGTCAGCTAACCCAGACATCTTCCGTACGTCCCACTCCATTATATCCCGTTTCTCCATAGTGTTCCAAATAGTGTTCCTTATAATTTTTTGACATTAAACACTTTTAAAGCGATTTTGACTATCCATGCAATATTCCATCCCTTATTTCACCCCCACTATGCTGTTTATTTCCATAAATATTACGCCATTACTTTTGTTAGTAATAAAGAAATGAAATATTAATTTTCATACAAATAACTTCAGTGGTTTCGATTTTCTTCGACATAACATTTCAGAATGTATAATATTTCTATCAGTGAATTTTAGCGAAGGAAAAGACACTGTAAAATTCGTGATAAAAGTAAACATAATAACACATAACACACACACAAACACAAACGTACACTATTAGCACTTTCTCACACTGACACCCACAATTAATGTAATTACAATTATATTTAACTGGTTTCTCAAGACACAGGCAACGCCTAATTTGAAAACCCCTGCAATATTCTCCATATGAAAAATTGTTATTTTAATAAAGATTTTTTTATTTTCAAGTGATATTCTATCTTGAAAAGAAGTAAATCTTCTTACGTGTGAATAGTATTTATTTAATTGTCTCTATTTATGTAGCTTGATATATTCTCCTTAGTTCACACAAAATACATTTCTGAACGTATTATTTGACAACCTATTTAAACGTCAATCCGTTTAATTAATGTCATTAATTTACATCTTTAAAATCTAAAATACGCCTTTAATCGAATATTGTGGATATATGTTGTCGATTCGAAATCTTTATTTAAATAAGTTTTTTAATTTGAGGGAAGAGTTTACCGTATCGACGGGATGAACATTAAATGTTTGACAGTTACAAACCCAAGAACATTTTGTATAAGAAAATGTTAATAAGCTAATAGAAACTCGGGAAACCGGGAACGTGATAAAAAGTATCCTATGTCCTTCTCCTGGTTCTAAGCTACCTCCCCACCAATTTTCAGCCAAGTCAGTTCAGCCGTTCTTCAGTTATAAGTGGTGTAACTAACACGACTTTCTTTTATATATATAGATATCAATCCAATAAAATACCAGTAGTGAAGATTAGTGCAACCCACAAAAAATATTTCGAAAATGCTTGGTGTGCTAAGAACAAAAAAGTCTGATACTCGTGACAGAACACTTGATAAATCTTGAGGATGAATATGTGATCCGAACTTGTGTATGACTTTTAAATCTATTTAATTGTGTCTTAGCAA
Source organism: Hyles euphorbiae (assembly GCA_023078785.2). NCBI lineage: Eukaryota > Metazoa > Arthropoda > Insecta > Lepidoptera > Sphingidae > Hyles > Hyles euphorbiae. Next base: position 8,367,619 of record CM041049.1, read on the forward strand.
ATATGGTAACAAAACAATTACCTGTACATCGGTCGGCTCTACGGTAAGTAGAAGACGAAAGTAAAAAAATAATTAACACCGTAGTACCAGTCAAAAATATCCACCACGCTATCAAATACATAAATATTTATAAGTTTGCTGCAAAAGCTCCGTATTTCGCTGAAGCATTAGTTAAAAATAATAAATGTGTCTGCAATCTTCAGTTATTGGAAAACCGACGGCTTTGAATTCATGGAAATGTGGTATTTTAGATTTTTTACTACTCCTTCGAGACAAGATAAGAGTATCGTATTAGTACGGCGTTAAAGGACTTTGAAACTATAAAAAGAAAAATTGCTCAAAACACGTTTTAGTATTTATGTATTATATGTCCTAAAATGAATGAGTGACATGGAACGTCTGGCGTGAAACAAATGACGCACAGAAATACTAAAGAGGGAAAGTGTAGAGGGAAAACAGAATAAAATATTAAAACGCGAAAGTACGCAAGGATGGAATAGGGGAGAACTGAATCGAAGACGATGGATGAAGTTGAGAACGGCGAATGAAATGGTAATTTAAGAGGAATTAACAAAGACTATATTATATTGAATATTAGCAAACCAATAGTTGTTTGGTTTGATCCGAGACATAAGTATTGCCACACAAATGTGATATAAACCTATTTAAATTTTTCCAAATATTTTATTCATTTGAAGAAGAAAAAAAATCGATCATGAATATTTATTCCACCAGGACCTGATTACATCATTTTTAAACTTTTACTGGTTTAAACTTTTCTACAAAAAGTCCCTCCCATAAGCTGGCATTAAATTATTTCACAAAGAGCTTAAGAAAGTTTACTACCAACCGTTTTCGTTTTATTAGAAAATGGTATATCGAAATTCAAATCGACTCTATATTTTGCGCCTTTACTTCGTTCTTCAAAGTATTACAACTTTTTATAAGAAATATGTAAGATTTAAAATAATATAAAGATGCATTTTGGCTGCTATAATTCGAATTTTCAATCATTCTGTTCCCTGAAAATGGCATCATATCTATGGAGTTATAAACTTATATCAGGAAAAAGTACATGGGCTATGTGCTATATGTATATGTTTATATTGTTTTCTGGCTCATATGAAATAATTTGGACCATCTCTGACATTTACGGTAAAATCATCAATATTTTTATATCTCAATATAAAGTTGATTGATAAAACTTGTTATTCCGCAATATAATCCGAGATCGAACAATCTCTTTCAAAACCCATTTCTTATTACGTGACTCAATAATGATCAATTGTATTGTTCACAAGTTCGTTTCAATTTCTTTGTCACCAAATTTAGTGGCTGAATTCTTCTAACTCGCAATTTGTGAGGGGCATTGTCTGATTGATAAATTATAGGGTTCATTACGTACGTCGAACTTGTAATGATATAGACGGGTCTACTCAATTTGTTTTGTTTTTATAAAATACTGAAATTTTATTTTGGTCATTAACTGATAAAAAGGCAAGCGTAGTGCAAAATACCAAGTTGTTTTCTAGGTTCGTTATTGTTTTTCATTATTGCTTCTATAGCAAGATTGCAATTATAGAAAGAAATAAATACGATTGGTAGCCAAATTCGACGCTTTTCTTTAGTGATTAAATTTGTCGGTACTAGTTGCAAACATTTGTCAATATCAGTGGACGTTTAGTGTCGTTAGAAAAGGAGGAAATAGATTTTTATTAGAGAAACGATACCGGATAGGGACATAATTTTCAAGCAACTTTTATGTTACCTACCTCATTTTCAAGCATCCTACTGATCATGACTGTTCTTTGATATTTCTAAAATACCCACTGTATTTTAGAAAGAGCTAACATTACTCATACGTATTAAAGGTGATTACACTCAACTACTTGCTTTATTAATTTAGCATTGGCACCACAATTGCCAAGTTACACTAAAATTACAGGAATTACCATATTGTCCCGCGATGAATACGAAAATAACAATTAATTTTAGGTATCATACTGTTCAAATAAATATGAAAACAAATTAGTGAACCTATATTTGATTAAAATCTTAATACCAGCTTTATGCTGTTTTCTTTAAAGGTAAAGTAATGTATTACTTTACTCAGTAGATGTATGCTTATGTTTCCATAGCTCCGAAGTAATTAAGGTGTCAGATGGCGAGAAACTATCGTATGGTAAATAATCGATGCCTTGATGTAAGTTTATAAAACTTATGAGGCCAGAGGGCTCTGTTTACTAGTAGACGGTAAATTAATTTAAGCTCTTATCACAGCATTTTTACGCTATTGAAAACTTACAGAACGGTTATACAACATTATTTATTACATACACAAACTGCCTCCAGATTGACCTGTGGACAGTCGGGATATAATAGAGGACGACCTCATTTATTTCTGTAACTGAATTAAACTGGAATAAAAAAAAAACGAAATTACGTTTTCAAGGTAAAACCCATTAGTGCTGTCATTAAATAAAAGATACATTTTCTTTTTTCAAAATTTCTTACAATAAAATAAAATGAAAATAGCGACCAAGGTTATCCACCTACACGCATACGCACGATATCAACACTGACCTTTCAAACAGAGGGTAGTAAAACAAATTATTCAATTTACTAAAACCTGACATTTGGGCAAACAAACGAAAGGTTTTATGAAATGGCAACGGTTGTACTACATTCAGCTAAGACGGAGTGAAATGTCCGCTCATTTCCGTAATCAGCCAAGCGACATTTTCTCGCCTTATTAATCTGGGAGTTTAAACCCGTTTAGTACAGAAATCTTAGGAGCTAACCGCATAAGTAGGGTATATTTAGAACAAGCTATAATGGTTTTTTTAAATTGATGTGGATTCCATAAAGTGATTTATTTTTATTTTTGATGAGGTTACGCGAATAAAGTTGCGTTTTTATAGCATAACACCGGTTAGTAGATAACAACTCCTTACAAGAAAACGATTTTATCGGTTGTAGTTCATATTTTCATTCTTTGCAAAAAGCGAATTAAAAGAACCGACGTCTTTTTCAAAAGTAGTTTACAATAATTGTTGTTTTATCAATAGTTAAGTTCTATTCACGAATTTATTTTACGAAAATTGCATCGTAAATGTTATAAAAAAAATACTTATTTTATGGGCTTTTAGATTGATGCGTCAAATACTATTCTAGACCATATTACATTTCTAAAATTTAATAATAAAATTACGGACTTCGTACAAAATAACTCCGAATAAATGTTTAAAACGTTTTTCAATTTTACTGCAGAGCGGTTACTTAAAAATGGTTGTTCTTATTTTATGACCTTTCTTAAATTTCATCTCGTTTCGTTCATTCGCTTTTATTTCGCACAATAAATGGAGATAAATTTAAAGCTTCGTTTTATAATGGAAACCATTGATTTTCTTTTGTTGTATCCTCGCTTCTCTTATCTGGTTTAAATAATGGCTCTAATGTTGGTGCTTTGATTTCTTGATCATTTGAACTTGTTATTTTTTGTACCTTCAACGAGTCGATAATAAATTCAATTAGATTGCCTGTATCTATTTTCTTTCAGTGAATTTGACTTATTATAAATTAACTTACAAAGTATTCGAATCAAAATATTCTTTATTCAAATAGCCTTTCACAAAATTTATTGAACCTTAATTTTATATGTATTTATTTATTAAGTTATAATGTAGTCTGAGAATCAGACTGCATTGAATTAAAATGATTTCGCTCCAAATTGGGAAAATGTTACATTTTGTGATTAGATTATAAATATAAATATGGGGCGTATTAAAATTAAGACCGAAAACGAAGCCATGTGATAGTTTTAGTGACTACAAGAATAAGGATATAAAAATATAGCCCTGAAATATTAGGATTGCGATAAAATCGCAACAAATAGCCAACATTAATAAATGATAGAGGACTGGTTGCAACGCTAATACAATTCCTTAAAAAATAAACAAATAAATTCAGCCAAAAGTGACATGCACACTTCTGACACTAAACTAAAATCGAGTCTTGTGTCGTGGTTATCGGGAACTATGAGAGACTTTCTCGGTCTCACAAACAACCAGAGCCCTAACAAAATCTGTAGTTTGCACAAATATTGCTTTCGTTGTGGGGATTGAACCCACAGCTTCTTGTTTCGTAAAAGCGTCTAACTAACCGCGTAACGGAGGCTACCATTCTTCAACACGTCATATGGGTAAATATATTCAACAATGCGACTCATATAAGCTCATGTAAGAACAGAATCTATATTGATATTCATGGTATTATAAGCAATGAAGTCTACTGGTGGTTGGTACTGCCACTAGCTACTACCGCCTGGGTAGGTACTACCGCAATGGCTATTTCTCCCGCTAAAAAGCAGTGTAAATACACTGTTGTATTTCGGTTTGAACGACATTGTACCCAGAGTTATAACTGGACATTATTATTAAGACTTAACATCTTCTGTCTCAAGATGGCAGCCGCAGTGAATAGCAAAACAATGCTTTATATTTCAAGGTTTTTTACTGCCCGTGAGCGGTCATATCGCTTGCCATCAGACAAACGCATAGCTCGTCTCACCATTTATTGCTATATAAAAATATAATTATACCTATATTTTCCTAGATTGGTCGCTTTGTGGATACGAAGATTAATTATTTAATTAATTACTTTGATACGGATTCTAATCTTATTACGCGGTACTAATATTTATTCCTGTGTTGATTACTTATCTTCACTACTAGGGCTTCTATCAAATTTCGGCCGGCTGTAAATGTGTTCTAAAATAGGTTTTATGTAATTTAATATACAGCTTCGTTATTGGTATCATTTGAAAACATTTAAAAAAAACCATAATTATCTTTATTATTGCTTTGAATTTAATTTTAATAAGAAGATTTGTTTATTTATTTTTTTCTGGACGTGAACTTAAGACATAATCAATAAATAATTGTATCAACAAAAGAGTAAATTTTGCTACACGTTGCTTGCCCGAAGTATAAAGCAATGAAAGAAATCAATAGCTATTTTTGTAATTCATCAAATCTCTACTGAACGCTTTACAAGCCTATAGGCGTAAAATTTATTCAAAGAATAATATTTTAATAGGACAATACCATTAAAATGGATGTCAGACGTACAAAAGCTGATAAAATGGCCGCACTGTTCGATTATGACAACCGAGCCATACTTGTAACAGCTGTAAGCATTCCCATACTTAATATTCCTATCTTATCTTTAAATTTTTGTTGAACTTTATTATTCTGTAACAAAGCTTGTGTTTCCTTTACTGAATACTGGGGTATAAATTTATTAAAAGTTCCGGTGTATAAGGTCATCGATAAATGAATAACTTGTGAAATATTTTACGGCACCAATTTTCAGGTCGATAAGTTTTTTTTTTTATATTTTAATATTATTTTAATAATCTTACTTTCAAATTTTTTTCGTTTGTATAATTTATGACCAACAAAAGTGATTTCCAAGAAATATATTGCAATGTGTAGAAAAATGAATAAAACCCTAATAAGCGTCTAATTTTTAATTACGTAGGGTCTACTCGTTATCCCTGTGGTGCCATCGTTACGTCACGAATATATAAGCGCTTTAGGGTCAAACTATTATAATAACCTTATGCAATAAAGGGAGCATAACCACTTGGAAATTATTTCTTAAGATTATCTTAGTTTCCATATTTTTAGTATTATTTCTTTAGCAGTAAAATGTATAGTAGTTTGCAGAATCAATACGTTTTTTATTGCACTAAATGGCGAGACGAACATGCTGTTAGCCTGATGGTAATCTTTACGACTGCTTATGAACAGTAGCAAAATAAAACAATGCCTTGAATAACAAAGCAATGCTTGGCATTCCACTGCGCTCGCCATACTGATACATAAGTTGTTGAGTCTCAATATGTCCAGAACTACTACAATATCCTTTAAAACAAAACAAATCAGTACATTTACATTGCTGTTTGACAGGAAAAATAGACATTTCAGTGGTACCCAGGCGGCCTCTCCCATATGAAAAACCTACCACTAGTATATTTTTAATGGTTTTTATATTCATTTAATTAAAAAGGAGCTTGTTCGCTAATGGGATTATGTTGCCCTTGTAATTTAATGTTGATTTAAATATTCTTTTAAATTGTACAAGTATTACAACTGCCTAGGTGGCTTAGTATTAATACGGTACTCATACAATGCTAAGATCTCAGGTTCAAATTCTGAGTCCGGCAAAGATATATTGGATTTTTCTATTCATTATCAGCCCGGTGTCAAAAATATATGCTCGATATGGAGATAGGCTTAAGCTAGTCACGTCGTGAGACGGAACACATAAGGCGAAACATACAGGGTATATCCACACATTCCGAAAACGAAGCCGGGTGGTAGTTTTAGTGAATTCAGACACAATGCAACAAAATTTTGTGTAAAAAATTGTGACGATTTTTTTTTGTTATTTTTTTTTTCTATCGTCTTATTAGGGTGGTAAATACATAGTTTTTTCTCAAATAATAGTATACACCCTTTTATTTTTAAAGCCTCTATGGTACGCAAGGCTTTAAATTATTATTTACCACGCAAACTCGACGATATTTAAATAATAATAAAAAAAATAATTGTCGCCTTTCTTTGCGAAATTTTTAGTTTCGTTGTATTTGTAGTCACTTAAACCACCACCCGGCCTCGTTTTCGGTAGCAGTCTTGATATACCCGGTAGGTGTCGTGGTAGCACCACTGCCTACCTCTTCTGGAAGAAAGGCGTGAGTTAATGTATGTTTATGTATTATGACAGCAACTTATAGTACGTGCAGAATTTATAAATCTTATTTGTAAAGCATCTTTGTACCCGACGTTTTAGTAGCGAGACTAAAGCTCATCAACATTTCATACTTGACGGGAACAATATGAGAAATGTATGTAAAGCATGTAATATTATATCATAAAGAGCTATCACTACGCCGCCTTCTCGTCATTTCTTATAACACTTCGAATAAAGGAAGTATGTGACAGAAAAAACGATGAATCTGCGAACATTGTATGCGGGGTTTCTACATATGTAACAAGAAGAATTTAGAAGTACCTACTCTTTATAGGGATTTTTTTGAAAGCGCATTAGCAGTTTTGTAAATTATATCTGTCGGATTTGATTAATATCTGCTCCGATTATTTTCTGTCCTCAGTTTAAAAATTTACAGTGTACTCATGGTCCAAGATCCCAGGGCCCCCAGACGTTACTTATTTTCTCATAAAAAATATAAATGGGATAAAATAGTGTTAGTACGTACTTTGAGTGTGTGCATACCTGCTAGCTTGTGTCGACGGCCAATTCATAGGTACCAGGTGCTAAAGGTAGATAAATACAGTACTGATTTTTCTTAAATTCTCAGTGCTGATTTTTACATATGTTTTAGATAATTTTGTTAAAAATTAATAATAATTATTGCCAGACACTTTCCATCGGCACTTATCCTTAACAGACGCTTTAAAGCTTCAAAAAAAATAACATATTTTTACTTATATTCTCACTCTTGATTTTTATATATGATACTTAGGGAACTATTTGAACACCCCTGGTCAGCAGCCAGACCAATTGGAGGGGTCAAACATCCCCCCAGACACACATAAAGTGTCGCTATGTGTATGAGCGAATGAAGAGTTCAATCGCAAAAATGTGAAAAACTTTGATGCAAGTAACTTACCACCATGCAAAAGTGAGCTTTTAAAGCAGTTTGGACGAGCTACTTACATCACTAGTCTCTGGAAGAATGCCCATTTTTTTTTATTGCTTTGAATGGCGAGACGAGAATGCCGTTCGCCTGATGGTAAGCGATACGACCGCTCATGAACAGTAGTAGAACCAAACAACACCTTGAATTACAAAGCATTGCTTGGCATTCCACTGCGCTCGCCATCCTGAGACATAAGATGTAAAGTCTCAATATGTCCAGTAGTTCCTCTGGCTACAATATCCTTCAATCCGAAACACAACAGTGCATTTAAACTGCTGTTTGACGAGAGAAATAAACATTGCTGTGGTACCCACCCAGGCAGCCTCTCACATATGAGAGACCTACCACCAGTAATATATGAAGAAAATTAGTATTTTTAGTTCTGACAATAATGGGACGTTGGAAGACAATAAATATCATTTTAACTGGTTCGATGGGGACCAATTGCCGAGCTTTGTCAGTGAATCGCTTCAAGAAGCATCAGGTATTATACTTTAACTTTGAATAATTGATATAACCGTGTAACTCTTTGATTCTTAATTATGTTATTTTTGTAACAGAAAATGAAAGTAATAAGGATGATAATGAAGATAGTCAATGCCAACATTGGGTTGATGATGACTTATCAAACTTAGACGATGGTGACAGTAAAGATCACGCTGAATTGCAAAATGTTCAAACTACAAATAATCCGAAAGAAGAAAGACATGTATAGCTTTGTGTAATTTTAAGATATATATTTATTGTCTTCCAACGTCCACCCATTATTGTCAGGACTAAAAATACTAATTTTCTTCCAGAGACTAGTGATGTAATTAGCTCATCCAAACTGCTGTAAAAGCTCACTTTTGCATGGTGGTAAGTTACTTGCATCAAAGTTTTTCACATTTTTGCGATTGAACTCTTCATTTACGTCACAAACCATATAAGTGTTGATTAAGAGTTGGAGTCGGACAGCATCTACGTCAATTATTCCGGCCACGTTGTACAGTTCACAAACAAATTTTTGTATAGTGTTAAACACATTTTGCTCTAGTTCTAAGTCACTGAATATCGCCGAGTTTCATAAATGCTATCTGGTACTCTGCATTTTTAAGTAAGAAAGATATCGATAAATAGATATCTCTCTCACACTCAAGCGTACAAATAATGACCTCACGCTCATACACATAGCGACACTTTATGTGTGTCTGGGGGGATGTTTGACCCCTCCAATTGGTCTGGCTGCTGACCAGGGGTGTTCAAATAGTTCCCTAAGTATCATATATAAAAATCAGAGTTTTTTTTTTTTTTTTTTTTTTTTTTTTTTTTTTTTTTTTTATAATGGCCTGGCATAGTGGCGGCATTGCACCTGATGGAAAGTGTCAATGCCGCCCAGGCAGAGTATCCATTGGCATCGGACGGCAGTCCCATGCCAATGGAAACAATTATGCCGGCCTGCTTAGGTGCCTCTTCACACCACGGCGGAAGGACCCGGGATTGTAGGAAGGAGGGAACACGTGCGCCGGCAAACAATTCCACAGCCTGACGGTGCGGCACAGAAACGAATTTGAGAACCGTTTGGTTCGCGCCGGGATGGTGTGGACCGTCAAGCTATGGCTTCGCAAGCCAGCACGCGTGGTTCTGGTTAGGAATGGAGAGGAGGGGAGCAAGTTGAACAATTCCTCAGAGCACTCACCGTGATACAGGCGGTAGAACACGCTTAGAAAGGCGACATCTCTCCGGAGTTGTAGCGACTCCAAGTTGCTCGTAACGTCTGCATCATTCACAATGCGGATGGCCCGCCGCTGCAATCCATCCAAGGCATCGAGCAGGTACTGGGCGGATCCATCCCAGAGGTGCGAGCAATACTCCATACCCGGCCGGACCTGCGCTTTATATAAGCGGCAAAGCTGACCGGGCGTGAAAAACCGACGCACTCTGTTCAGGACTCCAACCCTGCGTGATGTGGCAGATATTACGCCCTCGATGTGATTCCTTGGATTGAGATCACAGCGGATATCCATACCAAGGATACACAGGTCATTCCGCACTGAGAGGGGAGTACCCTGAAGAATGGGGAGGGGAGAGAACGGGGATTTTTTGCACGTGAACGCACACACCTGGGTTTTCCTGGCATTGAACTCAACCATATTCCTGGAACCCCATGTAGAAATGAGATCCAAGGTCCGGTTGAGCTCAATGACAAGATCTTCGCGTCCCTTCACAGTTTCGACACGGCAACCTGGAGGCCCGCAGTGGTATCGCCCATGAACCGTGCTGTCATCTGCATAGCAATGAATGTTGCCAAGCGACAACATGTCATTGATATGCAGAATAAACAAGGTGGGCGACAGCACCGAGCCCTGAGGAACTCCGGCATTTACCGACATGAGCGCCGAAGCGTGTCCGTCTACGACTACACGTATTCTACGCCCATGCAGAAAGCCGGAAATCCACGAACACAGGTTGCCGGGTAGACCGTATGCCGGAAGCTTGGACAGAAGACCACGGTGCCAGACCCTATCAAACGCCTTGGCAATGTCGAGGCTCACAGCAAGAGCCTCGCCACGCCGGTCTATCGCCTCACCCCAGCGATGCAGGACAAACGCTAGAAGATCACCCGTCGATCGATTATGACGGAATCCGTATTGTCGGTCACTGATCAACGAGTGATCCTCCAGGTAGCGGACCAATTGAGCGTTTATGATCCGCTCCATGACCTTACACATCACTGAGGTGATAGCGATAGGGCGGTAATTGGTAGGGTCCGATCGATCACCCTTTTTGGGGATTGGTTGCACATTGGCCTCTCTCCAAGATTCCGGCACAACACCTGTGCGGTAGGACGCTCGGTAGAGGCGAGTCAGTGCTGGAGACAACTCAGCTGCACAAGCCCTTAAAACCACCGCTGGTATCCCATCCGGACCACTGGCTTTCCGCACATCGAGAGACCGTAACTCACGCCGCACATCACACTGCCTGATGCGAATATCTGCCATTGAGAAACCGCAATCAGGCAGCGTAGGCAGCGACTGGGAACCACGGTCTTCGAGGCGGGAATTAGCCGCAAAGAGATTTGCCAGCAAGGCAGCCTTCTCTTGCGGCTTGTGGGCCAGCGACCCTTCTGGGTACCTCAGCGGCGGCAACGCTGGACGACAGAAGTTAGATTGGACGGCCCTGGCCAACCTCCAATAAGCACGACTGCTAGTCGGGTGATCGGCCAACGCACGCCCAATCCTGCTAACGCGCTGGGCATCCGCCCTAACGTAGGCCTTCTTGCAGGCCTTGGAGGCACGGTTATAGGCTTCTTTGAGGGAACTGATATTGGGATCCTTCATGGCGCGACCCCTGATCCAAGCGCGATACGCCGCCTGTTTGTCACCGACAGCATCGGCGCATGCACGATTGAACCAGGAGCGTCCACGGCCCTTACTGGCGATCTCAGAGGAAGGAATGTAATATTCCATTCCAAGTCTGATCTCGTCAGCAATAGCGTTGGCACTCGCTGAGGGATCTTTACCCTCAAAGCAGCGCTGCCTCCAAGAGATGGATGCAAAATATTCCCGCATACCATCCCAATCTGCCGACGAGTAATGCCAGACCCTTCGCCTAACCTGCACGGGACGTGGAGGTGATGCGATCGGTACTGACGACCCAACCAGGCAGTGATCGGAAGTGCCCAGAGGCGCACTAACGGTCACATGATACCCGGCTGGGTGACTCGCCAGCAGAAGGTCCAGCAAAGAAGGCGCATGACTCGCCACATCCGGGATCCTGGTGGGCTGGTTCACCAGTTGTGTCAAGTCATGAGTCAGAGCGAATGCATGGGCAGCTCTGCCAGCATGATCAGTCTTGGAGGAGCCCAGCCACAGTTCGTGATGAGCATTGAAATCCCCCAAGACCACCATTTCGGCCGACGGGAACTGCGCCTGCGCGTCATCAGCCGCCTGGCTAAGATACCTGAACAGCCGAGTCGTCTCATCGTCCCCGTTGTGAGACCTGTAAAGGCACACGTAGATGCGGCTCAGGGAACCTAGATCCACGTGCACCCACAGAGCGGAGAAGGAGGGGTCCTCCATGCAGTGCAAACGGCGACAGCAGATGTCCGACCGAACATACAAGCATACCCCGGCTTTAGGCTTGAAGTTTACTTCAAGCGAATAACCGGGATACAACAGGTAAGAATTATCGGTCGGACAACGAATCTGCGTCTCCGTTAGGAAGAGCAAAGCAGGCCGGGCCGTCTCAAGATGGTGGTGGACGGCATTGAGGTTTTTATGGAGTCCGCGGATGTTAGTGAACTCCATAGTGAACGCGGTGGTGGGGTTAAGCACCGCTGAAGGACCTGCTCTGTTTAGTTGCACTGTCATGGTAGAAAGGATGGGATTGGTGAAGAGGCAACGAGGATCTTAGGTTCGGGCACTAAGAAGGCCGAATGGGCACCGGCACGAAAGGGTCGGCAGGAAGCGAATTGATCCGCCGGACGGAAGGGCCCCCGTACCCTCCCGGGATGGGCCGCCGGGACCCCACTTCCGGTCACCAACCGGCACGACGTACCCACCCAAGATTATGCGCGGCATGGTGAGGCAGCCTCTCGAGGTGGTTAGCCCCGATTGGGCCCCTGTACTATACCGCGGGCGGCCAGCGGACAACCGTTTCTACGGGTCTCCCTGGCCGGCGGATCAACTCTCCTCCCTTCGACAGAGGACCGAAAATACCCACACGGTACAACCTCATGCCCGGACTTAAGATCCTCGAAGAAACCGGAAAACCACTGGCTGATCCCGGAACGCGATCCCCTTACGGAGATCACTATGGCGGTCTTTACGCCTCATGGACGGTGGTCGCTACCCGGGCGGACACATAAGTCCTACCACCACTATGTCACTCATTTGGCACTACCCAGGGGTCACGTGTAGGGTATCTAGAGTCAAAGCCTACGGACGCGAGTGACGTTAACCCCCAGAGTGAGATTATAAGTAAAAATATGTTATTTTTTTTGAAGCTTTAAAGCGTCTGTTAAGGATAAGCGCCGATGGAAAGTGTCTGGCAATAATTATTATTAATTTTTAACAAAATTATCTAAAACATATGTAAAAATCAGCACTGAGAATTTAAGAAAAATCAGTACTGTATTTATCTACCTTTAGCACCTGGTACCTATTAATTGGCCGTCGACACAAGCTAGCAGGTATGCACACACTCAAAGTACGTACTAACACTACTTTATCCCATTTATATTTTTTATGAGAAAATAAGTAACGTCTGGGGGGCCTGGGATCTTACTCTATCAGGAAAAAACGATTATCACGGCTCTATTTTCTTGGGTTTTTTATTAAAAGAATATATTTGTTATTTTGAATGTGACATCAAAATATATATTTTCTATTATTCCTAAAAATCAATTTATCTTACTAATTTAATTAGGAAAATGTATACTATTTAAATATAAAATAAATAAGTATGTATCGATTTGCCTCAATATAAAGAAAAATTGCATATTTTTCATGTTTTTCACAAAGAAAGTTAAAAATTTGCTAAAGTAAAACGGCGAACTCGTAAAACAACATGTTACGCATCAAATCAAAACAATCCTTATTCTGTACAGGCAAACATTTATGTACAAATTATGTTAAAAATGAAAAATTCTCATAAAAATGTAAATTCATTTCATTCCTTAAACCATGTGCCTCGCTGGTATAACTTTAGGTCAAAAACTAGGGTTAGATTGGTTTAGCCCCTCCTTAATTCGTGATTATTAAAACAGTTTTACCCATTCCAAGCGTAAGCCTTGGGCTAAAGTCAATCTGACATAAATTTTTATTCAATATTCTGACAGCTTGTCGGGCTAAACTTTAGACAGAAAAAGGTTACGCTATGTTTATTAATACATTATTTGTTTAAAGCCTTGGCTTATCGTTAAGTCCTCGCTACTCTGAATTTATTAATAAGACTGTTAGAGATTTGGAGGTACTATATTTTTTTATCGCTCATGTAAATATATCCTTCGCAATTATCATCATGTTTTTTCATAAATTTTCAATTTATCATGTTTTAGTAACGATAAATAAACGTTAAAGCACTTACGAGCAAAATTTATTACAGACATTATTTCAAAGACGTTACTCGTGTTGCGTGTAATTCCAAACATTTTACAATCAATTTAACACTTTAAGTATATCGGCAAAGCTTTCATTGACGTCCAAATTACCAAAATGAACTGAAGACCGTAAATTCACTTTATTAGCAATTTGAAAGAATTTCCCGGCGAATCTGTGAGGCATTTAGCAAATTCAGATGAGCAATTAGCTAACCGCTATTGTTTACGAGAAGCTCTGATGATTGATGTTTCCTAAATGTACTGTTATTTGCGTATCGAATATTTTGGTATCAAGAGATCAAGGTTAGATGGCATGATGCGGTTTAACGTGGAACTATGAATAGGTAGCATCAATGTAAATGTATTGTAAGGTCGAGGATAATTTTCAAGTCAGTGGGTGTATTTTCCAGTATTGTAATCGAGTTGATTCAGACTTGGTGATAGATAAATTTGATTGTGTATGTAGCCAAAATTCGGTAAGTTCAAAGATTTGTTTCTGCCACGTGTTAATGTATTGGAATTTTCAAAACATCATAAAGTATTTTTATACGATTGTGTGATTTTACGAATAACATATATTTTCGGTTGGATATGAATCGAATTTTTAATAAGAGACAATATAAAAATACGACATATTTATGCCTTTATTTATTGTATTATGTAATAATTAAAACAAGGTTACATCATTGCAAAAAGTAAAAATATAAAAAAGGGAAGAAAATGGAGATTTAAGCTTGAGTCTATTTATAAAATAACTCTAGGTACTCTACCTCCAAATTTAATCATAGGTCCATTCCAAACCCTGCTGTGTAATTATTAGCTTTAGATTATACTTATAGTTAAAGAAAATATTGGAGAAGTTTTATTATGATTGAAATTGTTCCATCATAATTTCTATCATCAAGACCTCAATTAAATAGCGATTTTAATTACTAAAGTTTGCGAATCAATATTAGCATTGGTAAAGCAGTTTGTTACTGTTTATTTTTCGTTAAAAATTAACAAATAAATATTTATACTCTGTGAAATTTTTCATCGCAAATAAAATCGTAAATAACGCAAATATTTGCCTTCATACGTAGTTCAAATAGAAAAAAAATGTTTACTCTGTATCTAACTGAAGCAAATATTTGAGTACAAAAATTGAAATTCTGTATTCATAACTTCAGTGAGGGGTTTTATAAAATTATGATAATCGCGCGATTTCCAGATGTAGCTTTGATTATTTGTTCATATTTTTACTGTGGTTAGAAATACAGAGAGGATTTAAATATTATGAATTTTAAGCTTGCTTACTCTTATCATAACATATTATTTGACTATTTTTTACATTTTTATTTTCTGTTCTCCGTGCCAATGCTGGATACAATACTGAATTTGCAATATGATATCGCTGTTTTCCTTCATCGTTATAATGCGGCGTGATTGACTATCAATACACACATGATATCGAAAAGTCAAAGATGTTTGCCCAGGGATTTGAACCCGCGACCACCGTGAAAATGTTCGCCTTCGCCTCATAATCAGACAACCGCGCGCTTGAAATTATTGGGTTCAGAAATGTAATTATGCGTCCTGAAAACGGCCTTTGAACAAATATTTGTACCGTTAATCACGAGCCTATTGAATCGATCAATGACCAATCAAAACAATTCTACATGAAAAATCGCACAATGCCCTTTTCTCGAATAAATGTTATACGATTATTGATCTTTGAAGTGTGTATTCGAATTGAAGCACATATTCAGCAAGTCTGAAATGTTTCATAAGAATTATTAAAAGTTTTCTGAGCCATGAAAATGTGTTGCTCAGTTGAGTTCGGTGCAAATGCCACGAAGTTATTCAGACGTGAAATTTAAATTTTTATCTGTCCTTTGCAGGTTTTATAGAATATTAACAGAGTTCATAGTGTGAAGATTGGAAATGATTTTAGTTCTTGTAAGATTTTGAATAAATAAACAAATATATCATGATAACTGTTGGTAGGCCTCTCATATGTGAGAAGCCGCCTGGGTTGGTACCACCGCAATGTCTATTTCTCCCGTCAAACAGCAGTGTAAATGCACTTTTGTGTTTCGGATTGAAGGATATTGTAGCCAGAGTAACAACTGGACATACTGAGACTTAACATCTTATGTCTTAGAATGGCTAGCACAGTGGAATGTCAAGCATTGCTTTGTAATTCAAGGTGTTGTTTGGTTTTGCTACTGTTCATGAGCGGTCGTATCGCTTACCATCAGGCGAACGGCATGCTCGTCTTTCAATTCGGTGCAATAAAAAAGAAAGCTACCTGGGAAAAGGCGTAAATTTATGTATGTGCTATGTTTGTATGTTTGTCAATTCGCATTGGGCCAGCGACCTAGACTCCACATGTTACAATTGTGATCTAATGAAAATACTCTACATACATAAAAGAAGTCTAACAATTCATAAAACTTTAACACACCTTAATACATCTGAGTATATTAACTATAAGTTTTAAAAGTCTCAGCACCTTGTAATTATTGCAGCGTTAAATAATGTATAGAAATTTCACGTATTCATTTCATTACCTAAAATATAATGTTTTTAATCTTACTAAAAATAAATAAATAAATATATCTAACAGTCACATACAGTAACTACTGGACATATTGGGCCTTATTAATAAACTCGGATAAGCGAGGGATTAAATTTTAGCCCAAAACTTCCAAATTGACTAATTTATTTTGACCGTTTTTTTTTTTTTTAAATCAGTGGTTTGCCATAACAGGACTATCATATTAGGCTGAAGAATATAGATTTTTATTAATATAGTCATTACTAGCTATTTATAATAATAGATTGAATTTTCTAGCCCAGTGCCTAAAGTTAATCCTTCGCTAATCCGAGTTTATTAATGAGCCCCATTGAAACTTAACATCTTATGTCTCAGGATGGCGAGTGCAGTGGAATGTCAAGTATTGCTGTGTAATTCAAGGTGTTGTTATGTTTTGCTACTGTTCATGAGCGGTCCAATCGCTTAACGGTATTTTGGTCTCGCCATTCAAGGCAATTAAATAAACATAATCCTGACGACACACGATAATCGAGTCTTGTTTCGTAGGTATCAGAAACTACGAAAGACTTTTCGGTCTCACAAACAGCTAGACCCGAAAACCGAAAATAAATATCTGTTAATCACACAAATATTTGTCTCAGTTTGGTCGTCGAAACTGCGGCCCCACGTTTTATAATCGGTTAACCCACAGCGTTACGGAGATCACCGTGTAAGTTTCCGTAATTTTAGTATGCAATAATTCAATCAACGTCACGTGAGTCAATGAATTATATTATCGTACATTTTATGGCGTTACATAACTCGTGGGAAAATACGCGCATTGCAAGGATGTGCATTTACTTTAGAATATTTTTCCAAAACTAATTAATAAAACCATATTAGTGGTTTACAGCCTTCACTTCTAAATAAACGATAGTAATGCAAGAGGAATACTCAAGCACCCGTCTATCTGTAATAATAAACATTTCTCTTGAAAACGATATAATTGAATATCCACTGGTAGATAGAACGCTGGCGCTATTAATGAAGAATGGGTGATAATATGCTACTGAAACCATTTTCTTGGCATATGATACAATTTTATTTACTTAATTGCTGGTACAGTCGTTGGTACGGTCATGTTATGCGAAAGCCTGATGACCATACAACAAAAAATGTACTGAACCTTTATTCAGGACCTAAAAACCATGGCAGACCCTGTTAACATGGATATCAGCGATAACTAAATATAAATATAATGTATAATAACTAAATAATAATATGGTTCACGAGGGAAAAGATCGATCCAATGACGACCCAAAACCGTGATCTTTGGAGAAGAAGGATTAAGAGAGCCGACCCCAAATAGAAATGGGAAAATGGCCGGAAGATGGTGATGATAAATTAACATGCCTCAAATTAGGGTGATGTTAATTGCTCATGAACATGCCTCAAATGTGTCGAAGCGAGAGGAAACACATGTGAGTCTACACGAAGTTTATGCCAATAAGTGACAGATGTTAATAATTTACATTTTCGAATAACATTATACATTCCACAGAACGCTATTAAGTACGGAAACGAGTTATAGCTATTTCCACATAATCCGTAACAGCTAATAAACGTGCTATATTAAATTATTGGAGATGTAATAGTGTACTAAAATTGCAGATGTTAAAATGTACTAAAATTGTGGGATATTGAAATTTTAGATTCAATTTATCTTTGTCCCATTACTGACTAAGGTCCGTATAATAAATTTTAATATAAATATTTATATTTAGACTAAGTCAAAATTAATTTCTGGGTTCAATTTTAAAGTCCCATAAAATATTTGTTTAATATTTTCTCATGTAATCGCACCTTTAGAACTATGTGTATAGGAGACCTAACTAAAATTTTATTTTTCAGGTAACGTTAATTAAAGATTTGAAACATAAGAAATGTTGTACTTATGGCAAATACTTCTAAAAGACCGAAGTAGATATCTTTCTGCCTTTCATGCGTTAATGGGTCCTTTTTTTAATAAAGGGTTGATAGATAATTTTGAACTATGGTATGATTATAAACCAAAATATAGTTTTTTATTAGGTCACTTTAATTCTAAAGGTGCGATATGTATTTGTCATAAAACAAAAATCTAAATCCAGTTGGCTTAAAATAAGTAAATACATCTAACAGTCACATTCATAGTCCAGGCCTCACACTATGATCAAGTCTTGTGTCGTAGCTATCAAAGACTACTAGATATTTTCTTGATTAGGGTCTGAGACACGAAACAAACACACCAACTACGCCACGGAGGTTGTCAAGTCCCACACATAGCTCAGAGACTGTTAAAATTGCTATTTAAAGAGAGTTTCTTACGGCGAGAATCGTACGTTATTATCGCATGAAATTCCTGACTCCGGTAAATAGAAAAATCTACTTTCACTTTGCACGACCTGGGATTCAAACTCGAGACCTCAGCGTTGCAATTATAAAGTATTGTAACAGCGCTACCGAGGCGGTACAAAAAAAAGAGTCCTACAAGTAAACAATATGATGAAAAGCTTTTCAATTACATTAATATTGTGAATGAAGTTCGAAACCTGCAAATCCAGGCAAGGTATTTGAAGTAATTTGTTTATTATTGATGTGTATTTAATTATGCTAATAAGCAATGAGCGCAGCATGGTCAGTTTGCGGTGAGACTGCATCAATGGGTCTTCAAATATTTACGTTCATTGGATTAATATTAATTCATTCATGTGGAATAGTACCTACCACTAAAACTTTAAATTACATCAACATTTGAAAATATTTATCCATACATATCATACATTATTCAGATTTAGTCACTTGTTTTTCTTTTTTCATTACCACCCGGTTTACAAGGCTGATTTCGCTGTAGAAGAACAGGCTAGAAAGTCTAGCGTTGCTCTTTTTAAAACAAGTTTATAGTACAGTGATTATATAGTAATTGTAGATTAGCTGAATTCAGAGTAGTCCAATTATTAATCAATAATAATAATTCATAAAGGAGAACTTTACCCGTGCAAATGGGATTTAAGATATTGACTCGATTTGCATCAATGCAACGGTCCAAACCAGTTGTGAGATTTCTTATCCCATAAATCACGACCGCCTAACTAACTAAGATATTGCTCAGAATGTTTATCGCTAGACATGCCAACTTTTTGCTCTCTGTCACTCTCTCTCTGATTATAGGCCTCCCCTAAGGACTCCATACTGACTTGTTCGATGCGGCCTGCATCCAGCGACTGCCTGCAACGTTAACCACTACGTGAAAAAATAAAAAAAGCTTGGATTCTGTAATGAGTAATCAAATAATTTCTCCAACGGTAAAACCTGGATAATTTTAAATAACCTAAAAATACTCGATTTTATAAATAAAAATGATAATTCAGCTAACCAAAACACAGAAGATTTATTAGCGGCCAGTATTTGTTTTAATATGTCTATCTTCGCAATAATAAATTACAGGCAACAGAAGCATCTGTAAAATTTGACTTTACAGCTGCGGTAACATTTGCTTTCAATAATTCTAGTAAAAGTGTGTGGTGGTCTGTTGGTTACGGACTAGACGCAGCTGTCTACATGTGTACGATGGTCGCGGGTTCAAATCTCACCACGCACTATATCGGTGAAGGAAAATATCGTTAGGAAAATTTACCTCTCATCCACACTTGGCCAGCATGTTGGAATATATGACCTGACTCCCCTTAATCATACCCTCGGTTGTTGAGGAGGCCTGGCCTTACAGTAGAACGTACACGGTCAGATACAGATACTTAATTCCAGTGAATTATTTAATTGAACTAACAATCCTTCTACTAATTTACCTTTATGTTGTTAAACTAAATTGCCTCCGGTTGCGCATTAAAATTTTATTGTCACTTAGGTGCCGTTTAAAACATTGTAATGGTTGTTAAGATTTCTCTCGCATCGTGTATGTAATAAACCAAGATTAAACACGTAATTAAATTGTTCACTTGTCTAAGGTGAGTGTTTAAGGCCGACCTTATATTCAGGTTAATTGTAGTTCATTAGAAATATTAAGATTTCTTACTTTAATTATGAAACACTGTTTCACAACTCGTTTTTCTTATAATATGGTTAAATCCGTTATTATTTCCTGTTCTTGAGTTTCTGCTCTGGGTTAAATGCCTTACATTTAAATTTGTGTGTTCTCTCTTCTTATAGATAACATTCTAAGTGTCCCTTACACCCCATTCGCATCTTAGGAACTTCCCTATTTTCATTACATTTTATTTACATGTATAATAATAATTCTGGTCACGTATTATTCATGGCAAATGATACCCCTTCATCATTTGTATCTGATGGCAATTCAAGGTTTCCTTATGCATATTCATTCCAGGTTTCCAGGTTCCCTATTTTACAGCCATTCGCTTGATAGGAAATTATATTTACTTACACAAAATATCTTACACCAATAATTTTAGTATATACGACAGTATACTTATTAAAACAGCGACATCGCTTTTTTTTTGCGGTGATTATTAACGTTGTAAATTATGCGCTTCTAGCCAATTTCACAAGTAGCCCCTTGAAGTCAATAGCTCAAAGTGCTGACGAAAGCGATCGAAGGCTCCCCTCAAGTCTTTAATCTTAGTAGCCAGTTTATAAATATTTATTATATTATTTAAATTGCTGTTTACCTTTATTTAAAATGAAAACTATACATAATATTTACATATCAAACCTATATATTTTGAATTTTACTCTTACATCCGCTAGTGCTTAATTTGTAAAATTCCTGATTTGACATTTCAGATACACAATTATAAAAATATTGAATTCAAGGAGCTGTTTATTCCTGTTTATATTATTTTGAATCCAAATTTCAACGAAGTCTAGTCCAGAAAAAGTAAATGAGCGCTCAGGGTTCTTCCAGGAGTGAAGTAACCAGCTAATGAGCCCACTTACTGTAGACGGATCTCGAGTCACGCTGTTAATGAGTGGGGCAAAATAGGAAAATAAGGACTTTTTTCTTAGCTTAGTATACAAATGAATGTTGTCACGCCTATTTACTTCTTAGAAAAAGCTATTTAAAAATATGGTGCGCTAATCTCAAACGGATGTAAATGCTGAATACATTGGTTTTACAAACGTACATTTATTGAGTTAGGATTATCCAATAATAACTGTACCATTTTTTCCGCCCTATAATGTCTCGCATTTAGGTTAGTTTAAAATTGGGTTTAAATATTTACTGGAAAGCTCCATACCGTGATCCATTCGACACCGGCAGATGAGTAATATAAACAATGAAATGTCAACATCATAGAAACGACTCATATTTTCGTATGCAATTTAGGTATCGATGATTATAATTGGCTAACGTGTAGCTTTCGTATTCCTTTTCCTCCTGCAATATAATTTACTTTAAAAAAAAGAAACCTATTAGAAAAACAGTATCCTTCAATTACAAGCATTGTTTAATACGTTTGCTCAAAATTAACCATATACGTTTCATTCCTCAGAACTGCGGTTCGGAATCAGCAGATTATAATCGTAAACTAAAATATGTTACTAGAAATATTAAATAGGTACCGCACTATATAAGCTCATATAGGTTCCACTGCAGGGCACAGGCCTCCTCTACAATTTAGAATACGTTTGATAGTGGTTGGGCCATGCGTGCGCCGATCTTGTGCGGATGGCGTATTTTACATTCAATATATTCTTTAAAAATTCGCTGTTGTATTTAAGGTTACCTCACGATGTGTTTTTTTGTGAAATACCTAATACCTAAGTAATAACATATAAAATTGCCCACCGTCAGAACCTTTACCAACGTAATAGTTTTCCGTTTAAGTGATAAATTGAATTTGTACCTACGTTTCTGTTTGAAGTTTATTGGTAGAAAGAAACCGTTTTACCACGAAACGTAAAAAATATTTGAACCATAAAACTGAAAATATTACTTGCCCATTCGTCAGTCCCGTGACATTGTTTATTGTTTTTATATAAACAAAGTGTCGGGGTTTGGTTCTCAAGTGAGATCACTCTCCGCGGATTTTATTATACAATTCAAAATACATTAATTAAGTTGTAAATCTTTTTACTTTCAAACTGCATCGTTAATGTGTTACATTAATTGTACGTACATTTCAAATAAAAAACAAATGGATGGACAGTAATAATATTATAAAAACTATTTTCTTTACAACTACTTTTAGTGTTTTCTTTAGTTTCTTTCGTTCTCTATTTAGCAGGGTTATGCGATTTAACTCTGCTAAATATAATTCATTTTCAAAAACTTCATACAATTTAAATTATAAATAAATCAATGTCGGCAATGACAAAGTATGTGTCATCAAAGGAATGTTCCGCGGTAACCCTATTCGAGGCACCGTAACGGAAAATTGGAATGGACACAGGACTTATCTCTCTCCGAGGACTAGTGTGAAACTTTTCTGTCCACTGGGAATGTCTCTACCCTGCTATAAACTTTGGCTGCAAGTAATAAGGTTCAAAATACCTTTTAAAGTTCTATAATTACATAATAAATTAATGCAATGGGATGTAAGATAATATGTCTTTTTTCACTTAAAGACATGACCTTATTTTCTATTTCCTTTACCGATTTTAACTCAAATACTGTATTATTAACCTCAAGTGTAAATAAGGCAAAAATTGAGTATTTGAAAACGCGCTAATAACAACTATTATTGATCATACTTAAAGAATCAGAATAAAGGTTATATGTTGACACGATATAAAAAAAAAGTATTATCAAAATTTGACCCGCGATTGCGACTCTTTTCTTGGCATTGAGTTAGATTTCTTATTTCACTATAGATATGCAAAAATCACTCGAGCAATATTATAAGTATCCTCCCGAGTGTGTATTTCAATACTCACTCACCCTGAATCACTTACATTTTTCTCCGCAAATGCGATTGTTACTCAGAAATAGTGACTCAAACGCGCCTAGACGGTGACTTATTACGATAATCTAGGCTCAAGTGCCCCGATTCAATCGAAGATTTTTTTATTCAATCTCTTTGTTCGTTTGAGGCATTGACTTATTGCTTCCGTTCGCCGAGTTCCCATTATAAAGTTGTCAGAACAACTTTTCAGAGTTGAATAATTTATTTTTCCGTATTAGATTTTACATTGATTGGATTTTACTTTTTACAGCTGCGACGTTATAGGCAATTGTGTTACTGATTAAATGGAACCATTGTAGGAGTTTATTTGGGATATTCTGTTGTAGCGGGAAGTTTTTTGTATTCGACAAGGAAACTCGAAATTAAAACGGGGAAAAATTAATATTTTCTCCATATATATAAAAAATAATAAAAGTTTTACAGCAATTATACTTGTACATTAAAAAGTGTTTTATGATACACTATACTTATTATCAATAATAATAAAATAAAATATAACTATGATGACTTCGAAATAAAACTAATATTTACAGATTTGGTGGAATTGGTTTTAATATATTACTCGCGAACTGAATCCGCCCCATAACCACTAAAGTTGTAAAGTAATTGAAATATCGGGAAGTTAAAAAGTGAAACCAAATCCGCAATAAAATTCGTAAATAACAGTTTTATTTCAATATGTAACAATCGCGTAAATCTAAGAAATCATTATGTTGACTTCATAATTACTCGTCGCTAAATATTACAAAAATATGTTGAAACTAACAACTGAATCAATCTAATCAATATTTAGAAAAACAGAAATTCACCGCAGTTATCATCCATTGAACATTACGGAATGATTCAAATCCATTAGCATACATTTGCTGGCACAATAGAAACCTGTGAATTGTACATAGACGCTTTGAAATGTTGAGGGTAGAAATTATTCATTTATATGGTATCCAGCCGAACACACCTTGAATCGACTTACAGATATATTTATTTTGAATATAAATGGAAATTTTACTTTAGTTTTGTCGAATTTTGGATGAAATGTTAATAATAACAAGGAGCATTGGTAATATTTAAAGTGTAAAATTGAGTGAGTTTTGCTTTGAAAAAACCAAACACGACTAAAACCAGATTATGAGTCGAAAGCATCAAAGCAATTATCACATATTAACTGCTTTGATGCTTTCAACTCATAATGTGTGATATGATGTGATCCACCAGCATGCCTATTATTGACTACATTTGTGGCATCATGATCAAGTAAAATCGTTGGCTGACTCATCATTGAATAATAAAAAGTAGTGTCTGTGATCCTAAGCACAAATCCCATATGAAATGACAAAAAATAAGCATAGGTTAATTTTCGGATTTTTTTCCAAAATTGTGCTACCTATCTTATAATATTTGTCCAACGCCTTAATAGTTACGTTAATAAGCCACCTATCGCACAATAAAATGCCCTCGAGATATCAATTTATTCTTGTTTATACGCTATAATGAATGCTTTTATTTCCATCAAGTGAGCAAAGCAATTTGCAACAATATCGTGATACCTAATAAAGATAATTGAGTTTCGCTTTGATGAACTAAGAGTATTCTATTATGGGACAAATCCCCAACACTGTATTGTAAGTGGGTTTCCCTAATTGCATTTTCTTATTACTAGGTAATATATTAGCTTTTGCTCGTTTCTTTTGTGTGCTTCTTATTTATTATTATTATATTTATTATTTAATGTGGTTAGAAAATAACTCAAGATTTTCTTAGATCGAAATATGATATCTCAATCTTAGCTGCAGTCTTTCTATTATTCTAATCTTTGTTTTGCTTTGCGGGTATATTTTTATTCTTTTGTTGTTTTTTTTTAAAATCGGTTTTTATTTAATATCTTAGTGATTTCTATAACTTTAGTGTTGACAGGCATTTAAATGACAATGTTGTGTATGTTTTTTTCCGATGATAAAGAAATCACCAAAAGTGATCAAATATTGTTTATTTCATGTACATTAATTTTCTCACCCCTTCCTCATAACTACCACTTCTTTTGTGTCTCATTATAGTTTAACTTTAAGACTGAACCTTTTGGAAAATAATCACTTATAATACCACAAGAGCTTCAAAATTATCGGGTATTTCCCGATAGGTTCGTTGCAAACAAATGAAGGAGTCAAAACTTGACGACTTTAGGTTGTACCACGTGACGTCGAATGGTGCAATTCTATTGGTCGATATTTGGGTCGGAAAAATAATCATTAGAATCCTACGCAATTTTGAGGAGTTCTTCGCTCTATGTCCGAAGGTATTCATCAAGTCTTCACCCATTTTTATGGGACCAACGGTATAGTATAGAAGAACACTTTATAAGAAAAAAAAATATTTTCCAAATCGGTTCATGCGTCATCGAATTATCGGTGTACATACATAAAAAATATATATAATAGAAAAAGATGTTTCCGACGAATTGAGAACCTTATTTTTTTTTTGAAGTTGGTTGATGAGAAGACGGACTATCAATCAATAATTTCTCAAGATCATAAATAACATGTCCATAATTTGTTAATAGTTATTTGTCAGGTCATCCTGGCCTAATAGGTTGATTATTAATGATTTATTCATTTATCTATTTATTTTGCCACGCTGGAAGAAGTTTTTCAAAAACTTCAACCCGATTGGGAGAATAAGGGCATTGTTATCGGCGAAAAGAGATTAACAAATCTTCGCTTCGCCGACGACACTGTCCTCTTCTCCTCATCTGCAGCTGATTTGGCCCTAATGCTCGAACAACTGAGCCAAGTGAGCCTCGAGGTCGGACTTGGTATGAATATGACCAAGACCAAAGTAATGTCAAACACCGTGAAAAGGCGCATAGAAGTCGGAGGTGGGAGCGTTGAATATGTCCATGAGTACCTTTACCTTGGCCAGATAGTCTCCTTCCAGGCAAGACAAGACAAGGAAATCTCACGACGAACCGAGAATGCCTGGAGGAACTACTGGTCAATGAAAGATCTCATGAAAGGGTCATTACCTCTCTCCCTTAAAAGGAAACTCATGGACATGTGTATACTCCCTACCCTCACATACGGAGCGCAAACTTGGTCATTAACAAACCGTCAAAAGTCCGCCCTGGGGGTTTGCCAACGAGCGATAGAACGCAGCATTCTTGGAATTAAACTTATGGACCGCGTAAAGAATTCAACGCTGCGTTCTAAAACCAAAATCGCCGATGTGGGACAAACAGCTGCCAAGTTGAAGTGGAACTGGGCTGGCCATGTCTACCGCATGTCTGACGAGCATTGGGCGAAAGCCACCACACAGTGGCTCCCTAGTAGCCGAAACCGATTACGCGGTAGGCCTAGAAGAAGATGGCGTGACGAACTCGACCTATATCTTCCAAACTGGCGGCAATTAACATCTGACCGTGACAAATGGAAGGAAAGGAGGGAGGCCTTTGCCCAGCAGTGGGAATCAAAGGGCTCATAATAATAATAATAATAATAATCTATTTATTTTACATGCATTTATACATCAAAGGAGTAACAAAACAGTTGCAGATATATTGAAAGTAAGTACAATGGGCGGCCTTATTGGACTAGACAATCTATTGATTATTAATTAATTAGATTTCATTTTGAAGCATTATGTATTTTACTTTGACTTGCTTAACAATTTGCATTTTATATCCATATTTTATGAGGTAACTTGTGCTCAGCGGTGTAGAATATAGTGCAATTAGGTCAACAAGTCTCTTTGGATCCTTCACCAGTGTTTATAAACAACACAAAGGCAGCTGCAACACCCCACCTTGTTACATTCCATATGTCGCATATTTTTCTTTCTTTTTTTAATTTGATGACGAGAGCAGCCGTTCGCCCGATGGTAAGCCATACGACTGCTCACGAACAGAAGCAAAACCAAAGGACACTTTGACTCTGACTTTTTTACAAAGCAATGCGTGGCATTTAAGTACGCTCGCCATCCTGAGACATAAGGTCTTAATCTCAATATTAGACAAATAGTTACTCTGGCTACATTATTACTCTTAAACTGCCCAGATGACAGAGACCAACTACCATCCAAAAATTAATAAAAAATTAAGGTTTCGTATTGTTGTAATAAAACAGAGTAAAATAACTAGTCTTACATTGGGTTCTATCTCTTGAAACTGTAAGAGACCTTTCCATCAAACAACACTCAGGTTCGAAATTTCACAGTTGTCTTTTCACCAAATACGCACAGGAATCTGTTCTGACATGTCTAATAGAGTAAGATCCCAGGCCCTCCAGACGTTACTTATTTTCTCATAAAAAATATAAATGGGATAAAGTAGTGTTAGTACGTACTTTGAGTGTGTGCATACCTGCTAGCTTGTGTCGACGGCCAATTCATAGGTACCAGGTGCTAAAGGTAGATAAATACAGTACTGATTTTTCTTAAATTCTCAGTGCTGATTTTTACATATGTTTTAGATAATTTTGTTAAAAATTAATAATAATTATTGCCAGACACTTTCCATCGGCGCTTATCCTTAACAGACGCTTTAAAGCTTCAAAAAAATAACATATTTTTACTTATAATCTCACTCTTGATTTTTATATATGATACTTAGGGAACTATTTGAACACCCCTGGTCAGCAGCCAGACCAATTGGAGGGGTCAAACATCCCCCCAGACACACATAAAGTGTCGCTATGTGTATGAGCGTGAGGTCATTATTTGTACGCTTGAGTGTGAGAGAGATATCTATTTATCGATATCTTTTTTACTTAAAAATGCAGAGTACCAGATAGCATTTATGAAACTCGGCGATATTCAATGACTTAGAACTAGAGCAAAATGTGTTTAACACTATACAAAAATTTGTTTGTGAACTGTACAACGTGGCCGGAATAATTGACGTAGATGCTGCCCGACTCCAACTCTTCATCAACACTTATATGGTTTGTGACGTAAATGTAGAGTTCAATCGCAAAAATGTGAAAAACTTTGATGCAAGTAACTTACCACCATGCAAAAGTGAGCTTTTACAGCAGTTTGGACGAGCTAATTACATCACTAGTCTCTGGAAGAAAATTAGTATTTTTAGTCCTGACAATAATGGGTGGACGTTGGAAGACAATAAATATATATCTTAAAATTACACAAAGCTATACATGTCTTTCTTCTTTCGGATTATTTGTAGTTTGAACATTTTGCAATTCAGCGTGATCTTTACTGTCATCATCGTCTAAGTTTGATAAGTCATCATCAACCCAATGTTGGCATTGACTATCTTTATTATCATCCTTATTACTTTCATTTTCTGTAACAAAAATAACATAATTAAGAATCAAAGAGTTACACGGTTATATCAATTATTCAAAGTTAAAGTATAATACCTGATGCTTCTTGAAGCGATTCACTGACAAAGCTCGGCAATTGGTCCCCATCGAACCAGTTAAAATGATATTTATTGTCTTCCAACGTCCCATTATTGTCAGAACTAAAAATACTAATTTTCTTCATATATTACTGGTGGTAGGTCTCTCATATGTGAGAGGCTGCCTGGGTGGGTACCACCGCAATGTTTATTTCTCTCGTCAAACAGCAGTTTAAATGCACTGTTGTGTTTCGGATTGAAGGATATTGTAGCCAGAGGAACTACTGGACATATTGAGACTTTACATCTTATGTCTCAGGATGGCGAGCGCAGTGGAATGCCAAGCAATGCTTTGTAATTCAAGGTATTGTTTGGTTCTACTACTGTTCATGAGCGGTCGTATCGCTTACCATCAGGCGAACGATATTCTCGTCTCGCCATTCAAAGCAATAAAAAAAAAATGGGCATTCTTCCAGAGACTAGTGATGTAATTAGCTCGTCCAAACTGCTGTAAAAGCTCACTTTTGCATGGTAGTAAGTTACTTGCATCAAAGTTTTTCACATTTTTGCGATTGAACTCTTCATTCGCTCATACACATAGCGACACTTTATGTGTGTCTGGGGGGATATTTGACCCCTCCAATTGGCCTGGCTGCTGACCAGGGGTGTTCAAATAGTTCCCTAAGTATCATATATAAAAATCAAGAGTGAGATTATAAGTAAAAATATGTTATTTTTTTTGAAGCTTTAAATCGTCTGTTAAGGATAAGCGCCGATGGAAAGTGTCTGGCAATAATTATTATTAATTTTTAACAATATTATCTAAAACATATGTAAAAATCAGCACTGAGAATTTAAGAAAAATCAGTACTGTATTTATCTACCTTTAGCACCTGGTACCTATGAATTGGCCGTCGACACAAGCTAGCAGGTATGCACACACTCAAAGTACGTACTAACACTACTTTATCCCATTTATATTTTTTATGAGAAAATAAGTAACGTCTGGGGGCCCTGGGATCTTGGACCATAAAATTACGAGTATTTTTTCACGTCATTCTTTATCTCCATAATTTACCTTAATAACGTTGGTAATTGAATTATTCAGTGGACGTCCAGTGGGAAGAAAACTCCGCTAATTTGTAAAGCAACCTTCATTAGGTGCGATTGGTACATTTTGCTAATCTTCTACTCCGAAACTAAATTGTGAGAGACCTTTATTGACCACAGACGTGGGTAGTAAGGGATATTAGGGGTGAAATACATTACCAGATCCGTTGTCAAATGTAGAGGTTAGATAAATCGTGTGTTTACGGATAGGCCGGTGTCAGACTAAATTACTTTGTCTACGCTTAGCAAATTTATTTTGTTATCCAGAAACTATTGATAATTTTAACATCATTTGTAATTAAAAATTAGGAACTGTGATTCAATATTCAAACATAAAACTTGTAAAGAAATATTTTCTTTAAAAACATGAAAAAGAAATCTCTTTGGCAGAGGAAATTATTGATGTTATAAATATCTATGCTGATTAAAATATTCTATTAATCCATAATAATAATCACATGCTTTCTATACTTTAAATGAAATTAACAATAATAGGAAATATTTTGGTATCATACACCTGTCAATTTCTCTAAAATATCCTTAGTATTGAAGAGTTATTCATAAGCAAATCGCTTTAATTTGTTTTCGTTCCAATACGAATGTTGTAAAAGAATTTCTAGTATTTTTCTATATCCAGTATTCCTGAAGCAATATGCGGGGAATACATGCTATAACCGAGTTCTTATATTTGATATCAGTATTGGAACTGTACAGAACATCTGACGAGCAGATATTGGCAATGTGATTTGAAAGTAAAAATGCATCCGTCCCCATTCATCTGTAATCTAAATCCTATTTGGAGGCACAGGTGACTGGCGTTTCTGAATCCGAATGTTTTATAAAAGTAGTGTCTGTGGCATATTGGTTTTTACGATATGGAATGAAATATTTCGTTGAGTTTCTGCGTATAAGTTTTTTTCTTTATTCTATTGGCGTTTGAAAATTTTGAAACTACTAATAACATTTCAAAAAATACATACATATCTACTTAACATCTGTATGGTTTGAGATTTCTTTTCCGAACATTAACAACAAGGATTTATACTCGTAATCTAATAATATTAATATATTCATATTTCGACAACAATATGACAATAATGCATTCGGTCTCCAAAAGATTGTACATGATAAATATTATGTGTGATTTAGTGACTATACAGAATTGAGAAAAAAAAAACATGATTTCATACTGATACGAAAAATGTCTAGAACAAACTTGATAGTAAATAGTCGGATCCAAATTGAGTTCCCACTGGCGAGGTTTTGTTATGTCTAGCTGATCTACTCAAATACCAGCGGACTTAAAATCGGATATACCGGATAAAACTAAAATGCGACATACTTACATGAGTCACAATAATGGACTATCCGTCATCGAGTTCAAAGGTTACTGTGTGGGTGGATTCATACCGCAACAGTTGATATAAATTTTACCACAAACGTAGGTAGTATAAGGTAATTGTATTAGCCCATATACGTCCCACTGCAAAGCACGGGCTTCCTCTAGAATCGAAAGCACGAAAAGAAACTTATACTTCAAACATTATAATGACCTCATTAATATCACACACATCTTCCAATACCAAGGTATACGTGTCAAAAACTATGACTAACTCGATTCAAACTCTTCGATTTTATTCTACAACTCCACCATCACATTCATAAAAATAAGTCACTACAGTTTCGAAAGCAACGTAAACATAGACAAAGAAACATTTGCCAAATAGCAAAACACAATCCAATCCGACCGGGTCACTGAATATCTACCTCAACCCAAACATCACTTTTAAAACCCTAGAAATGTGTCGTTCGCGTGTCTTTCTGTGTATTTAAAACTGTCATTTCGTCTTTCCCGTGCAACGCTAAAATAAAAACAATACTGTGACTGTTCAACATGCACTGCTTCTTGGCACGAATACCTTTCCTTGATGGAAATATTTGTATAGTGGAAAAAGTTCGAGGAAGTACCTAGAGCTAGGTTGGAGTGAGTTTTTGTTAGGGATTTTGAGATCGCGTGCTGTTCAGTTTTTATTAGGGAAACGGTTTAGTAAACGCCATGTTTTTGTAATCACCTATTCATCAAACGTAATTTAGTTCGTTTATGGATTGCCTGTTTTTTTTTATTCGTTTATAATATTTATTCCTTTTTTTCTTAAATAACTAAACCCGTCAGTCACATACACAGTCCTGAACCTACACTAAGGTCGAGTCTTGTGTTGGGGATATCAGAAATTACGAGGGATTTTTCGGTCTCATAAACACCCAGACCGGAAACAAATACTTGTGGACCACACAAATTATGCGGTGTGGGGATCGAATCTGCAACTGCCCATTTCACATTTGTTGTTTAAGTTTTCGATTAGTAACATAGTGTTAGATATTGTTGTATTGAAATTTAGAGAAGTAGAAGTCAGTTTGGTTATAATTATAGTTTCAAAGATATTATTGTTGTTATAGCCTTGATATTTTTATTGAAACATCGCATTATTTAAAAAGTGGTAAAATCAACGAAAGGATATACTTAAATATTATATTTGTTCTCACTAAAATAATTTAACAAATCGACAAGATCATAACTAATTTTAAATAAGAGGTAATTTTCGCTCCAATAACATCCGCAGCACTTCCTTATGTGTTGACTGTCATTTTGGGTTTAACATAAGAATTTATTAGTTCTTCGACAATATACTCATAAGACTACCTTACACTACCTATGCTTAAGGGGATAAAATCTATTGAAAAGAAGATAACCTCGATATACCCTTATCACTTTACACGGAGGCTGCAGACAGGGTGTCATAATTCGATTTCCCCAGAAAAATGGAATGAGGATAAAGCAATACCCAAAGGATTATCTTCATGTATTTTATATTAAGTTGATCTTTATTTATGAATTTGTAAGGTTCAATTGTGATTATTTAGTTATTTGAGTATAAAAGACATTGATAGCCTCCGTGACGCAGTTGGATAGAAGTCGGATTTGAAACGAGAGGCCGCGGGTTCGATTCCCACTCTGAGACAAATGTTTATGTGAATCAAAAGGATTTGTTTCGGGTCTGGGTGTTTGCGAGACTGAAAAGTTTCTCGTAGTTCCTGATACCCATGACACAAGACTTTTTCTTAGTTTTTTCCGTATGTATATGACTGTTGAGTGTATTATTTATTATTTGTTCTCCTAATTTCTATTTTCATGTATTTATTTGAGAAAAATTGCAAATCCTAATTTCGAAATTACTTAAACGAGAAAAAAGCAATTTTAGACCACCAAAGATTCCATTACCCAAACGTCAGCTACTCAATGAAGCAAAATTCTCCACTGATGGACTTATTTCCGTTGATTTTCAGATACCACTTAACCAGTACCTATTGCCGAATGAATTTGAAAGATGGATTAAATATATCTACACGTTGAGTAATCTAATTTGACATTTCTTTAATTAATTAATTTCATGTTTTGATAAATGGAACTTGCTGTTACTTTATTACTGGAGTGGTTGTGTTGTCGTTCAAATAATAATTAATTAAATTGTCCTCCAAAAAATGTTATAATTTGAATATCCAGTTTCGGTAACTTTGTAATTTTAATGATATTACCTAAATTAATAATAAAATTACGTTGTAAGTAAATTAATTGACAGGAAAAGTATTAGATGTTACATTAAGGAATGTGTACATTAATATAAGAACTGGAATAGAAATAAGACGTTTTAGTAGTATTGTCGCTGTGTTTGATTGTACGCTGGATTTAAATTAAGATAATTGTGCGGAACGACCATGGATAATTTTCACGAGTTGATATTCTATCTATAAAATATTGCACTTACCTTGAGTTGCAGTGTAGTTAATTTTCCTTGTACCTGTAAAAAAATGAAGTAGTTAAAGCAAAGCTTTGTCGGGGAACACCAAAATAAAATCGTACCTAAATGATACGGAAAGCATTGTAGAAAATTCATATTTATTTCCTCAAACTCATCTGAATATATAAATAATTGTTGGACATAAATACTTATTTTTTTAATTAAATTATGAATTAAAACTTTTAGAACGAACTGGAAATAGTTTGGTTCATTATGGATACATAATGAAACATTCATGTAAACATAAGAATAAAAAATCAATTTAATTATTTTTATTATTTAAATCTTTATTGTACACAAACTTATACAACTATACAGAAACAATTAAAAAAAGAACAAATGGCGGCCATATCGCTCTATAGCAATATCTTCCAGACAATCATATTTTAAATCATTTTATTTAATCACGTTACTAAATCTTTACCCAATGCTAAATTCGAATAAAATACAAATAAAACATTCTCTAAACAAGCTCAAACAACTATCTTTGGGTATTATTACAGTAGTCATTACTGATTCCAAATATTCCATCAACCCATAATCTAATTAAGTGAGAATATGTACTGCCAAAAGCAAAACAAAACGTTAAATCTGCTATGTAGGTAACAACGCGTAAAGAAGGTCGTAACTTTAATTAAATTACTAACTGTGGTCACGTGTTTTGCTAAGTGAATTAAAAGTTACCTGACTAATACCTCTTTATGTAGTTCTGTTTAACACTACCATATTAAGGGTATCAGGTAATTGTATCAAATTGGTTTTGGATTAAATAGGAAATCTGAATTATTTTTTTTTCAATGATGGCGAGACGAGCTTGGCATTCGCCTAATGTTAATCGATATTACTGCTAATGGACAGTACCAAACCAAACAACACCGTGAATTGCAAAGCAATGTTTTGCATTCCACTGCCCTCGCCATTCTAAGACATAAGATATTAAGTCTCAATATATCCAGTAGTTACTTTGACTACAATGTCCTGCAAACCGGAACACAAGAGTTCAATCTAGTTTTTTTTACTATTTGATTCGAAACTTGGATTTGAATATTACTTAAAATTAAAGATTGAATACTCATTTCATAGATTTCTTATCCAACATATCGCGTATTTACAAATATTTCGTTTCATGGAACCAACACAATTATGGTGAAAGCCTTTTTAGTGGTACACATGTCATTCAATGTCCAGTTACAGTGGATTCGCTATCGGATAAATTGTTAAAATTGATGATAAATCGCATTCCATTTTATTGCGAATAAACTGAAAACATCCAATTTGAAAATATTCATTCAATTACTGAATAAATTATTGGCTTACTTCCATATAATTCGAGTGAAACGAATATTTTGGGATACGTGAAATATTTTTATAGCGAATTTTACTTTAAAATACCAGCATCAATTTTCAATACTGTATATTTAAATGATTATCTGCCTCTCTGTCAGTTTAATGTTCTGAACCAAACCTTTATAACAATCGCAATAAAATAAGAGAATAGCCTTAGACGTAGTCAAGGACATAATCTATTATTCATTAGTGAGATTGTTCGAGTTATAATAAATATAATTTCTGATCAGTCTAATGTACAACTTACGGCTTAATACATAGACAGTATATAAATCTATTTTGCTTACGGAATGTTTTATCTTCTTCTCTCAAACCGAATTTAAAAGTTGTTAGAAAGGGACAAAATATTCGATATCAAAAATAGGTTCATAAATATCTATAATTACAACCGTTAATGTTAAGAAAGAAGTAGTCCCTGAGTATCATCGTTCTAATTTATAACTTAATGTTTTCTTAAAATGAATCATACTCTCTCTATATTAATATTATTTAGTAATTTATTGAAAAACCTTGCTCCCTCATACATAATCGTAGTTTTTCCATAATTTGTCCTTCCTTTAAATTGGTGTTTTTTTCTAAGAGTTTATTTATTTTCTAGTATGTCTTAGTATGAAGTGCGTAGTGGCCTGTTGGTAAACGGACTAGACGCGACTGCCAACATGTACACGGTGGTCGCGGGTTCGAATCCCAGGGCACACCTCTGACTTTTCGGAGTCATGTGTGTATTGATAGTCAATCACCACGCACTAAAACGGTGAAGGAAAACATCGTGAGGAAACCTGCATACCATAGCGATTTATAAAATTTCTATGGTATGTAAGTCCGCCAGCCCGCACTAGGCCAGCGTGGTGGACTATATGGCCTAACCACTCTCAATCGTTCTCTCGATTGTAGAGGAGGCCCGTGCCCTGCGTGGGACGTATATGGGCTGATACAGAATGTCTTAGTATAAAATTGAAACAGTATTGTAACATTAAGGACATTGAGCTTCATATTTGAATATGCGGAATATTTATTATGACAATGGAACATGAATAAAATCAATCCAATAACCACATAACGCAATAAACATTCGACGTTTGACATTTCCAGCCGGAATCTCGTAGTGTAGATCAATCTACACGAAGAGCCAACAACCTTTACACCCTCCAAGGTAATAAAATAGACAAACAAGATTCCCAATTACGAGAGTAAACGATTCCAAGCATTTTTAGTTATATTACGATAGTAATGAGTTTTTGTATTACCAAGATTTTTCTATGATCATTAAAATAATATATTTTTCTTATCAATCATGCTGATTGAGGATATTCCTGTTTCGTGATAAATATCCTCTGTGGCACGTATACACTTCCATGGCGTCGTTGGTTAGAGATCGGCTAAGAAACTAGAGGCAGTGGGTTCGATCTTCGTTCCGAGACAAATGTTTGTGAGACCGAAAAGTCTGTCGTGTTTTCTGATACCCACGACGTAAGACCTAATTGTTTTTAATGTGTGGTCAGGACTATGTTTTTTCCGTTGGTCTGGCCAACTATCCAGCAGGTTACTTGCTGGTAAGCGATCACTGCCACTCATGAACATCTACAGCTCTTAGATCATGGATGTAGTCCCTCGCATCAGATCGGGAGGAGATTGGAAAGGAAAAAGGATTGTAAGGGGAACAGGATATGGGGCAACCAGCAATCTCGCTCACCATACGAAACGTCACAGCCAAGCTGTCGTCCTCGACCTACACATTCATGCTGAGGCATGACTGACAACAGCGTGGTTCTATCTCTCTTTAAATAAGTATGTGACTATTGGGTGTATTTATTATTTAGATAATCACGATATTATTTCTTCGTCAGTACAAATATTTTATCTTAATTATTATAGATTACATAGTTTCTGACAGTGGTTTGCTATGATTTATTCGATTCAGTTACAACTTCAGCTAAACCTCTGTATATACCGATCAGATATCTGATAAAAACAATTTAAATAGATAATACTCAATCATGTATTTATGTTTCTATTCTATTCCTATGTTTGAAGAAGTAAGTATGTTTCGCAAAAATTGTGCTTTAAGTCTAGTTGAAGTGGTGTACAATAACATACTAACTGGATTTCTCACGCTTCGATCAAATATCCACATTTGATCGAAGTTATCACGCATTGGTTCCATAGTTTTTATATCCAAAATCCATGAGACTTTAATCTGCGCTGCAAGATTTAAAACGCTTAGATAGCCACTATTTCAGACTTTGATGCGAGATCCAGATGGCTTAGAATCATCTTAAAGTTTGTTTTAACACTATTTTCACTCAGTATCTCGTTCAGTTTTGAATGTATTGTTAGTTTATACATCGTGAGTTTATTATAAATTTAGCTAAAGCATAGGTGTTACTCACAAAAGAGAAGGCATTTAGTAAGAAAGTTTACATTTTACCTAAAATACGTGACGATTATAGTAAATTGTACGCGAAAGAAACCATAGACATCAACATCAATTTTATATAAACTAGATTTTTTCATACTGTATTCCAAGAGTCCGAAATCTCTCGCAAAAACATTGAATTATTATTATTATTTATTATAAGCCCTTTAATTCCCACTGCTGGGCAAAGGCCTCCCTTCTTTCCTTCCATTTGTCGCGGTCAGGTGCTAATTGCCGCCAGTTCGGAAGATATGAATCGAGTTCGTCCCGCCATCTCCTTCTAGGCCTGCCACGTAGTCGGTTTCGGCCATTGGGGAACCACTGTGTAGTAACTTTCGCCCAATGGTCGTCGGACATACGGTAGATGTTGCCAGCCCAGTCCCATTTCAACTTGGCAACTGTTTGTCCCACGTCAGCGATCTTGGTTTTGGAACGCAGCGTTGAGTTCTTAACGCGGTCGACAAGCTTAACTCCAAGAATGCTGCGTTCCATCGCTCGTTGGCAAACCCCCAGGACGGACTTTTGACGATTGGTTAGAGACCAAGTTTGCGCTCCATAAGTAAGGGTGGGGAGTATACACATGTCCATAAGTTTGCCTTTAAGGGAGAGAGGTAATGAGCCTTTCATTGACCAGTAGTTCTTCCAGGCATTCTCGGTTCGTCTTGAGATTTCCTTGTCTTGTCTTGCCTGGAAGGATACTATCTGGCCAAGGTAAAGGTACTCATGGACATATTCAACTCCCACTCCCCCAACTTCTATGCGCCTCTCTAAGCTGTTTGTCATTACTTTGGTCTTGGTCATATTCATGCCAAGTCCGACCTCGAGGCTCGCTAGGCTCAGTTGTTCGAGCATTTGGGTCAGATCAACTGCAGATGAGGAGAAGAGGACAATGTCATCGGCGAAGCGAAGATTAGTTAATCTCTTTTCGCAGATAACAATGCCACTGTTCTCCCAACTGAGTTTCAATTTTCGAAAAACTTCTCCCAGCGTGGCTGTAAAAAGTTTTGGAGATAGCGGGTCACCCTGTTTCACACCCTTTTGGATAGGAAAAGAAGGCCCTGCGGAACCATTGATGCTGATGGATGCTGTGCTGTGTTTATATATGTTTCGAAGTAATTGTATGTACCCGGGGTGGATATTTTGTTTTTTCAAGAGACTTAAATATGGCTGAATGGTGTAGGCTATCGAATGCTTTAGAATAATCAACGAATGCAATGTATATTCCTTGTATATTCCATCCCACGATGTGATAGGTGGCCAGCCTAGTGCAATATCGAGCACAAATTCCTGACTATTCTGATAGTGAAAATAAAATCCAATATCACTTTCTCCAACCCGGGATTCGAACAAGAGATCTCAGCTTTGTAACTGTGCCCTAGTACAACTACGCTACCGAGGCAGTCAAAAACATTTAATATACACTCAAATTATTTTGCTGTTGAAAGTGTCAAAATTGTATTAACAAAGTTTTATGAAAAACGTGTATAGCTGACATACCTTAAGCACCTAGAGTATGTAACAATGAGCTATAAAGTTGGCAAAACTGTAAACCACGGACTTGAGAGCGACGGTGTCTGAAAATTCTGAACTTTAAATGAATAAGTTCGAGACAGTGTTGGAATCAGAAGTCTTTCACCTTTGCATATTTAACGTTCACGACTACAATACAAGTCGTAATGTGTTACTTGAATGTGAAATATTTATTGTTATATTCTTATCTTACTTACTGTACTTTTTAATATTTTCTTTCAAGTTGCATCGATGAATATGTAATCAACAAAGTAATATATAAATTGCGTAGCAGATTTTTTTTTACCTTTATTTAGTTTTCATAATTCTATAATAAAATGAAGTAAAAAGACGTTCCAATTTTTGTTTGTTTTTTCGCTGTATGGTTAAAGAGTAACTAGAACACACGTATTGGTAATTAGAGTGCAATCCGAATAGATTAATTATGATCGATCGTAGATGAATCCACCGGGGAGGCCTATATTCAGCAGTGAACTTTCTGTGGATGAACAAAAAGAGAGAGAAACAGTTGAGTGATGGTTTATCTTTAGCTGGTACACACAACTATGCCCGACCTAACCTAACCCAACTCAGAAACGAGCTGAAAATAGAACGGAATTTCTATCTTCATGTATCGTGGTCATTATTCAGCTGACTACGATGTCCTATTGCAACTTTGTCTGTATTCATGTATAATCTCTTTTCCAGAAGGGGTAAGCAGAGGTTCTAGGACACCTATATTTTGTATTGTATATTTCATCCCACGATGGGATAGGGGCAAGCATATCGCTATATCGGGCATATATTTCTGTATCCGGGCTGATAATTAATAAAAAAAACATCCGATAACACTTTGCACGACCTGGGATTCGAGCCCAAGACGCCAGACCCTTTGTAACCGTATCGTAGTACAACTACGCCACCTAGGCAACTGGTTTTAGTTAGTTAGTAGATATCGCAAATGTATGCTATTTTTGAATACATAAACACTTTTAAACTCAATAATATAGTTGTATCAGCCTATAAACGTCCCACTGCAGGGCAAGGGCCTCCTCTACAATCGAGAGTACGATTGAGAGTGGTTAGGCCATATAGTCCACCACGCTGGCGTAGTGAGGGTTGGCGCAATAATATATAAATTCAGAAAAATCCATACGTTTCTTTAATTTTACCTAAAACTTTTAAACATTTTACCTCAAGTTCACTATCGGAACTCGCCCGCTTATACTCTTTGAAGTAAGGAACTAACGACTTCAGACTCCTTTGAAATTCGAGCGTGTGTTACTTCAGACTATTTGTGGGAACATTTTCATCAACAAAGTTTCCAAATCCTTCTGTGGGCGTCAATAATGACGTATTTTAACGTAGATAAATACATTTTAAGTGACACGTAAAAATAGAACCGACACGTTATTGTCAGAAAGCCCACTTGATATTCGCTTTTTATTGACATCATAAAAAGGAAAGTTTATATGAACCCGGACCTTTCGTCCCTTGTAATCTGCTTCAAACTCGAAAGGATAGTGGAGTGCCCTCAGGTCATGTGACAGGGGTTTTTTTGTGTAACTAAAGGTATAGTCAATTGGGATGTTTTTTTAAAATAGGGTTTGTAAAAATTTTAATATACGTATTTAGTGGATGTTGGGTATGTAAATATTAGACTGGCGTAAGTTATAGCGGGTTTATAAACTGCTCTGGCAGACACGAATTTAATAGAGATACAAAAATTATTTCCAAGGATTAAACTACATTTTTATCCTTGGCATGTAGCCGTTGATTGCTTATTTATCGAACTGCAATTGAGCTTTGAAGATACATTGTGAAAAAATAATTTACCTAACCAGCAAAGACAAAAAAGGAATTGAACGAATAGTAATTCTTACATGGGGACTCGAAAATATTTTTCGTTTGTATCATTTATTATGATATCCGCAACATCAAATATATTATGCATATTAAAAGAATAAAGGAGTCGGCAACTAATTATAAAAATAGAACTCGGTAAGGTGTCCTCTTTGTAAAAGAAATCCTAAAAACAAAAGATTTTAATCTCTAAGATCATAAAAGGTACGTAAAACATTTTCTTAATCAAACTAAAAGGAGTAAAGAAATAAACGTACAAGTTTTTTTTAATATGTACCATTGTACTTTTTAGTTTCTAAAGCAGAAAAATATATTTTTTTAAGAAAACATTTTTGCTTTCCACTATGAGACGATCCCATGGGACTTGATTTCATATTTAAGTGGAGAAAATACGAAAGAGCAAAACTTTGTATTTTTAGAACAAAATATTTTCACTTTATTATAATACGCAAAGGAAAATATTGGCAACACGGTTTTTCTGAAAATATTTACCTTTGTTACTTTATAATACGAG
Organism: Hyles euphorbiae; assembly: GCA_023078785.2. Lineage (NCBI taxonomy): Eukaryota > Metazoa > Arthropoda > Insecta > Lepidoptera > Sphingidae > Hyles > Hyles euphorbiae. The sequence goes on from CM041049.1 coordinate 8,408,834, forward strand.
CATCATATCCTTTTTGTGTTTATCTTTACTGGCATTTACATAATATTATCAATACAGGAAAAGGGTTTAGAAAATAAAGCACAATATGTTCGTGATAATATCAATGCGATGAAACGACGTTGTTATAAAATAAGAACATACAAGGCGAAATGTGGGTGCCCTGGCACCTCTGCCTACCCCTTCTGGGAACAAGGCGTGAGTTTATGTATGTATGTATAAAATAAGAAATAGACCATCAGATGTCGATTACTTCTGTTTTTAGAAACACATTGGGCATGCGATGTTTTGTCATATTGTGCCACTGTCAACAAGTAAAAAAAATACTTAATATTTTATGTTTATATAACATATTGTTATTAAACAGGGTAGTCTGAAATAGTTGCTTCAGTTATAGCGTCAATATCGCTAAGACCTGTAAGTTATTGCACAGTTTAAAAAATAAATAAGTAACATATGTATGGTGGCCTGTTGGTAAACGGACTAGACGCGGCTGCCAACATGTTCACGGTGGTCGCGGGTTCGAATCCCAGGGCACACCTCTGACTTTTCGGAGTCATGTGTGTATTGATAGTCAATCACCACGCACTAAAACGGTGAAGGAAAACATCGTGAGGAAACCTGCATACCATAGCGATTTATATAAATTTCTATGGTATGTAAGTCTGCCAACCCGCACTAGGCCAGCGTGGTGGACTATATGGCCTAACCACTCTCAATCGCACTTACGATTGTAGAGTAGGCCCGTGCCCTGCAGTGAGGCGTATATGGGCTGATACAGATACAGATATGTATGTTGAAAATATTTACTGGTGGTAGGTCTCTCATATGTGAGAGGCCATCTGGGTAGTTACCACCGCAATGTCTATTTCTCCCGTGAAACAACACTGCGTAAATGCACTGTTGTGTTTCGGATTGAAGGACATTGTAGCCAGAGTAACTACTGGACATATTGAGACTTAGCATCTTATGTCTCAGGATGGCGAGCGCAGTGTTTATGAGCGGTCGTATCGCTTACCATCAGGCGAGCGGCTTCCTCGTCTCGTCATTCATTGCAATAAAAAAAAAAAAAACAATAACGACTCACGCAAGTGAAATGCGTTTTATATGTAGTATATATTTATTAATATTTAAATTTGTGAATATGCAGTTTCAACTGTCCTGATTTATCAAAATATCTATCGATGAAAGATATCCATGGATACTCCATTTGAATTCCATTCTGGAGGTTTGTAGCAACTTTGTAGAGCGACTATAAAAAAAAAAACAAATAGAAGTAAATGATTCAGAGTCTATAGACGTCAATCAAATTTTATAATGTCATATTTAAATATAGCTTAAGCGTACACCGAAGTACATTATAATAATCCACTTGGAGTAAAAGGTTTCCATATAATGTTTTGCATATAATATGCAGCGAACAATATCAAATAAGCACTTTTAAAAATGAGGTCTCAGAATGGATTATGTGCACTGCGGTTGATCGTATCGCTTCGATTAATACTTGCTTTTAAATTGAATGCGAAATCAATTTCAACCGACAACCTATATTTATGTCGGTGAAATGACTTTATTAACAAAGTATTTTTAAAAAGTGGTATAACTCAATTACTATGCAGTTTTACGTAATAAAAGACCTGCGATAAATTCTACTTTTATATTTTTGTATTAGAAACTTTCCCGCACTCACACCCACTGCAACTCCTGTAAGCCGGGATCAACAGTGGCATGCATATTAATGACACCGAGTATGGACGCTCAGCGAGTCTCTGGGAATGTCTAACTCGTTATACTATGTAAAGATTCCGGAAGAAATCTATATAACTACACCTACTTTTTCTTTTTATTGCTACCTCAATATTTATCCGTGTAATACTGCTCCCAAGTCCCAGCGACATTTGTACATTTTCCTGTATTAAGTATTAAATTTATTTCTCAAGATACAAACTACGTATAATATAATACGATGTGAAACCATGAGGGTTAGTAAAAGTATGAGTATGAGTATGTGTGAGTGGAATGCATGAAAATAGCATCAAAAACTTAGGGAGTATTTTATAACACCAAATTATCTTTAATCTTAAAACTCGTAAAGGAATTTATCAGCAAAAAACAAATAAGAGAGTTGTAGTAAAAATTAGCAGTACTTTTACGGGAATTTGGGTCTCAAACAGAACCCAACTAATTTAACTGCTCAATCACTTACACAAATCGCCAGCATTACGCCCGGCCGAAACGATCACGGGCGATCGCTCTGCTTTCGTTCTGTACCCTTTGGGTTCTCATAATAGAAAGTACGACTTCCGCAATGCTTTGGTACTGTATATTTTTAACTATTTGACTCAGTAGTACAGTACCTGCCTACAAAGTGCATCGCACTTGCATCTGAAATAGAATTGCATTCGAATTGAGTGTCCTCCAGAAATAAACGTCGGATTGTCACCGCGTCGGCGAAAATAAAATCACCCGGCAATCTTTCATGTTAATGTGGACATTTTGTTTGCAAATTTCGAACGTTGTGGCGCATTTTTAAGTGCAAAAACGTTTTTATCACGCAATTATGTTCGTGATTTATGAGAATAAATTTAATTTAAACATCATGTTCCTAATCGCTCGACATGCTTTAGTATCAACTTTGGAAAAAACCTAGTTATGTCAAAAATTTTAATTTTCAAACTTTTGATCAACAAATTTTTGCCGCTCAGATTAGTTCCCGAATCCAACCGAAGTTCAGCTAAGCAGTATAAATACTCGTATCTATACGGGGTGACCAATATCATAGAAAAAAACATCTTTTTCTTTTCATATTTCGTAGGAACTTGGGGTGATGAGAAAAATACATGGGTTAAATTGCCATACGTCAATATCACCCTGTATTGCTGATTAGGTCTTTGCTTTGTGGTTCGAAACATCAGTTGTAACACACAATAATAATAGAAGTATAAGATGAATCATGATTTACCATTTTAAAATCATAAGTTCATATTTATTTTTCATATGCAACACATAGCCTATTTAATTCAGCCATATTTGATATCGCGTGGCATGTAATTAGCGGGATATTAAAAGGTTTCACGAAGTAGGCGAAGCTAGCTCAATGCGTGAGTTTCAAGTGTTCGTAGATGTCGCGCACCCATTAGTCAGTGTGCTTGTGTGCCTCTCATGCATTTTATATATGTGAAAAATGTTTTAAATCAACCGTGTTTCTGCGTCCTATATTTGATTCTGTTAAGTGTCTGATACAGATACAGAAGTGTCATGCTAATGTATCTATTCCGGCATGTCAAACTTTTTTGGCTACCTTGTCGGCGTAGTACTACGGTTTGATTACAAAGCTGAGATCTTGGGTTCGAATCTCGGGTCGCGCGAAGTGATAGTGGATTTTTCAATTCGTTATCAGCCCAGAGTCGATATGGCGATAGGCTTTGACCTCTGCCTACGCCTTCTGGGAAAAATGCTTGAGTTTATGTATGTTAAACTTCTTATATCTCATTTGAAAATGTTTGACGTCTCATTACGTTTCGAGGAACTGATTATAGTTGGGTGGATATATTGATTGGAATGCTAGATATGGTCGGTAACAGTATTTTAGAACTGAAATTTTAGTTTCAAGTCACGTAGTTTTCTGACCCAATTCGAATTGTTGTCATTGCCAGACGATGGTTATCGAAGCACTAATAGCATTTAATTCTTGCCATACCTTATATTTATTTTATAGTCGGATATATTTATAGTCGGATCCAATCATGTTAAGAAAAGTCGCGTCAATATTTGATATCTAGTATAATATTACAGACATTTAACAATTATCTCATTTTCCTATGTAAATATATCCATCTAAAGGTTGCTTGGACAAAATATAATAGTGTGATAAGGAAGCTTGTTTTACTATGTCTATGCCTGTTGTACAAAAAAGGATTAAATAAATTGATTAATTGGCGATTAAATTAATTTGAGTGTAGATTTTACGCAGAGAATCTATACAGAGGCACAAATTAATTGACCTGAAACCTCTGAGTGCGGCCGTAAGTCAATTAGTTTTATTTAATTACGAACGAGTCAGTCTTTCAGTTTGCATTATATTCAACTAGCGGCCCGGGCTAGCTTCACCCGGATACAAATAGATTTCTGTACAATAATATGTACGTATTATACATATAAAACTTCCTCTTGAATCACTATATCTATTAAAAAAACCGCATCAAAATCCGTGGCTTAGTTTTAAAGATTTAAGCATACAAAGGGACATAGGGACAGAGAAAGCGACTTTGTTTTATACTATGTAGTAATAACTAAAGCACATACTTATTTTAAAAAAGTCCATTTTTCTAAAATTAAAGCATGATGTCAAAACAAGTCACGGTAAATATGATCCGTAGGAAGCTATTGGAGCATATGGAGAGGCTTGCATCATTTATAAGATACGGCGTCGTAACACCCTTTGTGAACGTTGCTTGGTTCAATCGATCAACTCAGAACACCAGTTGGTATGGCCGCGTTTGTTAGCTTATGTGTGAAATGTATGTTTCAGGGTGTAGAAAATAGGCGATCAAATTTATAAGAAAATAAAAAAAATATTTGCACATAAACATTTACGAGTACATCAGGTTAAAATATGTAAAGGAATAAAAAGCAAAGACCAAACCTCATCCGTAGTCCGTATCAGCCCATATACGTCCCACTGCAGGGCACGGGCCTCCTCTACAATCGACAGTACAATTGAGAGTGGTTAGGCCATATAGTCCACCACGCTGGCCTAGTGCGGGTTGGCGAACCACCATAGATTTTTTTTTTATAATAAACCTCATCGATAACATTTAATTATTTTTCCTGTCTGGGGGATGATCAGTAAGTTTTAGTTAAATTTTATATCGAGGACGTTCGCTATATAGATTGGATGTTAACCTATTATGAAGCTTAACAAAATGTAATAACAATATTTTTTGACGCGAACGTAATTCGAACTCGTGATCATTAGTTGCTTCACTACTCCACTGCGCTCGCGATCCTGAGACATATGATGTTAAGTCTCAAATTATCCAGTAGTTAATATAACAAAATGTAACATTATCATCGTCTCATAAAACACATACTTTATCTTCATTGTTACATTTTATGAAGTCTAATTTTAAATTATATTTTATACGCAAAAGTTTATGAAAGATTATTAATGAAACCCATCCTGGAAAGTTGTAAAGCAACCTTAGTTAATTAATCCTATTTAATATCCTTTAAATCTTTAGTAGGCTGTAGATAAGGTGAGATAAACGAATAACTGGCTTTTGAGGGAATCTAGACCAATGTTTTGAGCCTTATTTCGTATTTCGGATCTATTTACATTAAGGGACTTTTGGGACTTTAAACTGTTAAAGGTTTTATAAACTAAACTGGATTTAGTCATAAGTGAGATAAAATATGTTTCCATGAGTTTAGTTTTTATTCCAATGAATGGTGAGACGATCATGCCATTCGCCTGATGGTAAGCGATACCATCGCTCAAAGAGTAGCAAAACCAAAATCATGAATTACAAAGCAATGCTTGGCATTACCACCAGTAAATATTTACTGTAGAATAGTTTGGAATGTGATCTTTGTACTGATTTATTTTGGAAGAATATTATTCGCAATTTTTATATCTTCTCGATAAGTATCGAATAATGATATTAAGTAGCCCTTAATAAGACGATCCGAGATTCCCCACATACCCGGATGACAATAACAAAAGCTTTATTATGATATCTGGAGCACATGTTACGAGATATTGAAAATATCGGGACAAATTAGATCGAGCATATGAGATTTGAAGACCTTTATAAAAAGGTTGGGTATATTTTTATCATGGACATTACGTTCGAGTTGTCTATCCTAAGCAAGTTTTAGCAGTTAAGTACTCTTTATAAATAAATAAATAAAACCCAACACACACACATAGACCTGACCTACACTAAGATCGAGTGTTGTGTCGTGGGTATCAGAAACTATGAGAGACTTTTCGGTCTCACAAACACCCCGATTCGAGCCAAATACCTGTGGATGACACAAATATTTGTCTAGTTGCGGGGATCGAACCCGCGGCCTTACGTTTCACAAGAAACGTCTAACCTACTGCGCCGCGGAGTTTGTCGAAGAAAAGTATGTCAGTGATGTTGTATTTTAAAAGTTTTTATTTCATTATTATCTCATTTAATCTTAGATTTTAATTTATCTTAATGCAAACGTCTATTAACGTCTATCTAATTGATAACATTTACACATTCAAACCTTGTTTAAATCGGTTATCAACAGGGCCTTAAGGATAATTAAATTAAATTGCATTAGTCACTTAAACAAATATACAATTCTGGTGTAACTAAAACAATTATGGAAAATCCGTGTCAAATATAAACCTTACATATCGAATTGCATTAATTTATTTCAGGTTAAATTACATTTTCTATAAAAAGTATTAACAAAACCTCCTAATGCCACACAGCATTGTTTAAGACAGCCAGCTTATTTCGTAAATAGAGTCCAACACTTTATTTAGTTCTCTTTCATTTGTTTGCGGTGTCAGTACAATAACACTAGCCAATTAGGTTAGGCAATATGTTACACCAATTAGACTCGTTCGACGTATCAATTACAGTCGTTATCACAGCTCAGATTCCTCACGTCAATAAATAACTGGCACGGATTGGTTCGTGTATGGGATAGGAGCAAATAAACTAATGGTATAGGATTTAATGAAGCACTTGACTTTCGCATACATGTGATTTCGTATAAATCTTTTTTCCTTTATTAACCCCAATCCATGGTAGTTGATAAGAGATTGCCTTAAGCGATATGGCCGCCATTTGTACTCCGATGTATTTTTTTCGTTAAGGTTCATTGGTGTACAATAATAATAAATGAAATAAATGTTTATGATACTAAAAACATTCCACAGTCAGACAAATAGTTCTAACCACACACGATTAAAAAAAATCTTATGTGGTGAGGACAGATACTACGATATTTTTCGCTCTTTCAACACCCAGACCCGAAACAACCGTCAATAAACCGTTGAAATAAAACTATTATTTACGAATTTTATCGTGGATTTGGTGTTAATTTTTTCATTTTTTTTTACCTTTCCAACGTATCGATCTCTTTACAGCTTTCGTGATCAATAGATCGCACAAACGTTTATCTCGTGCGAAAAACGAACTTACGTCTCTCTTTTCACAGCCGGCTCTGCACTAATTGTACCACAGAGGCTGTTATAACATCTTTACGAACAGCTGTCGCCTCATTGTAAATGTCGTGCCTGTTCATAAACAAGAACAATATCACTCAAGATTTATTATCATTAACTGCATGGCACTGCATTGCGCTCGTCACCCCATGACGTTGCACTTAATGTCCGGTAATTACTGGCTTCAGTATTCTTCAGACCGGAACGCAATAATGCTTCTACATTGCTACTTGTTAATAGACATACTCTGACTTCTTGCAAACGAGGGACCTACTTTATAGTAAACTAGCAGTCCAGCCCGGCGTTGTCCGGTTGCAGATACTTTTTGAATCCACTTTAGACACAGGGACTATTTCCCGATACAACTGTTATTAAATTAAACTCAAAATTATTGCTGTACTCTAAACTTCCAATGCCATTTCTTACTTTCATGCACATTCTACGGGAACACTACCTTTTTAGGGATAAAAAGTAGCCTATGAGTTAATTCAGAGTGTCAACTATCTCTACAACCTATTTCATTAAAATTTATTCAGTGGTTTCAGCGTGAAGAGGTAAAGAACACACAAACTTTCACGTTTACAATATTAGTATGACGATCATTTAAATATGCGGTTGGAGTGGAAAACTTATAATATATTTTTTCATTTCAGGTAATTATCACGAATGAAACTCTTTAGAAGAATTCCTGGAAGGTATAAGTATGAATAAATATAAATTATTTTATAAATATAGCTTACATATTTTTTATACACAACATTTATTTGTGCATATCAATCAATTTTATTTACTAACATCCAATAATTACTGAATAAAACTTAACCAACATTAGTTTTATAACACAAAAGATAGATGTTGCCGTACGTCTAAAACATCTAAATATAATGCCCAATAGGTATTCATTCCCTTTTATTTAAATACAACAGTGGCACTATCCCGGGTTTATCGGCCAAATTTATCGTACTCAGGACAGGCGTTAGGCAGTCTACTTCTTCATAAAAATAATCCAGTTAAAAGCAAACAATTACACAATACGAATTAGCGTAAGCCACCGCTCATAACTCGTAAACTCGGCTTAATCCTCTTAAGCATAATTTACTCAAATTACACAAGCTATTACATTAAAACGGGTCCCGTGTAGCGATTTCGCGGACATTACTTCGCTTATTGCAAGACCGTTTGGGATGCAAATCTAATTCGTAGTAATCAACTGTACCTCCAGTCTAGTTAGCTACTTCGGCATAATACCATCTCTCTGTTTATCTTGATAAACTCTCTTTGGGACGTGCCGCTGTTTGCCGCTGATGCGTTTATTTTTGAACCTTGTTTTTCGAATTTTCCGAGGGGTAACTGAACTTAGCATTTAGGTATGTATAACACACATGACAATTTGCTCATAATAACGTGACACGTAAAAAAATATTATTATTTATTTTTATAGCAATGAATGGCGAGACGTTCCTGTCATTCGCACTGCTTTATTAAGCTAAGTAAATGAAAAGTTATTCGACTAATACCTCTTTATGTAGTTCTATTTAACATTGCTATATTTAAGGGAATCCGGTAATTGAATCAAATTGGATTTGATGAAATAGGAAATCGGAATGGTTTTGTTTTATTGCAATGAATGGCAAGACTGGCGTGCTATTCGCCTGATGGTAAGCGGTATGACCGTTCATGGACAGTAGCAAAACAAAACAACACCATGAATTACAAAGCAATGCTTGACATTGCACTACGTTCGCCATCCCGAGACATAAGAAATCTTCGTTTGTACAGTACTAACTCTAGTTAAAATGTCGTTCAAACTGGAACAAAACAATGCATTTACAAAGCTGATTGGCGGAAGAAATTTCATAATACCATCAGTAATATGAAATATGAAAAGTAGAAGTAAAAATAAGTAAACACACTTGATATAAAAACAATCAAATAATATACCTAATACAACGGTAAGTTTTTATAAATAAGTCTATATTTACAAACTAATTAGTAGTGATATTAGGTTACAATTCCAAGATCTAATTAGAGCTTGTTTTGTTTCAAATATTGTTATACAGTTAATGTTGTTCAATAACCTCTGTTTATCCCAACACCCACACAATTCAGGGAACGTCGTCATAATAATAACATTTAGCAGCTGTCTTATATTTACAGCACGTCAACAATATAACAAATAATTTTCCAATAACAGCCTCCGGAAAGGAAGTAGCATTTCCCGCCCAATTTTTCGTATAAATAGTCCGTGCTCCCGTCAAAGTACAATTTGAAGCATTCATTTGGCGGTAAAATGAAATATTGTTAACCACATTCTAATATCGAATATTATAAATAATTATGATATTTATGATTTGATGAGTTATGAAATTCTACTGTCGATGAAACGACGAGGAAAATACAAAGATTAGGAGAAAAATGAAATGAGTATTAAATAATCCCGCTTAACAAGATCTTTCTACTTCTTATTATAATGGTCTGAATAAATAATGTACTGATAGAAACTGCAATGTAAGTATAATAATTATATTGTATTTACCGATGAGGATTAATAATATTTTATAATTTACCCTAAGAAAAAAATAAAATAATTTACTATTGACCCACATTAAGAACTAAAAAGTTGAGTGGTGTCAAGGGACACCCGGATGGAACGAAGTTCCTTTCGATTTATTAGTGAAGGAATAGTAATAAATTTTTTTTTAAGTTTTATTAAAATTTACGGCTTGCGTCACGTTTGATTGGCGGTGCGCCGGCGCTGCGCGGCTATTCCTCCAATTACGTGAACGCTGCGTCACGTTATCGCGCGTCTGACCAATTATAGGGGCGCGTGACCTGCAACTTCCGCGAATCCTGTGCCTTCGCGGTGCGCTACGACTTCACGCAGGACAACCATCTTCAAAATTAATTACGACACATTGTGGTTAACGGCATTTTTTTGTAAAATAACAAATATAATGTAATATAAACTTAATCATTAGGCTCAATTTTAGTAATAATTGGCAAATATACATAGTCAAATCTAGAGTTGATGATTGACAGCAGGGTAACAAACTGAAATTGTAAATAATAATAAATTTATTAAGGAGGATCGAAAATCAATGTATTACGGTTTTATTATGTAATTTTAATTATATGTCACCATCAAAAGAATCATTTGGGTATCACCATCATTATGTTTTTTTTTTTCACATATTTATGCAATTTATGTTTCTTTTGTACCAATTTGATTTATGACATTTGATGAAAATTAGAAATTGTCGCAACGTTTCCCACTTAATTTTGGGCTTCAGCGTATTCTTAGTTTTTGCTATAGCCTTTAACATATTAATATCTATTTGGATATTTTATTGCCTCTATTAGAGTTAAATAAAATGTATGACATCATTTTCAAATAAAGAAATAAAAAACGATTGTCAAATGTTTTTCGTGCCTACTTTTTTTTTATTGCAGGGAATGGTGAGACGAGCATGCCGTTCGCCTGATGCTAAGCGATGCGACCGCTCATGAACAGTAGCAAAACCAAACAACACCTTGATTACAAAGCAATGCTTGGCCTTCCACTGTGCTCGTACTGTACTTTTCGTGAGAATTTTTTTCAGTCTAGCCCCCTTTCACAACGCGCGATAAGGAACACTACTACCAACAAGACTACTACTAAATATAAACAAAAAAATTGTCCTTAATATATTTGTATATGTTTTAAATAAGAGCGCGCTGAAATATCCCTTTACAAAGCAACTGTTATGCTTTATATTCTGATTATCATAAAACGTAACAGCGATGAAAGGATTTGTCTTGGTACCACACGATTGTAACCATTATGTATCTCCGCAAATCGTAAACGGAGTGCATTTTATGAGTGAAACAGTTTTTATAGCATCGTGTAGTGGATAGAAGTATTAAAACGCTATCCAACATGTTTTACTATGTTTCCTCGGTTCAAGATTCGTCTGGGAAAATGAGATATCACTTATGTATTCTCGAAAAATATTTATATTTTTACTATTTAAAGAGCCACGCCAAGGTCTGCTTAGACTGTAAAATAAGTAAACAAATTCCATTTATAATTTTGTTTTGGATTAGCCATTGAAGTAAGAGTAACAACTGGATATATTCAGCTTAAACATCGCATGCCTCAGGAATGCCTGTTCATGAGCGGTCGTATCGCTTTCCAACAGGCGAAATGGCATACATGGGATTGGTGCAACATGACTTTTTCAACACGTTGCAGAGTAATTTGGCTCAAAATTCTACCACCGAATGCTTGCCTGACATATTGTTATTCGAAAGTTGGCCATTTTAGTTTATCAGGCTGATACAATGTAATTTTTAGACGATCGCTTTATATCCAGTAGTTACTTGGCTACAATATCCTTCAATCCGACACACAACAGTGCACTTACACTGCTGTTTAGCGGGAGAAATACGCATTGCGGTGGCACCTACCCCGGTGACCGCTCATATATGAGTGAATTTGAAATTTGGAAATGCAGTCTCCACCCAACCGTGCTCTGCCTCATATGGCAACTGATTTCCCTAATACTATAAACGACAAAGAGATAAGAATCGTATATGTGTATTCAACTACAATCATTACCTGAATAAATCACGCTTAACTTGCGGCAAGGACACAAAACGTCAATAAATATTTGTTATAACGTACTTGACATTTTCAAGTGTATAGACAGACAAGTAATTACCTATTATTTACTTTAGCTTATCGTAGTAGGGTGTGGCATGTAATGCTTTGTATTTACTCCACAATAATAATCCACATTACGACAATGTACGTTTTATATGTAAATTCGAGGGTCTAATAACAATTTTCCCTTCCCTGTCGAAAGCGGATTCAAATTGAATCTATTGTTAAGGTGATTATGTTGTCCTTTATCTGTTATAAACAGATAATAGAAACCATGCCGGAATTGTTACTTAGGATTCGGGGAAACAGTCGAAGGTCGACTGTCCTATTTCAGAATATAGCAATATTATTTTCTATTGAACTATGTTGGAGAATATTTCCCTAGAAAGGTTGACATCAGACATGGCTTTTAATGTTTTGTATTTAATATTTAATGACATTAAATATTCTGACTCATTAGTGACGCTTGATAGGTTTTCTAACAGTATGTCATTTTTATGACACAACGTTCACAACTTAATTCAATTTCAGCAGTTTATTCTTTCACATACATATACTATTTTACATACATACATAAACTCACGCATTTTTCCAGAAGGGGTAGGCAGAGGTGCCTGCACACCCAAATTTCCCCTTGTACGTTCAGTCTTATGATGTGATAGTGAGCGAGCCTATCGTCATATCAATTTCTGACTTCGGGCTGATAATGAATAGAAAAATCCAATATCACTTTGCCCGACTCGGGATTAGAACCCTAGACCTCAGCTTTGCAAGCGTACCGTAGTACAATTACGCCAACGAGGCAGTATCTATTATTTTTACATATTATAATCTTGCTTTATCTTATTTAATTCATAAATTATCTTAAAAATGTTCCATTAATTATAGATGATCATTGATCAAAATGAAAACTTCCGAATCTATTTCATAATCTCCAATTACACAGCAAAAACTAAATAATGTAACTGAAATAAAAATTTCTAAAGGTTGATTAAAAAGTGAGTGACGTTTTACCGTGGATTTTAAACAAAGACAAAGTAATATTAATTTAAAAGCTTTTCGGTAATGAACCTCGCTTCAGTGACAAATTATAACAATTTACAACAGTCATACGTGTACACAATTATTCTAATAGTGAGCGATGGGACATGCGTACCATTAACATAATTATTTTAATACACCTTTGAGTTCTGCTTATTGTATGTTGGATAAAAATACTTTGTTTTTAAATTGAATTTATTATACGAACTGGTAAGGATGTCCGAATTAAAATAGCATTTAAATTGTATTTGCAATACTTTTAATTTCTAAGTAGGTTCTGTCCTTCACACTTTAGTCTGCCATATGTTTATCCCATTCTTAAATTAATGCCCATGGTTGACTATAATTTTTCGGCGATAAAACAATTTTATTTGTTATATATGTATAATTTTTCTATGTATATGTTTTCTTTTTGTGCAAAAAGTGTTAATAAATAAATGTACATAATATATAATATGTGTACCACCCAAAAATGAAGATACATAACAAAAAAAGATTTTTTCGGTTGCAGTATTAATAAATATCGTACTTTGTTGTCTAATTGAAAAAGTCTACAAAATTATACACCTATTAATCCGATAATGTAGGTTTAGGTGATCGTAGTGTACTAAAGAAGGAAAAACGATATCTCAGATATCCCAGAGCTTTTGGGATTTGTTTTTACAACCTATAAACTTATCCCTGCGGGCGGAGCAATAGTAACTCTAGTAAATAAATACACTTTATTCATTTATCAATATAGGAAATTTGATAAGACAGATTTACTACAAAGTTTTGAGGACGAACTATGGAACCCCGGCTTTGATTCCCGTGTCCGAAAATTCACTTCTATTTATTTTCAGATTGACAAAAAACCTGAGGTTTTTTTAAATATGTTGATACTATATGAGTGCAGTTGCCTAGGGTCCGAATTTGTGCCTGAAAAGGCAGTAGTTTTATAATCATATCTTGTTATCCATACTATATTTTCAAAGAAGCTCTACAATCTACATCCCAGTGATACTGATGACAACTCTGTCTACCTTAAAAATAAATTCGTACGCTTATTTATAAAACGAATAAACCACAGACGACCTAGACAACCCTGAATTCTTGTAGACAAGCATATCTTTTTAATTTTCGTCCATTGGTCAGACGTACAAGGTCATGAGTCAGGTGGGCGAACGCTAACGACTTGTGTTAGAATGAAAACGAAAGTGGAACAGTTCAAGGTTGTGAAAAATATACGACTATTGGTATAGGTCGCAGGTGAATATTGAAAACACGTGTTATAAAATTGATTTTACGGAACCCTTCGTACCATAGATGTTTGTTTGGTAATCGACTTCCTGGACCTAAGGATGTTATTAATGAGGAACCCTCGGTGAAAAAAATTGTGATAAATTTATTCATAATCATCATCATCATGTGAGCCACAGAGAGTCCACTGCTCATCATTGGCCTCCCCTAACGATCTCAACATCGAGCTGTTGGAAGAGGCCTGCACACAGGGACTTCCTGCAACCTTTGCCAGGTCGTCCGTCCTGCAAATAAATTATCCATGAATATACATTAGGATCATGTTCTGTAGGATCAGGATTTAGGATCAGGATCTTTAGGATCATGGACATACCGGCCTATCAAATCGGGAGGGGAGCGGGAAAGAAAAAAATAATGAAAAGGGTATTGGCATCCGGCAATATCTCTAACCTTACTCACTCACTTAGTAGTGATAAATTGGATCTTAATGCTCTAAATCGAACTTTTGACTGTGGAAGAGTCAATAGTTCCCATATTCATCAAGGAAAGCACGTAATGAATGTATTAGAGACATAACAATCAAAGAAGTAATGAAAAAACTTTAGTCCCTTCCTTCTAAAAACGCTAAAATCGCTATCAAATTCAGGGTCGAGTCGATAAAAAAGAAAACAAAAATTTTAACCGTAATTGCGACATCAAGTTCATGTCAATAGTCGCATCGCATGATCGACCTCGGCATAATTTCGAAGCTCAAGCACCATTCCGCCATTTTGATACAGTGATGTGTAGATATTGATTAAAATATTAAGTGTATTTGCAGTTTTTACTTATGATAGTACCATGTTTGAATGTAAATAGGAATTATTGAGCTAAAGATTACGAAAGTAGGAAGAAATTTAACTACCAAAGATTTGTTTTATTTATTTGATATTCGTATTTACGGTAATACTCTATATTCTGGATGACGTAGGGAGATGTGTGATTAGTGACACTCACATTTCAACTCGCTGATTTATATTCTAAGATGTATGATATGTTGGTAGAAAATGCTGACCGCATTAAGTCGGACTGTACAAGTTTATTGTATTGTATCGTATTGTATCAGCCCATATACGTCCCACTGCAGGGCACGGGCCTACTCTACAATCGTGAGTACGATTGAGAGTGGTTAGGCCATATAGTCCACCACGCTGGCCTAGTGCGGGTTGGCAGACTTGCATACCATAGAAAGGACATGGACAGTTTCAGTATGGCGCTGTGCCTAGTCCTGTACATCAATGAGTTTTGCATTGTTGGGATAATGTTTGTTCCAAGATTATTACACTAAAAGTTTCAAAGCCTAGGAACTTTAGGGGTTTTAGATATTTACAAAAATAGATGTTATTTTTAGGTTAGGTTTGTAGGTTATCTGTCAATTTATTGAACTTGATAAAATACGTTTACAAATAGATTTTGTCTCCCAATTAATAATTAAAAAGATATATAAAATTATGAAATCACTACATAGTATAAAACAAAGTCGCCTTAAATCTTTAAAACTACGCAACGGATTTTGATGCGGTTTTTTTTTTAATAGATAGAGTGATTCAAGAAGAAGGTTTATATGTATAATACGTACATATTATTGTACAGAAATATTTTTGTACCCGGGCAAAGCTGGGCCGGGCCGCTAGTTATATAATACACTAAAACACATAAAATCATTGAAATATATAAACCTGTCTTCTTAACGAATCCAGGGCCCTTGCAGACACATTTTTTTTATGAAAAAAAAAATATCTTCATCGTCGTACTTTATTTTTATGAATGCGTCAATAGATTTAGATTAAGTTTACAATATATACTGTCGATTGTTGAGGAGGGCTGTGCCCTGCAGTCTTACGTATACTATTTCTTTATACTCGTGAGTTGCAAACAGATTATTCATGAACACACGCACCCTATACACCCAACAGTCACATAAATAATCCTGACCCCACACTAGTACCGATCCTTGTATCATGGGTATCAGGAACTACGAGAGATTTTACGGTTTCACAAACACCCAGACCCGAAACAAATACAAGTGATTCACATTAGTCTGTCACATTTAGTGCGGGAATCGAACCCGCGTCCTCTTTTATACACTTGGCGCGGCGTGAAATGAGCTACTGGCAGCCAAGATTACTTGCAATCCTCCCACACATAGCATAATTATTTAAGTCTCAATCAATACAAGGGTGAGTGGGTGCTTTGGGAGATAATATACACCAAAGGATGAAATAAATAAAAATCATTTTTATCAAAACACATATTTATTATTAAAAAATACATTGACAGCCTTCGTGGCGGAGCTCGTTATCTTATAACTCGCGTGCACCTGTGAGCATAGAATTTCTCTCTTTGAGTTCCTAATCGTTCAGGATAAGTTCCTCATCGTGGCCTCCAACCTCCGCTTTATTAGCCACCCCGAACCTCGCTTTATCAACCTAATATTACTGACACTTAACTGAAACTGAATACACCCAATGAATCAATGAATCTGTATACAGTAACTAATACTTGCAGTGAACGCTCTAAGGGCGCTCTCTCAGACAGAATGTGTAATATATTGTTTATAACTCGCATACACCAGTGACCATAGAACCTCTTTCTTTGAGTTCCCAATCATTTAGGATAAGTTCCTCATCGTGGCCTCCAACCACCCTTATACCCACCCCGAACCTATCTTTACCAACCTAATATTACTGACACTTAACTGAAACTGAATACACCCAATGAATCAATAAATCTGTATACAGTAACTAATACTTGCAGTGAACGCTCTAAGAGCGCTCTCTCAGACAGTATGTGTAATGTATTGTTTATAACTCGCATACACCAGTGAGCATAGAACCTCTTTCTTTGAGTTCCCAATCGTTCAGGATAAGATCCTCATAGTGGCCTCCAACCTCCCCTATAGCCATCCCGAACCTCGCAACAACCAGCCTAATATTACTGGTGTCAGAACTATGTTACATTAGAGCGACTATATTATATTAATATTCAACAATACGTACAAAAATATCGCCTAAAAATTAAGCTGGCGGACAAACATTGTTCCGATACAGAGCTCAGCTTAAATACCGGATCGTGGTCATTACATGACAACAACATTCTACTGTTCTGTTGTCAACCAAGCAGCTGCAATAATATCCTAAGATGGCATCTAATGGACAGTTGCTAGAAGGTTCAACATCGAACAAAATATATTATGTATAATATATCCTTTGACTTATATGCCTCGATTTAATTCGTCCTCTTAATAAATAAGGATTGTTTCCCCCAATATGTGAGACCAGTTCTTCAGAAAGATCACGTTCTGGACACACTTCTATTTCATAGGCGCCATTCCCTCTAATATATTCGCCATAATACGATCGCGATTGCTTTATTTGATAAGGCCCTAAAGCAATCAATAACAATTGTTCATGAGTTAATCTAGGGAAATTCCCCAATTGCGGTAGGTTACCATAGATTCTAGTAAACATGACCCTACACCTATTTAAGTTGTAATCATTTACAAAATCACCTAAATAATACCTTTGGTCCATAAATCGCAATGCTCTTTGAATAATTTGCCCACACAGTGGGCTATCTACAAGAACAGGATGATATTTATTTAGAATAGCTGCTGCTATCTTGACAGCTTGATTAAAATACCGTTGCCTAAACAATTTAAAATCCCGTTTAAATCTCCCATTGACGACCTCCACAACCCATCTACAAAGAGTTACCCGTCTACTTTTGTTGGCTTGTGAAGAAGACAGTTGAGTTTTACCTTCATTTAGTGATTCTGGTTTATAAACCCTTTAATTATAACTTTCTAAAGTAGTAATTGCATCCCGAAATTCTCGATCAAGAACAAAAATGTCATTGGGTTTAAAAAGTCTATGAAATGACCCATTTTCATTTTCAAACAAACTGGTCATCATTTCTGCATCAGTCTGAGTTACTGGGAATGGACCTACAGCGTCAATTATGTGTCCATCACAAGAAACAATCATAAAAGGTTTGACTAAATTATCATACTTATGTAAGCTTTATGTTTTCTTTTGAAACATAGTTTAAACATTTCTGAAGAAAAATGTAAGTGCCATCAAATATAGCTATAGCAGGTCTACTCTCCAGGTCTACTCTCTATTTGTAAATTCCTGGCAACAATATCAGAATGACTATTATGTTGCGGTCTTAAATGTTGTGGTACAAAATGATCATAAAGGCAAGTTCTCACTTTATTCATTAAGAGTTCTAAAGTTGATCTAGGAATATTAAAAATTGTCGACAACCTTCTACTACTTTCTCCTATACGCAATTTAGATAAATATATAGAGCTCGTTTTGGTTTCCTTACATTAAGTGTAGGTAAACCATTAAAAAGGTTCAAGAAATCATTTGATCGAAGTCCTGTCCAATAATGACAGACATGGTTTGGCATATCTTGAATGTTTTCAAAATTAATTAATTCCCCTGTGGAATTTGATATGTTGATAATATCCTCTATTTGGTTGGCATTAAAATAAGAAAATGTTGTGATATTTTGTGGCAACTCATTCCACTCACCTGCATACAAATGTGATTCACACACTCTAGAATTACGTGGTACATAAAAATGATGATCATTCAACAACATCCTTTTGATATAGTTAGGAATCATAAAAAATGCCCTGTGATTACATCTGTTAAATATACAATGAGCAGAGGTATTTGATGCCCTTTTATAGTTTGGCAATTTTATTTGAGATGAGTTACGGGATGGTAGTGTAACTGAGGGAAGAGGAGGTAAAGTAGGAGGCACGGGACTGAGTATCAATGTATCTTCTTGGTGCATAACATTGTCTAAAGATTGACTCATTTCTTCTCTCAATCTATCATGGTGTCTATTAGCCTTCATCCAACAGGGATGGCAAACATTATTCATTGTTATTCCCTAAAACAAATAATTCTTAATATTAATTTAAATCTTCAATACATCTTCTTTTTATTATTATTATATACTAAAACAATTTTGTTTGTTTTAGTATATAATAATGTATTAAATATATGTATAATAATGTATTAAATAGATTTAAGTAGATAATATTATTTCCTGCATCTAAATCATTTTACAATTTGTGTTTATTATATATATTTATGTAGTATTATATATGTATGTATTTATGCTATTTATCATGTCTGTATGTATGTTGTGTTGGTGTATTTTTATGTTTAGTTAGTATGAGTATTATTTAGTTTCCTCTCTTTTAATTATTTATTTTACACTGCCCTCTCTTTCTCCTTCTTTTAAATCCATCCCGTGGTTGTCTGTAAGACATTGCTTTAAGCGATAAGACCAACATTTGTACTTTTTATTTATTAGTTTCTGTATGTTGTAATTTTTTTAAGTGCTCAATAAAGATTTAAATAATAAATAATAATAATAATGTGTATACAGCATTTTATGTGTTTTTGTTTACTGCATAAAATATAAAAATAAATATTTATCTAATCAAAATAAGTACCTGAAGTGATATAGCAAAATGAAAATTCTGTACAAGTGGATTCCCAGCTTCAATAACATGATGCTTTTTATTCTATACTGATCGACCACAACCAAGACATACCATGTTATGGCCCAATAACCAATCAGATGTACCTTCTGAAGTTAATAATAGGTAGCACGAATGACAAATATGTCCATCTGCAGGAAGCTGAAAAAATATATACTTGATTATACAAGTTTAACATTATAAGCATAGCATTGCTGATGTGATAAATATCCATTTTAAATACTAATAACTACAATAAATCATTTAAATATTTTTGTCCACCCTAAACTGCTTTATACATAGATAGATCTTTCATTGCACACGCTGCTCGGTTGTGGAATACATTATTAGTAACATTAAAAAGGACCAAATCTAAGTCCATCTTTAAAAGGATGGCCAACAAGCATTATTCCAAGGTTGAATGAAGACATTAAAGTTGTATACTTATTCTTCTGTCTAATAAAATCAAATATATTCATTGTGGAACTTGGTTACAATAAGATGTTACAATATGTTTACTTGAAATCTACGACCTGCTACGTTGGCATAATAACAGGATAAGGGTGAACGGGCTTGGGTTGAGGTTTGATTACTTTCATTGGGTTTTCTCAGAATGTTGCATTATCTTTCCATGGAAGTAGTACCAGGGTAGATGGGGCACTACCCCCCTTCCCTTCCAACCCACAACTAGTTCTAGATTACCTATTAATTGGTTTTTGAATTTCACTTATCAATAATAATTAATGATACTACATACTACCTTATATGTTTACCATTTGTATAATTATATTATTTGGTAACTTCGTTATGTACTTAAGTCGCTATTTTTATTCAACTTTTTGAAAAATAAGTTATGTTCAGTATAATATAAGTCATACGAATGTTTTCCATGATAATTAACTGTACATCACCCTGTTAACTTTGTAGTCATCTCACTTGATGTTAATATTACATAGCTTGGTTTCAAAGATACAGGCACGCATAGTTTGGGACCAATAGAAATAAAACATTATGTAAATAATTCACATTTTGGATACAAATAAATTATTCTATTCTTATTTATAATCAAGAGAAAAGCGTTAGTAATGTTTTATAAGTAGACCTAAGTACCTCAATTGATATCCATCGTGAAAGCGTCGTTCTGGAATGAACTGACAATGTGGAGATAGCATGTCGCTTTAACCGCCCTGTCGCTATTCCACAGTTAATGCACCTCGTCGTTTTAAATGGCAAACCCAGTTCTTGTAGCAATGGTTCACAAATTAACATAACCCTTGAACTTGGCACAAAATAGAAACAATAACGTTCAATGAGCGCTAGAGTCTAGGGATGTGAAAATATAATCGATTATTTAAAATCAATCAAAAAACTCGATTACTTTTTTAAAATATTCGATTTTTATTAATCGATTTTTTATTTCGCTATTTCATACTTTCGATTTTTTTCAATAGTCGCAGCTTTGAATTACTACTTACTTATTACTTACTACGTAGCTTTGGATTTATACATTGCTGCTCCTTTGTCTGATTTAAAAATTAACCCATTGGCTGTATGGAAAAGCTATGAAGTAGCATACCCTAAACTTGCAAAGTTAGCTAAAAAGCATTTACTAATAACTGCTTCATCAGCTCCAGCAGAGCGCCTTTTTTCTAAAGCTGGAAATGTTGTTCGTAAAACAAGGAATCGCATCTTGA
Source organism: Hyles euphorbiae (assembly GCA_023078785.2). Lineage (NCBI taxonomy): Eukaryota > Metazoa > Arthropoda > Insecta > Lepidoptera > Sphingidae > Hyles > Hyles euphorbiae. The sequence continues at coordinate 8,430,205 of CM041049.1, forward strand.
GCAAACGATTACCCAAACTTCTATTTCTCCATTCTAATCTTTGCCAAGTGAGTTATGGCAGTAGGTTGATGCATCCGTAGCTTTTTATTCCGTTAATTTTGAATAATAAATAGAGATGATTTTTGTTATTTAGTGAAGCGTATCGTTAGTTGAAGATTTTTATTTTGTTTTCATGAAAGAAGTGGATTGTTTTGGATTATTTACATTTAGTAAGTTTTTATTTTAATTTTGATTAACAAATAAAAACTGTAGTATTTATAGAGATGATTGGTTGCTAGATCACCAAGATTTACTTTTCTGTAGTAACAGTAATTTATTAACATAACACAAGATTGAATTATAAAGAATCCAATCTGCTCAAAAATATTTTATTTGTATTATAAATAATTATTTCATACAGACTAGTAGCTTTTGATTATTGAGTTGGGTTGTTTTATTATTTTATCAAAAAATCGATTATTTTGACTAAAAAATCGATTTTTGGAAAATTGATTATTATTTGGTAAATAAAATCAAATAATACAAAAATCGATTTCTCCCCAGCCAAGTCACATCCCTACTGGAGTCGTATTTTACCACAGATAACGTACAAAACTCAAAAGCTCGGCTCCTGTCAAGAATTATAACGTAGCGTTTAGTTGTTGCAATGAAAATGTGTAAAAATGGGGAGAATATATTATGTCAAAAATGACTTTATATATATATATATATTTAGTATTGTTAATGAATATAAGTTATTACCTCCATATAAATTTATTAGGATCATTTTACGAAAAGGTATTATCATTTTCCTACACTTGCTTTACTGCGAACAAAACGTTTATGTGGGGCCAACAATGGCGGAAATGAGTAGATATCAATGCAAAATCTTATTAAAATTTATTTTACTCCCTAAAGTTCTACAGAAATGTGACATATTCTATAATTAATAGTAGGTTTTTTATATTCATGTCATTATTGACTTATTTCTGTGCATGATAAAAAGTAACTAGGCAGAAACTGTCCAGGTCCTTTATATAAATCGCTATGGTACGCAGGTTTCCTCACGATGTTTTCCTTCACCGTTTTAGTGCGTGGTGATTGACTATCGATACACACATGACTCCGAAAAGTCAGAGGTGTGCCCTGGGATTCGAACCCGCGACCACCGTGAACATGTTGGCAGCCGCGTCTAGTCCGTTTACCAACAGGCCACCACGCACTTATTGTATACAGCTTAATAAATAAAAACAAGTGAGATCAATGCCCTATGCCAAGCACTAATTCTGACCCAATGTATATTAAATGATCCAACCAAAAGACTCACAAATAAGACTCAGAGAATAGAAATGCCTTTGCCCTTTGCCTTTGCAGTGGAACAAAAATGATTTATGTATGTATGTAAAAGACTCATAAAAAGTGCAGTGCGCGACATGGGAAATGAAAAACAGAAATTCACAGTTCACATCTCATACTGCCAGGGGTTAATTAATTCTACACGTACAGTCATTTATCGCAGTATCCGCTTTAGTTCGAAGTCTTGAAAGAAGTCAAAGGAAGTTAGTGCGTATAATATATAAGAATAGCATTATCTTGGAACAACTGAATACGTCGCGCAGTAGGCAGAATAAAAGCGCTGGAGACCTAAAATAAAGTACCTCTAATAAATATTCAACACTATAACTATGTGTATATAGTTCGATACGTTAATACATGTGAAATATTTTCATTTTTCGACTGCCTCGGTAGCATAGTTGTACTACGATTACAAAGCTGAGGTCTGAATCGAGTTTGACTCCTGGGTCGGGCAAGGTGATATTGGATTTGTATGTTCATTATTAGCCTGGAGTCAGGAATTTATGCCTGAAATGGCGATAGGCTCGCCCTTGATCACATGGTGGGACCGAACAACAAGGCGAAATGTCAGTTGCTTAGCATCTCTACCTATCCCTCTGGGAAAATTGCATGAGTTTATGTATGTATGAAATATTTTCATATCAATATTCTTAATGCATGATTTTAATTAAAACGTTTCAAACAATCTGTCGTTAAATCCATTGGGAATTATTGATATTTTAGTTTGCTGTCCACTTCCATTTGTACGGGATGTGATTAAAAATGTAACGTGGCTATCTCGACCCGAAACCTCGATTATTATTTGGCAGCACATACTTTGGCTCTCGTCCAGAGGCAATATAACCACCTGTTGTAAAAGTACCGTGTAATAATCTTAGATATACACTTGAACAAATAATTTGGTAACAGGTCTCAGAGTGATTATTTATATTCCGTATTTTTTATCTATAAACGATTTGGTAGCAGGCCTGTAGTTTTTTTTTATGGACCCTTAATGCGAGTGATTTACTCATATTACGTGATGCCAAAGCAATATCGTATCATTTCTAGCTGGTTAAATATAAGTTGGTACGAAATTATTTTTAAATACTTTATTGTGCACGACACAAATTATCACAAAAAGCTACTGGTGGTGGGTTTCTCATATGTAAGAGGCCGCCTGGATAGGTACCACCGCAATGTCTGTTTCTCACGTCAAAACAACAGTGTCCAATGCTGTGTTTTGGATTGAAGGACATTCTAGCTAGAGTAACTACTGGACATATTGAGACTTAACATATTTTGTCTCAGGATGGCGAGCGCAGTGGAATGCCTAGCATTATATTGCAATTCAGGGTGTTGTTTGGTTCTCCTCCTGTTCATGAGCAATCATATCGCTAAGCATTAAGCAAATGGCATGATAGTCTCGCCATTCAATTAAATAAATAAAAATTGTCCTATTGTTATCAGGTTGCTACTTGTACTTTTTAATGTATTTAATTTATTCATTGCAATAAGAAAAAAGTGTAAAATCAGCAGTCTATTAATAGTTGATACAGAGTTTCTGAACTTACACGCATTTAAGGCAAATCTTATTTTTAACGTAAATACGGCTATTCAGCTATAACTCTCAGTAGAACATAAATTTTATGTGCGTTCCGATATTAAAACAGTGAATTGAATAATTAAAATTTCGCGATTTTCTAACACCAGCAACGAAAATTTGAGACAGAATAAAGAGGTAATGATCTTAATTTATATTTTTTGAACAAAGTCTGTATTATTTAGTACGAATCTCAAACGTAAAATGTGAAAATTAGATTCAGAAACAATCGGATTAGGCTACTTAACAACGTACTTATTGTGTTTGTTGCCAGGTTTTTAGTCTTTTAAAAAGAAAATATCTGAGACTTGAGTTAAAATATCACAAATATGAAAATAATCAACTTGCAGGTTATTAAATAAGCTTCATTTAAATAATTTACGCTCTTCTGGACTGATAACAATATTTCTGGCTCAAATATAAATTGATTGTTAATAACAAGAGCGATATAATAAATGGCTCAACTTAATATCATGGGCCTTCTATAATGAACATTGAACACAAATAATAGCTCAATATGATGATAAGTAAGCCTCTTACGAAGATATTGTTAATCGATTTTCCAATAATTACATTTTCTATATTTATTGTACCGAGCTTGTATTACAAAGGAACTCTTATTAATTACTTTTTGTTCAATAAAGCTACTGTTACAGTTTTATTGGAATATTAATACTCGATACTTATTGAAATAGTAGAACCTTGGATAATTTGATATAACGTAACTTCAATAATAACTTTAGTAGTATTTTATATTAGTATTGGCCTGAAATAATGTGTAAGTAGTTGTTTATCGGTTTATTCTTAATTTTGTGGCCACAGAACAGATGAATATGGTTAGAAGGGAAATACAAGCGTTTGACGCTTCGCAAGGTGGTGCATAAAAAGCATCACTGCCCGGGAACGGATGATTTGTCAAATCAGTCGTTGTCGAAATGTCTTGGTGCGTGATGCTTTTTTATTTTTATTTCTATATTTAATTCCTTAAAAGTATTTTCTTAAAGGTATTAATAACTACTTTATGGTCATTTTTTTTTTCAAAGAAATACCTAATTTATGTCAGTGTAATTGTATTTATAGTCTTGGCTATCAAAGGATAGCCAAGACTATAATACAAGTTAAAAATAATAGATTTCGTGATATGTTGTTATTCTTGCTGTTTCATTCATGACGTAATAAGAATAGTGTTCTTGTCCATTATTTATATAGACACCTGCATCTTCCCTTCAATAAACCCAATGTCATCATTGTTCTATTATAAACTTATTGATTTCATACCATCTGATACAACGAATTTGTTTTTAGATGACGTCAATCGCACATCTTAACTGTTTGTGTGACGTCACTATCGTCTGGATGGAACACCAGATTATTTTTCAACGGTTTGTAAACTTTATTGTGTACATAAACGCGGTTTTCATGGAATACTGCGAGCGAACGCTGTGGTTTATACTGAGGCAAGTTGCTATTTGTATGCTAATGCTTGTAGGTACGATATAAAGACGACTAAACAGGGCACAAAGTTCAGTACTTTCTTATTCAATTTCCAGCTAGTTTCAGTTGATCTTGGATTTGAATAAAGGGTTACGTGAATGGTGAAGTTGTGAGCGCTCTATTCATAGTTTGTGATGTGATTGCAATTTCCGGAAGTGAGTGCAAATTTAGAACGGAGTAGAGTAATTGGATATTCATGTCTTCCAAAATATTTTACTATTAAAAGTGTATAAAGTATGCACAATAAACTATTTTGTATTTGTATTTGTATTTATTTCAAATTCATAATTATTAACAATGATACTATAACAATAACCTTGCGTATTTTTTTCATTACTATCTACATATTACTGTCGGTGAAATTGTGCTTTGTTTTGTTAAATATAACATATTCAACTACAATATAATCAAGTTACGCTCTTCCAACACTTTGTATAATTATATAATTTTTATGTATATATTTCTCTTTAAGTGAAGTTTGTAAATTTCTTTTGGGAATTTAAACTTCTACCACCTGATCTAAATAATATTATTGTAAAGCAAATACATAAAAAAAACATGTTGCCAATTCACATTCGCTAAACAAAAAAAAAACTATGTATTATAGTGGTGATTTTTGCCAGGAATTTCATTATTTTCTGATATTGACATAGGTTCGCCGGCACATCCCGCATCCCCACATACGTTGTCTTTATTTACAACAACAAGGAAATTACATTCTTATTGAGTCAACGATGAGAATCACAATGTGTCAATGAAATACAGATGAAAGTGAGAGCGCCACCTGTCGTATGAAAACATGTATCTGTATCAGCCCATATACGTCCCACTGCAAGGCACGGGCATCCTCTACAATCGACTACCGATTGAGAGTGGTTAGGCCACACAGTCCACCACGCTGGCCTAGTGCGCGTTGGCGGACTTACATACCTTAGAATTTTATAAATCGCTATGGTATGCAGGTTTCCTCACGATGTTTTCCTTCACCGTTTTAGCTCGTGGTGATTAACTGATCAATACACACATGACTCCGAAAAGTCAGAGTTGTGCCCTGGGATTCGAACCCGAAAACACGAAAGTAAGCTTTTTGAAATGATCAATTTTACTATCTGACCAGAGCATTTGTATCAGCCCACGTCCCACTGCAGGGCACGGGCCTCCTCTACAATCGAGAGTACGATTGAGAGTGGTTAGGCCATATAGTCCACCACGCTGGCCTAGTACGGGTTGGCGGACTTACATACCATAGAAATTCTTATAAATCGCTATGGTATGCAGGTTTCCTCACGATGTTTTCCTTCACCGTTATTTAAATATAATTACAAAAGTTTGTTACATGAGAATTTTCTTCCAAATTCAAAGCAATTACTCTTAACCGCAACCCATACAGTAATTTGGGGGCGAGGCCGAGCCCCCGTCCAAGTCGAGCTATAGGCCGTAACATCCTTTTCTCGAAGCAATTCAGACCATTTTCAACCCCCTATAACTTCGTTGTGGCTAAAGCATGAAGCCTGAATTTTCAGTTACTAAGCAGGCATTGTGTAAACACGGTATATTTAAATTTCATTCAATTTGAACCAGTAGTTTAATAATTGTAACTAGTCAAACTTTCTTAATTTTGTCACTCACTGACTGACTGACCGATCATCAAAAGTCTAAGGCACTTCTAGCAGACATAGAACCTTCAAATTTAGAATATAATTAGTGTTTAGTGTCTAAAGTAAGGGAAAATTCAAACATTTCGTAATTTGTGTCTAGTTTTCTAGATAGACCAACTGCGTGAATAACTTTGTAATCCCATATAAATGTATAGGATTACAAAGTTACATTTGCAGTTAATGAATCATTGTACCCGTATATAATGGAATAATAGTTGTAGATAAATATCTATAAATATGAAGCATAACAGGAGGGGGATATAGAGAGGGAAATGGTATATTCAGCCCATGAAACTGTACAACATTCCTCTAGAAAAACATGACGAAGAAAAACTTGCAAATAAATAGACTAAATAGCTCGAAAATATCAATTACAATGAAAGAAAGAACATTAATAATCAAATCCGCTATATTTGTGATAAATTGATACCTACAAAAATAAGAAAAATCCATAAGACAGAGGCTTTAAGAAAAATCGTTAGTGATATAGGGAAAATTCAAACATTTCGTAATTTGTGTCTAGTTTTCTAGATAGACCAACTGCGTGAATAACTTTGTAATCCCATATAAATGTATAGGATTACAAAGTTACATTTGCAGTTAATGAATCATTGTACCCGTATATAATGGAATAATAGTTGTAGATAGATATCTATAAATATGAAGCATAACAGGAGGGGGATATAGAGAGGGAAATGGTATATTCAGCCCATGAAACTGTACAACATTCCTCTAGAAAAACATGACGAAGAAAAACTTGCAAATAAATAGACTAAATAGCTCGAAAATAATAATTACAATGAAAGAAAGAACATTAATAATCAAATCCGCTATATTTGTGATAAATTGATACCTACAAAAATAAGAAAAATCCACAAGACAGAGGCTTTAAGAAAAATCGTTAGTGATATTCTAGAAGTAAGAAGTACCGAAAAGGAAAAAAGTAGGACTCTACAAAAAGACGTGAGATCCCATCAAAAACATCCTGTAAAAAAATTCCAAGTCTCGCAGCTCAGGTTTTCTACCGCAAAAAGTTGTGAGATGCATGTAATACCAAGTCGATTAATTTATTTAGTCCTTAAGGGACCTTCTATATAAAGTTATTACGTAAGTTATTACCATATCAATATTAAAAATTATTTACCTTTTAAATAAATAGATCGACTTGGCCAGCAGCATTATGTATAAACTGTACGATACATTATGTTTTCATGCGATGGCCAAGTCGATCCATTTATTTAAAACGTAAATAATTTTTAATATTGATATGGTAATAACTTACGTAATAACTTTATATAGAAGGTCCCTTAAGGACTAAATAAATTAATCGACTTGGTATTACATGCATCTCACAACTTTTTGCGGTAGAAAACCTGAGCTGCGAGACTTGGAATTTTTTTACAGGATGTTTTTGATGGGATTCAACTTAGTGCTCAAAAATATTATTCGTAGGCAGTCACGGGCTTGGAATGATTGTAAGGCAATAATTATACTTAATTAACTCATGTCTGACCTTCTGCTAATTACGTTATTATGTTTCTTGTTAATTAGAAGTATAATATTCAGTTATTCGAAGAAATATTAGAAAAACGTTTTATGGCATGTATTTCTTTTGAATTTATGTTTCAATAAAATATTGAAAATACTCAGCTGAGTTCTCCCAAAAATATAAAAGGTATGTAAAGTTTTAAAACCTATTTTAATTATCCAATTTTGTCTTCTTCGCTCATACTAAATTAAAAAGTCGTTCTAAAGGTAAAAAAATATTCGATAACTATAATAGGTTTATAAACACAGGAAAGTCTCACTAAAGTCTTATTGTTCCAAATACTTGAAGGGTAGTGTAAACGACATTGCAGCCAGTAATGGCTGGTCATGCAACAACAACAGCAGTATAAATGCACTGTTCTGTTTCTGCATTTTTGTTGTAGCCAGAGTAACGACTGGATATACCTATATTTAGGCACGCCAAGGATTGCTTTGTGATTCAAGGTGTTGTTTGGTTTTGCTCTGTTCATGAGCGGTTGTATCGCTAACCATTAGGCGACCGGCATGCTCGTATTGCCTGCCATTCATTGGAATAATAAAAATAAAAATAAAACATAGACTCAACGGCTAATTTCAAGGTGACGACCGTAGTTCAGTCTTGTAACGCATAACTAGTCATATGGCGTTATCCTTACTATTACTCGAGCAACGTACTCATTGAAATACACACGCCGGCACAATTAGAGGAACACGCACAAAAATTAGTTTTTTTTAAATTTTGTTTGCTGTTTGTTGAAATGGTCTTTGTTTTTATATTTCAGCACCTTTAAAAAATTAAATTGTGCAAAAAGATTTTTGGATATTTAGAGTTTTATCATTAATTATACGCTCTCAAGTGCTTTTAAGATTTTTTCACTTTTAAGTGGTTTCACAAAATTTTGTTTAATTTCATTTTATGTGACTTAAGATATTTTTATTGTTATTGTTTATAGAGTACCTGTCTTGTAGGATATAAAATGAGTGGCTTAGCTTCCACTTAAGTTGCCAGAGCGGTAACAATGATTGAAAATGGTCAAGGGTAGGATTCAGTAAGTCGCGCATTGGGTGTGTCGGTATCTGTCGTCTTTCTCAACGTTAAACGTTAAAGGCACATAGGCTCTTATGTGCGGATGCCAGGATAAGGCAAAAAACGGTGGACCAGTACCCAGGATGGTCATCTTATACGGCTGAACACTTTGAGAAATCGTCGTCAAACGGCTATTTAGACCCGAAACATGTCACATGAACTCCGTGATGTTAATATCAGTGAGCGTACAGTGAGAACACGTTTAAATGAAGTTGGACTGAAGTCTTACGTTCCGTCAAAAGCTCCAAAACTTGAGGTGGTACATAAAGTAGCCAAATAAGCTTTTGCTCATCAACACCGCGGCTGGACAAATGAGTGGAGAAGAATTTTGTTTAGTGATGAAAGCAGTTTTGTTGTGAATTGCATAGAAGGAGGGGAGAGGATCTGGAGGTATCGAGGAGAACGCTAATCGAGGAAACTTTACTGCAAGAGATGTGTTATGGCGGAGGGTCAATTTTGGTATAGGGTGGTATATGTTTGGAAGCACGCGCGGAGTTAATACTTATAGAAAATGGGTCTTTAGCTGCACAAAGATACGTCTCAGAGATCTTAGAGTCCCATGTATTGTCTTTTGCACCATCCATAGGCGAATATTTTTTATTTATGCATGATAATGCGCGGCCCCACACAGCTCAAATGGTTCGCGACTACTTAAATCAGGCCCAAATCGCGCAAATGGATTGTCCAGCAAGATCACCAGACATGAATCCGATGGAGAACGAATGGGACGTCATCGGAAGAAAGATAAATGTAAGAAACCAAGCCCCTAAGATCGTCCAAGGATTAAAATTCATGTTAGTGCAAGAGTGGGAGAATTTGTCGCAAAAAATGATTGATGACGTCATTAAAAGCATGAAGGATCATATCCAGACTCTTATCAGAGCACGTGGTAGCAATACGCATTATTAATTTTCTTAAATTATTTCTGTAAGTTTTAAAATACACGATTACATTTGACAATACAGAAATTTCATTTTACTGTATTTCCGTTTAATTGCATTTGCGTCATTAATTAAAGTATTTTTTACTCAATTATAGTATTTTTTTATAAATATTGCCTCATTTTAAATATTGAAAAATAAAAACATTCAGTTATTATAATATTTTCTAAGAAATTCAATATTTAACGCGTGTTCCTCTAATTCTGCCGGCGTGTGTATTACATCATTGTAATATGAAAAAAAAAAAACATATTTTCCTGATGTTTGGTTCTGTTTCTCGGGAAAGTTAATTATTTTAGTGAACTAGATAATAAATAAATAATAATAAATAACGCCCAACAGTCACATACATAGTCCCGACCCCACACTAAGATTAAGATTCCTACTCATCAATTTGCAATTGAGTTTTACAACGAAAAACTAGTTCAGTAGGGATTAAGTATTTAAAAAAGCCGTATTATCCTCGCGTGGTTGACTGAAATCTAATGACTAAATCTTAGAGAAGTACCGAAAAATAGGAAGTGTTGAGACTGATGTATATATAGGATTCATTTAAGTCAAACATAAAAAATCCTGAATAGACAAAAATAGCACCTAATACGTGGTACATAGTCATCGTTGTAATATTTACGTCCTCTTTCTCAATTATCTTTATTAATTTCGGAGTCTTTCTGCGTAATTCTCTCTAATTACTGTAATTAAAATGCGGAAATCATTTTCTCGTACAAATCTCGAAACGTTATGTTGAATTGTTTTATGTGTCGTTTATTTCTTGTTGCTAACGTAAAATAGCACATTATTTTTATCTGTTCTCATTGGCGTAGGTAAAAACAAATAAGCTTTTGTTTATTTGGATACAATTCATTATTAGGAGTGAATATTATGTACTTTCTTAAAATAATATATATTATTCCGTCTCAAAATAACATTTTCAGCTCAATTTTACCAATCTCTTTGAAGTAACGTATCAGTAGATTTGTAGAATTCGTGAAATCTCCGTGGGATCAAAGTGAAATGAGATACACGAACGAATGACTGAAAAGATTTTCGAGAAACTGTTAGTTTCTTTTAAATAATAAAATATAGCTCTCAATGCATATATTTGAACTGTAAATTAATTTTAAATAACAATTTTGATTAAATTTTCGTCTCGGTGGTTGCGTTTAATTTTGTTTTAATTTAGTGCTCTCTTTTGATCGTTTTCACTTAAAGTGTCGTTGAGCGAATAAATGAAACGTTATGAATTAACTTTGGCGAAAATTTGGAAAACTAATTTAATTATGGAGTAATTGAATATAACGTCTATTTAAGTGTGTTTACTTGTAAAAATATATAAGAATAAAGGTTATTAAACAAATGAAAGACGTACAAAACACCAAAACTAAAGTATTAGCAAAAAAAAAAAATACAAAAAAAGTAAAAACGCAAGTATTAGATCCATCTAGTCCCCATCTAGTCTCCAGTGTTCCAACACTGGTGCCCTAATAAAGATTTAACTTGTGTTACGGACACCAGGGGTTCATATCATACATTGTCAATAAAATTAAATATAAGACATTTATATTAGACATTTGTTTACACGGCATATTACATTAATAAAGTTATAAATTCTTCGCAAATCATTTGAATATAAAAAGCAACACTTTACTAGTAACCCTATATGATTTCTCCGATTTTCAAACAGCATTTTTTTTGGTACTCAATATATTATTAAGGCTTTGGAAGTAATCAACCATTTCGTAAAACATTTTACAAAAACACTTAAGTTGAGAGGTTTTACATGTTTGTTTCTAAGATATCATTGGGCCTTCGTTGTGGCAATAAGTAAGCTCGTGTTTATTTACATGATACTTTAAAATAGTAAAATAAAGTTCCAGTATTAATACTTTAAAATTTAAACAATTTTGGAGGCGTTGGTTCTATATTGACATTCTGTAGGCTATGCCGATTTATCAGTTCTCTTTATATGAAGCTGTACGGTATCTTTATATCTGATATTATTTCAATCGGTATCAGAGCCGCTCTTAGTCAATATCTTTAATATCACCTGGATTACCAATTCTCCATTTTAATACTTCAGGTTACATATTATCTTCTCTAACTACAACAAACAACTCTTTAATTCAGACTGTATTATTTTTTCCAAATCGATCTAAATAAAGAACATAAAATTGTATTTTTAATTATGAGGCCTATTTGCATTCACGACCCTCACTTGCGCTGAGTAAATGATTGAACGATTCTCATGCGAGACTGAATCCAATAATTCAATTTTACGCTCATTATAGCATCGAACGCACATCATCTAATTAGATTATGTTAATAATTATCGACGGTATATCTACATTAATATTATAGGTGCTAATTACTCAGTAGGGAGTGAAACTTGCTCATAAAATGTGCATGCTTGACGAGATTGTTTCAGCGGGGTGAAACAGTTTATGCTTCAAGCTACTTGCAATATAAGCTTGTGGTTTACAAGTTATGTACTTGTATGTGAAGATATGCCTGGAGCTATTTTTAAAACGACTGAAGTGAGCCGTGGCTATTGAGCGCATGTTTTTTTTTCAAGGAAAATCTTGGAGGGGTGTTTATTGAAGCATGTTTATTAAAGGTTTACATAACACGAGTATGAAATTGTAATATGCTTGGAATGATATCTTATTTATAATAAGTACTTATACCAGTTGGAATAACTCCGTGGCGTCTACGACACTGGTTCGATCCGCGCAACGAGATCGTTTTACGTTTGTGTGATCCACAGATATTTGATAAGGTCTGGGTGTTTGTGAGACCGAAAAGTCTCATGATTTCTGATTTACACGACTCAATATTACTTCGTGGTCGCAACTATTTATGTAACTGTTGAATGTATTTATTTATTAATATCATATTCATAAGGTAATCGGAACTCTTCTTTTATGCTCACGAGGAGTTCAAAAACAAAAAAAAATATTCAAAAACAACAAAAATCAATGTCTCTATTTCTAAGCCAGCTGAACCGATAATAATAAACAAGTGTATCCATTTCTTTTTTTCTGCATATTAAACGGCCAGTATTTATCAAAGGTGTTCAACCTTAACCTTTATAATACTGCCTTGTGTTTAGTATGAAACCTGTTCGGTTTATAGTGGGGCTTTGTTTTTCAATTAATGTGTATAAAATAGTTTAGGCGTGAAAATACGCAGTACAACAGTATCGGGTTAGGCTTTTGTTTACCAGATATTTTGTTTGAACTAGCTACCCAGCCAGATATAAATTTCTCTTTACTAAAAAGTTATTACGGTGATAATTTATTTTCAAAAAATCTGACATTTATATTTCTCCCGTTAAACAGCAGTTTAAATGCATTTTTGTGTTTCGGATTAAAGGAAATTGTAGCCAGAGTAATTACTGGACATATTGAGACTTTAGATCTTAAGTCCCAAGGTGGCGAGCGCAGTAGAATGCCAAACATTGCTGTGTAATTCAAGGTGTTGTTTGGTTTTGCTACTCTTCATAAGCGGTCGTTTCGCTTACCATCAGGCGAGCGGCATGCTCGTCTCGCCATTCATTGCAATATAATAAAAATAAAAACATGCAAGAATACTAATTTCTTATACAATATTTTCAACTTTCTTCTTCCTCCTGGACATTTTGTTATTCAAAACACCAAAATACGTACTACATTAATTGCGACGTCAGGGTTTACAAACTTTGAAGCAAAATTTAACTGAATAATGTTATTTCTCATACAAACTTTGTCATCTGCTGTACTCGTCAGGAATTTAATATAAAATGTAAAGTTTCTATGTCCTCCTTCACTCTGTAACTCCTTTACCTTTCTTCACGAGTAGTTAAAAAACTTGATCATAGAAACAGAAAAACGTACTTGTTTTCATCTTTATAATTTTAGACTGTTCTGTGAATTGCTTTAATAATGTTACAAGTAATGCTCGCGGTTTCGCTCACGTTAACAATGTTTTTCAGGATAGAAGTCCCAGCCTATATTATCCCGCGTACTTTCGGGCCTTCGGTAAATTAATTCAATATTTTTTCGATTCAATCTATTCGTTACTTACATTAAAACTTTGAAATTAACAAAAAAAAAAAACTTTTGCTTTGCATAATTTTTGAAATGGTTGATGGGCTATTTGCTGTCTATAGTACAAAGTATTTAATAAGTAAATAATAACACTAGAACATAATATCAAATCAGCACCGCCTTCTAAACGACAAAGCCGTTTTGTTTCTACTGAAACGGCGTCTGTAATGGCTATGCATTCGCCCTAGATACCTACTCCGCTGTGCGCTGAAGATAATATAATCCCTTTGAATTTAACTCGTCATGTATGAGACGGACTGGCCGCTTCAAACCATTGTTAGAATTAAAAACAGAGGTTCGTTTCAGCCTCTTTTTTGTTAGGGTCCAATTTTACAATTCCCTATTCCGCAAAGGAATGTACTGCTTTAGATTATTTGGTGTAATTGTTTTTTTTTTTTAATAATAACATATTTTTTAGTGTTGAATAAGTAGGTATTTGTTGCTAGCACGTTTTTGATAAAGAATCTTGAAGTAAATTTGAATTTAGAATGTTAACAGGATGTATCATGGAAACATCTGGAGTCTGTCTTTAATTCGGAAAGTTCTTTAAGCTATTAGTCTGATTATAACCGTTGTATAATGGCAGCACTCGTCAGTCGGATGCTCGACTTTATGCGTAGCCTAAAACCTTTGATCTTGCACTGGCAGGGTTCTTTCACGATGTTTTCCATCACTGTTTAGGTCCTTGATTATTTGATATTAATTACACACAAGATTCTGAAAGTTTATCTATTTATAAAATATTATAAGAATATTTTAAAGTGTATCTATTTCTTTCCGGTCTGGGTGTTTGTGAGACTGAAAAGTCTCCCGTAGTTCCTGATACCTACGACACGAGACTTGATCTTAGTGTGGGGTCAGGACTATGTATGTGACTGTTGAGTGTTATTTATTATTATTTATCTATGCTTGAAAATTAACATTGCAGATTATTTTTGTGGTCGTAAATAGTAGATGAAAACAACTTTATGAAATACCCTTTTAGAAGATTATGTTTTGTTATTCTTTATAGCAGTGGAACGTCATAAATTGACGAGATATCATCTGTGGCTTTTATGTATCCAAAGCTTAGTGTTTTCCACTGCGTTAAAGAACCCGGGTTAATTTTGTTATTTTAATATCTATGGTGATATTTGTATATTATATTTCTCCAATAATTTCATTTTTCCTATTAAACGTTTTAATGTTGCTTACGAATTAAAACTATTTCAGGTTGCTAACAAATGTATCAGTTAGGTTGATTATTTTTCCATAAAGATAAACTTAAGTACGTACGCACATACATGAACTCACGCTTTCCTAGAAGGTGTAGGTAGAGGTGTAAAAAGGATACCCACATTTCGCCTTGTATTTTCCTGTATGTACTGTATATCGGACACAAATTCATAGATAATAAATAGAAAATTCTAATATTCAATCGAATATAAAAGTAATCATTGCAATTATTTATTAATATCATATGAGCTACATCTTGCTCATCACCAATGAAAGAAAATTGCATGAAACTAATACAAAAGCAAAGACTTAATAATTTTCTCTATTATTTCAAATCTTACATTACCTAATTAGAACCTCTAAATAAATATTTGTTTGGGGAGTGACAAATACGTGCTCAGAAAACGCACCGCTATAACAAATCCTAAATTAACTCCCTACAGAGACTTTCTGTTTTATTACCGCTGTATGACAATAAGTATAAATTAAAATATTAACTTAAATATGATATTTGGGAGCAAAAATTAATTAACCGCGAGTAACATTCGCAAACAAAAGTCTAATTAGTCTTTCAATTTTGCGAAATGAAATTGTTTTAAAAGTTTTCCCATTTGTCGTGGATATTTCACAATACATTTATTGTAGCTGGCTAAATGATTTCAGTCCCGCAAACTGTAAATATGATGTTCTTTCTAAACTATATCAATTTCCTTTCTTACTTTAGCTTCCTTAATCATCGTAACGATATTTCTACATACATAAATACATAAGCTCACGCCTTTTTCCCAGAAGGGATAGGCAGAGGTGCCAGGGCACCCACATTTCGCCTTGTATGTTCCGTCCCATGATGTGATAGGTGGCAAGCCTATCGCCATATCGGGCACAAATTCCTGACTCTGGGCTGATAATTAATAGAAAAATCCAATATCACTTTGCCCAACCCGGGATTCGAATCCGAGACCTCAGCTTTGTAACCGTACCGGAGTACAACTACGCCACCGAGTCAGTCACGATATTTCTATGTTTTCGTATTTTCAGAAACATATTTTAGTATTTGTAGCAAGTAATATAGACTTGACTTGCAGCTTTGCTTCCAAAAAATATTTTGACGTATCAGGTCAATCGATGGGATCTATGTCAGTTGCATGGTATTAGGCAAACCAAAACATACCGAGCAAAACCATAATTACGACCCAAAATATCTTAAGATCTCGCAATCACTGACTACAAACATAAATCCCACTCATATTTAGAATTATTGTTTTACCAAAACCCGTCATTATACATATTACACTTAAAATTCGTCACAGGTAAATGTATATTAGTAAATACATAAAATATACCAATAAGTATATAGTAATATAGTTCAAATGGGTGCCTCGGTGGCGTAGTTGTATTACGGTACGATTCCGAAGCTGAGGCCACGGTTTCAAATCCCGAGTAGGACAAATTGTTCTGAATTTATTATTCATTGTCAGTCCGGGGTCAGAAATTTGTGCTCCATATGGCGATAGGCTCGCATCACATCATGGAACGAAACATACAAGGCAAAATGTAGGTGTTATGGTACCACCTCCATCTACCCCTTCTGGGAAAAAGGCGTGAGTTTATGTATGTATGTAAGTAAACAGTAGTATAAGTAATAATTGCAGTAATCTCGACGTTATTAACCTTAGAATACTAAAACAAACGCTACCACGAACAACCGAATAACAACTTATAAACACAATACAGCGAGTCAAATAACAGAACTTGTTACCAGTTTAAATTCAGTTTCAACTCGTATATACAATTTTTATTCGCGTTCACACATGCAATTTAGCACGGGAAGATTCCCAGTTTGTGCAAAGTGCCAGTTCGCGTGTAAGTTTTAAATAGAGAGTGTCAGGATAAAAAGAAACATTTAGCGGGAAAGTTCCGTAATGTCGGTACTTCAGGGTTACCCTAGCGTGGTGGATAACAATTTAACTTTCAAACTAAGGAAAAACATTTCGGAAGTCGACGGAAATACGTTGAGTTATAAAAGTGTTCCATATTTTTAAAAGAGTTAAGACTTAAAAGTCAATTAGCTTCGGATTGTGTGTAATTTTTTATCATTTTCATGCAACGAACGAGGTCGAGTGATACTTTGTCTATTTTTGCAATTATCTTCCAGTTGCCGCGTACTCATTATTTTTCTTATATACCCGTCGTTAGCGGTTTTTTTTTGTTATGAACGGTACTCCTTTGATTTAATTATAACATTACATTTTTATTTGGAATGAACTATGCATGCAGCAATTATTTCTGTGAATGCTTCTCTTCGTCATTATAATTATGAAGAAGCATAATTATTATATTAGCCAAATATTTTGCTTCCTTGTAAAATTTATCTGAAAAATTACTAATTTGCAAGTCCAAACCTACCCTTTCTACAGAGGGAGAATATTTATGTATCTATCACACGGTTGCATGTAAGAAGGTCCGCTGGTGGTGGGTTTCTCATATGTGAAAGCCCGCCTGGGTAGATACCATTACAATGTCTATTTCTCCCGCCATAGACCAGTGTAAATGCACTGTTGTGTTTTGGTTGGAGGGATATTATAGCCAGAGTAACTATTGGACATATTAAGACTTAAATTTTGTCTCAGAATGGCGAGCGCAGTGGTATACCAAGCATTGCTTTGTCATTCATAGTGGTGTTTGGGTCTGCTAATGTCCATGAGCGGTCATATCGCTTACCATCAGACAAATGGCTCGTGCATTATAATAAAACAGCACCTAGTGTGTTAAGTTCGCCACTTGTACTATTATTTTGATCGCATAATTTTAAAATATGTCTCTTGGTAGTGCTGAAAAGGATTACATAAAAATATAATCCCATTGAGCTTAGTACAAAATGAAACATTGCGAAAATGCTATACTAATATATATAATATATATAACCAGTCTAGTTGTTTATTAATCTAATAACGGGGTACTTATGAAAAGGACTCTAAGATCCGATTTGATCCTCGAGATCAGAGGAAAAATATGGTTTATCTGCAATTCGGACTATGACTAATATATCTATGGACGTACATAACGTTACATTGTGGGTAAAATGTATTCGAAAGACGTGAAAGCAATAATTTTATTTTTGTGTTCAGGAAAACCAAACCGTTAATGATTTGCTGTGTTCAGTAGCGTATCACACCCGACTATAAGTTATAAAATATGAGTATATATTATATAATATTTAAATAAAATGCTTAAAAATAAATTAATTTAAAACATAATGTGTACAAAGACGAGTCTTAAAAGAACGAAATAAAATTGACGCATCCATTAAATCTTTGAAATGAAACAATTATTTAAGGATTTTATCGCGGATTTGTTTTAATGTTTTCTTTTGTTAACTTCCCAACGTTTCTACTCGCATTACTTATACATATACCGGGTATCTCAAGACTGCTACCGAAAACGAAGCCGGGTGGTAGTTTTAGTGACTACAAACACAATGCAACTAAAAATTTCGCTAAGAAACGCGACAATATTTTTTTATGATTTTTTAAATATCGTCATTTTTGGGTGGTAAATCCATAGTTTTTGCTAAAATAATAATTCAAACAATTTTATACCTTAGATTATTTATAAATAAAAGGGTATACACCATTATTTTAGAAAAAAATGTATTTACCACCCAAATATGGTCATAGGAAAAAAATAACAAAAAAAAAATTGTCGCTTTTTTGCAACTTTTTCTATTGAATTGTGTCTGGAGTCGCTTTAACTACCACCCGGCTTCGTTTTCGGTAGCAGTCTTGATATACCCTGTATACACTTATACACTTACATTTATACATATATACATGTATTACAGCTTTTGTGGTCAGGGGGACTGAGGTATTGGTCAGCCTTACAATGTATTAATTAATGTGAAACTAAGTTTGCTATGTAACCTTGAATAATCCTGACATTCAATAACAACTTCTGATTTAGCACTACACCAGACGTAAAGAGAAAACTTAATGAAATTCAACATTACTTCAAAGAAAGGTTTCTTTGAATAGAACACGTGAGATGAATTTGAAGGTTAAACTTTTGTTGGGAGTCTTCAAAGGAAACGAACTCATACCCTTTGTAAATAGTGCGCTGTAGTGTAGCATTTGATGTACTATGGCTTATAAATATGTTAACTTAAAGGTACAGTTACTGACGAAAAGTTTTGCAAACCGTGAATATAATATCGGACAAAAACCCTTTATAGATTTGGTAACATCTGTTCGGTTTGAATGATATATTTTTATGCGTTTTCTGCTCTATGCCTATTGAAAATCATAGATTTAAAAAAACTTATTGGAATAATTTCATTTTAAGGAACTTTAAAAGTATTTTTAATATTAAATCTTCTTCAACGAGATATAATGACTGAGTAGTTAATGAGACTTTTTGGTATTCAGATAATACGATCAAGCCTTAAACCCATATTGCGAAAACTTAATAGCTCTCATTAACAAGACTCTGCAATGCCAGTGACAGTGGGTCGTTACTTTACAAGCTTAACTAAGTTTGAAATTTGGTTTGATTAGATATATTGTGTTACAAGTTAACCTCGAAAAAAGTTCAACCTCAAAATTTTAATATCTTCTTAAGCCTAGTTGATGGTAATATTTCACACTTGAACCGAGAAAAATCCTAATCTTTATTTAAATCTTAATTTATTAAAATATTTTGACGTTTTCGTCACCGTTTCCGATGATTGTCTCTGTTTTGTATGATGACGCATATTTAAGGCAAAGTGGAAGAAAAATGTAAAGAAGGCTAATCCCACTACCATGTGTGTTTAATATTCGGGATAAGATGTCTTCTCACCGTAATTACTTTCATAGTAATGACTGCAAATAGTTTTTAATGAATACATAGCAACTGGTGTACTGGTAGGTCTCCCATATATGCGAAGCTGCTTGGTTAGGTACCACCTCCATATTTATTTGCTCCAATAAATAGCAGTGTAAACGCACTGTTATATTCCGGTTTGAAGGGATTCGTAGCCAGAGTAACTAGTGGACATATTGAGACTTAGCATCTTATGGAGGGCGAGCGATGGAATGCCAATCATTGCTTCGTAATTCAAGGTGTTTGCTTTTGCTACTGTCCATGAGCGTTAGTATTTTAACATTAAGCGATGACATGCTTTTCTCGCCATTGAATATCGCTTACCATTAGGCGAATGGTATGCTCTTCTCGCCATTGATTGCAAAAAAAACAATATAGATCCGAGAAAAATATATCTACTGATGATATATCCAAGCACATTCTCCCTGATTGTACCTGTTAAGCGAATGAAAAATCACCCGGTAGCCGGCTTTATTGGACAAATTCATCAGATCACGTGGCGAACGGCGTAATATTCACGCGGCCGATAGTTTGGTCGGGATATCGTATAATTTGGATGAAATGTGGTATAAAGGTGCCGATAGTTACCGAATATATTCATTTGTGTAATCATGTTCATATTTATGGAAACTAACTGTTATGTTATTTTTATCTGGTGTCTTAGATTTACGCGAATGTTACACATTGAAATAAAACTATTATTTACGGATTTTATCCCGGATTTGACTTATTTACCAAATTACATTTAATATAGTTTTATTTCAATAACTTTTTTCATGTTTAGATAAACAAATAATCATATTAATTCATTTTTATTATTTTTGCGCGTTTTGGTTGTCTAGAAGTGAACCGATTTAATCACAATACAAAGATATGGTATGCCCGTGAGCTAATAACAAGAGATAAACATAGATAAAAATGTTTGAATTTCGAACCGAATTATAATATGCAATAAAACAATTTTTTTTTCCATACAAAAAGATTATATTATCTATATATTAATACGTGATGCAAAAACTTTGGATCCCTTTTTACGAAAATTGCGCGGACGCAGGAGCATAAAATTTGGCACACTTATAGTTTATGTGTAGGAGAAGTGGAGAATGCTAATATTTTTCAATAATAATGCTTATAAAGTACATTAAATCAAAAAATAAAACATTACACACACTGCCATGCATTTCACACACACATCCATACACAAGTATACATACTCTGGTGTCAAATTGTTTCTTTTCTTTTTCATTTTGTTCTTCTGACATAGACATATAAAAAAAAGGTTTTATTTGCCTAATGAGGTAATAATATTAAAAGAGAATATTAATTTTAAATGAGGCAATAATATTAATATTAAGCCTAATATTAAATGTAATATAAAACAAGATTTTAATAATAATGCATAAAAAGTACATTAAATCAATAAATAAACCAGCATGCATTTGACACACGCATACACAAGTATTTGTACACGTATACATACTCTTAGGTCAAATTGTTTCTTTGCTTTATTATAGACATATGTAGTTGAATGTCAATCAGAAAAAATTGTTTACTGTGGTTTTGTTGAATATCAAATAGAAAAGATTTATTTGACGAATACTACGTGAAATACTGAGCGCTATCATTCATTATATGCATAAAGAAAGTTCTGTAGCAGCAATCTGCAATAACATTCAGGTACAAAAAAATATAATTTGCTATTGATGGTTCAAAGCAATTATTGTAGTTTACGATTTAGTAATTTTGAGAGATACGTACATTTAAATGTGCACGAATTATCAGAATAACAACATCATCATACAGGCAAAAACTTTGTCTCTTCTTGATTTGGTCGAATTTCGACCGCTAGGCGACCACTAGTATAATTTAAATAGGTAATATTAGAAGTGAACATGCCCATCTCAGGTTATTATGAAGTGAGACTACAAAGGCCTTATTCATAGAGAATTGTCAAACCTATTTTAGCCATCGAATCTTTTTTCTTCCTCGATTAAACTGAAATTAAAAGTCGTACGAAAAGGACAAAATATTCGATAGTTAAAATAAGTTTTATAACTGTCTTATATCTATGAATAGTGCTGTAAATATCTAGCTATTATATAAAAAAAAAAACTTTAAACAAGCCATTTTTTAGCAAACGGGATATTAATGTGAATGTTTCCTCTATACTTTACATACAAATAGTGTTTAACCTTACCTATAACAACCATGAGTTCAGAAACTTCTAAGCCTTAGTATTTACCAAGGGTCGAGATTGGGCTCAATATGCTTAACCATATATATAGCCTTCTCAATGATATTTACATACTGGCTGTGGGAGGCGTATCTCATTATTAGGTTAGGCTTACTAGAATAGTAATTTATTTCGGAACTTTAATTCAACATAAAGTTTAATACCTTTATCTGATTTGAATGGAAGGGTGTATAAGTAAAAGTAAATATAAAAAATATGATTATAATGTTTAATTATCATATAATAGAAATTCGTTTTACGTTGAACTATTTACAAAGACGCAAAATAGAGATATTTATACTATACTGATAAATAAATTAGAGAATAGGAAAAGCAGAGATATAATTAAAAAAATATATTTTTAGACGATTGGTGTAAAGTAGACATTGACAAAATTACTATAGGCAAATCGCATTTTATATTACCCACCCAAATTAAAGCCGTTCTTATCGCAAAGCTACTAATCAGCAT
The DNA here is from genome assembly GCA_023078785.2 of Hyles euphorbiae. Taxonomy (NCBI): domain Eukaryota; kingdom Metazoa; phylum Arthropoda; class Insecta; order Lepidoptera; family Sphingidae; genus Hyles; species Hyles euphorbiae. The sequence continues at coordinate 8,452,690 of CM041049.1, forward strand.
GTTTATACAAATCTATACACTGAAGAAATTCCTAACATCGTGTTTCATGCTCATAGGATTAAACAAATCCTGGAAGCCAAGAAGCAAAATTTTAGCCACTCAGTCACTCTTTATACCACATTTGATATTCCACACACGACTTCGCCTATCTTGTTTGTACCAACAGCTAACCGTGATATTTGCCAAGCTAACGTCTCCGGCCAATGTTCATCAGTGGCAGAGATAGTTTCGTGAAACAATGGCGATACTGCAAGGAATGTTTGCATCGCAGGGATTCCTCGATTGATTGGGTGACTTGGAAGCTTTGCATTCTAACAGAGTTGGGGAATGTTGGTTGTCTTTTATTGGGTTGGACGTTTGATATTGGTTGGTTTAAAGTTGTACATACGACTCCCTAGGCTTTTGATTTTGCGAGGATTTTATTGGGGAACAGAGTTTTCTTTTTTTGTTTTCGGATTAAAATTCTAAAAATGAATTATAATATGTATTATTATTATTATGGCTTATCCATAATTTTGTTATGATATCTGATGTCTGGACATTGTTTAAGATGACAACTTTGTTCATTGTTGTCTACGAGCTCTCTGTAACTTTCTAAGGCCCAATTGCACGAACTAACTTTACCCATAACTTTGACTTTGAAAATGTTTGTTCCATAAATTAGTTATATTAAATACGTCTCAAATGTATGTGTAGTAACCAAAAAGGCCGGACAGTTGCGACTGGGCCTTATTAAATTATATTTATAATGGCAGATATTATGAAATAAAACTAATAAATCATCAACTTAATCATCTGCTTATTTAGTTTGGTTATATAGACAAAAAAATTTGTAATGTCAATACTCGATTCACTTGAAAAAAGCCAACTTTGGTCGTTTAACTAAAGCAGCCCTGCACGTGACAACTCGCTCACTTAATCCACGTTTAAAACGCAAAAGAAATAATTTATCCAAAACCTTTTTTCACCTTCAAATTACTTAGTTATTGATAATTTATAACGCAAAGTTTATTTAATTTAGAAGCTATGGAAGGTAAGGGTTGGAGAATTCAATTTGATTGAAATGGGCTTTTTAGTACAAAAATGGAATGAACCTCTCCGTTTTGAAGGGCCAGCCTTTTAATATCGCCACACCTGGAATTGAAAGGTTGAAATGAAGTTTTGAAGATTTTCACGCAATAGTTGTGATACGGGTTAATGAGATATGATAATGACGTTATATCAGAGGATTTTTTTTGTATTGATTATTTTATTTTATTTTTATTCTTAACTGCACATAAAAAGGATAACTACTTAAATATATTACAAATAATGAATAAAAAGTACAGATGGCGGTCTTATCGCTCTAGGCGATTTCTTACAGATGACCTTTGGATGGATAAAGATAAGGAAAAGAAGATTGTGCAAGAATAAGCATATTTTGTTTCAAATTAAACTTTATACGTGGTAAAGAAACATATTTAACAGCATTGTAGATGTGAAGATATATCCAGAATACGACGACTTTAAAAATAAAGGGTGTACATAGTAACAAAATAGAACAAACATGAAAAAACAAAATAGAACAAACTTTTTTACAACATGTTTAATCATAGTGTATTAGAAGTCACTAAAACTACTACCTGGCTTCGTTTTCAGATATATTCCGTATTTATGACCTAGTATTTTTAATTATTATTACTAATCATTTTGATATAAACAAAATAGTTAACTTAAATCTAATTTCAGCCTCAATAACGTCACGGAGAAATCACAAAGAATTTAACACGAAAAAAATATAAAAATTTAAACAACGGAAAGCATACGACGGCACTTTTAATAAACGGCAAATAGGTGAACATAAATAAAATGGAATCGTTTGTTCTGCCTCGCTGACCTATTTAAATCGCCAGTATGATTGTGCATATGCAACATCATTTTTTCTCGGCTTTATCAGTACGAAATCAATAAGCCTCGGACCGAATTAAAATACCGAGCTCTTTTACAAAGCGGGATTATGATAACCAACACAAATATTTTTTCAATGAAATATACATACCTAACCTCACGTTTTTTTCTAGAAGGCTTGCGTATTGCGTTTTGGCTTGCGTATTCCGTCCCATAATGATCGGGCACAAATATCTGAATAGAAAAAAACAATATCTGTCTGACCTACCCGGAATTCGGAACCTAGACCTTAGCGTTGTTCATTCAATTTTATCTGATCTTTTTTAGTTACCAATATTTGCATGGATATTATAATCTTCAATTACAAGAAAACGCAGATTTTAACAAGACAATTTTTGACAAGTACGAGCAGTGTCTGTCTCACCATTTTCATCGGCTATGTCAAAAATCTGAATCCATAACTAAATAAATTGAGCGACGCGTGTATTAAGTATATACAACAGCAAAACACGCAAAATCTCACTCATCTACTAATGCAACATATTCATACGAAGCATAAAGGTGCACCGCCAAGATTTTACGAAAGCTTTCCCATTCTCCCCTCTGTATACAGGTTAAAAATGGAACGCCCGTACAGTGTATTTTCATGAACAACGTCTCGACCTCGCCTTAACAACGCTACAAGACAAGAATTTCTCATTTAAGTGACACTAACAATGTACGTACTAGTATACTGAAGTAACACCGAGCAACATCTTTGCAACATGACACACGCTTTTGATATGTCGTTGTAATTTGCCGAGTGCATTAGCAAGAAGCATTGTTTTGATAGTTCGAGATGGCTTTGCCTTGTTGAAGTTGGGTGGAAATTGGCTAGTTACTAAGTCATTGACTTGAGTTGTTTGTTTGTGCAGTTTGGTAATGTTAGTTGTTAGTTAGCTGCATCAGGCTTAAGTTTGAACGTGCGTATTTCACGATGCCTTCTATACAGAACCTCGTGCGGTAGGGTTCTGAGACATAAGTTGAGTACCTAAGAAGTTTCATAATATAGTTAGATAGCAGTAAACTTTAACAGGTAAACCTAATGCAACGCCATTGAATTAATTCCTCATCTATTTTTTTAATAAGTATATTAATAGTACCCACATAATACAGTTTCTATAAGTCATTTTTACATAGAGTTTTATTCCTATGTGAGCGCCAATCAATTATGTACATAGCCTACTAATTTCAAATATATGGTACTATTCAACTACGTTTTAAGCCATTAATGCACATAATTCAATACTAAATCAACTAAAGCCCTAGGGTAGATAAATAATTATTCTCGCCAAGACAGCGTTACCGTAGTTGATTGTGGTAAATCCATTTTGGCCATGCAAGTGTATTGTGTTTCGAAATCAATCTATTATATCCAAATTAAGCTTACTGTTATGGCCACACCAACATGTTTTGACCAATGGATTATCATTATCTTACATCCTACGATACTGTATCTAAACTGCATTGAATTTCCTAAGTGTTCGGAAGTGAAGCTCATAAGGTCAGAATCATTACATCTTTTCATGCGTAGCGTTAATGGTATAATGCTTCTGCATTATATCTTTTCATTTGTACAATTTGATTTTACCCGAAAGATGACATACATTATAATATATAGGTAAGCTCATGCCTTTTCCCCAAAAAGGGTATGTAGAGGGGTATGTACCAGGACACCTATGCTTCACCTTGTGTGTTCCGTCATAAGATGTGATAGGGGGCTATTGCCATATCGGGCACAATTCCCCGATTCTGGACTGAGAAAGAATTGCAAAATACAATATAGCTGTGCCTCAACCGGCATTCGAATCTGAGACTTTAGCTTCGTATTCGTACCGTAATACTACTGCGCTACCGAAAAATTACAGTAAATAATTTTAAGCAAACAATAAAACTCATTATTTTCATTCTACCTATATCTTGATAGAAAGTATTAAACACTTTTATAAATCCTTAAGATACGTCAGTTTGGTAATACAGTTTTATCCTTTAACCCTTGAGTTTAATGGAAGGATTACTTTAATCTTCACTTTGTGTCTCTTCTTGCCCTCCTTCCATGGTTCAGGATGATAAAGACAAAAAGCAATCAATTGAAGTTAATCTTTCAATTAAACAATGGATTAAAAGGAGCCATTGAAATTTCGCAGTGATTGTGCCTATTATTCAAAATTTTAAATTAAAATTGATGAAACTGTAATGATTTTATAAGGACTCACAGCTTGGATGTTAAAAAGCAATCATAATTAGCACGGTTTGCGTGACATATATTTAGATTATAGAGACTATCTGCCTCATTAATGGATAGTTTTGGAACCTGTTTTAATTATGGAATGTATTTGTCCCTTTCGAACGAGGTTTAAATTCAACTTGAGCGAAGAAGATAAAACATACGATGAAGATAAAAATTGCACTGTCTATCAATAAGGCCTTGTCTACATTGAGTTTGAAAAGCTGAGGATACCCGTTGTTATTTTTAAAACAAAAAGTTTTAATAATATAATGAAAAGAATATAAATGAGAATATCGTTAAAAATACTTAAACCAAATCGTATTAGGTCTGAATAGTCGCGACCTAAGAGCTAAATCAATTAAATATTGTACGCCCACATCTTAAAGTCCTCGTAAAGCGTAGGAAAAATCCTATAAGTAACGCACTATAGAAAAAATCTGCTAACCAGTAATGTTTATTGACTAGATGTCACTCAGAATAAAGAGTCTAATCATAATATAGACCGAATTCAAATCAAATATTCAGTTTTTAACTACTTCAGGATTGTGGGGAAGCACAACTAAATACTGGGTGATATTGACATATGTTACTTAATTTAATCCTCATGTTCCTAATCACGCCAGGTAACTTGGTATCAAGTTTGAAAAATAACTACATCATAGTATTGCCAAAAAACTTTTTTTAAGAGTTTTGACAAATCCATATGTATCCCATAACTCATAGGTAGGAGTATTTTTATCGCTTAGGTTCCGAATCTCGACCAAACTGAAGTTCAGCTAAGCAGTATAGATATTCGTACCTGAGCGCGGTCGCCAAAAATTAAGTTATATTCATGATTTTTGAGAAGTATCATCATTTGGTGTGATGAAAAACATGTAAGTTAAACTAAATATCACCTGTATAAACAGTGTATGTTCCAAGTGGGAAAGCTCAGAATCATAGAAGTTGCCCTCAAATCAGGCTAAGGACTCTTCACTTATTGGCGACTGTGTGGAGACGCAATTAAACGCACTCTCAGCTTGAAGGTGTAAGACGATAGTCTTACACCTTCACTAACCTTGTTACTTTGAAGATGTCTAGTAGACAAGTGATGTTGGTCTGCCCCTTAGGTCAATAACACCTTAGAATCAAAATTAAATCTAGAATGGAATATTTGATCCATTGTCTACATATTATTTTTATATTGGATCATTATTCAGTAATCTATTATGTCATGCGTATTTTCGACTTGCAAAGCCATGATTGGTATGAGATCGAGTAATTTCCTGAAAACGCTAACAGCAATCATTTTTTTTTTAAAAAATCCCAGAAGTGAAATCTTTTTGTTATAAAAAATGTTGGTTCTACTTATTGTATATGGATCAGGCGAATAACACAAACGTTACAAAATAATATTCTGGAAAAACCTTTCATTTTTATACGTACTTATTAAAGAGAACAATTATTTTATTGTAATTGAGATGTTTGATTTCGTATCTCTTACATATTGAAAGGGAAGTACATTTAATTAAAAACAAAATGAAATGGATTATACCATTTTATTTTGTACAAATATTGTGTTTCATGTATTGTGTTTTTAATAATTATTTTTGCTCGTACACATGATTTATATCTCTCAAATAAAGGTTGTGAAAATACGGACTCATTTAAATTTGACGAAGGATTTCATTACATTAGGGCTTTGGTCATGTAAATTAATGATTGTTATATCCCAAAATTAACATTTTGCTTCATTTCTAGTTAATTTTTGTAAAAATAACATAACAGTACAATTAATTTAACACATTAATCATATTTTGTTGTACAAATTGAATTGTTTTCAACTTTAATACTTTATTTGCGTACATAAAATATAATATACAACATGAATGTAATATAATCGAAAAATGACGTGCGCGCGTGTAGCAGTAGAAGTGAAGATGCTCTCCGCCATTGCGGCCGGCTGCGCCGGCGGCCCCCCATTGGTGAGCGCACAATGCCGCACCATGAGAACCAATTAGCGCGCCGCTTGGTCGCGGCGCAGCCCGCAGCAGCGTCCTTGTTGGCGCGCGCGCAGATGGCGTCATGTTCGGCCAATCAGCGCGCTCGCTACGTGATGTAGTCACGCGCGGCAACATCCTCCCAGCCTTGGAAGTAGCAGGTTCCAATGATTAAGATCCTTCCACAGACTCCCGGCAGCTACCAAGCATTCGTTAGTCATCGTGTAACGGAAGCGGACATATTTTCGAAAATGCTCGTCTCACCACACCTTCAGCCTTGCGTATATCTGCTACCCTTGATACGCCATCCTTGCCTGGATGAGTTTTGATAATTCGGCCTAGACTCCATCGCAATGGTGGCAGATTATCATCTTTAATTAATACCAGCATACCTTCCTTGAGTTCGCCTTTGTTATGGTGCCATTTGCTTCTTACTTGTAATTCTGATACATACTCTTTCGCCCAGCGAGTCCAGAAATGCTGACGAATTTGCTCGACTCTCTGATATCTTGTGAGTCGATTGGCGGAAATGGTTTGAATGTCAGCGAGTACAGGAGCTGTTAATGGGCGACCAACCAAGAAGTGTGCTGGAGTAAGGGGAAGGAAATCATGTGGGTCAGTTGACATTTGAGTTAAAGGACGGGAATTGAGGATGGCTTCTACCTGCGTTAATAATGTGGTCATTTCTTCAAAAGTTAAATGCGCATTGCCTACTACGCGTCGCAGGTGATATTTGCAGCTCTTAACACCAGCTTCCCACAAACCCCCAAAATGACTAGCGAAAGCAGGAATCATTTTGAATCTAATATTTTGTGAAATCGCATAATCTTTAATAGAATCAGGACATTTATTTAAAAAATGTGCAAATTCGTTCATTAATCCTATAAAATTCCGTCCATTGTCGGAATAGACTTCAATAGGCTTTCCTCGACGTGATATAAATCGTTTAAGCGCCAATAGATAAGCATCCGCTGAAAGATCAGTAACCAATTCCAAATGAACGGCACGCGAAGAAAAACATATAAATAAACATACGTAGCTCTTTTGTAATTTAGCACCTCTACCCTTTCGGTTCAATATGTATAATGGTCCAGCATAGTCCACGCCAGAGCGTAAGAAAGGAAACCCCGGTAAAAGTCGCTCGCGTGGTAGGTTTCCCATAATGGGATTGGGGGGCTTAGCACACAATTTGGCACATTTCATGCAATTGTGCACTACTTTTCTTGCGAGGTTTCTCCCACCAATAGGCCACCATCGTTCTCGCAACGTAAACAAAAGGAGTTGTGGTGCAGCATGCAACGTCTGCCGATGTACATATCGAAATAATATAATTGTAAAATGATGTTTACTATTTAATAATATAGGATGCCTCTTTTCAAAATCAAATTCAGTACAATATTGAATGCGACCTCCAACTCTAATAAGTTTGTTAGAATCGACAAATAAATGTAATTTTGAGAACTGCGAATTACATACAGTACCCTTGTTTTGAATGAAAGATTCGTATAAATTATGGTAAGACTCTTGTTGACTTAACCTAGCCAATGTGATTTCAGACTGATTGAGTTCGTCAACTGAAAACATGCCCACTTTTCTGTTTATCTTATTGCGCGCATTATATATAAATCGTAATACAAAAGCCATCGCTCGCTTCATTCTCATGTAATTAGAAAATCGCAAGAAAGGAAATAAAACAATATTGCTTGGCTCATTAGCTACGTGGCAAGTAACAGTCGACTTTAATTCAGGTAAACTATCACAGATATCACTTACACTAGATGAATAAGATAGATTAATATCTAAGTTTTGCAAAAACTGTGGACCTTTCCACCACAATTGTGACTCAATAAGCGCATCGACATTTTGTCCGCGCGACACTATGTCGGCTGGGTTTTGCTTCCCGGATATGTGACGCCACGGTTTGTCTTGTGTCAAACTATGAATTTCCGCAATTCTGTTTTGAACAAATGTTTTTAGTAAATTAGTCGGCATACCTAACCAACCCAATACGATTGTGGAGTCTGTCCAGAATACGACATTATTCAGTTTAGACCGCAAAGATTGACTTATCTTTGCATATAACCTTGCACCTAACAAAGCCCCGCATAATTCCAGCCTGGGAATAGTGGTAGGCTTCACAGGCGCCACCTTGCCTTTTGCACACAATAAATTTGTAGTGACTATTGAATTAATAGAAATCGTTCGAAGATAAGCGCAAGCGCCATAAGCTATCTGCGACGCATCGGTGAATATGTGTAGTTCTATGCATACAGGGTTGCTACACATAGCATAGCGCGGTATTCGTAGGCTAGTAAGTGACGACAGGCAATTGATAAATCGATGCCATACTTGAGTGATATCACGCGGAACTGGTTCATCCCATTGAAGCTTTAATAACCAACATTTTTGTAACAATGCCTTGGCTATGGTGATTGCCGGACTAACAAGCCCTAAAGGATCATAAATTTGCGATGCACTTGATAAAATAATACGTTTTGTTAAAACATTATTGCCGTTATTATGAATTTGTGTATAAAATCTTAACTCATCGGATTTATTATTCCATCCAATACCTAAGGTTTTATTTTGAACCTCATTGTGCGATGTAAACATTTTTGTGATGTCTGGAATATCGTTATGGTTTACGCGATCAAAATTAAAAATCCATTTACGCAAAACAAAACAAGCGGATTTTAATACTTCAGTAATGCCCTCACAAATTTCGTTTAATTCTAAAATACTGTCGGCACCACAAATCAAGTCGTCTACATAAAAGTTATTATTAATGTTTTCCTTAACATTAGAAATTCGACATTCTTGTGATAATTGTTTTAAACATCTACAACTTAGAAATGGAGCAGAAGCAGTGCCGTACGTTACTGTATTTAAGCGATATAGACTCAAAGGGTCACTGGGGTCATTACGCCATAATATGAGCTGGTAATCGCGTTGATCCTCCGCTATTAATATTTGTCGGTACATTTTTTCTATGTCCGCGGAAGCTACGTATCTGTTTTCGCGGAACCTCAGTAAAATTCCTATCAAGTCACCTTGTATTGCTGAGCCGACCATCTGTAAATCATTTAATGATATACCAGTACTGGAAGGCATACTAGCATCGAACACAACTCGTAATTTCGTGGTCGTAGAATGTTCTCTAAATACCCCATGATGTGGTAATATATAATGCGATGAACTATATTTATTATCCTGCACAAGACTCATATGACCGAGGTCAATATATTCGCGTATAAAGTCACTGTACAAACGTTTGTAATTAGGATTACGTTGTAATCGTTTTTCTAACGCAAAGAAACGCCGTTCAGCCTTTGCGCGAGTATCACCTAATAGCTTGGTGGACTGCTTAAAGGGGAATCGAACTATGAACCGCCCGTCTGCATTCCGCTTCAATGTGTGAATAAAATGCTCCTCACAAGCACGCTCTTCTTCGCTGCTGTTTTCATTTTGATAATAATTTGGTAATTCCTCTAATTCCCAAAACTTGCGTAATAATTGATCAATAGATTCATTACCGTCACTAGATTGCGTAAAATTACAATTGGAATGTCGAAATTGTTTGTGCGTAATGGAATGAATTGTTCCCGACACTATCCAACCTAAATGCGTATTCTGAAGGAAAGGGCCTGATTTAAGACGCATTTTGCCATCCTTAATCAAATCCCAGAATAGATCCGCGCCTATCAATAAATCAATTGGCTGACTTTCATAAAATGACGGGTCTGCAAGAACAATATTATGAGGAAAATCAAAATTAAAATACAAAGCGGTCATTGGTAATGTTGCAGTTATTTGTGGCAAAATTAAACAATGAACACGTGCAGTGTAATTACTGTTACATGATTGTAAGTCGATAACACAGGATTTCGTGCTCTGCGTTATCGAGTTACCTACGCCGTGAATCTTATGAGTGGACTGTATTATGTGTGAATTTAATTTTTTACTTAATGATTGCGTAATAAATGAACGTTCACTGCCACAGTCGAGAATTGCGCGCGCTTGAAGATACACACCCGACTGCGCGAGAATTTTCACTATAGCTGTTGATAACAGAACCGGTTGTGAAACATGTGCATTTCTATCACCTGTGCTATTATGAGTAGAATGTGCTTGTAATGTCTTAACATGCGTATTGTCTAAATAAGTATCATGACTAAAGTTTCCAGTTTGCATGTCCGTCTCGGGCATAGATGATTGTTTATTGTTATTTACTTTATTGTTTATTAAATCACAAAGCAACGAATTGTGTTTCTGATCACATTTTCTACATGGCCCGAAAACACAGCTGTCAATATTATGCCCGGAACGCATACAATTCATACATAACTGATTATCTTTGACGAGTTTTAATCTGCCCTGTAAACTCATTTCGAGAAACTTTTGACATGAATACAGTGGGTGTGATGTATTACATAATATACAAGATTTATAGTAGCGTGTGTTTTTCATTTGTAATTTATTTTTAGCTGATACTACATTACACTGAACCTTTGAAGAAGTAAATCCGTTATTCGCTCGGTTCTTAGTATCCTTGAAAGCATTTGGCTTATTTTGTGAAGCGAGAAGAGTTTCTAAAATATCAGCTCTGCCCTTCAAAAATTCTAACAAGTCGTTAAGCTTAACTGATGACTTGGAATTGTTATCGGTGTTTAACGTCACTCGTTTATATTGCTCCCACTCGCGCTCAGAAATAGGATCTAATTTTGTATTTATTATATAAATAATTAATGTATCCCAATAATCTGTGGGTTGACCCAACAATTTAAGAGCACGTAAATTTCTTAACACTGTGTCTATGAGTCTGCGTAATTGCGCCGGGGATTCCTTGTGTAATGGTTGAATCGTGAAAATTGATTTCACATGATTGTGCACTAAAAACTTTGTGTTATCGTATCTATTGGTCAATAATTCCCAAGCAACTTGGTAGTTATCTGCGGTAAATTCTAATGATTCGATTACTGATCTAGCATTACCTTTCAATGATGATTTTAAATAATGAAACTTCTGTATGTGTGATATGCTACTACAATTGTGCACTAAAGACAAAAAGGTGTCGCGAAACTCTAGCCAAAGTTCATATGAACCGTCAAAATTCGGTATGGATATAGTAGGTAACTTAACGCTACCATTTCTATTTGAACTTGTGCACCCTGCCTCCGGCGCAGTTAAACATTCTGCTATGGATAAGGTCTCATAGTATTCCTTTTCAAATTCCTCGCGTGCCTCTACCTGGACTTGGATATCGGACTCCTCACTATACTCCTCTATTTGCGCTTGAACACTATTAAAATCATTGAGTAAGTTTTGAGACCCGGCTACGCGTAATTTTAACTCCGCTTGTTTATGAATTGACAACTCGACACCCTCAAACGATTTCACACATTTTTTAAATTGAGTGAGACGGCACTTTATATAACCCCGCTTTTTTCTTAATTCTTTCAATATAACATCCACTTTAACATCCGATGTAGCCATTTCGGGAATTTAGGATATAAAGCCTAGGTTAAGTACTTACGGTTTGAGCTGAAGCACATGCACTCACCACCCGCGACCACAAAGCACGCATTAATATGGCCAAGCACTGGAAATTAATTTAAACGTGGTATTAGCTCAATGTAAAGGAGGGTTTTTTGGTGATCTGGTTGGTACGCCTTACCAAATTCTTCAAGGCTTGTCGACTAATGTGGCAGCCTTGCCACGTTTTCGCGTTCGTGCAAATATGTCTTGAAGTTCCGGTCCGCTTCATTCGGCTCTGAAGGTCCAATTATGTTTTCAACTTTAATACTTTATTTGCGTACATAAAATATAATATACAACATGAATGTAATATAATCGAAAAATGACGTGCGCGCGTGTAGCAGTAGAAGTGAAGATGCTCTCCGCCATTGCGGCCGGCTGCGCCGGCGGCCCCCCATTGGTGAGCGCACAATGCCGCACCATGAGAACCAATTAGCGCGCCGCTTGGTCGCGGCGCAGCCCGCAGCAGCGTCCTTGTTGGCGCGCGCGCAGATGGCGTCATGTTCGGCCAATCAGCGCGCTCGCTACGTGATGTAGTCACGCGCGGCAACAGAATACTTTATGCATGAGTCAGAAACAATGAAAATAGAAAGAAAAGTAATAACAAGTATTATTTCCACTTCAAATAAATTACATTGAACATAATTACGGACTGACAAAGATCAATAAAATCGGATTAATAATTAATTTTTAGTAAAAAATAACTTTAGCACGAATAGCCTGTCCTATTTTAGTAAGCAAATAAGAGTATTATTAGACCGTTATTGACTTTTTCATAATCGATTGAATTGGCCTGAAAATCTATTGTAATTTTTCATGTTAAATACGAGTATTATTATAATTTAACGTACCCTACTTAAGAATATCTCGATATTAAAGTCCATCTTGCTAATGAATCTCTTTTACGTCGGTCGAACTGTTGAATTTTCCTTTCTTTTCCTTGGAGTATTATAAGATAATATAGATACCAGGTTTGAATAAATTGTGTATCAAAAAATAGTAATGACTTTTTCATATTTTTCACATTAAGTAAGAATATTATTATGATTGATGACTAGCAAAAATTGAATTTGATTTAATGTTTTGGATGGTTAAGGAATTCTTTAACAATTAGGGAAACTATATAAAAATGGAAGGTAATATATCTATCACTTAGGGCCATTAGCGTAAATAGTGCTATGAACTATATTATATAAATGACCATACTTTATGGTCTACCATAACGCCACATATTAAGTCAGTGCCATAAACAACACTTTATTTTCTTAGTGTTGGTGCTTTTATGAATATCATATTTTTATGAGCCACTCATAAAATGGTTATTGACACTTATTATGAATTTTATGCTAGGTAACGCGCTTAACAACATAGTTACGATTGTACTGTTCCTATTCGATGACCTACGCAAGCTGTCACGACGCACCTACGAGATATCAATAAATACATATTTCCATTATTAAAGATAATGATAGAATGACTAGGCAATTTATTAGAGTATCTAGCAATAAAAATATTTGCCCATAGATACTACTAACCCTACTAGCCCGCATGGGCTTTTAGTACATTGCAGTTGTGATCCTATGAACATTTAATTTGGTTTATACTGTATCAGCCCATATACGTTCCTCTGCAGTTTTTTTACTATATTGAATTGCGAGACGAGCATGCTGTTCACCTGATGGTAAGCGATACGACCACTCGTAAACAGTGGAAAACCAAACAACGCTTTAAATTACAAAGACATGCTTGGAATTCTACTGCGCTCGCTCGAGACATAGGATGCTAAGTCTCAATATGTCCAGTAGTAACTCTGGCTACAATATCCTTCAAATTGGAACACAAAAGCGCATTTACACTGCTGTTTGGCAAGAGAATTATACATTCGTCCTTTAATATAACTGTGAAGTGATATTTTCGTTAAAATTGTAATAAATAAAATAAAACTAGATTTTATGTCAAACGGTTTTGCGTATTGATTGAAAAGTGCAAATTAATAAATGGAATTATGCACCGGGGAATTTATTTTCAGTAAAAAAGTTTGAACTTGCATAGCGTGGTATTGAAAACACTCTTATACGCACGACCCATGACTCGACTGCGAGGTCGGGGCTATGCGTGCGACTGATGTGTATTTATAGTAAAATCATTATGAACATTTTTATACGTAAACAGCTTGCGTTTGCATGCTGAAAGTAGATGAAGTTGTAATTAATTTTGTTATTTTTATCATATTAAGTTTTATACTAGATCCACGTAGCTTTAACGAACCTGATGGTAAACGTAGTGAAACCAATTAGTGTATTTGCTATCTACCGACACAATTGTGTCGGCCGGCGGAAAACAAGATTTACACTGACTCATCCAGAAACTTCAACATTTTTATGCGTAATGACGACGATAGATATGTTTCTTTTCACCATAACTTTTCGGAAAAATTTGAATATCGTACCCGAGCGTATTATATTTGCAAGCAATAAAAACATTTCCTTCATAAAAAATATTGCTTATACCACCGAAAAATATCTACAATGTGTGGAATAATTTATAACTCAAGTTTATCGGGTCCTCGTTTTTCTGAACACATACATAATGTCAAGTACAGAAAATATAGTAAAAGCTAGTAAAATATAAAATCATGTTCAACAGACGTAAATTGAAAAGAAAATCTCTATATAACCTTACTCGCAAGCCAATTTACGCCGTGAGTGCTGAGAAAATAAAGATTTACCCAATACCCTACATTATTACAGTGTAATTGAAATCTAAGTTTCAAGGGAAACAAAAAGGTATTTGTGCTCGCGGATGCATTAACTCCCTAGGTGTGCGCTGAGACGCTGATCCTGAAAACTAGATCTCCACCCGTCGTGGATAAATGAAAAATTCAATTTTTTACTCGGATCTTGTTTCGAACTGCCTTAAAAGATTATCCCAGACATATAATTCTTTTAATGGAAAAATGTAGTAAGGTGAGGACTTTAGTATAACCTTTCGCGCAATATGTTTTATACAATGTCGGTTAGTGTTTCTTTTTGGAGTAAGTTGAAAGGCATGTTCTTGATATACGAGTATGATTGGATTGTCCGCTTTATGCACACGTTTATTATATAAAAATTATTTACTGACAAGGCTCGCTCCCTATTTTAGGGACGGCAATAGTTTAGTAAAATTTAAATGTCATCTATACCCGTGAACGTTTGTATGTATATATTTTTATCTGTTAAATACATAAACTCACGCTTGTTTCACCGCAAAGATAAATGAGAATGCCATTAGTGATTATTATCACAGTGTTTCCATGATCGTAGCCAGCCGTGGGATCAGGGTGGGGCAGCAGTCTAAAATTATATTTAATTAGCAATCTGTACCCACCGTCTTCCCCCGGTATTTTTTTTCCTTTAAAAAGGTTACACCCTATAACACCCTGTATCAGTGTTTATAATTCGAATTATTCTAAATACTTTCTTTTTGCTCACCTTCCTAGTACTTTACATAGATAATTTATTTTTTTAGAGTTGGTTAGGTACCTTACAGGTCAAGGGCAGAGTGGGGCGCATGCCCCACTCTGCCCCACCGTGGCTACACCCATGAGTGTTTCGTGCATCTGAAGATGATATGCGAACTAACTGTAACTCCTACGCGATACTAAAACAAGAAAAAATAATTTGAAGTCGATAATCCTACGTGAGTTTTGAACTTAGAACCATACGTTGTTCTCACATATAGCAATGTGTAAAATATGAATCGGGAAATAGATATGCATAAGCTAAAATGTATAGCAATGGATAAGAATTGAAGTTTGAAAATTCGCTTGCATAGCTTAGTAACTCAACCCCAGCATATTTAACTCGCCGTACAATGCAAGCTGCTTCATCATTCAAGCCAGTGGAAGCCATTGTTGCCTGTCTAAAGCTTAAACTTTGTACACAAAATAAATATACTTAGTTTGCCATATTTCAATATTTTGAGTTGGTGGTAATGCTGGCTGAAATTGGCAGTTATATAACAATTTAGCGTTTCTCTATTTGTTTGATTACATAAAAATAATTAATTTGGCTCAAATTTATAATTTATAGATTTATTAAAATATGTAGTGGAGTTAATATTATTCCATATAATTAAAAAATAGTGAAAGGAGAAACGACTTCATATAGATAAATACCTATCTGTTCTGTAGCAGCCCATATACGTCCCACTGTAGGGCCCGGGCCTCCTCTACAATCGACAGTACGATTGAGAGTGGTTAGGCCATATAGTCCACCACGCTGGCCTAGTGCGGGTTGGCGGACTTACATACCATAGATTTTTTTTTATAAATCGCTATGGTATGCAGGTTTCCTCACGATGTTTTCCTTCGCCGTTTTAGTGCGTGGTGATTGACTATCAATACACACATGACAAAGATAAAGTGCGTGGTGGCCTGTTGATAAACGGACTAGACGCGGCTGCCAACATGTTCACGGTGGTCGCGGGTTCAAATCCCAGGGCACACCTCTGACTTTTCGGAGTCATGTGTGTATTGACAGTCAATCACCACGCACTAAAACGGTGAAGGAAAACATCGTGAGGAAACCTGCATACCATAGCGATTTATAAGAATTTCTATGGTATGTAAGTCCGCCAACCCGCACTAGGCCAGCGTGGTGGAATATATGGCCTAACCACTCTCAATCGTACTTTCGATTGTAGAGTAGGCCCGTGCCCTGCAGTGGGACGTATATGGGCTGATACAATACAATACAATACACACATGACTCCGAAAAGTCAGAGGTGTGCCCTGGGATTCGAACCCGCGACCACCGTGAACATGTTGGCAGTCGCGTCTAGTCCGTTTACCAACAGGCCACCACGCACTTAAATACCTATGTATTGAGGTAAATTGAGAATTCTAACTTTCAACGCTCTCATAAAATAACACTGAATAGAATGGGTTAGATATCCGACACATTCTGAAAAAGGTCTGTAATCTCAATCCTGTTTGTAAGCCTAATATTCTCTCGGGTATACGTAGCCTTATAAATGTCTTATACTTTGAGCAGTTCAGAAACTCCTTAGAGTCACTGAAAAGCTAAGGTAATCTGAGGTCTTACTCCCCGAGGTGTGGCCAAACGGGAAATTTACGACTTTTGTATATTTTTCACTATTCTGTTTTGAATCAGCACCAAAAACAACTAATTCTGAGCTAGGAATAGAGTATTTAACTCCACTTATTATTTTATATTATCAAAAGAGATATGGATAAATTCTATCGGAGCGGGAATCGAACCCGCGAGTGCACTACGGAGGATGTCACTGTATGAAGCTAAACGTCCACATCAACTCATTTATGTAAGTTATGATGGTTTCTGAGTCGCTCATTATGTTGGTTGCGATCTCTGGATTCGAATATCTTGCCACTACTAATCGTTCATACATTATGATTTGTGTAGATATGCATTATGATAATGAACCTAATACAAAAAGAACCATTGGAATCCTATTTAATTTTAAAGAGTTCCCCTCTCCAGGTCCGAAGATATTTATCAGATCTTCATGTTGTATTCCTGGGATCAACCTGTCAATACGTTTTTTCCATTGAAAAAGAAATCACTAAAATCGATTAAAAGCTGCCGAAGATATTAGAATTTACGTGTATTTTAATTTTATCACCCCTCTCTCTCACCCCCACCCCTTTTACCCTTTCTCACTGAAACTTCACTTTTATAATGAACGCAATGCAAAAATAACCACTTGAATCCTACTTAATTTTAAGGAGTTATCCTCTCCAGGTCCGAAGATATTCATCAGATCTTCACCATATTTTTATGGGACCAAATGACAAGCACCAGCTTTCAATTAAAGAAAGAATGGTCGAAATCGGTTCACACAGTACAGAGAAAAGAGGTAACAAACATAAAAAAAAAAACAGCATCATACAGTCGAATTGAGAACCTCCTCCTTTTTTTGAAGTCGGTTAAAAATAGATGATTAATGCACAGCTAATTACAGAGTTCTTGATTTAAAATATGTGGCTACTGAATACGCACGTTATCCGGTATTTGGATTTGTATGTTTTATATTTATGTATTCCGGCAGACGCATAAATAAATTGAAGGTACCACCGCAATTATATCCAAAGTAACTACTGGTCATATTGAGACTTAACATCTTATGTCTCACGATGGCCAATGCAATGGAATGGCAAGCATTTATAATTCTGGGTGTTTGATTTTTGCTACTGTGTATGAGCAGTCATAATACTTACCATCAGGCGAACGGTATGCTTGTAACGCTATAAATTACAAATATTTACACTGAACAGTGATAAATAAATAAAATGATTGGATAAGTTCAAAATGATATTGTCTTTGTTTAAAATCATCTTAAAGGGTGCGCCGTGTGTGTGTGACGTTTATAAATCAGATTACTTTGTCCTGTTTGATGGAGACAGAAAATGGAACTCCTTATGTTTGCTTCTGTATAAAATCCTATAGCGTAATATACTTTTGCTCGAATTTTGATACAAAATATTGTACGTATATAACTGTGTACAAATAAAATAGAATGTGACTTCACTTTGAACGGTATATTACGATGTATTTAACAGCAGGCATTTGATTAACACAAATAACTGATTTCTCGAAAAATAAAAATGTAATTGTTACCTAATAATAATTTTGCTCATTAAGTTACGTATTAGTAAGTTTTATAAATCCCTTTGGTAATTTTATCAATTATTATCATTAACAAAGGAATACCGAAAAAAATATTAAATGTCTTCGATTGTACTAAAATATGAATTTTGGATTTTGATAGCGTACAAATAATCAATCGTCACTAGCCTAAGAGGTATGTTAAAAAATAAATGATCAAACAAACTTACCGATGCCACGCTTCCGAACGTTTGCGCCGACGACAGCAGCACAAAACAACACTCACACTATGCACACAACACTCGCGAAATAAATCGAGAATGATAGTATATTTTAACTCAGAACTCAGACTCGCACTTATTCAGAACGGGTAGGCAGAGATGCTACCAGGATACACACGTTTTGCATATTTTATTCCGTCCTATGATTTGATAGGGTGTGAGCCTATCGCCATATCGGGCACTTCCTGAGTCCAAATTAATAATTTAAAAAAAAAAACAAATCACTTTGCCTGACTTGGGATTCGAACCCGGCACCTTAGTATTCTAATCGTATCGTAATACAATTACAACACCGAGACAGGGAAAACATAGTTAAAATAGTACTTAACAGAATTCACAATATACTCAGAACACTTCCGAAACAATCGATAATGTTAGTTGTATGTAGCACCAATTATCACTTGCACAAAATTCACCATACTAGCGAAAGCAATCGAGAATGGTAGTAAATTTTAGCACAAATAATGTATTAGGCCACGTCCCACTGCAGGCATCCTGTACGATCAAGAGTGGTTAGCCCATACGCACTCAGTGGGCAGACTTAACATACCATTGAAATTTTTACAAATTTTAATGGTATGAAGGTTTCCCCACGATGTTTTCCTTCACCGTTATAGTGCGCGGTGATTGACTATCAATACACACATGACTTCGAAAAGTAGAGGTGTGATATTACTTATTGTAGGTATATACGATATTGCACAAACACTTTATAATACACAACACACACGAAATGAAGCACAGCAAAGGATCAAGGGCCATGCTTTCCGAAGCGATCACGGAACTAAACTATCGACCGAACCGTAAGACAGAAACAAACTACCCTATGTTAAATTAAAATATTTGCATTAAAAAATGATACACTTTTATTTCACCAGAAAAATCAATCGCAAATGGTATTCTACTATATCACATAACTCCATTTACACTATATAAACAACACACGCGAAATCAAGCAAAGCTACGTATCATGAGCCATGCTAAGTAGGCTTCACGACATTATGAACTACCGACCGTGCGAATCGACAGATATGAACTAACTACCCTCCGTTAAATCATATTTTCAATACAAAAATAAAACGAATATGCATGAATTAAATAATGTTGCCATTACAATAATCAATATTAATTTTTCAGTTAAAAACACAAATGTTATTTTAGTCATTGCAGATAGAAATTGATGTTATCAATAAAATATATTTCAGTACGCCTTTAGACTGCTTGGTTTTTCTTCATCGCACAATAATTACAGCACCATTGTGATAAAATTAAAAAGATGTAGCTCTTTTTATTGCTACAATATTATTTTATGTTTTCTCTTCCGATATTCTGGTTTCTTTTATAAATATGCATTGAAGTAGCTTTGAAATAACAACTCTTTTTTTCACCACTATAGATTCGTACTTCCAACGCTTTGAGAATTGTCATTCCATTCCATCGGTTGTTTTGTTAAAACTATTAAACCACGACGTGAAAATAAAATTGCAGAGAACTTTGTGCCAGAAAACTTAAAAAATGAATCAAAGAAAATATCGATGAACTTTTCTTTATACTAGTGAATATGAACTTGATGGTAAGTGTAATGCAAGCGAAATAAAGTAGTTACATACATACATACATACATAAACTCACGCCTTTTTCCCAGAAGGGGTAGGCAGAGGTGCCAGGGCACCCACATTTCGCCTTGTATGTTCCGTCCCATGATGTGATAGGTGGCGAGCCTATCGCCATATCGGGCACAAATTCCTGACTCTGGGCTGATAATGAATAGAAAAATCCAATATCACTTTGCCCAACCCGGGATTCGAACCCGAGACCTCAGCTTTGTAACCGTACCGGAGTACAACTACGCCACCGAGGCAGTCGTTATAGAAGTAGTTATAGAAGTATATTTATTGGTCAGATATTGCTTGAAAGCAAATAAACTTAAAATAAGGTTGAACTGATTGCCTCGGTCGCACAGTTGTAGGTACTTTGATACGATTTCAATGCTGAGGTCTCGGGTTTAGTTTAGGGTGATTTTATTATTTTATCAGCCCGGAGTCAGAAAATTGTGCCCGATATGGCGTTAGGCTTGCCCCATCACTTTACGTAACGAAACATGAGGCGATACGTGGGTGTGCTGATAGCAATCTACTCTGACTCTGCCTACCTATTCTAGGCAAAAAGCGTGAGCTCATTTATGTACGTTATTGTATGTAGGTTTAACTCGAACCGAAACACATTACCGTGGGTTGCTATTGCGGATTTTTCACCATCATATACAGAATGGCTTTAAAGGCAGATACGAACACCATATATGTATATTAGGATATATTATATTAGCTCCAGGGAGCTATATATTCTGTTGATTTATTTCAACTACTTACTGTTGAACTGAGTTTATTTGTGTTAAATTCCAATGCAGTCACATACGGTTTCTATAGATTATTGATTGATGCCGATTAGGAACGACGGTGACCGATCGCTCAGAACCTTTTAGGCAATGGATTACTTTAGCTTCATAAACAGCCTGGCTAGTTTTGATTTCATTAACAGATTACTTCGGAAAACGAACATGGATTGTATATTCGTCAGATGACATTCATGTAGTGAGATTGCAGAATTTTCATTCCTTTTGGTACCTTTTCTGTTTTCATACAATTTTTAACGCAGTGGTTCTTTACCGGTGGTCCGCGTAGCCATACTAAGGCTCTATTCAAAATATTTTTGCACTTGTTATTTATAGGTAGATAGAAAGATTCTTTATTTATTTATGTATGTTTAGTTACTGTTTTAACAACCAAACCAGTTTATAAACGTAGTGGTCAATGGCTAGTTTTATTTTATGGGCGCTCATGTCTAAAAGATTAAAAACCACTGCTTATACTACCTAGAATTCTCCTTGTGTTATATGTGTGATTGAGTGGTTGTGAACAATTTATAATTTAACTCGTTTTTCACCGGTAATAGATCGTATTAATTAATAGTATAAACTCAATGAAACCCATGTATGAAATATTTGCTAGAATATACAAATGATCACCCCTGTATGTCCCCGAGGGAGTAGGCAGATATGATCCCAATGCCAGACATATTTTGCGGAGTATATTACGGTACCAAAAAGTGATAAGAGGTGTGCTTATTGCCGCACTGAGCATAATATTGCAGAACACACTTAAACTAATATGGTTCTCCATAAAACTTCTAAGCGATTCGTAGTTCAATAAAAAAAATGGCTTTTGTGAAGCTATTGTACGACAGCGAATAGAGTACAAATGTTACCATTTGGCTGCTAGTGGCTATGTCAAAGGGCATTAAAATGGCTTGAAAATATGTGGCCAATATGCACAGACGTAATAAGTGCATACTGAATGGCACAGTTGGTTGAGAAGCAGACTGTGCAAATGTTGGTGTGCCTGACAATATTTTTTATACGAGCGAGAAAATTCTCTCCTGGTTTTTGGTGTATAACACACCACACACGCATTACACTCCTATACTAAATATTGTGGTTAACGGCCAATCTGCCATAATGGAAGAGTTCTCTGATAATGATAAAACCACTGTTTCTTGCACTCTCTAATTGAAGATGTTAGCTGATCAGTCGATAGTGGGTAAACGAAGTTACAAAGAAACAAGATTCGTCAATACTCAAATTATATTTCCCCGGTTATTTTCAGACTCGGACATGTCGATTGAGTTAGCATTTGGAAATTATTTCAAGGAAAGTATTCATAGTTGTTAGCTTAGGTTTAGCTAAATAACAGATTAGTGGTTTTTTTCTAAGTCCACTAAGGCCAAATTGTTAAGCGGATCGGCGTCAAGAGTTTCAGGTATCATAAAGAAAGAAAAGATTTCGTGGTTCAGGAATAAAGCAAAGTTATTGAAAACATTTACTGCAACATGAAAAAATATTTTCAAACCAAAGAAAAAAAAGTATGAACTGTTAAGATACTGATGTCCAATAATTTTTTGTGTTACATACAGTACAAGACTTATACGTTAATCTGGGATCAGAACTACGCGATTTGGGTATATTTATTAATCATTTACCTAATTTGGATTACGCTTGTACCGATAATGTTGTAACGATAATGGAAGATTACACGTGTGCTTATAAATATAGATATTGCTGTGTATAACCGACGGACGCAAACTTTAATAGGACGCTGAACTTGTTTTTCAACTCCACAGGGATTTGACAAAATATACAATTCAGCAAAATGTTTTAGTTACACGAACCCGTCGGAGTGTCTCTTAATTATTCGTCAGGCCTCGTCTGCCTTATGCCTATTCATATCGGCCTTTATGTCATGTGTATTTTAAATTATAACATGTATCATGTATCAGTCCATATACGTCCCACTGCAGGGCACGGGCCTACTCTACAATCGAGAGTACGATTGAGAGTGGTTAGGCCATATAGTCCACCACGCTGGCCTAATGCGGGTTGGCGGACTTACATACCATAGAAATTCTTATAAATCGCTACGGTATGCAGGTTTCCTCACGATGTTTTCCTTCACCGTTTTAGTGCGTGGTGATTCACTATCAATACACACATGACTCCGAAAAGTCAGAGGTGTGCCCTGGGATTCGAACCCGTGACCACCGTGAACATGTTGGCAGCCGCGTCTAGTCCGTTTGCCAACAGACCACCACGCACTAAATTTATTTATATAAATTTAGTGCGTGGAAATTATAACATACTTCTGTTATTTTTTTATCTTATCTTTTAATGTTTTTTTTTTTTTTTTAAGACCGTCGTAGGTTTAATGGTAGGACCGCTCTTTGTTAGATACGTGAGGGATCCAACTTTATACCATGTGTGTACAATGCGTAAAAACTCTGACCCTTGTTATCCCATAGCCGTGATATTATAGTACTATTATTTTTTACTGTCTACTACGCGAGATAGGAATAACGTAATTTTTATGTGTGTTAAGAATAATAAATTTAAAATCAAGCTAGTATCTTCGCAGGTTAAGGTAGATGTTAGTAGTTTTATTTATATTTAGATCAGCATTTTTCTTTTCCAAGATAAGGCGAAACCTACCGCTGACACAGATGCAAATAAAATTTACTGTAATCATTCTTTTGTTTCTATTTACGATAGAAATTACTACGATAATTATACTTTATTAAGTAAATTGATAAACTAAAATACGAAATCAATAAAATAATCGGCCATGTAGTTACATCAAAGAGTCAAACTTGGTCTCGCAAGTGAAGTTTATAAAAACATTACGAAATCCTATAAATTACATTAAATTAATATAATTTACTATATAAATTCATGAAAAATACACTCACACACACACACACACACACACACATTTGAGGATGTCTATAACTTAATACAATTATTTAATAATATTTTTACGGGATACCAAAGATAATGGAGTTCACTTTATCAAATCGGCTTCATGTTTTTATATGAAGCCAATTTAAACTCAACCCAGACTAAACTATGACTCGGATTGTCTTTATGACTGTCATTTATTTGTTGATTTTCTCTAGCTTTGTTGCAGATGCTTGTTTTATGTACGACCTTAAAGTCTGAACTCTCAACTCTATTAGAAGGTTTAAAATAGTTATTTTTTCTACTATACTAATTTAGGATGATTTTTTTGTTTTTATTGGTCTGTATCATCGAGATACATTACTACTTATAGAGAAGCTATCCCATACAATATATGTCTTGTTCGAATTTAATAAAAGTTGAAACTAAATCGCTGCAGCGTGGAACAAATAATGAGTCGTCTCACCAAACAGTATAGTCATGCAGCGCTAGACCGCTTTCAGGGTGTAGTTTTCTCGCACTCAAACTCCCAAACCCAAACCCAAAACCTAAACAAAACCAAACAAGCTTACGAGTTTTCGACTGATACGTGTGCGTTGTATGCACCGCACCTAGGTGGGACACATTTTTTTTAAAAATAACGTATTTTCTAATAAAATAGGTTATTAAACCATCTATGAACAAGGCCGTTAAAAAATATATATAAGATTAATCTATCCTATACATAACTATTTCTCTTGTATCTCTAACTATGTATCTTTGCTCTATTATAAGGCTGAAGTATCTTCATACTTCAAATGAGGCCTAGTCAATAATATGCATTTATTAATACATTACTGGAATGGAGGCCACGCACAAGCATGTCGGACGCCCACCCACAAGGTGGACGAACAACTTGGTTAAGGTTGCAGGAAGTCGCTGGATGCAGGTCGTTTCTAATAGATCTATAGAGGTGGCCTGTGTTCAGCAGCGGATTCCTGCGCCTGAAGACATAGACAGAGAGATAACAAATTACTAGTAATTCAGTGTTTCAATGTTTCTTCTAAAAAGTACCCCCAATTAAACAAACCTATGGTTGAGAAAGTACCATTACTAAGGTTCTGTATCTGTATCAGCCCATATACGTCCCACTGCAGGGCACGGGCCTCCTCTACAATCGACAGTACGACTGAGAGTGGTTAGGCCATATAGTCCATCACGCTGACCTAGTGCGGGCTGGCGGACTTACATACCATAGATTTTTTTATAAATCGCTATGGTATGCAGGTTTCTTCATGATGTTTTCCTTCACCGTTTTAGTGCGTGGTGATTGACTATCAATACACACGTGTCTTCGAAAAGTCAGAGGTGGTCACTGGGATTCGAACCCGCGACCACCGTGAACATGCTGGCAGTCGCGTTTAGTCCATTTACCAACAGACCACCACGCACTTATTACTAAGGTTATTTTCTTTTATTACAGTTTTGTATTTGCTCAATAATAACTCCTCATTCTCTTAATCTAGAATTCTAGATAATATAAAAGACTAGAACGAAACATCTCATCTTCACTAATGAACAATGAAATGGACACAGATAGAGTCTTTATTACCAGCCATGGTACAGTAATATTAGATTCGGCATTTTATGAACATTAACATTTTATGGGCTGTGTCGATATTTAGGGTGACGGACCCAAATGCTAGCACTGCACCAAATTATCAGCACTCCGATTAAATAGTAAAATTATAAGGTTTTCACATACTAATTTAAGTTACCACTTTGAAAAATAAATAAATGGATGTTTTTTGAATCCTACTCCTGGCAACACCAGTCTTTCCGAATTCAAAATGGCGCAAATTTTGTGAGCAAACGGTTGTGTCCTGCAGTTTGTCTTGTTTTTTTATATTCCTTGTCATCGAAGGTAAGTTTTCGTGTTAACATTTTATACAATATTTGATCTTTTAGATATTTTATACTGAAACTTTTGATTTCTCTGATTTATTAGATAGTTTAGGGGATATTCTGAAAATAATAATTTAAGGATATGTTTATCGGTATATTGGTGAAATGTGGTGCTATTAAATGGATCAAATATTTTGCGAACACCAAATTATCGGCACTGGTGCTGATAAATGGAAAATATTACGTAACTACTTATTCCATATTTTTTATTGTAAACCGTGTTGCTTTAATGCATAAAATTCATTTTTTTTTGGTAAAAGCAGTTTATATCTTCGAAATCTAAATCTTAGCATGGTGCTGAAACTTAATTTGCCATTTGTCAGCATAGTGCTGATAATTGGATCAATAGCATGCTGATAATTTGGTTCTCCGAGTATTTTATCATCTTTAGTTTTTTTTTTCAGACCCACCTACCATCATGAAACCAAAGGAAGTAAAGAAACCATATAAAAGAAAACAATACACAAACGAAAACTTACTAAAAGCCTTGGATGCAGTTAAAAATGGTATGTCCAAAAAACTGGCCTCGAAAACTTTCAATGTACCTAGGGGAACTATCCAGTCGCGATTAAGAAAGCCGTGCAAGGATCTACCAGGCCCTGAACCAGTATTGTCCAACGAAGAAGAGGGAGTTTTAGTACAGTGGGTTATAGATTGTTGTCGGAAAAGATTCCCAAAAAGGAAGTCTGATTTACAATTGAGTGTAGCAAATTTCTTAAAGAAAACAGGAAGAGACAACCCCTTTAAAGATGACATACCAGGTAAAAAATGGTATGACCTTTTTATGCGCCGTCATCCAGAACTTAGCGAACGCACTGTCGAAGCTGTAACATCAGCCAGTGCTAATGTATCAGAAAAAGACATCAAAGGGTGGTTCCACAAAATTGAGCTTTATCTTAAAGAAAACAACTACCTTGAAATCTTACAGGACCCATCTCGTGTTTTTAATGGGGACGAATCTAACTTTCAGCTATGTCCTAAAAGTGGCAAAGTCATTTCATTACGAGGAGAAAGAGACGTGTATGAAATTGATCACGCTGCAGCTAAAACAGCCCTTACTGTACTGTTTACGTTTTGCGCCAACGGAGATATTACACCTCCACTGGTTGTGTTTCCCAACAAGAGGCTTCCCAAGGATATAACATCATCAGTTCCAAATGAGTGGGGCATTGGTTTGAGCGATACTGGCTGGATGAAATCTGAACTTTTCTATGATTATATCAAAAATGTATTTCATCCATACCTTATCAAAAGAAAAACAACATTTCCTGTCATCCTATTTGTAGATGGGCACAAAACACATCTTAGTCTTGAAGTGAGTGAATTGTGCAGCAAGTTGCAGATTGTTTTGATTGCTCTATACCCCAACGCCACACGGATACTACAGCCAGCCGACGTGTCAGCCTTTAGACCTCTCAAAAACGCATGGAAGGAAAGTGTCTTGAAATGGAGAAGAGATCACCCTTTGGAGACTCTCACAAAGAACAATTTTGTACCGGTCCTTAAGGAGGCTTTAGAGGTTGGCGTCAAAGATACTACAGTGATAAATGGATTCAGGACTACTGGCTTATGTCCCTGGAACTCTGAAGCCATCGACTACAGAAAATGTCTAGGTAAAGGAAGTAAACATGATAAAGAACCGAAAGAAAACAAATCAAATATAGAAGAAAATTCTAATAAAGATAGAGTTATGACACATGAAACCTTAAAAAATATTGTTGGTCAAGAAAAAATTACATTTCTGCAAAGAACGCCGCTTGAAAGTTTAACAGAAACAGAAAAGATTTTGAAGAAGGTTTGTTGTTATTTTGAACATCATCAGACTGATGCCTCCACGTCCCAAGAAGCAGTTGAATTTCTACATATCGATCAATTTCCAGTAATATTAGCTGAAGATTATGTTGATGAAATGCAAGCTATGAATACTGCGATAACGAATAAACCATCTGATAACAATACGGAAGATTGTGTTGGGAGTGCGCAATTGATATGTCTTGATAGTCAACAATATTTACTAACTCCAGTCAAATTACAGGACATACTGGTTATGGAAAAAACGCCTGAACGAAAAGGTGTTAAGAATATAGAGAGATCATCATTCGTTCTTACTTCAGCTGAGTGGCAGAAGACTGAAAACGACAAATTAAAAGCTAAAAAACTTAAAGAAGAAGAACAGGAGACTCGTAAGAAGCACCGATTACTGAAACAAGAAGAAAAAAATAACGCGAAAGTAGTAACTACTAGAAAGAAGATAAACAAAAAAGCGAAAGAGACAATAGCTACTAAAAAACAAGAGGCAAAAGGTAATAAAATAGAAGACACAAAAGAAAACAAAATAGAAGACACAAAAGAAAACAAACTATCGGTGACAAATGAAAACGAAATAAAAACACAAGAGACATTTATTAAGCACCAAGTTATGATTCATGATAATAATATGCCATCCTCTCCAGAAAATGAACATCTCTCTAACATTAAGAAAAGAAAAGCTGAAGAACAGCATTTGTTACCACCAAATAAAAAAATACAAATTCTTTCCGACATCAAACTGAATTTACCAAACATATCCAGAACTTCGCAAGTTGGTCAAAGAGATGACCGAATTAGTGACCCTTTGGACAAAATAATCAACAATAAAAGAAAGAAAAAATACTCTTTACTAGAACTAGAGGAAATACTTTTTGAGAATTAGAATTGATTGAGGATGTAGAGCAAGAGCTATAATTTTTTATTTGATTTTTACGAAGTGAAAGTTTATGATCCTTAATGGTTACCTACCTTAGATACCTATTCCTATCTACTAGTGATACCTACCTATCATATTATTAAGTTATACACTTTCTAGTGGGATTTAACTAAGTCGAAACAAATTATTTAAATACCTAAATAAGTACAAAGATGTTAAAGTTTGTCAAATTTATAAATACTATTAGACTATAAGTAAAATATTTTTTGTTCTTTTTTACAGAGTATCTATCTATGTTACAAAAGCAATAAAAGAGATTATAGGTACTAATGAACATTGTTTTATTTAATATAATTTCAATACCATTATCACAGTGCTGTTAAATGGCTCACTCTATGCTATGAAGTGGTGGCGATGGTGCTAGTAAATGGTGAGATCTTCATTTTTTACTCTTGTCTATGTAAATAGAAAATGGATAAAGATAAACTATATATTTTTTAATATCATTTTACTGATTGAATATTGAAACTAGGAAACTCGTCATAAAGGCTGAAAAAGCATTTTTCATAGTGATAATCGAGCTTAAGTTAGGACTAACTCTTAAAGTGCTGATAATTGGGTCTTTCACCCTACATAGTGCTCATCTTTAACTCGTTATCATATTATTCTGTATCAGCCCATATACGTCCCACTGCAGGGCACGGGCCTACTCTACAATCGAGAATACGATTGAGAGTGGTTAGGCCATATAGTCCACCACGCTGGCCTAGTGCGGGTTGGCGGACTTACATACCATAGAAATTCTTATAAATCGCTATGGTATGCAGGTTTCCTCACGATGTTTTCCTTCACCGTTTTAGTGCGTGGTGATTGATTATCAATACACACATGACTCCGAAAGTCAGAGGTGTGCCCTGGGATTCGAACCCGCGACCACCGTGAACATGTGGGCAGCCGCGTCTAGTCCGTGGAAGCGCGTGGAGGCTTGTTGGTAATCATATTATTAACATGTGTTATTAATGATTATTATGTTCTTAATTGTTATTCCTATCGTATATTTTATTCGGAAATCTGAGAAAAATCTCTTGGGAGATATTTATGATTGTGTTTTATAAATTGTAGTTTTGAATTCATTATTTCATCGTAGTTACCACAGGTTAATCTGGGTATGAGTACTAACATAAATTAAATATAAAAAAAGACTTTCATTGTATGCAAGTTACTTTAATGAAATTTTCTTTGAAAATAATTTCAGTAATAATGCTGTTTTATTTTTGTTGCAGATAAATAAACAAAATGTCGGTCCCGACAACAGACAGTACCGAAGCAATCACAAACTCCGGGTATGGAAGCAGCGACGAAACAGCAAGTCTCCTCGTATCAGGCCCTTCAGTAACTGTTATAGTTCCATCTGAAAACAGGACCGTGAAACCAGTCTTACAAAGACAAGACTGTACTACACATTTGAGACCGCAACTATCAGGCGGGCCGGGAAGCGAAGAAAGTGCCACCTCTATTCGCATGGAAGAGGGCGCTGCAAGAAGCGTCCCTGACATAGAACTACAATGCCGAGACCAACCCGCCGACAGACCGCAGACGCTAGTGTCACCCGTCACGACGTGCTCTCACCGAGGTTCCGTGACAGCCTGTCAGTTAGTTCCGCACACGTACTCGAGATGTCGCGTTTGCGAACGGAGGCAATCTACGGCGCCCATGTCGGCGCTGCAACTAGCGCGCTCTGTCTCGAGGGAGAGTGTACGATCTGCTTTACACTATCCTTGCGGGTGCAGCTCACTCCACGCTGTCAGCACGTGCCCTGTCATACAACCTCCAGCCTTATTGCTACCTACCACAAGTACGAGAATCATCCGGCAAAGTTCGCAGCCGGAGTCGAGCGCATGCGCGGCGCACTGTCCTCATCACGCCCACCATCACCCTAGCGCCTCACTGCGACAGTTAAGGGAACCAGGGGATGGAATAGCTGGCATCGCGGCGGACTCGTTGCGTATCAACGGTGGCATGCGACCCTTCAAACAGGTAAGTTTACCATCCAATAGATGGCACCACTTACACTTTTTCCATTCATTCCATGACTCATACGACACAAAATAGTCACAGAATATTTTTAAATAGTAATAGGTGAATAGCGAAGGTAGAATATATTGTATACATTTTTAATCAAATATGTTTGTAGTGAATTTAAGCCTGAACGCGGCGGCGAGCATTCCAGGGAAGACTATCTAACTAGAACGTTAAGTGAATTGCTGTAAGAAAACAGCTGTATAATTGCCGAAGTGGCTTCACCCTACTAAATGCGAGGGTAAACTTCGTCCGTCGTTTCCTAAGGATACACACACACCCACACACAAGAAAATACCACCCAATTAAAAACTTTTAAACGATTCAAGGAAAACATGTACCTACTTGGATACTTGTTGTAAATAGTTTGGTAATGCACTAGTAGTAACGCTTTTTAACTCGTTCGTAATATACAAAGGTTATGCTTGTTTACGTAGAATTCTGTCGAAGAGTAGAAAAGGCAAAAAGAATTCTTGCTACATTTTCTATTTTTTTACACAATGACAAAACGTTCTACGTCGTTGTGGAGATGTCTTTACTGTCTGTTTCAACGAGATGAGCCTTTTCTTAACGTCTGCCTTTGCAACTCACGAACATTTGGCGCGTTTCTATGGCTCTTAGAAATGTGCTAACACCTTCGCGTTGTTTCGATGATTTTGGATTTGTAATTTGTGTAGTATATTGTAATAAATGTAAATTGAAGTGTTGCATCTTGTAAATTAAATGTTTAGTGTGTAAAAATCACGACATGTACTATTGGAACATTACAGGCTAGGCAAATTCACATGTCACTATGGTATTGGCGTGCAGGTGCTGTGTGTCTTGAGACGGGTTCTCGCTTCCAATCAAATCAAATGTTAGATAGATTTGATTTGATTTATGTTTTTAACCTGCAGGGGCTGCTTCTCTGTCCACAAACCCTGTCGCAGACGCGTCGAGCCCGGCTGAGACGCGCGTTCACTGAAGCCACGGGAGATACTGTTAACTACGTTAAAACGGTGGGCTTCAAACTATTGGATTACGCACCGGAAAATACCGAGGCCGACTGTACAATCTTCCCTTCAAAATTTACCCCCCCGATCCAAAACCTCTAACACAACACAATAGGCTTTAGTAATAGACACGTAGATATAGATACGAACGAGTTTAGCATAGCGGGCAGCATGTCAAGGTCACGTGATCGGTAAGAATCGACAATAGATGCGTCACGCCACCCGCCACCTCAGGTTGTACAGTCGAGCAGGTATAATTATCACCAAAGTAATTTGTTAGTTGGCGAATGTGTCGTCCCTATAGCTTCGTTCAATGACCACCGATAGCGTCCCTCCACAACCCGAACATGTTCCCTAGCACTGAAATTGCTTGTCACATTACAAATCGTTTTCTGTTAGTCACAGTTGGAGCGAAAATTTGTCAGCATTGAGCACGATAATTGAAAGATTGGCTTTGAATGTCGAGTCTTTGGTTTGAAGGTATGTTGACATTGTTAATTTGGCCTTGTTGAAGAAAACGTTTTGTCATCGCTTAGGGAACCCATTACTCAAGTATACGCAGCACCTACACTATCATTTGCCATCCATTTCACTATCGATGGATATTAGGTAGAGCTGTGCACTTAGATCAATAAATAGATTGCACAATACTACGCTTCAATTGTTTAGATAAACTCGCCTTTTATGTTTGCAATCTAAAAAGTTATTTTCAAGCAAATTTTATGTAGGCATCCATGCGTAGATGCTGCTAATGTAGTTAGAAAATTGTATTAAATATGAATTCTTCGGAACTATCGTGACTATAATTACATGCACTAATATTATTCATGTTTATAAGATTCTAAATTATTACGTACAATATTTTTTTCTTCATATTTCACATAAAAATTACTTTAAGTCAAAATATAAAGCATTTTCACCACATTACCAAAAACCAAAATATTTCCCACAGGGGAAACTTAAAAAAAAAACATAAATCTGTAAATTTATTAGCGATAAAATATTTAACAGTGTTATAAATTGAACGGGAGCTCCATATGGAGTGTAACAACTTCTAAAATCTTTCCGGCTCGATCATACTGCAAGTAAAGTCTCGGCAAGTAAAGTAAGCAACCGTGATATTGGGTATTATTCTGCACCAGGGCACCCCATCAATTTTATTGTCCACCATATGACAAAGCCTCCTCGTTTGATGCTTGCGGGAACTTCGTTTATAAACGTATCAGGTGAATTTAAAAATATTATAACATCATCAGCATAGTTGTTTTTATTACCTAGAATGACATGAGCAGCAACAACATTCAAAACATATTAAACAATGAATAACGGTGCACTGTGATCATCAACTGTCATTACCTGATGTTCCATAAATTGTAGAAATCTACATTGTCCCTCAAACCGGAACAAAAGTGCTTAGACATTGCTGCTTGATAATTGAAATAGACAAACATTATTTTTTATGACATCATAAGCACAGTTCAAGGTTGATGGGTATTTTACTGATTTAACTAGCGGATTATGCCTACTGAGCGGTAATTTGCTTAATAGTTCTGTTGCTATGTTATTTGGCACGAGACCAGACAGTTGAAATGTATAATTGTTTAGGTGAAGTAAATTGGACAGAAACGTTGGGTGCGAGGTGAATGCTTGAAAAGCAACTAACGTAATATGTCGGATTCTAAATAAATGTCCGACTAAACAAGTTTAAATGGCGAATGTACAAAAATTTGGAAGATTATAAACCAGTTAAGTTTAAAGCATTTAAGTATACTATCTCATCAGAAAAATGGAAACACCTTGCAAGTTTATGTTTTTTTAGTATCAGAAAAATGTGTTTAATTAGGAGTAAAGGTCAAATGTCGTTGAATAGTAAATAATATGAGGTTATCAAATCTTAATATTTATGTACTAAATGCAAATTAAATTTATACACATTTTTCTGATAATCCTTACAAAATATTTTGCAAGGTGTTTTGATTTTTCTGATGAGAAGTATAGTTTAAGTGACGTGATCAATCAGAATTGTATTCATCTCGAGAAAAAAAAATTGCCTTTCTTTTTTTAAACAACTTGTTACATTTTAATATGGCTTTTTTATTCCGGCAACGTGGATTTGCTAAGATTTTTCAATAAATTGTTTTATTTTACTAATATTATATCATATTTTAACATGTCCTATACTTCTACTACTACGTAATTTAAATAATATAATTTTATTTTGCCATACCACAGACATTGCATAACTTCGAATTTTCATTAGAAAGATATTCATAAGTTGGTGGTATATTTTAATATTTAATCCAAATGTATTTTTATCCGCAACATTAAGCAGCGTCAATTTGCAACATCACATGTTTTCTTCTTTCTATAATCTTATTCCCTTCCGCTGTGGCGGCAAAAGATATTATATAGGCTAGCACAGTTATGTGGAGTGGCAAAAGTTAATTATTGTCTGTTGCCAGCCGATACTATATTTAGGTGGCTTTACGCGTATTATTAAGAGTAGTGGAATTATATTGCTAAGCTAGAATTTAATTATAGATAATTAGTTGAACCACTTACACTATTTAAAAAAAGAACTCGGCTGTTGAACTGTATATCAATATTTAATCGTGCCTCTACAGGATTCAATGCTATACTATTTTTTATTTATGTTCGTTATACATTGCGTGTTCCTAACTGGCTTAGTTTCTTACAATGATAGTTGAACACAAATGCCACGGGTTAGCTTAACTTTCGATGGGCAATTTACATACAAAATAAGGGCACGTTCCCAACAATTTATATTTTCGTTAACAAAGTAACGTCCACATCTTTCCTTAATGGTCCGTGCCGTAGTCGTACAAATAGACCGAGTTACAAGTGACTTGGACTGTAATTACTCGAGTGTAGGTAAGGTTGGAACCCAAATAAAAAATATTTGTCTAATCTTGGGAATTTATTTATATATCACACAGTATCTAGACAGATGATTAAATATCTGTAAGTTCGTCTATGTAGACCAATGTATGCCCGCAGGCCAATATGGTGCACTAATGGTCTTACCACTCTTAATCGAACTCTCGATTGTAGAGGAGGTCCGTTCCCTGCAGTGGGACGTATATGAGCTGATATAATACAGGTTATTCTACAAAATGTAAGGAAATGTATCCCATGGTCCACCACATTGGGAACGTGCAGATTATCCTGTTTTCGCCCTACAATATGATGTAAGTCTTTTTGTAGACATCAGAAACTAAGATTCATTAGTATGTCTATCAGAAATTCAACTCATTATGTGTATTAGGAACTTTTAAATTTTCCGGACGTCAAATACTTTGATCGAAGACAAAAACGTAGGAAATATTTATGGTTCATACAAACTCTTATTATGGGGCAGATATCACTCCCGTGGCGCCCCGTTCATATTCAGCGTCTAAACCAATTGCTTCAGGACAAATGTGGCCACTACATGCCGTTGACTACGTTATAGTTCATAATATGAAACTACCCTCTCCAAACGAACTACAGTCCCCTCCTCGTACCATTTGAGTATCATTACGTAGGTTTCCATAGTCAAACGACCCACGCGTTTCATGCTAAAAGTAGTTGCGTAGTAATTACAAACGTTCGGCGTTTGTGCGTCCACAGGCGTAATAGCCGTTGATATCCGCATTAAAGAGTCTTGCATGAGTACATTTTAATTTAAAAGGGCTTGGGAGGATATAATTTATGTAAAAAGGAATGTAAAAGCGTTTGTACGTATATATTTTGAGAAATGGTACCATTTAATGCACGTGTTGCTTTATTTTGAGTGGTTTATTGTTGATGGTTTGGTCGGAAAAGGATGGATCAGAGGGGGGAGATTTATGTCAGCTTAACAAAGGCAAAGTGTGTTGGTATAGTAACAATTGGTATTTTCACTTCTGTTTCCTCATTTGAAGTACTTTAATCGTAATACGTGTAGTAGGTTCTATAATACTCTTATTTTTTTATATTTAGAAGGCTATGAATATAGCCACCAAAAAAAAAGTAGAAATGATGAAATTACCAATTTTGTTATGTAGACAGATATATTATCCTTACAAATAAATTTATCTATTTAGAAATTCAATCCGGGACCAAACAATTCACAAATAAGTAGAGCAATTCATATGATAAAATTAGTTAAAACAAAAAACTCACTCAAATTGACATTTACTGATATGGCATTCGAATCCGGGACTGCACACTGCATAACCATAACGCTGCCAATGAGGCGAATGGGATAAAATTAAATAATAATTGCCATATTTATATTCTGTCAAAATTCATTCCGAAATATCGGTGAAATTCGGAAACAATGCATATCGTTATATGGAATAATCCCCAGCCAATTAGATCGCTTTTAATGTAAACAATTACCATTGAAACTACTAAAGCTGCCGTTCTGTTTATACTAATTGGCGCAACAGTGCACTGTGCGGTTAAATAAGCGAAATATTATTTTTAATTTGTTACGATATTCGCGGTGTTTGTTATTACGCGGATCTTGCTGTGAATGCACCGGAACTCTGCGCTTTCCGGCATTTTGTGGTGCGCTCAAATAAAAATTTCATAATATTACTGTGGTCCTTTGCAGTTCCGTCAAGCCTTTTTGCTACTAAGCGAAATTACACTCTTCGAAGGCAACCTGAAAACTGTTTGAGCATTCCATCAAATGTTTCTAGTATGGTCTAGGTCTCAGGATCGACACGTAAATTATATCTGTAAATCTAATCATTAGTCTAGGTATATTTTTATGTAACTTTACTAGCTTTTTCTTTGTTTGTAATTGGCTCACCACTCGGCGACAGAAAGTGATATATCACGACAATGTAGGTTTACCTAAAATGTGTTGTTTAGCCGTTGCCAAAATTGAAACTAGTTTTCCAAAGTCCAGATAGTGTCATAACAATAACATATAGGCTAGTTTTGTTTGCTGACTTGTATTTTTATTCGGAAGTTAGATAACCACAACCGTACATAGCTCATGTCTTTGTACCTATAAGAATAAAAAACGATGAATAATGGCCTTGATATAAAAATAACCATAAATGAATATGGTTAATGAATTTATGTTCAAAGATAGAACTAC
Organism: Hyles euphorbiae; assembly: GCA_023078785.2. Classification (NCBI taxonomy): domain Eukaryota; kingdom Metazoa; phylum Arthropoda; class Insecta; order Lepidoptera; family Sphingidae; genus Hyles; species Hyles euphorbiae. Next base: position 8,489,350 of record CM041049.1, read on the forward strand.
TCAAATAAAGAGGTATCGCAGTAGATTTCATTCACACCTTTCTTTCCTACGGTATTTGATAAAGACATTCTTATTATGACAATTGCTTAAAATGTTATTCCTAAAACACAAAGCCACTTCAACGAAATGTAATCCAATAACCACAGATTGTAATATTAAAATTCTTGTAACTTCCACCGTATTTTTCTTCCATAAAATAAATACTTCAAAAGTTGATACCTGAACATAATGCATAGTTTCCTTTAATATTGAGAGCGTAACGTAACTTATTTACAACCAGTCTCCATTTTACGGTAGTTTTTAATCGTTCAACTTTGTAGGAGCCAAGTTTGATAAATTGGCAGTGACTTTGCCTTCCCTTGCCAACTAAGAACAGGGAATTGAAGTTTTTATTGTTTCCATTATTATAATGACTTGGGCGTTAAAAAGCGGTTGAAATTTCAAATTCACCTCGGGAAACTTTAATTGATGTTTTAGACTTAATCGTTTTAATAAAAATAATTATCTGAGAGGAATAAAATGATCATGGATCGCAAGCAACATGATAATGTATTAATGATGTTGAAATTTTATATAAACTCAAGATATACTTACATAAAGGCAAATCTGGAATAACGACATGCATTTTAGCTTTGAATTAATAATAAAATAAAATGCGTAGAACTAAAATGCAAACGCGAATTAATTATTATTCTGGTTTAAAAAAAAATATTTGTTCATTAAACCTACCACATCGCTTCTTAAAAAATAAAACATTGCTATATATTTGAAAATGTATTTCATTAAAATCCTTCAAGTCCAGTAGTTTAGACGTAACTGAAAAATTACGGAACACGGAGACACAATCTTTAAAAACCTACCAAAACGGGGAAGTCAAAACTTCACATTTGCTTGTAATGATTCTGTATAAACTATACAATTATTATATTTTAGTATCGCACATGACAAATATACTCAAAATTCTAAGAAACGGTTAACTAACTAGGGACTTTGATGTAAAGGGATTCCCTGGTTCATTCATTGTGTACATTCAGTAATATACCAGTTATACGGGCCCCATCATTTTGAAGGAACTTGTGACAACCCTTGACATAAATTAAAAAGTGGGTATATGGGAATACACTTGCAATTGTAGTAATTTATCGTCATGGTGAAAAAAGCCAAATACTACAGTTATACAACAGTTAATATTTTAAGCAATTTCGTGGTTTCTACATAAACGTATGTTATATGTGTGACATTATTTTGGCTACATGCCTGAAATAAACTGTAGCAGACTATTAATTCATCATTAAAATAACTTATGTTATACTTAGTAACTTCAATCTCATTAAGTGCATGAAAATATGAGCCAATAACTTAATTGGAAATAAGGCAAACTTATTTTACATAAAATAAATATATCATTCATTTCGGGCTAAACCCATAAAAATAACATTTTAATATATATGTATTGAATTTAAAAAACATCTCAACCGATGCACATAATTATTTTCACGAACCTGCAAGCGCACAATGCAATCGTAATGTGGTAATTAACACAAATCGTGTCCATAAATGGGAACACTTCCAACAATAAACAACATCTCTAATCAGGTCTTGGACGGTTGCCCGTCTCTGTGGAGGCTGCCGTCTGGGGCCCGTGTACCGCTCCCGCCGGACTAATATATTCCGCCCAACTAACATGGGAAATCATGTACACTACAATTACACGGCTGAATTTTCTATGAATTTTATTTAATATATGATAGTTGTTTTTATTTTATTTTAGAGGCCAGCTGGTTGTAAGTTACTTTATCTACGTGTATAAAACGAACTTTTTAATGGTGAACTTTTTATTTACCAACCTGTTTGGGTGATATGCACTTAGTTTTTCCTAAAGTTGTAATATACAACCATTTATTTTAAAATGCGCAATGGTCAGCAAGGGTATACGTTTTTATATTTGTAAATAACGAAATTTTAAGTTAGTAGGCACTAAATCTGCCGCCTAGCTTTATTTCGGTAGCAATCTGGATATACCCTGTATAATATGCTATGTGGACACAATAACCAAAAACTTATTATCACATGACTGCGCCCATCGCAAGTTTATCCGCAGAATTGTTAAAATCCATAATGTTCCATCAGCTATGCACAAAAATTTCACTCAAATTATATTTTGTATTTATGTTGACTGTATTCAATTAAGTGTGCCGATTAATGGGATTATCTGGTGTTGGCTGCACGGTCATTTTGAGATTAATTACTCGCGACCGCACCCGAGCGTTGTTCATACCGAATACTTGCTTTCATTTGACGCTTGAAATTCAACGTTTGCTATTAAGGCTGTGCAACTTTATAATTGGATTCAGGTAGCATTGAAGGATTGTTGGTATTTCACGAGATTACCAGTTCCTAGCATTTAGCACGAGAAATTAAATTTATATCAAAATATAAACTATTTTCATCGTTTTGAAACTCTGTTTGGATAACGAAATTGTTTTAAGTTTCACGGAATTTCAATTTCCGTGTGGTTATTTGTTGGCGTTCATGCAATATAGGTTCCATATTTTTATTAAAAATCCTTGACTCTTTTCATTGATGCTGAATATTGACGCTACGCATAGTAGCAATTCCTATGATTTTGCACGCACGATATTCTACCCTCTTTGTCGCTACGTTGCATAATCAACACAAGCAATCTATCTTTTTAGGATATTTAATTCATTGTATCTGTATCTCTATCAACCCATCTACGTTCTTCCGTAGGGCACAGGCCTCCTTCACGATCGAAAGTACAATTGAGGGTGGTTAGTCCTCATAGCCCACTACGCTGGCCAAGTGCGACTTTACATACATAGAAATTCTTGCAAATCGCTATGTTATGCAGGTTTCCACGTTATGTGTTCCTTCACAACAGTCTTCTTCACCTTACTTCACAACAGTTCAAAATTATTCCTGAGGCGATCAATTTTAAAGTCTGTAGTAAAAATATCCATCCATGAATACTCAAGGTACATCATTTATTGTGTATCAGCCCATATACGTCCCACTGCAGGGCACGGGCCTACTCTACAATCGTAAGTACGACTGAGAGTGGTTAGGCCATATAGTCCACCACGCTGGCCTAGTGCGGGTTGGCAGACTTACATACCATAGAAATTTATATAAATCGCTATGGTATGCAGGTTTCCTCACGATGTTTTCCTTCACCGTTTTAGTGCGTGGTGATTGACTATCAATACACACATGACTCCGAAAAGTCAGAGGTGTGCCCTGGGATTCGAACCCGCGACCACCGTGAACATGTTGGCAGCCGCGTCTGGTCCGTTTACCAACAGGCCACCACGCACTTACAGGCCACCACGCACTTATTACACCTCCACACTTACAGGCCACATCATTTATTACACCTGTAGTATTCTCATCTTTGAGTCAGTTGTAGTCTTGAACATCTCCTCGAGCACAAACCTTATCTCTTGAACCATTATTATTCATATTATTATGCAAGTATTCACTGTCTTAGAGTCCCCCAACGCCTCTATAAAATAGCAAACTCGGTTCTGGTAATAGTTCCTCCGAGATCTGTCGCAGCGGAGCCACTGAGATCCGTGGCAGTGATTTAAATATTAAAATGAATTCAGTGCATTGCAGGTTACTCATGTCTAATGACCTTATTTTGATTCGCCGGCTGCTGTTTATCGTTCGACATTTTGGTATTAAAAATGATATGTGGTCAATCGAGTTAGGTTATGTAATAACTGCAGTATCTAGTTTTGGTGAGTTATTTGGATGGTCTGAGAGTTTGATTGTGTATGAATGATGAGAAATGTAATGTTTTTTATTTTATTAAATTAGTATAATAACATGGCAGCAGTGATTAAGCTGCGTTAAAGGGCTACGGATGACTTAAATAATGTCTTCTAGGGTAAGGGAATCTACTCTGGATAATTCTTATGAAGATGTGGCCGGCAAGCACGTTGGCAAATTTGTGAAGTTGCCAAAAAGATAATTATTTCGTATGATTAATCTACATTGAATAAATTACATGACTAACAGCATCGGACAAATTCTACAAATCAGAATTGGCAATAATTGTACTCGATTTTAACGTGCGGTTTTATTCTACCACATGAAAATTTGAATTTAAATTGATTTAACCATATTGTACCAAAATATAAATCGAAAACACGAAAATTAGCTAAAATAAATCCTCTTTAAAGGGTTGGTTGTATTGAATATAGACGATGCACCGCTAGGGCCAATTAAACGCTTCGAACAAACACTTCATACATTTTATGTGCGGTCGAAGCGCACACTACATAAAATTGGTTTATTGTCAATTTATTGAACGTTTAATAGTTTCACGTAGAAACTGCAGTGTATGCATCAAATCCAGATGCTGCTTCAACCAGACATCAGTGGTTGGCCCGTTGATTATGGCATAGTTCCAATTTGCTACAATAGGCCTCCTGTGTGCCTTGTCATATAAATTATGCTTTGGACGCGGTCGCACAATACGTTCCATTACATTGAACTAATGCGCTGCGATCACACTGTGATATGATCGATTTCACGCGTCCGGACCGCTTATTTGTAAAATCCACGGGCACGTTCGGTTTGAAATGTTTCGCTTGTGACCGCTATGAATCAAATGCACATCACTCCGGGTAATATTTTCCGTAAAATTTGAACTGATTTGTGAATCTGATTACGGAATGCATTTTGCTATAGTTTATGCATTAATTTAGTATTTATACTTATAGATATAGGTATATGTCTATTTAACTTTTCGTACACTTCATGGTACCCCATCACTGTCATTCCCTCTTATCCATCTCATGGTTGGATGTCTGTAAGAGATCGCCTCGAGCGACAAGACCGCCTTTTGTACGCTTTTTTTCTTCTCTTATTTCTTTATTGTTAGGCTAAGGTGTACAATAAAATTTTAAATAGATAGTGTAACTGCAAATGTATATATGTATTTATGAGTTAATGAAAAAAATCAATGTTGCTTTTACGGTAGCAAATTGTATTTTGTTGTATAAGTCTTTAAGCTTTGTTATATTTTAGAGCTAAATATGTGTGTATTTTAAAGATAAAAAAGTAAATTAATAGAGAAGTTTATGAAAGCTGCCCATTAATTACTGGCTTTTGTATGGGCTTTAAATTGCGGGTTTTAAATCATAAACATGAACCATTAACTTGACGGATTTTATTAAATAGTTGGTTTTCTACGTTACTTAATGAATTAGGAACACTACTTTTCGTTGATCTAAGCAATTACTTATTTTTCATCATATAGCACTTTCTATAGTACATTTGTAGTAAAATATAGCTTGCAACACTGCACACATTATTATTTTCTAGGATAACCCTTCTTAATATAATGATGTAGTCTATACGTATAGAAATTTATTTTTGGCTTTAATATTACTTAATGTATTTTATTTACAAAAATAGTAACATACATGATTGCAGATTTTCATACGTTTTACTCTTCACATATACATATAACATTTATATACATTGAAAATCTCCGTACGCACCGAAACGTATAACTTACTGTCTCTTAAAAACAATTATTAAAGCCAATTAAATATAACATGCCATGTTGAATGATGGTTAGATCTGAAATACGGCAACAGGATTAATACTTACAATGCGTTATAATATCATTGAATTCTATCTAGTCTAGATTCTTTGAGAATATAAATGTATGCAACATTGTTAAAAAACGACAGCCAGAAGTCACCAGTATGAGGTATACAAAACAGTAGAAAAAAGAGCGTAAGTAACGCGCGTGGTAATTAATAAATCCTTACTAATATTATAGACTGCCTCGGTGGCGTAGTTGTACTAAGGTACGGTTACAAAGCTGAGGTCTCGGGTTCGAATCCCGGGTTGGGCAAAGTGATATTGGATTTTTCTATTCATTATCAGCCCAGAGTCAGGAATTTGTGCCCGATATGGCGATAGGCTCGCCACCTATCACATTGTGGGACGGAACATACAAGGCGAAATGTGGGTGTCCTGGCACCTCTGCCTACCCCTTCTGGGATATAGGCGTGAGTTTATGTATGTATGTATGTAATATTATAAAGGTGAAAGTTTGTATGTATGTATGTATGTATGGATGTTTGTTACTCTTTCATGAAAAAACGGCTCAACAGATTTTGATGAAATTTGGTATAGTGATAGCTGACACCCTGGATTAACACATAGGCTACTTTTTATCCCGAAAAATGTAGTGTTCCCGTGGGATGAGTCAGGAAACCAAATATACATATTTTCTACTCTTTCAAATTCAAATTGTTGGCACGGGATGTCCTCTCCTACGGAAGGGAAATATAGTCGACGGCACGCGGGAAATATAGTTAGTAGACACGCGAAATAATATGTTCTTGATGTGGATTGGACTCAAAAACTATCTGCACCCGGGCGAAGCCGGGCCCGACCGCTAGTAAATAATAAATAACACCCAACAGTCACATACACATTCCTGACCCCACACTAAGATCGAGTCTTGTGTCGTGGGTATCAGGAACTACGAGAGACTTTTTGGTCTCACAAACACCCAGACCCGACAGAAATATTTGTGGGCCGCACAAACATTTCTCTCGGTGCGGGGATCGAACCCGCGGCCTCTTGTTTCACAGGCGGCGTCTAACCGCCTGCGCCACGGAGGCTGTCAAAAATTGCCTAAAATATATTTTCACGCATTAAATATATCACCGTGTTCCTAAGAAACTATTAACTTATTTAAATATGACTACAATACAACAATTCAAAAATGATTATAAATGTTCTTAGCAAGTAACAGTTGATAAATTATCCAACGATGACTGAGCTTTACGTTCTACCCTTGTATTTGTTTGCTGTGTAACTAACCTATTGATTTATGATACACTTGTTACGTAACTTGAGCTCCATCGATTATAATATCATGTATTGTTTCCCGAGTACTTGCTCCTCATACTAAATTATGTGGAAACAATGTTCTTCCTATTTTGACACGTGTAATAACACTCCAAAAACAGTATGTAATAAAAATCTGCTGATGACATTACACTTTAAATCACTGATGATCAGGGTTCATATGATTTGATGTTTCTATTATCATAGCATTTGAAGATGACTCCTTAACTATAGAGGAATTAATCAAGGGTTATAGGCAACTAAGAAATCTATGATGCTAATAATATGTTGTTCTGTTAGTAATAAGAACATTCGTGTTTAATTTTTATAGGTGTAATTAGCAAGATTTTTTTTAATGCATATGTAATCTTCCTCAACACCCTGAACTGTTTTTAAATCTTTTCTCTTTAAGTCCTTAAATTATTCTTGTTGTGCAATTATGAATCCTCCTAAGTTTTAGAATTAATATGGTTTGTGCAATATTTGCTCCATAAAATGCAAGTCTAAATTTATAACAAGCTGTCTCTTAGCTCAAAGCTATAATAATTTTTATTTAGTTTTGTACTTTTGTTCATCGTTTATTTGGAATGTTTAAAATAATCGAGAAAAGAAATAGCAGTTAAAATAACCATTACTAGTCCCAGCTAGAAGTTACTTGCTGAAGTCTCACCTTAAATATTTTCATACTTAGGATATACGGTACAATATGATCTTAAACATGGGCAAAAACAAATCATATGCCACTAGCTAGGCCATATTTAATGAAGTTTTAGCTTTTATGAATTTTGGCTATGTTCTGTAAACAACAGACAATGAATCAAAGGAGGAACTGAATTGATTAATGCTTCCGCATCAGAGTTTAAATAATTTATTAGTAGCTGTGCCACGAAATCCTCAAACGCCAACTAATAACTTTATATTTATAGAGCGCTGGAAGACCGACCTTATTTAGATATAAATCGATAGACGTGATAGTTTAAATGCATCCAGCTGGAAAAATCTTGTGTTCATTTTGTGAAGCTTTGTCCTCAGAAAACCAATCTTATTTCGTTGTTTGGTCTGATTCTGTTCCTACAGCATTTAGGAGAGCAATATTATAGACCTAATGTATGTATCCTCATCTGCCTTTATTCAAACAAATTTAATTTCTATCATTTATAAATACTTAAATAACTATAATCCAGTTAGCCATGTGAATTGCTCAAAGAATCGATTATCCGCAAAAATATTAATACAGTTTTAAAGTGTCGCAGCTGAGCTATATCTGAGAACTTTTTGAATAAAAAACTTCTACTAACTACAATTGCAGTGGTAAAGTATACGAAAAGACCGCATATTGTCTGGAAACAAGTTAAATGCTGCTTTACGTTGTAATAAGGATTATGGCGATCTCAAAAACAAATGTAAATTCTGGTCCGAATCTCGGATACGAACGCAAATGTGCGAAAATGTACATTAGCTATGCAAAACGGTTTGGTATTATACACCTGGATCTTTCCGGGACTTTTTGCAAACATTTACCGCTTATAATATGCGGCGCCAAATTTATTTTAATTTGTAATTGTGTTGAAACGAAACAGGCGAGTGCTAAGCGAGAAACACTTTAAGCATGTCTGTTTTTTCTTTCATTCAAGAGCAGAATTCTCGAATTAAAATATAATTTAATGTTATTCAGCGGCTCTTAAGCATGAAAAAATAAAAAAGAATAAAAATATTTCGAAAGAAAGAGTTTTTATCAACTTAGAAAAGGAAAATGTTGATAAGTTTAGTTTTAAATAGACCAATTAATTAAGACGTGCTGCCTAGTATAACGTTAAGTTTTTTGATGAAGGTTAGAATTTTATAGTCTAATAGAGCCAGTTTATATCTTAAGATTTGTTTTATTATATTACTTGAAAAGCTTTAGAAACTTTATGAATAAGCATCATAGTAGGCCTAGTGCGGGTTGGCGTACTTTAAACACCATAGAAATTCTTACAAATCTCTATGGTATGCAGGTTTCCTCACGATGTTTTCATTCACCGATACAGTACGTGTTGATTGGCTATCAATACACACATGACAGCGAAAAGTCAGAGCCTGTCTGTGACCTGCGACCACCGTAACAGCTACCGCCTCTGGTCCGTTACCAAAATGCTACCACGATTTTTTTCTTTTTCTACGTTAAATTATTTTCTTCTACATAAAAGTATTAAACCGAAAAACTTCCTCTTAAGTTATAAAGCATAATATTATATTGACCTTCGAACTTTTTGTTGGAAAGAATTTGCACAAAGTCAACAATTAACATGTATTTTGACCCCTTTGATTAAAAAACTATGAGGAGTGTTTTACTATCATTCAGGGTTTATTCTTGTATTTTAGGTCCAATTTGTTTACTTAACTTTTTTATGGTTAGTATCTATTGTGTATGATTCAGATTATTAAGAGAAAGAATAGAGAGATTTTTTTAAAAGTTATACGGCAATACAACACAACTTCTTTGAGTCAGAATAATAATAAATAATACGTACCTTTATAAAAACCTATGAAACTTTGTAGATGGTTTGGCAAGAATACTTTAATTGTAAGGAGTCAGTGAAATGTATCATTTTTACAATACACAGTATGACTACTACTTCACATAGGTTCCATAGTTTCTTTTATCTAAGCGAATGTTCCAATATATTGAATTAAAACTATTTTTTTTTTAAATTCTGTTGCGGATTTGGTGTAAAATATTTTTACTTCCAGAAGTTTCGATTACTTTTCAGCCTACGTGTTCAGTCCGCTCCATGAACGCGAAAGCTGTAAATTTATTAAAACACTGAGAAATAAACAATAACCGAATCTGCAAAAACTCGTAAATAATGTACTTTCATTTGAAATCAGTTTTCTTTAGACTTTGGTATCATCTCAGAAGAACCGGTCCATTACTACTATAATATTAATTAGTTATAGTGAGTTATAGTGATCTTCAACTTTCATTTGAATATTTTGGTGGTAGGTCTCTCATATATGAGAGGCCTTTTGAGTAGGTAACGCTGTAATGTTTATTTCTCCCGCCAAACAGCAGTGTAAACTGTTGTTTCCGGTTTGAAGGACATTGTAGCCAGAGTAACTACTGGACATATTAAGACTTAACATCTTATGTCCTAGGATGGCGAGCGGAATGGAATCCCAAACATTGCTGTCGTAAATTTATTTACAACACCGATAAATATTTTATCGTTTATAATTGTTTTTAATCCAAAGAGAATTTATAGCTGGTTATAAATTTTATTTTTATTTTCTTAATTGGCTATTGAAGCACCTGGCACTTAAAACCATTTTTATGTTGGAAATTGTTACGCGAATTTCTTTCCTGGCGTTTTAATAATTGTGCTCATTAACAATCTTAGAGTCGGTTGTTTTGTTAAGTATTTCAAATGCCTGTGGCCGACTTTATCTTAATTAACGTCTTGCTGAATTATGTTTCAAATCAAACGAATTTCACAATACATCAAAAGGCATTTTGAGTGTTTGAAGAATCCACTGATATTATTATATTATAAAATTGGATGTATTTTTAACAATGAGGGCTTTTCATAAGACTTCAATGCGTATACACTGAAATAAAATAAATACTAACAAATAATAATTGTTCAGATTTACAATTGCAGTATCAAATTAGTTCGGATATTTTAATATCCACTAATTTATACTAATTTATGTTTTTATTATTTTCTTCCATATATTAAAGCATGAAATTGACATAGTAATATTTGTCCCCTAAATATATTTTAATGAATTGAATTTATAATTTACGCTAGCAGTCAATACAAATTCATGCCGTAACCAGACTTGGTGAGCGCTAAACTTACTCTAATCCTCTGTTTGTACTTAGTCTTGGAGACAAAACGGTACGAAATTAAGTTTGTACGTACGTTAAAGCGCTTAATTTTGTTTGTATTTACTCATTGTCCAATTTAAACGTAAGTTCACACGTTCAGTTTTGTGTGAAAAGTCTACAGTTGACATATGGAATACGAGACAAGGCTTCACTTGAATGTCGCCTGAGTTTATATACAAGCCAAGGCCGACTGTCCACTCGTTAATGAGAGCTGCACATTGAAGATTTGAATTCACACATTCTGTGCATTCGAATTGTTTTTTGACCAAATTTAGTATGAGGAAATGTCACAAATCATCGTATGTTTGATTGTTTGTTTGGAAATTTAAGAGTCCATTTGTACACAATATGCTTAATTTAATAATAAAATAAAACAAATTGCAAGTAATACCAACTTAACTACCAAAAACTACTATGTTATTATTGGTGCCGCATAAAAATATAGTTTTTAAGAATGTAGGTAATGGTAAATATGTAACTGAAAATCTTACCTCAAAATTATTTTATTCTTCAAGACATCATCTACCTTTTACCTGTATCTATATCAGCCCATATAGGTATATGTACGTCCCACTGCAGGGCCTGGGCCTCCTCCACAATCGAGAGTGCGAATAAGAGTTGTTTGGCTATATAATCTACCACGCTGGCCTAGTGCGGGTTGGCGGACTTCACATATCATAGAAATTCTTACAAATCGCGATAGTATGCAGGTTTCAACGATATGTTTTCCTTCAACGTTATAGTGCGTGGTGATTGACTATCAATCAATACATTATTCCGAAAAGTCAGACGTGTGCCCCGGTATTTGAAGCCGTGACCACCGTGAACATGTTAGCAGCCTCGTTTATTCCAACAAGTCACCACGCACTTGTATCTTGTAATTCCAATTAAATTATACTGATAATAAATAAACCGCACTTTAAAAGTAAACTTATATTATTAAGCTTCGCTGTACTAAAGTTGGAATTTAGGTTTTGGCTCCGAAACATATTCAACTCTTAATTCTACTGAATGGTTTATAAGTACAAAACACAAACATTAAGGAAGAAGTAAAAGCATAAAGCTTAGCTTGTTGAATCTACGGGACCATTCCTAAAGGCTTCTTAATAAATAGCTAGGTTTAATGTTAAAGGAATGACGTTGAGAACAATTCCAAGGAAACAACTGTGGCGTCAGCTTGCAAAAATCTCTTAGTTGGTCCTTGTTTAAGATAATAGTTAATTTATTTAAAGTTTTTCGAAAAAAAACAACAGCTACATACATAGTCCTAACCCCACACTAAGATCGAGTCTTGTGTCGTGGGTATCAGGAACTACAAGAAACTTTTCGGTACACCCAGAACCGAAACAAACATTTGTGGGCCGCACAAACATTTCCCTGGTTGCGGGGATCAGTGGCGGTACTTCCATAGAAGCCCAAAAGCCCGGCTTGCCCTACTTAATACGTACATACTCGATACTAAACACAAACCATTTTATTCCGTACAATACAATCATATTTTATTAGAAAACATTTACAAATTTTGAATTTACCGCGTCCTGTCGAGAGCGCAAAGGTCGTCGTCCTGTCGCGCGCCTAAAATCCAAACTATTATTATTAAAAGCGCCTGCGACGGTGCGTCGCGCCGAAGCGCCACGCGAAATTCATTCAAATATTAATAATATTAAAATAAGAAGTCCGCTGGCTCCACACGCTCCCGTAGTAGCAACATTGCAAAATATATCTATCCTTTTCTCTCTCGTGTGCTTTTACGAGGCTTTTGGCAAACTCGATATTTGTATGGGGATCTCACGAGTGAAGTGCACTACAAATGTATAGGTATAGACATTTTGTATAGCAATTTGTACTACACCAAATGCCCGGCTTTTTAGAATGAACATCGTACGTTTCATGGTCGGCGCGTTGTTATTTAATATTATGATTTATTAAAATTTATTTTTATTTTTATTAATATGGTTTTATAGTTTTATTACAAATAAGAAGGTACTTTTTAATAAAATATAATTGTATGTCGTAATATTTATGTTACGTTTATGGACAATACTGTACGAATTGCGACTAACTTCATATGTATTTTGACATTTTGCAATTGTTAGCTGTGATTGTTAGTATTTCTCAAAAATTAGTTGTTTTTAGTGATAATGTTTAGTTTTTGATATTTAGACTTTTTGATACTAAAATGAGTGGTATTGTTTTGCTATGATGGTGCGAGTGTGACGGTGAAACTACTCATTGCCGTTAGAAAGGTAAATTTATTCAAGTGTATTGTAAATAAACTGGCGCGAAAAATACGCTGGGATTGTGAAAGTCGTGGTATATCACAAGATACATTTTATCGACTCGCTTTAATATACTATGTGCGTTCTTTAATTTTAACATGCTCTCCCCTTCAAATAGGTTATTAAACAATCGAGTTTCATATAGTTTATCAAACGCCAAGATTTGTGTTACATTATTTGGAGTTTAATGATTTATATTTAAAATAAATTAGTTTATCCCTTCAATAGAAATTATATCAATTGTATTACAAGAAACATAACATGAATGTATTAATAATAATTTCTGCCGGCGAAGTTATACATGGCAACGTAGCTGTAGCTATGCTTTTGCAATTAAAATGCAATTTAAAGTTACAGATGCATTTCCAAAAGTGATTTAAGTTACATATTTATTTAATTAATTGATTTAAAAACGAATAATAAGTAATGCCTTCAGCATATTAGGAATATTTAGATGGCTGTGCAAATCGCGCCATCTATTAGATTTTTACGGAACAACTTATTGTTATAGGTGATTTCATATCAGTGATAAACAAAGCTGTTATTTTAATGGTTTTTATCCTATTCGGAGATTGAACGGTAGGATTTTCTCGGTGCCTGAGGTGTCGGATTCGAATCCCGGGTCGTTTTTTTTAAGATTTATTATTATCGCATAGGCCCGCCTCCTATCACATGATGGCGCGGAATATGCAAGGCGAAACATGAGTGTCCTGGTAGCACCTCTTCCAACATGTGTATGTATAGATGTTATGTCTGCCGACTTAATACCATTTGCTTCTAAATCAATACATATTAAAATATCTAAAAAAAATATTGGGCTTGCCCTAGTCCAGAACCCTAGGCACGCCACTGGCGGGGATCTATCCCCGGCCTCACGTTTCACAGGCGGCGACTGCGCCACGGAGGCTGTCTGTCTGAAAAAAAATATGTAACGCGTTCATAGAAATGTCCTTTTGCGTATTTATCGCGTCAGAACAAGTTCTTGAACATAACTTTGAGATCATAAAATATAATAGCAAATAATATCGATTGTAAAATGAAATAAATACAATTTTGTCGTGATAGTTAAATTTAATTATAATATGATAGTCTGAGCTTCGCTCACAAGTTTTCTTTGGCTATTTGCTATAGAGAATCAAGATTGTTCATTTTTATGTCAATGTCAACAACCATAGACATCTCGCGAGTGCTTAGCATCGGAGGGTTAATAGCACTTCTCGTCATATTGTTTTTCTTGCGATTTTAGTTACGTAATAGATAAATATCACAAAAGTAAAAAAAAATGGTATAGGTAGCTTACGTTGTTGTAAATCGATATCTGAATTAGGAATCATTTGCATATTTTAAAAATAAATATACTATTTCATTGTTGGCTATTTTTAATTACATTAAAATATTCACACCAATATTAAATAGTAATAAATTTCAATTTGTTAACATTTAACAGCCCGCATCAAAATAGCGCCATCTCTCGGGTACACAACAGAGTCGCTGTTTGCGCCGAACCCAATCGCCACACACACTAAAGACGGTAAATTGTAAAGAGAGAGAGAGAGAGTAGAGTGGAGGACTACCACGGCATGTACATATATGTATGTACCTATACACTAAAATAAAACCGTATCCATCATAGCAACCACTCTATGTGATGTTGAAAACCTAGTCATATTGTCTCAAGAATATCAAAATAAGTATGAGAATTGCATTACCATGTCGTGCCAACATGAAAAATCAAATATGAAGGCAGTGCGTTTATAATGTAGAAAGTTGCAACGTTCTCTATGTACAAAACAAATATTAAACACACGTTGAATACCAAAGGCTTGTTTGTGCTGCCGCCATTAACTTTGATGATAATGTTGCTGAACAAATGTGTATTTTTTCCATTGACCTAAAAGTGTTTGACTCGCATCATTATTAATGAAACGCTTTGTAGTTACTGTTAGCTCGGTTCCATTGATTAAAGTGAAATCACATAATATATAATGAGTGTTTGTGATAATATCCGGGTCTTTTTTTTTCTTCTTCTTACTTTATCTATTTCACTCCGACATACGGTCGACAGTTTTTGGTGCTGAAGTTTGTGAAAGTGTTTGATCAATACATTTTAGAATATTTAAGTAATTGGACAACTATTGTATATAGCGACAATAGCAACAAAATTACAATTTTTTGGGTGTTAAATCAGCTTTTAATATGCAAAGCTCCACAATTAAAAAACTTTTTTCTTCTCTTCTTCTTTTTTTCCGAGAAATATCATCCTGCAGGCCAATGCCAACTCAATACACCCCAGCTGTGATAAAAGTGATTAACTTATAATAAAAATGTTTATTATAATTCTATTTTTTGAAAGACGTGGTTAAAAATTTCAGGCGGACTAAAACATATTCCACGTTTAACTCATAGCAGTTGGAAACGTTGGCCAGGCGACGCTCCACACACCACAGCATTCGACATAATTTTACTAATATCGTCCCAACTCTGAAACCTTAGTACGTGAAATGTTTTAGTGAGCAAAATCTGTCGCAATAAACCCTCTATTCACCATTTGAAACTGCATCAAAATTCCACACACTATTTGAAATTAGATTAACCAGAAAACCATGTAATTTCGTCTGTTTTATCTTTTTTATTACAATATATATCTGTTAATAATCTGTTATCAGCCTATATACGTCCCACTGCTGGGCACTTTCTACAATCGAAAATACTAGTGATTGATGTTAAGCTATAATTACAGTCCACCAATTTGGCATAATGCGGGTTGGCGAACTGTAACGTGCCATAGAAATTCTTACAAATCGCTAAGTATGCAGCAATCCTCACGATGTTTTCCTTAATTTCGTCTAAGCCACAATTATAATAATTAATAACACTTTATTTAAATAAACTAAAATATCACTGCCCTTCCAGTTTGAAGGTAGCCAAGTGAGCCAAGTGAACTTCCTAACACTAAAATCCTACGCCAGCTTACCGAGCAGAACACTTCGATCCTCTTTTCATATATCAAGGTGATTGCGGTCCCTGCTAGCAAGATTCACCCAGTAAACCACAGGGTGGGGCTAAAAGTAAAACATCTAATCTTAAAAACCAATTCTTTCCATCCAATCCAATTTTCTATTGCATTCAAAAACAGAACAATTTCGTAAAGATCACATATTTAATTCAAAAGAGAAAATTAAAAAACGCGGGCGATTGTCTCGCATTAGGCATTACACTTCCGTGCATCAGTGAACGGGTAGGCCCTATTACTGCATCCATTTTTCATCGTGTTGTACCGATGTAAAATATTAGTATGCAGCGATTCGAGGAACGTTGCATAGTTAAGATTTTAACTAGAATACTTGCGAAGTTCTATTTCTGTGTTACATGGCAATTGAAAGACGGTATTATCAAACTTTGCTCTTACTAGTTTCTGTCGTATATATCTTTTGGAATTTGAGAATAAGTCTTCTATTTATATAATTGTCTGTGACGTTGCTATTTTTCTACGGTTTTCTCGATACCGGTCAATGTTTTACTTCTGTAAAAATATTTAATAGCCAATCTAAGATCCGGTGACTGCCTCGGTGGAGCAGTTGTTCTATGGTATGACTGCAACGCTGAGGTCTCGTCATCGAATCCCGGGTCGGGCAAAGTGATATTGGATTTTCGTATTCATTATGAGCCCCGTAGTCAGGAATTTGTGTCTGATATGGCGATAAGCTCGCCCCCTATCACATCGTAGGACGTTGATCGCACCTTTGCTTACCCCTTCTGGGAAAAAAGCATGACTTTATGTGTCTAAGATCCAATAAATTACTTCATAATCGGGTTATTCGTAAACTATCCCACCTTCCGACAAAAATTACAGCACATTTTTGTCTTTCTCATTTAACTTGTGACAAAATGTTATGGATATCATTTCTTTTATCGTCAGTTACAGAAAAAGAAACTCTCGTGAGACAGATATTTTATTTCTACGTACCAATTGTGCGCTGTAAAATGTTAAAATATAACAAGAAATAATAAAATAGATGTCTTAACTGAAATTGAAATAACCTTTCGGTAATGAAAACAAATAGCATAAAGAAACGGTAATGGATTCTCAGCTGCCAGGCGGAAAGTTTGATAATATCCTGTTTTATAAATAACAAAAATTCAATCTGCGAAAATGGGCCAGGTACACATCGTTCATGCATTTTTGTGTGATAATAAGTTGACATTACATTTATATTATGGGACTATCCGCACCGAGATTTTGAAAATGAATTCACAAACGAATAAAGCGGAATGTCTCCTGTGTGTCGCATTTGAGACTATCTAACCTTTACTTCCTCACATTTAGTTTTATTTTGCTACTAGCGGTTCAGCCCGGCTTCACCCGGGTTAAGATACTTTTTAACTCCACTTTAAAAGCATAAAAAATATTTATTTATCTCATCGTTACTACCGTACTTTAAACTGCCCATCCCATTCATTTGAGTTTGAAAGAGTATCGTATATATTTGAATTCCTTGCACATCAACGGGAACACTACATTTTTTCGAGATAAAAAGTAGCTTATGTGTTAAGCCAAGGTGTAAGTGAGTTCAATGCCAAATTTCATCGATTTGAGCGTGAAGAGGAATAGGACAGTTTCTACTTAGATATAGAGAGACGTTGTAGTTCCTCAAGTGATATGGATTTGTCATTGAATAAACAGTGCCACCATTAAAAAATATATATATTTTGTCACATCTTTTAAATTATAAATGCCATACGTTCAAAATCGAGTACAATATTTAGTACCGGAAACAACAATATGAGTTGTTATGTGGAAGTATTTAATTGTATAATAAAAGGGTGGTATGGCCAGCACTTATTACAGTAAACGTTATTTATTACAGATTCTCGAGGATTTCTTTGAGTCATAATTTAATATGACAACAAAGTAAACAATATACTCCCTCTGGTTTTTATTCTGTTAAAACTTTAACATGAAAATATATCTCTTTATTGAATTGTGTAAACGTTTATAAATAAGGATGAGGCTTAAATTATATCATAGTTTACAAGTCCCTTAAAATGTAATCTATACTTATTGTATAGATGAAAAATTTGATTTTTTGCATTGAATAAGCTCTGAAACTACTGGACTGATTTGAAAAATTATTTCACATCATCCTACATTATCCGTGATGATTATAGGCTACATAATATTAAAAAATAAAGTGTATTTTCACCCATGCGGAGCCGAGCCGCTAGTGAATAATAAAAATACTACAACATCATTATGCCGGAAAAATAAAAATTGTGTCATAGCAAAAATAACCGCAAGCAAGCTGTATTTTTTAAAACTATTTTATGGGTACGCGCTTGTGTTTTAGATGTCTATCCGGTGGCGTAAAATTGAGGTAATAAAATTTTGAATACAATGTTTTTGATTAGCGAATGGGTTCTTTTGGATATGACATGTGAGTATAACATATAATAAATCGTATTTCTTTCTTTCTATATCAATTTTTTGACTGCTTGAAACGTTTTTTAAATAAATATATACACCTATAAGTAACACACATGTTATTTTTATTATTATTTTTACACAAATTATTTTATTGTGAGATAAAGAGTCAATAGAAAATCAATCAATTGGTATTAATAACAATTATTATGCATTATTAACAATACATTTAAAATTAAATATTTTTAATAAAATAAAAACACACACTCAACAGCCACATACACAGTCCTGGCACCACACTAACATTGATTCTTTTGTCGTGGGTATCAGCAGCTACGAGAGATTTTTCGATCTCACAAATACAGAAACCTGAACCAAATACATATGGATCACAATTATTTATCCGGGTGCGGGAATCGAACCCGCGACTTCACGTTTCACAGCCCACGTCTAACCAACTGCGCCACTGGCTGTAATGTTAAATAAGTTCTATATTTTTGTATGTAAAACTACCTAGCAACTTCCAATTTCTTATTTGAATATTCAAACAGAGAAAATTCAAGAGGTGGAATGTCCCTTTTGTCACAATTGATAAATTGTTATCACTGCAAAGCTCTCAAGAAAATTGGTCGAGGTATTTTTAGATTTTGGCGCTTCTATTGTTATAAATTGAAATCAGTTTTTAGTCAGTTTCGTTTAGCTCTCCTCATTGATATCGTTTTGTAAAAAAAAAAACTTTTTTTAAACTTAAATTATATCCAAATACCTGATCTTTGTGTCATTTAGGTAATATTATTATTTTATAATAAATAATAAGTTGGTATTTCTTTCTTTATTCTCTTAGATATTTTTTCCACATATTTTATTTTTAAATTACATTCATAGTTTTATAGGAAATCTAGTTGATTTTCACTATTTAATCAAGAGAAATGACAAACACAACATGTAAAAGCTTCCATTAATCTATAGACGACCTACAGATAATAACTCAGAATGCTAATTGATTTACTCCACCCGTGTGCCATATGGTATAGTTTAGATTATAATAGATTGATGAATGCCATAAGGTGTCTAATAATGTAACTAATCCCACCTGAATGTAAATTAGGTATGGAAATGCGAAGCGTGACCATAACCGGCAGCGGTTCAATGCGATTTGGCATGGTTCAATGAACATTTATGCTAACTTTAATCGTAGCTAATAACCGTTCTTAATAGGGTCAGCAAAAAAATAAAGTTTTTTTGAGTGGTATTAATTGTTTCCATATGGTTTTGCTATTGATAAAGGTCGTGGAAAGTTGTTAAATGCAGGTAATTTCAAACAAATTTTTATGTTGGAATAACATAAGTCCTCATGTACAACCATAATATATGTATACTGCATACATATATTATGGTTAAATAAAATGATGATTAATTAGAGCATAAAATTAAAATGAGGTTAAGTATTTATAATCTTAACAAATTTACACAAATGCTATAAAATAATGTAGTATAATGGATACTACAATAGAAGGTTATTGCTATAGATGACATAATGTAATTTAATTCAATGTGTTTGCATCCATTAAAACTTCTACATCAATTGATACTCTAATGAATTAAGTAGAAATTACTGATTTATTGTCTAGAAACAATTTCAACTCTTCAAGTCTCAAGTCCATAAAAGTGGTTCCTAAACATGAATCATATCGCTTATGTTTCCATTCAAGACTACCCCGACCTACGACAATTCTGTTGACAGACAAGCTGTTCACATATTATGAGCGGACAGGCCTTGATACATGAACTCACGTCGCATGTCTACCAACTGTCTACTGTCGTGTAACTTTATTACAATCAATGTCTCTGTTGACTTTACAAGGATATTGCACTTGGCAACGGAATTTGGCACGCACAATTTAATACCACTATCCAAAGCCTGAAATCTGTTCATCGTTCGGAGCACGCTAAGCTGACTCTTGCCAAGTCTATAGAAATTAATAGGGCAAGGTGCAAGTCTTAAATCGGTTAATATTTAACACGAGATGGATAACACATTTTTATGTTGTTACCCCCTGGAGATGTAGGAGAAGGACAGGCAAAAGAAGACATTTTTTGTCTTGGTCTGTTGGACTAGATAGTAATATTCAGTCATTAAAAACAAAGAGCTGAACATCTAGTGCAATAGTACGTTAAAATCACTTAACTGTAGATTAAACTATTTTATGAAACTAGAAAAATACTTACTTAAAAAATTATTTAATATTTCAGCATTCCCTTCAGGTTACCTTAAATACAAAAACGAATAAAAGCCATCGTAAGCAAAAAGATTCATAATATCATGTTTTAGTTATATCTAGGACCCATCTAAGAAGCTTCTCGAATAGAATCCTAAAGCACCAAATACGTATACTTTACTCTAATACCACCATTAAGTGAGATTACCGATAAGGTCGTAGATGGCAATAACGGTTCAATTCCTTTCAAATGACCTGCATGGAGACTATCGCACACTCGCTAACAACCGATGGATTATGTCTAAGTGGACGCTAATGTTCAACATACAAGCGTTCTATAAAATGTAGGTGTTTTTACAAGTATTTCCGAGAGAACTAATGGTTTTGTATCCATCGTGGTAGGGGTAAATCTATGTGTTGTTATTTTTAAATATAAAGAAAGTAAAATATTTTTTTTTGCCATAAACCTTAAAATTAGAACGTACATCTAATCAGAAAAAACAGCAAAATAAATAAATAACACCCAACAGTCATATAAAAAATCAAAAGTTATAAAAGTAATGTAATAGCACCTCGTAGCTGTGACATGTAGGTGACCACTCAGCATAGATTTAGTTAATTTTATTGGTGTCAATTAAAATAAATATTTACATTTGACGCGTAGGAAAATTATTTTACATACTGGCTAATTTATTATTTCTTAGCAAATAGAAAAAAAAAATGATATTTTAGACATTTGATAATCTGATTGTTGCTACATTAATAACATAAGGCATTTTACATATGATAAGTATTCTTTCAAGCCCTATAGTATAACTTCTCTTAAACAATTTATATTCGGACTGGCATAAACGAGATTAAAATGCACCTGATGCTAAACACAGCCTTATAAAGCATCCCCTGGCGAAATTTAGTTGAATGTGGCACGATTATGCCCATCTGTTCAAAACTGGATAAACAGGCTTATACCGTAACGCGAGAAATTCGCAGTCGCTATGACAGCTTTTCAGGCGTATTCCAAGCTAACTGCATCAAATTACATACATACATAAACTTCCGCCTTTTTCTTAGCAGGGGTAGGCAGAGGTGCTACCAGGACCTACGTTTCGCCTTGTGTCTTCCGTCACATGATAGGGGGCGAGTCTGACGATAGACTATCGGCACAAATTACTGACTCCGGGCTGTTAATTAGTGTAACAAATCCAATATCGGTTTGCCCGATCCGGGATTCGACCCTTCATCACTCGCTTTATTTTTCTAGCATTTAATACTTTTTTATTTATAAAAACACAAAAAACAATAACTTTTATTAGTATTTGCATTTTAAATCACTGAGGTTTATCCTATGTATATAATCATGCAATATAATTGTTTGAAGTACACACTCAAATACGACATAGCAACCAGCGCGTGTCCCAAATTGTCCTCTTCGTTGTAACAGAGATATCGCGGAGAAAGATAAATAATGACAATAAAGAGGGCAAGCGATGAGAACGAAACTTGAGAAATTTCGCAAAACCACGTGATTGTGTAGGCCCAGTTTTCGTTATTAGTTTCTCCAATCTATTTAATACTTTGAACGTGCACAAGAACTCGGGGGCACGCTCCCGGCATTGTTTTGATAACGGTTCACTGAAAGTTTCGGCTACTGCGCCTCATGTTGAAATATTTGTGGCTCAATTTTAAAGTTTTCAACTACATTTCTACATTTCTGGCGGAGTAGTATGTATTTGCTCGAGACGGGCGAAAGCACATGAAATTTAAGTGGGCTCAGTTGAAATATGTAAGAAAATGGACACGGAATCCACAAATAAAGGAACGATATGAGGCTGGAAATGGATAGTGTTGCCGGTCAATTTCCACATTTACGAGAATATCGCTTTCAACGACCCAATGCTAGTCGGGTTGCTACATTTATTAGTCTGCATTCATTTTCCTCCCGACAATACTACTGCGGTATATCACCGTTTTTCTTAGAACACTGCACGATGTTTGGTAGACTGATAAATTAATGGAATTGCTGTTTATTTTTTCTTTTCGGTATTGAACCCCATATTCATATAGCTTTTTCTCTCTCCCTCTCAAGTCAGGAAGTCCACGGCTGAACATACCTCTCCCCCAAGGATTTAGATATTGACCTGTATACTAATATTATGCATGTATGTATGTATCAGCCCATATACGTCCCACTGCAGGGCACGGGCCTCCTCTACAATCGACAGTACGATTGAGAGTGGTTAGGCCATATAGTCCACCACGCTGGCCTAGTGCGGGTTGGCATATATATTATGCATACTCAAATTAAATTAAAATATACGAATACTTGTTCCTTTGTTGTTGAACGCCAGATTAATTTCAGTCGAATAATATCCAGCCTTAGATAAATATTGTACGCACATGTAATTATAACCATTAGTGTTTAAGAATGACAGTGGAGGAAGAGGACAATAATTTATTTCCAATTCCTCCTATTAATTTAACTTTCTGATTAATTTCGTTGCGGGTTAAAGACAAGTTAGACATTACCAGAGACTCGCCGAGCTTCAATGCTCGGTGTCATTACTTTGCGTGCCACTGTTGATCCTGGCTCACAGGAGTTACAGTGGTGGGTGTGAGGGCGGGACAGTCTCCTAATGTTTAAGAATAGTAGAAGGAAGTTGTACGTTTATCATTTATTTCAATGATGAAATTATTTGCAACACCGCAAGCAGAAAATGCATCTACCTATTTGTTGGTATACGGGTCAGACGCGACTGTTCGTGTTCAAGATGATTACGGGTTCAAATCAAGGGCACACCTATGACTTTTTAGAGTCAAGTGTGTATGTGTCAATAACCATGCACTTTAACGGCGAAAGAACACATGGTGATGAAACCTCCTTACATAGCGATTTTAAAAGTCTATGGTATTTAAAGTCCACCAACCCGCACTCGGCCAGCGTGACGACTACATATATGACCATACCACTCTCAATTTTGCTATCGATTGTAGACGAGCTCTATGTCCTGCAGTGGGTCTTACATAGGCTAATACAGTGCAGTGTCCAATTGAACATTGAAACTAATCAAGTACGAGTCTCTGAAACTATATATCGCCTAACAAATTCCACCTCCAAGCAAAATAAATAAACCGAGCCGAAAATTACACAGCTCGTGGTCAATCCCTACCTGGGCAATGTATGTGCAGTAATAGCAAGATTGAGTTCCTTTGAAAGTTACCGAACGACTTCCGGAAAATATTCGGCGAGCCGAGCCGGACGTCCGAAACTCGTCTGTCGCATCCGCATTTCAGTACATGTAACTTGAATACAGAATATATAAAGAACTGTTTTTGCTCGGAAATTATATGGTTAATAGAGGAGTAACAGTAATAATTGCTCACTCTTATATGGTTAATAGAGGAGTAACAGCTGTATTTTATGATTCTATTATGGTCCCATTTTTCTTCCTAATTTTATAATATTAATTTACTTCTATTGGGCATTAAAAAATTATTTTCAGATTTATCTAGAACTCCATTATTATATCATAATCTCCTAACTTGATGGTCTGTCTCAAGTTTCTTGACATATTTTGTCCACCATTCGGCGTTTGTAAAAATTTCGCGTCAAATTATATAAAGCAAAAGAAATTTTGAATAACAGCTGAATAAAGACACAACGTCGCTCCCTCACAAGACAATAGAAAACAACACTTCGGAATTTTTGAGAGATAAACAAGAGCCATTAATCACACAGGGTTCATAATAAAGAAAACAGCGGAATTTAAACAAAGTATTTCATTCTCGCGACTTGAGAACCCTTTGCAAGAAGCTTAGAGCGAGCGTCTATTAACTATTACGTAACTAAAAGTTCGATGGCAGTTGCTCGGCTAATGAAGTCATGAATATCGTATCGATAGTGTATAAATAAAGGCTTTGTTATTGCTGTAAATAACGTCATATTTTATAATGGAACGTTGTAAAATATGATATACTGCGTGCGTTTACTACCAAGCCAGGAAGCATTAGCACATATTTCCCGTCGTTAATCCATTGTTTTCCTTCCGGAGTTTATATTAACTTCGCGTTATTTTCGTCGGGCATATAATATTTTTTGAGGATCGGATAACCATCGATATATTAAAATTACCACAGTTATCTGATATGAGGTTTTAGTATTTATAACACAAGGAAATGTATGGTTAATGTATTCTTAAGAAATATGTGTACATACTACACTTTTACTCTTTAGTATCGCAACAACTTCCTTAGATACTCTAGTATACTAAATTTTCCATTCATGAAAAACAAATTGAGGCTGATATTAACACTGTGGCTAATGGTCAAGCCATAGAAACAGCCTTTTAGAAATATTCTCGTTATAAATAAGAATTTCTTGTGAAATCCGAGAATATCCAATTTTCGCATCATTCCATTAACGACTTATTGCCAACACCCGCTGTGTTGAGTCAAACGATTGTGATTTCTTTTCACGAAATATGCAATAAACTAGGTCATAATTCGGCAGGGCTTCATTCAATGTCGATAACAATGCAGCGAAGTTGAGCTGCATTTCGCCAAGTTTGCTATAGTCCGCTATTCACTGTTGTGGAATAAGCATACTTTCTAAATTATTCCAATATTTCAGCTTTTATAGCCGTAAAGTACTTCTACTTTTCAGCGCCTTTAGATTGAAAATATCTTTCTATTCGTTTTGATGCAAAATGTTAGTATACATTTAATTTTTTAAACTGAATAGTCTCATACGATACAATATCGAAGACTATGTTATTTAAAAAAAAAGATGAACGGTATGCTGGCAAAATACAAACGTTATTTAAAGTGTTTCTAATACGTGTAATTGTAATCCCTAAGCCTGACATCGTTTTTCACATAAATTTTCATAACCAAAAAAAAATATTTTATATGTGATCCTCATATTCGGTCTCAACAACAACGTCATTTGCAGTCACTCCAGTTTTGTATTTATATTCGCTACTTTGTAGCTGCAAAGTAATGATTAATTTCATTAACTTGTCGGACATTCCTGCTGTCACCAGCACGACTCTGTTGTGAAACAATTTGGCAAATTTTATCGCCACACTAAGCTTTCATTTAGTTTAGACCTCTTTTGGTTTAAATGCTTAAATAAGGGTACCTAATTATAAATATTTTGATTTAGTAAACATTACACACAACGTGGGTTTGGTAGATATTTCAAGAGAAATGACTAAGTTCAATGAAATAAAATGTTTAGGATATTAGACTAATTACTCATTTCATTCAAATAATCCAAAATTATTATAATTCCTCTTATTTAATGATAATTTATAGCGGCAAAACATCCAATAAATATTTGTCGAGAAATTTAACATACTAATGAAAAGGGTGAATGTATGGACTACATTTTTACTTAATTGTGGATTAGTTGCGTGTGTTTTAATGTAAATTGAAGGGTTGAAGCAATTTATATGCAAAGTTCCATTGAAAGTAGAATAGTTTACACATATGAACAAGTGAATTCAAATTATGCGGGTATACGCTGGTAAAAAAATCAATGCAAATACAATTCAGGGAGTTTAATAACTGAATATATATCTGTCAGTTATGTTCATTTCTGAAATGGTACTGTCCGTTGTAGTCCAAATGTTTATTAATTAAAAATACATTCACCATAAAGAAACTTCAAATGTTCATAAAAATGTGTGATTTGAAAATCATAATTTTCTAATCAACGCATATTTTTGGCATTCCATGTCTCTCGTCTAGTATCATTCGCCTTTTCCAGTACTTTTTCATTTACAGTGTGTTCATCTGATCCACATTGGGTCTCTGCGTCGAATTTCCTTTGTAGCTTACCTAGGTATCTCGTTTCGACGAAAATATTAGCCATGTCTGTGTTGTCCACGTATTCGTTTTTTGTTATTCGTTCTTCATGCCTCCCACGTTGTTTGAGCCAACGAAGCCTAACGTTGTGCATCGTGTCGTTGACACTCATTCGAACATGCTATTCTGCGAATCGGAAATGGAAAGGGGTTCACTAAAGTTGCTTTTAATTAACAATTAGCCTGTATTTTTGTCATTTTGGCATATTATTTTTAAACAAAAGCGAACATGTATTTTTTGTTGGGTCACAAATATCTCTTAGAGCTCTAGTCGACATTAAATAGGCTCAAATCCAGCATGATTATTCATGTAACGTCTTCAATTAGAGATAGGAAGATTAAATTCTTCGTGGAATTACGGTGTTATTAATAAAAAATATACTGTGTCTGACACCAGACAAAGTGAAGAAACCTACAAATGTAAAAACAACAAATAAATTCGAACAGTACACAACAAAATTTCGTGATTTTGCTGTTATTATGCTCGTGAACGTGCTTTGCAAAATAAACGCGACAGCATTAATCTTGGGTTATTGCCATGTGTGTGAAAGTGACAGTGTAAAATTAAATATTTTACAAAACATGTGAAGACACAGCTTATGTTATAAATCCAACAAAACGCGCGCACCAGAAAGGACATAACAGAAATCTGCGAGCCCATTGTGTGTACTCCTGGCGAAATGCCAGGGCGGTGCACTAGTGCAGAAACACTTAACGTCAAACGTTAAAACTTCAACTTTCATATTGTGCCAGATAGCTTCTGGATTGTAAGGGTATATAAAGTTTTCAAAACCAATTATACTGCACTAGATCTTATAATTAAAGAAGTGAGATGAAAGGGACTCGAATGAAGTTTATTATGCAAACTTTGTCCCCTCGCCTATGATTACTTTTGCTACAATTATAATCTCTTCCATTTCAGCAAGGAAAGTTTTCCTTTTATATGTCACGAACTCAAGTCGGTAAAGAGTTGGATCAAATTGAGTTTCGATTTAACTATTCCACATTTTTGTTGCACCTGTGTATCTAGTTACAGTAACTATTCTAACTGGTGCTTTATTTTTAAAGATCTTTATAACTAATTAAGAAAAATGACTTTAATTATTGTTGTTTAGTATTTTATTGTTTCCAAAGTGTTTGAAAATATT
Source organism: Hyles euphorbiae (assembly GCA_023078785.2). Taxonomy (NCBI): domain Eukaryota; kingdom Metazoa; phylum Arthropoda; class Insecta; order Lepidoptera; family Sphingidae; genus Hyles; species Hyles euphorbiae. The sequence goes on from CM041049.1 coordinate 8,517,053, forward strand.
GCAGGTTAGTGCAAAGTCCTTTTTAAATATGCGCTGTGCCTGGTGATGGCCTAAATGTATGGATACAATTACTGCCTTAAATGCTTTGCCATTTCATCAAACGAATCAAATTCAGGAACATAATTAACTGGATGCTTTATAGTTTGCTTCGATCATCCATAAACCTCATTTTTCGACCGATATGAATTGGACAATTATTAGTTCAAGAAATAATTTTTACTACCATTTAATTAAAATATACCAGTTATGTAAACACGTTCCAACTCCATTCGAATGTTTGTTATAGTTTCACACAGTACCATTACATGTGTATTAAAATTCAATTTTAATTCCGCTCATGTTTGTATTTTTAACAATATCCTTGCGCCGCTCGAAGCGGAAACCAAATTGAATATCGATCGCAATAAAATTATACAAAGTATGTTTAAATTCTGTTTTAGGCCTGTTCAGGACCTCGGGAGACGGCACAGGTAAACTAAATAATTATATTGAATGTGTTCCAGTAGAGTACGCTTTGAGAATAATATATGGCTTATAATCGCTTTTGATACTTACGAGGATACTTACTTAGTGGCATGGAGAGCGGTTTGCGTGATATTAGATCTTACAATACGGCTGCGAAGTTGACGCTTAGGTACCGTTGATACCCGCTTTGTTTGTTTAGAAAATTAGTGAGGCACGTGGATTTTCAGGTTAACTAGTACAATTAATTTAAAATTGTTATTGTGTGTATTCAAAAGGTTTATTCAAAGTGTGTGTTGGATATTTCTTTGTTTATGATTCGTGCTTTCATGTGAGTGTTGAGTGTTTAAATTTACCTTTTTACTATCGGTTTCACGAAAATAATTTGTGATATTTAACTAATAAATAGGTTTCTTTTAAGGTAAAGTGTATAAAATACCACTATGCTATTACATTTTAAAATATTTCACTTAAATTCACACTGGCCCTAGTAAGGTATTGAGTTATAGCACTATAATTTCAAAGTCCAAATCCCAAAATGCCAATTAAGAATTGGCAATGGCAATCCAATTAGAAACGTAAACCACATACGGTGAATTTTGGGTCAATCGAATAATAAAGTAAAGAAAGTAGATATAAGCGGCGTTACCTTAATAACATCTTATTCTTGTCCGGCTTCGCAGGTGTCACCACGTTCCCAATAAGCGAGCAAAGTGGATTACGATAGTACTCGTATTTTATTAGTGGAAAAAATACTGCGACAAAATTGGTCACGAAAAGAGGGTGAAATGTAATTAATTAAATAAGTTTTATGGCATGATGTTTACGCGTTTTAATCTCGACGTTTCAGATCTGCAGCAACTGTTAGGATCGAAACTTGAAAGTTTAAGCGGTGGGTTTTAAAGATTTGAACTTACGTAGCCTGTATACAATTAGGGTTTTAGTTTCATGCCGAGTTGTAAATTTAGATCGATGTAATTTGATAGGGGTAGTTTTGTCGTGAACTGTGTTATTATTGTTATATTCATTTAGAATTTAGTATTTTTAAGGCTTCAACAGTCCCATTTTAATTTCTTTTTACAAATATTGACTCTTCGATGTAAATGGAATTTTGTATTCACATTTTTCAGATGTGTTGAAAATTTCATTTTAAAAAACTTTAACAGGAATACAAATTTATTTTCTGTGAAGTAGCTTACAATACAGAAAAGCATAAGAGAATTCTCGGTATCTGTGCAGATACAATATTTCAAAAATCAAAATAAAATACTACGAATATCTTTTGCCAAACCATTCTATGGAATCGAATTCTAAGATAAAATAAAAATAGTAAGAATTTTATACAGAAGAATACCTTTAGAATATTGTAAACATTAATTAGCAGTATACGAAATGCAAAAGCTTTAATGAAAAACTGACGAAAGATACGGATCTTTCAGCCTAAAAATATACCGAAAGATAACCTCATTTAAACATTTCCTTCCTCTAATTTATTAGTTTGTATCGCAACTTCAACAGCCAGTATAAAAAGCCAAATTTTTCGAAATTGGAGCAAGAAACGTTGGCTGACCGATTAATTATTCGTTTGCTATTGAACTGGTACTGAGGTATGGTACCGACAACTGTCGATAATGTTACGTAACCCTGTAAAGCCGTGTTAACAATGCGATTGTTCCTCCGGAGTGTATATGAATCTGTATGGTAATCGAAATAGGTTTAAGTGTCGACTGTGTCTAACTTGGAGTATTTCCAAGTTCTATTTTACTGCCTTTGTAGTCTAATATAGTGCGGATTTTCGTGGTTCAAGTATCTGTAGCGTTTATTAACTGGCTTCGGGGAAGGAATAGTTCTTTAAAAATGGAAGCGAAAAACATTAGGGCTAATTTTAATTTCTAAATATTGGATCTAGAAGCCGTATCTGTAGAAGGGACAGAAGAAAAGTAAATTTCTAATGACAATAATTAATGATTATTTGCATTAACTTCTCAACATTCAATATTGTATATTCTTAAGGGCCTGAAGATACTAAGTAACGCTATATAATATAAAGTAAAGCAAATGCCAAATCAAAGTATAATGGCACAAATAAAAGGCAAGGAACTATAAATAAAACGACCGCCTAATTTTTTTAAAGAAACTATGAAGTTACCAGCGATAAAAAATAGTAAACAAAATTGGAAACTAAGTGTTCAGCATTTTAGTCTTACAGAAAAACACAATTACCGCGAGACATCTCAGATCGTCGACCTTATCCAATATCAGAGTGTTTTTCTTGGCGGACGAGTAAAGCGCGACGCGTTTTACTTCGATGCAGCAGTATGTTAAGCAACCTAGATAAACTAGATGCTGCAATAAAACTATGAGAAGAAATAGTTACAAAGTCTACCAATGATGGTCTTGATACTCATACTACGTTTATAAAAAATAACAAATTTATAGCTTTATATAGGGTGATATTGTGAAATTATGGTAATAATTTTTAACCGCATGTTAGCACCACCCCAAGTAATATTTTACCAACTAAAAAGATAGTTGGTAGTTTTGTAAGAAAAACAATTTTTGAAGGCCTTTGAACAACCCCGAATGTAACGTATATTCCCGACCTGAACTTCAACTAAGTAGCAAAAATACTCGTAATACGTGTGCCCAATAATCGTAAATAGTAAAGTCATGAGTTCGGACGGAAAATCATCACGAATAGTTTTAAAATTTTGTACAAGTTTACTAATTGTGGTTATGAGATATTCTGGGCTAAATTAAATGTTTATATCCATATCACCCAGTATGTGGATTGTGGTAGTCAATCATCGAGCAGCTATTCCAATTTAACTTCTAAAAACCTATTTCTACGTCTACAAAAATCTTATTCTTAATCCCTACAAATATTAATACATTCTTCTTAATACAGACTTTTAATAGGTGCTCTGTAATCGAATTTCGCAAGCAACACGGTCTCGAGAGCTAAGCGTAATTACGCAGGTATAATGCACCGCCCCTTCCTACTTTATATCGACGAGTAATTATTCTGTTAATCCAAATCAGTTCTTTACATACAAGTTCATGTCGGTGTCTCGAAGGGTTAGAAAGAGATGTTAATGCCACCTAGTTTGTTGAGAATATTTCTGTTCAAATATGTGATAGGGACGCACTTACTTTACCGGACATGTATGTATATCCACTATGAAGGATGTTATAGTATAAGATTTTCCAAACAACCCTAACAAACAGTTGGTAGGTTTCTCATATGTGAGAGGTCACCTGGGTAGGTACCACTGCAATGTCTATTTCCCCCGCCAAACAGTAGTGTAAATGCACTATTGTATTTTTATTTGAAAGACATTGTAGCCAGAATAACTACTGGACATATTGAAACTTAACATCTTTATATGTCTTAGGAGGGCGAGCGCAGTGGAATGCCAATCATTGCTTTGCAATTCATGATTTTACTACTGTTCACAAGCCGTCGTATCACTTACCATCAGGTGAACAGAATGCTCGTCTCGCCATTCATAACAAAATGAAAAAAATCAACCAACTCAAAGTAGATTTCTTAGCCTAGGAGTCGAACTCAAGACTTTGTAGACTGATAAAACTGCAATTACAACAAAAAGACACGTCTTTGGTACTACATCTCGTACAACTCTACGAACAACTTAGCAAGATCGACTCTACAAGTCCGAGCTTAGGTAATATATATGCCTTTAGGTTACAGGCGAGAGTTCAAAGACATTGTGGCAGAAACGCTTCATTGAATTTTATATTGCATATTGTATATGCGCCGAGCATGTCTTACCCCTACTTCGGAGGTTCAAAATGCAAAACCGTTTTCTTACACAAGAAATAATATTGAAGAATAAATTATGTACGAATAGATTTTAATTAAATTTTTTGTAACATAAGCCTCCAGCTTATGTTACTACAGCAAGGGTATACTCGTAAGAGTACGAGCGAGATTCTATAGCGTTAAGTAAAATGGATTGAGACTGAATGACAAGGGGCCCTACTATATAAATCCGAAACGAACTTCGCAACTTCGTGACGTTTTTCGTTTCAAAACCTACTCTGTAACACGAAATTCGAATCTTCGGATCGAAGAATGAATTATTCCAATATATCGGCAATACGATCATTCACATCATTTGTAAAAGAAGATACTTATAAAATATTTAGTTGTGGACTTGCAGATACTATTATAAAATAGAAAAATTATTCCATAATGCCACATATGAATATAAAATAAGCCTTGAATTAAAACATGAACAATAAGTTACAAATGAAGCCGTAGATTTTATACTGCCGTACTTAATACAGTACAGACTGCAGTATGTAAGGGTAATATAATTCTCGAGCTGCAGTGACTATTTGTCTTACAAACTGCTTTGTGCTCGCAAAATGCATATGCAATTTCCAGTTCAAGTCTCACACGAGCACGGTGACTCCAACGAATAAGACTATTAGCGAATCTAGCAATTCCCAAATGGTTATTGATTTCCGAACGTACGTTTGAAAACATTATTCAGTTTCAAAACGTCCCTAAAATGGAGTTGGACTGAAGCTATGAATCATCGCCGCTTCAGCTCTATATGATAATAAAATGACCGTCACGGAAACTGAAATAACACGGATTTTTGGGCCCGTACCATTTTGTAAAATATCCGGCTACACTGGGTTTTGTTTTTCAAAGTTGTGTGTTTAATGTCGTCACATTGATTTGTTTATGTTCAAATGGTATTTTAACTGCGTTCGATTCACTGGGCTAGAATTTAATTAAAGTAATTAGAAATATACGTATACATCGCAGATAAAATACTTTGTTGGTTATTTTGATTAGGGTCTCAATTAGCTCATTCGATCAGAATCGCGTTACTGAAATATAAATGAATTGATTGCTTTGCTGGTACGATTCACTTGGTTTGTGATATTTCCAGCAGCGAAGGATTTCATACTGTGGTATTGTATATACAAAAATATCTAAAAATAATGATGTTTACAGAATTAACCGAGGTCTGATTGGTAAGTTGTCGATATTAAATGATCTAACAACATTGAGAATGTTTTCTTAGGATATTGATTGATCACTAATATCGAGCAAATTGTTTGCTAGCAGAATATAATGGGTTTTACAAGGGCATATTGGTTGATTTGTAAAAAAAATAATAAATTATACGAATTTTATGTTCAAAGTTATTTTATTAAGCCCACAGAGAATTCCGTTGACTGAAATTGAGCGCTTAGAGCACTCACTTTTGAATTCTAAGTGGCCAATTTGCATACTTAAAATAAAAAAATGTCTACCAATCAAGAATTGAAACTGAACAATTACTTAAGCGCATGATCAAAGCGGGAATCCTTGAGTATGGCAAAGTCTTGAAGAGTCTTAAACCTAGTCAAGTAGAAAATCGTCTTCAATGAAACGATCGGAATGATAGCTGCGACTCAACTGAATTAAATCATTGTATCGAGAGAATTTCAATAATCCATTTCGTAACTAATAAATTGCCGGTTATTTTTCTTCCGTGAAGCCATTTAGGGTACATGGAAGTAATTTTATTCGAAGTATCCTCTTTTACACCTTTTCCATATTTATAACAAAATGGAACAAACATGTTGTCAAATCATATTTTTGCGTGAATGTGACGCGATTGAGGGATTGTTATTGGTATCACAACTGATTGTTTTTGTCTAGGAAATGCCCTATTTGTGATTCAATGTGGAACGCAATATTAAAACTTTGTTTTTTTTTTATTGCATTTAATGACGAGACGAGCATGCCGTTCGCCTCATGGTAAGCGATACGACCGCTCATGAATAGTAGCAAAAGTCGCTCGCCATCCTGAGACAGAAGCTGATATGAAGTCTCAATATGCCTAATTGTTTACATTACATACTTATATACAATTTTATTTACATACTTTGTTTGAAATTAGCTCTTTTACGCAAAAAAAAAACATTAGCTGTTTTATTAAATATAATATAAAAGAATAAAAAAAAATATTAAAAAAAAAAACAGAATAATTGCGACGGAATGAATCAGTTATTTCTCGCAACTTCTTCAAAGTCATAACCTAGTCTCATTTCTGCTTGCATCACAGAACGAAAAGTCACAATAGCTTCCATGGCGCAGTGGATGCAAATCGACTATGAAACGAGCAGTCTCCGTATCGGTTCTTGTAACGAGACAAAATTTTGTGAGAATCAGAAATATGACACGTATAGTTATGTTTAAGGTCTGGAAGTTGTTGATCACAAAGACCCCCCCTCCCCCCTCCCCCGGTTATTGGTACCCTAAGGAGAAGATTTGGTCAATTGGGAGTATCCAGAGATTATTCTAACTGGTATAACTTTCTTGCTACATTTATTATAAAGTTAGATATCGCACCTTTAAAGTAAAACTGTTACTAAACGAAATTATACAATTTTACAGGAGAGCCAATATTATTAGAAAAAAGTCACCGTTTTTTGTCAATATAATCTGAGTGCGGGGTTCTTTATATTTAATGAGGTCCTATTATAGACCTCTGTTTACTTTTGACACGTTTATGTCGCAGTTTATGTATATTATAAATGGATAGCATTGATAACTCAATTCATACTATTTTTCGTTTGGTAACGGTTTTACTTTAAAGGTGCGATATGTAGCTTAGCATAATTTAATCACAGACAGATACATTTAAATCCAAAAGTAAATTGAAATATCACGTACGTTTCAAATGGTACGTGTCGTGCGTCGTTTTAATATAATAAAATGAGTCGGGAGACTAAGATTCGAACCGAAAATCCGTTGAAATCCTGTCTGATAGAAAAAAAGGGACGTAGACACCGAGCTTTTAAAATTTCAGCCGGGGTTATTATCCCCTTTGAAGAGCACCGTCAAAATGAAAAGCGGAATAAACCACTGCGGTTACTTAAAAATAATATTTTCAGGTTTGGTCAACCGGGATTCTAGAATTATTAAGTTTTAAAAATACAGTACCATTGTTTGCAGTTTATAGTTTTTATTTAAAATGGTTATTGTGCTTTTCTCTAAAGATAAACCAGTAATTTATTATACTGGGTATTTCAAGACTGCTACCGAAAACGAAGCCGGGTGGTAGTTTTAGTAACTATAAACACAATGTAACTAAAAATTTCGCAAAGAAAAGCGACAATTTTTTTTTTAATTATTTTTTAGATATCGTCGAGTTTAGGTGGTAAATCTATAGTTTTTTGCTAAAATAATAATTTAAAGCCTTGCGTACCATAGCGTGTTTAAAAATAAAAGGGTATGAACTATTATTTACGAAAAAACTATGTATTTACCACCCTAAAACGACGATAGAAACAAAATAACAAAATTAAATCGTGGAAATTTTTTGCACACAATTTAGTTGCATTGTGTCTGAAGTCACTAAAACTACCACCCAGCTTTGTTTTCGGTAGCAGTGTTGATATATGTATATACCCTGTATGCAGTATTTATACGGAAAGTTAATAAACGTCATATCAGCATCTAAAGTTATACTGCGTGTCTTAGCACTTTATTACGATTAACATTTAATAGTTCATTGTGTGAATTTCTATTTTATGTAAAGTCCGCCAACCCGCACTACGCCAGCGTGTACTATTTGGCCTAACCACTCTCGATTGTAGAGGAATACCGTGTCCTGCTGTGGGACGAATATGGTTTGATTACTAAAAAGTGTTTAATTCAAATACCTAGACAAACCGACAAAGTATCGACTCCACAGTCTAATACATAACTGAGTCTGCCGTCCGTCGACGCGTTATCTAGACGCTTTTATATCTACTTTCCGCCTTATTCATAGGCAGTCTATAAACCTATTTTAATTATAGAATGTTTTCGCCCTTTCAAACCACTTTTGAAATCCGTTTGAGTGAAGAAGACAAAACATCCGATAACGATAATAGGTTTATAAATTGACTATGAATAAGGCGGATGATGTCAAGTGCAGAGTATGGGTAAGACATTCTGTTGGCGTGAGGGGAAATTTGCCACTAAAAATAATTTAGAAATATATTTTTGACAATTTGTTTAAGATATGTTGTCATGATATAAACAACAAGCATTTATATTAGTAGGTAAATTGTATTAACGTGTCCAATATAATAAAATATTAATACCTGATAATTGTAGATGATCTTTATAAATTTTGGCGAAGTAAAATAAAAATTACAAAAAAATGGATTTTATTTATTGTCTTACGAAAGAGTAAAAACAGATGCAATAAAAATATAAAAAAGAATATAATTCATAAAAAAAACGAAACTAAGGTTCCTACGTTGATTACATTATTCATGAACTTCGATAAAGGAAAAAATACAACGTGTCTAATTCCATTGACGTTACATAAACGATAGATTCATTATACAAAAAACAAAGGAAAAATATACCTTCCCGATAAACGAACTGTGAAAACCAAGCAATTAATGAATACCATTTTATTTACAATTTTATTTCTGAACACAATATTCAAATTTCCTAAAGTCGTAACCGTCTTGTAACTACAATCGATAGTAAACTTTAGTCGTTTGTGATAAGTGTTATTTTGAAATGAAAGAAAGGTGATTATGTTATACTTTATAACAAAGCAGTGGATAAATGTTTCACTTGGGTGGGGCTTTTGTGTGTAATAAAACGAATGCTTTCATGTGGCTTGGACGTCCACCATGCGTGCAGTGAAATTCGGTATTGTTACCTTTTGGGTCCGTTTAACTATAAATTACTTCAAGTTATTCGGTATTTGTCATGTGTCACGGTGGACAATACACCTTCTTTGTCCAAAATGCTTGAAAATTTAAACATTCCATTCAGATAAATGTCATATTTGCGGATTAAAGTAATTTATCTTTATTAGAGATAAATATTTTGAAATTAAAATATAAATATACAGTAACAATTTTAGAGCAAATGGAGTTGAAGTTAGTAAATAAATTGGTTCTTTTTTCATCATACATACAAAGATACATAAACTAAAGCCTACTCAGAAGGGACAGGCAGAGATGAGACCAGGACACCCACATTACGCCTTGTATGGTTTCACGATTTTAATAGTGTTAATAGGGGGCGACCCTATCGCCATATTGGGCACTAATTCCCGACTCAGGATTCAAAGCCGAGGCTTCAGCTGTGTAACCCAACCGTACTTAGTAAGCACTAAGGCAATATTTTCAACATACACCCCATAATCTCACAGAACGTATTCACTCTCCAAGACTGCTCCGATTTGGATCTTAGTAATGTAAGATCCGTGATAATAGAATATTAGCATATTATCTTGTCGTATGGGTGTCACATAATAGACTGCAGTTGGCACTGTCGCTTTGTCCATTCCTGCCATCAAGCAGCAGTATAGGAACAATGGTGTTACTCGGTTTAAGCGAAATTGTAACCATTCATTATAAATGGGCATTACGGACTTAACTTATATCTCGGGTTCTTAATTATATTCAGAGTGGAGATAAGAGAAGAGAAAAGATATAATATGAACAATAATATGAAAATTTTATCGAAGATTTGTTTTATGGTTAAGCGTAAACAATGTATTTCAATGTGTAATATTCGCATAAATTTGGTATATCATTAAACCAATATTATGTCAAGATTAGAGCCTTTTTACCTACTCCCAAGTATTACATTTCTTACCTAATTCTTTCATTAAAATCTTAAATTGAAAAAGATGCGGACGACAAGATACTGTCGATTAAGATCGCCCACTTTCCGAATTACTTTTAGAATTTTGTTATGACAGGTGGCTAAACCGTCCGTCGAATAACTAGAGATGACATAAATTTATTTTTAAACACAAATTTTTGTGAGATATAAAAAGTGCTTTTCGAAGTAGATTGGCACTTCATTCAGTCAAGGTGATTATATTTCAACTGAATGGACCAGGCGGCACCATTCATAAAAATCCAACTTGAAGTAATACGCTTACTGTTGCATTATTATTTACCAACGGTCCAATAAATAACTCTTTCTTCCATTTTTTCTGCTCGCTATACGTTATGAACATCCGTCAGGATCAGAGTCACAATCTTATTTTTTACATTTATTAAAAAATGTTTGATTGTAATACATATTTCTTATTAACGGCGTCCGATTATGTTTAATTTTCAAAAATATGATCAAATTTCCTCGTTCTGATCTCAGATACAATGGTTATAATACCCATGCGTCAACGTCGTTCTTTACACACCCTTACAACACTTTTTTTCCATTATTATGTCCCCTATTCCACCTTCTTATCTGATTTTCCAATTTAATTACTTAGGGAGTAACCATAGTAGTAACCTTCGTTCAGTCAATAATCTCAATATTTTGAAATCCCCTTGATAAACCACGATTCGACATTTATTCAATTAAAAAAACGATGCAAGTAGTTATCTTCTCTCAAATTACAAGTATTTCACCGCGTGTATAAATCGACAAAACGAACAATTAATCTTCGTACCACGAACATTTTTACTTTTCCAGGTAGCAATATATTGTGTTTTCAAATTTATACTGGGTCATCAACGAGTCGTCTATAAATAATCCAGACTAAAAGCTTTACCGGAATATCCGATAAGCTCGTTTCACCCGTCTACGACTGTTCCGGGAGCGAATGGTATGCATAAAATGTCGTTGTTTTGTGCAATTTATGGAGTCTAATAGAATACTCTATGCACTAGTCGTATTTTTGCATGGACGTTGGAACATCACTCAAAAATACGACATAAAATGAATTTTTCATAGCCCCCGGCACTTTGTGATAAATTGATTTTTTAGTTTGACTTGTGTGAATATTTTTATAACGACGACTCGTGACTAAGTGTACAATAATGCTGCAATTCTTGATGGTAAACATATAGAATGTAACAGAAACTGATATACAATGCTGGTAATAGTATGTTTAAATAAAATTTCTACATTCGATATAATCTATCATAACCATGTATAATAAATGACATGTTTTATATATAAAGCCGAATTAATAATTATTAAAGGGTTTCAAAGTTCTGAGATAAGCTTTTTATGAACAGTCCCAACAAAAATTATTTATATTTTGACTTGTGTTATCCTTGCTGATTATAGAAACGATCTTTACATAACGCTTCAAAATGAATATTCTTTCATAGAAATGTACCAAAAAGTATTTCAATTTCATTAGTAAATTTTGCCGAATGTCCAAATTGTCCAATACTACAACTAAAACACCCTTTCTCTATTCTATACTCCCTCTCTGTAAGCCGGTAACGCATTACCGCTGCCATAAATATGTTTGTTAGCAATAATAACTTCATGTATCACAATAAGAACTAGCTAGTTAAAAAGAAAAAATATTTCCGTGCTCAACAAAAGACGCAAAAGTAAGCCTCTTATTGACACAGTCCTCGTTCATCAAAATCTGAGAAATAATGTTGAAGCGAAGTAATAGCTAAGGGCAGAGGTGTCGAAATCCCGCGGCCGGGTCGTGTAATCCACGTGAAAAGTTAATAAGAAGACATCTTTACACGTCCGTAAACTAAGGCTTGAGGGTCGTTAACGCTACTTTTTATGAGTGCAATGTTAAGTAGGGGTTTCAGTGAAACTCTTGCCACATTTGCTCCGATAGGCTAAGTATTCTCGTGTTTTTAAATTCCGTAAAACTTCGGTGTTAACGTTGTATTATTTTTTCTTAATATGTATTTATTGGACCATATACGTCCCACAGCAGGGCATGGGCCTCCTCCTCAATAGAGAGTACGATTAAGAGTGGTTAGACTATATAGTCCACCACCCTGGTCCAGTGCGGGTTGCCAGACTTTACGACATTATGAAAATTCATATAAATCGCTTTAGCATGCAGGTTTCTGTAACATGTTTTCCTTCACAGCTTTATTGCCTGGAGATTTACTATCAATACACACATGACTCCGAAAATTCAGAGGTGTGCCCTGGAATTCGTACCCCCGACCACCGTGAACATGTTGGAAGTCGCGTCTAGTCCATTACCAACAGGCCACCACGTACTTAGCATGCGCATTAGACGTCTTATGCTTTATGCTAAGTGAGTTATCAAACTTGCAGTATACAGACAATACAGACAATAAAAATAGCTCTGATTTTGTGGGTGGTTTATGGTGTCGGTAACTATTAATCATTTTACTGGTGGTAGGTCTCTCATATCTGAGAGGCCATCTGGGTTGGTACCACCGCAATGTCTATTTCTCTCGTGAAACAACACTGGGTAATTACACTGTTATGTTTCGGATTGAAGGACATTGTAGCCAGAGCAACTACTGGACATATTGAGACTTAACATCTTATGTCACAGGATGGCGAGCGCAGTAGAAAGTTTCTACTGTTAATGAGCAGCCGTATCGCTTACCATCAGGCGAACGACTTGCTCGTCTCATCATTGATTGCAATAAACAAAGAGTATTAGGTGCCCCAGCCTCTTCACTGCGTCATATTCTAAAAAAAATACCCACGAACCTTTCAAAACAAAAACATACTTTGAAACCGTAAAAATATGATGTATCACAAAAATAGAACATAAAGCGAAAACATAAATAAACCAGCGTTTGTGAATTAAAAAGTCCACCTCAATTTTTCAAACTCGTACAGGAAAACGTAATGCCTGAATTACCTAAATTAAAATCACCGTTTGCTCTGAAATTCAGGCACAGGAAATCCAGGGGTTTTCTGCTCAGGCTATACGACCGCAAGCCGAACTCTGAAATCAGGATGCCACTGGCTTTTACGGTTTTTTCCTGCGGCTTAACCAGTTGGCAAGCCGCGACTAAATCTGACAGTGGAACGTACATTTTTAATTTTACCCAATGAGTAAACACAATTTAGCAGATTGACGACCTTTTTCATTCGAAATGCGGATTAGAGCGATTTGGTATGCGTATTCATTGTTTTAAGTGATACAATTGCGTGGGTCGGTTTTATTACGTTTTTGATATAATCTCCATTTGTAATGTACGGTATATAAAATACATAAACCCATTTTCTTGGATATTTATACGCCGATATAAATAAACATTTTTTTGCAATATATGGTGAGCTGAGCATGCCGTTCACCTGTTCAATCGCTCATGAACAGTAGCAAAACCAAACAACACCTTGAATTACAAAGCAAAGCTTGGCATTCCACTGCGTTCGTCATTCTGAGACATAAGTTTTAAGTCTCAATATTTCCCGTAGTTACTCTGGCTACAATGTCCTTAAATCTAATTTGTCTCCAATTTTGTTCGACTATAATATTATTAACGCCAAGATATATAATTAAATATTAAGAAATTCAGTTGTTTCCATAAATACGTACTTCTAATTTCTAACTAAGCGTTAGAAAGCGAAAATTAATTGTCATTTAGCATTTATCGATACACGCACGAAGAATATAAAAGCACTTTATTTTAAATGATGTATAATTATTTTACGTTTAAGAATCCTGAGAATATCCTCTCGAAATACTATAATAAAGTTAAGACTGATATAAACAGCACTAAACTAACAATTACTTATCTTTCTCATTCCAGAAGAACAAAAAGGCAATCATTCGCCCATTTTCATAACGAGAGACTCAATTGAGTCTAAAATGTAACCAATTATTTTTACACTTCATTAGCACGATTGCCGAGTAATTATATTATTGGTTATAAAACTACATTAGAATAGGCGACAATTTGTGTAGTAATTTGGAAACAAATGGTATTATTTATTAATTATATTTATTAAAATGAAAATTGCTTATCACTACATAGTATAAAACAAAGTCGTTTTCTCTGTCCCTATGTCACTTTGTATGCTTATTAAATCTTCAAAACTACGCAACGGATTTTAATGCGGTTTTTTTAGTAGATAGAGTGATTTAAGAGGAAGGTTTATATGTATATTACGTACATATTATTGTATAGAAATCTATTTGTACCCGGATGAAGCTGGGCCGGGCCGCTAGTTATGTATAATTGCAATTGTGAATTGTGATGTAAGAATTGTTTTTAGAACTAATACGTTTTAGAGCACTCAGTAAATCTAGTAAATATGTCTTACATGTATGAAATTTTTCAACTATTATATTTGTCATACAAATAATAGAAGTATTGTGCACAGATAGGCTTAAAATCTATAGATATTGGCTCAAAACATAAGACTTTGTGCACAAAACCATTTCATAATTAGCGTAGAACTATAAAACTCAAAAGTTTCTTGATCCAAAAACATAATTTAACTAAGAATAAGTACGTCTTCTAAATTCGACGTCAGTTAAAACTTAGATCAAATTGGACTTTAACAGGACACATAATATTATAATCACGTTGCTGTAGACGATGTTCAGAAAGCATATATCATAGAATTTAGCGATAAAAGTGTGTTAAATTAAATAAAATCGTTTTATCAAAGGGTTTATAAGGTCTATTAATAAATAGATCAAAGGAATATCATGTGTAAGAACCTTTGCTCGAAATAGAAACGGATAAAAAGGTTCAGAACAAACAATTTTAATTACTCAATCCTAATGAAAATACATTAGAAATATTTTAATTTGCTTGTAGCTATTTATATTTAAAATACTTGTATTTAAAATATCGTAAATGAGTTGAAATAGGTAATATTACTAGACTTTAGAGAATTAATTTTATATTTACATAACTGAAACTAAATAAGTTTGGAATTAAATGAAACATTCTGCGGAAACCCGCATGACACTTAAAGTAACTTTTAATTAGTGTATATGACATTCGGTACCACGCATACTTGATTCCAAAATTTCCATATTATGTTTATTCAATATGATAGAATCACTCACATTAAGGCTACTTTGCAATTTTATGAAACGAATATTTGGGTATTTTGCATTAAGTTGGTTATTCAATCGATAGAATATGAAGATTTATGCTTTGACAACATATTTTGAATTTAATTTGTATACCAATATTAAATAACTATCACGCGATCATGACCTAAGACCTTTTCAAACTCATAATTTCAAGATGGCTTTAGTTTACGCACAATACAAACTATAATTTTAACTGGGCCAAATGGAGAAAAATTTTCCGGAAGGTGGACCCTGGCGAATTTTGATAGTTATTTGGTTGAGACTGCTTCGGTGGCGTAGTTATTACTACGGTACAATTAGAACGATGTGGTCTCGGATTCGAATTCCGGGTCGAACAAAATGGTATTGGATTTCTCTGTTCATTTTTAGCACGGAGTCAGGAATTTATGTCGGATAAGACGATAGGTTCGCCCCCTACCACATCGTGGGACGCCACACACAAGCTGAAACTTACATGTCTTGGTAGAACCTCTGCCTACCCCTTCTGATAAAAAGGCTTGATTTTATGTATTTATTGCATTTGATTATGTTCAAGCTAAGATAATTTAATATTTGGATAAAAGTATTTAAATCTAAAAATTCTAATTTTTTTTACTGCTTGAAGCTAACAAATTAGAGGACTTGACACAATTGATTTTGAAACTATGACCCAACTCATACGTTTTCATATTCGGTCTCTCCTAATGTATGTGATTTACCAACCTACCTTTTACTTAGGGGTACTTTTACTTACCCCTACGACCTAACTTTTGTATGTGATTTAGGCATACTTTCGACGTTGCACCAAACGTATAGGGCGTGCTGAGTCTATAAATATCTGATGGAACGATGTTTCGCGTTGATAAATCAAGCTTCCACGATAATTTTCTTTCATTTTAGCTAGAAATGTTTATCCGTCTGCAAATATGGATTTGATATGCCAGCTCGCCACTAAAAGGGAAATGGACCCAGGTAACAAAAGCGTGGAGCATAATGCGTGCGCTATCTCGCAATCGACCGTTGAGTAATGAGATGACTCCAATAGTATCAGATGTACACACGGTCGTGGCTTCTCTGGGGTTCAGCGACGTGGATAAAAATACCAGTTACTACTAGAAAACTAATCTGTATTTGTAACAGAAATTTGAAGGTTTGGAGTGGTGATTTCGAATTTTCTATTTACGACTTTTATGACATTTTTATTAATATGGCTCGGTACAAATATGGAACATATTTGAGTTAATTTAAAACCTGTTTTCATTAATAAAAAACCGAATAAAATAAAAATGTAATTACCATACCATGTTCGGTATAGAAAGCTTACGTGTAGTAGCGTTCTAAAAATAGCAAAAAATCTTATGCATTTCAAGTGTCAGTTGTAGAGCGGTGGAGTAACAAGTTGTTAAACCATGTCAGAAACCTTACACGTAATATAATCAGCCTATCACCCGCTGTAGGGTAAAGGCCTGCCGCATGTTGTGCCAAAGGATTTTAAACTACTCCAGTTTCTAGCCTAATAAATTGATATTTTACTGGTAGTAGCCTCTTATACGTGAGAGGCTGGCTGGGTAGGTACCACCGCAATGTCTATTTCTCCCGCCACAGCAGTGTAAATGCACTATTGTGTTCCGGTGCAAAGGACTTTGTAGCTAGTGTAAGTACTGGATATATTAAGACTTAATATCGTATGTTTTAGGATGGCGTGGAGTCATTGCTTAATAGTTCATGGTGTTGTTTGGTTGCGCTACTATCCATGAGCGGTCGTATCTCTTACAATCAGGCGAATGGCATACTCGTCTCGCCATTCATTGCAGTAATAAATATAAGCTGTTTCAGTTGCTTAAAAGCATAGGTGATAAGCATAACTTATATAAATAATCAAAGAATGAAGTATCCAGTTGCAGATATTTAAAGGCATATTTATAAGTATCATTTTAGGTTATATAAATGCTAAAGCACTTAGGTTTCAATATTTAGTTTGTTCCCTCGCTGAAACTGATACGCGTACTCAGCGGAGCTACGGACAATCTGCTGTTTTTTGCTTTGCTTGGTGGAAATATTCGATTTAGCTGTGTGACAACAATTTTAAATTGAGTTTATATTTATTTTACGTGACTTAAGAGAAATATTTTTACACTACTTCTATTTGCATACTTTCAGAGAGTCTGTGTTGTATTTGTTTTTATGAAAACACTCTTACAGAAAAAAAATCGTTGGGCTTTTGTTTGTCAATTAAAACTTATGTGATAATCTTCCTAGTAACATAGAATCATGAAATTTGGCAAGGAGCAAGGTCTCTTAGAATAAGTAACAACAGTGAGTAAGTCTCACAGCATACTAACTAGCAGACTAACTATAGCAAATTCGTTTTCCTACTGGCTGCTTGCCTATATTCGATAAATTATTAAACCATGTACCAGTAATAAAATGATTCGATTTCGTGGTCACGGGGCAAACTGACCACAAAAGCTGTAAAGTAATCGAAACGTCGGGAAGTCAAAAATGTAAAAATTAAACCAAATCCGCGATAAAATCCGTAAATAATAGTTTTATTCCGATGTGTAACATTCGCGTATATCTAAGAAACCATCATGTACACAAAACTTTTTTTATATGCAAAGTTAAAATTTATTTATTGACCTTATTTTAGTTATTTTATGTTTTGTCCCTTTCCAACGCCTTTTGATTTCAGTTTGAGTGAAGGAGACAAAACAAATCGATAGGTAAAATGGAATTCATAACTTTAAATAAGACTGAGTTTGTAAAGATATATTATGAACCTGTATTCAGAAAATCACACAAGTTCATGTGATGACGGTAAACTAGTCTGTTAATTACTTCCCAGTACATTTTGATTCCGGCTTCCTTAGTCGAAGTCGATGCCTCATAATAAAATACCGATTGAGTCGATAATCGCGTACCGGGGATTATGTCGTCGATGTGTTCTTATATTGCTTCTGGTATGAAGACATGAATGAAATACGGTTAATGGGGGTAATACACTGCCAATGAATGACTTAAAGTTTGTTTTTGTACTTAGTTATGTTGATTTTGCATATCCTTTTACAAATATCACTTTACGCCCTATGGGCCTTATTAATAAACTCAGATGAGCAAGGGTTTAAATTTTAGCCCAAAACTCTAAAATTGACTAATTTATTTTGACCGTTCTTTTACTTTTAAAATCAGTGGATTGCCATAACAGGATTATCATGTTAGGCTGAAAAATATAGATTTTTATTAATATAGTCATTACTATCTAGCTATTCATAATAATAGATTGAACTCTCTAATGCCAATGCCCAATGCCTAAAGTTAATCCTTTGCTCATCCGAGTTTAATAATAAGATAGGTACAATTTTGTGGGATATCCAACAGAGAGTTAAAGTCATAAAGTCCTTTTTCTTACACCAAACATAGTCTATAAATCTATATTCATACTATACCCAAGAAAAAATCATTTAAAGAAAATGCCAATTTAATGAATAGTAAATTAATGTTCATTGGAGCGTGTTCTAGTACAAATACTTCGTTTCATAATTTGTTAAAATATAAGAAATTATAAAGAAATATATACGTAAACGTATCTTTGTATGGTCTATTAAATTCAGCATTAACATGCAGTTATTAAATAAAGATTTATTGCCAAAGAAACAAACAGTTTATTGGTTCCTCTCAAGATATAAAAAATAAGGAGGTTTTAAACAGACGCAGCAAAACTATTAGCTTCGACAATATATTTCGTCGGCTGATCTCCGAGAATACTAAACAAATTAGACGCTAGGAGAAAACCTGATCAGAAAGAAAAATAGGCCGTACTGTAGCCAGACGCATAATAGCCACATAATTTTTCGAGAATACAAACAAAAGAACTTAGTAAGTTCTCACATAGCTGTGGCAACACTCATTATGTTGAAAGGCCTGGTAATAATGCTTATTCAGGGTACGCAATGCATTAATATTGATCAACTGAGAATCACGGGTGGCCTTGCTTTATAATATTTTGTAGGAGTGAACCATTGACCTTGACTAAATATTTATTTTTTCCCTTTTCTTGTTTACTTCTCTAATGAAAGGAGGCTTTGTTTCAACCTTTATTAGCTAAATGTTTATAGTAGTAATAACGGAACTGTAATCACTTCGGTTTCTTTCTATGAAATATTTAAGAAATCAAAAATGGTCAATGTTCAATTAACCCAATATCTTAAGACTCCAAATTTGTAATGATACTGTAAATATATTTTGAATTCTAAACTTAGTACAATATTTGAGCAAATCCAATGGACAAGTCATCATGAAGTTTCAAATCCCAAACTCCTCTTCAGAACTGGTTCGTAAATCAATCGATTCCCTAAGAGATATTATCAATCCGCATTAACTTAGTTAATCCAAACTATGTCGACAAGTTTATCTAGTCCAATCTTTCAGAGAACGAATGCGTCGCAGCTAGCATACGTTACAAGTTGTACTAGCTCTCAGGTCCCCTTCGCAGTTTTCCTTCCTCCATAATGCGCAACTATAATTCTCTGAATACCCTATAAATCTACAGGAACTTTACTACGTACCGTTATATTTTATCGATATTGTAGGAATGTAGAAAGTATTTCACCTTCAAAACTGTTTTTGTTAGTAATTTTCTCCACTTATATAAATTATTCGCTACAACAAAAGTAATTAATACAACATAATGGAATACGATGGAATCAAATATTAAGACTTAAATAAAAGAAAGGAAAAAAATGTTTCCGAGCAAACGCACAAAAACAAAACATTGATCTGAAAACCTTTTAATAAAATTATTCCTACGGTTTTTTGCACTGAAATATTATAAGACGAAAGTCTGTTTATTTACGGACGAATAATCTTCCTTAAAGGGTGCCTATACCCTTCGTAACTTGATAATAGAGATATCTTAACACCCAAAACTCAAATAGATAACGCTAAGTCCTTGAACTCGAAAAAATCTAAATGTATAAGGAAACTATGCCCTCTATACGAATTTATACATGTACAATGTCGTGGACATGCGTATTGGCCGCTTATACGAACCGAAGCACGAATCTTCTTCACCACAAACGAGAAGCCGAGCCATTGTGAACCTTAAATTGTTAGCGGCACGGTCCAAAGCTCACTAGGCGGCGAATCGAGCAAGCGCTCTATGTTGGGCGGAGGCATCGAATTGAGGGTGATTCAGTTTGAAACGCGCTGTGTGTGGGGTAGTATCGCGTTCGCGCCCCTTACGATACATAATCACTGTTCAAACCTTCCGAGATGACACCTCATAGTCCATCCAATGAGACCATTGCTTAGAATGACTGTGTCAGTTGTAATGAAACATTACGGACTGGTTTACACCCGCGGATCGGCCGGCCGATACATATTTAGAAATCAATCTAAATAACGTGACATTCGGCAACAATATTGTTGGATATATTCAAACAACAGACTGATATTAGTGTTATTTGAGTTACAGTGTTGACTATTTTAAATATAAAATTAATATAAGATTTTTTATGAGTGCTCGTATCTTAATAAAATCTTGAATGGGTATACCTAATGCCGAAGTGCATCTGCAATGGCTGTGATATAAACATCCTTCGCTGGGTATAATGAACTATTTGAAAATATTTTTGCTTTTATGCTTACTTATTCATATTTTCAATTTTAATTTTAAAACGTGAGCTTAAAAAATAGTTTAAATTATTATTAATATTAAACCACTACTTCAGCAAGTGACTTGAAAAATGCAATATTAGTAATATTTTGAATAAAATCACTTTGGCGTATTTAATAGCATAAAACTCAGACACGTTGCAAATAAAATAAAAAAAATTAATTACGCAAATATTCGATATATCACACTACACTATTTCGATATATCAACAAGAACTATTTCATGAAAATAATCAATTTCACGAATTTATTTTCAACGTTTTTTTTGGCACTGTAGTTTTGCTTCTCGATCAAATTACCCTGACTTATTACTGTGTTTGTGCATATGTCAATGATGACAGTACGAAAACGTCAGATTTATATTAATATTGGGTGAATGCGCAGACAGTCACGTATATGAAAATATATTTAAATGTCACATGGCGTTTTCATTCGTCGTTTCTGTACGTCACGCCGAAAATAGAGTCACACTCGAAACTGATCCTAATAATCTCCATATCAACATTGGAATGTGGATGTCTTAAAATAAATTCGTTCTGAGTTTGACCTAATAATATGCATTTAATAAAATAACGCTTTCTAGACTGAATTCGGATCAATTCTATCAGTAATCTTAACATTTTATATTTTTGAGAGAAATTGCCACGTGTGATCATATGCTGGCCTTTCTAATCAGGTATTATGTGAAAAATGTGAGATTCAAATTACACCCTACTTTTCCATACATAATAATAAGGTTGCAGGTTTGATTAAAAATTAAAGTTTTTACTTTGCATGTCAACGTCGTCTAGCAGGAGATTTTATTAAAATTCGAGTGGAGCTATTCTCACCAAAGTTGACCTAAAAAACAATAAATAGAGAGCTTATTATAGTATTGTTATTTGACTGGTATATGTGTATTGTATTTAATACAATTATTATATAGTGTGAGACTAAGGAAAATCGCTCAATATTCATTATATCCTTCATTTGGTTCACGAGACAGACAGTTCATTCTGCATTCGTTTTTCGGTTTGAAATCCCCATATTATTACTATGGTCTAATTGGGGCTAAAATTCATGCCTAACATCGTGACACATTCACCATTACATTTTGGTAAAGTAATAAATTCGAAAAAAAAAATGTACCATTAAAGCTAGTCTGCCTATGCTTGGGTGATTCAGGCGTGATTTCATCTCAAGAACAAGTATGCTCATTATACACTTTTAATGCCCATAATGTCTCATGCTCGTAAACTAAGAGTAAACATAATACAGTATTCGATTAATAGGGCTGTCTCAGATAGATTTTACACGTCATCGCAATATATAGTATCACACACCAATTAGCAGTGTGCCACTATACTGACCGTAAAATAGTTTCGTTCACTTACGACTGCGCCCTACATTTTTATAGCTTCAGCCTTCATGTAAAAGGAATTGTAGCTTGAGAAATTGCTTTAAATAATACAACTATGTCGGGGTGTACTTGCATTCATATCTTTCCGGATAATTACCATCGTTAGTAATAGTGCACATTTTGAATTTTGCCTGAGACATACCCGGGTTCGAGCTGGGCGGAAAATTTGTACCTATGAACAAGATATGTATCTGTATCAGCCCATATACGTCCCACTGCAGGGCACGGGCCTCCTCTACAATCGAGAGTACGATTGAGAGTGCTTAGGCCATATAGTCCACCACGCTGGCCTAGTGCGGGTTGGCAGACTTACATATCATAGATTTTTTTTATAAATCGCTATGGTATGCAGGTTTCCTCACGAGTTTTCCTTCACCGTTTTAGTGCGTGGTGATTGACTATCAATACACACATGACTTCGAAAAGTCAGAGGTGTGACCTGGGATTCGAACCCGCGACTACCGTGAACATGTTGGCAGTCGCGTCTAGTCCGTTTACCAACAGGCCACCACGCACTTAATAACCAATAAATGAACAAGATATGGGTTGATACAATTTAGACTGCACTGCACTTATCTGTAGGTAGATTAAAGTCACTATGACACTCAGTATAAATCTTTTACTTATACATATTAATTGTGTTTTTGAAAATATACTCCATATTTTACCATTCAATGTTATTGCACTTGGTAGGATTCGAAATAAATAAACGATTTTGTCTTAGAAGTTAAGAATTTTATATCACTACGGTATTCCCAAAATGTGTATTTAATTAAGTCACATGCCTTAGAGTAAGGTATGTCAGTACTCGGATGAAATGATAAAATACAAATATAAATGGAATTTTGTCGATGGAATGCTATTGTCTCTTAAGCAGTCATAATTCGCTTTCTCTCTTAATTATGTGATCAGTGTAAAGTTTAGTTTAATACATAAAAAATAAAATAATACGAAATGTAAACAATTAAAGAAAGTAAAGTATGATAAGTAAAATAATATTGAAATGTGTACAGGAATTGTTGAGTGTGAAGGGAAATTTGATTTCTTTAGCTTCTATCGACTCCTTCGGAATACAGATTTAGTGCTATGCATTCTTTATCAAATTACAACTTAATAGGCAATTCTTTCACACCTCTAAGTAATCTGTGAAATATATTTTATTCAAGTGTCATATCTATAAGAATGTTTGACCAAAAATAGTTGAATAATAATTTGGTATAATGAGACGTATTCCAATAGTATCTTTGGGATTAAAACCCGCCAAAAAACAAAGTCCGAGTGAGTTTTAAATACTATTCTGGCTTATTTTACAAACGCACTACAACGGTAAAGGGAAAACATCGGGAGGAAGACCATAGCGATTTATAAGAATTTATACCTGACTTTACATACTTATATATTTATATCAATCGTCTTCTCGAATCTTAATGCTTTGGCTTGCAGTAGGAAGTATATGATCCGTTACTATAGAGTATTCATTTTGCATAACTCATTACTCTTTTGTTTTTGCATAAATAATTCTGCAGCAACTTCTATGTTACTTACTGAACATATATAATCACGGGTTCTTCCATACCCTATTTTATTCATACAAGTTATTACAGTAGGTAATACCTTTCAACCTCCAGAGATAATTAGTATTTGTAATCTGATAAATGTAATTATATTTTGGGCTAAATTTCACCAAGAATACGAGGGGCGTATAGTTTAAATGTACTTTGCTACGTGTATGTTGCAAATACAAAAAGCTTCTAAGCTTGAGTTGAATCCAGAATATTCTATGGCCACGTACAAATAATTACTGTTTTGAAAAATAAGTTTGACTCCTGTTTATTACGTCAAGACATAATCAAAATAATATAAGCCGGAAAAATACGAAGTAATTTTTACTTTGATGATACCTTATCATTAACCTCATCTGTATCAGCCCATATACGTCCCACTGCAGGGCACGGGCCTGCTCTACAATAGAAAGTACGATTGATAGCGTTTAGGCTATACAGCCTACTACACTACTATAGTGCTTGTTGGCGGACTTTACCTGCTAAAGAAATTCTTAAACGTCGCTATGGTATGCC
The DNA here is from genome assembly GCA_023078785.2 of Hyles euphorbiae. Classification (NCBI taxonomy): domain Eukaryota; kingdom Metazoa; phylum Arthropoda; class Insecta; order Lepidoptera; family Sphingidae; genus Hyles; species Hyles euphorbiae. The sequence continues at coordinate 8,541,454 of CM041049.1, forward strand.
TTCCTCACGATGTTTTCCTTCACCGTTATAGTATGTGTTGATTGACTATCCGCACACACATGACTCCGAAAGATCACAGGTGTACCCTGAGATTCAAACCCGCGACCACCGTGAAGATGTTAGCAGTTCTAGTCCGTTCACACTAACAGTTCACTAACAGTCCATTAAGCCCATCCTTCCGAATAAAAAATAAACTAGTATAAGCATAAAATCGGTCATCGGTCATCGGTCATCGGTCGGTCGGCAAAAAAGCGGTCATGGAAATGGCAGGGCAGGGGGTGCGAAGAATCCCCGGGCTACGGTAGGCCGCCCATCCCAACTGACCCTGGCAACGTACAACGGCAGAAGTCTTCGGCTTGATGAACATCTGGCGCAGTTAGAGGCAGAGCTGGAGAACATAAGATGGCATGTTCTGGGGCTGTGTGAAGTCCGTAGAAAGGGGGAGGATACCATCACCCTTGATTCAGGCCACCTTATGTACTACCGCGAGGGTGATCAGTCATCCCAGGGTGGCGTAGGTTTTCTCGTTAATAGGGCCCTCTCAAACAACGTTGAAGAAATCTCCAGTGTGTCGACTCGGGTAGCTTACTTGGTACTTAGGCTATCCAAGCGATACACCATTAAGATCATACAGGTATACGCACCGACATCGACACATTCGGATGATGAAGTGGAAGATATGTACGAGGACATATCTAAAGCCTTGCACAACACCACCAAGGCTCACTTCAACGTTGTTATGGGGGACTTTAACGCTAAAGTGGGAGTCCAGAGACACAGCGAATCTAAAGTGGGACCATATGGTTTTGGATGCCGAAATCACAGGGGAGATATGCTCGTCAACTTCCTTGAGAAAGAGGGGCTTTTTTTGATGAATTCTTTCTTCAAGAAGAGACCCCAAAGGAAGTGGACGTGGCAAAGCCCGGACACTGTGACCAAAAACGAGATCGACTTCATCATGACGGACAAGAGGCACATATTCAGAGATGTCTCAGTGATTAACAGATTTAATACCGGATCCGATCACCGACTTGTACGAGGCACTCTGAATATCGATCTTAAGCTGGAAAGAAGCCGTCTGATGAGGTCTACGCTCCGGCCTAATCCACTCCAAATCATGGCAGGCTCTGATAAGTTCCAGAGGATGATCAGAGATAGATTCGCTGCTTTGGAACCCACTGTAGACGTAGACGAGACCCTACAAAATCTGGTCGAAGCGCTGAGGAGCGAGGGCATCAAATTCTGCCAAATGCAGCGTGGAGACAGAAAGTCCAAACTCTCGGATGAGACTCTACGGCTTATGGCAAAAAGACGGGAAGGAACTCAGATTGCTTTGTCAGAGAGGTCAGACCTAAACAAGCGTATTGCGAAGATGATACGCCGGGACCTTCGGAGCTCAAATACGCGCTTCATTGAAGACGCTATAGAGCGAAACCGAGGGTCTAAGGTGTTCACTCAGCAACTTGGAAGGAACCACCTGACAAAGTTAACGACACGTGAGGGAAAAACCGTTTTGTCAAGGCCAGAGATTCTCGCCGAGATCGAGGACTTTTATGGTCGTTTATACGCCACACATGTTACTCGACCTGAGCGTGACGACCAAGATTCTAGAGCCACCCTGACACGCCATTATTCTGACGAACTGCCAGACATCGACCAAGGCGAAATCGTGTTGGCTTTGAAACAACTTAAGAATGGAAAAGCCCCCGGAGAAGACGGAGTTACCTCAGAACTCCTAAAGGCAGGAGGAACCCCTGTTATACAGGAGCTACAAAGCCTGTTTAACACCGTTCTTCGCTGTGGGAGAACTCCAAAGGCGTGGAACAGGAGTTTGGTTGTTCTCTTTTTTAAGAAGGGTGATAAAACCCTTCTTAAGAATTATAGACCCATCTCACTCCTGAGCCACGTCTATAAGTTGTTCTCAAGGGTCATCACGAATCGCCTTGCAAGAAGACTCGATGAGTTTCAGCCTCCGGAACAGGCCGGGTTTCGAGGAGGATATGGTACCATAGACCACATCCACACAGTAAGGCAAATTATACAGAAGTCGGAGGAGTATAATCGGCCCCTGTGTCTTGCATTTGTGGACTATGAGAAGGCCTTTGACTCCGTCGAAACCTGGGCTGTTTGGGAGTCCTTACAGCGTTGCCAAGTAGACTGTCGCTATATCGAGGTGCTGAGATGTCTATATGAATCGGCCACTATGTATGTCCAATTACAGAACCAACAATCTAAGGCCATCCAGTTGCGCAGAGGGGTGAGACAGGGGGATGTTATTTCCCCGAAACTGTTCACAAGCGCACTGGAGGATATGTTCAAGACGCTGGACTGGAACGGTATGGGCATCAACATAAACGGCGAGCACATCTCGCACCTACGTTTCGCAGACGATATAGTCTTAATGGCGGAATCGCTGGAGGAGCTGCAACAGATGCTGGACAGCCTGGCTTCAGCCTCACAGCGAATAGGTCTTCAAATGAACTTGGATAAAACCAAGGTTATGATCAACCACCACCTTGATCCAAGACCTGTCGCTGTAAGCGGCCACCAGCTCGAAGTTGTTTCCGAATATACCTACCTTGGACAGATCCTTCAACTAGGTAGGAACAACTTTGAGAAGGAGGCTACGAGGAGGATCCAGCTGGGCTGGGCAGCATTTGGCAAACTACGTCGAGTCTTCTCGTCACCCCTACCACAATGCCTGAAAACTAAAGTTTTCAACCAGTGCGTCCTACCTGTTATGACCTACGGTGCTGAGACTTGGACACTCACAGCACGACTGGTCCGCCAGCTCAGTGTCGCTCAGCGAGCTATGGAGCGTGCTATGCTTGGAGTCTCTCTGAAGGATAGGATCCGTAACGATCTTATCCGGCAGAGAACCAAAGTCGTAGACATAGCACATAGGATTAGCAAGCTGAAGTGGCAGTGGGCTGGCCACATTTGTCGAAGAACCGACAACCGCTGGAGCAGACGTGTTCTTGAGTGGAGACCGCGTCTTGGCAAGCGTAGTGTAGGACGCCCACCGGCTAGGTGGAGTGACGATTTGCGAAAGGTCGCTGGCAGATGCTGGATGCGACAAGCCGAAGACAGGGTAAAATGGCGCAACTTGGAGGAGGCCTATGTCCAGCAGTGGACAACAGTTTAGGCTGATGATGATGATGATGATGATGAAGCATAAAATAAAACTTACACTTATTTACAAACTTGAAACCAACATTTCTATACAGAAAGCCATGGTCCATTGGAATCCATAGATCGAACAACTTCAGTATCGATTTTATTCAGAACAATTCAATCGAAATAGCGAAACCATCGATGGAAATGTATAAACTGCAGCAATAAACTTTCATTGCTGCATTCTACCAGTTTAGTGAATTTGTACAATTAATGCCCATTGAATAGCTGAACACCACGTTTCTGCATTACTCGATAAACAATTTACCACAGAAATATTACTAATTGGGAATTTATTGGAAAATAAGTGCACTCAATAAATTCGTGGTTGGTATTTAACTTATTTCATTTTAATTGGTCGAAATATGAAATACAAGCAATTTAAAGAATTGTTCGTTCAGTTTAGGTGGTAATTTTTAAGATTTAAATTATGATTATTACGAAAAAATGTCCAGAATGTTTGGATTTATTAAGAAGAAAGTTGATTTGCGAATTGTAATGTATGTAGGGTTCTTGATGATGTCTAGTACGTCTTACAGCCGCAACCAATAAACAATCCCAATCCAAAATTTGTCGTTTGAGATTGATTGATGAGAGACAACTCAATCTTTTTTCTGATACTATAGTGCCAATAATCAATTTCAGAAGTGAAAAACATACATAAATAAACTCACGCCTTTTTCCCAGAAGGGGTAGGCAGAGGTGCCAGGGCACCCACATTTCGCCTTGTATGTTCCGTCCCACAATGTGATAGGTGGCGAGCCTATCGCCATATCGGGCACAAATTCCTGACTCTGGGCTGATAATGAATAGAAAAATCCAATATCACTGTGCCCAACCCGGGATTCGAACCCGAGACCTCAGCTTTGTAACCGTACCGTAGTACAACTACGCCACCGAGGCAGTCGCCACCGAGAAGTGAAAAAACTATCAAAAAAATCAGTCTACTTTTAGGAGGACCTGTTTTGAGATTGCTCTTTGTATGGAAATAACAGTTTAGGCCTGCCAATATACAATTATCTGTGTTGACGTTTGGACGGATTGTTGAAAACTATCCAAAATTGCAATCTAATAATTTACACGTTACTACGCTTACGCTACATATTACTTATTCCTGAACGCCGAATGACCCGAAATAATTTTGTATTCGCGATCTTAACTGAAGCGGACTTGAATATTATTCATATATCCGTGTCCATAAAGAGTTCTGAAATTTGATATCCCGTCCTTGGCTCACAGTATAACAAGGAAATCTATACAATCTCATTTACATACATCTATTGCTGAGCTTCAGTGTCTTGCCATATTACTTGTTAGTAGGTCTCATAGGGTCAACTCATAGATCATAGGGTGATTAGTGAGTACAAAAGTGGAAACAATACTGGCTTTCGAATTTATTATTTTATTGTATAGTTTTTTAATAAAGCCATTTAATTTACTTTTGTTTACTAAGCCTATTTTAGGAAATTCTATTTTTTGTAGTAATAAAGTAGTAGTAGTATCAGCCCCAATACGTCCCACTGCAGGGCACGGGCCTACTCTACAATCGAGAATACGATTGAGAGTGGTTAGGCCATATAGTTCACCACGCTGGCCTAGTGCGGGTTGGCGGACTTACATACCATAGAAATTCTTATAAATCGCTATGGTATGCAGGTTTCCTCACGATGTTTTCCTTCACCGTTTTAGTGCGTGGTGATTGATTATCAATACACACATGACTCCGAAAAGTCAGAGGTGTGCCCTGGGATTCGAACCCGCGACCACCGTGAACATGTGGGCAGCCGCGTCTAGTCCGTTTACCAACAGGCCACCACGCAAGTAATAAAGTACCAAATAGTAATTCGGCGCAGATAATTCTAAATACAATATTTATTCGGATTTTATATTAATTATATCGTGTTTTTTCAAAGTCAAAAACATAACTATAATTAGCGTAAGAGCGAAAAATAATAATGCAAGCAATTATGAATATTACGTAACTTTAAATTCACACGAATGCATATTTATCCATAATGTTTATTGGTCAAAGCCAAATTCAGAATTCCAGTATTAACTTACGAACGAAGTTTTAATAAAACCTCAGCTCTCATTAAAATGCAAAGGCTAGGTGTCAAGCGCTTACTCAGTAAAGGGGTATTTAAAATGAATACATTTAAAAATTTAGCTTTCGTTGAAACAGCAGTAGATAAAAACAGATAAGCACAGTTTTTGTTACCTTATCATGAGACAGTAATGGAAATTCATTTCACAAATGTTCTTTATTTTGGAACTCCACAAAAGGACTGACAGAGGGGACAAATAAATAGATACGGTTGAGAGAAAATACAGCTGCCAGTATAGAATTCACAAAAGAAAAATAAAATAGCTAAATGTATTGTACAGAACGGTAGGGTTATACTGAACCAGAATAATTTTGTTCGTAGTACTTATCCTGTGGACTTGCACATGAATATACTTGGAAACTCATGGAGTCCATATACTTAGAAATATATTTTAAATACAATATAGTATTAGTGTCGGAATCGTATCTATATTAATATTAGGAAGAGGAAAGTTTTTATTGCTGTTTGCACTGAGTAACTAATGGGCCGATACGAAAAAATATTTTTCCGTTAGAATTCTTCATTACCTCTGATGAACATAGGCGTTAGAATATTTGAGACAAAATGCACCTGGGCGGGACGGTCTGGAAGGGTATCTTTTATTGATTTTTTATTTCATTTATTAAGGTCTACTAACAGTTGTCATAATATTTACATAATTATGACATCTTATACCGTATACCGGGTACATCCTGAAAAAGAAGCCAGGAATAGTTTTAGTGACTAGGTATGCCATAACCATATGAATAAGAAAAAATGGTTAGGATTAATTTTGTTTCTGTTATGAAAGATTCAGCTACATTTTTTTTTTTATTGCATTGAATGTCGAGACGAGCATGCCGTTCGCCTGATGGTAAGCGATGCGACCGCTCATGAACAGTAGCAAAACCAAACAACACCTTGAATTACAAAGCAATGCTTGACATTCCACTGCGCTCGCCATCCTGAGACTCAAGATGTTAAGTCTCAATATATCCAGTAGTTACTCTGGCTACAATGTCCTTCAATCCGAAACACAACAGTGCATTTAGACTGCTATTTGACTGGAGAAATAGACATTGCGGTGGTACCCACCCAGGCAGCCTCTAACATATGAGAGACCTACCACCAGTAAATTATTATTGTAATTATGGCTTTATCTAATTTTTGAACATATTTTTGACAGCCTCCGTGGCGCAGTTGGTTAGACGCCGCCTGTGAAACGAGAGGCCGCGGGTTCGATCCCCGCACCGAGAGAAATGTCACACAAATATTTCTTTCGGGTCTGGGTGTTTGTGAGACCGAAAAGTCTCTCGTAGTTCCTGATACCCACGACACAAGACTCGATCTTAGTGTAGGGTCAGGACTATGTATGTAACTGTTGGGTGTAATTTATTTATTTATATGTAAGCAGATATACGGACGAATTATGCCTCATGGTAATAATAATTTATTTAGTATAAATGTATGAAACTAGGTCGAAATAGTCATGTTTTTTAGAAATTATTTTAATTTTATTTTTTATATAAACACAACGATGTAATTGCAAAATTCTGATGAACGGAAACATTTACCTTTACATCCAACTCATTAGGATTCTTTATATAAAACGGACATTTCACTGGAAAATTACCGAGAAATAATCCTTCAGAGCGTATTGATAATATCAACTCATTTATTTTAACATATTTGTGTGAGTCAACAACCTTGAATTAGTCACACGGCGCACATTTTGTGAATAACAGAATGTTAGTGGCTCTAACGCAATTTATTTGTCTGCTTACCTAGTTATGAGTACTATTCTGTCTGTAGTTAAAACTACCACCTGGCTTCGTTTTTAGTCGCAGTCTAGGTACACCCGGTATAGAATTCTATTTATTTTTAATGATAATTCTTCTTCCTTACAACTTTTTTTTTGTTGCAATGAATGGCGAGGCGATCGTGCCATTCGCCTGATGGTAAGCGATACTACCGCTCATGAACAGTAGCAAAACCAACAACACCTTGAATTACAAAGCAATGTTGGGCACTCCACTGCGCTCGCCATCCTGAGATATAGATGTTTAAATGATGATGATATTGTATACATAAGTTTAAGAATTTTAACTTAACAGTATACTATTTTCTTACGGGAATATTAATAGACAGTTTCAAAATCTATATTAGTTGTTGAATGTTTTGTCCCTTTCGAACGTTTTTTGAATTCAGTTTGAGCGAAGAAGACAAAACAATCGTTAACTATTTTTATTGAAAATGTTTTCAGACAGTTGGGAAGAATTAGCTGTCCTCAATTAGTTCATTACAATTTGGATTAATAACTGAAATATTTTTGTATACGCAATATCGAAATTTATAACTGAAGTACCACTAAGCACATCACTTATTGTAGATGAGTAGTATATATTATACGAGTTTTTTAAATAATGCTGTGCTGTCCACCATATGATTTAAGTAAATTATTCTCAAAACAATTGGCATTTTTTTCTTTATTCTTTTCTGATAAGTGCCGGTTAGATTTTATATTTTAATAATAAAGTTACCTCAAAAGTAATCTTATTTTTACACGCTTTATATTAGCTTCACTTGTATGTTTGTATGTTTGTATGTTTGTTTGTAACCGACTTCTTTGGGCGCGATTTTGACCCACTTTAAACGGCCAGATTTCGTTCAAATTTTGCACACCTGTCAAAGACCGATGACAATACAATAATTCGATTAAAATATATAATTATCCTGATTAGATTCGCCAGGATTAATTATTCTTATAATTGATGACCATTGCTACATTCATCGCTAGATGGCGTTAACATTGTATTCTTCCAAGAAGCTTATACCCAAATGGAGATTGCATTCCGTATAAAACACTGAAGCACAAAAATTTGACCTTGAATGCAATCGCTGTTGCCTGCTATCCTTTTCTTTAGAGTGACAATGAATGAAGTTCACGTGAAGTTCATTCATTGTTACGCTAAAGAAAAGGATAGCAGGCATCAGCGACGTCATTCAAGGTAAAATTTTTGTGCTTCACTTTTATATACGGAATGCAATCTCCATTTGGGTATAAGCTTCTTGTATTCTTCAAGTGTCAAATGTTACTACTGACCAACAGATGGCGTTATTGATTGGAAATACAGCCGTAGATGGATGTTTTTTAGTCAAAACAATTATATAATAGTTAAAAAAAACTAAAATACACGCTTTAATAAGATATACAACTAAAAAAGTAAAAATAATTGATACTGAATTTAAGATAAGAAAATGGAGTAAAATACATATATTTTATTGTTACAAAGCGTGGGGTGCAGGAGGATAAGTAATTGTTGTAAACACCCCACGCTTTGTAACAATAAAATATATGTATTTTACTCCATTTTCTTATCTTAAATTCAGTATCAATTATTTTTACTTTTTTAGTTGTATATCTTATTAAAGCGTGTATTTTAGTTTTTTTTATTTAAAGAGAAAAATTGAGAGTCAATATATTGGTCACTTTATATAATTCTGTATTTTTCTAATTGAAACATAATTCAAGCTTATCATGAACTAGATTAACAAAGCATAAAATATCAGAATATGTTGAAACCGTTTAATCAAATACACCGAACTCCGCTAACCTATTATTCACTTACGTAATCCATCCAAGAATATTGATAGTATTAAATTCACACGGGAAAACTATCTCGAGATAAACATTTCAGCGTAAACCATCTCAGACATCGTGATCTTTGACCTACATTTTATTATTCCGTCATGAATATGAAAGGGATTGAATCAATCTTTTATATCTGAGGTATGATAAATTGTCCCTGTCGAAACTATAATAATGCCTATGGTGCTATGTGAACTGGAATATTTATGTATTCATATTTTACTTAGACTAATACATCATATGACAGAACTATTAAAGGTTTAGGATCGAGAAATAAAATTGGCTTAAGATTTCTATACTTCGTTTCTTTACTTCAGTGACACACAAGACATAACACATAGCAAAACAACAATGACATGTTTCTTATTTTAAATTAAGTTATTTCGATGGCCAAAGACAATATTACTTTCGATTGATAACTTTACATTTATTTTCTCCAATAAGAACTACCTCGGTGGCGTTGTTGTACTACGATACTGTTACATAGCTGAAGTCTCGGGTTCGAATTTCGGGTCGGGCAAAGTGGTCAGGAATTTGTGGCCAATATGACGATAGGTTCGCCCCGTATCACATCATGGGATGGAATATACAAAGCTAAATGTGCGTCCCATGCTAGCACTTCTACCTAACCCATCTGGGATATTCGCATTCGCTTGGATAAAGGCCATCCTATATCGCTATCAGTGTAGTGAGAGTTTGTCATTTCTCGCCGTCGATACTCTAACTGGATACCGGTACATTTGTTATCGGATGCAGTGTACTCGCTTTGCCGTGTCAGTTTGGAAAAGTTATTTATGACTTTTGGTATAATTGTATACTCATAAAATCAAATTAGTGGATTAAATATTTTTGTCATTTCTAATATTCTATCTTAGGTCAACGTGATTAATTTTGATTATCAATTTCATCAGCGATATTATTCACTAATATGTAATTATATTAATTAAAAATTATTGCGTATATCTTCCAGAAAGAGTACGAACTTCACTGCTTAACATTCTATATAATAGTAAACAGTTATAGTCAAAATGAAATAAATATGAAAAATAAAGCTGAATATCTAGGTAAAAGCCGGAAATACAACAGTTCAAAGTACCATATAAATCAAATATCAAACGTATCAATACTACAAACAAACCCATTGTATTTCATCTTGTAAGCCCTGAGTGAAGAGTTGGAAAATAAAATGATCAGAGTTTCGCGGTCTGAGAAGTAGGGAGGAAAAGTGGCGACAATCTCCAAGCTTTTTTATTGTGACGCGTGCATCGACCCAGCGTCGACGCCGGGTAGTCTCCCGCAATCTTGGATTGCTACAATAAACCCATAGATTATCAATACAAATAGACGTGCCACTTCGAAGCTGGCAAGGAAACAAATAGGTATACGTGTGGTGATTAGCTTTCGATGCTAGATTAAGTGCGGCGATAAGGTAATGGAAATAAACGTCTATACCGCTTGAGAACCTTTATTGAAATAGAAAAATGTTACCTTTATTACCTCTGGCGGGATTGAATTAGAGTTTTATGTACTTTCAGAACTGTGATAAGGAATTGATTGTTCGAAAATTGTATTAAATTTTGTACAAGCTCCATGTTTTTCTTTAACTGTCTCTGTCTCTTTGTGAAGAGTATTTCCAATAACCCGTTCCAACAATACAGTACCAGAATATACCATTACCTTTATCTCTTTCTCTTTTTATTACGTTGTTGTGAGCTCTATCGTGTGTATGTAAAAATGTTTCCGTATTCCTTGTTATCAGTTATTGTGACGCTTGTGACGGAGTGAAGCATTCTTTCACATCACTAAAAAGTAACGGCTTATGGAAATTGTTCTTTGTTTTCGGTAAAGCACGTTAATATTTCTAAAAAAAGTTCTGTAGAAAATAATTTGGATTTTGTAATTAAGTTAAAAGAAAGTGATTGTTATTTGGATCTATATATGAAATATATGGCAGTATAATATTTTAAACTAATCTGTTATTTAAGTAAATCTATTTTTTGCTGGACTATATTGCCTTATACCTGTCAATCGTACACTTGGTCATATAAGAGACCCGTGCCCTGCTGTAGAGTGTATATGAAATGTACGGAAATAATTGTTAAAAAATGGAAAGATTTATTGCAAAATCTGTATAAAATCTACTTTAATAGTGTATATAAATACACATAAAGTCTAACACTTATATTATAAGAACAAAAGGCACATGTAATTTGAGAAGGAATGAATGCTCTACGTGTGTTTACTCTTTGCCGGTAATAAAAGCTTGGCGCCAAAGTACAAGTAAGCAAATTGTGTGAGGGCATAGATAAATTTGTTTGTGGACATCGACGCGTTCGCACGTTTCACTGACATCGAAATTGGACCGCTGTAAGCGCGGTTTAGGTTTTTACTTTTGTATTTGGTACGTAAATGTTCATGGCAAGTAAAATGGTCGAATTTATACGATTGACGCAGCAATTTTATTTCCGCGCCATATCCTACTTCAAATGTCTTCCTCGAGTAGCATTGATGTGTCGCTAAGAGACGTATTAACTTTTTGTGTCGCCACTTACTTAACACCCCATTGTTCTCTATTTTTCCTTCGATTTTTGTCGTAATTCGAATGCTTGTTTCTGGAAAGCTAGCTCATTCATTTCCTTAAACCATTTGCTTTGTTACAGCACTAATAGTTCCTGCCAGTTACTTAGGATTACAAATCTAGAATCAGGTCAAACCTTATTACGCGGTGTATTCACGGCACGACAAAAAATATGGACTACGAATACCGTACTGAATAAATATGTGAAACGTTAAATTAAAACCCTGTTTCATTTAGTAAAATACCAAGCGAATGGTTAATCTTTGCTTCGGAGGCACGGTAAGTAATAAAAAAATCTAGCGCAGAAAAGGTAAACAAAACAACGGCTAAAACCTCGCATGTACTTGTGTTCGTACTGATTTAACAGCTTTTGATTTACATCCACGTGAAAAAATCGATGTATCACTGAACTACTAAGCTTCGTACGTTCTCGTATGAAATAACTGTTTCCAACTTTGTCCGGACATGTGAAAAATCTTTCCATGTAGAACTGAGCCATTTTTCCTGAACATATGAGTCGCTAGCCTATGTCTGAAATTTTCATATTAATCTTTCAATTTTCATTCTTTGTTCTACCTTTATTTTTTCGCTTTGTTTTTATTTAAACAGATCTTAGCCTCCCATGGAAGTGAATCATTAACCTCTGTTATCTTCTTTCATGACGTCAACCGTTTGTAGGTCAACCGCAAGGTCTACTTTACTAGGTCTGTGTTAATTATTACTTCAGTCGTTGTGATAAACAAAAATAAACTTCAAATGTTTTACGCTTTTCATAATATAAGATAATAAAAACTGGTCGTGTTTCGGTCTCTCCAATTCCTCCCACAGGAGTTTGATCGCACGATCTTATTAAATTATGAAGCCAGTATTGATCATAATGTCACAGTAAAAAAATAGGTGCTGTTATTTTTGTGGACACTTTATATTCTTGAATTATTTAATAAGCAACGATTTATTACTTGCCAATTTTCTAGTTATTTTTTGCACATTTGCTTTCGGCAGTTATTATTACAGACAACCACTTCACATGGGATATTTTACGAAACGGTAAATATAATTTACTCAGTATACATTTATCTCACAGCGCTACGAGTAAAAGTCCTTAATCTTGGATTTAATCAAGATTTCCAGTTTTCTGCTAATTCCTTGTAACAAATGGATTTATTTTTAAAAACATTGAGCATTTGTTATTCTTGTAAGTAAAATAATTTAGCAACAGACGGAATATTCTCCAGTACAAACTCGACTAAATCCATTAAGCTTTCACGTTTGTCCTTTTAACATAGCTTAGACGAATTGTTAGTTCAGACTCCGTACAAAGCCGTGTCTTTAGAAACCATAACACATCTTAACATAATATTACTGACGCACTGAAAACTTTTCGGTCTTCGAAAATCACTAATATAGCAAATATACTGACAAACTTATTGAATATCAAACCACGATTTTTTCTAGGGTAAATATCAAAATTTCTTTGCGATTTTTGGGGTAGACAACCTTAATGATTTTTCCTGTCGACTTTCAGTTATGAGTAATGAACTTTGAGATTTACCTCGATTCCCCTTTATCAAAGCATGTTTTAATGGCAACCTTTGCAAATGATGTTAGAAGAGAGCTTTTCAGTTTTTTGAACTTACTTTAATCAGCAGAGACGTTTAATTACTGCGAGATAAGAGGAGTTCGAATAAATTTGAAAGATAAAAATTCTCAAGTCAAATGTCGTGAGATTTTTATACAAGCATTTACTATCAAAATTTTGCTCTCGTTTATTTTTACGTTGGAGCTATTCCAATATTTGTCGAACTCTGTTATTGATATAAACGAAAATTTGAATGTAAAGTATTAAATAGTAATTCCAATTTCGTTCCTCAGCGTTAGTTACATACATCAATAAATTATTGTACAACGCCGGAGTTGTTCACACAAGCTTAACACCCCAGTGGTGATATCCAAACTGTTTGAAGTTCAGTCAATAGAACGACATTCACAGTTCCGTACCTATTGAACATTTTAAAATTAGAATCATTCGAGATGAGTTTGGAAGTAATAAAATGTTGTGGCGACAATTCTGTAATTTTAAATGTAACTAAACGTCACGATTCTTATTTGTACCGCTTTACATTTAAAAGCGACCAATCCTATTAGGTAATGTGTTTCCCAACGTTTGCATTTATTTGTGACTTGGACCGAGCTAAGCCAAGTTTACGTGTAGCGTATTGCCAACTCCGTGTGTGTTCATGAAAAATTTTGCTGACGGTTTAAAATGCTACTTTCTATCGTCCACATAATAAATAACATCTTGGAAGATTTACCTTAAAAACTTGCGCAACTATGTTTTTTTTATTAAATCCGATGAAGCATAATAATAGTTCGAAGCATGTAGGCACATATTTTTTTTATTATAGAGACAATTGATCATTGAGTATTTTGAAAACTAAGTCGAATAAGCGATTGTTATCCACCACTTATAAGCTGTAATGATAGAACAAAAACAGTTCATCAAAGTAACCAACTGTTAAACTAAGACATAACTGCCAGCGTCGCGCAGTAATAGACTAAATACGTTAGCAGAGAAGCATCAAATTGGAAGCGCTAAGTAATTTATAATACGTACGTACGCGACAAGTCAAGCTTCGTAGTGAGTTGATCGATGCGCTTTGTAAACCAGCTGTCGTCACTAGCTCGTAGCTCGGTGTTGTTGCCGGATAACTAACTATAAGTTTACCGGGCACGTTATTGCCTCCAATATGCCACTAAAATAGTTCGGTGATTCACGATTTTGAATTTCATATTTAAGGTTAATTGGAATTATTTTCGGTTGTAATTAATTTGAAGTAGGGTAATTTTTTAAAATGTAAATTTCAATACTCAAATTAATTGTTTGTATATATTGTCCAGTATTTGTTTTATCTATTTTTAGCCTCAAATAGCCGTGGTTAAATTGTAGCAACGTATACGTGCCACAATACAAATATCATAAAATTTACAACTGCCAATGTTATTTTAATTGTCATTACAAAAATTATGAAATACCTTCTCTTAAAATATTAGGTTCAAAATAAGCAATATCTAACTTACTTCCATTACAATTTTGTTGCCGTAGTTACAAAACCCTGATACAAAAATAATATTCAACAAAATCCGGTGAATTTCAAAATGTATAGATAATACAAACAGTGAAACAGACCGATCAGTGAAGTGTCAAAATATGTACAGTTGTATGACTGTGTGTTTGGTAATAGAAGAGGATGGGGGCGAAGTGACCACGCTCGATGTTCCCCAAGCACAGCAGGAATATGAGCAGTCGACGCCAGCGCCGACATTTTTATACATCTAGCTGATGCATCGATATAAAGCTGTCGATGATAGTCTGCTTTGTTGCTGAGCTCACGTCGTTTCAGGTACGTTTGTATTAATACTTTACATCATTTATGCCCATGCTCCTCTGTGGAGTAAAATTAAATATAGCTATATATATCCGGCTGAGGGTAATTTATGCCCATGCTCCTCCGTGAAGTAAAGTAGTAAAGTATAGCTTAATTCATCCGGCTGAGAGGTGAGGACTACTATGTATGACTGTGAACATCTCGTCATATTGAGATGTGTAAATATATCACATTTCTGGTCCTCTTAAGCTAAAGTATTTGCGTCTGTTGGCGAGACATGGTAATATCTCAGTTCGAAACTCTATTTTAGTTTCCATCATTCCAGAATTATTACACGTTTTCATGCCTGTGTAAAACCTAATGTGTACTGTATCAGCCCATATATGTACGTCCCACTGCAGGACACGGGCCTCGTCTACAATCGAAAGTACGACCATAAAATCCACCACGCAATAACGCCTAATGCAAGTTGGTGGACTTTAGAAATTCTTGTAAATCGCTATGTTATGAAGGTTTCCTAATGATTATTTCCTTCACCGTTTTTAATGCGTGGTGATTGATTATCAATACACACATAACTCGGAAAAGTCAGGGGTGTGGTCTGGGATTCGAACCCGCAATCACCGTCAACATT
Organism: Hyles euphorbiae; assembly: GCA_023078785.2. NCBI lineage: Eukaryota > Metazoa > Arthropoda > Insecta > Lepidoptera > Sphingidae > Hyles > Hyles euphorbiae. The sequence continues at coordinate 8,556,959 of CM041049.1, forward strand.
TTGGTAGCCTCGTCTGGTCTGGTTTAAAAGACGTTGGACAAGACATTATTTCAAAAATTTTAATTGTTTCAACTACAAGAAATTGTAGACAAGCTACAGTTAAATACTGTCTGTGTATAATGATAGTGCTTTCGCTCACACAAGTCCTTGTATCAAGTCACAGTTTAACAACGACTGTATCTAATGACTCTTCGACCTTAGATTATCTTATAAATGGCCTACAATCGTAGTGGTCGTTATCACAAAATCAGCTTGATGTGACTGTGACTATTTGTTGTCAAACAAAAATCAAATCGGTTTTTATAAAAACTGATTTCACATTGGTGTTTATAATTATTTTACGACTGGATTTTGTGTTTTCTCGCCACGAGACAGACAAAATAACTACTTGAATTGGGCTTAAGCCAGCTAAAAAAGATTCAAACATCGAAAGGTTAGGGAAACAAAATATACTACTAGAATATTTATGATCGAATTATTTTCTACGTCCATCCACGTGGTGGACGGATGAACTGGTTATAGTTGCAGGAAGTCGCTGGATGGAGGCCGCTTCCAACAAGCCTATGTGGCAATCCATAGGGCCTCCTATGTTCAGCAGTTGACTTCCAGTAGCTGAGAAAGAGATAGAGGGAAAGACATAACATTTTTACAGTACACTTTCTACACAAAAAAAGACAAACTCATTGTTCAGATATTCTTTGGCAATATCTGTGTACTTTTCTTTTATAATAATATTATAGAAGATGAAAAAGCGTGATAAAATATCCGAATGCAACAATACCTTTATTATAGCATCCTAAAAACATCCATAAAAAACGAGTCATATTCAAAGCTTTGTTGCATCATCAAAATAATAGGCAGCTCATTTTACCTCTGCCGTCTGGCTTCCACAAAAGATAAGGGAACGGCTAAACCTTCGTGCCGTAAATGTTTTAAACGCTGACTTAGAATTTCCAACTCAAGACTTCTTGAGATTCTTGACTTGAAAAAATGTAGCAAGTTAATTGCATAAGACAACTGTCGACAACTTTTAAAGTAATAAACGCTGAGTGGTAAAGTTAACTTTTAGTAGCAAGTATCGGCATGGAAAGGCGGTGTTTTCGTCGATAAATTTTAAATTAAATTCGTCACGGTCGTTACACTCATGCCATACCTGGACCGATAAATGGAATCGTCGAAACTTTTTCGTTTTATTGCGTCACTTGCTGAATTGTGACGATGTTGTTTTTCATTAGAGGAGGAAAGCCCACCGTCTCGGTATTTTCGACGTGATTTACAAGCCTTCTCTTACGAGATTTGGGAACGACTTAAGTTTTTTGCCCTTTGAATAAATTATGAGTGTAAGGCACCATGGCAGCTAAATGGCGGAGTTTAAATTATTCATGGGTGCTAATTATTGACTTGATTTCTAAGATATATGCGAATATGATTTTTATTCATAAAACAATAGTGATCATTTGAGCATAGACCGTTTGTAGAGTAAACACAAGCTGTGGCACGTTTCTATATTTTAATTATTCTTGGTGTGAAAACATCGTGTTTTGTATAAATTCTCTTCAATTTGAATACCTCGATGGCACACTACAGTACGTTTATAAAGCTTCGGTCTCGGGTTCGAATCCGGGGTCGGGCAAAGTGACGTTGAATTTTTCTATTCATTATCAACCCGTAGTTTGTGCCCAATCTGGCGATAGGCTCGCCTCTATCACATCGTGTGCCAAGACACATAAGGCGAAGCGTGGGTGTTCTAGCAGCACCTCTGCCTACGCCTTCTGGAAAAAAGGCGTAAGTTTGAGTATATAAGGCTTTAACTAAACATAATTTGCTATCTTAACACAAATAAAATATTTTATATCAGATTAGCTGCAGCTACTATCTTGTAAATTATTTACATTTAAACCCAAGGGTTTACAAAGACGGCTTATCAAAATAAAACCGACACTCCACTCCCAAAAGAATAGTCAACAAAGAGAAAAATGGAAGGAACGGCGCAAAGAAAAACAGTGATAAAAGGTTAATCATCCAGAATGGATTTCTTACACCAATAAACTCGATTCACTCATTCATTTCTCAAGCCGCAGAATAAAGATACTGTATACAGTCCTGACAGCAAGATGAATGGTATTTGCTCAAGGTGAACAATTTATTAGACCTGTGATCATGGCTCGGAAAAAAATTCAAACATCCGTTCTCTAAAAGATTGAGTGGCTATTAGTAATTCGTAATTTTATACCATTTTTCATCCGTAAACTATGGCCGATTCTTTTGTCTCTTGTTACCACGTTGAGAATCAATTAGCCTATATGCCAAGGGTAGTTGCGAATGCGGCGTTTGAACAGAAATTTGTCTGTCTGGATCGTAAATACTAGACACTTTTATTTACATTCCCAGTACTATTACTAGATATTGCCATGTAAATTTAGATGCTGTATTCTCGAAGTCACATGAACTAGAAACAATGTGTTCTTTTGTAATCTTTTCCATGTAAAAAATAAAAAATAATATTCCCAATTTAGAACTTCTAATCTAGGTACGTGTATGTAATATTTTTATCATTTACTTAACAAGAAAATATGCATATTTCAAAAATGAAAAATGAACATTTTATTTTGGTTGAAATACATCAGTATAACAAACATCAGTCAAACTCATTTGAAAACATACGGCATATTTGTATCAAGCTTTATAAATAAAAAAATACAGTACCAACAATAATTCAACGCAAATTGGTATCGGATTTTGTTTTAGCTGATTGAATTTTTATCAAATAGCTTTTGACAAATCGACCAAAGTGTTTCCTAGCCAATATTTTAAGCCTTTATTTTATATGTCAATTTAAAACACTTTATCACGCCATACATGTATTTGTTCAGTGCATGAGTCTATCGCTATATATGTATATATAAATGTAAATGGGCATTCTCATATTATCATACTAAATTATATTAAAGTTTAAAAATCTACAAAACTTTTGTTTTTACAATTAACAGGCGGTATGATTTTGTGCGTTATAAAAATATCATGTTGCTACATCATTTTGTATTTGTAAAATTCATAATAATATATTGATTAGCAGAAAACTCCTTTATAAATCTCACAATATTTGATCCATAATTCAATCCTTTTCCTCCACGAACTACCGTGTACTGTACCGTATTTTTAAATTCTCTTCATAATACGTTGTGCGTTACATGTCCACCCCTCGTCCATGTTAGGGCGTGCGTGCTCACTGCGACCTTATCTTGAATATTTTAGGATATGTTTGGACTCGTGTCATGATACAAGTTTTACCATATAATATTTTATCCAGTCTTCAGGGCTTTGTTATGTGTTATAACGACTTTTAAAGTCTAGTAATGTTTCAGGAAATTTATTTACAAAATAATGTACGATTGTAAACAATACATTTAATTGTTTTATATCGTCTAAAATTTCCAATAGACCGGTCTTAAATATGTGAAAGATATAAAAGTACAATGTTAATAATAATGCAACATTTCATAAGCTGACGTTTATTCTGAAGGAATAGGTAGAGGTATTACTATTGCCACTCAATGTTAACTGCGGCGGAAATAATGTTTCCTTTCCAAAATGTGACAGATGCACGAAACCATCATGTCAGGCACAAATTACAGTCCATGGGCGTTACACTGTGATCCGAAACGAAGCTCAAATTTTCGAATGATCGACGTGTAAAGTAAATTATAAGTTTTCTTTTTCTAAAAATCAATATTATTCACTACGATATTACAAACTTACACATTCGTACAAAATTACGTACATTTCTAATATTCGAACTTGGTTTGGGATTATAGAGTTACCCCTCTAGACATCCCACAATGTAATGTCCATCTTCGGGTAAAAATATCTAAAAAGCAATGTCAATATTATGCTGTTTCATTGTAAAGCGTGGATACAGATTTCAGACTTACCTACTTGTCTCCGCTCATATCGCGTCTTTTAAACGAACCGTGAAGAAGGAATGAGCGAGTTGTCGTAACGATGGCAAACGTCTGAAGATGCACTTGACATCTCGCAAGCGACATTGCATATGGATTGCAAAGTATCCACTTTCAGTACCAAGTCACTTTATAAAAACGTAATTTATATGAGTGCTCAACAAGGCTAAGGCCACTCATATCGAATAAAAATATACACTATTTATAATATTTCCAGCAATAAGGTTGAAACGTGCATTAAAACCCTGAACATTGTCCTTCATTGACGTAGCATAAGTGTGAAAGCATAAGTAATTAGACACAATAACTACTCAGCAATTAAAAACGTAAATACGAAACGCTTAATCTCAATTTGTAATTTCAATTGTGCCACATTTGAATGCAGATTTAAATTTGTGCTCACTTCCACGGTTTCCTTTTGTTCGCACAATAAATTTGTTACGCCCTACGGCATTAACCAAAGACACGCACATCCCTTTCTCAGCGTCTTAGAAACAAAGCGTTGTAAAGTTAGACTTATTCTGCTAGTAAGACTTGGCAACGTACAAAATGTCCGTCTGCGCAAACATTCATTTAATTAAGCAGGAAGTTCCGAGGGCATAGGTACCCCGGTGTTTTTGACGACAAAATCCCTTGTGTTACATTGTGTGAGGCTTAAATGATATATAGCGGTATTGCGTGTGTGACGCGAAGAGTTTTAATATTGTAGCATCGTCAATGATTATTATTTCAATATTTAAATTTTGTGTTTTGAAATTAAAGTCGGCTAGCTGGAAGTTGGTCAATGCGGTGAAATATGACTGAAACTTTCTCATTACAAGGTCATTGAACTAATTTTAGTGTTAAATATTACAATAAATTGACGGATTTCAAAGCAGATTAATTTTTATTTAATATAAACATTTACAAAATAAAAACAGTTCAACGAATACATTCCCCACAAAACTGCTGCTGCAATTTGCCTGTGGGATTCTCATAAATGTTCAAACTAATAGAACAAAATAAGTGTAAAAGTACAGTCTCAAATATTTTCCATTATTACTGTCAGATGTCAGAGTTACTCAACCCTGGACTGGTAGAATTCAGTACACTTGTCCCAAAACGATTTTTCTAAACGTGCGCTATCGAAATCAGTGCCTATGTTTTACAATTTATGACCGTTTTTGCCACACTTGTCGCTGTGCCAAATAACAAAACATCAACTTTCTTCGATGGGACATTTAGTAGATAACTTGTAAGTAATGTTGCGATAAAATTTACTTTAACTTTGGCATAGAGTTTGGTACTCCAGGGATAAAGATTTATTTTCATTCACTATATTTAAGTTTTTTAGTTCGTAGAGGAAAAATAGTAAGATGACCGCACGAAGGGTCGTGAGGACTCGAGCAGGCTGTTAATCACCTAGATAAAATCTATCCTGATTAAACCGCCTTCAAAAACAAAGTACGGCATAGATATCGTCGCATCCGTATGAATATTCTAAAGTCATTCTTGTTAACCTTCCAGAACATTTAATACCAGCGTTGTTTTATTTTTTATACTAAAAAAGAGCTATTATTTTGCCCATTATTATCATACATAATATATTGAGAAATGGGATTTCCGCTTAAATGATAAATTGCTAACCATCGCGGCAGAAAATATTGAAAACGAGGAAAAAAATATACCTCAGATTAATTTATTTTACGTCCAATATCGAAGATTAATTCATCATTTTATTGGAGGAAGGCAGATATTTTTACATACATAAACTCACGCCTTTATTCCCAGAAGGGCATACAGAGGTGCTTCCAGAACCCCAAGTTTCGCTTTGTGTTTTCCGTCACAATGTTACGGAGGCGTGTTTATTAACGTATCGGGCATAAATTTCTGACTTCGGCCTGGTAATAAATGATTTGATTTGATTCAAACCCGAGACCTTAGTATTGTAATTGTACCCGTAATACAACTACGCTGTCGAGGTGGTCAGGTCAACCAGTCATGCGGATATTTTTCAGGTTACATAATGTTTTTATCCCCGAAGTAAGATGTAACTGTTTATGCGATTTCGATATCTCACGACCCTCTTTCTTACAAGTGGTCTGACCCAGAAGTTCTTTGTAAAGGTCATCTACAAACACACTCACAGTTTTCCTCTGATATATTTGAAGTGAAATGTTATAACCCTAAAAATATCATAAGTGTCATTTACATTTTTGTCTCTGCGCGTAGTACAGTCTACGCAAAATTGTATCCAACAGTGAAATGAAATTCCTCGTAACAACTTGAATGATTTATGTAGTGTCATCAAAAAATTCGTGTATTTCCTTTTTTATTATATGTCATGTCGTATGTCATAAATGGTGACGGATGCTATTTTTTATCAGCTTACATTTTTCTTTCCAGTACTTAATAGTGTTCTTAAATGATGCGTGATGACAAAATATAGGCGCTCTTCCGAGATCCCATTTAGGTCTCAACCGTCGTCGGCTTGTTTGCTGTTGACTCTTGGAGACTCATTACCTGCTTCATTAAAGCGAGTGTACTCTTAAAAAGCGTTAACAGCCTCTGTGAAGTGAAGTACTGAAAGATTTAGTTTTGTGTTTCCAAATTTGTATTTCGGCAATCATTTAAATGGGTTATATACTACATTTTTTAAAGTCAAAGTAATGAAAACAAAATTGTATTACCAGCACAAAAATGTAGTCGATATTTTCTTTTCTAGAATCTTATTTATATATTCCTGGGAGAAAATAAAGTTAGCACATTTTTATTATTTATGTGTTGAGCTGTAAGATCCAGTCGAATAAAACGTATGTTTTTCCGTGAATTATTTATGTCCAATGCAGCATGCAGAAGGATAAAATATCACGTTATTACGAAATGCAACCACTAGTAAGTAATGTATGAAGAACATGCAGACTTTTGCACGTCAACTCTTTCGCGACTGTCGCGTGCTTGAGAAGTGTAAATATATTTCCTATTTTAAATTATATTTTATGCACACCTTGCTCGGATTTTAATGGCCAAAGTGAAGACTTAAGTTTACATATTCAGAGTACCTGTATGCGAAAGAAATCAAGATATCAAATATGTGTCTACTAATGCGTATTTTGTCTAACGTGATTTATGGTCCAACCTTTCAACTGTAAATAAAATCAACGATCAGCTTAGACGATCAGGCAGTTAAATAACATGACGTTATTCCACAACTGTCAAGGAAAGGTCATTACTAATGAAGTAAATATTACAAATAAAAGACACAAAATATCGTTAGCAATAGTCATTATGTCATTGGTCGAGACATAAAAAAAAATCATTACACATTACAGTCGAAACTCATTAGGGACGTATCACAATAAACAAAGTGTTTGGCACCAGAAACCGCAGTACTTCGGTAACAAATAAATCTGGGGGCACTGCAGTGCCCCCTCCAAGTCGAGCTAAAAAGCGACACTGTGATACATTATGTTTTCATGCGATGGCCAAGTCGATCTATTTATTTAAAACGTAAAGGATTTTTAATATTGATATGATAATAACTAACGTAATAACTTTATACAGAAGGTCCCTTAAGCAAGGACTAAATGAATTAACCGATTTGGAATTACATGGATCTCACAACTTTTTGCGGTAGAAAAACTGAGCTGCGAGACTTGGTATTTTTTTACAGGATGTTTTTGATGGGATTGCATTTACAGAGACCATTTATGGTTAAACTGACATGTGTGTTATGTAAACTAGGTGGCATGGTTGCTACCATTTTGTAATTTAGTCAAGCGTTAGGATGATTAGGATTTTTTTTGTTTACATTCATATATTTTTGTCTGTAAAGAGTACAGTTTTAGTATGTACGTTGTAATGGACAAGAACCTTCTATTTTAAGTTACTCTAAAGCCTTGGTCCATTAAATAGCCAAACCCAAGATTTTACAAGAATAATATTGTTATATCCAATATCCAAATATTGTATTTATATTAAATTACATAATAAATGGTATGATATGGCTTTGCGACATCTGTCTTATAATTACGAGTATAAAGTGCTTTACAAGTAATGGACAGGAATTTATATTTTTGCTACCATATACAATCAAACATACTTTATTTAAGTGCTATCTTATCATATAAATACGGTCTAATAACTTAAATACGCCAAGGACTCAATCTATTTATGAAAATATATCATTCATTACGACGGCGAGGTTATTTTCACAGAATTAATTCAGTTAGCTCATTCGTTTTTTCATTGCATTTAATATATGAAAAAATATATTAGAGATTTGTTAGTTAGCCTTGACTAAATTAAAAAAATATATGCGAGTAAATTGGATCGTATACATTAAATTAACATACTAGCTTTATTACGCCGAATATAGATCGAACCATAACATTTGAAAAATATGAATTCCATCGGATTATTCAAGAGGAAAATGCGGTGGAAAAACTAGCTCAAAATTCATGCGCTTGATGACACGTACTAAAATTTCCATAACGCATAAGTCTTTTTACGTACATACTTTCAGTGGTTTCGACTGCTCTTTTTACCGACAGTAAGTATTCGTACAATCTGATACACATAACTCAGTGTCGTTGAGATCTCTTCGCCCTAACTTGCCGTTTATCTGCATTTTCAATCTCACTTCGTAGACGTTGTATCTGTCAGCGCAAGTTTAACTTGTGTATTTGTTCTCCTAAAAATGTAAAAGTACTCCGAATCTGGTAACTTTCGAATATTACTCCAACTTTTACGAGATACTTGCGATAAGTTTTGATTGATCCAAAAAAACTCTTTATTAGAAAACGCGTTTTAGTACGCATTATAGAAGTTTGAATGAGTAATAAATAGGAATCATTATTGTTTATACCTTGACATCGATATTGGGCTTCGAAAAGTTTAAACAGTGAAATGTAAAACATTTGACGGTGTCTGCACGCACATATTATTCCTATCAGCGCGGCTCGGCCGTTCAACGAGTTTTTTCATGTTTATTAGCTCTATAAAGTAAGGTAAGCTCGACAAAGGCTTGTTTGTATACATGCGGATATTTTACGCACGTAGGTTGACATGCGAGCCGGTTCTCATAAAATAATTACCGTTGCTGTACGAAATGGACGTACGCCTTTGCATGATGTAGCAGTGGGTAGACGTTCTGAAGTTTATTCGACTAATGACACGTAAAATATCCGGGTTAAGCTAACTTTGAGTCACGTTTGGGCAGTACACGATCACTTATCGCTTTTTAATTGAAAGTAAATGGTATATTGAGGGGTATAAAGTTATTTTTCCAATAAACTGGAACTTGATACAACCATTATTATTGCTGAGTCTCCTTCGATGTATTAATCACCACGATGGACCAGATTCAGTAATTAATGAGCTTAAAACTGAAATATATTTAAACCTTATTTTATGGTAGTGGCTTAATTGGAATTTTTATTAGCCTGAAGTAAATTGCTTTCCTACATATCTTAAAGTAAAGCGCTAGCAAAATTTTTATGGTCAGTCAATATTTCAGACTTAAACGTCTTTCCCGGCAATATTAAATTGAAGTCGTTAGGACTATAAAACTACTGGAAATCTTTGAGCTCAATTAATTTTGTCGAGTGTAATTTTAAAAGAAATGTTTTCATGGGAATGCTTTCAGCATTAAGTTTTATTGTTGGTTTCAAATATTTCCTTTGTTATATTTGACAATAATTATGTGTAATGCCCCGTTCACATAATCGCCCAACATCGGCAACTATAGGCGATGACGGTAATGTGTACGGCTTATTGCCTTTCATTGCCGATATTCGTGTACATCAAGCAGTGTTGCTAACGAAATATTTTTCATTCCCAAATCTGGAGAATGTAGCGGTTCCGCGAAGTATAGTAAATAAAATTATGCTTATGTTAAAATAAGTAACAAATTATTTATAATGTTGACTCGTGTAGTGTTTTTTTTTTGTAATGCATTTTTATTGTTAATCTTATATTATTATAATACTAAATAACTCACATTACAGTGTAATGACTCTGATAATTTAACTCGTTATCATAAAATGAACCAATTAAATTATTAAGATATACACCCACAATTTAGGGATTTGTTCCAAAACTTATAACCCTGGTAAAATTTTACAACATTCGTGTTCGGGGTTTTTCGCCAACTGTCGGTAATCAGAGTGAGAGTAAAGTGAGAATACCCATGTTTGCCTGTCATCGTCGACGATCCGCTAGTTATGGATTTCTAGCCACATGCCCCGCGGGTTTGTGACAGTGTATTGTTATAGAAATTTAATTTTTCATTAAAAAAATATCGAAATACAAGTTTCAGTAACAACAGCTAGCATTTTCCGGAGCTATCAGTTACTTCCGTATAATAATTGGTTCAGTTTGATCACAATACGAAATCTATTCAGAAATAAGTATCATAGTTTATAAGTGTTTGTACATGATTTAAACTATATATTTGAATATTATGATTTATATCTGTATGAATATCACTCCGCTTATGCCGATGACGTGCATTGCGTTTACAGAAACCCGGTCTTCTCAAAATATTTGTTCATTTATTGTGATAAGGTCTGCCTACTTCCACTTTAGCTTGCTATTGCGGGTTGATATTTCTACAATATATACTAAAAGAAAATAAATAAAATTATAGATGTACAGAAAATGTTTATTTCAAACAAGAATATACAAAAAATACTTTAAAATAAATAAGTCGAATTATAGGACAGGGCACGCGTGCGTTTCAGCTGTATCTGCACCTAGTTGCCTGCTGCAACTTCTTCGGTTTCATTTTCTTATTATAAAATTCCACACCATTGTTCAATTCTCACTACATGCAATATAGTGTACGTAAAAAGCACAATTACTAATTGAAATAATTCTAAATAAACTGTTTGTACATTATTATTTAATTACACCCCATACTAAATAAAATAATCATAATTTTCGTATATTTTTATATTTTTGACAAAGATGATACAATTGACATCTGTGGACGTCTGTGGATATATACGACCAAAAACCTTCATCGTCCATTACCAATTCAAGTTTTTAATCCAATTAATATGTCTGTTATTAATAACTTCGTTTTTTTATGAAATTCTACTACGAGTTTTATGAGTACCTGCTTTAAAAAACACTAGGCATTGCGGGCTTTGCGATTAGTTAAATGATTGACTTCCAAAATGAAAAATAAATGTCGTTGAATCATATGCCAGCCTACGTGGCGAAGTTGGTTAGACGTCGGCTGTGAACTGAGAGGTCGCGGGTTCGATCCCCGCCCCGCTAGAAATGTTTGTTCTACCCACAAATACTCCTTTCGGGTCTGGGTATTGTGAGACTGAAAAGACCCACGACACAAGACTCGATCTTAGTGTGGGGTCAGGACTATGTACGTGACTGTTGGGTGTTATTTATTATTTTCATTATATTTATGACATCTCATCTCAAAACCAGCATTCTACCATAGCCAATTCACCCATTGATTTGAACCAGGTATTAGTGGTACTTGTTATAATTCAGAGCTATGTGATGAATAAGGGTTCATCCACCAGAGTTATTTGGTTTATAATTTTACGACCAGCCAATTCTATCAATCCAATTAATTCTATGTCTCTGCTCGTGCTGCTCTGATTCTGTTCATCTTATTATGTCTACTTAATATTATAAATTCAAACGAAACTCTTTGTCTGTCGTCTGTCTGTTTTTATTAATGGAAAATAAGAAAACAAATCACTTGATGGTAAGTAATCACTACCGCCCATGAACATCCATAACGTTCGGATCAAAGATGTATTGCGTGTCCATGAAATGGCAGAGGAGTGGAAAGGAGAAAGGATGGGAAGAAGAAAGGAGCATTGGGCATCCAGCAATCTCACTTACCGAATGCAATGGAAAAGCTGTTACTTCACGTTGATCATTCATGCTGAGCAATAACTGACAACAGCGTGGCTCTAACACTTCTGTTTGTTTGACAGTCTAGTGCCTGTTAAACTTTTACGCCTACACCACTGAACCAATTGCCTTGTGTGAGCTGTGTAAACGGGTAAAGTTACGTTATCTATTACGTTTATAAGGCAAAATTTTTAATCCTAATAAATTTCAAAAAATATATCCGTCGTAATTTATATAAGTCTATCTTCTTGTTATTCAATATAATCGTTTCAAGAATTATTTAAATAATGTATTATTTTCTATTTTGTTTTTATAACCATGATATTAATCGTAATACAAATAATAAGTTACTTTAAGGGTTGTTCTGGCTATCTACGACGCTCTATTTGCATGTAAGTGGATGGTATGCTAGAAAGTATGAGGCGAATAAAATAGGACAGGATTGAGGTATGGCATCGAATGAAACTTGATAAGACGGGATGTAACGGGAAGGAATCAGAAATGTTAATGGTGATTCAAAACAACAACAACTCAAGGGCGATAATAAGAACATATTGTTTTCTTATGTAGTGTAAAATATATCCCTAGAAAAAACGCTGTTTTTACGATTACAAATACCTAGTTATGTTGCGGTAAATTCTTAACATCCACCATCTTCTACTTATCTGTTTACTCGGTATTATTTGGTTTTTATATATATTCATAAAACTCGTATCTATACGCGCTTTTTAAATAAATGTCGTGGCAACCGCTAATGCATCGACGTCGATCGACGTCCATTTTTGACGACTTATCTATTGACAACTCGCTCGAATACGTGGCGAGGTGCGCAAAATTTGTGGCAATGATGCGCAAACGTGTCATCGCCTATCATCGGCGAACATCGACGATTGTGTAAACGCGCCATTACATTTTCGAAGCCATTGTCCGATTAATTGTTTTGGCTGACTCCCACGATACGGCTCGCCTAGATTGTGTCCAATGATAATAGATTATTGTAACGCAGTATTATTCGAATATTCATAAAATTTTTATTTTGCCCAAAAACCAAAAGATTAAAGTGTACATCGATATGTGACTGTTGGGTGTATTTACTTATTTATTTAATAGAGGGCGTCTGTAATTAATAACTCATAAAAAGTGTTACCAAACGACAAAATCTTGAGAAGGTATAGTCTGGTCCCGCAGTTGTCTTATAATTTAAAAAAAAAACCTCGACAAAATGTAATGCAATTGTACAGAGAAAATGTATGTCAAAGCATTTTTAAAGCTGAATAAAATATGAAATACCTACATTAGGAGTAATTTATACTTGACATGAAAACGGAATTTCTTTTATATCAGTTACCCCGTCAGGACGTAGTATAATCTTATTTTCCGGGCTTTCGATTCGAGTGAAAATTGTAACAATAGCAAAAATCCCTGTCAGAACGTATCTAAGTAAACAATTTCAACCCTTCCACAATCGCAGACGATAGAAGCAACATTCACTGTATCTACGCAAGGCGGATGAAATGCTCTTTTCATACGAACATAATATATTCCACAGAGAATCCTTGTCGTAGTCCTACGAATGTTATTTTAGATAAACAATATAGTTTGTCTCTTCAAAATATGTTTGGTGCGGAATTATGGTTTTGTTTTTGTTCTATCTCGCCAGTCATTTCTACAGTTTATCCTTTATCGGGATTAACCGCCGTCTCTCAGCTATATATTTTTTTATTGTAATCCCTTATGCAGTATCCTTTGTTTTATTGTTCTGCTATGTAGAGTGTTTTGTTAATCTGATTGTAATCAATCAGATTAACAAAATTATAGTATGAATTATTAAATTTATTGACGCATTGGCTGTTAAGATTTCATAGTTTCCGCATCACTTAATTAACATGATGGTGTTTTTTTACCTATTGTAGTCAAAATAACCGTTCTATACCTATCTGTTTTTATATTTTCTAATGAAATTTAATTCACAATTATACAGCCAGTCAAGTAGAGTGTTGGAAATAATTAAATAAATTAAACGATAAATGTATTGTACGTATTATGATGGTATTAATAACACGACTAAAGATTATTATGATTACACTTGAGATAAGAAAAGAATACGGTAAATTTGGAAATATAGGTAGAACCTTATTGTTTAAAGGTGATGCATTAGCTGTCATAAGTAGGTGTAAGCCAAGTCTAGATAGAGCGAATGGACCGTGGCTTTTACATTTTGTTGTTTCACTACTCGGATTTCTGACATCTTTAGCTAAGATACCTACACTTACATACGCTACGTCTTGACTGGGTCCTGTCGGGCTAGACATAAACTAAAGATCACGAAACGCTGCGGACTAGATAAATTCTTTGTCTTCTTCAATTGTCATTAATCTCCATATTATGTTCGCTCCGTCGTGACGAGCCAGACTCTACGACTTATATAAGTAGATTTTGTTCTTTTGTTAAATTGTTTTTTGTTTTGTATGTAAAATGGAAACCGACGTTCATCAAAACTTAAGAATAATGTATTATATATACACCAGGTAATGTGTAGTGAAGTGGTTTTTCATAATGTTATGCACTCGAAAATGCACTTAGTGATAACTTTCAAATAATTAAAATATGCCAAACGGCTTGAAATATTACAAAGCCTGAACCCAAACACAAGGAAATAATGTGGAACCCTGTGACAAGTTTATGAACATCTTTGATACGTATATTTTATCTCATAGTATTCCGGTAATCTCAATAACCGAAAAAACAGCAAAGCTATTATTTCACGTTGGTTTTTTATAACCAAAAATTAACATACTATAAAACTCTCACTTTACTACTTACATGAGCATATGTTTTATCTTTTAATGAAGAGTTTTACGAGACAAGAATAATTGGAACAGGTGTGTGTAATATTCGTATCGCCATTTCTCGATACTCCAATAAAATTTTAAGTATATCTTTTGCGTAACGAGTGTGCTTCACACAATATGAGCACCGCTTCACCGTTTACGATACAGAGATAAATCTTGAATGTGAAACGTCTTTGAAGTTTTATTTATAGGACTTAGTTGTACAATGTTTTTAGAGAGGACTCAAAACTTAATTGCTTTTAAACGGGAACTTTTCAACTTACATTTATCTTTGTAAACGAGACTTTCTTTTGGTAATATATTGGAAAACTTTCTGATTACGTTGTGCTAATGATTCAGAGCAGTCCACTTGTGTAAGTAAATTCGTTTTGAATTGATAATCACAACTTCAGTTTCTAATGTATTACTAAAATTAGAGAGATTGAGATGTGGACCTATAGATGTCTTTTGTTTCGAATTTGAATCGATTAATTAGGAATTCCTACATAGAACAATTTCATATTTAGGGCACGTGCTTAGACATGATAAGTACCAGCTCCTTCAACTTGTATTGATAGGAAAAGTAGCCTATATCCCAGAAGGAGTAAGTTAGAGGTGTGTATTGCGAACCATGATATGCTAGGGGGCGAGCCTATCGCCATATCGAACAAAATTTCTGACTCCAGGCTGATACGTAATTAATTGTAAAATCAAATATCACTTTGCCCGACCTGAAATTCGAACCCGAGACCTCAGCCTTGTAATTGTACCATATAATAAATGAGGCCACTGAGGTAATAAAATATATTTAATATTTATTTATCCGCAGCGCCTAATAACAATATATGTATAGTTTTTAAAACGTATCCTTCATAAGCACGAACCTTACACCGCAAGATATAGAAAGGTAACAATGCCGATTCTCTTGAGGCGATACCAGTAGACTGCTAAACTAAGAGAGATGAGAAAATGTTCATCGCGGCCTTTATTTTCCTTTGCTACGTATTTCTGTGCTCGTTTTTATTTCCTGGGTTGTTTGAAATTGTTATCGTACAAGCTTTGAAACATTCTGCTCGAAGTATGAAGGAAATATTGGAGAACGTTGGCTAAATTAAGGCTATATAATAGCCACATTAAGGATTGAACCAGCTGGCGCGATGGTAAATTTTATGAATTCCCTAGATTTAATGTGCTTTCAGACCTCAGAAATTGTAAAGCTGTCGATCCCGATTGTCAAAATTGGAGCTATTGTTAAACTAAACCAGAGATTTTATCAAGAAGCAAAAGGATTTATGTGGAGTTAAATTATTCTACTTTACAGAAGGACAGTTCAAAAACGTAATGGGTCATAATGGACTTGTTGAAACATTGGTTTTTAATTACGCAAATTTATAAATAAACTATAAATTTGGACTCGTAAATTTACTCCAAGACTTAGTACGAGTAAGAAATGGCTGTAAATAAAGGAACAAAAATATTGCGACATAAATTAATTTCTTTACCTGAATTATTACCATTTGTACATGGATATACAGTTAGATAGTATCCCAGTTTTCGACACTTCCAAAAAAACACTGCCATGCTAGGTCGTTGACGGCAGGCGGCCGCCCGTAAAAGCAATTAGAAAAATCTCGCTACGACATGGGGACATGTGGTACTGGTATTTCGAAGAGTAAAAGTTGTTTTTGAAAAAAAAAAAAGACATGCTGGCACTGATATGAGAATTGTAAATTAAAAATGTTGAACTCTTCAGAATCTAAGGATAATTTCGTGTAGAAAATTAACATAACGATAGCCTGGTATCACGTTTTTATCTTCTTAGGTTTAACATCGGCAACGCTCAAGTTTCACCTCTGGTTTCGACCGACTCTGGTCTAAGACGACCCGGATACTTTATTGCCACCTCAGTGTTATAATAATAATAAAAATTCTTTATTATTGCACCACAAAACATAAAATAAAAATATGAGACAGAAGAACATTTGGTGAAACAATCGGCGGCCTTATCACTAAAAGCGATCTCTTCCAGACAACCATTAAATCAGGTAAAAATGCCAGGAGACATTGGCGGTGCTTTATGTTATAAAAAATAAGACCAACCAATTGCTCTGGTTTTTTAGACAAGAGAAAACGATTAAGCTTCTCATTCGGCATTTCTGGCATAGCGACAAGAATATACCGACATCTGCCTACCTCGTCGGTGATATGAACGTGAGCGTATGTATGCATAAGTATATACAGAAGTATTTTATGTTTATTTTGATTAGACGGCCTCTTTGGCGCTGATTGGATGCCAGCTGTGAAACGAGAGGCCGCGGGTTCAATTTCCGCACCGAGACAAATATTTGTATGGCCCAGAAATATTTGTCTCGGGTCTGAATGTTTGTAAGGACGAAGTATCTCGCAGCTTCTGATAACCACGACACAAGTTAATTGATCTTAATGTGATGTAAGGACGATGTATTTATTTATTATTTATTTATTTAAATCTTTATTGTACACAAACTTAACAACAACTTAACTACATAGAAATAATAATAAAAAAAGTACAAATGGCGGTGTTGTCGCTCTACAGCATTGTCTTGATATGTATATGACTGTTGAGTGTATTTTATTTATTAATATTTATAAGTATAAACCTAGCTAAGGATATTATTATTTGTAGGTGTTGAGTATACATACATGAGTAAGTGCGTAGGTGGAATGGTGATAAGCATTAGTGTAGGAGTAAATTGCCATCATAATTGACTAAGATATCTAGGCCCAATTTTATACATTTAATTCCTAAACTGAACTAGACCTTAATAGCTTCATAACAAACTATATTATTAGTTGTTACGTAGTTTGTGAAGTACCAAATGACTTTCTAATATTACTGAGTAGAAACAAGGGCAGAATTTATGTTACTGAGAAAATTAGAAGCTATTCCGGTACAGATTAATTGTACGCAATTCTTAGGAAACTCCGGTGGCGAAAATAAATTTATTTCACAAGTAAATGGCTTGGTGCGGGATTTTGAATATTCAAACCTACACTCGTCTTGGTGTCTCTCGTGTTAACACTTTGCCGTCCATTTTATTTCTGTCCAAAAGTTTTTTTTTTATTTTTTTATTGCAGTGAATGGCGAGACGAGCATGCCGTTCGCCTGATGGTAAGCGATACGACCGCTCATGAACAGTAGCAGAACCAAACAACACCTTAAATTACAAAGCAATGCTTAGCATTCCACTGTGCTCGCCATCCTGAGACATAAGATGTTAAGTCTCAATATGTCCAGTAGTTACTCTGGCTACAATGTCCTTCAATCCAAAACACAACAGTGCATTTAAACTGCTGTTTGACGGGAGAAATAGACATTGCGGTGGTACCCACCCAGGCAGCCTCTCACATATGAGAGACCTACCAACAGTGAAAAGTAGGAAAAAAATCTTTAAAATCAATTAGGAATAGGGACAAAAATAACCTATTATATTGGTTTCGTACAAACCATCCAAACATAATATGATAGAGATAATAACACATCGGGTGATATTGACATAATATTACTTATGAAAATATCAAAATTTCATAATTTATCTTAATTACTGTTTCACTGATATTCATCAATTTGAAGTCCCCTGCTACATAATTAATATATTCGAACAACTTCTCTTGAATTTCTTTACTGTTTTAAATTCACGAAATTCAACTTAAATGTTTGGTCGACTTTGCAGTCATAATTATACGACAAATATTTGAGAATAATAAACAAAAATAGTAATCAAATTTACACTATACCAGATTGGATTTTCAAATACTTTGTGTGCTTATTGCATATGATGTAACTTCTATCTGGGAAATATTATGCATTACTAGAAGTTAAATTTGCAATAAAATCAAGGCGTAAAAACATAGAAACCCGAAAGCAAAGAATCAATTTAACATATTAATTTGGGTATCCTTATCTGTATCAGCCCATATATGTCCCACTGCAGGGCACGGGCCTACTCTACAATCGAGAATACGATTGAGAGTGGTTAGGCCATATAGTCCACCACGCTGGCCTAGTGCGGGTTGGCGGACTTACATACCATAGATTTTTTTATAAATCGCTATGGTATGCAGGTTTCCTCACGATGTTTTCCTTCACCGTTTTAGTGCGTGGTGATTGACTATCAATACACACATGACTCCGAAAAGTCAGAGGTGTGCCCTGGGATTCGAACCCGCGACCACCGTGAACATGTTGGCAGTCGCGTCTAGTCCGTTTACCAACAGGCCACCACGCACTTATACTTCAGATTAATATATTGTCATTCGGCATGGAAGTGAGGAAAGGTTGTGAACAAAATGACCTTGCGTATTTTCCCTTTGTCACCTCTAAAGGGCCAGATAAAAAGCAGGCCGGCCCAAAGTTTTATTTATTTTTATGGCCTACCATTTGTTAAGGTTCAACTGATTCTCGACCCGGCCTTCGATATCACGCGCTCGCTTGAAGCGTTTAACGGGAACTTTGCGCTATTCAACAAAACGATCTCTTATAGGAAAATGGTGTTTGCCTCGTATTCCGCAATATGAGTTGATATTTGCACCAGTATGTTTCATATTTATTGTGTTAATTAATAATAGCTTTTTTACATTTGCTGATAGTTTCACCTGAAACTCAAAAAGTTTCATATCTCCATTCGTGTCGATATTTCTGGATTCTTTCAGTACTAAAAACTTTAAAGAACATCTTTGAAACTAAACTACACTACCAGCATCAACAAAGTCATATCCAATTCTGGTTTTGAGTTTGTTTCTATATCACAGTTATCACAAAGTATGTCATGGCTCAAGAGGCTCGCATTTCAGAAATTAAAATCACTGTAAGAATATAAATAAAATATGCATGTATACATTTTTAGGATATGAATGGATTCCACAATTATGTCGGTATTTCATTTCTCCCACGTGCGGGTTTTGTAAAGGACGTGTAATTTGGCACGTAACGAACATGACAAACTTTTTTACGTCGTTTTTACTACATTTTTAAGCAGGCGGAACAGTTCTAGACCGACTATTCGGTGTCGAAGTTTAAATTGAACTAAAAAAGTGTCCAATGAATAGCTTTAGAACAAGTGAATTGTTTCCAAATAAAGAGAGACTATACGCCTTTTCGTGCGCCAGAATAGTTATTATTGTTTGAAAAGTTTATTTTAAGTTGTGGGTTGAAAAACATTCCTATTAATCGACTCGCACAATATGGAGTTTTAGTAATTGATAAAATATTATAATTCAATTTCACCAGTGCAATGATTATCGATTTATTCTTACAGTGCTTTATCATTTGTCGTCCAGTGTAGTAGAGATAGGATAAATTTGCTTACACGTGCGAAATTCCCTGATTTATACCAATACCTTATCTTGTACGCTTGAGCCTGCAAACCCTAGCGTGTACGAATGAGTTTTTCTAAAGTTATTCTCGTAAATCTACATATGTTATATTAAATCCCGGAATTAATCTTTCCGTGGAAAGGCTTTTTGTTTTGGTTATTTATGACAGTAATAAAAGGTTCATAGATAGAATTTTTAGGGTGAGTTACTTATTATCATATTAATTCAGACTTGTGGGCTTAGAAAGAGGCAAGATGACAACAGATCCTTTTTCTTATCCAATTATGGAATTTGTTAACCCCTTGCGGAAAACTTTTTGTGGTTAGTCGTAGAAGGTCTCTCGTATGTGAGAGAGTGTGGGTAGGTACCACGGCAATGTTTATTTCTACTAAAAAAATAGCTGTAAATGCACTGTTGTGTTCCGGTTTGAAGTACAGTGTAGCCAGAGTAACTACTAGACTTCTTGGAACTTACATCTTATGTCTCAGGATGGCGAGTGCTGTTGAATACTGAACATTGCTTTGTAATGGTGTTTTTGGTCTTGCTATTATCCATTAGCGGTTGTATCGCTTACCATCAAGCAAATAGCAGGTCCATCTAGCCAATCATTGCTATAAAAAATGCATTTATTCCGACTTAGAAATTACAACAATCGTAAAGTTAATTTAGAAACTATGTATTTCCTGAACATTCGAACACTGGACTCGTCATTAGTATTTAATATTTTGTCTGTACAATGTTCGTCAGCACGTGTTAGGTTAGCGTGACGGACTAAAGCCTAATGCCCGACACACAACGTAACAACATACAATTACTTAGCTGGTTCATATAAAATATTGATATAAATACACTAGAGTGGCGTAATTACTGCGACTGGTAAAATATATAAATATGCTTCTATAATAATGTATGAGTACCATACTGTATCAGCTCGTTTACGCCCCACTGTAGGACATGGGCCTCCTCTACAATGGAGAGTACGATTGAGAGTGGTTTGGCCATAGAGTCCACCACGCTGGCCTAGTGCGGATTGCCGGACTAATGTACAACTACATAGGACTATTTCCTTACTAGCACGGAATACATATATTAATTATCTCAACAGTAATGCTCTGTTCATCCATTGTTGACTGACTGTCTGACTATTAAGTTATTCTGTCATCCTAATATAAGAACATTTTACCATTTGAAGTCGACTGCCTATCTTGGAAGGCACATTACCCTATAAAAAACAAACGTGAGCATATCATGTAATTTATTTAATAAAGGCAACATACCTAGCATGTCAGTCGTTTATTGCGCAACCTTTGTAGCTAATTTGCGGGAGATTATTAAGTACAATTTACGAGTTAGGCTGTTTGTTGCGGTTACCCTTTAAACTGTTAGTGGTACAAATCTTAGGACCTACATAACAGAGTGTAAGCCGACTTTAAAAGTCGCCAAGTTTATAAGCCTAGTCGGAATTAGGTAACTAGCTTATAATCTTTTGTTTTGTAGCAGTAAGTCTTAATTGTTTTACGAAAATTGTTTTAAGGAATCTGTGTTTAAAATATTTGAGTACAAGGGTTATTATCGCGTGTAATTGAAAACTGTGATAAAAAATTGTAAAGCAATTTTAGGGGACTAAAATGGAACTTCATGTTTTATATTTTTAACCATGTTTTTCGCATAGTAAATGAAAAAATAAAACATTTTGCCACGACAATTGTGTAGTTAGTTCTAAGTATCATAATTGTAAGTGTAAACTATGAATTTGGATTTGATTTCTGAAAATTATCGTCATCATATGAATCTTTTTTTTTTGGAGCAAATCAAATGAATTCCATTAATATCTTAATTAAATTAACAATAATTGACCTACCAATTATGAAAAAATTTTCAATAATCTATCTTCAGTTACACAAAGGACTGTATTTTACAGCTGGGTAGCTGGTAAGAATATCGCAGTTGAATAGTGCGGCGTAGATATCAACTGCCCAACTTTAGGGTCAGAAGTTCACAAACCTGCACAAAGCTTGATTGGTGGAGGCCTAAAATTCTCTTAATGCCGACAAAAGTCACTGAATTTGAACACAAACATGGGTACTGCTGTTGCGGTAATGTATGAATTATATGTAGCAAAATGGGTTAAAGACTATTATAATGGAGTTAGGAATAGTTATTTGTGTCAGATTAAACATTGTTGTAGTGTATGGAAAATTTGTCGTCGTTTATTACGTCATCTTTAAGTACAGCCTCTGCGATGCATAACATAATGGGCTGTGAAACGAGATGCTGTGGGTACAATTCCTACTCCGAGGCGTGTGTGTCGGATACAAAATTATTTGTCTCTAGTCTGAATTTTGTCAGAGTCTGAAAGTTTCTGATGTCTTTATATTCTAGTCTATAACTGCTTTTTAAGATTATTTTTTCTTTATATTCTATCAGTAGTCAAAATATTGTCTGCTTAAAGAAACACATATTGAGTGATCCTACTATTAATCCTCCCATCGCTTGCTCAATAAGCAATAATTCAGCCAAATTAATAAAAAAATAACAAATGTGTCTAATTTACGGAACAGTAATGAAATGAAATGAAAATGAAATGAAAATAATTTATTGAATCCATTAAAATGTTCAACATCGTTTAGATTCAGTCATTTTTTTTATCTACCACCCGGTTCGGAAAGCGGTTTTCACTAGAGAAGAACGGGCAAGAAACTCTAGTGTTGCTCTTTTCAAAACCAGTTTACAATTAAGTGATTATTACATAATTTACAAGTTGGTTTAAATCAGAGCAGTTTATTAAAAATATTTTTAATACGAATATTATTATATTATAATTATTACTATGGCTGAGTGAAGCGAAGTCGCCCAGAACGAAGAATCAGTATACTCTTTTTCGCCAAAACAGTGAATAATTGCGAAAGCCTTATGTAATCCATCAATGAATCCGTTACAATGTAAGCAAATCGGATAGACCAGTCTACGCAAGCAGCACCCGTTCACGAGTATGACGCATGTGCCAGCCATCGGCCTCCTCAACCATGTTGCAGGGAAGTGACCGACCTGGCACACGACGCCACCGCAAGCACAGACTTTTTAGCGAGCATGACATACCCAATCACTTACACAGAAAAACGATGGCAAATTTGACATGTTACTTAATTTAAATGATATTATACAGAGCATACTAAAGTATGACTTAAATCCCTCATTTATCAAAATACTGATAACTCGAAAGCTTCGTAAGATTTTTCTTCGGATAAAACCGCGGAACTGTACTCCGAGAAGTGAAACATTTGTCAAACTTAATGTCGTAATCCAGTACATTATATAAAGGGAATTTTCTACGAAGCTCGAAGGGACAGTAAAGGTATCAATGTAAAAGGTGTAGATATAATTTGGAAATACGTGTCGCTTCAGTGGATGTGGTTTGGTCCCTTTGCGGGATAATGAGGCTTTTAATAACTGAAACGTAATGTTTATTCTGTTCATTGAGGAAAGAGGTACTTTTTATTTATTTATACGTAAATGAATGTAAAATATTTTGAAACTACTTGTTTTTTGTTTCCATGAAGGGCGAGACGAGCAAGCCTTTTGGAAAGCGATACGATCGTTCATAAACAGTAGCAAAATTCCACTGCGCTCGCCATCCTGAGACATAAGATATTAAGTCTCAATATGTCTAGTAGTTACTCTGGCTACAATATCCTTCAATCCAAAACACAACAGTGCATTTACACTGCTGTTTCACGGTAGAAATAGACATTGTGGTGGTCCTACCCAGATGACCTCTCACATATGAAATACACTTAAATGGAATACTATAAATTATATCTTGATCGAAACGTTTATGCGACTTAAAGAATCTGTCACACGATTTAAAATCAGTACAGCTGGAAAATTACACACAGCTTATTGTCTTTCTACAGAATGGAAGCTTTTGATTGAAATCCAATATTTTCTGCATCACATTCCTGAGACAATAATAGGTGACCTATACAAAAAAATGAATCCGACTTTCTATTTTTCGCCGCTCTACACTTTCCTCGCAAGACGCAACATTACTCCTGGATATATTGCAAAAAAAATCCCTTATGACTTTATGTCGTCCCTTGATCAACCCTTTCAGGAAATGACCCAAGAAATGGATTGGAGAGTAACGCAACTCAAGTATACTATGGTTTTAAGGTGATATCTTCAAAAATTGGATTGAATAACTTATACGTATTGACGTTTAAGTTATTCCATGGCCAATGCCAGTAGGAACAGTGGTTTACTGGTGAGTTTGTAGTGAACCAAGAATACTATAGGAATGGGCCATTACAGAAATTTGGAGCAACATCAAGGCTTAAGGCAACTAAACATAAGGGATGTTTCGTTTCATGGTTGAAATTGCCAGAAGCTCTATATATGTTTCCTCCTCCTGTACATTTTTTAATATTTTCCCTGTCATTTCGATTCTGTACATAACAGTTTCCTCGTTTGCCGGAGGTATTGCAAAAACTCTTCGATTAAAAATATCTACACAGTTCGTTAGTGTAATTATACAGCTTGGTGTAGTTACTCTCCAATTTAGAGCACTTCTATTGAAAGCACGAGTACTCTTTTATGATTCCATCGATTTATCACCTCAACATGAGCGCGTAAATTTTCCTATAAATCTGATCCTGTTAATGTGGGAATTCATTCGCTTGTAGATTTGTATTGGAAATTAAACATTTTATTAGAAAGGACTTTAGTACAACTGAAATCATAAAAAAATAAATATTAATATTATAAAAAGAAGATGTATTTTTATAAACTCATTAAAAATAAAATGATGAATCATAATAATAAAGATCGTCAACACAGAGTTTTCCACAGTATATATTATTGTCCTTTTAATACCGAAGCGTTAATTAAAGAGAAAATACCTCGACTACTGAACGTGTTAAATTTCGAAATATATTTCGAGTAAGTTGGAATTCCAGTAAATTTAAAATTCATTTTCTGATCGATATAACGCAATGAGTACGATTCAGTTAAATCTATTGTATGAAACTTACGAACAGAATAGCTTTGTTACATGACGTAAATATTCTAACACATTTTCAATAGAATCAGACGAAATGATTTTAATTGTATTGGTTAAAATTAATTTATCGAAAATGTTTTAAGCATTCAATTTATATTATATCTGCAATATTGTAAATAATTTAATACAAGCTCATTGGAAACGTATGACCTTTTTATCGACTTATTTTTGTCTTATATTCGTAAATTATCATGCTACAAATCATCATCATCATTATCACCATCAGCATATTCGCGTCCACTGCTGGACATAGGCCTCTCCCATGGCACGCCACTGGGCTCGATCTTCAGCCCAACGTCTCCAACCACTACCAGCCATTTTTCGGATATCATCACTCCACCTCGTCGGAGGGCGTCCTACACTACAAATATTATTTAGTATTGTAAATAGTTAGGTTTTCATTAACTATTAGACCGCGCATTAATATTTATTATTATTTATATTATATTTAATAACCTTAAAGCATCTTGTTTGAATTTTGAATCACATTTATTGATAGATAATAATAATAATAATAATAACACCCAACAGTCACATACATAGTCCTGACCCCACACTAAGATCGAGTCTTGTGTCGTGGGTATCAGGAACTACGAGAGACTTTTCGGTCTCACAAACACCCAGACCCGGAAGAAATATTTGTGGGCCGCACAAACATTTCTCTCGGTGCGGGGATCGAACCCGCGGCCTCTCGTTTCACAGGCGGCGTCTAACCAACTGCGCCACGGAGGCTGTCAAGAGATGAGTCACCGTTGTGTTTCATACTTTACGGTCTGTATGTTTCAAACATTTGTTTTTACGTACATTTTACTCTATAAATTCAGACTCAAAGTTTTTTATTTGATTATATAATAAGTTTTTAAAAACTTGCACAAATAAATCTCAATTTAAATATTATAAACAGAACAGTCTCTTACAGAAAACGAGTATGGTTGACCACAAACCACTATGCTCTAATTGTCATTCAAGCCATCGCAAACAAAAGTAGACCTCGACATCTCTACCGATCACCGCCCTTTGTTATTTCTTAGCCCGAATTTGATAGTGCCGCATTCAGCTGTCATGTCATTCCTACGCCGGGTTTCAGATCATTGAAGGTGATATACCAATACGCTACCAATATAGGATTTCTGAACTAAAAATACCACTACCAAGATTTAGCGAAGACAAAGCGTATACAGTTTACCATTTTTATTTTGCACTTCAAACAATGTTCGACTGGCCACTTCGTTTTTTTCAATATTAACATATCGCCTTTGTTCGCGAAACACGTCAGTCAAGCTCGTTCTGAGAAATAAACGTATAAAATATTAGAAGTGCTTCTACATTGAGATCCGAATATCCACATAGCACATTATTCATGTACGTGATGTTTAAATTCAAGTAACACGATTCAACTTGCAAACGGTCCCTCAGTGATCTAAAGTTTGAGCGGGTTTTGCGAATTTCAAGCAAATGAAAAATAAACTATGAAGTAATACGCCCTGGTTAAAATCCTCACGTCGTTTGGCGGACATTTTTACTAGGATATACCAGAGCCGCTTCGAAAATTGTATGCAAATGCACTCTCCACATGATTTAAATTTTGTATCATGTGCTTGAATACTCGTCAAATTCACATCTTGATGCTATTGCATTTACTTCGCCACTTATTAAATTATGCATTTTGCAGCATACATCAATGTCAGCGTATATACTTTCGTAAACCGACAATGTAAACTGGATTTCTTGATGTTTGAAGTTTTAAATTTTAGCCGTTGTAGATGACTACAGATGTAGAGATAAACAGACATTGAATTTTTTTATAAATATAATTACAAATGTAAATGGTTGCCTGTAAGAAATTACCTAGTGTGATAAGGCTGCCACTTGGACTATCATTATTATGTTATTTCTTTGTTGTGTCTCTGTAGAGTGCAAAAAAGATTTAAATAAAAAAAAGGCAAGATATTCACAAAATATATAGGTCCTATACAGTGCAAGCCGTTCGACTGTGGAATGCATTACCAGTTGTCATAAGGCAAGCTCAAACATTGACATCTTTCAAAAAAATGCTTAAAGACTATTATCTTTCTCTCTAAGTAGCTGCATTAAGAAGTTTTTATTTCCTCTTTTTGTCTCAATAGGTAATTTATAATTTATATTTAGTATGTATATTTATGTCTATGTTTATCTATAGAAATATTTATATATGTATGTATATTAAGTGTATTATATAATTATGTATTATATATCATGTATATATTCGCTATAAATAATTTGTTTACCTATTCCTTATAAGAGCATGTTTTTAGTTTTCTTTAAATTCTATACTGCCCTCTCTTCTTATCCTTTTCTTATATCCATCCAAAGGTTGTCTGTAAGAAATCGCCTAGGGCGATAAGACCGCCAACTGTACTCTTTAATCTTATATGTAAAATATTGTATACTTTGTCATTTTTTGTGTGCAGTAAAGAATGAATAAATAAATAAATAAATAAATATATTCCTTCTTTATTCATATTACATGAGAAACCCGTACGTAATTAAGAATTTCACGATTTATTTTATTTTTCACGAGAAATTAATATATGTATTGCTATAAAATCTAGCTGCTTTAGAATTTGAACCAATTAAAATAACTCAACTGTAATCAAAATGAATTTAATATTTGTAAAATAATATTTAGCTCATAATAACGTTTGTTAATGAGTAATCCTGTTTAACGCTATCGTGCACTGGAATTGATGTACTGGTTTATAATTGTTTACGGAAATATTTCCATCAGCAGCACTACGATTTAGGTAAACATTTTACAATCGAGGCTGTAAACAAAAGACTCGTCGTAAACATGGACGTTGAGAGCTAGTAAAGTTTTATGCATATAGTTTTCATATTAAAACTAGTGGCAATAATTCATGCTGTGCAAATAAATTTTACATGTAAATGTTGATGCGAGATACTTTGCCTAGATCATGTTTTTTTTTTTTATTTAATTACATATATACTTTTTATACGTATCTGGAAAAAAATATAGTAAAAAATCTAATTCAGACATCGCGATTGTTACGATATTTTTATTGATTTGCGATGTGTGTTGTTAAATAGCGATTAAGATAAGCTAATGCAAAAATGGTTATGATAAATGGTAGTCCATCATCAATAAATCTAATCCGAGAAAGTTACAGTTCCCCAAGAGATCGCAGCGTGTAATAAGACACCTAAAAACGAGACTTATTAATTGTTTTCAATACACTGATTGATACCATAGTTACAGACGGTTTATTTTTATAGACAAAAAGTAATCGTCTAAGAACTTGCACAAGAAATCTGTTGAGAATTTGTACAGTATTTTTGTATTACCACTCGCACAACGTTTTGATATAATTTTAATAATATATAACTTGGCAAAAAAGTATACGATGCGGTGACAGGCGGCACTAAAGAAACACAATTATGGCAGCATTATCAAAAATGTCATTATGTTCGTTAAATGTTTTTTTACGTACATATTTCTCTACATTTTCGGACAGTTTTGGTTTGTTTTGTAGTTTGAAACAAACAAAGAGAGCACTAACAATAAGAAATAAATATAACAAATATCTAAATATTTTCCGTCGTAGTATATCGGGTTGACATATGACTACATTCGATCTTAGCACCCTCATTAAAAAGAGACTAATTCCTCATATTTTGTACATATTACTTTCAATTATGATTACTATTCTCTTTCTTTTTTTTACCTTTTTTGTGACCACCCTATTCTTTGTAGCTTTTTGTCAACCTAATCCATCTAATGGTTGTCTGGAAGAAATCGCGTTAAGCGATAAGACCGCCAAATGTCACCTTTATTTAAAAGTGTTGTCATATTTTTTATCTTATTACTGTATGTGGTGTTCAATAAAGAATTTATAAATAAGAGACTCTTTTATGCCAAGCTTCATTCGTAGAACTTAGTATCACAGTTAGAAGGTATTAAATAAGTATCAAATACACACTTCCGTGATATACGGCTGTAAAAGCGGATGGCGGCGTAAAAGGTGCGGCTTCTATTCCGGAACTAGGGCAAATGCTCGCACGATCCCAATGTATCTGGCTCGAATAAGAAATTCTAGTTCGGGACGAATGGTACATGTTTGTTGATATTTGTGTAACCGATTTCGTGTCTTTCTGTAAGATGTAGTTTGCATTTTACTGAAGTATTCCGGTGTTGTACGTGCATTCTATATATTTGTGGCTAAGTGGGCTATACTCGACGAACGAACGGATTGACAAACCATAAGCTGGAAGGTTGAAGCCAAAGAACACAGGTTTCACTTTTCGAAGGAAGATATTATTCATAACATATAGTTCACTATAAGAGTGAAAGGAAAAAGCACGAAAGAGCCTGTTCTCTGCAGTGCGACTTTTATTTTCAAATAAATTGGATATTATAAGCAAATAAGGTAGGAATATAATCTACATTATCAGCAGGAAATAAGCGAATAATGCTACAAAACTCATCATTTTCAGTTTTTCATGTATTCCAGTTTATATATTTTTTCATAGCGCAATGATGTTATGCCAAAACAAATACGCTTAAAATGTTTGCTGTTCTCTTTATTTTTATGTAACCATACCGGAGCGAATTCATCGCTAAAATCTTGGCAGCCGACATCCTGTAGAGTTTTTTGGTAGCCCGCATCGATTTACTGTCCCAAGAGACAATTTTCAGCCACGTTTTATTCATGACACAGAATAGTTCCTATTGTATTAGCACTTTTTGTATATCCCATTGGCAGTTTCCTCACAATAGAAACTTTTAAAAATTTATCTCCATTATGCTAAACAGTTTTGGTCGGGTCGCAATAGCCGCATTCGTACTTTCGATGTCAAATAAAGGGCGGCAGGGCTGACGATTTTTATTACACCGCTGTACATTTTTATGTTACTTCAAAGAATTCACACCAAGATATTTCTTCTTGCTTTTAATAATCGTGAAAGGCAGGGAAATGAAGGTGAGACCCTTTGGGTTTGAAATGTTGAATTTTATATACTGTTCGGGCTCTTCGAGACATTTGAAGGGTCGAAATTTCAATTCAATTATAATAGATTTCTTCCTTTTCATCACTTTGTGCGGGTTTGACTGAATTTACGAGTGTAAAGAGTAAATCGATACGAGTATGGCAAAAAAATTCGTTGTCGTTTCAAAATATTCCGGTTTAGTTAATATTTAGCTCACTGGTGGAAGGTATCTCATAGGTGAGAGGCCACCTAGATAGGTACAACCCCAATATCTTTTTCTCCCACCAAACAATAGTGAAAATGCATCGTTGTGTTTTGAATTAAAGGACAATGTAGTCACAGGAGTTACTGGACATATTGAAGCTTAAAATCTTTTGTCTCATGATGGCGAGCGCAGTGGAATACCAAGCATTGCTTTATTCATGGCGTTGTTGGCTTTTGCTACTGTTTATGAGCGGTCGTATCGCTTACCATCAGGCGAACGACATGCTCGTCTCGCCATCTATAGCAATAAAAAAAAAGTAACAAAATCTTCTTTTTTAATTTGCTTTAGGTTTTAATATCCCGTGAGCATTCCACGCTCATTTTTGATTCATCCTTTTAATAGGTAACTTTGTTTGCATCGTTTTTTGTCTCTCAAGTAAGCTTGAGCTCAGAACACCGAGTTCTGGTTTTACAGTAATAAAACATTCATGCTGAACAAACAATGGTTTTAATATAATTGCTATGAATCTTTGACTGTTGAAATGGTAGTCTCCAGAGGTCTTGTTATTTCAAAATGCAACAACAATCTGTATTACAAATTTTCTTTTATCCATATAATTATTAGTTCCAGAGCTACTTTTATGCCTATATTTTGTCCCGCTATTGGGCAAAGGTCTTCCCTTTGTTTTTCCATTTGACCATGTCCTCGGCGATCTTTTGTCATTTTGTCTCGAATGCATCCAACTCGATCAAAACGAAGCCAAGTGGCAGTTTTAGTCACTACACATACAATCCAACCAAAAATTTCCTTAGAAATGCGAGGATTTTTAAATACTTTTAAGTATCATCGGCAAAAACTATAAAATAGAAATATAATAAAATAAAAATTATTTTTGCAAAATTTCTAGTATCATTGTGTTTGAAGTGACTAAAACTACCACCTAGCTTTGTTTTCGGTGGCAGTCTGGATATGCCCGGTATAATTGGGGAGCAAACGAGCATGCACTAATGGAAAGTGCTTACCGCTGCATAACTGCATAATGATAGCCTATAATAATTGGGAATGCACAGAATGGTTATCAACGTTTGTGTGCTCAAAAGACGAATATACGTAGATATCCATTCGCCTTCCAGTGAAAGTTAGGGATTACTCGGAGCAATTGTACGTTTTTACTAGGGGTAGGTCTTTTATATCTGAGAGGACGTCTGGGTAGGTACCACCACAATGTCTTTTTTGCCCAACAACATCAGTGTAAATGTACTGTTGTGTTTCGGTTTGAAGGAAATTGTAGCCAGAGTAACGACTGAAGTTATTAAGACCTAACATCTTATGTCTCAGGATGGCGAGCGCAGTGAGACCAAGCGAAGTTTTGTAATTCATGATGCTGCAAACAGCAGACAATAACTTTGTTGCTACTTTAATATATTTCAATACCTTTTATACTTTTTTTATAGAACCCCAGATTAAAACGCCATAGAAATCAGCTGTACAAAGTCATACAACATAATCCATTGCTTTCACATTTAATTCCATTCAGCGAACCGATTCGGGCTTTTTGAAAAGGCTTATCTACCAGTCTTAAATCAACGGTGGCGTGAAAACGATTCCGATTGGTGACAATAACCGTGCGATGATTCGTGTTGAAACCAAATATAACAGATTTATGTGTATGATTGTTGTCATAAAACAAACCTTGTTTTATGACAACAAATTTTATGTTTCGCGTAACACACGACAGATGTCTTGACACTCGGTGCACCTACACACGGCGATAAAATCGCGGTGGTATTATTAGGCCGCGTTATGTTCTTAGTCATCTGTTACTTATTTGTGATCATAAAGTGTTATTAAATATTTTACCACGACATCTGGGCTTTACTCGTTCGAATTGAGGTCATAGAAAATTATTCAGGGATTATTCTTGGACCAATGAATTACAGTATATTCCAAAACATTGCATAAATACATTGTGATCAAACTCGTGAATTGCAACTGCATTTGTGTTTTTCAAGCATAGTTAAGAATTTAATGTTGACTTCTATGAAAATAGAAAGAGATGGAAGAAAAAACGAGTTTTTGAACACTTTTTTGCATGATGCATGAATGGCGAGACGAGCATGCCGTTCGCCTGATAGTAAGCGATACAAATTACAAATTACAAAGCAATACTTGGCACTCCACAGCGCCCGCCATCCTGACACATATGATATTAAGTCTCAATATGTCCAGTAGTTACTCTAGGTACAATTTCCTTCAGGCCGAAACACAACAGTGCATTTACACTGCTGTTTGGCGGGAGAAATAGATATTGCAGTGGCACCTACCCAGGCGGTCTATCACATATGCGTGACCCACCAGTTAAAAAAAGACATAAAGATGTTAATTCTCAATATGTTCAGTAGTTACTCCGACTAGAATGTCCTTCAAATAGGAATACAATTGTGTATTTACACTGCTGTTTTGCGGGAGAAATAGAATTGCGGTGGTAGTAGGTACCAACCCTTGCGACTACTCATATTGCTCATATTACGAGAGTTGAGAGAAATACTACTTTCGAGAAAGTCATGATACAAAACATAGATCAGTGATCAGCTCATATTCAGTTTTTTCGAACAATACCCGTCTATAATTACTTGAGGAAAATCTCTCTAGCATTAATTATTCACAGTTCTCCACTCATCCAGTTTCAAACATCGTAAGACGTCAATTTGGAATCCATTGCAACGCGTTGCTCACAGATAGATGGAAAATCGATGGCACACTACACCGTCTTTTTCTATCTCACTTGCTCTGTCCGTTCAGGTTGGAAATTAGTACAATTGGAATCGGATATAGAAGACCCGACCATGCGAGGGTTAAATTTGATTCCCATTTGTGGGCGTAGACAAATAAAGCTAATTCTGTGTTATATGATACAGAAAATAACGTGATACTGTCCCTACGTCTAGGTTATTTGGGTCGGCGTTTTGTGCCAGACATATTTTTGTTCTATATCATTGATGAATTGACTAAGTGGAAGCCACTAAGGCGATATTCTTTTTTATATCGAAGGTTGTGTTAATTGATTAAATGCTTATTACACCGTTTGATGACGTCATATTGTGTCTAAACATTACAATTTTAACTATTTATTCTAGATATTTTAATGGGGAAATTAGTAGGTATTTACTTATATTCCGAGGTCAAATTTTTGAATGAGTGGTTTTGAAACAATTAATTACTGAATATTTGTCATACTTGAGGAATCCTAAGTACAGTACTAATTATGAGCTATGAATTTTTCCAGTCAACATCAGAAATGTCGTATAATGAGCCAAATATCACAAAGATATGTATATTATTTTTCAATATAATTACTCAACACTCATTACTGGATATAATAAGAAATGTATTTCTTAAATGTAAATACAACTATATTGATTTACCCAGCAAACAAATCTAATTATTTAGCTTATTCCTGTTTGTAGTTTTATTGCGTCCCATATATTTACCACACATCACATTACTGTTTCTCTACCAAAGACAATTCCTAACTCAGAGGTTTTCCATTCAATCAAGAGAACAAAGGGCGTGCCGCGACCGTTTTTTATCCCACACACAACGGGTTCATTTATTACTCCCATTGTTTCTCTAAGTAAACAGTGAAAAATGTTTTAACGCTAATCTAGTTATTTAAGTTGGTGTTTTTCTGAAAGTGTTAATTAGTCATAGATTTATGTTTTTTATTGCACTGAAGAACAGAACGAGCAATCCTTTCGCCTGTCGGTAAGCGATACGATCGCTCATAAACAGTAGCAAAACCAACAACACCTTGAATTACAAAGCAATGCTTGGCATTCCACTGCGCCCGCCATCTTGACACATTAGATGTTAAATCTCAATATGTCCAGTAGTTACTGTGGCTACACTGTCCTTTAATCCGAAACATAACAGTGCATTTTTAAATATTCGGCTCTCAACCAACTGCGCTTCCAAGGCTGTCAATTCCAGAAAATACTCAGCAAAAATACTGTAAAAAATTCAAATTACCAAATAGTGTGACCTAAAAGCACGTGAGATGCACTAAAGTCAATGGGCATTACCATGAGTGTCTATGGTGTCAGGTTAAACAGCCTTTTATTTACTAGTGGGTTTAAGCCATGAGTGCCTTGTGTTTATCGAAGTCAGATTTTTTAATGAGCTACGTCGTTCCGCTTTTAGTGCATAAAACCTGGAACTTTTTGTTGCCTGAGGTTGAATTACTCAAGGAAGTTGTATGGATTTATGTTATTACGGTATTAAGTGAAGATGCTGTTATATTAAAATTAAGAGCACGTGCTACAGTAATAGAATAAGATGGTTTTCATTCAAACTTATCTTTTATAAATTTAATGAGTGTATATCTGAGGTTTACATATAAAAAAATATGTTATAAAAAGGAAAATAAAACAGAAATAACAGTGAATAAGAGATTTCATAATTTACTTTCTAAAGATCTTTATCAATGACGGAACGGTACCTAAAGCAGGCTTAACATGCTCAAGGACTATCAAAATACTTCCTTACAGCACTTAATAACACTGAAGTTCATTATACTTATTCAAAAAATGAAATAATACTGTAACGTATAACTTTGTTTCTGTTGTAAAGACACTCGTAAACGATGTAATGGATACGCTACATTTTCATTTTATAAATAATGACGTTTGCGTGACAAAACCTAATATCCGCAAAAGTCAAGTATCATCCAAAGAAAAGTGGTTCCAGATTTTGATCAAGAAACATTTGTCATAACTTCAAGATATACTAAAAGAATTAAGCGAAACATAGTGTGAGATTTGGTTTTCTATCAAGACTAAATTGTGTGTGAGTTTTTTTTAGGATCTATTTTAACAGAAGACATTATAATATATGCCCTCTATTTATCCTTTTATCAAATCCATCCCATGGTTTTCTGTAAGACATTGCCTTTGAGCGATAAGACCTCCAATTGTACTTTTATGATTTTGTTTTATTTGTATTTTTTTTTGTTTGTGCAATAAAGTGTATAAATAAATATATTATATTCTTATTGCGATGTATGGTGAGACGAGTATACCCTTCACCTGATGGTAAGCGATACGACTGCTTATGGGCTGTAGCAAATCCAAACAACACCACGAATTACAAAGCAATGCATTGCATTTTACCTCGGTCGTCGCTCGCCATCTTAGAAAATAAGATGTTGAGTCTCATTATAACTGGTAGTTATTCTGTCTACAATGTCCTCAAAAATGGAATATAACAGTGCATTATTACTGCTGTTTGGCTGGAGAAATACCATACATTGCGGTGGTACTCGCCCAGGCAGCCACTCACATATGGGAGACCTATGACGAGTAATATACATAACATTATGAAATGGATATTCTTACAGAATGGAATCAGTTAAAAAGGCCATATTCTACTAGTTTGGCTTAATTTAGCTTCGTAAACTACACGTAACTTAAAATTTATATGACAACTGTGGCTTTTGTAAAATCGATTTTTGTAATAAGGGGCAGTATTTGAAAAAAGTTGCTCTTTTCCGGTACCTTTCAATTTTCTGCCACGAAATGCGTCCTTTATGTTAATGCGGCGTATGAACCGCACCTGCGCTAGTTTCTAAATGAATAAAAGGCTTGATTCAGCAGCGAACGTATGAAAACTCAATGCCATTACAATTTATGCGTTTCATAATATGAACAAGAAAATTGTATAGACCACGTTATTGCATACGAGCTTTTGTGATTTTTTATATTCATAACGTTAGTATCAATGAAGATCTTACAATTATGAAAGAAATAAGGTTCTATAATATGCCAAACATTGCTTTGTAATTCAAGATGTTATTGTGATCTTGAATATTATGAAATCTATAATAAAATCGGGATGAAGTTAATACTTCCTGGTATTTTCCGTCATTGTTGAAGTTATCGCTTCTCTTCTATAACAATAAATAGAAATATTCCTAATCAGTAGCATATAATACAAAACGGGAATATTGTTAACTCCCCGTCGATTTTATAAACAACCCACGAAGGAAAACGATACAAAATGAAGTTAAAAGCTCAACAATAAAAGGCTAAACTTAGCCCAGACGTTTCTATTACAATGACAAACGATATTCATCTACAATTTGTCTTAATCAAATATATTTTACAATACAATACGGAAAACAAAGCGGGTCATTAAGTTCGTCCGGTCACAATAGACGTTTAGGGCGAACCTTTGAGCCAAAGTTAGTTGCGGCCAACTTTGAGCCCGGTGTAATAGAAAATCATAAACTACATGCAGTGGTTGCCACTCCGAACACGTTTCGTCTGCGATGAAAGCAGCCGTCATTCGCCCATAAGATATAAAAGTACGAGTATACTCAAGACCAACATTTTGTACCGCTTTTAAATTCCTAAACTCAGTTATTATGTTTGTGCCGGCGGTTCGTATAATTGGATATTATGTTCTAAAATTGAATTTTTGATCCCTAGATTGTTTTTTGTCCTAGTTTCGTTCCCGAGCCTGGTTGGTTAGAGAATAAAATCTGCGCTAACATTACTTTTTCGTGTCATATAGTGAATGGGGCGACCGGGAATTCCTATCGGTATGCACGGTGGTAGCATTTTTAGTTTTAGTATTCAAAAATTAAAGTTAGTAAGATTTTTACTTTAATTTTTCCTCTTAAATAACATATTGAATTGTGAGTTTAGTAAATCAGTCAATTGTTCTAGGAAAGTATGACTGATGTAATCACGTTACGGCATCGCTATTGACCTTCT
The DNA here is from genome assembly GCA_023078785.2 of Hyles euphorbiae. NCBI lineage: Eukaryota > Metazoa > Arthropoda > Insecta > Lepidoptera > Sphingidae > Hyles > Hyles euphorbiae. The sequence continues at coordinate 8,593,993 of CM041049.1, forward strand.
CTAACTACTATCCCATAAAGGAAATAATAATAATAATAATAATTGTAGATTTTATAACTTGTTATAAAATCTACAATAGTAAATTGTTTGCCGGAAAATTGTTCGCCACTAGATATAATAGTAATTTAAGTGTTATAATAAGAGAAAATATTTCTTATTTTGACAGCTTCTGTAGCGTAGTTGGTTAAGAGAACAATTTAGAAAGGGGTTGCAGCGGATTTGATTCCGCACTGGAATATTTTTTTGTTGACCTTAAATATTTGTATAGGTTGTGGGTGTAGTAAGAGTCTCTCATAGTTACTGATATCTATGACACAAAACTTGTACCCCCGATAAATGTTGGGTTTATTTATTTATTTTAGTAGAAAAAAAAATCACAATTGTGGCAAACGTCTGGGTTGGTTATTTATGCCAAAATGAATTCAGTAACCTAAAACATATTTAAGGCATAAAAGATGATGAGTAATGACAACGGAAAATGTAAGGGAAGAAAGTCATGGTGAGTAGTATCACGCGTGGTATGGAAATGTCAGGTCTACGACAATATCTTTGCTTAAGTGAAACGCCACATTATAGATATTACTCATTTTTTATTGTCCGTAAGTGATTTCAGCTTAGCTAACCCTATTTTAAGGCTTTTTTTATTACAATGAATGGCGAAACAGGCATACCGTACGTGTATATGGTTAAGGATACGACTGCTCATGTACAATAGTAAAATCACAACAACATGAATTATAAAGCAATGCTTAGTATTCCACTGCGCTTGCTATCCTGAAAAATATACTATTAAGTCTTAAAATGTCCAGTAGTTAGTTCTTCTGGCTACAATATCCTGCAAACCGGAACTCAACAGTGCATTTACACCGCTATTTGGCGATAGACATTTCGGTGGAACCTACCCAACCAACAGTAAATGAAAGACTAATAACACCCTTTAGATACTTAAAATCAGCCGTTCACCTCTTTACACGCAATTTGGTTATAAAATATAAATACACCTTGCTAATTCTGATATCAATGCAATCACTAATATATTTTCGGAGCGGATGCATCCTTCTTCGCAATCGCAATCGGCTATGCTCTATCTATCGTGTTTCGGGGAACTCTAAGACCACGGCTTTCGTAAACTCCTTTGATGTTATCCACACGTTAAGGAATGTATGAGTCCTATGCGGCGCAAAAAAACGAAAGAATTCGTGTACGAGTTATGGTAACTTGTCGCAAGTGGGTTGAACATGTGAATGGCGAAAGTTATCCCTTTCAACTGGTTTTTGTCTGCTCCGGATTGTTTGGATATTTTTTACGATTGTGCCAGGTAGGCGGGCAAATTTCACTGGAATTTTCTTATGTTTCAATGTTTACATATTCGAGATGAGGCATATAAAGACGTAAATGGGAAGTTGCCAACATCAGTTTTTATCTGTAGCCATTGTTGCCAGTCTGCGTTATGTCTACGCCCCAGATTTTTATATGTTTACTACATTTGCATAAGAAGTTAATCAGTCTGTTACTGAAGTGATACAGCCTATTTTATAAGTATTGAAAGCTTCAAAATATTCAGGACTATCTTTGCGGGAAATTTAAGTAAATAAATATAATATTATGAAAACCCCAATGTATTTCTAAATATAGTTTCCGTCTCAAACACAAGGCGACTATTTCCCAACTCCTATTCAATATTCGTTAAAACTTTTTCAATGTCAGCTTACCTTTCCAAGGAGAATTTAATCTATGCTAATATCTGTTCTAAAATCTGACAAGAAAATTAATTCCATTATTCATCCCTCAGATTCTTATCTGGCGTAAAGTATGATAATGGATTGAACGGGCAAGAATCTTTTTGTGCCATAGCAGGCTTTAAACGTATGAATAAAATGTTAGTAAGTGACCGAGTGGGACGATCGCGGGGAAAATTTCCTCTTAGCATTCTAGTTGAGTGCCACTTCAGCAACCTACTTTGTCTAGTCAAAACTTTTCTGAGCAGAGGGCAGCGAAGCGGCTTTATTAAACAGTCCGTATCAACTTGATCTTAAGTGAAAAAGTGAGAATGTGTTTGCATCCGGCCGTTGTGCGGCAAACATGTAAAGACTGGATTTTATTTTTTCCTTTTGTTGGCGAATAATTTAATACGAAAATGTAGGCTTAGTGCTTTCTTTATTCAGTAAAGTTTTAAGCGTAAAGTTAAACATAATTAAAGAGATGTTATTTTATATGCATATAGTTTATAGAAATTATTACTTGAGATGCAATTTTAAAAAACTAAATTTTATAAATCAATTCTAATATTATACTCATGCAAGTGTGTATCTATTTTGCCTGTCAATCAAAGCAGGAAACATGTATTTGTATTGGGTTTTTATTTGATGAGAAAAGATTCATATCGAATACATCTGAAACAAAACACCGCCTAATACTCAATCAAAACGTAGTTGACCATAAAAGGGCGAGTAATATTATTATTAACACATTCAATATGAATTATGAAACACCACCAATCCTTTTATAGGGCTCTATAAACAAACTAAATATAAATAAGTGTATCCAAGTCTAACCCATCGCAATTTATTATTGAAGTAGTGGAGGCAAATAACCGACCTTGCGCTTGAATTTTCAAACTAGCCGTTGAGTATCACATGTCGGTTGATGATTGACGCCGGTTGACCACAACTAGTAATGGTCTGTTAGCGCATGTGTGGGAGCCAGAGAGTTCGTGATTTTCATTAATACGCTCAACTGATGACTCATGGTGTTCGCAGTTCGATTTGTTTTTTGTTTTTGTTTATTATTATGCATCTTTTGTTTTACGATATTATTTTTAAAAATCTGTTAGAATATGACGTTGTAGTTTATTTTTCCTGTTTTTTTGTTCTGAAATGAAATTTGAAATGAAATTTCAAAACTTAATTATTTTCCGACAAGCAAAATTTTATTTTTAAATTTGACTGAAAAGTATATTATTTATTTGTATATTATATGCTTATGTTTTTGCTTGCACGGACTTTAAAGCGCAAAATAAAGTTATTTTAAGAGGAGAGGAAATATAAACAAGCAGCGATATTTAATACGATGACACTGGAGTTTATTAACCTTTCATACTTGAGTTTTACGAACCGAAAATTGAAGACTAACTTTCACGTTCTCATTATCACATCATTTTAACTCGTGTTCACAAGGACCATAATTCCTTAACCATCTTTATGAACATAATTCGCAAGCAATCACCTTGTAATAAAACGGAGGTGAACTTAATATACATATTAAATTGTTTTAACGACAGTTATAAAGGGAGATAATGTGGGCCGTTCAGCCGTCACTCACAAACCCAATAAGCTTGTCAAACGAAATTAGCATCTACGGTATTAATGTACTGTGACAGGTGGGATCCAAACGGGCTGTAAGTTATTTCTGAAATTCAGTCATACGCAAGAGTACTAACTAACCATGAAATGTGTAATTAGTGTTTGATGGAAATACACTAATAGGTGCTGAATTTAAATTACATTGGACTTTGGCATTTGTGTGGAGTATAAATAGCAATATGGGGAACTCGTAATGTATTTGGCTATTTATTTGTGCGAATAGAAGAATGTTATTGGTGATAGGTCTTTCATGCGTGAGAGGCCATCTGGGTAGGTACCGCAATGTCTATTTGCTTCCGCCAAACAGCAGTAATAATACACTGTTGATGCACTGTTGCGTTCTGCTTTAAAATATATTGTAGCTAAGTAACTACTAATATTTCTGAGGATAGCGAGCACAGTAGCTAAAACAAAATAATTCTGGATCTGAGGACGGTTATTTACGACACTGATGTAGAGATCTCCTCGTTGTTCATTTATCATTTTGCTTGAATAGAAAATAATAATTCAAAAATTCGCTATCGTGTGCACTGATGTCAAACTTGACGCTTGTACTTTTTGCCTTCAATTAGGTCGCTCACGCTGAGCTGCAAAATAATTAATTTTGTAAATACACTCAATGTGGCGATAATTTATTTCCCTAGGCAGGCTAGGCATATATTTGAAACAGTTCCACTATCGTATTACACACCGTGCCATTTTAAATGGCCATTACATTAATCATTTCCACGATAGCCACGCAAAAAACGGGTCAACTGCTTTAAAAATTACAGTGATGGCTTAAAAATGACACCCGGCTCAGTGGTAGTTTAGCTTGGCTGCGGAGTAATTTAAAAACGGCTACAAAACTTGACCGGTACGCGTTGTTGATGACTTTTTAAATTATATTTCATCCTAATGAAATTTTATAAGTTGCACTGCTTAATTCCAACTTTTCTAATGACATTTCTTGATACTAGTGAGAATAAATTAGTAAACTCACAAACGGAGTAGGTAAACACGAACATAACTTAATATGGACTCAGCTGATCATTAATTATAAGACAAAAGTGGTGTAAAATAATTTCAGCAAACATTCTGAAATTTGTATAAAATACATATCATTTATACGATATGATAAATATTCACTGCGTCAATATGAAAAATAAAAAAATCGTTTTCACCAATTTCGTCCACCCGTTGATTGGGTAGAAACTCAATTATCTTTATTATATGACGCTTCTCGTTTATTGGTTCGTATTAAGTTGAACCTACACTGACCGTGTTATAGCCAATTAGTCTCCTAACTTAAGCCCTATACTAAGAGAATTACTATTCCCTCAGCACATTGTATCTACTAGGTCAAGAAGCTATCCATTTCTAAACTTTTACATATGGGCTGTGATGGACACAGGACAATATATTGCGGCTGAGTCCCGCAATTGACTGCGGCAAATTATTGCGGCATTAGAAATCCCACTACTTTCAGTATGATCAAAGCTTCCTAGTCTACCTAATAAAAGTAGTATTCTTCATTCTCTCATCACTTTCAAGCACCTTCCAAGTGTGGTGGTCTTTAGATAAAGGTTGGGGTGAGCTTATCGTTATACAAATGATTGTCCCCTGAAATTTAGATTACAATTATAGATTAGGAATCATACCCAGCCTTACTGTCCACCGTCTATACGCACTTCGATACATACATAAATTCACGCTTTTTTTCAGATGGGGTAGGTAGAAGTGCAACTAGAACACACAAATTTCACCTTATATGTTCTGTCCTACGATATGATAGGGGGCCGAGCCTGACCTCATACCATTTCATGGTTTTGGGCTGATAATGAATAGACAAAAACCAATATCACATTGCCCGACCCGGGATTCGAAACCGAGACCATAAATCTGTTACTGTACCGTACAACTACGGCACTTACTTCCACTAGATCAGAAAGGCGGCTTCAGTGCTAAAATACTTAAAAACTAGCATCTCTGTACATTGCTTTAAATCACGTGGTGAAAACGTTTTCATAAAAAGTTACAGTGTAAAAAGGCTTACAGAACGTTGAGGTTCTCATAGTTACGAAACGATACGGCCCGCTCATACAAAATGTATGAAAACTGAGCGCATTTCTGCGTCGCAAATGACGTGTTGCAATGCAGCCTAACATGTGTGAGAATTCTATGAGTCATTAATTTATACTTCTGTACATTGAATATAATTTTAGATCTATGTATGTGTCTTCAATTTGACGAGGAGGCTTAAAAAGAAGAAAAAATATATCCATAATGAAATGAAATGAAAATGAAAACGGAATGAGGTATTTAACTGGGTAAACTAGTAAGCTTCATGAAGCAACGGCGTTAACCTTCTATTGCGTCGTCGAAAAAATATTATGCCTGTCTGAAAAAAAAAGTTATTGCTCCCCTCACTATAACCGATATGCTTTTGATTATGACATTTCTCAACTCATACATATATACAAAAAACTCACGCCTTTCACCCGGTAGGGGTAGGTAGAGGTGCAATCAATTATTTTCGCTTTGTAATTTTAGTCCTTCGATGTGTTAGAGGACGAGCCTATCACCATATCGCACTCAAAGTCCTGACACCGGGCTGATAATGTATAGAAAGATCCAATATAACTTTATACTTAACTCAGCTGCAAAAAATGATTTAACCAATATTACTGTTATTCTATTGATTACAATAATGCTCTCAATTAAACAAAGCCACGACTCCTGTATAATTCGCTGTATTGTAACTGTTGCAAAAGAGTAACGCTTGAGTTCCTAGCCCGTTCTTCTCTGGAGACAGCCTTGTGAACCAGGCGGTGGCAAAAAGTGACTAAAAAAATGTATAAAATTTTAAAGCTTCAATAAACTATTTTCATAAAAACAAAGCTGTTTAAACCACCAAAACAACCGTTTATCCACACATTCGCCACTGGCGGCCACAAAGCGTTGAGAGGATAATTTTCAATGAATTCCAGCAGTTTTAAACTACGTGGACACATACGCGGTTGTTCATAAAAATACGCCCGTACTGTGTGCATTTACTGCGTTATTATGACGTGCCATTTTTCACGCCTTGCAAGTGACGCTTTGTGTTTTACGATTTCATAGTGAAACGGGGCGTTGAGCGGGCATCTTCGTGTCACATAATTTTATATGCACGTGTATCTTGCAAGGAATGCAATTTTAAGTAATGCAATTCTGGAATGGCTGTTTCGATATTGCTCTCCGTTGAAGTGAGGGATCTATTTTTATTGAGTGAATATTTTTGTGCAGTATTGATTTTAGTAGTTTAGTACTATATTTTTTTTAATGCAATGTATGGCCTCTCATATTATATGAGAGACTTGCCACCAGTAATCATTAGTATCAGATATAGCGTAATCTTGTAAGATGTCGTAAATACATAAATACATTTATCGATCAAAGAAAAGGGCTCACCTGATGCTTATTCGTTTATTTTTCTTTATTGTACCCCCAGAAAAAAGGACATTTCAATAAAGAGAAATTAAGGAATGGCGGTCATATCGCTCTTGGCGATTTCTTCCAGAGAACCTTGGTTTGGATTTCAGAGAAGGAGAAAGAGAGGGCAGTGTAGAAAATAAAGAATAGAGATCAAGATGTTGAAATAAAACTATTATTTACGGATTTTATCGCGAAATTAGTTTTTTTTTTTACATTTTTGACTTCCCGACGTTTCGATTACTTTACAGCTTTCGTGGTCACGGGGCGGACTGAGGTATTAGACGTCCGCTCTGTGACGCTGTGTGAGGTTGGATACCATTGGTAACATTGAAGGTATTTCAAAGATAAGTAAAGCTATACAGACATATTACTATGTATTCGTGATTTACGTAACATCGAGTAGTATTTACTAAGCAAATACTATTCGATATTCGCCCAAAGAGACAATTGATATACGTACGACCTTCAGCTTTGTTGGGGAAGTTGAAAGCACGAGAAATTAAAAGAAACAAAGCAATTACCTCATGTTAATTTTATGTAGGACTGATTTCATATACCTAACTGGATGACTTCTAGAAAAATTTTATAAACATACTATTTCGACCTACTAATTTTAGCCACCATTTTGTATTCTTCCTATTTCTATCAATTTTTATAATTCCAAACAGATCTTACTCAGAAGTTTACTAAAGATGTGCACCAAAATACGTTTTGTACCAACTAAAGTCACTTTTAGCTGTCATTACTTTTTACGGCATCGGTCTGACAGTAATTAGTGGGGTTGACCGGGGTCGTAACACCGATCTGCACGAACTCAGAGAATAATATACGGACGAACGTATTTATTTATGGCCATTCGCTTTATTCCTTTCGTTTTATAAGGATCGTGCTCGATGACGTTCTTTTGGAACAGTCTTCTTAACCTTTTAGTCATGAGGGACCTTTTGACATGTCTGTCTAGCCATCTACCAACCAGTTGGTTGACTGGTCTGACTGGTTTCTATCTATCCATAAATAAAACATGCATAAAAATATTTTACAGATGTCTCCGTGGACCACGAGTTAAGATCCATTGGTTTAGAATGACTTGTCGAGCTAGCTATAACAATGATCATAGAAATAAAATTAAAGTAAATACACACTATAAGGATGTTGTGCCACGGATATTAGAAGCGAATCAAGATATCATGGTCTTACCACATTCAGAGGAGAAACAAAAATATTTATCGCGCTTTAAACTATATTATGTTTCGGGAATCGAAACCTCAACGCCCTATTCAGTGTTTTTTCCAACCAATACCGAGAAGGCACTTACTTTAAGAATGTAATAATAACTTATATCTGCATTTCTTTGAATTATTAAAATCATAACTTTTTAATACAATTTAGAAACCGAAGATTTATTTTGTTTGCTCAAACGTAATCTAAACTTTCCTCCTCTTTCCTTAGATTACTCGCTGGTGAAGCCAGTCTTTATAATTCCACTACGACGGCAATCCGAACCTTTTGAGGTTTCTAATTTTAGAATCCAACTACTTTTCCAGAATAAAACCTTATTCCAATTTCCTTCCTTTTCTTCAAATCCTCATGTTTATTTGATTTTAATTATCTACGGATGCAACAATGTTAGTCTGGATAATATCTTAGACTGACAATTTCTATTAATTAGGTATATTGTGATATTTTTTTACACTTATGTATATAAATGCGAAACATGAGCTGACAGCATGAGCATTTAAATCAAGTAAGCCATACAGAATATTGAGGCTTGAAGACAAACTGGCATTGAAAACGAGTAAGTCGTGAGTTCTTGATCCTCCTGTTCGAGGAATAAATTTCAGTTTCCTTTTTATCAAACAAGTTGCGTATTTATATTGAAAATAATTTTATTTAGATGAATAAATCGACAATGGACTTACCCGAAACAGCTTATAAACGGCCGAAAATCTGGAACAAATATTGAATGCGTTTATTAAAAATATAAAAGTAGAATAAGATCAGAAAAAGAGATAGGTAATAAATAAAAACACCCAACAGCTGTTACAAACATACGTATTCCTGACCTTACATTAAGATCCATTAAATCTTGTGTCCTAGGTATCAAAAACTACGACAGGCTTTTGCGTTTTATAAACACCCAGATCTAGTAACTATAGAAGACCCAGTAATATAACTATACATAACCCAACTAATACTACTCAATTATATATTCGTCTGAAATACTCGTAATTAACAACAACAACATTAATACAGAATACTAGTACCCTACGATTTTCCATTCAAAAACCACGAAAGCAATAAATTCTCTCCAATAATTTGCAACAATGCCAAGCATAGCAATTACCTGTTGCCTTTTTCGGCTGTCGAAATGCCTACAAGCCCAGCTGTACTAAGTTCCAACATGTAGCCACTCGAAAAGCACGTTGGCCCGACGGCTCTTGTTCTATGAGTTATGTGCCCCGCCCACCTCGACTACACTTATTGATGAGTTAGGCTGCGTCAAACTTTGTTCTTTAATAGCCATTCAACATACTCATGTTATTATACTAATGAATGTATTAATAGTGATTTGGGGTGAAAATTTGCGGATTGTTATATAAATTACGCTTTTGTACAGCTTTAAATAGTTACGTACGTTTGTTGCCATGTAAGGTTTGTATTAACAATAAAATATGTACTAGATACGAATAAAGAAAATGCACGTGTTTTTAATACTTTAAAATATATGCAAAAAGAAGATTTATTTTACCGCATAACAGCTAGATTAAATTTTGTAGGTCACCATAATAAATTGTTAAAAGTTCTGTAAACAAACAGTTTTGTTTTAGATTGGCCTCAGCCAGTCTAGCAAGTACGAATAGCCTAATATTCAAGCGCTACTCTGACAAACAACTGTAAAATAGTTCGTCGTGAAATGGAAACAAAACTTTCTGTCATCTGCACAGTCATAAAATGTAAATCTAGTTTATGTTATGCTCTTTTAATCAAAAACTTAGCTTTACTTAAATGAAACATGTACCGGAATATGTTCTAGGTAATATTTAACTGCCTTGGTCTCGTATTGGTACTACGGTATTGTTACAAAGCTGAGGTCTCGGGTTCGAATCCCAGGTCGGCCAAAATGATATTGGATGTTTCAATTTATTGTAAGCCCGCAGTCTGGAATTTGTGCCCTATATGTCATAAAGTCTGAATGGCATAAAAATCACGACAAAAGGTTTAAGAAAAATCGAATCAACTTCAATATAGTATTTAGGCAACATGATGAAAAAAGGAAATTAATAATAATGCCTTTAGGACATATTTATTTTGGCGGGGTTCATATTTAGATATATACATAAAGGACCTGGACAGTTTCTGCCTAGTTACTTTTTATCATGTACAAAAACAAAGCAATAATTGAATGAATATAAAAAATCAACTATTAATTTAAGAATATGTCATATTTCTGTAGAAGTTTAGGGAGTAATATAAAGTTTAATAAGATTTTGCATTGATTGATGACCCATTTCCGCCATTGTTGGCCCCGCATAAACGTTTCGTTCGCAGTAAAGCAAGTGTAGGAAAAAAATAATAACTTTGTCTAAAATATTCCTAAAAATAATCTATAAGTAGGTAATAAGTCATAATAACTAACAATACTAAATATATATAAAGCAATGTTTCTAGTATATACTTAGACATATATTCTTCCCATTTTTACACACTTTCATTGCAACAACTAAACGCTGCAGTAAAATACTTGACACTTGACAGGAACCATGCTTTGTTTATTTGTTTACATTGTGGCACAATTAAAATACGTCTCGGTGTATATTTTGTGTAACTTATAAAATATTAGTTCCTTTAAATTCCAAATTCGATGATAAAGCATTTATGTAAACGTATTTTTATTAGATTCAATAAATTGACAGATAACCTACAAAACCTAACCTGAAAATAAGATATGTTTTTGTTAATATCTAAAAACTCTGAACTTCTTAGGTTTTGTAACTTTTCTGTATTAATCTTGGAACAAACCTTAACCCAACAATGCAAAACTAATTGATGTAGACGAGATTCGAAGTACTAGGCACAGCGTCATACAAAAACTGGCCATGTCCTTTACGTATTTTACCAAAAGAGGCAGAGGCAGTAGGCAGAGTGCTGCTAAGTTTTTGAGTGTTCCATTAAAATTTGTGCTACATAAAATTTATATCTTATCGCAGGTTTGGGTCTAAAATGACGACAGTTTAGATGCAATTAATTACCTATATATATCTAATTTCATCTTTCACAATCGTAAAATTTTCCTGAAACTTGCCACGTGCCCTTTCCAATACGATTTGTAAATCGTGCAAAACATGCCCCAAATTTGACTGGAAATTATGATTACGAGGCGAGGCACGTTGTGTTGGCAACGTTGACTTACCACGACTTTACAGTTTACTTTATTTTTTTACTTTACATTCAATTTATTATTCCAACGTAAAAAGAAACTTTAAATAAATGCAGCGACAAATTTGAATACAATACTTTGACGTATCAGATAGTTCGTGTTTGCATACATATTCTCTTATTAAACGAGTATTAGCAAAATCATTCTAAAATATACTACACTGATTTAATAAAATTCTTATTTCGTTCAACATAGAGTATATATTGAAATCGACTCCTACGTTTTATTGGGTGTTTGTGGCAATGACGCAAAATCGCGAGCGACCGCATAAATAAATTCTATTCATGGATTCTCCGGTGGCTACATTTGCAAATAACGTGTGACAAGTTTACTGGACAGAACGCGAGCACTCGTGACTTAGAAACACGTACAGGCCAGATACCTGTGTATATATTTATTTAACTACGGTGAGAAAATACTTTCAACATAATTTTTTATTTGGGAATATAAAATCCTATTTTTTTTTGTATTACTACATTGGTTCGGTAAAGGAACAATTTGGTCACTTGATGGTAAGTGATCACTGCTACTCATGACTATGAATTATATGAATATGAATGATATAATTTTGGACCATGAATTACCGGCTCATAAAATCGGGAGAGGAGCGGGAAGGAAAAGTATGCGAAGAGGAAGTGGTATTGGGCATCCCGTATTGTTTGTAGTACCATTGAAAAAGGGATTACCAGAAACAATTTATTAGATTAAAATTATTTATCTAAATCCGTGGTTTCTAAACTTTTTAGGTCCGTTACCCCTATGTTTTAACTAGGGTGATTGATTTTACACCTCCTAAGTATAAGTGTGGTAATATTAGATTTTGTATCACTTAAGACAAAAACAAGATCATTATTACCCCCGCAAAATACAACTTTTACCCCCGCGGGGGTAATTACCCCCATGCTAGGAACCACGGATCTGAATGGAAGGAGATTTCAATTCCTGAGTCGTTTCGGCGTAATTGGTTAGACAAACAATTATGGACGTGAGCATTATTGTGACAAATGGAGCTACAAAATTGTATTCAACCATTCAGTAACTTTTTGGACGATGTTGCATTTACTATTAACAATGGAGACGTTTCGTCTAGGTAGAATAAAATAATGACTCATATCTATTACCAATTTTCGAGGTTAATAAAATCATTAATGTTAATTAGGCATAATAAAGATTACAAAGAGCATTGGAACCAATAATTGAACCCTGACTATTCTCTGGTAGAACTAATAAACGTTTTTGCTCATATCAAAGCCAAAAAAAAAGATGAATTAATATTATGTTTCTTTTGGTTAATGCAACGAACAAGCAGTTTATTTGATTGCTAGTAATGAACATCACTTCATATAGTTGAATAACGGTAGCATTTATCAGAATTTTATCGTCTTTAGAGGATAGGGTTATGGGCAAACATACTCTTGATAATTGCTCAATGCCAAGTCATCCCAAGTTTTGATGTATAAGTAGAGACAAACAAAGATGTACTTTTATCTTGCTTTCTTCATAAACCAGAATACTGACGAAAGAGAATAACAACTCCGATGCTGTCACTATATGTCGGTTTGCGCCACTTGACAGCTAACGGTATAGACACAAACACCTGGGAAGAATTGGCATGCATAAGGTCTAAATGGCGAAGGATCGTCCAAACCAGTACGGATGCTTTCGAATCCGCTCGATTAGTGGAACTCGATTGTAAGCGTGAACATCGTAAGGCGCGCCCAAGACTTTCCTATAATTACACTTATAACAACTCGGGGCAGCTGTTTTGTGACACGTGTAGCCGGACATTTAAAACAAAACTCGGATTCTCCAGCCACATCCGAGCTCATCAAAGAAGAGAGTAAGAGTCGCCGTCGACGGATACGTCGTGGAGGACATCATCATGTCGGTTTCATATAAGAAATATATCTCTACCAAATTATCTTTTGATATATTATAAATCCAATGTCAACGAGACCACTAACAATTTAGACATAGACCCCTTTCAATCAGAGCCGGCATGTTAGCAATAAAACGAAAAAGGGCTGATTTATTTTGACGTACATTATATTACCAACACTTTTATACGTTGATACAAAAACGCTTTTCCTACAAAGAAGTCGTGTGAAACTGATTGTTACCACTTCAGTTTTCTACAATGCGCCTCATTTGTCCACTCCGCAACATTCTAGAGCCTTTTTGGACACGAGCCACTATCGATTGCACAAGAAAAATAGGTTATATTCTACAAAAACCAACGGTTTATTTACTTTTAGTGAATATATTCGCAGTATTATTAAGTTTTCTTTTTAATAGTTAAAATTAAAATCTTCAAATAGAGGACTCATCCGTAGTCGTCCCGCACCCATGACAAAAATGACATGGACATTTTTGGTCACGCACACGAAAACGTGCTACAAATAAAAACAACCTTGCGCTTGAGAAAATAAAAGCTATTTTTGGAAGGTGCTTTTTCCCGAAGCAACGACCTCACTGCAGTAATTACTGGCGTTGATAACAGGACAAAATAAATCGTGATTTAACGCTAGGTATAATTTTATTATTAGAATCTTTTTTGTGTATCCTTCGTATGGTAATATAGATTTTATTATCGGCGATAGCTGTTGGGCTATAATAGTCGATAAATCACCACGGATATTCGATCAAACAATTTGTATGGGCTATATGTATTGAAATAATTAAGTTCTCTTTTTTAACCATCGCTTAAGAGGCATCATATTTTTGTATAAATGTTTTAGACGTGCCGTAATTTTAGAGAAACTCTCTACCAGGTAATATCAATTAATGTTATTTATTTTTATCACCATTATTTGACGGCCTCCGTGGCGCAGTTGGTTAGACGTTGGCTATGAAACAATAGGCCGTGATCCTCGCACGGAGACAAACGCAGTGTAATCCACAGGTATTTGTTTAATACCCAGATATTAAGATATGTTTGTGAGACCGAAAAGTCTCTCGTAGTTTCTGATACCCACGACACATGACATTATCTTAGCGTCGGGACTATGTATGTACCTGGATGTATTTATTTATCTTTGGACTGATGCCCGGCTTTTTTACAAGTCATAGTTCGCTTGTCGCTAGACAATACTGCATCTAGACGGCACTATGATACAATCAGGCACGGAATAGACACTCCCAGTAAATACAAAAACGGCAAACCCATTTTTCCTGCAACAAAACTATACGCTCCCGTCACAGAAGCCAATATCTAGTATGCAAATCAGAATGTAGTGGTATCAAAGTGCAAGAGGGAACAACGGATTGCGTTTGAAATGGAATGTTCAATTGGATTTTAATCTTATTGGCTTAGACCGGCATGCACAAGTTTATTAAAAGTTTTCCATTATCTCGTCTTGGTTAGTGAAATCTATTTAAATTTAATTAAATATGCCGACGCTACGACTTGGGTACAGGCGAACTTCCTATGGGAAGAACGAGATGCGTAAGTTACCTAACTTATTTTGTTAGGATAAATTAAGATTTGTTTCAATGTGATTATTGTGTAAGTCGTAGAAGTCTTTGGTTATTTTACTAAATATCGCCGGGTAAATGTATTATGTATTATTAATCAGTGTTAACAAATAATATTTTAGATAACTGAAGATTCATACTTATCTAATGTTGTAATGGCTGATTCTAAAACTAGTTAAAGATCGCACATAATATCGCATTAAAATCATTACAAATAAATCGTCAAAAAGTCTGTCAAGAAATATGGCATTAAAAATATTTTAAAATATAGTTCAAAAGATTTCTGACCCAATAATATAATCAGAAACATTAAGAAATTGTCCCTGCATTGCAACTATGCCACTAACGTCTTAATTTTCGCATTTGCAGGAAACTTTCGAGGGGAAGACAATGCCTTGCATAAAAATAGCTTGGTTAATGCCACGGTTCGTTAAGCAGAGAAACAGGGTTGGCACAAAAATTCGGAGTTCCGCATTATGTGCTGCAATTCGGTTTGGATTCAGACTTTTCTTCTGTTACAATAAAAGAAGCTACAGACGTCGTGGCATTTTGGTGCATAGTTTTTATTTAAAGTTTGTTTTGGTAAATTGAATTTCAATTGAAGAAGTTTTTACTTCAGTTGTAGTTTTATTGTAGTTGTACTTGTATGCATTCAATCCTTTTTTACTAGGGTTGTGTATCACAAAATATAATTTTAATGTTCCTTCGCCTATAATAGCAGAAACATAAGCAGATATGGTGTCAATTATTAATATTTTGGCAGGGTATAGAAATCCGTCTAAACACACACAGTACAAAATAGTGGAAAACGCATTATAGATATTCAAGCCAGTGTGTCGCGTTTTGGGTTAACACTGTGAGTCTGACTCCTAGCAAACCCGAATAGTTTTATTGAAAGGCGGAAGAGTACCATATTTCGCTTCTACTTTTTAGTCTGCATTGCAGCTATGATCTGTGTACTTTAATTCTGTATCAGCCCATATACGTCCCACTGCAGGGCACGGGCCTCCTCTACAATCGAGAGTACGATTGAGGGTGGTTAGGCCATATAGTCCACCACGCTGGCCTAGTGCGGGTTGGCGGACTTACATACCATACAATTTTTTTTGTTTTTTTTTTTTTATAAATCGCTATGGTATGCAGGTTTCCTCACGATGTTTTCCTTCACCGTTTTTAGTGCGTGGTGATTGACTATCAATACACACATGACTCCGAAAAGTCAGAGGTGTGCCCTGGAATTCGAACCCGCGACCACCGTAAACATGTTGGCAGTCGCGTCTAGTCCGTTTACCAACAGGCCACCACGCACTACTACTTTACTTACATGGTAGCCATTAGATAAAATATGATTAAATTCTCACTTTTTCGCATATGTTTAATGTCACTTGTCTATTAGATTCAGCGCGTAGTGTTATTCCATACTTTCACTAATTAAATATATTCATGTTTATTATCAATATCGTATCGTATAAAATTTTCTACATCTAATGCATAAACTAAATACATAAAATAAATTTATGGGTAATAAATCGACGGGCTGGTTTATCTATCTTTAGACAAAGACATATCGTAAAAATAGGATGCGTTTCAGTGTTCCATCGAGCGGCCATTCTTTGTTGCAAAATATATTACCTACTTTTAACGTAAGTAAGAGGACAGTGGTATAATTCTTCGCAGAAGATTTTAAAGTAATCCCTCTCTCTCTCTCTCTTACTATTCAGCCACAGAAAGTTCACGGCTGAACATGGGCCTCCCCCAAGAATCTCTATAATGAAGTTAGTTAAATTTTATGAATGACTAGCTGTCGGGCCCGGCTTCGCCCGGGTGCAGATAGTTTTTGAGTCCAATCCACATCAAGAACATATTATTTCGCGTGTCTACTAACTATATTTCCCGCGTGCCGTCGACTATATTTCCCTTCCGTAGGAGAGGACATCCCGTGCCAACAATTTGAATTTGAAAGAGTAGAAAATATGTATATTTGGTTTCCTGACTCATCCCACGGGAACACTACATTTTTCGGGATAAAAAGTAGCCTATGTGTTAATCCAGGGTGTCAGCTATCACTATACCAAATTTCATCAAAATCTGTTGAGCCGTTTTTTCATGAAAGAGTAACAAACTTCCATACATACAAACTTTCACCTTTATAATATTAGTAAGGATAATATCACAAACATCAGTGTTCGATGCTTAAGTACATAAAATATCAAGTCATAAAAGTGAAGAATCATCGGAAACTAATTCACACCTGCGAAAAAAGTTTGATTGCTTTTCGAATTTAAAGCCCAGAGTAGCAAACTTTATATTATCTGATAGGAGATATGTGGATGAACTTTACAGGGTCGTATATCAAAGTTCGACAGTAAAATTAAAATTGATGATAATGAGTTCCTAGCAGGGGTGTAGTTAACATCAATTTTTATGAGATATTTATGGTTGTTTTCGGATTATTAGAGATGTTTTTCTTCGTAAACAACTTATTTGGCCCAAGCAAATTAATAAATTAATATCTCTTTTATAGGTAAAAGACATATACAACTCCTTGTCGAGTGTTATAATGTGTACAAGATATTATATAGCCATATGTCAATAAAATGTAAAGTGGAAATGAAACTGCACGCCGTCAAAAATAATATATTCAAAAGATAATTATTATTGATTTTTTATTATTTTCTTAGTTTTCTAACACCAGAAGATTTATTTTAAAAAGTTTAATGATACTTTAAGCTGCCCTATTTGTATTATTTTTCCTTTTTAATTACTATTATTCGTATCAATATCACCGTTCATTATTGCTCTGCTTATGTAAAGAAAACTAACTATTAATATAATTCAATTTTCCATTCTCTGAATCCAAGCAAATAATAGGGTTTCTGGCACAGCTTAACGACTGCTGGCATTGCAAAATGGTAAGTGCCGGAATGACTCCAGATATTTGCTATTAAAATGAGGTCGATTTTCATCTTGTATTTGAATCGATTTCATTCTTAGACGAAGTCTTCTTGAATAATTATGATTTTTTTTAAATAAAAATATTTTGCAATATATGGTATGATTAGGTTTTTTCGTAACAGTTGCTCCTATATTTTTTTATTAAGAAGATTTTTTTTTTATATTTTTTCTTATGCATATTTTTTCTAAACTATTAATATTCTTACGTTTTTTCCAAGTTGCCACTGCAGTATGATTAATCCCAACAACAATTTACTCAATAAATGAGGATTTATTAAAACTAACGAAGAATTATTTGATAAAATATGGGGCATATGTTGAATACACTTGTGCATTACTTTTAAATAATAATGTTCATATTATATTCTTTCAAAACTGGGAATAAAAACATATTTATTAGAGACGTGTAAACTAAACTAACATAAGTAACATTGATATGTATATTTTATTCAAATTTTAAGACAGCCAAAAAGTTATGACTGCTATTTGGATATAAAATATACAGATACATGCTACATTGCCTTTACAAATTTATGACATTATCATATAATGCGCAGCCTTAGAGTAAGGTTACCCGCCTAGATTATAAAGTCCCTTGTCACAGGTTTTTGTTATTGTATAAAGTAGGTCCATTGGAACCGGGCCATACAAAAAAGGGACATCCACTTGATAAGTTTTTTATTGTGTATTTTTCTTTTATTGTATTATTCAGTGGCGTGCCTAGGGTTCTGGACTAGGGCAAGCCCAATATTTTTTTTAGATATTTTAATATTTTAATATGTATTGATTTAGAAGCAAATGGTATTAAGTCGGCAGACACAACATCTATACATACACATGTTGGAAGAGGTGCTACCAGGATACTCATGTTTCGCCTTGCATATTCCGTGCCATCATGTGATAGGAGGCGGGCCTATGCGATAATAATGATCTCTTGAATTCTCTTGAATCTTAAAAAAAACGACCCGGGATTCGAATCCGACACCTCAGGCACCGAGAAAATCCTACCGTTCAATCTATATAAGAATATGATAAAACCATTAAAATAACAGCTTTGTTTATCACTGATATGAAAGCACCTATAACAATAAGTTGTTCCGTAAAAATCTAATAGATGGCGCGATTTGCACAGCCATCTAATTAATATTCCTAATATGCTGAAGGCATTACTTATCATTCGTTTTTAAATCAATTAATTAAATAAATATGTAACTTAAATTACTTTTGGAAATGCATCTGTAACTTTAAATTGCATTTTAATAGCAAAATCATAGCTACAGCTACGTTGCCGTGTATAACTTCGCCGGCAGAAATTATTAATACATTCATGTTATGTTTTTTGTAATACAATTGATATAATTTCTATTGAAGGGATGAACTAATTTATTTTTAATATAAATCATTATACTCCAAATAATGTAACATAAATCTTGGCGTTTGATAAACTATATGAAACACGATTGTTTAATAACCTATTTGAAGGGGAGAGCATGTTAAAATTAATGAACGCACATAGTATATTAATGCGAGTCGATAAAATGTATCTTGTGATATACCACGACTTAGAGAAATTCACAATCCCGGCGTATTTTTCGCGCCAGTTTATTTACAATACACTTGAATAAATTTACCTTTTTAACGGCAATGAGTAGTTTCACCGTCACACTCACACCATCATAGCAAAACAATACCACTCATTTTAGTATCAAAAAGTCTAAATATCAAAAACTAAACATTATCACTAAAAACAACTATTTTTGAGAAATACTAACAACTGCAAAATGTCATAATACATATGAAGTTAATCGCAATTCGTACAGTATTGCCCTTATAAGTAAAATAAACATTACGACATACAATTATATTTTATTAAAAAGTACCTATACGAAAACCTTCTTATTTGTACTAAAACTATAAAACCAACCAAATTAATAAAAATAAAAATAAATTTTAATAAATCTTAATATTAAATAACAACGCGCCGACCATGAAACGTACGATGTTCATTCTAAAAAGCCGGGCATTTGGTGTAGTACAAATTGCTATACAAAATGTCTATACCTATACATTTGTAGTGCACTTCACTCGTGAGATTCCCATACAAATATCGAGTTTGCCAAAAGCCTCGTAAAAGCACACGAGAGAGAAAAGGATAGATATATTTTGCAATGTTGCTACTACGGGAGCGTGTGGAGCCAGCGGACTTCGTATTTTAATATTACTAACATTTGAATGAATTTCGCGTGGCGCTTCAGCGCGACGCACCGTCGCAGGCGCTTTTAATAATAATAATTTGGATTTTAAGCGCGCGACAGGATGACGACCTTCATCGCTCTCGACAGGACGCGGTAAATTCAAAAATTGAAAATGTATTCTAATAAAATATGATTGTATTGTACGGAATAAAATGGTTTGTGTTTAGTATCGAGTATGTACGTATTAAGTAGGGCAAGCCGGGCTTTTGGGCTTCTATGGAAGTACCGCCACTGGTATTATTCACAATAAAGTGTAATAAATAAATAAATAAATTTAAATTACCACATAAAGGATTCAATGGGATGTGATCTCCATAACTAATTAAAAGTTTTATTAACACTTATTATCAATTTATGTAAATACGAAAGTGTTAGGAACTTTGTTTTTCTTTCATGTAATCAATGTAATATTACAAATATTTTCAGTGTGAAACCAAACCATTATCCAAAAACACATTTTTGCAGACTATCCGCAAATGGATTTCCAATTTTTTAAACCTCCGCTGACAAAAACATCCACTGCCTCGATTTATTAAATTGGTAGATTGATTTATTATTCTCCGAAAGTAATATGCGAAGTCAGTGTTTGATGGACGTTGACAATTTTCCAAATTCCAGACTTGTTTTGAGCGAACTCCTTAAATCTGGCTGCAATCCAGAATCAGTTCATTAGTTATAAACTTGTTTCACTGCGGATTCAGAGGTGCTGTGCCGTGATGAAAGATGGTGCAGTCCAAAGATAGATGAGACGTTATTTCCTTCGCAAAACATCTTTCCGACAATCTGATATATCGCCATTTCGAAACCACTAGTAATGGTAAAGTTCAATGCATTAAATGGATACCTATTACATCTTGTGGACAGATTTCTTGGAAGTCTCAAAGTGAAATATATTTTAGTGTAAAGATGTGAAAAATATAATTTTACACGTTACTTTAACATGGATAAATTTATTTTTCGAAAAATTAGACCATTAAGCAAATGGTGATTATTTTAGAACATACTGATTTTAAGAAAAACATAGTAGAATAGAAGAGACAAAGACGAAAAACACAATATTTTTATTGGGTCATTATACTACTGTGTCCAAAAAATAAGGTGACATTTGAATTTTATCTGCGCGCGTCGAATGATTTGGAGAATTAAGCTTTTTAGTAGGTTGTTAGTATTGTCAGTGACATCTATGTCAAATTTACATGTCAAAATATTCATTATTGTTTGAGATACGTGTCATTTTGTGAGCTGCTAAACGTGAGTTTTTCGTTTTTTTGCGATGTCAAAATTTGTTGAGCAAAGAAATTGCATTAAATTTTATTTGCGGAATCAATTTTCTGCTGCGGATACGTTGAGGATGGTGCAGAAAGCCTTTGGTGATGAGGCTGTGTCAAAAAAAAATGTTTACAAGTTAGTATAGGAGGTAGCAACGTTTTCGAGAAAAATTTTTAGGTCAGTTGATTTTGTGATATGTCGTCCTTCTTGCACTTTCGGTTAGAGTCTGGGGCCCTACTATATAAATCCGAAGTTCGAATCTTCGTGACGTTTTTCGTTTCGAAACCTACTCTGTAACACGAAATTCGAAACTTCGGATCGAAGAATGAATGATTCGAATATATCGGCAATCCGAACATTTACATTTTTATTTACTATATTCATCCGAAACGAAGTTCGAAACTTCGGACGAACGAAGTTTGTGACGATACGAATGTACCTACTCTGTAAATGTTCGTATTACCGATATATTGGAATAATTCATTCTTCGATCCGAAGATTCGAATTTCGTGTTACAGAGTAGGTTTCGAAACGAAAAACGTCACGAAGTTTCGAACTTCGTTTCGGATTTATGTAGTAGGGCCCCTGGGCTATCTGGCTGGCGGTAGTGGTTGCGTTCATTAGTGCGCATCCTACCTGTCCAGGTAATAATCCTGGATTTTAAAAGCATTTTAGAAGGCGTAATTTTTGGTTTTTTGTTTTTAAATAAGTCTCTCTGACATACTTTTTTTATTGCCAGACATCATTGACATTGCTAACTATGTGCTATACGCGATTTTATAAATTTTTTTTATTAAAATTTTTAAGTATTTTATAATGTCTGTAATTTTAATATTATGTTATTTAAAGATAAGAAAAACTTAAAATAAATTTGCCAGACATTAATTCGATTGTTAAGTCTGGAATTAAAATGAAAAAGTCATGAAAAGTATTGCAGTATGATGCTAGTATTCCGACAGAGACAGCTGAAGTCATCCAGTTTGCCACCCTGTAAAGTGGAATTGCAACAGCATTTATTGAGGGTTCGTTACGTGACGAAAATTTGGAGAAATGCTCACTCAAAACATCCAACATCTTTATCTCCAATGGCTTTCGGTTGGACCATTAACGGTGACAAATATGATTTTGTCTGGTTTTTGGGAGATCAATTACCATCCTCAGTTGCAGATATTATTATTCAAAGTAAGTGTAAAATGGAATATTTATCAATAATAACTAAAATGTTTTATAACGAACAAGAAAAATTACACTGTTTATTTTTTTTCTGTTACAGATGATAGAGTTTTAGAAGATAACGAAAGTTCCCAAGAAGATGATAAGAATGACACTGACAAAGACAGCGACGATGATGATGATGATTATGAAGATGCCTCTTTTTTTTGTGACGTCACTATGGGCTGAAACAACTTGAAAAACTTAATATTAATTATTTATAATTTACATTTAGTAATCAGAACAATTTAAATAAAAAGTGTTGTTTTTTAAATTTTAATCTAATTTTATATTCCTTTTTATGCTTAATTTTTTTTGGAAACTTGCTCTGACTAGAATGATTATTATTATTATTATTTATATGGTATTTAAAATAATTTCTACTATTTCTGGCGAAATAATCAGCTACGCAGGCTTGCGGCCAAAACGAAACTGATAATGAATAAATGATAGTTAAAACACGTAAGAAATAGAAAAATAATGGATGAGCTTATTAAAATGTTTCTATTGACAGGAATTTACGAACTATTCGGCAGGTATTTAAAATGACAGCTTTTTGCATGAGGGTATATGTTAGGGGATGTATTTGGAGTGTCTTCAAACTTTTATGAAGATACTTAGGAATTACACCCATAGTTGACACCACAATTGGTACGGTCCGCACGGAGTCAACTCGCCACTGTCTTTTTAATTCTATAGAAAGGTTATATTTTGCTATTTTTTCTATATACGTTGTTTGTAGGTTATGGGTATTTGGTATAGCTATATCAATTAGAAAAACTGCTTTGTTTCTTTTATCGTGTAGTGTAATATCCGGTCTATTGTGATGAATTGTCTCGTCTGTCATAATAGTCCTGTCCCAGTAAAGCTTGTAGTTGTCCGATTCTAGTATTATTTTGGGTGAATATTTATAATATGACGTTTTATTTGTTATTAACTCGTATTTGTATGCAAGATATTGGTGTACTATTGCAGCTACTTGGTCATGTCGATGTTTGTAATCCGTCTGGGTTATAGATTTACAGGCTCCGGTTATATGTTGAATTGTTTCAGGACTACTATGACAGTGCCGACAGAGATCATTTTGGACTGTAGGATCTTTGATTATGTGTTTCCTATAATTTTTTGTGTCGATTGTCTGGTCCTGGATGGCAACCATGAATCCCTCCGTTTCGGGAAACATTTCGCCTCGCTTAAGCCACGCGTTTGAAGCTATTTTGTCAACGATAGGATTAGTTAAGTCGAGGCGGTGTCTCCCGTGGAGAGATTTTTGTGTCCAGGCATTCAGCTTTTGTGTGTTAGTGGTCGGGTTTAAGTCCATCATGGAATCTAACAGGTTAAGTGGTGTATATTTATGATCAGCTCGTACTACAGCTCTATGTAGTTCTGATTCATGGGATTTGGAATGGAAAAATAATCGTAGTGTTTGAATATTATTATTATTTTTTATTACATGTACAGTGACAAGTAATTTACTTTTGTAATGGTTCTCTGTATCATTCTCGACTTATTCTGCAACTGTCTCTCTCCGAATACTAGCATTATACTGCAATACTTTTCATGACTTTTTCATTTTAATTCCAGACTTAACAATCGAATTAATGTCTGGCAAATTTATTTTAAGTTTTCTTATCTTTAAATAACATAATATTAAAATTACAGACATTATAAAATACTTAAAAATTTTAATAAAAAAAAAAAATATAAAATCGCGTATAGCACATAGTTAGCAATGTCAATGATGTCTGGCAATAAAAAAAGTATGTCAGAGAGACTTATTTAAAAACAAAAAATCAAAAATTACGCCTTCTAAAATGCTTTTAAAATCCAGGATTATTACCTGGACAGGTAGGATGCGCACTAATTAACGCAACCACTACCGCCAGCCAGATAGCCCAGACTCTAACCGAAAGTGCAAGAAGGACGACATATCACAAAATCAGCTGACCTAAAATTCTTACTTTTCAAACGTTGCTAGCTCCCGTACCAAGTGGTATAGTGAGTTCCAAGCCGGCCGTGAACGTATCGAAGACGAAGAGCATCCTGGGCGACCATCAACCTCAACCGACGAAGCTCACGTCCAACAAATCCAAGATTTGTTATTGAAAAACCGTCGATTAACGATTGGAGACCTTGCTGATGAGGTTGGCATATCGAAAGGCTCCGTCAATACCATTAAAAAAATGTTTTGGGCCTCAACCGCGTCACGTCTCGACTGGTATCGAAAACCACGATAATGCACCGTCCATACTGCACTCGTAATTCGTGCTCATTTCGCCAAAAACTCAACCCATTTCGTTCCGCAACCACCGTATTCACTTGATCTGGCGCGGTGCGACTTCTGGCTGTTCAGCAGGCTCAAAACACCGCTCCGGGGACACCATTTTGATACGATAGAGGAGATTCAAGCCGCAGCGAAGACGGAACTGAAGGCCATCCCGGAAAGTGACTACAATCAGTGTTTCGAAGATTGGAAAATCCATTGGCATAAGTGCATTGCATCGGGAAGGGATTATTCTGAAGGGGATGAAATTGATTTGGAAGAATAAATAAAGAATTTTCAAAATAAATACAATGTCACCTTATTTTTTGGACACAGTATGTATTTCAACAGATTAGACCTCGCGATATATACCCATGTACCATTGACCAATTAACAACAGTTTATTATTGCTGTCTTGCTAAAATAACAATTACCAAAATGACCAGAAATACGAATTAAATTACGGATAAACTCGAGTTCTGTTTCAAATAAAGAAAAATACTCCTTTATCATTAAACAATACGAGAGAAACAATGTTTTAAAAACGTTATTGTTTTTCAACGTGGAACAGCCCTTTTCAGTTAGCCTATTATTTTTATTAAGTTCCTTCCTTCGAGGGGTTCGTAGTTCATTAAATAATGAGTAAAGACTGCAATTACTTTGTTGAAGTGCTGTTGATTCAAGGGCCTCATTAAAACGAACATCTTTACAACGATTTCTATAAAATTTATAATTTAAATCATAATTGTTACACTCTTCCCGTAAGCTACTTTTATTTGATAGAGTTACGAGAACAGCAGGATGGGAATTCGTCAGATGGTGATCATCACGCCTAGCCTGTACACAGCTGAAGCACTGTGAAAAAAATATATTGACTAAGCATTTTGTAGATCTGTGATGTTGCGAAGTCTTTTAAATACAGTAATTTCATTGGCCGCTGGGTCCTTTATTTCAACTGTGTCTCAACATGTAATTGAATTGACAAAATCCTCCTTTTGTTTGAAATAGGTTCATTGCATAAGAGAAACCTACAAATTTATTCTAAGCTTCACAAATACGTTTTTGATAAACCATCACAATCTATTTGACTAAAACCATAATATGTGACACTATTATCAAGCTATTACAGATTATTTTCAAATAAAGGCCACTTAAAGTCACTGCCTGAAATTGTAATTTTTTCATAATTCCAAAGCGATATATAAAGCGGAAAATATAAAAATCCTGTACAGTCTACGCTAACATCTTAGGCACTGTAAACCCAATAAATTCCACAGGTGGCATAAACCTTGACGACACATTATGTGTCAACTTACATTTTTTTCTGTTTACATTACATCGCGCGTCTGTCGAAGAATTCTTGCGAGTCGTGGCATTTCACCCACATTCTGGTTTACGATGTATCTAGCATAGTGGTTGATCGTACAGGGTGTTAGCTCGTTGATTTATTATGTTTTCCCTTGTTATTTTTCACAATGATTCATTGCTGCGGTAGAACTTGTATCGTGTTCGTGTAAGGTTTGAGAAATAAATACTAAGATTATCATGTTATTATTATGAAGTTCGTGAAATATGAGTGTTGTGATTCTCAACGTTTTCATTATTTATGTACGAGTAGTTCAGGCACTAACATCTGTTGAAAGATACTTTATTGAATTTAAATATTGCTACTTCGTATCAAAATTTTATGTCTGTAAGGTACTTGATTTCATTAATCAGCAAATAGGAAAGCACGACTTTAATAGCTGGAGCAATAAAACAAATAAAATCCTTACAAAACATCAATTAATTAGCCCGGGTCAGATTGTCCGAGAGACAGTGACGGATGAATTGTTCCGAGAGGAGACACAATAAGCGTTTGTATTAACGCAATCTATTACCAATGAAAAACAATTTCAAGTACCTACTGTTAAACAAATCAATAATCATAATGATTTAGATCTGAGACAGTTGGCCTTGTTAATCGTTTTAGAAACCCAGTAGTCTTATTTATTATTATTGTATTTATTTTTGACAATATTTAGAAATTATGTAAGTAGTCTGATAGAAACATTAGAGTTTGAAAGAAAAGCCAAAAATAGTTATTTAGGAGACACC
Source organism: Hyles euphorbiae (assembly GCA_023078785.2). Taxonomy (NCBI): domain Eukaryota; kingdom Metazoa; phylum Arthropoda; class Insecta; order Lepidoptera; family Sphingidae; genus Hyles; species Hyles euphorbiae. Next base: position 8,620,774 of record CM041049.1, read on the forward strand.
AAGACGGTAGATGCATAGTGCAAACTGGGCTACATCTTACAAACCTCATACATAGTTACATAAAACATTTTTTATAGCCTGCTCTCGAGAGTGCAAATTCTCGTATAATATATTGCGGGAATACTTTTCTTTGTGAGTTTCTTTCACGCTTACTTTAGAGAGGCAATTCAAATTTCACGATACATAAATTCTTAACCCTACTGTCTCTAGTTTTAACGGTATATTTTCTTAACTGAAGCCGAATAGCTGTAGTGTCGTGTACAATAAATTTTACCAGTATGCCGTTTAAGATTTTTATACAACTACAACAGCTATATTTTTATAAATAAGACGTATTATTTCAGTTTAAAAACATGGGTGTTACTACTGTCTTGTAGTAATTTGAAACATCGTTGCTTATTTTAAATCAATTCGTCATAGTAATCATCTTGTTACTTAAATCTTTTCATACATTGTCGTCAGTTCAACGTTTTGCTTAATTACAAAAAAAAATCTCGAGTATTTCTAAATTCAATATAAAAATCAACTATAAGAAAGAGATTATATAAAAAGACGTATTTTTTAATGAAAAACTAAGTGTGCAATTACAGTTGCCATGGACGTAGTTTAAGTGTGCCGTTAATCGTCCTCTTTCAACAGTGATACAAACAAAGTTGCCTACTCTCGCTAAGCTATCTACTTGTGTTCTTAATATCACTTTAAGTTGCCCGGTTGTACTGTAAACTCCATTTAAGACTCAAAAAGAAACTATTTCATGAAACAAAGCTACCGGGGAAATTGATTAGAAGGCGTAATATGGATAGGAAAATTGATTAAAAGTTGCTTTAGAAGGAGCGACCGCAAAATCCGATTCATTACGAAGGAAAAAGAAATCTAATGAACAGTCTCGAAAGTCAATGAATGTGGAATTACAATAAGCTACCTTTGTCCGTGTCACAGAAAAAAAAACATAATATACGATGCAACGTATTCACGTAATGTTCTATTTCAAATGCCTTTGTATTCACAATATTGCATTCATTCCGTTAAAAAATACACTACGTTGTAAAAAATGAACACAAAACACGTTACCTACATACGTTTACGGTACACATTGTCTTAGTAATCAATACTGCTTATAAATTTTTGATAGTTATCGTGAAGGTAATGCTTATCGGATAGCCTTTGTTAACGGACATCTAATTCCAAAACAACTAGTAGTAAGGGGAAGCATTTGTAGATCACTTTGATGGTCATGTATAAGTTTTTTTATGTATACAAGCGTGCATTATTTATTTGAAATTACTGTGTGCCTTCGTATCTTCGATATTTTGTTGGGGCATTTTACGTTTACATTTGAAATAGAATGTTATTCTCCTTTCATGGCTCGAAATTTTAACAATTATTTCGAATGTTTTTTTTTGTTGGCTAACATTTTTGTAAAAAGCGGTATTAAAGCAGGTTTTTGAATGAAACTCAATTTCCGCGCAATCCCTTTCCTATCTGTGTCTGGCGACTTCGCCATATTATTATTCACCATACAAACATTACCCATCCATCATCCACTTGCGAACTTGAGGGTTCATATTTTGATAAATGTTTTCTTCCAATGGACAAAGATGGATGGCATTATCAACAAAAATTAAGGTCGGTTGAGCCAAACACTTAGGTGTTAAGTTTTTATGCATGAAGTGAATGGTAACGACGAAGATATTTTATATTTTGCGTGAAGTTGTTGTTCTCTTGCCGATTCTTGTTTCTTTTTAATTGAAAGAGGGTATTGCCTTCACCAAGTATTTCATTAAACATTGTTCGCGCTGTTTTTGCAACTGCTAGTGCTTCATTGATGCGATCCAGGAGTTATTTTGAGCTCGGGAAAGTTTTCAAAGAATTTGTTTTTATCGCTGTGAATCCACTTTTATATCATTTTTGTTCTGTACGATTTTGTGTTTCTGTTATACAGGTTTTTTAAAGATCACCAACCAATGGAACACTTTTTTCTGAAATACTAAAATATAACATCTAATGTTGGGACTATAAATTCAATTTCCTATATTGTTATTTGGACCACATTCAAAACCAAATTGAATTGCTATACCTACAGAATGCCTCAGTATTCAGTACCAAATGTGGTTTATGTAGCTTTATCTTTTCGATATAAATCAGCATCAAAACTAAGACATATCCAATAATATTAGTCTAAGTTACCTTTTCCACAGTATAAGCTGTATTTTCATAGCAATGTTATATCACTATATCAGATTGAGTTGCGCGCAGATTTCATGATAAATTCGAAAATAATATCCAGGAAGACTTACGACTCTATAGCAATTTGAAGAAAATTTTGCTTATCACTTATTGAAATTTATAGTATTTTTTAAAATATGAATTCAGAAAATATTTTTGTTTTACAATGCGGCAATATCAACGTTCTATACTTTATTCATAAGTATTGATGAGGAAAATGCTATTAATATTTGAAAACCAATCAAAACACGTGCAATCTAACCGCATTGTCGTTTATTGGATTACATATTGTGGCTTCATAAAATATTTACAATTAATTTCATGGTTACTCAGTATTAGTAGTACTACCCTTAATAGTAGTAGTACCCTTAATAATAATACCTTTAACGATCCCAAAAGGTATATATCATTTCTTAAGTAATCTTATAGATTTTATTTTTAAGGCTGAATGACCACGCTTCCTTGTTAAGTTATTTTTTTTATATCTTTGATACTATAACTTAATTCCAGGAATCGTATTGTTTATTTCTATCAAGCAGCTACATATGTGTAAGTACTGTTATGTTTTAGTTTGAAGTAGATTGTAATTTGTAGCTAATGAGTACTTTGGAAGACTTAACACCTAATGTCGAGTGGCGAATGCAGTGTTCTTATTAATAAAAAGGCATAACGCTTACCTCCAGGCGTGCAATGCGCCCTCGTCCCTCTAAAAATAACCAATCTATTATTTATTCTTTTTATAATATTTTAAATATCACTCAAATAAAATTTCCATAATTAAGAGTTCAAACATAAAAAAAAACACTAGTTTGAACTAAAAAGACTAAGTGCAACCCAGTGACGATGTAACTAAAACGACGAGTCCTATGTCGGACAGTTTTAGTCAATATTTGTTCCAAGTGTTCAAGTTAGAGTAAATATTTGTTTAACGAGTTCATTTTCGGCCTTGCTGGTTGTAATTGTGCTATGTTTTGTTCCGTCCCCATGATACGGAATAGAATTCTCACATGGGGCGTGCGTGTGAAGCCTTAATTATTAATGTACTTCATTTTTGATGACGTAACGTCCGCTGTAAAAGATTGAAATGTTCCGTTCTATGATACTTTTAGAATCAAATGATTTTTGTATAGTTGATGTTGATTACTTAATCAGAAATAAAGTCAAAAGTGTTTTTACAGCATTGTTTTAACTCGTTTGGAAAATTAATCCACATAATATTAGTGTAAGAGGTACGATCATTTGACCTGAACATCAAAATAAAAATATTATACTCAACTAGCGGTCCGGTTCGGGTCTGGCCAGGTGTAAATAACCTATTTCGAAAATATTCTACTGCCTATGTTCATGAGGAATAACTTAGGATTCTAATGGTAAAAATTGTTTTCGAATCCGTTCAGTAGTTTCAGAGCCTATACAATCAAACAATCCAATCTTTCCTCTTTATAATATTAGTATAGATCAACCAAAACATATACATACATAATAAAAAAATATACTCCTCGTTTCCATGTTGTTTAGTGGGTATTAGCGGCCAGTTACATGACATTTCTCCCGGAACATTATATTTCCGTCAGCATAATAAGAAATTTCGTCTTCCCTGACATTCAGTAGCTAATGGTCACATGGCATTTTCATATTTTTCGCATACGACAACGAAATACGTATATTCAGATCGGCGCATTAACATAATATAAATATAAATTTTACGTCCAGGAACGCTAAATTTATTCATGAATGTGTTCACATTATATCTAGATATTTTGGTCTAAATTCCTGGTATAATTAATCATGCTCTTTTGTGCCTATATTATAAACCTAATTACCATTTTGGTGTGTTATCAAATCGATAGTGATGTTATTAGAATATTAGGAATTCGTTTAATTGCACCGTCAGGTTATATATTTACTATAATATATAGTTTGTAAATAACCATCACGCTATTATATATTCACTTATGTAATCAATGGTCATCGACCGCCTCGGTGGCGCAGTTGTACTACGGTATGATTGCAAAACTGAGGTCTCGGGTTCAAATCCTAGGTCATGCAAAGTCATGTTGGATTTTTCTGTTCATTATCAGCCCGGAGTCAGGAATTTGTGTCCGATATCGCGATAGACGGGAGTCTATTACAATGGGTAAGGGTGGGAACCCTTACCCATTGTAATACGGAAAATACAAGGTAAACGTGCTTGTCCTGGTTACACATCTGCCTAGCCTTTCTGGGAAAAAGGCGTGAGTTTATGTATCAATGGTCATGGTAGAAGTTGTGATAACTGTTAGCAAACTGGTTGATATGAACTTCTTCAGGGAACAATTAGCGAGTTTATTAAGGTTTCTGGAGACTAACCTGACATCCAATTGCCGCAGAATAATCATTCACTGTTTGCTTAGCAATCAAGCAATTGTGTTAATCTTTTAATTAATTTTAATAATTAATCTATCTAAAATTAAACTTCAATTTGTTCAGCTATACATAAAGTTGACTGCCTAAGGCATTATGCCCGCCTTCATATAACATGTATAAACAAGATTAAAATAAATAAAATATTTCACAAAAAAGTGAACGAAGCCATAATTTCCATAGCTTATTTTTCCAAAAGCCCTTAATATTACCTAAAAATACTCGTGTAACTTTAATATTAAATAACCCATTCAAGACTTTTGATACCAGATGTTACCCTCATAAAATAGTGTTTTTATTTATATTCGCAAGGTGACCTATCTTTTTAAAGGTATCTTGCAATCCAGTCATGTAACTTTAATGACATCAATTGCCTTACCCTAGGACTTTTGGACACCAATGAGCATATTTCTCGGCAATGCTATTTCGCCTTAACAGTAATTTCGTTTGAAAACGTACGATCCATTTGTTAGAGATAAGGTTAAGTGAATTCCTATCGAAGGTAGGAGTTCTTTTGATTGTCTCGTAGATCAATGAGGTCAGTAAGGTCAGTCTATGAGTTTTTAAATTTAGTTTCACCTTCGAATGGTTACATAAACCGTCGATCTTTATAAAAATAATTTCGATTACATAATTTTACTATCAACAACGACTGTTGTTGCTTAAAATAATTGGAAAATATGTTTGCATTTGTGTGAAGTGGATTCATTATTTTATTTGATACGTATAGATTTTTTAAAAACTAAAATAGCGAGACAAGCATGCCATTCGCTCATGGACAGTAGCAAAACCAAACAACGTCATAATTACAAAGTAATGTTTGAAATTCCACTATGCTCGCCATCCCGAGATATAAGATGTTAAGCCCTATTATGTCCATTGGTTACTCTTGCTACAATGACCTCCATCCCGGAACACAACAGTGTATTTACACTGCTGTTTAGTGTAAGAAAAGGTAATTGAGGTGTTTACTACCCTAATTATAATATAATATTATTTAATTATCACGCGCATCGTGAGTGTCCCAGTATTAAAATCTTATGATATTTAATACTGAAGATATAATTATGTACATATTCTTATTTTTCATGCTGACTTGATCCCACACATGTGAGATCGGGGCGACAAAGTTTTTATAGTTAATAATTTTACGACCGGTCGTCTTACATCAGTTCTTTTGGGAAATTCCCTAGTTGTAAGAAAAATAAGATTTCCAAATTAAAACACAGTATAACAAAGGATCTATGATTGGATCGTGTTGTAAACATTGACTTAATGGAAATAAATCGAGTTTACCTTCATTATTACATTTCTGTAAAAATATTTTAAAGTTCTTTTAACGTGAAGGAGCGATTGGTCTTGACAAGAAAGTCGATTTTTTTTTACGAATCTTCAATTGAATAAAAGAACTCGACGGAATGAGAAAGTTTTTCGCCATTCTGAACGCATAACAGGAAATATTTTTCAAGTACGGATTGAATACACAATGAGAACCGAAATCCAGTTATTTAGAAAAGAAACAGTTATATTTTTAAACATAATAAACAAAAATAATAACTAAAGAAAAATATGTCTCGACGACGAAAAACATTCGACGGCTTTTTATTTAGAAATGTTTGTTCTTTTTTGCACCTTCTCGTTTCCCTTTACAATAGGGCTTCGGAAACCCGAACAGCTCTGAAAATGTTCGGTCGGTGCTTCATACGAACGCTACAATTACAGTGAAACATCCAAGTTTAGTTGAATTGCCGACGTAGTGCCCCAATTTTGTTTTATATTATGTGCGGGAACTATATTCGAGATGAAAGGATTGGTGCGGATCATAACATGGCTATTTTTATTTTAATTCACCACTATTGTATATATTTAAACTATAAGTGTAATATTTCGTTCGTAAGCTGTGATGTTTATGTTTAATGTTTATTCTACTGGTGTTTTTAATATCCCTGTAAATACTATACATTAACAAAGAAAAAGTTTTCAATTTTATTGTAAACACATTTTTTTATTTGATTTTATTGAATAGAACGGTTACAGATGCCACTTGCACTATTCACTATTCAACACAAAGTTTAAACACCCACACAGAAATTAAAAGAAAACAAATATAAGGAAAAAAATCTCAGAGTTGTAGTAATCGATAGGGAACGCCTAATTCTCAAGTTGCAAGCTTTAGTCGGCCTTTATATTAGCAAACCCTAGCGAACCTGAAAACCATTGCAATTCAATATTTGGAAATACCAAACAAGCTGTGAAACGAAGTCTGACGAGCAAAAAAATAAAATTCATTCCAATGTTAGATTTGTTTTGTTTGTTTTCAGTTTCGTATACCCAACAAAGATATTTTTTTTTTTGAATTAATCAAAACAGAATTCACGTTCTCAGGATTTTTGCATTAATACTATACTGTGATCTTATGTAGGATAATGTTTGAATAACTAGGACATTGTTTATACCCTACACTAAGCTACATTGATTTACTTTAAGTGTTTAGTCCAGATAAAAAAGGTCTCTGCCTAAAATAGATTGCGCATTTCTGGCAATCTGACTTTTAAAGTTGTACTTTAATAACATAGTCACAACATGAGCCAAAATTTGGCTTAAGACTAACCTCCTGATATATTAAAGACGGAAATAAACTAGATAGAATGTGGCTTGTGCTAGTATAGCCTTTGAATGTAGCCCTGTATAAAAGGATTAATTTTTACCATAGTAGCATTGTCACAGTATTCCTGGTATTTCCAATACTTCGTTAGTAAATGTAATAACTCTGTGTGTCATGATCCCAAATATCTGAAAGTTAAAACATGGAAGAGAATAAAGATTTAAAAATATCAGCGAATTTTGACATGCAATTTCGTTGTTTCCATTTTCAATATTGCCATGTCCGAACGTACGTGAATTAATGTTATATTGTAAAATGTATTTCTTTATTCTCCATATAATAATATTATATTTATTCTATAAAGTATCGAATACTATTTTTTTTGTTTTATTCGTATTTTGCTTTTTATTTCATTCATTGAACTTCCTGAGGCTGGAGTATTTAATGTTCATTTTTATTTAATAACGCCTTGTTTAATAATATAGTTTCGGCAACTGCTGATAATTTTATTTGTAAAATTAATCGCTAACTACTAAACGCAGCCAAATTCATCCTTCAAACGAAGCTGTAATTAAAAAACTAGTAATTATTAATTCGGCTCATGGGGTTACTCTACGTTCGGATGTAAATTTCGCGTTGTACGTAAAACTTTACGAATGTGCCTCGGTAATCCACAAAATGTGCCAACCCCCTACCGTGCGTCGTAACCATAGACTAATTTTGGAGTGAATGATAAGTGTCATAGAGAATAGTATTGATTTTTAGAAGTGGAAAACTTATAACTTACTTCAGACGTCAAATATTCGAACATTTGAACTTCGTTTCCGATCATAGAGTAGCCCTCAAGTATAATTACACTTTTTTCCTACCTTACTTCAGTCCAGGTACCAGGATCCACAATTTAAATAATCCCCTCTATTTCGACTGATCTTTACTATCCTTATGTCTTCCTTAAAGTCATCAGACCAGAGGTTTTGGCCGTTCTGACGGTCATCACCCAACAATACCTTTTCAATTCTAGGTATACATATAATATTTCTAATGTATTTCTGTGATTTTACTTCAACATTTATTATTATCATAGGTGAATGTCTCCTATCGCAAATTTACAAAAGAGATTGTTCCGAAACTACGTACGTTATTGTTTGTTCAAAGTTCTGAGTAAATCTTATTGTTGTCTCTCTCTTTGTTCTAATACCCCGACCTTGCATGTCGCTTTGTAAATAACTATAAAATGTACAATTTACAAATGTTTACATTTCAATGTCACTGCAAATGTATACACAACAGTATTATTTTTTTGAACGTAAATGGAATGACAAACTTTGTTGTATTAGTTAATAATGGCGTTGTTTATATATAGAAGATCAATTAAACATCACCAATACATAAACATACTTCACAAACTATTCAATGAAAACATTTTCCATACATCGCTTAAGTATACTAGCACAGAATATCAAACTAAATATGCTATTAAAGATATTGATACAACCAACTTTAATTAACCCTCAACAGCGAAAGTAAGATATATGGCGATAATACGCCGGATTATCTTAAGTAAGGGATACATTGGATCCTGTGCTATTACTCTACGTGATGAGATAGCTAGAGTGGGACCAATTCAACGGTTGATCAGGCAATCTGTCCACGTCGAAAAGCGTCATTTTAACGGTCCTACCAAGGGCACATTTCCCTGGCTGTTATTTGGTCAAATATGAAAGGTCAAGGAAATTATATTTATTATTTATGTGAGAATATATTCATGAATACCTGATATTATTTTTGTATAAAACTTACTTTGACTAGTTGTCTAACGAGGACGTTCTAAAATTTACACAGAATAGAAGAAAATGTTGGAAACCTTCGCGTATTGAAACAGGTCGAATATGAAGGATAAAAATTAAGGATAAAATTGAGTTTTGACGTATTAGCGTGGTCTTGCTAACACATCAAAACTCAATTTAGTGTCCGACTTTCAATAGGTAACTCTCGGTTGTTACCGTAGTGTAAAGAAGTGACTAAGTAAGCCAGCATGATGGTGTCGAATTATGATACAATTGGTTATTTGCCCATATACTTTGTCTGGTAGACATTGTTCTATCAATAGGTGTAATAAAATTGTCCAGTTGGAACGAAAATTTTAAATATTTTTTAGCTATTCTAAATCATTATTATAAGAACCTACAGTGACAAATTATTTTGGTGTCTTGAAAATATTATTATAAAATTACAGCTCAAACTCCATTAACGTTTACAATATCATCATCATCAGCTGCGTTATGACATTCCATTAAACGGGATTAGCAATACGTCTTACAATATATCCAATAATTCAGACCGCAATATATTATAAAGGATTACGACTAACTTGCATGATAAACTGCAGCTTAAACGCTCCAATTATATACAAACACTAACAATTTAATTAAATCTCCAAGTCGAGATTGTGACTTAATGTAAATCTCAATTTTCTACACAATGCCGCCACGTGTGCACTAGGTATTTTCTGACAGAACATTTCGGTGTATTTCAGCTGCGAAAGCCGGTGTCGACGCTCTCGATCCCGGGTGCGATGAAGGCTTACTCTGGAGGGGGGAGGGACGCTGCAGGGGAGGAGGCGGGCGTCGCGCTCGTCGGCGTCCACAGCGAGTACCCGCGCTTCGGAGAAGAGAGAGCGCTCGGTGGCGGCACGTACAAAGGCGGGGGGACAGCTAAGCACAAACCCAATATAGGATATAGGTTAGTGTCCAATGTTTCTGATGTAATTAAAGTGGATGTGTATTGCATGGTCAGTAAACAAGTGATTGCTACGGAAGTTGCATTAAGCGTATCTAATCGCAGCAATCTGTTTTTCATGGACGCAGTGATCGTATTTTTATTAGACGAAAATGACACATATTACTATCTAACATAGTTTTGTATATGTTGAATGCGAATGTATTCTTGGTGTTGAAATAAATAACACAAATATATTTATCCCCAGTAAAATCCGTGCATGGAATGAAAACATAAAAGTTTTGTAAAAGACTCGTATTTTGTCGCCTTGTATCGTTCCAGGCACACAAACATCCGAGAAATTTCAAATAAAATGTAAAATTTCTTTTACAAATAAAATGCAGAACACAAAGCATGCTCATGATAATAATTTCTCGCTCTAAAACTTGCCAGCGCCAGTTTTCATGCGAGTAGAGTAGGGAGTATACTATCTGATCAACCACGATTCAAACCGCAAACCGGGCCAGGATTTATAAACCTGACCATTTCGGCTGGATTTCAATATGAAATTTCCATTTTACACTGGACGCATCAGTTCCGATGCCCTGTAAACGCCGTTTGTGCAACACAAATAAAAGGAAATATTAAAAATTAAGCTATTAGCATAAAATCGAATTTTTTCACAGCTCAATGTGAAAAAGATACCGTAAATTCAATATTAAATATTTTTGTGGCACGTGGCTTGTCCGTCTACTGACCTGTCCAAATAATTGAATTAAGCATAATTGCTTAATAAGGCCTTTACATTGTTTTTTGTGACTTTCATATATATTTTTGTATTAGATCTTCACAATATTACATGGATGCACAACAACATTTTCACACACAACACACATTTTCTTATGAATGCGCCCTTCCTCGACTAATAAGACTATATTAAGAGCATATGAATAAAATTTAGAAACCAAATATCAAGATTTCTATGTATAATTACATTGTAAATGTATTAACAACAGCTGTTTTACATTCAAAGAATTCCCAGAGAGTTCTGAGGTTCGTTTAAATATTTATTCAAAGACTACTACCAGAAACGTATTCACATAAATGCTTACAATTTTCCGTTCCACAGATATTTTATACAAACTGGTACACGAATGGGTTTTATTTAATTACAAAAAGATCTTTATGAGTTAATCACAGCAAAATTAATAAATTCGATGTAAGACTAAAATTGCGAAGTTTAAAGTCTTATGTAAACTTTATTCTTTATATCATATGTATTATTTTACCCATTTAGACGCATATGAAATATTACTGTACAGTAAACCCCCGATAAGTAAAATACATTTACCGTTAACCTATAGTAGCGCCATCTATATTTCATGACTTTAAACGCACACTTTTGTATACAGAGATGGTTTTCCTTTGCCTTCCAAATCAATTATATTTTCCTTGCGGATCCAAATGGAAAATATCTCAGATATACAGTATGCAATGTACAATAAATTTCACATAGCACCTCCAAAAATCCTTAATAACCGGCTTAGCTACATGACGCTCCATTACAGTGTAATTCATTGTTTCCCTTACATCCTACCATATTCCATTATGTCTCTCGGGTTATATAAAACCAATAAGCAGTGCCATAAAGCTGAGGTCAATCCTGGGCCGAAAGCCTTCGAGTGGCCGACGAGTTTATTCTCACGAGATCCGAATACACAAACAATGTATTATCCTTGAATTTTTGGTGGTACGGCTTCTTAGCCGTACACGTAGTCAACGTGTGACGTCATTTGGACCATTCTTCTAATACTGTAATAAAATAGTTATTATTCGTTTGTGATATCAATATTTAAAATGTCATGTAGAAAATATATTATTATTTAATCAATTTTTGTCACACATATGAGTTGAAGTTTCAGTTGAACATTCATTAATTTAATGTTTTAATTAAACATAAAATAGTTTATCTTAACAATATTTACAAAATCAAAACAATTTTATATTATAATTACAATAATGGCCATAAATATTTTCTTAATATTAGTAATACTGGAGTTCAATTTCTCAATAAGATTGAAGTCTCTGTATTATTTACAATATTGATGGTTATTAATTTCGCCGAACTTAGCTCACCCAATTTCGCTTCCTCTGTGTACTGCGATGTGATTATCCCGCAGGAATTGTTCAAGTTTCCATTATTAAGTGGTTGCTTAATGTTATTCCGCGATATGAAGCCAATTCCGCGCAAAATGTGTCAAGTTATGGATATATTATTTACGAATTGTTGCTTTGAAGTTTGCTTTTAGAAAATTAATTCAGTTTTTATCAAATTACAATGTTTGAATAAATTATTCGAACTTTTAAACATATTACTAACTAGCGGTCGGGCCCGGCTCCGCCCGGGTGCATACACGTTTTAAAATGGCGGTCAAAATGTTTAATTCTGACTATCAGTTTAGAATATCGACCAATCGGACCGCGAAAAACGAACAAAATTTCCTCGTATTTGCTAAAAATATCACTACTGCTTTCCTCCTATAGGTCATAGCGTAATGATATATAGCCTATAGCCTTCCTCGATAAATGGACTACCCAACACTGAATCATTCAAATCGGACCAGTAGTTCCAGAGATTAGCGCGTTCAAACAAACAAACAAACTCTGCAGCTTTATAATAAATTTATTTTATTAGTATAGATATGTTTGAATATAATAACAAAATAAAAATGTATATTTCACTAATCAAGTGACGCTGTTATAAATATGAACTGGTTGATTTGAAGATTGAACAGAATGACATTAGTTATCATCACGACCACTATTAGAAAATTTTCAATTTGCATAATTTTTTCATGTGGAAATGGGACTAATACTCGTGATTTAACTAAGTCGGACTAACTCAGAATATTTTAAATGCATCTTTATTATTGTAGATGGATTTTTATTTGGAAGGCACGATTGGTAGCCTACATAATGTCAAGTCTTTTATTGAATTCCAATTCCAGACAAAGGGAACACGTTTTTCTGCCAGAACGATTGGAATTAATCGAAAAACTAACAACCTCCGGAATCAAGGATCCTACATTTCATTAACAAATCCATCCAAGGTCCATTATCAAAATTTAACTACCCTCGGACTAATGAAGCTATAACATGTAACATCCATAAGTTTAACACCAAGAATATACGTACAAAAACTCACGCCTTTTCCCAGAAGGGATGGGCAGTGGTTCTTCAAGTAGCAAACAGGACACCCACGTTTCACTTTGTGTGTTCCATCCCACGATGTAATAAAGGGCGAGCATATTTCCATATCGGGAACAAATTCTTGATCGGACTGATAATGAATAGATGAATCCAATTTCACTTTACCCGACCCGGAGTCTAAGCCCGAAACCGCAACATTGCTATCAACTAATAACCAAAAAAAGATGTTATTTTGTCTCAAACACGACTTACAAAGACAGCAAAGGTTAAACAAATTTGAATTATGCTACATCCCCTTTTTAACCTCATGAATTCCATATGTTAAAACTGTAAACTGAAGCAAAAATTTTACAACGTTCAAAGAACGGACTAGCTTCGCCGACGTCGCATAATCTTCCTGGTACTTTATTTGTCTAGTTTATGGGTTTCGAGCGTACTCTTATCAGAGTTGTATCAACCTCGCGTACCCTATTTGGGAGACCCTTCCTAAGATACAAAAGAAAATATGCAAAGCGATTTTTTCGCGGGCGTCTTTCACCTTGGATATTGAATGCTCATTATATTACACGAGCGTCAATTTTCTAACGAGGATATTGTAACCCCGCTTTACCTTGTTTGCTGTGCCTTTAAAATATGTAGTAGCGTTTAATGAAGTAATAGGAGTGTCGTCACTAGGATAATTATGTTGCATGACGTAGCCATTCCCCTTGAACGGAACTGTGACATGTTAAGGGTCATGCGTAATGTTTCAGCTTTTTTACAATATTTTGCTTTCTGCAGTAAATTTTAGTATGGAGTATGTCCAAAATAATCTTGAATTTTGACCCTTAAGTGCCGACAGTTTTTTAAAAGGCAAATAGTCGACATAGGAACGTTTTAATAATGCCTATACGGCCTTGAACGAACGGAAATAACTTGCATCAGGGCCGCATCGATTCCGTACGTCTCTGGAATTATTAGGCGCAGTTTGCTGGCAATTATACTTTTTGTTACTGTCATCAAACTTTACTTAAAACTTGTTTGCTTATTTTGTTTGACCTTTTCTATCTGTCTAGTAAGTAGTTTCTCATACATACATACATACATAAACTCACGCCTTGTTCCCAGAAGGGGTAGGCAGAGGTGCCAGGGCACCCACATTTCGCCTTGTATGTTCCGTCCCACAATGTGATAGGTGGCGAGCCTATCGCCATATCGGGCACAAATTCCTGACTCTGGGCTGATACTGAATAGAAAAATCCAATATCACTTTGCCCTACCCGGGATTCGAACCCGAGACCTCAGCTTTGTAACCGTACCGTAGTACAACTACGCCACCGAGGCAGTCATAGTCATAGTTTCTCATTAGAATCTAAATTGACCCTGTCATTGCGGTACACGAAACCACTGATATAATCTTTAAAGACCAATTAACACATAAATCACTCTGTAAGATTGCGCAAGGCAGCAATCAACGACTTTGGGCATCCCATCAATAAAGTTAATCCCGAAATACTGGACGTCGGCACGGAAACCTTCGAACCGTGCCCGAATGGAATGTAATTTTCAATACGACAATATAAATTTTGTTTTTAATAGGGTCATAAGTAGTATGAAAGGTTTTATTAAATTCTTATTAATTACTCGTACAATAAGTCGATTTTGATGAACTACGGATACACGTATTAACATATTGCAAATAAATCCTAAATTTATAATATGATTTATGTCATTAAATGAATGCCTTAGTGGCACAGTTGTTATAAGGTACTATTACAATGCTAATGTATTGGATTCGATACCGAATCGGGTAAAGTGATATTGGGTTTAGTCCGGAGTCAGGAATTCGCGCCCAATGCGACGGTAGGCTCGCCACCTATCAAATCATGGGATGGAACACACAAGGCCTCAACAGGAATGCCCTAGTAACACCTTTACCTTCCCCATCTGGGAAAAAGACGTGACTTTAAGTATATATGTATAATAGTGAAGATTTTTTGTTTTTGTTTTAATTTGATATAATGTTACTTTCATAAACATAATAAAATAAATTTAATAAAAAGTAAAATTCAAACTGCATCTTAACACTAACATGTACAATTTATATGTAAGAAAACCCACATGGTGTATGAATTTATTATTCTGATGCAAACGTAGTTTGCGTCCGAAACAACGATCGATTCGTCGCTTGATAGCTTTACGATCTACATTCTACATGGAACGGACTGCTAGAATGTATTCACTTCTTTCGTTTTAAATTCATAAAAAATAAATTTAATGTACTATTGTATTCAAAAACTAACAATTCAAATTCTAATATATTTTTTCTTAATTTTCAGGTTAGGTAGGAGAAAGGCGTTATTTGAAAAGAGGAAACGAATAAGTGACTACGCTTTAGTAATGGGAATGTTTGGTATTATAATTATGGTTGTAGAAAATGAACTTTCCAGTGCTGGTGTATATACTAAGGTAAGGAAAACCTTGTTAAATACTAATTTCACTGAACAATGAGGTATGTAAAGACTCATAGTTGCTTTTATTACAGGCATCATTATATTCTCAGGCGTTAAAGACGCTAATATCAATGTCGACTGTGATTTTACTTGGCCTAATCGTCGCGTATCACGCTTTAGAAGTACAGGTATTTATTGCCTCTATTATTTTCCCGTAATATTAATAACCAACTTTAAGTCTTATGATGTTATTTTTAATACTGGTAGTACAGAAGCAGTGGTGCAATATTATGATAAGAAAGACGTCTGGAAAAGTTGAACGATACATTTGCGAGTGCACAGACTCCAGACGCATAAAAGCAGATTATAACAATGTTTGTGCCGATGCGAAACTGCAACCAGGTGTTCTAATTCACATATTACGGAGAACGTCGAGTCTTTCACGACTGTTGAGAATTTTCTTTGTCGAAAATATTATCTTGTTTATTGTTGTGAAACCTGTTTTAATATTTCAAAGAAATGTTTTCGCTTCACAAAATTATCTCTTGTAAGACTTAGGTTATTTCCACATCATATTATTTATAAATGGCTCTAAATTAACGTCAAAAATATCTTGGTATTTTTTCAGCAAAAATATAATGTATTAATTTGTCCAATTCCAGTTATTTATGATAGACAACTGCGCTGACGACTGGCGGATAGCGATGACGTGGCAGCGGATAGCACAGATCGGTCTAGAATTAGCTATCTGCGCAGTCCATCCCATCCCAGGACAATACACGTTCACGTGGACAACCAAACTTGCGAATAAGGGCGGTGTTATAGGCGTGGAAGTTGTGAGTATACATATTTTTTCTACTCAGTTATGGTTATTGCTTTCGCGATCGGATTTTTATATTTAGATTTGCAATTATTCTGTTTTATTTGAATTTGGATTACAGATATTTTAATTTGAAATAAGAATGCCCTTGAATATTATATTGCAATAATGGCACATACTCGCATAGCGGCTTTCTTGGTTTAAATTTTACTTTCATGTTCATTTAAACTTATTAATTTCATTTCTATACTGATATTTGTTTATAAATTTTCTCCTAGGCCACGATGTATAAGCAAATCCAGGTTTGTATTGATACGACTGAGGTGGTTTTGAAGTTTAATATTGTTAGCGTTTTGTCTTAGCATGTGACGATTTGTATGAGCAGTGTGTTTGTATACTCCACTGTTTTGTGAACGTTATTAATTATAATGTGACTTGAATAATTATTTAGTATTCAGAGAAGTTTGTGGTAAATTTTCAACATAAATTTGCCTTTTGTTTCAAACTAGATTGATGATATCGATTTTATGTTGCATGTTTCTAAGCGAAATGAGAATGGACCTTCAAAATTTCTTATAAAGAGTTTTGTAGAAAACACATTTTAGTTATTTCGGTTGGGGTGAATAAAGCACAGAGCACATTGCCTAAATAGGGCTTTATTTCTAAAGAATTGTTTTAGAGTCGTTCAAAAATAAATATTTACGATTGAAATTTGTCTCAGTATGTTCTGGTTTAGATCACAAAATATTTGTGTCTTGAAGTGAATTTGTATCAATTACTAGCATTCGATTCGGTTTGTTGAAGTTCTCATTTGTAAAGTCTTCGAAATTTGTATTAGAAAACTAAATAGATTTATTCTCTAATTTCAGGTTCCATACGATGTCACCTTATCGCTGCCAATGTTCTTCAGGCTTTATCTAATATGCAGGGTTATGTTACTTCACAGCAAGTTGTTTACCGACGCCTCATCAAGAAGTATAGGTGCTTTGAACAGGATTAATTTTAACACACGGTAAGTTTCGTAAATTGAGGTTGCATCAAGTAACTTTGACGATAACTTTGAGTACCACGATTTAACGAACATGTTGCATAACAAATGTGCGGTGGTGGCATTAAAACTATAGTTAAATACAGCTATAATACAGGTCTTGTCTTGTAGGTATTAGAAATTTATGGGAATTTTCGGTGTCCCAACCAAAGAGACCTGGAACAAATATGTGTAGGCCAATAAAACATGAGAGCCTCCGTGACGTAGTTGTTTACACCCCGACTGTGAAATGAGAGGCCGCGGGTTCGATCTCCGCACCGAGACATATTATGTTTGTGAAGCTCATAGATATTTGTTTCGGGCCTGGGTGTTTTCGAGACTGAAAAATCTCTCGTAAATCCTAATACCCATGACACAATACTTCTGTATCTGTATCAGCCCATATACGTCCCACTGCAGGGCACGGGCCTCCTCTACAATCGACAGTACGATTGAGAGTGGTTAGGCCATATAGTCCACCACGCTGGCCTAGTGCGGGCTGGCAGACTTACATACCATAGAAATTTTTATAAATCGCTATGGTATGCAGGTTTCCTCACGATGTTTTCCTTCACCGTTTTAGTGCGTGGTGATTGACTATCAATACACACATGACTCCGAAAAGTCAGAGGTGTGCCCTGGGATTCGAACCCGCGACCACCGTGAACATGTTGGCAGTCGCGTCTAGTCCGTTTACCAACAGGCCACCACGCACTTACACGACACAATACTTAATTAATCTTAATGTGGGGTCAGAACTTTGTGCTATTGGGTATATTTATTGTTATTTATTATTAAACATTTGTCTCGGTGCGGGGATCGTACCAGCGTGTCTCTCTTTTCACAGCCGGCGTTTAACCAACTACTCTAAGATTTAGTCAAAGGTATTTGATGCAACGGAGCCTTAATCTCGGTCAATTGATTCACGTGAAAAATATTTTGTGACCATTCCTGTTCATTTTATTTTGTTCACAGATTTGTACTGAAGACTCTAATGACAATTTGCCCCGGTACAGTTTTATTAGTATTTATGGTATCTCTTTGGATCATAGCGAGCTGGACGCTACGACAATGCGAAAGGTCAGTATCGATGTTGTACGTTGTGGGTGATACAATATTTAATTTGCATATTTTAGTCAACAGTTTTTAATCAGGATAATGAGAACGGTGGCGATATGTGCTCATTTATATGAACGAGTCCATTATTTTGTCATTCGAATTGTTCTTATTTTATTCTGTCGACATTTATGCTTTCATCGTCTTAGTTTGATGTTCACTATATGTTTTACACTTAAATTATCCAGTTTTGAGAGATACACCCGTGTACTGCCTAAGTGGGCATGCTATTGCTTTTGTATTGTGGCGTTGTAAATAATGTTTGTTTTGGCTTCTTCAACCCACTGTGTTTTTTTTTTAAGATTTACTTTAAATATTTACGGAGAGTTAATGTAGCGTTGCTAGGTTCATAATCATCGCAATAAAATACAAGAGTTTGACTTTGACTATTTTCGCAAAATTTAGCTTCTTAAGGTGTTATCAAAACATGCTATGAGTTCTATGTTGTTAGTATATGTGTTAGATGTAGCTAATGACGTAAATTTGTAAACGAAAGAGGATGCTTGTTGTGATATTGTAATAATCAATAAAATCTATATGTTGCACTAAAACATTGCTAGCACAGAGTGCCAAAAACTGTGTCTGTATTTCAATATAATTAATTGTTATATTTGGGCACTTACAAGCAATGATATCAGAGCACGATGATAAATGGCAATTGTCCGTTACTAGACGTGTTTGTATGAAAAATAATTTCTCAATGTTTAACTGTGTAATAATGAAAAAATAATTACGCACAAAATGGCTCTAGGGCACGAAATATTTAGGCAAGCTTCTGATATGTGACGATATGCACAAATTCATTGCACATCATAATCATGCATCAAAACAAGTTACCTCTTCCTGCTGTTCGCAGCAATCTGCTTGTGGTAATTTCACTTCTACGTGTTTCCGTTTCTCTTCTTGCCCATCTATCTAAGTATGTACATCTGTGTTATCATAATGTTCTACACCTGTGGTAAATTGAGAATTCAAATCACGCATGGCTATAAGTATAATTATTTGGTATCAATCCAGATTAATGTTTAGACTGCACGTTGTATTTGAGATTCTTTATTATACAATATTAGTACGTAAATATCTGTGTAGTGAGAATTTAATTTCCAACATTTTTAGGCATGGCAGATTTTATACAAATGTATTTCCGTGTGCTTAGGTTTTTTATTGACTGTACGTTCGAGTTGTTCGTATATCTTTAACAGCTATTGCCACAATTTGGATTTTATTCAAATTTGTTTACACCCATACTGTATTCATTATACATATTAATAATGTTTGTTGACTATGATAGAACAAGTGGTTATTTTTGGTTCTTGTTGGGCGTTTTGGCTCTCAGGTTCCATGATGAAGATCATGCCAATTTGCTAAACTCAATGTGGCTGACAGCTATAACGTTCCTCTGTGTCGGCTACGGTGATATAGTCCCCAACACTTACTGCGGCCGTGGCATAACCCTCACCTGCGGTATGGTGGTATGTATCTATACGTAGTAGGTCTTTTGGGTTTCTTTAACTGAGGTTTACATCATTCACCCGATATAATATTCGGAAACCAGTTGTACTCGTTAGGCCTCGCAAGAATCAAATCATACATAGCAATGCGCTTGCGATGTCTAGGGGTTATTTTAGGTCGGTAAAGGTGAGCCATTTTATGTGTTGTTAACAAATTCACAAATGTTTGAAGCAATTTCACGTATGAATTAAATCAAAGTCAAACTCTTCAATATAGCGGATTTTATTCTCAATTCTTATCCTTCTTTTGTTTTATTTATTTCCAACGAAGATTTCCCGATTGAGTAGGTGTAGGCTTGCGTGCAGTTAACTGGTAGATAGGGCTTATCAGTGAACACATAGGTTGACTCGAACTCCGAATTAGACAAACAGGTCAATGAGTAAAGCGTTGAAATTTATTGACAATTCAGGTTTCACGACGAAGAACATGCTAACCTACTGAATGCGATGTGGCTTATTGCCATTACGTTTCTCTCCGTTGGTTTTGGTGACATAGTACCGAACACTTATTGCGGCAGAGGTATCGCCGTTAGCACCGGCATTATGGTAAGTTAATTACAAACAAAATTTATGATTGTCTGTGTTGACTGACATTGTATGAATTAAGTTGGAACTAAAATTATTTTTACTTGTTTTCGTGCATGAGTTTTGAGCGAGTGCTTGTGGTCGCCATTTGATTAATGTTGGGATGTTTGACTGCCGGCACTGCTTAGATCTCATGCGCGCTTGATTGGCTATTTTGGAGTCAGTCGACACTCATGATCCAATGTAACAAACAATCCACACTTTACACTGAGTTGCTTTACACATCTGGATGAGTTCATGCGCTAAGGTCAAGTCTCGGTGTATTTGATGTTCTAAGTGTTTTGGATTATGTAAATGTTCACAGATATTTATCAGGATGATCTTCATGTAAAATACGGTTGTAGTACTGTATTTATGTACACAAACACACTGTTATGATGTCACGAATATGTTATTCACACTTGATGTATACTGTATTTAAATAGGATGAACTGCCGTGATTATTTATTTATTAGTACTTCCTGCAGGCTACAATTATATCTAAAATCCTTATATAAATATTATAAGTACGATGTTAAATATTTTTTTATAATAAAACATACGTCCATTTCCCTGTTAAAACCAGCTATTAGAATTTATATATTTTGTAGAATGGAATGCTTCATTTCTCCTTACTATTCTAGTTATTTGTTCACTTCAATATTTCACTGAATTGCACAATAAGTTTGTTTTTAAAATGGCTCACTTTTCCTAAAATTATTTTATTACAGAAGTGTACAATAAACTTTATTGCACCTAAAATAGTGTTTGTGTAAAGGTTGATAAAATTGATTTGTTTATATGTTTTAACATAAACAGTAACAAAAGTTTGCATTAAAAATGAGACGTGTTTTGTGCACTAATTAGATGGAAACCGCACTAAATGGAAAAAAAAAACTGACACTGTTACTGTATGATATGCATACATTTTTGTCGTAACAGACGATGGATTATGAAAGTAGGAATTTCATTAGTAGCTCATAAAAAATATATTACAACTTTTCACTTTCCTGCTTTCATTGTCTCGGTTTTGATTCTGCATTTTAGCACTATAATAATAAGAATAATAAATGTGATATCTAAGTAATTTAATGAGTTATAACTAAAACTAAAATTAATGTTGTTTTCTAAATAAACCACAAGGGTAACAGAGTAATTAGAAAGCTTCAAACATTTCCTAATTCCATTGCGATCTGATACCCTTGCTAACTCTAATTTTTAACTAATATTTTTCAATGATTAGCACTAGCGGAAAAGTTATGAGTTCGTTTTTGATTTTTAGCCTTCAAAATTGCCTTTACTGGAATGAAAGTTCTTGAATGCTTTTACACGTTCGCTTGCATTTTACATTAAGATATTCACTTAACAGGGAGCTGGATGCACAGCGTTATTAGTCGCGGTTGTTTCAAGAAAATTAGAATTAACTAGAGCCGAGAAGCACGTTCATAACTTCATGATGGATACACAACTTACTAAAAGAGTAAGTATTGATTGTGATGTAACTTCATCATTATTGTTAATCTAATTAACAGGGGGCGGGATGTACTGCATTATTAGTGACGGTTGCTTCGAGAAAGTTAGAGTTAACTAGAGCGGAGAAACATGTGCATAACTTCATGATGGAAACACAGCTAACTAAAAAGGTAAGGTGACTGTTACACTAGTAACAGGAATGGACCCGATGAAGGTAAGAAGTAACAAAAAGCTAGGGCACAGAAAGCTAAATATATGTTTAAAGCAATAACTGTCTGTCCTTCCTGTGACGTCCATGCTAAATTCACTCACATAGACGAAAACAACAGTTTTTTTAGCACAATAGTGGCAGCAAATATTAATTTCCAAATTAATTATGTCTAATAAACCTAAAATTCGCATAACATGCTTGCGTATGAAGCTCGAAGCGTTTGATTTAATTTTTTTATTGATTTGTTTGTAATAACAGATTCTTATTGAAATAATGATGGTTTCAGCTGAAAAATGCAGCGGCCAACGTACTCCGAGAGACTTGGTTAATATACAAACATACGAGGCTCGTAAAAAGAGTGCATCCAGGCCGCGTCAGAACACATCAGAGAAAGTTTTTGTTAGCTATTTATGCGTAAGTAATAAATATCATCATCTTAGAATAAGTTTTTATCTAGCTATACAAAAATATTGGCGTTCTACTCTTCACTCGATTCTATCAACCATCCCACTAGTATTTTTCTCGTCTTCGAGTAAATTTAATTTTATGTAAATAAAGCCTTAAAATGAGAATGAGTTAAAGGTATATAACTATCATATAAGTTATCCTTATATGAAAAGTGTTCTTCCCCATATAATTATAACCACTATTTCAGATAAGATTAGCAATGATTAAATGTTTTGAATAAATAAAAATGATAATTCTTGTTAAACATTGTAATAGGTGTTGGACAAGGGCAGGCAGAAAAAAAAACACAATCATCCTATTAAAAAGTAATTATGAAGAAAAAGAAAACTAATTACTAACATTTGTGACTCACTAAGTACATTCATTTTTTAGATTACGGAAAGTGAAGATGGATCAGAGAAAACTAATGGACAACGCCAACACAATAACAGATATGGCAAAGGTATGTTGACTTCTGTGATGTTTATTTAATGCTAATGCTACACTCATAAGTATACACTCATTAGAAACTAGATTAGAAGGCACTATAGGATCGCTAGATTTGTTCCAAAACAACTTTCCCTTAGCAACCTCTCCTAATGTTAAATTAGAACCAAATTCCCAAAATTTTAAATGATTTACACGCCAACAATATAAGCTACTTCCAAAGGAACCAAATTATTACGTAATTGCTAGCATGTAAATTATTACATAAAGTAAATTTCATTCACATCCGCTTGGCGCATGATAAGATGTATCAAATGCATCTAGATGTGCATGAAATAGATTTAGATCAGAAAATATCATTAAATTATTTCCAAACTCTGGAACAAATATTGACACCTAAACAATAAACACACACGGACACATACAAAGACACACACACAAATTAAGAAAGTATATCAGACACCAAAACAGACACAGATCTAACATACAGACTTGTGACTAGAATCATCAGTAATGCTAGAGCTGCAAATCCATTGATATTAGGACCCCTTCCTTTTACAGACGCAGAACTCGGTCTACGAAATAGTCTCGGATATGAGTACGAGGCAAGACACAATAGAAGAGAGGCTGACTAGTTTAGAAGAAAAACTTACATCGTTACAAGTAATATCCATTTCTTCTTTTCGATCATCATTTGATTTATTTTCACTCAATTCAATCATCATTATTAGTCCCACATTTACTATTCATTGTACTTTATTTCCATATGATTAATTTCTAATATGCCTTCATCAGCGCTCTTACAATTTTTGAATGTGTTACAGGAACAGGTGAATAATTTGCCTGATGTAATGGCTCGGTGCCTCCAACAATGCTGGGAGCGCGCCGAGCAAAGAAGGAATTTCCTTCACCCTGACACAGCCGCCGTGCCTACACCACCCTCATCTACTATTACTCCTTATGCCAGGTACAATTTCATATAATGTCTATATATATTGGCACGATTAAATGACAATAATACTTTGTGGTAAAGACAATGAAGTCCAAAATACACTTTTCCTTGTTAGAGATAATTTCTTCGAAAGAGACAATTTTGCCGGTGGGATTAAATTGGATACATACAGGCTGAACCGAGAACCCGGCACATACGAGTATATTTTGGCTTTTAATATTTGATGCTGTTTGGGCATCTACGGGCAATATTCTTAATAGACTCGTAGTTCTGTTTTTTCGTGTATTGTTATTTTGACGTCTTAAGGTTTGTATAAAATGAACTTTCAGGACGATGGCATCAGCATCGCATCCATGGCCACCTAGTCCAGTATTACAACCAGCAGGTCGAACGCACTCAGCTCCTGAGAGCACGACAGCTCGTTCTCCAACGCCGGTGCAGCAGCAGCCGTCGAGCCCTGCCCCCCACGCGTCTCGACCACCCCTACCCAGCTGAGTACCGCCTTCCAACTCCGAACTTCTGTGCTGAACTCGACGAAACTCGGCGCCCGTCCTCTGACCCCCTTTTTATCACGACTACGCCCCAATGAGGTTACCGGGAAAATTATTTTACACTGTGAACCACATGTTTGACAATACTAATATTAAAGTCACAATTGCCAAATATTACTGCACTCTATAGATAAAGTAATTAGAGTAATGAAATAGTTAATTGTAAAGAAAGGCATTTGTCAAATAGAAAAAAATCTTAACACGTTTTCAAATTCTAGATAGAATTACCGTAGAAGGCTGCAAGAAATGAAATTGTATAATACAAATTTCATGTTTAGGGAAATATACGATTTTAGTTTGAAGCATGAGTTGATATTGAATGATTTTTCTACTATATGTATTGTAACACGAATAAACATTAGAAACTCACAAAATGGTAGTTCTACTTCTTGCACTAGATATTGTTTGGTTGTTATTGTGTTGTTAAGTATTAAAATTAAATGTGAAGTAAAATGATTTTTCCGGTGGACCGATGGACCACGCCGCGGTGCGAGATAAGGTCAGCCGTAGTTTTCTTCGCTGTTCCCCAGTTTCGGATGTGCCAGACTGTTCTTTAGTGATATTGTTTAGATAGTGAATGAAACGAGGTGGAAAGGACTTGCTGTTGTGATTATACAAATGCTTTATCGATAGACGCTTTAGCTAATACGTTAGATGATATTTTGAATACATTATCAACATTAGCGTAGGTAACTAGTGACGACACGTCTGTTCACGTTTTATCTGATGTTCAAAGAACCAAGTTACACTGTTTCATAGGTGGGATGTGTTTTAAGCTTTGTGAATACCACTGACATATGTTATATTGGTACGTTGAGAAATCTTGTTGGACAAGGAAAACCCGAAATTAGTTTATTTAAGTATTTTGTCTCACAGATTTCTCGACGTATCTAGAATAGTGAAATAGTGTGGACTATAAAATTAGTGAACCCAAAATATAGTTACATACAAATAAGTTTGAATTAATTATAATTAGATGCATTCTGACTGCGTTTATAGAATATACATGGTAAAATAGATATCACTATAGATTGGTTTCAGTTCCTTGTATTTGCCAGTATAGTTAGCGAAGCCACGATTTGGAAGAGTATATCACTTGCCAGATTTAGATTTAGAAATGGACTATACAATATACTCCATCGAAGATAGTTTGTGAATGTTAAACATTCAACGTTTTTGAACGAGTTTCAAAATGGATTGAAGTTTCACATGGTCACTTTGAATATTGCATAATGAACCTGTATACACAATTTATTTAGATTGTAGGTAAATTGAATTGTTACTACCTGCCTATTGACATGTAGATTGTAAACGGTTTTTTCTAAGAATAGTATTAAGTGAAGCTTTGTATAAGACATTAAGATTGATGGCTGTCTAAATAGTGCCTAAAACACTACGAAATTTCGATAATTCAGTTTTAATATCTTTAATAACTTATGAAAATGTAAATAGGTAAATTAAAATTTGAGAGTATAATATTTAGTGTATATCTGAATTTTTAGCTGTAAAAGTACGTGTAATGGGAACAATTTGTTTGTACATTTTGTTTTACACAGCTCCATGTATATAGGTATTACCTTGTTGGAATTCTTCACCGGTAAAATTGTAACTGAGGATAATTGTAACAATAAATTTGATAATCAATGAGTTAGTAAAATATCTGTTATTTATACATCTACGATTGCATTAGTGAATTTTGTTTAATGGATTTTTAATATAAAAATGTAACAATCATGTAAAAAAATCGATTAGAAATTGTACGTTTGGTCACTGACTTCAATTCACGCTTTATTTATGTATTTTTTACTCTTATAATTTCAGAATAACGATGTGTTTTTTAGTAAATAAATAGAAAACTATTCATTAACATTTCTATAGGCTATAGCCATTTAAACGAATGAAAAAAAGTGATTTAATTTGCAAATTGGTACATGCTTTAGATTGTTTATTTATATTTTTTTATTATCTATTCCGAAACAACTTAAAAATTTATGTACAATACCTTCTTTAAAACACCTGAAGTAACCGAATTATAACAATAAAATTATTTCAATTTTATGAATTAAGGTTGATGTAATGAAGACGTAGAAAATATTGTAAAATCTTTAAAAATTAACGCATTAGTTTAATGATTGCCACATACGAGTATAGGTATATAGGTTCTCTGCCATTCATTCACGAAGCTTTTAAAAATATATTAGTTTCTATTTTAGTTTAACAGTGAATTGATTTCAGTGCCTGTTTATACGAAAATTATTTTTTCACTAATCGTTAGGAATTAGGTAGGTTAAAATTAATCCTATTACCTAATTGTTCATAAATTATACAAAACACCAATTAGTATATATTAGAAATATGACAGAATAGCGTAGTGTTTAATATTTCTTGCATTTACCCTTATCCTTCATATTAAAATTTTTCCTAACATTTTTCATAATCAGTGTTTTAAAATTTCTATATTTCCCTAGTGTTTGTAACTACCTCGAAATTTATACATTTCATAAATGTCTACAGTTTATCAATAATGCCAACTGCCATGGAATTTTATTGATACAAAAATATCAGCTGTTAATGTGTTTATTGGGATTATAAATTCTTTTCATATAAAACAAACATTATTATCTCAAGAAATGTATACGCACAAATATCTTGTTTCCTTGGAACAATTAACTTTGTTTAGTTTACATACAAGCCTAATAAATGGTCTCCATTATTCAATATTAAGAAAAAAATCTAGTCATTAAGTTTAATTGTTTTTAGACCATTACATAAATTGCTTACAGAAATACTGATATTCGAAGCAGTCAAATCCTTATCATATTAAAACACCTTTGCAATTAACTCTCGTTTTAGCTACATTAAAAGTAAATATTTATTTATAATAAGAATTGACCAAAAACGTTGTTTAAGATTGATAAACGTATAAAATGTAAATATTAAGCGATGAAATCATTAAGACATTATGTATAAATTATGTAAATAAAAGTTGTATTTGCGAATTTTAATGTAAATAATTAATTAAATGAAAGATACAGTTCCGGTAAAGCTATTTTAAATTATGTTCAATTGTAATAACAAACTATTAAGTTGTATGCCAACGGTATGTTCTATGCGGTGCGTAAACAGATGGATATGAAACATTTGTGATCATTGTTGACGAAATGAAAGTGTAACTTCGATTATATGAGCTGTAGTATTTTTTAAACTGAATTTTATTTTTATTTATTCTCCTCCCTATCCCTTGTTAAAATTATGATATTTATTGATTAAGCGCCAGTAATTTCCAAGGAAAAGGTAATGGTGCTATCAAACATGTCTGCATTTCGTTGAGTTTAATTTCGTCTCAAGATGTAAGAGAAGACGATCACTTCGCTAATATTACATATAGACACAAACTCACGCCATTTTCTCAGAAGGGGTAGGAAGAGGTGCAACCAGGACACTCACATTTTACCTTGTACGTTCCCACTTATCGGGCATAAATTTCTGACTTGAAATATATATAAAAATCCAATATCACTTTTCCCGACTCCAGGCAGTGGCTAATAACAATCCTGTACAATTGAAAGTACGATTGATTAATTAATTTATTTATTATTACGGGTCGCCGGACCCACTTCGCTAAGCCTTGCATGAATTTTTGTCCCAATCTCTTGTGCCTAGATCACAGTTCTAAGACCTAAGGTATATCGTACCTGTATAGCGTGAGTACGTATATTTATAAATTAAAATAAAGAAAATCATATTGACTGATGAAATCCCAAATCGGTCTTCTTAAATTACAATTCAATGGAGAATGCCCATTTTACTATAAAACCTAGTATCGGAGCGAAGATTTTTGTCCCTCGATGAAACCTACTTTTTTGTGTAAGGAAAATATATATTTTCAATAAATACACACATAATTGCGACTCAGGCCCAGAATTCATGGAGAATTTAGTAAGTAGAGCACAATAAAAATATTTTTTTTTGCCTTCGTCTCTGTGAACAAAATGATAAATGTTGTGATAATTAGTTTATTTTCTAAAAATCTGTCACGGGAATAAAACAGGAAATAGTTTAAGGAAGAACCATAAAAATGCTATAATAAAATTATGGGTATCGGGATCTACGATATTTTTTAGCGATACTATGAATCGGCATTCTTCTTTATAGCGAAAGCCAAGGAAAAATTACATTTCTAAAAATTTATGCGATATGCTAATCAAAACACAATAAATACAATAATGAATGTTTATGAAAATTCATTATAAAGCAGGAAGTATGATGGCCAGACAGTGGGACATACAACGTGTACATAATAACAGTATTAAAGCTGGTCTTGTTCTTAAACTACTAGGTTGTTGGGCAAATATTGTAGATACTAATTGATAAATAGTACAACTAAACAAAAATATAAAAACGTTTTTTGTACATCTAAATAGCTATCGCGGCTGTGACATGTAGGTGACCACTCAGCATGATGAAATTATATAAATACAATTTATAATTATTGCAGAATACTATTTTTTCTGTGACGCAGTGGTGTCATCTCGATGAAATGACCCAAACATAATGTAAGCTAGAGTGGCTACAACAAAGCACTGCCAACTCTGCGTTTGTTTCTATAAAAACACATTAATTTTGCCACTCAACTCAAAATTAACAATATACAATAAGAGGTGAGTTATAAGTGACAATGATTTCGAAAACAAATTTCAAACAATATTACCAGACGTCACAAACATGAGTTAACTCAATAATACCAAAATAACAAATAAAATCCGTTTGTCCCACTTGCACTAAGCACGTAAGTCAACGCATAATACGACTACATTAAAATAACAACAGTTCCTAAAACAACTGTCATAAAATCACATCGCTGGATTGTGAACAACAAAACTGTATAAATGAGGTATAATAAATAATGCTGTGTTTGTGTGTTTATGACACATTAACACAGAAGTTGCGAAAATTACTTTTTGCAACTTTAGTGCAGTTAATTTGAGTATAATGTTCATATCATAATCATCATCATCTTTAGTCATTTAGAGTGTACTGTTACACAAATATATATGTATGTATTCAACGACCCACAATCACCCAGACCCGGAACAAAAACCTGAGTATCACAAAAACATTTATCTCAGTGCGGGGATCGAACCGTGGCCTCTCCATTCATAGCCAACGTCTAACCAATTGATCCACGTAGGCTGTTGCAAAAATAAAATACAGAGTATATCAACACTGCTACCGAAAACGAAGCCAGATGGTAGTTTTAGTGAATTTACACTATGTAACTAAGAGATGCAAAAAAAAATCATTTTCATGGTTTTTTTTTTTCATATCATATTTGAGTGGTAAATACATAGTTTTTCCCCTAAAATAATGATGTACAGCTTTTTATTTTTTAAGGCACTGTGGTTCACAAGGCTTTGAATTATTAGGCATTGTTTTCAGTTCCAGTGCTGGTATGTTATGTATGTATGTATGTATGCGTGTAAATATATTTCTATATTACATTTTCATCTTGCCAATACTTTTTTGTTCTTTCGATGCCTAGATTAAGTGTGCCATTCGACTACTTTTACTAGGTATATTGTGATGATAATTTTGCCAACAAACAGTCGTCTCTGCTCCATTCGTTGGCCAATAGGGTATACGACAAGCTGTCGGCGTTAACATCGGTGTTACTTGGAGTCCCTTCCACATTTTGTAGGCCTGTAGTATTTGGCTTAGTAAGTAAGTACAGTAATTAAAACATGTGACATTTATTTATGGGTGACATTCATTTACATTGGGTGCATTTAGATTCCATAGAAATAGTAATGTACACATCTAATTATAAAAAATATGCTAATAAAATAAAAACGTGCCATACGAGAGGCTATGTCCAGCAGTGGAGACGGCCGAGCTAATGATGATGATGATAGAAATAAAAACCAAAACTATTCTAACAATAAAAACTATACCCGCAACAATTGCGTGTCTCAAAATATAACCTACTTTTATTAAAGAGATAAATACTTTTGTAATAAATTAGCATTATCCTCGACTATGTAAGGCTTAAGTTGATAAGTCGACAAGAGATCAGGCCATTGTATCATTATTTTAATGGACGTATTAATCTTTTATCTTAATCCCACATAATAATGGCAATTGAAAAGTGGCCTCCAGTTAATACCGTCATAAGCAGCACATAAATAAAATCTGAATTTCACAATCAATTTATTAAAATGTTTAATGAAGTTTTAAGAAATATTCAATGTTTTTTTACACAGTAAAGTGGTTAAAATACTCTTAATAATAGCACCGTCAATGTTTACCACTTATCTCCTCTTCTTGCACGGTTGTCTGGAAGAGATCGCTATTAGCGATAAGACCGCCGTTTTTTAACACTTATTCGTTTTTCTCTTTTTATTTTTGTAAATGCTTTGTGGTGTTTTAAATAAAGAGTTGTTACTATTATTATTATTATTATTATTAATAATAATGCAGTATATTTCACATGTTCTGAAGTGAGAATGTCATATCTTATATGTCACCTTAATTGAAATAACCAGCTATCTCATAAGAAATTAAAGATACATAAGAGATCACGATCGTGTCATGTGCTCATGTGTAAATTTTATACATCTGCTTTATAATTATAAAAAAAATGTAATACAAAATATTTTAACTCCGTGTCAAGCGATATTATTCATATTATGTCTACATGATATGTATGACGATGCGCCGTATGTTGATACAAGTGTAGACGTTCGATTGTTTTTGAACAGTAAGCATTAATCACTGGACTCTTATTTGTTAATACTGGTATACAACTACAAATTTACACACGTAAATATATGTTATATACCTTTACTATTTAATTAATTTCCTGAATATTGTTTGTTCAAATGTACAACCGAAATTGTTTTCAAGCAACCTTGTTTAGTTAAGTTTTAAAAAAATATTTCACGACGTAGTGTAATATTTTTTACTTATCAAATAGTGAGACGAAGTCAAGGTGATAATCTATACTTAATATTATAAAGCTGCAGTTTGTTTGTTTGTTTGAACACGCTAATCTCTGGAACTGCTGGTCCGATTTGAATGATTCTTTCAGTGTTGGGTAGTCCATTTATCGAGGAAGGCTATAGGCTATATATCATCACGCTATGACCTATAGGAGGAAAGCAGTAGTGATATTTCTAGCAAATACGAGGAAATTTTGTTCGTTTTTCGTGGTCCGATTGGACGATATTCTAAACTGATAGTCAGAATTAAACATTTTGACCGCCATTTTAAAACGTGTATGCACCCGGGCGGAGCCGGGCCCGACCGCTAGTGAATGATATTTCTCATCTTTGTTCTACCAGGCCCTATGGTAGTATACACAAAGACGTGAAAGGCTTGCCTTACAACAATTCTTTTGTATTTTTAAAAGTAAATAGGGTGATTTTGACATAAAATTATGGTATTTAATTTATTTAAATATCTACATATTTCATATAACGGTAACGATCTCTATTTCTTTGTATATTATATTATACCACATAGTACCAATTAAAAAATAATCTGCCTGTAGTTTTATCGAAAATCACGGTTTTAGTTTTCAATTCTTTTGATCAACACTAGATTAGTAGTTTTTTTACCGATCGGGTAAGTTCCCTAACCAAACTGAAATTCAACTGAGTGCTAAAAATACCCATATCTATACTGAATCCCCAAAAATAGTGAAAACTACTTTCACGATACTTTTCGATTTGTATATTTCTATGGCATGTAAGGTCCACCATCCCACACTAGGCCAGCGATGTGGACTATATGTTCTAACCACTCTCAATCGTACTCTCGATTGTAGAGGTCCGTGCCCTGCAATGGGCCGTATATGGGCTGATACAAATAAATGTCATTCGAGGTGATGAGAAACGTGTGGGTGAAATTAAATGGCATTTGTCAATCAACCTGTATATTTTTAGATTACTAAGTAATATTGTACTTGCGTAGTACGTTGTCACCTTTGCATTCTCTAATGGGTAGGCAGACGTACCTCTAATTTAATGGTCTCTCTATGGTTCGCGAATTTATATATTTTGAGATTGAATACAATACGTAGGTGTGTCTGACTGCCTATCTTGAAGAGGAATTCGCTTTATTTACAAGTTTACACAGGTCACAAACAACTTTAATGAATTAAATTTATACAAATTTAATATTCTACCCGCTTTTTTCTTTAAAGCCTCTTGGAATATTAAAGCAAAAAAGTGACGTATTAGTTACATTAAATCCGTATAAAATAATGCCTTCAAGTTTGATTTTGAGATGTAGTAAAACTTATAAAAAGCTTAATATAGACTTTTACAGTGAGGCTTAATTTGGCAAAAATAAAAATCGAGAATATATTAAGCCGTTACCTTAAATTAATGTAATACGTTTTAGTATTCACGGTTTTTCAGTTCAGTATCATTATTTCTAAGTATTAATAAATTGTAACGGGTGATATATATCTATGAGCGATATATTGATCCTAAAGCAACCTATTATAGTATAACGATGGTGCTGGATAAGGATTTGAATACGGAACGAAGTTGTCAGCAGCTGATGTGAAGGATGGCTGAACCGGTAGAGATTACGCTGTGATTGTTCAAGAGTAGACATTTTAGACATTTAAATATGCGAGTCGTATGTTGTAGAGTCTTGTGATAATGTACATGTTGTTGGGAAAGAATAGAGGGAACATGATTGTATTACCGGTGTATTATTTTGAGCTTTTATATTATACAACTAGCGGCCCGGCCCAGCTTCGCCCGGATGCATCTAGATTTCTCTTCAATAATATGCACGTATTATACACATAAACCTTCCTCTTGAATCACTCTATCTATTAAAAAAAACCGCATCAAAATCCGTTGCGTAGTTTTAAAGATTTAAGCATACAAAGGGACACAGGGACAGAGAAAGCGACTTTGTTATATACTATGTAGTGATAATACATTAACACCCCACAGTCACATACATAGTCTTGATAGCACTAAGATCGAGTTATGTGCTGTGGTGGCATCTAACCGACTGCGTTACGGAGGCTGTCATATTTTATTATCAAATTTAAGTTTTTTTTTCAAATTTAACTTTATTATCAAAACAAAAGAAAATATAGAAAATAATTAACCTACGCACTCTTGGAGTCAACAGTATCAAACAATGAAATTGAATTAGTCTCAGCGGACAAAACTACAAGTTAATCAAGTTGAACCAACAACCGAAAGTATTCATTGCTCATACAATCAACAGTGATCAGAAATTCTGTGAAAATGCCGATACATAATCTTTTAAAATTCTAAATCTAATTGTTTTACAATCTAATTGTTCTACATTTACAAATTGACGTGGATAACTTTCCTATGTGTATATATGTACTGATGCTCTTATATTATTTGCTCTTATCTTATATTATATATATATATATATATATATATATATTGATGTATGTATATTTTTATTATTAATTAGTAATTATTTGTATTTCTTATATTTTTCCTTCTTAACTCCTATTCTTTACACTTTAAGACTGCCCTCTATTCATCCGTTTATTAAATCCATCCCATGGTTGTCTGAAAGACATTGCCTTTGAGCGATAAGACCGCCAATTGTACTTTTATGAGTGTGATTTTCGTTTTATTTGTATTTTTTTTTGTGTGCAATAAAGTGTATAAATAAATAAATACATAAATAAGTTTTTTTTTATATTAAATGGTGAGACGAGCGTGCCATTCGCCTGATGGAAAGCGATACGACTGCTCATGAACAGTAGCAGTTTGGCATTCCACCGCGCTCACTATCCTGAGACATAACGCGTTAAGTCCCTATATCCAGTAGTTACTCTGGGTACAATATCCTTCAAACCGAAACCCAACAGTGCATTTACACTGCTGCTTGATAGTAGAATGCACCGCAGTATTTTACGGTGGTACCTACCCAGACTGCCTCTCATATATGAGAGACCTACCACCAGGAAAGTCTAAACGGCAATATACACTACAAACTGGTATTATATTCACAGAATATTCGTTTTAAAACACATTATAACTTTCCTACATTAAAATAATGTAATCAAATTGTATACTGCTGCATATTATAGACTTTTTTTTTTTTTTTTTTTTTTTTGTTGACGCGGGGAAACCGGATTACCGCTAACGCCCCACCTTGGGGGAGGGTGGAGCGATTATGTTGGGTTCACCGATAGGCATACCAACCAAAACCCCGCGTTGCCCTCTTCAGCGCAATTAGAACGGCCCCGGGAACCCGAAGCAAGAGCGCTCCAGCTTCTACCGGGACCTGCATATTATAGACTGCCTCTATGGCATAGTTTTACATTTTGTTACAAAGTTGAAGTGTCAGGTTCGAATCCGAGGTCGGGCAAATTGATATTCTATTTTTCTATCATTATCAGGCCGGAGTCAAAAATTTGTGTCCGACATGGCGGTAGCCTTGCCCCCTTTTACATCGTGATGCGGTACATACAAGGCGAAATGTGGGTGTCTTGGGAACACTTGTGCCTACCCCTTCTGGGAAAAAGGTGTGGGTTTATGTAAGTATGTTAATTATATACGAGAGCTTTACACGCAATATTCCTATACATATCTGCGGCTTTTAAACAAATTAATAATTGCCAGTGTAATTATGCTATCTGCAAACCACGTCAAATAGTCTACATAAACAGTACTGAAAATATGCCGCTGTTTATGAAACTTACGAAAGACCTGTCAGATACAAAGAGCCAACCGGTTTTAAGAGAGTAAAAATTTGTTAAGAGGACATATTTTAATGTTTTATAGACGTATAACAAAGGGTGGAATCTAAGGCCAAGAAATCGCACTCACAAAGAAAGTAAAAAGGCGACTGTTTATACCTTGCTACAATATCTTTATTATCCTCTATTATAACTGCCAAAGATGTTTATAATATTACAACCTAGATATACCATAAAAAATACATACATACACAAACTGAGAACTCTTCCCCGGAAGGGGAAGGCAGATTCTACTAGGACACTGGTTTTTGTGTCTTCCGTCCAACAATGGGATAGAGGGCGGCCCTATCGCCATACGGGGCATAAGTTCCTGACCCCGAGCTTATAATGAATAGTATAATCCAATACAATTTTGCCCGTTCCGGGATCAGAACCCATTAGAACCTCTGCAATTATACCGTAGCATAACTGCGCCACGGAGGCAGTCACCGAGGCAACATAATTAGACTACTATTCCGTACTATTTCGAAAAGATATTGCTCGAAATAGTACCGGTGTAATTTGTAAATTTTAGCTATGGTTAATAAAACTGTAACTAAAAGTATATCTACTCAGATATGTACAGGTAAACATTATATACTTGCAAGAATCACTGTCTAAGTTAAGCACTTGAGTCACAGACAAGACCTGAGTTTATTTGAAAAAACATACAGTATCACATATTGTATGTTAGATGGCGCTACTGTAATGTGTGATATTGTTGATACAAAATAGACAAAATATAGCGAATACATATATGTATATCTTACCACCTATTTAATACAAATTTACTAATTTAACAACAACCTCTATATGAGCCTATATACGTGTACATATACGTCTCATTGTAGGGCACGACCCTCCTCTACAACCGGGAGTACGATTAAGAGTGGTTAGGCCATATAGTCCACCATGCTGACCTGCGGGTTGGCTGACTTTACGTACCATAGAAAAACACCAAAAACTTATCCAAAGCAATTGTTAGGTGACATCAAAGAAAATTGCTGCGTCTATTGAACATGTAGTTCCAAGAAATATCTCAGCAGCGAAAAACAGCGCCTTTTTGTTTTATTCCAAGCGGGAGTAGAAAAGCTGACGGGCAACATGGCAGCGCGTCGCGGACATAGGAAATATAAATTAGTAGATCCACAAACTATATAAGTTTTGAAAATAATTTACATTTTTGTTTGAGTATAACAAAATTCAAAAGATTTTTAGTTCCTCATTTCAGAGCATGGAAACGTAATACCAAAACCGTTTCGTATTTATTTACTGTATTAAGCAGTAAACACAATAATGCAACTCATGGTAAGTACGATGTAGTCCGAATAAAGTGCGAATCGATGCGAGCTCCATTTATACGAGGAAAGTTTCTCACGGCGAGAATCGTATGCTATTATCGCATGATGTAACCAGCCATACACTTATATTATGGAGTTCGTAGAAAAGCGCTCTATAATTCTCTACGTGTAAATGGATCATAAATATTACAAGAAGTACAGCATTTTACAATAGGATAAGTAGGGCGAACCAAGTAATGTAGCTTAATTTTCGGGTCGTAGGCCGGACAAAACCATGATGATGATTTATAAAAGGAAATTACGTTTAGGTAAATGCAACAATAAAGCTTAAAACACAATAGGTACCCATTCCAATCTGAATGAATTCCTCGACTATTATGTAAATTGGATTGGTAACAAAACCAACCCCCCATGGTGGCCATTAATTACATTCGGCATTAGATTACCTGATTACGGATTGGTAGCTGTTGTTATCGTGGACTTTATTTAACAATGGTTTACAATTTGCATAGTCACGAACTACTAAATTACTTAACAAATAAAGGGTAATAAGAGTTGGTGAGTGGTAAATAAAGGGTTTTTAAAGTGGTCGAGCCACACTGTTGTCAGCCATGACTCAGCATGAATAGGCAGGCTTACTCAGAGCGGTACCACTGTCTCACAGAAGATCGACATGAAGCGGAAGATTAGCTGTTGCGTTTCTTTCAATGGGTGAGATTACTGGATACGCATTTCCTCTTTCCATCTTTTATACCTCCCGGTCCTCTCCCGATTTGATGGGCCGGTAATAAATCTATAATCCCAGCGTTGTGGAAAATTTTACGCAATTGGAACGAATCGAGACATAGAATATTTCTGCGAATATGAATCAATATTATTGAAATAATTTCGTGGTTTTCTTCGAAGTCTTCCTAGCATAACCTATTCAATATTAGTCACGCCCCACGCTATCCAGCTAATTGAAGATTGATAAACATTTACCTTCTTACATTATAATGATAAACCAATTTCTATTATATTGCTTAAGCTTATTTGTGGCTGTACGAATATAGAAGTGCGTGGTGGCCTATTGGTAAACGGACTAGAAAAGCGGCCGCCAACAAGTTCGCGGTGGTCGCGGGATCGAATCCAAGGGCACACCTCTGACTTTTCGTTGTCTTGTGTGTGTTGATGAGAAATACCCACGCACTTTAATGGTGAAGAAAACATCGTGAGAAAACCTGCATACCATAACGGTTCGTAAGAATTTCTATGGTATTTAAAATCCGCCAACCCTCATTAGGCCAGTGTGGTGGACTAGGTATAAGGCTTTACCACTCCCAATCGTAATCTCGATTGTAGAGGAGGCCCGTGCTCTGCGGTGGGACGTATATGGGCTGATACAGTAAATGCATTTTCCAAAATATCATAAGACATGTTATCCCCATAAAGTTTTTTTTACCCTAATCTACATAAAAAAGTGTAAATTGTAAGTTATGTGTATATGTTACGGGCAACGTGATTAACGGCCGATGCCAATAATCAATCGAAAAAATTAGAATGAAGTCAATCTGTTTTGTTGTCAATTGTTTTCTACTTTTCGATTGGTCTCCTGTCATGTTGCCATAGTTTATTCACTACTGAGGTTGATTATTGGCAATATAGTATCAGAAAAACGATTGAGCTGTCAATCTAAAACGGCAAATTTTGGATTGGGTTTGTTTATTGGCAGCGGCTGTTAGTGGACAGTATTAATAAGGACCGGCCATTATTAATAATGCCCTAGAGCGATGAGCAAAGTGATTAATTTATCACTTTGACCGGCCATTATTATTAATGCCCGACGGCCCGTGATCCATGTCCGTTCGAGTAAGGATACCAGATGTAGATCGAGCCAAGACGGATAGTCGTAATATAATTGCTATTATTATATCTGTCGAAAAAGAAAAACTTTACAAAGTTGGTACTAAGCACGGTATTTTAAACCAACTGTACTCTAGAAACGAGTTTACTGTGTGTAAAGAAAAGTTCATTTCGATCGACGATGTTCCAAAAGTTGATATTACTCTTCAAGAGTGTGCTCGAAGAGACTTTTATTTTGATGGACAATGCTTCCAGCATTGTTACAGTAGTGGTGACTACAATTCAATACGTTGTAAATGCAAGAAATCAAATATTCTTTGCAATTCCAAATGTAACAAAAGCTCATCTTGCAAGAATAAATAATTCTAATCTTAATGACTTTCTTGCACAGTCCTTAATTATTGGATATTTCTGTTGATTTTTCTCATATTACTAATTTTTAAAATATTGTTCTTAAGTAATACTTTTATGGTAACTACTGATGTTATTACATTTTAACTATTTATTTTTTAACTACTATGTTCAATAGTTTATTTTTGTAACCTTTTCATGAAATTTTTGTAAGTTTTTTTTTTTCATTTAATGAACAAAAATACTACAGTTCACTTATTTTATCACTTTGCCCAAGATAGAGTGGGCATTAATCATAATGGCCGAGAAAAGTGATTCATCATGCTGTTTTAATCACATTGCCCAATTGAGTAGGGCATTATGAATACAGACCGGCCATTATTAATAGTGCCCGGACTTATCAAATTGCCCGTAACATATACAACAGTATGATATTGACATTATTAAACACTAAATTTATTCTTCTTTTTACTTTTTAAACACCACGTATGTGACCCAAGTTATTTTATCGCATATTTTGTTAACAAACTATTCAATGTACCGAAGGGTTTCAAGATTAAACTAGAAACTAAGCCTACGTTCTAAACTAGTATCTAAAATATATTGATTGAAGTTTGGACAATTTTAGGTATTTTGGTAAAGACACTGCGGATTTCGTTACTATGGCCATACTTGAAATTTATATTTGAATTTAAGTTTCAAAGTTCAAGAACTTTACGCCCCTTGAATCCATTGGTAGTTATATTACTAATAATTATATTAATTTCAATAGTCTCAATGTAAGGGAATTTTGATCAAAAGCTATTCATTTGATTTGGAGACAACAAAGAGCAGATATTCAGTACAATATATACATGGTATTAATTGTTTAGTCGGCAAGTAATTACTCTCCTATAATATTAGGTCAGGAACCAATGATTTATTTATTTATTTACACTTTGTACAATAAAATAGCACAGACGGACTTAATACTTAATGGCATTTTCTACCAGTCGACTTTGTGGTAGTGCTAAGATACGGGCAGGTATAATAATTTTATTAAGGGTAAGTAAGAGAAAAAAAAGGACAAAAAAAGGATAACAAAATATACAGATATTTAAAATCACATTATTTAAAAATAAAATACGAATTATAAATAAACAGTGAATTACAGATCGTCTGCTACCTGTAATGCTTTTGTCAAAATCCTAAAAACATACTTCTCGCCTAACATTTTATTATATTGGACATTATAATAATCTAACACAAGGCATTAAATACATATATTTTTTAAATTTTACTTTTGCATGCAAATTTTACCACATTTTACCATAAGATAGATAAAATCAATGATATTTATTTGTTTTTTACGTAATGTACCTATTTATCCGCATATTAGACATTTAAATCCTATCATATTAAAAACATAATTATATATGTAAACCAGAAAAATATAATACACAGTGTAGGAAACTATTTAATTGCAAATGATTTTTGTAAGTAAATTTCTTTCGACACAAAGTTTACCAACATTCTAAGGAATTTGTTGACAAACTCTACAACTGCGTATTCCATTAACTTTTCTTTTATTACAATTGGCACATATTTATTGCGAAAGTAAACGAAACTCTGTATAAAGAAAGTTTGGTAATAAAAACAATTTTAAACTCGATGTACAGACGGGCTTGTAAAATATTAGGGTGTATAAATAAGGAAGTCCTTATGCAAAGGAGATAAGTTCTTTTTCTATGGGAATTGAACCTAGTGGTGAAAACATAGAATTAAATAATCATGATCATAAATGATCATATACTATTGAAATATGACAAAGTATTCTTGAACGATGACAAAGGGTTTTTAAGATTACTCCTCTTAAACTTTTATAAAATCTACCCTTTCCATTATCTGAATACGTAATCTTAATTGTTTAGATTACAGCTATGCATATAAATGGTCATAAAATGTACGGCATTATATATACATATATATATATATATATAAATATATATATATATATATATATATATATATATGTATATTATTGCAATGAATGGCAAGACGAGCAAGCCGTTCACCTGATGGTAAGCGATACGACTGCTCATAAACAGTAGCAACATTCCACTGCGCTCGCCATCCTAAGACATAAGATGTTAAGTCTCAATATGTCCAGTAGTTACTCTGGCTGGCAATGTCCTTCAATCCAAAACACAACAGTGCATTTACACTGCTGTTTCACGGGAGAAATAGACATTGCGGTGGTACCTACCCAGATGGCCTCTCAGATATGAGAAACCTACCACCAGGATAATTACAATATAAAGTTATATTGTAATTATCCTTACACTTTGTCTCTTAGGCCTTGTATTAATACGAGTATATTGTTGAGGTGCTGTGCAGGTGTTTTTATTTTGATATTATTTGATAAGTAATTGTATGTAGTTAGTTCTTTTGTTGTGCTAGTATAAATATATCTGAAACTGCCTTAAACAAGAAAGAAAAATAAACAATGATTGACAATGAAACCATTCAGATATCCTACTAAAATAATGAAGGCAAAAGTTTGTGTGTTTGTTACTGTTTACCCTCAAACGGCTATTTTGATGAAATTTAGTATAGAGAGAGCTGATTTTCTAGATTAACACATGGCTACTTTTAAACCCAAAAAATGTTCTATTCCCGCGGGATGAGAAAGGATTCAAATATGTATATCTGCGACTCTCTCAAACAAAATGATGGTTTGGGATAGGATTTCGAGCGGATGAAATGGGATAATAAATAACAAAATTGCTTAGCTTATGTCATGGAACATGGCCAATGAGACGGAACACGACGGGAAGAAACGGGACGGGACCGGAAACGGCAATCTCTTTGTGAATCAAAGTAAAACAGTTAGTATGTAGAAATGATATGTGTCAGATAGGACTGGACTCAAAACGTGAATGCCCCTGGGCGAAGCCGGGTCAAGTTTTTAGTTAATTCATAATATCATATGCCTTTGTGGCTTTCACGGTCAGTGTCACGTCTACGCGTTGGCTTCAGGTGTGCAGCAATGAAATCTCATAGTTAACATACATATGACGATGACAAACATTTGAACATTTGTGCAGCAGTATGGCTGCAAGGTACATCGTAAAGAATAATAACATAATAATCACATTCATAAAAAATCAATTTTAAGTAGATAGACATATCGAGACAAATAAGAATATGAAATTTGATAAATACTTCACAGTAGTGACGGTATACACTTTATAAATATTGTTAACAATCATTTTAATGGAATGGGATGGGACGCAGAGGCATGATAAAGTCGGGCTCGATAAAATAAAGCAGAAAAGGCTTCGTAATAAAGCAGCTATCTCTGCTAATGATTCGCGCATTACTTGTGCCATTTGCGGCAAGAGATGCCGTGCTGCCATTGGCCTTGTAAGCCACCTAAGAGAATGTACCAGCTCCATAGTAAGGGAGTCCTACTTGGTTATTAACTTAACACAATAATTTATTATACTACAAACACTGTAAAAAATCATCTGTCAAGGTGCTGTGGCCAATGACGATGATGAATTTTAAAATGGCAGAAATAATGGTTTCTTAGATTTACGCGAATGTTACACATTGAAATAAAACTATTATTTACGGATTTTATCGCGAATTTAGTTTAATTTTTACATTTTTAACTTCCCGACGTTTCGATTACTTTACAGCTTTCGTGGTCACGGGGCGGACTGACTGACGGGGGGGGGGGCGTGTCCGCCCCGTGACCACGAAAGCTGTAAAGTAATCGAAACGTCGGGAAGTTAAAAATGTAAAAATTAAACTAAATTCGCGATAAAATCCGTAAATAATAGTTTTATTTCAATGGCAGAAATAATTTATTTTATCCATATTTTTCATATTAATCATTTTACGTCGGTGTAAAATTAAAATAAAACGAGAAATAAACATAAAACAACAGTATATTTCGGTCATTATAAGATCATTATGAGTTTCTTATCCGTAGTTGGACCAAATCAACTGACATCCTTTGTAAACTAAAATTAGATTTTTTTTTTGTGTAAATATTAGATTTAAAAAAAAGCAAAAAAGCTGTAATGACCATATCTGTTTACTCAATCTCACCAAAACTATATTTATTATAAGTTAAAAATAACATGTGGAAACGCTGTGGATTGTAAATTAAGCTATAGCATACTGTATATCTAGGTATATTATACAATGTACAATTGTTTGTTTTCCCAAATAAAAAAAATATATATATGCTTTTGATTCTGGTATAAGCCTATACCTATATATATACGTACTATAGTATAAGAAGTAAACTATGATA
Organism: Hyles euphorbiae; assembly: GCA_023078785.2. Classification (NCBI taxonomy): domain Eukaryota; kingdom Metazoa; phylum Arthropoda; class Insecta; order Lepidoptera; family Sphingidae; genus Hyles; species Hyles euphorbiae. The sequence goes on from CM041049.1 coordinate 8,664,040, forward strand.
TTCTGGGTTTATTTCTATTTAGTGGTTGGAAAATAAATTGTCGGATATCGCCTTTAGAACCTTGTATGTATAAAACCATGTTAATATGTTTTCGATTGTAAAAAATAAGGATGCGATCGAGGACATACAATAAGTATAAAACGCACTGTTGCAATCATTTACTTGTTATTATTAAGATGTTGGGATTTCCCAACATTGTTAAAATCATTGTAGAAAAATAAAAATAAAATAGTAATTATTATCTTCTCCAAGTCTTGTCTCATTCAAGGTTAATTGGGGATCCTTTCATTTGCAACTAAAAATAGTTTTGTCGTGGTTGTTCGACCGCGAAGCACTCCACTTAGGACGTAATCGTTTATTTGTTATACAATTTTACCAAAAATGTTGTAAGTAGCTGCTTAATTACTTGGACACCTTAAACCATAGGTCTTTTTTTTTTTTTTTCAAATTTGCAAAATAAATAATAACTACATGATTAAATTTAAATTTGGTCAGTAAAATTTTAACGGGTTCTATAAATAGATTTTACCATAGAGATAACCTACTTTACGGCTAATTATAATTATTATTACAGCATGAGTGACTAGATCATGAGGAATTAGCTCGGGCGATACTACTGATTCACAGAAAGCCAGTTCAGAGCTGTACAGCTTTGTTTTCACGTTTCGTTTGTCAGTTATATTAACGAGAAGCGTTCAGTTTCTCTTTGTTAAATTTCTATCCATCTCAAAGACAAGAAGCGCATCTTTCATTCAACAGGTTCAGTGAGTATTTATAAATGTAATTATCTTACACAATGGCGTTTGTTTGTCGGCTGATATGCTCAAAGTAAAATACATTTACAATAGGTCAGAGATGCTCCTATCTACTGGTCATAACCTGTCCTAGTGTAGGTGCTACGAGTCCGAAACCTCGGCCCCCGAGCTACTGAGGTCACCCAACCTTCCCTTCCATGACTGCAGTATCCACTCCTACAGGCCATACTTCCCTTTTCCATAACATCCTTTACCCACAAATCCTATTTCCTTTACCCGCTTGATGACGGGCAGCAGGACATTAGCGCGAGCCCCCTTCTGTGCTCGCCAACCCGCCTGCCAAGCAACCAAAGACCAGGCCCCCAGTCCTGCTGGATGCAGGCTGCCTCCAATAGGTCACTGTGGAAATCATTGGGGGGCCTTTGTGCAGCAGTGGAATTCCTTTGCCTGGTGGATGGTTGGGATGAAAAATACACGTAAATATGTGTACATTCTATGACCGCAAAAATGTCAAACATCGATTTCAAAAATCATTTTCGCTTGGGTTTCTATTATTGGCAAGCAGGAAAAATATTGCATGATCTATTTTGGTTGCAGGAATTTGCACGATGCAGACATCTTCCATCAGGTCACTATGAAAATAGTTGTGGTAAGCCTATTTTTAAACGGTTTTATTTAGCTCACCACGTTTGTTTGGGTCAAATTTAGTAATTGAAATTTAACCCTCTTCCCGTTAACCGATTGATCTGAAATTTGTTATACGCTTTTGATTCTGGTGACAATACAATTATCCATGTTCAATATTATTGTGAATCCAAGATGGCCGCCGCTACAAGATGACGGACAACTTAGTTTTTTTCAATCCCATCAATATGGGTATCAAAACAAAGGGCTTCGTAAGTATAATACAGTATACTATACAAAATTACAATATGAATCTCCCACCCAAGTCAAGAACTCAACGAATTGAATAGAATGAGAAATAAAAACTAAAACCTTAAAAATAAAAAAGTAAAAAAAAATTTTAAGTTGAACGGTTTTATATTGCAGATAAATGTACTAAAAGCTAAAAAATAATTTTACACATATGCATTGATTAAACTAAAATAAAATCGTGGGGTACGTCCACTTTAAATGAATTTTAACCACTTTAAATATTGGACGTGCCCCACGATTTTATTTTAGTTTAATCAATGCATATGTTTAAAATTATTTTTTAGCTTTTAGTACATTTATCTGCAATATAAAACCGTTTAACTTTATTTTTTTTACTTTTTTATCAGCTCTAGACTTATTATAGCCAAAAGTGCATAAATCTTTCTTTAACATGCCTTATAATATTGCATTACCTATAAGACTGCATGTTTGCAAAAACTATGCGGAACCAAACACTATTAATAAATTGTAAGAATTACAACTCCGATGTATTCGCATTAATTTAAAATCATATGAATGATCATTCTTTTATGTACTTTACCTCAATGTGAGTAGTATAACTTCATACTTGAGTGATTTAAGTTGTGCTATTGTGTTTTGTGTACAGATTGAGGGCAATCATAAGATTTAATTGCATCGTCAAATTGTGTAGCTCGTATTCATTCAAATATGCGTTCTTTCTAAAAAAAAAAACCGTTTTATGTTTACATATTTTATGTGTGACGATAATTACCTCGATGATAGTAAGAAAAAATGGTGAATAGTTGTGTTTTAAAATAATTATTTGAAAATAATTATTCATGTTTTTTTAATGTATTAATTAGCAGCGAGTCTTACTGAACAGGTGAGTTCATTTTTTGCAATCTAATTAAGCATAATTTTATTAAAATTATATATTATACATTTAGTTCAAATATAAAAACCGTTTCGAGTAAATTAAAAGTAGTAACAGGAAACAATAGGAATATTTTATTTCGAATTGTTACAATGTTACCCCAAGAACAGTGAACGATAGTTCTTAAGAATCGAATTTAGATTAAAATAAAGTAATTAGTATATCAGTGTATCAATCTGTCTATAACCTAGAGAAAGTACAAAGACGAGGCAAACGACCAATTAACTGAGACTTATCATTAATCTCTTTCGTGTCTCTGGGGACAATGTTCTGCGATGTTAGTCCAACTTAAAACTTATCTCACTTCGGGTTATTATATCACTTAACTAGCGGTCGGGCTCGGCTTTGTCCGGATGCAGATAGTTTTTGAGTCCAATCTACATCAAACACATTAGCTATCTTGGGTACTAACTGTTTATCATTTAATTTTTACTATATTATGCATGTATTATACATATAACACGATAGAGGAAAACATCGTGAGGACACCTGCATACCGTAGCTATTTATAATAATTTCTATGGCATGTAAGTCCGCCAACCCGCACTAGGCCAGCGTGGTCGACTATAATATGGCCAAACGACTCTCAATCGTACCCTCGATTGTAGAGGAGGCCCGTGCCCTGCATTGGGACGTATATGGGCTGATACAGATTATACATATAAACATTCCTTGAATCACTCTATCTATTGAAAAAATCACATCATATTTCGTGGCGTAGTTTTAAAGATCTATGCATACATAAAGGGACAAACAGACAGCGGGAAGTGACTTTGTTTTACATTAATATAGTGATATAATAACTCAACGTCAGTTGCGTCTACCTAATCCCTGCTCTGGCAGTTTTAACCCTGCCAATTAATAGCATTTTAATTTGTATGTTATAGTTAAAGACTCCGATGGTAGCGCTGTTGTACTACGGTACAATTACAACGTTGAAGTGTTGAGTTCGAATACCAATTCGGAAGACTTGATTTTTTTTATTAATATAAGCCTGGTTAGGAATTTCCGATATGGCGATAGGCTCGCCCCCTAGCATATCGTGTGACGGAACACACAAGGTGAAACGCGGTTGTCCTTGTAGCACCTCTGCTTACCCTTTCTGCTAAAGGCGTAATGTTTGTTTATGTATTTAAATTTATTTGAATATTACAGATCTGAAGGATGCAGTTCTATTGAATCGAAGTTCAATAGAACTGCATTTATAATATTCCTTAGTAAGCTATCAATAGAACTGATATAAGCTCTAGAAAATTCGATGAATAAACCATTTCTAAGATATAATCCCGTTTACTATATTATCACTGCCTATTTTGAGAGGCTGTATGATTTCACTGAGATATCTGACTTCAGTTTCTTGGGAATTTATCTGATACTATAAAGCGGTAAAGTTTGTGCATTATGATTTTCAGAACTACTCGATGTATTTGAAAGGTACTTAGGTACATGTATTATATATCACGTGGATAACACTTATGATGATAATAATAGTAATTTTAAAGAAAGACAAAAATCGTTTGAGAGTCTAGTAATATTTTTTTTTTTTTATAAATTCGCCCAATAATATCGTACGTAGTCCTGACCCCACAATAAGACTGACGTCCGAATACTCGAACGCCAATCAAATAATAAGTTGCTCTTAACTGCGCACTACTCACTTAGCCAGTACATTGGGATTAACGTAGTTAAGCGCAACTTATATTCAAGTTGCGTTCCAGTATTCGGGCGTAAGTCTTGTGTCGTGGGAATCCGAAAAACTATGAGAGACTTTTCGGTCTCACAATTAACCGGACTCGAAACAAATAGGGTACCTACCTATGGATCACACTATTATTTGTCTCGGTGCGAGGATTGAACCCGCGGCCTCACGTTTCACAGCTAACGTCCAACCAACGGCGACACGGAGGCTGTCAAATTGCAATAAATCTGCGGTAATAAATTGCAGTTGCATAAAATCGTATGGGTGGATAACCTCCTCAGTAAATAAACAAAATATCTTCCGTACATATATTTTAGAATAACTCACAATGACCACTTGTATCTGTATAAAAAATATTGTATTTATTTATTTCCAAACTTACATCTACTTTTACAAGATACCCTAACGCAGTAGATATTCATCACTATTTTTGTTTAAGTCTGTTTGTAGTAGTGTAAGTAAATCTCATGCAATGAGAATTGCATTCCTATGCAATTAGATTCATTGTTAATTTCATGAATTAACCTAATGTTTGTAATTTAGGATTAATTTTTATCTTAATTAATTTGTTATTATTTCTCCTTTAAACCACAGTATTCAAATCTAGGATTAATTTTTTTGTAGTTAAAACATATGGCATTGAGAAGTTCTACTTGCTATATATAATTTATGTCTAAACCAGTCCAAACGTAACATTTTAATAAATATACACAATAGCTCTCGAAAACATCTAAGTCACGGACATGGAAAACCTTAACACATTATTTACTAAGCAAATTGTTTTTAATAAACACGAAACGCTTTGTCTTACCATTAAAAAAAAACAATAGTATACGCGAGTTAATTACAAAATTACACTGTTATTACAAATGGATATACAATAAAAATCAGACGTTTGCATCAATTAAATAACAATTGAGCATCGAGGCTGAATCACCAAAACATATTATAACACCAGGCAACCAAACGAAGAGTAATTAAATCGTGGTAATATCACGTGGTAATATCATTTTATTATTATTGCCGCGGAATATACATTAACAGTGTTTTTTGTGACTATCATCTTTATATTTAAATAGACAAGTGTCTGGGGCTATTCGATGTGCGAGAATGCAATATTCTTAAACGCAATATGTAAAACCGAATATACAGCGTGATTTTGACACCCCCTACAATAAATTAAACCATGTGCATCGCGTAGTAAGTTATATTATTTGCACGCATAGGAGTTGTCGTTGAAGAAGAAACAAAAAAGTTGATTTTTCAAACAAATTATAAGTCAAAATAATGGCATTTAATTTGAACGTCCTATAATTACACTTACCTGATTTACAGCGTCCGCACGGAGCGGAGCGGCAACATCGCAATATTCCCGCGTTTATGAAAACAGCCGACCTGCTAGTACATACATGCAGCGCGGCGCGGCGCTGCGATCGCGAGAACTATCTTCCCATGTCACAAATTGTTCATAGTAATCACAGAACAAATTAAATTGTTTTTAATATCCCGTGCACAGCAAAATAACTCACACGGAATTGCCGTGCAGCCTGCCTTATGCTCATGTTTGGGTTGTCCCGGAAGCAATTCAAAATCCGCTCCTCTAAGTTAATTCGAATACGACGGGGAGGAACATCTTCGTGCGTCTGGGGCAACAACTGAGTACTGACCACTGTACCTTAATCTTTGTACAGCTACACCAAATCTCTCACAATATGTTCTGAGGGCCAGGGCGGGCGGCGCGGCGTTTTGATTACACTCGCCATACAATAACACCATATCTGTGTATTCCACAGTACTAGAAGTATTCATCATTGTATTAAGAATACGCGTAAAGTAAAACAAAATAATACTAACTAAAATGTACTTATAAACACTAATACTAAAACTTTAATAATAAAAAGAACACTTAAAACACTAAAACTAACACCTAATGATAACGTACTTAATTCCAATATGTGTCTCTATCACTTAAACACTCTTAACTATTCATTTACTTAACACTAAATACTAATAACAACAGAATTTAAAAACTATCAAAATGGCGAGTTCTGCGCGCGCGCGTCTTTGTTTACATTACTAATTGTACCGCAGTACACCGAACACTGAGCTTACCGCCGCACCGCCCGCGCCACCATACATTAGGATTTGCTAAAAAATGTAAGATCCCTATGGATTGATTGGATGGATTGGTTGATGCAGTAATTACGTAACTGGATTGGATAATAGTATTTCAAATGAGATACTCTGATTGGCGTAAAAAAATCTTTATGTGATTGGTAATTTAAAATAAGGGCCGTGATTAAAATATCTCGAAATCGATATCGATTATTTGTAGTTTAGTCGAATGTGTCAACTTTACTTTTCTAAGCAATTTTACCCGTAAGTAGTTAATTAATAAAACAATCTACAGCTGCGAATACATAGGTGTATTTTGTATAAAATTAAGATTTCACAAAGTTTACTTTCGAAACATTAAATATTGTCAAGTTATTGTAATTTTTCGGGATTAGTCAGATAACTTTGTGCACTTTTTTTTTGTTCAAGAGAAAAAGCTTTAAGCTCCTCTTTCGATACCTCGGGGGGGTATCGGGGGGTCGAAAGGGGTATATCAGTGTCTCTGGCCTTCCAGCCCGGTATAAAAGCGGATATTGTGGCCGAGATCGGTCCCTAACAATATCTACTCCAGAATATCCGTATGCTAAAAACCCCTCAATTAACGTCACACGCATTGTGGACGGCACCGGATATCCCAGAGCGAAGGGCACCCCGATACTCAGCATGAATGGACAGGCTCGTCCGGGGAGGTACCGCTGTCTCACAGGCGAATGATTTGAAGCGACAGCTTCGCTGTCGCGTTTCGATCGGTGAGTAAGATTGCCGGCTTTTTCCTTCCCGCTCCCTTCGCAATGTAATGGTCCGGTAACACATTCATGATACATGAGTCGAATTACTTAAATTCTTATTTTTAATAATTTCGTCAATGGCAATATTACTTGACGTTAGGTGAACTTTCTACCACCCTTTACGTCAGTGATTCTTAAAAAAGAATTGAATACGGTTTGATTTTTTTTTCCTTACGTTGGGTTTTAATTATTGAAGATGTTCCAAATTATTAAAATCAACCGTAAGCGACAAAAACGAATTACCATGATATTTCTGACATAATATTAAGTTTCCAGTCAACTCGCACTATAGTAAAGCTTGATTTAGATCCATATTTATAATATTAAATAATATTGAGATAAAAAAATATCGATTAAGTGTCCTCGAATAATTTCACAACACTACTTCAACAATGTTTCGTATGCTGTCACTTTCTTATAATTATACTCAATCCAAGGGCGAAAAAGGGACAGTTGCATATTATGACATAATAATAACAAGAATGTATGATCTGGCAACAAGTGATTATAGTAAATGCAAAGTACAGAAGGAACATGGCGCGTTAGGATACGTTTACGTAAAATTGTTTTGGAAATGTTAAATCGAAATATTGCGTGTTGGATTCAAACAATACTTAAAATTGACTGCAAACTGTGTAAAAATAAAGCTGAAAGAAATTTTATTCTTGATGCATAGTTTTATTCATGTATACTTATTTGGACCGATTGTCACGTGACCGATTTTTTTTTTGGTGGCCTATGATTATGATTACAATTAAAGTTTATGTATTGTGCAATTAAAATGCCGTGTATGTATTTCCAATATTCAAGAAACCTTTTAATGTGTATATTGGATTTTGAGAGTGCCTAGTAATTAGTGTATGTATGTGAGTAAATGCTTACTAAAAAATACACCAGTTAATCATTATTACTTACTTATAAAATAACGATCATGTTCTAGGCTACATTAATAATAATTATTGTAGTGTAGAACATACTGAGGGATCTCTATTTCGCCAAGTTTTATGTTTGCGGGGTCAAAGTCCTTTGTCAGCTGAGCGGCAAAACTACTCGTGCATGTACAGAGTGATCGAAAATTACGAAATACAAAATCGTGATTTTTGACAAAACTATCAGGTGGATTTTTATCTAACTTGGTACAATGTTTCCTGGGGTGGTTACGAACATGTGGACGAAGTTATTTACAATATGTCAATATCACGCGGTATAATATTCTCAGCTGTTTTACTTTAAAGGCTACGAGGATAAATCGCAAGGAGGAGTTGGATTTTTAATAAACACCTCAATGACGACAATTCTACGGAATGTCTCTGCAGTATCACCTAGGGTCATATATGCTACATTTGACTTGAATAAACGCTACACCCTTAAAGTTATTCAAGTGTATGCCCCAACTTCCTCGCACTCAGACGAAGAATTAGCTCAATTCTACGAAGATATCAACAGCGCTTTAACTTCAAATCCGTGTTTCTATACGGTCGTGCTCGGAGATTTTAACGCAAAACTAGGTGGGCACCGGGAAAATGAGGATTATGTGGGCAGGTTTGGGTTGGGACAGAGAAATTCAAGAGGTGATACTTTAGCTAATTACCTAGCACAACACAGCCTATATGCTATGAATACGTATTTCCACAAGAAACAACAGAGGCTTTGGACATGGAGAAGCCCAGACGGAAAGACGAAAAATCAGATAGATTACATCCTAAGTTCAAAACGGTATATCTTTGAAGATGTAGACGTCATCAACGCAGTGAGCGCAGGAAGTGACCACCGAATCCTACGAGCTAGATTAGCCATCAACCTTAGACTCGAAAGACGGAAATTAGTCGAAACTGTGCAACAACCTGACGTTAACAAGCACACCGTGCTACACAAAGAATTATACCAGAATGTTCTAGCTCAGAAGCTTTCAGCGGGCGAGGATTGGGATGTACAAGATATAAATGACCAATTAGTAAAAGCTATTAACGAAACTGTTAAGGAACTAAGACCAAAGGGTAAATCTGGCCCCAACCTGCAATCTCAAGAGCTCAGCCAATTATTGGAAAAACGCAGAAAAGCTCTGATGGAACCTGACAACAAGAACATTAATAAACTAAACACCCAGATCAAACACCTGCTTCGGAAGTTACTCAGACAAAGGAGACACAAAATCATTCTCGAGACCATAGAGAAACACAAAGGGCCAAAAGTATTTAGGAAGTCTTTGAAAAGAGGAATTCAGCAGATTCATAGGCTTAAAACGGAGGAAGGAGTTCTAACAACAGACCGTGTAGAAATAAAGGAAGTTGTTCAACGCTTCTACTCCAAGTTGTACACGTCCCAAAAACAGCATACAAGGCACATAGATCGCAGAGCTCCACTTACAAAGCACCTCACTGAAGATCTGCCAGAGATTAGCTTATACGAAATCAAGGGTGCACTCAAACTTATGAAATTTGGAAAATCGCCTGGTGAGGACGGTATCACCAATGAAAGTTTGCAGCGTGGAGGTAGGCCTGTGCTGAAGCAACTGCAGCTTTTATTCAATAAAGTACTGTTTGATGGGGTTACGCCAAGCACCTGGAGGAATGCAATTGTCGTTCTGTTACACAAGAAAGGCGATACCAGTGAGCTATCAAATTATAGACCCATCTCATTACTCAGTCACATATATAAATTATTCACCAAGGTGATTACCCTTAGAGTAGCTAACAAATTAAATTCAGCCCAACCAGTAGAACAGGCAGGCTTTAGATCTGGCTTCTCGACTATCGACCACATACATACCGTACGACAAGTGATAGAAAAGTGTACTGAATACAATAAGCCCCTAGTAGTAGCCTTTATAGACTACGAGAAGGCGTTTGATTCGGTGGAACATTGGGCTGTAGTACACTCTCTACAAAGATGTCAAGTGGATTCTAGATATATCGAGGCTATTAAAGCAATCTATAACAATGCTACTCTTCAAATCAAGCTGCACGAACTGACAGATCCGATACCTGTAAAAAGAGGAGTGAGACAAGGAGACACAATTTCACCCAAACTATTCACCTCATGTTTAGAGGATATATTTAAACTTCTCGACTGGTCTAATAGAGGTCTCAACATCAATGGGAAATACCTGTCTCACTTACGATTCGCGGATGACATTGTACTCTTTGCTGAAAACTTGGAGGACCTAACAACTATGACCGAAGAGCTCTATGACGTGTCTGTAATGGTGGGTTTAAAAATGAACATGAGCAAGACTAAAATTATGTGCAAAAACACCGATGCCAACCACATTATTGTACACGGTCACTCCCTAGAAGCAGTAGAGGAATATGTCTACTTGGGGCAAATAGTGAGTCTAGATAAGAATGGCCAGGAGAAAGAAATCCAACGCCGAATTCGGTTAGGATGGGGCGCGTTCAGCAAGCTTTCTAACGTCTTCGAAGGAGACATACCTATGAACCTAAAACGGAGAGCATTCAACCAATGTGTCCTCCCGGTAATGGTATATGGGGCCGAGACCTGGACGCTCACAAAACAACTGTTGCACAAATTGCAAATAACTCAAAGAGCCATGGAGCGGGCTATGTTAGGTGTTTGTCTCCGAGACAGAGTCCGTAACACGGAAATACGGAGACGAACCGGACTCATAGACATTAGCCTAATTATAGCTCGACGAAAGTGGAAATGGGCGGGCCACATATGCCGCAGGAATGATGGCAGATGGACTAAATCAGTACTGGAATGGAGACCAAGAACCGGTTATAGAAACAGGGGCAGACCTTTGACGAGGTGGACCGACGACCTGGTTCACGTGGCGGGAAGAAACTGGATGAGGATTGCCCTAGACAGACCATCCTGGTGTGCATTGCAAGAGGCCTACACTCAGCATTGGGTGGATATATAGGCTGAAGAAGAATATTTTTAAACCGAATGCAATATTTTTCTAGATATTTAACCTGTTTTTAAATAATAGTGTTACCACTAACTTAGTTTTGTTCGTGGCCTTTTGGTAATTGATCAGACACGGCTACTAACACGGCGTGCGGTGTTGCGTCTTGGGTTCAAATTCCAAAATACACCTTTGACTATTCGGAGTCACATAATGTGTCAATGATGTCGCACCATAACGGTGAAGAAAAACTTCAGGAGGAAACTTGCACACCATGGCGATTTGTAAGTTTTTAAGGTATGTTAAGTCCAGTCTGCACTAAGTCAGCGTGGTGGTCTATATCGCTTTGCCCCTTATATTCATAGTTTTACTGTAGAGGAGGCCCGTGTATTGCAGTGGGACGTATATGGGTTGATACAGATAACTTGGTTTGCACCTTGAGACTACTACTGGTAATCGTTTTCACCCCTTCACCTTCCATTTATATCTGCATACCAATAGTGTTGTGTCGCGGGTCTTGATTGAATACGAGTAATTTACTAATTTTATTACATCATAGACAAAATAAGCTTACAGTAGAGTACTGCTGCACAGGCATTTTTAGGTGCAAATATAAGTACTCAAGTTTACTGGCCTGGGTAAGTACCGTCGCAATGTCTCGCGCCAAACAGCAGTGTAAATGCACTGCTGTGTTTCGTTTTGGAGGATGTCGTAGACAGAGTAATTACTGGACATTTTGAGACTTAGCATCTTATGTCTCAGTATGGCGAGCGCAGTAGAGTGCCAAGCATTGCTTTATAATTTTTAATGCAAAATGTTGTTTGCTTTTGCTATTGTTTATGAGCTGTCGCATTGCTTACCATAAACGGCACGCTATACGGTAAATGGCACGCTCGTCTCGCTGTTCTAAGCAATAAAAAAAAAATTTGCATAGATAATTTTCACACATTCATTTGATGTCCTATTGTAACGGTCGGCAACAGACGAAAGGTCAAAACTCGGACCGCGAAATATTGTAATGAATTGTATTCAAAATATAAATTAATACGTATGGTAGTAGGTATATTATAAGAGCTCCTTATTCACGAATTCCTCATTCGCTTTTTCAGTAGTCGTGGCTCACAATACAGTGAACATTTTCTCCAGGCCAAAATATTTATTCGCGGATGTAATCGGTAATGGGTACTTTTTCTGGACGTTGTAAAAATTTTCTCGCTGTATTCGGACCTCAGCTAAAACAACTTGTCGACCACTTTTCTACTGAAGGACGTTGATATGTACTCTAAGTGGCTAACAGATTATACATGGTATATCAAGACTGCTACCGAAAACGAAGCCGGGTGGTAGTTTTAGTGACAAACACAATGTAACTAAAAATTTTGCAAGGAAACGCGACAATGTTTTTTTATTATTTTTTAAATATCGTCGCGTTTTGGTGGTATATCCATAGTTTTTGTTCAACTATAATTGAAAGCCTTGCGTATCATAGCGTCGTTAAAAATAAAAGAGTTTACACTATTATTTAAGAAAAAACTATGTATTAACCACCCTAATAAAACGATAAAAAAAAAATAACAAAAAAAAACGTCACAATTTTTTGCACAAAATTTAGTTCCATTGTGTCTGAAGTCACTAAAACTTCGTTTTCACAAACACCCAGCTTTGTTTTCGGTAGCAGTCTTGATATACCCTATATATTATCAATTTTGTTTTCATGTATAGTTGAAGTTAGCAAGTGCTCTAATTATGTTTTAAGTACAATGACGTTTCGCAGTTAAGTATTTTCGAGTAAATTAATTAAGCGACTTGTTGTAGAGACGTTTATTTGTATTTATAGCAGAAGCAATTTATAAAGAAGGAAGCTATTCAAGCGAATAATGTCATTTGGGTAATTATATTTTGCAACTCAAAGGCAGATGACAAGTACATAGAAGTCACTTTGATAAATTTTAAACATGGCCTGTATTTTCTTTTTTCATACATATCATTTATATTACGGAATAAATAAATATATCCATCTAGCATATACATAATCTGGACTTCATCCTAAGAGACTATTCTTGCTTTAGAGTAGCAGAAACTACGTAAGCCTTTTGTCACAACGCCCAGCAAGCAAAACAAATATGTGTGGGTCACACAAACATTGCACAGTGTAGAGTACAATGTAGCGCGCACATCTTCAACAAAAACTAGCACTAGAAGTACAAAATGTATTTATTCTATCAGTGAAAATTGCAAATAATTTATTTTTGCTGCATTTAATAGCAGACTCGCTAGAATGTTTGGAATCCAACATCAATCACATTTAATTTAAACTCATTAACAAATGAAATCCTTTCTATTTCGTTTTTGATATAATACGGCTGGAATGGATCAAATCTTTCATTTTATTTAAGTCAGATATAATCTACAGCTAGCCGGGCGTACCTACCCAAGTATTGTTTTTATCAAATTTTATTGGTGATGCGATTCTTACAATATTTAAAAACCTCGTTTAAAGTATGTCAACCGTTATTGTACATTTATTGGCTGAAATAAAACTATTATTTATTTGTTTATTTAATAGTTTATAGTATGTCGATTAAATTTTATCTAGAAGAAATAACAGAAAAAAAATAGAATAAAGAATACAAGTGGCGACAATGAAAATATGACGCAATTTAGATTATACATCATAATTTAAACAACAAACAAAATTAATGATACCTTAATTACTATTATCATGTTTTATTTTTACCTGATTCAATGCAAAGCTATGTTGAAGCCATAGTTATAACAAATTATCATAATTTACACAAATAATAACTCAAATGGATGCAGAATCTTTGTTAACAAAATTCAAACATATTCGCAAAGTTATCTCGAAATTAGTTACAGTTTGTCCACTAATTACATTTTCAAGGTATTTCCAAACTCGCCCAAAACTTTTAATAGTATACAAAGAGCGTTCGTCTGTTTCTATTCAACTAAATGCTAGTAATGAATAAAGTTCTATGACATTTTCACTTTTATATTTGGTTGAATCGTGTTGAAAATTCTTTTCAAGTGGAGCCAATGAACTGTTGAAATAAAACTATTTACAGATTTTATCGTCACGGAGCGGATTCTTACCACGAAGCTGTAAAGTAATCGAAACATCGAGAAGTCAAAAACGTAAAAATGAAACAGAATCCGCGATAAAATCCGTAAATAATAGTTTTATTTCAATGTGTAACATACGCGTAAATCTAAGAAACTAGTAAGCTATTACACTCATTTGCAAAAAAAAACGGGTGGTTTTGATTTTAATTCTTCTTTAAAAAAATACGGTACCAAAATGATTCAATCATTTGTACATGTTACTGGCCGGTTTTAAAAATGCCGTGGTGTTTAAAACAGTACGTTCTAAATTCAAATTTTCGTTTGATGCTCGTTTTTACAGAAAACCACTTTTTATCCTACATTTTTGGTGCGAATTTCCAAAAGATAATATCGGTTTTCATAACTTTTAGTCAATTTTTATGAATTTATTTCATATTCTTAATTGTCAAAGCTTCATTTATTGCTGTTTAGCTGTCTCAATAATGTTAGAGAAAGTGGTAAAAGCTACCAAAATTATTGCGCTGCTCGAAGAGGGTTGCAGCCAATGCTTCGTGGCTCAAAGGCTAAATGTGAGACGCTCGACGGTTCATAGGACCTGGCAGCGGTATCAAGACACCGGTTCCATCGAGAGAAGGCCTGGTTCTGGAAGAAAACCATGTACCCAACCACGGGATGATCGTTTTCTTGTGAGTCGCGCATTGAGAAATCGCAAGTCTTCGTATGTATATTCGTATGGATTGAAGGGCATTGTAGCCAGAGTAACTACTGGACATATTGAGACTTAACATCTTATGTCTCAGGATGGTGAGCGCAGTGGAATGCCAAGCATTGCTTTGTAATTCAAGGTATTGTTTGGTTTTGCTACTGTTTATGAGCGGTCGTATCACTTACCATCAGGTGAACGGCATGCTCGTCTCGCTATTCGTCGAAATAAAAAAAATAAAAAAATAAAGTGGACCTTAAGAACAACCTCGAAGAAGTAAGAAATGTGCATATTAGTCTATGGACGGTCAGGAGGAGGCTTCTCGCGGCCAATATAGTCATCGCCCGGCCCGCGGCCCTAAGTTACTCCGTGAGCACAGAGTTGCCAGGCTTAGGTTTGCTCGAAATTGTGAGTCATGGACTCAAGAAGACTGGAATAGGGTATTGTTCTCCGATGAAGCCAGGATATCTCTGTTCGATGAAGATCGACGTCGGCGAGTGCTACGAAGACGAGGAGAACGCTTTGCAGAGGCTTGTTTTGAAGAAATCACACCTTATGGTGTGGGCTCTGTTATGTTTTGGGCAGGAATAAATTCAATGGATCGTACAGTTACAGTTAGTCTTCATTGAAAACGGCTCACTGACTGGACATCGATACATAACGGAAGTTCTAATTCCTCATGCACAACCCGCATTGGCCGCTTTAGGCGAAGACTCAATTTTAATGGACGACAACGCTCGCGCCCACCGGTCTGGCGATGTGGAAGCGTATGTGCAAGAGGTCGGCATTCGTCGTTTGGATTGGCCAGCTCGAAGTCCCGACCTCAATCCTATAGAGCATGTCTGGGACGTTCTGAAACGACGAGATCAGTACAACCGGCTCCGCAGACCATCAGAGAGCTGAAGAATGTGATTACCGCGGAGTGGGAACATATTCCGCAAGCAAGTATCCGGGATGTCCTCGCTAGCATACCCAGACGAATTCAAGCTGTGATTTCAGCTAGAGGGGGTCACACTCGATACTAAACATTTATCTGCTTTTACTTTATGAAAGAAAAAACAAACAAAAATCTTTGTTAACTTTTACTTCACGAGGATATGCACTACTAGCGAGCATACACTACTAGTGAACTTTAGCATTAAAACCCATAAATTGTATCAAAATTTTATGATAATACCTACTGACGAAAACGATTATTTGCTTATTAATTTACAAAATTGTGAAAGTAAAACTACCTATAATTATCAAACAAACCAATAGTAACATTTGAAATGGTTCATTGCTTAGGTGCCCGTTTTTTTTGCAAATGAGTTTATTTGATTTTCATTGCATTCAATACTTAAGCTTTGATGTTTATAGAATATCGGTCACGATATACGATTTAATTATATGATTTCTATACATGTTGTGATAAAACAAAAGAGTGTATTTTACACATTGGGACATCTATATTTTGTTGTCTGGTGCTTACAAACTATGCTCAATATATAATATATTTTTGTAAATCCTCAGGTCTTACAAAATACATTGGAGAAAGAATATTATTTTTAAAGCGATATGTTGACAAGTGTATTCCGGTTAGATTTTATAGTTTTTTGTATCATAATATACAGTTTAGAAGTATGAAACGGGAATATTTACGTAAAAATGAAACGTCTGTTGTGAAAATGATTAACAATATTTAATTCAAATTAATGTCCATTGCTATTTTCACTATTTTCTCTCGTTTTCGACACTTTATGAATTTTATGCTAATAATATATGTAGTTCCATTTTTGTTATTGTGCCTTTTGCGAAAAAAATACTATAACCGAAAACCCAAACTTTGATGTTTTTACTACTCCATGCATATTTTTTATGCAAATAATAATTGAAATATTTATATGGATAACATTTTTATAGGACCCAATCGTGTTATATTCGAGTTATCTTTGCCGAGATATCAACATTTTTCTTACATTTTATTAGGAACCGCTTTATACTCGTACAACTAGCTATGTCGCTTCATCTTTCGTCCATGAACATTCACAACGCTTAGATGATAAATGGGTTGCCGGCACATCAAATCAGGAAGGTAGCGGAATGGAAAAAGGGTGAGAAGACAGAAGGTGTATGGGGCATTTGGAAAGCTTAACTCAATGCTTAGCATTCCACTGCGCTCAATTTTCTGAGATATACAAGATTAAGTCTCAATAGTTTCAGAAGTTGCCCGGGCTATAATGGTGATGAAAATATTAATACCGTATCAAAGTGGTGGAAAAAGGATAGTAGAAAATAACCAGATTTCAGAAGTTTCATTGTTGTCTTGTACTGAGTTGGTTATAATCTAGAGTAACATATACGGGATACCAAACTGTATCTTAATTACTATACAATTTTATCTTAAGCGAAAATACAAAACTTAAGTTTGAATATTTTTTCATTACTTAAATTGGAATTTTTGTGTCTCACCCTTACTTATGGGTCAGGTACTTTTAATTTTCTTGAAAGTTACAAAAAGCCAGTTCAACATTTACATTTAATTATTTTGAGTAGCAGAACAACTTCACGGTGTACATAGAAAGGTTGTTTACAACTAATTTATTATTTCTGAGATTTCTGTTAATACTGAAGATTTTTTCTAACGAGTAATGATTTAGTATATTTTTGTATCAAATTTGACTTTATGAGAAAGCTCCATGTTTGTTTATATAATTTACTTAAGTAATTCATGACAGCATATCAATTCATATAATATGTCTTCAAAACTTAAAAAAATATATAGCTACTAAAACCCTCTAAAAATATTATCCTAATTGGGGTACCAGCAACTTCTACTCACTTTGAAAGTGAAATGTCGAGTTTGTACGGGACTTGTGCTTAATTAAGACAGGTGTGTTAATTTCAAACTTATGTCAAGTTCCATCATATGAATTATTTCCCTTCGATAAAAATACGTAAAGCATGCAGAAGTATCCCATGCTTGTTCCGAGACAAAATACCCACAGGATCAGTGTCTGTAGCAGATTAATCTATCCAAATGTAAAAACGGCTCGACGTTTCGAACTCCATAACAATAAAGTAAATTATGTTCGTAAAAAACTAAACTAATTTGTAATATTCACAACATACGAGTTTATACACGGCATCAAAGCGAACAACAGTTCGGTTATGTTATTGACATAGCATTTGACTTAGTTGTTACTAGGTAAAAAATATTAAAAAAAAATACATCCACCGGTAGAATTAGACGAATACACACAAAAATTACCATAATCTTAATTTGTTGATTATTTTTACAGTAATTGATTTTTGTTTTTGTAATGTATCTTTCTGAATTTTTCTGAAGAATCAGAAAGTAGGTTATGTAATTAGTAGTTCAAAAAGGATTTTATTAGTTTTTACAATAATTAGACCCAAGATTTTATTACCGTTTAGCTCTAATGAGGGTTGGTGACAAAACTGGAGTTTAATTTAAGTTTAAGCGATGTTAACTTACTACGGACGAATGAAAGGCACACGTTTAATGGATGGCGCTTCGATAATGGAATATGAGAAGGTAACTCACGATAGTTACCGAAAAAAAAAACTAATTTTATGCTATTAAGGAACATAATCAAACCAGAAATTGCATTAAATATTCAGAAATTAGACTACTAAAGGCTTGATTGAAAACTTTGAAAAGCCACCTTCAAATTGATACGCTGTCTCTCAATGTTAAGAAGAAGTCTGTGACGCAAGAATTGGTCGAAATAAGTGGGGTAAATAAGTCAGTAAAAAATGAGTAGTCCGCTCGGGATCCTAGATTATGAGGTGAGTCGTCCAGTAGGTTAAAGTTGGTTCGCCAGCAGCGGGATCGGACAGCTGATGAATGGAAAAAAGTTTTTGTGGTCGTTTAATTAATCCAGCTGATGAAAGAATATTGTATGTCGATATTATTTCGGAAGGTAAGTACTACATACGAGGCATTTCTATCGAATACATATCCTTTACTTCCGACGCCGTTTAATATGGCCGATGGCGTATGTAGCCTTTTTTGTGTATGGGAGCGTTTTTCGGAGTTGGTCCTTATTAAAAATGGATTAGTCTCATGCAATGACTTTTGCTTAATTCAAAAACGATTATTTTGTTTAAATGCCAGAATATGTTCTACCTACGCACTAGGAAATGGGCATTGTCGCTTAAATTAATGAAAATCTAAAAAATGCCTTGAAAACGATGACATTTCTCCATAAATTGATCTACTCATATTTATAGTATAATAAGTCTGTAAGTCTTCCTAAAATAAAGGAAAAATAAATAAATAAAAATAATCACAATGACGGAATTGACTAGTAACGTTTTTATACTATTATTTATTATACGACTTGCTTTTAACGAAATCAAACATTTATTTTATTTTATTTTTATTGTTTACTGCACACAGAAAAGAACAAAATAGCATTCAATAGTTTACAAATCAAATTAAAGAGTTGGCGGTCTTATCGTCCTAGACGATTTCTTACAGAAATCTTTTGGATCCATATAAGAAAAGTAAAAGAGTATTTATTTATTAATATAACCGAAAATCAAATATTTTTTTCCATGATAACATTCCCGTGGACCAAATTTGGCCTAAAATAACAGATAAAAATATATATTTAAAACTACTTCAGAATTGTAATCAAAGAGAGGAATGAACTGATATTTAAAAAATCTATATACTCGTATCTACATAACCAAATATTTTTGAGATAAGCTATATACTACGAATCATGCGGGTAAAACCTCGGAGCACACATACTGTTTACAGACATTAACGCTCAAAAGGCGATTGAAAACTTGCGAATTCGGTAGCCATAAAACTAATTGGTTTATGTAAATCACAAAAGCCGCAAACGATCTCAGTTGCCTTTTGAAAAGCGAGATCGACACTTCAAAATCACAATAGCAAGTTTCAAAACGTAGTACTTGTTTATCTAACAAACTTTATTGTTCGGTTTGTGTGACTTGATCCAAGCGGTAATATTGGATAACTTTGAGGCCTCACCGTCATATATCAATAATAATATTGCGGTGGCTTCTATTCACAACAAATTAATTCTGTCTCTAATGCTTTTGATATTTGATATGCGCAGTGAGGAGATTAAAAATGATGGGGCTTGCACCGGGCTCCAACAAATTTTGTTTACATTTATTGACTTTTTTTGTTTTGTATTACTTTTATTTGATATCGATGAATGGCGAGACGAGCATGACATTCATCTGATGGTATACGATCGCAGACGGAGAGTAGGAAAACCAAACCATGAATTACAAAGCAATGGTTGGCATTCCACTGCGCTCGCCGTTCTGAGACAAACGATGTTAAATGTCAATATGTCCAATATATTTATATTTATATATTTACTATTCATTACTCGTTCTAAGGCCAACAACATTCTTGTCGCATATATCATTATTTTTAACAATGGAAGTATAAATAAAATTTGTAAAAAGGAAAATGTTTTGAAAGTAATTCAAATTTGTTATGTACTTATGTCGGATAAAACAATAACAAAATACTTATTTTTTTATTTCCTATATATAGATAGATAATCCATCACCACGCACTAAAACGGTGAAGGAAAACATCGTGAGGAAACCTGCATACCGTAGCGATTTATAAGAATTTCTATGGTATGTAAGTCTGCCAACCCGCACTAGGCCAGCGTGGTGGACTATAATATGGCCTAACCACTCTCAATCGTACTCTCGATTATAGAGTAAACCCGTGCCCTGCAGTGGGACGTATATAGGCTGGTACATACAGATTTCTAAAAGTTACAATTCCCAAAAGAACAAAATTCATTCTCTAATCTTTTGATAAAAATGGTCATGATATGTGATAATGTTATACACTTGAGTTTTTTTTAGAAAATTTAAAATACTTGCGCGAGGCATATTAAATTTGGAAATTAAAAAAAAACTTTATATCTGCAATATAAAATTGAAAACAGTATGGGAATTGCTTACCTTTGAAGATCTAGATACTAGAATAGTATATACTTAATTTTTATAATTTATTTATTAATTCCAACCCTAGGTACTAGAGGTTTTGTATACTGCTATGTTTATGAAATAGGGTTCCAAAGTACTTCGGTGCCTGAGTTTTCATTTTCAATAGAAACTTTATTTAAATATATTATTATTATTATTTTATCCATCGGTATTTACCTATTTAACGCGCATGTTAGATTATTGAATTTATTAAGCACTGCCAGTATCTATTGGATCTTTCCTCTCTTAATCGGTTGTCTGGATGGGATCGCTTAAAGCGATGAGACTTGCAATTAAGTCACCAACTTTATGTTTAATATTTTTTTATTTAATTTCTTGTGTGGTCTAATAATTAATAAATACTAAATTAACTAAGTAAACACACAGACCACAGTGCCCATTAGTAATATTTACTTTCTCAACATTTTGCAAGATCATGAAAACATTGTGGAAAAAAAATATTCCATTATAATTTCTCATAATGCGTGATTTATTTTCGTAATAATAATATGACCCCTCCTTCAAAAGGAATTACTGTCGGAACACAAACCAACTGTTAATAAACTTATACTGTGACAACCGTGAACCGAATATCATATGCTATTCATAATATATTATTTTCTGATTTATATTCAGCGAAAATTAAAGGCCTTACCATAGATAATTTTTACACCTATTTTATTGATGAAATGTTTTGCCTTCATTCAAACTGAATTCCAAAGCGATATAAAATTTTATAACTTAAAAAGATTCTTAAATCAGTCTATAAAGGGCGTGAGTATTTTGTTCGCAGAGCATTTACTTTAGCGATATTGTTGTTTAAAATACCTTTTAGAAACATTAGGTATTTTCTTTTTAATTCTTAAAGATCCCATACTAAAGTAAGGGGCTGTGAATATTAAATACCTAACATTTTCATTAATTGATGTAGAGATCAACTCAAAAGCTAATTAATAATTACGCACAAAATATAAACAAATAAGCCAAGATGAAGTTTTCTACATTCACTTGATTTTTATATTATTATAAATAACTAGATACAAAGTAAGAAAGTATTATAAGAACTGTTGGAGTCAAGAAAATAGAATACTATAACTATATAATTTGCCAGGAATTGAGCTATAATAATCTTTCCGTGTTATTCATTGCCCGATATTAGAAAACGGCAAACTTAACTTTGTAAATAATATATTCGTAATTACCATTCAATGACTTACCAACTATTGTTTCATATTAATTATGGAATAATTAATCTTGTTAAGGTGACACATTTCTTACGGACATTTTTTCTGCTATGAGATCACCGGCGATCTCCGCATAGTCTAACCACGTGAAAACATCTGACATTCCAACGTACGGAAACAGCGATGTTATTGCATGTTTTGAATTGCTGTGTAGATAATTAAAGTTGACAGATTCTTGTACAGGCAATTTTATAGTGAGAGCAAAACAACATAGATTGATCGATATGATTTTTTTCGGTGAGTGATATCGCTTGGGGCACAATACACACCGCTCTCTTCCCCAATATTTTTGCCTTCCTTTTCCCTGATGCTCTCAAATATTAATGGACGGCGACTATCATTATCATTCACTACTGTGTTAGTATTTCGATTGTTTGAGATGCTTATGCATAAACAAACTTTTTAGCTACACATTTCAGCGTATGATACATATAACAAATGCAGTCTTGCCTTTAGATTTACTTACTTTAAAGTATGGTCTCCTTGGGAGCGTTTGTTTAACTATAGACTTTCAGTGGCTGTATAAAGTTTATAACTTAATTAAATGACTCGCAAAATTTCACAAACAATTTATCATAAAGCTGTATTCAGATGCGCTCTTGTATGGTTGTCTAATCAGAAATTATATATTTTAATACTCAGTGATACATTAGGAATAATACCAAGATTAATTTTAATTTATTTTGGGGTGAATCTGTGATTTCCGAATAAAAATAAAACAAACAGGTAAGTGTTACTATCCCGACTAATGATGTCGTTTATCAGAATCTCCCCTAACAATCCCGCAAACGCTTAACGATCATTGTCATCGTACAGAACGATAACAACCCGAAATTTTTGCCTTAACGATATTCGAGACATGGAAAATAGCTAAATGCCATACTAGGTGCTAGGTGTGGATTCAGTAAAAAAATGGAAGATATTTTAAAATTTGTGACTGCCAATGTAAGACATTAATAAAAATTCATCTAATCTAATTATATTTGCTAGTCAAATGTACTATTTTAATATAACTTCTTAAAGAAATAATTGTGAAGGAAATGTGTGAATAATATATTTTGCTTCTATTTACTATAATTTAGGAAAGAACACGACTTTTACTCCTATATTACCACCATAAAATCGACTCTTTGGATATTGATGAATTCGGAGGGATGAAATTGAGTTGTAAAATTTTACGATGCGTTTCAATATGTATCTGTTCGATATTCAAACAATGTATTCGGTATTTAAATCAATAGCAGTCACTTGGAAGATCGTGCCCTCACTAAAGAATTCATAAAACTGTCAAATGTAATCAAAAGACACGGTTGTTTTGTAAGGAGAGTTCCGTGTAGACGACACAGACTGTTATACTCGTATTCATGGTTATATTGTACAAAGCAATGCGTCTTCAAGTTGACATTTATACAGGGTCAGGTTTAGAATATTATAGCACGAAATGGAGGTTGGGGGTAGGGGGGAGGAGGGGGAGGGTGTACCCTGTCCCCTGGTACCACTCCCATGAAAAGATAAGGCATAATTCTGAGAACCTAATAAAAGTAACCTAACCTCAAAATTTCAAAACAAAAGTTGCTTCTGCAACGTCTCCGGCGCTGCGGGAAGTACAGCCCCTTCGCCCTTGCGTAACAAAGGATAGGCACCCAAGCTCGCCTCCGCAGCTTCGGCTTACAGGTCGCCTCCGGCGACCAGCCTCAGCCGCTACGGCTCGCACGGTTACCTATCCTTCATTACAGCGGGCGGGGGCTGCTCTCCCTCCGCGCCTCCGGCTTTTTATATACACTCTAGGGGTGGTAGCCAAAAGTCTACGTGAAGTCGGGGTGGCCCGTGTCGGTTTTGGGGTACAGTCGACCTAACTGGTCCATAAAGTGGGTACACTAACTTCCTTCTGAACATCTAGGACGTTATAAAATGTTATAAAGCAACAAAACATAAGCAAAATCAATTCAATCTTCGTAATTTATGGGTCTATCGCATGCGACAACTCCACCAAAAAACAACAAAAACATCAACAAAACATTCCTAAATTTTTTTGTTGACACTGACACATGACTGAAACGCGTAGTTTTTACGTTCCATTTCACCGATTTCTCTCGACATTTTACACCATTGACTATTTATTTGAAATATGACTAACGATTTGTTTGTCAATCGCTCATAATAACGTTCCGTTTTGCCTAATATGTGATTTGAGGTTAGTAACTATTATAATTAATTTTTCGAAAACTATGCATTATCTTTTGATAAAAGTGACAAACATATAATCTGGGACCCAATCCTTACCACCTCTAATAATTTTTACCCCTCAAATCGTGCTATAATAAACTAGACCCCGACCTCTATACAGGGTATATCAAGACTGCTCAGGTATATTTGTGTGATAAATCCCTAGTTTTTGCTTAAAGAATAATTTAATATAAGCCCTTGAGTACCATCGCGTCTTTAAAAATAAAAGGGTGTAGACTATTTTGTTGGAAACTATATATTTACCAGGTTAATACGGCGATAGGAAAAAAATACAGAAATAAATCGTCAATTTGCAAAAAGCATTGTTTTGTAATTCTTAGTTTTGTTTGGTATTACTAATGGTCATGAGCGGTTGTATCGCTTACCATCAGTTGTATGGCATGCTAATAATATAAATATTATAATAAAAATTAGCGGCCCGACCCAGCTTCGCCTGGGTACATATATTTTTTGATTCCACTCCACACCAAATACATGTTATTTTTCGTATAAACTCTTGTAAACCTAAACTTGACGTAGCTATCCTACCGTCCGGCTCAATCCCGTCTCATCCGCCTGTTCAGTCTCTTCCCAATCCGTCCCGTCCCTTCTCTTTATTATCCGTCCCGTTTTATAACGTGCATTTACATTTCGTCCCAACAAATCTGTCATCTATCCCAGCCCTCTCCCGTACCTTCGATTCTATTTTACTTTATGTCCCTTCTCTCCATAAACATCCATATACATCTTATATATAAAATAGGAATGATTAATAGTTAATATGAGAGTTACACTGAGATAGCAAAATAATAATTGTCAACGTTACTACTACACTTGATGCATAAACAATAATGATGGCCGACAACTGTGTAGGGAGTGAGAAAGAAAGGAGACCGGCTTCGTTCTCATCCCTACTCCGTGCTGTTTACTGGGTCAGAAGTGACACCTGTAGACATCTGGCGGGGATAACTAATTAAATGACGATTGATCAGTTTTCGACCGGAGAGGAAAAATGATTAAATTACTAAAATGGTTATTAAAAAATAAGGGTTGATCGTAGAAGGGTGAAAAATTGAGGATTGTATGTATTTTTGTATGTTGTATCATAAAAAAATAGAAATTAAAAATTTTGTCTAAAAAATAAAAAATAAAAATTAGGGGTGGACTACCCCTAACATTTAGGGGGATAAAAAATAGATGTTGGCCGATTCTCATAGATACCGGATAAGCACAAAAAATTTCATGAGAATCGGTCGAGCCGTTTCGGAGGAGTTCGATTACGCACGCCGTGACAGAAGAATTTTATATATTAAACATAAAATAATGATGTAAAATTGCTGTACAAAAACAATAAATTAGAGATGACCGAACTCGCTGATATTTAATTTAAAGAAGCGTGCTCTGGTCGGTACACTAGTAAAACATAAAATTTTCATCATACCATAAACTATTGAAGTGAATATTAAATTCTTCGCATGAAGTATGTGGAAAACGTATTATATTATAAAACTGTGTGGGTTTGCACAGTTGTTCGATGAGTAACGACGTTAAGTTTGCATACTCAGTAAATTGCAGGCTAGATAATAAAACTAGACATATCTACACTCATATAAAGAGGAAAACTTTGTTTGTTTGTTTGTTTGGTTGTAATGAATAGGCTCAAAAACTACTGGACCGATTTAAAAAGTTCTTTCACCATTCGAAAGCTACATTATCCACGAGTAACATAGACTATATTTTATTTTGGAAAAAAATAGGGTTCCGTAAGATATTTGGATTTTTCGGACACAAACTGAAAAAAATCAACCAAAGAAGTTACTTATTTTGCGTACGCTGCCTAAACTACAAAAGATAGAACCATAAAATGTTTTAATTAATTGTAGATCTTATAAATATCTACAAAAAAGTCCGCGACACACTATACCTATCTATGTCGAATGAGGCACAACAACCATATTTTTATTTAAAAATCTTGAATATTTTTTTGGACTACATTTAAACGCGTTTATTTTACTCATGCTATTAATCCTTATCAAAATAAATTATTTCATCAATAAGTGCAATTTATGTTGATAATATTTGGTCTTTGAATGATTAAAATTGGACGTTTGGTTTTGAAGTTGTGGTGAAATTAAAATATTACGATTTCTGCTGCACAAAAATTTCATAAGGCAATCTTTATATGTACATGTATATGGAGAGACGGGATATAATAGAGTGGAAGGTACGGGAGAAGGCTGGGATAGCTGACAGATTTGATAGGACGAAATATAAATGCACGTTATAAGACGGGATGGATAATAAAGAGAAAGGACGGGATGGATTGGGAAGAGACTGAACAGACGGATGAGACGGGATTGAGCCGGACAGTAGGACAGCTACGTCAAGTTTAGGTATACAAGAGTTTATACGAAAAATAACATGTATTTGGTGTGGAGTGGAATCAAAAAATATATGCACCCAGACGAAGCTGGGCCGGGCCGCTAGTTATTCATATTGTCATTAATTATATTCACAATAAACCACTGTTTATTATAAGGTCAATATATTTTACAATGGGATTCTCAGTAGGCAATTCATTGTTTAGAATTTTATGAACAAAAGGATGTTTTGAAATATATTGTTTATTGGATGCAATGATTAAAACAGGAACTTTAATTGTTCAAAAAATACAATTTAAAACACAGCATATATTTTTTTATTTGTGATAATCTTGCTTCTTAGGTTGATTAATCTAAACTTAACTTACATATTTACTTAAGTTCAAAAAGATATGATGTAATGTAATATTTTTATATTCATACTACTTATTCATTAGACATAATTGCTGTTACTCTTGATTTGTTTTTTTTTTTTTACTGTATGTGTCATGTATTTGTATAATAATTTATAGATATATGCTTTCCTTTAATATTTAGTACGTACAGCCCGCCTATATGGATATAGTATGGCCATATATGACTATGGAGTACATAAACTTACTATATCAGCCCGTATACGTCGTACCCTACGAAAATAGGTCGCACTGCAAGGTATGGGCTTTCTCTGCAACCGAGAGTACGATTGAGCGTGGTTAGGTCATATTAGTCCACCACGCTGGTCTAATGTGGGTTGATAAGCTTACATACAATAGAAATACTTATAAATCGCTATGGTATGCAGGTTTCCTCACGATGTTTTCCTTCACTGCAATCTTGCGTGGCGATTGACTAGCTACCAACACATAACTCCGAAAAGTCAGAGGTGTACCCTGGGGTTCGATCCTGCGACCATCGTGAGCATGTTTAACTGCACCTGGCCCGTTTACCAACAGGCCACCACGCACTTATGTAGTCTTACCACTCTCAATCGTACTCACGATTATACAAGACGCCCGTGTCGTGCAGTGGGAAGAATGTAAATGAGCTGCTACGGATACATTAATGTATATTGAAAGTTGAAATATATTTATTTAATTTCCTGATACGTGTAGAAACAATTTTAACTTGATACTTTCTACAACAGTATTACGTTTAGAATAAAATCCCAACGTAGATGTCCTTGTAGGAAATTAACCTTGAAGCTTTGGAATAAAGTTCATGGGGTCGACTTAGTTCAATGTAAGTACTTCTACAAAGGCAATTAACACCAGTTTTAAAGATCCTTGGCATTTAAGTTTGTTTTGTGCTATTTTACATAGTATTTGTGTTTTTTATCGTTGGCCTTTTACTCCAGTTAATTCACCTTGTCTGCGGAATTTATATCCTTTAGACTAAAACGAGTATTGTATATTTAGTGCATTTTATGTTCCGAATATAAATTCGTAAATATAAAAGCGAATAAATTTTTAACGGGTACATTCCGACTACGATAGAAAACGAAGCCAGATGGTTATTTTAGTTACTTCAAACATAATGCAACAAAATAAAGTCGGTTTTACGGGCGAAGATTTTACGTGACAACGTCTTTTTCTCGGTAGAATATTTATTGATATGAATATAATTAAATTGCACAATAGGAACAAGGAATTGAATGAAAATAAGAATTGCACAAATTTTAACTATAGAAATATATTTTGTTTACTAAAACATTGTACATGTAATGACGAATCTAAGCACTCCATATTTTCACTACAGACACAGCTGACGATACTTTAACCACACGTGTGAACTTGTATTGTGACGCTTTCTTGTTTTTCCAACGCCAAGAACGTTCGAGAAAGACAAAGACAGAGACACAAGCATGCGCCGATTCAATGCGCCTAATTCTCTAGTGCTGCGCGCGCGGCAGACCGATCATAGTTGAGTGGGAGAGAGACGCAAGGCATTCGGCGGGCCTCTCTCTCGTTCGGTGACTCATCGTAACGTTACCGGGCGTTACACTTTTTCATAAGTGACTCCCAGCCGCAACCTAATTTAAGACGTTGTCACGTCAATAAATTTTTTGGAGGTAAAATATTTTTTTTTGGGGGGGTAATTTTTTGCGTAATTTGGGATTTCTGGCGGGGTCAATTTGTAGCCCTCACCAAGACGGTTCCGAGGATACCAAACTCGGTGGGTCTACGATCTATATTGGCCGAGATAGGATTGGGGGGGGTGAGGTAAATTTTCGGGGTGGGGGTAAGGGAGGGGGGGAGGAAGGTTTCGTGGGGAGGCGCACTTAAATTAATTGTTTTGGAGGTAAAATATTTTTTTTTGGGGGGGGTAATTTTTTGCGTAATTTGGGATTTCTGGCGGGGTCAATTTGTAGCCCTCACCAAGACGGTTCCGAGGATACCAAACTCGGTGGGTCTACGACCTATGTTGGCCGAGATAGGATTGGGGGGGTGAGGTAAATTTTCGGGGTGGGGGTAGGGGAGGGGGGGGGGGTAGGTTTCGTGGGGAGGCTAATAGGCACTATTTCGGAATAAGGGTGGGGGAAGGCAGGGGGGGGGCTATGGGACAATTTTGGAAAAAGTGGGTGAAACTGAAAAAAAATATAATTAAATTGAGTGGGAGAGAGACGCAAGGCATTCGGCGGGCCTCTCTCGTTCGGTGACTCATCGTAACGTTACCGGGCGTTACACTTTTTCATAAGTGACTCCCAGCCGCAACCTAATTTAAGACGTTGTCACGTCAAAATGTAAATCCATTTATTTTAAAGACGCAATGGTGTGCAAGGGTTCAGTGTATTATTTTACCAAACAAGATGATATTTTAAATAATGAAAAAAACTAAAACTTCACTTACGTCGCAACAAAATATTATCGTAGCAGTCTGTATATACCTGATATATAAATATTTTAAACGTTACACTTAACTAACTATTTATATTTTGTAATATCAATTAAACAGTCACATTCGTTTTGAAATGGATATGAAATCCGCGGCCCAACATTCTACAGATATAATGTTTGTCAGTTTCAAACTTCGGGTATTAAGTGCTCATTTTAATTCATTACATTTCGTTAAATTAAAGCGCTAGGCATAAAACAAAGTTGATATATCGAAAAAAGTTGTTCTATCAAGAATATAAACGATGTAACATTTATCCATGACTCGTGTAATGGCAAAGCAGATTAGATGGGACTCGCTACATTTTATTTATTACTGCTCTATTAAAGCCTATAAAAAGACTTATGATGTATAGCTTTATATGATAAGCTTTCATTTTCACCATGTCCTAAACTAATATAAAACGTATTTATATTCTCTGTTTTGATCGACATTCTATAGGTAGAAAACAACTGTGTAAATGCACTGTCATGGGCGTAGCCACGGTGGGGCAGAGTGGGGCGCTTGCCCCACCCTGGCTTTGGCCTGTAAGGTACTTAACGGAATCTAAAAAAATAAATGATCTAGGTAAAGTACTTAATAGGTGAGCAATAAGAAAGTGTTTAGGATAAATCGCATTATAAATTTAGATACAGGGTGCTTTAGGGTGTAACCTTTTTGTATAAAACACGTACAGTTTTCTAATTACGTATCATTTTAGACTGCTGCCCCACCCTGAGCCCATCGCTGGCTACGCTCATGTGCACTGTTATATTTCAGCTTGAAGCACATTGTAGCCAGAGTAACTACTGGACATATTGAGACTTAACATCTTATGTCTCAGAATGGCGAGCGCAGTGGAATATTGGTATTCCACTTCTTACAATACTTGGGCATTGCTTTGTAATTCAATGTGTTTTGGTTTTGCTACTATCAATGAGTTGTCGAACCGCTTCTCATCAGACAAATGGCATGATCGTCTCATCCATCATCCATTCATAACAATTTAAAAAGTGATCGTTATTTGGAATATACAATGAACCTCGCCATACCATCAGCTGAACAGAGAGCTCGTCGTGCCATTCATTGCATAAGACAAATAATTTGCAATTTACCTCACTTTTAAAGATTTATTTATTAATTCCAGAGAGTTAATCCTTTATTTATGTACAGACCTCATCAAATAGTCCGTCTCTGTCAAATATTTAAATTAAACAAGCCGCCTGCCACAATTAATAATTTAATTAAGTTCGCATTTAATTATCAATGATCATGGCGGTGGAAATAATTTAAATTTTTTACATTCGATTGTATATTGTTTTATTTTGACATAATATTTGCAGTTATACTTTACCGCAAACCTAGAAACTGTTACATTCTCTATTTTTTTAACAAACAAAATTCATTAATCCAACTGTCAACATAGCATAAATTTAATAACTATTGCATGTCTTACAATTCATTAAATACAAAAAAAATATTAAAATCAACCATATTACAACATGCAAAATTTGAGATTTAAGCTGAAATCTTGAAATTGCTTTGATTCGACAGAAAAATAACGACGTAACTCTTACGATTTTTCAGCGAAGTAAGCCGATTATATTGTATAAAAATCACATATTCCCTATTGATACGGTTATATTATATTCTTAGCTTTTTATTTTGTGATGGAGTAGTAAAATTTATTTGACGTATTGTAAGTCGTACAGCAATGGTAAAACCAGAAATTATTTAAGAGTAATGATATTATTATGGTTTATTAAATTATTTCATAGCATTTGTTACATAAATAAAAGACGGATCAAAACGAAATATATTAAAAAAAACGAACGTGTATTGCAAATTAATAATAGTAGACTTATAAATGTGCTTCATTAGGATTAGAAATAGGATTTATGTTAATGTAAATATATGTTATTTTACAATCAATTATGTACTCTTTATTTACTAAACAATAAATAACCAGTAGGCATGAATAAATAAAATAAATAAGACACACTTGATGCGCAGTGGATATTATTTAAATATAAAGAACACAGTTGTGATAAAAATAAAAACTAATATTTTTAATCATCAATTATCTGACATAAAGAAAATTAAAGAAACCTACATGGAAATTACAAAACATTTACGATCCTTTATAATTGGCGTTATTATTTTTTTAACCATACTTAGAAAAAACAAAACATGAGACTATTAAATCCATTAAAGATCGTTTCTGGACATTTTTAATTAGGATTATTAAAATTTGAGAACACAAAATATTATATTTTTTAACGTTGTGATCGGTCGGCTAAGGAAAATAAATGCCCAATTACGATTCAAGTATTTGATTAAAGATTATTTACCAGCGCAGATATTTTACATTTACTATCTGATTTTTTCAAATACGTTTAGCTTTATTTTAACAAATTTAAAAAATAACAAGAACCTAAATAATCCCTAAATGTCTTGAAAATATAACTAAATAATAGTTTTTAATTCTAAAATACGATTCTGCTAAATGTTACTTATTTGTTGGAAGAAGCTTTGAAAGAGTTACATTTATGGATGGTATATTTCACTAAATTATTATTTGATTTCAACTTTAGTAGTAGTTTAATTCGGAAATATATATATACATACATATGGAATTAGATAATTCTAAATACCTATGTCACTACAGTCGATACAGGTGTTATTCGGAGAATGTATTCCAATTATAATTATTCCCTTAATGATTCCTTAGATTTAGTGTTCCATAAATTTTCAGCCAATTTCACAAGTAAAATTAAGTTGATTACAAGGAAAGCATTCTGCTATTAATGCTGTCCCACAGGAGAATAAACATTCAGGTGCTGTAACAATGGATATTACAAATTCCCTCGGTTGTTATGGAAACACTAGGTTTTTAATTAGAATTATTCCCTCGAGACCGTAGCGTGCTATGATAAAACCTGTTTGAAGGACATTTAAGGTTAACCACAATACTTAAATGTAATTAGTTCAAATAAAAATATAAACTTTCTTAATTGGCCTCTCTTGGTTTTAATATGTAAATAAAATTTAAAACACGACACGAACGGTCAAATCGACACGCCTCTAAGTTTATATTTAGTTTCTGAGGTAAAATTGTTGATAGGCTTTATTTAATAAAATATTGACTTTTTTCGAGTGTTTTTTTTCTTTTGGATTAAATATAGTTATCTCCTCCTCTATATCCTAAAATGTACCCTTAACATTCCCGATACTAGAAGTTATACGATCAAAGAGATTAAGTAGTGAAAAGTTCATTTTTCAGTTCCATTCCTACTTTTTATCCTTTCAATGTCAATTCCTACTGGATTTGATCCAATGGAATATAACTTTATTTTTAGAAAACAGGATAAAACGAACTCTTTGGATTACCTTACCCCTTACTTATTAACTTTGATACCGTTAAGGGCTGATTTCCCACACAAATATAAATAAAACAACTTTCTAAAGTGTTTGCTATCTTGTAATAAGTTACATCGAATTAGGCATTGGAATGTACTGAGGTTTGGTTAAAAATATTTTTTTGGGTAGACTGTCATTCTAATATTTTTTATGTTGAAAAGCCAAAATAATAAGATAAGTAATTTATTATACTTCTCTTTTTCAAAATAAAATAATAAATACAGCCTAACGTCACATACATAGCCCTGACCCTAAAGTAAAATAAAGTCTATGAAACTTAAAGAGGCTTTTCTATATCACAAACACCCAGACCTGAGGCCGATACTAGTGTTCCATAATTATGAGCATTGATCTCAGTGTGGAGATCGGATCCGCGACCTCTCGTTTCACATCCGGCGTCTAACCAACTGCGCCATGCAGAGTGTAATATAAACACATAATTATGATTGCGTATGAAGTAAAGGCGTAGGCAAAATACGTCGATATGAGAGCCACCCACATTTCACTGACAATATTTTTGTCTAAATGTGATAAAAAAGAGCCTCTGAAATATTTAAAGTCTGTATAATGTTAACCTAGGATTCGAACCGATAAATTCAAAGTTCACAGACCGCACGCTGTGACCAGATCAGTAAGGTGTCAAAAAATAAAAAGATTTATTTAAAATGTCCAAAGTAGTTTGACCTGAGGAATAAAAAATATACCCACAGCAAAAAAATAATGACACAGTTCACGCCAAACTGGTTCTTGTTCGCCTCGTAATTCCCCTGATTGCGGGAATGTCTGTCTACAAAAACAACGGAACAATCAAAACATGCCAATTTTAAAATGACTTCAAAAATTAATGACAGGCTGGTGAGCCTTTATGTACTATTATTAGGTGTCTCATTGTGGGCGTAAGTGGTGACTAATGGGTAATTAAACAATATAATAATGATGAATGGTTGCCACGACACATGCCTAGCTTACTTAGTATTGTGCTTTGTCTATTAACGTGTCAATGACGTTTATAGTTAAAGCAATATTATATTTTTAATGTTATCTTTTATGTATTTTTAATGTTATATTATATATTTTTAATGTTATATTATATTGTATGTTCACTTTTTACTGGCACTGATATACTACGCTACGATATTACCATTTTTATGATTTGTCGACATCGAAACCAGAGTCAGGCAAAGTGAATTGGATAAGTCTATTGATTAACATATAACAGCCCGGACTCAGGAGTTCACTGGTGGTAGGTATCTCATATGTGAGAGGCCGCCTGGGTAGGTACCACCGCATTGTCTATTTCTACCGCCAAACAGCAGTGTATATGCACTGTTGTGTTTTGGTTAGAAGGATATTGTAGCCAGAGTAACTTCTGGACATATACATAACTAGTAGTTATTCTGGCTACAATATCCTTCATACCGAAACACAAAGTGCATTAACATTGCTGCATATAAAAACGGGACTTTTAAGAGACACGCTATATTCCTCATGAATTGAGGAAAAAATATCCAATATCGTCAAATCTGCAAAGGAGAAATCTACGGGATAAATGAAAGGAGACAGTATGAAAAAGTAAGCGATATGTCAAATACTCTTCTGCCCGCATTTTCTGAAACACGTGTGCATGAATGCCTATCATTGCGGGGATTTGAGGGATAATTTTGTAATATTTTGTGGCGTTTTGTACAGACATCGGTTAACTAATGTGTCTTTTTATTGTCTATTTACTATCGATTAGTTAGAAAATAGTATACTTGAGAGTATTCTATAAAGATTTTGCCGGAAAGATACTGATCATAAATCACAATAAAATGTGGAATCGTGAGATACGTGCGACAGTACTTCTGGATGAATGAAGACACTTGCACTCCAGTTTTATGTGGACATCAATTTTAATTACAGCCTGAACTAGGGACTTTCCAGTTAAACACTACATTTTTCTCTTCGGGTAATAAAATGGAGTAATGTATGTGGGAAAAATATTTCAAGGTAGCCATGACCTTCAGTATGGAGGAAACTGAAGCGGGGCGAAGACAATAAAACATAAACTATAAATAATTTTGTTACGGAGGGATGTGGACAATAATTTATTTCCAACTCCTATTAATTTAACTATCTGATTGATTTCGTTGCTGGTTAAAGATAGTTAGGTATTCCCAGAGGTTCGCCGAGCATTGAATACTGCTGTTGAGCCTAGCTTACAGGAGTTACAGTGGTAAGTATGTGAGCCATATTATTAATTGACATATTTGGTAAATAGTGAACATTAATATATGATGACTGCTACGCTAAAGTTATTTACATTGTTACATTGCATCGTTGAGAACAGAGATTCCTTTTTTTGTTGGCTCTATGAAACCGATTTGTCGCTAATGCCCCACCTCGGGGGAAAGTGAAGAGGTTATGTTGGGTTCACCGATAGGCATTCCAAACAAAAGCCCGCGTTGCCCTCTTTGGCGCAATTGGAACGGCCCTGGGAACTCGAAGCAAGAGCGCTCCAACGTCTACCGGGACCAGAGCAGAGATTCCTAGCAATTATACTGGTCAGTATATGAGTAAGTCTTATCTTAAGACTTTTTGGACCAACGAATTTGTCAGTTGGCTAAGGTCGTCTGAAGAATTGAGGTTGTATAATATACAATATAATGACGTATGATCCGACCGCAGCCAGCCGTTGTACCCATTTGATCGACAATAACAATAATCAACTCCGATTGAAATGTCTGCGGTGATATTGAAAGATCCACAGATAATAACGAGGGGACGTCTGACCCAATTTGCTGATATATATACTTGTAGTAAAAAAACCAATAGATTGTTATTCAAGTTATGATAATATAATATCGTTAACTATTTGAAGCAATACCATTCGAATTTTGTTTTGTTATGAATAAATATAAAGGATGATATTGCTATATAATATATATTTAAGTTAACCCACACATATTTTATCATCACCCAAAGTGACCTCATCGTACATTTGAAAATCCGTTCTGAAATCGTGATTGAATTTATCATAATTTTTGGCCACCTCTATAGTTGCGATTATTTTTAAGCTTAGCTGAAGTTCAGTTCAGTTCGGCAACTTATCTGAGCTGTAAAAAGACTAGTGCCTATGAAAATTGATCAAAAGCCTTGAAAACTAAAACCACAGTGTTAACAAATCTACCAACCTTTTTTTTAAACTTGTTACAATGTTACGTGAAGGGGACAAGGACAAGTGTTTTAAATTAAGTACCATATTATTTTATCGACGTCAGTCCTTAATAAAATTTCATATCAACTGTATGAAATCAAAACAATTATACGTGTACCATAGTTTCGGAAGTGTTTTTAGTAAATTGATAGGATCATGAAGGAAGACAAACTTCCAATATTTTTTTATTTTTTTTATTGCAATGACAAGCCGTTCGCCTGATGGTAAGCGATACGACCGCTCATAAACAGTAGCAACATTCCACTGCGCTCGCCATCCTGAGACATAAGATGTTAAGTCTCAATATGTCTAGTAGTTACTCTGGCTACAATGACCTTCAATTCGAAACATAACAGTGCATTTACGCAGTGTTGTTTCACGGGAGAAATAGACATTGCGGTGGTACCTATCCAGATGGCCTCTCACATATGAGAGACCTACCACCAGTAAACAAATTATTTTTTGTTATAATATTATGTACGGTAAAGCCAGTACTAGTCTACTTGATAGTGCGAACTCGCCCCACGTCATATCGTGGGACGAAACACACATAGCGAAACTTGGGTCTTATAGGATCACCATTCGTGAACTCTTACAGAATCGGCGAAATTATAGTACAGACATTATTAGGCTGTCCTAATAATAATCTCTAGTCTACCTAGGTAGACTAGAGAAAATAGGGGTTATTTATAATGCAACAGATGTTACAGCACTTGTTTGTGTAGAGAATTTGGATGCAACATTCAAGTGGTCATGACTAAACCTAAGATCTAAATTCATTATTCTCTTATCATCATATAACTATAAATGTAACACAATTGCTATCCAGCAAACTATTGATTGGGGAAGTATCCATAATATTTCTTACGAATAAAATGTATAAAACATATTGATAGTTAGAGGCAAAAATATTTTATTGCACAAACTTATAGTAAATACAAAAGTGAACGATATTTTAGGCTGAATGTTTTAATTCCTGGAGCGGCCCAACGGGAGTTGTCATTAACAATGATTGGTAACAATTGATTCAGACAGTTTGACGTGCTACTGTTTTGCTAATGTGTAATTGATTTATTCAGTTGCTAACGAGTGTTTGATTCGACGATTCGTTGGAACAAAGTCGATTCACATACAAATATTCACATTTATTTCCAAAAGGGGTAGGTACCGACCGTAGATGACCCAACAGGTATAAGGATACCCACGTTTCGTCTTGTTTGTTCCGTCTCACGATGTAATAAAGGGCAAGACCAGTTCTCGCTAAGATCGCTTTCGGTCCGCACGAGTCTTGGTGCGTTATTGTTACAATTAATTAAATCGGCTCGAAACACGTGTTTGAGCGAGCATCGAGTGCATTAATTATTGTAATAATATGAACCTTATATGTGATGGCGGACGATGTAGTTTTGAGTGATAACGACGGCGGAGATTACACTAGTAAACAAGTTGGAGATAACGATATGCATTGGGATTGTGATGACCGTACACATTTAAATGAAGGAAATAATATAACGAGAAATAGCAAGCGTGGGAGGGAACAAACAAGTAGTGAAGTTTGGCAGAAAGTACAAAGAAAAATGAAGAAACAGGCTCGCCAAAACCGAGACGAAGTGTTCAATTTTGAAGGAGAAAGTATCCAGGTTCGAGTGACAAGTAAAGAAAAATTTCCTAAGCAGTTTGAATTAGCAAAAGTTTTGACATCACACGATATCTCTGATGTACTTAAAGTTAAATATATCAACCCATATAAGATTATTATTGATTTTAAAACGGAGCTTAGCGCAGAACAATTTATGGCATGCGCAGATATCAAAAATATGGGATGGGATTGTCAGAAAACCTGGGAGGTAGGTACCTCATATGGAGTGGTGAAAGATATCGATATCGATTTGTCGGAAAATGATTTCTGTATGAATGTTATGAGCTCAGCAGAAATTTTAAATGTCAAAAGGCTTAACCGAAGAAGTGAACAGGGCTGGTGTCCTAGCGAAACAATGAAGATTGGTTTTATTGGACCAAGTTTACCGTCACACATATACCTATTTGAATTACGCATTAAAGTGGAACCTTTTGTGTTTACGGTAACTCAATGCTCGACTTGTTGGAGATATGGTCACACGAAAAAAATGTGTCCATCATATAAAATTATCTGCCCTAAGTGTACAAATTTTCACGCAAACTGTGAGATTCAGGCCTCCTTGTATAAATGTGTCAATTGTAAGGGGAATCATATGGCGTTATCCAAGTCATGTCCTATTTATATAAAAGAAAAAAAAATTAGAAGTATTATGTCTGAATTTAATGTAAGCTATCGAAAAGCAGTCTCAATGTATGTTCCACCATCACCGCGTCCTTCGAGTAATGTTGAATATTTCCAAGAGTTCGATAGCGCTCCAATTGCTTCCCCTTCCCGTTCTACTCGACAATGTGAAATACAGCAAGAAGACAATAATTGTAATGCTCTTATGTCGGCGGAGGAGTCAACTTATGCAAATGTAACTATTAAAGCTACCAAAAACAGCACTCACAATAAAAGACGTAATAAAAATGACAAAAATAGAATTAGTGCCTCAACACCTTCAGAGATTTCTATCTCGCGAGGATTCTGGCCATCGTTTGGAAGAGGAACTCAATTCTCAGTCTAAAGATTCGAATTGAACCAAATCACTGCAAAATCTGCTCGATAGACTTAAAGATGTTTTATTTTTGAAGCAATATAATTTAAGTGAGAAATTAAGAAATTCAATTAAGATTACTTTATATCTACCAATTTCCATTTTGTATCTGATTTACCAGTTGTCAAAACATTTTCTAATATTATCAATAATGGGTAGTAAAAACTTAAGTATGTCATTGAATGTGTTACAATGGAACGCTCGTAGTATAAAACCTAAATTGCAAGCATTAGGCCAGTTACTGATCCAAGAGAAAATTCATTTAGCGGCTATCTCGGAAACATGGCTAGAATCTAACACTATTTTAAACATTTCAGCATATAATATATATCGACAAGATCGTGACCGTTCATATGGAGGTGTAGCCATTTTTATACATAAGTCTATTAAATCTCATTTACATGCTATTCCAAATCACTCTTTTAGTTTCGAATTAATCTGTGTCAAAATTGAAAATTGTATTGATATTGACTATATAATTTGCATTTATTGTCCAGCTTCAGCGAATGTCCACTATTCAGAATGGGATTGTCTATTTTCGATATTTTCACAAAAAACTATAATACTCGGAGATTTTAATGGTCATCATACAAATTGGTCTTACAAAATAGATACCCGTGGAAATCAAATTTTTCAGGCCATTATGGATAGCAATTTTATTGTACTCAACGATGGTACACCTACTAGATTTCAACTTGTAGATGGAGTTTTGCGAGAATCGTCTCCGGATATATCTTTAGCGACTTCCGATTTAGCTTCGCATATCGATTGGCGAGTAATAAAAGAAT
This sequence comes from Hyles euphorbiae, assembly GCA_023078785.2. NCBI lineage: Eukaryota > Metazoa > Arthropoda > Insecta > Lepidoptera > Sphingidae > Hyles > Hyles euphorbiae. The sequence goes on from CM041049.1 coordinate 8,703,657, forward strand.
CGCTGGGTAGTGATCATCTTATTATTAAGCTATCATCCATCGTAAATACCGAAATAAATCTACGTACTAAAAGAAATTTTAGAAAAGCTAAGTGGGATTCTTACCGGTCTCACTTACAAAAATCTTTTGATAGCCTAAACTTTCCTAATGATACTCAAGTTGCATATGATCAGTTCCTCAAACACATAAATACAGCAGCAAACCTTTATATTCCTCTAGTCAATATCTGTGTACTTCCTGAGAGTAAATTTAAACCCAAACCGTATTGGAATACAGAGTTATCAAGGGCAGTAGCAATGCGACGGTTAGCCTTATCTACCTTTAGGAGGAATCCAACTCCTGGATATCACAAAATTTTAATGGACAATATACGCAATTGTCAAAAATTAATTCGTAATTCAATTCGAAAAAGTTGGCAAGCATTTGTCTCATCCATTGATGTATCCACTTCCTCTTCTGATATGTGGAAGAAAATGAAATGGTTTAAAGGTTATAGATGGGCTAATTATACTCCTATTGATAAAAATACAGTCAGCCTTCTTCTTCATGATTTATGTCCAGATTATGTTAATCAGTCAGACCCTATAGTATCTTCATCTAACGTCATTCTAGAGAAATGTATATCACTTAATGAATTGGAGAATAATATTAAACCTAAAGACACAGCACCAGGTCATGATGATATAACATTTTCTATGATTAAAAACATACCACTCAATGCAAACAAATATCTTGTTAAGCTTTATAATACCATTCTTCAGTCAGGTGTCGTTCCCCTACAATGGCGCAATATTTGTGTCATCCCTATTCCCAAATCAGGGCGTGACCCTAAGTTAGTTTCGTCACTGCGTCCTATATCATTAATATCATCTATAATAATAATAATAATAATAACTGGCAACACCAAAGACTAAGCTTGTGACAAATCGTGGAAAATTGTTTTAAATTGTACATATACTATATAATAGATGTTTTTCGCTTTTCTACAACAACTGCAATAGTATACTATGTTTTTTATAAGAATATTTCAGTATTTGCCACCAATTATTACACCAAACAAGAAAGAAATTTATTTTGACATGTGACACAGTGTCAATTAATAACAACAACATTAAAATGATTAAAATGCAATAAGATGATCACAAGATGATAACACGAGCCAGAAGACGAATCGCACGTTCGAGATCTCCCAGCTCGTCGAGCTCCGCGTCGTGGGCGTCGGCTTCGGAAGTGTTCGAGTCGACGCCGAACTTCGACGTGTCGAGCCAACACGGCGAGCTGCAGTCGTCCCCGCCGCCACCAAGACCTGCGCGGCGAAGAGGACGACCCCCTCCAGCGGTGGGCTTGGGACCTGTGGGGCCGAGTGTCCCGCCTACGGTCCCCGCTACCGGTGGAGTAGTGCGCCGCATGAGATGGACCCAAGAATTGAATGAGAATGTCATGCGGGCCTACTTTGGGGCAACAAAGGGAGGAACTAAACTCACTGCGTATCGTTCTAAAATGCTGTCTCTGTTTCAGGCTTTGGAACCAACAGTTGATGTGTCATCCCAACGACTGTCGGATCAAGTACGATTTATACAGCGGCGTAAGTTGTTGGATGATCAAGTACTTGAGCGGTTGCGCACAGACTTATGTGTTGTCCAGGACGTCAATGTCCCGTCCGTCACCGTGGATCAAGCAGCAGACACACCACCAACACCTGCTGCTGATATCGATCAGACGGACAATATGAACAGCAATGTAAGTCCCCAAGATGAACAACGTCTGAGAGGGGCTTTGGAACGTGCGATTTCGGAATTCGTATCTCTACCCGCGTCTTGTAGACCGCGCTTGCCGCGTTTGCCGACGCATAGACGAAATTTGATGCTGGTGGGAGCTCTGGACTCCATGTTACCTACATACTTGGAGTCCAGTCGGGATCTTGTTGATACGCATTCGATCCTTTTCTGCGCGGCGGTTGCAGCATGTCGAGTGGCTAATGTAAAATTTCCAAGTGATTTTAAAGCCACTCGAGGTGTTGTGACTGTGCCTGCTTGGCAGCGTAGGATCGAGGACCGTATCAACAGGGCCCGAATTCTCATCGGCAAGCTAATTTCCTTCAAAGAAGGAAATAGCAGGCCGAAGATTATGCGTTTTGTGACGCAGGCTTTTTCGGGGACCAATACAAGCCCTCGCAATTATAGGCTTTGCGTCACAGAACGCATAGACTTCTACAAACAAAAAGTCTATGCGTGGGCGAACCGCATTCGCCGCTATAGGAAGCGATGGGATCGTTTCCAACAAAATCGTATGTTCCAAAGTGACCAAAAAAGAGTTTATAGATGTTGGGAGAATTCCCAACAAGGTGTGGGAGATGGGCGGCTGCCAAGTGCTCACGAAATGCGTGAGTACTGGGCGAATATCTGGTCGTCCCCTGTCTCTCACACTGAAGCCCCTTGGTTTGGTGTTGTCGATCGAGCTTGCGAGGCAATACCGGCTATGGAAACCATTTTAATCAGTCCAGAGGATGTTCTGGCAGCGATTCGTCCAACCCAAAATTGGAAGTCTCCGGGTCCGGATGGTCTGCACAATTTCTGGTTAAAATGGTTTCCAAGTTCGCATGCTCGATTAGCAACACAGTTCCAGGATGCGCTTGAAAGGGGATCGCTCCCAACATTTATGACGACAGGTGTCACTCACCTGCTCTTTAAATCCGGTGTTACCACGGAACCAAAAAATTATAGACCCATTACATGCCTTCCAACTATTTATAAAGTTTTGACTTCCATTATTAGATCCAAAATTACAGACCATATTTCTTCTAATCAAATTCTCTTTTCCGGCCAGACAGGTTGCATGAATGGGTCCCGTGGTACAAAGGAGCTCCTTCTCATTGACATGACCATTTGCCAACAGGCTCGTCACAACCGTAGGAATTTATCGGCTGCCTGGATAGATTATAAAAAGGCCTATGATTCGGTGCCCCATACATGGCTCAGGAGAGTTTTAAATTTGTATAAAATTGATACAAATTTATGCAACTTCCTTGGGTCTTGTATGGGGCAGTGGACCACTATCCTGAGATATCCAGGCGGTACGGGTCCTTCTGATTGTGATGAGCCGATTAGAATCAAGCGGGGTATATTCCAGGGTGACAGTCTGAGTCCACTGTGGTTTTGCATGGCCCTGAATCCCCTCAGCACGCTGTTGTTGGATTCAGGGTTAGGCTACTGTCTGCGGAGAGGCTCTGAGCCTATATCTCACTTGCTCTACATGGATGACCTCAAATTATTTGCATCAAAACAATCCGAATTGATTGAGTTGTTAAAAATAACTGAAAGATTTAGCAACTCAATCAATATGGAGTTTGGTGTTGATAAATGTGCGGTTATCCATGTGAAGCGAGGGGAGGTAGCGGTCTCTGATGACATACAAATCTCAGAGACTGTAAGTCTCAGGTCCCTCTCTGTGACGGAAACCTACAAATATTTGGGTATGCCAGAAGCTCTTGGTATCATGGGTGCAGATGTAAAACAATCGATGAAAGAACGTTTCTTTAACCGCCTGACAAAAGTACTTAACAGTTTTTTGTCAGGTGGAAACAAGATTCGCGCTTTCAACGGTTGGGTTATGCCTGTACTCATGTACTCTTTCGGCATACTCAAATGGACTCAGACCGAATTGGACGCCCTGGATCGTAAAGTCCGAACTCTCCTAACTGCACATCGTATGCATCATCCACGTTCGTCAGTGATGAGATTGTACATCCCGCGGAGATGTGGGGGCCGAGGCATTCTTAATGCTAAAGACCTACATAATCGCGAGGTGTGCAATCTCAGGGATTATTTCCTTCACAGTAACGTGGATATGCATAGGGTTGTAGTTATGGTAGATAAAGGATTTACCCCGCTGTCTTTGGCGATTGAGAACTGGCGGAAACCTCTGGTGGTAGGCATTAGGGATCGCGAGGACATATGGAAGAGCAAAGAGCTGCACGGTCGGTTCTATCGAGCCCTTCATGGGCCTGATGTGGACCGACTAGCGTCTGTGTCTTGGCTGCGCTTCGGTAACCTCTTTGGGGAAACCGAGGGTTTTGTCTTTGCAATTATGGACGAAGTTATTAAGACGAACAACTATAGGAAATACATCCTGAAGGACGGTACGGTCGACATCTGTCGGGCATGCCACCGTCCTGGCGAGTCCATCAGGCATGTTATCTCCGGTTGTTCGTATCTTGCTAACGGCGAGTATTTGCATAGACATAACCTAGTAGCCAAGATCATTCACCAGCAAATTGCTCTTCGATATGGACTTGTGACTTCTGAAGTGCCATATTACCAGTATGTTCCTCAACCAGTTCTTGAAAATGGTCATGCAACGTTGTACTGGGATCGATCTATTATCACAGACAGGACTATTGTCGCCAATAAGCCTGATATTGTGATAATAGATCGATTGGCGCGCCGGGCTATACTTGTTGACGTCGCCATCCCGCATGACGATAACCTCGTCAAAGCTGAAAAAAATAAAATGTCTAAATACTTAGATTTAGCACACGAGGTTACCGACATGTGGGATGTCGATTCAACAATTATTGTCCCGATTGTCGTATCTGCTCATGGGTTGATACCAAAGAGCCTCGACCAACACCTACAGAGGCTCTCAATCGACTGTTGGGTCAAAGGTCAAATACAGAAGGCAGTATTATTGGACACGGCACGCATTGTGAGGCGGTTCCTCACTTTGTCTCCCTAACCGCCGGTGGCTTGGGTCTTGAGCCTCACCACCGGAGGGTAAATAAATTATTTTTTATATTTTTATATGTATATTTTCTTATAATGTATATATGTAAAAATAGAAAGAATATGTTAAATAAAATAAAGAGAATAATAATAAATATCTTTATTGGCAGAAAAGTTTACATACATTAACTTATTGAAAGCCCTGGCTCCTGTGCTAGTATAAACTGTGTTACAGGAACCAGTGTCTTCTCCTTACAGTAAATAACTACAGCTAAAAAACATTTTCCACAAATAGATTAAAGTTAAAGTGCCTTACATGTTAACACAACAGTATAATTAATATAACATATAACTAAGAAAACAATAAAAATTAAAAAAATATAAAGTAATAAAATGTGAATGTGTGTGTGTGTGTGTGTGTGTGTGTGTGTGTGTGTGTGTGTGTGTGTGTGTGTGTGTGTTTGTCATTTTAGTAAATCCTCAGTATCTTTGTATGATAGACCCTGCAACCACGATTTAGCAATATTTTTACATTTGTTCAGTGAAAGCGGATATATTCGCTTTAGCTTATTAAATTTGTTATATATACGTGAGGAATTTATAAAATACTGTCGCCGTGCTAACATTGTTCTGTGCGGGGTAGTATGACATACATTAGCCCTCCTGCTACTTGCGTTCTTGGTAAAAGGTTGTGAGGAATGTTTTTTTAGTATGACCCGGAGCACGTAGATCTGTCTTACAGATAGGACTTTACACTCCTGATACAATGCCTGTGTGGGATACCTTCTTGGTTTGCGAGTCATTACCTTTAGTGCTACTCTTTGCGCACGCTCAAGTCGAAGCATGGATGACATGTCAGCTCCACCCCATGCTGTTATGCAGTATTGGATTAATGATTCAGCTAGTGCGGAATACACAATATTCAGTATTTTAAAGTCAGCACAACGGCGCAGTTTCCTGAGGATTGGTAAAAGCTTCCTTATTTTTATAACTAAATTATTAATGTGATAGTGCCACGTAAAAGTGCTATCGATTGTGACACCAAGATAAGTAATGTTCATAACACGTGAAAGGGATGGACAATTAATGCAAGTAATATTTTTATGGCAATTATGTGCTCTAATATCTAAGTTTTTAGGCTGAGTGTGGAGTCTATGGGAAAATGTAATGTATTTGGTTTTTTCAATATTTAGTGTTAGTAGATTTTGCCTAAGCCAGACCATGACCTCAGTCAATGCATTTTCGGCGTATTGTCGAGCTACATCCCAAGTTCGACCATGTGCAATTAAAACTGTGTCGTCAGCATAAGCAATAATATTACATTGCTGTAATTGTTTCGTACATAAGTTGTTTACATACAGGAGGAACAGAGTTGGACCCAGTACACTTCCCTGAGGAACACCGAAAGTGGGCGTCGCATAACTACTTGAAGCGTGACCTATTTTAACAATTTGTGTCCGATTTTTCAAGTAACTGGAAAAAATTTCCAAACTTGTTCCTCTGACACCAAGATATTCCATTTTAGAGAGAAGTAAGGGAATTGACACGGTATCAAAGGCCTTCTGGAGATCCAAAAATATGCCTATTACTTTGGCCTTATTATCTAATTGTTTAACAATGCTTTCTGATAATTTTAATACAGCGTCCTCCGTCGATTTGTTTTTCCTAAAACCAAACTGGTTCTCGGCAATTAGGTTATTTTTTTCGAGAAATTTAATGAGTCTGCTATTTAAAAGTCTTTCGAGAATTTTTGATAACGCGGTCAAGATAGATATTGGCCGATAGTTACTGGGACTGTACTTATCCCCGCTTTTATAAATGGGAATGACGACAGCTGTTTTAAAAATATCCGGAAACACACCCTTGCTCAAACATAAATTACAAACGGCAGTTATGGGAGAAATCAGGACATGTTTGGCCGATTTAAGGACTGCTGCCGATATGCCATCTGCTCCTGCAGAACAATCACTACGTAGGTTTAAGATTAGGGATTCTATTTCTATTTCATCAGTTTGAAATATTGCCATCGACGACTTAGGTGATGTTATACTCCCATAGCCCGCACTACTATCTGTATCATCCCGTAAAATCCTAGAAGCCAGCTCCTCACCAATATTGGCGAAATAATTATTCACATGGTTCACAGATTCAATTTCGTTTCCGTGGGATTGGAGGAGGTCTAGTGGACATGATTGGGGACCTTTAGTATATAAGATTTTATTAACAGTGCTCCACATATGTTTCATATTGCCTTTATTTTGATTTAACTCATTTGAATCATGTGCTGTTTTTAGTCTTTTTAGTAAGTTGTTGCAGAAGTTTCGATATCTGGTGTATATCAGTTCACGAACGGCATCACCTGGTTGTGCTTTTGCCAATCTATGGAGCTTGTCCCTATGCCTTACACATCTTAGCAAGCCAGTTGTCACCCAGGGTTTGATGCATCTTTTACGGCAAGGGATTTTTATTTCTTTACTATGGGCTTCTATTGCAGACTTAATTTTTAAAACCAGTTCAGATGCAGCAGTGTTGGCATCGTTCGTAGAATAAATCAAGGAAAAATCGGTTTTAATTAGTTCATTAATCACTGCGGGCAGGTCAATGTGCTTTGATATATCTTTCACCTTCCGACGCAAAGGTCTAATGTCAGAACAGAACAATAATGGGGCATGGTCAGTTATAAGTGAGTCAAGAACCAAAGTAGTAGACAGTTTGTTAGTTCTTAACATTACGTGATCGAGGCAGGTAGAAAGTCGAGTTGGAAAAGTATGGGTCGCCAAAAGTCCGTGGGATGCCAAAAGATTAAGATAGGTATCAGTGTTTGGGTCTAGTGCTGAATCTAATATATTAATGTTAATGTCACCAATAACAGCCACAGTATTAAACATTAATAATGAGTTCAAAATTTTATCAAGACTGTCAATAAAATTGTCAATATTTTTTATAGAAGGCGGGCGGTAAATTGCTACAATTGCAAAATCCATTTTAGATTTAACTACGAGACAATTTCCATCCTTCAAATATGGTTCTTCGACAGTGTGATGCATGTCCGTTCTTACATATAAGGCAACTCCATCGTTCTGATTGGTATATTTAGAAAAATACGCAACATATCCACTTATTACTGGGGTAGTCGTTATCTATCTGTAAGATATTTCATTCCATTTTAAATAAAAGGCTCGAATGGTTTTTAGAAAATAAAAATGTATTCTCACAAAATACCCTAGGTTTTAGGAAGACAAAGTCGAGTGTCGAATGTCTCACCCTATTAATTACACAGATTCAACTTGGTTTTACAAATAATTCTCCAACAGTTGGTTGTTTTCTCGACATCGATAACGCATATAATAACGTTGATCTTTCTTCGCTGATCAAAAGTATGGATCGTCTTGATGTCGGACCTAAAATTTGTCTATATTTATGGAATTTTCTCAAAGAAAGAAATATATATATGAAAATCGACTCCTTTTCTTTGACAAGATCTACAAGCAAAGGTTTGGCCCAAGGGGATCCGCTTTCCCCATTATTATTTAATGTCGTAACTATGGATATTTGTAATATGATCGATCGAGTAATGATTTGCCAATACGCCGATGACTTTGTTTTATATTCAACTAAAACTAAACTCATCGATTCAATTGTCCAGCTTCAAAACGCATTAAATATAGTTTCCAAAATATTCTTCAACCTAGGACTTAATGTGTCAACTAGTAAAAGCAAAATTTGCGTATTTAAAAAACAAGCTTTTAGAGGTTCTATAGATCTAAAAATCAATGATGTTGCGTTAGAAGTCGTAGACAAAGTCAAGTATTTGGGAATGTGGTTGGATTGTACATTGCGATGGGGACCACACATTAATGACATTCAAAGTAAATGTCTCAAATTTTTAAATCCATTAAAAGCTTTAGCATCGTCCGGATGGGGCATGCATCCTGTCCACTTAAGACGATTATATATTGCATTAATACGGAGTCGTATGGATTACGCTAGTTTTCTTTACAATACAAGTGCGATACGTAATTTAAAAAGGCTGGATAAAATTCAAAACCAAGCACTTCGAGTCATAGGTGGATTTATACGTAGCACTCCTGTCCATGTAATGGAGAGTGAGTTAGCTTTAACACCTTTAAAAATTAGAAGAAGATATTTGGGATCTAAGTTTTGGCTTAAAATAAAATCTATCGAGTCCAGTAATATTCTAGCTAGTATAAATAATTTATTCCAAAAATGTAAAGAAAATAGGTGGCGTCGAAGGCCCGTTCCTTTGTTAGTCGAAATACATGAGACACTACATGAAAAACCCTTGCATATTAGTCCTAGCCTAGAAATGTTTTCATTAGATTTTTGGGTCAGCTACATTAACGTAAAGGAATTCATTAAAATTAATATATATCAATTGATAAAGCAAAATTTAAATATGATTCCAGATTTTTAAAACATTGTTTCAACCAATTGTGTAATGAAAACTATAGCACTTTTCATAAAATATTTACGGATGGCTCGAAAAAGTTCGGTGACAATGGGGCTGCAATATTCGATCACTCTTTGAATATTAGTATCAAATTCCAAATTATTCATAACTTATCGATAATGCATATAGAGTTATTGGCCATTGCTGAAGCTCTCTCATATATCGAATCTTTGCCACACAACAAGTTCGTCATTTTTACAGACTCAAGAAGTGGCTTGCAACACCTGGCTCGGTGTACCTCGACTTTTCGAGGAATACCGATAGCTTACACCATTTTGAGATTGATTTGGAATATTCAAAATCAAAACAAAGAGTTGATTTTACAGTGGATTCCCTCTCATTGTAATATCGAAGGAAATGAGAAGGTGGACCAATTAGCAAATTCAGGTTGCTCTGAGGGAATATATTTAAATACAAAACCCTTTTTTACTGAATTGCTTCCTTTAGCCAGGAATATATGTTACGATTTATGGAAATTATATTTCGATGCAAGATCTAGACAAGTAGGAATCTGGTATAAAACATTACAAAGCGAGCCTTTAAATATCTCTTGGATCAGTAACTGTACATTAAATCGTATTGATACTGTACTAGCAATGCGTCTTCGTTCTGGACATGTACCCTTGAACAAATTTGCATATTTGATGGGAAAGGTCCCATCACCGTGATAATGGAATGTGTCCGTAACGAGGAATTACGCATACATTGCCAAAATATAATAGAAGGCATCGGTGGATGTAATAGCGTCTTAGCCCATCCGCTATCTGCTGAGGCTAAATTAGTATATAAATTAGTTAAATTAGCGTTAAGTCGTAGAAGTTAGTATTTCTAGTGGTTGTATAGAGCGACGTAGTCTTAAGTTAGACTAAGCTCTTTAAATAAAGAAAAAAAAAAAAATAAAGGGCAAGACTATCGCTCACAAAATACAAATAAAATCTAAAATATTTGATGCTATAATATCATTCTTGTTGACTCAACTATGGTATTTTTTAATTTATTTAATGATTTTTTTACTAAAATATTATAAAGGCAAACTTAATGCCTGAGGCATTCTCTGTCATTCAACCTTTGGCAGCAGAAAGGAAACGCATAAAATAAGTAAAATATTTGAAATTGTATTAGTAAATATTACTATATTACAAATTTTTAGTTGCATTGTGTTTGTAGTCACTAAAACTACCACCTGGCCGCGTTTTCGGTAGCAGTCTTGAGATACCCGGTATGTACATACATTATTATACTAAATGCTAAATAATAAATACATCTTAAAAATATGTGCTTATGTGAAACAGATTACACTAAGCTACGTGACCTACATATAAATGACTACAGAGACTATTAAACTGCGAATAAAATATACACATATAACATATATATATATATATATATATATATATATATACATCACAATACTTATCTTGCGTCCTTTCTTTTCGCATTATTGTAACGTCCACTACTTTCAGTTCATTTTTATAAACTATGACCGCGAATATTGGTCCATTATATAATTTCTAAAATGAAGTGCAACTTATTTTTTTTTATATTTAATATATGTTGATATACAAATATTCGTATATTGCCAGACAGAAGGAAACCCATAAGGACTCCTATCCATAATACAACTCATCAGAATTCCTATGATATACATGACTATATAATTCATTCTACTTCTTATTGCAGTTCCATTGTAAAATGCGACGTTGCCGCTCCTACTACATATTCAGATATCGAATATTTTACTTCAACTTATTATTATCACTTATATATATTCTTTCTTAGCCTAAGCTTTTAAATGTTTAACAAAAAAAAATACTGGTGGTAGGTACTCTCATATGTGAGAGGCTGCCTGTGTAGATACCACGGTAACGTTTATTTCTCCCCCCAAACAGTAATATAAATGCACTGTTGTGTTTCGGTTAAAATGACATTGTAGCCAGAGGAACTACTGGATATATTGAGACTTAACATCTTAAAATAATACCTGACTTCATACTTCGAAGTCGTGAAGCTTAGTGCAATTCAAAAATGTCGACCCCCACATCAAGTAAATGGATTGCCTCGCCACGTTCACGGGTCTGTTTATAACTAGCAATATAGAAATATTTATGTTAATGAAACAAATATTGAGATCAAATTAAACGTTTATTTAACATAATTATTATATCAATTCTTCATTCAATGAGATAGATACGATTAATTATAAAGTTTTAAGGAACTTAATTTTCTCAATTTGGTTTTCGAAATGACAAAGGTAGTTTTAATTTAAAGCTTAAATCTAGCTGCACTCTATGTCAAACAAATTGTTTCTTATGCACTATTAATGTATATTCATGGTCGTATGGACGTCAAATATCGTGCAGCATGAAATGAACCGATAATCTAACGTCCACGTCAGCATGAATAATTAATTCAAAAATATAGACGTCAAATATCTTTCCATCGGAAAGTTTTGAGAAGTCCGGAGTCTATACTATATGAAGGTATATGTAAGGATACGAAAACAAGTAACAAAGTTCAAATAAAATCACTAAGTACAGTAATGTATGTTTTCATAATATGGACGGCAGATTACCTTTAAATATTCACACTAAGTGTTATTTGACGTCCATATTTTCGATTTCAGAAAGGTATCGAAGATACGGACGTCTATTAATACTAAGTGTAAATATTTAAGTGTAATTGGCGTCCGTATATGGGAAATGCCCAACGGAAGTAATACTTCCGATCAAAATCCACGACATATAAAATAATCAACTTTACAGTTTTACTTAAGTACCAAATATAACGAATAAAAATTGGATAAAATAAAAAATAGGCGTATAGTTCTTATTACACGCATGTCACAATTCGGATGTCAAATAACGAGCGATACACATAATTTTTAGTAATATAGCGTCCATATTCAAAACAAACAATTATATTTCAACAAAATAAAAAACAAATATAACTTCACAAAACTAAAACATAAATAGCCTCTTACGAACTGAACTTGAGTCAGTAGATAGAAATGCTGTATAGATTAGGTACAATAGTAGCACTCATCTTCAGGATTGTGATCATAAATAGTAAACTCGCAGTACGGGCACCAAAACTCAACACGATCAAGTAAATAAATTATATTTTCGGGATGATTCATGTCAGCAACAATATGCCACGGTCTATTGTAGAAATCAACAACCCAATTGCAATTCACGCAGTAAACTCTTATATTGAAATGAGTATCTTTCCATGGCCATGATAGATTGTAGGTCAGAATATGATAAAAAAATCTTCTATTTAAAAACCTGTCAATATTCACAACTGATTCCATGGTCTTACACTTAATTTGTAGGTAATTTATACACAGACGGAACGATTATTAACGGTTACTTACGAAATAATAATTATGCTCATTTAGACAGTTGAGCACCTAACGTAAATTGTATAATATCGTGCAATATGATATAAACAGACAATCTGACGTCCACATCTACATCAATCATGAATTCAAAAATATGGAATTCAAATATATATCAGGAGGAAAGTTTTAGGATGTACGAAGTCTATATTAAGTGCAGGTATATTATTATATAGGAAAACAAGTTCAATTAATAGCACTAAGTATAACATAAACCGCCAGAAAAATCTCAAAAATAAACGAAATAGGATAACATAAAATTATATTACATATCTGGCGTCCGTGTAAAGAAAACTTGTGTCTCTATGCTTTAATAATACGGTCGCATTACGGTCGCCAGATTACCATAAAATATTCACACTAAATTTTATTTCACGTCCATATCCTTAATGTCTGATATCCAATGTTTTTGTTGATTATAGCGTTTTCTTTACAAAGTATAGCCAGCAGCAAAATACATCCACATATAAAACGCTCTTGTCTCGGTATTGCACTTGATGTAATCTGGCATCTGTATTTTAAAAACACACCAAGTGCAACCACCAGACAAGAGTGATCTGAAGGTAACATTTTTGATGTTATGTTATTGACTATACTTAGTAAAGAAAATGGAAATAAATGCCCAAACCGTTCATATTTTAGAGTAATTTTTCGTCGATGATTATTGAATACGAGGACAGGACTATTTATTTTTAGTATAGGCATTTTGGACGAAGACTTTGATTTTTAACCAGTCTTTGTTATGCAGAACTTCATGGTGCTGGGAACGAAGTTCCTCGCACTCATGGCGTTTTGGTGGTTGTTTATTTTTAATATGCTTACTGAAAAACTTTTTAACTACATTTTTCTGTTCTGTGGTCCAAGGAACAAGGTGTCGTTTTTTCTTTACATTAGTAACATCGCTTAATGGTTTCGGAGTAATGACAGGGTTATCGTCTGTGAAGTCTGTTCCATTTGTCCTTTCAGTTAGTACTTCGTCGTAGTCCATTAACGCATCGCCATCACAATTATCGTGGTCCTCTGCATTTTCTAGCAAATCCTGATCTAAATCTAGGTTTATGTCATCTAAACATTTCCCTTTATAAGAGTCTGCTTTGCCACTCTCCATAAGCAGCAGAAGTTTGGATAGTTTGGCTGTCTGATACACGTCATCTGGCAATCTATAGTTTTGTCTGTGGACAGCCTGTGTGTGTCCCATAAAGTTAGCTAATTGTTCAATGTCCGATTCCTTAAGGTTAAACATTTGAGTTAACGTTGCCAAGTGTTTGCGTAGCTTAGTCGTAGTGATGGCTGCTGGATTTTGAGCTCCACTTGCAGTGGCGTACTTTTTCAATACCTTATAGCCACATAATGTACTTTCAGATCCGGGTTTTGCAAACAAAAAGTCGTTTATTCCACCTATTAATAAAATATAATTAATTATTTTATCATTCAAATCATAAGATTGTTTAAAATCGTAAATATTTGTCTGTCAATCTATTGTATATCTAAACTGGCTTCTATTACGGAAGCAGACTTAAAAGAAATCATCAAGAAACTCGGGCCGACTTTTTATCAAATTTTATACTAAGAAGTGAGTTATTCTATTTCACTTAGGTTTAATATCTTAGAAATAAACAATTTGTGTCACTGCCAGGCAGTTCTACATTCATCTATGAAGTATTGTAGTAGACCTGGACGGCATTTTCGCTTACCATCTGGTGCAATACACACATTATACCGTGCCAGTGTAAAAATTAAGTCTTTACTCATATCATAAATTGTTATTATAGTAAAGGCAACGAAGCAACGGGTTACTCTTGTCCGCAATGCATAATTTGCCAGGAGTTATTTTTTTCATGAAGAGGTGGCATATGACCCCACTAAGTTAAAAACCCAAAGTTTTCCAAAATGGCGGCCCTAGCGGACGCCATTTTTGTAAGTATTTTGGGTTTTTAACTTAGTGGGGTCATATGCCACCTCTTCATGAAAAAAAAAACTCCTGGCAAATTATGCAGGAAAAAATGCTTCGTTGGCTGTACTATTAGCTTTGTATGTTTGAAACGACCAAACTTGAAAATTACTGAATTGGTTTTAAAAATTGTTTCAACAATGGAAAGTTATTTATCAGCAATTAACATCAGCTATGTTTGATTCCTGAATTCTCATGGGAACGAGAACTGTGAGGGTGTAATCATTAATATGTTTTATGTATGTATATATTGCTTTACTGACCTATATAATTGCGCCTCACGGAGATGAGCAAATCTATATCATTTTGCACTTCGTCAGTCAACAAAACAGGCACACCTCGGCCTCTTTTACCTCTTATGACAATTCGCTTAAAGCTTTTTATCAAAAATTTCTCAACACTCGAAATAGCACGGTCGAATTCTTCATATGAACTATTATCATTATTACTTTCTTGATAAACGCTCAGCGGAAGTCGTTGCAATTCACCTGGCCTACGCCTATTAAGGAGCAGAATGCGGCAGTATACTGTCTCTAAAAGTGTGTTGTACGCTTCAATGTTGCCGGTTTCAGATTCTCTCAACTTAGTTGCTGCAGACTTAGATTTTTCGCAAAGAAATTTTTTTAGCAGTTTTAGGTCTTTCGCAAGAGGAACAATCGTAATTCTGTTCCATTTCTTTAATTGTAAATCGCTGCAAGCCTGACTGGAAACATCGAACTTCCAATTAGCTTCAATGAGATGAATGAGCGTCTTCAGATCAGCTTCCACTGCAGCAGTTTGCACGCTGCTGCCAGATTTTAATGTCGTCATTATAGCTATATTACAACATTGTTTTAGGCTTGTGCTGATGTTCATAGCATATGTAGGAGCACCATAGCGGTCTGTAATGTCATTGTAACTGGATACTTTTTTGGTTGCAGTAACAATTAAATCATAGTTTTGAGGTTTCAAACAATCCATCAAATTCTTAAGTGACGGTTTCAGTTTCTTTAATTCTAGTACCAATTTAGCCAATTCTCTCATTTTTCGCGATGTGACGTTCACAAAGTGTTTTTCTCGATGTATCCTTATATACTGGGCTCCGAAAGCACATATCAACATGTCTCTCTTAGCTTCTAGTGATATTTTATCCGGTCTCATTTTAGAAAATACCTCATCTTTTAGTTTCTTGTCAATATTTAGGTTACGTATCATAAAATTTTGGGCTTGAACTTGAGTGTTACTGGTTTGTGATAATGGTTCACATATCTTTTTATGTTTCCATAATTGTTTTCTTGAATAAAATCCTAGACATTTTTCACAAGGTAAATAATCGACTGGTAAGTAACTTTTTTTCATTGGTTTAACACATTTCACTAAATTTTTTATGTAATTGCCTTTTTTGCGCAACTCTGTTAATAACTTTTTGCGAGTGAAGCTCTTTTTAGGATAACTCATTATTTTTTGTACTTCAGGTTCCATACTGTGATTTCGTAATATATGTCTCGCAAAATTTAACACATCAAGCTCACAAAAAAAGCAATAATCTCTGGTTCGGATTCTTTTCAACTTTATTCCTTTGTCATTAGTTTTAATATACTCATTATTACTTGTTGTGAAATCCTGAAAAAATCGTAATGCATGTTCATAATAAGTTCTTTTCAAATATTTCAATGAATTATAGAACCATTTTCTTAATTTTGATGTTTATACATCTAAAAGACGCAGATCTATATTTAGTCATAAACTAGCTAGAACTTTATAGACTTTTAGAGATTCATGATTTTATAAAAGCTGAAAGTTAGTCTGTGCATGCCTCTAACATAGGATTACACGATCAGCTATTATTAAGTTCCAATCGTGGTGGCTCTGGAAGTTATCAGCTTCAATATATCTGATAAGTTGAAAGAACCATGAAAAGTGTCTGATTTCCAATAAAACACCTTCTGATAATTGCTTAAGAAACATATAAAATTCCGCTTTTATACAATAACAATTTTAATACTAGTAAAATTATAGGTAACTACCGAAAGGTGCTTCCTTGGTTGTCAGATACTTTTGATGGTTATTTCAAAACGTCAGACACCTTGAAGCTTGTCACAAAAAGCATAGAATTGTCAGAACTTCCAAGGCCACCACGATAAAAAATCACGAAATATTACAAGGGGGGGGGAGTCTAGTAAGATATCACGTGTATTTTTATTCGATGCATAATTTTTCTTAAAATGCTACATAATATATTTAGGGATTATACTTTATACCCATAATTAAAGATAATATTTGAAAAAAATTAAGACTTATTTGTTTGTACTAAAAATACACGTGATGTTCAAAGGGGGCGGGGGGGGGGCAGTCTGGCAGCAACGTGCTCTTGGTATACTATCTTAGGAATTTGATGTTGAACAACAAAAAACTATTTCTGGAGCGTGTCAAAACTTAAACAACTTATTTTCAAGTTACGAAAAATATATAATTATGAGTGTAAATTTGACTATGCAGTCACAGAAATCTCACCTGGGGTTCATCTAAATGACCAAGTCCAAGACTCAATTGCTGACTTTGATCCGTGTCATTCAATACTTCCGTTTCCTGAGAGTAACTCGTGAGACTGGAAGAATTCTCAGATTGAAACTCAGGATTGTATGTTGCATCTCTATCGGTGTCGTCGAACTCTGAGCTATTGTCATTAGGTAAGTTAGGAATATCATTATCAGGAACGTGACTTGACGTAGAAGGTCCTGTGTCTTGTATCGGAGGATTATAGTCCTGTGATAGCAAGTTGATAGTTATGGTAGGATTTTTTGTGAGATTCCATTCATATGTGCTACTCTGCGGTAGATGTTGTTCCAATGCGTGTGATAAAGACTGGCTCGTAGGTATTGTTAGATATGATTCATCATTTTCACTCGGTGGAATATGCATTGGATCCTGAGATTGTTCCAAAACATTTGAATAATCCGAGTTTTCGATAATTGAATTATTACTGTCATCAGCTAAAATGTTTGCGTTCGGTCCGATCAAAATGTTGCTGGCAACATCTAGTAGAGGAGGACTAGAAGTTATAATTGAATCTGACAATAAAGTATTCTCCGGCGTTTTGATGCTAGTTATTGGTTCCTGGTCTCGCAAACATGTTTTATTATGGTTTAGCTCCGAATTTATCCCTATATGAGATGATTCATCAACATAATTCGTTACATCATCCATACAGGAATCAAGCAAGTTGCTATTTAAATTCGAACTGTTTGCGGTATCTTCATCTGTAGATGGTACGTATGTTTCATCCCTAGGATTCTCATTATCGGTTATATCGAAGGAATCATCAAAACTAGTATTTGGCAGTGCGTATGATGGGATATTATGTCTAGATCTCTGTAAAAAATAATGCATTTTGCCAAACTAGCGTATGAAAAAATAAATTTATAAATAAATTTGATTGTTACTTACTAATGATATTTTTCTTGCATTTTCGTAATAAGAAGCATTCCTTGTTTTTCTCGATTCAGTTGGAACCTCAATATCTGAAATAATTAATTAGTTTGATGACTTAAATACAAGCGTAAAAGCTAAATATATAAATTTTGATCGTAAGTGGCAATTTTGGGGGCTAAAATAAGAAATAAAAACCGGCCAAGTGCGAATCGGACTCGCGCACAAAGGGTTTCGTATCATTATCCATGAAATAAAATCACGTTTAAAAATTGCTCTAAAATTACGTTTGCTGTATGGGAGCTCCCATTTAACATTTATTTTATTTTAAAAGCTAATATACAACAAAATATTTTCTGTAAGCATCTACCTGTTACCGTTATTAATATAGAAAAATGCAAAAAAAATACGTTTATTGTTTGGGGACCTCCCTTAATATTGTCATTTTTTATTTTTAGTATTTGTTGTTATAGCGGCAACGGAAATGCATAATATGTAACAATTTCAGCTTTCTAGCTATAACGGTTAATGAGATACAGCCTGGTGACAGACAGACAGATAGCGAGGGCTTAGCAATAGGTTCCCGTTTTTACTTTTTGTCTACGGAAACCCTAAAAATGTACTATTTTTAAATCATCATAATATAGCATACAGGTGGTGCTGGCGGCCGTTGTATCACTCTTAAGAAGCGACTAATACCGATATTTAAAAATATTTATTGTATTACAAACATAAAACCATGTTATTCCACTCAGAATAAACACGTGTTGCCAAATAGATATAACTGTTGAAGTTCAGAATACTCAATTATATATTTCAATATACTAAAAACTTACCTTTATCCCTTTGTAACAGTTTCATTATCCTTGCACTTCGACTACGTTCACTAGTCATTTTGTCAAAATAGGCGGACGTCACTTGTCAAATCAAATGAATTCGGGCGAAACCGAGCTCCGTCCCAACGCAACGCCCGTATACAACAACGTGTTATAGCGAATTACTTTAATTTGATTTATCCAAAACATAAAGAAGGCGCACGGAATGGCAACGTCGCAATTTCCAAAGTTTGTGCGGAAGTCAAATACGGCCATCAATGAAAGTATTCACAAACTGCCAACAGCGCTATTCGTTTTGTAACGAAAATCAAAGGAACTACGAAAATATGCAGTTTAGCAAGTGTGGAAGAAAAATGACGTCCAATTTCTTTTTTATATTTTGATATTTCTGGTATCAGTAGGACAATTCGCGAGCATTGCGCTTAGGCCTCCTATTTAACGTCCGTATATGGACGTCGTAAGCAGGTGGACGCCACATTAGATGCAAAAATTGCAATAGTGGACGTACAATAGGTTACAGAATGTATATATATATATATATATATAAATATATATTTATATATATATATATTTTGGTATATATTTACAATACTTCATGTGATAAGTATAGACATTTGTATTCCAAACCTAAATAAGACTGTAGAAGGCATAATGCTCATTTGAACAGAACAATAAACCATTACCAAAATTAGATTTTTTATTCTGCCTCGGTATAAATTGTCTTGATGAGGTTTTTGCGACCAAAGTAAAAAATGCTTAGCGACCTTAGCATTGTGGTCTCCACTGTAATTTAAGTACATGCTCGAAAAAGATAATCAGCTACAGGTAACATTAAAACTGGCTTATACAATAACTACTCTTATTTTTCGTATTTGAAATTGTTTTAGGGGAGAGCGGGGCTGAAAGTGCCGATTTTGACAAATCCTAATTTCATTCGGATAACACAAGTACTATGTCTGAACATAGTGGTTCATCCTAAGCCAAATTTTGTCTATAATACGAATTTACCTTCAGATTTTGCATGTTTTTAATTGATTTTAAGAAAAAGTGATTTTTTACACATCGGCGACAAGGCACTACCAACCCCACTTTGGGGCAAGATGTGCCGTAGCTGAGGTCGGTTGTGCCGTTGATAATTCTAGGTGTTTTACATAATTAAAAATTTATGTAGAAATTAATAGACATCAATTTTATTGTAATATATTTATTCGTTATACTATAAATCAACGGTTTTAAAAATTGTGTTTCATTATATCGGTTAAATGAGCTCGCGCGTCCTGCACTGGTAGCTTCGGGTGTTCTTATAGAAATTGTCGAGTTCCTCTTCAGAAAGTTTGTCAACCAATCCTTGTCAGCCTCACCATTCGTATGCCAAGATGGTGGGATAATTTGTACATTGAACTTCACGGCACACTGGTACGCAAGTTGTCGTACTTCTTCCGGGAGAAGACCGAAGTAAATAGGAACGCTTTTTAAGATGTACTTCGACAGTACTGCCTCTTGTTACTCAATAAACACTCGTCTTGGTTTGTATCCAACCACAGGAGTGAGTGCAACTGTTTTTAATTTGCGTCCACCGTTGATGAATGCATCAGCAGCCCTGTGTAAAAGATCCAGAGATGTAGTCCCCCTTTGAGTTTTTCGCTTTTATGTCCTCATTATATCAAGGGCGATAAATATACCCATGTAGAATCATGTCAAAACGTATTTTCTTTCTTTCATGAGTGCTCGTGTAAACATAAACAATAATAAAAGAATAAAGTTTGCTTAGGTGATGGTTGTGCCGCGACACAAGCAGCCCCACAAGAGCGGCACATTTTACCCCAATTGGCAGAGTCTGAAATTTTGTCTCCCATATAAAAAGCATTTTGCTCAAAGCAATAAAATGGCACTGCATAATAAACTAGGATAAATAACAAACATTTTACTAAAAGTATCGTATTAAAAGCATGAAAAATGCTAACTTGCGACCAAAAAGTATCCAAACGAAAATATTTACTTACTCGGCGCGGGAGGACCCTCATATACACTGCCACTGGGTCCGCGTCGCTGGCGCATTTAAAACCACCGTCGCGTGTGCCCAACTGTTAGGCAATACGTGACACAATACGATCGAATATCTATCTCTTTTTGTTTTCGAGATATTCGCGTCGGCACAATTTACCCCCGGCACTTTCAGCCCCGCTCTCCCTACTGGTGTTAAGTCTGTCATAATATTATGTGAGAGACCGCCTGGGTAGGTACAACTGCAATGTCTATTTCTCTCGTCAAACAACAGTGTCAAAAGCAGGGTTGTGTACCAGTTTGAAGGACACTGCAGCCAGACTAACTATTGGACATATTGAAATTTAGCATCTTATGTCTCCGGATGGCGAGCGCAGTTGAGTACCAAGCTTTACTTTATAATGCATAATACATGGTGTTGTTTTGTTTTGTATGTACATTCCATGAGCGGTCATATCACTTACCATATTATGGCGAATGGAATGCTCGTATCGCTATTCAAAAAAATAATTAATCAATATTACGTTGAAATCATGCAGTGTTCCTGAAAATTGGCGTTATTAATTGAAACCACATCGGGGTAGTGAAAAAGTGCATGGTGGCCTGTTGGTAAACGGACTAGACGCGACTGCCAATATGTTCACGGTGGTCGCGGATTCGAATCCCAGGGCACACCTCTGACTTTTCGGAGTCATGTGTGTATTGATAGTCAATCACCACGCACTAAAACGGTGAAGGAAAACATCGTGAGGAAACCTGCATACCATAGCGATTTATAAAATTTCTATGGTATGTAAGTCCGCCAACCCGCACTAGGCCAGCGTGGTGGACTATATGGCCTAACCACTCTCAATCGCACTCTCGATTGTAGAGTAGGCCCGTGCCCTGCAGTGGGACGTATATGGGCTGATACAGAACAGAACAGAACATCGGGGTAGCCGTACTTCGTAAAACGAAATTCAGAATTTATATTCAAAGGGATAGCATATTTATTTACTGGAGAAATCATTATAGCATTACTATTTTTTCTTTTCCGAGAACGTTAATATTTTTTTTCAGATATAAAATCAATTAAAGGACCAAAAAAACTTTGTAAACATGGTATTTTACTATGGTCGATTCTTTGTATTATTTTGCGTACCAACACAAATAAAATTGAAAGAAACCATTTTAGTGAAAACAGTATTAAAAAAGCTTGTAAATGTATTTGATATTAATGATTTGGAGTGTAGGGGGAACATCTTACAGTCTCTTTTACACGCGCACACTCTAATTCATATTAAGCCTAGTGACGTCACTAGTTTTGTGATCAATCCGTTTTTTACTCCCACGAAAATACTAAAAATGTTTCCAACATTTATAATTCTTAATGGAAATAAATTTACAAAATTCTTTGCTATATTTAGAATTATGTAGATTTTGTTGAATACGATATAAAATGGAGTCAAACACCTTGGTTCTTTTATGTTTAAATATAGAAAAACCCCATTCATGTTAAAGTTATATTTATGTCAAAGGAAAACCTATAAATATGTTATCACATTAAGCATGTCTGCTACCCGTATTAATCGCCACCCACTTATACTTTATCACCAATCTAATGTATTCGCTTTTTAAAATCCCACTCTTATTTTAATATGAGCACTATGACGTAAGCGTTTGTAAATATTGCAATTTAAAATTTCTTTTGGAGATTTTGGCCTCTACAGCCTGTGACCATGATCCATGATTACACACGTATTTTCTAGAAGTCGAAAGTCCAACCCACTATCTGCGTCTTAGCAAGTCAACTAGGCTATCGCTCACTTAGAATGTGACTCATATCATATAATAAAACCAGACTAATAACAATATCTCATAGTAGTTTTCTAATTTAACGTCTGTCAGTATTCTTAATATTATGTCTGCATCTATTTTTATTTATGATTCAATTGACATTTTGATTTAATCTTTGAATGTGATCCGTAATTATTTTTGGAACCGATTTTGTGTAATAGTTTTTCTCAAGTTATAAAGTAGTTCCAAAGTTATACAAATATTATGAAAAATTATATATGTTTAACATGCTGCTTACGTGCGGTAAACTGTACTTTTATGTTTCGGTTTCACGGACATTGTTGGTAGTGTAACTACTTTCAGGTGTAGTTGAATGTCAAGCATTGCTTTATATTTTATGTTATTATTCGGTTTTGGTTGATGAGCGGTCCGGTCCTATCGCTTACAAGCAGCAAATGGCACGTTCGTCATTCTTTGCTCTAAAATATATATCGTCCGTAACATCAAAAAGTCAATTGTACTATGCGTTTTTTTGAGTTTTTATTCACGTGTTCCGATTATGCAATTTTGTTATCTACGAACAAAGGTATCACTTATCACGTTTTTATTCAAATAATTCGTTGTTTTGCAACAAAAGGCGCATAAAAATTTGTTTGACAGCAATTGTTATGAATCTTCTTTATATCAGGCACTCTTTATTATGTTTCCCCGTTAATAAATTTGGGTCGGCTTATTTGCGAAGTCAGATAAAGAACATCTGCATTGAGAAAACATAATATCTATATATATCGGGCACAAATTACTGACTCCGGGCTTATAGTGAACAGAATACTCAAATACCACTTTGTCCGATCTGAAATATTTTAACTCTGAGATTAAACCACACACCTTAGTGTTATTATTTTTACTGTCGAATATTTAATTTCATTATTTTTTAAGGTATTTTCTAATCATAAAATTATTTATTTTTATTTATTTATTCTTAACTTCACACAGAAAGAGGCTCAAAAATTAAATGTATAAATAAAGAACAAAAAATACATATGGCGGTCTTATCGATCTAGGCGATATCTTAGAGACAATCTATGCATGGATATTACAAAAGGAAAAGAAGAGAAGGCAGTCTGGAAAATAAAGGATACAAGCTCAAGCCAATACTATAATAATAGATAGACGAATTATTTATAATTAATATGTATATAATATGTGATACATAAACATACAAAAACTCACGCCTTTTTCCCAGAAGGGGTAGGCAGAGGTGCCAGGACACCCACATTTCGCCTTGTATGTTCCGTCCCACAATGTGATAGGTGGCGAGCCTATCGCCTTATCAGGCACAAATTCCTGACTCTGGGCTGATACATGATACATAATTACATATATACACCTAATATAAATAAATACACATAAAATACTGTTAAATTAATGTTTTCTTTCTATATTAATGTATCTAAATCATAAATGGCTTAAATAACGGCAATTTATCTTTAGCCTTGTTTGTCGGGTTCAGGGTTGTCCAAGTTACAATGTTTAGTAAGTTTTGATTACTAACAAATGTTTACCCTATTGAGGACCTGAATTAACATTAATTTGTCACCAATCGCCAGGCCTGTATCTTAGATATTAAATGGATGAGTAATTGGGTATGGATTTGTTTGATTTATAGTTTGATAAATGTTATAAGTTATAAGTAAAATAGTGGCAATGCTTTGCTCGCGTCAATGCAACAAAACATACTCGTAGTATGAATTGTAAAGGTCCAAGACGGAGAACATGAAAAATAGATGAAGAATGAGAAAGTTGCTAAGCTGTGCTTTTGGGTTCGAATTCCGGGTCGGGCAGTGATGTTAGATATTTCTATTCATTAACAGCCCGGAGTCAGAAATTTGTGTCCGACATGGCGATAACCTCGCAATCGCTTCATATCATGAAACGAAATGGTATAGTTGCCACTTTGCCTACCCCTTCTGGGGAAAGGCGTGTGTTTATGTATGAATGTAATACCAGCTATGGATGTCAAAAATTCAAAACTTTGTATAAAATTAAAAACAAAATTTATAAATTATAATATTATGTAATATCTAACCCACCAAACTAGTTAAATGTGCAATAAAAACTTTATTAGCATACAACAACATCAACCATTTATTTTAGAACGAAACAAAAAGTATCGTAATATGGAAATGCCGCACCGTACCGCTATTACTCATGCGAAATTCGCTGCACGCGATATTCTAAATCCGTTGTAGTGTTATCGCAAAATATTTTGGCTGTTTTAGACACTTTATCACTAGTACTTTAAGATGTTATATTTTGAAGTTATTCTTTTCATAGAAATATTGACTGTTGTAATAGAAAATACTTTGTGATGTAATTAACCACAAATCTCTATGTCAGAAAGGTCATGGCTGAACATAGGGCTCCCCCAACGATTTTCATATTGGACTTTTTAAGCAAGTTGTATCCAGCGACTATTTACAACCTTTTACGAACGATCGACATTCAAAGCGGTATCCAGTATACGACCTGTATCCAAAAGAATATACGTTTGTCATACAGTAGCGAAAATCAAAATTTATTCAATAGAATTTTGCCAAACCGCATTAGGCCAGCGTGGTGGACTTTATGATCTAACCGCTTTCCATTGTACTTTCGGTAGAGGAGGCCTGTGACCTACAGTAAGGTGTATGTAAATGAGCCGTTATAGTACAGTACAGTACAGAATTTGATATTAGGTATCTCGGAAATAGTAAAATTGTTGCTACGGTTATTATCCAAATTAAAAAGAATGACCTTAGTAAACTGGTGCGTAATCTTAATTATCCTGAACAAAATTGTACGTACAGTTCCCGACCCTAATATTTTCTACAGTATTCATTATTTTTCCTTAACATATAATTGAGTCTAACGAACTCAATAGACTCCTTAATTTATTTGCGTTTACGAGAAGTGGCAAACCAACTTGTTTGATTAAATTATCACAACGAATTACTTGACATCACTTTGCAGAAATCGTAAAATTTAAGTATGTTTTACAATGAAAATAACATTCAATTGAATATACACATACCTATATAATAACATGAATATTGTGGTTTTCTGTTCATTTAATCAAGTATGTTGCTTCTTGTCTTTGTAAAACAATCTTTTGGTTGGACGTCGGCTGTGAAACGAGAGGCCGCGGGTTTAATCTTCGCACCGAGACAAATATTTGTGTGATCCACTGGTATTGGTTCGGCGTCTGGGTGTTTGTGAGACCGAAAAATCTCATAATTTCTGATACTCACGATACAAGACTCGATCTTAGTGTGGGGTCAGGACTCTGTATGTGACTGTTCGGTGTATTTATTTAAAATTATGCAACAGGGAAATATAATAAAATGACACGCACAAGTAGTCACATAGTGTAGTATCAACCACATTGAAAAGGTATTTTGTGTTTTAAAAATGTTGCAGAAAGATTCCGGCAAACAACAAAGAGATCTGGAACATAAATTCCTGGCTTACACAAACATTTGTCTTAGTTGGGGATTTAACCTTCAACCTCTTGTTTCATTGCCACTGCGCCACGGGGCATTTCACTCATATTCTGTGCAAACATTAACTATAAATCTGAAAGGCAACTTAAAAATTGAGGCACTAATACAGCCAAATTTTTAATAAAACGCATCCATTGGTAGGTGTTTTCATAGAAGTTCAAATTTATGATTGCATAAGTCTTTCAAAAGAGGAAAAACCACAATAAAATACAGTTTTTTTTTATTGCATTGAATGGCGAGACGAGCAAGCCGTTCGCCTGATGGTAAGCGATACGAATCGATACGAATACCGCTCATGAACAGTAGCAACATTCCACTGCGCTCGCCATCCTGAGACATAAGATGTTAAGTCTCAATATGTCCAGTAGTTGCTCTGGCTACAATGTCCTTCAATCCGAAACACAACAGTGCATTTAAGCAGTGTTGTTTCACGGGAGAAATAGACATTGCGGTGGTACCTACCCAGATGGCCTCTCACATATGAGAGACCTACCACCATAGTGGATACAAAGAACCAGTGGTTCGCTCCAATTGAATGAACTGCGACTGATATTGAATATATTCATCTCGTTATGCTTTTGTGTCTTTAGTAAGACTTGTACTTATAATATTTCTTTCCCAGCAACTTATAAAAGTATTCCTTGATGACAATATTTTCTACTGAATATAAATAGTCTGGAAGGAGTTCCTAGCTCGGTTGTTTCCCAAGTGCCATGATATTATGTATATACTACTTCAAAGAAAGAAAAAAACTACTGCAAAGAAAGCAACAATGAAAAAAATGTTTGCTTTATTAGTTTTCTGAAGTAATATTTTGTATATTTGATGGTATATGTATATACCTTAACATTTGAGACTAAGTCTTATAACTTTAGCTTTAATCATGAAGTTCGTCAAGGTACTCTTATTTCAACCACAGTAGAGGGTTTATATATCGTAAAATTGAGACAGTGTCCATAGCGCAGTTGGCTAGACGCTGACTCTGAAATGAGAGGCCACGGATTCGATCCCGGAACCAAAGCAAATGTTTTGCGGCCCTCAAGTACTTCTTTCGGTTCTGGGTATTTGTGAAACCAAATAGTCGGTCATAATTCCTGATACCCACGGTACAAGTGCAAAATCAGAACTATATTTTGACTGTTGGGTGTATATATTTATTCTGTATCAGCCCATATACGTCCCACTGCAGGGCACGGGCCTCCTCTACAATCGACAGTACGATTGAGAGTGGTTAGGCCATATAGTCCACCACGCTGGCCTAGTGCGGGTTGGCGGACTTACATACCATAGAAATTTATATAAATCGCTATGGTATGCAGGTTTCCTCACGATGTTTTCCTTCACCGTTTTAGTGCGTGGTGATTGACTATCAATACACACATGACTCCGAAAAGTCAGAGGTGTGCCCTGGGATTTGAACCCGCGACCACCGTGAACATGTTGGCAGTCGCGTCTAGTCCGTTTACCAACAGGCCACCACACAGTCTATATTTATTAATTAAATGAAATATAGAATTTTACCTCAGTCGTAAGTCGAGAGTTTTATCGGTCTCACAAACACCCATTCCCGAAAGAAATATTTGTGGGCCGCACAAACATTTCTCTCGGTGCAGGGATCGAACCCGTGGCCTGTTTTACGGGCAGCCTCTAACCGACTGCGCTACAGAGTCTGTTTTGCGGTCTTTCTTGCTTGTATGGACTGCCTGTATTTTGACGGCTACACAAAGTATGATTGAAATCGTAAAAAAAAACTGCACGGGAGACGGTAAGAAGTAGAAGCCTCCAATAGCTATTTATTTATTGTAAAAAATTATCGAACAAATTAATCAAGTATTCCTTAAAAATTTAATGTATTTTATAAGGTTATTACACCTATATTAGGATTTCCAGGGTTCTTCGAAATCATTTACCTCTGTTTCACGACTAATTAACTTGCCGGTAATGGATTAACATATTCATTGGAGCATGAAATGAATCTCAAATTATGCCACCAAAGGCTAGCCTGGAAATTCAAACGTAAGATCGGAATATAAGAAATTGTATTGTCATAATGCATTGATGTAATATGTGTTTGGTCCGTCAACGAAACTAGTAGGTTTAGTGGATTAATGAGGACAGAAAGTCCACTGCTGAACATTGGCCTCTCCCAATGATAGCCAAATCGATTTGTTGGAAGCGCCCTGTATACCACGATTTCTTACTATGTATGCTATCATGTACTTCAACTCTATGTTATTAACTAGCGGTCCAGCCCGGATCCGCCCGGCAGACACACTTTTTTTATTATATTCTATCGCCTATGTTCATCAGGGATAATGTAAGATTTTAACAGAAAAATCTTTTTTTCATATTGGTCCAGTAGAGAGAGACTATTCAATACAAACAAAAAACGTTTCTTTCCTCAAAAATCAAAATCAAAAATCAAAATATTCTTTATTCAAATAGTCTTTCACAAGATCTTTTGAATCGTCCTTTTCTGCTACCAATACCTGCTTTCTGCCTCAAAAAATACAGATTAAAATTACTGTAAGGATATTAAATTTAGATAGAACTGGTACGTATAAAACCAATACCATAAGTTACCTTTTTTCCAATAAACCTTTGTAACATAGGAGGACAAATAATGGACCTAATGGCACGAACGACAAAATGGAGTTCGATTTGTCCACTCAATTGACGCACCCTTGGAAAAAACCGTAACACTCGATACAAGGCCAAAACGTACGAAATAACATACCCATGGGTGTTAAATAAAATGAAGGTTGAAAGCGGTATTGGTGGATCAAATCAGATGTCCGAGGAAACACCAGGTTATGTTCTGACTTAAAATCATGAAAATTATAAACAAAACTTGACGTAGTAGATTTGAACCTGTCGAGACCGTATCAATTAGCATTGAAGTGATTTACTTTTAAAGCTCATTAACATAATATTGTTTTAATTTGAATTGTATTTTTACTGCTATATACCAGGATATTTAAATATTACGTAATTATTGGCAAAGCGATTTACATAATTTATATATATCATTTCTTTAATATAATTGGATTTCTATGTAGTGCAAATTAAGTAAATAAATGTTTATAATATTCTTAATATTCATGCGTAGCACCACATACATAAGTATTAATATTATATCAAAATAGCATTCTCTTATGTAACTCTAAAGGAACCCCGAAACTAAAATAATAGGGAAAATAAGGAAAGAAAGTAAACAAAATCAGGGACTACAATAATAACAAATAAAGGCAAGGGTTCGACACAAAAGGCCACTCCAAAGAAACGTTCACACAATATTGCAGCTGAAGCAATCAACTCTCATTGGAAATGTTACATAATATCTCTCTCTCCGTCTTTCCCTCTCTCTCTCTCTCTCTCTCTAATTGTTGACTCAGTGCTGAGTATCATAATGTCACATACGTGCTGATTTTAGCAAGATCGTGCCGTTACATATTTTTATTGGCGTAGATCGACAGTTAAAGGCACTTATGAACACTCACTGTTTTAATTTCAATATAAGTACAACTTGTTGTTATTATCACTATAATTTGAACACGAAAGAATGTCTTTAACAACTTTTCATGCTTTAAATACTTTTTGTGTGCATGAATTAGAATCTCCCACCATAGAAAATAAAAATAGTCAATTGACGGTACAAAATAATAAATTAACAAAATTATCAATTGACCTGTTAAAATAATACGAATGTTATTATAACATGAAATACTGAACAAATAGTTAACATTTTATTATTAAAGGCCTTTTAAGCACATCATTAAACATTTTTCTTGATTTAATGAGTGTAAATATGAGATTTATTGACACTGGAACGCCTGAAAGCTTTTCTATTGCGTTAAATTTTTGTGTAAATATATCATCTCCCGCTAATAAATATTTAATACTAAAAAGCATTTTTAATATAAAAGCAAACAAGAGATTGTTCTACAAATTTAATGTGTGTCTTAAATACAAATTGGCTATTTAAATTTGTAATAATATTTTGAATATAAAAGTATTTTATCAATGGCCAATTTTATACCTTTTACATTATTTTTGATGATACATCCAATTTTGGTTTGTTTACATTGCGTAAACATTTTCAATTGCTAACTGTGGAGATTGAAAATAGGAGAAAAACATAAATAATATGGTTGAATAGTAAACAAAATCAATCTATTTAAAATAGAAAATTTATTTCAAACCATAGGTAGATGCTCGAAACCTAAGATAAATATCAAAATCATACTTTATTCAGAAAGTTTTAATAGAAAATATAATTGAATTAAGTTTACTACCACGATATACTTTTGGTATTAATAATAAGGATTTTAATTAAATGAATTGGACTTTTACAACAAAAGTGAGACAGAAAAGAAATTATGGTGTTTGTCGGTTGCTGACCTACAAAAATGAATGGCTCTTGGTTGGCAACGTGTGAAAACGTGTTTTTTTAGTAGCCTGGATCATAAATAACATACAAAAAAAAAACTTTTATCAAAACCTATGCTTAAAGTTGACGAAATATAAATGTATGGCTATCTCAGCGGTTACCATATTCTAAGATTTATGTCCTCACTTCGGGAAGCCAGTATCTTTAACATGTCGGAAATATTATCGGCTCATAAAGATATTTTTTCACAATATGTAAGTTTTATATGCCTATAAAATTTTATATTATATTTGTGTTATAAATTATAATTATAGTTAATTTTGGAACATTTTAAAGAAAATAAATAATCTTCAAAAGTAAACTTCTCATGACTTTATATTACGGAGATGATAGTTGTCATCATGGAATACATTTTTATTTTACATCAGTATTAAATTATTATCAGAAGCAACGTCTACTTATTTTATTGCGAATTTGGTTTAATTCGCAAACATAGTTTGATTTCATTGTGTAACATTCGCTTGAATCTAAGAAACTATTATTATTGGACATCAATGGATAAATGTTTGATGGATCTTATTTTAAATTTACCTATATATTTTTGTATTTTTCCAGGTGTACAATAAAGAATATAAATAAATAAATGGATCTCAAAATCTAATTTTAACCTACATGCAATCTACAAATTAAGGTCATGGCCGTGTAACCACATAACCAGGAAGTCAGTCCTTCATTATTGTGTGCACATGTTGGTAAGAGCAAAAACTTAACCTCATTTCCAAGTTCATTTACAGAGCAAAGTTTCACACATAATAAATTACTTTATTCTGCGACGACAGTTTCCTCTAGTATAACTCCATTATTACTAAAAAACTAAATATTGTGTGAATGATAATAATTATTTTGAATGGATGTTAAAATGTCGCCTTGGAAACTCTGAAGGAGTGGACTTTCTGCAGATGAGTATTGAGTACTATGATGATACTCAAAGTTCTTATTTTACTATTTAATATATATATAAAAAGTTAATATTAAGATCTCTAATTAAATTACTTTTCTTCATCGTAACGCCAAGTAAAATTACAAGTGGGAAAATTAAATGAATCATTCGACTAAAATTTTATCACAAAGATCTGATAACGCAAGTTGATACGAAATATTATATAATCACAATTGCAAATAAAGAGGCGAAAATCTCCTTGTATTAGTAATATGACTCATGATGAATACACTTTGAATGTTATAGATGTTGGATTGATACAAACGATTCTGGCAAATCCGCTGTCACCAGTTGCGAAAAGATTATTTTCATTAGTTTCTTTTATAAGTTAAAAAATATGTATATGTTTGTGTATTTTATTAGGTATAAGGTATGATGGGACTTACATATCCGCATGGATAAAAGTCCCAAAAAAATAAAGAGAAAAAAAATGACTCATAGCACAAGAAGAGTCAATATAATTAAACAAAGTTGTATGTCAGTATTCAATCTTATGTATTTTCATGGCACTAAAGTTCTGTTTTGACAAAACCCAGTTCTTTGTACACTTCGTTTACTTTTCTTGTTTCATACTGCGTTTAAGTTAAATTTTATATTTGAACAAAGTTTCTTTGAACACAACTTGAAGAAATCTTGTAAATTCTACTCTGGCTGCAACTCGAAACTAAATATCTGAAACGTTTGTAACTTTTCAATATTATTTCCATTCTCTTCGAGTGGTATTGTGAATATGCATTTAGCAGGAGAAAGGTCTTTGAACTCATATTATTTCACTAGGTGACTAATCATTTAATGAAAGATTGTAATAAAATTATTAGTTGCATGTTTCCAAGGTATAAATTGTGCTTTAATTCACTGCTGAAGTCCCAAAGGGGGCAAAGGCATCGCAAGTTTACCATCAAAGTTAAATCCTGTGCAACGCAAACAAAAAGATTTTTGAAACCAAAGCTCACACGACCTACATTGTCAGGTATGAAACTGGAAGACTTCACGGTTGTCGGTACACGCACAAATCGCGTACATGCAACTACCTAAGCATCAATATTCTTTTGTTTATATTGATGCATGAATCCGTTAGCTAGATACAATAAAAACTTGAATCTTTAATATCTTTAAATAAGTCCTAACAAAAGTTGCATTTCGTTGAATACGAACGTCTTACGCTAATTAAATTTCATAAGTAACAATAATTATAATAAAATTGTTGAGAAGTCGATAACCTTTGGAGGATAGAATACCCTCATGAGACTTTGCTAATAGTTCCCGAACGAAGGATATCATTCACAATAAGGCAAACCTTGTTTGTTAATCGGGTCCTTTTAGAAATAAAAGCCCAGACATATTTACCTTCAATGTAAATTATTAAGGAATATATTGTATATAGCAATATATTACCACGAGGTCGAGTATGACGTATACAACTACATTTCGTAAACCAAGTTAGTAAATCATAATATTTAATAGTATAGGTATTATATGTAGGTTTGTTGCCAGCCTTTCAAAACGGGAACAGAAAAAGAGTATTAAGCTTCCAACAATCTAACTGGGAGGACAAAATACGATAGGAAAGCCGTCGCTTCGGTTGTAGTCGGTTGTCTGTGAGAGATTGTAACTAACTCAGTTGAGCCAACCTATTCCTACAGTAGCTCTAAGTAATTACAATAGCTCAACCGCTTTCGTGAAAAATTTCTTTCACATCTGTAAAAAAGTTGTCTGGTCACATGCCATTTTGTCTATAAATGGAATACATTTTCCAGTATCGGATACGACGATAGTACGCCTTTGTTACAGTGTCTAGTAGAAATAAAGGTCGGGCTATTTTTACGTCATCGCTTCTATTTCATTCAAATGAAGACAAGCGTTTTCAATATTGATGCAGGAAATATTGATTTTGTATATCGTTTTATCATTTCTATTGATTTTTAATGCAAAGAATAGCGCGATGAGCATTCCGGTCCCCTGATGGTAAGCGATACGACTGCTCATGAATAGTAGCAAAAGCAAATAACACCTTGAATTACAAACCAATGCTTGGCACTCCACTGCGCTCACCATCTTGAGACATAAAATGGTAAGTCTCAATATGTCCAGTAGTTACCCTAGCTACAATGTCCTTTAAACCGAAACACAACAGTGCATTTACACTGCTATTTACCGGGATAAATAGACATTGCTGTTGTACCTGTGGCCTTGTTGATCTAG
The DNA here is from genome assembly GCA_023078785.2 of Hyles euphorbiae. Classification (NCBI taxonomy): domain Eukaryota; kingdom Metazoa; phylum Arthropoda; class Insecta; order Lepidoptera; family Sphingidae; genus Hyles; species Hyles euphorbiae. The sequence goes on from CM041049.1 coordinate 8,737,355, forward strand.
TTGCGGTCTAACATAATACTATCTGTTTGGGCATTCCATTTTACATGGATTGTTCGTATTTTAGATTATTATATAAGAGTTTTGGAACTGGAATAACCGGCAAAGCCATAGACCACCTACTTCCATTATATTTTTGAACGAAGAAGAAGATTCTAGTAAAATTTGGGTGCATGAAGTGGCTTCCTCACCGAGTCTTTCCGAATTTTAGGCTTAAGGTGTTCCTTTCTATTGAGCTTAAACTGGATTTCAGTAAACCCATTTCCCATAGGCTATTTTGATGTACTATATCCAGAATAAATATAAAAAAGCTATTTTCTCAGAAAGGCTCCTTTATAAAACGAGTAAATTTTATATTAACAGATCTTAAGTCGCCAGGTCGTTATAAGAAGGCAAATCGAGCTGAAATTTCTTCCATTCTTAGAGTATCGTGAAAACCCCTTGTAAATGAAAGAAATGCCATATAAAATTGCAACTTTATCCTTCCTTTACCCTTGGGAATATAAGAGAACCGTTTTTCCCTTCCATTTCTCATACCGTTCGATTGTATTATATTATATGTGAGAGGTTGAAGAGTACTGAATGGGCGTAAAGTTGGAATACATTTTGATATACTGAATTTTTGCAACTACTTTGTATCGACCTGTATCAGTCCATATACGTCCCACTGCAGGGCACGGGCCTACTCTACAATCGAGAATACGATTGAGAGTGGTTAGGCCATATAGTCCACCACGCTGGCCTAGTGCGGGTTGGCGGACTTACATACCATATAAATTCTTATGAATCGCTATGGTATGCAGGTTTCCTCACGATGTTTTCCTTCACCGTTTTAGTGCGTGGTGATTGACTATCAATACACACATGACTCCGAAAAGTCAGAGATGTGCCCTGGGATTCGAACCCGCGACCACCGTGAACATGTTGGCAGCCGCGTCTAGTCCGTTTACCAACAGGCCAGGCACTTGTATAGACCGCCAAGAGGATATCTTAACACGACAGACCTCTTTTAACTTGATGCCTCATTATCATAGAGATTGCATGATAAATAACATTATATAAGGAAACGCCTATTTTCCTCCTGTTGGCCATTGGAACCCATTATTGTGGGAATAATTCCGTATCGGATCAAACTAAACAAAGATTGATTTGGTAATCTTTAATATATTCGTCGTCCCGATTTGCGTCTTTGATTGTGTCTTCATCCGTCATCCTAAACGTATCCCATCATTTTCTATTCAGTTCTTCCTTCCGTACTTCAACATCTTAATTATTCATCCAACTGTTTCTATCTTAAGTGATTTCATTCATCACACAACACGTGCCATATGAGTCATTCCTCTAACGTTTCATTATTATGTATCTTCCAATAAATATGTCACCTACAGCACGTCGGCGTGCCAATGCGTGGTTCTCATGCTGTTGGAAAAATATTAGTAATAGACAAAAATAATTAAAGTAAGATATTTAGGGTGATTAGGGTCGGCGATGGTCTCCCTCCAGAAGAAAACACGTTAAATCGTGGACTGATTTTTAAAAAACTTTGTGTAACTTTATCGAATGGAGACTATCCCGCCTTCACAACCACCACTGTTACTCCTATAAGCCAGAATCAACACTGGCACTCATTGTAATAACACCAAGTATTGGACCTCGGCGAGTCTCTAATGTCTAACTTGTCTTTAACTCGCTACGAAATTAGTCAGAAAGTGACCACTTGCATATCCTTCCGTTACAAAGCGGTTGACGAAATAATTAACTAGAGGGAAATAACCTCGCAAAAAAACTTTTACAGCCGGAGAAGTCAGTTATAAAGCACCACAGATAACATGATTATTACATTAAAATAGGACCTATTACGTGAGCTGTTATGCTTGATTCCAGTAATAGGTATGGCAAAAACGCCGAAAAGCATGGAATTTCTTCATAGTCTTTACAAGGTCTACGTAATATACGAGTACAACTCCAGATGATATTTTCTAGCTGTATTGAATACATATTATGTATTAAAATAATAGATTTCTCATTACTTAACTCCCCTGAAGGGTCGGTTATCTTCTCGACCATTCCAATCTCCAAATTGCTCATAACTTTAACACTCGTGTTTTATTGACACATTTGGCGACAACTGTATCGGTCCTGTCAGTCTTTAGGTAACATAAATACACATCAGCTATATAAAAATATATTGCGGATATTAAAAAGATAGCTTTTACCTTTTAATGTTACGTCGAAGATATTGAAGATATCAATATATCATATTAAACTGTTTTGTGGTCAGTATAGTTCAGTGGTCAGCTTAAAGAATCGCAACACTTTAGAATTTAAGTTATTTACCAAAATACATACGTGAGTGTGTGGTGCCTTGTTGGGATCGGACAAGATGCTGCAGAGATGGTAGGCTCACATTCAAATCCCATGGTACACTTCTGTTTTTCCGGATTCAAGTATTGATATTCAACTACCACGCACATGAAACTTGTCATAATGAAACCTTCGTACCTACTTGCTGTTACGGTATGTGAAATCCGTCAGCCTACCCTAGGTTAGCACCGTGGACTATGCCTCAGCCATTTCAGTTAAACTATCGGTCATATTAGTGCCCGTGATCATAATTAGGTAATTATGGGTTGATAGAGAGAACTCTTCTTCCGGCAGACGTCATACTTTGGGGAAGGCCGCTATTCTATTTCATATTCATTCTGATAATGATAGTCTCTGAGCCCAGTTTTATGCAATTGGGCTAAGTTCTTGCCTAATCCTTCTGTAGAATACCGTTCAAGATACCCAAGGTTAATGTGGTATAGAGATAGTATTTTTTTGGGTATTGGCAAACAGGCAAATGCCATACCTGAAAGTGATTGATTACTGCTTCGCATAAACATTTAGAATACTGGAGGAATTACAAGAGTATCGCTCTTCAAAATGGCGGCTAAAATAATCAATTCCGACTATCAACTTAGAAACGAACAAAATTTCCTTATATTTGCTAGATTCAGCACTACTGCATCCCTCCTATAGGTCGTAGCATGATAATATATAGCCTATAGCATTCCTCATATCATTCTTTATATATCCTGATTTTAGAGGTAACAAACAAACAAACAAACTCTTCAGCTTTTTATATTAATACCTATAAATTCTATTTAATTTTTTTGTATTTCAAGTAAGCTTTAATATAAACTTAGTACTCGATTTAGGCACATCTCATAAATTTTTAATGAAAGTGATTTCTTTAGTGAAATCCTATTTTAACAAGGTCGGGGTTAGGCGTCACACAAAGAGGTGACTTGCAGAATCCGATGGTAGGAAATCGATTCTAACGTAAGGTTATGTGTGCTTAGTTGCAAAATCATATCACGAGAATGATTAAAATTGATAAATCAGCCGAATAAGATTATGTCGGTATTTCCACTGATACTTCTCCCAATAATACTAATGCGAAAGTTTGTGTGTTTGTTACCTATTCACGCTTAAACCACTGGACAGACTGTGATGAAATTTGGTATGGAGATAGCTGACACGCTGGACTAACACATAGGCTACTTTATCATCACAAAATGTATTGTTTCCGTGGGATATCCACGAAATAGAAATGTATTCGATAGTCTTTCAAACTCAAAGGAATGGAATGGGAAGTTTAAAGTACGGTAGTAACGTTGAGCTTAAATATTTATAACAATTATCTCGGAAAATAGTTCCTGTTTTTAAAGTGGTCTGGACTCAAAAAGTATCTGCACCCGGGCGAAGCCGGGCCGGACCGCTAGTAATGTTGGAAATCGTTATTTTGAAGTGTTGTTACATATAAAACGGAAGTTCGAGTCTGAATAACTTGGAAGACACACCGAATTGTTATTAGCCTCACCCAGAGGTCTTGATTTCATGTAACTAACAACATATTATAGAAGATATATAGAAAGTGAAAACTCACATTTTATTGAGTAAATCACCAGTGGATTTATTCTACTATTAGTTTTTTTCTTTAGCCACTAATTATGGAATGCAAGCTTACACTACAACAGAAATCAGAACTAAAATATGTCGGACACATTCTCTTTCGCTATACTATATTTGAACGTCATACACAAGTCACTATGTTGTTAAGGCGCAGTGTATACAGAGAAATTTTAGTTACCCGAAACTGTCATCATTTTACCAGATTTCAATAAAAGTTGCCATTTGCAGCAGCAGTTTTCAGTTACGGCGAATTCTCAGAATTTAACAGGTTTCTTCAGCTTTAGTTGCTCTTTGTGCACATCGCCTTATAGACATACACGTTGCATAAAGGCAAATTAGCTACAATCATGTTCCATATTAATTGTTTAGGTGATGAGAGGACGCGAGAACAGATCGCAAAGTGATTATTCAATTAACTAAGTATATTGATATGTATTCAAATAGGCAATAATATTATAATATTAACATGAGTACAAAGCACGTCAATTTGTATAATTACTATATTATTATGCAGGCATACAAAGTACAGCCTCCGTGGCGCAGCTGGTTAGACGCCGCCTAGGAAACGAGAGGCCGCGGGTTCGATCCCCGCACCGAGAGAAATGTTTGTGCGGCCCACAAATATTTCTTTCGGGTCTGGGTGTTTGTGAGACCGAAAAGTCTCTCGTAGTTCCTGATACTCACGACACAAGACTCGATCTTAGTGTGGGGTCAGGACTATGTATGTGACTGTTGGGTGTTATTTATTTATTATAAAAAATCTATACTGTTTAAATACAATAATGCCGAGTTTCGTTTGGTGAGTGAGTTTGACGGATGCCTAATAGCCTTAACCTCTTCCCATACTTTTTCCTTCCCGCTCCCTTCCCGATATTATGGACCCGCAACACATTTATGATCCAAACTCTGTGGATGTTCATCCGCGGCAGTTATCATTCACCATCAGGTGACCTGTTTGCTAGTTACCTAATTTTGCATACTACAGAGTATTTAAAGCATTTTGAATCATACATTACCCTAAAACAACTACATTAATGCGCGTATATGTGCATGTAATTTAAGCAATAAGACCTCAACAGTATTATAAAAAGCGAGTGATAAAAAATTCAATTATTAAAACTTATTATTAAAAAAAAGATAAACCTAAATGTCACGTTTCTAAACATGTAAAACCGGACCATTAAAGTCACGGACAACATTTTTGCTTTTTTTGGTATTATTATTTAATGTTCTGATTAACTTAGTATTGTTAACTGGATTTCTTAACACATTTTTAGAAATTTAGATATATGCTATAATCTTTCTATTTTCGGAATATTCTCTTTTTTTTAGTCCGCACAGCTTGATGACTTAATGAAAAGGCTTTGCCTTTTTTAATACTATTTTGACCGAATATCGATTGTTAAATAGATATTTCCTACCCATTGACACAATTCTGTGGATCTACAATAACAAACCTAAAAAAGCCCACCAGATCTTTGTCACTTTGAAAACCTGAAAGTGACTTCCTCGATGACGTAGTTGTACTACGGTTCTATTACAAAACTAAGGTCGTCGGGTCATGCAAAGTGATTTTGGATTTTTCTATTCAAGTCTCGAGTAAAGAATAGGCAGGGAGGGGTAAGGGGCCCAACTGACACCTTCCGGGGCATAACCCAACTTCACCTGCCTGCTTGTACGCAGTACTCTCTGCTGATAACAGACTAGGGTCTGGCGAGCAGTAGATGGCGGGATAATCTACAATTTGGCTGAAGGGAGGCGGGAAAGAGTGAATTTGACCGATATGTCAATGGGACGCAACATACCAAGCAAAATGTGGGTGTCCAGGCGGCATCTCTGCCGACCCCTCAAAAATTCACAAGACAAATTCCCAGTTTGTCTGCGCAAGCGTCTGATATTGATATCACAAGATCCGCAATTGGGAAGTTTGGATCGTTGTAACTTTGGTAGATAACGTTGGTAAAATTAGATATTATTGCTTCAAACGATTAATATAATTGCTGATCGTGTAATGCCAATGTTACAGACAGAAAACGTGCAGAAAAACTTTCAGCTCGTATAAAATGACAAAAGTCTAAGGTTCACGGGATCTTTGTCTATAACTGCTTTATTATGCTTCTAAACAAGGGCTGACAAACTTTTCCCGAGATTAACGATGCAGCAAAAAAATAATAATTGGCGAAGTTGTTGGTTCGAGCAAAGATACTGATGTTAAAACTCGTGCCATCTTGAAATATAACTATTTTTAAAAGTCATCTATATTCTAGTCATGTGTGTATTGATAGCCAATCACCACGCACAAAAATGGTGAAGGAAAATATCGTGAGAAAACCTGCAAACCGTAGCGAATTAAAATAATTTCTATGGTATATAAAGTCCGCCAACCCGCATCAGGCCAGATTAGTCTATGGCCTAACTACTCTCGATTGTACTCTCAATTTTAGAAGAGGCCCGTGCCCGTGATCGTATATGGGATGATACAAGTACAGATCTATTATTCTATTGACATGTGGCGAAATATAAGTTCCATATTTTTCCAAATAAAATTTCTGAAATATTTATTTATGTTGTCACTACATAAATAAGAAGCATTTAAACTCGTAATGTAATTGTATTAATATGTCCAATTCATTTATTTATTTATTTAAACACTTTGTACACATTAATAGTACAGGCGGACTTAATGCCTAAGGGCATTTTCTACCAGCCAACCTTAAGGTAGTGCAGAGAGACGGAAGCAGGTGCTTATTAATTTAAACGAAATAAATGAGAAGAGAATATATATATAAATATATATATATATATATATATATATATATATATATATATATATATATATAACATAAATAATAATATTTATACGAATATATACCAATATAATTATTAATATTTACCAATATTATTATATACTCGTATATACCTACACATACATACATACACATACATATTTATATATATATATATATATATAAACAACTAAATAAATAAATACCATTTAATTGTAAGGATAGAAAAACGACTCCATAATATTTTTAAACCGTATGACAACAATGCATTTAGACGCCAAAAGGTCGTAGACGATCTTAAATAATTTTATCTGTTATCTGTTTAGTCGAAAACGTTACAAGTAAATAATTCAGCTTAGCCTCCACCTTCTATGTAGATTTGTGTGATAAACGCGTTACCTTGGGCCCTACTATATTCATCGAACGAACGAACGAACGAACGAAGGACCCTACTATATTCAACGAAACGAAGTTCGAAACTTCGGACAAACGAAGTTTTTTATACGATACGAATGTATATATATAACGTACACCGTAACTATAAGTCTATGGTTACGACCATAAATCAATAACGACCATAAGTTTTATGTAGGTACATTCGTATCGTATATAAAATTTGATCATCCGAAGTTTCGAACTTCGTTTCGTTGAATATAGTAGGGTCCTTCGTTCGTTCGTTCGTTCGTTCGATGAATATAGTAGGGCCCCTTGTTAGGATTTCGTGATTCATGCTGAATGTTATCAATATGCTGAACAAGTATTTCTGATGATCCGAAGTACCCATCCACTATTCTTCGATAATTAGTCATGTTTAACGGCATAACTAAAAGTGTTAAATCATACCCATTACCGTTACCGTACAAAGCCATTAGCGTATTTAACAGCATTGTCAAAATAATTTTGATGCTTAATTTGGGATACACGATTCAACAACAACATATTTAAGTTTTTTTTTGCATTCATCATAATGCGATAAACCTTTTTTACTAATACAAAGTCGAAAAGTGGTTACTTTTTGTTGAAATTTGTAATCACTAAGATTTTAGTTTATACATTGACCTTGACTTTGACTTTGAATTTTAATATGCTTGTTTGATGACTCATTGCAATATTTGAGGACTTATATAATTAAATGTTATGATATAATATTTAGTATTAACATACTTATGTTATGATGTTGGTACTTGTGTAATATGTTTGATCATTATCAGCCTGTTGCTTTGCTGGACATTGGCCTCTCCCATGTTTGATAATATATTCTAATTAAGTTATATAAACCGAACATGATCTCTTCAATTCGTTCTCTTTGTTTACCTACTCCGACTCAACAAATAAAAATATCCGAGCCATAACCTGTTAATTTAATCCTTCAACGATTATAGCAGGTATAAACAATTTGTCAATTTTAAAGTCACGTTTTAATTTGTACAAAAAAACATACAACTAAAGTAAATTACTTTTTGGAAGAGAGACAAAAACTACACAATAAAAGGTACAAGATCAATGCCCGTTTCTAAAATGTATTCATAATGAAAATTTGCATAAGTTGTAGTGAAAGAACAATAAACGTTAATGAAAACAAACTTTGTTTTTATGTTACTGTTATTGTTTCTTATACCACACCTAATATCGTATTAAAGATACCGTGTTGACGCGTTTCTGTCCTACTGTACATGTTAACGTAAAGCCAATTACAGGTGAACAGATCATTTCAAACGCTAGAGTTTCTTGCCCGTTCTTCTCTGGCGAAAACAGCCTTGTGAACTGGGTGGTAGTGGAAAAAAAAATGACTGAATCTAAATAGTGTATGACATTTTATGGATTCAATAAATATTTTCATTTCATTTCATTTAAAGACAGAAAATTAAATATTTAAAATAAAAACACTAACAGCTTATAAATTTCATTAAAATATAAATAAAATTAGTTAGTAATCTTTATTGATGTTGCAGCATGATTTGGCTTTTAAATGTATGACGGGTACCAATACTTAAATGAACCACGCTCGCATTGGTCAAATTCTGATAAACACTCATATGTATGTTATACATAATTATGTTGCCTGGAAGAGATCGCAAGTAGCGATTAAGCCGCCAATTGCAACTAATAGATTTATGTGATTTTTCTATTAGGTACTAAGTTCTTTTGCGTTCGTTAGTGCGTGGTGGCCTGTTGGTAAACGGACTAGACGCGACTGCCAACATGTTCACGGTGGTCGCGGGTTCAAATCCCAGGGCACACCTCTGACTTTTCGGAGTCATGTGTGTATTGATAGTCAATCACCACGCACTAAAACGGTGAAGGAAAACATCGTGAGGAAACCTGCATACCATAGCGATTTATATAAATTTCTATGGTATGTAAGTCCGCCAACCCGCACTAGGCCAGCGTGGTGGACTATATGGCCTAACCACTCTCAATCGTACTGTCGATTGTAGAGGAGGCCCGTGCCTTGCAGTGGGACGTATATGGGCTGATACAGATACTAAGTTCTTTTATTGTAAAAAAAAACTTGAAATCCAGGTTAAAGGAATCTACAATATTGACAAGGAGCAAATATATTTACAAAGATAGCACAGTGTGCCGTGATTTTGAATCCACAACCTTCAGCTAAGCAGTATTCCTGTCATAACTAGGCTTATAGCTTTACGTTTACGACATAAACAAGTAATATTAGTGATTATTATCAACTATGTACAAGGATCTTTATTTTATATCCTATTTTATTTGTTACGCCATCTTCATTATACTTTATTGCAACATTGGTCTCCTTAATATTACATTATAATATAACGACAACCTTGTAAAGCGTATTACATCCATGTATGACTAGATAGCAAATTATTTTTTATTTTGATGTCGATAAAAATAAAAATTACAATATAAAGCAATAAATATGTTTATAAACTTGCATGTGATCACGCGTCATAATGACAAATATGATCGAATATTTGCTATCATTAAAATATCTATAGTGCACGGTATTCACTTACTGCTACATAACGTTGGCTCCTTTACCTTATTCAGTAAATAAAAAACATTACAGGCGAAACATTATGATCAGAGAGAAGACAAAGTGTTTATGCGGGCTTCATAAATCTGTATGACGCATATCCGGTTCTAACGTCTTGATAACAGGAATAAATAAAAAAAAAATGATTAAAATAAACGATATTTTGTTTAGGCCCTCGCTTGATAAAGTCAATTAAACATGAGAAGTATTGCTCGTGCCATCGTAGATGCAAATTGCCAGTTAAAATTAGGAATATTGAGCTGTAAAACGAATTCTGGCAGAGGTATAGGTGAAAATACAAACAATGTTACATAAAGCTCGTCAAATCAACGAAGTCAATTGAGCGTAACAAAAATAGTACACAGCTTTAATTAATTTATGATCGAATGAGCATTATCTAAATCCGGTGAATGATCTGTTAACTTACAAATGTAATGATTGAAACCGCAAGTTTTTGTTAAACAAGTTTAATTAGCGTGGGCCACCGACTGCAACAAGATGAATAGTTTGAAAAATAGACCAAGCTTATCCCAGTAAAAAAAGAAGCAGTATCGGTATATTTCAGTATCGGATTTTGGTCACTAAAAACGGAAACCGGATAAATCGGCACTTTTGTGCCGCACCGATGAGCTGTGAAGCAGTTTCACGAAATCATTAAATTTATTTCTATTTCCTCTCCCTCGGGACCTTTACCTAAGCGTGAAAAAGCAATTTAGAAGAAGGCATAATTATATCGAATGGCAAGATATAATCTTCTGCATTCAATTAATTCTCTAAAATGATCAGGTGTCTCTTACTAAGGAAACACTGTACCATGCCAGTACAAAAACAAAAATAGTAATCATTGCCAACCATTAAGATTTTATACTAGAAGGGATACTGCAAGCAAAATATTTGTAACAAAAATGAACGATACCGTACTAGTCCTCCTGTTTCTGTGTCTGCTACGCCTACTTAGCAACATCATCTTCGGTCTCGCTTCACTGGGTTCCTGTGCTAGCACAATGCGTAGAGATTTTGTGCCCGTGTCCGCTCTAGTATAATACCACAATGTTACCAACAAAAATTGTATATTATTTAATTAATAAAATAAATAATTACCGCAATAAAAATTCAAAATAAATAATCTTGGTAAGCAAACGGTGAGCAACACTTTTGTCCGGAATTACGAGTCCTAACTTGTATTTACTAACACTGCATAGCATTGCATTCCATTTGTCACCCCGTCGCTTTAATGCCCTTCAAATTAAACGACAAGGGCAAACATTGCTTACATACTGCTTGGTGTCAGAAATACACCAAAAGATATCAAGTATATCAGACAACTATTATGGTCCTGTGTCTTATCTCCATCCAAAGGTTGCCTGGAAGAGATTGCCTAGTGCAATAAGGCCGCCGATTGTACTTATTTTTAATATTGTTTTAATTTCTGTTATTGTATTTTTTTTCTGGTGTACAATAAAGTTTATAAATAAATAAATAAATGGTACTAGATAGGCTCCATATTTTTTTTGCTATAAATGGCGAGAAAAGCATGCCATTCGCCCGATGATGAAAACCGAACAATATGATGAATTACAATGCAATGCTTGGCATTCCACTGCGCTTGCCATCCTGAGAAATAGGATGTTAGATCTCAATCTGTCCAGTAGTTATTCTGACTACAATGCCCTCAAAATCGAAACACAACCGTACATGTACATTGCTGTTTGGCGACCATATATCATTTATTTAATATCACTTCTAGTGCCGATATACTCCGTGATATTAACTTTCCTGATATCTATATTTGGCATTCCCATAGGTGTTTGAAACTTCCGAATTTAATCTCACGTACATCTGAAGCCCGTATTCACGTTGTGTGAAGCTACAAGGAGATATTTGACAGACGACCTTACGCCTTTCCAAGGTTGAATGCTTTAAATAGTTCTAAATGTAGTGAAAATAACATTAACAAGCTTGTTTTAAATTAAACTCCTTCATTTTATAACGAATCGTTATTGTTTATAATAATTATTGATTAAAGTTTATTTTTCAATATGACTCACCTATTTCTTAGAACAGCTTTGTAGTTGTTTACATGAGCTCTTTTCTATAGGTAATGTTTTTTCGCAGTCGCAGTGGACTATTACAACGAGTTGTGTGTAGGTCATCATCTCAACCACAGAAAGTCCACTGCTGAACATAGGCCTCCCTCAAGGATATCCACATCGACCTGTTGGAAGCGGCCTGCATCCAGCGACTTTCTGCAAACTTAGCCAGGTCGTCCGTCCACCATGTAGGCGCGCGTTCGATATTTCGCTTGCTTGTGTGTAGGTGGTGGGATAAAAAACATACTTTTTATTATTAGAACCTGTTCCATTTTAAGGGTTAATCCCGTTAATAAAAGTTAATAAAAAGCCAGCACTCTAAATCGTAGTCTTGATTATAGAGGATTACCGAATAGATACAGTTAAAACACTACACAGTCAAAATATTTAATAAGAAACCAAGATGAGGCGATAATAGATTACTTGATAGTTTCATGTTTAAATATTTGGATCCATTGACAACCAAGCAAACCAAAACCTAATGGATAAATTGGCAGCCTCCGTATGATAATGGGTGAACTGCTGACTTTGAAAAAAAAAAGGCACCGGACCCTATCCTCGCACCGCCATAAATTTCTATTTTACTACGCAAATATTTATATCAGGCATGGGTACCTCTGAGAGTTTTATGTTTTTTTTTATTACTATTAATAGCGGGACGACCATGCCATTCGCCCGATGGTTAGCGATACGATACGACCGCTCGTGAACAGTAGCAAAACCAAGCAGCACTTTGAATCACATTGCTTTGTCATTGGGATTCCAATGCGCTCGCCATCCTGAGACATAAGATGTTAAGTCTCAATATGTCTAGTAGTTACTCTGGCTATAATATCCTTCAAACCGAAACACATCAGTGCATATCAACTGCTATTTGGTGGAAGAAATAGACATTGCGGTGGTACCTACCCAGGCGGTCATATTTTACTGTGATTGAAGAACTATAAAACAAGTCCTTTCGACTTTCCAATAAATCGAATACTTCTTACACATACGCCTGCAATTCTCAAGTTAACGGTGATAATACATAAGTTGCTATACAAAACTAGTATTTCATAAACTATACCATTGGGCGACAGCTGTGAAAACAGAAAGGCGGTGTTGTGGCTCAGTGAAAATTTTCAGCTCGCGTGCGGAGAACCAGTCTATGTTCGCAACTCGACGGGGCTTGTCGTCCGTGAGAAATGATCCGCGTAATGTTACGAAGTTTTCAGTGATCGTTCTTATGGTTAAATTGTGGTAAATAGTGGATGTTTATAACTTTTGTGGAGTGAACTTGGAAATTAAAAAGTAAGTTTAGTTTTTATTTATATTACGAGTCCAAGTTTCTTTTAGTTATAATTTTTGTAAGGTATTTTAAGAGGTATATTGAAAGGATAATTAAGTTTTGTTGAGTGGTATATTTTTGGATTTATTTTTTTATTTAATAAATAACTAAGCAGTATTTTAGTCCCACTTAAATGTGATGGAAAAAAGTTATCGTATACGGTAAATATACATACAATTACATGTATTATTCTCGTTTTGGGATTTAAAAAATATTTCTAATAAAAACAAAATTGTTAATAGCCCTAATTATTTATTGTAGTAAATATTAAACCTTGCATATTAATTGAGTTATTAAAGTTTTAAAAACATCAATCATCTTGGCACATTTTTGTCATGTTAATCGGTATCACATATAAATTTTAAATAATAAATCTGTCGCCAAGTAATTATCATGCCACTTACCGTGTGTGTCAAATTAATAATTTAATAGACTATTTTCGTAACAAAAACTTAATTTATTTACCATTTTGTACCGTTTGTTCATATATTGACAATGATTAATACAATTGAAATTGGGCATTGATTTTTAAATTAGGGTCAGTCTGACTTAAGGTTAAGAGCGTATACACCTTGCGCGCAAAGTCAACTATAGGTATTTCTTCGTTATTTTCACGCACACATAAGCGACCAAAGCTGTGTGCGTAGAGCTGCCGCGTCGGCTCGCTATACAATCGGCTCAAACAACTTTGATCCGTGCGCTTCAAATATTCAATTGAAATGTAACTGTAATATAATATCATAAAAATATTTTATTTGCATTATAAGTAGACAAATATTACTGTGCAAGCAAAGAATAATACAAATTTTGGATACTAATCATATTTTCGTTATTATTACATTGTTAAGTTGCATTCAAATCAGCGTTCAATCAGTAGACACTACGGACGTTTTATTAATCATTTCGTGTTCGAACACATAAATAGTGTTAGGGGCCTTACAACCCCTTACAATTACGAAATATATTTAATTTTATATTACAATACATAACATAATTTAGCCTCGGAATTACGTCCCATTATATTACCTGAAACATAATTTATACTCACTACAAAATCATTGTAGGTAATAAAAATAATTAAATATTTTACTACCAAAGTACTAAGATGTGGTAATCGCATTCCGCGCGTGGCTATTTTTACTACGCGCGGCATAATCGACTGCAGCCAGGCCGGAGCGACGAGCGATACGTCCTCCCTTTAGAAGGCCTTGCGGCGGTCTGATTTGATCCACGTCGGACAGCGTGTTTTATAGTGGTTTTTAAAATTTTTGTAGAAAACATGAAAACTAATTTTGCTGAAATATAAAAATGGTAATTTATTGATAAGATGTTCTTCTATTATAATATGCAATTGTTATAAAAAATTATGTACGATAAGTTGGTGAAAAAAAATATGTTCTTGACGAGAGTTTCTGAATAATTTCGCATTGTTTAAATTTTTATTTTTCAGGAACTAAACACAAAAAGATTATTTTTCTCAGCAAAATCCCTCCATAAGGGTCTTATTAGTCTGATAATATTTTTATTTTCATCTTATATTTAGTGGTTTCGGATATCTTAAGCTTCTAAATTGCCATTTAAAGCCTAAATAACGAAACTTGTGTTCAGTAATCCGTATAGTACTCACAAATTATCCATCAATCTATAATGTTTTCCACCAAAATCCCTAGATGACAACCTTTTCTAAAATTTGTAATAATTATTTTTCCTTTAAATTGTTTATTGGTGGCTATTAACTCATTTGAAAAGTCCTGTTTTTAAGCCAAAAAGCGCGTGCAGGGTATAAACGCTCTTAAGATGTTAATTTATACAAAACACTTTTAAATTGATAAATAGCTGTTGATTTCAAATAAATATATTTTTCAATGTATTTAATGTTACAAAGGTTAGATTATACGTATGTACTTTACATTTTTCGGAATACATATTTTCATAATCATGTACCAAAATTTACGATGGTATCTTTAACGAATGCATTTTAGAAGTATAGCTACTTAATCATCATCATCATCATCATCATCATCAGCCTATTCGCGTCCACTGCTGGACATAGGCCTCTCCTATGGCACGCCACTGGGCTCGATCTTCAGCCCAACGTCTCCAACCGCTGCCAGCCATTTTGCGGATATCATCACTCCACCACATAGCTACTTAATATTATCATTAAATAGACGTCTAACCAAGATAAAACTAACATTTTGATTATTTATCAATAATGATGAGCGATTTTATTTATCTTCTATATGGGTAAATGTAATTATCATCAATAATATACACATATATGTACATATGTATACTTAATCTCAATATATCGACGCAGGAAAGCGATTTTGTCGTATCTCAAAAAATGCGTATGTGCGTTTTGTATATTATTTAAATCATAAAAAAACCACATTAAATTTCCTTGTGAAAATGTAAGGTTTTATTTTAAAATTTTATTATTAAAGAAATGGTATTCCTAAGTTTTCTAGTTTAGAGGTTTTTTCATTCATTTTTTAAATATATTTTTTTTATCCTAGTGTAACAATTTCACCAAAGCATCGAGGACATTGAAACATTTTTCTTATGAGAAACATTTAGAGATACTGAACTTGACATCTTTAAAAAATCGACGGGCTCGTGGTGATTTCATTGAAACATACAAGATCCTGAATGGACATTATGATATTGTCGACCTTCATACAATGTTTAAATTTAACACCAATTCCCGGCTCAGAGGACATAATCTCAAGTTGACTACTGTCCGGTCTCATAACAACCCCTATAAACACTTCTTGATCAACAGAGTAGTCGAAGCGTGGAATAAACTGCCAAAAGAAATAGTTGCCGCACCAAATTTAAATATATTTAAGAACAAACTTGACAAATATTTTAAAGTTAAAAAATGACTTAGATCATTGGGATATAGGCACACATCAGTTGTTTCAACTGCTTGCCTTATAATACTAAATAATAATAATAATAATAAAATTGCTTGTTTCTAGGTACGACAAAATCGCTTTCCTGCGTCGATATCTCCAATTATATTTTGCAACTTTCTTAGTCTCTGTACT
Source organism: Hyles euphorbiae (assembly GCA_023078785.2). NCBI lineage: Eukaryota > Metazoa > Arthropoda > Insecta > Lepidoptera > Sphingidae > Hyles > Hyles euphorbiae. Next base: position 8,753,578 of record CM041049.1, read on the forward strand.
GTGATGGTAAAGTGTAAGAATGCTAATACTTTTAATAATATGCAAGGTATAACGATTAGACATAAACTCACGCCTTTGTTCACAAAGAAGTAGGCAGAGGTATTACTAGGATACCCATGTCTCGCCATTTTTTTGTGTATTTCCTCCGGTGACACAGTAGAGTCTTTCGCCATTTCGGGCATTTTTTTAACTCCCTAAAAGAAAATCTAATATCACTTTGTCTGACTCTGGTTTTAAACCCCAACCCTCAGTGTTGTAATGATACCGTAGTACATTGCGCCACCGAGGAAGCCATAAACTTTGTCTGAAATATAATTTATGTATTAAGTGCGTGGTGGCCTGTTGGTAAACGGACTAGACGCGACTGCCAACATGTTCACGGTGGTCGCGGGTTCGAATCCTAGGGCACACCTCTGACTTTTCGGAGTCATGTGTCTATTGATAGTCAATCATCACGCACTAAAACGGTGAAGGAAAACATCGTGAGGAAACCTGCATACAGTCACGAGCATAAATATATTACTATGGGGAGATTGGCAAAAATATCTGTCCCAAGAACGAGTTCAATAATATCTGACTGCACGTACGTTGCAAAAATATCTGACATTATCAGGCAGCATAATAAAGTGGCATCAAAATTATGTGACGAAACATGTACATCAAATAATTGTGATAACCTTTGGAAGCAAAAATATGTGACGTTACTGGTGGCAAAATGTTCTGATCCCTTGTGGAAAGCAAATATATGTATCGTTTTCTATTTCTGTAATTTGCATTGATTCCTCACGAAAAGCATAAATATGTGACATCAACCAGGTGGCAAAATGTTCTGATCCCTTGTGGAAAGCAAATATATGTATAGTTTTCTATTTCTGTAATTTGCATTGATTCCTCACAAAGAGCATAAATATGGGACATCAACCAGGTGGCAAAATATTCTGATCTCTTGTGGAAAGCAAATATATGTATCGTTTTCTATTTCTGTAATTTGCATTGATTCCTCACAAAGAGCATAAATATGTGACATCAACTAGGTGGCAAAATGTTCTGATCCCCTGTGGAAAGCAAATATATGTATCGTTTTCTATTTCTGTAATTTGCATTGATTCCTCACAAAGAGCATAAATATGTAACATCAACTAGGTGGCAAAATGTTCTGATCCCTTGTGGAAAGCAAATATATGTATCGTTTTCTATTTCTTTAATTTGCATTGATTCCTCACAAAGAGCATAAATATGTGACATCAACTAGGTGGCAAAATGTTCTGATCCCTTGTGGAAAGCAAATATATGTATCGTTTTCTATTTCTGTTATTTGCATTGATTCCTCACAAAGAGCATAAATATGGGACATCAACCAGGTGGCAAAATGTTCTGATCCCTTGTGGAAAGCAAATATATGTATCGTTTTCTATTTCTGTAATTTGCATTGATTCCTCACAAAGAGCATAAATATGTGACATCAACGAGGTGGCAATAATATATGACATCCCTACAATTTGTAAACAATAAAATGTTTCTTATGTATAGCGCCAGTAAAGTGTTTTATTGAATAGTATTAGAATGATCTATTTTGGCGGGGAAAGAATATGAACAAAAACACCCTATGAATAATTTCTTTTACATTTTGATTTGCCTTATCAACTTAATGAATTAATTATTTTAATTCATGATGTATACTTGTAATAAGTGGAAGGGAAGTGGACCAGTATCAGCATCGTTGAACAACTGTTCCATTCCAGTGGCCAACCTTCAACGTCGAACAGGCACTCAAAGAAAAATAATGTACCTATATTCAAGTATACATACTGGGTATATCAAGACTGCAACCAAAAACGAAGCCGGGTGGTTGTTTTAGTGAGTACAAACACGATGCAACTAAAATTTTCGCAAAAAAACGCAACAATTTTTTTTTTATGATTTTTTAAATATCGTAATGTTTGTGTGGTAAATCCATAGTTTTAGCTAAAATAATAATTTAAACTCTTTTATACCTTAGAGTCCTTATAAATAAAAGGGTATACACTATTATTTTAGGGAAAAAAAATACTATCCAAATACGACCATAGGAAAAAATAACAAAAAAAAATCGTCGCTTTTTTTTTCAACATTTTCTGTTGCAATGAGTCTGAAGTCACTAAAACTACCACCCGGCTTCATTTTCGGTAGCAGTCTTGAAATACCCTGTATATACATAATGAATTAAAATCGAGTATAGCCACCATTTGCATTAATTACGTCCTGTAGCCTTTCTGGCATCGACAAAACCATATTAGCACTCACTTGTTAGCCTCGGAGTGACTCCCAAATGTCAAAGGCGTGACAACGTAGAGAGTCATGAGATCGAACCTGAGTTGGATCCCATTGTTGGATCATTAAACCCCACAAATTCTCAATGGGATTCAAATCAGGGCTCTTTGGAGAAAAATTAATTAACTTTAAAACCTCTCTTTGAGTATTAAACCACTCACGAGTTATTCTAGAGTTATGAATGGAACTATTGTCTTGCACCACATAGATGGGTGCCATTTCAGGGTAACTGATACGCGTTGTTGGTAGTAAAATATCTGACAGAAAATTTATTTCTAGAATGATATCGTATTAATTTTAAATTAAATCTATATATATTTTTTTCCTCTTGTTAAAAAAAATACATATTATTGCCACCTGGTTGATGTCACATATTTATGCTTTTCGTGAGGAATCAATGCAAATTACAGAAATAGAAAACGATACATATATTTGCTTTCCACAAGGGATCAGAACATTTTGCCACTAGTAACGTCACATATTTTTGCTTCCAAAGGTTATCACAATTATTTGATGTACATGTTTCGTCACATAATTTTGATGCCACTTTATTATGCTGCCTGATAATGTCAGATATTTTTGCAACGTACGTGCAGTCAGATATTATTGAACTCGTTCTTGGGACAGATATTTTTGCCAATCTCCCCATAGTAATATATTTATGCTCGTGACTGTACCATAGCGATTTATAAGAATTTCTATGGTATGTAAGTCCACCAACCTGCATTAGGCCAGCGTGGTGGCCTAACCACTCTCAATGGAATTGTCGATTGTACAGGAGGCCCGTGCCTTGCAGTGGGATGAATAAGAGCCGCTACAGAATATACTATCACCTAAATTTCAGTCTTTTTAATCATGACCCCACAAATGAAATGACTTCCTGATTCATTGACCGGGTTTAGCTGAAGTTAAAATTAAGCTATTTACAACGATCCACTCACGAAAATGCTAACTTTGACTAAAAAAATTGGTGTAACAGTTTCATCGGGACAAATTGGGTTCATCCTTCGCAAATCCCAATTGGGTAATCTGTAGATTTCAAACTTCCTTGTTCGAACGGAATAACAAAACCGTCTTACAATTACAATCAAAAGTTCTCTAGAATGGCATAATTATCTCCATATGAATTTTATAGCGAATTTAGCAACAAAATCGGTGTATTTTATTGTTTGTAATTATATTCAATGCCATTTATGCTCCGCCTTCTAATTTAAGCGATGATTGATAGCCGTTAATGATGTCGTATAATGTGATTGCTCATTTTTAAATGGTAACGTTTCCTTTGATTCTTATGCAAGAACTTAACTATATGATTACGAATTTCCTAACAGCCTCCGTGGTGGAATTGGTTAGACGACGGCTGAGGTTCGATCGCTGCACCCATATGACTTTCATGACTGTCAACAGCGTGGCGCTACCAAATTTAAGTTCAATATAATAGTCCAAGACTCTGACACATAACTAAACTAACAGAAACTGTAGAAAAAGCAAAATGATAAAATAATGTATTAAATCAACAAAAATAAACCTGCTGCGACTGCCCATTTGTACTACGGTGGATTAAAACACTTACTACTCGGGTTTGCATCTCGAGTCATGTGATATTGACATTTTCCCTTGATTATTTTCCCTTGATTATTTGACAGCCTCCGTGGCGCAGTTGGTTAGACGCTGCCTGTGAAACGAGAGGCCGCGGGTTCGATCCCCGCACCGAGAGAAATGTTTGTGTGGCCCACAAATATTTCTTCCGGGTCTGGGTGATTGTGAGACCGAAAAGTCTCTCGTAGTTCCTGATACCCACGACACAAGACTCGATCTTAATGTGGGGTCAGGACTATGTATGTGACTGTTGGGTGTTATTTATTTATTTATTTATTATCAGCCCGTAGTCAAAAACTGTGCCCGGGATGGTGATAGGTTGGCTCCCTATCACAAAGTGCCATGGAACACAAAAGAAGAAAAGCGGGTGTCTTTGTAGCACATCTTTGTACTCCTTCTAGGAAAACAACGTGATATATCTGTATGTAAATAACTAAAGAAAATCATGTATTTTTTATGATTACAAATATTTTCCATTTATGAGCTTAATAAATTTGCAATGCATATTATTACCCCGCGTTCGACGAAGTTGGCGAAAAACAAACCGATAGCGGAACATCATTTTCGAATTTCATCAACTTTAACCAGTATCAAAAAAAGATTTTCTTTTGTCTCTCGGTGTACGCAATATTTGGTTTTTCATTTTTCGTTACTTTGTGTGTTGTCATATTTATCCCGATAAATTCCACATGTAAAAAAAGTATTTTCGAAAAGATTCCATGTATAAACTGCAATAGCACTAAGTGAAAGTAAGTAAGTTTCAAATTTATGTAGACTTTAAACTTTGAAAGATTAAAGATTATTTAGAAAATTATTTCTTCTGTATCTATTATTATTTCGTCGCAGCTTGCACGAATAGATGTCGTCGTAGTTAAATAGAGCCTTAGATGTTAAGGCTCTTGTTATACGAGGCCAGATATTAAGCCATATCAGAAACCTTATTAAACTGATTCTAAGCTCGGCTTCCGTACACAACTTATAGCCAGATTTCTCGCAGCAGCAATATGTAGGAAGACGTATAAGAGTTTGCTTGGTTTAGAAATTAACTGGAGTTCTTGGTAATCCCGTTGCACTTTCTATCGAAAGGTCATTTATTATTTATCGATAAATCGGATAATAAAAAGCGATAAGACGCATTTTGTTTGAGACTATTTCAGAGTAATTAAGCCTGTATGTAATAGCAAAAAGCTGGTTACGAACAATTATTGTACACATGTTATGCCAATGATGTTTTTGTAGCTCACAAATATTTGTTGCATGTTTGTTTTGCCTTAAAACCTTACCTATTTTCTTTTTTTTTCTGATGGGTATCAAGAACTACGAGAGACTTTTCGGTCTCACAAACACCCAGACCCGGAAGAAATATTTGTGGGCCGCACAAACATTTCTCTCGTTGCGGGGATCGAACCCGCGGCCTTTCGTTTCACAGGCGGCGTCTAACCAACTGCGCCACGGAGGCTGTCAAACAATGTTGTTATACATATTTCCTTTGAATAAAGTGCAACTATCTAGTTCTCATTGTTTGCATTAATGGCATAAATTCGTACGGGGAATATCTAATGTTGCAATTGCGTGACATGTCTCTATACCATTAGTATCTCGTTATTATTAAATTGTTTTGAAAGTTTAGTTTGAAACATGACCTCAAGTGATGAGTTGTATATATTAACCTTTAAATATACCGGGTACATCAAGACTGCTACCGAAAACGAAGCCGGGTGGTAGTTTTAGTAACTACAAATACAATGCAACTAAAAATTTCGCAAAGAAACGCGACAATATTTTTTTATGATTTTTTAAACATCATCATTTTTGGATGGTAAATCCATAATTTTTGGTAAGATAATAATTTTAACTCTTTTATACCTTAGAGTATTTATAAATAAAAGGGTATACACTATTATTTTAGGAAAAAAATGTTTTTACCACCCAAATAAAACCATAGAAAAAAAATAACAAAAAAAATGACGCTTTTTTTTGCAACATTTTCTGTTACATTGTGTCTGAAGTCGCTTAAACTACCACCCCGCTTCGTTTTCGGTAGCAGTCTTGATATACCCTGTATAATTAATATTAACATTTTTTAATACTGGTGTTGAAATGTTTAGACAAATAAAATTGATGCAGCAATATACTAAATTAGTTTTAAAATTTATATCTTTCTATTTTTTTACTACTGGACATATAGAACTTAACATCTTATGTCTTAGGATGGCGAGCGCAGTGGAATGACAAGCATTGCTTTGTAATTCATGGTGTTTTACTACTTTCTATGAGCAGTCGTGTCGCTTACCATCAGGCGAATGGCAAGCTCGTCTCGTCGTTCATAGAAATAAAAAAGTATATGTATGTATGTATCAGCTCATATACGTCCCACTGCAGGGCACGGGCCTCCTCTACAATCGAAAGTACGATTGAGAGTGGTTAGGCCGTATAGTCCACCACGCTGGCCTAATGCGGGTTGGCGGACTTACATGCCATAGAAATTTTATAAATCGCTATGGTATGCAGGTTTCCTCACGATGTTTTCCTTCACCGTTTTAGTGCGTGGTGATTGACTATCAATACACACATGACTCCGAAAAGTCAGAGGTGTGCCCTGGGATTCGAACCCGCGACCACCGTGAACATGTTGGCAGTCGCGTCTAGTCCGTTTACCAACAGGCCACCACGCACGAAAAAAGTATATATTATGTTCATTTTGTGTATTTTACATATCCAGTTTTTTTTTGGTTATGACATTTTATCAATTGTTTTATTTTATAATGGTTAGTTGTAGTGTTGATATGTTATATTTTATGAATATTTTTTACTCTAACTTATAACTGGCATTTCGGTTTTGGTTTTTGTAATACCGAAAAGTCTGTCGTAGTTGTTGATATTCCCGATACAAAATTTAATTGAGTATAATTGATTATAAACATGGAATCCATACAACGTTGCTGTTGAGTGTATTTATCATTATTAATTTAAATGGAGTACTCTCAGTTACAGAGTCTCCGGTAATCTCAATCACCAAACTGTTACTTCATTTCACGTCGCGTTAATTGAATATGAGCTGATACTAAACCACAGTGCTTTACGTGAATGCGTGCATTCTGGGAACATTCTGCGTATTTACATTCACTCTGTTCCTAGCAGAGAACTGACGAGATTCATCGCCATCAGATGCAGTGTACTTTATCGTGTCTAAAATCTCCACTGATACCCGTTTAAATAAGTATACCTTTGAAAAGAGGCAACGAAACACGCTCTCATTGACTAAATGTATCGTTTCTAAACATTCGCTTCTTCAAATTTTGGTTTTGTGTATGCACTTGTCTATTTCCCCCGCCAAACGGCAGTGTAAATGCACTGTTGTGTCAGTTGAGAGGACAATGTAGCCAGAGTAACTACAAACGTATAGAGACTCAACATCCTGAGGGATAGCGAGCGCAGTGGAATGCCAAGCATAGCTTTGTAATTCATGGAGTTTGTTTTTGTTTTTGCTACTTTCCAAGAGCGGTCATACCACTTACCATCAGGTGAATCGCATCCTCGTCTCGCCGTTCTATTCTATCGCCTATATTCATCAATGTTAATGTAAGATTCTAATGGTGATTTTTTTTAAATCAGTCCATTAGGTTCAAAGACTATTTAATGCAAAAAAACTTTCCTCTTTATCATATTAGTTTAGTTACATTTATTTGAATCTACAATCGTTAGAAGTAAACACCGCTGATCGTTAGGCGCACGATCCTCACAATAGAAGCACAGATGTGTGATTCAAATCCCTCCGTACGATTTACAACAATAGAGACTCCCGACGATAAACGGACATGGACTGATATCTTTCAATTCACAGTTTTTTCACGCGCGAAATTGAGCAAAACTGAGACTGAGTTATGAATGTAGATAGCATCGGACCGAATCCTATCCTAAGATGAAAATATATCAAAAGCGATTGGGAGCAAGCGCGGAGCGCACGCAAAAACCTATATTTGTGGTCCCGTCATTTCAGATCGCTTTTGTATGTATATCAGATCCAAGCCAAGCGTTTATGACAGTTTAGTATAGACTATATTGCATATGTGCTCACTACAATTTTGCATAGAGGCTATGTTGAAAGAGATATAAAATTGATGATATCGGTTGAAGACACGAGCTCGATACAGAGTTTGCGTTTTCCAGCCAATAGTCATTAGTTGCATAACGCGTAAATAGGTATCAATCAGAATGATGACAGTAAAAAATCTATCAAGTAACATTAGGGTATATAATTGTCGATACTGAAGATAATACGGTAATGTAATTAAATTACATATATTACGTTTTTTAATTTAATTTATGTTACATAGATGATATGAATATTATAACCATTAAGGTTCCATTACTACACTATTTAGAGTAAAAATATTTTTTTATTAAATCTACAGTACTTAACCTTGTCGGTAGGCCTTACGATTTTTCGATCGTCGTCGTGATATTGACGTCATTTGTAGCATTATTGATTGCGCTCTCCAAGGTGTTGGAAAAAGTGCAATAAATAGATTTATAACTTTTATTTATGAAGTTCGTTTGAACGAACAGCAGAACAAAACGGCCCATCTAACGCCTGTCATTATTTTGTATAACAAAATGATACGCGGAAATTCATCAATAGTTTGTGAATGTTTTTAGTTTTTGTCATTGCATTTTATAAAAGCAACTATTTAAAATTGTATAGAAATATACCGATTTACATTTTCTGTAGTGAGTGAATTAATGACTTACTGTTGTGTGTTGAAATCCATAGGGTCATGGGCATCGGTATGTGCAGGAGTAAACTTCTTGTACTTTCTTTCGTTTTCTTGTGTTGAAAAGAGAGAGAAGTTTATAGTAACTATTATTATATTATGTTATTATAATATATTTTTAGTTTTGTCACTTATTTCATAAATTAAGGCAAATTACATTATTTTTAATGCCAAATGTATAGTTTATTACTTTTTGTGATAGTGTATAGACGTAGTGTGGAAACTACTATACGCGCTCACCGTTTTTTTCTGATTAACATTTTATTGATTGCAGTCTTTCAGTAAAACTCACGGTAGTGTATCTGGCCACTAGCATATACAAAATTTCGAACTGTGTACTTAATATAGAAATCTATATACACATATAGTGATATATTCTTTGACTCTACATATTTATTAATATATTAAACAGGCCATAGTATTATAATATTTACTTTTTGTGTGTAAGTATACCCGTATAAGCTTTATAATCACCAATTGATTGATGATTTATTATTTTTATTTATTTCATATATATTTATTCTCATATGCGAGAGGCCATCTGGGTAGGTACCACTGCAATGTCTATTTCTCCCGTGAAAGGACATTGTAGCCAGAGTAACCACCGGACATATTGAGACTTAACATGTTATGTCTCAGGATGGCGAGCGCAGTGGAATGTTACTACTGTTTATGAGCGGTCGTATCGCTTACCATCAGGCGAACGGCTTGCTCGTGTTGTATGGCAATAAAAAAGAAAAAAAATACTGAGATCGATTTACCATCAGTGCGCCGCCGATAAAATTACATGTTGTTTTATATATATAGGTATTGTGCAAGGTGACGAACCTTTGTAGGTGTATATAGCATATTGATTACAAAGAGATGTTTGTCTCCACGTTTATAATAATTATGCTGGCTATTAGTACCAAGTTACACGCAGGATAACCACAAAACATTAGCGTCGATAGTACTATTACACCTCATTAGTGGTAATCACTATTCGAATATAATATTTGGAATAATCGTTTGAACTTGAGGTACCAGACAAAGTTTATTCAAAATGGGAGTTTGGAATGGTAGCACCGGTTTAAAATTTTCTGCGAATCCACAGCGATAGCACTGCAGAAACAGATTTACATGATTGTAGATAATGCGTCGCGTTTTATTAATTTTTCGTAACTGGTTTTATAAAACATACCTAAAATTTTATTTAAAAAAATGGTGCTCGTTGGTTTGGGTATATGAAATGAATACATCAAACAATCACACAATATATAGTAAACCATAATTTTTGTGGTAACTATAAAAAGCTATTCAATTACTTTTGGTCTCATAAAACCCAAATTTGAAACAACCATAGCAGTTACTCGCGCATTTGTCTCGGTGCGTGTCGAGCCAATTGTACCATATGAGCTGCTGGGTATGTGTTCATGCGTTCATGCAGTTATTAAATTGACATCTTTTTCCCAGAAGGGTTAGTCATAGGTGCTACAAGCAACACCCACGTTCCGTCTTGAGTGATCCAACCCACGATAAAACAGGGGGCGATCACATCGCCATATCGGATACAAATTTCCGACTCCAAGCTGATAGTGAACTAAAAAATCTAATATTGGGTTCAGTGAAGATGAACTGGAATTTGAACGCGAGACTTTACATTTGTAATCATTGCTAATATAAGTGATGTATTGTGGTAATATTGTATAGTAGCAAGAATTATCGTGAAGCGGTGAATGAAGCATTATAAGCTATGGCCAGGTAATCGAGGAATCCAATTTAAAAAAAAAATATACTAAACGTGTAACAACTACAAACACAAAAAAAGATCAACCAAGTAGCCCACATTACACAAAATCATCAAAACATTAAACTGGCTCATAATTAATATATGAATGATTAATATTTAAAGATAAATATTTTTAAAATTATACAGCTTTGTATGCTTAGTGACTCACACAACAATAACTAGGCGTTTAACTCACCATGCGAATAAGCTAGATGGTTTTTAAAATACAACTTTTGTGCACGAGTAAAAATAAACAGACATAATACAAGTATCGTAATGTTAGTTCAATGAACTTGTGAAAAACACCAACCAGTTTGGACATAACAAGGTCTTATGCATCGATGTTGTGTCCTTTAATTATGTAGAGGCGATTCGCTTTATACATATGTTTGCCTCTTAAACTCCGAACTGTTTGAAATCTTAATCCAGAAGGAATCTCCAGTGAATAAATACGTCTTGATATAATTGAAATGGGATTGAATTTAAATTTCTTCGTTCGTTTCTGATGTTTTTATTTTATTTTCTCCACCTGTATTTGTATCGTTTTCATTGATAGTGATAAATAAAATTTTCTTTCTATATTGTAATAAGGTATTTAACTTTGATAGATTTCTATATATTTTACGAACAAAAACAAATACCATTAAATTAAAACATTTAAGTCAAATAAGTATTAATGTAAAATTCAAATTCAAATTTCTTTATTTGTCCTGTAGTTTGTATAATCTACAAAATCAATTTCTACGTAAATGTATTAAGATGTGCAAATACGGTATGTGCTTCTATATTTCTCAGTAAGTTGTAAGTGGCCGAAACATCCATTTCAGAACGGACTTTCAAGAAGACGTTCTTAATAGAGCTTTGAAAGCATTCAACTTTGTCTCGGATAAGGCTTTCATTAATACCTTTATTAGTTTATAGCAAAGTTAACATTTATTCCAAGACTTAGACCACTAAAATCAACCATAATGCAATTGAAGATAAATATATTCCTTAATATAATTTTTAAAATGCCACTCAATTTAATAAATTATTACAGTGCAACGATTTCCCAAACTAGAAAGCTCGGCTACAAATTAAATTAAAAAAAAGTAGCTTAAGCACATAGAATATCTAATCACGGGTCGGAAAAAGTGATATAGGATTTTTCTTTTCATTATCAACCCGGATTCAGTTTGTGTTCGATATGGAATAAGCTCGCCCTCTATTACATCGTGGGACGGAACACACACGGCGAAATGTGGGAGTATTGAGACCACCTTTGTCTATCCCTTCTGGAAGAAAGGCGTGAGTTTATGTATATTTGTAAGACAATTATTAATTAGATAATTAAATGACATAGGCGCAAATACAATCTCAATTTGACTGGTCTTTCATATGTGAGAGGCGGTCTGGGTAGGTACCACCGCAATGTGTATTTCTCTCGCCAAACAGTTTCGATGTGAATATGTAGCCAGAGTAATTACTGTAAATATTGAGACTTAACATCTTAAGTCTCAGGATAGCAAGCGTAGTATTTTAAGGCGTTGTTTGATTTTGCCACTGTCCATGAGCGGTCATATCGCTTACCAATAGATGAACGTTACGCTCGTCTTGCCATTAATAGCAATAGTCAAAAAAAACCATTTCGGGTCTGATATAAGTGATTCGATTAAGGCTTTTATGATATTTACAGCTGTTTGCAAACATTTAATGAGAAAAAGTGGGCCTCACAATAAAAGCAAATAATTTTAATGTAACCCAACTAAGTAAAACGTGACTTTGTTAAATTTCCCACAGGATCAGTGAAGGCAAAGCAAATAAAAAAGCATATAATTTTTAATTAAACGCCAAGAAGTCTTTGACACAAATGAAGGGCGGACAAAAACAGCGTTTTTAATATATCCTCTTATTTAATTAACTAACTATAAAAAAATGTATTTATTTCAAAATTCAAGCAATTCTAAAAATGTTTGCATGACTACACGAGATGCCGTTTGCATAATATTTAATTAAACTGAACTAATCAACATACATATTATATACTCTAACGTAAGCATGATTCATGTCAAAATACAAAAAAAAATATTTTATTAAATTAAATTAACAATCTGTTTCAGAATTAATTTTAAAGTTAACACTCTGGCTTTTTTAGGCTGTTAGGCTGGTTTCATTGAATATGATTTGCAGATTTAAAGTCATTTTACTACACAAAATTATTTTACTGGTAGCAAAAAAAAATTAATGGTCTTTAACTTGTTCGCTTATATAATATTCTTTACACCATAAATCAAACACGTAAATGCGGTACTAAATTCTATTATGACGAAGCCTGTTGATTTTTTAAATAGTTTACCTTGATAACATTTTTTAACAGGAATTTATATAAGACATTGGAATAAAATTGTCATCTTCTGTTGAGAACAATAACAATACATGTGCTATAATTCAACGAAGCCTATGTATGTGACTGTTGGATATGTTTGTATTAGTGGTCTCCTATGATATTACATTACACTTTACAGTTGTATTCAATGAGCTTATCTTCTTCGTCTTAAGATGATAGGGGACGAACTAATCGTAACGTGTATCTTGTATCTCTAAAGCCCATATAAATCATAATGCAAGGCACAGACCTACTTAACAATAGAGAATACGATTGGGAGAGATTAAAGCCATTTATCATCAAATAAGACACAAATTCCAGTGTCTGGCAAAAATATTGAATAAACAAACACCTATCAAATTGATTGGAACAGCTGAGCTTTGTGAACCAAGTACGATTAAATCCGTAGATAAAAATATAAACCGGTCAAAACTAGAAAAACTAGTTTTTTAAATGTGTATGAAGACAGTCAAAATACCGCAAAGCCAGTTTTATCCCAGACCTGCTCTTTTAACGATTGCTAAATTAAAATTCGATATTTTTTACATTTCATTAAGATTTGTATTCATTGGAGGTCATAGTGATATTATAGATAATCATTTAGGTATTTACGAATATAAGAAATTGAATATTGTGTCAAGTTTATAAGTTATTAAAATGTTTGATCTTACGAATAAGGCTATATATATTTTTAGTTTTGCTTTGGCCTATGATTTATTGCATGAAGGACTTTGAACATACGCTTATGGCCATATAAAAATAACAATAATGTCGAAAGCCCGATTTCAAGTGATTATTTAATACTATTGCATTCTTAGTTTAAGCGATTTGCATACTAAACACTAACACACTAAGACACACCAACACAAACTTACACTTAAATGCATCTAACGTGAAATTGTATGACAGCCGGTTGTTAAATCGCCAGCCAATTCCCTTTAGAAACACATTGTACCATATAATAAAGATATTATGTTGCACTCTCGTATATCTGGGATACGAGTGGGAACATGTGGAATTGTACTGTGAACTGCAATTGTTAAATTTACTATTACTGCTGTTTCGAAGTATTTTTGGTTTGGGGTTTATAATCATTTAAAGTTTATCGTTTACTATTGCCCCTTTTAAATTAATATTACAATCTGTAATGTGTGGTATGAGTTTGCGAGATAGAGTGCGTAATAGGGTTGTGATGGAACGTTGTGGAATGAAAGTGGATATAGTGACGAGGATTTAGACAGAAATGTTATGATGATTTCGGCAGGCAGAGAGGATGGACAAAAGGTGATTAACAAAATATATACATGATAGGTGAGTGTGATTGGAAGATTCGGTAGGGGATGACTCACCAAAACACACAACCAAATCGATGGAACAGATTAGGTTCAAAGTACCCTGAACTGACGTGAATACATGAAGGGATTAATGAAAGTTGATGAAGCGAAAATAGTATGCCAATTACCAGGATCGAGGAAAATGGAGATCCATAGTCTCTGCCTATCCTTATGGAATACAAGCGACATTGACATATGTATGCATTGGAGAAAATTAGTATTAGAGAGTAATTACACTCCTGATGTTGAGTGCAGGACAATCTACACATAGAGTACATATAAGACGACGAAGCGTGATACACTTGTTATTATAGACCGTTAGGTATTTAGCCTGTAGCCGCCAGACCTTCGTTATTTTTAATTTTAAAACTTGGGCAACTATCAAATGATGTTTCTTTCTGATCCGGATACTGGAGATTTTTTTTAACTTATCAATTACATTGTAGCATATAACTTCCAAAGCCAACACGAAACAAACTTCAAAGTTGCTGACCGTGTGATGGTTTGTAACAAGCAAGCGCAGCCAAACATTCAACTTTAATAGAATATACTTTTGTAGAAATAAAATCTATAAAAATATGTTACTAAATCATCATCATCATCATATCAGCCACAGGAAGTCCACTGCTGAACATAGGCCTCCCCCAATGATCTCCACAATGACCTGTTGGAAGCGGCCAAAAATGTTACTAAATATACTAAAATAATTCAGTTAAAAAATTAATGAATGGTGGATTAATGTTTCATCGTTTGATTGTTGCGAATATAATTTCACTTAGAATTTTGACTGGGTAAAATTTTTTTTAAAGCTGTATTTAAGTGTAAAAACAAAATTAATTAAGGGTGTAATAAAATATGAAAATACCTTTACCAGGCGTCATCTAAGACTTTCGCTTTCAGAAATCACATAGCGCTTATTTTTCTCAGCCCGTAATAAAAACCGAGTTTTCCAACAACTTTTCTAACATCAAAGGTGATTAAAGGAACGAGAGTGTCCTTCGCTTTATTTCCAAGAATTCTTCTACAAAGCCTCAACTCAACTCTATAAATTCAGTATCATAGTGGCCTTTATTTTTTTAAATGAACTTCCACGTACTTTATTACAACTTAAAATATCCTTTCATGATTAAAATTGTTACTTCGTTTTTATTTTATTTGTATACTTTATTGTACACCAAAATGTATGACAAATAAAGAAAATAATAGATAAAATCCTTAAAACTAAAAGCATGGTAACAATTGGTAGCCTTATCGCTACCTAAGATCTCTTTCAGGCAACCTTTGGATGGACTAGATTATTATTAAATAGAATTAATGAAATGAAAAAATGAAATGAATAAAAGAAAAACAAAATACTAGATGTACATGTTAGAAAACATTTAAGGTAGAAGTGCCAATAAAGTAACATTATAATAATAATAATAACATTTATTTCAGCAAATATGGACATATGTCCATATGTGCGTTAGTAACAAAAGATTTACTTAAAAACTATGTTAGTCAATCAGGAATTTAATTTTAATTTTATTATTTTTATTTTTAAGCTCCTATCACTTTATCCACCTATTGTACACAAGATGACAATTAAATAGTTTTCATGCAAACATTTGTTGGTGAAACATGAGTGCGGTTGCTAGATAAATAAGACACGTTTCGGGAACAACAATTTTGGAGTTTGGGTCTAGTGGAAAAGTTATATACGTACGTCGTATCTAATATCTGAGGAACGAGACACGTATTAAAGGAAAATCAAACCTATGAAATTAACGGAAATAGGCCAATAATAGGCCCCCTATCACATGGTGAAATGTGTGTGTCCTGACACCTCCGCTTACCCCTTCTGGGAAAAAGGCGTGAGTTTATGTATGTATGTAAATTAAGGATTAACAATAGAAAGGGAGCCTTTTGGCCGTATCTATTGAATTAATAATATGTTCACGTACTTATGTACGAATACTTGATACATACAAAACATAGAAACTATTTCCAATAAACATTTTTTCATCATGTTTGTAATATTCCAGTTTAGAAATTGAAATATCAATTACTGTGTACAGTATGCGGAACAAAGCGGGAATCTACATTTCAATCAAGACTTGTAAAATTTTTCATGAATCATTGCGAAATACTTCACTTAATTTAATATTTGATGGAATGAATACAATTTGCATTTTGCTCTATAGCACAAGATCATATAATATTATCTATAGGTACATATAAATAAAATTGAAGTGTCTGTTTAGAAAGTGAAAATAAAAAAAAAAATCCTACTACATATCGTTATATACACGATACCTGTGCCGAAAATGATCTTTAAAAAATTTTGTCTGTCTGTCTGTATGTATGTCTGTTTGTTCCGGCTAATCTCTAAAATGGCTAGACCGATTTTGACGGGACTTTTTTTGTCAGGTAGCTGATATAACAAGGAGTAACTTAGGGTACATTTATTTTAGAAAAAATCTTTTATTAAAAAAAATAAAGTAATGTTGCAATGCCCGCGCGCAGCTCACGCGCATTCCACCACTGGACCGTTACGTCAGGCGCCTCCCACCACTTTTCCCACCAACGAATCAATATCACATTTACAAAATATTGTATATAAAGAATTTTTTCAATAAAGCTAATACAAAAAACTGAAAACAAATGTGTAACGGGAGTTTACCGCCGCTCGCTAAGAGATGGCGCCGTAGAATTAGATCGCGGTATGGTTTCGTTACAAAGGTAAATAAAAATGCAAAAACCAAAAAAAAACTAAATAAACTAATTAACTTTTTTGTTAAACTCCACGCGGTCGAAGTCGCGGGCACAGCTAGTATAAAAAATAAAAACAAAGCTTGACTTTAACTTTTACAAGCACAGTCACAGCCTTAGTGGCAGATAAGCTCCAGGAATGTTGCTTGAGATGATATTGTCATATCCTAAGAAAGTCGCAGGAGTACGTCTGCAATGTGTGCCTGAGCCCCAATATTTCAGGACCTCGACCGAGGTGCAGACCGAAGAAGCGCTGGCTTAATATCGTCAAGGAAAATATGAGTCAATTACCTTACTATTGAGGATGCCGAAGACTGTCAATCGGCTATTAGACCGGGCGAAATGGAGTAGACTCAGCCGGAAGATGGACCCTGGTACCGGCTGGGATAACACCTAAGCAGAATGAATGAATAACGTGTAGTTATTGATTGATGATAAAAAAAACTGACTTTTGTTTTTTCGAGAATTTAGAAAATTGTAAAATTAGTATTTCATTATTTGAAATAAATAAATAACACCCAACAGTCACATACATAGTCCTGACCCCACACTAAGATCGAGTCTTGTGTCGTGGGTATTAGGAACTACGAGAGAACTTTCGGTCTCACAAACACCCAGACCCGGAAGAAATATTTTTGGGCCGCACAAACATTTAACTCGGTGCGGGGATCGAACCTGCGGTCTCTCGTTTCACAGGCGACGTCTAACCGCCAGCACCACGGAGGCTGTCAATGCTGCAAATGGTGATATCATTATGGATTTTAAAAAAAGCTTACATTTTTTTTACTTTCTCAATTGGTTATTCATTAATTTGGTATGTCTGAAAATATTTTTTAAGGTGTATACTAACTGAAGTATTTTGATTGAATAATAGTCGTTATGTAACTTAGTTTAATATTTCCATTTGCCCATTGTGAACACGTTTACCTGAGATTTATGATAATTGACTTCTACAACAACAAAAAATGCTTTATATGTGTAACATTCATTAATTACTATGAAAGACGAAAGTACTTTTTTCACTTCATTAAGTAACGTGTACCGAAACGGATTTTGTTGGTTACTCTAAGTTGCCGCATTACTAAGAGGACAGAAACTTTGTGTAGGAAAAGAGATTATCTGTACTTTGTTGTTCCTTCGTTGGTTTATTACTTATTTTGTGTATAGACGCGATTCCTATGAAACGAATATACTTAAATGTCTAAAACTCAGTTTTACCCTTTCTTGAACGTGCCATTATGGTTTCTATTTTCATTTTTCGCTGTTTGGTATTTTGAACGCTGTGTGGGTTTTCTGTGCTTCATAAATATTTATAATCGAATCATGTAGGACTAAGAGCGGCCTACGAATCCCTATTAATGTATGGTTATACTTTTTTATTCAATGCAAAGAATGGCAAAACGACCATGCCATTCGGTTGATGGTAAGCAATACGACCGCTCATGTATAGTAGCAAAACCAAACCACACTATGAATCAATTTCTACTACAATTTCAACTACCTAAGCTATGGCATTCGACTCTCGCTCGCCATACTGAGACATAAGATGTTAAGTCTCAATTTGTTCAGTAGGCACTCTGGCTACAATGTCCTTCAAACCGGAACACAATAGTGCACTTACACTGCTGTTGGGCGGGTGATATACATTGAGGTTATAACCACCCAGGCGACCTCTCACATATTATGAGTAGATCACCATTCACCAGTAAAAATTATTTGTAGGATTCCGATACGGTCTAATGCGGGTCGGCAGGCACTTGCATTTTATTCGATTAGTTGTTTACATTGTATGTTTTTTATGTACAATGCGTTTCAGGGATAATTTAACACAAACTAGTATTACTTAAAAGGAATAGAAATCTCTCTGGGATGGATAGTTCATTCAAGTGGAATTTCCTTTCGCTTCCTAATCTGAATTCGAACTTTCATGGTTCCAGTGCAGTGGTATTGTAAAAATTCGGCGGTAGAACGTCCTTAAGGTGTGATCGATGTCATTTGTTACAATAATGTTTTAATGATAAAAAATGTGAGAATAGAAGTACAGTCTTTAAAGTGGATACTAATTAATATTTTTATTTTTTTGTAGCAAATGTCGACTTATTTGCATTCCAGAAATATCTCTAACAAAATTCTTCCCTTCGAAGTTGACTGGATAAGCCTTACGTAGCAAGGAAAATATATATTTGGTAGTAGGATATGAGCATGATTTTTATCGTATGAAGATCGAAAAATTGAGTTTTAGGCAAAGATTTTTTGTAGAAATGGGTAAATGATTATTACGATATGTACGATGAAAATTTAGCATTTTCCTGACCACTATATTTATAAACAAAAAATAGAAATTTATTCATTCTATTTATGTATTATTTAAAAGGAATTCGATACCAAAAATATGCGTTAACAAATTAGTTACTGAAACATTAGAACGCTAATTAATTATACATCAAAATTCGTTTCAATAGACATAAGCCTTATAATGATTGGTTCAATCAAATGTTTTGTTTTATATGAAATCGTAGTAGTTCACAAACCGGCTGATTCCGAAAATTAGTAATTAATGTAAAGAACTTTCTAAATCAAAAATATACCGGCTTATAATTGAACAAAAAGATTGACCTTTGGAGGTCACTTGCATACGAAGTAAACAACCTTTCATTGTTTGTAACCAAATTAATTAGAATAACAATATACGTGAATAACGTAATAATACGTAGTTCACAGCCCGTAATGATTAACTACGTATTGATTCATTTATTTAAAACTAGCTGTACCCACGACTTCGACCGCGTGGTATTTAACAAAAACTTTGTTTTTCTAAAATAAAAGATGTTTCTAAAATAAATGTAGCGTAAGTAACTCCTTATTATATCAGCTCCCTGACAGTAAAAGTCCCGTCAAAATCGGTCCAGCCATTTCAGAGATTAGCCGTAACAAACAAACAGACGGACAGACCGACAGACATAAAAAATCTAAGGTCATTTTCGTTATAGGTATCGTGTATATAACGATATGTAGTTGGAGTTTTTTTTTATTTTCACTTTACAAACAGACATTCCAATTTTATTTAAATGTATAGATGAAGTGCACTAATTGATCAATAAGTAAGAGTTATGTAGTTAGTCTGCGAGTACGTAACGATGTTTCATATTAATATATTTTACATATCTACATAAATTATATTATAATCAATCTCATCTGCTTAATTGTATCATTAAATAATTGATATAAGATACTTTTAGATATTTTTTATATTTCCATACATCCATCCATCAGCCAAAGGAAGCCCACTGCTGAACATAGGCCTCCTCCAATGATTAATAAGTTGAAAATAATGTATGTTACAATATTTATTGGAAAAATTAAATTATATCAAACATGACCATGCCACCTCCATTGGAACAAAGCAGACAAAAAAATAAATAATATTCTTTATACGCTTCAAGGTTAAATGGACTAACTTATACAGCTTTCTCGCATCTTCTGAAAAAAATAATGTATTTGTCATTTAAAATTTTATCTTAAAAACCAAACCTTTCCTAACCTTTTTAGGTCCCTCCCTCCCAAAGATGATCTCAAACAACACGTTTTAATACTTATATGTTGACTTTATTAAACTTATAACAATTGCACAATAATTAATAATAACTAAATAATAATGAATAATAACTAAAAATAAAAAAACTTAGGAATGATTTTAAAATTATCAGTTAAAATTTTAGGCATACATTGGTATGATAAATACTTGAGTTTGGGTGTTATTTATCTTGCTTGTATGTATTTGTCTATGTATGTTTTTTACAAGTTTGGTAATATTAGGTTTTGTTTCACTTAAGACGATAACCAGCTCATTGTTACTCCCGCAAAATACAAGTTTTACCCCCGCGTGGGTAATTACCCCCAGGTTAGGAACCACGGCACTAGACGAATAAAAAACACATTATTGAAATATTGGAATTTATTGCATTAATATTTTTTTATTTGCAACTGAATTAATGAGACACAGTCACCTTTCCTAGTGAATTAAATATGACAATTCCATTCTAAATGTTAGAAAGATCTTGAAATATTTGAATAAATTTAATATTCGAATGTATTACCAATATATATTAGTGAAATAACCAAGAGTCCTTCAAGATATAATAAATAAATATATTTATTTTACTTATCAGTTTACGACAATATTACATATTTATCTTATTTATAAAATAAAAAAAATTGTGTATATCTAACTCATTCCCGCAAACACCCCACAAAATTAACAACACTCAAAACAAAGTGCATTAATGGCTTGACTGTCGTGTGTCGTTTTTGTTAGAAGCACATTTAGTGAGTTTACTGACAAACTAACATTCCCTTCACTTTCCTATTTTAGAACTGGAAAGCTGTTAAACTCTACTCGAAAATTTGAAAGGGGTTAGTCCGTTTTGTCCGGTAACTTGTAAATGTCCTAAAAATATAGTCGCCTTTTACGAATTAAAACTACTGAGTAACCAGACCCTTGTTAGAATCAATATCGATTCCTTTTACCCTTCTCATGATGTCTTGTAACTGCCCTCACACTCAAACGTCGGCAAATATTTTGTGCTACAACCAGATGACTGGTATCTTTAAGTCTCTCTATGCTTAGTTATCAGACATAGAAAGACTTCAGCCTCATTCTTAGATAATTTAAATTTTATGTATCGATTGTTTGATCTTCATTAATCATCAAAATCAGTCCATCCGCATTCATTACTGGACATATGCCTTTCGTATGGCATTACTCAAACTGAATTTAAAAGGCGTTTGAAAAAAATTAGAATCAATATCCTATATTTTAATTTCTCAAAAATCCAGTCCATCCAAAGGTTGCCTGGAAGAGATCGCAGCGATAAGGCCGCCTATTGTAACCATGCCTTTAGTTTTCAAGTATTTTGTATGCGTCTTTCATTTTGGTGTACAATAAAGCATATATAAATAAATAAATTAGTAACTAAACTAAGTTGTAATTCAGTCTATGAATAAGGCCGTTGATATTTAATATATCAGATTGATGATGAATTATTGTGAAGTGATTGATAATAGTTCTGAAGAGTGATTCTCCTGTCTTTAACATTTCGGAATGTCACTAAATATAAACATTACAATTTGTTACTCTCCTATTACATTTTATTTGTTGGTTACCTATTAGGAACGCTGATAGATTTTTTAATTATTCATGTTTTTTACCATTAATCATTACACTTACTATTTTCAATTAAGTAATCGAAGTGTTATTATATATCTATCCATCATAATGTTGCAATGAGCACAATCTCCGAAGCGTGAGTACCTAGAGGAAGTTTAGTTGACATTTATCTCAAATCGCTGGAAAAGTTGAAAGGACTTACAACTTTGCGAGCTGATTGAAAAGTTTTGTAATAGACTAGTCGTTAGTATAGAAATATAGCTGTTAGGGATGTAGTGATGTCTAGTTTTTTTTTCTTTAACGGTCAAATAATTACTGCGTGGTGGCATGTTGGTATCGAACTCAAAAATATTGACATCATGTTCACGGTAGTCATGGGCTCAAATCCCAGGGCACACTTTTTTAAGTCAAGTGTTTATTGAAAGTCAATCATCAAGCAATTTAACGGTGACGAAAAACACCATGACGAAGTCGGCATACCATAGCGATTTAAAGAATTTATGTGGTGTGTGAAGACCGCATACCAGCACTAGGTGGGTGTGGTGGTCTTAACTGTAGAGGAGGCCCGTGCCCTACAATCGGACGTATTTGGGTTGATATAGATACAATAAATAAATGTTCTGAACTCAGCCCTTACTTTATGCCGATTCAAAATAATGTCTACAATAAATATCTATATACGAGTATAAGTATGTGTGATCCAAATATTGTATTAATGGTCAAGAGATAGTTGTCTTACAGAAGTTGAGACGGTAAAACGAATCTGGCTGTAACCGGAAATAGCTGTAGCTACCCATATACGTCCCACCGGAGGGCACGGGCCTCTTCTACAATCGAGACTGCGATTGAGACTGGTTAGGCCATTCTGGATAATACATAGCCGGAGATCGGTTATATATTCCATTGGTGTGCATATAGCTTGGTGTCCCTGAAATATTACATGATGCTTTTTTTACACCAACTGTAGTTTTACTTCACGCCGGTTTTTTGTGCGACAAAAATACCACGCCAGTCTATCTATACATTCTTACTATAGACACAGAATACTAAACTAACTATAGATGTGACGACCTGCAGCATACCGTTTTTGTTGCGATGAATAGCGGGACTGGCGTGCCATTCACCTGATGGTAAGCAATACGACCACTCATGGACAGTAGCAAAACCAAATAACACCATAGATTACAAAGCAATGCTTAGCATTCCACTGCACTCGTCATCCTGAGACATAAGATGTTAAGTCTCATTATGTAGAGTAATTGCTCTAGAAACAATCGTTTTCCCACAACAGAACATATACACTTATAGGAAATATGAATTCCGGTGGTACCTACCCAGGCGGCCCCTCACTAATGAAAGACCTGCCACCAATGAATTATTGAAATATTTGTCTATCTACATACTATTGAAATATCTCTATCATTTCTATATAAATATATAACAACAATGACATTTAAATCATAACAATGTAAGAATATTGACTTTGTATCCTTGCCTTTGAATAAAATAAGGCTATTCGTCTACCAGGGATTTCATCTTTATTGTATCTCCACCCTCGATATTGTGAAAGAAACCGGAAACGGACAACGGTCGATAATCGCGGGACGAGTTTCATGGGCAGTCAAATAAGAATATCTTTAACTACAGTCCCTTTTATAAAAGGAAAATAGTGTTGAAATATTATTGCTTTTGTCACAGCGTCCGCAATCCGAGTGAAGTTTATTTATTTATTTAATCCATAGATTTAATCCCTCTTTTCAATGGAGAAGATTAGTGTTTTCCTTTGTAATTTATTTATAACATTATTTTTATCTTTCCGGGCTCTTTGTGTCTATATACTCAAGTTTGCTTGTCTATAGTGATATAGTAAAACTTCACTTGTTTTTTTGCCACGAGTGACGTGAGCTTTACTCTACTCCTATTTATTGTTGGAAGCATCTTCAGTAATCATGGTGGTAGGTCTCTCAAATGATGGAGGCCACCAGGGTAGGTACCACCGCAATTTCTATTTCACCCGCCAAACAGCTGTTTAAATGCACTGTTATACTTCAGGTTGATAGTACATGGTAGCCAGACTAAATATTGGACATAATATTGAGACGCAACATCATTGAGTTGTAATTGGTGTTTCTTTGGTTTTTTACTGTTCATGAGCGGTCATATGCTCACCATCAGGCGAACGGCGTGGTGGTCTCACCATCGATAACAATAAAAAAATGGTTCAAAATATGTATCAGTTAACAGAAAAATATGCAATCCATACAATTTATTGGTCATAATTCGAAGTATATGTGAATAATTCCTATAAGAGACAGGGAATGTATGATTATTTTAGAATATTTACATTTAATAGGAAATTTCTACATTTCCTAAACAGCGATAGTAGAATGCCCATTTTACTATGAAACTTAATATCGGTGCGAAGATTTTTGTGCTTCGATGAAACATATTTTTTTGTGTGAGGAAAAATATATATTTTCAGTAAATATAAGCGTAATTGCGATCTATGCTCGGAGTTCTTGGAGAAATGAATTTAAGCCCGATATTTTTTATTGTCGTCGTTCTCTAAAAAAAGAAGTGAGTATAATAATAATTACTTTATTTTACAAAATCTGTCGACAGGGATAAAATTGGAAAATGTTTTAAAACGAACCATAAAAATGCAATAATTAATAATTAAGGTAGACGCACGATCTGACTATGGTTGCAGGAAGTCGCTGGATGCAGGCTGCTTCCAACATGTCATTGTGGAGATCCTTGGGGGAGGCCTATGTTCAGCAGTGGACTTCCTGTGGTGGTGATGATGATGATGATGAATTAATTTTAAGTAGTGTCGGTATCGTGATCAATGTTTTTTTACCGATACTATGAATGGGTTCTCCTTTATTCAGTTCGGGATGCCAATTAGTACAGCGGGCATGTGGAGCATTCCTCCCCACTTTTAATTACGCTTACGAATACAGAGGTCTGGACAAAGGGAAGGTCAGGTTAGGATAGGATTGAAATAAATTATACATACAAGTACAAATTGGATAAAAGTTTTACAAAGAAATAAATTTAAAAAGGAATGTAAATTTACCTAACCTAGACTAACCTAAATATTGTTTCGTTGCAGTCGGGTATTTTGATTCTCAATTTACTATTGCGTTTACAAAAAAACATATATTTTACTTAAAATGACCGCTCCTTGATTTTGCCCCATGTAATTACTTGCCAGACTGTTATCCATAATAGTAATACGAAATGGTGTAATAATACAATTTTTTTCAATGTCATCAGTTTCAATATCTGATTAGGCATATTGATTTTTAAAAAACCTAGACTTGCAGTTTTATTTTAAATTAAAATCGGGCTCGTGCCTGCTTTCAGCATTTTTCGCTATAGTTTCAGATTTCGTCATTCGCGCCCACTTGAAAAATTCACCCAGTGTAATCAATTCCACACTTTTTACACATGTTGCTGAAAAGTTTTGCATGTTATATCTGGATCTGGATCTGGATCAGCCCATATACGTCCCACTGCAGGGCACGGGCCTACTCTACAATCGAGAGTACGATTGAGAGTGGTTAGGCCATATAGTCCACCACGCTGGCCTAGTGCGGGTTGGCGGACTTACATACCATATAAATTCTTATGAATCGCTATGGTATGCAGGTTTCCTCACGATGTTTTCCTTCACCGTTTTAGTGCGTGGTGATTGACTATCAATACACACATGACTCCGAAAAGTCAGAGGTGTGCCCTGGGATTTGAACCCGCGACCACCGTGAACATGCTGGCAGCCGCGTCTGGTCCGTTTACCAACAGGCCACCACGCACTGTGTGCATGTTATATAATCTGCTCGAATTATGGAACATTGTAAATACACGCGTACATTCATAACTTGGCGCTAGTATCGATGAAAATGTTCATTTTATTGGTCTCATATATCATAATGTAATAGGAAGCATACAGGTGAACAAAATTACCAGTTGGTATTTTTACTCACAGACAAAAGGTTAAATTTTCATATTTTTAGAAACTCAGACGAAATTAACCACCAGATCCAGCAGTCTAGTCGGTTACAATTAAACACGGTCCGTACCTACCTGCATTTAGACAACAGACATTTTAAAAGAAAAGATTTTAAATGGAAAAAAATTCACTTAAAAAGCTTTTACAAGATGGGTAAGTAAGTATATACAGATTTTATTATTGCATGCGAAGCAAGAAACAAGTGGCTCACATTCCTACTATTGATACTAGATTAAGGTAAACATTGTTGTACAGCAATCTCCGGTCACGACCAAAGGAAATATAATAGCAAAGCTTTTAGCACACGTATGCTGAGTTTAGGACAGTGGAACCACTTGGAACAAACCCATTTGATGCGAACTTCTGTAGACTTATTCAGTTGTCTGTTTATCTCGAAACTACTAAGTGCTACACAAATGAAATGGACTTCCAAGTTAACTCATATAAAAGTTCCCGCAAACCCAATAGAAAAAAATGGACCTTAAAACACTCGCGTGTTTTCCAAAAACAAAGGATTAGGTAATAACTGGGAATTGCTCAGATAAAGCATCCACAATTTTGAACTGCATTTAAAGGATTTAATTTCAATAAATGTCGATGAGAAGCTAAATCCGGCACAGTCGAACCGATTTCAAACGAAATGGTCGAACTAAGTTATTGTCTCAATGGAATCGGAATGTGTGGTGTAATTCTGACCGCTCACGACGGCTTCGTTTTCGGTAGCACTCTTGATATACCCGGTATACTGTATAGCATGCTCTTTCACTTGTACACACTATTCTTTTATTATGCACTCTTCTTTTAATTAAGCATCATCATTAAAATACAATTTTTATTTAGAAGTCTGTTAATTTATTAGAATCATAGTGTGCGGTACTTCTTGAAAAGGTGAACTGATTTTCATGTATTTTAAAAATCAGGAAAACACAATATCATTGGTGA
The DNA here is from genome assembly GCA_023078785.2 of Hyles euphorbiae. NCBI lineage: Eukaryota > Metazoa > Arthropoda > Insecta > Lepidoptera > Sphingidae > Hyles > Hyles euphorbiae. The sequence goes on from CM041049.1 coordinate 8,780,604, forward strand.
TTTAGGCTTTGTTTCTATTCAATTGATAGGTTGATAAACAGAAATGGTACTCAGTCACCTGAGTATAATATATTTATTTATTTAAAACTTTATTATACAACTGTGAGTTACAAAAAAAAAAAAAACAAAACGTGCATGCGAAACCGAATGGGTAGCTACTAGAGCTTGTTACGGAATTCGGAAACATGATAATATTTGCAAAGTCTAAATATAAATCTAATACAAAAGTTTTGAAAACCCCCAAATCCATTAAGTTGTTCCTCAGTGAGATCAAGATAACTGGCATTCGCATAATGAAGGATTTGGAGCAAGAGGGATTGACTAAGCGATTTTCTCGTGGTGATAGATAGAAAAGGCAAAATATATAGGCCGAGCCTATACATTTTATTTTGATGGTTAAATGCACTTATTAAATCTTAGATCAATGTACTATGATTAAAAAATAACGCTTAAAATTGTATCATGTTCAGTCATTATCTACATAGAAAATTAAACGCTTTATATGGTTTCCATTCAATTGATAGGTTTCGGTCTGTACAAACTCAACGATAATAATGTTCGAATGATATTTTAGACAAAGCGTTCCTGTGGAGCCACAAATTGTTTGTTTCAGTGTGAACATTTATCACTCGTGAAAATCTGGATTACCTATTTAGATTAAAGCAGGCATAATATTCTTTTTATTTATTACCACTACTGTTGGGCAAATAAGCTAAGGGATTTAACAATAAAAGTAAATGATAGTCGTTAGTTCTGAGAAAACAGTTAAAAACTGAGTGTAGGAAGAAAGAAACGAGTTTTATTAACAAAATTATAGCACCACACATACTGCACAATGTACATATGTATTGTAATATTATAAATTACATTAAAAGAAAAAAAAATGAACATTCGTTCGTATTTCAAATAATATTATAGTGTGCTGTACAAAAATGCTGGTTTCCGACTCGAAGCTTTAAATATTTTAATTAAAAAACAGTTCAAGACCACAAAGCGACTGTTGGATTTTATAAAAAATGATGTAATAATAATTGTTAATTCCCTTCCACATTTACCGTCAAAGTTGAAAATATCAAAAGAATGTCTATACCGTCAAAACATACGTTTGTACGCGTCTAATTTAGATTATCGTATGTCCAGCAAATATCTAGTTACTGGCCATGTTACGTGATAACTAATAATATCCGACTAGCTTCCACTATTATCAACTCGTGATTATTACTATAGGAGCAATTATATTCGACGACCTCATTCAAACATGTAATATGCCATGTAATTTATTATTATTTCTGCGGAATCAGTAATGAAGCTATTCAAATTTGTTTATACTGTACATCAATACAATTATGTTTTACTGCCTCAGTAGAGCAGTAATTGTACCACGATACGGTTACACAGCTGAGGTCTCGGGTTCGAATATCGGGTCGGCCAAATTGATATTGAATTTTTCAATTCATTATTAGCCTGGAATCAGAAATTGGCGCCGGATATGGCGATAGCTTTACATATATATATATATCATTTCGTGGAATGAGGTTGGTGAGAGTCCTGGCAGCACCACTTCCGTCTTCTGAGAAATAAAAAGAAAGAAAGAAGAGAATATTTATAACTGGCACAATAAATAACAGAGGAGTTCGTATAGAATAGTTAAGGTAAAAAAAATAAAGATAAATATTGCGCCAGCAAAGATCTCTCATTCGGCATAATATGTATAATTTCTATGAATATTAAAAGGATTGATGAATTAAATATCGGTTCTTTTACTACTGACATTCGTAAGTACGTTTTCGGTGAACAAGAAAGTTCTGGATATAATTCATTCATTGATAGACATCCATTAATTAGTTCGTTCTGCTTGTTTTTTCCTGATTAGTATCACACACCTTCATACTCAGTCTCTTTTATTTTACCCGATTATAATATTATTAGTAATAGTGCATGGTGGCCTGTTGGTAAACGGACTAGACGCGACTGCCAACATGTTCACGGTGGTCGCGGGTTCGAATCCCAGGGCACACCTTTGACTTTTCGGAGTCATGTGTGTATTGATAGTCAATCACCACGCACTAAAACGGTGAAGGAAAACATCGTGAGGAAACCTGCATACCATAGCGATTTATAAAAATTTCTATGGTATGAAATTACTTAATTAATTAAGTATTTTGTCCGCCAACCCGCACTAGACAAGCGGGGTGGACTATATGGCCTAACCACTCTCAACCGTACCCTAGATTGTAGAGGAGGCCTGTGCCCTACAGTCTGACATATATGGGCTAATACAGTATAATAGCATTGATTCTTATATCTTCCCTCGCAATATCATACTAACGTTTTTGACGAGCTTTGGCCCCGCTGTAACGTGAATTATGACTCGGGCAAACATTACCGACGTAGGCACGCCTATACGTAACGGACATTATGAGGGTTTAATACGAAATCATGACGTATCGTAGTCATTTTTCCAATTGACGTAAGTGAGGGGCAGGTCGCGAGATTAAAAGATAAATCATTTTTATTACATGCGAAATAAAATGTGTGACGTAGTCTATATGAGAGTTTATGCAACTCGGGTAAAACATGCTTAGTCATATTCATTGTTTTATAGTGTTAATAGACACTCATCTTTTTTTCTAGCTTGAATAAATGACCTGTCAAATGGAATATTTTTAAGATTATTAAACGCAGCGAGTGTTTAATATTGATAGCGTCTGTAATTTATTGCCTGGAATAATGCTCTGAATCTATTTTTAAATTATTATCCTTTGGAATTTTATACTGCTCCCTTCGGTGCGGCCAAGTGAAAAATGACACCGCAAACTTTTTAGTGCCTGGTTTTATACATATTTTTGAAAACAAGATGGTGGAAAATCTCTCGTCATGTATTATGCAAATGTGTCACGTTTCAGGGTCGATCTGTGTCAACCAGGTTGGAATTTTTATGTCGAGATGTTGGTGCGTATTTGTATTACACTACACATACCTTTAAATGTATAGTAATTATTTTATCGCGTCCGGGATAAAAATAATTAAGATAAATGAAATGAACTGTTAAAAAAATACTACAAAATTTGGAAGTGATCTGTGCTACAAAATAATACTTACAATCAGTCCAACTGACAATTCGCAAAAAATTACTACTCGAATAAAAACTTACATTAAATCATTGAGATATTATACAAGACTACTAGAGCGGACATCGGCATCAAAATCTCTGCACATTGTGCGTGCACACGGGAACAAAGTGAAGCGAGAGCGAAGATGATGATGGGTAGGCGTGACAGAGACAGATACAGAAGGAGCGGTACAGTACCGTTCATTTTTTTATACATTTTTTTTGCAGTGTCTCCTCGATTATATCTCAGTGCATAAATTAAATATTACATAAAACACACACATAAAAATAACTATTGTCTACCAAGTGCTAAACTACACTAGAACAGCGTGGTGGACTATATGGCCTAACAGCTCTCAATCAATTATACTGTTTCCATTCGTTTATTTTATTTTTGACAGTTCACGCCTATAAAGTACGACATTACAGTAGAACAATATTTTGAAATAAAAGTAGATACTTTCTTGACGGGTAACGCCCACTTAGAGTTGTGCCATTCGTAACGAATGACCACAGATAACAAAAACGATTTTGAATAGAATCAATCAATCGGAATCATTTGAAATAAAATTACATTAAAATGCTAATGAAAACAGTTAAACGTAATATAGTACCCAATATTAGGATCGAATGTATTTGCTGCAAATTAATTAATATGAATAAAGGTATACGTATTGAAGTGACTTTTAATAAGAGTTTAATTTAAAATAATTACAATGATTACAACGAAAATAAATGTTTAGTACCTACTTGTAATAAACAGTTAAACCATGTTGGAATTCATAGTACTTTAAGGATTAAATAATTAAAACAACTAAAAGGTAATTTGTTAATATTTTTATTTATAAACAATCGTCTGTTTCGTCGGAATCGGCGTCGTCGTCACTCGTATCCCCAGTAACACTAATTATTAATGAGTGCATGGGTAAGTTGTCAAATGCGACATCGCGATCCCAATCAGACATTATTTCTTTCTTCGTCTTATCTACGACACTCGCCCAGTTATGAGGCGTCACATTTTCACACGCATTTTTAAGCAACTCCAGCATTTTGTTTGCGGTGAAAGGAGGAGTTGTATTTATTCTCGCAGCATATCTTTTCACTTGCGCCCATATTAGCTCTATGGCATTATACTGGCAATGATATGGAGGAATTCTAAGGACGGTGTGCCCATGTTCTGCAGCCATTTCATCTATAACGTATCGTTTAGGCTGCTTCCTCATTTTTAATATTTTAAGTAACTCTACTTTTAATAGGGACTCGTCCACCTCCTCGCCATTGTTACGGAGCCAGTTTATTATTTCATTTTTTTTACTGGCTTGCGTTGGCATTTTGTTAATTTGCCGAGAGTGATAGGACGCATTATCTATAAATATTGTTGATGGCTGTTCGAGTGACAATAACATTTCCCGACACCATTTTTCATATACTTCGGAATTCATTTCTTCGTGGTAATCCCCTGTTTTCTTTGATTTAAAAGCTAACATAGCATCTTGCACAAATCCTTTTGCGGTTCCTGCATGACAAATTATAATTCTTTCACCTTTTCCCATTGGCACTGCGGTCGAGGAGCTAGCAGTGTTGTCAGTCCAAGTTTTTGATACCGTGTGATTCGCATTGAGCCAAGTTTCATCGGTGAAAACAACATTCGACCAGTCTTCTATTTTTTTAGCTTGTCTTAAAAATTCGCATCGATACAAAGCAACATCATTGCGTTCCATCAATATTTTTCTTTTGTCACATTTTTTGTATTGGAATCCAATCCTATTCAATACCTTCGCCAAAGAAGACTTTTGACCACGGAACAAGCCACTAGTTTTCAGAGATTGTACTAGGTTATGTAAAGTAGGAATCTCTTTTCTTTGGTAATAATCGTATATATGACGACGAATAGCATCACCATCAAAACTGTCAATTGCTGTCACTTTAAAGGGCTGACGTTTTTTCTTAGGTGTAGATGGCTTGTTTTGTTCCATGCCACTACTGCCGTAGCCTTCTTTAATTATTTTTGAAACTGTTGGAGCAGTAATACCTAATGCTGCTGAAACACGGTCTCTGATTTGAGTCACTGGTATAAGAGGTCCACCATTACGGCTTTCCCTTTCAAAGTACTCATGAAGTCGCAACACAAACTCCCTTGTTTGTCCTTTAAGCACCTTTCTTTTAGGCATTTTGAAAGTGATGAAGGCAGGTACGATGTTCTCAATTCAACCAAATGTAGGAATTCACGGGTAAAACAATACGGAGGAATATAAATACTCAACTCGACGTATGAAAAATGTGAATTCAAATTCAGCGAACGGAAAACACTAGCACGGGCGCGGGCGTCTCGTTGTGAGTGACCACAAAATGGCGGCGCGCGTCACCTGTCTGCCCAGTGTTGCCGTTTCACAATTTGTTTTTAACAACATTACTATTGCCGACGGAAGTGATAAGAATATTAACTTAACATGAGTAAATGGTTTATTTTAATATAATTATTAAATCAAGTAACTTAAATATCCCTGAAGTTTTATAAAACAATGCATGGAGCAAAAAATAAAATATGTATTAAATCGATTAAAACTTGTTCAAAAATAAAATCGTTTGTTATAAAAAATTGATTCGATAACGCATCAGGCCATCACTATTTGATTCAGTACTCGATGTGTCAAAAATAAAATAAACGAATGGAAACAGTATAACTCAATGTATTTTGAATATTTTGAGATGATTCAAACAATTATCGATTATAGAGGAAGCTCATGTCTTGCATTGAGACGTATGTATATTACCTAATAGACTTAAATATTAAAATAATGCAGGTTTACGCCATAAGAGAACTTTATTAGAATGTTCAACACACTGTGTTGGTAACATACTTCAGGACAGTTTTATATATCAAATTGCGATATTTATTGTGCCGGAATGATTATAGGCTCCCGCCCCATCATAAATAATTACAATGTGAACGACCTCAGTGCGAAGCTTGTAGAAGTTCCTATATATTCGAAGCCTAATTATCTGTGAATTTATAGCCGATAATATACGTTATTGACTCACGTAGCATATAAACCACATGTTGTTATGTCTGTAGTATGCAGGGGCCTTCTGGGTAGGTACTACCGTTTTGTGTGCTACAAATTGGCAGTGTTAACACTTGTTTCTTGGTTTATACGAAATTTAATAGAATTAACTTAATTACTTAGGTTAGACCTCAGCTGAGAAATGTCAGGCCGCTAGTTTGACTCCTGCACCGACAGAAATATTAGTGTGATTCACAGGTATTTGTGTCGGGTCTAGATGTTTGTGACTCCGAAGAGTCTCGTATTTTTTTCTATTGCAATGTATAGCGAGACTAGCATGTTGTTCGCCTGGTGGTAAGCGTACGACTGCTCATGAACAGTAGGAAAACCAAATACACCTTGAATTACAATGCAATGCTTGGCATTCCACTGCGCTCGCCATCCTGAGACATAAGATGTTAAATCTCAATATATCCAATAATTAATCTAATCTAATCAAAGTGCGTGGTGGCCTATTGGTAAACGGACTAGACGCGGCTGCCTACATGTTCACGGTGGTCGCGGCTCCGAATCCCAGGGCACACCTCTGAGTTTTCGGAGTCATGTGTGTATTTATAATCAATCACCACGCACTAAAACGGTGAAGGAAAACATCGTGAGGAAACCTGCATACCATAGCGATTTATAAGAATTTCTATGGTATGTAAGTCCGCCAACCCGCACTAGGCCAGCGTGGTGGACTATATGGTCTAACCACTCTCAATCGTATTCTTGATTGTAGAGTAGGCCCGTGCCCTGCAGTGGGACGTATATGGGCTGATACAGAATTTCTGACTACAATGTCCTTCAATCCGAAACAAAATAGTGTATTTAAACAGCTAACAGATAATACAGTAGTCCCTTAGACTCAAATCGACCTAATATTCTATCTTAGTGTCGTGTCAGGATTATGTATGTGACTGTTAGTTGTATTGTTATTATTCATAAGGCATTAAGAAAGAGAGGAAATTAATTTATTGTTGGACGGTAATATAGGTAAGTAATTAACAAAAGTTAATGCATAAATCACATAATACTCCGCCTTTGTTTATGTATATTGCCTGCTTTTAACACGAATATCGGGAATTATATAATAAGTTTATTTTAAAACCACCAGTGGTTAAATTAGTAAAATGCGGAATGAAATGAGAGTGCGTAGGATTGTTTACAGCGGTCGTGTAACTATTAAATTAACAATCACGTGGGCGGTTATTGTCTTTAATTTGCTATGTTTTATGACTTATGAGTATAAATTATACTTGCTCCTAAACAAGTTTTTGCCTCGGTACAGCTTGTATAATAATAAATATACTATAAAGGAGTCACTCTATAGTTATTATTAGAAACAAAAAACCCAATATGGATCACATAATATTAAATTGTTAAGAGCGTATACACCTTGCGCGCAAAGTCAACTATAGGTATTTCTTCGTTAATTTCACGCACACATAAGCGACCAAAGCTGTGTGCGTAGAGCTGCCGCGTCGGCTCGCTATACAATCGGCTCAAACAACTTTGATCCGTGCGCTTCAAATATTCAATTGAAATGTAACTGTAATATAATATCATAAAAATATTTTATTTGCATTATAAGTAGACAAATATTACTGTGCAAGCAAAGAATAATACAAATTTTGGATACTAATCATATTTTCGTTATTATTACATTGTTAAGTTGCATTCAAATCAGTGTTCAATCATTAGACACTACGGACGTTTTATTAATCATTTCGTGTTCGAACACATAAATAGTGTTAGGGGCCTTACAACCCCTTACAATTACGAAATATATTTAATTTTATATTACAATGCATAACATAATTTAGCCTCGGAATTACGTCCCATTATATTACCTGAAACATAATTTATACTCACTACAAAATCATTGTAGGTAATAAAAATAATTAAATATTTTACTACCAAAGTACTAAGATGTGGTAATCGCATTCCGCGCGTGGCTATTTTTACTACGCGCGGCATAATCGACTGCAGCCAGGCCGGAGCGACGAGCGATACGTCCTCCCTCTAGAAGGCCTTGCGGCGCGGCGGTCTGGGGCCCTACTATATTCATCGAACGAACGAACGAACGAACGAAGGACCCTACTATATTCAACGAAACGAAGTTCGAAACTTCGGATGATCAAAGTTTATATACGATACGAATGTACCTACATAAAACTTATGGTCGTTATTGATTTATGGTCGTAACCATAGACTTATAGTTACGGTGTACGTTATATATATACATTCGTATCGTATAAAAAACTTCGTTTGTCCGAAGTTTCGAACTTCGTTTCGTTGAATATAGTAGGGTCCTTCGTTCGTTCGTTCGTTCGTTCGTTCGTTCGTTCGTTCGATGAATATAGTAGGGCCCCTGATTTGATCCACGTCGGACAGCGTGTTTTATAGTGGTTTTTAAAATATTTGTAGAAAACATGAAATCTAATTTTGTTGAAATATAAAAATGGTAATTTATTGATATGATGTTCTTCTATTATAATATGCAATTGTTATAAAAAATTATGTACGATAAGTTGGTGAAAAAAAAAAAATGTTCTTGACGAGAGTTTCTGAATAATTTCGCATTGTTTAAATTTTTATTTTTCAGGAACTAAACACAAAAAGATTATTTTTCTCAGCAAAATCCCTCCATAAGGGTCTTATTAGTCTGATAATATTTTTATTTTCATCTTATATTTAGTGGTTAATGATATCTTAAGCTTCTAAATTGCCATTTAAAGCCTAAATAACGAAACTTGTGTTCAGTAATCCGTATAGTACTCACAAATTATCCATCAATCTATAATGTTTTCCACCAAAATCCCTAGATGACAACCTTTTCTAAAATTAGTAATAATTATTTTTCCTTTAAATTGTTTATTGGTGGCTATTAACTCATTTGAAAAGTCCTGTTTTTAAGCCAAAAAGCGCGTGCAGGGTATAAACGCTCTTAATCATAAATTACTCCATCTGAACTTCACTGGACTTAACATAGAGCAATACTATCCAAATTATAATCAGTTTGTAAAACCAATGTATTTCTCCCGCCAAACAGCAGTGTAAAAGCACTGTTGTGTTTCGGTCGGAAGGACATTGGACAATGTGGCTACAATGTTTATGAGCGATCGTATCGCTTACCATCAGGCGAACGGCATTCTCGTCTCGCCATTCATGGCAATAAAAAAAATACCTTTTAATTCATGGACTACAAATACCATTCATCTGACTGGTATTTTTTTTTCTATAAACTGCAAACTAAATAAAATAGAATTATTTATTGTGCCTAACACTATTTCAGCCATTAGTTCCATTTACAAAGTGATGTTACAATACCGGCGAGGAGTGTGCATGCCTTTGTGCCAACTGATCTGTGACGTCATACTGCCCACGGCAACGAGATTGTGAAGAAAGAGTACCATTATCAATTTATTCGGCTGTGGTACAGAATTGAATTCATTTTATTAAGAAAAATGTTTCATTCATCGATCATAGAGCAAGCAGATATGAATATCATAACCTTAATATATTATCAAGCAACTTGCTTGCTACACCATCTATTCTAAAGCAATTGCTCATTCTAAAACAGATTAACAATTTCCAACAATTCCAGAACGCGTTTTACGGAAATACCTTCAAACTGATTTGATCGTTTTACGTCCAATACCGCGCAGTAAGTATAAATAATAAGCTAAATATACTGTGTAGTAGCAATGAAAACATAAATACAATGTCTCTATAATGATTGTCCGTATTTCTGTCAATACAGATACTGTTAGACCGTGACGATGTTCCATGTCGTAAAAGTCAATGATAAAAATAAACACTCTGCCCTCAAACATTTTTATACGCGTTTCTATTAGGTACATTTTAAATGTTTATTTCATAGTTCGAATGTTAATTTTATGCCGCAACGTGTTGTTATTGCTATTTGACTCAGCCGTGGTTTCAAACTTCGTCATCAGGTTGATTATAGGTATTTAAATTTGGAATACATACTGAATTCTGCACGTCACTGTAATTATTTTAGACTTTATTCAAGTGGATTCATTAATATAGCATGTTGAACTGGAGTGGAACTTCTCGAATTTTGTAACTTCTTATACACCGGGTTATTTTACTTAGAGCATTCAAATTTTAACAGTAGGTTGAAAATCTTGAATACATAGTCCATTTGTCGTTACATTTTTAAATTATTCAATAATTTTTATCCTCACAAAACCAAATAATATATAGACATACGCACGACCATAATGAACCCATAAACTACAGACAAACACGCGCGCGCGTCTGTGTATAACCGTGTAACCGCCGTTCATTCTAGTAGTAGATGTTGAATATAATTTGACCTTTGATAAGTATATTTTCAAATGGAAATAAATGACTAATTATGTGTAAATTTGAATATTTTCCACCATTTATTAAAAGTATTAATTTCTATATATTATATTTATATTTCCTGGGACCTCTGCCTACCCCTTCTTGGGATATAGGCGTGAGTTTATGTATGTATGTATTAATTTCTATCTTAAGTTCAATAAACAATGTGCAGTGTTTGAAAAACAACCCTGTATAAAATAAAGAGTAATATGTTAGTTCAGAATGTTTAGTGTCGCTGATAAATTGCAAATAGAATGGTCTATAATAGGAAATACGCATGTCATTTTTTTATATTTTTAATCAATTCTGTATGTTATTACATTATCGGAAAAAAATATAAGTCTTTGAAAATATCATTCAAAAGAGTACAAAAAAATAATCAAAACTGCTATCAGTTTCGAAGCATTCAAACGCCATGTTGGCGCGAACTCGCTGTGACGTCAAAGGTTGCGTTATGAACAACGTAGTATTTGGATAAAGTTTCTTTCATGAATTGCTACAGAACTGTATTTCGCGACAAAATAATCCATTTTATTTAATAGTATAAAGAAAGCACAAAATAACTCATAAACAAACGTAAAACAACAAGCTAAAACTTCATAAGAACGCAACCATTGTCGTCACTTTCCTTTTCAAGCAATAGATCGCGTTTCGGAAAAATGCGCGGCAAATTTGAAATGTCATTTTTTAAGTATTTATTTTACCGATTTAGAGTTGATATGTTAAAAAAATATCTTAAAGGTATAATTCTATATTAATAAAGATTACAAAAAAAATATTTTGACTTAGTTTAAAGCCTGGTGCATGTTCCCTATTGTAAAATGTCAGAAAACTATTAAGCTTCTTTGCCGATACCAGATACTAAAGTTTATAAATGAAATATATTCATTTCAAATGTATCAACTCTTTTGCATTTTCCATCACGTTGTATGAAACTGTTTCACACCACTTGACTATTACGGCACGTACACATTCCGTGAATAATGTGCGTGCTGAGTACTAACCTACATTCATATTAGCCCTCATTCATAGCTCGTGCTCAAAGAAGTGGAATGTATTTTATTTTTCATATAGATCTACATATTATCTTCATATTTCTTCGTAACAGTGTTACTTATGGTAGCGCCAACAGACATACAATGAGCAAAAGATTGACACGACTGCTATATACAATGTAGCATGTACAGTATTTGACTTAGTCAAACTTCGAAGTATCCGTGCTTGTAGATATAGTCAAACTAAGATCTGGCGAGAAGTCTAAGTTAATGTCCAAACCAGTAGTGTGTCTCGGCCAAACACTAATGAACTTATGTCTAATCTTAGAAGATACAAACTTGAGCATAACTTTCAAATCGGGATTTGATCAGCCACACCTAGTATAAGTACTGGAATATACTACCTGGTAAATTTAAAAACCTAATTCTTAATTATAATAACTCATTGTTAGGTATGTTTGGGCATGCTCAAAATATATCCGTCAAAGGCTATGATAAATATGTACGGTCTAAGTTCAAAGGCAAAAATTAAATTATCTACTGGTAGTAGGTCTCTCATATGTGAGAGGCCATCTGGGTGGGTACCACCGCAATGTCTATTTCTCCCGTGAAACAACACTGCGTAAATGCACTGTTGTGTTTCGGATTGAAGGACATTGTAGCCAGAGTAACTACTGGACATATTGAGGCTTAACATCTTATGTCTCAGGATGACGAGCGCAGTGGAATATTGCTACTGTTTATGAGCGGTCGTATCGCTTACCATCAGGCGAACTGCTTGCTCGTCTCGTCATTCATTGCAATAAAAAAAAATTTAAAAAAATAATCTAAGGGCCTTCAAAAAAGCATTCTTCAAACCTAGAATATTTCAATCATAGAGCGAAATCGTGCATTAGTTTTAATATACCCATTTAAGACACAGACATCGTGGTGCCTTCAAATATCTCGTTTGACGTAAATGTCTCGTTTGTTAAATTGCCGTTCATATACACAATGTATACAGATGACTTACAACAATCAATAACTTGTTGTGTTCCAGCGTCGCCAAAAACTAGAAGGTCGTGACCATTTTCATTTTTATACGGCCATTTGAGATGATTAAATTTTATACGCTCGCTGATTAAATGACACGTTTATGGAAATATGTATTTTTGAATTATCTCGGATAACAATTAGCCGAGATGGATATCGCCTTCGAATAATCTGTTAATTAATATGTACATATTTATTGCGTAGATTTTTGATGTCAACGTGGGTGTTCTCAACTGTCATGTTAAACAAATACTCACCAATTGCTTGTTACAATATAAAACAAAATTTAATAAACATTCTTTCCCCTACTTTCTTCTTTATTGTGTTTACGTTAATGCAAAAACAATATAAAACAATACAAATCATGTATTAAAAGTTAGGGATAATAAATAATAATATATTACTTTCTTGGATATAGAACCTTAATTCGATCCCAACTTGAATACGCATTACCTATATGGAATCCTTTTTATAAGAAATACAGCAATCAGCTTGAGGTAGTTCAAAAGAAATCTTTACGTGGCATGAATTACAGATGTCACAACTCAAACGTTTCTTATGCTCAATTAGAGCGTTATAATATTTTAAGCCTAGAGTCGAGACGCTTGCGTCCTGACGTCATAATGCTGCGTAGCCTATGCAATAACACATATAATTGTATAGATAGATCTCACAAATAAAATATGTTATTGGGTATCCAGAACTGTAATAAGACGAGGGGTGCGTCTATTTCAGTTGTTCGACACTGCACCACGTAGGAGTAACGCTGGTGCGCGGGTACCACTCCGACGCCTTTTAGATAGTTATAATTATTATGCATTTCATTGACATTGATATTTTCTACCTTTAAAGCACGGAATTTAAAAAAATATGTTATGCTTAAGTTGTCTGAGGAGATTTTATAATATTTTTAGTCTGTTTGCTAAAATTATATTATCACATTATGCCAATCTGTGGACAGTATTGTGGGTCATATTATTTGTTTTATAACCACTTAGATTAAGACTAGTTTTATTAAGATATATACAATATGTAAACATTTCTTGTCCTATTAAATTAAATAAAATTATTCGCCTTCGCCTTAAATAATTAAATAGAGGTTAAGTAAATATTATAGTTTTTTTTCTTATTTCCCTTAAACAAACTTCGTAGTGTCGTCATATATGATTTTGAATAAGCTGGAATTATTTGGGTAAGAAATATACGTCTAACTTTACTAGATTTAATTAATTCGGTGAAATTAATCTATTAAATAAAACATTAATTTCATCAAGCATTTAAAAGGCTTCTTTCATTATTTATATTATCGATAGTTTTCAATAAACTGATAAATATTGCTATTCTGATAATTGATTAAATCGTACAATACAGCTAATTTGTATAATAAACGAGTATTAAGACAACGTATACCTTTGTGGCTGACAGAAAACAACATAGCGGCTTCTTTATTGTTATGCCTTATGAATACACGAGGACTGATCATAAATATTGCATAAACAATGAAGATGACCTTAAAAAATAATTTAGCATTCAAGCTAATTTGGCATTCAAGTGCCATACGGGGCACTTGAATGCCAAATTAGCTTATTTAAATGATTCCCATTATTTTATCAGGGTTTCTAATATTATTTGTAGTCATAACCTTATTTAACGGAATATGAAACCAAAAAATGATTTCAATAATTCAATGTTATACATCAAATCCTATGTTATAATCTAGTTTTAACATCATGAAATTATTTTCTTTATTTTACAGTTCAAAAATTCATACTGTTTGCTTACACCAGGATGAACATTGAAAGCACTAATTAAAATTGATGATGAATATTACACTGAAAAAGGGCATGTTTTAAAAACAACAGGACCTAAGTTTTACATTATTAAGGTTTTAGGGAATCGAAATAAATTATTTTCTATTATCCATCGCTAAAAGCTAATATCTTTCCATTCTCTGCAAGATACCCATTGAATATACCATAAGTCCCTAATCCGGGACAGCAGACTATTTCAGACTACCAACTTTCATACATTCTAATCAAAAACGCATTAAAACAAACAAGTAAACTTGTGTCATAGGCGCGAGGTAGCCGTTCAATCATTGGAGTGGCTATCGTGGCGTCATCTGTTTCAAATTACGATCGAGAGAGTTTCGAGTCAATCTATATGCTCAGAATACTTTTGCAAATTGCACAATTGTAACTGGACGATGAAATATTCTTTCTCCCTTCAGCCACAGGGAGACCACTGCTAAACAGTCCTTTCAACATGGAACCCACGACCTGTTGGAAGCGACCTGCATTCAGTGACTTTCTACCACCTTAACCAGGTCGTCAGTCCACTTTCTGGGTGTAATTCTCACAGTTCTTCGCGCTAGGAACCCAACCCACTGCCTAAAATATTGTACTTATTAATAATGGACATCTTCAGATATATATTTCGTAAATACTACTATTATGGGTAAACAGCAAGAAATATGAATTGAATTTTTATTAGTATATAATTTTCAATATTAAAAATAAAATCATCTGACATATTGTTTTGTGTTAAAAGAGTTAATTAGTAAAACCAAGAACTTCACCTCAATAATAATTTAAATCACAAAGCTTTTTATTAATAAATATGAACCTACATAAAACTCGTGGTTAATATACGTATGTTACGTACAAACGATTTTTATGAATCAACGTACCTTCTAACAACGTAATTCCGAAAGTTTATAACTAATCGTATTACAGTTAGACTTGGAGTTTATTGTTTGAGGAAACTTTTATATTAATCAGACCCGGACTCGGCCGTTCACCACTTCGTAAAATAGGGTGATTTTTTTGTTTGTTATGTAAATGTTAATTTAGCGTTCATAAATAAATATTTCTAAAAAGTCTTATTAAGAAAACCATAAAATATAATAAAATAAACGTTATATTTTCTAGATTTATATTTTGTTTTTGAAAGATATGCAAATCCTAGCTTTACATAAAATTATATTCATTTAAATTTCAAAGTAGTGGACTATTGTGCTATGAACTGAACTTTAATGTTAATGGTAATTTACGTCTCAAATGCAGTAATACACCAAAATAATACATTATCAATAATACATTATCACACAATACTACATTATCATCTGATGATTTACACAAATTACAAAAATGCTTGTTGCCTATTTAGCTTATAATGAAATATGGTATTTGATCATCATCATCAGTCTTTTGTTGTCCACTGCTGGACATAGGCGTCCTCCAAATTAGTCTTCGGCTTGTCGCATCCAGCAACTGCCAGTGACCAGAATTTGATCATACATTTAAAATATAAAACAAATATACAGGGTATATCAAGACTGCTACCGAAAACGAAGCCGGGTGGTAGTTTAAGCGACTTCAGACACAATGTAAGAGAAAGAGTTGCAAAAAAAGCGACAATTTTTTTTTTAATTTTTTTCCTATGCCCATATTTGGGTGGTAAATACATTTTTTCCTTAAATAAAAGTGTATACCCTTTTCTTAATAAATAATCTAAGGTATAAAAGAGTTTAAATTGTTATTTTAGCAAAAACTATGGGTTTACCACCCAAAAATGACGATATTTAAAAATCATAAAAAATAATTGTCGCGTTTCTTTGCGGAATTTTTTGTTGCATTGCGTTTGTAGTCACTAAAACTACTATCCGGCTTTGTTTTCGGTAGCACTCTTGAGATACCCACTATAAAAGAGTTAAAGAAAAAAAAAGTAGTGAAAAAAAAATCACAAGTCACTAAATAAAATTGTGAGTTTCTGGATTTATGGTATCTTGGGTGTAAAAGTACTCATTAGAGTAAATGTTCTGACCAGGTTTTTATTGCGTAGGTTTTGGCATCCGCCTTTATTCCCTCATTACACAGATGAGAGAGCATTTAACGTTCTTTCAGTGGACTAAAAGTGTTGGCAGTTAGCTCGAGGACGCTGCTGAAAGGCATAGTTCTACTCATAAAAAGTCGTAAATTGTCATCGTAATGGAAAGAAAAAAGTTATATCATCTAATGCGGAGTCTTTGGTAATTGCAAGATGGGCAATATTTTCTACGTTTTGTTAAATCCAGAAATATCTTAAAAATGGTCTTCGAAATATTTTTTCAAGGTTCTATATTTAATATAGGTGTCGTTTCAATTCTGATGTCCGCATTTTTTATTTATTAATAAAAGATCATGTAGATTCAGACATTTAATAAGATATAAAAATTCTTAATTGAAATGTTTATGTTACGTAATATTTATTATTTACAGAGTAATTAAATTGAGTTTTAGATTACTTCATATTGCTGTACATTTTCAATTTTGAAACTTTAATAGGATAAGAGATTGCCAATTCAAGAAGCCATACGATAGTTTTCAAATAATGCTTTCAATTTTTCACCATCTCCAATCTAAGAATTCTGAAAACACCATGGTAAACGGTGTGCGTAATATATTCTATGCACGTTCGGAACGTTGTTTAATCTACTTTGTTACAATTAGCAATTTACTTGACACTGATATAAATACGTACGAGCTCCACTACGCGACAGGAATTCGGACTACCATTTTCACGTTTCTTGTAAATCCAAAAGCTTCATTATCATTTACGTCAGCAGGCGTACCATAATCAACTATAATCGACTTTTATGTGATCAGCTATTTGCTATTCTACTATTCCGGGAATAAAGGAATTCTACAAAAATCCTGTACTTTGCCTTATAATTTATCAAATGCTGGTTACTAGAGAATGTCATGGTTGCCATCGCTTTGTATGCTTTAGCTTATTTTACTCTCTGGAATCTGTGTCATTTACTTTTTCATGAGAATCGTTCCTATTTTCAACCATATCGAGAACAATATTTATTAAAAAACTATTTGACCGTTAATCTCAGATGAACCTCTTAGTTTTTATCCATCTACGCTCATATTCATCTCTTCTCTAAAACACAATAACCTTTTATTGGAAATTAGATTTAAAAAACATAATCGTATCGGAAATACTAATAAATGGCCTCATTTTTCTCCATTTATAACTTTCCAATCTCGGAATCTTGCTCGCTTCTGACCGCTACGCGATCTATATCTATCTTTATTATTAGAGAGTCGCCAGCTGTCTCTAACGTACCTATTAATAACGTTGAAATGATTTTAAGCCTCACTTCAACAATTGATGGTTCTGAAACTCTTTTCATTAACTGAAATACAATCTATTTTATAATATACATTGAAATTTTAACAAACATGTTTGCCCAGAAACTGGCCCGAGCCTTCAATTAAATTTTTCTATACAATATGTCCAGCAAACGAGCTAACAGGTCACCTTATGATAAGTGATCACTGCCACCCATGAACATCCGCAAGGTTTCCATCGTACATATGTTGCAGGCTCATCAAATCAGGAAGAAAGTGAGAAGGAAAATTGATGGAAAGCAGTACGGCATCCGGCAATCGTACTCACCGAATAATACGCGAAAAGCTGTCTCTTCACCTGGAACTCTTGTGAGACAGTAGTAGAGCACTCAATGGGACGATTTATTCATGTTGAGTCATGACTGAGAACAGCGTGGCTCAACAAATAATGAAATATGATGTGCCCTAAAATATTGTTAGACTCTAAAGTTCCCTCTAAAGTTGTTATAACCCACTAAATATAAATACAACTTTTCTTCAATATATCAGTACGGTCATCTACGAAATAGACCACACCTAAAATATTAATCCCATTGATAATACAATGCATAGTTGTAGTCACACTAGACAGCAGCTTTGCGACTTGGTATTCTGTCGTTAGTCATTGTTACTTTTTTGTACCAGTTTAGAACAGTGTACTTCACCAAGATAATTTTTATTAAGTGGTATGTGCGTGGCGTAGGCTTAACACTTCATCAAATCTAAGGGTATACTGAACGGGTACTGGTAAACAAAAGTGATAAATATCTATTTTACAGTTAAAGATCAACGTACAGTGCCTGCCCGGAATGGCTGGTTTATTCTAGATAAACCAAGGCCAAAGCCTTCCGGCAAACTTCAAAATAAATTCTAATTTCAGTCTTTGACTAAAGTATTTTTAGTCAAACCTTCTAACTTACCAGACTAACGTTGAAAGTTCAATAATCTATTTCGGAATTTGTCTAGTCGATCCTAGGAGCGCCGGAGCTTCGAGGTTTGACTATAACATTTAAACCAATTGGTCAACTGTAACAAGTTTCCTAAATATTTGGAATAGTACTCGTAATAGTTGTTATTGCAATTAATGTGTTTTGGTGCGGATACAATGTTTATATAATATAATTTTATGATATTAAACAGGCATTAGATATAATATTTTTAAAATTATGGTTGTTTACAGGAAGCAAATTATTTTCATGAGTGCCCTCCCAAGATGAAAATATTATAAAGATTAAATGAAATAACTTTCTTATATTCATTGATTATATTTAAGGACTAAACGCAACTGCCAACATGTTCACGGTGGTCGCGGGTTCGAATCCCAGGGCACACCTCTGACTTTTCGGAGTCATGTGTGTATTGATAGTCAATCACCACGCACTAAAACGGTGACGGAAAACATCGTGAGGAAACCTGCATACCATAGTGATTTATAAAAAAATCTATGGTACCTAAGTAAGTCCGCCAACCCGCACTAGGCCAGTGTGGTGGACTATACGGCCTAACCACTCTCAATCGTATTTTATTGTCCATTGCAGAAGAGGCCCCTGCCCTGCAGTGGGACGTATATGGGCTGATACAGATTTATTGATTTAGTACAGAGTAATACGGATATAACAATATTTTACTGAATTTAAACCCACACGCGGTCATACATCTATCCCCGAAGCGGTTGTAAATGGTGCTAGTTGCACATTTCTAAGACTTCCTATAATTTCCAAAACAAGATGAGGGGCAACATTATTGCTAGGGTGCATGCATTGCAGTTGCTGCCATTAAAATTATATGGTTAAATTTTGAAAGTTAAACTTTGAGTCAATAGCTCGACCTAAGAGTCCAACCCTAGGCTTCACTTATCACATCTGCTATAATAATACCTGCATTGAAACATAGTGTAAGTATATAATCACAATTATTGGTTAAATGATTTGAAATGTTACCATAGTTACCAAATGCACAAATAATTTTCATAAACGAATTCTTGAATTATAATAGCAATGCATGTTCAATACCAGTGAATGCTTATAATGATATAAGCATCTGATTGAACCATCAAAATTCCAGCTAATTAAAGCTATTGTTATACAAGGACCATCGTTAAGTATTCTAAATGGACCTGAATTATTATAAGAATTGTGCTAAAATTACTATACTCGTAATATCTGTTGTCTCGTGTTATCTAAGTATATTTTTTATTTCGCGTCTGCGTCTGTGGGACCGAAAATTCTTACGATATTTTTGATGTTGATGACATGAAAATTGATAATTATTTTTTATAATAACGTAGGTAAGCCAAATCTCGATATTAAGTTGTGTAGCTAAGATCACGAAATATTTTAATAAACGACTATAGAAAACACAACAGAACTAAGTTTGCAAGTGTTGACCAAACACAGAAATTAAATTTAAGTCTTGGGTGTACCGAAAATTATGTATGTAAGTATGTACGTATCAGCCTATATACGTCCCACTGCAGGGCACGGGCCTACTCTACAATTGAGAATACGATTGAGAGTGATTAGGCCATATAGTGCACCACGCTGGCCTAGTGCGGGTTGGCGGACTTACATACCATAGAAATTCTTATAAATCGCTATGGTATTCAGGTTTCCTCACGATGTTTTCCTTCACCGTTTTAGTGCGTGGTGATTGATTATCAATACACACATAACTCCGAAAAGTCAGAGGTGTGCCCTTCGAAACCTTTCGAACCCGCGACCACCGTGAAGACGTGGGCAGCCGCGTCTAGTCCGTTTACCAACAGGCCACTACGCACTTAACCGAAAATTATATATCCTGTTTATAGGAAATTCACCATTTTGCTGACCTATCTTCACACATCTATTTTGTGTCTAGCGAGTGAAAACCATCTCATCATCATCATATTAGTATCTATTGCTAAACGTTTTCAGCGAAATATTGTCCATATAGTGCGTGGTGGCCTGTTGGCAAACGGACTAGACGCGACTGCGCAACATGTTCACGGTGGTCGCGGGTTCGAATCCCAGGGGGCACACCTCTGACTTTTCGGAGTCATGTGTGTATTGATAGTCAATCACCACGCACTAAAACGGTGAAGGAAAACATCGTGAGGAAACCTGCATACCATAGCGATTTATAAAATTTCTATGGTATGTAAGTCCGCCAATCCGCACTAGGCCAGCGTGGTGGACTATATGGCCTAACCACTCTCAATCTCTCGATTATAGAGGAGGCCCGTGCCCTGCAGTGGGAAGTAAATGGGCTGATACAGAAGAAGATTAACGTTACGTACGTAAACTGAATCACAGTATATGAGGGGTGATTAAAATGTAATTATTGTTTACCCAAATTAATTCAGTAATCAGAGAAATGGCTTTGGCCTTTGGTTTCGTAACATGAATGGAGATGAAAATTAAGATGGTTTCAGCCAAACAAATGGGTGATAGCAAATCCAAATTACACAAAGTAAGTGCATGACAGAGTTGGTACGATTTGATTGAATCTAAGGTATAGCAGCGAACAATAGGGATATCCTGAACTAGCAGGTGTTCAAATGTACTTTGAATTGATGGTATCTAGGTATCAAGAATGCTGTTGATATAATATTAATAATATACTTATAATACTAATGTAATACTCTTTCTGCTGAACATAGGCCTCCCAAAGATCTCCACAATGACCTGTTGGAAGCGGTTCTTTCAATATTTATGTAAATATTCTAGCGTATTACAAATATACCAGGTATATTAATACTGCGACTGAAAACCTTAGTGACTTCAGACATTATGCAACTAGGAAAAATTGCATAAAATTCTGATGATAATAAATACGTTAATATGGTAGTTTGTCCTAAAATAATTATGAACACTTTTATATTTTTATAGACGTTACAGTATGCAGGTTTTTAAATTACTTTTTAGCAAAACCTACGGTATTACCAATACGATGTTACTCAAAACATCACAAAGAATAATGTAGTTTTTTGCAAAAACTTTTAGTTGCATTACGTCGGTTGTCACTATAATTACCACACGGCTTCGTTTTCAGTCAGGATAAACCCTGTATAAGAAAATAAATAAAACTAACAGCTGCATTTATATTTCTAACGCTACACTACAATCTCTCTGCATAGGTATTGCAAACCGTATTTCTATCTCACAAAACCTCAACCCGGAAGATCAAATGATAATACACAAAGAAGATGAATCAAATGACACAGTCTTTTTCACGATGACACGTGATAGTCTTTAATCTGTTATAGTGCGTGAGAAAAACAATGCATTTATCACAAGCATCGCCTTATATACACTGAGTGAGTCCGCTTTAAATAGAATTGCTTTATAAAAAACACATCTGTTGCTATTGTAATTTGTCATTGATAGCCGAGGAGGTCACGCAATATATTCATCTGCAAGCCAATAAAGATGTCAATCTTCTCTTTACAATGTGGCCGAACGTGTATAGGCACGTGAGTGTTATGTATAGGAATATATCTTTTATGTCCTTTCGTACGCGTTGAAAATGATTTTGTAGAGGAAATTAAAATAAATCCTGGACTGATACTGCCATTAGCCTATATATGTACCACATATAGGGCATAAGCCACTTCTACAATTGCAAGTACGAATGAGAGGGTTTAGGCCATATAGCCTCATAGGCCGTGCTGGTATTACTATAATTACAGTTTAATTAATTTTTCATTTCATCTGCATTTTACAAACCATCATGGTATGCAGATATCCACAGTGTTTTCCTTCACTTATGACTACTATACTACCCACATGACCCCGTAAAGTCATGAGGTGTGCCCTGGGTTTTGAATCCCCGACCATCTTGATCATGCTGTTAGCAGCGACTGGTCCTTTACGAACAGGGCACTTAAAGAATTACTTTATTTTAAATACAAACTGCGCTCAGCCTGAATTGATAGATCTAGAAGCAGAAAAAGTATGTGGAACAAGGCTATGAGGCCAAAATCATCAAGTTTTAATGACGTAGGCACGAGTACATACAAATAGTCTGGCCCCGAGAGGGTGACAGTAATTAAGATTTATAAAATTACTAGCTGACACAATTTCCTTTGAGTTTTAATTTGTGTTGCATTTTTAAAACCTTGGCACTTTTTGGAGACTGTCCCACCCTCACACCCACCACTGTAACTCCTGTGAGCCAGGATCAACAGTGGCACGCAATGTAATGACACCGAGCATTGAAGCTCGGCGAGTCTCCGGGAATGTCTAACTTGTCTTTAACCCGCAACGAAATTAATCAGAAAGTGAAATTAATAGGAGGAGTTGGAAATAAATTATTGTCCACTTCCCTCCGTGCAAAGCGGGCGACAAAACAATGAATTAAACAGGTAAATAACCTCGTAAAAAGACTTTTACAGCCGGAGAAGCCAGCTGTAAAGCACCACGGATCATATCATTATTACATTTAAATGGGACCTATTTATGTGAGCTTTTAGACTTGATTCCAATAATAAGTATGGCAAAAACGCCGGAAAGCACGGAAGTTCTTCCTAGTCTCTACAAGGTCCATGTAGTATACGACTCCAGATGATATCTGCATACTATCCAGCATAGTTTTACGCTCATTCTGCCAAAGACTACACTCCCAAAGTATATGATGCGCGGACTGCTCATACTCGCAATTAGGTGTAGAACATGGGCACGCAGGCGATTCAACAAGCTTAAAAGAGTAAAGTTTAGACCTAAAGTTACCATGGCCCGTGAGAAACTGCGATACGCAATAATCGACATCCAACCAAGTCTTTGTCAAACGGTCACGAACGCAAGGAAAATATTGATATAGATGTCGTCCCTTCAAAGATACCTCCCATCTATTTTGCCATTCATCTAATAGTTCGCTATATACCACTGAAAGCGGTTTAAATAATCTATCAATTTTTAAAAGTTCACGTGCGGTTAAAAAACTTTTATCCATATTCTCCCTAGTAGAGTAATACATGGCGGCGCGACGTTGCACCTCCAGGTCGACTGGAAGTACACCCGCCAGGACAGGCAAAGCTTCGGTACTAACAGTTCTATATGCCTTACACAAGAATATCAAGGCCAAGCGTTGGCTCTGGAGCAGTTTTCTTCGCACAGCGCCGATAGTAGCCCTATCAGCCCATACGGGAGATCCGTAACAAATACATCCTAAGTAAGTTGCTCCATAGATGATTTTTAGTGTATTGAAAGATAGCCCCCATGTTGATTTTGATATTCTTGTCAAAGCAAAAAAGTTCCTTTTCAACTTTTCCCCGACGTTTTTAATATGTTCAAGAAATGAAAAATTCCTTTCCAAAATTAAACCAAGATAACAAACCGATTCTTTTTCTTAACAGTGATATTATTAAATTTAAATCTTGGCACTTGTTTGAGTGCGGCTATGTTTAGTACATCAACTATGTGACTCTGTTTCAGACATGTGCAAACATTGTTTGTACAATATGTACCAACTTTTTTAGTTGTTACGTTTATCCCTGAAATGTCAAAAGGAAAATAATGCAGCGAAACAAAAGTTTTAGTTGATTACTCCAAATATATCCAATATAAATGTGGTGACAAAATTTCCACTAGGTTACGAAAATATGGAACAAATTTCAGGATCTCGAGTTGGCTATCTTATGTGCTTAAGTTGGAAAAATAAAATACTAAAAACTACTACTAAATAAATACTAAAATACTAATACTAGTATTCAAAATGACAAATCTCCGGCCGGTATTTTATTTGATTTATCATGCTTTTTAGTCCCCCATAAAAATTGCCAAATATACCAGTGTTACTACTGGTTGCGTAGATTTAGGTTCTTATCACTATCGGCATTGTAATAGAGAAGAGGAAAGTCAGCTGGCGAATAGCTGATAGTACGAGTAGTAATCACCGCTCACAGCTCCAGAGGGATAGTAGATAAAATCTCTATAGCATATCAACAACATCTCGTTTTTAGCAAGAAGCAAAATCTTCGGCACACTTACTGATTACACGATGCTAATTCTTAGACGCGTTAGACGAACTAATTCACAGTGTTCTAAACAATATTTATTGACTGGTCATTACCGATATTTCATAATATTCTCTTGAAGAAATTGCTTTTAGCACTAGAGGGACGTTTTTGTTTGTATACGTTCATATAATAAATAAGTTTGTATAATAATATCAAAATTTACATAATAAAAAAATAATATATATAAACCCCATTTTTAAGTAAATAAACTCTTTCTTGCATTTTTTTTAATAGTGGTATATTGATACTGACGTTATATTATGATAGTACTAAAGTATTCTCTATACTGCTGGAGATCGTGTGTAAACGGTTTATTATAATTATAGTCATATCAGCTATATACTTTACATACATATATCCACAAACATATTCGTCATATTTCTTCCAAAAATTGTGGTAAAATGTTCGATTTCATTACTTAAGGCATGTTTGTATGAAATTATTGCATGGAATTAAATAATTTAACAATAGAGACATCAATCATTAAAGAAATAATAAAAACAAAAAAGGTAAACTTTGCTTTTTAACTACGTGCCGTACAAGGTGGGGTATGAGATACCCCAGTGCACTTCACTCACATAAAAACAGTATTTCATCGGAATTAATAGCATAAATTGGTTCATAATAGAACTATTTGCAGCTACTGAGACAATGATGTTTTTATGATTTACACATTTTTTGTGCTAATTCACCCGCTGGGGTGTGAACACCTGGTACACGGAGAGTTAATAAACAAAATATTACGTCGCAACAATGCTAATATTTAAATCGTATCATGTCGTAGTAACATGTAGTAGTAACATAATTTACATCGTTCTTTGTGCAAAACAGACGTAATTAAGCGAGAATTATTATTCGAGGGTATATTTGCTTTGCGCCTCTGTGCTAATTTTGAGTCTGAATGAAATTAAACCATTGGTAAATTTGGCGAAAGGATTCTTTGTGAAAGCACTTCGCGTGAATGATTCTCTCTTAATATGCAAATGTGAAAAAGGTTTCAGTGTAAATTGTAAACAGAATACCCAATTATTTTTGCTGTTTATATAAAATATCGGGCATTTAGGTCCAAAAAATTGATATCATTACACTAATGGACTGATTGCCGGCAATTAATATAATTAGGATTTCCAGTGATGAAGACATAAGTTACCAGGGGATTTCTAAGATAATATATGAAGTCTTTGTTTGCACGTTGTGTAAAATAGACCGTTTGCCAACTCCTTAGGGAAGGTCGGTGTTCACCAAAGATTTTTTGCAGCTGACTATGATTGATGATGATGACATTGTGTAGGGGTTTCTGGACCGATTTAATCTAATACGGATTATTCCGTCGATAAATATTAATAGACTACAAGGTTTCACTGAAGTTCATACTATTTATTATATTTTTGGTGTCATTGCAAAACAAGAGAAACTAGGATCAATGGTTTATGTTATTTCTGTGGTACGAAATTCTTTATTTTTTATTAACGTCAGTGATGATCAAGGTTAAGGTTCAAAGCTGATAATGTTACATTCGACTACAGAACAGGTTACTGTTAAAGAAATAAAATGAACTATAACAACACTGCAATGCAAAGTTCACCAGGCGCAAACTGTTTTCACGTTTTACGAGTAGAATAGTAAACATCGATGGAAAAACCGTTTGTTTATTTTTGCGTTCAAGCCAAATGAACGTGGCTGATTTTGCAGTTTGCTAAAATAAAATAATTACAGTTGGTAACCAATGACAGTTTATTTTGATTCTCATGCTACTGTCGATGAATAACTGAATAATAAATGGATTTATTTCGAGTAGCTTGGAATATATTATAATAAAATAAGTAAAATATATTGAAATAAAACGTTGAGTTTTAAGGCATGTATACCGTATCATGCTATAGCGGTCCTATGGCCTTTTTAACCCTGTAACTACACCGTTCCCTCACCAACCAGTATCGCATGGCCCTAAAAACTATCTAGGTTAAATATATTTCTTACTGTATGTACTGTATCAGCCCATATACGGTCCACTGCAGGGCACGGGCCGACTCTTCAATCGAGAGTTCGATTGATAGTGGTTAGGCAATATAGTCCGCCACGCTGGCCTAGTGCGGATTAGCGTATTGTTTCTAAATTTTTCATTTTTAATAAACACTGGATATAATTTTATTTGAGTCAATCAATAATTAGGTATGGCAAATAGAAAGATTTTAGGTCTCAGAAAACTGGTCTTAATCCAACAAATACATTTTTCTAGTTTCTACCGCAATAAATATTTTTAAGGAGCCTATTGTCATTCCCATTGCGTCACAGTAGAGTCTTAAACTAAATTAATCAGTTTGGATACATGCCAACTTATCGTAAACGCAACATTAACTTAATAACCAAAAGCAGATACAGCTATTATGATCTAGATTCTAGACATAAACAGCGGCTTTAGTTCATGACGTCATCACAAACCACGCTGTAACATGGTATTAGGATTTATGCAACGAGTTTTAATTAATTACGTATGTCATTAATGAATGAAACGAGATCTCATGATGATTTGGATGATAATACTGTTTTAATTACCACCAGCCTCTATGTAATGATTAATATAATTGTCAAACAAATAAATTACGTGCAATACAGGGTTTAATAAGTGTGGAAGCCTATATTAAACTATAATTAACAAGCACAAAAACCCCTTTTATTTTTTGGGCTAACAAAATTTCACGTTGAAAATTACGCTCAGGGAAGATTTGAGCTGGATGCGCGGGGCTTAACATAATATGCTATTTCTGCCATGAATATATGATATTTGAAACTACTGTTATTGCAAATTTAGATTAATGATATCTTAGATTACGTGAATGTAACACATCAAAATAAAACCAATTTTTACGGATTTATCACGGATTTGGTTTAATTTTTACATTTTTCAACCTCCCGTAGATTCGATTACTTTACAGTTTTTCTTGGTCACAAGCAGAGTGATGTATACGTATTAGTAATTGGCTGTGCTGTAAAATAATACGAACGTCGGGAAGCTACAGAATGTAAAAAAATAAATGAAATATGCAATAAAATCTGTAAAAATCGTTTTATTTCTACGTGATAGTAGGACGTCGGAGAAAAACGTCATCAATTTTAATTCAAACATACACCTACGTCACATACACTTTCACCATTATTAATTATAATAGTTTAAATACATTCCAAAATTCCGTCAATATGTCTACTAATTCTACGAAAAGAACGATCTATATTTAAATTTTGCAGAACTGTTGTATGCTGGTTTTTTTTTGTATATCAATGTATGCTTCGATCAAATATACACTAGATACACAGTTCCCTGTAATGGCGCGTTTACACAATCGTCGATGTTCGCCGATGATAGGCGATGACACGTTTGCGCATCATTGCCACAAATTTTGCGCACCTCGCCACGTATTCGAGCGAGTTGTCAATAGATAAGTCGTCAAAAATGGACGTCGATCGACGTCGATGCATTAGCAGTTGCCACAACATTTATTTAAAAAGCGCGTATAGATACGAGTTTTATGAATATATATAAAAACCAAATAATACCGAGTAAACAGATAAGTAGAAGATGGTGGATGTTAAGAATTTACCGCAACATAACTAGGTATTTGTAATCGTAAAAACAGCGTTTTTTCTAGGGATATATTTTACACTACATAAGAAAACAATATGTTCTTATTATCGCCCTTGAGTTGTTGTTGTTTTGAATCATCATTAACATTTCTGATTCCTTCCCGTTACATCCCGTCTTATCAAGTTTCATTCGATGCCGTACCTCAATCCGGTCCTATTTTATTCGCCTCATACTTTCTAGCATACCATCCACTTACATGCAAATAGAGCGTCGTAGATAGCCAGAACAACCCTTAAAGTAACTTATTATTTGTATTACGATTAATATCATGGTTATAAACACAAAATAGAAAATAATACATTATTTAAATAATTATTGAAACGATTATATTGAATAACAAGAAGATAGACTTATATAAATTACGACGGATATATTTTTTGAAATTTATTAGGATTAAAAATTTTGCCTTATAAACGTAATAGACAACGTAACTTTACCCGTTTACACAGCTCACACAAAGCAATTGGTTCAGTGGTGTAGGCGTAAAAGTTTAACAGGCACTAGACTGTCAAACAAACAGAAGTGTTAGAGCCACGCTGTTGTCAGTTATTGCTCAGCATGAATGATCAACGTGAAGTAACAGCTTTTCCATTGCATTCGGTAAGTGAGATTGCTGGATGCCCAATGCTCCTTTCTTCTTCCCATCCTTTCTCCTTTCCACTCCTCTGCCATTTCATGGACACGCAATAAGGTGGGTGACCCAAATAAGGCCTATGTCCTAATAAGGCCTATTTTTAAAATATCCCGCTTTATGATTTAAAATTGCCGCCAACATTGGTAGATGTGTGCGTGTACATTAACTAACACCCACAAGCACAGCAAGGGGCCCGTGACGCGAACTTGTCGGAACCTGCAGTCGCAAACAACAACGACGCGGAGCGCACGCTTGTTTTTATAAAATTCTAGCAGCTTGAACAGTAAGTATTTTTATTTTTATTTATACACGGTGTGCTGTGTTTTGTTTATAGGATAATTATAGAGTAGCCATCCCCTCACGTAAGTGAAAAAGCTGTAATATCGGTGTATTTCCATATAATTGTTGTTTTGTTTACCCATGTGCCATGCCCTAATAAAGCCTACAAAAGAAATGTGTAGGCCTTATAAGGGCATAGGTACAGGCCTTATTAGGACAATGTTTTATGTCAGTTAAAAAAGTACCACAGTAAAATACTAAACCCTTGTTTTCAGTAACATCATGGAAAACGAATCACCAGCTTCTACGACAAAGAAAAAAAGGGCTCAATGGACTACGCAACAGATGGAAAATGCTGTTAAAATGGTAGAAAGGGGTATATTATCTACATATGCTGCTGCAGCCAGATATAACATCCCAAGAAGAACCCTACGCAACCATCTAGCGAGTGGGTCGACTACACGAAAGCTGGGTCGGTCGGCTATATTGACTACAGAACAAGAAACTGGACTAGTCAGAAGAATCATACGTTTGGCTGATGTTGGAGTGCCGTTGACATCAAAGATGTTGCGCATACAAGCTTTTTCATTCTGTAAAATTAAGAAAATTCCAAACACTTTCAATGATACCAAAAACGCCGCGGGGAAGAAATGGTTGAGGTTGTTTCTCAAACGAAACCCTGAATTAGCACGTCGTAAAGCACAGATGATGAATCCAGCTCGTGCTCAAAAGTTGAATAAAGATATTGTTAGCGATCATTTTTCCAAATACAAAAGTGTGTTGGATAGACTTGGAATTGAACATAAACCTGAATGCATTTACAACATCGATGAAAAAAATTGTCGCATATCTTTGCACCATCAACAGGAAGTTCTGACAGCCAAAGGAAGAAAAAGAGTTCATCAAATAGCGAATGAGCATGCTGAAAGTGTAACTGTGGTAGGCTGCGGAAATGCTATAGGATCAGCTATTCCGCCAATGATATTGTTCAAAGGCAAGAGACTAAAGCCAGAATTCAGAGACAATTTACCTCCAGGCTCTCTGGTGAAGATGACGCCAAAAGGAAGTATGACGACAGAAACTTTCATAGAGTTTATTAATCATTTGCATAAATACAGAACATCAGGGCCATGTCTCCTCATATTTGATGGTGCAAAATGCCACCTGGACTTCACTATTGTCGAGGAAGCTGAAAAATGTGGCATTACTTTATATTGTCTTCCGTCAAATACCACGCATGAGTTACAGCCCATGGATAAATCTGTTTATCGTTCTTTTGAACACCATTGGGACCAAGAGTTAATTAAATACGTCAGTCAGCATCCCGAACGAACCCTTAACAAGACAAGCTTCAATGTCATTCTCTCACAAGTATGGCCGAAATGTATGACTATTACTAATATCTCGAATGGGTTTCGCGCTACAGGGTATATCTATATAACCCAGATGCTATTCCTGAAGAGGCGTTTGTGCCCTCTGCGTTGTCAGAACTTCCAAATCCTACAAACAGTGAGAATATTGCTGTCTTATCTAATGATGATGAATTAGGAGAACAAGAGATTTCAAATGCAAATGTGGAAGATTCAGATGGTTCAAGCACAGATACAGAGAATTTGCCACTGTCCTCGCTCTCAAAAGTCAATCCGTATGCTGGAACTCCACTGAAGATAGACAGCCAATCAACTACGTGTGAGTTTCATAATTTTTTACCTACTCCTAAGTTTAAAGTTGTAGCGACTGCTCCACGCAAGAAGTCTCTGAATTACAGGGCTCAAGAAGTAACAAAAGATTTGTTTGGTGACAGTGCTATGAATGCCACATCACAGATTTCTGTACCATCGTCAAGAGTAGAAGATGTTCCTGGTACTTCGTCCATGATACAGATTAATACAAAGACACCAAAAGCAATCTCTGTTACTGGCTGCACATCTGCACAACCTGCAATTGCTGCAACGCGAAAGCGAACGTCAGTAAAGACTGCTTTTTTGATACCAGATAAGCTTACGGAATCTAAACCAAAACTTCACGATAATAAACACGATTCTTGGTACTGTCCAGCTTGTAAAGAAGATCGAGTTGATGATATGCGACAATGTCTTACTTGTGCGGTTTGGTATCATGAGTTGTGTCTTGGACTCACACCCGATGATAAAATATTTTACTGTTCAGGAGATTGTTTAAAAAAAAAGATAAAAAGGCTGATTAATAATTTTACTCTTTAAATCTGATCTCATTAGATTTAATGTAAGTATTGACAACGTTTTATATTCATTTAGAAGTTTATTGTTTACTTGTTTTAATTAAGGCTTTATTAAGACACAGGGTTCCCAATAAGGCCAAAGTGACATTTTAATAATTTGTGTTCACATAAGTGTGATTTTTGTTTTTAAAGCAATTTTGTTTTCTTTATTACAAAGTTTAATAAATAAATATAAGTATTTAAAATTACCAGTGCATTATTATTATAAATCCGCTAGTTATATAATAAAAAAAATAAGGTAGGCCTTATTTGGGTCACCTACCTTACATCTTTGATCCGAACATTATGGATGTTCATGGGCGGTAGTGATTACTTACCATCAGGTGATTTGTTTTCTCATTTTCCATTAATAAAAACAGACAGACGACAGACAAAGAGTTTCGTTTGAATTTATAATATTAAGTAGACATAATAAGATGAACAGAATCAGAGCAGCACGAGCAGAGACATAGAATTAATTGGATTGATAGAATTGGCTGGTCGTAAAATTATAAACCAAATAACTCTGGTGGATGAACCCTTATTCATCACATAGCTCTGAATTATAACAAGTACCACTAATACCTGGTTCAAATCAATGGGTGAATTGGCTATGGTAGAATGCTGGTTTTGAGATGAGATGTCATAAATATAATGAAAATAATAAATAACACCCAACAGTCACGTACATAGTCCTGACCCCACACTAAGATCGAGTCTTGTGTCGTGGGTCTTTTCAGTCTCACAATACCCAGACCCGAAAGGAGTATTTGTGGGTAGAACAAACATTTCTAGCGGGGCGGGGAACGAACCCGCGACCTCTCAGTTCACAGCCGACGTCTAACCAACTTCGCCACGTAGGCTGGCATATGATTCAACGACATTTATTTTTCATTTTGGAAGTCAATCATTTAACTAATCGCAAAGCCCGCAATGCCTAGTGTTTTTTAAAGCAGGTACTCATAAAACTCGTAGTAGAATTTCATAAAAAAACGAATTTATTAATAACAGACATATTAATTGGATTAAAAACTTGAATTGGTAATGGACGATCATTGAGTTACACAACTGGAGGGGACATCAAGACCAAATAGTTTGGAACATTCGCAAGAGTACATGTACCGTTAGGCTGTCAGTCGTCCCTGACGTTTCAGCGAAGACGGACCTAATTAGGTGCAAATATAATTGGTCCATAAATGCCGTATTACATGCTAAAAACGTCCAAAAACTATTCCAGAATAATAGGAAGAAAAGATGGAGTCTCATTTCATAGGTAAATCAACCATAATTGAAATAAAGAAGCACGAAATTAAATTTAAGAAATTATTTACCGGAGTCGTTATGACAACCGCCATTTTTGAATGAAATTATAGATTAATAATAATGTAGTGACAGATAGGTAAAAATTGAATTTTTCGTATAGGGATAGTGGATATTGTATGTGATGATAGATGAATATAGTAGGGTGTGAATAGGGTCCCAGTGCTGCTGTATTGCTCACAATTTGAGATAGTTAAATAAAGTAACTGTGTTACACGAGAATTATTTATATAACTGTCTAATAATGAACGAATTCTTGATTAGTTAATTTATTTCTATCAAAGTTTTGCTATGAGATCATAATTAGACACTACAATAGTAATGTTAGAAGTTTGCGGTTATAGTGTTCAAATAAAGTCACTTAGTTATTTTTGTAAATAAATTTATTTTACCCAAAATTGGGATAATATTAATATATAAGAAATAAATATAAATGATTTGATTTAATTATGTTTTTTTATTTGACATCACGCGTATATAGATGTAGGTAGAAATTTCTGAAGTGTCGCATCTGGAACAATGTCGACATAATCTATACTTCGCTGTCATATTGAAATGTGCACAATTTTTCTTCTACGTGTCCGCTCCAGTTGTAATACCTCAATGTGGACGATGAAGGTTTTTGGTCGTATATATCCACAGACGTCCACAGATGTCAATTGTGTCATCTTTGTCAAAAATATAAAAATATACGAAAATTATGATTATTTTATTTAGTATGGAGTGTAATTAAATAATAATGTACAAACAGTTTATTTAGAATTATTTCAATTAGTAATTGTGCTTTTTACGTACACTATATTGCATGTAGTGAGAATTGAACAATGGTGTGGAATTTTATAATAAGAAAATGAAACCGAAGAAGTTGCAGCAGGCAACTAGGTGCAGATACAGCTGAAACGCACGCGTGCCCAGTCCTATAATTCGACTTATTTATTTTAAAGTATTTTTTGTATATTCTTGTTTGAAATAAACATTTTCTGTACATCTATAACTTTATTTATTTTCTTTTAGTATATATTGTAGAAATATCAACCCGCAATAGCAAGCTAAAGTGGAAGTAGGCGGACCTTATAACAATAAATGAACAAATATTTTGAGAAGACCGGGTTTCTGTAAACGCAATGCACGTCATCGGCATAAGCGGAGTGATATTCATACAGATATAAATCATAATATTCAAATATATAAGTTAAATCATGTACAAACACTTATAAACTATGATACTTATTTCTGAATAGATTTCGTATTGTGATCAAACTGAACCAATTATTATACGGAAGTAACTGATAGCTCCGGAAAATGCTAGCTGTTGTTACTGAAACTTGTATTTCGATATTTTTTTAATGAAAAATTAAATTTCTATAGCAATACACTGTCACAAACCCGCGGGGCATGTGGCTAGAAATCCATAACTAGCGGATCGTCGACGATGACAGGCAAACATGGGTATTCTCACTTTACTCTCACTCTGATTACCGACAGTTGGCGAAAAACCCCGAACACGAATGTTGTAAAATTTTACCAGGGTTATAAGTTTTGGAACAAATCCCTAAATTGTGGGTGTATATCTTAATAATTTAATTGGTTCATTTTATGATAACGAGTTAAATTATCAGAGTCATTACACTGTAATGTGAGTTATTTAGTATTATAATAATATAAGATTAATAATAAAAATGCATTACAAAAAAAAACACTACACGAGTCAACATTATAAATAATTTGTTACTTATTTTAACATAAGCATAATTTTATTTACTATACTTCGCGGAACCGCTACATTCTCCAGATTTGGGAATGAAAAATATTTCGTTAGCAACACTGCTTGATGTACACGAATATCGGCAATGAAAGGCAATAAGCCGTACACATTACCGTCATCGCCTATAGTTGCCGATGTTGGGCGATTATGTGAACGGGGCATTAAAGTTCTGTTAAAAAGTGGCACCGATGCATGACATGTAAAAAAAGTAAACAAAAAGATCACATATTCCAAATATATTAAGAAAAATTCCACCTTATTCCCGGTCCTTAAAGTAGCTTTTTACATAATATTGTCTAAAGTTCTGCGACGTTTTAGAAGCAACGGTCGATGTGTGACTGAAGGCAAAAGAGTGCTTGAAGCACTCTTTTTTGGTGCCATTTTCTAAGCGCTCATGTTGTATCTAGTGTATATTTGATCGAAGGTTGTATGCAATTACACAATTTTACAAATATAACAACGAATTTAATACAACGTTCCCTTTGTAATTTATAAAAGGCAAATAAATCTCCCCTCTCCATTTCAGATACAAAATGAATTTGGTGGTATTTAAAAAAATATGTCATATAACGAACGTCAATACATTGTGGTATTCAAATTATATGTAATTTCTTTATCTGAAACAAAAAAAAAAAACATTATTGCAATAAATATGTTTTCCTTTAACGTTTTAGTGCATGGTGGTTGACACACATGACTCCGAAAAGCCACTGTGAACATGTTGGTAGCCGCGTCTAGTCCCTTTACCAACAGGCCACCACGCACTTTTACGAATTTATCAATCGTTCACATCTTAAAAATATAAGTTGCCCAAAGAAATGGCGCATCTGCTAATATACATTTTAGTAAATCGTGATTGCGTCTAGATTAGGATGAATTTTCGTAGCTTACTTTGATACTAACAATAATGGCGAGAAATCTAGAATTAACGTTACACGTGCTTCCCCTTCACAAATCACGCCAAAGTTCTGAGCGTTGATGACCTCGCCTATTTATAAAAAATGTTAAGACGAAGTCTATGAAAATTTTGCTGCTGATAAAAAAGGTTTTCGTGGTATTCATTCATTTCTTTTCACATGGTGCACAGAAGTATCCATGTTTGTGCCAAGACTGTCATATTAACACCGGATCTTTGCACAAAATACACAAACTGTCAGTGTCGATATTAGTTCAGATACCTACAGTGCCCAAAAGTAAGGCCTGGAGCGTAGTATCGAAATCCATAACAGCAAAGCACCCGGGCGAAGCCGGGCCGGGCCGCTAGTATATTATAAAATTGGCGAGATGGGATGTAATATATTGTTTCGAAAACATTTTAATGTTTTTATAGAATAACTCTTATGACTCACCAAGAACAACACTAAAATTTAACATGAGTCAAAAACATTAAAATTCCTTCAATACGTTAATTAACAGTAATATAAATAAATAAATAAACTATCTAAATTTTTGAATATAGATCCCTCATTACTGTTTTGAGGGACTGTCTGTTTAAGGATCAAAGTATGATCTACGATGGACTTTTCATTTGATCAATTATTCCGTAGAACAATTACCTAGATCTATTTTTAACTTCACGAAGTCACGGAGTAAAAGTTTGCAAGTACTCGCAAACAAAGCGTAATAACTGCAAAGTAATCTAGTAGACTGGATAGAGAAAATTTCCTCAGACACCATAAGTTACCATCCGGACCATTCAAAATGACACAATACCGTATCTGTATCTGTATCTGTATCTGTATCAGCCCATATACGTCCCACTGCAGGGCACGGGCCTACTCTACAATCGAGAATACGATTGAGAGTGGTTAGGCCATATAGTCCACCACGCTGGCCTAGTGCGGGTTGGCGGACTTACATACCATAGAATTTTTTATAAATCGTTATGGTATGCAGGTTTCGTCACGATGTTTTCCTTCACCGTTTTAGTGCGTGGTGATTGACTATCAATACACACATGACTCCGAAAAGTCAGAGGTGTGCCCTGGGATTCGAACCCGCAACCACCGAGAACATGTTGGCAGCCGCGTCTAGTCCGTTTACCAACAGGCCACCACGCACTTCCGCACACAATACCGTAGAACTAAAAAAAGTATACGTATTTGCAGATATTTGTAACAAGAGTAATCTATATGCGGATCAATACGGCATGGCATGAAACTACGGTAGTGCAAAATTAGCGCTACTTAATTACCCTGAACTGAGATTTGAATTCTAAAAAAGAGCTATGATTAGTTAAAAGCTTTGCGCTCGGAAATTATTGAGACGGAAATGGAAAACGATTGAGAAGGTTGAAAGAAATTGTTCGATTGTAGCGGTAAAATTAAGGTTGCTTTTAATTTGCGAAGCAACGAGGGATTTATTGATTTATTTTAATAATATTTTGCCATTTCAAGGATATACAATATTTTTTACAACCCTTGATTCAATTTACGATAAACAAAATTATTAAAAGTTGAAAAGATTACGCACAATATGTTATTATAATCAGCAAATTGTAGACAAGCATGCGGAGAAGGAACATACGAATACATTATGGAGATTATCCAAAAAACATAGTTTTTTATCTTTACGTGTAATAATTTATACTAGTGGTCGCCTAGTGATCGAAATTCGACCAAATCAAGAAGAGAAAAAGTTTTTACCTGTATGATGATGTTGTTATTCCGATAATTTGTGCACATTTTTTGTACCTGAATGTTGTTATTGCAGATTGCTGCTACAGAACTTTCTTTATGCATATAATGATAGTCCGTGTACGTTTAAATGTATCTTACTGCTACACAATTTGTATAAGCGCTCAGCATTTCACGTAGTATTCGTTAAATAAATCTTTTCTGTTTGACATTCAACAAAACCACAGTAAACAATTTTTTCTGATTGACATTCAACTACATATGTCTATAATAAAGCAAAGAAACAATTTGACCAAAGAGTATGTATACGTGTACAAATACTTGTGTATGCGTGTGTCAAATGCATGCTGGTTTATTTATTGATTTAATGTACTTTTTATGCATTATTATTAAAATCTTGTTTTATATTACATTTAATATTAGGCTTAATATTATTGCCTCATTTAAAATTAATATTCTCTTTTAATATTAATATTATTACCTCATTAGGCAAATAAAACCTTTTTTTTTTGATATGTCTATGTCAGAAGAACAAACTGAAAAAGAAAAGTAACAATTTGACACCAGAGTATGTATACTTGTAATTGGATGTGTGCGTGAAATGCATGGCAGTGTGTGTAATGTTTTATTTTTTGATTTAATGTACTTTATAAGCATTATTATTGAAAAATATTAGCATTCTCCACTTCTCCTACACATAAACTATAAGTGTGCCAAATTTTATGCTCCTACGTCCGCGCAATTTTCGTAAAAAGGGATCCAAAGTTTTGCATCACGTATTAATATATAGATTTAACACTTTAATAAGATCGACGTATCTGATGTTTATTGATTAAATAGCCACAATTGTACATCGGATAAAAACATTGTCAGTTTTATCAACTGACCTTTCCTATTGTAAACAATAAAAGAGATTTAAAATTTGTCCACCGAAACTCACTTTGACTAATAGCCTATATCACTACGTAGTTGGATTCAAATTAAGTTAATTGAAATGAATTTTACAAATTCATTTCATTTGATATGTACTTTATCGATGCATTGACTCTGTTAATCGAGTTAGTTATCGGTTTTCTCGTGTAAATATACGTTGCCGTGATCCAACCCTACAAATGGAATAACGTATTAGATATGCCAGTCATTGACTACAAAGAAATGAGTGTTGTAATGGAAATCCTCGCATTCATTTGCTCAACATTAATTAGGAAAGGATGATGTGGACGAACATTTCTTGTTTGATTAATGCCTTTACAATAAATATCGTCATTTAAATATTACTACCAATAAGTCATTAGTTATGCAATTATTTAGTTGTTTTTGTTAAAAAGATACGAAGATCATTACATTAAATAATGCAGGGATAAACTCTTTATTTTTTTCTGAGCATTATAATATCGTCATAATTCATACTTAATTGTTCAACAGAAACATTACTTTTATTTATAGTAAATAAATCCTACGTATTTTTTTGGCTTATATTTTATAGAAGTTCATACACCACATGAATTTATTGTGATCAGATACTAGTTATATTTACTACAATCTTAACATATTTTTCGCCGCACCACATTAAATAATTCCACGAGCATTTAACGTACCTGAGAACACGAGTGAAAACATAGTAAAAGTGTAATGGTTTCTTAGATTTACGCGAATGTTACACACTGTAATAAAACTATTATTTACGGATTTTATCGCGGATTAGGTTTAATTTTTACACTTTTAACTTCCCGACGTGTCGCCCCGTGATCAAGAAAGCTGTAAAGTAATCGAAACGTTGGGAAGTTAATCGTGTAAAAAATAAACCAAAGCCAAGCGATAAAATCCGTAAATAATAGATTTATTTCAATAGTAAAAGCGATTACTAAGTGCTTTCTAATAAGAAGCTTGCAATTACGTTCAATAGTGGCAATTGATTTACCGTCCATCGAGAAATGCCATCATTAGAGGTAGAATTGAGCTCCCAGATGCATTGCAGACTTCATCAATCGATCGAAACAGGGATATTTCTAAACAGATCTATTAGTTCAATATAGAACAATTATTTACAAGCCAATTATTTTCCAGGTTTGAAGAAGACGTCTTGAAGAGAATTGCATGTTTGAGTGTTCTTATCAAGAATTTCAAACGGATGTGAAGCAGCCAAGCTAAGGACCAAACGTGAATGTGGTGAAATGGTACGTAAAAAATGTTGCAAAACTGCATTAATCCTCTTTTTTTTTATTCTGGCCCGGCATAGTGACCACACTGCACCCGATGGTAAGCGCAAAAGCCGTCCAGGCAGAGTATCGATTGGCATCAGACGGCAGTCCCATGCCAATAGATACAATTATGCCGGCCTGCTAAGATGCCTCTTCACACTCTAATCTTAACCATGAATTATGCCTACAATCTCGATAGTATCGAAGTTACTCATAATGTCATCAGATTTCTTGACTTCACAGTTTTTACCCCTAATTCCATGCAATATTTCTCATAGTTTCTACAGATTTGAACTACACAAGCTCTTGCCTGTTGGTCCAAAGACGAAGAAAATAAAGGTAGATGCGCCACTGGTTCACAGTTTACTGAATTTATTCCTAATGCTATCTTATCGAAAATCTGCTGTTGAACGTACACAACGTCCATAGCCATGCTAGGTAAAAAATAGTATATAAATTACTACATACAAAAATAGATCTGAGACCTTCTGTATTCTGTATCAGCCCATATACGTCCCACTGCAGGGCACGGGCCTACTCTACAATCGAGGGTACGATTGAGAGTGGTTAGGCCATATAGTCCACCACGCTTATCGTCATAGTCATCGTAATAGTCGTCATAATAATTATATATGAGTTTAGAATAACAATATACTTACTGTAATAAGCAAGCTAAACTGATAATAATTTGTGTTTTTAATTTAACGTACTACTAGTCGGAATGGGTTAAATAAAATTTTATTCACGTAGCAAGATATTTTGGTTCTTATTTTTGCTAATATTTATTGAAGCTTCT
Organism: Hyles euphorbiae; assembly: GCA_023078785.2. NCBI lineage: Eukaryota > Metazoa > Arthropoda > Insecta > Lepidoptera > Sphingidae > Hyles > Hyles euphorbiae. Next base: position 8,820,830 of record CM041049.1, read on the forward strand.
CTTTTTTTTTTGTATATGTCTATTGCGAAAAAACATTTTTAAAATCAGTTTCTGGTCTGGAAATTAAATTAATTAATTGGAACAGAATAAAAAAATAACTATTTTATGTCTTATATTTCAAGGTGCGATTCATAAAAGAATCAGTAATATTTTATTATAAAGGATATATCCAGAGGCTGCGACCGAAAAGTCGGGTTTTAGTGACTACTGAATTGTTATATGAATTCTTTTTCATACTTCAATAGTTTTTTCCATTGTATTGCACATATAAAATATCGGCTTATTATGTATGTTATTACTCAGGTCTATTAAATTATAAATATTTTATAGCCTATCCTTTTTTTAAAACTCGGTCAAGATTTGGTAGTACCGAAGTAACAATGTGGTACTGAGGCAGTTTCAATACTATAAATCATATCATCATCATCATCATCATATCAGCCACAGGAAGTCCACTGCTGAACATAGGCCTCCCCCAATGATCTCCACAATGACCTGTTGGAAGCGGCCTGCATCCAGCGACTTCCTGCGACCTTAGTCAGATCGTCCGTCCACCTTGTAGGCGGGCGTCCGACACTTCGCTTGCCTGTACGTGGCCTCCACTCGAGAACCTTTCGGCCCCAACGGCCATCGGTTCTACGAGCTATGTGCCCGGCCCACTGCCACTTCAACTTGCCAATCCTATGGGCTATGTCGGTAACCTTGGTTCTCCTACGGATCTCCTCATTTCTGATTCGATCTCGTAGGGAAACACCGAGCATAGCCCGCTCCATGGCTCGTTGAGTGACTTTGAGCCTTTTAATGAGGCCCACAGTGAGAGGCCACGTCTCGGTGCCGTATGTCATCACTGGTAACACACAACTATCGAAGACTTTCGATTTTAGGCACTGAGGTATTTTGGACGAGAAGACGTCGCGAAGTTTCCCGAACGCTGCCCAACCGAGTTGGATTCGCCGATATATAAATATAAATAAATCATAGCTATAAATCATAGCTTGCAAAGAATCTGGTACAATCAATTTTCGTTTACAAATAGTATTTTGTAAGCAGCAGAAATTAATCTTGCTTGTTGCAAGGTAATTGTTTGAAATTTTATAAATACTGAACACAATTGGAAAGCAATTTATAACGAGTTGTTGGTTTGTATCTGACACGTCCGTTACGTCAAGAGCTTAATGATGATTAAGCCTGGACTCGAAATACGAAACGACTAAAATGTTTTTTTATCTTTATATTTTTGAAAGCAATGAATTGCGAGACGAACTTGCCATTCACATTCTGGTAAGAGATACGACCGCTCATGGACAGTGAAACCAAACAGAACCATGAATTACAAAGTAATTTTTGGCAACTCACTGCGCTCTCCATTCTAAGACATAAGGTGCTAAGTCTCAATATTTTCAGTAGTCACTCTCGCTATGTCTTTCGAACCGGAACACAATATTGTATTCCCACTGCTGGTTACCGAGAGAAATAGACATTACGCTAGTGCCTACCGAAATGGCCTCTCACAAAATATACGATATACCATCAGACAAATGTATGTTTTCAGGAATAAAAATAAAGATAAAAACAACATGCAGATTTTCATTTCGATTTTAATATTCCATCAAAAGATTTTTCGGTTTGGAAATATGAAAATTCTATCCATTACGTAGAGCCAAGTAGACTTTTTCGACTCATTACGTTTCGAAACAGTTATGTTAAAATAAGTCGACATAAATTATTATGCTTATTAAAGAAGCGTCGAGTCAGAAAGCCCTCATTTCATACGGCACAGTTCATTTTGAATACGAATATTTTTTTCACTAAAATACCTTTATAGTTTAAATCGTCATACTCTCAGTGGATGAAAGGTAAATTGCAATGCTTATGGCTGAGAGCCAGGTGATTCGCGCTTCTCTGGATGAAATTTGCTCTTGAGATATTATCTAAAGTTTTATAACAGTAATATTTCTCAACCTGCATTCATTTTACACCTACGTAAAATCAGTGCAATATACATAACATAAACTCACGCCTTGTTCCCAGAAGGGGTAGGCAGAGGTGCCAGGGCACCCACATTTCGCCTTGTATGTTCCGTCCCACAATGTGATAGGTGGCGAGCCTATCGCCATACCGGGCACAAATTCCTGACTCTGGGCTGATACTGAATAGAAAAATCCAATATCACTTTGCCCAACCTGGGATTCGAACCCGAGACCTCAGCTTTGTAACCGTACCATAGTACAACTACGCCACCGAGGCAGTGCAATATATATGTATATGTGACAAATGTTTCTGATGAATTCCACATTGTTATTCTATGACTAACAAGAGTATGAAATAAATATGATTGTTTATTTTATTGAATAGTAAATTTATGAGTTTTAACGAGTGTGTGATGAAACGTGAAAGCATTCCGAGTTTCGACAAATGTAGATCTGTTCTTTGATGTTATTTTCTATGTCTATGCTACACATGTGTTCAGCTACTGGATGCAGTTTACTACAATAACAGCATGGGATGATCGACTTTACGTATATTTTAAATTGCTATGGAAAAGTAAAGTATGTGCAAGTTTTGAATTTCTTCGCTATGAAGGCCGTAATGACCGCAACACATTCTGTATCAGTCCATATACGTCCCACTGCAGGGCACGGACCTCCTCTACAATCGAGAGTACGATTGAGAGTGGTTAGGCCATATAGTCCACCACGCTGGCCTAGTGCGGGTTGGCGGACTTACATACCATAGATTTTTTTATAAATCGTTATGGTATGCAGGTTTCCTCACGATGTTTTCCTTCACCGTTTTAGTGCGTGGTGATTGACTATCAATACACACATGACTCCGAAAAGTCAGAGGTGTGCCCTGGGATTCGAACCCGCGACCACCGTGAACATGTTGGCAGTCGCGTCTAGTCCGTTTACCAACAGGCCACCACGCACTTCATGACCGCAACACATAAACAATTTAATTTCCGAACCGCATTAAGTCAGCATGGTGGACTATATGGCCTAAGCCCTCTCAATCGTATTCTTGATTATAGAGGTGGCCCGTGTTCTGCAGGGCGACGTGAATAGACTTATACTTTTTATTAATTTATTTTAGAAGGAAAACATAATTATACAAAGGATAGCTTATGAACATAATAGGATATTGCATGCAATATTACATGCAATTAAAACCATATTTTAGACAAATTAACTACTACAGGACAAGTTTGAGTTTGCACCATTTTACTTGAGTGTGTTTGGGCAAATAACTGCGCAAACTTTAAACAAGGACGCTCTCTTTGACAGAAATGATGTTTGCGCAAACCAGAGTTGCACAGTTATATCATTATTGTCTGGTGGCGAGAACAGATGATCGAACATGTTGACACCACCGTATAATGCAGTGCGCTCTGCTAAACAAACGAGGAGACAATTAGTATTTACTTATCGCACGGCCGATTGAACCGGCTGCAAAAATAATAATAATAATGAGCGGTGGACTGCTAGATCGAATATAGTCTGGTGCGCACCAAATTTACGGTGGGTAAGCGGTTTATCTGCATTTGCACTTGAAATTTTAAAAAAATGTGTCCTTGAATTTGCAACCAAATATCTTAGCAATCGCGACCAAATCTTACTAAATAATAACTACCGAAATATATTGCAAATTATACATAAAACTGGGTTATAATTGGCGGACTTGCTAGTCAGCCAGTGTGGTGGACTATATGGCCTAACCACTCTCAATCGTACTGTCGATCGTAAAGGAGATCCTGCAGTGGGACGTATGTGGACTGATACAAAGGTTCTCGGTTACGTTATAATTTTAGTTCTACACCTACTATCAGCTTATTTTTAAGCAGGAAAATATCTTCGTCTGAAGCCCTGCTCTTAAGGTTGACTGAATTTCTAAACAAGCTTTGAGATGTAGTTTTATCTTAGATGTATTGAAATTCCAGCTTTATATTATTTTTTGGTCATTGGTCATTCTGCTATTTAATTAAGTATTTATTTTGAAACGTAGTTCCAACTTCGTTCCAGAGCGACGCATGCTAAAATATTCCTCGTATTTTGTGTAGGTGAGTTCAATAACGAAAAACAAATCTACTTCAATTTAGGTTTGATAGTACTTCAATTCGATTTGGCTTAAAACGAGACAAAATTGACTATCAGCTGACAAGTTACATGTGAGAGTAACTTCAAAACAAAGCCTGAATTCCGTTAAAATTTACACGACCATCCATGTTTTCAAGTACTGTGCACAATACACGATGTATGCCATTGTTTAGTAAAGTATAGTTTTTGTTTTCTTTCTGTAAAATTCAGAGTTGTTTTTTTCTTCAACACGAAGTAAACAAGTCATTATGACTGGCAAAAGATATGTATAACTATTAGGCAGAGCTGGTGGTAGATGGATGAAATTACACCAAATACAACATGGAACTAAGGGACGTATTACTAGTTGAAAGCTACCTCCACACATCGACTTTCTATGACCATAAGAATTTCCTTTTTTTGGCAATGAATGGCGGCGATACGAGCATGCCATTCGCTTTTTGTTATGATAAGACCGCTCAAGGATAATAGCAAAACCAATTATTACCATGAAGTACACAAACATGCTTGGCATTCCACCGCGGTCGTCATCCTGAGACATAAGATAAAGTCTCATTACGTTCAGTAATTACTCTGGCTACAATGTTCTTCAAACTGAAACACAATAGTTTATTTACACTGCTGTTTGGCGGAAGAAATATAAATTGTTCCTATCTAGGCGGCCCCTCACCAGTAGAACGTTATAATTTACATTGAAATTAAACTATTTTTTACAGATTTGGTTTAATTTAAACAAATTAAACTGAAGTCGCGATAAAATCCGAAAAAAGTAGTTATATTTCAATGTCTAACTAACGTCTAAGAAACTATTTATAATATACATATATATATTTTATATAATATATATAAAATATATATATATATTTTATATAATATACATATATATATTTTATATTTTATATCGGAAAGTACTCGAATGGAGGCCGCGTACCGGAAAGCGCAGCGTAGGACGTCCACCCACACGATGGTCCGACGACCTGGTAAAGGTCGCGGGACGTCGCTGGATGCAGGCTGCCTCCAACAGGTCTCTGTGGAAATCATTGGGGGAGGCCTATGTTCAGCAGTGGACTTCCTTTGGCTGATGGATGGATGGATGGATGATATATTTTATAGTGCACCTGATGAAAAGTACATCGCAAATGCAATAAATAAAGTTTCACCAACGCGAGGCGACTATCTCTAGCAGTCTACAAAAGTTTGCTAATTATGGTCGTATTGTCTACACTACTTTAAATACGTACTAAATCTTAACGTATACTATTTATTGCCCAGGAGACAATAGAAAAAATATAACGAAAATGATATTTTCTCTAACGACTGAAGAAATAATGAACCAAGCACCTGTTTCATTAATTAACACAAGAGAAAGTTTTTATTTAATTGCAAAGTCTGAGAACTACGGATTTTAGTTTGCAAATTATGATTTTCTTTTAAATATAAAATTGTTTTGTTAGTCAGTTGCAAGTCAACATAGTCGTAAAATTAAGAGCATAAATTAATTCTAGTTTGAATTTGAGTAAGATCGATAAGTAATTGTAAATAAAATTTCAAATGATGCGTGTAACGTTGCATTTAGCAATAGAAGTAAAAAACGGCGGAACATATTAACATAAAGAGAAAAAAAAAATATTGCAGCAGAAAATTATGAAAAGTTTGAAGAAACTCAGTTTGTAATTATGGTTTCGTGATATTCTGACTGCTCCTACATCCATCCATCTTAGTTGTTCATTAATATTTTTTTATGGTGGCACAACAAAATATCCAAGGGCAGGAGAATGTTATTTCTTGCTGATCGGTTGATTGAAATCAGGTGGACGCAACCGTGCCCACCTGGTTCCATCCTTATATACAAGCTGAATCTGACACGTAGCTTTTATAACTTAAGCCGGCCATGCACACTAGAGTATACCTGAAAAGGTTACCTGTACAGCTACATCTAAGAAAAGATTGAGTTCATTAGAAATCATATACGTAGAGGTAAACCTATACACACTCAGTTGTAGCCATGGCCCTGGCAGCTGCCATCGCAGATATCGACGCAATGCGCCTATAGGTTTATTGTTTCAATGAAAAAAAGGACGACAGCCCACAAGTTCAGTTTTACCAGAACAGTAAAACTGTACGGGTATACTTTTACCTACTAGTAAAAATATCAAAATATATATTTTTAGCTGCCTGAACAGGCGTGGAAACCTGCACAGTTGTGCAACATACACGCTCCGGTTTACTCGCAACAATCAACTGTACATGCATATCTGTATGGCTACAGTCTTCAGGTGCAGTTGATTAGTCACCAGCGGTGGAACGTGATTCCTGTCGGTTCAAATATTTGTGTGGTCCACAGGTATTTCTTTCGACTCTAGGTGTTTGTGAGACCGAAAAGTCTCTCGATTTAAGTGTGCTTTCAAGATTATTTATGTGATTGTTGGATGTATTTATTTATTTTCTTACCTCATGTAAGACTGAATCAACTGTATAAAAAATGTGTAATGTTTGTATCTGTCAACTTTCCACCTTTTACGGTCCTAGAGGGAATTTCTTAGCTAACCCTAGTTTCATGATGATAAAAAATATTTTAACCTAGCATTTCGCTACATGTTTCTTTATGCGTTTATGTGCGAGAGTATATTTTGATTAAAACGTCTGAGGAATTATTTTCATTTACAACTCTAACGTTTTACGGAGATTTTAACATTTAATTAATACTAGTGGTCGCCTAGTGGTCGAAATTCGACCAAATCAAGAAGAGAAAAAGTTTTTACCTGTATGATGATGTTGTTATTCTGATAATTCGTACACATTTAAATGTCCGTATCTCTCAAAATCGCTTATTTCCCCTGAAGTATATGCAATTACTAAAATCGTAAACTACAATAATTGCTTTGAACCAGCAATAGTAAATTATATATTATTTTTGTACCTGAATGTTGTTATTGCAGATTGCTGCTACAGAACTTTCTTTATGCATATAATGAATGATAGCGCTCAGTGTTTCACGTAGTATTCGTCAAATAAATCTTTTCTGTTTGATATTCAACAAAACCACAGTAAACGATTTTTTCTGATTGACATTCAACTACATATGTCTATAATAAAGCAAAGAAACAATTTGACCAAAGAGTATGTATACGTGTACAAATACTTGTGTATGCGTGTGTCAAATGCATGCTGGTTTATTTATTGATTTAATGTACTTTTTATGCATTATTATTAAAATCTTGTTTTATATTACATTTAATATTAGGCTTAATATTAATATTATTGCCTCATTTAAAATTAATATTCTCTTTTAATATTAATATTATTACCTCATTGGGCAAATAAAACCTTTTTTTTGATATGTCTATGTCAGAAGAACAAAATGAAAAAGAAAAGAAACAATTTGACACCAGAGTATGTATACTTGTATATGGATGTGTGCGTGAAATGCATGGCAGTGTGTGTAATGTTTTATTTTTTGATTTAATGTACTTTATAAGCATTATTATTGAAAAATATTAGCATTCTCCACTTCTCCTACACATAAACTATAAGTGTGCCAAATTTTATGCTCCTGCGTCCGCGCAATTTTCGTAAAAAGGGATCCAAAGTTTTTGCATCACGTATTAATATATAGATACAAACATAGTGTAAAGTTATTAATGTTTCTTTAGTTGGACTCAAAACAAGCCCACTGAGTTTTATTCGCTGGATATACTTAGGACAGGGTCGCGTCGCGTGGTTCCAGTGGTAGTGTAAGCCCACTGAATTTGTTTCGCCAGGTCTTCTCAGGAAGGGCCGCGTTGGATCCGGTGGTAACAATAAACCGCTACGCACCGTTGTAATAATATTCATGGTCCACTAATAAATTTAATTTGACTAACGTACATATTGTATTTCTTTGAAAAATAAATTACTTACCATAAAGTAATAACTAATACTTTAAATAAAATATGAATAAAAACTAAATAAATTAATTAAACTAATTCTAAATAAAAATAAAATTAATTTAAAAATAAATAAATTACATAAATAAATGAATTAAATAAATAAATTAATTAAAGCAAGAAATTAAAATAAGTAATACTAAGTATAGAAAATATATTGTATATAGAGATTAAGTTCTATGTGTATTGACTTGTCATAAGAGCTCTTAAATTGCCTACGTGACCAATAAATACATTTCATTTCATTTCATTAAATTTAATATCTCGTAAGCTATGCGAAGAGCTGAATATTGTTGTTTATTTGTTGGAACGCATTTAATACATTTATTTGCTAAATGTCTAACCAATGGCAAATATCAGACAAAAGACAGAAATTACAAGTTTTATACCAAGATATTTAATTGTATTATTTCAAAGTTTGTCTGAATTCACTGTTCCACATTAATTACTTTGCCTATTTAGATTAATATATCTGAGAAAATCTGCATAAGATTAGATGTAATCTAATCAATTATCGTCTTGAAATAGTTAGTAAATTTTTTCAGGACTTACTCCACAATCATTTAATCAAAATCAAATCTATTATTATTTCACTAACATTATGATACCAAAGGATATAAAATAGCGCAATCTTAGTAAGGTTTTGAAACTTATTCCCAGTCTAAACAGCACTAAATTATGGACTGATTAAATTATATTATACCCCAAATTTTATCGAGCCGATAAGCTATCACACGTTGATATGACTTTGTAATGTAGATAAAGGATAATATATTATTATCTCCCCTACTACTGCTCAGAGCCCTTTTTAAAACATTACTTTAACTAAAACAACATAAATAAAAATATTATGCATATTTTTGACATTATAACTGACGCATAAAAGATGTCGGTTCTATCGCATTTTACGAGTATCTTTGAATATCTTCAAGTGGAATTCCATTTATATTAATAAGAAGTATATATTTAGAATAAATGTAAATAAGCACTTAAGTCAGTTCATAGAACGCATAACATCGCTGCATTGATATAACGTTGATTTTAACGATTCTCATAGTGCAAACTCTAACGAACAAATATTATTCCACCAATCGTTACGATAAAAAGATTGGAAATCAACAAAATGGTTAGTATCAGTAATTGCATTCAAATGTTCTCGGCCCTAATATTGTATGACAGCACCCGTGGCGCAGTTAGACGCAGGCTGCGAAACGAGACGCCCTGGGTTCGATCCTCGCACCAAAAAAATATTTGTGTGAACAATCGGTATTTGTTTCAGGTCTAGGTGATTATTTTTCTATCGGTATGAGAAATTACAAAACTCTCTTGTACCCATACTCACGACACAAGATTCAATCTTAGTTTGGGGTCAGGAACATGTATGTAACTGTTGGGTGCGTTTATTTATATATGAAAAAAATTCCACACCTCCACCACATAAATTCGGTCCTCTAAAATAATTGCGAAACGTCTCATGCCTTAAAAGTCGATGAATATAAGCTATTGTCTCACTGCTATTGATATTGAGAGTAAAATAAACCATCTTCAGTTTACAATTGCGTCACTAACGACTCCATTACTTTGACTTATATCGCAAGCATTCATCGATACTGTTTAACTTCGGCATATAAAATTAATTAACCTACTTACAATGTTTTGTGATGATTTCAGAGATCTGGATAATGTTCCGAATTCATGAAAAACGTTGTGAAGGGCCATTTATTTATTGTGATCTTGAGTGTGTGACGTCATTGCTTTCAGAGTTTTTAATTATTTAGTCATTAATCTCAGACCTTGACTTGCAAATGCTGGCAGTGCGTGGTGATTTTTTAGGTAAACGAAACGGACGGTCAGTATGGGTTTGGATGCTAGGGTAATTCTTTGACTTGTAGGTTTTGAGTGATGTGTGAATTGGTTATTAACAAGCACTGTAAAGGTCAATAAAAACAAAGCAACAATCAACCATGCTAAATCGATTCCGTTGGGTAGATGAAGGTTACGTGCCTTATTTTAGTAATCTCTACGTGGGTACAGACCCTAATAACATTTCCACTTCTAAGTATGGTCCTTCCCATACATTTAATGTGATTACTTTAGTCCAACAAGCTCTACCAATAAGATTTGTGGATAAATAGATTCCATATAAACAGTGACTAATCACTAGACTGGTCTAGTATGTTTATAATAAAGAAAATCCATTTTATCCGAGTTTGAGCCAATGAGTGTAAGATGAACCGATCTTATACTCACAATATTCGCGTCAATGAGTAACAAAATTGTGCCAAAATCTGATTAATATAATTTTTAAATAGCAAACGCAATATAAAGATTTATTAAAATAAAAGTGATAGAACGTCACACTTTACAACAATATTTCTCCTGATTTATCTTCCGTATATAAGACTGGATTTATGTCTTAGGATATGACAGATGTAATGGATGGCTGGGGCAGAGGTATCGACGCGGTAAATGAACCGAGAGCAAGTGATAAAATTACTTCAATAGTTTTTGCTGTTAATATAAAACCGCACCAATATGATCGGGTTTGTTTTGTGTTTATAATATCTGTGCAATAACGGTGAAGGAAAAAATCGGAAGGAAACCTTCATACTATATTGATTTGTAAGAATGGTGGACTACATAACGTAGCCCATCTAAATCGTGCTCTAGATTTAAGAAGGAGCTCCTGTTCTGCAGTGGATTGTATATGAGCTGATACAGTACAGTGCTTCAAATGAAAGTTTTTTTTTTGTGTTTTTCGTAATATCTAATGTTTTTTATTTCGTGGGAAGCACTGGCGAGAGATGGATATTTCTCTTCAACACCACTTTTTTAATACCGGATATTGCATAGACAAAACAGAAAACATGACACACGTGCGTGGATGGCTGTGATCGTGTCTGCTAACCTCACTCACTGAAACAAATGTCATTGCATGCTCATTTCTGCTTTCTGCCTGACAGTAGCATTATTACAACCTCATCCATACTGGTTCAAAATAATAACACAAGAAAACTAAACAATGCCCTCTTGACGCACATCAAACTACACCATTATAAGGGATGAGTTTAGAGAATTTTAGAGAAATTCAAAGTAAGACACACGAAGTACTAAACATTATGAAAACATTTTAAAATTATGTTACAAAAAAATAAATAACTTAAGTTAAACTCGCTTACCGATGTATTCAAATCGGAAATAATTAATGAAATTCATATGCAAAGTTCCGACAGCCAAATAATCATGGCGGAACTCGACTTGAGTATTTTCATGTCACTTATATGACGTTAACACATTGTATCATCATCAGCCCATTGCAGTCCACTGCTGGACATAGGCCTCTCCCAAGGTACACCACAGAGCCCGGTCTGTAGCTTTACGCATCCAGTTCTTGCCGGCCCTCTTCTGCAAGTCGTCCCGCCATCTGGCCAGAGGACGTCCCACGCTACATTTGCCAAGACGCGGTCTCCACTCCAGAACACGCTTACTCCAGCGGTTATCCGTTCTGCGACATATGTGGCCAGCCCATTGCCACTTCAACCTACTAACTTTCAGAGCTATGTCGGTTACCTTGGTTCTCTGACGGATCACTTCGTTTCGAATTTTGTCCTTTAGAGAGACTCCGAGTATAGCTCTTTCCATCGCACGTTGAGCGACCTTTAACTTGTGGATTAGCCCCACAGTCAGTGTCCACGTCTCGGCTCCGTACGTCATTACAGGGAGGACGCACTGGTTGAACACTTTACTCATTGTATGAATGCGTTGAACTATGTAGCATAAATAACATGTTATTACAATACGTATTATGCGGCTATGGAAACGATATATTGAAATATGGTTGGAGAAAACAATTAACTAAAATCATAATATCACACCAACTGCCACGTTGGCTTAGTTGTACTTTGGCATAATCACAAAGCTGAGGTCTCGGGTTCGAATCCCGGGTCGGTAGAAGTGACAGTAGATTTTTCAATTAATTATCAGCCTGGAGTCAACGTGATGTCTTGGTACGGAAAAAATATGGCTAAAGTGGCTGTACTGCTTTTTATGCGTGCCCCTTATGAAGAAAATGCGTGAGTTTATGTATGTGTGTACGTACATATTATGTATAATATTACAATGTATCATCAACGGATTGTACACAAAAATATTTTATTATATTCAACAGTATTGCAAAAATCGTTGGCTTATATTGAATATATTATATTGTGTTTTAAAATACATATTAACGGGCTTATTTCTAGTCAGTTTATATATCAATTTAAATTACCAAATATTTTTGCTTTTTCGCTTAAACTGAATTCAAAAGTTATTCGAAAGAGACAAAACATTTGATTACTAATAAACGTTTATAAAGTAACTATGAAAAAGACTTTTATGGTATAGTCTATAGAGAATTTAGTTATTACCATGTTTTAAACATTTGGTATGTGGTTTCAATGAATATCACCACGTCCCCTCAAGGATTTTTTTTTTTTGCAAAATGGCAAGTCGAGCATGCCGTTCGTCTGGTGGTAAGCGATACAATCGCTCATGATCAGTAGCAAAACCAAATAACACCTTGAATTATAAAGTAATGGTTTGCATTCCACTGCGCTCGTCATCCTGAGATATAAGATGTTAAGTCTCAATATTTCCAGTAGTTAGTTACTCAGGCCCACACTCAAGCCATATTGTCCTTCAATCCGAAACAGAAAAGTGCAATTAAACTGTTGTTTCACGGGAGAAATAGACATTGAGGTGGTACCTACCCAGGTGACCTCTTATATGAGAGACCTACCTCCAGTAAAAGGATTTAAAAACACTGCATTGAGTGCGAAGTATTTTTACTTTTGACAAGCTAAACATGCTACTAATAGCGTAGCTAAAAATAGCGTCCAAGTTAATTGCGTTTTGACGTCTTTATAGCCCCATACAACATTTCATGAATCTCTAATTTATTCTACTGCCGTTCTGGGATGCGTTATAGTGGACAAAATTTGTGAAGGATCCTCTGTTAGCACTTTTATTATTCTATATTTCCATATATAGTACTTGGCTCGATCTAATAACTGATCATGTTTTGGATTTTTTTATATATATTTACTGAGAGGATAACATAGTTTTGATGAGAAAAGTGCGTTTTAGACGATAGCTTAGAGTTGGAATTGTGAGTCACACGTTTGACTTAAGATAGTACTGTGTGTATTAGTACTTAATTAGCACGCACCTTACTGGCGATGAAAATATTATGAAACAGATCCATACTATAAGTTGATTCCATAATAAAAATAAAAATGGTAATTTATTGATAAGATGTTCTTGTATTAAAGTAAGCCATTACAATATAAAAATATGTAAGACAAGTTGGTGAAAAAAAATATGTTCTCGACGAGAGTTTCAGAATAATTTCGCATTATTTAAAATTTTATTTCTCGAGAACAAAACACGAAAAAGACTATTTTCTCAACAGAATCCCTTCGTCTTTCTCAAAAGACCCTTAGATCTTTTTAGTTGGGTAACATTTTTATTTTCGTCTTATATTCAATTATTTCAGGTGAAATATCTGCTTCTAAATTGCCATTCGAAGCTTAAATAAGGAAACGTCTGTCAGAATCCTTATAGTATTCACAAATTATCTATAAATCTAAAATGTTCTCCACCTAAATCCCTAGACGACAACATTTTCTAAAATTAGTACTAATAATTTTTTGATCTAAATAATGTTTTGGTGTTTATAAATTGATTTGGAAAGCACTGTTTTAAGCCAAAAAGCGCATGGAAGGCGTAAACGCTCTTAAGCGTTTAAATTTAGAATGAAACGATGAAAAAAGAATCAAGCACCCTATTGTTGTAAACCTGCCTAAGAACCACTGCATTGAGGGCCCTCAGATTTATCGTTCTGGCTATTCAAAGACAAAACTGCAGTTGTTTAAATTGAGCGTTTCGAGACTGGGAAAACCACGAAAACTAATTCAGGCGGCATCATTCATCGATCGAGTCCCGAATATACCATTCTGAGCGACCTCACTATTGAGGTTAATTTATATCTTCTTCTTCTTCTTCTTCAGCCTATATATCCACCCAATGCTGAGTGTAGGCCTCTTGCAATGCACACCAGGATGTTCTGTCTAGGGCAATCCTCATCCAGTTTCTTCCCGCCACGTGAACCAGGTCGTCGGTCCACCTCGTCAAAGGTCTGCCCCTGTTTCTATAACCGGTTCTTGGTCTCCATTCCAGTACTGATTTAGTCCATCTGCCATCGTTCCTGCGGCATATGTGGCCCGCCCATTTCCACTTTCGTCGAGCTATAATTAGGCTAATGTCTATGAGTCCGGTTCGTCTCCGTATTTCCGTGTTACGGACTCTGTCTCGGAGACAAACACCTAACATAGCCCGCTCCATGGCTCTTTGAGTTATTTTCAATTTGTGCAACAGTTGTTTTGTGAGCGTCCAGGTCTCGGCCCCATATACCATAACCGGGAGGACACATTGGTTGAATGCTCTTCGTTTTAGGTTCATAGGTATGTCTCCTTCGAAGACGTCAGAAAGCTTGCTGAACGCGCCCCATCCTAACCGAATTCAGCGTTGGATTTCTTTCTCCTGGCCGTTCTTATCTAGACTCACTATTTGCCCCAAGTAGACATATTCCTCTACTGCTTCTAGGGAGTGACCGTGTACAATAATGTGGTTGGCATCGGCGTTTTTGCACATAATTTTAGTCTTGCTCATGTTCATTTTTAAACCCACCATTACAGACACGTCATAGAGCTCTTCGGTCATAGTTGTTAGGTCCTCCAAGTTTTCAGCAAAGAGTACAATGTCATCCGCGAATCGTAAGTGAGACAGGTATTTCCCATTGATGTTGAGACCTCTATTAGACCAGTCGAGAAGTTTAAATATATCCTCTAAACATGAGGTGAATAGTTTGGGTGAAATTGTGTCTCCTTGTCTCACTTTATGTGTCTTAATTTATATAGTTTAAAGTTTATTGTGGACATTGTCGCTAAATGTAACCCATTGAAAGCCACGAAAATGCGTTGTGGTTTTGTTTACCGTTGTTGAGCAGAAAGGGAATAGTTATTAACATGATGTAATATTGGGAAATTGAGTCCTGAAAACCATTTTTAATGAATATCGTTTTTTATAATGCGAACAATTTACAAATTTTCTTCCTATATTCGTCACTATTTCAATTATATTTTTTTACCTATGCATTTTATGTATGCCACATAAATTGTACTACACATAGTTTTACACCTTTTTATATATTAATCTTGGTATTTAATTTATATTCATGTACACACCATTACTCAAAATATATTCACTTCAAAAATTGCACGTAGTGGATAAACATAATAAGAAAGTAGAGTCAAGAAAAGTGAATCTTTCCGCCAATATGCAGTGATTTTTGGAAATAAACATAGTTTATTAACTGAGTAGGTTAAAGCTGATAATAATGTAAAGGAGACGTTGCACTTATGAAATGTTTAAAAATATATTTTCCCATTTATATAGATAAAATAAGAAATAGTTCTTAACGAATAATAATAGGGTGTTTGCAATGGGAAATAAAATCAACAGTATAAATAATAAAGTGGTTGATATTCTTTGAAGGTATGAATAAACCATCTTTTCAATCCATCCATCCATAAGCCAAAGGAAGTCCACTGTGGAACAAAGACCTCCTCCACAGTGACCTGTTGGAGGCATCCAACGATGTCCTGCGACCTTTACCAGGCCGTTTGACCAACTTGTGGGTGGACATCTTACTCTGCGCTTTCCGCTACCTGGCCTCCATTCAAGAGCTTTTTGGCCATCAGTTCTTCGCGCTATATGATCAGCCTATGACCACTTCAACTTACTAATCCGCTGGGTTATGTGGGTTACTAACGTTCTCCTACGGATCTCCTCATTCCTGATTCGATCTCATAGGGAAGCCCTAAGCATGGCCCTCTCCATAGCTCGTTGAGAGACTTTGAGCCTTCTAATGAGACACTTAGTGAGAGGCCACGTCTCGGTGCCGTAAGTCATCACTGGCAACACACAACTATCAAAGACTTTTGATTTAAGGCACTGAGGTATTTTGGACGAGAAAACGTCGCGTAGTTTTCCGAACGCTGCCCAACCGAGTTGAATTCGACGATTGACCTCTCTATCGAAGTTGGTCCTGCCTAACAACCACCTGTCGTAAATGGACATATTCGTCAACAACTTCGATGGAGGTGGGTGCAACATATTTTTTAATGTAGATATATTACTCGTATATTACCCCAAAAGTAATAGTATCGATTTTACGTTTTTATTGCATCATTTTTGCATAAAAGGTATTATTAACAATGACCTACCATTAGATATGATATAAAACTGTATCCAGTATTTGACTATATCAAAAATAATATTGACATATTTCATAACGTTATAGTATAATAATATATTGCGACAGCATTGCTGTTGTGTTTCGTTCAGTGAGTGAAATTGCTGGATGCCCAATACCCATTTCTTCTTCCCATCCTATTTCCTAACCGCTCTTCCTAGAATAAGATGTACCTATCGGCAACGCATTAATGATCCAGCGTTGTGGATTTTCATTTCGTTGTGGCAATCTCGGCAGTAATCTATTTCCATCAAGAGACCTGTTTGTATCGTAACTTAATAACTTATATATATAGTTTACGTATTTTCATAACTACGTTGTTTAGTCCAATGTGCCAAATATTTTACGAGACAATAAAGCTCTCATTATGTGTTCGCTTTTTCTGTGTCCACTGAACACCGTCCTATCTGATTCAGATTGACGTAGGTAATATACACAAAATTAACATAAAATAGGTTCTTCTAAGAAGATTTTAAAATACACGATTGCTTAACTTTCTTTATTTAATAAAAAGACTGAACTTTAACAACAGGCTTTGTATATTATTTATCTCTTCTCGAAAGAATATACTGAAATAGTGAAGGTTTGATTTTTATTTTCATTATTCACTGTACTCGCTATAAATACATTATAAATACGGTGATTTATTGTACACTAAGGTTAGTCAAAAACTAAATCGCAATAAAAACGTAGAACATAATAAATTATTTTATCGATAATATATATGAGAATTATACACAATATAATATCACCTTTGAAAACACAAAAATGGTTGATTATACGGTGTATGGTAAGGTTATCTGGTGTGGATGAAAATCCATTTATTTTGTTTATCATGCACTCTCCGTTCGTATCATATTTAGACGGATTGATTTAACGACAACCTTAGGTACTACTTGAATGATTAGTATAATTAAAGTAACTTTTAGAATCATACTAATCATTTACCCACAGAATATAGTGTATCATAAATGGAGGTAGAGTATATACTATATAGTCAGAATAAGGACATAAGCGCCCTCTGTCGGTGTACGCCGTTACAAAAAACAATTCGTCTATATTCAAATCATATTAATTTATTTCCCCGGTAATTTCCAGGGCCAGACAAATACCATTGAGTAAGCTTTTAGAAATTATTTATGGAAAATAGTAGTAGTGCTTAGCATAGGTTAAGCAAATAAAATTAGAGTTTAGCGGTTGTTTTCCGAGTACACGAAGGGCAGGTTGTTAAGCGAATCCGTGTGCGTTTCAGGTATCATCGTGAAAGCAAAGAGTTCGTGATCCAGGGTTAAAGCAATGTTATTGAGAACAGCGACATCTACTGTAATATGAAGAAATATTTCCAAATGGAAGATAAAAACCATGTGTGAACTGTTAAGCCACTGAATTTACCTGCAAATTAAAAAAATATCTAAACATTTACGCATATCTTATGTTTCAAACTTTACACATGAAATTTAACTTTATAGAAAATTTGTTTATTTTGGAGATAGAAACTTTTTCCACAAATATACAACACATTTACATCCCATATGGGTTTAAGCAAAGACTAGCTAATAGACCAGTCACTGATCTGCATTCGACGTTCGCATAGTCAAAGTGACGTATTTTTTGTTAGTAAAAAGGCTGGACGCATCTATATCAAAGATAATATAAGCTAATGGCTGGACGAAACGATACCTGTGAGAATTTCCTCACTTAGCATAGCGTTGCTTCAACACTTAATAAAGTATTGCTTGTGAATACAGGTGTATGTAACTCAACTTTGAAATGCTTCCAATCAAAATTGTTGTGTATTTTTCTTTCTTGTATTTTCTCTCTTCATACCTTAAACATCTTAAAATTAATTTTTCAAAGGTTAATCTTTACGCTCTCTTTCATTTAACTAAGTTCTATTACCATTTACCATACTTTTTCGCAATGTCTACCACAACTTTATATCGCTCATGCTTGTAAAATGTCAACATTGTTCTATTGTTATCTTCACTGATTTGATTTAATTACTTTAGCTTCCTTTATTGTATAAGCCATACGCATTTTAGCGTCTCCTATACTAAATATACTAAAAAGGGCTATATATAATAGGGCTACACTAAAAAGGGCTATTAGGACCTACCATGTTGGTCCTAATAGCCCTTTTTGTCAGAAAGGGCAGGCAGAGGTTTTCCTGGTAGAAATCAGAACATCCACGTTTCGCCACGTTGACTCCGGGCTGATACTGCATAGAAAAATCCAATATCACTATGCCCGACCCGGGATTCGAACCCGAGACCTCAGCTTTCCCACAATATTGTAATACAACTGCGCCACCGAGGCAATCTGTCATTTAACTGAAATTTTTCAGATAAGTTCTGATCGGTTACATATTTCGAATATTTTAGTATCATCAATAACCAATCAAAAAAGAAATCAATCTCAAGCCACGAACAATTCAACAAAAAGTAACAATACAATAAAACAATCTTATGTGACACGGTCATAAAGTAATAAACGGTATTTGAGGTTTTAGCATCAAAACACATTTTACATCGCTTCTAGGAGCTATTCAATGGCATGGATTATATTCACTATAATGGACCTTAACAATACCGATACAACAAGCTATTTTGCGGCCTCTGACCCTACAAGTACATTGTTGCACGCAACTATATGCATCGAATATTGTATACTTGCTGATATTTTTGTGAACAGCTGAGTGGATTTTGCATCCCATTACGTCTATCAAATAGGACCAATTCGGAGTAAAGATAATTCAATAACATGTTTAGTCTTCCTCCAAGATTTAAATACATTAATTGCCGTAGATGATCTTAATGTAAGCGATATGCTTGTGTATGCAATTTCAAGTAATTACTCTCTAAGTATCTAAAAGTTATACATATATATCTAAATAGTGGGGTTTAGGAGTTATTTGGAGAATAAAGCCTTTGTTAGCATAAACTTGGGTATCCTAAACGGAATCAAGTGGCACTTCACGTCGGATCATTAACTAACGTTCTCCAAAACGCAAGACTGGCCTGACGTTCTGTTCTTGCCTCTGGGCAGGTGCCACAAAATAACGCTTGACTTCAACTTCACTTGACGAAGAGACTTCCAATCTCACGAAAATAATTGAATATTCCACGGGACTGTTTCGAGCAATTGTTTGATACGGTACCGCCATGGTCTTATTACTATCACATCACCCGTTACCGCATTAGAGTTTATTCCTATCACTTGAAACCTATCCGTTCCCGAACGGTACGTTTGCAGCGTTACTTCTGACACGTACGTGCAAGCTCTGGAATGAACTCCCTGGTTTGGTGTTTCCTGAGTGCTATGATGTGTCCTTCCTGAAGTTATGCTTAAAGAGAATAATTACCTTGATTTAGATAAAGACCTGATTGTACTAGACCCCTAAACTGCAAAGTTCCATGATCGCTTGCCATTAGGTGGGCCGCACGCACGCTAAGACCAGTCATATTTTTTATTTTTTTTGTTAATATATATTTTTCAACGAAACTGAATTATTTAACAAATGTATCATCATCGTGGACATATGAATCATTTACTTAAAATTTATGAGTTTTAAGCGAATGCCGTAGGGGTTTTTAAACACGCGCCTAACAATCTCACAAAAGGGATTAAAATGTGTTTTTATTATAAATTACTGCAAAGTTAAACGATAAATCATTTTGCTCATTAATCTGAAATGACTTAATAAATTCACTCAATTTTGTTTTTAAATACTCCTTTTCTTATTGCAATGAATGCCCAGAGGAACATGCCGTTCGCCTGATTGTAAGTAGTTGTAGTTATTCTAGCTACGATTTCTTTCGAACCGAAACAAAACAGTACATTTACATTACTGTTTGGCGCGAGAAATAGATATTTCGGTGGTACCTACCCAGATGCATTCTCACATATAAGATACCTACTAGTAATTTTCTTCCATATTGAAGAAGGCACACTAATATTCAAGATAATTAAACCGCATAGATTTATATAAAGCTATTTAACCAACTCATGTGTTTTTGAAAACGAAAAGATGTCATAATTAAAAGTACAGGATCATTTGAATATTGTAAAAACTAAAATAGTAAGTATTTTACCTTAATTACCCAACTGTTCTAAAATACCAGCCAACACATATGTGACGCAGGTTCGTCACACTATTAAATATTAAGTAGAATGACATATCATGAATATTAACTTTAGTAAAACCGGTCAACATATTCGAGCCCAAATTAGCTTTGCGCTTTATATTTTCGAGAAAACCGGATAAAACTAATTTTTTTAGTCAACATTCTTAAAATAGTATTGGTGAATGCGGAAGTAAAATTATTTTGCAGACGAATCGCTGTCCTCGATTAATCGAAAATAAACGCTACAAACACGTTTAAAAAGTGCGTGGTGGCCTGTTGGTAAACGGACTAGACGCGGCTGCCTACATGTTCACAATGGTCGCGGGTTCGAATCCCAGGGCACACCTCTGACTTTTCGGAGTCATGTGTGTATTGATAATCAATCACCACGCACTAAAACGGTGAAGGAAAACATCGTGGAGGAAACCTGCATACCATAGCGATTTATAAAATTTCTATGGTATGTAAGTCTGCCAACCCGCACTAGGCCAGCGTGGTGGACTATATGGCCTAACCACTCTCAATCGTACTCTCGATTGTAGAGGAGGCCCGTGCCCTGCAGTGGGACGTATATGGGCTGATACAGTACAGTTAAATCTTAAGAGTATAATATTATTATAAGAATATAAACGTGTTTGGCTGTATCAGCCCATATACGTCCCACAGGTATGCAGGTTTCCTCACGATGTTTTCCTTCACCGTTTTAGTGCGTGGTGATTGATTATCAATACACACATGACTCCGAAAAGTCAGAAGTGTGCCCTGGGATTCGAACCCACGACCACCGTGAACATGTTGGCAGTCGCGTCTAGTCCGTTTACCAACAGGCCACCACGCACTTAAGATTTAACTATATTTTATAAAACAGTATTTGCCAGGAACATCACATAGACGACCTTCGGCTAGACTCTATGTTGATATCGTGTAATAGTAAGTTTTGAGAGGATCTTTTACAGATTCCTTTACAGATTTCCTGGAGGTAGTTTTAACTATTCCTAAATTTGTTGCGTCGAAATTGACGAAGTCTTTGATCCATTCATAAAGCTTGATCATAAATGTATTGCCAGCCTATCAAATCAAGAGCGAACTGGAAACAAAAAGGATAGGAAAAGGAAAGAGGTGTTGAGCATCCGAAAATTTCTATTTGAGCGTGATAGCAAATAAAAGCTGTCATTTCACTTTGATCTCCAGTAAGACGGTGGTACAGCTCCGGACGACTCTGTCGATTCGTGCTGAGTCATGAGTGACAACAGCGTTGCTCTATGATATACAGTGTGATTCTATAACATATTTTTATCTGGATTTTCATTGGACCACGAAACCTCTTATTTTTTAGTTACATAGAACATGATGCCCTTTTCATATATAAATTCCCACCCATAAACTTGAATAACTTCTTATATTTATTTATATTACTCAACAATACCTGACTTAAAGTGAGTTATAACTTTGTCGGCATTCTGAAGACTTCAATACATTAATATTTTATGACAAACTCAAGATCGTTTATTATTTCTTGTAGAGAAAATTATTAAACTCACTGACGTTATTGTAGGTTTGGGAAAAGTTTATTTGCATCTTATATTTAAACTCAAGACAATTTTTTTTTACAATAGTTTAGTTACAGTCCCATTTACTCTTCGATCAAATATACACTAGATACAACATAAGCGCTTAGAAAATGGCACCAAAAGAGTGCTTTAAGCACTCTTTCGCCTTCAGTCACGCACCGACCATTGCTTCTAAAACGTCGCAGAACTTTAGACAATATTATGTAAAAAGTTACTTTAAGCTCCAGGAATAAGGTGGAATTTGTGTTAATATATTTGGTATATGTGATCTTTTGTTTACTTTTTTTCAAGTCATTCATCAGTGCCACTTTTTAACAGAACTTTTACAAGGAACTGTGTATCTAGTGTATATTTGATCGAAACATTTACTCATAATAAACCGCTTATCGCAAGTCATTCACTTTCATCACCAGTTATGAGTCTCTTTAAAAACGTATAATTAGGTTTCATATGATCAGATCATGCATCAAGAAAACATGAAGCTTTTTTTGTTGACCCAGCTTCTTGCAATGGGTCAAACTATTAACGTGGCGTCCACTATATTCATAACAAGGCGATCCGAGCAAGACACATTTTTTACATCGAAATTACCTGACTGTATACGCTTAAACCAAAATGTATTCTTACTAACATTGTATTACGTCCATTAACGTTACAATTTGCATTGTTTCCTCTTATGTGAATAATTGTTGAAATGTATCGAACATTATTATAAAGGCCCATACACACTATGCCATCGACACTGCTGACGGGTATGCCACCGGCAACACCGAGCTGACCATTTTCATTATGTTGTGACAGCCAAGTAGAATGCTAGGTAGCACTTTGTACTTCTAATTATTCATAACGGAAATTATGCCGTCAACATAGCCATTGCGACACTGATAAATTAATTTAAATTTGGAAAATAGTCAAACGGAGAAGGATATTTTGGGTGCATTCAAGTTTCACATAACAAGCCGCCGGCAAAGTGCGTTCGAGTTATTGTATTCATTAATTTTGTCGGAAAGAATAATGAACTTAATTTATGTTCTATTGGCGTGTGGCGAAATTTAGAACTATATATAAAATTTAAAAAACATCTTAATAACGAATCGTTTGAGATATGTTGTCTGAATAAAACTGAGTAAAACTGTTGCTATTTTTTATATTGCAATAAATGGCGAGGCGAGCATACCGTTCGTCTGATGGTAAGTGGTACGAGTACTCATGAACAATAGCAAAACCAAACAAAACCTTGAACTACAAAGTAATGCTTGGCATTCCAGTGCCCTCGCCGTTCTGAAACATGAGATGTGAAGTCTCAATATGTATAGTAGTTACTGGATACAATCTTCTTCAATCAGAAACACAACAGTGCATTTAAACAGCTGTTTGACGCGAGAAATAGGCATTGCGGTTTTATACATCCAGGCGGCCTCTCAAATATGATATACCTAGCACCCTAATAATTTACAAATGGCGTGACAACACTCAGGTCTATAAATGAAACATAGTTGATAACAGCATTTTAACAATTCTTCTTATTAAATGTAACTAAAAATAAACTGGATATAACTAGTACAAGCAAAGCGATTTACTACAAAGTTTATTCATACTCTATGAGAACAAACTTTTCCTCGACCTATACGGATAATTGAATATTCATAGTGTTAATCAAATTGTTGTTAAATTTACCCGTGCTTCAAAACTGTGTAAATTTTAACAATTTCTTACATTACATTCCAATATTATTAAGTTTCATACAGACAGATAATGTATCGTAGCGAAATTTAAATATGTTCTTTCCAGCAATAACCAATTTGAATAATATCTAGTTACAAGTTTTGTCTTTCATGCATAAACTTTAATTGCTACAACTCCTTTTGAGGGACCCAGGGAACGGTCACGTGGTAATAACATGTGAAGTTAATGTGACTTACCATTCTATAAAATTTATAGTGTATAAACGAGTTTGAAACGATGAATAGAAACCACAATTCCTCGTTGGTTTAACCCCAGAATAATTTATCTTAAGAAGACATTCAGAAGATACCGTTGTCAAAACAGTACATTCGAAACTTCAACTTTTACTCTCGTCCTTTATTAATTGCCTCGCTTACAATATTAGGTTTTATAGTATCGTTGTGTTCATTGTCATCGATTTGTATATTTACGCAGCTTGTTATGGAAAACTCAGTGGCTAAACTTTTTATTACTTAATATATCTACCAAACGAGCAAACAGGTGACTAATTGATCACTGATGCCCAGGAACATCCACAACGTCTGAATAATAAATATGTTGCCGGAACATTAAATCAAGAGAACGGGAAAGACAAAGGATGAGAAGAGAAAAACTTATTGGGCTTCCGGCAATCTCACTCACCTATAGAAAAGCGACGGCAAAGCTTCACTACATGTCGATCTTCTATTAGGCATTAGTTTTGCCCCGGACGAGCCTACCCATTTATGCTGAGTCATGGCTGTCTACTTACTTGTGAGTCTGCCACACTCAAAATGACAAAATAAAAAAAAGAACGTTAAACGTCAACAACATTAACATGGTATTTGTACTACGACTACATTTATTGTTAAAATAAACGCTGTAAAACAAACAAGAGAATAATGGCTGTTCAGAGATGATAAAAATGTACTACATTTTTAGTAGACACAGAAAAAGCTTAGACTTAATATGGACTTAATACTTCGTAAAATATCTGGCAAATTGGAATAAATTACGTTGTTATGAAAAATAATTCAATTAGATACTATCTAAGTGATGTTAGAGAAAACCATATACTATTCGATAAAAGAAAGTGAACAGAGTACATTTCACGGTAATATTGGTAAATATCCATCACACTATATGAGGCTTGTGCTCAGTTCTTCTGAATAATTCCGCTCAATGTACTCGGAAAAACATCGTTTACTTTCTTTCATATCTCTGTATTATGGCGAATGCTTTGAAATACTGTTTAATCTTGTCCCATCTTTCGTTTTCCATGTAATATCTACGTACGTGCTTAAGAGGAGGCTTGGTGATGTATAGACCCGAACCAAGTGGTATTTTTTTGCTGTTCCATTTAATTTGCCTTTGTTCTCTCCATCTAATAGTACCGATTTCTTACAGTGTATAGAAGCAATGAAACAAGTCGACATAATAATTTGGAATGGAGAAAATCATATTTATTCTGCAGCCATATTATATTCTTTCTGGACAAGGTTGCACGTATCGTTAGACAAAGTGCAGTTACTGTGACGATCCAGGATGATAAAAAGAAAGTCTTGGGTTTGTTAATGTTTTTACATTTGCATTCAGCTTATATTTATTGAACATTTAGTAAATACATAATTATTTATTTCTTTAAGTTGGTCGTTAAGATTGAATAACTAAATGAAAATATGAACGTTACCGTATAATTTATGTCAGCTGTAAGACGTGGCAAACGCATCTTCCTAGAATTAAGTTTCGTATGCAAAGTGAATATCTTGCCTTTGTCATTTATTTTCGTTTTGTTCCAGATTCTTTTACAATAGCATGTTAAATTTTACCTTCTTCATACTAATGTCAAGCTATAAAAATTATTCCTAAGGCCAGTGACGTCTTTTGTCAGGGGTCAAGGTTTAATATGGTTCAATGCGCCACTTAAATGAAACAATAATCTTTTCCAATCCAATATTTACGAAACTTCTCGAAATATTGATATACACGTTTTCGTTACTTTTTA
The DNA here is from genome assembly GCA_023078785.2 of Hyles euphorbiae. Classification (NCBI taxonomy): domain Eukaryota; kingdom Metazoa; phylum Arthropoda; class Insecta; order Lepidoptera; family Sphingidae; genus Hyles; species Hyles euphorbiae. The sequence continues at coordinate 8,846,610 of CM041049.1, forward strand.
TTGTATCTATTTATCAGATCTCATTTGTTTGGGTTTATTAAAAATTCCATTACCAAGCGGCATTAAAGCCGTTTGTGAAGAGATGCTAATACTCTTATCTTTGTTACACTAAACTCCACATTAGCTTTTATACGTAAAATTAAAAAAATAATTTGCAGCACAAGTGGAGATCTCTAAAAGGTTTATGGATATGATTTTGTAAATTCTAAGTTTAAATTACCGTGACTCTCAAATTTAATTTCATTTGGTAGACAGTAGAACACATTATGTTACATTTGCCGGGATTTATGATTCTATGTTACAAATACTTCAACTAAAGGCATACCAGCACTTCATTCATGCATAAAGGCAATTAATTTTATAATTACAAACAATAGTCTCACTTATGAACTAAATAGAAGATATAGTGAAAATACGAATATAATTTGCGAGGAGACAAAACATTATTACGCTCTACGTGACGTTAAGGGAAAGCGACAGTATTTATTTAGGTCTGATATAATCCTATTGTTCTGAACGCTTATGTTTCATTTTGTTGATGGAATCTTTGTTTACAGATATTCGTAGAAATCTTACGCTATTCGCATTATTTGAGGACCGACAACTTTAGCTACGATTATTGGTATTCGAAGATATTGATAATATACGATTAGATAAGCTTGTACTGTATAGAAATATATTTCATTTGGCCAAATATTCCGACTACCGTCATGTTTTCATAATTGAAATACCTTTTATATTTTTACCCAACATATACATGGAAGGGTTGTCAATCAACGACAACACACGACGGTATTTTAACACCACTGTATTGTTAACGACCCAAATAATTCAATAAAAATAAATAAACAATAATGTCTTACATGTTAAAGGACTTGTAAAGGACTTTTACATAACGTACGTTTAGACTACGACGGAAATTTCGACATAAATGTCTGACATTGATGTGTTAACTGTTTACACTTGTACGAATTTATTTATTTGTGATCACACAGCGTTGATGCGACACTAATTATAAGTCTTAACGTACCTTTACTAAGACGATAATAATTTTGATCCACACTTAACTTGGTTCTTTTGTTTATACCTAATTGGGTATTTACTAACATATTTTTTTTGTAGGTATATAATAGGTTGTTTGGATGGTTATATATGGTTTTACTAATATAATTATGAGGAAAGGTTTAGTTATTATTTTTTGTATTAAGTTGGCTCTGAAAGTAGTGACCCAATTTAAAAATACTTTCACCATTAGAATCCTTCATTATCAAGATAATGCCCACTGTGACCTGTTGACCTGAGTCTCATTTAAAGCACAGACATAGCTGTAACTACCAAACATTTTTTCAACCTAATACCGTTTGAATATATCATTTCAAATCGAATGAAGTTACAAAAATATGTTAATATAAATCAAAGCAACGTACTTAGTTATGTACTCTGATATATCCATTGCATTACGAAAACTTATTGTTTTATGAATATTGTTTTTTTTTTTCTCTAAAAGATAACAAGACTGTACGCTTCACTCTTTTGTTACGAAAAATTTATTTCTTGTCATAAATTGTCTTTATTGTCTTGCCTCAGAACTAAAGAAGGTTTTTGAATGTTAATAACATACATTATGTTACTCTGTTCCATGAATTTCATTTATTCGACCATAGTTACTTCTTCATGGAAACTGGAAAGTTTCCTGTTCATATGAAAAATAATCCTTTCAAATAACGCAAGCAATTATTAAAAATATACAATAAATACAAGTAAATTAAAAAATGAAACATAAAACATTTATTCTTATTATCTGATTTCATATTCCTGATTTCATCAGGCGAGCGGCTTGCTCGTCTAGCCATCCAATACAATAAAAAAAAAGCAAAAATAAAAAAGAGTTTGCATGTCGCATTGATGTGACACGTAGGTGACTACCAAGAAGCTTATATAGAGGCACAAAGTTATCTGACCCGGTGAGAGAGTCGCTGTAATCGAATTTGGTGTTGCCATTAAAAATAGATATAGTAATAAAGTGGGTAAAGTAAGATTTTTCAATCCGATGAATAGTGTCGGGAAAATGAGTGGACCAGTTTCATAAGCATGTTTTTTTCCTTCACAAGATTTCTAACCAATCGCTCCCCCTTAAAGAAGTCAAAACCCTTAAAAAGTTATCTGTATCAGCCCATACACGTCCCACTGGAGGGTACGGGCCTCCTCTGTAATCGAGAGTACGATTGAGGGTAGTTAGGCCATATCACAGGCTATATAGTCCGCCGCGCTGGCCTAATGCGGGTTGGTGGACTTACACGGGTACCATAGAAATTCTTATAAATCGCTTTGGTATGTAGGTTTCCTCACGATGTTTTCCTTCACCGTTTTTGTGTGTGTTATTGACTATCAATACACGCATGACTCCGAAGTCAGAGGGGTTACTCTGAGATTCGAACCCGCAGCCACCGTGAAATGTGGTTGTGGTCATTGGTGGTCCATTTACCAACAGGCCACCACGTACGTAACGATGAATTTTAGTTTAGGATATGAACTAACATCTATTGTACTAGTACGTACAAAGTTCTGTTTTCGTGGAATTTATTTTGAAAAGCTGACAACACAAACTTGTGGCAACAGCTACACGATGATACAATTTTTCGAAGGGTATTATTGGTATCTGAAGCCGATTTTCTTCCTACGTAAAATTTAATACCTGAAGTTTAACATTCCTAGCATCACTTTTTGAAGTTTTCGGCAATTTTCACTAGTTTTAAATAATGCAGGAAAAATAAATACATTGAGTAAACAACTAATGGCCGATATGACAGCGACTGGCAGATAGACTGACATTCTAAATGACGTATTTGTTTCCACTTTTGGCCACCGGGCCAGGTATCTTTGTGGCTCTATACTCAAATGGAGATTGCATTCCGTATATAAAAGTGAAGCACAAAAATTTGACCTTGAATGACGTTGCTACTGCCTGCTATCCTTTTCTTTCGAGTGACAATGAATCAACAAAAAGTCATTTTCATTCATTGTCACTCTAAAGAAAAGGATAACAGGCAGTAGAAACGTCATTCAAGGTCAAATTTTTGTGCTTCACTTTTATATACGGAATGCAATCTCCATTTGGGTATAAGTTTCTTGGTGACTACTCAGGATAATATTGCGCTGCGACTTGAGCCATAGCGCAACACTGATTTTCAGTGAAAGGTGAGTTAAGAACTCAGATTTTGAGTAACAGATACAAAAATTGCACATGTACCTTGTACGTGAACAACTTCCGACCGATATTCACGAGCCATTATTTTTATCATAAACAAACATTGTGTGAGTTCCCCATACATAAATATAGGCGCCATTTCAAATACAAAATAATATTTGATATGTGTCCTTCAAGTTTAAAAAATGTTATGGTATATGAATACGAGAAACCGAAACACTATTATTTTTATATTCTCAAACGACTATTAATTATAAATAATATATGATAAATAAATTATACATGCATAACTGTTCAATTCCTGTTTGTAATACAAATTAATATTTCTTACTTACACTAACTTACCTTAATTAACGAATTAACCAAAAATAACTTTTAAAAGAATACTTCCAAGGGTGAAAAGTTATTGTCTTTGTATAATGGAAGAAATTTTTCCGCGTTGGTTTCAAGAAACCCAATCACGACGAACTTTTGCGTGCAAAGAAGCTATGAAGGCTGGAAGGAATTTTAAGCGAATCATGAGCAAGAAATCCTTGCCTTCCGACAGCGGCTCACAAATGAGATCAAGGCTCCAACCTTTTAACAAGGAAGCATCAAGTTTTAAGGCATGGAGTCGTAATATCATTCATACTTTTCCCAAGTTCAATCTTGGGAAAGTCATCTTCTATGTACGTGACTCGCTCTTCAATTATTTTTCAATATAAAGTAGGCCATGTTAAAAAGTTCGATCGAAGTTATGGAATGGTTATTTCCCGTTTATTTCGAACCCAAAAGAATGTTTTATGTTTGGGATTATAAACTCTAACGAAACGATCCATCGATTATAGTATGTTATAACTACGAAAGTTCCAGCGTAAACTAATAACTGTTAATAATATTTTCTGATACAGGATGTTTTATTTACTTAACGTAAATAATTATAAACTAAGGAACTTATATCAAGAAAAAATCAAAACAAATTAGAAAATACATCAACTCTCGGTTTTTTATCAGAATAGGGGTAGGCAGAATTGCAACGAGGACATGTTTCACGGTGTGATAGTTGGCAAGCCTATCACCGTATTAGGCGCAAATTCCTGACCCCAAACTGACAATGAATAAAAAAATTCAATGTCACTGCCCGACCGGGGATTCGAACTCAAGACCTCAGCGTTGTAATCGTACCGTAGTATAACTGCGCTACCGAATCAGTCAAATAAGGACTTGTATAAAATTTTAGAATATACTATATTGTTTTTATACTGTTTAGATGTTCGCTTCGATTCGCTACATTGTTGCAGTTCACACCCCACTGAATGTCTTTACTAAAGTGACGTTCGCTGAAGTAAAAGCAAAGGACCTGCAGGCCGCTTCGACGGTCTCGACATTCGCACGCCTGAGTTCACACAATAATGGGAAATGATCTACGAGTATAGAGAGCAAGTTAGTTTCACTTTGGCCAGTCATTCAGACATGATTTTTTTTTATATGGACCACTGTTGTCATTTAATACTTATGCATAATACTATGAATTATAACCTTCACATGGTCCTGTCTCACAGGGGATAAACGTATAAAGACAACTTAGGGCTCGTTCAGATACGCTCGTTCAGATATCCGTGCAATTATAAATCGTGCGGTTTGGAACCGCAAGAAATGTTTTATGTATTCAACAGAGCCGTTAGTATGCGACTGGGGTGCGAGGATAGCGTGAGTGTCTACGAAGATCTTTGCTTATAATAATCTCGCAGTGTCCGCGATGCAACTGAACGAAACGAGAGGCTCCATAGTACTAGAACAACGCGGGTGCCGTAACATTATATTTTCTACCAGTTGAGTAGTGGCTACTTAGCAGCTTGGCTAACCGTTTAGTTACGTCTGACCAACTTCATTATAGTTATGTATTATACCAAATATGTATATTCTATTAATAAGATCCGCGCGGTTTAAATGCGATTCTGAAACCGTGCGGATCCCGGCTTGTGTGAACACAGGCTTAGCTGTCACGTTTCATTCAGCGAATGAGATGGCCGGATGCGCAATACCCCTTTCTCTTCCTATCCTTTTTCCTCGACGCTCCTCTCCCGATTGATGGACCCCCCCCCTCCTCGATTTGATGGACCGTCAACACATCTATGATTAAGGCTTTTTATATATTTGTGAATGTTCATGGGTGGCAGTGATACTTAGCATCGGCGGATCTATTTGGGTGTTTGCCGGACCTATTAAATAACAAAAAATAATTGTTAAGTTTGGCCCCTAATGTTTCCAAAACAAGCTGCATAATTATACAAATTTATGAAAAAACAAACGATACCAAAAATATTAAGATTGTAAGCGGGACAATTAACAAAGAAGATGTAAAACTGGAGATTCAAATTTACTGTCTTGGCAATTTGAATCTTCCAAGGGAGAATACTGTCTAAAGACAAATTATCGTTGGTGTTAAACCAACGAGGATATTTGGCTCCTCTCCCTTGTTTCAATGCGTTTATACACTATTACTCTTATATAATGGTGGGTCACATTAACCTGTAAATGTTATTACTGTGTAAGGAATCCCTGGGTCCCTGAAAAGGAGTTGTAGCAATTCAAGTTTATGCATAAAAGACAAAACTTGCAACGAGCAATTTGTTAGGATTTGAGATTATTTGAATTAGTCACTACTGCAAAGGGAATATTTATCTATATTTCGCTATGATACATTATCTACAATGAACATGTAAAATACTTTATAGGAACTAAAGAATAAAAACAATTTTTTCTGTTATATCGAATACTAGTCTTGTTGGTTCTTGTTAGAAGTGTAGCTAAATATAAGCATACCATAAGCATTAACTAGACTATCTACAGTACATTTTATGGTTTATTTATCCTCATGTGTGTCAAAATGCATTTTACTTCTTCCTTTTCTCTATATAATTCAGAAGAAAGAAAGAAAGTATTTTTATTGACATCAATACAACCAGTAAGCTAATATTACTACCTATCGTGATGCGTGCGATATGTGATTTGTTATAATATTATAACATTACAACATATTAAGTAGGTACAGTACAAGCACCAAAGGAGAATAAAAGGAACAAACAAAAGGAAACAGTAACAAACATACAACGTAATGAATAATTAGAACCATTCGCAAACTAACTTTTTTAATTTAATTTTTATTTGTTACTAGGGACTGGCCTGGCTTCACCTGGATGCAGGTGCTTTATGAATCTAGTCCACATTAGCCAGCGGCGTGCACAGGATTATGACACTGGGTATGCGGCGGAGTACTCGGCCACAAAAACTTTTTCTTTTATAGTTTTTTAGCATAGCCACAGCCACGCGACGGATCTCTAAATCGGAAACCATGCCAACATAACAAGTCTTAGATGTACTACTATTCATGTCCATCTTCTACGGCAACGCAGACAAAACAGCGATCGATCGTCGCGGCGGAAGAAATTCTAATAAGTAAAATAAAAAAAACTCACCTAGTCAGCTTTAAATTTTCATATATTCAAGGTTCCGGTTAGTTGAGATTACTATACCTATCCCGATGTAAATAAACGCAAGATTTCGGCCACCTCATTCATTCATTTGATAAACATACATTTTTAACACAAACCTCGCAATCAAATAACATTTAAAAAAATAATCAAACACACCACTAAAAGCAAATGACTACAATTCATATCGAAACTTAGTAATAAACTGTTAAATGTACACACTTTCAAATGTTAAAATGAAAAATCCGTTAAGAAATCTATTTTTTTTACAAACATACTAGTATAAAATAGTAAACAATGTAAAAACTCATAAAAAAAGCTAAATGGCCCCCGCGAAACACAAAACATTTCTATTTAAACAAATAAAACCTTACTAACCAAAAATGCATAATGTGCATAGGTGATTTATTAGGTGGTATATTACATAGGTGGCCTATTAATTTTGCTCGGATTATAGGCAACGAACATTTACGATTACTCCCGACAACTGCCGAACTCCCGAGGCCTGCCGCAGGAGTCGCGGCTTTCAATATTCATGGGTGTGTGCGTTTGCGACTGTGCACGGACACCAAAATTACTACACACATGCAAACAAATGTCATGCGGGACGCGGCGGCATTACTTGGTTGATTAGGTACATTATTTTGCTTTGCAGCGCCTCTTGCTTTTCGCGTGGCAACCATAATGTTTGCGTGATTGCAAATAGGTGCTATTTATAAAATATTAGACGTTTTTAAGTTATTATATTTTGTTTATTCATTTATTTACTATAAATTAAAGTCATCTAAAACGTACGAACGTTATAATAAAATACCTGTGAATGGCAAGTAAAGCACTGCATTTCTGCCTACAAGGAGTGCACGCCCCTGACATTAGCAACATAATAATATTTCGCGTACTGTCTGGCTTTTTTAGGAGACTGTCCCGCCCTCACACCCACCACTGTAACTCCTGTGAGCCAGGATCAACAGTGGCACGCAAAGTAATGACACCGAGCATTGAAGCTCGGCGAGTCTCCGGGAATGTCTAACTTGTCTTTAACCCGCAACGAAATTAATCAGAAAGTTAAATTAATAGGAGGAGTTGGAAATAAATTATTGTCCACTTCCCTCCGTGCAAAGCGGGTGACAAAACATTGAACTGAAGAGGTAAATAACCTCGCAAAAAGACTTTCACAGCCGGAGAAGCCAGCTGTGAAGCACCACGGATCAAATTATTATTACATTTAAATGGGACCTATTATGTGAACTGTTATGCTTGATTCCAGTAATAGGTATGGCAAAAACGCCGGAAAGCACGGAAGTTCTTTCTAGTCTCTACAAGGTCCATGTAGTATACAACTCCAGATGATATTTGCATACTATCTAGCATGATTTTACGCTCATTATGCCAAAGACTACACTGCCAAAGTATATGATGCGCGGACTGCTCATACTCGCAATTAGGTGTTGAACATGAACACGCAGGCGACGCAACAAGCTTAAAAGAGTATAGTTTAGACTTAAAGTTACCATGGCTCGTGAGAAATTGTGATACGCAATAATCGACATCTAGCCACGTCTTTGTTAAACGATCACGTACGCAAGGAAAAAATTGGTATAGATGCCGGCCCTTCAAAGATACCTCCCATCTATTTTGCCATTCATCTAATAGTTTGCTATATACCACTGAAACCGGTTTAAATAATCTGTCAACTTTTAAAAGTTCACATGCGGTGAAAAAACTTTTATCCATATTCTCTCTATTAGAGTAATACATCGCGGCGCGACGTTGCACCTCCAGGTCGACTGGAAGTACACCCGCTAGGACAGGCAAAGCTTCGGTACTAACAGTTCTATATGCCTTGCACAAGAATATCAACGCCAAACGTTGGCTCTGGAGCAGTTTTCTTCGCACAGCACCGATAGTAGCCCTATCAGCCCATACGGGAGATCCATAACAGATACATCCTAAGTAAGTTGCTCCGTAGATGATTTTTAGTGTATTGAAAGATAGCCCCCACGTTGATTTTGATATTCTTGTCAACGCAAAAAAGTTCCTTTTCGACTTTTCCCCGACGTTCTTAATATGTTCAAGAAAGGAAAAATTCCTTTCTAAAATTAAACCAAGATAACAAACCGATTCCTTTTTTTTAACATTGATATTATTAAATTTAATTCGCGGCTGTGATTTTAAAGTTCCTTTCAGAAGTAATTGGAAAGTTTTTTGTGGTGCAAAGGTTAAGCGATTTCGATGGCCCCAGTCACATATTAGTTTTAAACACGCGTCCGACATAATTTCTAATCCCGATCTACTATTTGACTCTATAAGCAAAAGGCCGTCGTCCGCATATCCGGTCAAAGAACACCCTGATGGCAAGGAAATTGCAAGAAAATCGTCGAACCCTAAATTCCACAAATAAGGACCTAAAACTGAACCTTGTGGACAGCCCATCGTAAGTGGTTTGGACACAGCATAGTGTCCAAGTTTAAGTTTTGTTGTTCCGTGCGAGAAATACGAGTAAATAAGTGAATATATATTTTTAAAGCAACCTCGTAATTTCAACTTAAGAAGCAGCATCGGCCACCAAGCGTTGTCGAAAGCACCGGATATGTCCAGGAAAATACCGAGTACATATTTGCGCGCCGATGTACTTACAGCTCTTCTAACCGATATTGCCGCGTCGATAGTTGACCTACCCGTTGTAAATCCGAACTGTTTTTCATGAAACTTTGGTCCACCCGGTAGCAATCGAGGGACGATAAGACGTTCTAAAAGTTTACCTAGAGACGGTAAGAGTGTAATAGGTCTATACGACTTAGGATCACGTGGAGATTTATCGCCACCCTTGGGTATTATACGAATGAAACCGGTACGCCATACCCGCGGAAAAACCCCTTCAGCAATACATCTGTTATAAACAGTGAGTAATGCATCGCCGGCCGATTTACACGCTTCTTTGATCATTTTATTAGTTATTTTATCGTCACCGGAAGCCTTGTTTAGGGGCAAAGCTCGTACAATTTTGCTAAATTCATCAAACGACGCGAGATTTGAATCGGAGGAGTTCGGTACCTCCAAGGCCCACATCCTAATCTGCTTATGGTATTCCGTATCATTTTCAATATTATCATCCGGAATTAACGATTGTAACAGGGCCTCCGTTGTCTCCTCAATACCAGTTGTGAAGTTGTTATCAATTTTTAAATTCTCAATATAAGCCAAATTGATTGACCTATTCGCTTTAAATTCATGGTATAAAGGAGACCACGGACCCTCACTATCTAACCGGGCCACAATTTTACGTAACAAGTTACCTTTCGATTTTTGGACGGCCGCTTTATAATGTGATCTGGCAACTCTCAGTTTATTTAAAGCAGATGTAATTGCTTCCCCTGTGACACAACGTCTCTTAAGCCCGTTGAAACGCCTACGCGCTCTGCGAAAAGTCCGACGTATTTGGACCAGTAAGTCATTCCACCAATCGCACCTCCGAGTGTTAGTGATGGAACCTCGACCGATGGTAATGTCTGCGCAATATGTAAAAGTGTCCGACATAATCTCAGCACAGGTTTCAGCTGATAGATCATTGCGAGTGAAGTCCCCAGCATGCCGAGCAAATAGCGAGCCAAATAAATCCCAGTTAGCACCTCTAGATTTATATCTAAAATTAATATTATTCTGTATCGGACCCTGTGTCAATCTAGGCAAGAACTCGTACACAATCAGGCGATGGTCACTACACGACGCGTCCGGCAGGACGCGCCACCTATCAATACGGACGTCTCCACTAGAAAGTGTGACGTCAATAGAAGATTCGCCCGTAGGGCTACTGTAAGTAGGTGGTGCATCGGGGGTGTTGTGTATTTCGAGATTCATCTCTGCAATGAAATCTTCTACAGCGCAACGTCGCTCGGTATCAGTGGAGCGATATTTGCCATACCAAAGGACAGATGACGCATTAACGTCAGCACCTATAATAATTTTATGTCCTGCGAGGGACCGCAAGACATAGCGGAGGTGATGCAGATGAGGACCCACAGGATCTGAGTATTGAAAATAACAGCTCACAACATAATCCTTACAAATCGGACTAGACACCTCAGCGATAGCACAGTGTGACGTCATAAGATTACGCACTGACGTAATGGTAAGATGTGAACCCGACACAAAAATACCAGCTCGTGAGTTGTTATCGAGTTGTACTACCTTACTACGTAATCGCGCATGTTGGTATTGCTCCTGAACTAGAACGATATTTAATTTATAATCATGAATTAACGTGTCTAATTCTGACGTCGCTACCCTATCGTTATGAAGGTTTAACTGACCGATTGTAAATTTATCCATATTTTTTTAGTATTGGGTCGAAAGAAGTAATTGCTCGATTTTGTTTTTATATGTTGGGCACTCTTGAGACCCACAACGATGGTCATGTGGTTTTTTAAATCTTTTACAAGGCGCACACACTGACTTAAATTCCGGGTTTGATTTATGCGGGCAAGTCTTAGTTTCATGAGACTCAGCACAAATGGCGCACGTTGGTGTTTTAACTGTGCAAAATTTTTGAACGTGCCCGTAATATTGACAATTTAAGCAACGTACTACTTCTATGTCATCAATAAAACGGCAGGTGGCCCAATCAATGAAAAGTTTATCTTTTGTATTCATCAAATGTTTGCGAATCTCTGAGTCCAATTCTAATCCTATCCATTTACGACCGTTATCTAAAAGACGTCTGCGAGTTATTTTGACGGACTTTGAAAAGTCATCCTCCTTTATGGGCAATTCATCCTTGATGTTTTGACGATATAATGCTGTTAAAAAAGCGCGGTCTTCCATGGAGGATGGCACGTCTTTAACTAAAATACGGGGGCGGCGACCCTTTGGTTTCTCAAGACGCAGCCCCGCCGATTTTATCGCGTCGACTGATTCCAATTTTTTTATTTGTTTGTCATTTGCAAGACGCAGAGTAACACCAGATTTAGCGGTTTTTTTAACCCCAACGATTTGGAACCCGTCGTCACTAGGATTCATTGCCTTAAAGAGCGCCTGTTTCGTCGCGGATGACGTCTGCAAATCAGCTGACCGTTCGCTCGTCGGGTAAGCTATTACGCACGGGGCAGGGGCGCGCGGCTGCACTACCGGAGCGGGTTTCGCTAAACGCAATTTTAAATTATCCGAATATGTACTAGTGGACACGTTAACGCGTTTGCATTGATCCAACTCGCGTTGCATATTAGCTATCTTGGTTTCATTACACGATGATTTTAGAGCCAGTAACGAAACAATTGAAGTTACGCGTTGTGTAATATCTAACACGGCCGACCTATTTGCAATATTCATGCGCGAGCCCTGGTCATTGACGAGTTCGTTTATCTTTGACAAATAACTCGATACTTCCAACACCATATCGCAATAGTCCGCGCGGCTCGCGTCGCTGCCGTTGTCTACAGACGAAGTATCTGCCGATTCTGATAATTACAGACGTTTCGATTGAACGGGGGAAACAGATGTGGGCGAATTAACATCGCTAACATCGCCTCAACGTGAGAACGTAGCACAGTGCAGACGTGTTGCAAGTTGTTGTCGAACATAAAATAAAAATAAGTACACAAAATTATCAAGTCAATACTAATGTTATATCCTAGTAGTCTAATGTAAAGTTATTCATCGTTTACGAGCAACTGAAGACAGAATATCGGTGAGAAAAACTGTATTTATAACTTTATAGAAAGAGACGGACTCACAATAGTCTGATTCACCGCCACATTCACCGCCACAGCGACAGGCATTCGATGCAAACAAACCACGGAGCTATGAACGTACTACGCTCACCCACTGGAAGTGGCTCCAGTGTAACACGTAGTGATTCCCAACCTAATCTGTCAACAGCTGAGTTTACTGGTGTACGGCCCACAACAACTAGGAAACGGAAACAAACAGATGACAAGGAACAAATCAAACAAGAACTAGATGAGATGCGCAAACAATTTAATCAAATGATGGACTTAATGACATCTTTTGATCTCAACCAAAAGGAGTTTATTGCAAGAATAACCAATGATATTTCTACTATCAAGGAGCAAGTCTGCGATATAAAATCCACCATAGATACTATTATCATTGATCAAAATAGTATTAAATCTGATATAGAAACCTTGCAGACTAAAGAAGCACTCCTGCAAAAAACAGTACACAATATACAAACTGAAGTTGAAGAACTTAAGCAAGTTTCCCTTGCAACTCCTTCTCCATCTTTCGCTAATTCATTAGAAACTGTAATAACGGAAATTAAAGAACGTGAGGTTAGAGGCAAAAATATAATAATTATAGGAATTCCCGAACCTGCATCAACAAACAGCAACGAGAGAAAGGATATAGACAAATTCGAAGTTACCAAATTTTGCGAACCATAATATCTGATTGCCCAGAACCAACGAATGTTATTAGACTCGGAAAATATAGTACTGTTAAAAATCGAGCCCTAAAAGTAAGTTTTCAAACCACAGAAATAGCCAAGAATATACTACGAGCAAAAAATCATTCTAATTTGAACAATATTAAGATTTACTATGATCAGACCAAACAACAACAACAGTTCTTGACAGAACTGAAAAAGGAATTGTCTCACTTAAATAACAGTGGTGACAAGAATTTCATCATTAAATACATAAAAGGAATACCCAAAATTGTTGAACACAAAACAGGAGATACAAAAAACTAAGTCCATATCACATTAGTAAGAAAACTAGCTTAAATCCAAATTGTGAAGACAATATTACATATCAAAAAGTAGATAATTACGAAGATATTCACTCAACTAAAAAGTCGATCAGATTCTTGTATGCAAATGTGCGAAGCATCGTCAATCCTCAAAAACTAAATGAATTATTGTGTTTGGTAAAATCTTTTGAAAACTCTCTACATATAATTATTCTCACCGAAACATGGATAAATAATGATGAACAAGCACGAAGAACTGAAATTCCGGGTTATCATCATTATTACAGTTATAGACATAATTCTAAAGGTGGTGGAGTCTCAATATTTGTCTTGGATAGCTTGCACCATTACGAATTAAAGAAACAATGTTTGAACAATAATCACTACCTGTGGGTGCATCTTCAGAATTATAGCCTCAACATTGCTGCCATATACAGGAAACCAGAGCTTACGAATATTAAAGATTTTCTTGAATCTTACAATGCAAACCTAAACGGATGTAAAAGGTGTTTAGTCTTTGGAGACTTCAACTTAAACTTATTAATAAAAAATTCTGTCGTGGATGCTTATAAACAAATTTTAGTAGAAAACGGACTTGAAATAATGAATAAAATTGATGAAGCTTATTGCACTCGAGAGGGAACAACTTCTAGAACTATTATAGATCACGTATGCTCGGATTTGAAAGATGATCAATTTCACTTTGCCTTAATAGACTCACCTATGTCTGACCATAAACAAATTTACTTTGAAATTAAAAGACACATAAGACAGTTGCCTAAAAAAGTACAATATGATGCGATTGACTACAATAAACTGTATGAAACCATGGCAGACACTCAAGTAAGTTGCGGAAATGGCTCATTTGAACTATTAAGAGATAAAATTAAATCATGTATTGAGAAATGTAAGATGAAGAAATTTAAAGTACTAAATAGACCAAGACAAGACTGGATAAATAAGAATATTATACACGAGATAAACCAAAGAAATATACTATGGAAGAAATATAAGAATTATCCTAATGATGAGATAAGAAGAGCAGAATTTGTGGCAAAGCGAAATGAGATAGCGGGAAAAATTCAACAAGCAAAATCTCAGTATTACCGTAGAGCTTTTGAAGAATGTAAAAATAATCCAAGAAAAATGTGGAAACTTATTAATAATTTATCTACAAATAATATTAAAAATTCTACAACTATTCAAAAACTTCTTACAGTCTCTGGGTACATCACAAGTGAAAAAGAAATAAGCAATTGTTTTAATGATTTTTTCTCCAATATTGGTTCTGCTCTTGCTAGCCAGATTCCTAAACATTATCACAGTAACTTAATTTACACGAATTTGACCGGAATAGGTGTAACAACTGGCAGCTCAAACAAACTATTAAAATTTCGACCTACTAATATAAATGAGCTTACTCAAATAGTTAATGGATTAAATTGTAACACTAGCACAGGACTAGACGGTGTAAGTACAAAATCTCTTAAATGTGTGGCTCCGATAATCCTGGAAGAATTGACTAACTGCATTAATACATGCTTAGAATATGGAAACTTCCCTGATAGTTTGAAGTTAGCAAAGGTAACACCCATTTATAAATCTGGCAATAAAACCGATCCGAATAATTATCGACCCATATCGGTTCTTCCAGTATTGTCGAAGATTTTCGAGAGAGTATTATATCGTCGGCTCGAAGATTTTCTCATGGAACATAATTACTTTTATGAAAAACAATATGGTTTTAGACCAAAATCAAATACCCTTTCTGCAACATTAGATCTGGTTACTAAAATTAAAACAAACATTGATAATAAGAAAGTAGGATTAGGAATATTTATAGATCTTAAAAAGGCTTTCGACACAATAAGCCACGATATCTTACTTAATAAACTCAAATGCATAGGTATTGACGGGGTCGCTCATGACATGTTGAGATCTTACTTATCTAATCGACGTCAAGTTGTTAAAATTGGACAAATACAAAGTAATGAAAATGTCATTACCTTTGGTATACCCCAAGGTTCTATACTTGGTCCGCTTTTATTTCTCATCTATATCAATAACGTTCACCAACTTAAATTAAAAGGGGATTTGACCTTATATGCTGACGATACATCACTATTTTACTTTGGCCACTCTATGGATGATATCATTGCAGACGCCCAAAATGACCTTGATAGACTGAATGTGTGGTTTCTATGTAACTTATTAACAATAAATGTCTCAAAAACCAATTATATAATATTTTCGGCTAAAAATAAAAAAATATCTTATACTTCTGTCCTCAGTATAAATAACCAACCAATAACTAAGGTAGACACAGAAAAGTACCTGGGACTCATACTAGATAATCACCTCACATGGAAACCTCACATACAGAAAATAAGAGATAAGATGTGTTCATTGACAGGGATGTTACGAGGCGTTGTTCGATGCCTTCCGCGTCAAATACGTTACACTATTTATAATTCTCTCATAAAATCACACTTAGACTACCTTATAGAGATATGGGGTACTGCTGCAAAAAGCAATTTAAGCTGCCTTCAAATTGCACAAAATAGGTTAATAAAACGAATATTTAACTATCAGTATCTTACACCAACAAAAAATATATATCGATACACTAAATTGTTAAGTATTAAACAAACGTATAATTACTATAACTGCCTATTAATTAGAAAAATATTAAAAGGCGATATTAAAACTGAAATAAAATTTACAAAAAAACATACGATACATAAAATGCTACTGAGAAATTCAAATAATATATGTTTACGTAAGCCACGGACAAACTACGGCAAAAAATGTATACTGTACCAAGGTGCACAAATATATAATCAGTTACCAAAAAATATTAAAGAAGCAAAAAGTATTCAAATATACAAAAATAAGCTCAAACAGCATATAATTAATAACACTCCTGTAATATAAAACAAATTCGATCACATAAATTACCAATCAACTAGCCACATCTAGATATGCTTGTTTCGTGTTGTCTACATCGACTACCGCTCAGCTGATTCTCGGTCAAGTTGCGATATTGCTTGTGAGTACCCACTAATGTTTTTATTATTGATTTTTTGTTTATTTTCACATTCTTTCGATCGGTTCAGTTCTTGTTTTTATGGTAATCGCATTTCTTTTGTTTATATAAAGTGATTATTACCATTTACTTATAAGTTACCTGTGCTATTATACGTCCTCATATTTTAGCTTTAAGAATACAAATGTAATTTCTCATTTAAGTGAATTTGTAATTCTTTTGAGAAATAAACTATCTTAGCCCACATAAATAAACGTTTGGCCGAACTGGGTGACCGAGGCGTGAGTCTACTTTGACCGAATGGATTTGGGCCCCGATCGGGCGGATCGTCATTTTAAACCGACATTTACTTATCAGAAATAAAATGCAAGTTATTCACAATATATATCGTAAACTAAAACGAACTAATTAACGTTAAACAAATCAGCTGACTGACCGGCCGGGCGATATTTTATTTCGCAATACCCACTTTAGAAAAATAAAAGTACTTACCGAGAAATAAATTTGAGTAAATCCACTAATAAACTATATAAAACTTTAAAAAACTTACAGATCGCTGCTGACAATACGATACCATACAACAATAAACAACTCACGAACCGATAATCGCCGTTAAAACACACAAAACACAATTAATAATGACGAGCACGTAAACACGTCACTACACTGTGCACCCGCGGGAGGGGAAGTGTGTGAAGTACTGTTTGGCTTATATAAATTAAAAGTCAATGTGAATGCCGCCCTCTTTGTTGCTTTTCCCCTCCCGTTCCGTTATATCCCGTCCTTTCTCATCTCACCCTGTCCTCGCCTGTCCCACTCCATCCCTTTGATTTGAAAGAGTAACAAATATCTTTTAATTCCTTGCTAATCCCAAGAAAACAGTACATTTTTTTGGGATAACTATTTGCCTATATTCTGGTAATCTAGTGCCAACTTCCTTTATAGTTTATACTACTAATTTAAATAGAATTAGATCAGCTGTTTCAGAGATTAGCGCGCATAAAGGTACAAATAAATAGACAACATTTCTGGTTTTATTTCGTAGGTACAGTCCCCCCATAATACGTACAGACATCAAACAGTTACAAATTCATTATT
The DNA here is from genome assembly GCA_023078785.2 of Hyles euphorbiae. Lineage (NCBI taxonomy): Eukaryota > Metazoa > Arthropoda > Insecta > Lepidoptera > Sphingidae > Hyles > Hyles euphorbiae. Next base: position 8,864,140 of record CM041049.1, read on the forward strand.
TTTTATTATTAAAATTGATATAAATTGCATTCGTAATATAAATCCTTTATAACAATGTATGAATGAAATCACAATTTAACTAAGAATATTGATACTGTTTTATTTGCATTTTATTGTGATTCCCCGAACTGATTCATAATATTAAAAACGCAGAGAATTTATGAGTTAAAAATTGGATAAAACTCGATCATATGAAAAAGAACGGCGCGGGGTTTTGGCCACAGCCGTACCAGCTTAGATACTTTCATTATTAAATTTTCACCCACAACGAAACGAAAAATTTAATTTAAAGTTTAAACTAAAGTTAAAATTGTTAGTTTGTGTTGATGACAAAATTGTTTGTAACTTTTAGGATACGTTATTTTATATCTAATACACTAAAATATTTTTTATATATGCTTTATTGTACACCAAAATGAAAGACACATACAAGTACTTAAAAACTAAAGTCATGGTTACAATAGGCGGCCTTATCGCTAGCTGCGATCTCTTTCAGGCATACTTTGGATGGACTGAATTATTGTGAAATTGAAATATAGGGTAGTGCAAATAGTGAGAGAATAATAATAATAATTTATGTACATGGTATATTATATTAATTTACATAATATATATTCTCAAATAAAATGATCCCTAGAATAATGCGCGGTGACCTGGTGGTAAACGAACCCGACACAGCTGCTAAAATGTTCACGGTGGGTGCGGGTTGAAATCCCAGTACCTCTAATGTTTCAAAGCTATGTGTGTATTGATATTCAATCACCACGCACTATAAAGATGCAGAAAAATCTGCATAACATAATGATTTGTGAGAATTTCTATAGGAAGTAAAGTCCGCCAACATGCCAAGTTAGCCAGCGTTGTGAATTATAATATGTTCTCGTTCCCTGTACTGGGACGTATAATATGGGCTGATACAGATACACATACAGAAAATGAGCCCTCCATAGGATATATAACAAAATCCGCAATAATTAAAGCAAAAATTCTGTGAGTAAGATTGACAGATACCCAAACATATAATACGCCCTGAAAGTACAACACCGATAAGAAAAATCTTTCACTATAATTAGAATCCTACACTTACATAGGCGATAAAAAAATCAGTAAAGCGTATAAGCACCCGAGCAGAGCTGGGCCGGGCCGCTATTATCGATAAATGGATCACGGTAATCAGGATTTATAACTTTTATCAATTTTATTCTGGGCCAGGCCGCTTGTTGTATAATCTATATGTTATGGGCCAAGTGATTAATCCGGCATTATTCATAGTGCCCGGGCAATATGAATAATGCCCAATAAGAGCGGGCAATATGATTATAAACAATCAATTTATCACATTGCCCGGGCATTATTAATAATGCCAAGTGCCTATTGGGCAGAGTGATGTAAAGCGAATCAAAATCAAAACAATGAGCCGAAGTGGTAGAATTTAGAATAGGGCAGCACGAGGGATGGGTTGGGAGGAGTGGAGGGGAAGGGGGAGTGTCGCACCTCCCCTGGTACCACTCCCATGAAAAGGTAACGCACTATTCCTGAGAAATATCTATTATAGCAACCTAACCTTCAAAACACTTGTTGTCAATACAAATTAGCTTCTGCATCGTCTCCGGCGCTACGGGAAGTTCAGCCCCTTCGACCTTGCGTAACAAAAGATCACAAGATGCTCACCTCCGCAGCTTCGGCTAGCTGGTCGCCTCCGGCGACCATCCTCAGCCGCTACGGCTCGCACGGTTGCCTATCCTTCGTTACAGCGGGCGGGGGCTGCTCTCCCTCCACGCCTCCGGCTTTTTATATACACTCTAGGGTCGGTACCCAAAAGACTACGTGAAGTCGGGGTGTTCCGAGTCGGTTTTGGGGCACAGTCGACCTAACTGATCCATAAAGTGGGTACACTAATTTTCTTCTGAAGATAATGTTTCGGACGTTAAAAACAACTAAAAGCATAAGCAGATCAATTCAACGTTTCTAATTTATGGGTCTATCGGAGATGCGACAATGCGGCAGCACACCACGTAAAAAATCACCTATTAATACCATTGCCCGATCATCATGTAGCCATATTCATAATGCCCGGGCAATGTGATAAATAGGTGAGTTTAGATTGTAATTAATCACTTGGCCCGATATGGCTCGGCAATATTCATACTGCCCGGGCATTATGAATACTGCTCGCATTAATCACTTGGCCCATAACATATATACTAATATACAAATAAAGCTGAAGAATTTGTTTATTTGTAATTTATCGAGGAATGACATATACTATCATGCTATGGAGGCAAGCAGTAGCGGAAAATGTAGCTAATACGAGGAAACTTGAGGAGAAGAAGGAGGTCGATATTCTAAATTGAATTGTACTTTTGGCGTCATTTTCAAAAATGTATCTGCACCCGGGCGGAATCTGAGTATATAAAAAAAAGATGGAACGCTAAAGATTGTCACTAGAAATAAAATTATATAATATCATAATTCAAAGAACATACTCGAGGAATGCCAATTAACTACCAAACAGTACACGCCATTGAAATGCTTATTATATCTTTGGAACCAGGAAGTTGTTTCGCAGAGAAACTACACATATAAGGAGCTACAATGTGAGTTAAAGTTATTCATCCTTACATTTTCTTCTTTCAATAAGACTCGTGTAGTTAATATTAAATTTTCTTCATTAAATACAGTGTGATATATAATATTTCTAGCTTACAATTTTATAAAATTGTTTTTAAGCCCAACTTAAAATACTCGTTCGTTTAATAGCTATCATTGGTTTAAAAATTAAAGTTAATTTAAGTTAAAGGCTACATAAATAAATAACAATTGTCATTATAATTATATCAAATTGACGGGGTGCAATTTGGTTCTTTTAAAGCCTTCATAAATAATTGGACAACAAGATTCTTAATTCAAAAATATTCACACTAATAGTGGTATAGATCTGCTTATTTCAACAATCTTAGCAATATCGTATGATAATATAAACACATCACATTGCGTTAATATTCCTTTGTAGAGAGTAAGAAATAAATTAATAATATCTTTTGAAATGTGGTATAAGTTATACCACACTTCTTACCGTATAATGCAAGAAGCTCACACTTAGTACAAAAACAACAAACAAAAAGTTAAACATTAGAGTCTTGTTAAACAAGAAGCTTAGTATATTAAACAAAAACTTTGTACAAATGATCCTTTGAAGTAAGGGTTTTTATTACTTCTTACATTATTTTTTTTTGTTACTGGTTATCCCAGCTAGTGTTTGTGGTGCTTCAGAACAAATGTTTTTAAGGAAAAAGCAAAGAAAGCACAGAGAATAAATAATTAAATAATCAATACCAAATAATGTTCTTCAGAAATATATAAGCATACATTAATAGGTATGTCATATTATATGAGAGACCGCCTGCGCAGGTACCACCGCAATGTCCATTTCTCCCACCAAACAGCAGTGTAAATGCACCGTTATGTTTTGGATATAAGGACATTTTAGACAAAGTATCCACTGGAAATATTGCGACTCAACATCTTATATCTCAGGATGGCGAGGGCAGTGGAATGCCAAGCATTGCTTTGCAATTCAAGGTGTTGTTTGATTTTGCTACTGTTGTCGTTCGTATCGCTTACCATCAGGCGAACGGCATATATTCTTTCTATTTATTTACAATATACTATCACTACTGACCACTCCTTTACAATAAAGAAGCTGTTTGAAAGTGGTTTGAGCATAGTCCACCACGCTGGTCCAGTGCGAGTCGGTGTTACTCACATACTAAAGAAAATCTTGTTAAGTTCTCTATGATATGCAGGTTCCCTAAGATGTTTTTCTTCGCCCGTTATAGTGAGTAGTCAAACTAATACTTATATTTTTAGGTACACGTTGTTTATATATGTAAGTTGTTACATTATTTATATAAGCTCATCTTACAATATATACCTAACAATCTCCATTACAATACAGTCATTAGGTAAAAAATAGTTCAAAGTTAATGAAGCGTCAAATTTTAAACATTGTCGTCTACGATGAAAATGCCTTTACATAGGTCACAATGTATATCCCTAAATCTGCATAGATTAATTAGTTAGATGCGTATTACGTCGGATTTTCGGAAACTATCGAGAGACTTTTCAGTGCCAAAGCACATAGATTTGAATTAAATATTTGTTCACTTTACAAACATTGTATCGATGCGGCGAGTCAACACAATGCGTTTCATTTCACAGTCGACTTATCGTCTATTGCGTTACAAATGTTGCAGATGTCAATTCAACAAGTACATTAGCGAAATTTCTGTAGAATATTTATTTATTATTCACTTTGACCAACCCGTACCAGGTCGGTGTGGTGGACTATGTGGCCTAAACACTGTCAAACGTACTCTCGATTGTGGAAAAGGCCCGGTCCCTGCAGTGGGACGTATATGGGCTGATACAGATACAGAATCACGTTGAATAGCTTTATATTTATTAAACTGAACCTACCTTTGTAAATTAAAGCAATTTCCACCATTATGACTAATAACTCATCTTGCAGAAACGTTGTCCTTTAATATATAAAATTCTTTGAATTCATAATGCTCAGGCTAAAATATACCTTATTCAAATACGCGGCACATCTCAGTAGAATATAGCGGTGTATGGCAAGTCGCAATTGAATAAACTGATACAAGAACTCAACAGCCCTTATGGATACGAAGAAATTCTACGACATAAAGTCACAATATGAATAATTTAGTAATACAACGTTGATAGGATTATTTTCTGTTGTGAATCGGAGATTTGAATCAATCTAAATGTAAACATATATTTTTATTGTAGGAATTCCATATTGTAATTTAACATTATCATCATATTTTTAGACTTAAGACGTTTTACGCAGGCCTTGAATCGATACAACTTTTAGTTCTCTCCTTTCGTAAGATACGGAACTACTGAAGTAAACAAAATCTGTGTTATGTTAAATTCGTGATTCATGTTTACCTTACAAATATTTATAGTTTATGTATAATGGTTTTAATGGTTAGCCGTAATAATGATTGGTAGTGGAATGAAGGTACAAGACGTAATTATTAGGTTGTCATAGAATACGTATAAAAAAAATTGTATTACTCGGGGAAATCTGATTGTAAGGTATATAATGAATTTACGACCTTTTCAAATCTCAGGTAGAATCCCTGCAATCTAAGCCAGAGATCAATTATAACAGAAGCACAAACAAACGTCTGATGATTTTAGAGAATAAAAAATGAATGAGACCCCGTCGTCTTTTCTCGTTTCTATTACACTATTTAGAATCCAATGGATATCTTGGATCTTGTCTATTCTCGTGACAAATGTAAGACTATTATATCAATACAAATTGGACGTAACAGTACAAAATTATTCGATTAGTCCCAAGTCACTAGACCCTCGTGCCTTATCTCAGTAAGATTTTGTAATTTGCGGCAGCTTCGGTCATTACAAGTAGTGGCTTCCAAATCTTGGTAGGTATTGTTGTCTAAAGGGTTTAGGAAAATGGTTAACTAATATTTTAAGATGATCTCTCGCTATTTGATAAGCTTTTTAGATATTCAAATCACTTTGTAGGTCGGTATAAAACGATTTAACTTTGGTTAAGAACAGCATTTGCTTTTAGTTATATCGTTGTAAAAAAACTTTTTTTTTCCATTGAATAGCAAGACAAGCATACCGTTTGCCTGATGGTAAGCGATACGACTGCTTATGAGCAGCAACAGCAACAAACAACATCTTTTATTACAAAGCAATGCTTGGCATTCTTCTGCGCTCCCCATATTGAGACATAAGATGTAAAGTCTTAATATGTCCAGTAGTTACTCTGGCTACAATGTCCTTCAATTCAAAACACAACAATGCATTTAAACTGCTGTTTGGAAGGGAAATAGACATTGTGGTGGTACCTATCCAGGCAGCTTCTCACATATGAGAGACCTACCATCAATAAATGGTTCTAAAGCGTCAAGAGCATAATTAAATAAACATGATAATTCAACTTTAAATTCTTTGACACTATTGAATACAACTAAATTTTAAGTTTTAGGAGAAATAGTTCAAATTGTTTTGATCATAAATTATGTGTGAGAATACTTAAATTCATGAAAGAAATGTGTATTTTTGAAGTTTTTTGGTACAACTAACTAAAATTTTTTGTTGACTGACGACAACCATTATTCATAACAGTGCAACATCTTGCTATTGTTGTTTCTTTAATGTTTTCTTGTTTATGTACTAGTTAACGGTTGCATAAATTTATTTCAACATGTGCTATTTGCTTGATATGATTTAACCGTTTCAGATGCGAGCATTTTCTGCCGCCAAGATGTGGAAAGCGTAAATAAATAAGTAGCACGTCCCACAAGAAGTTTAGTAACGGTATATTAGTTGCATAATTTAATAAAAATATTTTCCCTGAACAAACTGTAATACGGAGCATTAAATACCTAATTTCGAAGGTAACATGCACTCTAAACTTCATTATATATGAGTGATATGAAGTAATGTCTCTTGCGTTCTCGTGAGTTAAATTTACCTACATACATACATTAACTCACGCTATTTTCCCAGAATGGGAAGGTAGAGGTGCTGGTAGCAACAATTACACCTATGTCCCGCCTTATGTATTCGATGTCATAGGGGAGGAGCCTATCGCCTCATCAGGAACAAATTCCTCACTCTGAGCTGATGAGGAATTTAAAAATCCACTATCATTTCACTCGACACGGGACTGGAACCCAAGACCTTTTTAAAACGTACACAACAAAATTATAACACGCGAACTTGTCGTCAATATTTTTATTATCTGGGTAGTTCTACGATAAGAGGTTTCGAGCCCATAGAAGATGCGGCCAGGGAGAAAAGTTGGATTTTTTTCATGAAAATGTTAAATTATGCTAATTAACCCATTGATTAACCTTTTCACCCAAGGGCAGGTCACTTCACACATATTTTATTACTTTTTCGAAGGCCAGGGTAAATATCGAGACCAGGGGAGAGATTCGGGCAATGAAATAATGAATTAAATTAATAAAATCAACTTTTATTAAACATTACACTTAACTTTTAATCGGAAAGCGAATTGATCCGCCGGACGAAAGGGTACCCTCCCGAGATGGGCCGCCGGGACCCCACTTCCGGTCACCAACCGGCACGACGGACCCACCCAAGATTATGCGCGGCATGGTGAGGCAGCCTCTCGAGGTGGTTAGCCCCGATTGGGCCCCTGTACTATACCGCGGGTGGCTAGCGGACAACCGCTTCTACGGGTCTCCCTGGCCGGCGGATCAACATTCCTCCCTTCGACAAACGACCCAAAATACCCACACGGTACAACCTCATGCCCTCGAAGAAACCGGAAAACAATTGGCTGATCCCGGAACGCGATCCCCTTACGGAGATCACTATGGCGGTCTTTACGCCTCGTGGACGGTGGTAGCTACCCGGGTGGACACATAAGTCCTACCACCACTAAACTTCAATATACGGTATATTATATATAAATCTGACTTCAGTACAATCTAACTATATTTAAATTACTTTGTGACTACATTATATGATATATTTTAGCTCCCCTGGCTAGTAAGTCTCTCCCTGGTAATTAACTTGGCAGGGGAAATACGCCAGGGGAAAGACGTTTTCATGATAAATTCAAATATTGTAATCGACGTATAACATTTTTGGCTTAATTAAATATCCCACTTGAATTAGTACACTATTATTGAATAAATGTAATATTACACAAATGAATCAAATCATTAATATAACTTTTATGACTTACCAGGGGAGAGATATAATGACTTTGCGAGACCACTACACCGCACGTACGCGTCGCGACAACTAGCAAAATGGCGGCCTCTAACGGCTCGCTTGTCATTTGTGGCTAACTTCACGACGTTAGATGTCCTTGAGAGGAATTTGCATTACTTCCGTTTTATTTTTATGTTGGTATTAGTGGAACAAAATTTGCCAGGGTAAAGATACAAAAAATATGGGACAAATTTTAAGTTTAGAAAATATACACAAAAAACATACTTTGTTGGATTTTTTCTTAAAATTATTGTAGTATATTTATTAAAATGCATACTTAACATGCTTTAGTTTAGAAAGCGATACAAACAAATTAGGTACGGCAGTAACTTTAACTAAAATCGGCAAAGGGACAGGCCAGGGTAGATATTTTTTTGGACTTTGTTGGCAATTTCAGAAAAAAATATAATATTTCAGCATTTAATAGTGACTCTATTCATTGAAGTACATTAAAATGGTGTAATTGATTGTAAATGATTGGACAATATGGAATAAAAAACCTATTAAATATTGATTGCCGTTCAAGTTACCTCTTATCGTAGAATCACCCATCTACAACATCAAATCCACATAACCTCAAGTATATTTTTTTTCAAACGGGCATTTAATTAACATGACGGAAGTAAAGTACGCTAAATGATTATTATGGTTCTAAATAAAAAAACTTTATACTATTGAATCAATACAAGCAATATACAGGCTATCAGGAATTTGTTATGAACATTTTAGTGGAAATGATTCATGAATTTAGGAACGAATCATAGATATCATAGATTTATTTGCAAATGTATAATATATCTAATAAAATCGAATACTATAATAATTCCATGAGATAAGAAGAGCCAAGGAAATTATTCCATAAAGTCAATTCGAAGAATTCGTGGCCTGATATTTGTCCTTTTGACCAATGTATCGTTAAAGTTTTCAAACTATTTTCTCGGTTGTCAAGGTATACAATTTGTGCTCAACAAATACGATCTGTATCCGTAAAACAGCTATTCCAACAACACCATCCATATTGGACTTCTATTTTTAAACTTATTCTTGAACAAGTTCCTACCATCGATTCACTTCAATGGCTTACTGACATTGTATGCGGATAGAGAACTCCAAGAATTTATTATAAGTATGTTATTCAATTGTTTTAGCTCAGACGTAGTATAAGAACTTCGGTGCGCAAATAAAAAAGAATTAACATTAATGGCCTTTTATGAAAAATAAATCCTTTTCAACCATTGAATGTTTTGTTCCTTTCGAACAACTCTTGAATTAATTTTGAGTGAAGAAGATAAAACATTCAATAACTAAATAGGTTCATAAACTGTCTAACGCCATAAGTCTTTAGAACTCTTACTTACGCTAAAATGCGATATTTCATTCGTAATGTATTCAGTTTCATTACATATAAATATCACGCTATAAGAAAACCCTCAATTTGTTCTTCGTACGTATTGTAGTCAATCACAATAATACTACTAATCACAATAATATTGAGTTCGTGGTGGCCTGTTGGTAAATGGACTAGACGCGGCTGCCAACATGTTCACGGTGGTCGCCGGTTCGAATCCCAGGGCACACCTCTGACTTTTCGGAGTCATGTGTGTATTGACAATCAATCACCACGCACTAAAACCGTGAAGGAAAACATCATGAGGAAACCTGCATACCATAGCGATTTATAAGAATTTCTATGGTATGTAAGTCCGCCAACCCGCACTAGGCCAGCATGGTGGACTATATGGCCTAACCACTCTCAATCGTACTTTCGATTGTAGAGTAGGCCTGTGCCCTGCAGTGGGACGTATATGGGCTGATACGATACGACAATAATACTTACGGTTCCATTTGTATCCACACCATCCCGGCTCGAACCAAACGGTTCTCTAATTCTTTTTTGTGTCGCACCGTCAGGTGTGGAATTGTTTGCCGTCGCACGTGTTCCCTCCTTCCTACAAACCTGGGTCCTTCCGCCGTAGCGTGAAGAGGCACCTTAGCAGGCTGGCATCTTGTTCCCATTGGCATGGGACTGCCGTCCGATGCGAATGGATACTCTGGCTGGGCGGCATTTGCGCTTACCATCAGGTGCAATGCCGCCAATATTCCGGGCCAGTTTAAAAAAAAAAAAGCTACCTCGGAGCTACGTTCTTTGTGCCGACGCCTCATAGAGTTTTTAACGAGTATGAATACATCTTAACCTGACAACTTTGACCAAGGTTTAAACCGGTCTAAGATTACCATAAAGAAATTCCTTCATGGTAATAAAGGCCAGACCAGAAATCTAATTTGAGCTAGCGTCCTGGCCTTAGCGCTGTCTCCAATAATTCAAGTTGCTTGCCGTGTCGTAGATAATACATATTTATGACACTTAATTATTAATTTATGTGAGATGGCCTCAAGGGCTAGAACTCGCTTTGTTATCTAAAGCCACGACGTAAACAGGTGAACGATCAATTAAAAGGAAATCCATTTATACAAGGCTTTAGAAGGAGCTAGAGGATATGCATCTTATTAAAAATAATTCTTACCTTGATGAAGATTCACTTAGACGAGTCATAAGTCGTTTGCAATCGAAACTATAATATAAGAGCATTTGTTTTAACTTTTAGAATTCAGTACATTTAAAAAATACTGAATACGAAGTCATATGAAGACAACATCTTAAGGTCAATATTTTTTAATTATTGTTGGTTACTTTAGTGTTTTTGTACATTTCATAATTTTCCATCTTAATCATAACAGCGGATAATTTGTATTGATTATCAGAATAAGTCTAGAGAAATTTTTCATAAGTTGTGTAAATCAAAACAAAAGATTTGAAATATAAAAATGATTTTATTATAGGTCGTATTTTATACGACGGAGATAACATCTTGAGAAACCCTGCATGCCATGGAAATCTTAACAAGAACCAGTTTGTTGCACTATGGCCTAATCCACCTCAATCGTAATTTGGATTGTAGAATAGTCCCGTGCTTATCAGTGGACAATACAGTACATTACTTAAGTTTATTTAACGATAAAGGACTGTAAAATGTTGCTGGTTTACAACTTTGTCGAAACGATAAAAGTGTCAACAGGCGTCACTAATGCATAAAAAAATCCCAAAAAAAATTAGTTAAAAATAGGGACTCACACGAAACTGCTAGCAACCGCGATCGTAACTAACACGTGCGGTGCGCCATTTCCAAGGTCGGGATAACCACCTTACACGTGCCGGTGGTGCCTTTGAGAGCGTTGACGTTGAAGATGCCGGCGATCAAACGATATGTAGGCGGTGCATCGTTTGACCGCTGTCTCAAAAGAGCCAACACAAGCAGCGAAACGCATTCAAACACACCGATACGGAAGGCGGTGTTGCCAGAATTTAAAACTTTGTTACTAAAATGTGTATACTTACGATAATTATATTATTCTTTATTATATATATTTTTTGATCCTATAATTCAGACGCCCAAATGCGCGTCGTGGATCAAACAGAGAATTTTGTTTCATACTGTATTTACATTCCAATTAAAACAAAACAGTAGGTATTTTCATAATGGTATTGTGCATAATGAGCCCCTATAATGCACCATACCTTAGTTTATCTGCCCGCACGCCATGAAAACTGACAGAATATTTTCACTGTATCACTTTTCATTACACAAGTATTTAATGTACCTACTTGTGTAAAAATATGTTTATTGCTCTTGACATGGCCGTTCTAATAAAAATTACCTAAAGCCAAGGTACAATTCACCATTCTCTTTCGAAATTTATTATCGTTACAAAATGAGATGTATCTAATCATAGATCTACTTCAAGTAGTTTATTAAATTTAAGATCATTAAAGAGGGTCGCCGCTATCAAATCTTGGGACGGTACAAGGCCAAACGTGGGTGTCTTAGTAATAATTATATACTTATTAACTCTTTGCATTAAAACTCAATGTACTGCCTTTGACTATATTGCTTTTCACGTCCCGTCCCGTTATATCCCGTCTCATTCTTTCGCAAGACAAAAAGCATGCAATCCTGTCGCCTCCTGTCTCGTGCCATCCATTCGAGTTTAAAAGAGTATCAAATAATATATATATTTGAATTCATTACTCATCCCGCGGGAACACTACATCGGAATATAAAGTAGCTTATGTGTTAATCCAGGATGTCAGATAGCCGTATAACAAATTTCATCAAAATCGGTCCAGGGTTGGCGGACTATATACGTACATACCATAGTAATTTTTACAAATCTCTATGGTATGCAGGATTCCTCATAATGTTTTCCTTCACCGTTACAGTGCGTGGGTATTGATTACCCACCTAACATCGAAAACTCTGAGTATGCCCTGGGATTCGAACTCGCGACCAGCGAGAACATGATGGCAGTCACATCTACTCCGTTTACTCCATACTATACTCCATGCACTTTAAATATATGTAGGTACAGGTAAAAACAATAAAAGGTTTATTATGACATTGACTAAAAAGCCATTGAGAAGAAAATTTCCATATAGCTCAAATAACGTCTTAATGTATATTTGGTCTTTCGGTAAAGTTCCGTAATTCCGATTCATATGGAAATGTATCACCATGTGCTTCGAAATTTATTTCTACTACGCCTACGTTTGGTTCACACAAATTTGTTTCTATGAATGTTGCACGAATATGGTGTTCATATTGCTCTAGTGGTAATGCTTATTTATGAGGTTCGGAAATGGTGAATTTTTGATTTGAAAAATATTAATTTTCTTAGACTTATTTTTATAGTGGGCTATATTTCCTAACCTAATAGTTGTTTTTATTGTTGAGGAGACTCGTCTCTTGTAGCCAGACGTACGTGGGTTGATACAGTATAGTACAGAGTAACTCTTTTATCACAGGTTGGGGTGAAGTAAATTATATTCGAACTGCCTACACTCGCCTAAAAACAAGCATGAAATTCAGTATGTAGACCCTTTGACTTTCCATTATGCCTTAGCCGTCTAACATTACACTTATGCGTTGATTAGCATATTGTGAAATAAATAATGGCTCCTGAATTTAAATTCACGCATTTTATTACCGTTTAGAACAAAAACGATTGTTCGGACAGATATTATTTACGCCATGCCGTCAGCATTAGAAATTACGAGTAAATGCCAAAAGAAACACAATACAGTTCAAAACAAATAAAGGCGAGATCCAAACCAAATAAAAACAATCCTAAAACGTTTCGGGCGAATCTCTTTTAAATTCCAAATTAGATCCACCATTTGCCTAGAAAATCAATTCTCTTGACTCACGTTTTACTGTCTTTTACCCATTGAGCGGATTATCGCCTTTATTTATAATATTAACTGTGCAGGACGAAGACTAATTTTTAATAGTTAAGTGTATCATGTTACTAGTAAATAGTTATCAGTTTGTAAATGTTCTTATGTTGTAATGTTAATAAATAAAGATAGAACGTTCCCTTAGAAATAAGCTTACACATATAAGCTGTATAGAACTATAATCTATAATATACTTTGTTATGTGAATTTGTTATGTGTTAATGTGTAAAATCTCATTTGTTATAATTATGTGAATTGTTGTGTTAATTTATATCGTTCGGAATTGTAATAGTTTGTCATGAGTCTATATACTAGAGTATTTATGTACCAGAGATTATATAATTGAGTAGTTAGAACAATATTGTCAGAACCTAGTTTATATACTGATTTAAGTATAGTGTCGGGTGCGGGGTCCGCCGAACTTAGGTGCCTCCCACACATTCGGTGCGGAGTTACACCTCGCGGCCCCGCACCCCCCGCAGGACCGAGCTACCGCCCCGCAAGTCGCTACAGCGACACCCCGCAGCGCGCGCTCTCATTGGCCGAGCGCGCCTGTGACGATCGCGGGCCCGACCCTAGGGATTAGCCCAAAATTGGGAATATAGATCGGCACCCTGGGTCGGGCAAATCAGTTCGGTTCCGGCCTACAGTCAAGAAAACATCAAGAAGTCAGCAAGTCAGCAAGTAGTCAGCAAGTCAGCAAGTAGTCAGCAAGTAGTGAAGAATTAAGCAGAATCGCTGCCGGGAGATACCAGAACGAAGCTCTGCAGCCACATCACGACGGTGCCGCAGTTACGTGTCGTAATTACGCCGCAATTACGTCACTTTGTAAAACGTACTTCTCAGTGCGAATAAAGTTTCTACTTTCTAATCACTGGTATTATTTACCACGCAGCCAGCACCCCCGAGCATAAAAACATTGAACGAGGCTGTTCGAAGGCGGTCTCGTTCATTAACGCTAATATAAATTACACATTCTATTTATGTTATAGACTTGCAAAAATATATATTTATTTATACGTTTTGTACACCAAGGGTACAATGTTATTAAAACTAAATGTTGAATAGAAAAACTTAATATACAATGGGCGTTCTTTTCGAAGTAATAGATTTCTGCCATGCAACCTTGCCGATATTGAATAAAAAACATTAATGCTTTTCTTCGACAGCTTTTTAAGAATCTTAATGTAGATGCTCCGTTCCAACAAAAAATAAAAACTATAAATCAATTTATTAAACTAAAAAAAATTGACTTTTTTTCAGACATAGTTATCCCAATTTTGTTATGGAACCAATATTTCATAATATTCAATAAGAACTTTGCATATCTACTGGAGAAAATAAAGCCATGAACTAGATTTCACATAAATAGGGTCATTTACCGAAATCTCACAAAAGTAAATGGAAATGTCGGAATGATATTACCTCATATTGAGACAGATTCGCTCAAATAAATAGAATCTATACCCTCATCTGCGTCATATATAGGACCTTGAAAAGGTTTGTGTTAACATTTAAATCAGTGACTTTGGGACTTTTGTCTCTGTAATTGCTTACTAGAATAAGTATGTATAGAGCATTATGGACCCTTTGTCCCTTCGTTATTATGGGAAACAGTAGTTTGGAAACTATCATTAGTAAAGCTATGTTATATAGATGGTCTTTATAATATGCTCACACCTGCATCCTCCTGGGAGTAAGCAGAATAGCTATAGTGAGACCCACAATAGGCCAAATTTATTTTCGTCCTAAAAAGTAATAGGGGCGACACAGTATTTCATTATTTATAACTAGCTGTGCCCGCGACTTCGTCCGCGTGGAATTTAACAAAAAAGTTAATTAGTTTATTTAATTTTTTTTTTGGTTTGCATTTTTATTTACTTTTGTAACGAAACCATACCGCGATCTAATTCTACGATGGCGCCATCTCTTAGCGAGCGGCGGTAAACTCCCGTTACACATTTATTTTCAGTTTTTGTATTAGCTTTATCGAAAAATTTCTTTATATACAATATTTTGTAAATGTGATACTGATTCGTTGGTGGGAGAAGTGGTGGGAGGTGCCTGACGTGACCGCCCAGTGGTGGCATGCGCGTGAGCTGCGCGCGGTACTGGACAGTACTACTTTATTTTTCTAAAACAAAAGATTTTTTCTAAAATAAATGTAGTCTAAGTTACTCCTTGTTATATCAGCTACCTGACAAAAAAAGTCCTGTCAAAATCGGTCCAGCCATTTCAGAGATTAGCCGGAACAAACAGACAGACAAAAAAAATTTAAATATCATTTTCGGCACAGGTATCGTGTATATAACGATATGTAGCTGGACATTTCTTTTATTTTCACTTTTAAAACAGACACTTCAATTTTATTTATATGTATAGATTAAAACAAATATGTGTGCATTTAAATCAGAATGCAAATCATTATTATTGTGTTTCACCATTCAATATAAGTAACTCTGAATATGATCCGATTTTGAACAACCGGTAGGAACTTTGAAATATCGATCGGCAAGTAATCATCACAGTATAAAATTAAACCAAATACATGTTATGTATATTGCACAATATAATATGTACTTTAATACTTTATGTTATTTTAGAGTATTGAATACTCCCTGGAGATCAAAGAAAATATTCGCCCGTAAGTGTCCCTTAGACAAACAACTTTAATGTATATTGTATACACATAAGTATATTGCACAATATATGTACTTTAATACTTTATGTTATTCGAGGGTATTGAATACTCCCTGGAGATCAAAGAAAACATTTACACGTTAGTGTCCCTTACGCCTTGTAAAATATACGGTGATAATTGTGACAGCTCACGCCTATAAAGTTACGTATTTTTTTTTGTTAAAATGTCATACAAATAAAAACTGTACTTCATGGACGGGTACCGCCCCCTTAGAGATGTGCCACGCATAACGATTAACCACAGACTATCGGATAATCGAATAATCGGATTTGAAATGAAAACAATACAAAACAAAAATGTGAATATAAAAGTAACTTGTTTCTTAATTGGCGAAATATGTTCCATTTACTGATTACATTAAAAAAATGTGCATTGAATAAAAGTTACCGATAATATAGTTAGTAGCACGAGCCGAAATCGCCACTGTGGGACGGCTGTTATTGTAGTATTAGTAATAACTTATTTTTAAAGTAATAATAATAAATAAAAAAAACTGTTTTATAAAATCCATACATTAATCACGCAATTATCGATAACAAGATATAAAAAATAATAATCGAATAGATTCATTAACGTTTATACACTACCCTCATCCCTACTGTGATCTGTCACAATTATCATCGTATATTTTACAGGGCATAGTTGTTACAAACATTTGGACAATGGGCACAAATGTATGGAACCTGGTACCAGCTCCAATCGGAATAAGTGATACATCGTTAGAAAGGTATTTTAGTGTAGATTAAAGATATCAAGGGCGCTTGACCTGATTCGCTGTCAAATCGAAGAAATCTTACTTTATAGTTAAACATTTTTGTTACATCATATTATGTACACATACTATTATTGTTTTTTTTTTTTTCAATTTGATATGGTATTATTATAACCCCAGGACACTCCTGGTTTCTCAAAGCCATGTGTAGAGTGATAGTCAATTACCCTGCACTATAACGGTGATGGAAACATCATGAAGGAAACCTGAATATCATAGAGATATTCTAGAATTTCTGTCTAGTTAAACTTTACCAACCCGCACTTGGCCAGCGTGGACTATAGCCTGATACGTCGGTATTTCGATTGTTAAGGCATGCCTCGCAGAGGGACGTTTAATGAGCTGGTATTGTTAAAGTATAATATTACTCTCATATGTCGGTACTGTATACGTGCACGCAAAAGTCACAATTCCATAGTGAGTTATGTCCTCCATAACAGCTTCTCAATAAGTTTCGATGAGATATAAACTGTTGTTTAGGTGGTAGTTTTAACTGGTATGTCCCCTAATGATAGCAATATCACGTCTTGTTCACTTAATCGTAGAAAATCGGCCATATCATTGGCTTCCAATCTCTGAAAAGCAGCTCTTCTGTTATTGGACCTTATTTCTTTTTCATCTGTATCAGCCCATATACGTCCCCCTGCAGGGCATGGGCTTTCTCTACAATCGAGAGTACGATTGAGAGTGGTTAAGCCATATAGTCCACCACGCTGGCCTAGAACGGGTTGGCGGACTATATGGAAACCATAGATTTTGTTATAAATCGCTATGGTATGCAGGTTCCCTCACGATATTTTCCTTCACCGTTTTAGTGCGTGGTGATTGACTATGTCAAAACACACATGACAGTGAAAAGTCAGAGGTGTGCCCTGGGATTGGAAACCGCAACCACCGTGAACATGTTAGCAATCGCGTCTAGTCCGTTTACAAACAGGGTACCACGCACATAATTCTTCTACATTTCATATCACTACATTTCATTACATTTCTTCTACATAATTGTACAATACGTTTGGGATTTACATTTTTTCAGTTATTTTTTGTAGAAAAGCTTCTGTGTTTTGGCCATCTGAAATTGAATAGTGGTAGTGATTTATTATTGCTGTTGCAATCGAAAAGTCCGCAAACATATTATGAATTATATTAATTAAAATATATTAGGCACAATAGCTTAAAATATCTTTAGATTCAGCCGTTAAACACTTCCACTACCCATCGGCATATTGTAACCAGTCGGGAATTATTTTCATGAAGAGAAAGTTGTGTATGTCCTAGGTTTTTTTGTCGGAAAAAACGTAGTATTCGTATCCTTTTTTTATATTGCCTAAACTGTATCTTAGCCCACGGTCTAAAATAAATACATCATTGGGATGAAGCAATATGTGCAAGCGGTTTTTCTCATCGTTGCATCCATCTTTCCTCATTTTCTAATAGTGTTTTAGGAATTCTGAGGTTTCTATCAAGGACATTGTCTTTAGGTACGTGATCGAAACCCCTGTCTGGCACAGTGTAGATCGTTCTAGAACACTCTCGTGCAAGGGCCAACTGGCGTTCGACTTTTCTTCCTGACGTATTAAACAATACTCCATCTCTTTCATTGTATTCTAGAGTAAGTAGCCTTGTCAAAAAATTACCCAAAGTGGTTTTGGGATCCGAACTTGCATTTCGTAGCGAAGTTTATTGGTCTAAAATTGCATTAAACTGTTCTGTAGTACATCCAGTCTAAAAATACCAACAATGCATATAATGACTGATTCTTCGTTCATTCGACTTTGCTTCACTCAGCTATATTAAATATAATGTAAACATGCTCGTATTTAAAATGTTATGACAAATTATGAATGAACTGTTGTGATTTAAACCAATTGTAAAAGAACAACACTGCAGAATTTCTTGCCCGTTCTTCTCTAGTGAAAACTGCTTTCCAAACCAGGCGATAGATATAAAAAATGATTGAATCTAAATGATGTAGATCATCTTAAATGGATTTAATAAATAATTTTCATTTCATTTCATTTTATGGAATTTTATTCATGGTCAACCTGGAATCAAAACCTGGAAACATGATTGACCTGGTAGCACCCTAGCAAAGCATAGCTACTAGCATCTGCCTACCCCTTCTGGAATATGGAGTGAGTTTATACGCATCCATACAAAGTAGAGAAAAAAAGTTAAAAAGTTAATTGACAATTAACCTATAATGTAGTATTTCCTCGAATTAATTCAGCTATATCTTCATGTATTCTAAGTTAGTTTTCTGATTAAATACGCATTTGATATCAGCCTCGGTATAGCCCTCTTCAGCACATTACACAGTTACGGAATCTGTCGGTTATTACATATATCCAATATCTTCTGACGACTATATTTCAAAACGGACAATACATACAGGTTTTTTGCCATAATATTATTTTCTTCTCTTGAAAAAAGCTATCCAACGAGGGTAAATTCATTTTGATTGGACATGGGTACCAAAACGCCCATCATCCTTTAATGATTGTATAATATATTTAGCAAAATATAAATTTACTAAGAGTCTTAGTAATCTGTTTTCAACGTTGCAATAATGTAAATTTTACACAATGTACTTTTATCGAAAATTATATTAAATTCATTTAAATAAAAATATTTTATTGCATTTTCTTTTTTAATAATAGAATTCATATTTTTAAAGAAATATCTTACTAACAAAAGAACTGCGTGTTGTCAGTGATGACATACGGCACTAAAAGATGGCCTCTCGCTAAGGGCCTCATACGAAGTCTTAATGACAATCAACGGCCATGCTCGGAGCTAGGAGCGGGCTATGTTCGGTTTTTTCCCTACGAGATCAAATCAGAAATAAGGAGATACATAGAAGAACAAAGGTTACCGTCATAGCCCTTAGGATTAGCTAGTTGAAGTGGCAGTGGGCCGGCAAAATAGAAAGAAGAACTGATGCCCGTCGACACGAAAGGTTCCGGAGTGGAGGCCACATATAGTCAAGTTCTGTGTTGGACGATCGCCTACAAGGTAGACGGACGACCTGGTTAAGGTTGCAGAAGTCGCTGAATGCTGGCCTATTCCAAGAGGTCAATGTAGAAATCATTGGGGGAGTTCGATGTTCTGCAGTGTACTTCCTGTGGCTAACACGAACCATAAAAGAACTTACATCAACAACTTATTATAAAATAGAGACTATTACTATGAGAACAACATATTTTAAACCCTTAAAATTAATAAATATCACACTATATTGATAATTAAATTTTACTAGATCACAGAAAGCTTTAGCTTTTCTCGTTGATCAAGCCAAATGCTCAAATCTTTATAGAGAGGTAAGATTCCAAGATTTTTTTACATCTCTTGCCTCTATAAATTTCCTGTGATTTATAAAATCTTTTAGCTCTTTCTGCACTCAATTTCACAATTTAAAAATATCTAGGAAAAGGATTGCCTATACTTTAAACGAATTGATATAACTTATCTAAGAATACTAGCGGCCAGGCCCGGCTGCGCCCGGGTGCAGGTACTTTTTGACTCCAATTTATATCAGAAACATATTATTTCGCGTAGTAACTGTTTTATATTCATACTCAACGTAATTACAGCCTTTCTTATCATCATTTCATATAAAAATATAAAAAGTTTTAATAATATACTTTTCATTAAGTGAATTCACGTTTATATTGACAATATTTACATTATTGATATATATTGTCAATATCGGGCCAAGATTATATTTAAGATTACATACAAAATTTTCGACAGTGATCAAGTTCAATACAAACTTTCATCGCCTATATTAAACCAGTTAAGAGTTATCCGCAATAAAAAATAGCCTTTAACCTTTTTCAATCTCTGATCTATCTCTATACCAAATTTCATCAAAACCAGTTTAGTGGTTTAGAAGTGAAAGCGCAACAGACAGAGTTACTTCCGCATTTATAATATTTGTAGGGATTTTGCATACAAATATATTTTGATTACATCCCTCTTCTACTAGAAATTGATATTAGCAAAATTCCTCATACTAAAAGTATGAAGTTTATATTGTATACATTTAAAAGAGTTGATAAAAGTTATTGAATATGTAGCGTTGGCTTAGTGACTTTTCCGACAAGGAAATTACATTACCAGAAGTTTAAATACTTATGAGTAATGATAAAATATAGATATTATTTTTATTGGAATGAATGGTAAAACGAGCATGCTATACTCCTGACTGTAAGCGATACGATCGCTCATGGTCATTAGCCAAACCAAACAACATTAAAAAGCAATGCTTGGCATTCCACTGCAGTCGCCAAACTGAGGTAAAAGATTTTAACTCCCAATATTACCAGTAGTTACTCCGGCTACAATGTCATTGAAATCGAAACACAACAATGCATTTACACTGCTTTATGACCGGAAAAATAATCTTTGCGGTGGTAACCGATCCAGGCAGCCTCTCTTATATGAGAGACCTACCACCATATTGTATAAATACATTAAATTATAACATTGTATTCAATGAAGGAAAACAAACCTAGAACATAATTAGGATAGGTTAGTAGTAATGTCACTTTCAGCCAGGCGGCTAATATATGCCAAGTAATTGGATTTATAGTATGCGAATATCATGACTGTAATTGCTTAAATGTTTGTATTGATACAGCCAATTGGTAAACTAAGATCTAACCTATATACAGCCCCTGAACTACTTAGACGTTCAATTACTATTAGTGTTAGTTCTGATACAAAGGTTTATTGTCCCCAAAATAGATTCTGATTGATGTTTACTTACTTTGGAGATCCTAAGGCACTCCAATAGGGAGTAATCCGTCCACATCAATCTAACACATGTAAAAAAAAAACACCAAAACAAAAAGGAAACGATAATTTAAAAAAGATCATACAGATTCTTTTTTTTTTCTCCCAGTGCACGCCTTAGTCTTTTCGAAGTCATGTGTGTATTGATAGTCAATTACCATGCACTAAAACGGTGAAGGAAAACATCGTGAGGAAACCTGCATATCATAGCGATTTATAAGAATTTCTATGGTCCACCAACCCACAATACGCCAGTGTGGTGGACTATTTGGCCTAACCACTCTCAATCGTACTCTCGATTTAAGAGTAGGCCCGTGATATATACATACAGACACAAGCAGCTGAAATGGACGTCTTATCAAAATCTTAACATATTTATTCAATCGCTGGTCACTATACATATAAATTATTGCTGGTTGCTCTTATTTGTATTGCGCTTCAAGTGCTTTATATTTCCCTCTCAGATTAAACACTGTTTTACAATTATTTTCCTCTAAATAAAAAGTTAATTTTATGAAAAACGGATATACCTACATAATTTTAAATAATAATGTTTGTAACAATATCTCGTGCATATTGCCGTATTGAGGACGCGATAAGTAAGTGATTAGTAGTAAGAGGACTGCTATAATTAATTGTTTTAATAAAACAATTTCATATGTATGTTCAAGGAAATTATTAATATTTAAGATATGTGTAGTATTTTTTTTGTTGGCGATCTTATCTAAAAATGTATTTAAATACATTACATTACATGACAAGAGTAAAGTAACAAGTAGATCAGACGTGTAAGTAAACCGTTCGAATTCAGTAACAACGAAGAACTTGAACAAAACGTTTTAAGCATTTCTTCCTATTTTTGTACTGTAGCGTAAAACAGAAAGTGCTGTCTTTGGAATTCGCATTAAATTTTGCGTTTGAAAGATTTTAAACCTTAACTTATTTTCCCGAAGATAAAATCAAGGTATAAGCTGTATACGGTATAGACGACTTAAGAGAAAGTCAAGTAACAAGAAGACAATGCCAAAAGAAATACATTTAGTGGCATTTCACGAGATCATTATGAAAACATTCACCGTTATTTAACATTAATGGTTTGCGAATTTTGATAATAAGAAAGATTCTTTTCTTGTTTTAAAAGCTTCTTGGAATGAGATAACGCAATTGAAAACTAGACAACTTTAGGTGCGGTGGCTGTTACTTAGAAATTTGTTGTTGCAAAGGAATATAAAGCCATATTTTAAAAAAACAGGTGTTTAGAAGCGGTCTCCCTATGGCAGAGGATAATGGATATAAAAAATACGAGTATTATCCTACTAATATTATAAATGGGGAAGTTTGTGTGTTTGTTACCTCTTCACGTTCAAACCACTAGACTAATTTTGATGAAATTTGGTATGGAGGTAGCTGACACCCCAGATTAACACATAGGTTACTTTTTATCCTTACAAAATATAGTGTTCCCGATCGACGTGCACAAAATTTTAATATACTCGATACTTATACAAACTCAACGGAATCCGATGAGAAGTTTAGAGTACGGTAGTAACTATTAGTAGAGTTAAGAGTATATATTTTGTAGTATTTTTTAATCAATTATCACGCGAAATAATTCGTATGTTTCTAAAGTGGACTCAAAAAGTATCTGTACCCGGGCGAGGCCAGGCCGGGCCGTTTGTGACCCTATAAAAGCGTGGCTGTCCCAAACAAACCTGGCGACGCACTGTGATCGACGAAGCCAAAGTGTTGGAAAGTCTTGGAGTGATATCAAGTAGGCAGCTTAAGATCGTGCGAGATAGAGTCACTGTAGATGCCTTTTGCACCATACAAAGGATAAACCTGAATAAAATCACCGAAGCAGCTTGAGCTATATTAAAATATCAAGAAACAATGCCTGGAATTACAGCGATTACGATACAAAACCCAAATGAATGCAAACAATTTGTATTGTGTAATAATTATGGTTTCACTCTGAACAAACGTACAAGATTCGAAATAGTTTGCCAAGATGAGCCTCGGCGCACTTCGAGACAATACATTAACCCAAACATTTCGTAGATGTGTACACAGTGATTCATTCGCATATGGCAACAATAACTTTAGTTCGCAACTTACAACTTTGCACAACAATGTTTATCTTTTCTCAATAAAATGTTAATTCGAAATAATAATCTATTCGACATTCGAAGTGTTGAAGCAATAAACAAAGTTCCAGCACACTTGTTGATTTATTGCTTTCGTGGAATGTATAATAAATCAGATAGCGAAAGAAAAAAAATACTTGTTCGAGTATGTAGGTTATGTTGAATGAAACACCTCGAGCGTAAGTAAGCGTTTTTTTTTAATTGGCAATACTTTTACGCCTTCTAAATTTTTCGTATATTATCATAATATTGCAATAATATTAAAAACATACATTAAGATAACTTTCAGAGGAATATATGTATTTTATTAAATGACATAATTCCTTTCATCAATTTTCTATTTAGTATCAAATACCACTTGTTTTTAATGTTTATTTGAGAAACAAAATTTCGATTTACACAAACAAAAATTTCAACTAAAAATATTATATTTTATAAATATTTGACCAACAATCTCTGTTTACTTGCAATTTAATTCATACATTTTAATATACATACTTGAATGATCGATTTTATTTATTATTTTGCGTTCAAACACAAACACCAATAAAAAAACATTTATATCAAATGAATTTTAAATTTGCTTGTATGAGGCAAATATTAGTTTTTTAAATTAAAAAAGAGACCGTCGAAGGGAGAGAGACATCTTACCGTCTCTTTCACACTCGCACACTATTACGGATAATAAGAGTATTAACATCACTAGTTATATTTTGAATCTATTTTCTTTTACTACCTCTACAATATTTAAATCGTTTCTAACTTGTTTAATTTTGAGGAGATTTTTAAAATTTGTTGTTTGCCCGATTTGGGATTTGGATTTTGTATCTTGATAAATCAAATTTTAAAACAAAGGGTCACGCCATTTTAACTATAATTAAAATATCGCGTAGTATCAAGTTCGCAACAAAAACGAAAACTTGTATTTTGTAAGTAGTATAAAGTGCAGCAGTTACACACAGCCATGAAACTTTTTCTTCATTGTCCATTTTATGAAATGCACCGCGGCGACACTAAATCCTAGATTTTAGTGTTTGTAAACTCGTTTCACATTCAATGTTATGCGCATATGTGATTTTAATTTTGCACTTTTCCTACTGGTCAACTTCCTGGTGTTTGTTGAGCCGATTTTTAGGAATTTCAACTTTAAAAATCCTGGATCACTGTGACTAGTAATAACTGTCAGGGCTTTGAGTTAGTATCTTACAATGGCAATACCTCTCTTGAATATTGTTCACGAATAATTCTGCTAAGATGTGGAAATAATTTATATCTTCAGCTACAGGAAGTCTACTGCTCAAACATGGGCCTCTTTAAATAAAATATGTTCTCAAGTTCTTATGAATATAATATGATATAATGTATAATGCTCTGAATATTTTCCATGCCTATTTATTAAATAAATATAATTTATAAGGAGAATATTAAATTGTATTGTAGAACGTTTCATTACACGCATAGTCGGAAATACTCAGAATTCAATGCATACCACGATGACAAAATTATATTGAGATATGAATGCAAGCTCGGATATTCAACTATGCTTTGACAAATTCTAATTCTTGGCTTACATAGTTTAAAGCGGTTACATTTCACTCTGTGTAAATAAGTAAATTCTTTAGATTCTACTCTTACTCTAGAACTAGTATTGCCGGCGGCTTCACGTGCGTGATTTTTTTCTGGATAATAGCCCTCCTATTTATTATTCCGGGGTAAAAGTATAATATATAGCCTTCTTTGATAACTGGACCATCCAACATTAGAATATTTTTTAATTGAAACTAGCAGCTCTTGAAATTAGTGCGTTAAAACAAATAACTAAACACTTCATTTGGCTTTATATATTATGAGTAATAAATCTTTACTAAAAGATTTACGTTGATATTCATAGGCAATTTTAAAATCTATTTCAGGTATCAAATGTTTTGTCCGCTTCACTTAAACTGAAGTCAAAAGGCAGTTGAAAGGGTCATAATTAATAATAATAATAACACCCAATAGTCACATACATAGTCCTGACCCCACACTAAGATCGAGTCTTGTATCGCGGTTATCAGGAACTACGAGAGACTTTTCGGTCTCACAAACACCCAGACCCGGAAGAAATATTTGTGGGCCACACAAACATTTCTCTCGGTGCGGGGATAGAATCCGCGGCCTCTCGTTTCACAGGCGGCGTCTAACCAGCTGCGCGACGGAGGCTGTCAAAATTTTCTCTTACCTACTCTATAGTAATGCGACATGAAATGACAAGCTTATACGGGTGCGAGGACATATTAGTCTCATTATCCCAATGCATACTCTTAATGTACACGAAGATTCCGTAGTGATCCTTACAAATAGTGGAAGATTTATATAAGCCGAAGGCTTCATCTATACGAAGTCTCCGGAGCTATATAACACCATGTGAGTAATTATTCGGATTTCGCAATGCCTTAGAATTGCCGTGTCTGACTCGACGGTTCCTAGTTACTGATTGAAACTTAGAAATCGATGTTAAAGCGAGTTATCTCAATATTTGTTGCCGTAGATGGCAATTCGAAAAACAATCTTAATATTTCAAAAATTGGTTCGGTATTTTCTACACATCGAAATATCAATAAATTCGCGTCACTAATAAAATCTATTTTCTACCTATCTAGTAATTGATGAAAATGGTTTGGTTCTAAAATAAATATCCTCAAAATATATTATTTTTTCTTGGAAGTCGCAACAGATCTGATATTTACAAATACATATTCTGTACTATCCATCAAAGGCGTAGAAAGCTAAATCGTTTAACGCCAATTCGTTACTTTTATAGTGTCTACAATACTGATACATAAAACATGAAGACATTATACCGAAGAATGGAAGATATGTGAAGCAAAGTTTATACCCATCTTATTTTAATACTATGTAGTTTAATACTGCCAAGTTATAAATTATCGTCCAGGGTGGCAATAAAAATTACCATACCCTGTTTCGTGAAATGAGATGTTTCATTTTAGGTTACATATTAGTACACGGTACAAATTCTGAACAAAATGGTGATTAAAGAATACACTTTTGATTTTTAGGTCAAAGATCGATTTGACAGGAAAGACGATTGTTATTTGTTTTAGTACGGGAACCAAGCTTCTTACTATTGACGCCCTAATTCTATAAGGTCTAACATCCAAACTCTAAATATTTTACTTGGCCATTTCACTACTAAATAGATATAAGAGTTTTAAGATATCAATAAAATCTAAAGTAAAATAAATTAAACTATATGTTTAATAAGTCTGCTAATGATAATATATCCCGAGAATGTTGTTTATTTTATATTTTTTTTATTGCGACGAATGGCGAGACGAGCATGTCATTCGTCTGATACTAAGCGATAGGATATACAGTGACTAAATCAAACAGATCCTTGAATTACAAAGCTATCCTAGTCTAGCCACCAGCCGTATTTAATTGCAATAGTTACTTTGCCTAAGCACTAAATGTTATGAAAAATATTGTTCGTTAATTACTTAGATTAAGGAAATATTTGAAGAAATAGACACTAAGAAAATATAATTCATTTTACCACACCTGAACTATAATAATATAATGCTCTAATTAACACATTAATCATAATGTATCTTGGCCGAAGTTTGACACGTGAATTGTGAATGTTATGCATAATTACTTTGCATATGCAAAGATAGGTATGTACGTACGTACGTACGTACAAGAACATACCGAGAGAACTCATAGATTAGAATTATACAGAGAGGAGTAATGTCGTGAAATTTACATCACTAAAATAAATTAATTTTACTAAGACTGGTGTTGTGTTGGTACTTACTCAGGCGGTCACATATGAGAGACCTACTACCAGTAAACAGAATTTATAATATATTTGACAGCCTCCGTGGCGTAGTTGGTTAGACTCCGACTGTTAACCGAGAGGCCGCGAGTTAGATTCCCCCACAAAAGAAATGTATGTGTAAAACAAATAATATGTTTGTGAACCTCAGTTATTTTTTTGGGTCTGGGTGTTTGTGAGACCAAAAAGTCTCTCGAAGTTCCTGATACCCTACATCCAGTGAGAATTATGACACAATACGCACAAATTGCATGCAAAAGAAAAATCAAGCAATGTACCCAAATTTATTTTGGCGGCTAATAAATTAAAATTACTTAATATCAAAAATAAAATTTTATTTAAGAGCGTATACACCTTGCGCGCAAAGTCAACTATAGGTATTTCTTCGTTAATTTCACGCACACATAAGCGACAAAAGCTGTGTGCGTAGAGCTGCCGCGTCGGCTCGCTCTACAATCGGCTCAAACAACTTTGATCCGTGCGCTTCAAATATTCAATTGAAATGTAACTGTAATATAATATCATAAAAATATTTTATTTGCATTATAAGTAGACAAATATTACTGTGCAAGCAAAGAATAATACAAATGTTGGATACTAATCATATGTTCGTTATTATTACATTGTTAAGTTGCATTCAAATCAGTGTTCAATCAGTAGACACTACGGACGTTTTATTAATCATTTCGTGTTCGAACACATAAATAGTGTTAGGGACCTTACAACCCCTTACAATTACGAAATATATTTAATTTTATATTACAATACATAACATAATTTAGCCTCGGAATTACGTCCCATTATACCTGAAACATAATTTATACTCACTACAAAATCATTGTAGGTAATAAAAATAATTAAATATTTTACTACCAAAGTATTAAGATGGGGTAATCGCATTCCGCGCGTGGCTATTTTTACTACGCGCGGCATAATCGACTGCAGCCAGGCCGGAGCGACGAGCGATACGTCCTCCCTCTAGAAGGCCTTGCGGCGGTCTGATTTGATCCACGTCGGACAGCGTGTTTTATAGTGGTTTTTAAAATATTTGTAGAAAACATGAAAACTAATTTTGTTGAAATATAAAAATGGTAATTTATTGATAAGATGTTATTCTATTATAATATGCAATTGTTATAAAAAAATATGTACGATAAGTTGGTGAAAAAAAATATGTTCTTGACGAGAGTTTCTGAATGATTTCGCATTGTTTAAATTTTTATTTTTCTGGAACTAAACACAAAAAGATTATTTTTCTCAGCAAAATCCCTCCATAAGGGTCTTATTAGTCTGATAATATTTTTATTTTCATCTTATATTTAGTGGTTAAGGATATCTTAAGCTTCTAAATTGCCATTTAAAGCCTAAATAACGAAACTTGTGTTCAGTAATCCGTATAGTACTCACAAATTATCCATCAATCTATAATGTTTTCCACCAAAATCCCCAGATGTCAACCTTTTCTAAAATTAGTAATAATTATTTTTCCTTTAAATTGTTTATTGGTGGCTATTAACTCATTTGAAAAGTCCGGTTTTTAAGCCAAAAAGCGCGTACAGGGTATAAACGCTCTTAATAACATCATCTTACGGAAAAAATATTAATATTTTTTTAATTATAGGACTTATAGGAAGTGCGTGGTGGCCTGTTGGTAAACGGACTAGACGCGACTGCCAACATGTTCACGGTGGTCGCGGGTTCGAATCCCAGGGCACACCTCTGACTTTTCGGAGTCATGTGTGTATTGATAGTCAATCACCACGCACTAAAACGGTGAAGGAAAACATCGTGAGGAAACCTGCATACCATAGCGATTTATAAAATTTCTATGGTATGTAAGTCTGCCAACCCGCACTAGGCCAGCGTGGTGGACTATATGGCCTAACCACTCTCAATCGTACTCTCGATTGTAGAGGAGGCCCGTGCCCTGCAGTGGGACGTATATGGGCTGATACAGAATTATAGGACGTCATTTTATTCAGTGTTGCAAATAATTAAAATGTTAAATTCCGAAAATGTTCGACCTATCAACATTATGAACAAGGAAATATCTAAGTTTTTGAAGACGTATACAACAGCGCTCCCTTTCTAGCATACTTATTTTACCCTAGTCTAAGTCTAGATAATATCGAATTTAAAAATGGAATTTCAAAAACGTGTGCTTTTAGTAATGACACAAAGGTTAAAGATATTAGGACCTTCTCATTAGGGACTGGAATCCTAAATGATAAAATCCACGCATTTCGCTTATTATCACTTTAGCCTTGTCTCTTTATTCTCCAATGATCACAGACACAATGACTTGCTTTTTTGTGTCTCTTTCTTTGATTCCATTTTATTCCGTAATTTTACTTTCAGAGAAAAATATTTGTAATTTGTAGATTTCTGAGTCCCTCTCTTTGATGGTCGTGTCACCGTGGTCTCTTTAATGTGTTTTTGTTGTTTCCACTAGCCATTATACTGATGAGAATTTCTTAAAAAAAGTTGTGGATGTCGGTTGTTGCTTTTCTATCTTTATTTTAAAGGCATTGCAAACTTCACAATATTAAAATTCTGAATAAAAAAGGAACATTAAATACTATTTAAAGAAACTAGAACCCAATACATTTTACTTGCATGCAAATATGATGTTAATGTAGCTGCTATTCACATTCAAGTTACCCTTCTGCGTTCCGAATTGATTCCATTTCATCATGCATTTTTTTCAAGTTATATTAGTTTTTAACGTCATTCCTTCAGAATTTCAAGCTGTATTATGTTTTTCAATTGTTTAAAAATTAACCTGTGAGCCAGATAATTAAAAAAAGTAACCATATACCTCGCTTCAAGCGATAAGACCGCCTCTCGAACATTTTTTTTTTCTTATTTATATTATGTAAGTCACAGGTGTACAATAAAGTTTTAAATAAATTAAAGAAATAAACAATGGAGTAGAACAATCGACGTTGTTAAAATTGATGTCAATTTAAAGTTCGGCCTTATTAGTTTTAATACAATATATTGCCCTTCGTATACACAACAGCCCTGATTATTTTGTCCCTTCACAGCACAGATCACTTCCAATAGATACCGCATTACGATAGTTTTGTTTTGAACCGAAAACGCCAACGAAGGGAACTGCGCGGGGGGTGGGCGGATTGCAGCGCGGTCACGTGGACATCACTGGAGAGATGAGGCACAAGTCGATAAATAAAAAATGTATCGATAGTTCGATTTGCCAGTAAGTTCATGTGTTATGATCGCTTCTATAATTTGATTACCAACTTGTTAAATGTTTGATATTATTTTTTCACCGGCCTGATCTGATAAATTATACCAACCGGCAACAGCTAACTACGAATAAAAGAGGATTAAGATTTATATAAAGGGCTACAATAACTTATTCCGTTTCTTGAATTCTGACGGCGGCTGTATTAAATGTAATATCGACAAGTGACAATGAAACTCACTTGACGAACTATGAATGTTTTTGAGACGATATAAACAACGTATGTTAAAATTAGTGCAATAGCTTGTGCTACTAATTCTCAATAAACTTAGTATACTAAAACTTATGATAAATACCCTCCCATTATATTTGAAAACGTATACAACTAGAGGAAAAAAAAGGAAATTTAATTACGCCAAAGATAAAAATAAATAAAAAAATATTGTAAAATTACCTAGTTAACAAATTTAACTATTTCAAATTACATAAAATAACGTAATTATGGTAAATTGCGTTTATTTAAATCAATATATATTTTGTGACATTGTCATTTAATAAAATTAACTTACATTATTGTTTTACAATATCGATATTTCTGGGAATTATATTATAAACATGCGTCAAACACTAGAAGAACGCGTGATTTCACCAAAAAAAGATGGCTTATTACGGTTATTGCTATGCGAAAAAGAGACGGCTGATTCTCCATCCGAACTCGACTGTTTGACATTGATACTTTAACCAGTATAAATTGAGCTCGCTCGGAACCAAATTAATTTAAAGAATATTAGTTATCGATGAAAACTTATTGCGTTTTTTAGATACTTTATTTTTTTGAGGTTTTGCACACCATTTTATTGAACAAATCATTTTTAACTGTAATATGATGTTCCCAAAATGTAATTTTCGCCAACCTGCGACGACATGTGCGGGTCCACTACTTGGACGACACTGATGACGCGACATTTGGCATCGGTTTATATATTTCTGATACCTTATATGTGTGGCGCGCAACCGCTGCCTTGCATTAGGTATCTATTGGGAGTGATCTGTGCTTCACAGTCTGTATAGCGTTGTTAGTTAATACACAGGCTGGTTGCGAATCGAGGGTAGACTCTTGGTACATCAGGATAAAATGTAAACAGATGGTTGAATTGTAGTGTTTCTTTAATTTTATAATTTATATTAACTTTTAACTAATGTCTATATTATTTCATATTATGTGATTTATTCCTAGTAAAAGGAGGGATACGAAAAACTATATCAAAAAGTGTTATATACGATATCATACGACATTTAAATATCGAGTACGTGATAATCAGAAGTTACAAAAAGCTAATCAACCTTAAGTTTAATATACCTTCATGATACGACTTTCATGGTCAATTCGAGTAATGAAAAGAGCAATAAAGGATATGACAGTAAGGTCATGCATGATATTAATGTAAATATATATACAGGGTGTCCCAGAACTAAACGATAAACGTCACAGTTTGGTCTATCTACTGTTATATGTTTATCGTCTAGTTCTGGTAGACCCTGTAGGTATAACATATACAGTTAGTTCGTCATGTTATCGAAAACATTCATGTATGGGCATATTGTAATTACAAACTGCATTACAAACTGTACCAGAGAATACGCCTTTGAATCTTTTAATGGTTGAATATTTGTAGCGTCCAAAATTGAGTTTTATAAGCTTATTATATTAGAAACTTAACTTAACTTTGAGTGAGGCCTGTGTTAAGCAGTGGATTTCCTTTGGCTGAGATGGAACAGAAATATAAAAAAAAATCCAAGCTCTTTTCATCCAACTTTATTCCCGCACAGGTAGGAAATGCCCAATTGCATAGTTTTTGTCACTTTATTCTAACTTTAGTATGTTCAGTTGCAAAATTATTTACTGATATCTTTCTTGATAACATAAAATAAATAAATACAACAGTACAGCAATAGTCAGATACATAGTCCTGGCTCCAAACTAAGATCGAATCTTGCGTCGTGAGTACCAGGGCTGCTATTGACTACGAGAGACTTTTCGGTCTTACAAACACTCTGGGTGTTTGAAACAAAAACCTTCGTACCCAAAACAAAATAATATTTGATGATAAACAATAGCCATTTTATATTTTTAACAATTATATTCTATAAAAACGTTTAGTTGTTTTCTACTAAAAATAAATTTGTTTTATTTCACCGGCGCGGCGGGTAAAATGAATTTACAAGATTTTCTAAATTGAAAAACCTTTCAACGAAATCCATTAAACTTTTGACGATACAAATAAAAATATCGATTGATTCTGTATTTTTGACCATTATATTTTTTGTTGGCCTCATTCAATGGTTGTTCCATAGCCTTTGGGCGGTGTACGAGAATTCGATAGTCAAATAAGAAGCTTTGAGTTCGTTCTTTTGAGATAACTGTTTGTGTGTTTTTTCTTTAGTCCTAGGAGTAAAAAATATTGAGTATAAGACTTGTTTTTCCTTGAAAAGGTGTTTAAAACAATATTTGTATTATTAGTAAAACCATCGTTTTTTAAACACTTTAAAAATAAAAGTATGTAAATTATTATTTTCAAAATACGACGTTAGGAAAAAAAAAACAAAAAAATTGTCTTCCTTTTCAATAGCAGTCTTGATATATCCTATATATTTGCCACTACTAATATTGATATTTTGCTGAGAATTTAATAACAAAATTTAATAAGTGTCAACAACTAACCACCTTGTCTTTTTATGAGACCACCAAGTGTCGTCACAAAACAAGAGGAATTAAATATTACCTTACCACGTCCCCTATTCACTGAC
This sequence comes from Hyles euphorbiae, assembly GCA_023078785.2. Lineage (NCBI taxonomy): Eukaryota > Metazoa > Arthropoda > Insecta > Lepidoptera > Sphingidae > Hyles > Hyles euphorbiae. Next base: position 8,897,519 of record CM041049.1, read on the forward strand.
CGAATAAAAAGGGCAAAAAGGTGTTGTTTCAATTCAATTTTTATTCTTTTGTCCGAAGTGTATGAAGTAACATTTAAATCGAAAATCACAAATCTCTTTATGCCTCAGAGGCCATCTTAAGCCGCCGATTTCTGTTGTTGCCATTCAACAATAGCCAATTGTGCCAGTAGGTACCTATATCACAATGTTATTGCTCCCATTTATTCCTGCTGATTTGGCTCTGAAAGCATTATTTTGCATGATATTTATTGTTTTTTGGTTGGAGCAGTCGTAATGCTTACCATCAGGTGAACAGCACGCTCGTCTCGCCATTCATTGCAATAAAAAAGCATGATCTAGCTAACTCCTCAATATCGCGTGGACGGGACGGATTTCATTTTACTATTGTCCAATTGATTGCCAGAATTTTCGTTTAATGCTTTACGTAGCAATTGCAGCGAAAAAAAAATGGCAAAGTTGCATTTCAGTCCCAGCTGTCTCAAATAGTGGCACATTATATTTTTGGTATCAAAAGCGGTTAAAACTCATTGTGAAACACCCACTACAAAGTCCGAAAAATAGCTAACATCCTAAAACCTCATTACCATCACAAAATTATCAGTTTTCGGGGTCAATGTACAGAGAGACAAAATTATATCTTCAAAATGAATCATATTTTTCGAAGAGGACACTTAATTAAAAAAAAAAACGTTAATGACTTCCCGTCCTGTGGTTAAAAGTAAAAGGTTTTTTGCTCCACTACAGAGAACACCAATGCTTGTTCAGATCTCGATATTGGATTTTATTTTCAAATGAATTTTAATTTTTGCTAGTAATTAAATATTGGTATATCAAGCAACATTTTCAAGTTAGGTTTCTTCATTGAAGAATATGCTTAAAGTTGCATCAAAAACCATATTTACTATAAAATATATTTCTATATGAATGCTGATTTATAAAACTAGTAGCGTAAAACTGAAACCAATTTTGATTACACATTTCAAGAGTGTAGTCGACCGGAGTTTTGCAGTATACTGATATGAGGTAACCGCTATGTTGGTGCTTTAAATGGTAATGTTTTGCTGTAAATGAGACTGCGGAGGGTTCAATAACTTTAAAGATGTTCACGAGCAATTGCAAAGCGTTGCGAGCAAGATAAGTGCGCGGAGGTTTGAATGCATTGTGCTGAGGAGAAAAGAGAATAGAGGGGAATATATTGCTTATGATGTATTTGTACTGACACAATATTGCCAATCTCTTACGTTTTACAAGATGGATTTATTTGTAAAAAAAAATAACACTACATAATTAAATGAGTAACTGTTTTTTATTCCAACTTGTGTACAAACTCACTTTGACAATAAGAAACTGTGCGCAATACTCAAAAAAACTATCGAACTATAGCAAAATAAATACATCGGTCACAAAGTTTCCAACAATAAATGATATACACAAACACTGACTTTGTAGTGCGTTACCTTTGTGTATCGAATACAAACATTCGTGTTTTTCTTAGCGAAAGTAATGATGCTGCCATATACAGTTTTTCACATGTTTACCATTTGTGTTTACTATGCGTTTATTCTTTGAAACCGACCTCAAAGAGTATGTAGGCGTCTCCCACTACTTCATATGATTCTGAAAGCGTTGCTTTCACGTTTGCGCAAATATCGCTTAGTTAATCGGAAAGACGATAATCTAGATACACCTAACAATATTCTTAATTTAATTTCGGATTGGTTTTCTGCTAATAATCTACTATTAAATGCTAGTAAGACTAAATGCGTCCGTTTTGCTTTACCGAACGAGGCAAGCGTAAACACGCGTATCGAATTAAATTTAGAAATTCTAAATTTAGCTAATTCCACAATTTTTTTAGGGATCACTCTAGATAAAAAATTACAATGGGGTCCACGAATTGAGAGATTATCAGCTAAACTTAGCAGCGCAGCGTTCGCAGTCCGAAAAATAAGACAACTAACTGACGTTGCAACGGCTAGATTGGTATATTTTGCTTATTTTCATAGTATAATGTCATACGGCATTATTTTATGGGGATCAGCGGCTGATATCGAATCCATATTCATCTTACAAAAAAGAGCAGTCCGTGCTATTTATAATCTAGGAAACCGCGATTCTTTGCGATCTGTTTTTAAGGAAAGCAATATACTAACCGTGTCATCTGAATACATCTTTCAAAATATAATGCACGCTCATAAAAATATTAACAAGTTTTATAAGGTCAGTGACACCCACACTATTAATACGCGGAATAAAAATAAACTAGCAATACCCTCGTTTAGACTAGAAAAGTCAAAAAATCTTTCTTGGGTAGTTGTATTAAATTTTATAATAAGCTTCCCAATTGGATAACACAGCTACCGGACAAACTATTTAGGACTCATATTAAAAACAAACTTATGACTAGGGGTTATTATAATATTAAGGAATATGTTGAGGATAAAAAAGCCTGGGATTAGGTGTTCTCTTGCACATAGCGACCTCCTGGGGCCCTGAACTATTAAGGTTTAAGAAGAATTTATTTCTCATCAAGAATTGTATACATAATTCACTTACTGAGAAACAATGTTTACACTATAATTAACATTACAAGCGCACAGAGGTAGGTACATACAAAGCAAACAAAAACAAAAAATAATAACAAAAATGTAGGTAGCCAAATAGCATATCAGTAACAAAGTCAGTTTTACCCAAATAGAACATGAATGTATTGATTTTTATTTTACTAGATGTGGCATTGATGATTTGATCTCGAGCATTACTTTCTATATATATCCAATTTTTTTATTTTGTAGTTTTTTGGTATAATATTTATAAGACTAATGGTTTTTTGATTCATTATCCTATATATGTTTTAAGTATGTATATGTTTATAAATTATTGTCATATTGGAATTCAATTTCTTGTGCTTCATATTTAAAACAACTAATCTTTATTTTGTAATTTGGAAGTTATTTACCAACTTAAGCTATTGTTATAATATGTATAATCAATAATTTATAGAAATGTGTATAAGTTATTGGTTTTTTTTATAGGCATTTTTTTTTAAATTCGTTTTCTTATTTGTATGTATTAATTGTGTATATTTTGAGTAGCTTTTTGAATCGGACATAGCTTTTTTGATCTTTTATGGCAGATGGTAATTTATTGTAAATTTTGACACCCTCAAACTCCAAGTTTCTTTTACCATAGTTAGTTCTCGGTGGGCGGGTAACTAAGTAACTAGCTCGTCTTAACTTAATCCTTTGTGCCTGTTGTTTCGATATAAATTTTAAATTCGAATGGATTTCTTTATTTAATATTTTACGAATAAGAATACATGTGTAGTATATGTACGTTTGTTTTATATTCATTAATTTTGTATCCTCGTATATCTTTTCAGTAGGTGTCTGAAATTTATAGTGAAATAAAATTTTTATTAATCTATTCTGAACTCGTTGAATTGGATCTATATTGGTCTTAGCTGCAGTACCCCAGATTTCAATAAGGTAGTCAATATGAGGTTTAACCAGAGAATTGTAAATGAGATATCGTACTCTTCGAGGGAGACAATGTGTTATATTACGTAGGGCTCCTGTGAGTGGTATTAGTTTAAGTTTAATTTTTTCTAGGTGTGGCTTCCAAGTTAGGTGGCTATCTAAGATAAGCCCGAGATATTTTTCTTTAGGTTTGCGTTCAAGTAGTTGTCCATCTATTTTAAGTTCAAAATTTTCATTTACTTTTTTATTTTTTGCTGAGAATATTACATAATTTGTTTTCGTAATATTAATAGTTAAGAGGTTTGACTGAAACCATTCATTTAACAAATTAAGATCATTTTGAGCATCAGCCATTAAAACTTCTGTTGAGTGTCCATAGTAAAATAGACTTGTGTCGTCTGCATAGAGTGATATATCGCCTTTAAGACCCAATTCACTAATATTATTAATATAAATAAGGAACATGAGTGGACCCAATATTGATCCCTGGGGGACGCCAAAGTTGAGCTTACTAGGATTGCTTTCGTATTCACCCATTTTTACTACTTGTTTGCGGTTATCTAGATATGATTCAAAAATTTCAAATGCTTTGCCTTTAACACCATTGTGTTTTAGTTTTTTTAATAATATGTCATGACTGATGGTATCAAAAGCTTTTCTAAGATCAATAAATATACCTAAAACAATTTGTTTTTGATCGATTTTATTTTTAATCTTGGTTACGAGATCAATTGTTGCAGCGACAGTATTGGATTGAGGTCTAAATCCATATTGTTTAGGGTACAAGAAACTTTTTGATCTTAGGAATGTTTCTAATCGGTCATAAAGAATCTTCTCAAAAACTTTAGAAATTACTGGGAGAACCGATATAGGGCGGTAGTTGCACGGGTCAAATTTACTTCCGGTTTTATGAACTGGTATAACTTTGGCTACTTTTAGATCGTTAGGAAAGATACCTCGTGCCATACAAAAGTTAATGCAGGCTGTAAGTTCGGGAGCAATGATATCTTTTACACATTTAATAGTTTTTGTACTAATACCATCAATGCCACATGCAGTATTACAGTCCAAATGTTTAATAATAGTAATAACTTCCATCGTAGTAGCTGGTTTCAGAGATTGTAATTCCGTGTTATCAATTTGTTGACACTCTGCCACAATTCGACTTCCTTTTAATTTATCAGAAATCATTTGTGCTAAGGTTGAGCCAATAGTCGAGAAATATAAGTTGAAACTTTCACATATATCTATTTGATTTGTAATGGTACCAGTTTCCGTTTCAAGTTTGTCGGGACCAGTTGTGTCACGTAGTTTATTTTTCGACAAATCGTTTATAAGCCGCCACATTTTCCGTGGGTTACTTGAGTTTTCTTCAAACTTTTTTAAGTAATAGTCTCTTTTCGCTTTCATTATGTTACGTGATACCCTGGATTTTGAATGCTCATACTCTGCCTTCAATTCTGTGTCAGTCGCATTTGTTTTATATTTATGCCATAATGTGTTCTTGTTATTTATCTCTTCTAAAAGTTCCTTTTTTATCCAATCTTGTCGTGGAGAATTCAGTACTTTAACTTTTGTTATCCTGCACTTATTTATACAATACTGTAATTTGTCTGCTAATTCCTCATACTCTACGTTTTCATGTTTTTTAGGATATTCATCCAGGCATCGATAAAGTTTGTTATAGTCCACTGCGTTGTACTTTTGTTTTATAATAGGTGGTGGTTGGTATTGTTTTATCTGTAGTAGTATCTGCTTGTGGTCAGACATTGATGATTCCATAGTGGCAAGATGAAAATTATTTTCAATTATGTTACAGGTGACATGATCTAGCATTGTTTTCGTTGAGGTCGTTTCACGGGTACAGTGTTTTGGACTAATTTTATTCAGAATTTTGTAGTTGTTCTCCTTGACAGTATTCTTATAAGTACGTGTTGCTAAATCCGGGTTGAGTAGGTCTAAGTTGTAGTCGCCAAAAACAATAGCTCGTTTAAATTTATATAGTTGTTGCGAATATATTTCGAGAAAGTTATCCAAATTTGTTGTATTGGGTTTATAGATAGCGCCAATATTAAGAGAAAACTTTTTTACGTATACCCAGAGATAATGTGCGTCATCTACGCATTTTTCTTCAACAAGGTGATGTTTGAGATTGTTGTGTACAAATATTGACACTCCTCCTCCTCTTTTATTTTTCCTATAATTATAGTAATGTGTATAAGATGGTATCTGGAGCATTTTCGCCTCATCTTCACTCTTAATCCATGTCTCCGTAAGTATAATAATGTGTATAGTTACTTGTAGAGAAGCAATAATACATCTAAGCTCATCCAGTTTTCCCGGTTTAACGATACTACGAGCATTGGCATAAAAACATTTCAAAGATTTTTTTGTAATAATAATATCTGAGTAACTATTTGTTATTTGGTATGTTATTTTTTCTTTGGGCGACGTCAGTTTTTTGGAGTCTTCATTTTTGTATTTGCAGCCTGTGTTTCTTTAGACGTCACTATTTTTGGTATGCCCTTAATATACTTGATGTTAAGACCAATTTCGCCATTTAAAGTGCGGTGCTGAAGCTCTTCTTTTACATTTTTAAGGTATTTTCGTTGATATGGAGTTTGGTCCGAGAAAATTTTGATGTGTTCCACGTCAGTCCTGTTCCTATTTCGTAGTATACTTTTAGCAGTATCTTCAGAAGAGAAACATACTTTTATAGGTCGTGTTTGCTCTGGATTATATCTTCCGAGACGAAATATTCCAGTAGGTTGTGGGCAACCATTGTGTACTAGTCCAGTTACTCGCAGTATTTCTGCTCTATCGTAATCTTGCCGGCTGGTTGCAGTTTTATCATGGGATTCAGGAATTCCAACAACAATAATATTTTTTGCTCGGAGTTTTCGTTCTTCCATTTCAGTAAAAATTTCATCACGTGTGGTAACCATTTGGATAGGAGATGAAAGAGGCATCGCTTTTAGGTTATTGATATCGGCTTCAAGAAGATTAATTTTCTTTTCTGTACTATCCGCAAAATCGGATAATTTTGAAATTTGAGTTGTCAGGTTTTTATTTTCTAATATAATATTTTCCATTGTGCAGCTAATATTACTAACTTCAGCTCTTATCGCAGCAACATCTATAGATAGTTTATTTATCTTTTCAGTCTGCTCTATTTTAGAAGATTTTAGTAATTCCATCATTTCAGACATTTGATTTTTTATTTCCGTAATATCAGACTTAATCACTTCATTGTCATTAGGTAACTTTCGTTTATTACGAAGAATAAGCTGTGGTGTTGTTTCTATATGTGGTTCAATTAAATTCGGATAAGATCCGCTGCGACCAGAACCCATGCCACCTCCAGGCGGTGAGCGTGGTATGCTCATTATAGATCAATGTAGGAATTACTCACGTGGGAGATGCGTGTACGCCGAAGTCAGGTGCGTACAGTGCGGAAGTACAGCGGTAGGTTTGCCGTCCTTCTTACTCAGGGGGGGTGAAGAGCGGTAACAGCGTCGATGCCGCGTTCGTTGCTCGAAGCTCAGAACAATTTTGTTGTATGTCACTCGCGGTCGATTATGTTAGATTATGTCGTAATTCGGTAACTTAAGGTTCAAAATTTGCTATTCACTTTTTATTGATTTATAAAAATAAGTAGTAACACGTCCACTCTGTGCGCTTGCTCAGGTGAACTTATGACTAGGGGTTATTATAATATTAAGGAATATGTTGAGGATAAAAAAGCCTGGGATTAGGTGTTCTCTTGCACATAGCGACCTCCTGGGGCCCTGAACTATTCGCTTATTATACCACCTAACCTAATTTAAATAATTAATAATATCTAAAATTGTGAACTCTAAAATTAACCAATATACAATCAAATAAATCAATTAAATTATATGACGACCAATCGAAAAAAACATATAAAAATAATAATTAATATGGCAAATCTTTGTAAGACAAGTCACAAATACTTATTTTAGTAAATTGACCAAAACCAAGCCCACTGAGTTTGACTCGCTGGATCTACTCAGAAATGGGTCGCGCCGCGTAGTATCCAGTGGTAAAGTAAAGCCCGCTGAGTTTGTTCGCCGGGTCTTCTCAGTCAGGGCCGCGTTGGTTCCGGCAGTAAGCCTAAACACACGGGACGTATCGGAAATACTTATGGTCGTTGTCTTAAGTTGGACCCAAAACAAGCCCACTGAGTCTTAGTCGCTGGATATACTCAGGACTGGGTCGCGTCGCGTAGTTCCAGTGGTAGTGTAAGCCCACTGAGTTTGTTTCGCCGGGTCTTCTCAGGAAGGGCCGCGTTGGATCCGGTGGTAACTATAAACCGCTACGCACTGTTGTAATATTTATGGTCCACAAATAATATAATTTAATTTGACTAACGTAAATAATGTATTTCTTTGACAAATAAATTACTATAAAGTAAAAACTAATACTTTAAATAAAATATGAATAAAAACTAAATAGATAAATAAAACTAATTATAAATAAAAATTAAATTTATTTAAAAATAAATAAAATTAATAAATAAATTGATAAAAGCAAGAAATTAAAATAAGTAATACTAAGTATAGGAAATATATTGTAAATAGAGATTAAGTTCTATGTGTATTGACTTGTCATAAGAGCTCCTTAATTGCCTACGTGATCAAATACATTTCATTTCATTTCAGATTTTATCTGCGTAGTACCGTCAGAAATACTATTGACACCCAGAATTCAGATATCTAAATTTGATTACACCAACCTCAAATAACCATGTTTACTTTATAAATGAAATTTACCTTGTCCATTTAATTATTAACTACGCAATTTCGTCGAGGTACTGCAAATTTATTTAATCGTTCCAGGTTAGATTTTTAATAATAATCAATTAATTTTATTTATTTCTTTCAGATTGTTCTTCTGCCATAAGTGAAAGCCGCATGACGAAACATGGCCAGCGGAGGCAACAATACCACATTATATGATGATTTGCTCTTCACCAGCGAGCTCACAATCCAGCGAGAATTCGCCATCGAAGGCACAATCTTCACCAATCGCCATGTTATGTGGCCAATAGAGAAGTGTATGGGTGCGCACATAATCAACGACACAAATTATGACATCTCTAAAATGTATCTATACAATGGAACCCTCGTCTCTTGTTTGGAACACGCCCCTGTTCTCACTAAAAGCACTATAATTAGAGCCAGCGTACTCTCAGCGATGGCTGTTTTGTCCTTCTTCGGTAATTTAGCCACAATTATCAGCATACAAATGGGAAAGAGGGGGCGTGGAAGAGCGCGCCCGTCGTGGACTGCGATATACAGCCTTATATTTCAACTGAGCATAGCTGATTTGCTTGTGACAATATTCTGCATAGCTGGAGAGGCGGCGTGGTCGTTCACAGTGCAGTGGTATGCGGGAAATATCGCATGCAAAATATTCAAATTTCTGCAAATGTTTGCGCTGTACCAAAGCACTTTTATACTGGTGCTAATAGGTGTGGATAGGTGGCTCGCAGTAAAATACCCGATGAAAAGTATGGCGACGGCGACGAGAAGTGGAAGACTTGTTGTCATAGCGTGGGTTTTGAGCATATTGCTGAGCATACCACAGGTGAGTCAAAGGAGTTGTACATTTTTATTCATTAACTTTTATAAATTTTAAACAGACTTAAAGTAATTACTACAGACACGGTTACCCGGCGAAATGTCGAGATGTGCTTGCAGTAGCAATTAAAACTTGCAACTTACGAGTCGAGATGAATGCGATCCACCTTTAACCTTTTTTAATATATCACTTATGAGTCACTCACAGAATGTATAAATATAATTCATCTTCTAGCTCTTTTCAAGCGTAGTAATGAATATAAATAATAAGTTATCTCTTAACGCATGATTAGTCTGTTCGAAGTGTTTCACGTATCTTGTTTCGAGCCCGACTCTAGAAATATTCCCATCTATCGAAACGAGAACCTAATTTAATCAAAATTCTGTTTCATATCTAATTTCAAACAAACAAAAGGTCGTTAATTTACAAACCCTTTATACAAAGTGAGTAATAAAACATTTTCCATCGGTCTTACGTAGGCTTGTGAAGGCTCGTATGAGAGAATGGAGCTTATCTGACATCCCAAATAAACCAAGTAATTAACTTGAATGAGAATCTCATTCAATCTGCGAAATGTTAACTATCCACATAAATGGTTTCTGTTGGCGGCAGGATATTAGTATAAACCCGGATAGTAGATATCCGTATAAAATTATGAAAACTCGTTGTTAGACCCTCCAGAAGTATGTAGGTATTGTGTTTAGCCGGCTTGTACGTGGCTTCGATTAGGCTGACATGATTGTGGCCACCAGAATTGTGTGTGATTATTCTATCTACTCTGTATTGACAATCAGAGATTTCTGATGTCCTTGCTGTAGTAGATACGTACTAAAATTAAATTTAAAATAGGAAAATATCCCGCCCTCTAATTTATTTGTAAAAAAGTATTGTATAAAAAGACGCTCGACTTAACATTGGGAGTGGTTAATATCATTACTAGTGTAATGGCATGGAATTTTTCAAACAATACTTGAAGCGTAAGAAAGCCAACTAGGTAAATACATTTGTTTTTGAGTTTCTTAATTTTGTAAAACGTATATTCGATGTGAAGTTAAAAAACACGATAAGATACCATGCTTTTTATGAGTGTAAAGGCACTATTAAAAACTTTGTTAGAAGTATATTGTTGGTCCAAAATCTAATTTTTAAGGTAATTTTAGGACGACGTTAATTCCGAATTCATCCTTGAATTAAATCTTTGCAAATTGAATACAAATTGGATTACTTTCGCTATTCGCTGTCTTAATATGTTAATAAATCACAACAAAAGTCGGTTTAAAAGCCTATTGAAATATTAAATTTCTTGGACTCGTACCAAACGGCCAGATATGAAGTATAGACAGTTATAATGTTCCATTGATTATGTTATGATTAAGGGTAGTCGAATCAATACTGGGTCTATTCTCGAAGCCACCATTACCCACACGTTTTAAGGTTAAAAAATTGCAAAAGAATTAAAATATAGTCACAATTTTCTATACCATTTTAACTGGTGTTAGGTCTCATATTGTGAGATGTCGCTTGGGTAGGTAACTGCGCAATGTATATTTCTCCAGTCAAACAACAGTGTAATTGGCACTTTTGTGTTCCCGTTTGAAGAACATTGTAACCAGATGTAGATGTAGATACTCATCTACCGGATATATTGAACATCAAAATGAGGAGCGCAGTGGAATGCCAAACATTGCTCTGTAATTCATGGTGTTGTTTTGTTTGACTACTGTCCATAAGCGACCGTATCGCTTAACATCAGGCGAATAGCAGGCTGGTTTCGCTATTCAATGCAAAATATAAAATTAATAAAATACCGTGTAAGCAATTTGTCTATAAAATCACTAAATTGCTTCGAAAGGTACAGGCACTGAATACGCTCAAAAGATAGATTATTTTCTCATTAACCTTTAAAATGAATGTTGGTCTCACAATGTTACATCTAGTATAGTAATTTAAAAGTATTATGACCCGTAGGAGTCTGCTTGCTTTTTTTTATTATTTTATTGTAAAGAAACCAACGACGTAACATATAAGAGTTACGTATTATTGTAATAACATAAAATTAAGGCTAATAATAAGTGTTAAATTATTGATAAATAATATACGATATCACGAATGAAGTCAGAGGCGTGCCCTGGGATTCGAATCCGCGACCACCGTGATCAAGTTGGCAACGGCGTCTGATCCGTTAACCAACATGCCACCACGCACTTATTAATATACTTATTGTTTACCACTGTCAGCTATTACTACGCCGATTAAATCAGTAACTTTATTTTTTCGAATTGCAAAATCCAGGGTCCTTAACACAGGACCGCTTTATAAAAATTGAAAATAATTAATCATAATATGTCAATATTAGTCTTTGAAGATAACCGCATTAACCATGCTAAGCATGTGCCCTTATCATTTGTAACCAAGTTGGCTAGTTCCTGAGTACACGGCATTGATATAATTAATTCGGCTCTAATCAATGGGCATATTACACAGAGAGATGGTAATTCCGATTTCAATTAAGAAGGTATTTTACTGCATTGAAAGATTTCTATTCAATTCAAGTTGCTGATTGACACACTCGCTTTGGTGCCATTACTGACGCTAGGTTTGTGCTTGATTATTGTTCTTTTGATACACATACCTACACATTTTTGCAGTGATTTTTGGGCCTGATTCAACAGATTTTGATCATCACTGTACGAGTATAGACTTAGATATCTCAGTTAGTTATATTGTTATTTTTGTCGAGAAAAGATTGATTTTAATACTTTTATGTTTTGTTTAGTAAAACTACCTGACTATGCAGGCGTTCTTATGATCTATAACATACATTTCAAATTCCAAAAATGTTCAAACCCGACTCTCACATCTTGAGTGAGAAATAACCTCGGTAAATGTTCACCTTTATTGCACTCACTGTGTGAACTCACGTGTCAATTTATATTTCGTTTTAAAAATAATGTAGGAAACAATATTATTTTATTCGCAATATGGCCAAATATCAGAAATAGATGTTGAACAAGTTTATTATGCAGGAGAACGTAACACAAATACGAGAATACTAAAAACAATACTGGTAGTTTACGAGTAAAATAAACACTAAATGTTGGATGTAATGTATAAAATAAATGTTTTGAAAGTGTAGTGAAATAAAGGCTGAAAGATGTCAGCTCTAGGAATTAACATTTCAATTTTTTTTCTTTCTATGTATATGGAGTTTTAATTAGTGAACGAAAAATTCTTGAACCTCTTCGTTAATAATATTGATTCCTACGAATATATTCTTAGTTTGAATTAAACAAGGTATCGGGTAGTACAGTGATAGTATAGATAAAGTGTAATTGATGTATAAGTGAGAGGCCTCCTAGGTAGGTACCACCGCAATGTCTATTTCTCCCGCCAAACAGCAGTTTTCCATTGTAGCCAAAATAACAACTGGACATATTGAGACTTTACATCTTGTGTCTCAGAATGGCGAGGGCAGTGGAATGCCAAGCATTACTTTGTAATTCAAGGTTTTGCTCGGTTTTGCTACTGTTCAAGTGCCCTCGTATCGCTTACCATCAGGCGAACGGCGTGCTCGTCTCACCATTAATTGCCATGTATATGATTGTTTTTCCTTCATATTTTATTCTACTGATTCTATCGAGGCTGCGGTATAATGCAAAATACAGTTAATTAATACAATAAAGTTTACCAAAACTATGTTTACTAATAAGAAAATTCTTGAACTACTTGAGGGAATTTTGTAGGGTGGCTACTTCTCTCAACTATTTAGTAAACTAGTTTAGAGTTGTGTTTGCCGCCTATAAGTTATGGGAATTTGTGTAATTACTTTCAACATGTTATTGTTTGTATTTTTCACGGTAACAGTTAAAAAATAATTGGGACAAAGATTATAAAAATTACTAGAAGCAATTGCTGCGGTACTTAAAAAGTCGACTATCCTGAGTTGGACGTTGCGTTCGATTTCTGCAGCCCATGTTTGAATAGCCAATATTTACCTGCCAAATATTTATTCGCGATCTTTACATTTACATATGTGAAATTTTGAACTGTAAAATGTATAAATAAAATGTAAAGATGTGCCAGTAACCCTAGAATTAAATAACTTTAATAAATTACAATATACATGAATTTTCATACGTTTAAAAATAATATAATACGCATATCTCTTGCATGAAATTCAGTTGTATACGAAAATTTCCCAGATACTTTCCAATAATGTAAAACAGAAAACAAATGATCAACAAAATATCGTAGAATATGCAGTGTTCAGACGAGCCGGGCTACATGAGTAGAATGCTAATCTCGAACATGTTTTATTGAAACAAAACTCTCTAAGAAACTTATGTTTGTTTTTATCCAACTACAATAGTTACATTTTTGTCCTAGGAATTCCTTACACAATATGACAGGTGCTTGTCGCCAAAAAGGAGCAAACTAACTTCATAAACAAGTTTTATATTGCCTGGAATAGTGTGTACCATTCCTAAATGTTATGTTGGAAATATAATATATTAAGTAGGCACATATATGCAATATAGAATCATACATCGTTGAGCTTTTGAAAGTGAAACTTTACAATCACATAATAAGTGGTTTTTTAGTGTTAAAATCAGTTTGGGTCATGATTAAGTTACAATCAATGGGAATTACATGCTCAAGAGTTATGGATTTAAAAGTAAACCCTAACAAATAAGTAGCTGTTTTACAAATCGCCTACTTGCGCTTTTGACACTTAAAAGGTGTGGAATTTACTTCTTTTTTGTTTTCATTTTTCAAGACCAACGATCCAAATCCACCATTTTTCTTTTAGCCAATGCGTATTTTTTTACTTTTCACGCTCACCCAACTCGTGCTAATGGATGATAAGCTTTTTTAGACTAATGTTCGGTCTAGCTCCAATCTCCTGGCATGCTAAATTGACCGAATACATTATAGATAATATTCTTTATAGGAATAATAAGATAGTTGGAAGTCTTGGTAAACAGTCATTATTATGAAACATGCGTTATTTAAACTATATTGGTCTGTAATAGTAATTGCTTTAAAAACATTAGTAAACATCATGGCGTATTAGCTACGATTCCCCGCCGTTTAAAAATTACACTACCTATTTTTTTATTTATATGCGGCTGTACTTCTATTTTTATAATAATTGTCCATTACATTTTAACCTTCACCCAAACATAAATCGAGGTGAAATGGCATGTTTACACTTTGTGTAACAACATTTGTTGCGGAAATGTGAAAACCCTAGGGAGCCTTGAACCTACGAAATATAGCAACGTTAAGTTACATTTCATTTGTTTACGAGAAAGTTCATATATAATATAGGTTTATTGAATCTAGTGATATATTACAATTTATACAAAAAATCTAGAAGAAAATAATAATAATACGAAATCCTAATAGTTGATTTTTCAATTCGATCTCAATAATATTGAAAAGTTCGTCCGTCTATCATTTAAATATTAACAAATAACATATTATGATGTCAGAAGATTGAAAAATAAAATATTATAGAATGTTTGTTGCCAAAGTAATCGATTTTAATCTCAAACACGCTATCGTTTGGAATGGCTACTAAATAATATCACGCGATAGGTCCCGGCTTTATCGAGAAAATACTGTAGCTTATCGAGCTTTACTCTTCCTGTACCTTAGTCTGTCAAATACATTAAATTTACGATCTATTCGGAATAATCTATACGAGAAAAAAATGAATTTCAACGTGCGGATTAGATCTATAAATCTTCAAGAAAATATTACTTTTAGGCTGACAAGCTCCTAAGATATAAATAATGAGCATTTTTATTTCAGTAGGTACCAAGTTCTAGTTGCTGATATTTAATCTAACGCTGGCTATCAATTTCCAGTAACTTTCAAAAGTACTTAGACGGTATTGAAATAAATATTTTTTTCATCCTTTTATTTGGTCCATAATTTACCCCACTTCTTATTGTTCATGTTAAGCTCCAGTTGAAAATTGTTCTCCTCATTTTCATTTCAATCTTTTTCCTCAGTATTAGTACTACAAATCTATATCTATTATTATCTACCACAACTTGGCTGTTTAAATAAAACAGTTGCCATGGCGTTAAGGTCGCGAGTTTCATCCCCCATGAGACAATTTTACGTATGAATGTTAAATACTTATTTCAAATAGACGTATGAAAGTACAAAGTTTCACGTAGTTTATAATATTATCAAAGGATCCAAACTTTATGTTCAGTGCGTGTATTTAGTATTTGAAATTATGTGAGATTGTGAATCCAGCAAATCTTGATACCGTTAAATAAAATAAAATGTTTCTTACGATATTTTCGATAATCTAC
This sequence comes from Hyles euphorbiae, assembly GCA_023078785.2. Lineage (NCBI taxonomy): Eukaryota > Metazoa > Arthropoda > Insecta > Lepidoptera > Sphingidae > Hyles > Hyles euphorbiae. The sequence continues at coordinate 8,912,934 of CM041049.1, forward strand.
CGCTTAAAAATTGAAAAACACTCTTCTCAAAATACTACAATTGTTTTGGAACTCAAATTCATTTTTCCCTATCAAAGAATCATTGCTTTGTATTTGTTTCAGACAGTCGTATTCCGCGTGGCAAAAGGCCCGTTTGTAGAAGAGTTCTACCAATGCGTCACCCACGGGTTCTACACTGAACGCTGGCAAGAGCAGGCATACACAACTTTATCATTGGTCTTCATGTTCGTCTTGCCTTTGGTTATATTGGTGTCTACTTATGTGTCGACTGTGAGGACGATAGCACGTGAGTATATAGTCCTATTATTCATGCATATTAAATGCAGTCCAATTAAAACAATCCAGTATCCAAAGGTTGCCGGAAGAAATCGCAGCTAGCGATAAGGCCACCAATTGTTACCACGTCTAGTTTTAAGTATTTAATCTGTTTCTTGTTTCTTTTTCATGGTGTACGATATAGTATATATACAGGGTATATCAAGACTGCTACCGAAAACGAAGCCGGGTGGTAGTTTAAGCGACTTCAGACACAATGCAACAGAAAATGTTGGAAAAAAAAAGCGTCAATTTTTTTTTGTTTTTTTTTTTTATATGGTCGTATTTGGGTGGTACATAAATATTTTCTTAAAATCGTAGTGTATACCCTTTTATTTATAAAGACTCTTAGGTATAAAAGAGTTTAAATTATTATTTTAGCAAAAACTATGGATTTACCACCCAAAAATGACGATATTAAAAAAAATGATAAAAAAAAATTGTCGCGTTTCTTAGCAAAATTTTTAGTTGCATTGTGGTTGTAGTCACTAAAACTACCACCCGGCTTCGTTTTCGGTAGCAGTCTTGAGATACCCGGTATAAATAAATAATGAGGCATTTAATGGTGGAAGTTAATACCCGTGCCCAATGTATCAAAATTCGAAGCAGTAGAAAAATTTGCGTAAAATAATATTTATAAATCATGCAATAAATACTCGTATTGTATGATATGATAATTTAAATTATTTGTTATTGTTTATAAAACACAAAAATCGGAATAATATTTTTTTGCACTTGGTCATAAATGACAATAATATTTATGTATGGTAACCAAATATAAATAATTTAAGTTTATATTTTTAACATTGGTGTAGGTTCAAAATAGGGGTTCTCATTCGATCAACTATAAAATGATTCGCATATAATACAGTTATCAAAATTAAAAGCAATAATGTGTAAAATTGTCCACTTACCTGCAACCACGCACAACGTTGTGGGCGCAGGCGTTCGGCTTTGCGCGCCAAACAGCGGCCCCCGACAAAGCGGCGCCAACGCATACAATGTAATTATGCATTGAACCAACTGGGTGTATACTTGCACCACTTCAGTTCTTAATTCTTACAAATTGACGGTATTCACAAAATAACTTATTAATACTGCACCCACAATTTACACAGCACTTTCTATATATTTTTTTCTTTTTATAACGCACCGCGTACTACAGCTACACACTAAAATGACTTCGTATACAATTACGACAGGAATAAAAATACAATAATAACAATAAAGGAAAATACGTATCCTAATACAAAGAAAACACTATTCCTACCTAATAATTATAATAGCTCAGGTGTCAAATCACAACAAAAAAAAAACACAAATAATCACGAAATAACCCGTGCGCGGTGAATCACAAAGCGCTTAAGATTCCACGTTACATTACAACCGTCCTGAAGGATTTGCGTCGGCGCACTAACTAGGAGTCACAACTCACGTGACATTTGACATTGACACAATAATTGAATAACCCCGCGGCCGCCCAGAGAAAGTGCTAAAGGAATGTTTCTATTTCTCTTACGCCTATTGAATTAGAGTGTGACGTAAATATTACAGTGTTCGCTGAAGTGCAATATTCCTTGTTCATATTGCAGTTATGAGCTGACATTTTTCTTTTGTTTGCGTACTTATTGCGTTCATCTAAGAATGAATATTCTCTGCTCTGTAATGTTTTTTTCGAAAATGTATGAATGTCAATTGCCGAATATTTTTAGTGGCAACGACATAAAATAAATAATCTGATTTTTAAGCGCATATTTAAAATCTGACAATTTATTATATGTATGTGGTGTTTATTTTTGCAACTGAAGTACAACTATTTTTGAGATACTAGTCCGATTTATCTGATTTTTGCTATGGTAGATAATTTTGTTTGATGCCAATCTGGTGTGCCAATCTGGTGTTTTCAGCTTAAAATACACTTACTTATGAGTTATTCGAGACTTGAACTCGTGCCCATACCGACATTCTCGCCCTCTATAACATCTTTGGATAGAAATAAATTCAGAAAACAGTCGATTACATCAACGAGTACAGCTGTTTCATTGCTTAAAACTTCTGCATACTCCATCTGAGTTATACCGTTGGGAGCCTATATATGTATATTTAAAAACTTATTGAATCCCTGTGCCAGTGTTTTGTGCGATGAACAAAACGTACACCCGCCCAGCTTTAAGTCGGGGTAATTGAAAAATTCCCCGACGGAAACCGGAAGATTTCATCACACAGCGTCTCGCATAGCCAATAAACATTTTTATCGAAATACCGAATAAATTCAATCTTGATATCCCAAAACAATCAATAAATAAGAGGTAATAAAATCTACAATGGATGATATTTCTTTTTCTCATGAACATAAAAAAAGCAGATTATGTTTTATTATTATTACTCTGATCAAGTGTGATGGATTGATTTATTACTTTTTTGGAAAAATAGGTATAATATGGATTTCTCTCAGGGCGTAGTAAGAGAATACATTATGTTATATATCATTATTTTGTTTGTACCGATTTGGAAATACAATTGCCAACTTTTGGCTGTTATATTCTGGAGCCTCTTCAAGGCAACAACATTGAAATGTTGCCGTAAAATTGAAAACTTTATCCAGTATTTAAGAATGCATGGAGTATTTAATAATATATACCCAGCATATAAGAATTATTTTAAGTAATTATATGTGTTCTATAAAAAACTTAGGTAAACTAATAAAGCAAAAAGAGGTAGAAATACCGAGGCAATATTTAATTTAATAACGCCAAACCTCAGCCGGTAGAATTGCGAACTTTGCCTGATGGGACGAAATTAAAGTTATCCATGACCTTGTTTTCTTTATTGTCCCTGCTGTTGTCTAATTTAACCCACGTAAATATAAATGCAAAATCTAACATATTTTATTGCCTTCGTTTTGTTTCGATACTGTGGGAAAATACGCATACATAAAACATATATACTAATACGCGTTTTTTATAAATGTACGTAACGTACGTATCGTTCCTAAAAAATAAATTCTTAAATCTAACTTGAATGATATAGTGGCTAGTTTTGTTCCTAAACTTACTTTATATAGTATCGTAGTTAGATAAAGTAAGCTTATAAGATAGGAGGACCAATAAAATAAATAGGAAGTCTATGGAACCAGGCTGCTTACGTTACGAGTATATCATCGTCAATATACTTGGGGAAGCCTGCCTATAGTATTGTACTTCCTGTAATTAAAGACTAAACATATATAACAGAAGCGAAGAAAGTAGGACTCAAACGTCATGAGTTTTCTAATTAGAAAACACATCACGCGCTCAAAGATTTAAATTTAGAATTAGAAAATTCCAATTCATGACTTGTTACACGCGTTTTCGTAAACTTCTAACGTACGGCAATTTCCTAATTACGTTTGGCTTCTGAGCAAATTTTAAATTAAGATGTAAAAATGTTTGGATATTTGAATATTAATCATATTATGAGAATGTAATTCGTTTATGGAGCTCTTTTATAGATATCGGCATGTCGGCACTGACTCTAAGATATATTTTAGAACATATTGCGTTTTAAAAACAGTAATTTTATAGACACTTATTTTAAAACCTATTATGCAGGGTTGATCCTACATAGGCACATTTAATCAAAACTACATGCACTATGCGTCATATCTAAGTTACGTCCAAAAAATCGGAGCTGTAATTTTGTCACTAATTATGGTTATAGCTTAGGAACCTATATTGTAAAGGTTATGCACCTGAACTTTGCTTATCACGTACAAAATTGTTACTCTTATCAACGTATAAGAGACGTTATCACTTAAAATTATTTGATATGTGGCATTTATACCCTTTCGACTTTATTCATTTATTTATTTATTTAATCCTTTTTTGCGCTTTACGGAGATATTATTTAGAAATTGCACAATAAAAATAAAAGTACAAATGGCTTTATTACACTAGATAATTACATACTGGCAACCATGGATTGGATATAAAATAGGAAAAAGAAAGGGAAATTCATATACAATTTTAAAATCCATTTCAGTAAGCGAATGTTTTGTCCCTTTTGAACTTTCGTTTACAGCTTGGAGGAAGAAGACAAAACATATAACTAAAATAGCTTTATAAACTGTCTATGAATAAGGCCATTGAAATAAATTTATAGTTGTGTCCACCCAAAACGAAAACTGTAAAGTAATTGAAACGTCGGGAAGTTAAAAAATGTAAAAATTAAACCAAATCCACGACAACATCCATGAATAATAGTTTTATTTCAATGTGTAACATTGACGTAAAACAAAGAAACCATCATAAATAAGGTCGTTTGTGCTTATGAACAAGGTTTGTGCGTCGTATTTTTTTTACGCAATTTCGTGAATGTACCTAAAGCACGGATATTAGCCGCCCGATTAAATGCCCCCATGTTGTTTCAACCCTGTATTTCGATTACGTATATTTACAACTAGCGGTCGCGCCCGGCTCCGCCCGAGTGCATACACGTTTTAAAATGGCGGTCAAAATGTTTAATTCTGACTATCAGTTTAGAATATCGACCAATCGGACCACGAAAATCTAACAAAATTTCCTCGTATTTGCTAGAAATATCACTACTGCTTTCCTCCTATAGGTCATAGCGTAATAATATATAGCCTATAGCCTTCCTCGATAAATGGACTACTCAACACTGAAATAATCATTCAAATCGGACCAGTACTTCCAGAGATTAGCGCGTTCAAACAAACAAACAAACTCTGCAGCTTTATAATATTAAGTATAGATAACTAATTAAACCAACTATGCATAAATTAACATAAACATCTAAATTAATCACAATTATAATTATTTATTACTACGCTGTGATCATGCTCTCATAAATTACTTTACTAATTAGATATTTTTAATACTGAATTTTGTCGCGCAAATCAGAGACGAACATGTCCAAATTAGAAACGATTTTCCCCTGTAATATGTACATTAAAGTTAATAATATTAATTTTATTGGTTATAAAATTGCAAGTTGTACTACACATAACTATTACTAATATGGGCTAAAAAATAATATTATTGTTATTTAAAATAATGTTATAGTTTTAAGAAGCAAATTTATTTTCAAGACAATACATTAGTTATACTTCTCGAGGCAAATTGATACAAATAATAGTATATAGTTGACCATTTCAAACGGTAATATATTTGTGAGACGAGGCGAAAACAGGGCTTATTGCGACACAGTAGGATATTCCGTGTCAAGGAGTGGACTTAAGTAGATTTAATATAATGATGAAAGTCCCCGTTCTATCAGAAAAGCCTTACGTAATTAATACTTCGTAGATATTTTGTCGAGGTCTCGAGAATAAGGAATAAAAAATGATTACGGTGTTATTTATACATAATATACATAAGGGGTCATGTCGTTTACCATCAGGTGAATGGCATCACACGCCTTTCATTTCTATAAAAAATAACCAATAAATTAAGCTCTACCTAAATAAGACTGGGACAATGTGAAGTAATGTAATCGCTTTGCAATACTAGGAAATAAAATACACTGTCACGATGGCACAATAAATTTTGTTGACAAACTTTGCAATAACAACATAATTTCATTTTTTATAAAGCAATAGAAAAGTTAATGCTCAAGAGCGATGTCTTTTGTTTTCCACACATCTAAGGCCAGAACAGGAAACCACAGAAATAGTTTTTCCGAGACATCACATGATGAATGCGTGTTCTCGGAACTATTTTCCACAGCTACAGCTTTAAACCCATGTGCCTCGTTCAAATAAAACAGCTTTTTTATATATTTTTTCCATTAACAACGCAACAGAACGAATGAGGCGTCATTGCTTTTATAAAAGCAACAATTTTTAATACATATTGAGTTACTTGTATATTCATATTCAAAGTTAGTAATGCTGAACTTAATAGTGAACATTTTTTTGTGACCTACGTGTGTGATTAAAATGTATAAATTTTTTATTTTGTAAAAATTTGTCGCCCGGGTACAACAGGATAACGTTAAGGACAAACCATAAGCATTGGTATAATTAATTTTAAGCAGTATCGGGATGAATATTTTTTTTACCGATACTGTAAATGGGCATTTTCCCGTGAACTCAGAATCCCAAAACTTGGTACAAAACGACGTCGTATAGCACATATAAAGGAAAAGCCGTATTTTTTTAGTTACGTCAAATAAAATAATTATTTTTATCACAATTAGATACACTATGACTTGTGCATTCGTATAGATGCATCAATGACAAGCACAGTTGCTAATTAGATTCGCCCAACCGAGAAATTTAATAACTACGTGCAAGCTTCTGTCGGAAATAGACCTTCGAATGCAGAATCCAAACTACCCACGAATGTAAACGAGGCCTTTAATTAACGAAGAAGCTTCTGAGACACACATATCCACTGATTTGGGACTGTGGAATCATAATTTGCCTGCATCTAGAAAGCCTGATTTTCAAATCCCTAATTTTCAGATAAAAGGTATCGATAAAATCAGTTATAAATTGACTGAAAAATAAGTGATACGATTAGACAATTTTGTTAAAACATTTTTTATTCGTTTAATTTTGTATTTGAAAAATAATAATTTTATGAATAAAAAATTTGCCCCGTAATGTCCTATTGTTTATTACCAGAAATAAATTAAACAAAATTATTTAGAGAAGTGTATAATTGTAATAATGACATCAAAAACTAAATTTACATTGTAAACATAATGCTTAGTTTAGAGTTAAAATTTATGTGTGCACTTTATTAAAGAAATGTTACATTACCTGAAATATTATCTACATGATACATCACATAAGTAAACTATATTCATATTGTAAAATCACACACATATTAAAACAGCTGCGTATACTTTACAAATTTTGTTCTCATTGTTACAACAGAACTTTCAATTCACAAAGAAAATAAATGGAAAGTCATCTTGCACGAGAGTGGATAGAATCTCAAATACAATAGAGTAGAGGGTTTCTAAGTCTATTGGAATTCAAAACAGACCTTTGTTAGCTGGATAATTACTTATGTGGACTTCTTAACATCCATACCTTTTCATATAATAATAAAACTATCTTTTCAGGTAGCGAAAAAGTATTCAAGCCCGAAGTAAGACGACAGGAAAAATATTTTACGCCCGATATGAATAGGCGGCGGCTCATTGACAGAGCGAAAATGAAGTCTTTAAGGATGTCAGTGGTTATAGTAGCAGCGTTCTTAGTATGGTGGACTCCTTACTATGTAATGATGATTATTTTCACATTCCTCAACCCTGACAAAGACGTAAGTATTGATTTTTTTAATATTTTCTCTGTAGGTTTGATAATAAATAAAAAGCTTCCGACGAATTTAGATTCTCCTACTTTTATTGAAGTCGGTTAGTAAATAATAGTAATAAATACACCCAACAGACACATACATAGTTATGAACCCACACTAAGATCCAGAGTTCTGTCGTGGGTATCACTTGGGTATCAAGAGACTTATCGATCTCACAAACACTCAAATCCGACACAAACATTTGTTACGTTGCGGGGGTCGAACCCGGTGCCTCACGTTACACGGAATGAGCACGGAATGAGCTGTCAATGATGATGGTAAGAGATGTTTGCTCCAAATAAGCACTTAACACTAGGAATCCTAATAAACGTGACAATGCGTTTGAACGGACTAAATGTTGCATTGTTAAATATTGATTTTATAAAGGCCATAAATATTGATGTTCTCTATCTGTAGGTATCTGTATCATATGCATCATGCCCATATAACTCCCACTGCAGAGCATGGGCCTCCTCTACAATCGAGAAGACGATTGAGAGTGGTTAGGCCATATAGATTGATGATCGTTACTCGCATAAAATATATATATTTTGCTATACGAATGTCTCATTATTGAAATTAACTCACTGAAAATATAGCACGAACTCGGGAAAGTCGAGATAAATGAAACCAATTAAAAGTCCCCAACATTTTCTTTTATGGTTATTTGATAGCTGTTGTAGAGGGTACTTAAGAGTGTCCTCGATTGTATGTAAATCGGAATCCTTTCCCCAATATTAATTAAAACGACTTTGCAGATTTCTGTCTCTTGTATATTAATGGCACAATTACAAAATATTTTTTATTCATGCAGTCTTCTGACAGATCTTATAAATTCTTAATATACGAAGAATTTGGAATGTATATAAGGTCTGTGAAGACGCGCAAAATATCTACTCAGCCACTTAAATGATTATAATATATGACGAGTCATCAGCTAACATTTTTCATTTTGTATATATTTTTTTGTTTAATTCAAGAAAAATAATAGGTGGAGCTTTTACACACTTTTACACAATTAATATATACTGTCATGAGTCGGACCAGTAATATCTACACCTATGACAAGAATAGTTAGAAAGTGTAATATTTTAGTAGAAAATGATTCGTTTCGTATAAAAATAAATAAGTTACAAAAACTAAAAAAAAAACGCGATTTAGACAAAGACCCAACTAAAAAAGTAAAAATAATTGATCACGAGTTTAAAATTAGAAAATGAAGTGAATAAGGTGCTTGATGTTACGAAATTGTTACACGCATCCCACACATTTGTCAATAAAACAATATTACACTTTATTTAATAATTAGTCTTCAATCAATGACCAATTTTTTTAGTTGGGTCTTTTACTAAGCCGTGTTTTTATTTAGTTTTATTTACTCTTTTTTTATTTATTACTACCATATCTAATCTGGGTAAATATTGTCCGATAATAAATATAAAAAAAATAAAAAATGCAAATCCTGGTGGCAGTACCATTGGGATTAAGATAATGTAAAAAAAAATATTGTGTCGTCATCAGTTCTTGATAAGTGTGCAAAATCTTAAATCAATCCGATGCAACGTTTTGAAGTGCTTAAAAATCGACCTTAAAGATTCTGTTACATTGTAGTTAGGTAAATAAAATTATGTTAAGATACAATCATACCGAAATAACCTAATAATTGTTTTTTCGATAGCTATACCACAGTATGAAAAACAATTCAAACTCGTATGATAGTTGAACAAAAAGTATCCATATTATTCAACCTTGGCAACAATTTGGTTAAACAACCGTGGAATAACATAACACCATTGATAAATATATCCCGCGTTGAATTCAATTAAAATTCCGCGCACGATTTCGTTCCTAAAAACAACACGGGCTCTGTAGCCGAATGGTGAAAAATGTTGATTACATGATTTTTGTAGTTAAATGATAATAAATAAATTTACAGCTCTTTTTTCGTCTTCAAAAAAAGGAGCAGTTTCTCAATTCGACTCAATTTTCTTTAAAATACCTTTATTCCAAAGAGGGTGAGAATTTAAGTGTGAATAATGTGACCTTTAGTATTTGTTTCGGATCAGCGTCTTGTGGGACTAACAAGTCTGTAGTAATGCTCATACCCAAGATATATGAGTATCTTAATACATGTATATGTCGGAGCCAACTAGTTTAATTAACCGTTTAATTAACAGCCTGGCCTCTTTAATATACGTTGCCGTTCTGAATGATATTCAGCTATTTAATCAAACATCTAGGCAAATGACTTAGATCGGTATGGTTTAACTACTTACCTAGTCTATTCAATAAAATTTAGTTCCATAACAATATTGTTGGCTTTTCTCACAGTTTTATGGCTAATACTGAAGAATTAAATAATGGAAGAGTGTGACAAAATTAATGTGAAGCTGACTCGAGCGCGCCTAGGTTATGTTAGGTTATGTTTATTAAGTTACGCTCTTTAATCTCGTGATTTCCAAATAACAACATGTTTTATATTAAAAATAATGATCAATTTCTAATAATAACATATTATATTTAATTTTATTTGTTTTTGTTATATGGTCATCCTATTGAATGCCAGTAGCATCAGCCAGCCATTTTATTACTGATTAAATATTGTAATAGACACTATCTCTGAATATCATTCAGGTCCTAGTTAAACAGCCCTAAAATAATAATAAATAAAATAAATCACTCTTAATCAGCAAATGTGTTCGTACGCACTTTTTTTTTATTGTGATATATTTCGAGGTAGCATGCTATCCGCTTGATGGTAAGCGGTACGACGGCTCATGGATAATATCAAAACCAAGCAACACCACGAATTATAAAGCAATGCTTGGCATTCTATTCTAAGACATAAGATGTTATGTCCTGTAGTTACTCTGGCTACAATGCCCTTCAAACCTATCCTTCACAACAGTGCATATATACTGATGTTTCCCGCGAAAAATAGATATTGCGGTGGTACCTACCTAGGCGGCCTCTCACATACTAAAGACGTACGTAGTTAAAATTGAAGGAACAAAATTTATCAAGGGAGGGAAACTTTAATACCTCATTATACACCAAGTTTCTTGCTTGTAATAAGACATTATTTGTAGTCCATCTATTGTCCAAAACTTTATCGGGTAGTACTTCAAAATCGCAAATATAAACTACGAACATTGTTGGTTTATCAAAGGATTATCCCATTCTTATAAACTTCATACTAAACCCTTTCATACAAAGTTGGATAACAACAAAGAAATACAATATAATCAACCAGCTCACCGGTTATCGAATGTCTAGAAACTTTATAAAAAGATTAATGATAGAAACGATGGAGGCATAGCACGCAACAGATAGGCATATTCATCACAACGAGACATACATTTTAACGACGATATTGCCTTTTGATTGTCGATACGATCTTTTATATACCGGGTATATCAAGACTGCTACCGAAAACGAAGCCAGGCAGGTAGTTTTAGTGACTAAGAACACAATGCAACTAAAAATTTCGCAAAGAAACGAGATAATTATTTTTTTATCATTTTTTAAATAACATATTTTTTGGGTGGTTAATCCATAGTTTATGCTAAAATAATATTTTAGACTATTTAATACCTTAGAGTCTTTATAAATAAAAGGGTATACACTATAATTTTAGGAACAAAAATGTATTTACCACCCAAATAAGACGACCATATGAAAAAAATACCAAAAAAAATCGTCGCCTTTTTTGCAACATTTTCTGTTGCATTGTGTCTGAAGTCGCTCAAACTACCACCCGGCTTCGTTTTCGGTAGTAGTCTTGATACATCAATATACCCTGTAGAATATCAACTTCCTCTAAATATAATTTTGTTCGTATATTTTTCTGTTAAAATATTATTGCTCCCATTTTTAAACTTGGTATTTTACTTGTTTTTGAAAGGCTCTTCGTTAGATTCCTGTGGCTTACAACATGTGAAACGTGTCAGTAATTTATAATCCAGTTTGTGTTTCTCGCGCCTTGAAGCAGAAAGTATTACATCACGTGCGGCTTTCTTTAGGAGAAGACTAGAATAGATAGTTTAGGTAGGAAAAAAAGGGAATGTAATTTGACAAGAATTGAAAACGAAATAAGCGTTTTAAATAAAATACTATAATGGTTTTAGAGCTGTGCTATGATGACTTATGTCGAATGTAATTTTTCTAATAAGATGCCAATCTTTTCTGTTGACACAATAAATAAATGTCACGAAAATTATATAATTCGGTAAATATTACTTTATGTTACTCATCTAGAATTTTGGCATCATGTTTTATTAAATTATAGCAATATTTGGAGTCATCTTTTCCTGTAAATTTTAATAACTTTATAAAAATCGTATTTGACACACTTACATTGCTGAGTAAAACATCGTTAGAAAATACTTCGAAATGATCCATATATTGAATAGAGTTTTCACTCCGATTATAAAAGCTTATTCGTTATCAAAATAAACTTTAAAAACATGAAACGATTTTTTGTTAAAACGTTTTTAAATTAGACTTGCTTTTGCGTTTTGATCTTTAAATTATTCACAAATACAGGGTATTACACAATATTTTGTGCGTGTAGCCACTAGAACTACCACCGGCTTCGTTTCGGTCGAAGTCTTGATATACCCAGAATTACGTCACTCCAAAATTTCGTACAAGTCATGTACGTAGACATTTAAGGAGAATTTCATGTATGATTCCATCTTATGTCTCAGGATGGCGGGTGCAGTGGAATGCCAAGCATTTCTTTGTAATCAAGGTGTTGTTTGGTTTTGCTATTGTTCATGAGCGGCCGTATCGCTTACCATCAGGCGAACGGCATGCTCGTCTCGCCATTCACTGCAATAAAAAAAAAGGGCCGAAAAGTCGGAGGCGTGAAAGGAAGTGCGTGGTGGCCAGTTGGTAAGCGGATCAGACGCGGCTGCCAACATTTTCACAGTGGACGCGGGTTTGAATCCCAGGGCACACCTCTGACTTTTCGGAGTCATGTATGCATTGCTAGTGAATCACCACGCACTATTACGGTGAAGGAAAACATCGTGAGGAAACCAGCATACCACAGCGATTTGTAAGAATTACTATGGTATGTAAAACGTAAAAAAATAAAAATGTGTAGGCCAGCATGGTGGACTATGTGACCTAACCACTCTCAATCGTACTCCCAATTGTAGGGGAAGCCCGTGCCATGTAGTGGGATGTATGTATATGAGCTGAATCGAAAGTCGCAGTCGCGTCGAAATTGTTACTAATAGGCCAACGCATTTTTAAAGTCCACACATTATTGCAGTAGTTGTACTTCATTCTACTGTTTGCCCAAGAGTACAAAACGTTTAAAACTTACCCACTGGTTGTCAGTCATATGCCAAATAAAGTATTAACTTTTGCATTTAATAGACAGACTTTTACCCTCTGCGGTACTTATGTCTTAAACTCTCATAATACTCACTTCTAGATAAATACTCTGTTTACGGTCCATTCAACGTGTATTAAATAAAACCGTACATTTTCACAACGCATTTTAGTTCTAAAATTAATTAAATATTTACCTTATTAATTTTGGAGTTAAATTCATGACAGCTATATAATTTTGAGATTTAATATAATTAAAAATATATATATTAAGTTACAGTAGGAGTTTAAATCCGCTGAAGCATGTTTAAATTGTTCTATACTCCAGAACCTTTCGGCCCCATCGGCCACCGTTCGTTCTACAGTGTGGCTATTGGGATGCACCCAATATTATAATTATATAATATACAGATAAACATTATTTCACGCCTGTATCTTCGATGGGACAACAAGAGATGCGCCACAAATAGAAAAGTTTAAATTCAAATATTTGTTGGGAGCACAACCTATTCTGGAGGCACATTCCAGTCCCGGGCTCATTTCCAAACCAAAATATTCACACACCACATTGGTAGCCAAAGTGGGTTTTGAACCAAAAACCTCAAGATTCACTGCTAATTCATTTTCGGCTTGGCCAATGTGGCGATCAATTTTCTATAGCCTAACAAATTAAGTGCATTTGTCAACTCGGATATTGATTCCTTCACAGAGGGAAAGTTTTAGAATTATAGTTGGACTTATTACCAAGCTTTGTGTGACGTAAATGTCGATGGGATAATTTATTATCTATCAGAGTTACCAGATAACTCAAGTATTTAAATGGATGATAATCACTACCATAATTGTAAAATAGTACGTAAATTTCAAATATTCCGAAGTTTTTACGATTCCATTATTAATTTTTTTTTAAATCTATAACACAAGTTTTACTCGGAAAATATAAAAAAAAAATTGGTTTGAAAACTTCCTAATCTAAAATACAGCCAATATATACGATTTAGCACCTTTTATCAATTTAGATAATTACAATAGTATTCAATGAATGGTTCTTAAATTGATGACTTTGAATATCGCGCGATGTGGAAAAGATTGATTACGAAGATGGGACTGGCATCGGGCGAGACTTCACTAAGTAGAATTAATTCAACCTACAGGGATTTAAAACTCATTTTTAATGATTACTGCATTGTTATGGTGGCTTATATTTTATATAAAAAAAACAATAATGCATGGCATGCCTAGAGGAGAAATGGTAAATAAGACTGTAATTTCTCAACAGGTTACCTACCATTGATTAAAAAGAATAAAAAAACCTCACATGCTTTGAAATAAAACTATTTTTACGCATTTTATTGCGAATTTGCTTTACAGTAATAGTAATAATTTTATTTCAATGTGTAACATTCGTTTAAATCTAGGAACCCATTATTTCACATGCATTTATATGTAAATTTTAGACGTCCTTTTTTTGGTGCAAGTGGAAAAGCTACTAAGCTCCCGTTTTGAATTTTACCCGTCCTAAAGGCAATGGTATATTTAACCACCAGAAGAACAAGAGCCCATATACTTATATACAAAATTTACGGTAAATGTATCAGAACATATCCGTGCCACTGCAGGGTACGGGTCTACTCCACAATCGAGAGCACGATTGAGAGTGCTTAGGCTATATTGTCCACCACGCTGGCCTAATGCGGGGTAGCGGACTTAACATACCATAGAAATTCTTTAAAATGGCTATGGTATGTAGGTTTCCTCACGATGTTTTCCGTCACCCTTTAAGTGCGTGGTTAGGTGTGCCCTGGGATTGGACCCCACGCCTACCGTAATCATGTTGGTAGCCGTGTCTGGTCGTTTACCAATAGACCAATTTATATATATGTATATAAATAATATTTGTTATAAAGTAAGCCTTATTGAAGCAAAATACAGCATGAAATAATTAAGGATTAGCAGCCTAGTCATATAAGGCATCGTCGAGACTATCGTTTAAGCTTAATTAGGGTTCTACTTACTTTACCGGCTGCAAGCCAATATTGTATATACAAGATAACAATGTTCTGCATCACTCAGCTAATTGCCTCTTAAACATACATATAGGCTATGCACTGCAAACTCCTAAGATTTTCGAGTGATCCATTGTTACTACATCTTATAATCAAGCCGTACTCATAGTTTTGTTCCAATATTAAATTCATTGTATATCAAGACTGCTCCCGATAACAAAGCCGGGTAGTAGTTTTAGTGACTTCAGACAAAAAGCAATTAAAATATTGGAAAAAACGTGCCTTTTTTCTCTATCGTCGTATTTGGGTGGTAAAAGGTGGTGGTTTTTCCTGAAATAACAAAGTACACCCTTTTTATTTTTAAAGGCGCTATGGTACGCAAAGGTTAAAATAATAATTTTATAGCGAAAACTATCGATTTACAACCCCAACACAATCATATTGAAAATATCACAACAACAACTGTAGCGTTTTCTTGAAAAAAAAATTATTTGCGTTGTCTGTGGTCGTTCAAACTACCACCCAGCTTTGTTTTCGGTAGTAGTTCCGAATTAGCAGTATTGTCAACCTTAAAGGACCTGGACAGTTTCTGCCTAGTTACTTTTTATCATGTACAAAAACAAGGCAATAATTGAATGAATATAAAAAATCAACTATTAATTTAAGAATATGTCATATTTCTGTAGAAGTTTAGGGAGTAATATAAAGTTTAATAAGATTTTGCATTGATTGATGACCCATTTCCGCCATTGTTGGCCCCGCATAAACGTTTCGTTCGCAGTTAAGCATGTGTAGGAAAAAAATAATAACTTAGTCTAAAATATTCCTAAAAATAATCTACAAGTAGGTAATAAGTCATAATAATTAACAATACTAAATATATATAAAGCAATGTTTGTAGTATATACTTACACATATATTCTTCCCATTTTTACACACTTTCATTGCAACAACTAAACGCTGCAGTAAAATACTTGACACTTGTCAGTTGCTTGACAGGAACCATGCTTTGTTTATTTGTTTACATTGTGGCACAATTAAAATACGTCTCGGTGTATATTTTGTGTAACTTATAAAATATTAGTTCCTTTAAATTCCAAATTCAATGATAAAGCATTTATGTAAACGTATTTTTATTCGATTCAATAAATTGACATATAACCTACAAAACCTAACCTCAAAATAAGATATGTTTTTGTAAATATCTAAAAACCCTGAACTTCATAGGCTTTGTAACTTTTCTGTATTAATCTTGGAACAAACCTTAACCCAACAATGCAAAACTAATTGATGTAGACGAGATTCGAAGTACTAGGCACAGCGCCATACAAAAACTGGCCATGTCCTTTTCATGTATGATGTTTGAAAAAAAAAAAGTGACAACGGAAACGTGTATATTTCAAGTATTTATTTTCAGACATGATAGGTATTAGTTTTCGCATGCATTAAATAAATATATCATATATTCACCGACTGCCTCGGTGGCGTAGTTGTACTAAGGTATGGTTACAAAGCTGAGGTCTCGGGTTCGAATCCCGGGTTGGGCAAAGTGATATTGGATTTTTCTATTCATTATCAGCCCAGAGTCAGGAATTTGTGCCCGATATGGCGATAGGCTCGCCACCTATCACATTGTGGGACGGAACATACAAGGCGAAATGAGGGTGTCCTGGCACCTCTGCCTACCCCTTCTGGGATATAGGCGTGAGTTTATGTATGTATGTCATATATTCATAAAGTAAACATAATCAGTCCGTTTATAAACGATCAGTAGGCCATATACTTTATGTAGTTCCGGGAATAGCTAATAAATTGAATATAAATACCATTAAATGAAATCCAATTTTATCATAGGTTGTTTGTGATTTCGGAAAATCACAAATATACCTTAATTTGGTGCGGTCTAGTATAAATTATAAATGTAATAATAAGTTTCTTTAGATGCCGCCCGATGAATATCTTCGTATATATACATATATACACATCTACATAGATGTCGTCTTTATAAATCCATTTCGAAAACATTACTT
Organism: Hyles euphorbiae; assembly: GCA_023078785.2. Lineage (NCBI taxonomy): Eukaryota > Metazoa > Arthropoda > Insecta > Lepidoptera > Sphingidae > Hyles > Hyles euphorbiae. Next base: position 8,929,938 of record CM041049.1, read on the forward strand.
GTATTTTCTTCCTCCCTTCAGTTATAATTTCCAATTTCGTAATGGAATCATAAAAATGCACGCAAATGAACCTTTGAACGCAAAGGAAACTTTGAACCCTTCATTCATTTTAAACATTAAATTTAGTGTTCTGTAGTGACATTAATTTATTTAGAATCTTTGATAGATGCTTTGTAAAATTAAACCATAAAACGTTACCAGGTTATAGAAATTTTCCATATTGTACTAAGGAAAAATATAAAGTGAAATATTAGTTAAAAAAATGATTCTTTTTAGATTTTTCATTCAATATTAATTTGTATATCAAATGTAGTTTAAAATTTAAATTGTGGTTATTTTAAAGTCATTTGTGCAATTGTGTCTCGTTGAGAAAAATAAATTTATATTTATATAAAAAAATCTTGACTATTATTGTTTTATCAAACAATATATTACATGGATTAATATGATGCAAAAATGCATGAGTGATGCAATGATTCAAATATTTTAAAATTTTTACATTATTTATTATATGATTATGATATTAAATTATTTTTTTAAAAATTGGACATCTTAGAACAATCGCAGAAATAATTGCTTGTCTTTTAAAAGAAAAACCCATAGTAAATATTATCTTCTAAATAACAAAATTAATAAGTATAGTGCCAAGTAATTTTGACCTACATAAAATTAATACGAATGAAATGAAATATGTTGGTTACCTTGAGTATTTAATTTGGATCAAATTGTCCCGACGCGGTTGACGAAGGCAACGCGGTTCGTCTAATTTTGGGAGTAAAGGAGATATATATGGAGGAGTATATTAAAGTTATACCCGAATACTCGTAGTACATTTAGTTATGTATAAAACGTTTGAAATTAGGCCTTAAATTAAATCACTCCACTATTGTACACCGGTCTTTATTATGATTGAGAGGGGTCTGTCCTAAATCCAGACAATAGCTTGATGTCGGGTGTTTAATATCAGAATTATTTTAAAGAATCGTTGTAAAATGATATCTAATTAATTTATGTTGGTTAGACGCCGCTTGTGAAACCAGAGGCCGCGGGTTCGATCCCCGCAGCGAGATAAATGTTTGTACGGCCCATAAATATTTCTTTCGGGTCTGTGTGTTTGTGTGGCCGAAAAGTCTTTCGTACTTCCTGATACCCAGGACACAAGATTCGATCTTAGTGTGGGGTCAGGACAATGTATGTGACTGTTGGGTGTTATATATTTAATATTTCATGTTTTTTACTCATTCATTTTTTTCAGCAAAGCGAAGAGCTCCTTTCCGGGATATTCTTCTTTGGAATGTCCAACAGTCTAGTCAACCCCGTGATATACGGAGCATTCCATTTATGGCCGAAGAAAAAAAGATCGCACCGACACAGCGACAGGTAAATAGCATCTTAGGAGTCCATTAACAAATTGACTCCATTTTTGACTTTGTTGACTTAGCATATATGTATTTATTTTTAGACAAGTAATTAATATTCCTTGATTAATCATTGGTTAGTGGCTATTTGACCGCGTAATATATATGCCAGCAGACATAATTTATATTTGTATTTATAAAGAAAACAATGCCACAAAGTAAGCTGTAAGTAAAGTGTACGTGTAATGAAAATCTATTGCTTCATCAAGACTATCTATAAGAAACAAAATTTATTTGGCTTAACGCCCTTTGATTATGTACTTTTTTAGACGTGATACTTATTTATTACTCGGAGTCCGCCCGGCTTCGCGCAGGCGTATATAGTTTTTGAATCCACTTCACATCAGCAACACTTTATTTCGCGTACTAAACGTTTAATTCATGTTTCAATTCAATGGGACTGCCCTCGTCTATAGTTCTTTTCCCGGACGTCCCGTTATGTCCCATCCTGTCCTGTCTCATTCCGTCCCGTGTCTTAAGGCATGTATTCCTGTCCTCCCTTAACCCATACCATCCCATTGAATATATTATGTTGGAATTCCTTACACAATGAATCTTCGAAATGAATTAAAGCTGTTTAAGATCCGATAATAATATATTTTCGATCGAATATGACGTCAGTAATATTATCGGGATATACGTCTATATAACCCGGCTTTTTACAATTGTGGAAAGGATTAAAATCAAAATTTCGACTTCGTCATTCTTTAAGCACGATTGATATTAAGATATTAGACCATCATGATTCATGACAGCATCGTAAGTAATTGACACACGTAAAATAAAAATTAAGTTAACAAATAAGTTAAATTTAGTTAAGCTAAGTTTAGTAAACAATTAATTTAAATTTTTTTATTCAACTTTGAACTTTTAATAGAAGTTGTATACGTAAACTCTATATGAAACTCTAAAATGTTCATAAAATCAATGTAAAGTGATAGTAAGTATAAGTATATAAGCTTACTCTTGGGCCTATATTCGCCTTGGACCGTTCTTATCCCGAATATTCCATATATCGTATTATTTTTCACTCCGTATAAGCCCTTGAGTGTTCTTAAAGGTCCCTATCTCCTCATTGCACATTTTCGGGGCATTTCTTCCGCAGATTCCCATTTCCTTTGAAAATAAAACTTTATGTTATTATAATATTCCGGCCCTGATACGCCCTACAGAGCACAGGCCTCCTCAAAAATCGGTTTTTGAGTGACAGGAGTTTGGTTATCTAACATGACAAGAGTACGATGCGGAAACAACTGGCATTGAAGAAAAATAATTACGCAACACTAATAAAAAGTCATGTTGTTCGTTGAATAATTTTAAATGTAGCTATTTCTATATATTTCTATAGGTTTTTATTTATTTAGTGATTTAAGATAAACAAAGAGATTATTAATAACAATAAATAAAAATAACAAGTATCTTAACATTTTCCGTTGTAGTGTATCGGGTGGCCAGATTAATATTATCTTCGATCATAGCGCCCTCATTAAAAACAGATTCTTTTTTGCCAAGCTGTAGTTTATTCAGAAATGTTATTCTCTATTTAATAGACCTGTGAAAGTCTGTAGTAAAACGTTCATGGTCTTATTCATACAGTTTTAAAACCTATTTTAACTCTAGAATCTTTTGTCCCTTTGAGATGATTTTTGAAATCAGTCTGAGCGATGAAGACAAAACATTTGATTTCTAAAATGGACTAAAACTTTCTACGAAAAAAGCCTTTAAATATAAGTTTTTAAAGCTTAATAAACTGCCAAATAGAATGAAAGAAAGTTAAGCGACGCGATGGTTAAATATTACGAATCTAAGGAAAATAAAATCTATTCTACTGGAAGATTTTGGGAGTAATTATTATTAACGGTCCGTTAATTCCATCTATAATAACATGAAAAATGGTCAGTACTACGGCATTGTTTGTTTTACATAGTACGGTTGAAATATTTTATGTCAAGATTGTTTTCATTGCTCTCATTCTCGTGCCTTAAGATCGTCAGAGAATCTGAAATTAAAGACTCCTAAACACGGCAGTGTTTTCTTTGACGGATCTTTTACCGTTCAGGCTGTTCGCTTGTGGAACGCACTGCCATTGACAATTCGACAGGCGCCTTCGCTGAACGTCTTCAAAAATAAATTAAAAATCATTTTCTTTCAAAATTATCTCATACATAGTTCCTAGTCTGGGTTTTATTTTATCGATTTTGTCTTATATAACATGCTATAACGTATATATTGGTTTAATATTTGTATCATATTATATGTGTATGTATTTATATGCTTTGTTTTTTTTATATATATATTTTCCTCCTAATCATTATTGTTATAAGTTACGCACACACTATAAACACCTACTATTATTTTTTCTTTAATGTCCTATTCTATTGCTATATGGTTGTCTGGAAGAGATCGCTATTAGCGATAAAACCGCCAGTTGTTCACTATTTGTAAGTTTTATTATTATTATTTTTTTTTTTGTTATTTTATATTATGTGGTGTTCAATAAAGTGTTGTGTATTACTGTATTAATTACAATACTCTTTGAATAGGGCCAATGTAGAAAACTGAGTGTGAAAATCCATCACATTATGTGGGTTGTAGACCTTGACTCACACTGAAAACTAAAAATATATCTTGGCTAATGGTGAATTAAATAGATTATTTTTAGATAATTATAAACTATTTTTAGCGACCGCCTACTTATCCCAACCTTTGTAAGAAAATATTTAAGAACAAACATTTTACTCGAACTACTCATAATAATATTATAAACAGGATTGTGCTGCTTGAAAATGGCAATCAGGATTAAAAATTTAAGCACTTGGCCACAACATAAAATGCTTTTTAAGCAGGTCTACTACACATTTTTACCACAGTTTGAGGAAGTACTGAGAAAAAGGTGTCTTCTTTGCCTTTTTTTCACCTGTAGAACAAAGAGCCCGCACTAACACCAGATGGTAAATGTGGTGCGAGAAAAATATCGACTGGTAAGATCCATTATTGCCTCATCCTTGGATACAGTTATGAAAACCGAAATCAGAGATGCACAGTTTGCTGTAAGATCTACCTACAATACTTTTTTCTAGGTGTTTGCGATGGGCATTCAGTTCTGTGTCCCTTTGTCCGCCTATTACCTTCTACTGATGAGCTATGGGTTCCTCTAGAATCAAGAGTTCTACTAACAGGGTATTGAATTATAGTAAGAATATCACTTCTTCTTCTGCAGCCAAAAGACCTCGCCAGCAGGACAAAGGGGTCCCCCAGGGTCGTCATCTACCACTCGTGGTCTGCTGCCAACAAACGACGGTACTCCGAGACCATTTGGTCATTCATTCAATTTAAAGGGAGCTGTCCTTCGCTTCATCTGCCGGTGCGAAAACTATATATTTAACCTAGCTTTTGCCTTTTGGTGCGTGGGTTTTCATTTAAATAACAATTTAAGCTTCGGATATTGAGTCACGTGTTGCTTCACGGTCAACTTATATCTAAACTAATTTTGTCTGAAGTTATCACGTTTGTTAATAACATATTTAAGTACTATAAGATGTTTTGTCCATGACACTTTTTCTCCGTACGGCCGGATAGCCGTATATTTAACAGAACGTACAAGCTGGTACATGGAACAGCAAAGCTATATCACGGCGCCGCCACTGTATTCGCCGCCAACGTTTACGTGGACGAGGTCTCATATATATCCATACAAAACTGACAACTGTGCCTAGGCACGGCGAATTTGGCGGTAATTGCTTTAAACGTATCTGGAAAAAAAATGTATTATGTATTTTATTGATATATTACTATGATTCGCTACGTATTAGACCGTACCGACGTTCACCAACTCGTAACGTACCATGGTAATTCCATCGAAATATACATGGCGGAAAGCGCGTAAAGTGTTCCGACGTATGTAAGTGCCAGTGGTGCGCGCATTCGAGTATATCTCTAGTGGAGGTTTACTGAAATTAGTAGTCGCTCGCAACGATTTTCATAATGCTTGCTTGTATTATGCCAGAAAGATTGACAAAAATAAAGATAATAATTTACCGTTTAGACAAAATGTATTAAATCAAGTTAATTTAATATTCACGGTCATCCTTTTGAAACTCCAAATGTACTGAAGGGTTAAATCAATAACTAATTGATACAAGTTATTGTTCGCCTGATACATTTACAATACTGTAATAGTACGTCAGTCAGCAGACACTTGAAAGGAAATTTTATTTGCTATTACAACTAGGTAGTCATAACACGTTAGCCTTTAAAACATGTGTAGTGTAATTTCCTAAATAAATTTAAAACGTATTTGTTTAGATATTAATATAATTTCAGTAAATCATAAAGTAGTTTTAAACTGAAATATAATAATCCATTAAATTCCTAGCGGGCCACATAAAAGCATTCTATTCAACCAGGTTTCCGAAGGCCTTAACATTTATTTTATTTAAAATGCGGGCATCTCTTTATAGAATGCAATAAATATAGAATTCACGATAATTCTGTATAGATAGGAATAAAAATTCTTGTTTTATTTAACTTGTGTTACTCAGTGCTAGATATTCAGAAACTTGACCTAAATATAGTAATATAAGTCTGTGTCTGGATCAGCCCATATACGTCCCACTGCAGGGCACAGGCCTCCTCCACAATTAAGAGAAATATTGAGAGTGGTTAAGCCATATAGTCCACCACCTGGCCTAGTGCGGGCTGGTGGATTTTTATATACAACATAAATAAAAAAAATAATGGTATTTTATTGAATTTGCATTGTAGGTTCGTTTAATAACTATTAATAAGTTCATAATTAAAAACAGTATTTACCAAATAACCTTTAAAACGGATATAACCAGCTGAATTTCTGTTATTAAACGTTGATGTCCAGCAATATTTATGATAAGAACATTTTGAAAATATATGTCCCTTTTGTATCCTTCGAATATATTAGAATTATACTCGTAAAACCTTAGTACCTACTAAATGTACTTATCTTTACGTCCACACACTTTTATTTATGTGTTCATCCATCCATAAAATTCGCGCCTCAGTTGAATGAAGGTCAGAAATAGGAAACAACTTGCTTATCACGAGACGAAAAATTGCCCAATTAAACAGTACAAACTTGGCGAGTAGAAACTTGGTTAGGTATTACAGATAAATCGGTAATAAATTTTGGCAGGTTACATACAGGTAAGAAAAATGTCAGTTTGTTATACTAATAAATAGTTTGCTAAATTTTATAAGGTGGTAGTTTTTAAGGGTGGCGGTGGTGATGGTATAATGATTTTTTTTATTTAGAATTATTTCAATAATGCTATAAAAGCAAAAACTATAGCATGAAGGAATCGGCTGAAGAAGAAGAAGAAAGCTATTGTCCAACGCACGGATTCTGCACATACTATATTAGATTTTTGTCGATGGATGTGATTAATTTATTTCAAGATTTTAGCACCATCATGCTCTTAAAGCAACTAGTCGTCAGTGCATTTTTTGAGCGCTCATGGACAGCCGCAAAACTATCAAAACCAGGAATGTCAAAGCAATTCTTGGCTTTCCACTTTGCCCGCCATCCTAAGACATAACATGTTAAGGCTCAATACCTATGCCCTAGTCTTGTGTCTGTCTGGGTCCGCAATATGTCTCGGTGTGTAATAATATGCTCTGGCTACCTTCAAATCGTATCACATAAGTAAATTTACCCTGTTGTTTGGCGGGAGATATAGACACTCAGATTGTACCTACACGGTCTTTCACATAAATTTTATGAGAGATCTACCAGCAATGATTGAAAGCTATATTAAATTGTCAAGAAGGCACACGTTCCTATTAATTATGAGGATTATGCTACCTTTACATTCAAATCAAATTTTGTGAGGTACAATCGTTGAATAATGCAAATCCATGCAAATCCGTCGAATACAGTCTAGATCAAATGCGAAAGCACGGAGCACGTTTCCGACATGTCGAGTTACGGAAATCCTTATATCTGTAAAAAAGTACTAAAACTTCGGAAAGGGTTACACGGCATACTGTTTGTCAATGTGATACGCCAAAATAAAATATTGTGTTATTTCCGCGTTTATGACTCCTATTTTTGCAAACAGTTTTAATTTTGAAGTATTAATCTCAATTTGAAAAAAATACTTAGAAATCGCAATAAAATGTAAAATGTGAACAGTGCTTAAGCCATTTTTTACGACTTGGATGGGCTGGCTTGATCAATCTGATCCCATGAATGAAAAGAAATTTAGCATGAAATAATTTTAGATGTAGGTGCCAGAGGACCAAACATTTTTATACTTTTTACCTTCTTCTTCTACTTAACCTACACTATACATTTGAATCTTCGGGTAAGATAAGGTAAACTGCTCTTTTGCAGGTTAGTTTCTACAAAAAGGTTAATGAAGGCAAATCCGCAGAGTTTTAAGATTTTAAATACTCCTTAACATTATCCTTTAGGAAAGGAAACAAACACAAGGAAATGTTCTCCACTTAACATATTAATCTTGAAAGCTAATTATTCTAAAGGCAATGTTAACAAATTCCTAAATGATATGCAGGAGCACATTTTAAACAGTATTTTGATGACATTGGAGAACACAATTTTGCTGCATTTGGCATAATGAAGGCTAATAGATCCAGCGTAGCATAATTAGAAGGGTTTAATTGACAAGCACGATGTTCATGGCAGAATGAATATTATAAGACTCCATGAGTGATAATAGCTTGTTATTAGGTGGATTTGTACCCTGTGTCCATAACATATATCAAGGCTGTAATACGCTGAATTACACCTAATATCTGCACATCAAAATTCTAATCCCAATATAATAATATAATACATATGTGGTGAATAGAAATTATAAAGCGTTATTATATCTATTTAATTCAGAACTTGTTATTTTACTTCACTTCCACTTTTCAATCTATAAATAAATAAAAAATTGAAGACGATTCTCGGTATTCATTAAGGTGTCCAGAAGTTGTTTCATTTCTTTTGCTGTCTTGGAAACTTTAACAAATCGAACACTGTACCTTTTGTTAGTAGAGATCGTAATACCTTCACTTAACAGTTTCAGAAAAGATAAACGTGATCAGAATATTATTTGAAACCTCTTTCGCTTTTTTTATAAGCGGATTGCGGTTATTGAAGGTCGAGGCAAATAATAGACCTTCGTCTAAAAATACACAAGTGTGCCTCTGTTCAAGATCCAATTTTTTTGTCATTCTTCGAGATTTTTCGAATGTCCGATTTTTCTATAGTCAAATAAAAGTTATCCATCGAAAAACCTGACTGAACATACAAGTGACATGATAGGAAAATTTATTTTATTTTATTTAGAATATTAGTAGAACTAAATTTTTTATATGTTTGATTGTTTTTTGTCATAATTTTGCGAACGGCTGCATGCCCTTTTAGTTCATTCGGAGGTATAAACAAGTAGTATTTAATAAAGTCTGATGCGGTTTTTTTTAATATTAATATTATCTTTAAAATCTTGTGAAGAACTCCGAGGTACGAAGATTTTCTCACATTATTTTTATTTATATCTACATATTGAGACTTTACATTTTATGTCTCAGGATGGCGAGCGCAGTGGAATGCCAAGCATTGCTTTGTAATTCAAGGCGTTGTTTGGTTTTGCTACTGTTCATGAGCGGTCGTATCGCTTACCATCAGGCGAACGGCATGCTCATCTCCCAACAGTCGCACACATAGTCCTGACCCCACACTAAGATCGAGTTTTGAGTCGTATCACGAACTACAAGAGACTTTTTCGGTCTCACAAACACCTAAACCCGAGACAAATAATAATAACAAACTAAACTGTCACACCTCATGTATATGGATGACATAAAATTGTTTGGAAGCACTCTAGAGGAAATCCACGCACTCGCCGATATTACACAGACTTTTTCACGCGATATACACATGGAATTTGGAATAGACAAATGCAAAATTCAATCTGTTAATAAAGGAATAGTAGATACAATATGTTCATAGTCATTAATTTACCATGACATAATAGATTCTGTAAACCCTGAGGAAGGATATAAATATCTAGGATATAACCAGTCACGACAGATCCATCATAAAGAAATGAAAGCAGCACTACAGCAAAATTTTAAAAACAGACTTTTCAAAATATTAAACACTCACCTGAATGAACGCAATACTATCAAAACTATTAACACATACGCAGTACCCATTTTAACATACTCATTTGGAGTTATTCGTTGGATGCAAACTGATTTAAGAAACTTACAACGTATTATTAACACCACTATGACTAAATATAGGAAACATCACCCACGCGCATGCATCCAAAGATTAACTTTGCCTAAACATGAGGGTGGAAGAAGGCTCATTGACATAACCAATTTACACAATAAGCAGATCATAACACTTAGGATGTTTTTCCACAGATACTCACACACTCTACATTGCACAAGGCCATATCTCAAGCAAACACACACATACCACTTAAACTTGCTGACCACATCAAACAATTAGAAATAACCACCAATCAACAAAAAATTGATACTTGGGCCCAAAAATGCCTACATGGTCGATTTAATCAACCTAAATGTTGACAAGATCGCGTCAAACGCGTGGTTGAGACGAGGCGAGTTGTTCCCAGAAACAGAGGGATTTATGGTGGTAATTCAAGATCAATTTATAGACACCAAGAATTATAGAAAACACATCATACGTGATGGTAGTCTCATAGGCGACCACTGCCCCCACTGCCATAAACAACCCGAAACAATTCAACATATCACAGGAGCATGTTTATTCATCACACAGATAGACTACAAACACAGGCACGACCAGGTAACGGCGATCATACACCAGACACTAGCATACAAATATAATTTTATTACAGAAAAAACAGCATACTATAAATACACTCCTCAAATCATACTCGATTCGCCAAACTGTAAATACTACTGGGACAGAGCGATACTCACTGACAAAACCATACACCATAACAGACCTGACATTACACTACACGACAAACAAAACAAAACAGTTTTCCTTATAGACATACCCAACACACATAATCTTACTTCCACACACACAAACAAACTAACGAAATACACGGACTTATCCATTGAACTTAAGACCCAATGAAGAGTCCAAACTGTAAAGACTATCCCTATTATAATTTCCAGCACCAGCGTCATCCCTAAAATACTGCACACAAACCTCAAAATTTTAAACATCCACCCACTTACATATACACTCTTACAGAAAGCAGTAATACTTAACACATGCAGAATAGTCAGGAAGTTCTTTTCAATGGAATAAAGAGATCTTTCCTACAAATACCACTAAAGTGCTTTGGCCAAACGTTCGGCACTATAGTGTACACCCCAAAGGGAGAATAATGTAGAAACATACTATAAAAATAATAATAATAACGCCCAACAGTCATATACATAGTCCTAGCCCTACAGTAAGATCGAATCTTGTGTCGTAGGTATCAGGAACTCCGAGAGACTTTTTGGTCCCACAAACACCCAGACCCGAAAGAAATATTTGTGGGCCGCACAAACATTTCTCTAAATACCTGTGGATCACAAAAATATATCGGTGCGGTGATCGAACCTGCGGCTTCTCGTTCCACAGCCGGCGTGGCGCGACGTCTAACCTACGCCACGAAGGCTGTCGATACACGCATACACAAAAATGTAATTGAAGAATCCCTGGACTTTTCATACTTGAGTTTTATGCCAATATAATTATTTTTGATGTAACGAGTATAAATTGCCCCATAAATAAATATGCTTTTTGTATTTATTTAAACATAGCATTCGCGTTGTTCCGCTATGATTAATTATCCAAGTATTCTTGCAACGTTTGAAATTTTGTTAATTAAACTCGCTTAGTTTAATGATAGGCAAGACCACCTGGCGACAGTAATTTACAATGGTCCTTATTTATTAGTGATAAGGCAAATTCGCAGAGAATCGGGATCATTATTTTCTTTGTGAAAAGGGCGCTTTTTATAATTCTTGTTATTTTTCTAATATTTTTCACAAAATGGCTGTACTGCACATGATGGTAAGCGCAATGCCGGTGTCCAAACAGAATATCGAATGGCATCAGACTCGGCCATATGCCGATCGATACAATTATGGCGGCTCACACAGTACTTTTTCACGCTACGGCATAGAAACCAGGATTATAGAAAGGATGGAACACGTGTGCAAACCATTTCACAATTCAAAAAAGAATTAGTAAACCTCGCACTGAGATGGTTTCGATCGTCAAGCTATGGCTTCGCTTCGACGGCACGTGTGGTACTGTTAAGACTTAAGGTGCCGGCAAGCGTTGTTTTGGTATTGCTTTGGTTATTGATAGGTTTTCCTCTTTCATTTGCGATGGTCTCAAAGTTTTTTTTAATTGTAATGAATGGCGAGACGAGCATGCCGTTCACCTAATGGTAAGCGATACGGCCGCCCATAAACATTAGCAAAACCAAACAACACCTAGATTTACAAAGCAATGGTATTCGACAGTGCTTACCATTCTAAGACATAAGATGTTAAATCTCAGTATATCCTGCGGTTACTGTTGAGGCAATTTTCTTCAAACCGGAACACACTAGTGAATTTATATTGCTGTTTCACGGAAGAAAGACATTCCGGTGGTACCTACCCAGTACCCAAGCCACTTCTCACATAATATGAGAGACCTACCACCAGTGTATAAGCGAATTCTAATAGTCTACTAAAGCTTATATCTTCGCGATAGATATCTTAAGTTTGTCTGAGCCTACAGAAGCGTTAAGTTTTGATTTGATTATTTGGCACCAATGACTCAATAACGCTAAGTTGTCTAGACAGCGTTAATTTATTAAAATCAAATCACACACAAAGCTATTTTAGGACAGCGAGCTGTACGGAGTACTACTAACGATATCATTCAATATGTGGCTTTGTCGCACGCCTAAAACATCGCCAGTCTATTTTATTATCAGAGTATTCAAAGCGTTCATAGGATTTTCAAACAATTCAAATATTTAAAAAATAAATCGGTTTATTGAAGTATTATACTGTTGCGGATATTGAAAATATAATATGCAAATACGAGCATATTAGATTCTCGGAAACCCAATATAGCGAAATAGAGTATCTTCTATTTATCTTCTAGAATATCTTCTATTTGTCATTCCTACGCAGTCGCACGATAATATAAATTGCGGCATGGTCCTAACTTTTTTTGTATATATTTTTATTGGTATATTTTCTCATGTATTTGGGGCCTTATCGGTCTAATTTAGAGATGTGATTTGTTAATTTCTTTTTAATTATGAATATTCAATGGGGAGTCTTATATCTATGCAATTTATTATATTCCTGAATTAGTTGTGTATTTTATCTAGACTAAAACGCCTTCAGTTGCTGTTCTTGTGATCCGCATTTAGGTAATACTTGAGATAAACCTACTGTTGTTATCTAAAACACATTTTATTAATCGAGAGCACAAAAAATCACAAAGTTTTATGTAAAAATATTAATTATATTATGTATGTTACTATAAGTTCATATACACCTTAGACTGCTCTCTCATTTTACTTTTTGTTTATCCATCCAAATTCTGGAAGAAATTGCCTAGTGTCATAAGGCCGGCTCTTGATTTATATATAACATGTAATTACTCTAGTGTATTTTTTTTATAAGTATAGTGAAAAATAGTAAAAAAAAGTGCTGCCAAACACTAATACACTTCGTATAATGTTCGTAGATATTGTACGCACCGAACGACCCTGACCATTAATGTCGTGACTGATAATAGTGTGGCTGTAATACTTTATACATAATGTTATCCCAGCCTCTCGCTAGTTGGAGATAGCCAGGTCCAAAAAGCTTAGTCATTTCTACTAAGTATAAATAGACGCCTGGTGCCATAAATTATCACCTTTGTGAACTTAGCCTTCGTCTAAATTTGTTAATTTCCGTCTTGAAATTTCTAAGGAATAATCTTTTGTACCTACCTAAATCTGGGTCAACCTTTTGTTCTAAAATTTAGAATAGAAAAAATAAATTTGTAAAAAACTTTACAGTATAAGATATGAAGGTATCTAACACAGCACGTGCAAAATTAACTCCCTGAAAATAATAGGACTTGTCGTCGAGGCAAAACGTTTCTCTCAGCCCAACAAATGAGGGTTTGTGGGCCGTATTCCCACTGGCTTCATGTGACAATAGCTTTCTAGGTAACTCGGGTTGATAATGTAAAAATATTACAGGTAATCTTAGGGACGAACAATGTTATAGCTATACATTTAGGAAATTCATGAAAATGTCTACACTAAAGTTTGAATAATTAAAGATAGTAGATATTAAATTAATTATTGTCTACTTTACGCATATCATAGAATTTTAAGGCCGTACCGTCTATTGTGCATGTTCTAATGTATTTTTTAATGCAAATCACATTTAAAATGCTACAACTTCGGTGCGAACATTGTGGTACGCCGCTGGCCCCCTACAATAGGCCGTCAAACTCTAGTCTAGAAAATCAGGTTGGCGTATAGCGCTAGAATATTTTAGGTATGTGGCGTATTACATAGTGGTGAAAATTTACTGCCTAAGAGACGTAGCGAGCCAGAAGTCAGTTGTAATGACTCTTGCAATAATTATGCGATCGAGGGCCCTACTATATAAATCCGAAACGAAGTTCGAAACTTCGGACGATCGAAGTTTATATCTTAAAAGTCTTAAAGTCCAAATATGTGTAGGCCACACAATCGTTGGTCTCAATTGTTGATCGAAACCGTAGTCAGTCTTTTCGCGGCCGACAGCTAATGGCCATGGCTAACTGGCCCATGGAAGCGTATAAATATCAATGTATTTATCAGTATATTTGTTCGCAGGGAATCGGGCGGCCACCATGCATCGATCCTCCGGCGGGGGGACAACAACACATCATCAATTCGTCTGACAACCATCCGTTCTTTAAGATCCTCAGCGAAGTACTCCAATGGGCACAACATAAGCCTTTTATAACCAGTGCGGAATAAGGTGGACAGGACTATACGCGAAGAGAGCTTCACGCGTAGTGACGTCACCACTGGAAGAATAGATTGCACAGTATGCTTAGAGAGGCAAAGACTTCGAAAGTTAAATTACAAAGACTATGGTGTTTAAAATTAAGTGATTTTTACTATGCTAATAAGTGACTTTGCGGCTGCCACTTTAGTCATAAATGAACATTAAGTTATTAATAAGTGATAATGTAAAATAGTAATATAAGTGCATTGCGAATGTGTCAGGCTTTGAATAATTGGGTGGAACATTGGTAGAATATGTTCGTATTTTCATAAAGGAGTATGCCCATTCATAGTATTGGTAAACAATATCGTAGATCCCAACACCGATACTGCTTAAAAATCTTCATAGGTTTTTTTATGGATGGTCCTCAAACCTATTCCTGTTTTATCCCGGGCGACAGTTTTCTATAAAATTAAGTACATAATTATCATACTATTTTACATTTTGTTCACAGTGCCGAATACAATAAAGCATATTTTTTTGGAGTTATGTTTAACAGTGCCGAATACATTATTTTTTTTGAAGTCATGTTCATATCCCCAAGAACTCCGGGCCTGAACCGTTATTATGTTTATATTTTTTGAAAATATATAATATATGACTTTTCCAACACAAAAAAGTGGGTCGACGGACAAATATATATCTGACCGATACTAAGTTCAATAGTAAAATGGGCATTCTCCTTTATTTCTAATAATAAGCTTAATATTGCTCATTTAATTACACAGTTTACAATTGGTCAATTAATTTTCTAAACCACCCAACTGACAGGTGTATTAGTGGCGTAAATATTAACTAAAAAATTAATAGTGATTTTGCTAATGTTTCATTTTGATCGGTATTGAATTATCATTGCAAAATATTGTTTGTAAAAACAATAATTCATTATAGCATTAAAATTATAAATTGACAGATATAAATATTTTAAGAGTGCAGTAGTGATAATGTAAGTGCGTGGTGGCCTGTTGGTAAACGGACTAGACGCGACTCCCAACATGTTCACTGTGGTCGCGGGTTCGAATCCCAGGGCACACCTCTGACTTTTCAGAGTCATGTGTGTATTGATAGTCAATCACCATGCACTAAAACGGTGAAGGAAAACATCGTGAGGAAACCTGCATACCAAGGCGATTTATAAAATTTCTATGGTATGTAAGTCCTTCAACCCGCACTAGGCCAGCGTGGTGGACTATATGGCCTAACCAATCTCAATCTTACTCTCGATTGTAGAGGAGGCCCGTGCCCTGCAGTGGGACGTATATGGGCTGATACAGTAGTGATAATTGCTTTCTCTTTCGGACGCAGACATCTAATGGAAAATTAAGTCAAAACTCATTAGTTTTGTCCCTTTCCCTTACTCTTCATACCAACAAAATTAAAATATTCCTAACTTGTTTATAACTAAACAAATTTTAAATTTCCTGTTTAGGATTTTGCATAACACATAACTTTTTGATATAATAAAAAAAGTTAACAGACCTATTGTATAAACTCGATCAAAATGTTAACATTTATCTGACGTCTTCACGCATTAACTAAGTATAAACGGCGACTTTTAAAGAAAATCGATAATACACTTTTAAATACAGAATAAAGTTCTAATAATCCTACGTTCAAGGAATCTAGTCAAAAGAAAATATCCTAATGATTACCTATCTCTAATAATGATATGCTAAATGCACGTGCTATGTGTATTTTACAATTTTGTAAAAATATAAATGTTTTGTAAATTTGTTGTTTGAAAATTGTAAAATAAAGAGATTAGTAGTGTAATATCCGTTTTATTTCATAATAATAATTACATACGCACCACTTCCGAGAACTATCAGTTGTCGTTTTCAAGAGATAATTATCCAAACATTTCAGTGTTAATGGAGTCTATAAATCACTGAGAATTTATTTATTATTTTAATAATGTATTTATTTATTAGTCCCACCAATAGCAAGATTAATTACAAGTATGCAGGTTTCCTAACAAAGATTTTTCGTTGTTTATCGGTAAGTAGCAGTAAGTTATTATGAGTACATACTTGAAACTAACACATGTTTTAGCAGTTGACATTTCTGTTTTCTTTATATTCTAATGTTTTAATCACAATTAGTTTTATTAGTGGTTAACTCAGCCTCTATAAATGTGTAGAAGGTAAACCACAAACCACATTGTAAACCTTTGACATTCCAATTCTAAATGTATATAAGAGTTAGGTATGCGCGTAATTCAATGGTCATAAGCCTATCTATTCACGTGAGATTAGCAAGGATTTAATATATATTTGTTACTATTTCCAACTTAATGAAAGGGAAGGGATGGCACAGGTGAGGAGAGGATTACATGCTTTGAGTGATGGGAAAGAATGAGTCGGGACAGGATGGTATATACTAGGACGGGGCGGGAAAAGCAGTACTGAGTCACATTGAGTTTAAATTAATAAAATAGAACCTGAATAACATAATGATTTGATCTGACGTTGAAAGGACTCAAAAATTATAAATGCATCCTGGCAAAGCTACGAGTATTACTGGTGGTAGGTCTCTCATATGTGAGAAGCTGCCTGGGTTGGTACCACCGCAATGTCTATTTCTCCCGTCAAACAGCAGTTTAAATGCACTGCTGTGTTTCGGATTGAAGGACATTGTAGCCAGAGTAACTACTGGACATATTGAGACTTAACATCTTTTGTCTCAGGATGGCGAGCGCAGTGGAATGCCAAGCATTGCTTTGTAATTCAAGGTGTTGTTTGGTTTTGCTACTGTTCATGAGCTGTCGTATCGCTTACCATCCGGCGAACGGCATGCTCGTCTCGCCATTCAATGATATTGGTAATAAACTTTAATTAAAAGGAATATTATTTAACTACAGAACGTTCGCAAAGCCTTCTTGTCTGAGGAGAAACACGAAGAAAAAGCCCTGCGCCAGCTATTTTTATATGGAAAATTAATTTTTGTTTCATTTTCTGCCAGGCAAATATTAAAAGGCAAAATATTGATGTCGTTGTGGGTTTTATCATTCGATCGGATATTTATTTCTTGTAAATGATAAAAACAGGCCAGTGCTATGTTAATTAAAATCGTACCGAGTATTACAGCGTCATTTTAAATTTTAAGTATTAAATAAGATATTATAATATTTTGCCTTTCAAATTACTATAACAATCGCATAAAAAATTCAGATAATAAAAAGTTCTGTATCAGTATTAACCCATATTATTCTAACTGCAGGGCACAGGCCTCCTCTGCCACCGAGAGGGGATAGATCATAGCCATAGGCCATGTAGTCCACCACGTTACGTTACGTTAAAAAGTTCTATTTTGGGTTAAAATATTCACCTTTCCACAATATATTAAACATTTATTATTTATATGTTTACGTACGTTTATTAAAATAGAACTTGAATTGGTAATATTGATTCAATTAGAGTTATAGGTATTTTTTATGGGGAAATAATATAGTAAAAAGTCCGTGGTGGCGTATCGGTAACGGACCAGACGTGCTTGCCGACATGTCGCGGGTTCTAATCGCAAGGCAGACCTTTAACTTTTCAGAGTCATGTTTCATAGATAGTCAATCACCACGCACTATGACGGTGAAAGAAAACATCGTGAGAAAACTGACATACCATAGCGGTTTGTAAGAATTTCTATAGTATGTAAATCCGTCAACCTGCTCTAGTCGAGCGTGGTGAACTATGTGTATATGGCCTAGCGGCCTCAATCGTACTTTCGATTGTAGAGGAGGCCCGTGCCCTGCAGCGGGATATATGTACATATATGGGCTGGTACAGACACAGACTTACTATATTTAGGTCAAGTTTGACATGTAGTTATGATTGGTAACTTGGTAATTTGTGACAATTTTAATCCACGAAGATTCAACTTTATTATAATATTTCAGAGATCTTTACTTGTGGTAGGTTTCTCACATGTGCGAGGCTGGCAGTGTAGGTACCAACGCAATGTCTATTTCTCCTGCCAAACAGCAGTGTAAATTCACTGTTGTGTTCCGGTTCGATGGACATTGTAACCGGAGTAACTATTGGACATATTGAGACTTAACACCCTACATCTCAGGTGACGAGCGCAGTGAAATGCCAAGCATTGCTTTGTTATTCATGGTGTTGCTTGGTTTTGCGATACGACCGCTCATGAACAGTAATGAGCGGTCGTGTCGCTTACCATCAGGCGACCATCATACCCGTCTCGACATACATTGCAATAAAAAAGGTAAATTTATTAAAAACTAGCATTAAATAAGGTACACAGGTAAGCTAGCAGAAAAAGAGACCACCAACTTATTTAATAATAATAAATCGTTTACCCGTGTGACCTATAAAATCCCGCTGAAATACCCCTAATCCACGTTGACAGCTGTGGGTTGTTTAACAAGTGAGTAACTAACAATAACAGGGGCAATTTTCCCTCAAACTAAGCACACAGGATTAAAAGCTTCTACTGAAATGGAATGTAAGACACGTGTAAAGTTATATTGATATAAATGAATCAACATCCTTATGGTGTGGTCAGCCATATGATAAAGTTATGAAAAATCACCATACTATCGTGTTGTGTTTTTAATATTGTGATCCGTTTGTTAAATAATAAATAATAATAATGGTTTGATATCTTGTCTTTTTTATTGAAACTATGGATTTGTTTAAGACTCGAAAATAATTCTGAGAAATCATAAACAAACTCACTAGAAATGACTAGAAATGATGACTTCGATAGTATATCTAAGTGTGGATCGAGACGGTTGGCAGAAGTTATTCATTTAAGAATTATTACAACAATAAAAATTGGCCATCTACAATTATTCAAAGAAGCTCATCAAGAAATTATTTAATTAAAATAATTATTATCAAATATACACATTCAAATAAAATACCAACGTCAATAATAATAATTATCTGTATCAGCCCATATACGTCCCACTGCAGGGCACGGGCCTCCTCTACAATCGAGAGTACGATTGAGAGTGGTTAGGCCATATAGTCCACCACGCTGGCCTAGTGCGAGTTGGCGGACTTACATACCATAGAAATTTTATAAATCGCTATGGTATGCAGGTTTCCTCACGATGTTTTCCTTCACCGTTTTAGTGCGTGGTGATTGACTATCAATACACACATGACTCCGAAAAGTCAGAGGTGTGCCCTGGGATTCGAACCCGCGACCACTGTGAACATGTTGGCAGTCGCGTCTAGTCCGTTTACCAACAGGCCACACACTACTAATAATAATTAATCTTCCGTTAAATCATAACTCGGCGTTCCGACATTTTGATAGAATCAAATTCTCATTCCTAATAACATTCGGAATACAATCCACAGTGATTAATTAACGGATAGTCAACGTTTTCAATAACGTTTCAATTAATAATTATTTAAATCACAACGTGGAACTTTAAAAACTAATTTGAGCCGCTTCACCTTTCCGAGTCTGACAAAGGGGAAATTTCCCTGATCAAACAATCCTGGAAGTTTTGCACGCTGTAATTGAATTCACCGTCACAATTTCCACTTGGCCATTTAGTTACATTGTGAGGAATTAAGAAATGAAAAGTTAATGAGTTTGGAATCGTTTCTTATAAGTGTGTTATCAATCCTAGCTTCAGTTATCTGTCAGCTGGTGTTAAGATATTGGCATATGCTTAACCAACGCTTGGATTGGACATAGAGGCCCATATGTGTCGCGACTAGAGTTAGTCTGTGTACCTATATCTCATTTTACCGATCTATGGCCTCTGAATGCTCTACTTATATCAGCCTCCGTTGGGTAGTGGGTCAGACGCCAGCTGCGCAATGAGAGGCCGTAAGTTCAATTCCCCTACCCAGGCAAATATGCATGTGACACATAGGTACTTGTTTCAAGTGTGGGTGTTTATGAGACTGAAAAGTATCTCGTTGTTTCCAATACACACGACATAAAACGTAATTGATCTTAATGAGTGCCTTTTGGGTATATTTATGTATAGTTCAATTTACAATGTACTCACTATAAGTAGGATTGTAGGTAGTCAATATTTAAAAATAAAATAATAATGCAATTTAATTAATTCAATTCCATTATCTGCATATTCGAACCCGTAGCATGCGCTATTTCATTTTTATCTTAATAATAAAGTGTCAGGATAAGAATCTTCAAAGTTAATTAATAATTTAATAAGTTAATCTGGCCCATAAGTCTGTGACATCTGTACTAGCGCGTCTATTTTTAGACTACAATAATTTGAGATTTCTTCTCTTTTGAAATTCTTATATCTATCTATCTATTATAGTAATTTTACATGGCTTAAATTAATGAGCCAGTAATCAAATTCTATAAAAGAATTATACATGTTGCCAAAAGTTTGTTGATCTGTCAGATGTTTATTTTTTACCCTTTTGTATTGTCCAAGAAACGAGCCATCAAGTCACCTGGTGGTAGTTGATCACTATCGCTCATGAACATTCACAACGCTGCACTGCAAGCAATGGATGTGTTACGGCCATGAGCAAAAATTCGAATCTCAGTAACACATATTTTTTTTTCAATTTGTACTTATTTTGAAAATTACTATTGACAGTTCATACGCGATGCGTCTAGACGCCGAGATCAAAGAGGAAACATTCAAAAATATTTCTTTTAATTACGATGCACGAATTACAGTTTTTATCTTCACAGTGTAAATAGGTCTTTCCAACGAGAAAAAGCAGCTATTTTTAAAGAATCATTTACACATGAGTGGGTTTTATAAAAGCATAATCGCTGCATTTTTACTTAAAGGTCTTTTAAACAGGGTTTTAAATTTTAACTAATAATTATAGTTACTATATAGCATTATATTTTAATGATCCTTATAATTTCTTATTGTAAATAATACCAATATTATAAAGGTGAAAGTTTTTGGGATGGGTCTGGAATACAAATATAATTTTTTGGTACTCTTTCAAAGTGGAATGGGTAGCACGGGATTGGGGAGGATAGGATTGCATGCTTTTCATCATGGGACTATATAGGGATATAACAGGACGGGAAATATAGTTAATACGCGAAATAATATGTTGTTGATGTGGACTGGACTCAAAACCTAACTGCACTCGGCCGAATCCGGGTTCGACGGTTAGTATTAAATAATATCGTGATCCCGGACATCCAAATATTGTGTGACAGATATTGATCAACGCTATAAAGATTGAAGTTATTTCATATAATAAACAGAGATTTATAAATAGTAAAAATAATAGCTTGGAATATTACACTCCATTAACTACAAAAATGCAACACTTGGACGAAATATAAGGATGGAGTATAAAGTTTCGTACAATAACGTTTGATTTATGGTTTTCTTAGCTAGTTTTAGTTACACGACAACGTGCTCGCAAACTTTATTCAACTACCTAGAAAGTGTACCCTTATATTGAAAGCTATTACTGTAGGAATATTTGCTCGTGATTTTAATTTTCCTTGATTTTAATTTTACTTGACTTCTATGACTAATTGCATAATCCTTTCTTCCAAAAGTCTTTGTTGGACCAATACAGACCAATTACTTTAAATGTTTTTTTTTATTGCAATAAAAGGCAAGGCGAGCATGCCGTTCGCCTGATGGTAAGCGATACGACATCTCATGGACAGTAGCAAAACCAAACAACACCTTGAATTACAAAGCAACGCTTGGTAATCCACCGCGCTGCGATGAATGGAGTATACTAATTTAATTTAATTTGATTCTATTACTTGTCATGAAATCGTACGAAACTAAGGTCACTTTAGACTGCCCTCTCTTTATTTACCTTCTCTTATATCCATCCCATGGTAGTTGGTAAGAGATTGTCTCGAGCGATACGACCGCCATTTGTACTCTTATGTTAAATATTCGTTCGGTTTAAGATTTATGTGGTCTACAAAAATAATAAAATAAGGTATTTCAGAGGTTAAAACGAAATTTCAAATTACCTTTGGGAGATTCTATGGAAGACATCATTATTGAATTCCCAGATATCAATTTTTGAATTTTTCAAAGCCTACCAGTTTACTCTGTCTCGCATTCGTCTCTGTCTATTATACCGCGACAGAATGTTTTTATTGACCTATCAATCACAGTTTCGTCCACAATAACATCATGGTGGATTAAAAAATGTTCAGTGTACTTTTACGAGGCGATTAATTTGCGTCCACCGGAGTGTCCATTTTAAGTACGTTTAAGAATGTTTATTAAGCCCGATGGTTATTTTAGAGACTACAGCCACAACGCAAATAAAATTTTGGCAAATTATCGAGACATTTTTTTGTGATGTTTTAAATCTCAGTGTGTTTGAGATAGAATCGATGTTTGCTAAAATAATAATATAAGCCCTATTATTTAAAAATAAAGGGCTGTGCATTATTATTTTAGGAATAACTATGTACCACCCAAATAGGATGACGATAGGAAAAGACTGCAATAAAAGCGAGGCGTTTTTTTACATAACTTTTAGTTGCATTGTCACTAAAACTACCATCAGCTTCGTTTTCGGTAGCAGTTTGGGGCCCTACTATATTAATCCGAACCGAAGTTCGAAACTTCGGACGATCGAAGTTTATATACGATACAAATGTATCTACTCTGTAAAAGTTCGAATTTATATAACGTACATCGTAACCATAAGTCTATGGTTACGACCATAAGTCAATAACGACCATAAGTATATGTAGGTACATTCGTATCGTATATAAACTTCGATCATCCGAAGTTTCGAACTTCGTTTCGGATTAATATAGTAGGGCCCCTGGATATACCTTGTATTTCTATTTGTTATTACAAAACACTTGCGTCTTATCCAAGCACTATGCTCGAAGAACTTAATACGGTTTCTCAATAGTTGACCTTTAAAACGAGTATAGAAAACAAGAAGATCGTGTAGAAGTTGTACTCTCTCCAAGTATAGTTTTAAACTCCAATTACGAATGGTCTACAGATATTTATGTGTCTTACATCTTATACGTTGTATCATCTTTATAAAACGTGAAGCGATAGTTTTGCTGTCGCGTTACGTTGAGAGTGAGATTGCCGGATGCCCTATACTATTTTCCACTTCCCATCCTTTTACCTTTCCACTCCCCTCCTGAATTGATGGGCCGGCAACGCAGCTATCATCCAAGCGTTGTGTTGTTCATTGCCATTAGGTGACCTGCTTGCTCGTTTGCCGGACCAATATACTAAGAAAACGCTTATTTATAGAGACGGGTAATGTTTTTCTTTTTTTATTTCAATGAATGGCGATATGAGCTTGATGTTCGCCTGGTGGTAAGTGATATGACCGCTCATGAACAGCAGCTAAACCAAACAACGACTTGAATTACAAAGCAATGCTTGGTATTCCACTTTGCTCGCCATCCTGAGACATAACATGTTAAGTCTCAATATGTCCAGTAGTTACTCTGGCTACAATATCGTTGAAACACAACAGTACATATTAGTACAATTCCATGAATCCAACAAATACTCCACTACAACAAACATTGAGTTTAGCACTTAAAATCACTTCCATGCCTTTGGGAACTATTCACACATCAGTATGCATTGTACATAACGAGGTTCTCAAGCCTTCTGTAAGTTCGAAATTTCGTAAAGACAGCTGTTGAAAACTTTTCCCCGTGATAATTTGGTACTTCAAACAGTCAATGGTCACTTAGATGGTTTCTTCACAGAAATGTTCAGTTTTTGCATGAAACAAGCAGAAGTCAGGGTTTGTTATGTATTTTCTATTTCCTTTATTTGATTCTAGAGTACAGCTGTACCGCACAATACACATATCTTGATGGACGTATGTTTTTTTATAGTTAGACATATTATGTATAAATAGTGAGGTATAGGAATAGTCAGCTAATTACAATACACACTCTACCTACTGTTTGACGGTACATAATATATAGGTATATGGTATATCCAGACTGCGACCGAAAATGAAGCCGGTTAGTAGTTTTAATGACTGCAGCCTCAATGCAACAAAAAAAAAATTGTGATATTTTAAATATCATTGTGTTTTGATGAAAGTACCATAGTATTTTTTGCAAAAATAGTAATTCCAACCATAACGTACCATAACATCTTTAAAAATGAATTTACCACACAAAAACGACGAAAGAAAATCATTATAAAAACAAATCGTCGCTTTTCTTGCAAAATTTTAAGTTCCTAACACCTTGCTTCGATGTCGGTCGCAGTTTGGATATACTCTGTATTTAACCTTATTACTGGTCTGAAAAAGCCGCTGAGAAGATAGAAGCCTTCTGAGAAGCCACCTGAGTAGGTACCACCGCAATGTCTTTTTCTCCGAACTTTTTTAAATTATTGTTTGTAATATTCAAAGATTTAACATCAGTCAAGTCACTGGGGTGTATGTATATCATCAAAGTCTGATTATGTACGTATGCGTATTTAAAATTAAATTGAATTGATAAGATTGTGTTTTCCTTTTGTGGTTGGGTTATTTTGTGTTATTTCTCTATGACGGCCTTTGCATTCAATAGATTATCTAGATTGTAGAATCTAAATCCAGATATACTGCAATACATATAAGTTTAAATGTTTGTTCTCATCATAGGCATTAACTATGAGATATCACTGCTGCGCTTCCGAATCCAACAGCTTAGACGTGACACCGACTGTGAAAGCCACAAAAATACAGTATTATGGTGTAATGTCTTAATGGATTCAGCCTCAATATATATATTTTTTTCGTTATTGTTTAAGGTATTTTCAGATTTTAAGATTTTTTTATGAATGATAAGTAATCATAGAGAATAGTACTGATTTACAAAAGTAGAAAACCTAGAACTTGTACGTGGACGTCGAAGTTTCGAACATTCGAAGGTTGTGTCAGATTAAAGAGTAACCCCTCTCTTTCCTGTTCACCATGTTTCCAATGCCCAATTTCCATGAGAAACTACCGACCTCCTTTCAAAATATAAATCTGATGTTATGAAAATCGACTTCAAGGATTCCAATATTAGTATATATACATTAATACATACATACATCCCACATACATACAGGCGCAGCTAATAATAGCGTGTTAGAAATGACTACATACGATCCCACAAAGAAACCTTTGTCGAAATACTTTCTGCGACAAACATGAAAAATATTTTGCGTGGAATTTCGGTGGCAAAAGAAAAATAATTTATATGACTTCTAGACAAAGAGAAAAGTTATACCACTGTACATTTCAGATCCTCCCCGAATTTTAACATTTCCACGTAAATAATGAAATTAATTACACGCGTACTATGTGATGCGTAGAATTCTCATTCGTTCGTTGTTAAAAAGCTTTATAAAATTTCTCTTTCTAGTATTTTTTCATCCACGTGAATAAGTTATTTCATATAAAATAAAATCGTAAAGTTTATTTTTTTGCAATGAATGGTGAGGCAAGCATTTTATTCACCTAATGGTAAGCGATACAGCCGCTCATGGACAGTATTAAAACTAAATAACATCTTGAATTATGAAGCAATGCTTGGCATTTCACTGCGCTTGCCATCCTGAAACATAAAATGTAAAGTCTCAATATGCAGTAGTTACTCTGGCTATAGTGTCCTTTAATCCGAAGCACAACAGTGCATTTAAGCTGCTGTTTGTCGGGAGAAATAAATATTGCGGTGGTACCAACCCTGGCGTCACTGCTCCGGACCAGCCTGCCTATCCATGCTGGGGGATACTCTATACTTCGACATGAAGTGTGAATGTTCGGAAGTTGAACGTCAACATAAAAGTTAATAAAAGTTAAAAGTTTTCCACTTCTAAAAATCAATACTTTTCCCTATGAAACTAATCATTCACTACGCACAGTTTAGTCTAAAAGACATACGATACAAGATTTGAACATTTTTGAAAGTATTAAGGCATATTTGTACAGTTTAACTGTACGTGCGATGTTTGAACATTCGTGGTCGTGTCGTGACTGACAATAGCATTGCTCTACCACATCCACGATATTTAACGAGTAACAAATATCTTTATGCAAGAATCTAATTAGCAACATTAGCTTTTAATCTAGTGATTTATATTATTATACTATGGACGACTTATCAGCAATTATTTCATTACATGCGTCAATGCTTATTAATATTTCTACTTGAATGATTCCATTAGCTCCCGCAATTCATACGCGTATTTAAAAATTAATTAAAATATTTTGAGTTTTTTGCATATATAGTAAGTGCTTACGAAAAAGCTTATATTATTTATGATTAAAATGTAACAATTTTGTTAATCTTATCGCACTACATTTTTGAAAACTGTAAAGATGTTATAATTGAGTAAATAAATAATTAAATTTGAGCAGTATTGCTGTGGAAAAATTATGAAAGTCACCGTAAAGTCCTTTTTCCATACGATTGTATCAAAAATGTATACTTAATCCTAGCTATACTGTTTCTACGAAACATATTTTTAGTCTCGTTGCAAAGCATTTGGCTTCAGTTTTTATGACCTGCCTTCTGTCTGTAGCCGATACTAGTAGGAAATTTAAAAATAATGTAGATTTCCCTTAGGAAACTAGAAAGATTTTCACTTCATAGGTGATAGAGACCGTATACTTTTACCGCACCGCCTTGCCTAGTGGGGTTAGTATTATTTATATGAATTGTATAGACTGCCCACTACGTGACCTATCGGATATAAAACCTTAAAATGTCAAAACTTGTATCCTGGATCTCAGAAATAATGAGGATTTTTGCTTCCAAAACACCCTATCCTAAAAAAAATCATTTGTCTCATTCCGATGACCCAACCCCTGGGCTCTAGTTTCAAAGTCGGTTTCTTAAACAGCTGCGTCACATACGTGCTTCTGCAGGGCGCGGGCTTCCTCTATAATCGAGTGTGCGATGATAGGCTAAAGTCCACTAAGCTGTATTAGTGCAGCTTGGAAAATTTCATATGAATTAGAAAATTTTACAAATCACTATAATAGTGAAGTTTCCTTACGCTGTCATCCTTCACCGTAATAATAAGTACAATATCAACACACAGATTGTAGTGTACCCTGGGATTTGAATCCGTAGCCACCGTGACAGCCACATTCTGTCCGTAATCAATAGCCACTATGCAATTTTACTCGCGTAAATATGTTCAAAAATAAGAAATAAAACAAACGCAAAAGTAACTATTTCGAGAACTATTTGTTAATTGGCTGCCGGGCCATTTGTTTAATCCGATAAAACAAACGGCGAGTTTAGGTTCCTCGCTTTAGATTTATTTTATTTTGATTTGTTAAAGTCTATTTATCCCGCCAAACACTGCTGTACATGCACTGTTGTGTTTCGGTGTGAAGCACATTGTAGCTGGAATAACTACTTGACATATTGAGACTTAATATCTTATGTCTCAAGCCACTATTCATGAGCGGTCGTATCGCTTGCCATTAGGCGAACGGCATATCCATCTTGTCATTAATTGCAATTTCAAAATAATAAAGTATATTAAAAGTTACCAAATTAGAAACAATGTTCAATCATCAAATTGTATCATTCAAATGTAGTTTATAAGGGGTTGCGATTCGGTAGTTTTCGTCAAAGTAATTCCATAAAGTCAGATGATTTAATGTAGTTCAATAAATGTAATGAAATGAAATACTCGAGGGAGGTGAATCTATGTAGATACATATAATGACGGAAGTTTTGTGGCTTATGATTATTACGCTCGGTGGATTGATGGTAAAGTTGTAATATTAATAGCTTAATAATAAACAAGTAACACCCAACAGTGACATACATAGTCCTGATAGTACACTAAGAAAGAGGAGTATAAATACATTTTTTCTATTCATTATCCCTATTTTATTGGTATTCAATAACTCCCTAGAAAGACGATTTTATGAAGGAAAAATGTATACTTTATTTTGATTGCATTGAAGGAATATTTTTCAAGAGAGAAAATATTACTAAAAAATATTCTATTTATTACAAATAAGCACATGGTTTACAGAACTCGTTAGTTAATATTGAATCTTGCCTTTCATTCTCAAGTCGTTTTTACGCATATTTTTCCTTCTAAAATAAATCAATAGATTATCTACCGGTCCACGTTGAAACGTTATTTGAAGTGCAGGTTTATTGGTTCGTTTTTGTTTTCCTTTTATACACAGGTCTAGTTGGTTGGATTTGCAATTTCCGCAGCAGAGCAAACATACCGGCATGCAAGTTTCAATAACGGCATTTATGAGTCAGCATAGAAAATCTCTTTAATTTTGAAGAACTTCTTGAGAACCACAGAGTACATTCTATTACCACGGGATATTTTTGTAGCTCTGTCCGACACTTGAATGTGTCCTATGTATACTCAACCTTGAAAATTTTCACATTTAGGAATTATACACACGGCATTACACAATATATGTAATTTCTTTGCTATGACATGGGTGGTTCATCTTATAAATATTATTTTATTTTCATTTTATTTTCAAGTATTTTACACATTGAAATAATACTATTAATAACAATTATTAGGATAAATTGTAACAGTCACCGAACGGATGACTAAAACCTCAGTCCGCGTTGTGACAGCTGTAAAGTGATGGAAACATCGGAAGTCAAAAAATTAAAAATTAAACCTAATCCGCGATAAAATCCGTGCATATTTGTGTTATTTCAAGAATATAAATATAAAAATTCTACAATTCCACAGGGGTTACAAATCCAATACTTCTTCGTGTACACTACAAGCTGACTGCCATTAGATCAAGAGCGCATAGATATTTTTTCGACATGTGCAAATAACGTAATACCTGCCTTCCTTTCAAATGTTTTTGGCAGGAAATACTAACATCGTTCCATATTTTACCGATATGTCATAGAAAATAACTGGATAAATTGTTGTTGCTTGCCAAGATCAGAGCTTTCATAAATGGTATATATTTTACTTTGTAGTTTTATAATGTATATACAAACCGTTATAGCATATTTTTTAAGTCCTATCGTCGCTGTGGAAATTCCAAAAGCAAGTCTTTGTTCATCAGCTGACTTCCTGAAGCTGAAAATAGCGATGGTGAACAATTTAAATACTGGGTTTATCAAGACTGTCCATCCGTGTTAAAATCTGAAAACGAAGGCTGGTGGTAATGTTAGTGACTACAGACACAATGCAAATAAAAATATTTTAAATACCATAGTATTTGGATGATAAATCCATTATTTATACTAAAATAGTAATTTAAACCCAAGTGTATAATAGCGTATTTAAAAATAAAACTATGTATATACTATTTACCACCCAAATAAGAAGATTGTTTTTTTTTTAAATAATTGAAAAATTTAACTATCCTTATTTTACACTCATTGAATTAAAAAGTTAATAAGTTTTTGGGATCCCATTTGGAATGTGTAACATTCACGTAAATCTAAGAAGCCATTATAAAAGTGATTATTAACGCTTGAAAGGCCCCAGGAAAATTGTATCTAAAATATTTTGACCGCCACTTTAATAAAAAAAAATGGCCTAGTATTCGGTTTTTCTAAACCTCCACTCACCCGTATTTTGAAACGATCGAGCCATTCTTGTTAATTTATTGGGGACAACTAATTAACAAAACAATTTCAATTGTTAGGCACGTCTGAGCCCAGCAAGTCGATTGAGTAATTAATGAGGCTGGCAACTTATGACCCTAAATTTGTAGATGTTTATGGGCGGTATTAATTACTCATTAGTGAGCTGCTTATCATTTTGCGCGACCTTTTGAATAAAAAAAAACTAACTTAAGGCTAGGTAGAACAAGATTAATATCTGTATCTGTATCAGCCCATATACGTCCCACTGCAGGGCACGGGCCTACTCTACAATCGAGAATACGATTGAGAGTGGTTAGGCCATATAGTCCACCACGCTGGCCTAGTGCGGGTTGGCGGACTTACATACCATAGAAATTCTTATGAATCGCTATGGTATGCAGGTTTCCTCACGATGTTTTCTTTCACCGTTTTAGTGCGTGGTGATTGACTTACCAATACAAACATGACTCCGAAAAGTCAGAGGTGTGCCCTGGGATTCGAACCCGCGACCACCGAGAACATGTTGGCAGCCGCGTCTAGGGCCCTACTATATTCATCGAACGAACGAACGAACGAACGAAGGACCCTACTATATTCAACGAAACGAAGTTCGAAACTTCGGATGATCAAAGTTTATATACGATACGAATGTACCTACATAAAACTTATGGTCGTTATTGATTTATGGTCGTAACCATAGACTTATAGTTACGGTGTACGTTATATATATACATTCGTATCGTATAAAAAACTTCGTTTGTCCGAAGTTTCGAACTTCGTTTCGTTGAATATAGTAGGGTCCTTCGTTCGTTCGTTCGTTCGTTCGATGAATATAGTAGGGCCCCTAGTCCGTTTACCAACAGGCCACCACGCACTTCAAGATTAATATATTACATTATAAAATTATAAAATGTAGTCGTTTTGAGGGTAGTACGACGTATCAATCATTATTTGAATAATAATAACCTTAAAATAGAAATATCTGCTGTCAATAGAAATAGTTAAGGACCTGTCACCGTATTTCACTGTTTTAGCGTAATTTCAAATAATCGCAATTGTGGTGAAGGAACTTAATATTCCGGCTTCACATAACCTCATTTCGAATTCAGAGGCGGAATGTAATAAACTGAGATACATTCATTTCACACAAAGGACAAAATAATGAAATATTTATGTCAACAACCTCTGTTCATTTTCGTGTCTATGTCGGAATGACGGTAATAAAATCCATTGTGTTAATTATTTAATTATAATTATCACCACACGTTATAATTAACGGATTAACGATTTATCCGAATATCTGCGACAACTTGTTACTTTTAGAGTAACCACGCGTATGTCTATGCTTCACTGCTGACCGCTGGATCTCGAATATATGCCTTGTCTACGATCCGGACGCGCTTTATATTGCAAACTGTCATGCTCCCACCCAGTCTGACTGTGGGTAGTGAAATAGAACCACAATCGGGTTTCCTTTAATAAACTTACTTCTACAACTACCCGTACATTACTGACGGCCGATTTACAATTATTTAGCATATGAGCCTTACATAAGAACACCCCGACACGGCCATACTGACGTGCACACGTCCTCGTGTGTGTCACAAGGAAATCATTCGTTCGTTCATCCTGACTCAGTTCACATAATATAACAATTCGCAAAATGGTAATAATTATTATACAGTCTAGTCCGGAAACTATTCCCTTCAGACAACCATTCAAGTGCGCAGATTGTTCCTTCAGTTTTAAAACTGGACCGAACTGTGCTAGACCGGGATAATTCCCCTTTAGCTTACACAAATTTCCTTTTTCTTTACATAACTGGGCAGATCAGACTGTATTTTCTCTTTTTTTTTTCACAGGTCTCAAAGAAACCCCTCAATAATTATAGTAATTATTAAATTACTTCATGTGAACTGTGTCTATGAAAACGTTCACCTTGCAAATCTTTTACTAAATGCTATTTCTAAAAAACTCTTGGTATCAATAGTAGCTTAAATGCGTGGGTCGATTATTGTCATCGAGCCTAGCTTGATTCTGTGTTTCGGGAGTAATAAGAGTGCACGGGCACCCTGTCGTTGTTTGGACCATGAGGATATACGAAACGTGACGTAGGTATAAACGTTTTAAAATTACCACCGGATCCAACGCGGCCCTGTCCTGAGAAGACCCGGCGAAACAAACTCAGCGGGCTTACTTTACCACTGGAAATAACGCGACACGACCCAGCTGTGAGTTGATCCAGCGAATCAAACTCAGTGGGCTTGTTTTTGGTCCAACTACTAAGTAGGTCTTATGTATTAAGATTTGATTTTGCTGCGCTGATACAACAGTTCGGACCGGCGCGGCGGGGCGTGCTCTGCACCTGCCGTCTGTATTTCTTTTCATCATAGAGTCCACGAAGTTTGTCTGGAACAATGCAATATCCCTTTT
This sequence comes from Hyles euphorbiae, assembly GCA_023078785.2. Classification (NCBI taxonomy): domain Eukaryota; kingdom Metazoa; phylum Arthropoda; class Insecta; order Lepidoptera; family Sphingidae; genus Hyles; species Hyles euphorbiae. The sequence goes on from CM041049.1 coordinate 8,962,349, forward strand.
TGAGATTGGTATCTGTGTACCTCTGCTTTAAGGTTGTGTTTTCTTTAAGTAATCTATCAGTATCTGTATCAGCTCATACACGTCCCACTGCAGGGCACGGGCCTACTCCACAATCGAGAACACGGTTGAGAGTGGTTAGGCCATACAGTCCACCACGCTGGCCCAGTGCGGGTTGGCGGACCCACATACCATAGGAATTCTTATAAATCGCTATAGTATGCAGGTTTCCTCACGATGCCCTCCCTCACCGTTTTAGTGCGTGGTGTAATCTATATTGTTGCGCAATTCCTCATATTTTCTTAAATTGCTCTACGAATAAACGAAAGTAAAATGGCAAAACCAAATTCAAACAAAAATGGAAAGATCTCACCAATTTGAAACACTCCTGTGAAGATGCAGGTGTCTTGGAACTTCCAGGGCACACAGTCACAGCTCCATGTCACTGCTCCTGATAACAATTAATGGCCTAGGCAGGCAGATGAGTTTGTGCGTCACCTGATGGTAAGCAGTCACTGCAGCACATGGGCTATTTCAATACCAAGGGCACAGCTGAACAGATGTGCATCAATCTTTCTTGATTGATTCTAGTAGTAGGTTTATTTTTTTCGTATAACTCCTACATGTAGGTAGTTACAATTTAATAGTCATCGATATCAATGTTACACTAGATAAGACGTTGCATGGTTATACTGTTTGGTTAGACGACTAATTTTTTGTTCAACACTGCAGTGATTTAGTTTCAACTTTTACCAAAATCGAACGAGACATTTGTATGGGATAGTTTCTCTATACGAAGTAATTTTATCTAAATGTTGATAGTCATGTGATAGCCACAAATGGCAGTCACACATGAAAGACACACGACAGCTACACACGTGAGTCACACACGATAGTCACATACGTGAACCACACATGACAGCCACATACGTGGGCCAAATATGACAATCACACACGTGGGTCACACACGACAGCTACACATAACAGTCACTACTCACTAGTCATCATAATTTACCTCAAGTTATTAGTTATGGTACTCACGTCAGAGTCTGCGCCAGCTGATGTCGATAACCAAGCGGTTGTGGCTACAACGTAAGACGATCCCACTTCTGATGTCGGAATGACGGTAATAAAATCCATTGTGTTAATTATTTAATTATAATTATCACCACACGTTATAATTAACGGATTAACGATTTATCCGAATATCTGCGACAACTTGTTACTTTTAGAGTAACCACGCGTATGTCTATGCTTCACTGCTGACCGCTGGATCTCGAATATATGCCTTGTCTACGATCCGGACGCGCTTTATATTGCAAACTGTCATGCTCCCACCCAGTCTGACTGTGGGTAGTGAAATAGAACCACAATCGGGTTTCCTTTAATAAACTTACTTCTACAACTACCCGTACATTACTGACGGCCGATTTACAATTATTTAGCATATGAGCCTTACATAAGAACACCCCGACATCTACATGCGGTCGTACACAAAGGATTTGAATACGATTCCTATATTTATGTTACACATGAAAATGACGGTTGAATATTCTGCTTAAACCTTGATTTCACAATATAATATACAAATGTTTAATAACTATCATTCCTGATGCTATTCTTCTCATAGTTCCATTTCATGATGGAAGCCGGTTCAATATAAGGAGTGACTACGCGACCCACCAGTTTGGAAATGAGCTAATTAATTAATAATAAATCCCCGTTAATTTGTATTGACACCACAGTTCAGCAATTAAACTTATATTTTAAATGACAAAAGAGGTATACAAAAATAAAATACGGTCATAAAGTTAACTATAATAATTTAATATCACCCACATACTTTCCATCACTGTGAAGGTTATGTTTGTTTTTTTTAGAAAGGGTAGGTAGAGGCGCTTCCAGGATATCCACGACTTGTGTATTCCATCGCACGATGCTAGAGGGACAGAGTCCATCGCCAAATCAGGCACAAGGTCCTGACACCGGGCTGATAATGAAAAGAAAAATCTATCACCCGGGATTCCGAGACCTCAGATTTGTACCGTAGTATACTGCGATACCGAAGCAGTCTACACTATTTAAAGAGATTTTAATCGACTATTATACGATGATATTTCCACAATTATTTTCTTTACCGTTTCGATGACAATGTAATCTGACTCTAGGACTGAATGTTATTTTGAAACATGAAATCACTTTTCCACTAATCACGCCATCTACCGCAGTGACTTTGAACTTGTATATTCTTGAGGTTCTTTCAGTGGCTTACCTTTGCGTCAGTTTTCAGGCTGCGCAATATTATCTTGCTGGGAAAACAGATGACGCGATTTTTATATTTTTTTACTGAAATATGAAAAAAATCTCGCGAACATTTTTAAAATGTTTTCATACTGTTTCGGAATTTGTAAAAAAATACTTGAAACAATTTGCAAAGTATCATGAAATTCATACATTTTTCATTTATGAAAACTATGGAAACGCTTGGATTATACATATTCCCCAGCATGACTGAATACTGGGGAACACCCAAATATAAACTACTTTAAAATTTGATTCAGTATGGAGACTGAATCCGTTTCTTATTGACATAGAGTTTAATGTAGCACGAATTCAATCGAAATCTAGTCACGATAGCGCCATCTGTGAAGTAAAACAAAGAGTTTTTTAAAAACGCTATTTTCTGAATGAGCCACAAAAAGGAAACTTAATACAATACACAATAAAATGAATGAATACTCATTATTGATTTATAATTATATTACAATAAGTATCAAGTGCAATCGATAATTGCATTTTATTTAATGATCTTTCGAAACGATTTACAGCAGACAGCTTCTACGGGCTTGCTCCATTTAATATACTGACATCTATGAATCATTTTAGGAACTAACTTTCTTTTCACCAGAAGCAACACGTACTATAAAATAAGTTCAAAACCTGTAAATCAGATGGCAGTTACAAGCTGTATAGAATAGCCTGAAGTTTAGAGCGATTAAAACTTAGCAATACCCCATAAATTTATGGACATGAACGACTACATAGGCCGTCTTATATAGATCGTCATAAAGTCTCTCGTTTTAGGGGAACCGTTGGCTCTTAAGTGAAATTTTTGTATTATTTATTACGTTGATGATATTGCTCATAATTATGAAAATAAACATAATCCCTGAGTGTGAAACATTTTTTTTGTATCCGGGCACGTGCCTTCTCTAATCCTAAGAAAATGGTTGACAGGGGTCAAGACATATTGTAGTCAACCCCTTGGGCCTAATGCGAGCTGGTGGAATTTACATAACGTAGAAAGTCATACAAATCGCTATAGTACGCTTATTACCTCGCGATATTTTCCTTCACCGTTGCAGTGCGTGGTGATTGACTGTTGAAACTCTCGGATGCACCCTGCGGTTTGAACCCACGACCACTGAGCATAAGTTGGCAGCCGCGTCTGGTCAATGCACCAACAGGTCGCCACACACTTAAAAAAAGTCACACAAATAATGAACCCGCAATTTCCGCCGTAAAAACTTCATAGCTATCCAATAGCTTACAATTGAAACCTTTTTCATCTTATCTGGCTTTGCAGCTGAAATTAGGTTTGACTGCATGGATAGAAAGCGATTGATTAAATCAATTTAGCCTTATTTCTGCTGCAGATTTATTTCTATCTGTATTAAGAATAATAGAGCTCATCGCTTAACGTTACTACGTAGACGCTTTTTATAGATCACTGCTCTTTCTTGCTTTATATTTGCTTTTTACTATGCTTTTATATTCGCATAAAAGTGGAACGCTGCTGCCGTCAAAAATTATTATTGTGGATCGCAAAGTAAGTGTCTTTCAGACGAGCTGAGTAAACAAGCTTCAATTTTTTTGCTGTCGTTCCCATTTTCCTTGCTTCAAATTGTGTACTTTTTTAACATAAACGAAGTCGATTTAAATTCACGTCTATGTTTACTAAAAGTGTAAGCAGATACATAGAAAGTACCTATGGGTACATTTCTAAGATTTTAGACTGCTACCGGCTACAGCAATGTTGCTGTGGAGGTTCCAATAGTGTAATAATACACACAAACAAACACACACTTTCTTTAGCCATAGGAAGTCAAATGCTAAACATAGGGGATCCCCACAGGATCTCCACATCAACTTGTTGGAAGCGGCCTGCATCCAGGGATTTGCTGCACTCAGAACCAGGTCATTCGTCCACCATGCAGACGGATTTCCTTCATTTCGCTTGTCCATAAATGATATGTACTGTCAAAAGATAATTCTATGGCTGGTTGACAAAATAATGCATATAATCACCTAATTAAATTTGACAACCTCCGTGGCGCAGATGGCTAGACGCCGCCGGCTTAGTATCGGGGGGTCGCAGTCGTGAGGCCCACAAGTATTTATCTCGGGTTTGGATGTTTGTGAGATTGAAAAGTCTCTTGTAGTTTCTAATACACACGATATTACTGGTGGTAGGTCTCTCCTATGTGAGAGGCTGCCTGGGTGGGTACCACCGCAATGTCTATTTCTCCCGTCAAACAGCAGTTTCAATGCACTGTCGTGTTTCGGATTAAAGGATATTGTAGCCAGAGCAACTACTGGACATATTGAGACTTAACATCTTATGTCTCAGGATGGCGAGCGCAGTGGAATGCCAAGCATTGCTTTGTAATTCAAGGTGTTCTTTGGTTCTGTTACTGTTTATGAGCGGTCGTATCGCTTACCATCAGGCGAACGGCATGCTCGTCTCGTCATTCACAGCAATAAAAAAAAATAAAAAAAAATACAAGACTTAATTGATCTTAATGTGGGGCTAGCGCCATGAATGTGACTCTTAGAAAAATTAAAAAAAAAAATATTATTGAAAACAATTATTTCCATTCTAGCGTCACGCTCTCGTGAGAACGAGAAATTATTGTTTTAGTAATATAAATGGAATAGTTAAATGGTATCACTACCGTTAAAAATGTGTTTTGTATGTTGATATTATTTACTCCTGTAAATTTTACCAATTTCATCTTGATATTAGTCAAAATTGCGGGATGTTATAAAACATACATATCTTGAAATACATAATAACAAATAAGAAATTTCGGGCATTTTCCTAGCGCCCTCAGATGGCGAAATCACCTTAAAAAATAACTAGAGTTGCGCATTTCTATGAGTATAAAATACTGATCCATAGTTCAATCAATTACTGGTCTCTCATATTTGAGAGGCCGCCTAGGTAGTTGATACCACTATATCTATTTCTCCCACAAAAAGCAGTGTAAATGCTGTTTTGAAAATTCTGGTTGGAAGACATCGTAACCAAAAACTACTGGACATTTTGGGACGTAACGTCTTATTTTATTTTATTTTATTAATTTTGAAGAAGACTTACAGACTAATAACAATGATAGATATATACAATATAAATAACAACTATTGCTAATGACAAGTCTCCATATTTAAATATAAAACAAATATGCACAAACAGTATTATTATTTAACTAGACAAAATAAACAAGCGAACGTAACAAGAAAAAGAAAGAAAAATGTCAACAAAATTACTGTGTCGAATCAATATCCTCTTTATAATATTTTTTATTAAGTTTTCTCCTCACTGTGCTGACGTTGGTGCAAAACAGATCAAAATTTAGTTCAGGTGGAATGTCATTGAAACTCGTGGCACTTCGTAACATAAATGCATTACGCCTATACTTTGTACTGGTTATCGGCACTCGCAGCAAAGCTCGCTGCCTCAGTCCAATTTGATGTGTGCGCAAAGATATTAGTTGTAATAGTTCAGGACTATCAATGGAGCCGTTAGCCAATTTAACTAAGAGACACACATCGCTTACATAACGTCTGTGCTCAAGTGGTAAAAAGTGATATTTGTTACAACGATGTAGGTAATCAAGTGACTGTTGCTGTGTTCTATAATCTAGGTATCTCAAAAATTTTCTCTGTACGGTCTCCAGTAGAGATTTGTAAATTCCGTATTGCGGGTTCCAAACTTGTGATGCGTATTCGAGGTGGCTTCGTACGTAGGAGCAATAAAGAATTTTAATGGGTTTAATAGAGCGAAACTGGGCTGATGTTCTTATTACAAATCCTAACGCTTTCGTAGCCTTATTAACTATATTGTCAATGTGTTCATCGAATAGAAGTTTGCTATCCTGAATAACCCTAAATCCCTTATACTACTAACAGTATTTATATTGTGGTTGTTAAGTAGGTATCCACCCCCAATTACAGTTTTCTGTCTAGTAAAGCGTAAATGAAAACATTTTTTAACATTTAGGTCGAGACGGTTAATATGGCAATAGTGAACAAATCTATCTAGATCGGATTGTAGATTTTCAACATCTGATGAGTTTCGTATTAATTTATGAATTTTCATATCATCAGCATATAATAAAGGATATGAATGTTCAAAGCACCCATTTATATCGGAAATAAATAAATGAAACAGACAGTGGACCCAGAATAGATCCTTGGGGCACACCTGAAGGAATAAACCTCCACCCAGAAGTATAACCATGGAGTACTACAGCTTGAGATCGATTTTCAATATACGACTTAAACCATCGATATAGGTCACCATGAATTCCGACTGATTCTATTTTTTTCAGTAATATTATGTAATATTATGTCTCAAGATAGTGAGCATAGTAGAACGCCAATCATTACTTTTTAATTCATGGTGTTATTTGATTTTCGTACTGTCAATATTACAGCGGTCGTATCGTTTACCGTCAGGAAAATGTTAGGTTAGTCTCGTCATTCAATGCAAAAAATTTGTAATGTTTTTTTTTTAGTAAATATTTAGTAAGTGTTTTTAATTAGTTAAAGTGAAATAACATGTATAGAGCCACAAAGATACCTGGCCCGGTGGCCAAAAGTGGAAACAAATACGTCATTTAGAATGTCAGTCTATCTGCCAGTCGCTGACATATCGGCAATTAGTTGTTTAATCAATGTATTTATTTTTCCTGCATTATTTAAAACTAGTGAAAATTGCCGAAAACTTTAAAAAGTGATGCTAGGAATGTTAAACTTCAGGTATTAAATTTTACGTAGGAAGAAAATCGGCTTCAGATACCAATAATACCCTTCGAAAAATTTTATCATCGTGTAGCTGTTGCCACAAGTTTGTGTTGTCAGCTTTTCAAAATAAATTCCACGAAAACAGAACTTTGTACGTACTAGTACAATAAATGTTAGTTCATATCCTAAACTAAAATTCATCGTTACGTGCGTGGTGGCCTGTTGGTAAATGGACCACCAATGACCACAACCACATTTCACGGTGGCTGCGGGTTCGAATCTCAGAGTACCCCTCTGACTTTTCGGAGTCATGCGTGTATTGATAGTCAATAAACACACACAAAAACGGTGAAGGAAAACATCGTGAGGAAACCTGCATACCAAAGCGATTTATAAGAATTTCTATGGTACCTGTGTAAGTCCACCAACCCGCATTAGGCCAGCGCGGCGGACTATATAGCCTGGGATATGGCCTAACTACCCTCAATCGTACTCTCGATTACAGAGGAGGCCCGTACCCTCCAGTGGGATGTGTATGGGCTGATACAGATAACTTTTTAAGGGTTTTGACTTCCTTAAGGGGGAGCGATTGGTTAGAAATCTTGTGAAGGAAAAAACATGCATATGAAACTGGTCCACTCATTTTCCCGACACTATTGATCGGATTGAAAAATCTTACTTTACCCACTTTATTGCTATATCTATTTTAATGGCAACACCATATTCGATTACAGCGACTCTCTCACCGGGTCAGATAACTTTGTGCCTCTATAATATATTATTGTAAATCTTATGTTAAATTTGACTGACAGCATGACAAAAATTATCAATAATCATTCATATACTTTTTATTACATATTATATTACAAAACAAAATATTTGCATGTCAAAATTTGACAGAAGTTGTGCTCTGCCAATTTGTATTAATTTAAGATCCATGCTGTACCAACTTTTAAGCAAAAAAGATTCTTGTGCTTATTCTTTATAGTACCAATAATCGAGTTTATTCTTAGTTCTAGTATGTATCTACATACGCAAATATAGGAATGTACGCCTTTCACAAAGACAAAGGGCATATAAAACGTATTAAAGTAATGTGAGCTTATTACGAGTGTATTGTTCAAAGAGCCAACGTGCAAAGTCTAAGAAATATTTCAAGAGAGTCATTTCTTATTTATGATTCTCGTAATGTACTTTTTCCTTTTTCAATATTTCCCATTAAAATGAAGTATTATTTCTCTTAACAGAACTTTTTAAAGGAATAAAACTAAACGTGAACGACGTCTAGTACCAAGCCATTCAACATTTTAGTTCCGCTTCTACAATTTCAGATGCAATGCAAGCTCAGTGTGTTTATAAAAAGAAACGCAAACAGCATTCTAAGTTAGTTATAAATATGAAAGCATCTATTTGGCCAGTGCCCGCTAAAGAATTTCATTTTGAATATTTTACTCCCGTACATTTTATGTGATGTCGGTTAGAGTATGTACATTTTACGACTAAAAATTAGATATTATGGAAAGACCTTGATAAAATGAAATACTTGGGTAGATATGAGAATATCCTTGTCAACGTTAAAGTAAATTTTCTAACTTAGATTCCCCTAACTTTTGGGAAACCGCAAATAAGTTTCACCTATCTGCGGATAAACTTATCCAGTGACGCGTAAGATACTTGTACGACTATTTTATGCTGGATGTTGTTACTTTATATCATTTTACCGGTAAAAGACAACTTCAAAGCAGTTTATAGAAGAACTCCGCATTGTATTCAAATTCATTTTTCACTTTCCAATATTATGAGTTGGAAAAAGAAACGTCATAATGTCAATCCTCATTAGCTTTGTGGTACGGGAGCTAGCAACGTTTGAAAAGTAAGAATTTTAGGTCAGCTGATTTTGTGATATGTCGTCCTTCTTGCACTTTCGGTTAGAGTCTGGGGCCCTACTATATTCATCGAACGAACGAACGAACGAACGAAGGACCCTACTATATTCAACGAAACGAAGTTCGAAACTTAGGACAAACGAAGTTTTTTATACGATACGAATGTATATATATAACGTACACCGTAACTATAAGTCTATGGTTACGACCATAAATCAATAACGACCATAAGTTTTATGTAGGTACATTCGTATCGTATATAAACTTTGATCATCCGAAGCTTCGAACTTCGTTTCGTTGAATATAGTAGGGTCCTTCGTTCGTTCGTTCGTTCGTTCGATGAATATAGTAGGGCCCCTGGGCTATCTGGCTGGCGGTAGTGGTTGCGTTCATTAGTGCGCATCCTACCTGTCCAGGTAATAATCCTGGATTTTAAAAGCATTTTAGAAGGCGTAATTTTTTATTTTTTGTTTTTAAATAAGTCTACCTAACATACTTTTTTTATTACCAGACATTTTTGACAATGCTAACTATGTAACATACGCGAATCTTATTTTTTTTTTTATAAAAATTTCAAAGTATTTTATAATGTCTGTAATTTTAATATTATGTTATTTAAAGATAAGAAAAACCTAAAATAAATTTGCCAGACATTAATTCGATTGTTAAGTCTGGAATTAAAATGAAAAAGTCATGAAAAGTATTGCAGTATAATGCTAGTATTCGGAGAGAGACAGTTGCAGAATAAGTCGAGAATGATACAGAGAACCATCACAAAAGTAAATTACTTGTCACTGTACATGTAATAAAAAATAATAATAATATTCAAACACTACGATTATTTTTCCATTCCAAATCCCATGATTCAGAACTACATAGAGCTGTATTACGAGCTGATCATAAATATACACCACTTAACCTGTTAGCTTCCATGATGGACTTAAACCCGACCACTAACACACAAAAGCTGAATGCCTGGACACAAAAATCTCTCCACGGGAGACACCGCCTCGACTTAACTAATCCTATCGTTGACAAAATAGCGTCAAACGCGTGGCTTAAGCGAGGCGAAATGTTTCCCGAAACGGAGGGATTCATGGTTGCCATCCAGGACCAGACAATCGACACAAAAAATTATAGGAAACACATAATCAAAGATCCTACAGTCCAAAATGATCTCTGTCGGCACTGTCATAGTAGTCCTGAAACAATTCAACATATAACCGGAGCCTGTAAATCTATAACCCAGACGGATTACAAACATCGACATGACCAAGTAGCTGCAATAGTACACCAATATCTTGCATACAAATACGAGTTAATAACAAATAAAACGTCATATTATAAATATTCACCCAAAATAATACTAGAATCGGACAACTACAAGCTTTACTGGGACAGGACTATTATGACAGACAAGACAATTCATCACAATAGACCGGATATTACACTACACGATAAAAGAAACAAAGCAGTTTTTCTAATTGATATAGCTATACCAAATACCCATAACCTACAAACAACATATATAGAAAAAATAGCAAAATATAACCTTTCTATAGAATTAAAAAGACAGTGGCGAGTTGACTCCGTGCGGACCGTACCAATTGTGGTGTCAACTATGAGTGTAATTCCTAAGTATCTTCATAAAAGTTTGAAGACACTCCAAATACATCCCCTAACATATACCCTCATGCAAAAAGCTGTCATTTTAAATACCTGCCGAATAGTTCGTAAATTCCTGTCAATAGAAATATTTTAATAAGCTCATCCATTATTTTTCTATTTCTTACGTGTTTTAATTATCATTTATTCATTATCAGTTTCGTTTTGGCCGCAAGCCTGCGTAGCTGATTATTTCGCCAGAAATAGTAGAAATTATTTTAAATACCATATAAATCATAATAATAATAATCATTCTAGTCAGAGTAAGTTTCCAAAAAAAATTAAGCATAAAAAGAAATATAAAATTAGATTAAAATTTAAAAAACAACACTTTTTATTTAAATTGTTCTGATTACTAAATGTAAATTATAAATAATTAATATTAAGTTTTTCAAGTTGTTTCAGCCCATAGTGACGTCACAAAAAAAAGAGGCATCTTCATAATCATCATCATCATCGTCGCTGTCTTTGTCAGTGTCATTCATATCATCTTCTTGGGAACTTTCGTTATCTTCTAAAACTCTATCATCTGCAACAGTAAAAAAATAAACAGTGTAATTCTTCTTGTTCGTTATAAAACATTTTAGTTATTATTGATAAATATTCCATTTTACACTTACTTTGAACAATAATATCTGCAACTGAGGATGGTAATTGATCTCCCAAAAACCAGACAAAATCATATTTGTCACCGTTAATGGTCCAACCGAAAGCCATTGGAGATAAAGATGTTGGATGTTTTGAGTGAGCATTTCTCCAAATTTTCGTGACGTAACGAACCCTCAATAAATGCTGTTGCAATTCCACTTTACAGGGTGGCAAACTGGATGACTTCAGCTGTCTCTGTCGGACTACTAGCATCATACTGCAATACTTTTCATGACTTTTTAATTTTAATTTAAGGCTTAACAATCGAATTAATGTCTGGCAAATTTATTTTAAGTTTTTCTTATCTTTAAATAACATAATATTAAAATTACAGACATTATAAAATACTTTGAAATTTTTATAAAAAAAATTATAAAATCGCGTATGGCACATAGTTAGCATAGTCAATGATGTCTGGCAATAAAAAAAGTATGTCAGAGAGACTAATTTAAAAACAAAAAATCAAAAATTTTGCCTTCTAAAATGCTTTTAAAATCCAGGATTATTACCTGGACAGGTAGGATGCGCACTAATCAACGCAACCACTACCGCCAGCCAGATAGCCCAGACTCTAACCGAAAGTGCAAGAAGGACGACATATCACAAAATCAACTGACCTAAAATTCTTTCTCGAAAACGTTGCTACCTCCTATACTATTGTAAGTGTTTTTAATTTGAAAATGCTACATGAGTTCCTTAGAACCAGACGTATCTAGGCAAGAACTTATTTTAGAAGACGACTAGTATTGCAAATACTACTTATATAAATAATATGTATTGCGAAATATTAACTATAAAAACCTGAACAGCCTATTATTATCAGAACATATTCATAGTCCAAGGACAAAATATTACTCAAGTAAAAGAAACTAATATAATATTTTCCTACAAGGACAAACCTTTCACAAAGAATATATTTAATGAAGATATTGGAAAGAAATTAGATAATGCTGTACAGTTGGCTCATGCAAATTTCTAAATTGACAAAGTAACCAACCGTGGGAAGACAAAGTACTTAATAACTTGTAGTCGAAGAATAAAACGTAATTTTTAAACAGATAAAACCGCTTTGTTCGTCTGAATTTATAGGAACAATGCGATCCACTTTCATTTGCTCAAAAGAAATAAGCGTTGAAGGCAGTTGATTCTCTTTGAGTAAATGGTTTCAGTTAGTTTGCTACTTTAACACATTGTTTTAGAAAGGACACTTTCATCTGTGACGTCAAATGAAAACCCGCATTTATATAATATCATTGCATTCAGATATTACATGTAATTTTATCATCTTTTCATTTCTGATATCTATTCTGCATCTGTTATTTTTCAATGTCTGAAGAAACTATAAATGTTCAATTAATGTGTATCATATGAATTTCTATAAAAAAATGAATCCTAGTTACATTCTTCATCACATGGCGGGATGGCGTTTTATAATTTCGGTTCTAAAGGTGTGTCCAAACATTGAGCGGCAATCGAGCGCAGCTGCCGCGCGCGGCCCTCCGCGCTATGATTGGACGACAGCCGCATGCGAACGCGTCTGGCTGCCTGCCGCGCACGAACATTCTTAGCAAACATTCGTCAGTATTAATGTTTGGACGTATTTCTGCGTACAAACATGGACAACGAAACATCTATTCGTTTAATTGAAAAGTATGGATCTTTTTAGGAGTTATGGGATCTTCGAAAAAAAGAATACTATAATAAAAACAAAACACGTATTGTAGGCTAGAATATGAGTCTCCTGTTGCCAAATACCGCAAAGTTATAGCCAATCTCTTTTTTGTTGTGATTGCTTTACGCCAATACGTATCTTCTTTTTTAATATGCGGCTCAACCAGACTATGTAAATGTTCAAACTCTTCTAAAGTTAATCTTCAAAACTGTGGTGTTCAGTAATGAATTTGGTAATTTATTGATTCAATATTTTGTAACCTCTGCTGAAAAAGTAGTCTCGTCCAACATTTCGTCATTAAAATATAATATGTTTTTTCTTAGTCTTTCTCCACATTTTTTAAATAATAAACAGAGCTACGACACATGCAACAGGTTTTATTTTAGTTCTGATGCCAACTGAAGTGCGCGGCGCGGCGTGTCTTGGGTGTGCCGCGCAATACTGCCGCGCAAACATTATTCGGCTTCGTTCTAACTTGAGCGCGGCAGAAATGTGTCCTGCAAACGCCGCGTGTTGCTGCCGCGCTCTTGCCACTCAATGTGTGGACACACCTTAAGAATATCACTAGGCACATACCAACAACTTTATGGTATACTCAAGTTAAAACCTTTTTCAATAAAAAAGTTCGATGCCCGTCCGAAGCAAATATTTGAAAAGAATTTTGGTGGCGGTAAATGGCTTGCATTAGTGATAAGTGAAAAACGATTTTTACTTTTGTATGCTCAATAGTTTGACTAGAAAATAATCTCTTTGATCCGGAAAATTGTTTTAGCCAAACAAAAGCTGTTGAATGTTATGGATTATTTTCAGTTAAGTATAAAACTTTATGAACTTTGGAATATTTATTCTTGTGATGAAAAAAGTCAGAAAAAGTAAAAAGTCATATTGATGTGTAGTTACAAAAATTCTGAATAAATTGTGATATTGACCCTAGATGTTATCTTGACATCCACCAGAAAGTTGCTTACTCCTGAAGAAATCTATTTGAAGGAGCAAACGAATTCCATATGATGAATCCCATATCGAAATTAAACGAAAGCATCCATCTCTATTCATATCCCTGGATTCCTTAATCAACATTGCATCACGGATTGGAATATTCCATACATCTTGGATATTTGCGTAACACAAATATTTATATTCATACGAAGATAAATCAACCCGAAATCCTGCTCATACTGTATAATATAAAATAACTCGTGGTATCGCTGTAACATGTGTAGAAACGAGTAAACCACAGACACACAAGCGTTATTTCATTTGCTTCCCTTTCTTTTAAGCAAACATAATAATTTAAAATGTTCAACATGTTCGCTTGAGGAAAAACGGCATGGGAATAAAAAGAAAGGTCAAGGGGTTACATTTTTTGTACGCGTTCAGAGTAAATACAACTTGGAATACTTACAATTTTTAAGTGCCCATAAACACAGGAAGTTTGGAGTGTGTGTCATTATTTAAATACTTTTCTTTGGACGTTTATGGTTAGAGAATAGCCTTAGATTAAATAGACACTAAGCTGGAGTTATATGAGTTTCAGTCCAGTACATAAAACGATAAGTTGGCAGTATATTTGTCCAGTAAACTTCAGCATATTTTATTTACATGTCACCAGATACGTAAATCAAGGATAAATTTATCTTGCTTTGTTTAATCGAGGTAAGATATGAATTTGAAATTAAAACACCAGTCTTAACTATTTCCGCCGTGAAATCCTCTAAATTGAATTCGACCACATAAAGTTCCAAATTGAATTATCATCCCAAAACTGGATACAACTTGAGAACATTTTAATCTTCTTAACAAATTAATTACGCTGTTGGCTAAACCATTTTCCGGCAGTGAATCAGTTAATTTCAATTTATATTAGTTTATATTGTGTCAAACTGAATAAGTTCGATCGTTACGTTTGATCAACGTTTCGTTCTGAATATCCAGGATCAACATATTTTTTTATTTTTTTTATTAATTTCTGTAAACCTTAGCATATTCCGAATATATAATTAATGTGGTTTTTGTTGGGTTTAAATACAATATTAATAATTATATCTCGTATTGCATTCAATTTTGTGCTTATGTACATGTGTACACATAAATACATAATCTCACGGCTTTTAACCCAGAAGAGTTTGGTAGAGGTTCTGCCAGGGCAGTGCTACGTTTCATCTCTTGTATTCCGTCCTACGATGTGAAAGCGGAACCTACCACCATATCGGGAATAAATATATGACTTCGGGCTTATAATGAATATAAAAATCCAATATCACTTTGCCCGGCCTGGGATTCGAACCCGAGACCTCAGCTTACACTATAGTACGACTACGCCACTGAGGCAGCCAGGCATTGATAAAATAAATGTTGATAAACAACATCAAATATTCATAAGTATTGGTATGGTATGTAAGTCCGCCAACCCGCACTAGGCCAGTGTGGTGGACTATATGGCCTAACCACTCTCAATCGTATTCTCGATTGTAGAGGAGGTCCATGCCCTGCAGTGGGACGTATATGAGCTGATACAGATTCATAAGTATTACGAACGAATGGCAAATTTGGTCCGAGTCGCGCAATTCAAGTAGTTATAAAGATTATCTAATTGATAATTGTAGTTGAATAGTATTAACTGTCCATGTTATTAAATGTGCAGAGAGAAAAACTATTAATTAAACTTATTATTTTAAGATTAAAGATTTCGGGCGCCGTGGTGTCACTGTGTTGTGATTTTTTTGACAGTCGCATATATAATTATTTGTAGGGTAGTTTATTGTCGTATACGTTTCATCTGACAAAATGTTTAGAATCGCGTGTATACTTCAAAACACGTGCGTGTGCTAACTGTACTTCTTATTTCGGTTGTTTTGTGGACAATCAGGTGCATGTGATGTTCAGTGCTAAACTATCATTTTCATTGGTGCTAATTTCAACTACGGCAGCCAAGTGCGTCAACTTTGGGGAGAGAACTCAGGTGAGTTACCTAGATGTAATGTATTAGATTGTTGTAATTCGTTTACCTCTGCATTCGGTTTGCTCGGCGTGAGAGACTCAAAATATTTGATTATTTATTTATTCTTTTTTTTATACCAAATAAATCGTAAAAGAAACTAATATTTAACATAAGAGTACAAATTGCAGTCGTATCGCTCAAGGCAACCTCTTACTCACTACCATGGGATGGACATAAGAGAAGGAAAATAAAGATAGGGCAGTCTAAAGTGTACTTTTAGGATAAAGCTTGAATGAAGCTCCTATATTCAGGAAATAATGAGAATATTCAGCTTGATAGATAAAATGTATAAAAATATATTCAATTAAACAACATATGCACCTACACGGATTTCGAAATAAATAAAAATATACATGAAGGTATAAAAAACAAATATTATAATAAGTACACATATAAGTGCACATAAGTAATCAACGGTATAGTTTTTAAAGATACAACTAGTGTTCTTTAATCATTATTTTGAAGGACAAAAGTGTTCGTGCCCGTCTCGCAACGTCAGGAAGTGTATTCCATAATCGGAACGCTTGCACAGTGAACGATTGTCCATAACGGTAGTTAAGTGCACGGGCATTCTTAGTTTTAGGTTCTGCGGCGATATCAAGGATCTCGAATGTGAATCATGTAGAAATATAAAACGGTCTTTAAGGAGTGAGAGGATTAAACAAAATATTATATAGAAGAAAAAGAATATGAATATTCCGACCAAATCGTATGGGTAACCACTTGAGCTTTACACGAAACTGGGAAACATGGTCATATTTGCGAAGACTGAATATGAGCCGATTATATATTATTAAATATTATAAGTCTCCTTATAAAATAAAAATAAACAATTCCGTTGTAATTGTTTATAACGTTATTAATATAATATAATACTTTCATTTTCATACCTACAATAAAATCTCATATCAAACAACAGTAACATCTTTAAAATTACGAGACAAATATTAAATGTACATTTATTATCATAAAATATATTGCCTGTTTGACATCGACAAAACAGTCAAATGAAATACAAAGAAGCAATCGGCTTTCACGAATCGAAGGAAATGTTCATAAAATTAAAATGACAACTTTCAATTCAAAAGTTTCGCCACAATGTATATCTGAAACATTGCCCAACAGCTGTAATGGAAGAAAAACAAATGGATGTTTTATTTAATTTTTCATTTGAGAACGGCCACAGTAAAAAGTCCAATCGAAATATTTGACTGATTCTTTATTGCCCAATTGAATGGAACACAAAGGGTAATGAAAAATACGAAATAATGGTGAAATCACACGTTTATTTTATCATTGTACAGGCTTATATCATCATAATGGGGTCGCTGTAATTAAATTTTGTGCGATACTTAAAGCACGTGCAGCTTATTACGTTAATTCATACTTTTAAATTATGTTCTTTACTAATTAACTAATGAACAGGTCTGCGTTGTACAGCCTTTATATTTCAAAGCGATTAAATTTTATGTGGTTATTTTATATAGCTAGCTAAGCGTCGGACGTCTGCCTACAAGGCAGATAGGCGACCTAGTTAAGGTTGCAGGAATTTGTTGGATGCAGGCCGCTTCCAACAGGACCCTATGGAAATTCTTAAGAGTGATCTATATTTAGCAATGGACATAGACTTTCAGTGGCTAATTGGAGAGGATTTGACACTCATCGCATTGATCGACAATAGTCAGAAATCTTTATATTAAAAAAAAACGTCAGCTTGTTTAATTGCTCCTTCAATCCCGGTTAAACCACCCAGGATACTAGGTATAGAATATGTGCTTAAACAAAAACGCGTTACTACGTTCGCTTTCACATATAAAATGGTTTTTCCTTATTTCTTTCTTTCTCTCCTAATTGCACCAGAAAATTGAAGTTGAGACCAAAAATGTAACGAAGCTCTTCACGGTTTTTATAATTATGCCGTCTTACCTAATTGCTAATGCTTCATATGGACCTAATTTTAAAAATGGTGAGAACCCGTGACCCATCTACTTTGCGGTTAAATGTTACGGTTAAGTACGAAGATAAGATTTTTACTTCACAGATTTGGGCCTTTTAAGTCTAGAGGACTCTCAGATTCAAGCATCTTATTTTTCATCGGATTTTCACTTCTTCCATAAGTAGATCCTTATTTAGAAACAATGTATAGTTAAAAATATATATAAATAATAATACTCGTAATTTAAACGTGTAGTAGGTACTAGATTTTTCAACTGAACTAACATGGTGTTATTTATTTTAAAGAATATATCTTTGGATACCTTGCGAGGTGTGGTGTCATACAAAATAATCTTATTAAGTTTTGACTGGGATAGCTTCTCTTTTTACGTAGATGGTACGTTTAATATGAGGCAAATGACCTGCTTAGCTCCTTTGTTTTGCTTTGTGGAGCACTTTAAAGATGTGGTCTTGCCTAAAATTGTGTTCTCATCTTTTCTGCTACAGGTAGTCCATTATGGAACATGGTTTTTCCAATGTTTCCACAGCGACCGCAGCTTACACTTAGCGTTCCCACAGCCTGAGATCGTTTGTCCACCTTGTCTAAAATTTAACAAACATTTATTCTAAAATGATATAAACATATCTTATACCGTCTGCATATTGACAGAAGCCGAATGTTTTCGTGACAATGGGCATAATGCAAAATGGCAAATAAAAGCGACGCCAGATTTTGTTTTTTTTTTTTTTTAAATGTGGTTGTGGGTTAAAAATGTGTATGCCTAAATATTAATTGATACCCTTGCTGACTATTGCGACTTAAACAGTAAAGGTTGCACAATATTATTTAGGAAAAACTATGCGTTAACCATCCATCCATACACAGCGATAGGTAAATCATGACAAGAACAATCCGTCGCTTTTTTCCTTGCGAATTGTTTAGGTGTGTTTTCGGCTTCATTTTGGTTGCAGTCTGTACTTTTTAATACTTTTCTTTAAATCATAGGAGCAAACAACAAAAGCTTCAAAAACAAAATACAACGTCTAGACTTCTAGTACGTCATACCTTTTGTTTAAATAAAGATTCCTTTCAAGAGATCGAAACATTCTCTTCACAATAAATGTTTTCATTGCAGAGACGTATTGTTTTATCAACTCTTTTCAATAAGCACTTCTATATTTAAAATATCTCACAACAAATATATTATAAAATGGTATTGCTCTGAGTAAATTGCTAACAGAATAATGGAAAGTCATGTTCTATTGTTTCAGTGTTACTTAGTCGATTATTTATTTTTATTATTTCTCTTTATTTTAATTTTTTTTTACATTTTTATATATATAGTAAAAAACAAAATACATATAAAAATATAAAAAGTTATCCAACGATGGCGAGGCTCGAGACCCAAGACACCGGTGGTTAGGAGTCCAAAGTGAGGAACCGCCTCACAATACGTGCCGTGTCAAGCAATACTGCCTTCTGAATCTGACTCCTGACCCAACAGCCGATTGAGAGCCTCTGTAGATGTTGGTCGAGGCTCCTTGGTATCAACCCATGGGCAGAAACGACAATCGGGACAATAATTGTTGAGTCGACATCCCACATGTCGGTAACCTCGTGTGCCAAATCTAAATATTTAGACATTTTGTCTTTTTCAGCTTTGACAAGGTTATCGTCATGCGGGATGGTGACGTTAACAAGTATAGCCCGGCGCGCCAATCGATCTATTATCACAATGTCAGGCTTATTGGATAGGATAGTCCTGTCTGTGATAATAGATCGATCCCAATACAACGTTGCATGACCATTTTCAAGAACTGGTTGAGGAACATACTGGTAATATGGCACTTCAGAAGTCACCAGTCCATATCGAAGAGCAATTTGCTGATGTATGATCTTGGCTACTAGGTTGTGTCTATGCAAATACTCGCCGTTAGCAAGATACGAACAACCGGAGATAACATGCCTGATAGACTCGCCAGGACGGTGGCATGCCCGACAGATGTCGACCGTACCGTCCTTCAGGATGTATTTCCTATAGTTGTTCGTCTTAATAACTTCGTCCATAATTGCAAAGACAAAACCCTCGGTTTCCCCAAAGAGGTTACCGAAGCGCAGCCAAGACACAGACGCTAGTCGGTCCACATCAGGCCCATGAAGGGCTCGATAGAACCGACCGTGCAGCTCCTTGCTCTTCCATATGTCCTCGCGATCCCTAATGCCTACCACCAGAGGTTTCCGCCAGTTCTCAATCGCCAAAGACAGCGGGGTAAATCCTTTATCTACCATAACTACAACCCTATGTATATCCACGTCACTGTGAAGGAAATAATCCCTGAGATTGCACACCTCGCGATTATGTAGGTCCTTAGCATTAAGCATGCCTCGGCCCCCACATCTACGCGGGATGTACAATCTCATCACTGACGAACGTGGATGATGCATACGATGTGCAGTTAGGAGAGTTCGGACTTTACGATCCAGGGCGTCCAATTCGGTCTGAGTCCATTTGAGTATGCCGAAAGAGTACATGAGTACAGGCATAACCCAACCGTTAAAAGCGCGAATCTTGTTTCCACCTGACAAAAAACTGTTAAGTACTTTTGTCAGGCGGCTAAAAAAACGCTCTTTCAACGATCGTTTTACATCTGCACCCATGATACCTAGAGCCTCAGGCATACCCAAATATTTGTAGGTTTCCGTCACGGAAAGGGATCTGAGTCTTACAGTCTCTGAGACATGTATGTCATCAGAGACCGCAACCTCCCCTCGCTTCACATGGATAACCGCACATTTATCTACACCAAATTCCATATTGATTGAATTGCTAAATCTTTCCGTTATTTTTAACAACTCAATCAATTCGGTTTGTTTCGATGCAAATAACTTGAGGTCATCCATGTAGAGCAAGTGAGAAATAGGCTCAGACCCTCTCCGCAGACGGTAGCCTAACCCTGAATCCAACAACAGAGTGCTGAGGGGATTCAGGGCCATGCAAAACCACAGTGGACTCAGACTGTCGCCCTGAAATATACCCCGCTTGATTCTAATCGGCTCATCACAATCAGGAGGAACCGTACCACCTCGATATCTCAGGACAGTGGTCCACTGCCCCATACAAGACCCAAGGAAGTTGCATAAATTTGTATCAATTTTATACAAATTTAAAACTCTCATGAGCCATGTATGGGGCAATGAATCATAGGCCTTTTTATAATCTATCCAGGCAGCCGATAAATTCCTTCGGTTATGACGAGCCTGTTGGCAAATGGTCATGTCAATGAGAAGGAGCTCCTTTGTACCACGGGACCCATTCATGCAACCTGTCTGGCCGGAAAAGAGAATTTGATTAGAAGAATTAATATGGTCTGTAATTTTGGATCTAATAATGGAAGTCAAAACTTTATAAATAGTTGGAAGGCATGTAATGGGTCTATTATTATTATTATTATTTATTTATTTCACTTATTCATTTATTTATAAAAATCACAAATTATGTAATTACATTTATGCAAAGGTCCCACGAAATTTAGACTTGTATTTTTTAGTATTCTGTCTGGATTAATCATCACCTCCTATAGCCGCAATAGCTTAAAAAAAGTAAACAATAGAGGGTTTCCGGACTTTAAAGATTTACATACAGATACAGAAAAACCCATATTAATCGGTTCTGTAGATAAAACAATTTGAAAAAAAACATAAAAATTAATACTATAGCCTTTGGTTTGGTTTGCTATATTTCTGAAACCCAAAATCTAATATCCCCATTCCCTTCTATCCTTCATCGTCTAAAGCTTAGTTTAAACACAATCAGTTGTTGCAGCACCGACTAAATTCCCTCTTAACGTTCCTATGCTTAGTTTATCAGATCGTAAAAGTAGGTCGCTGCAAACAATACATATTTTACTAAAGTAAATTCATTATCGAATATGTAAATGGGCCTTAAGAGGCATTTAAGTCCTTAATTTAATTAGGTAAACTCGCTAAATGGGTTTTTAATGGAGAAACTTTAGTGAACGGACTATTTATTAATTCCTTTTACGTAAAGTTCATCTTATTGTGCTAAGTAATCTTTATTACATTGCGAATACGCAGGATAATACTGTTTATATCAACATTCGTTAATATGAAATATAAATCGTTTTAATAAACCTTGCCACCAATTTTGTTCTTCAATTAGATTTTGCTGAAATTACACTTCATCGTTTTTTTTTTCATGCGACGATGAATATGTTGAAATTACTAATGGCTTGTCTAATGCATTATAACCATCATTATGTCAGCCCAGATGTATCCAATGCTCGACATGGCCTCTTCTCTATCTTACTACTTTCCTCTGACCACAATTTGCTTTGAAATTTTGTGACGTCATCAACTCATACAGCGGAAATATTGGCTACCTTATTCTTGGACTCACTATATCACCATTCTGTAATCACTTTAATCCACCTGCAGTCATAATGGACAAGTGGGTCTTGCGATGCATTTTGTCATCATTTCTTGCCGGTCGATGCATTTATGCAAGTCCGATAAGCATTTTTTTTTTTGTTGAACTAGGGTAACCGGGTTACCGCTAACGCCCCACTTTGGAGGAGGGTGGAGCGATTATGTTGGGTTCACCGATAGGCATACCAACCAAAACCTCGCGTTGCCCTCTTCAGCGCAATTGAAACGGCCCCGGGAAACCGAAGCAAGAGCGCTCCAGCTTCTACCGGGACCAAGTCCGATAAGCCAGGGTATACACTGACTGGTCCTGAAACACACACTCGCGTGGGTTATATTAGCGTGTTTTCCATCATCTTGCAGTGTGTTCGTTATCTGGGCGTTTAAGAGTATCGTTCCACCGGGTAGATTATTTCTTTCATGATTTTTTCAAATTGTAATGAATAGCAATACGAGCATGCCGTTCGCCTGATAGTAAGCGATACGACGGCTCATAAACAGTAGCAGAACCAAACAAAATCTTGAATTACAAAGAAATGCTTGGCATTCCACTGTATTCGCCATCCTGAGACTTAAGATGTAAAGTCTCAATATGGCCAATAGTTACTCTGGCTACAATGTCCTACAACCCGAAACACAACAGTGTATTTAAACTGTTGTTTGTCGGGAGAAACAGACATTGTGGTGGTACCCACCCAGGCAGCCTCTCACATATGAGAGACCTACCATCAATTAAATGACATGTATATTATATAGAGAGCAATTCTTGTCGAATCCCTGTTAAATTCATAGGACCGTCCCGCTATCCTTTTCCCGGCCTACCTCTTCGCCTATATGCGTCTTGCACTATCCATTTACCGATGATTTTGACCCATCAATCAGGGTGCATCCTGTTCCGATACATAATAATATGACAACGTATGATAATGTATATTTTAATTCCTCGTATTTTGTACATATTACTTTCAATTATGATTAATATTCTCTTTCTTTTTTTACCTATTTTGTGACCACCCTATTTTTTGTAGCTTTTTTTTTTTTGTTTTTTCAACCTAATCCATGTAATGGTTGTCTGGAAGAAATCGCGTTAAGCAATAAGACCGCCAATTGTCACCTTTATTTAAACGTGTTGTCATATTTTTTATCTTTTTACTGTAAGTGGTTTTTAATAAAGAATTTATAAATAAATAAATAACGATAATTTATTTATTTACATATATTATATTACAATGACTGATTGTTTATATCGTGACTAAAGGCTAGCTGGCTACCATAAGAACATAAAATGTGGAGTAGAGTTACTACGAGGCAATTTTTTTTTAATTTTTTATAATAGGTTTCACTTTAGTTTCTACATAAACTAAATAATAAATATGAATACTGAAATTAAAAAAACCAATAAGTGACAATACAGGCTATAATTTAATAATAATAATAATAATAACACCCAACAGTCACATACATAGTCCTGACCCCACACTAAGATCGAGTCTTGTGTCGTGGGTACCAGGAACTACGAGAGACTTTTCGGTCTCACAAACACCCAGACCCGGAAGAAATATTTGTGGGCCGCACAAACATTTCTCTCGGTGCGGGGATCGAACCCGCGGCCTCTCGTTTCACAGGCGGCGTCTAACCAACTGCGCCACGGAGGCTGTCATGTTAATATTTTTTACTGTACCCAACTGAAGAAGCTTCTTAATCCGAGTAAATCTTGTAATATAATACATATTTCTACCGCTTGACAATTAAATTATGTCTGGTAGTAAGCTTTTTTAAAATGTTATTTTACATTTTTTAATGAAGCAAAACTGCGATCTTGAGATATAATTTCTGTAATACTTAAAGGTAATACTTGAACAAATTTAAGATTACAGACTGTAGGATACATTCATTAATTGACACATGGTAACATTATATTCCTTCTTTTATTCTACCTCTACATGAGTAAGCCTCGATATGTATGCAAATTTTTCATAACTAAACGACCGTTCAATTTGGCTCAATTGCCTGGCAATTTGTTCATCCAATTCTGCAGGATTTGTCGCTACATGGTAAATTATAGGCTTTACGGTTAGTTCGACAGCGGATGCTCCTATAATTCGTTGATTAGTCTGGCTTAACTTTAGATTAGTAATTTGAATATATTCCAAGCATTAAAACAGCCTATAACGGATTGGTTATGTAAGGAGAAAATTTGGCGGAATAACATTTCTGAAGCTAATAATTGTCGCTTTTAAAATTATAACCGTCGAATAATATTCTGCTTCATCTTTATGGTCAAATGGTTGGATGAAGGGGCTATATACTAAAAAGGACTTGAGTCTGCAAATAATGTCAGGTAATTTAACGGAAGATTTCAAGGCCATTTTTCATGGTAACATGGGAGTCCTCAGCCACATCTTAGGTTGAAAATAATCTTGGTGAATATGGAAAAGCATTAATCTCGTTTCGTTATTATCTTTTCAGTTACAAATGCATCGGGTTACGTGTATACGTAATAGCGTAATTTGGAAGTCATAATAAAATTCTACGGCAAAAGGAATTTTCTAGAGAAAAGAAACATTGTAAACATAATTCTGAAATGATGCAAAGATGAAATACTGCTCCAGATTAGTTCAGAAAAGCATCACAGTAGTATGCAAATGATATCAAAAGCATTGCAAACAACCCAAAGGCAAAATGAAAGAAACAGCGACTTGTGCTGTTTCATAAGCAAACATAAAGCTAAGCTGTGCTTCATCCTTTAATATTATACGTTTTATGAAAGTAAATAAACAGTAAAAGTTATTTCCTACTACCGTAAAAGTGTACAAACAAACATAGCCAACCCTTTCTACAAGATATAAGAAAACACGCAATGAAAAAAGTAATAAACTGAAACATGCGTTCCCGACGTTATGATTAATAGGTTCGTCTTAACAAAATTATTATGTTTATACGAAGGTTATATAAAAAGAAGTAGATTCTCTATATAACATAATATACTATTTATTATACATTGACGAAATATAATTTCAAAACGTAATGACAGCAAAATTATTATTGCATTTACAATGTAATGCATTTTTTGTTTTAAATCCTTTGTATTGGCCCATAATTCTTTAATATAATAATACAATCCATCCAAAGATTGCCTGGAAGAGATCGCAGGTAGCTATAAAGCCGCCAATAGTAACCATTAGTTTTATGTGCTGTATATATTATTACTAATAAATTTCTTGTATTGTGGTGTACAATAAAGTATGTAAATAAATAAATAAAATAAATGGCAAATATAGGTAATATACAAAATACTAAATTGTTTTGTTAATGCACTATACTTCTTAGTGTTAAAACTCCTAGTAAAATTTGAATACTCTAAGGAAAATAATCCTGTATTTACAAATGTATAGATTCTCCTGACACCTTTTAATTTGCACATGTTGCTTTTAGTTTTTGACATGGGAATACGTTTGGAAATCTAAAAAGACTTTAACGTCCATTTCAATTTGAGGATATGTGTGCTTAGAAGGGGTCGGTGTGAAAAATTTGAAACTCCCAGTGCCTATTTCGAAGGAAATTGGAAAAGCTAAGCCAAACATCCTGCGGCATAGGATATTGCTTCACGGAAATGAAAAATAAGCTAAATTTGTACCTTTAGAGGATCATCTCGATCAAACACGGCCAAATCAAGCCAAGATTTATATTGTTACTTAATATTGTGGCTCTGATTGTTGCTTTGTTTCCTTTTGAGCTTGTAGCTTCTAGGAAGAATGTTTTTGTGCGCGTGAAAAAGTTTTATGTCCTTTTGGATTTACTATAATATATTCGTATTCGTGACTTTTAGTTAGATTACTTTTTGATGTAAGTACAAGTCCTTTTAAAAAGATTATACTTCCCTTAGGACGGGCTTAAATATATAAATAGCATTGACATATCAGGGACGAAAGACGAAAGCAATTATTTTAAATGTATTGGTAAATATTGTGGCACCTATTTCTACAGAGACTTGGATGTCATACCAATGTACATGTGGTTGTGTAAAATACTTTGATAATATAAATTCCAGTAAGCTATGAAAAGTACCAAGCAATCAAAGCCACGCCTTGGATAATAAAATAAATATTTTATACAGGGTATATCAAGACTGCTACCGAAAACGAAGCCGGGTGGTAGTCTAAGCGACTTCAGACACAATGCAACAAAAAAGCTACAATTTTTTTTGTTATTTTTTTCCTATGACCATATTTGGGTGGTAAATACATTTTTTCCTAAAATAATAGTGTATACCCTTTTATTTATAAATAATCTAAGGTATAAAAGAGTTTAAATTATTATTTTAGCAAAAACTATGGATTTACCAGCCAAAAATGACGATATTGAAAGAATCATAAGATATAATTGTCGCGTTTCTTTGCGAAATTTTTACTAGCTTTGTGTTTGTAGTCATTAAAACTACCATCCGGCTTCGTTTTCGGTAGCAGTCTTGAGATACCCAGTATATGTATCTCAATATTATCTAGAAAAATCAAAGGAAAACAAATCGCAAAAGCAAAATAAATAATTTCATCTAAAAAAATCCATCTTGTTTATTTTATATTGGATTACATAACCAAGCTCTATCAATCTTAATCTGGTACTGAGGCGCAGTTCACAATAAAGCGCGAGCTACCTATATGGATGCATTCCGTCGAAGATTAATGGTACCAGTGCAGCGCATTTGAAATATTTTACTTCGCACTGTTGTGGCAATGTGTTAGCAGTTTCAATTTGTTTTATGTCTCAGTGGTTTCGTTATGAGCCATAATGACACTTTAATCGTGTGGATTGTTATTTAATTTTCCTTCAGTTGGATTCCAGATTTTTTATTTCGACATCGAAATCGAGTAAACTGACCTTCGCTTCACTTGTTTTGTATCCAAGTGTATGTGTTATGGGCCAAGTGATTAATGCGGGCAGTATTCATAATGCCCGGGCAGTATGAATATTGCCGAGCCATATCGGGCCAAGTGATAAATTACAATTTAAACTCACCTATTTATCACATTGCCCGGGCATTACGAATATGGCTACATGATGATCGGGCAATGTGATTAATAGGTGATTTTTTACGTGGTGGGCTACCGCATTGTCGCATCTGCGATAGACCCATAAATTAGAAAGGTTAAATTGATCTGCTTATGTTTAGTTGTTTTTTAATTTCCGAAACATTATCTTCAGAAGAAAATTAGTGTACCCACTTTGTGGATCAGTTAGGTCGACTGTGCCCCAAAACCGACTCGGGACACCCCGACTTCACGTAGTCTTTTGGCCACCGACCCTAGAGTGTATATAAAAAGCCGGAGGCGCGGAGGGAGAGCAGCCCCCGCCCGCTGTAACGAAGGATAGGCAACCGGGTTGGTTGCCTACCTTTTGTTACGCAAGGGTAAAGGGGCTGAACTTCCCGTAGCGCCGGAGACGAAGCAGAAGCTAATTTGTATTGACAACAAGTGTTTTAAGGGTTAGGTTGCTAAAATAGATATTTCTCAGGATTGGTGCGTTACCTTTTCATGGGAGTGGTACCAGGGGAGGTGCGACACTCCCCCCCCCCTCCACTCCTCCCAACCCACCCCTCGTGCTGCCCTATTCTAAATTCTACCACTTCGGCTCATTTTGATTCGCTTTACATCACTCTGCCCAATAGGCACTTAACATTATTCATAATGTCCGGGCAATGTGATAAATTGATTGGTTATAATCGCATTGCCCGCTCTTATTGGGCTCTATTCATATTGCCCGGGCATTATGAATAATGCTCGATTAATCACTTGGCCCATAACATATGCACTATATAACTTGAGGTTTTGCGTTCGCCACTGAATATTTTCACTAATTTAAGACATATTTAAATTATTTTACTCGCCAGTTGCAAAAAGTTTATTTAAGAGGTATTCTTATATTAAACGTTAATATTACTATTGGTACGTAGTTTGAAGAATAACTTCTGGTGAAATTTTCTATTTTTCAAATTAAATCTGGTATTTCTCAATTGATTATATTTTATTTGAGTGTAATTGTCGACATCGCCGCAAACGGCACGTTCTCATGCGCTGCTACTTCAACTCCTACAGTTTTATAGCAAATCAATACTACGTGTGGATTGCTTAAAGATACCAACACCCATTCTAAAATGTACGGATTTCCTACGTCCGGTTTATTGTCTCGTAAATAAAATCCCGCGCCGTTTTGCGGTATCCAAACAAATAATCGTTTTAACTCAAATACACACAGCACTTTGCTTTTATATGCCGGTGGGGAGATAAAAAGGATATCAAGAGAAGTACTAATTTACTTATCTTTCGTTGTTTATTTATATTCTTGTACATCCCTCATTCAGGTTGTAAATCAAACTGGTTTGGGATATGCACTGTTATCTTCTTTATGAAATTGTTTGTTTTTGGCTTAGTGCAGTCATAAATTGCACTGAATCCTAAATGTAGGTTGACAGCCTCTGTGGCACATCGCATAGACACCGGCTATGATACGAGAGACTGAAACAAATGATTATGTGATCCACATGTATATGGTTCGGGTGTGGGTGGTTGTGGGACCCACGACACAAGATTTGATTTTAGTGTGGGGTCAGGAATAGTCCAGAAATAGGTATGTGACTGTTGGCTTTATTTATTTATTTATGTTGTATGTATATTTTAATACCTACAACTACTCCGTAAATACAAAAACCAATTGCTTTCCGTTATATTGCACATTTGATGATGGCTCTAATTTTTCGGAGTCATGTGTGTATTGAATATTGATAGTCAATTACCACGAAGTAAAACGGTGAGAGAAAACATCTTGCATGCGTTAGCAATTTGTATGAATTTCTATGGTATGTAAAAGTTAGCCAATCCGCACTAGGCCACTATGATGAACATATGGCCAAACTAATCTCAATCGCATTCTTAATTTTAAAGTAGGCCCGTGACTTGAAGGGGGGCGTATTCGATATACGTATATGGACTGATACAGTACCAACTCTCGCCTTTAACAAGTTTGCACCTCAGGTGTGTTGCAGTGACATTTTACCAATATAAAAAAGTCAAATGCTTGAGTTATTGGATCGAACGCACTGCCTGTATCTCGACATTCCGTTCCACTCCCAACTGGGCCATCGCTCACTTAATATCAAGCTGCACAAAAAATGCTTCGCTCTGAGCAGAAACTTTATTGCAAAATGCTGACGAAAATTCGTACATTTAGTGAAAAATCATTGCAAAATTTTAAATCCGTGGAACATTTTAAATGGGCCACTTTATGAGTAATCCCGTAAAGCGATTTGAATCGCTTTTTTACTAATGATATCGGTTACGTAAGGTTTTAGAGTTTCACAAAAAGGATTTCACGACACTAATGTAATTTGGGGTACATGTGTTACAAATCATTTCTGGGTCAAATTATTTTAACTTTGTTGACTTTGGGCAGCAATAATGTATCGAGTGTGAATAACTGCTTTGTTTTCTATGATACACGCGTATTACTTACAACAATTACAACATGTTTTTTTTTTTGTAAATTGTTCTTTATTGTTTAAGACACATGCTCAATCATAGTTATGAAAAAACATTTAATAATAAAATTACATCTTTGTTTTTAATTTTTATCCCTAATGTAAATAAGTCATGTTATTACTGTGTTTTATTATAAAACATACTGTATAAGCCAACAGTTAATCCTAGCCACTACTCATCTAACCTATGGTAAATACTAAAAGCGATGCGAGGGATAGAGAAAAGTAAAACGTTCCATTAAGACACATCAAACATCTTTCACTGAGGAAAGAAAATTACCTAAGGGATAATCGTAAAAAAGGGATCACCATGTACAAGGCAGCGCTCTAAAAAGTTAAATGACATTACCGAAAAGGTAAACAGACACCGTCATCACTTTTATACGAAATGTATCTAACATTTAAGTTGATTCAATTCGACGCGATGTTAGAATCGCTTAGCTATATTGACACAATTCTTTATATTATGTTGTTTTTAATTATTTATGAAATTGTCTTGAGTGAAACGGAATTTCTACAGTCCTTGACACCTTAGTTATGATTAAAGATGTTTTAACCACGTATTTAATTTAAATATATATACAATTTAACAAGATGCCTTCGATTCAAGTAATGAATATTAAAATGAAATTAATGCAATAAATATGAAAGTCAAATTATAAACAATAGGGTATTATGCACAATAAAATCTATGTTAAAGTAATGTAGCGAGAACGAAAATGCTGCCTTACAACGTCTTTAAAGAATATCTTTAGGAAATTATTTCTATACATCTAATAAACCAGCAATGTTTATGATTTTATCTAGCATTATCTACAAGATTGGAAGATTGGTTTTCACAATGTCATCGAGTTCAGTCAAAAATGAAAAGAATGCACGAAATAAATGCCACAAACATCGAACATGTCAATCTGAAAAAAATGGGTCATGAAACTTTCTGTTCCGGGTTTTAAATACACGCTTCGCGAGTCATAGCTTTTTAAAATAAATGCGTTCTTGTAATTGGCACAACATTTCATGGCACAGCGAACAGTTGATTGTAGTTTGCAAAAGAATTGCAATCAGCGAGTAAAGGAGACGCCGGTGCGAGCACATTGCGATGCAAATGGCCCGATTGCTTTGTACTTGGTACATTGCATTCTGGGTTTGAAGTTTTCAACACGAAAGAGAAGTTACCCGAACTTGTCCGGAGTTAACCGCATTTATGTGTCGGTCCGATCTCTTTTAGTTTTGCAATTTTTCTTGTGGTGATTTCTTAATAGTTTGATTCTTCTGTTCACTATTGAACGGATTCGATATAGCTTCTTGATATAAATACAATATATGTTTATAATATAGGGCTATAAGGAATCAATATCAATCAGTAATCAAACGCCGGCATGTTTTGAAATTACTGTATTTGTTATATCAATTTTATTAAATTGACGCAAAGTGCGTGTCTAAACGTCGGGCGTTTAGTTAATATTTTTATATTGAGGTTCCATACAACGGTTTTTTAGTCTTACGGTCTTACGCAAAATTGCCCATAAAATAATTTAATATTAATAAATAATTATGAACACATACAGTCACTTTTGGCAAATTAGTTATTTAGTATAAATAATTGTTAACAAGAGTTAAAAAATAACATTTGTTTATAGTATTATTAAACATACAAACCTATAAAAGATTTCACAAAGCTTTTAAACTAGATTTTTGGTGGAAAAATTTTGGTAACTTTTCAATAAATTGATCAGAATATTATCTCAAACTATTCAATTGGGGACACTCTTTATGAATGAAAAATGTCCTACACAAATCAAGATCAACTTTCCGTTAATTGAATCGAACTTTTTTTGCGATGTATATGTTATCATGGGTATTTTATTCTGCTCCGGCCTAATGTCATCTGTAGTACCTGATACTTTTCAGCTTAATTTTATGGTCTTTCGTTAAATAAGTCGAAGAAAAGGTCATCATCATCTTTGAGAATAATGTTCTACTAACGCTTATTTATTTGGTTTATTTATTGTATAGCACTGGCACAGTTCATTATTTTGAGGGCCTGTAAATATTATGGACAGTTGTTAGAGGAACAGAAGTGAACCAATGACCAATTTCGAATTGTTAGCAGTAAATCTATTGTCCAGTTCTCCATAACGACATACCCAATGGATTTAGCAAGCACATTCTAACTAGGAGACTGCCTTGATGAAGCTGTTGTACTACGATACGAGTAAAATGCTATCGTTTCGGGTCCGACTGCCGGGTCGGGCACAGTGATATTTTTAACCGATTTCAAAAAAGGAGGACTTAAAAAATACGTTTTATTTATTTACAACAAATAAAACACTTTTACAGCCGAGGCCAACGCGACGTTATATTAATATAAAACAAAATAACTTTAAAACAATAAAGAGTGTAAAATAAAAAAAATAAATAGATAATATTGAGCTACTGCTTGCTCACTGTTATTTGGAGCCATCTCTCTTCTATTGAAATATAATAAAATAACATTTGTTTTTGACATGTCTATTAAGTAAACCAAGTTTCTTTTAAGTAGCTGCTTGCAACGTACTTAATCTAGCTTTATTTGGATTTAAAATATTTGCTTCACTTAAAATTTAAATTAACTTTTGATACGTTACATTCCTTTGATCTTGAAGAGTATTACAACTTTAATGATACTTTATTAAGCTTTAGTTATGAGCTGTCTGCTGTTGAATTATTTTGAATTGGCCCCCCAGCATTGATTTATCCTTAGGATCATTTTGAAGTCATGCGTAAAGGTTTACAACTATTTTTATGAATCGAGTTTAAAAAATACTATGCAATGTTGTTAAATTTAAAATTTTAATAAAAAGAGAATCATAAAACTAATATTTTAATGAACGTAACATACCTAAGTATGCCAAAAAAATTGTAATGTTATCATAGTTTATCGCTCTCCAGCTGGCACCGACCTCAAAAAATGTTTGTATATTATGTAGGTTTTTAAGATTTATTAAAATATTAGTTGTATTTATTTTTTATTACAGTTTTGAAGTCAGTTAAACTTTTTAAAATATGATTTTATTTAACCTCTAATCACCTACATGGCTAGTCCTGTGTCTTGTTTTAAATATTTTAATATGGCAATAACAAAGCCATATGTTTATTCATAGTTTTAAAAATTCATAGCATTGGTCATAGGATGCCTTTTGTGATCTCGTGATCACGATGTAATAGTTATGAGCTGAAACGTCATGGACCTAGATGTATCAGAGAGCTTGTGATGTTATCAATTTGGTTGTTTCTATTAGTAGTAGACTGATATTAATTATTTTGGTTAGCACATCATACAAGTTCTACAATATTACCTGAATTATGAAGCTATATTCATCTAGACTCCGCAAGACGTAAAGATTTAGCATAAGATTGTGGACTCAATTATGTTTTATGACAATTCTTCTTCTTCTTCTTCTACCTGGCGTTATCTCGGCTGGTGTCAGGGTCCGCCTACCGGCTTATTCTCGTCAATACCGCTCAATCTTCGGCATCTTTAATAGTAAGGCCATTGACCCTTATATATTCCATGACGACGTCTACCCAGCATTTTACATACCCCTCGGTATATGTCCGGGAATATTAAGGCTTATGTTTATTGACGATAAACTTAAAAACATTTCAGCACCAATAAATTTAGAAGTAAGCAAATCAATAAGTTGCTTTGTCACTACAACATTTTCAATTTTAAAGTTATCGTAAATTGTACGTTGTTTTTGACAAGCAATTAACATGGAGTCCATTGTTAGAACGTCAGAAACAACTATCAATAAGGTAAACGAACTAATTAAATGTGATACACCTATCAACTCTTCTCAATGCAATAGAGGTGATTTTAACATTGCAAGTCAAGAGGTTAGTTAAAGGTAAGGGGTAATTACCTCAACCACTCACCCAGACCCGAAATAAATATTTGTGGGCTGCACAAACATTTCTCTTGGTGCGGGGATCGAACCCGCGGCCTCTCGTTTCACAGGCGGCGTCTAACCGCCAGCGCCACGGAGGCTGTCAAAATATCGATTGTATTTTTTTCCTAAATCTACTATAAATATTTATTGTCTGACAATTATTTGATTAAATAACTACGTAATAACTAATGACTTATCCATTAAACAATCGGCCCTATTCATTGACGATGATAAACTTATTTTAACAATCGAATATTTAATTCCTTTCAACGGCTTTTGAATTCAATTTGAACGACGAAGACAAAACATTCGATCAAGTCTTTCACTGTCATTAGATACAGTTGGATTTCGTATGCAAATTTCCAAGTTTCCAGGGGAAATATTTTATGTTATTTGAACTTAAAAGTAGTACATATATATTCCACGAGATGTCGCAATATTAGGATTGGAATTCATCCAAAACTTTAGACAACTACCTTTTTTTAGTTTTTACGAAGTCTGGATCTGCATAGATAGTCTATTCACTACATAGTATAAAACAAAGTCGCTTTCTCTGTCCCATGTCCTTTTGTATGCTTAAATCTTTAAAACTACGCAACGGATTTTGATGCGGTTTTTTTTTAAATAGAGTGATTTAAGAGGAAGGTTTATATGTATAATACGTACATATTATTGTACAGAAATTTATTTATACCCGGGCGAAGCTGGGCTGGGCCGCTAGTATTAAATAAAATAATCTTATCTTTTTATATACATATGTCAAGAATGCATGTAAAATAAGCAGAAAATAAATTTTAGCTCTTGCAGTTAGATGCAACGTAAGACAATCGTATAAAAATTGTATTTTTACCTGTTTTGAGGCCATGATATTTTTTTTTATAATCTTTTGTGCAATTTTTGAACTAAAGTCATAATAACATGTTAGATATTATATTCTCCGAAACGTTATACTTTTAATGGATTATAGTAAACACGAGTATGGCTACATATGTACCTGCAGTAATAATTTCCTGCTATACTATAAAAAAGTTTGGAATATACATAGATATAGATAGCTTCTTTCTTACGGTCTGCATCTAACCAACTAAACCACGGGACTTGTCTATATAACTAATCATTTATATATTTTAAAATGCTGATAGACATTCGTTTTTCAATAAGGCAATAACTGGCTATTACCAACAAGTGGTTCGGTTCCTTTTTAGTCCCGTGTATTTACAACAAAATATTTAGAATTTTATTGTTTCATTATACCTATATATGCATGCACGTTGGTAGAATCTGCAACACTTTGATTATTATTTACAAAACAGATTGGCTATATTTGAAAAAGATTGCGGAAATAAATTTCAAATTATTGCTCATATAATGATAAACTTCAACGATTTACACTGATGCTAGCATATTTTTATACCTTAACAATAATCACAACAAATATATATCTAAGTGTTTATTAAGTCGCTAATGTCTAAAATTAATATAGTCATAACTTTATAGCTATCACCAATATGTATATATATATATATATATATATATATATATATATGACGGAGTGAAATGGTTTATTTAATACAGGCGTTGTATTTATTTGTTTTATCCGATTGATGTTTGTTTAATTATTGTGGAATAGATTTGTTTTGGAAAAATATGATTTAAAGTGGGCAACACCCGAATGGAGTCGCACGCGGCAACACTGCTTACTTGTCTCAAAATGAAAGGATGACTTTGACAGTGTAGAGAAAAACATTATCCCATTTTGAAAGCAAGGCGGTATCGCACTCGTGTGAACCCGTTTACTTTAAAAATCTCTGTAAGTTTGATTTCCAAATTATGTGTTGTATGAAACAATAAAACTAATCGTGGCAATAGAACAACGTGTTTATTTAGCTGCAATAGACTAATGGAGACCGCCGGCATACATAGCTATGGACGACTCACATGAACTGATGGCGGAAGATTTAGACAATCAGTCTGACTCCCCGTCATATATATCATATTAAATTGTATAAGATAAACATATTCACTTAACTTAAAAACACAAAGTTTCATGTCATCATATCATCGCTTAATGTGATATGGTCACCGATTGTAATATTTTATGTATTTTTAATCAGTTTATAACTTGAGATGTACAATAAAGAGTATAAATAATAAATATCATTCTCTTTTGCGACTACTTCATTTGAAATCAAGATATAAATGCAGTGGGCTGACTAGTGGTTATACCAACGCCATCACAGATTGTTGTATGCCTTTGACAACCAATTATCATCTTGACATCGTTCCATTGTACGCTTCTGAATGGCGGCCACTAATCTGATGAAACCGTAACTTTCACAAAGCTTTGTCTTTGTTAACGAGACTTGGTTTTACAAAACATTTTTTACGTGTTTTTTTTAGAATAACAATTTCCTTCGCGGCTTGTCGCTGTTGGGTATTGTTAACCTGCCTTTTGTGTTGTGCTTGGCTGCTGTGTTTTGTGATAAATAAATACTGGACATTATAATAATATGAGGATTTTATTTATAAAGTAATTAATTCGAGTACAATTCAATTAAAATAACCTCATATTTCTGTGCTCATATAAATTCACATATTCATCAACAACAAGTATTCATACTGTACAGGCTTTAATACAGCCTCGTTTTAAAAGTAATTCATGAACAAATTGAACTTATTGCCAAAATTAAATTGTTACTCTATACATCGTTTAATTATCTAGTAAATAAACTTATGCTGTTTGCTTGTCAGCCCGTATTAAGAAATTAAAACTATGCATTAACACATAACATACAGCGTGTTTGATTAATCACTGAGCAGCCTTGGCGATTACATAAACACGAATACAAGATTCCTCCAAACTTACACATGATTGTAATGTAATTGAGTCGTGTCTGGCGCAGAGAGAGCAACTTTTGATGTTCTTACGTATGTTGAATAAAATTACAATAACAAAACGTTCAGTGTCTTTTCATGTTATTTTTTCTTTAAGCATCATACTGGGGACCACGTTAGCAAAAGCTTAAATGGATATTGAAAATACCCATTCCGATTTCAAATAAAAGAATTGTTTGATTAAATATCAGAGGCGAATGCCAACTTTTTTTACTTTTGTCGGCCAAAATGGTGAAACAAACGTTTTGTTCGTCGAAAGGTGCCTGGCTATAAAAATAGTAGCTGATTGTGAATAAGTATTTACGATGCAATTTCAAACCATAAAAGAATTATTTTGTTCGCCTGTGAATCAATATGTTCATAAAACATCGTACAATAAGTATAATTTATATTCATACGTTTTGGTTTACGTCCAACAGTAATTTATTTTTAAACCTATAACATATAATAACGAGCTTTGATAGGCATATCGTTATTTTCGATAAGTTGGATCAATTCAAAAAATATTCAGTGCATAAAAAACTTCATTGTATGTTATTGAATTTATGGGTTCAAAGTATAAATATTGATTAATTCTTTTGGGAATACGATAAATATCTGCTACTTATCTTGCATTACCAATTCTTTATTGACCGTAGAAACTAAATTTGAAAGAAATTCTCAAGGGACGAAAACCTGAGGAGATCAAACTTTTTATAACCCACTCAAAAATAATGAACCTTTTTCAAAACTTATGTTGATTCAATTATGATATATATATAGGTCCAGTATACTTATTTTTGATTCAATACCGTGATGTTATATACGTTAGTATATTGATAATGATATTTATATTTAATTTTACAAAATACATAAACTCACGCGTTTTCCCAGAAGGGGTAGGCAGAGGTGCCAGGACACACACACGTCGCCTTGTATGTTTCGTCCCACGATATGATAGGGGGTGAGCCTATCGCCATAGCGGGCACGAATTTCTGACTCCAGGCTGATATATAATGAATAGAAAAATCCAATTTCACTTTGCCGGACAAACAAAATAATAATAGACAAATATCTCGTGAGGGAAAGATGAGAGATGAAACGCTTTCTCTGTCCGTGAGTATACCTGTGTAATATAAATAGAATTCCATTACTTTTTGCCATGATAAATCGTAATCCGATGTGTACGAAATCGTAATGTAGTTTTAAAGAGCATTTTCTCCTTTTCTTTCATTTTTAGTGACTGTGTCATCCCCTATACGTCCCACTGCATGGTACGGGTCTCTTCTATACTGAACGGTACGATTAAGAGGGGTTAGGCCTAGTGGCGAACTTTATATACCTACCATTTAAATTCTTACTAATCGCTATGTTATGCACAAGGTTTCTTCACGATATTTTCCTTTACCGTTACAGTGCGTGGTGATTGACTATCATTACACACATGACATCGAAAAGATAAAAGAGTGCCCTAGGATTTTAATCCGCGCCCACCATAAATATGTTGGCAGCATTGAGATATTATACTAGAGGGGACACTGCAAACAAAATTTTTGTAACAGTATTAAGGGTACATTCTATTTCTGTCTCTATCACGCCTACGAAGTAACATATCTTCCCCCTCGCTTCAATGTGTACCCTTGTGCACGCACCATACGCACAGATTTTGTTCCCGATGTCGGCTCTAGTGTAATACCTCCATGGTTGGCAGCCTCGTCAAGTCCTTTATGAACAGACCACCGCCACCATGCACAAATATATTATTGACTAGTATGAATTTCAGAGGATATAAAAAATAGCTTCAGCTTTGAATGCTCACATGTGTGATCAATTTCAAAGGGATAAAGAAAGTAAGAAAGCCTGACAATGTCTTGAAAATAAAGCCTGACTGATCACAATACCTACACAATGACTAGTCTAAACCTTTTATTACCCACACTTGGAGATTTACTGCCATTTTTATTATACAAATATAAATTGCGATTCACAAACCAGCCCCCATATCATAATGCCTATCATAAACCAAAAAATAGGCCATGAACTCTTGATCTCTCGAATTGTGAGGGGCACGCATCTCAATTTTATAAATTACAGGCCATACAAGCCTTACGCAAGAAAGGCTTTGAGATTTCTTTTACAGATAGGCCAGTGGAAAGTGTCAGTATAAATTCAAATAGAGGCAGTTGATTATGTTACGAAGTGTTTTCTCTTCAACTGAATTGTAGTCAGACAATTTAATCACGAAGTATCGTAATCAAACTGTAAATAAAGAGAGAAGGACTGGCTAAATATTTTAATTAAAAGAACACCGAAAATGTAGCGTCAGTTGGTGGAATAAAATATTTTGTAGAAATTGAATATGTGACATTTAACAACCAAAACTTATTTATATGTTGAAGATACTACATATTTTATTATAATGTAATAATTTTGTAAAACTTTACGAAGTACTTTTTTATAATTTAAAGTGCTCTTGATTGAACATTGTTTTTGGCATTATCCATCCATCAGCCAAAGAAAGTTCACTACTGAACATAGGCCTCCCTCAATGATTTCCACAGTGACCTGTTGGAGGCAGCCTGCATTCAGCGACGTCACGTGACCTTTACCAGGTCGTCTGACCACCTTGTGAGTGGACGTGCTACGCTGCGTTTTTCGCTACGTGGCCTCCATCCGAGAACTTTTTTGGCATTAGCAGAGTTATGTTAATGCAAGATATAATTTGAGATTAAAATTATGTAAATAAATGCTTCTTTAAATGTACAAAAATGCTATCAAACTTCGTTAACATTGTGCTAAATGCAAAAATAATTTCTAAAATGTGAAAATATACATACTTTCGAAAATTCACTAAAGCAAGCAATGTTTTCGGTTTTCTATAAAATTATTTTCTTGAGATATACATTTTGGGATGAATTCAAATCATTGAAATGCAAATCTGAATAATTTGGAACGTTTAACAAAATGTAATTCGAGTTCTTAATTGGCGTTCGTTGACTTTTCGTTCTCACGCGTCTTTAACAATATTTCTGAGCGAGCTATTAGTGGAATGAAAAGCTAATGAAAATTTACATTTACCTTAAACACCATTTTGCTTCTTAATTGAAATCTTTAGCGACTTAAAGATTTCTTAAATGTTATAAATGTGTTGATAATTTTGAATGCCTTGTGCTATTAGTTTTGACAGCCTCAGTGGCGCAGTGGGATAGACGCCGGCTGTGAAACGAGAAGTCGCGGGTTCGATCCCTACATCCTCACACTAAGATTGAGTCTTGTGTCGTGGGTATCAGATACTACGAGAGACTTTTCGATCTCACAAACACCCAGACACAACAAATACCTATGATTCACACAAATAGTTTCTGGATGCGGCGATCGAACTCAATGCCTTTCGTTTCACAACGGTTTTCTTACCAACTGCGCCACAGAGGTTGTCATGTAATAGAGATATCGCATTACTGAATTAATATTTTCAGAAATCGTAAACAGTATTATTTTGATGACTGAGTATAGATAGATAGTATAGAGGCATCCTACAGTAAAGAAAGTAAACTAGGTCAATGAGTTTGTGCAAATACATAATTCAATAGCTTTCGGACGGCACAAGCAAT
This sequence comes from Hyles euphorbiae, assembly GCA_023078785.2. Classification (NCBI taxonomy): domain Eukaryota; kingdom Metazoa; phylum Arthropoda; class Insecta; order Lepidoptera; family Sphingidae; genus Hyles; species Hyles euphorbiae. The sequence continues at coordinate 9,002,574 of CM041049.1, forward strand.
GGGGGTGAGTATGTGTTCAAGCTCATTATTTCACTGGAGGAGACAGGGGCAACTCTCAATTAAGATCAAGCAATTCTAGCCGCTATCGGTTCTAATGGATTGAATATGAATTGTTTGTGTTTCAATACAATATTAATTGAAGGCGAATTCGGGTGTTAGAGGTAGTCCAAACTGCATAAAAAACAATATATTTTCTGACTATTTATTAAATTTATGAGTATTTCATTCATATTCATTTTGTTTTTAAGCGACTGTTAAGTTGTTGGAATGTTGAGTTTATTTATACATAAGCATTTCAATAAAATTTAATAGAAGTGTATGTTTCTTGACTATCTGATTTGATAAATATAAAAAGTTGGATTTTTTTTCAGTCCACTAATATAAATCTGCAAAAACAGTGCTTAAAATCTACATGTTCTCTATATCCAAGTATTCTTGAAGATGAACCCACAACAGCAATACATTTAGTACGAAGTTGTACAGGTCTTAGCGAGGTATCCACTATGCCCTATAGCTTAAGTCTAGTAATTTACGAGCAGGCTCAGTGAACATATGCGCGTAACACTATAGACAGCAGTAATGCAAGATATAGCATTCAAGCATAGTACAGAATCCTAACTGGATGACAGCCAAAATAGCACTAATGATTAATTGGTGAAACCAGCGCGTTTCATTACTGAAAATTTATGTTAATGAAATGCTGAAATTGCGGAGAAAAATAAATAGAGTTAGATTTGGAGTTTGTTGATTTGTCAAGTTTGTTTTTGTGTAGGCGTATTGGTGGGTAGTTGCATAGTTTTATTAATAGCTTTTGAAATAGCTATGACTTCTACTTCTTCATAAATATCCTTTGAGTGTTTGTGTTATATACGGATATGTTATAACACATTTTTTTTTTTTTTTTTGTTTTCTCGCGGAAAATCGGTTTATCGCTACCGCTGCCTGGGGGGAAAGGCAGGCGGTTATGTTGGTTTCGCCGGTCTTACGACTCAACGCTGAACCACCCGGAATGGATGTTAACATCTAGGCGACCGTTGAGTCGCGTCCCTAACAAAATTCCTACACCGGCATACCAACCAAAAACCCCACGGTGAACCTCTTCAGCGCATTGGAGCGGGTCCGGGTTCCTAAGGCTTAGGCGCCCTAGCCTCGCCGGATCCGATCCTGCACGATGCCGCGACACGACACACCCCACATATTTTGTTCACGTAGTCGCTATAAGTGGACGTTACGCAGCCCCCCGCTGCGTGCCCGCGACTACCATTGCCCCCATTAGTCGCCTCTTACGACAGGTAGGGGATACCGTGGTGGAATTCTTAAAATAGCCCCCAGTCCACAGGGCAGGAGTCACCGGTTAATCGTCCCCCCGGCGTCTCCTATGTCTCCTGGTGCGACGAGAGGGATCGGATCGATCTCTCTCCCTCCCTGCTCTTTCCTTCTGCGAGATCACCCTCTCGCAAAATTGGGACATCGCCCTCTAAGATCTCGGGCTGCTAACCATCGATGACACCACGGCCGACAGCGAGAGGTCCCGACCGACGATCCCAACGAGAGCGCTACGCTCACCATCCCAGGCTGGACACACCTCCAGAGTGTGCTGAGCCGTATCCCGCGGACAGTTGTCACAATGGTGACACACGGTTGACGATTCCACGCCGACAACTCGACACAGGTACTCGCCAAAGCATCCATGGCCTGTGAGTACCTGCGTCAATCGGAATGTCGCTGCGCCGTGGCGCCTGTCTAGCCACTGACTAAAAACAGGGCGCATGTTATAACACATGTTATGAAAGAGCTAGTGTAGTTTCATCTATTGCTATCTAAAATAGCATCGAAGTCCAATTTTTCAAATTTCAGTTTTTAACCTTTCGAGATATTAGCAAAAAAATCATGTACTAACAAACAACATGTACATTAAAGTTTAAACTGTTAATCAACCTTTCTAAGCTAATTTAATATAAACATTAGAGATGATTTAAACGCTTTTGATTACAGTAGCAAATCAGTGGTAGATGTATGATACTAAATGTCTCTCAACGTTGTTATCCCAGAGGGCAATGTTCCATTCCACAGGTGCAAAATTAATGTTTCAGCGATTTAAAGCTAATTTAGTATTTCTAAAACGATTTATAATTATTGCATTCTTTTAATTTGATTGACGATCAAATATAAATTTACAACTATTCTTTAATAGTATTAAAATTATATTGCTTTTTTTAGTTTGTATCACAATTAGGTGTTACCGCTAGTTGATTAATATTTATTAATTATTTGTAAGTATATATTTCTTGGTACCAATTTAATTGTAATTCGTCTCATCATATATCACGATCTATGAAGACGCAAGATTAAAAAAAAAAAAAATCCCTTTGTACAAAATGTTAACCCAAATCAAGCAAGTATTATTAACATATGTTTTTAGCTGAACCAACGAAACATGAAAAATAATTAAAACTAATAAACTATTTATAAGTTTAAACCCTATAAGTAGTAATCAATGTCAATAGAAGCAATGTAAATAAACGAAAGTCTCCTTTTGTATTGCATTCGAATTGCTATCTGTAGCATTGATTCCACGAGGAAGGTCTAAACAAGCAAACTGGCACTGTTTGTCCGCAAACACGACATCGTCCAAACAATGGCCGTCCGTGTAACAAACGCACCATATACTATATTATTTATATATAAATGCACAGCCGACGGTGCCGTTGCTGTGGTTAGAAATTTGTCGCGTGGACGATACGACTAATTTGATTTTCTTGAATAAACAAAAAAATATAATAGAAATATAAGAGTTTTGGCAACATAATACACTAGGATATATGCAATGTTAGAAAGTGAGTTTTATACAACATTGAAAATATATAGATTACATCTATTAAGATGTGCAGTCAGTATCAATATAAAAAATAACGCTTAGCTGACACATACATACTCCTGACCTCCAACACTAAAATAAAGTCTTGTATCGTGGGTATCAGGAACAACGAGAGACTTTTCGGTCTCACAAATATCCGGACCCGAGAGAAATATTTGTGGACCGCAAAAACAGTTCTCTCGATGCGGGGAAAGAACTCGTGGCCTCTCGTTTCATGGGCGGCCTCTAACTAATAGGCTCTGAAACTTGTCGACCTATTTCAAAATTATTTTAACATTAGACTCCTACTTTATCCCTGATGAACAGACACGATAGAATATTATCAAAAAAGTGTATCGAACGAAGTCTGGTCTGGCCGTTTATATAAATGTCCTTCAGTTATTGCAGTTCACCAAATTATAAATGTACTATTCCGGTTAGTACCATGGACTAGCTAGAAAGGATCAACATATCGGGTTAACATAATTATGCATGAAACCGGGAATGTGTAGGCTGAAATGCGTGTCATTTCAGGAATGATACACAATGGTTTCCTGAAAGTGGTATTTCAATATCAAGTACAAATTACCACTACCATTAAACAGCGGCGTGCACAGGATTATGACACTGGGTATGCGGCGGAGTACTCGGTCACAAAAACTTTTTCTTTTATAGTTTTTTAGCATAGCTACAGCCACGCGACGGATCTCTAAGTCGGAAACCATGCCAACATAACAAGTCTTAGATGTACTACTATTCATGTCCATCTTCTACGGCAACGCAGACAAAACAGCGATCGATCGTCGCGGCGGAAGAAATACTAAAAAGTAAAATAAAAAAAACTCACCTAGTCAGCTTTCAATTTTCACATATTCAAGGTTCCGGTTAGTTGAGATTACTATACCTATCCCGATGTAAATAAACGCAAGATTTCGGCCACCTCATTCATTCATTTGATAAACATACATTTTGAACACAAACCTCACAATCAAATAACATTTGAAAAAATAAACAAACACACTAGTAAAAGCAAATGACTACAATTAATATCGAAACTTAGTAATAAACTGTTAAATGTACACACTTTCAAATGTTCAAACATACTAGTATAAAATAGTAAACACTAAACAACGCAAAAACACATAAAAAAAGCAATATGGCCCCCGCGAAACACAAAACATTTCTATTTAAACAAATAAAACCTTACTAACCAAAAATGCATAATGTGCATAGGTGATTTATTAGATTCCCGCCTATTAATTATTTTACTAGGATTATAGGCAACGAACATTTCCGATCACTCCCGACAACTGCCGAACTTCCGAGGCCTGCCGCAGGAGTCGCGGCTTTCAATATTCATGCGTGTGTGCGTTTGCGACTGTGCACGGACACCAAAATTACTACACACATGCAAACAAATGTCATGCGGGACGCGGCGGCATGACTTGGTTGATTAGGTACATTAATTTGCTTTGCAGCGCCGCGCCGCTTGCTTTTCGCGTGGCAAACATAATGTATGCGTAATTGCAAATAGGTGCTATTTATAAAATATTAGGCGTTTTTAAGTTATTATATTTTGTTTTTCATTTATTTACTATAAATTAAAGTCATCTAAAACGTACGAAGGTTATAATGAAATATCTGTGAATGGCAAGTAAAGCACTGCATTTCTGCCTACAAGGAGTGCACGCCCCTGCCATTAAAGATGATTAACTGATGCAAAATATCTTGCAGAAGAGTATTGTTTAGTGCAATTCACGTACGATGTAATTTTGTCGTGTAAAAATCTCATAGAAACATGTTATACACTATTGCGGTTTAGTGAAACAGGTATTTCGATATCAAGTACAAAATATAACTACAACCAAACTACAGATTAACTTTTACGAAATATGACTATCTCTTGCAGGAGAGTATTCTTAATTGAAATGCCCGTACAATGAAATTTTATCGTGTCGTGTAAAAATCTCATACAAACTTTACGACATATCGTATGCACTCTCACATACAATCTAACCCTCCGTAACTTTGTTTGTAATATGCTAGTGATGAGAATTATCGATCACACTACAGCAGTACTCTAGGAAATGACATTCCTAACAGTACTTAACTGTATAACCCTATTGTCTCTTTGATTGGATATTCGTGATTAAAACCCCGGGGTCGATTCGAGTCCCATTGTGGAATCCGACGTTAATGGATGGAGTCGTCTTTGTAAGGTTTTTGTTATTTATTCGCAATTGTAGATGTTGTAGAGACCGTCACGTAATGATTAAAGACGGCCTTTCAATTGATTTGGGCCTGTGATTGGTTAATTTGTCCCAGTTACATTTGGTTTAATCTTTCCTCAAAGCTTTAAGTAGGTATAATTAACATGCCAAATTTTTGATAGTATGATCTATTAATTTATTTGTTCAAAAATACATATGTTGACATAGGTGCATGTAACAAAAATATTTTAATTTAACTAATATTTGTCACGACATGGCATTCTAACGTATCGAATGTAGTCTATATTTACTTAAATATGAAGCATTTTATCTTAGTTACTCAAATAGTCGATACACTATTATATGAGTTAAGCTGACACACGTGTTTAATATTTTGGTTCAAAACAATATGGAATAATTTGGCACATTACGATTTTTATGTTTAGGTATCTACTTGTGTTTAGTGTGGTGGTGTGGTAACCTACTTGTGGTTTGTTGTTGACTTGTTTAATTGTTTGTTTAATCAATGATAAAATTTACTCTTTTTAGGAAAACGTTTACAAAATTTTACGCGTTAGCGATTTCAGCCTTGGCCTCTGAATAATAAAACGTATTTTCCATTAAATTTCCGCGAGTTAAGGATTCGTTTGTTATTTACGAAAGTTAATATTTGAAGCCTACGAGCAAATTAGTTTTGATTTTGTTAGGTTATTACAGCCTCAAAGTAATTTGGTTCTGGTTTCTTGCGATACAATTTCTATACCTTTCATTATACTCGTATTCTTACTTTTATTTGTATACTTTTTATTATTTTCTATATTCATTTCATCAAATCTATGCAAAATACATTATTTAAATTTTTATTAAACTCTTAAAAACTCATTGTTGTATTTGCAAAAGTTGGCGACTAAATATTTTCTTTATTTCAATTACTTTTTTTTATTTGTAATTTGTATATGTAGTATATACAAATATACTTCCAAAGGCTTTCTATTTTATTTGAATTTGTAATTAATACTGTATATAAAAACATTAATTTCTTCCAGACAACCTTCATATTGATAGTATTAGAAGTAAGTGGCGATAATACAATTATTATTATTTTTGTTTTATGTATTCACAAATGATTCGTTGCTTATCGGATATGTTTATAGTATAGTAAATTAAGTTGAAGGTGGTTTAGACCGTGAAAAATATTGGCTAAGGCCCTATATAGTTTGTCAACATTATATTCCTAACAAGTAGCTGTAGAAATTTACGTCAGAACATATTTAACTATACATAATGCTTCAGCGGAAAACACCGCCAGCTTCACATGAAATAGGATTCGTTGGCAAAAGGTACAAAAAAGAAACGCCTGAACGCCTTTCCAACTGCAGTGTGTAGTATTTAATTTAAAAATTAACATAGTTCTTTCGTGCAACGAGCTTACAATTTCAAGCATATTTTACCTTCGTACACGTCCCGGTATGAAAATAACGCAAAACGTACGATGGAGACTGAAATGAAATTTGCTTTTGGGAACATATTAATTATTAATTTTGGATATATTTTGAGAGAGAAAATCTGCAATGAAGTTTGTATCAGAACCGCGAATAAAATTTTGATTTTATTCGGGAAGTCGTTAACATATCGGTTTAGCTATAGTATTCAATTGAATATGAAAATGGGCTTTCAAAGTTAATTCCATAAGATTCGTTTCATTCTGGATAATAGAATATAATTGATTGGACATTATATTGTCGATTGTCATCTCAATTTTTCATGTATCTAGAGAAATAACTTTTTTTCGCGATAGGTACAAAATTTTTTGGATGAAAACATTTCAAAGCCCTATTAGAATTTATTTACGTCCCAGTATGCCTTAATATTATAAATTACACATGCAGCCTAAAACACATCTTACTTTATATTTTACGTACAAAAAACTTCCATCCACAATTTTTGGAAAACTCTTTCCATAAATTCCTATTACATTCTCGTAAAACGCGATAATGATAAGATCCGCAAGAAAAATATATTTCGAGTAAAGCCATCATATTTCTTAGAACTTTCGACGTTGTGTAATAAAGCAAAATATTATCATAATTTGCTTACTTTTTCTGCAGTTATACAGAGTTGTAATATTCCTAAATATAGATATGATGAATATGTGACTAAGGAGAGATGTTATTTTTGTATTGTGATTATTCTGAAAGTACTCTAACGTCCCAAACTCTTTAGAGGCTAGTCAATGTATTATCAACTTAATATCAGTTTCCATAAGGTATATTTTAACTGTCAACGGACTGCCTTAATTTTAATAGAAATAGGGTATGTTACAAAAAAAATACATTTTGGCCCGTCGCGTCGGTAGGTGAACGCTCAAGTAGCTAGGGTCTCTAACTTTTGTGACCACACTCTTTTTCATGACCTGACCGATGGAAATCTTACAGTTATTTCAGGTTACCATGAATAATACCATGAATGAATTTTATTATTCAGCTTTGATTATTCAGGAATATTAACAATAATAACAGATACTCATCGCCAGTAGGGAATTATTATTTTGATACTGGAATTTAACGCGATTAAAATATACCTACAGTCGAATAGAATACCTCCTTCTTTCTTTGAAGTTGGTTAAAAATATCAATAAGCAACACAAACTTATCCACTCTAAGTCAAACCGAATTAGATCTTTGTGATGGATCTGATCCCTCTAAATCAAACGTTTGATTTTGAAAGAATCTTGCACCCTTGAGAGGAACGTATATAGGCTGGAGTACATTAAATCGAAAGTTTCATTATAAACCTAAATAAGATTTAATGTTTAACTTAGAGGTTATTACCGATTACGGAGAACCGAAGTAAATACTCTTGAAGGCACTAACAACTCGAGACTTCGAACACAAAACGGGGTCCCCGCACGATTCACAACGACGTTATTCGAGTGCTCACGTGGCGTGCACTACGCTGGATAAACCGAGAGCTACTTACCCTTCTTCAAATCAATTGTTATGGCAATTCACAATAATGGTGCATCTGAAAATTGAAGAAATATGTTAGCACTATATATCTCACTGTTGTTCAATAATCTTCCTTGTTAGTGATGTACAACGTACCCACCAAATAGCAATGTAAATGCACTGGACATAATTATACTTAACATCTCATGTCTCAAGATGGCGAGCGCAGTGGAATGCGAAGTATTTTTTTGTAATTCATGGTATTGTTTGATGTTGCTACTGTCCCTGAGTAATTGTAACGCTTACCAACAGGCGAAATGCATGGTCGTCTTGCCATTTATTTTTATAAAAAATTACAGCCTGGTGTAGATTGGTGTAATAAGTACTTGCACGTCCCGACCCTCAATTTTGACATTTAGAGGCTTGTCAATGTCAATGTCACAGCCTTATGTAAATAGATATAGGGTATATTTTAAAAATTAACATTTGGCCGTTGACAAGGACGTGCAAGTTATTATTGTTCTTGTTTATTGCAATTTGTTGCTCACATACAAAAGTTCATGCTAGTTTCCCTTAAAAGAGTAGACGAAAATTCCTTTACTATGTAGCCAAGTTTACCCGATATACTTTCCAAGATGTTATGTTGGTTACCTTGTAGCCGTGTTGAGAGAAAATCAAGTCCCGTCCATGTTTGTTTAATAAAATATCTGACACAATATTTACGATTCGCGTTAGGAATCAATTCCATGACCTCAAAACAAATAATACGTTATGTATAATGTACCTACTTTGAAATTAGATGAAAAATTACAGTTGCCTCTAATTATCAAAATTCATTCATGGTATTATCACAAGTACAACTTTCATAGTAACAATTGTTACGTAAATGTCTATAAATGTTGGATGTTTTTCCAATAAGCCTACAGGTTAATCAAACACAAACATTCTAGTATTGGCTCTCATAACAGACAGGGATCGGGTTGAGAGACCTCTTCATTATATTTAATAAAACGATGCCTTGTCAAGTGCTCGTTTCCATTTGTTACCGGCTGTTACAATAGTTTTGTTTGTATTTCTAATAAGTGTAGTATTTATGGTTCATAATACAATTAATATTTGATTCTATTTAGAATATGCGTATTAAATAAATAAATAAATAGCACCCAATAGTCACATACACATTACACATCGAAGTTATTTGGCGGGCTGGTCGATGGCTGCATTCATTGCAAGTTGAAAAACTTTGGAAGATATCTTGTTGCATATCGTTAAAATTGTGCTAAGTCTGTTTGTATTCAATTTAAGTTATCGAGAGTGACTTCATATTATAGGACTTCACATAAGTTCTACACGATCAGATAATGTCTGGCTGGTTTGTTAAAAAAATAAAATACACAAACGATCATATTACTTTAAAATTGGTATTACAAATTTAGTTATTTATTATTATATGTTTCAGGATGGCGACCGCAGTGGAATGCCAATCATTTGTTTGGTTTTTCCAGTGTTCATGAGCGGTGGTATAGTTTACCGTCGTGCAAACGGCTTGCATGTCTCGCTACTAATTGCAATAAAATATTAAAATATCATACATGATACATTATGTACAACTGAGTAAATTAGTCAGTAAATACAGAGCACCATGTTTTCAGCATTTCACTATGTATAATAAATGTAAACACACCAAAATTAACACAAAACTTAATTAACACACACAAACAAATCTTATGCTTACATGAAAGAATTCTTATTCAGCAACCGCCTACATTCGAATAAAATAGTAATTCAGAAGCATTAATGCGCCCCGCCTGGTGACTTCAAACGAATTAAAGCGCAAATGGAAAACACTCTGAATGGATAGCGTGGAACATCTGGCGTAGTGTCCCGTCAGCGCGGATTCCAACTCCGACTTGGATGCTCTTTGATACAGAGAAATAATACCAACTGCTGATGTCTTTCTCATTACTGCACTTATATACATACATATATATATATATTAGCGGCTTGACCCGGCTTCACCCGGGTTCAGATACCTTTTGACTCGGGTCCATATCAGAAATATTATTTAGCGTAGTCAGTATTACATTTAAACTCAATATGACTGTCGTCCTGTATACTGCTTTCATTCGTCGTCATTCAATCCTGTCTGTCTGTTTGACAATATTTATATTATTATAATTATATATTTTTGTAAATTTCGTTTATGTTAATTTAATTTAAAAAACGCATCCATAATAACTTTAATTATTATTCCGTGTATCTACACGAAACTTCAAAAGCAAATCAACAATAATTTACTATTATTAGCAAAGCAATAAAGATTAATTATTAATTAACATCGAACGAGCAAAATGAAGCTGACTACAAAGGCCTCTGAATAACTGTATCGACTACAAATTCTCGCCACCTTTGATAGGAAACGACCTGACACATAGCTCAATATTTCACCCCCTATTTCACCCCAAAAACAACATATTATATTTTTTCTCATCATTTAAACTAGAATATCATCGAAATCGCTTCAGTGGTTTAGGCATAAAAGCGTTACAGACAGACAGAGTTACTCTTTTGTTTATAATATCATATAAAATTGACAAGCTGTTTGAAATATGGGTTGAATTGGAGGGGTATTGGTTTGTCTCCGCCCGCTGACAAAGAACGCAATTGTATATTGGGGATTACAGTGTGGAATTTCTTTGTTGCTAGTTATTTTCAAATCATTATTTATTATTTTAGATAACAGATGAAGACTGATAATATTGGCACTAAATTTATTAACTAATTCGAAAATTTAAGCCAATTTCACACAACTGATTTGTTTTTAATAATAAAATGCCTACTTCTTTGTACTTATGAATCGCATTTTATCAAGTGGGAAATCGTTGATCCGCTCAAGTCCTAACCAGAAGCTCGCGTGCTGGCTTGACGGTCCACACCATCCCGGCGCGAACCAAACGGTTCTCAAATTCTTTTTTACGCCGCACCGTCAGGCTGTGGAATTGTTTGCCATTTCACGTGTTCCATCCTTCCTATAATCCTGGGTTCTTCCGCCATAGTGAGAAGAGGCACCTTAGCAGGCCGGCATAATTGTATCCATTGGCATGGGACTGCCGTCCATACCGATACCAATGGATACTCTGCCTGGGCGGCATTTGCGCTTACCATCGGGTGCAATGTCGCCACTATGCAGGGCCAGAGATAAAAAATAAAAAAAATCACTGCTGTGCTACTTCAGGCATAATAATTCTATTAAAATTTATACGCCACATTTATTTACCAACGGATTTAAACAATGATAGCTTCGATCATGTAAATTACAGTTCATATTTATTATTATTTTTAGGTGTTTCCATTAAAAAATATATTTAAGAATCAATATTGTCGAAAGCCGAAGTTTTGCCATGGCTTTCATTACAAAGGTCAACGAGAGACCGTTTTATAATACATTGCGTGGGTGCCAGTAATCCTACTAATAGTATAAATGCGAAAGTTTGTGTGTTTGTTACCCCTTTACGCTCAAAGCGCTGGACAAATTTTGATGAAATTTGGCATGAAGCTAGCTCACACTCTGGATTAACACATAGGCTACTTTTTATCCCGATAAAAAGAAGTGTTCCCATGGGATGTGCAAGGTATTCAAATATATTCGATGCTCTTTCAAAGTCAACGGAATGGGATGGGCAGTTGAAAGAACGGCAGTAACATTGAGTTTAAATATGTGAATTAAATGTCTCGCGAAATAGTTCCTATATTTCTAAAGTGGACTCTAAAAGTATCTGCACCCGGGCGAAGCCAAGCCGGACCGTTAGTCTCTGTATAATTCCACGGAGATGTAAACGGACCTTTAAGGACACTAGCTACTGAAAATGGACACTGCAGGGCACGGGCCTCCTCTACAATCGAGAGTACGATTGAGAGTGGTTAGGCCATATAGTCCACCACGCTGGCCTAGTGCGGGTTGGCGGACTTACATACCATAGAAATTTTATAAATCGCTATGGTATGCAGGTTTTCTCACGATGTTTTCCTTCACCGTTTTAGTGCGTGGTGATTGACTATCAATACACACATGACTCCGAAAAGTCAGAGGTGTGCCCTGGGATTCGAACCCGCGACCACCGTGAATATGTTGGCAGTCGCGTCTAGTCCGTTTACCAACAGACCACCACGAACTCCATTATATACTGAAATGTAAATATGAGTCGTCACATTTGCAAATGTATTCCGAATAATTACGGTTGGAACATTTTAATGAAAAGAAGTATTTAATTGAAAACTGTCCAAAAAACGCCAGATAGGGACGGTAAAGCTATCATTAAAAGGCAACTTACCTCTTAATTAGAGATACGTATTTGGACCTTAATTTAAAAGGGACCAATGGGACGAATCAGGTACTTTTTCTGGCCATTTAACTTAAGCTGCGTCTATTCAGTGGTTCCCGAGATATTGTGGACGTGTCTTGAAAGCTTATTGTTGTTTAGTAATTTCAATTTATTCTTTAGTATTTTTTGTGTGATTGAATTTTTGCTGACACGAGCGATAGAAATATTAGGCGCTTAATTAAAATGTGTAAGTATTTCAGTAAGATTATCATTTTACTTAAATTTTCATGATTTGCTGTCAAAGCCCATTTTGTCATGTTATATTATTGTCCTGATTGACCAATCACCCTCTTTATCTGTATCTCTAGCTTTTTCTCTTCTTCTCTTAAATTACCCTTATACGTCCCACTGCTGGACATGGGCCTCCTCTAAAATCGAAAAAAAACGACTGAGAGAGGTTCGGTCATATAGTGAACTTTATGATTTAACCCCTGGCCTAATGCGGGTTGGCGTACTTTACATATCATAGATTTTTTTACAAAACGCTATGGTATACATATTGCATATTGCAATCTCAATCAAAACCGACCTCAACAGCTACAGTAACAATTGTTATACAACAAAGCATTGTCCCTAGGCAATATAATCTAATATCACACAATTGCCAAATTAAACTAACATTCTAGGAACTACTCTAAAGGTTATCGGTTCTTCGGTTGCAACCAGCCAACTGCAATAAGCTATATTACTGAATTAGATATGAACTGTAGCAACAATAAGGTATTGTTCCAACAGTTAACTTCGCATGCATATGGCGCAACGTTAAATTACAAATAAATTTAGCTGTACTGTGACCTATTTTATGTTATAGACGTGGACAGGGAAGAGAAAATGGTTCTGTCCCGGACAGCCTCGTTGGTTGATTTTTTTGCTCTAAAATTACTGATCTAGTCGTTTACATCGGTGGGCGCTGAAGTATGCTTTTTGGCTCATGTAAACTGAAAAAAAAGTGTTGGATATTCATCCTGTTCATTTTATTTGAAATCGAGCGGAGCGTACAATTCATTTACTTTATCTTCCATTTATTTATCTTTTACAAAGTTTGAGCTATGTGTCTTGATGATTGAGTTTTTTTGAAGTGAAAACTTCTTTAGCGGCGTTGAGCACTTTTTCTGTAATGGGTATAAAATCTTAAACTCGCGTCAGGACACGTGACCTGATCGTAAGACGAAAAGCGTAAGACGGATGGAGAGTAGACAGCTGTCAGTTAGCTGTCAGTTTATAAAGCTTTGATGAATTGCCAATGATTTTGAGTGGAGATTTCAACATAAACTTCGCAGACGATAAAAATCAACTATTAATTGAATTTTTAAATAATGAATTTGGTTTAACTATGTCGAATGATCGCAATCTTAGCACAACGAAATACAAAACTATTATTGATGCGGTCTTTATTAGACATTTAAATAGGTTCGAATCAAAACTGTTCGTTTCTTACTTCAGCTACCATAAACCTATCGTATCAGTTTTAGAGATTGGCGATGATAGTTCTGGTAATGATGATGGTGAAAAAGTCGTTGAAATTATGGATGAAAGTTGATTTTTCGGAGAGGTAAACTTTTTAATGTAAAATAATTGTAATAGTTTTAAAGTGTTAAATTTTTAATGTAATATAAATTGTCATGTTTGTGTACGATAGCGCAATAAATGAATATTGTATTCTACCACATAAATGATAGTACTTTTATACTGATAAAGCAATTGGTGCAAAATTATTCCCTAACCATTCCAAAATATCAAACATGCTCAACGTTAATAATCAAGTTTTCACTTCTGCCGGCACTCCCAGAGTGCAACCCGTCTTTTTTTTCAATTTATTGTATGAAGTGGATATTTCCAGCTATCGATCTGTTTGAAAACCAATTATACAAAAATTACATTACAGTGGCTGCCCACATGTTCACGGTGGTCGCGGGTTCGAATCCCAGGGCACACCTCTGACTTTTCGGAGTCATGTGTGTATTGATAATCAATCACCACGCACTAAAACGGTGAAGGAAAACATCGTGAGGAAACCTGCATACCATAGCGATTTATAAGAATTCCTATGGTATGTAAGTCCGCCAACCCGCACTAGGCCAGCGTGGTGGACTATATGGCCTAACCACTCTCAATCGTATTCTCGATTGTAGAGTAGGCCCGTGCCCTGCAGTGGGACGTATATGGGCTGATACAGTTACAGTTACATTACAGAGTGTTTGATAATAAATCTACCTATTATATAGGTAATATCACGTTAATTAAACGCTGACAAAATAATTTGGAGAGAATCTCGTTCAAGGCACACTTCATTCGTTTCTCTTGCGGAATTAAGGGCATGAAGAGGAAATTGCTTAGCCAAGTCAAAAATAATACATAAGTCCTGCTAAGGCATATTTACGAGTGTAAAAATATTTTCTTAGCTATATTAAATCCGACATTTTTTTAAAATTATTCTTTGATCGCCATTATCCCTAAGGTAATTTGAACATTTTAGACTTTCCGATTTCTGAAAGTCATGTCTTTTAAAGTAATATTCTTTGCTTGAACAGTAATAAATTACGGTGATAATACGTGTGATAAATTGGATGGGCTTTATATCTTTTAAAAGTTTTAGAACCACTAACTATAGTCCTACAGTGAGACGTGTTCGATGTTATCAAGTATAAGCTAATTTATCGTAGTCTTCAAAGGTGATTTATCTTTATGATAGGTCCAGGAAAGTTAGTTTTTAATTGAAATGAAGCCTCATCTATTTGTATTATTTTACTCTAAGAGATAAGAGTAAGGTACATAGATGTATTCTCAGCGAGAACAATACTAAATAAGATTATGCTGTATTGCTTGTATTGACTATGTGACCTAATTTCAATCTTACTCTCCATTGTAGAGGAGGTCCGTGCCCTGCAGTGGGACGTATATTTGCTGTAAAGTGCAATATTGCTTATATTACTGTCTTTTTCTTCCATGAACAAGCTTCAGTGGTATGTTTCGATACCAAATATACCTAATAGATATCTAATTGTTACAGATAGAATTTTTGAGCTGATCAACAATTATTCGACTTTGTTAACCTTAGAAGGATGACTTTTTTAAATATTTTTTTATATAAAAACGACTGCATGAAACTACTTGGTGCCACAGTTGTACTACAGTACAGTACAATTACAAAGCTGGGGTCTTGGGTTCGAATCTGGGGTCAAAGTAATATTTAGATTTTTCAATTAATTTGAGCTCGGTGCCAGGGATGTGTTCCTAATATAGCGACAGGCTCGCCCCCTATCGCATGTCGCATCGTGTCGGAAGAAACACACAAGGCCAAACGTGATCCTAGTAGTACCTCTGCCTACTCCTTCTGGGAAAAGGCGTTAGTTTATGTATGTATCGATATTGGTTTTCCTTAACTAATCACAACGTCATAATATTTTTTATATAAAAAGAGCTATGAATTTTACTTTTTGTGCTCCAAATGTCTTCATAATTTGTGAATGCATGGGGTCTTTCCGGGACTCGTACTCGTTGCAATTTGCCTTTGTTTAATAGATTAATTCTGCACCCATTATGTACATGAGTGCGCAATGTTCCAAGAGCTCTGGTCACGTAAGATAAATCCTTAGTTAGTCGCGTCCGTCGGTCAGTCTGTCCCTTTGTTATAAGCCTCGCACATTAATCACGAAATGTCGCCTCGGCTAGAGTATTTCTACGTCCGGTGACAAGATAAACCTTTTTGCACCTATTCATGGGCGATATAAAAACCTTTGAAGATGTGGATTTAACCTTGAAAGATAGGGCGTGTTTTAGCAATTTTTTTACGTCGGCTTTATATAATCTACTGAAGAGACGCAAGATTATTCGATGTCCTTAAGAAAACCTGAACATAATGAAAAAGAGAAGATTATTCGATGTACTTAAGGAAACCTGAACATAATGACAACAAGTAGCCTTAACTGTTCTAGCTAATTCGTGCAAAGGAATTTTTATTTAAAATCGTCATCGGAACAAAATTGAGAAAATAATATGTTGTGTGGAATTCTATATTTTTATGTTCAATATAGGTATAAATATTACGGTCTTTTAAATTATTTTTTCATTATGTTAAAATAAATTAAGAACATTTTTGGAGCCTTACACGTTTTTTGTAATTGCATAAAGTAACTAGTGTTCTTAACAATAACACAGCCTACAGCAATTTGTATTCAGAATATCACCAAAAAGGTATCCCCAAATGTCGTTGGCCATAGTTTACTTTCTGAGCCCATATTACATTATGCGAATTTAGTAGGGACAGCATTTGTAAGCCGCGTGTGGAATATATTCTCTTTATTGTTATATAATTCTAAAACATAAATATAATTGTATATCCTTTTTTAGCTTCCAAATTAATTTGATGAAGTATTGTGGTTAGATAGGAATAAAATTCGAAATGGTGGAGGCCTGTTTTCCACGTAAAATCGTATTATTGGATAAATTGGAAAATATGTTACAATATTGTTTGTTCGTGCAATACAATCTCAATATCTATCGAAAATTGGAATGGAGCTGATGTTGTATGTGTGAAAAAATATTGTGTAAAAGAATTCGGGATCAAAACCTATTGTAGGGCGAATGTCAGGAGATGAGTAAAACGATCAAGTGATGATATAAGACTGAGTTTATTATGTTAATCAATTGGGTTATATAGTCAGCATGATTACACTTGTATGTGTACTTATATATTATTTTCTTACTACTACTACACCTTCCATCCGAAAGAAAAAAAAATGTGACAATATAAGGAAACATTTTTTTTTAGATTATCATTTTATTTAAGTACAGTACAATATAAGTATGAATACTTTTTATACAATGCAAAATTTTATGTTTACACAAGGTTACATTATTTTTTTCAAAGATTATAAAATAAGTAAGATACAATGTTATTAAAAAAATAAAAATAAAGCAAAATATTATTAATAAGTGTAGTTAGACAAAACATAGCGTTTTATTTATTACTGGATATACCGTTTTGTGCGGTTTTTGTGCACTAATTCATTCGTTCCATTTTTAATTATTTCTACATTTGGTGGCCTATCTTTGACTACTTTATATGGACCAGAGTACAAATCACTTAGTTTATTGCCTGTCTCATTTTTTAAGAGTACTAAGTCATTCACACTGTACTTTATAGGCCTACTATAATTATCACATACAATTTTTCTCTTTTCCTTAGACTGTATAAAATTTTTTCTTGCCTCTTTTTGTGATAGTTGCAACCTGTATTTGAGCTCACATGGATAGTGATCGTAGTTATAAAGTGGTTCGAAGTCAATAGTCAAATTACTAGGAAGTAAACATTTTTTACCAAAGACAAGTTCGTACGGAGTAAATTTTGTCTCTGTATGAACTGTTGTATTATATGCAAACGACCAAAAAGGTAACCAACTACTCCAAGTTTCAGGATGACTATCAATTTGAATGCGAAGGAAAGCATTTAAATTTTTATGTGACACTTCTAACGCACCTAATGACTGGTGGTGGTACGCGGTCGAGTTTAACTGATTTATTTTAAGTAATTTACATACCTCTTGGAATGTAGATGCAATGAACTCTTTTCCTCTGTCTGTAGTTATTACTTTCGGTACTCCATACCTAAGAATAAAGTTAGTAACAAAACTATTAGCTACCTCGTCTGCTTTTTTAGAAATTAAGGGATAGGCTTCTATATATTTAGTTAGTTCGCATTGTAGCGTTAAAGCATAAGAGTAATTATTATTATCAATTTCAAATGGACCCACTAAGTCTAAATATATCTTTTCAAAAGCTGTGTTAGCTGTCGTTGTTATTTTTAATGGTTCTTTTGTGGGTAACGAAAATTTTTGTCGCTGACATTTGTCACAACGCCTAACAAAGTTCTTAACATCATTTTCTAATCCTGGCCAATAATAATACCTTTTAATGTTATTGACCATCCTTCTCATACCTGCATGGCCACTGCTAGGTAGGAGATGGAAATCGTTTAATATAACTTTTCTGTCATCTTCATTACTAATTGTCTTCACATTATTTATTATATGTATAGGTGGACCGGTCCTATCTTTCATAGATTTTATCTCATCTACTAGTTTTTTAATAAATTGCTTATTATCATCCTTTTTTATTATACTTATTTCATTGACATTTATTATTTTACAGAAATCATCTAACTCTCTCACAAATTCGCATCGCGTCATTCGTGAGTCAGAGGTTAGGTATTTAATATAAATTATCTTTTTCTTTTCAACATAACAAAACGTTTTATTTTCTTTACTAATGACTCTTAATTTTCTCAATTTATTCAATTCTTCTTTATTAATCATACGTAATTCTACTGATTCTGCCGGTTTGACATGATTACTTACGACCATAGGCTGATCAGACCTTAAATCTGTATGTACCATGTCCAACGAGGAGGAATCAGGTTTATTTATTTTTCGCGATTGAGCACGTGTCATGACATTGACTATGTTCTCATTCAATTCTTTTAATTCTTTCGAACTCAAACAGATTCTAGATAATGCATCTGCAGCTGCGTTATCTGAACCCTTCACATATTCTACGTCAAAGTTGTATTCTTCTAATACCAAACGAAACTTCATAAGCCTGCTCGACGGATCCTTCATGCCAAATAAGTACACCAGGGGCTTATGATCAGTTCTGATTTTAAAATATTTACCGTACAAGTAAGGTCTAAAATGTTTCACAGACCAAACTATCGCTAACAACTCTTTTTCTATAACCGGATAGTTTGATTCGGCCTTATTTAGAGTTCTGCTAGTAAAAGCTACAGGTCTGCCATTTTTATTGGATAAAACTGCTCCAATGGCTTTATTAGATGCATCGGTTTGCAAAATAAAATAATTATCTTTTGAAAAATCTGGGTAATCTAAAACTGGTGGTGACATGATACAGTTTTTAAGTGTCTCAAACGATTTTTGACATATTTGATCCCAAACAAAATTAGTGTTTTTTCTACAAAGTTGATTCAGTGGTTGTGCAATTTCAGCAAACTTGGGTATAAATTTTCTGTAGTAATTTGTGAACGCCACGAACCTTTTAACTTCATCAGCATTTTTCGGACAAGGATAATTTTTTACTGTATTTACTTTATCGGGATCTAGCAATATCCCTCCGTTAGAAATGTAATGACCCAAATATAATATCTGTTTTTTAAGAAAAGTACATTTTGAAGGATTTAATTTTAAATTTAAGGATCTGAGTCTTATAAAAACATCCTGTAAGTTTTTATTATGGTGTTCCAATGTCCTTCCAAAAATAATTAAATCATCAAGATAAATAAGGCATTTTTCATTATTAAGTCCTGACATCGCCAAATTCATCATTCGTGAGAATGAACTGGGACTTGTTTTCAATCCCATAGGCATTCTCGTCATCTGGTACTGACCAGAATTGAAAGCAGTGAATTTTCTACAATTTTTATCTAAATTAACATTATAATAACCTTGATATAGATCTAAATGCGTGAAATATACACTTCCGGACAAATATTCTAAAATTTCAGTTATATCGGGGAGAGGGTACTTATCATCCTCTATACAGTTGTTCAGTTTTCGATAATCGACGACTAGTCGCCATTTTTTATTACCCGATTCATCTAATTTTTTAGGCACTAATAGTATTGGGCTAGACCAGTCACTTTTACTAGGCTCTATTATACCTTCTTCGAGCAATTTACTAATCTGACGATTTATTTCCTCTTTCTGACTAACTGGTAACCTATAAGGTTTGGAAAACACTGGATTAACATTTGGTTTCAAAAAAATATTGTGAGTGTAAATATCAGTGGTTGTCAATCTGTCGCCTTTTAAATAAAAAATGTCTGCATATTTTGCACATATGTTTTGAATACTCCGAAATTCTAAGTCATTTAAATCATTTAATTTCAATAAGGAAAATAACATTTTTACTCGGTCTGAATTATTCTCATTTTTCTCGAAACTGCAAATATTATAATCGTTAAGATTGTGAATAGTAGGTTTTATTCCTGACATAGTTACAAAATTTTCAGTCACATTCAAAATTTTTATAGGTACCTTTCCATTTTTTGGAGTCACTATCGAGCTGGCTAAGTAAACGCCATCTTGTAATACTTGTGAACAAATTATGCAATCGGATTGAAATTCAGTTTGAATGTAATGTATGGACTCGCAACGTGGCGGAATTTCTAAAACATTTATATTATTGTTATTAGTCAAAGGCAAATAAATTGTTTGGTTCAACCCTAAGTTTATAGATAAAACATTATTCTCGAAATCTAAACACGCTCCAAATCTATTCAAGAAGTCTCTACCTAGAATTCCATTTGCCGAAATTGGTAAGGAATTAAAAACAAAGAACTTGTGATTAAAAACATACCCATTAATGATTAGTGGAACATAAACATATCCAATTGTTTGCACTTCGCCGCCTAACCCGTGTATAATTACATTCTCTTTATGTATTGGAATGCTGAATTCGATCGCATGTTTATAAGTTACGGCTGACAATGAAGCTCCCGAATCAACTAAGAACGAATAAGTTTTATTACATGACGAAACCAATAAATGAATAAAGCAATTACTACTACTACTGGCTAAAATTGAATGACTTTGTTTATTCTCGAAAAAACTTGTCAAGTCGGGGTTCATCTGAAATTGATTCCAAATTTTCATTGATTACATTAACCGTGTTTCTTTTTATCCCTCGATTTCCGCGATAATAATTATTACGAAACGTACCTCCATTAAAACGTCCTCGGTGTCTTTGGCCACGCGAGTTCGACCGGCTCCATGAACTCGATTGCTGTGAGTTTCCATAGTAGTGCCCTCGTTGAGCAAACGTTTGCCGATTACGTCCATTGTCGCGTGGGTACCTAGAGTTATTATGATAATTCCGAGAGTAATATATTTTTTTATTGGACATACCCATCACCTCTCCTGCGGCCGAAGATGAAGTCTCCTCATCTTGAGCAGCTTGTATGGCGTCTTTCGGGGAACTGTAATTTCGAGCGGAAATGATTGTGCTGATTCGGCGGTTTCGTAAACCATCGGAAAACTGTTTAATCGCTTGTTTTTCATTAATAGGTTTCAAGATATTATAGCAGTCAGTGTTTCCGTCGGCTTGCGATATCGTGAGATCTACAAACAACTCTGTTATTAATTTTCCGTAGTCAGTAATTGGCATATCATTTTGCTTTAGTTTTTGCAATTTATTTTGAATTGCAGCGGCGCCTCTTTTTGGCAATAACTCTGTTTGCATGTCTCTAATCAATGCCTCAACACTTGTATAATCATCTTTAAGACGTAATTTAGCAGACTGAGACAATCTACTTTTTAATATGAATTTAATTAAATTCTTTTTGCATTCCGGTTTGGCTAATAAGGAATCATAATACTGAATATTGTCTAACAATTGTTTTACGCTTGTCTCATCATCTGAAATAACAGGTAATAAAGTCAGAGCTATTTTTAAATCGAAACTATCCATATTGCTCGAATTTTCAGGTTTTACCACAGGCTGACACAATATTTTAATTTCCTGATATAACAAATCAAAATTCTTACGATAATTTTCATACAATGGAATATCATCAGATTTAATCGTACCTTCCTTTACTTTATTTTCAAAGTTTAATAACCATTTAGAATATTCACAAAAAATTAAATTTGCCTCTTTCAACTTAGTTTCTAAAATTTTACCTTCACGTCTACTCGGTCCGATTTTAATTAAATATGTTCTAACTTGTTTCAGTTTTTCATATATATGTTCTAAAGAAATATTCATAACTTACCACCAAACGCAGTACATACCGATAATCACTTACGTACCATAAAATACAGCTTAATTGACATGTGTGTATAGTAATAATTATTACTAGATTAGATGACAATTAAACATAGTAAAATGAATAAAGTCTCAAAATAAAGCATTTATATTTTTGATTACGCCTTTTTTTATTATTATTACCACACGATTAATAGACGCGCACTTTTAACGCATTTTTCCACACTTTTAGGTATTATATACGCACGTAAACATCACTTTCAAATACTGGTTAACCGGTTACACTTTATAATACGCTCTGGGTTGAGTCGCCTCTTCCACATTTGTAGCTGCAGGAAGTTGTGGCTGCCGGAATAATGACCTTCGCAAGGTATTTCTATTGATCTCCGTGGTAATCCACTTCACACGACACCGCCTGTACGTCCCGTACAAACAATACAGGGATCCCAGCAGAAGTACCAGCACGATGATGCACAGCAAAATATTACCGGTGCTCAGGTGATATTGCAGTTGTTCAACTCCTGCCTTGTTACTTCCCACTGCGTTCTGTACTATCACGGTCTCTTCTTTTGTCGGAGAACTGCCCATCTTCACGGATGTTACTTTTCACCAACTTTTCGCGAATCACGAACATGTATGCACCGTAGCGCAGCTCAAGATATATCGCCATAGCTTTACTCAGTTGATTTTGTGCACTTAGAAACAATATTTCATCCCATATACGGCGAGTCTCATATTCGTCACACGGATCGCTCTGGCAGGGTCGCCATGTAGGGCGAATGTCAGGAGATGAGTAAAACGATCAAGTGATGATATAAGACTGAGTTTATTATGTTAATCAATTGGGTTATATAGTCAGCATGATTACACTTGTATGTGTACTTATATATTATTTTCTTACTACTACTACACTATTCATAAAATATAGAAAAATAATATTAAGTAGGTAAATTGAAATTTTAAGGACAAAATCGTCCATTGCATTATTGATATTCGACACAAAGAATAATTTAAACAAAATTATAAGTAATACTTCCGTTGCCCTTACACAGTAATTCTATAAATCTAAACATTGATGAAAACAATTCAAATATGAAATCGGTAATGGAAATTTGACTACAAATCACAGTTTGGAAACGGTCCAAATATTGGTCCCGGCATGAATGGTAATAGACGCGAGATGTATAAAATGCTAGTATTTTCTATAGAGTTTGTTTCTCAGCTTATGGAATCTAGTTTTATTTGTCCATGTCGTCATACTTATTGCAGTATGGTCTTCATAATAGCTCCTGCAAGCTTAGAGAATTCTATGGTTTTGATGTTATGTTTCGTTTACATGAATTTGTGGAAAGTTTTCAACCTATTATCCTTTCGTCCGTTTTCCTTCCCTTTCTCATTTCATATTTAACATGGCTGACACATTCCTTGTATTTAAGGGTTCAAGACATTCATGAGAGCGAGGATCTAAAATAAATTTATTCCTTTACATCTTACGATTTTCATTTTAATTTCTGGTTAGTTATTATGATTATCAGATCAGGGCATATTGTGCTATATAAAATCATTCTCGAGAAGTCAGAAATAAATTCATCAAGTACGTTGAAATAAAATTATTATTTACGGATTTTACCGCGGTTTTGGTTTAATTTTAACGTTTATTATCTTCTCGACATTTCGACTACTTTACAGTTTTCGTAGTCGTGGAGTGGACTTTGACTGTTTTATTTCAACGTATAACATTTGCGTAAACCTAAGAAATCATTAGTAATCCAATACAATCAAATAAGCATCAGTTACAATACGAATATTATTATTACAATTCTTCTCAACAAACACATGTACGGAAATATAAAACAAAGGTTTAATAAAATATTTCAACCTGAAATAAAATGTACACGCTGCATTTGATACTAACCAAAACAATAGTTTGAATATTGTGTCATTCAGTGAAATTTTTGATGTCACTATTTTATGTTATATTTTGCCTATAAATCAAATACTGTAGGTTGAAGGCAAATAAAAATCAAACGGTATACAGTTATGATGGCAGCAAATTCAAATAAATCTACAATAAATAACATTCGGATCAATATGCTACCGCTGAAAATTCACTATTGCAATTGTTTTAGTTTGCGCCACGATTTTTTTTTACATTGGGTTACATTTTTTGTTGATCCAAAATTAATTTGTCCCATCTTAAAATATCCTTAAGCAATTTGTCTCAACCATCACCCCGTTTGTAGTATGCAAATTAATAAACATGTGTATTAATGCGATATATTAATCACCTAGCGCGCTCAAAGTGGTGGCATTAGCATACACTAGGTACACAAGTAATAATGCAAAGAGCTCTTACGTACAATTATTAAATCCACTGGAATAGCAGCGTTGAACGCAGATAATAGAATGTTTAGTTTAAGAAAATAAACAAAAAAAAGACTGTACCAATTAATATCTCTTGAGAAACTTATAAAAAGTCTGTTTTACGTAGTTTCTAAATTTATATTTGTAGATTATTTTCCAAAAGTTAATATATATATATATATATATATATATATATATTTTATTTAACAATATGGGATTATTATACTGCTGTCACCAACACAACTTAATTAGACATTCTCACGTTCTTGTTTAGTTTATGATATAAAATATTGTTTCAATATAACTTTGTTTTCTTCATTCAACAGAACTGGCACGAGTTGTAGGAAGTTTAAAACTTCTGTTCTAAGGAAACGTGTCTTTATTTGTCCTTCTGTGTACTATATTCATATTATAAAGAATATTTGGAACTGTTAGTGTCACAATTTATGAACTAAAATTAATGATTTTCTTAACTTTGTGATCTTTGATAGAAAAACTACTGTGGTAATATTAGTGGTAGGTCTCTCAAGTGTGAGATGCCGCCTGGGTGGGTATCACCGCAATGTCTATTTCTCCTGCCAAACAGCAATTTAAGTCCACTATTGTATTTTGGATTTAAGGACTTTGTAGCCAGAATAACTACTGGACATATTGAGACTTTACATCTTATGTCTCTCAGGATGGCGAGCGCAGTGGAATGCCAAGCATTGCTTTGTAATGCAAGGTGTTGTTTGGTTTTGCTACTGTTCATGAGTTGTCGTATCGCTTACCATCAGGCGAACGGCATGCTCGTCTCGCCATTCATTGAAATATATAAAAATCCGCAACGTCTAGAATCCACTACAATAGGTTAAGGAGTGTCGCGTTCGTGAATTCTGTACAAAGATTCCATCAGGCCTTTACAATTGTATCTATAATTGCTTCTTTTTTTTGATAGCCTAAACTACCCCCTACTAGCATTTCAAATACAGAAGTATTTTGTTATTTTATCTTACTAGTGTAAAAAATAATAAAAGCAAAAACTAAGATAATTTAGGTGCCCTTGTCCTTGTTAGCGGAGCATAACTAACAGCCGTCAACAAAATTTGATGGAGAGAAAATAATATTGGGATATTGTCAACTTTTTATCACGAAAACGGGATTACGGCTCCCGACATACCATCTGTTGGATTTATTACTTTATGATGAAATTCTGTTTTCAAAATTTTAATATCGGAACAACTGCGGTAATCCATATTCCAATTATTACTTTGAGTGCTATTTATATTAGTTGGATCTGTGGAGAAATATATAGGACTACTTAATTAATGCTTGCAGTAAATTTCGTCTAGATTCTTTTTTGCACGAGAAGATGTCTACACGAATTGAAAATAGACATGTTTCCTATGTTAAATTTTGAATAATATTTAATTATCGACTGCCTCGGTAGCGTAGTTGTACTACGGTACGGTTACAAAGTTGAGGTCTCGGGTTCGAATCCCGGGTTGGGCAAAGTGATATTGGATTTTTCTATTCAGTATCAGCCCAGAATCAGGAATTTGTGCCCGATATGGCGATAGGCTCGCCACCTATCACATTGTGGGACGGAACATACAAGGCGAAATGTGGGTGCCCTGGCACCTCTGCCTACCCCTTCTGGGAACAAGGCGTGAGTTTATGTATGTATGCATGTATTTAATTATTACTACAGAGTAGTCTTTATAACAAAAAAATAGTTAATACAAAATCAAAATTGATGGAATAGTAAATGAGATATTAATAAACTTGTGTTGTTGGGCACTCGTTTTTTCTTTCGCACACTCGCGCTTTATGGCCATGACGTCACTGCACAATAGTTGCATTCTTTCCAGTACAAACACATTTTACCTTATTTCTTTAAAAACGGATTTAAAGTTTGTTTTTATATGTATGCGTTATGTCACCTTTCGATAATTAATAGTAATTAAAAGTTAACACTCCGGGCGACAAAATGGTGCCAGGTTGGTCGAAACTAGATTTTTCAGGTTCAACCCGAAACGAAATCCATCAGTAAAATATAATATAGTGAGTGCATGCATGGCACATCCAGCCATCGATTTCAACCCACAACGCTACATCTTTGTCAAAAGCAATGCCAGAGCAAGTTAAATTAGTACGAAAACGTGTCCTGGTTTTATTATCCGCCCTGAGAGATTTGTGTACGGTTACGCTTGTGGTAAAATGTTAATACAGTTATTTTTACAGATTGTATTATGAAACAGTCGGTTTTAATGCTTGCCCGCGACATTTCTCTATGTAATTACGTGGATTTTGGTTCATAACAATTATCGTATTGTGTATTCGTGTTTATTGTTTGGAAGCTCCGTAATGGGATGTGTTTTGGTTGAGGCACAAATTTATAGTAATTAAAATGTTTCCTTTGTGACTAATTATTGGGTATTTAATGTTATTTTGTGGTAATAGGATTATGGCTGTGTGAAAATAATATTCCGGGTTTGTTGTAAGTCTAAAAATATGTTATTTATATTGTGAAACACGTCTTTATCTTAAATTTTCAATATCTGAATCAACAAGTTCATACGCCCCATTGTTTACCAATTGTGGATCATTGAGCTTGATATCAATAGTTTTAAAAATATTTTTATTACTTTGGCAGTTGTTATTAAGACGTGAAATATTTTAAACAATCCTTAATACCACATTATTCAATACTCATATGTAAAATACAAACTGATGAATTTATATCCGAAAAGCGTTAGTGTCTCGATCATAGAAGGGAAAAGCGGAGTTTGATCGACTACCCACGGTGACAAGTGACGTTTAAACTATCACAAGACATTTTTTCATGGTAAATAAATTCGGTTTTTCTGTCCATAGCAGTTAGTTTATTCAAGCATGGAAAACTATTGAACGGGTAGAGCGGTTTCCATTGATGTGTGGAGGTCAATGTCGCGGAAAGCGTGCTGTATCCTAAAATCTATTTCAGGATCTTGTGACAATTTTTTTTTGTGAAAAAGTGATTTCGTAAACGAGTATCAAGCTTTTCTCCTAGTATTAAAAAAGTAGAATAAATATGGAAATTTTGAAGTCATAAAAAACTCAATCTCATAAAAAATTAAAAGAACTTATTTTTTGTCTTGCATTCTTTTTGCTATGAATGGCTATACGAGCATGCCGTTTGACTTATGGTAAGCTATACGACCGCTCATGAACAGTATCAAAACCAAACAACACCTTGAATTACAAAACAATGCTTGGCATTCCACTGCGCTCACCATCCAGAGATATAAGATGATAAGTCTCAATTTGTTCCTTAATTACTCTGGCTGCAATGTCCTTCAATCTGAAACACGACAGTGCATTTATACTGCATAAATGATAAATACCTAGGCAACGTTTCCTATAGCAGTATATTTACATACTCATTCAGATCGGTACTCCCATCATACTCGATCCTGGTGCAAATAAAAGCAGCGAATGATTTAATAACAAACAACAGGAGCCTGATTACACCATTCAATACAGTAATCAGCGGGACGTATGTATAAGTAAGCAATTCCGTACAACAATGGTTGCGGTGCTACCTGTACTTACTCAATGAATGACGCTAATTGAGCCGGGAGTAATGTCTTTGAACTAATTAACTAACAACGTAGGTATTCGGCAAAATAAGACCAATACGCCCGTGATTACGGCACGAGATTTACCTTTGCATTCCCGAAATACCAGGTTTAGCTGATTTAGTTCGGTTTCTGTAAGTGTGTTGGAATTAGAATGTTAGTGTTACTGATTAATTTATGCAAGTCTGAATTGTAAATATATTCGTAATAGAACATGAGAATAGTTTAATTCTATATTATGTTTTTGAACTGGATCATAAGAATTTTCTGGATAATTATTATTTGTTATTGTACAAAACGTGATATCATTTTACTCATTCATGGTCTTGTTGGGTGGTGATAACAACACTAACATTAAATGACGAGATAAATCGTAAGAACAAAAGACGCAGATATAGCTTTATATATTTTCAAATATTGTAAGTTCACGTATTTTTTTTCATTGTTTTGAGTGGCGAGACTGGCATGCCGTTCGCCTGATGGTATGCGATGCGACCGCTCATAAGCAGTGGCAAAACCAAACAACATCTTGAATTACAAAGCAAGCTTGGCATTTCATTGCACTCGCCATCCTGAGACATAAGATGTTTGTTGTAATAATAATAAGAAAAATGTTATTTATATAACATTTAAACAAATAGGGATGTTGACTGTCAGAAGAGTATAATTGAAGTACTGAAATCCAAGACTAAAAAGACAAAAGTATATTATCAAAATTAGAACATAATACATTTTTCTACTACCCCGTGTTCATAGAGAGGTTACATTTTTCCAACATTGTTAAGTCTCAATATGTCCAGTAGTTACTCTGGCTACGATGTCCTTGACACCGAAATACAACAGTGCATTAACACGGCTTTTTGACGGGAGACAGACATTGCGGTGATACTTATCCTGACGGACTCTCACGTATAAGAGAACTATCATTAGTAACGTAAAAATATTACTGTAAACTGAGATTGATCAAAACGACCTATTACAAAATCAAGTGAACACATGATTTTATTAAGCTTGTTGCACAATAAATCTAATAGTGGCAGCGCGACGCAACGTCGACACGCTACCCATAATTTATGTATTTCCCTCAAGACTGGATGGGTGGAATACCGATTTGTTTCGAATGGTTGTTAAACCTTCATGCAATTTTACTATTTGTTGCAGTTTGTAAGCAACAATTAACAGACGGATAATATGACCTAATGCTCAGTTTATTTATTGTCTTAATAATATTTATTGGGAAATAACGTTTGTGTTCAACGGATTAACTACTGAAAATATTGAGACTTAACATCTTATGTCTCAGGATGACGATCGCAGTGGAATCCTAAGCATTGCTTTGTAATTCAAGGCGTTTTTTTGTTTTGCTACTGTCCATCACGATCGTATCACTTGCCATTTGGCTAATGGTATGCTCGTCTCACCATTCGTTGTTATAAAAAAGTGTTTCAGGCATTGCCACTACGTTTTCAATTGGTATTATTAATTACTATCCATTTAAAACCTATTAACTACTGCAAATATAAATGTAGTTGTTTTTACTATTGAAATCATTGGTGTAATACAAATTAATTATTAATTAATAGTTGAATAATATTCAAAGTGTGCACGGTGTATTCATTCGTAAGTTTAATTTATTAATTGCTTTTCATTTTCATCTTTTTCATATGAATTGTCAGCCTCCATGGCGCAGTCGGTTAAACGCCGGTTGAGAAACGTGAAGCCGCGGGTTCGAACCCAGACTAAAAGTGCGATCCACATATATTCCCCTCCTCTCCATTCCTAACCAGAACCACACGTGCTGGCTTGCGAAGCCATAGCTTGACGGTCCACACCATCCCGGCGCGAACCAAACGGTTCTCAAATTCGTTTTTGTGCCGCACCGTCAGGCTGTGGAATTGTTTGCCAGCGCACGTGTTCCCTCCTTCCTACAATCCTGGGTCCTTCCGCCGCTGTGTGAAGAGGCACCTTAGCAGGCCGGCATAATTGTTTCCATTGGCATGGGACTGCCGTCCGATGCCAATGGATACTCTGGGCTGGGCGGCATTGGCACTTTCCATCAGGTGCAATGCCACTATGCCAGGCCAGTATAAAAAAAAAAATATTTCGTGTATGGGTGTTTGTGGGACCGAAAAGTCACTCATAATTTCTTAAGCCCATGGCACGAGACTAGATCTTAGTGTGGTGTCAGGACTATGTATGTGACTGTTGGGTGTATTTATTTGTTTATTTAGAATATGTTACTGTCAGGATAAGCGAGCGCTTATTTTACGTCGCGTTATGATTCGGGAAGAAAAATTGCGCATTGTGGTTGCAACTCTCTCCATAATAATTTTAAATGTTATTACCTGAATGGGGTACAGATATTCCTTTCACTTATAAAACCACAAGAAATAATTTCAGTAAACTATAGATAACAAAAAACAGGGTGATAAAAAACTCTGTTAGATCGATAGAGGTGTTTTCAGGCATCATTAATATTTCCAGTTTCAAAGATCCGTTACACATAATTTGATAAAATTAATTAAAAATATGCAAACTCACATTACAAACATTACTAAATACCGCGATCATAATAAGAAATGTACGGCGCGGCGTTTCCGAATTGTCAGAATGTGTGTTGTTGTCAGAATTCCATATTTTGCTAGATGTTTGGGGTAACATTGATGCCATAATTTGTATTATAACTTACGATGACTAAATAATCTTTTATTTATTTCATATTTTTTTAATATCTTCATTATTGAGATCCCCAAATACCTTTTTAAAAAGGATTGGGTTTATACTTCATATTAAAAAATATATGTATATACCTATTTATCTTGCGTAACATACCAAGTACCCCGTAGATATTTAAACGATCAAAACAATAACAAACCCTTTACAAATGAAATAAATATTGTATCAGATTATCGGTATTGGAAATTCCTGCTTGAGTTAGGTGCTGTGGCCGAATTAGCACAAATGTAAGCCCACCTTTATTACACTATCGCAATTTGCGTACAATTTGGTTAATGACTAGTAATGAAATAACTGCTGCACACAACGTTCGGTTAATTGTGTATAAATCGAGTTTCATTGTGTTGCTATTAAGCTCGTGTTTATAAACAGTTGATCTGTTTTACGTGGTGAACGGTTTTAATTAAAACTTGCATTTTAATGAGATCTGATCAGAGTATGGTTAAGGAAATCACACGGAGTTATGTTATCTTTAATGCCTAAATTAGAACTTCAGCGCTTTGAACTTTAGCCTACATTATAATAAATAGGAATAGACGTAAAGAACATGTTTTATAAGAAATCATGATGAAGAGTGCTACCGAAAACGAAGCCAGGTGGTAGTTTTAATGACTACAAACACTATGTAACTAAACATTTCGCAAAGAAACACGACAATTTTTTTATGTATTTTTTTTAAATATCGTCGAAATTGTGACGATTAATTTGTTATTTTTTTCTATCGTCGCGTTTTTGCTTAAATAAATAATTTAAAGCCTTGCGTAACATAGCGCCTTTAAAAATAAATGGGTGAACACTATTATTTTCGAAAAAACTATGTATATTCCACTCTGATAAGATGATAGAGAAATAATAACAAAAAAATATCGTCACAGTTTTTGAACAAAAAGTTGCATTGTGTCTGAAGTCACTAAAATTACTACCCACCTTCGTTTTCGATAGTATAATTTAATGTGTGTATGTATAATTTAATGCTTTACTCGAATTTTCGTCCATTTGTATTAGTACATGTGATTCACTGCTAGGTCTTATAGTTATTACAAGATAGGTAAATTTCGGCCCTAAAGCAACCAGTGCAATATATAATACCTCACACCTGGACAGCCTGTATATGTCATTATAAAATTGTAAATACCGTTAGATTATAATCTATCTTGCGAGCTTGTGAACCGTCAGAATATTATGAACCGTAATATACTGCTTACAATTTAACGCATTATTTTCCGGTAGATTATAATCTATTGAACCTAACTTTTAAACCTAACCTAACCTAAGGTTCACAATCTTCCGTCAGTTCACAAGATCGCGAGATAGATTATAATCAAACGATATTTAAAGTTTTACGGTGATATATACAACCCAATAAACATTATAATTATTCTAGCTTTCAAAAACCTTCAATCAATCAAAGATATTCTTGTGGTTATGCGAACAGCCCCAAGATTAATACCAGCACAAATCTTTCCATTACAACTTAAAGTATTTATATATTTTTCAAACTTCTTACAACTGTAAATATGTCACTGTCCGCGCAAAATTTTTTGTTGAATATTAACAATTTAACTCAGACTATTATTTACAGAGGTCGTACATCTCATTCCGTTCGGAATTTTTCACGCTGGCGAAAAGCATTTTTACACATTTTGAACATTTACTAAAATGGTAAATTTTAAAATGAACTTTAAGATAAATTATATTTGTTCCTCGATATTTTAGAGCATTAAACTATTAAGTAGATGGTAAAGGTAATTAGTTTGAATAGAGTAGTTGGCGTCCATAGAGATGTGCAGGCTGCCTCCAACAGGTCACTGTAAAAATTATTGGGGGAGGCCCATGTTCAACAGTGGACTTTGTTTGGCTGATGGATTGGATTGGATAGTTAAAATTTGTAACATTTTATTTCTAATGTAGAATATCGTGTTAATTGTTATTAATAATATGTCTACTAGTTGTTTAAGCCTCGCAGTAGCATGTCATAAATTGATCGTGAAGATAAAATCAAAGCATTTGACGCCGAGATTACAGAAGCTCAAACAAGCGGATTTCGAAATTAAATCCAACTTATAATATAAATCGGGAAAGAAAGAAACAAAGATAGCATAGATAGTGAGATAACTAGGTTTCACACTCGTTATGGTCCGACATACACGGTCGTGAAACAAAACAACCATATTCTAACTGTGTCGCAATAAATCGATCATTTGTCTTCTTGTTAACTCCGAAATTTGAAATGAACACGAAAATATTCACGCTGTTTTTCTTTTTTCAAATAACACTGTAAAGAAAGCAAGATATGTGGTAACTAGCCTTTAGTACTAATAAGAAAACTTCATTGATACGGTAAAATTGGTTCGAGAGACCAGCGTAACTTTAATGTAGTGTCGCCTTACGTTGAGTCATTAGAATTTATAGAGCCCTTCAATCCGTATTATATTCATTTTATCTCTCATCGTTTACCTTAGTTGATCTATTTGACCTGAGGAATTAAGAGTTTATGCTCTGTAATATTAAATATTCAAGATTATTTAGATGCATTGAAGGAACCTTAATAAACTTTCCGACCATCAATTCGCTAACTGCAATTATCTTAATTAAGCCCCAAAACATTACTAGAACACTCAGTGCTTATATGAGACGTAACGACTAAATCCAAGGAATCTCTTGTGTGACAGACGGTCATATTCAAAGTCAAAGGGAATACTCGAGTTGCTCTGAAAGATATTTCAGGCTATGAATGTCTTCAGGCTTATGTAGACCAAATCACAAAAATTGTGCATATTCCATAATCCACACTCAATATTTTTACGCACGAAAAAATAAGAAAAAAGTGTGTCATGTCTATTATTTCCCACAATTTTCAAAAACAACCCGTACGCCGCCCGCTAGACAAAATTTTAACGAGTGATGAATGAATGAAGCGCAGTTTGATGTTGCAAAAAAAAAATACAATATGTTTATGATTCCATGGCGCTGCTCGTAAACCCCGTGCGCGTATAAAATAAATTCTGTTATTTATGATACATGCCGGGAATGTTCGAAAAGTTCAGCGATTCTACTGGCTAAAATTAAAATGCATGTCAAATTCCTCACCCAAGTATCGAAAACAGTAGCGCGTTGAATTGAAACAAATTGTAAATCACATGTACAAAACACAAAAATGGTTGGAATTGAACAACAACGAGAAAACAAGTTGAAAACTGCAATAAATCCACTCGAAATTAGTTTTCAACGACAGAAGACTCATCCGTGGAAAATTAATCGCTTTCCGATTACCAATACCTAGTTTGTAAAGTTAACTTGTTGAGTTATGGCACTTGGGAACTTGGCGAATAGTAAGAAATGATAAGCCTAAACGTGTTGCCAATTTCCTCACTTGAAGTTGGCTTGACGACATTTTAATTCGTTACCTTGCCAAATTATTTCTGGTTTGTCACAAAACTTTGTAACTTAGGTGGGTGTGATAGGGCCAATTAAGTTCGAGTTTTGTGATCGATCTTTATAGTAATGTTTCAAAAAATAATGCAAAATGATTAATTTAGTTATTAACAAGATTTGAGAACATCTTTTTTCATTTAAAAGTTCAAATATTAATCATGAATATTATTCAAGAGGTGATATATATATACATTTTTGAAGGGTTTTTTTTTTATTTATATAATATTTAAAACACAAAATTTCAATAAATATTATATTTAAACCCTTGTTTAATACGTCAAAAAAAGATAAATAGTGTAGTAGCATATCATGAAAATCTATAATTTATCAACAATTTAGTTCAAGGATTGCAAAATAGGACTATGAAATTGCTAAACCCCTTTACTCGGAAACTCCAATTAACTTCTTGTAACCATAGTTAGAGCAATTTGTTTCGATTATCTGAAAACAATTTGCCTTAATATGTATTGTATTAATTATATAATATACGTACAGATACAGATATGTTATTTGAATAGAACGGCTTTTAGATTAAATTTAAATAAAATGGGTGAAAAGTTACAAAAAAGCCAAGAAAGTTATGAAATGTAAAATGAAATGAAATGTATTTATTGGTCACGTAGGCAATTTAAGAGCTCTTATGACAAGTCAATACACATAGAACTTAATCTCTATATACAATATATTTTCTATACTTAGTATACAATCCAAACCAAAAGAGACTTTCATTTATCAAACGAAATACTCAAGAAATTCTAGGCATTTTGTTAAATTACTTAGGAACTTTTAAAGCAATAAAAGAAACACTTAAGTATTTAAATGCCGGCAACGCAAACACATGAACGATGAGCCATAATGACTTGAAAATGGGGGAAACTGCAATTATCGCTGATGTTTACGAGCCCACCAGAATGTGACTAAATTAAGTGGTCGCAACTATAGTGAAACATTGCTGCAGTGACGTCGAATTACCCAGACTTAAATATTACAATAGACATGACCTAGAAAATTTTTAACTCGTTAAATTCAAAACATTTGGAAATTGTATAGTGGGCAAAGCTCGCTGTGTGGGTTTTCACATGTATGTCAATTCTTTCTTGTTACATTTTTAGTTGTTATTCAAATATATGTCACGCTATTTTTCGTTGAAATAAAAAGCGTCTAGATTTGAAATCCTAGTTTTTGTTGCTTAACATTTGTTCGTTCATGTACCATAATTATATTTACACGATTTTTTTGTCTCAAATACCATTTTAATGTTTCGTAGGTACGTAAATATTGTCAGAAACGGATCCAGACAGTAAGTAAATATTTGTCAACTAACGCAATTATAACTCGGTCTAACAAGATCAAAGAACAAGGGACAGTAAACATTGTAAATTTAAATTTAGAAACGAGTGCTTTTATCTAAAGAAATTGGATCGCCAACTGAGAAACATTTGAGCTGCCTTCATAAAGAGTGTTTCAGTATTGTCTCGAAGGGTATGATGATAATTCCTGTTTATATCTAATACGAGAAAAGGAACAGCTACATGGGGCTGATAAACGCCATTCCCACACTAAACGACACCCAGAGCGCTACTATGAGAATTCACTAACTTTATATCGATCGATTTAATGGATGTCCCATTTGCGTACCATAATTCTTTATACGACCATAAAATGTTTACTGGAAATCTAGAAAGTTTTGCTAAGCGGAGATATGTGTACTGGTGTAGTTACTTGTGGCTAATATTCTTTCAGTTTTCAGTTTAGTATACACATATAAGTAATACTAACTATTTAAATTTAGATAACATGTTTCCATTTTAGTCCCACGCTGGCATTTTTCTGGTGTCATAGCTTCATAGTCTCCAGAGGTCAGTGTATTTTGGTCATCCGGGATAACGAAGTACCTTTATAAATTTAGTTAACACGCAATTGTTGGAAAAGTAATATACAAAGTGTCGGTGTTTTAATTTCTTTAAATTACAACGTCATTAAATAACGTCAATTAAAACAAATTAAAATTATTAGATTTTAAATCACATTAAAATTGAAAAAATGATATTTTCAAACAAACTAAATAATAAAATAAATTGGTTTAAATACAACACGCTTTATAAGTTACCTACTGCCCTCAGTTGACCCAGACATAAGAGCGGCAACGCCGCATTTTTCGTCGCCGCGTCGCAAATGGCTTTTAATTGATTTGGCGCGATGAATCCTTTGTAGTTTTTAGGCATAATTGTATTCGTAGAATATTTAATGAAAACGCTCTTAATCAAGTCACCTTTTACACAAATTATGTGAGTCAAAATTGCTTCATTGGGTTGGGAGCGACGATGCCACTTACAATTAGTACACAAATTCAGTCTTATTTTTGCGAAGGGGGATGAAAATAGCACGTCGCGTAAAATATTACTGCCACTAAATAGACCTTCAAACAAATCATATCAGTGTATTCCACAGCTGTAAATCGCGACATCATGAACATAAAATGCTATCGTAATTCGTAATGTGTTGTGAGCAACGCACGCGCATTCGCAAAGAACAAGTACGGCTCACTGACGAGGTGGCGCGGGTGCCGAATCCCGAGTTTACACCACCGCCCCCGCCCCCGCCCCCGCCCCCGCCCGTGACACCAGACCTTCGACCGTCGATCGCCGATCGCAGTGTTGCTAGGTTAGATTTCAAAAAATACAGAAAAAGTTTAGTAAAAATATCGTAGATGGATATAAAATAGAGGAGATTATTATACTGTTTATTACAGGGCTTTTTTCATAGAAAGCGAAAGTAAACACATTCTTAAAAGTTACAAGTATTCCGTAAAAAGACTAAAGAAGTTAATCGCTGTATGTGTCACTTTTCTAAAATTCAACATAAAGTAGTGGAGATACATAGTCGTGACCCCACACTAAGATCGAATCTATGGTTTGGTTGAAAATTTAAGGATGGCTCGGTGAAATAAAAGACCCTATATCATTATTTTGTAGTGATAAACAGTTAGTAAGTGTCAGAAATAGCTTTACTATTTGTCTTGTTAGTCATATTCCAGTATGTTTTATTCTTACTGTATACTTTGTTTTGGTATTTTATATTAAATGAAGCACAAATAGTTTTAGTGTAATTACGTTGCAACACTGCCCAGGAGTCGCGGGTAAGGAGGAGGCGAGGTGGGGAAGGATGCACGATTAGAGATGCATAAAATAATTCATCGATATTTTTATCGAGAGTAAATAAATGTCGTCAATTGAAATATGAAATCCGCATAATTCATATTTAAATACTTTTAGGGCAGTAAATGTCAAAGAATATCATATTTATTAACACAGTTATCAGAACATATTCTAAGCGTGCCAAAAAGACCTCAGTACAAATAAATACACAAAAACAAAGACTTAGTAAAAGTTATTTTCCAAGTTTCATTCTAATCAGCGGGTTTCTACATTGTCACCATAGCGCCTGCTTTTGAAAAAATGCGTCTCAACAGTACCCATACAGAATGATACCGAATAATGTCTCGGATGTTGCCACATGACCCATAGCAATTTTAAGTAGGTATAAAATGTAGATGTGAGTTGTGTATCTCATTTTATGTATCACATTTGTTTTTAATATTGTCGATAAATAAAGGTTTTTATTAATAAAGTTTGAATTCTTTAATTTTCAATAATAAAGTTTGAATTATATCGATAATATTGATATTGTATGATCGATGAAGTCGTTGCCACCCTAGCCTCATTTTGATCAAC
Organism: Hyles euphorbiae; assembly: GCA_023078785.2. Lineage (NCBI taxonomy): Eukaryota > Metazoa > Arthropoda > Insecta > Lepidoptera > Sphingidae > Hyles > Hyles euphorbiae. The sequence continues at coordinate 9,040,616 of CM041049.1, forward strand.
GACGCGACGTTGCCTATTCGACATCACGACTTCGCGAAGTTATGAGTCTTACTATCATGGATATTAGGTCTAAATTCAATTATTGATATTATTTCTATGCAACTAATAATAAGACCTTGTATTTTATTGCACTTGACCTTTATTATTAGTTTGTGTCAATGACCTAGCCAAATCGCTACAGCAGGTGGTTAAATATTGAAAACTAAAAAACTATCCTGTGGCTAAACGGGTGGTGATAAATTAATAAAATTTGGTGTATGGGCTGCTGATGCGGTACCCTATATGTGGTCCAAAAAAAAATACTTATGTCACCGCCATTTTGTATAAATATTTTATTCTCCGCCTAACTTGTAGTGTCATAAATAGAGCTCTAATAAATATAAATTGCAAATGAGATGTAAACAATGCCGTTCGAAAAAGAGATGGGTAACACTATTGTATTCATTTTAATTTTCTCCAGTTCTTTAAGGATCTTAATAATAAGACTAACAATTTAGATCTAAACCTGTACAAACATACATAAGCAAGGAAAACATTTATGAAACGTAAGATTAATGAATGAAGTGGGTGAGAAGATTAATGAGTCTGCAAAAATATGCTCCTGAGTGTTATATTTTTCGAAATGAATATACATAAAGTGTAGTTACTCCTTCCTTGTTTGACGTATGGAATCAGATGAGTTGTCTTCACACAAGTGGACTAAGTCCTAAGCTTTTTATTGACTGTCGGTTATAGTACTGTGGCGATCCTCCACATTACACACAAACATCAGACATACACACACACCACATTCACACACTTCACAGTGACACATCTACACATCACACAATATATATTTAAGTATATAAAACTAACGGCACACCAGCTGACCGCCGGCGCTCAGGTAGATGTGACGTCACCGGACCCGCGCCGGCGCAGCCATTTGCCGTGTCGCAGCACCAGTCGGCTTTTGCTCGATGCGCGCTTCACACGGTCCCTACCGCTTTCGCTTCCGCCTTGCTTACCGTGCGCCTTTGCATATTTCGTATTTTATTTGCTGTGTATAGACTGTCGCTTTCCTCTCCTTCTTAGTTTTTAGTGGACTGATTTAGTGTGTAGTGTTAAGACTTCTTTTAGTATTAGTGTAGTGTGTAAGACTCTAAGATAGTGACTTTGTACTTTTCATTTCGTGTGACTTTGTGTACCGCATTAAACCTTTGTACGCATTGTGTGGAACGTTTTATTTCGCCGCGTTCCTGCATAGGCTCTGCCTACCACACACACGCCAGCATCGACACGTAGTGGTGTCGAAATCACACTACCCGCGTATCCGCCACATCGCGATACGCGCACCTACACCCGCAACTACATCTCCCACAGTACCATACTTCGCAGTAGGAAAATATGGATTGCCAATAAAAGTGGTGATAAATAAAAAAAATAACATAAATAACAACCAGCAGTCACAGACATACTCCTGACCCAACACTAAGATCGAGTCTTGTGTCGTGGATATAAAGAACTATGAGAAACTTTTCGGTCTCAGAAACACCCAGACCCGAAAGAAACATTTGTGGGCCACACATACATTTCCCTTGGTGCGAGGATCGAACCCGCGGCTTCTCGTTTTACAGGCCGCATCTAACACTGCGCCACAGAGGTTGTCAAAATATATTAACATATATTAAATTACCCAATACGGTACAGGCTACTAAAATAATAAATTAATAGAAATTTGAAATCTTGAAGCGAAACAGATGTGAGTTGTATCCCATAGTAACAGTTTATATATTGACGGGTCCAATACGATACTTTCCAAGGACTCCCATTATGACCTTTGATTGACACTAGCCTTTTTACCACTTCCAATACGTGTTCTAAATCTACTGATGATAGGTCTCTCATATGTGAGAAGCCTGGGTACCACTACAGTGTCTATTTCTCAAGCAGCAGTGTAAATGCACTGTTGTGTTTCGGATTAGGGAACATTGTAGCCAGAGTAACTACTGGATAATATGTTGAGACTTAACATCTTATGTCTCTGGATGGCGTGCGCAGTGGAATGCCAATGGCTTTGTGATTCAAGGTTTTTCATTTTGCTACTGTTCAAGAGCGGTCATATCGCTCATTATTACGAGAACGGCATGCTCGTCTCGCCATTCATTGCAATAAAAAAATGCTAATACGATAATGCTGCAAGTATTATCGCAGTGAAATTTGTACAATATAATTATTGAAAGACAATATTAGAGCTACGATGTTTGTTTAACAATCTTGAGAAGGTACGTGTGCTCTTAATATAAAGCATTGTTGTTTTATTAACCTTGTTATGAGAGGTACGGTAGTGGTGTGTTTGTAGGAGAAATTATAATTATATATCGCTCTATATCTAGATGATATAGATAATATGACGCTAAAACTATTGTGTCAAGCTCTCATATAATTAGATACTGAAAAATCGAATGTGTAAATCAAACTTATCAGCCCATGTACATACTATTGCAGGGCACAGGCTTCCTCTATAATTGAGAGTATGTTAGAGATTGGTTAGGCCTTATATTCCACCACGCTGAGTTGCTACGGTTTGTAACACTTTACACGCCATTGAAATTTTTACAAATCGCTAAGGTATTCAAGTCTCCTCACCATTTTTTCCTTTACTATTAATGTTAAACGTAATAAATATGAAAAAAGCTAATCGAAGAATTGACCATAAAATATGTGTTTATGAAATCACTACATTGTTTTTTTCAAGTCCCAGAAACCCACAAAAACAAATCAACTAAATATGTCATCCCTTGCGTATTAATGGATTTATTTTGACTGCACTTACTCAACATTCAATAAAGTTGAAGAATAACACACATAGTTTTACATACAACTAGTAGAAATTTCTCCGTTTTCTTCCTACGTGTATACATAAACTCGCGCCATTTCCCAAAATGGGTAGGCAAAGGTTTCGGAACACCCACATTTCGCCTTGTATATTCCGTGCCACGATGTGATAGAGGCCTATCGCCATCCCTGGCGCAAATTCCTCCCTCCGGGGCGATAATGAATAGAAAAATGCAATATCACTTTGCTCGACCCCGGATTCGAACCCGAGACCTTTCCTACGTGAAATAAAATAATAGCTCGGAAACCGAATACACTCAGTAGTGCAGATGCGGCTTCTGTGTTTAACAGACTAAGTTAAAGCATTGACCAAGAAACACTACAAACAAATGCACAAGGCAAAGTTAAGCGGAGATGAATGGTGAAACTTTGTATTGCGTGGCGCCAAGCGATATGACTGACCGCAACTGTTTTGCTAAGAGCACCCAAGTACTAATAGTCGAGGAGATTTACAAAGTGGACTCTGTTGTGGAAACAAGAATTCATGCTATATCGAGAATAAAATTATCATGTCATTTGTTGTCATCTTGCGCTTCATGTGGTCATATTAATGGTGATGTTAAATATAATTTCTCGGGCATATTTATTGATCTTTTGGTTCACTTCTCAACATACGGCCTAGTAAAGAGTTTTTCATAATTTCTAGTTCGATATAAATATCTTAAATTATTCCAAACTGCCTAATAGCAGCGATAATATTTTATCTGCTAATACGTCGCACTTTCAAGACGGTGACAAAGTTATCCCGTGCCACGTAAAAAAACATCTATTGCGGCCACGAAGGACGCCTCAACATCGAAGCCTGATACAGGTAATTTATTTTCGTAAGAAACTCCGCATTAATGTCAGGAGTAGGCAATTTATCTTGAGGTAATTCGCGTAAAACGCTTATTGGCTGTCGTAACCCACACGGAGATAGCATGATTTATACCGGAAAATAATTATATGGCTGAGGTGAAATTTCGATTCATAAATAGGATCGTATGAAAAGTGGCACCAAAAATCGTAATATATCTTGTTGTTCATAACCAAAATATTTCCATCCTTTTATGTCAAAAAGACTCTAAATCCTGCGCAAATTGCTTTTTAAACACACCTTTTGCTTTGTCAACCATCAATCTGCTAACATAAGCTGATTGGTGCCACGCACTCCTTATGTAACCCTTCCTCAAAATGTCCCCAATTTAACATCAGTAGGTAAACTTGGGACATCCTTGGTTGATGATATTATACTGCTAATTTTCATACCATAAATCTCTATCGTTGCATCTTCTAAATAAATGCACCCAAAATACAAGCATTGCGCTTAGTTTGTGGTTTAAAGTTTAAAATATTCTTTAGTATGATTCTTAATGTTTCTTCATCTGAAAGAACAGCGAAATCATCTTCTCATATTAAGAAAAGGAATATTTAGTTCGGAAAGTATGCAAGTCGATAATTAACGAGGCGCCCAAATACCTCGAAGGAAGTTATTTGAAACTTTTATGCGAAAATGACTGGTACTAAAAGGTAGGGCCAACTTAAATGATACTTCGAGTTACGCATAAGTGTCAGTTGTCAATTACCGAGCAAAGGACTTAGGCTATCGGTTTATTTTTTTTATTATTAATTGTAAACAAAAAACTACAATAAATAAAAAGACCTTTGAATGGAATTGTAAAAAAGGAAAAAAGGAGAAGGCAATCTAGATATATTATGTCGGTTCTTAATAAATGACGTGCAGAAATAGCACATGTAATACGTCTGAAATTTTTTTGAAGCTAAAGACGCCTTTTTAACCGACTTCAAAAAACGGAGGAGGTTCTCAATTCGACTGTATGTTGCTTGTTTTTTTTTTTTTATGTTTGTTACCTCGTTTCTCTGTACTGTGTGAAACGATTTCGATCATTCTTTTTTTAATTGAAAGCTGGTGCTTGTCGTTTGGTCCCATAAAAATATGGTGAAGATCTGATGACTATCTTCGAACCTGGAGAGGGGAACTCCTTAAAATTAAGGAGAATTGCAATGGTTCTTTTTGTATTACGTTCATTAGAAAAGTTAAGTTACAGTGAGAGAGGGAAAAAGGGGGTGGGGTGAGGGGGAGTGGGTGATAAAATTAAAATACACGTAGATTCTAATATCTTCGGCAGCTTTTAACCGATTTTAGTGATTTCTTTTTCATTGGAAAAAACGTATTGACAGGTTGATCCCAGGAATACAACATGAAGATCTGATGATTATGTTCGGACCTGGAGAATAGAACTCTTCAAAATTTAGTAGGATTCCAATGGTTCTTTTTGCATTAGGTTTATTATAAAAGTTAAGCTACAGTGAGGGAGGGAATAAGGTGTAGGGATGAGGGCGGGGGGGGGGGGGTGATAAAATTAAAATACACGTAAATACTAATATCTTCAGCAGGTTATAACCGATTTCAATGATTTCTTTTTCATTGGAAAGAACGTATTAACAGGTTGATCCCAGGAACACAACATTAAGATCTGATTATCATGTTCGGGCCTGGAGAGTAGAACTCCTCAAAATTTAATAGGATTTCAACGGTTCTTTTCGCATTGGGTTCAGTATAAAAGCTAGGCTATAGTGGTTGAGGGAAAAGGGGGTAGGCGCAAAGGGAGGGGGGGGACTGGTAGAAAAAATAATAAACATGTGAATATTCCAATATCTTTGGCAGCTTTTAGCCGATTTTAGCGATTTCATTGTCATCGGAAAGAACATATTCCTTATGGGGACCAAATCTTCTTCATTTAAATGCCTATCAACACTAAAAAGATAAAAATAACTAAAATTTTTAATAAAAAAAATAAAAACCGACTTCAAAACAAAAATCCACTAAAAACCAAAAAATAATAAAATAATAACTACCACTCCAAAGCAAAAAAATAATATTCATTTCATGGAACTCGTGCATGTTGATTAATTTGCTTAATGACTTGACTAGCCAACAAATCAAAATATATGCGTTACATATTGAAGGCGGGCCGCCAAGTACCAAACATGTAGATATTTAAATTAATATAAGGCATACTTCCTACATGTTGGTTTTTATTTTTTTTATTATAGTATATCTAAAGCCAAGAAGACTATGTTCTGTTCCAAGAAGATTTTGTATGACGACTAAAGAAACAGCACTGTCGATTGATTGTATTGCTCTTGAATACAAAATCTAATCACAGCTTCTACAGATTTTGACGTAATTATTCTATTGTTTGATCTTAAATTCCTGGAGTTCAATAGGATAATTATAAAAATGGAATGTGATGGGAGGAATAGCAGAGGAAATGAAAGCAATAATATGGAAACTCGGATTATCTCAACAAAACTATGACTTCTCGTCTCACGTCAATTTTTTTAAAACAATAATATTAAATTGGTCGACCTGACATAATAATATTATTTACTAGCGTGAACTGAAGTTACGACAGCAAGCTTTATTAACAAAATCAAATAAACACACTATTTACAATTTCCAACAATTATACACTAAAACGGTGAAGGAAAACATCGTGAGGAAACCTGCATACCATAGGGATTCATAAGAATTTCTATTGTATGTAAGTCCGCCAACCCGCACTAGGCCAGCGTGGTGGACTATATGGCCTAACCACTCTCAATCGTAACCTCGATTGTAGAGTAGGTCCGTGCCCTGCAGTGGGACGTATATGGGCTGATATAGATAGATAGATAGATACAATAATACGTAATAATTTAACAGCGCTAAAAGGAATACAGAAATTTGCATAGATCTGAATGGACCATAAGCACTAATTCAATGAAAACAAACAGAGGTTGGGAAATGACGCGTGCGCTAATGGCCTTGTCGGAGCGTACTCCTGACGCAAATATGCACTCGCAACCCGCAATGCAGTTTGTGTCACATGGTACTGCTAAGTGCGGTGGACTGTACTGATCCAGATACATTGCCGCGTCGTGTACCTAATCTCAAGATGTGTGTGGCTATTAGCGGTATAGGCTATCAATCATTTAATTTAGTCTTTTTAGATGATATTATGTAAGACCAAAACAGTAAGTTAAAGAAAAGTTATGCTCGTTGTGTTCCATAGTACCGATTTTAACGCACTTGTTTTACAGAATCTAAGTCAACTGAACATAATGTAACAATATTTAACCAAGCTTTACTTCAATCATAAAATATATAAATATAATTCGAAACGAAATAAACCCAACACCCAGCAATCACATACATAGTCCTGAGCCCACACCAAGATCAAATCTTATGTCGTGGGTATCAAAACCTACTAGAGAATTTTCGGTCTCATAAACACCCAAACCTGAACCAAATACGAGTACCTGTGTTTCACACAATTATTTGTCTCGGTGCGGTGATTGAACCCACGGCCTCAAGGTTCACAATCAGCGTCTAACCAACTGTACCACAGAGGAATCAATTGATTTCAACTAATGAAACAAATTTATAACATCCCATTAGAAACCCTATAGTTTCTTATCTACGAATAATTTTTAAATCAACATAAAAGCAGGTTAATACCATATAGCCTAATACAACCGGAGAGCACACGAACCGTCTAGCCTCTATGATTAAATTATCATTTTGGCATTGCAGTTTAGTCAACTGGATCACGGTCGTGAAATTGCATTATCATTGACACCAAATGTGCTTGAATGTCATTAGCGGATATTATGGTAGCACCATAACCATTTAATAACTTTAACGATAAAAAAAATATTCAAAATATTGTGATGAGTGTCCGTGTGTTTTTATTTATTTATTTTATTTGTGTACTCATTATTGCACGCACCAAAACAAAACTAATAAAAACACAATTCACAACCATAAAATGTACAATTGGTGGTCTTATCGTACAAAGGCAATGTCTTACAGACAACATATAAACTTACACATCTCTATGACCGATGTTTAATAAACGAGTACAAGAAAACGAAATAGTATATTGACGAATACCACTGCTATCATTTTCAGACTAGTTGACGATGTAAAATTGAAGTGAGAATTACACCAATAATAAACTTGTTAATGAGTAAAACGTTATAAAAGAAGAACAAGAAGAAGATAAGCTTATATCACTGATATGTGATATAGTTGCGAACAATACACGTGCCGTCTTTACGTAATATTGATATCACGTAGTTAATTTCGATGCAGATCTATTTCTATACAAAATGTTTGCTGTATTTACTTTGACCTATGTGTTCTATCTTTATTATAACCACGTTTAAAGTTTGTAGTTAGTATAAAAAAAGATTCAATGTTAAACACGCGTGGGTGAAAAAAAATGTTTTGTAATAGAGAATTTAATTACAGTCTTTATGCTACCAAGACATTTGGATATAGCTAAAATTACATTTTTATCAAAAAGACAATTCTTACTCATCTGCGTTATGAAATATATCAATAAATTCTCTAATTTATATACCTTTCTTTCTGGATTCGAGCCAAATATTTCATCGAAATTTGCGTCAATAATAGGCCCCTTTGATTCACGATCGCATTTTCTCCCATAATAAAACAATTTTTACTGAGCTGAAAGCTTCTTGATTCTCTCCGAAATCGAAACGTGACTGTATTCTTTTAATATAGGCCGTGTTAGAATCAATAAGCCTTAAGGTAGATAAAAGATAGCTTGTACAATATTTTGACGAAAACTTGAAAATGTATGCCATTGAGAGCAAGATAATTTGCATTTACTATTATGACAAATTTCTATGCATTTTATTTAGAAACGTGAAATTTGTTTGTAAGGACGTTTTGAAATTAAGTTATATTTACAAGATTCAGCGATTCTGAAACAGATCTTTTTGTAATAAAAAAGTTTAAATTAGTTTAGGACAAATGATATATTTAGTTAAACTTGACATCGCAATATCTCCAGGATTACAATACTTAAAATACAGTTTGTTTTATGAATTTCACGTCGTAAAAGACACTAATAGATTATAAGTCAACATTTCTTCTCACAAGCACATAAATAAAGCTTTACCAGTTATATGACTTTGAGCTCATTCTGCCATTATCAAAGATAGTAAAAACGGAATAAACAAACTTTATGAATACATAAGAGGTGTTTAAAACATCGCTGACTCCATTTGCATAAGCTCTATACGCATAAATATAGCAATCTCGCTTTTGTTTCACTTCGCCTCGTCTGTAGTGATTTAGCGCAAATCGCTCTGAGATTTAGTATTGACGACTGTTGATGATGTGTATTTACGTAGGCTTATCCTTAGAATTAGTTCTCGTTTTAAGAGTGCTAGTATCAGATTATTTTCATTTTTATCTCTTTAAAGTTCGTATATTTCGTAAAAATGGTACGATGCATGTTTATCCAACATTGGTTCATAGATTTCAACGGTTATAATACCTATATTATCTAGTTATTTCGAATCGTTATGCTAGATTGTCACTGAACCGTTAAAATACCTCGTAGTGTTTATTTTAACACTTTCAAAAGATCTCATAAAAACAGTCATATTAATACAACAAGTTCTAATACTCATTTTCAAATATTTTAAATAGCTATACTTTAGTACCGATATATCATTAAAACATACATTCAATACGACGGCTACATTTTATAATGAGCAATTCATTAAAAACCGCTAAATGGTTTGCCAATAACTCAATGCAATATAATGAATATATCTTTAATGTCCATTACTTGTTGATACGTAACATTACGTGTATAATTTATGTTAAACTGCCATTCATGATACAAAACTTAAAAGTAGTTACCTCGCTCAAAACGAAGAGTATTGAAAGCAGAAAATTGTCGATATCATTGCATCGACATTTCCATACGTTGAATACTCAGTACAAAGCGGGTAGGGTTGTCGAGTTGCTATATCCAAACACCATAATGTTCTTAATTTTATGTAAAGGAGGTTGGTTAGCAATTTAATCCTAACCAACGTTTTAACGAAGAAGATTTGATAATTTGTTTGCATTGAATAGGCTCTGTAACTACAGAACCGATTTGAAAAAATAAATTACTGTTAGTATGGTACTTTATCCCTGATAAAAAAAACGTCTATCTGCTTCTGGGCGTAGTCACGCTAAGTACGTAATAATAAGGACGTAAGCTTTATTGGAAATAATTTTGTAAGATGTTAGTGTAAATAACATTTAAAATTGAAATTTGATACCTGAGGGTAAATCGTGTAACGACCAATAGACACCCACAATATCAAGAATTTTATTAGTGATTTGTCGAGAAATTGGTAATGGGGCTCGAATTATTGAGTCTTCAACAATCCCACTGATCACAATAAACATTATAAAAATATGTCCTAACACAGTTCATATCGTCATCGTCATAAATAAAATAAATCGTCATAAATAGGAAACTTAAAAAAATGAATTCATAAGCTGCATTTTTTTACCAAATTGCGCCATGTTTTTTTTTATCCCATGACTGGCATAACGTACATTTTACCCATTAGAATTGTAGACATAAACACATATTGTGAAATGAATCAAATGAAACTCGGTTTTCAACGCAACATTCCTGCCTTTGTAATCATACATAAAATATCCTGTAAGTGTCAACCCTCGCAAGCCGCAGACAGGTATTGCGGGCTGGAGCAATTAACTTTTCAGATGGATCTTTCACAAGGCACGGAATCGAGCAACACAGCAATACACTTCCCATGTTGCTGTTCAGCTGTACTTGAAAATGTTGACGATTTGCTAGGGAATGAAAACTGCGTAATTAGCAATTAGTGGGGTACTTTCAGCCGGCCGGGTTGTGTAAGATTTGATAAGTACGTTTTAGGGTTACGTGGATATTTTCGTGAGTTGATTATTACGTGTAATATGCCTTGGTAGGGACTAGGGCACATATGTTATTACTACATTCTTATTGCTAGGTTATTTAATTAAGGTTTTACTTCCAAGTTCAGTATTATTAAGTGCTACAATAAAACGAATAATAAAACGTTTTGAAAAATTAATGTCACGTATTGTCTTTAAAATATTGAAAATTATCAATACCAAAAAGGAAAATATTTCTCTTTTTTTATTGAATATGTTATTACGTAGTTACACCAAGTTGTTGTATTTAGATGATTTATCTATATGTATTAGCTCATATACATATGTCCCACTGCAGGGCATGGCCCTCCTCTACAATCGAAAATGCGATTGAGAGGGGTTAGGCCATATAGACAACCACGCTGACGTATTTCGTGATGGTGGCCCATATAAATCGCTACGGTGAACATGTTGGCAGCCACGTCTAGTTCGTTTACCAGCACGCACTTTTAATATAATATTTATGAAGAGGCACCTTAGCAGGCCGGCATAATTGTTTCCATTGGCATGGGACTGCCGTCCGATGCCAATGGATACTCTGCCTGGGCGGCATTTGCGCTTACCATCAGGTGCAATGCTGCCACTATGCCGGGCCATTATAAAAAAAATCATAAGAAAAAAATAATTTTTCTTTATTTCTATAACATCCTGCAGTGCGGATATTTATTAAATGCTTGTCTTTATAAGTCCCAAGGCTTTTTTAAAATGTTTATAATACTAATATTATCCATTGTTATTGTTGTGTTTAAATGAAGAATCAATTCTACAGACTTTAACTAATTTATCATTCTAAAGGAACAAAAATTATTAAACTTTGTAACATTTTACCAGACTTCAACGAGTCTTCTATTATAAAACTATTTTGAATTGTATACTTAATCATGAAACATTACGCTCTCCGTAAAGTTTTAACTATTCATAAAAGAAAGTTAAACTCTTACTACCACCACATAAATTACACCAAGAATAAAATGATAATATTTGTGTTAGCATATAACGATAGAGAAATATATGTCGGATGTCGGAAATAAAACCCATTGTGTTAATTATTTAATTATTATTAACACCACACGTTATAATTAACGGATTAACGGTTTATCCAAATATCTGAGACAGTTTGTTACTTTACACACACACACACTTTAGTAATCACGCGTTTGTCACTGTTTCACTGCCGACTGCTGGATCTCGAATGCCTTGTCTACGGTCTGGACGCGCTTTATATTGCAAACTGTCATGCTCCTACCCTTACTAAATGAAGACCACAACCAGAGGGCACACGCCCTGGTTTAGTTTCCGCCACGTGCGGTTCCATGCCTGCGTGGAACTCGTGCGTGCGTGAAGATCTACGATCTCCCACACTTACTCTGACTGTGGGTAGTGAAATAGAATCACAACCGGGTTTCCTTTAAAAAAATTACTTCTACAACTACCCGTAGATTCCTCAAGGCTGATTTACAATTATTTAACATGTGGGCTCTACATAAGAACACCCCGACATATATATCAGTAAGTATTGAGATTTATACACATTTTTAAACTATAGGTTTACAGACTTCCAATATTAAAAGAATTCGGTAAAATTATACTACCTTTTTCTAACCCTAAGATACGAAGGTTTATGTTTATACGAATCGGCCTAACCCCTTTTAATCGTACTATGCGGCTAATGCAGATAGAGATACGAATTGGATTTTTTTTATTGGAATCTTTCCAACCAGTAAGCGGCCATGGGCTAAATGGTGAAATAATATACAACCATTTAGATATATTATGTATGTAATATAGCGTGATTCTTACATATCCGATATCGTTGCATTAAAAATTAACATTAATTCTGGTATCCAACCCACAGAATCCTATTGTATTTATTTATTTCTAATTTAGAAAAGCTTCTCCACAGCGTAAGTATTATCAGATCTCATTTCATGAAATTGTGTTATTTCCATCTTTAATGAGAAGTTGCAGTGATTGCGCTGTAAACCGGACCAAACAATGAGAACAAAATATTTCTTTGTTTTAAACGAAAGATAACTAACGAGTCTTTATCTAGGAGGAATATCGTGTTGTTGCCGCTTATTTTTGTTTTATGGTATTTATTTGGAAACGATGTGCATTTATTATTATTGAGTTGGCTTTGGTAATACGTAAAAGAATATTTGCTGATATGTGTACAAAAATGGTATTAAGGACTACAATTTAAAATATACGTATGCAAGTTTACTGTATCTATAAATTAGTAAATATAAATGACAAAAAATCGTAAAATATTTTCTAAAAATACTTTCATTCAAAGCAACATTTTTAAATATTATGTTCATCGGATTACTTGGAACGACATTCTGATGCAAATAAGAATAAGACTTAATATAGACCGGATTACTACAAAGGTTAGCTGCTGCGCTGTTGTGAGCGACCTTAGTATTGACCTTAGAAAATCGTTCACACGTGTGTCTGTCTGCGGTAGGTCTATTTAAGATCTACAGCTGAGTATAGATACCTTGTCATCTTCTATAAAAAAAAATCCATGACTCATCTTACCATTACTGATTAAATTACAAAGTTATTTTTATAATTGGGTGTTATGAGTGAACTATTGAGTCCTTATTTCGGATCACAGACCAGAGATTAAACTGGACGTTTACAAAATCTCATATTTTAGTAAAATTTCTATTATATGGTTCTCCAACCCTTGCAAGGTCAGTGTGGTAAACCATTATCATAATATAATTCCTTCCCTATCAACCCCTCAGCCCTGAGTGATTACGATGTATGAACTGAAACAGTTAAAACAGGCCCTCATCTTGTTTAAGAATTAGTGAACAAATGTAATTGTATCCAACAAGTGTTAACAATACAATATCATAATATAGATATAGGCGATAGCTTGGCTGTATCTAATTAAATTAAATTGTATCTTTATAAACATTATTTTAATTTAACAACTATCTGTATCTAATTAAATTAATTTAAAAAATTAAATTAAATTAAATCTACAAATCTAGTATTTAAAACACACTATACACCAAAGTTGTAGCCCGGCGCACAGCCTGGTGATACAACTAGACGGCCTACAAGAAAAAAAAACATCTCTACAAGTGCCCTAAAGTATTACCCGTCGACATGTTGCCAGCATGTCGTCGATGTAATACAAGCACTCAGCTCTGTTTCCCAGTGAAGTCACAATCAACACCGTCATAAAAAAGTTCCACATGTCCAGCCGCCGACATGACGTCGACAATGTTTTTTAGCTTGCAAACAGTGAAGTCGTCAACTAGTCCGGCGACAAAGAGTTGCCGGCATAAGTCAGCGGATCGACGACTTTGGGGTGTACTGCGCTTTAAAGACAAATCAATTCTCACATCTATTGTACCAGCCCTTATACGCAAGGCAAGGGCCTACTCTACAATCGAAAGTACGACTGAGAGTGGTTAGGCCGTATAGTCCACCACAATGGGCTAATGCCCGTTGGTAATTTCACATTTAAATAAATGCAACTATCTCATCATGACCACACATAGACAGTATTTAAATATCACATGGAGAATAACATTTAAATGTGTATTTTATTCAGACGCATAATACTTCGTGCATGTAAACCACAATTCTAAACTTAATATAACATATCAACACGTAATAGGAAAATATTGTTCTTTCAGTTTCTCTTAAGTGCATTATTGTGTTGAACAAGCACCACAAGAAGCTTACATTCTTAACAGTAATGTGTCTATCAAAGTACACATTAAAAGTTTTAGTTTATATATAAAATAATGTGCTATTTATGTCCGTACAAATGAAAGGTCAAAAAGGTGTGAATTTTAAAAATTTCATTTTAAAACTGAAAGTTCATTGATATTTTATTTTATATTTTGCATACTATTGTTTCTTTCTCATCTTTTTTGACAGCCTTTGTGACGCAGGCTGTGAAACAAGCGTGTTCAATTTCCGCACAGACACGAATATTTGTGTGATCTTCAGGTATTCTGGGTGTTTGGGTGCCCGAAAAGATTTTCTTAGTTTCTGATGCACAATACACAAGACTTGATCATTGTGTGGGGTCTAAATGATGTGACAGGTTTTGTTTATTTATTCATATTTGTTTATTTTTTATAAATAATGCGTTCGAATCAGAAGTAACAACGTCGCATCGCCCGAATAAACCAGCTAATTTTATCTTTTAAATTATCATTGGCTGATATACTCTTAAAATATTCAATCATTTAAATTATATTTTAATATTTAAACTTAACTCTCTTAGGTCTTTCTATAATAAAATTACTCCGTGAAACTCACTACACCGTTTATGAATGTTCGCAAGATAAATCTGTTTAATTCCCACTTTCTGTTTAAACAAAACGATCCTTTGTAAAATTTAGATCTAAATTAGTCTCGGAGTTAATTACATTCGAAATCAGCTTCAGTACAACAGAAGTGGTGATGCGAGCCACAAAGGGAGCCAAACAAACCGAATTGATCAACTAATGCTTCCATGTCGGAAGTCTGAACAACTAATGAACACTGAACATAGTCCAGTGTAACTGCAATCCATTGTTAGGTAAGTGTCGTATTGTTAGCTATACTAAACATTAGTTGGTTAAAAGTGTACATGAGTGTTTTATTTTCAACAAAATTGGATACCACATTGGTAAATTAAAATAATGTTTATAATTATTCAAATTATATAATAAAGTAATTATAATTCGCTACCCGATGTGCTCGACGACCTCAGTAGAGTTTCTCAACCGCTTTAAACTACCAACCAAAAACAAAACTTTAACAGACATAGTTTTTGTGTCGACATCCAAACCACAAGGATAACTCTGTAGGACGTGAAAATTCTCCACAAAAATCTACCTAAGCCAAAAAAGCATGCCAATTCAAAAACATTGAAAAAAGACAAGTGTCATAACATGTCCGTCCGATACATACAAAGTTTTTAGACACCCTTCGGTGGAATTGATGTGATAAACCCCTATACAACCTCTAAAATAAATACAAATTACAAATTTATATATATAGGTTAAAAAAAATGGACTTCCTGTGGCTGAGATGATGATGATGATGACAATTATGTAGGTAAATATATCACAAAAAAAAATTTAAAACCTTAAATTAGTTTCATAGATGGAGAGGTACACAAGTTGTCCATGATAATAAGTCAATTAAAAATGATAAAATAACATATTTCAAGTGTAGGATTCTTAGAATACCCCCCTCTCCTTCCTATCATATAGATACTTGATTATTCCATACATTTGTTACACCATCATATTAAAATGATTAAGTTCATGTGTAAAAATATTTTTCGATAATTGACGTCATTACACGGATATTCTATGATACGAGCAAACATCTGTACCTTAAAAATGTTATTGAACATTTAAGCAAACATGCTAAATTTATATAAATTCAAAAATATTATTGTTAAGTGGTTCGCTTTTGATAGGACCGCGTTCGCGTTCACGAACTAGTTGATAGTTGTCAATAGAAGGAAACCAGCGACAAGAAACGTTCCAGTTAACAACAGTTGACAAGTACTGGCACTCGTGTCGATCGGACCGGACCAGATTTTCTCGCCTGTCGACTAATATTATTTTATTATTAGTCAATTACATAAATACAGCTCTTTGCCCGAATAAATGGAACTACGGCTCACCACAACACGTCTTCAGAAATAAACGTATAAAAGTAAAAATGTTTTTGGGAATACATATTTTAGCAGATTGTAATAACATGTTTTTCAAGTTGTGGACTGAGTTATTAAGATGCTTGCTAGATAATTATCCAAAAGCATTATGCGAGTATTACTGACGACAAATACTTTTATTGCTGAGAGCTATAAAAAAAAATTTGGTGACGCTGCCTTTCGTTGATATCCCAATCACTCTACAAGATACTAATTTTCTTTTTGTAATAGAATCTTGCTCAGCGTGTTCATTTGGTATGCATTTGCCAATTCCATTTACATATTTTGTTGAAGAATAATAAAAGTAAGAGGTAAATTAATTTGCTGGAAAATGTGTCTAGTTTTATTTTATAATTCGTTTTACGAACGAACTATTAAAAATATGAGAAACCTACGAGTAAAATCTGGTTTAAAATGATAAAGACCTAATTAAAATATACTTCTTAAAAATTACCATTTTTAATCAATCTTTTTTGAAAACATATACAATGCAATTTTTATCTCAAAGAGAGTACTTTCCTTATGGTAGGTGGGGACCTGACAAGACTCCTGGTAGTGCGAAGTTCTGTGAGAGACGGTGACCACTTATAATCAGAGAGGCCGCTTGGTCGGATTCCTGCGAAAGGCAATAAGAAATATTTTAATAATCATTCATTTCACGCAGGTTCATGTAAAAAACTCATTCAAACTAATACTAGTCGCTTTCTACGTAACGTACACCAAAATCCCAAGTAAAGATTGAAAATCTAATAAAACTCAGTTTAATGATCCGGATCGGGGCGAAATAAAAACGGCTCGATGTCACACCAAAGCTGTCCAACGGGACATTATCATGTGACTGTCGACTTTACACTTCTACTAGCATACAAGGACAGTCACTACCAGAAAACGTACCTAAATAAATTGTAGTTTAAAAATTATATTTTATTTTTTCGGATATAATATAATAAACATTAAAGGATATAATAGGAGGATATAAAAGGAAGATATAATAGAATAGGAGGATATAATAAATACATTTAATAATGTACATTACAAAAGATTTTGTAGAATATACTTGGCAAGTATAGATATACTTGCCCATATACGTCCCACTGTAGGGCACGGGCTTCCTCTACAATCGACAGAACGATTGAGAGTGGTTAGACTATATACATTATTAAATCGTAGAATACTAATATTGAATTTAAAAAAAAAGAGTTACAAGCTTCTAAAAATCAGGCATGGTCATGTTCAACTGATAATTTAAACGAAGCAAATTAAATTAACATATTTTATAATAGTCGGTCATTAACTTAATAGCAATATTTGTTGTGAACCATGGAGTACTTGGTTCAAAGCCCAGAATAAGCTCAAAAAGTATTTGTATAATTATCACCTTTGAGTATATGAGTGGAAATGTTGATAATAATATTTCAAATCCTAACAGAAACTTATTTTTTTATATAATCATCAATTATTGCCTAACATTAGTTCAACTGATAATTATTATAAATGTATAGTATAGTAAGTATGTATGCAGGCTAAATCTAATTATATAAGTGAAAAGCTTAGATTGTCAGATAATAAAATAAAAACAACCTGGCAAATTATTAATACTGAAACTGGGAGTAATAAAAAAAATGACAACAAAATTGCTCTTCGGATAAATGACGACCTTATTTCAGATAAATCTACTATTGCCAATTATCTTGATAATTTTTTCACTAACATACCATTAGACTTAACTGAACATTTAGATTCATCAGTAGATTTAGCGGAATCTTTTCTAAAGGAAAATGTTCCTGGAAATATGCCTCAGTTTAACTTTCAAAAGGTAACCAGTTGTCAAATAATAAAGGCTTTCAAGCAAATTAAAATAAAAACTACGGAAGATATATGGGGACTGTCTGTTAAAGCTATAGAAGCTATTATTGTTAACATTGCACCGTTATTAGCTACTATTTTTAATTCCTGCCTAAGTGACGGTATCTTTCCCGACTTAATGAAAATTAGTAAAGTTGTACCCATTTTTAAGTCAGGATGTTCGAACAATCCGTCGAATTATAGACCCATTTCTATACTACCGGCTCTTAGCAAAATCTTCGAAAAGCTTTTGCTTAATCAAATGCTAGCACATTTTGATGAAAATAAATTAATACATAGGAATCAATTTGGTTTCACAAAGGGTCGCTCAACTCAAGATGCCGGGACATCACTAATCACGTCGGTTTTAGAAGCCTGGGAGGCATCTCAAGATGCTCTAGGAGTTTTTTGTGATCTCTCCAAGGCTTTCGACTGTGTTGACCACCAAACGCTTATTATGAAGCTAAGGTACTACGGAATCAGTGATACGTCACTTGATCTCGTAATGTCTTACTTGTCGGGTCGTGAACAAAAGGTTTCTTTGGACGGGCTCACTTCGGTAGGATCAAAAGTTAAAATTGGGGTTCCGCAGGGTTCCATTCTGGGCCCCTTTTTATTCCTAGTCTACATAAATGATCTTCCTTGCATGGTTCAAAAGTGGTCAGACATAGTTTTATTCGCTGACGACACCTCTATAATATTTAAAGTTAATCGGAAAGACGATAATCTAGATACACCTAACAATATTCTTAATTTAATTTCGGATTGGTTTTCTGCTAATAATTTACTATTAAATGCTAGTAAGACTAAATGCGTCCGTTTTGCTTTACCGAACGTGGCAAGCGTAAACACGCGTATCGAATTAAATTCAGAAATTCTAAATTTAGCTGATTCCACAATTTTTTTAGGGATCACTCTAGATAAAAAATTACAATGGGGTCCACAAATTGAGAGATTATCAGCTAAACTTAGTAGCGCAGCGTTCGCGGTCCGAAAAATAAGAGAACTAACTGACGTTGCAACGGCTAGATTGGTATATTTTGCTTATTTTCATAGTATAATGTCATACGGCATTATTTTATGGGGATCAGCGGCTGATATCGAATCCATATTCATCTTACAAAAAAGAGCAGTCCGTGCTATTTATAATCTAGGGAGCCGCGATTCTTTGCGATCTGTTTTTAAGGAAAGCAATATACTAACCGTGTCATCTGAATACATCTTTCAGAATATAATGCACGTTCATAAAAATATTAGCAAGTTTTATAAGGTCAGTGACACCCACACTATTAATACGCGGAATAAAAATAAACTTGCAATACCCTCGTTTAGACTAGAAAAGTCAAAAAAATCTTTCTTGGGTAGTTGTATTAAATTTTATAATAAACTTCCCAATAGGATAACGCAGCTACCGGATAAACTATTTAGGGCACATATTAAAAACAAACTTATGACTAGGGGTTATTATAATATTAAAGAATATATTGAGGATAAAAAAGCCTGGGATTAGGTGTTCTCTTGCACATTGCGACCTCCTGGGGCCCTGCACTATTCACTCATTACATCCCCTAATTTAAATAATTAAAAATTTTAAACTTAAAAATTAATCAATATACAATTAAATTAATCAATTAAATTATAACTAAGTATATAATGATTAATTAATGCCAATTAAAATCATATGACGACCGATCGATAAAACAATTAAAAATAATAATATGGCAAATCTTTGTAAGACAAGTCACAAATATTTATTTTAGTAAATTGACCAAAATCAAGCCCACTGAGTTTGACTCGCTGGATCTACTCAGAAATGGGTCGCGCCGCGTAGTATCCAGTGGTAAAGTTAAGCCCGCTGAGTTTGTTCGCCGGGTCTTCTCAGTCAGGGCCGCGTTGGATCCGGCAGTAAGCCTAAACATACGGGACGTTTCGGAAATACTTATGGTCGTTGTCTTAAATTGGACCCAAAACAAGCCCACTGAGTCTTATTCGCTGGATATACTCAGGACTGGGTCGCGTCGCGTAGTTCCAGTGGTAGTGTAAGCCCACTGAGTTTGTTTCGCCGGGTCTTCTCAGGAGGGCCGCGTTGGATCCGGTGGTAACAATAAACCGCTACGCACCGTTGTAATAATATTCATGGTCCACAAATTAATTTAATTTGACCAACGTACATATTGTATTTCTTTGAAAAATAAATTACCATAAAGTCATAACTAATACTTTAAATTAAATAAGAATAAAAAGGAAACAAATAAATAAAACTAATTCTAAATAAAAATAAAATTAATTTAAAATAAATAAATTACATAAATAAATTAATTAAACCAAGAAATTAAAATAAGGAATACTAAGTATAGGAAATATATTGTTTATAGAGATTAAGTTATATGTGTATTGACTTGTCATAAGAGCTTTTAAATTGCCTACGTGACCAATAAATACATTTCATTTCATTTCATTTCGTTTTTAGGTCTGCGCCTACGAAATTCATAAGCAGTACCAACAGTTTTCAGTAATTAATTACAGTTCATCTACGCTTTAGGAATTTGATATTCCTTTGATTATAATTCCGAACTAATAACAGTAAAACGTCTAGATCTGTACCAATAAATTATTGTGTTAATTTAGTAGTTAAATCTAATATTTCCATTGAAACATTTATATTTAAACTTCAATAGTGGGTTTCAAAATCAAAGACTCATTAGCAAAGTAAATATGAATATTGTAGTGCGTGGGAGGGATTTGCACATTTTAATACAGGATATATCAAGACTGCTACCGAAAATGAAGCCGGGTGGTAGTATTAGTGACTTCAGACACAACACAATTAAACATTTTGAAAATAAAGCAACTTTTAAACGTATAAAGCATTTATTTACAAATGAAGACAATCTCGTCCCAATAATCATTTTTGGTATTTTTTACAAGATTACATTGCCAAACTTTTGCCCGTGGTTGTACTGTGAAAAGATCACGAGACACCGTTTTATTTTGTGACGAGTCATCCTGTTCGTGACATTAGCGTAATGGGATCGAGTGTTCAGTGCATGAGAAGTGAAAAAATGTTACTTCGGTAACGTATCGATGCGGTCGGGAAAATCGCTCCCTCTCGACAGTAATATAAAGCTGATACACGCGAAACATGACTTGTATATAAATAACATGTCTATATTCTGAATTTATTTCACGTAAAGGCTGACTGATAATACCGGCAAATAATATTCACAAAGTCGTAACAGCTGAAACAAAAAGTAATATTTTTAATGGTCAATAAACAAAATAGCTCTAATAAAATTTCACGGAATTATGACTCCAAAATTTAATTTAAATAACTCAACATTTAATATCCCTAATAATTTTTATGTTATCTACTCGTAAGTTGTAAAAAGGCGTACATTTTTCCAACAACTTGTTCCACATTTATTTACAATAATAACCATTGACAACGATGCTGTTTGTTTTACCAACAAAATTTTAATCATTTGGAATATTAGTATATATTATCTATGATAAATCTGTCTGATTTGCTTTTATGTAAGTTTATGCTATTCAATTTCACTAGATATTCATGCATTAGTTTTACTTAATTATTTACGCACCTGTCCCTTCTCATCTCTGCATTACATCCATTTCAACTTTTATAGTTTGCCTCAGGCATTAAATCCACCTATGCAAATTGTAATTTATGAAGTGTGAATAAATGAACATTTGAGTTTGCCCGAATTTATAAAATTACCATTAATTTAATAAATTTTCATTATTATGATCTGAAAGTTGAATATCATACCGCAATTAAATAAATTAATCTTGTTTATTTATGTCACGTCTCAAAAGAGAAAATTAAAGCGAGTAAGTCCATTAAATTGGAGTACGCCTTTATTCTTAGCGTCATTTTAAGTCGGATGCTACCGCTAAAAGCAAAACCTGTCAACTATTTTTAATATTGAAACCGAGGCACCGTCGTTAGCGCGTGCGATATCCAATAGAAAATAATACACGACGACGCATGCATTGTGAGCACTGGCGTCGAATAAAATAAATTTTATGACACCGATATTCATTGCTCATCTCATCCTAGTTGTTTTTCAACTGCGGTTGATGTCGACGTTTAATCGTAATGAATTTTGCTGCAAGTGTGTAATTTACGTGGAAGGTAAATTCCCATTTGCCACGTACTTACTGTGAGAGGAAATGTTGAATTGTATTTGTTTTAACTGTGTTGCAAATTTCCGTACTGTATTTTACTTTTATTTTATTTTTTGCATTGGTAAGGTATATAAGCAAACAATTCACCATTGATGGTTAGTAATTATCAAAATAAATAAGTAAGAGGGAAAACGGGAGAAAAAAAACATGACAGGAAAGCCTTTGCTGGTTCTATGTAAGTTTGATTTAAGTTAACCCTTTTGTACTGTAGATTGGACGACTTATATCAAGTCATTATCCACTTACAAAAATATAATTATTGAATTCCAAGTAATGATGGTTACATGATTTTATTAAATTTCTGGTCCTGGTTATAGACTGCACTATACCTCATGGTAAGTGAAAATGCCGTTCAGGTAAAATAATGGCATTAGACGGCAGTCCCATGCTATATAATACAACTATACTTGCTCGCTAAGTTGCCACTTCACCCTGAAATCGGTATACTACTTGTTGTAAGAGAGGATTGAACCCATTTCTTTCAGGGAGGTGATGACTTTTAAAGGAATTTCAGAGGGCATCACTGGCCTCATAATTCAGTGCAATATTTTACTCACTATCTCTGAGATAATACCATGTCGTCTTTTGGCAACAAGAATGGTCTCAGACAGATTAATTATCATATTAAAATTCTTCAGCATGCAAACAGCGCAATTAATGTTAGTCCTTAATCATAAGCTTAACTTTTAATACCTAATTACCTCTCATTTTCGTGAATAATAAGTTTCAATTTGCACGCGTATGCTAGACTTTAGTGCTGTTCTTCTTGTTTGAAACTAAGTTCAATTTTAAACTAATCATATCCAGTTACAGACTAATATAAACTATGCTCAATCTCGAACTTTCTGATACTCCGGTACATGCAATATCCAAACAAAATAAAGTTATTGAAGTTTAAGAATATATTGACTGCGTTTATACCGCGACGGCTCTGTAACAAAATCTCTCAAGAAAACCTCGAGTAACGCAACGCTTCTTTGTTCGGCTTTTCTTTGTAAACTAAGCCTTAACTTAAAGTCCTATTTTTGTGGTCCAGTGTAGAAAGATATACCGCTGCGATCAAAGTATCAAGTGGTGAAGCTACTCCCGAGGGAAATATGTAGAATACACGAGTTTCTCTTTGTAGAATGCACACTGCACATTACACGCTTAAAATGGACAATAAAATTTTAGAACCAGTCCAAAACGGTTTCCATGGCTTTGAGATGCTAGAATTGTCGACTGATGTTTGCAAAATGACGTTCAAAGAATACAGAGCATTTTCGTTTTATGTGTAGAAGCAATATTACTTAAAACTGTTGAAAGAGAAAAAGTAATAATAGAACAAACGAGCGAGCAGATCAAGAACCGAACCGGAACAAACTGGGACACCAAGAGTTTGGCCAAGTGCCAGCTGCGATAATTTTGAATAATATTTAAATTATTAAATGTTAGTGCAATAAACGCCAATAGACTGTCCAAATTTCGTTTATAGCCGTAAAAAAATCAGAATGTGTAACATTACACAGAAAAGGGTCCTAAACGAAATTACAGGGTGGTACGTACGTTTATACTCCGCAACATCTCAGTGATGCTGAAATAGAGAAAGAATACGAAATAAACGCTTTTTCATTTAACGTATCTTTTGTGTTGTGGGTTAAAAGCGAGCCGCGATATATGGGAACATTAGGGAAAACAATGCCTTTGTTTTCTACGTGTATATCAAAAGTTTGAACAAAACAGATTAACTACTCATTTCGTTGCGGACGTTGTCTTTTGTGACATGTTCAGGGCAAACCCTTTTCTATTAAGTGTCCTGATTTTCAATTAAATTATTTAAGTCTTAAATTTTAATGTTTTATTGTTCTTTTTACATAGTGCAGGGGTTTATTCATAAAACTAATTTACTTAAACAAAAGTTTTTCATGTTCGTTGCTATCATTTTAAATTTTACTTTTCTAACCCTTACCCTTACAAATATTTTGTAATTTATCATAACATTATATTGAAATTATGCGCAATATAACACTGGTCAACACAAGTCTTGTTTCCTTTATTTATTTATTTCTGTTATTGGGTATTTTTATGGCCTTGAGTATGAAAAAAATACTGGAAGATTGCTAACAGCTTCAGTTTTTGAAATATAGAGTTTTATTATTTTGATAAAAAAGTACAGAAAATTTATAAATGATGTTAATAAAAATTCTATTGAACACTATCAAATGATCTTTTATACGTTTTTTTTGAATGAACGACTTTAGGTAGATCACGTTGCAAACTCCAGCAGTAGTCTGCCATCATATGTGGGTCCCACTGCCCTTGATACCGCTCTTCCATTGTTCAAAGATCCTAGTGGAATCTTTCACCCTGCTCCTCACTAAAATCACCTAGATTTTGTGGAAATCGGTCTAAATGTGAGTGCAGGAAGTGGATTTTTATGCTCATGTTGCACCCTAACTCTTGCAAGTTCGATAGCATGGACTCAACAAGCTCGACGTGGTCGTCAGATTTCTTTTTGCCTAGGAAATTACTCATAACCAAAACGAATGACTTTCAAGCTTTGGATTCGGCTTCAGTCATTGATTTGACAAAATTAGGATCTTTTACGAGTTTCCTAATCTGTGGCCCATCAAAAATACCAGCTTTTAATTTTTCTGTACTTAATCCTGAATCAGAGTCTTCACTTGATGTATTTCGTTCGGGTTCACAGGGATTTGGATCATCAGAAGATTTAGATGTGCTGGGCTGTACCTCTCGTGGTTTTAATTTAAGTTGACAAGAAGGTAAGTTAGGATATGACCACTTATTTGGGTTTCCAGGGTTAATTCCGTTTATTTTCACCACGCAGAAGTAGCAATCGTCATGATGATTTCGAGGTTCTCGCCAAATCATGGGTGTTACGAACATTACTGCATCTCTTTTTCCACTGGACCATAACCGTAGACATACCACACATTTCTGGCATACAATATGAGGAACCCATGGCTTGTCCTGATTAAACAATTTTATTTTAAAGTATTGATTTTTCGACTTATTTTAAAGTATAGGTTTTCGATATTTTGCAAATATATATTCACCACAAATGTAGCAAAAAGAATCAGGATTAAGTACACAACACCTTCTTGACGAAGCCATATCGAAAACAACAACAAAATATATTTCAATGACCAATAAAAAACGCAACTATAAGTAAAAATAGTAATGGACTACCCTCCATAGCTGTAACTCAAAAACAAAAGCAGTGAGAGAAAAATTGTTACCATATTTAAAAAATACGCGTTAGTTTGAGATAGAAACAAAAAAAAATTAAAGGAAACAAACGATTTTATTTTTTTTGTTGACCAGTGTAATCAATATAACTTATTTTTATATTATGGAATACTAACATATGTATACTTCTATGCTTCGTTTATTGCAATATCTCTGCATAAAAATACAAGTTTAATTTTCCTTATTTATAATTCAAGCGCTGCCCAGATTTCATTTCAGCCTGTCTAGACAATATTCTTAATTGAGTCTGCCGCCAGATATGGCTGTAAAAATAATAAATAATTACGCAATGAAAAGTATTTTTTTACTTTGGCAAGACATCAAAAATGCCACCAAGCTTGTTTACACCGAAAAGAATAGAAATATTTTATAAGCTAGTCGCCTCAAGCGTGTAATATTTACCTGCATTTCGTAGTTTGCCTGCTCGGTAATATTGTTTTAAACTCTATAGTGTTCATAATGTTAGGTCGTTGTTACTTCAGTTTTATCTTTTGAGAAATTTCAATATTTTCAAATATATTTTATAAGCGGTGTTTATAGTTTGATTTGCATTGTTTTAAATAGATGACAGAATAATAATCGTTTTTAAAACAGAAGATAAACAATGTGTGTTTAATGTAAGATTATTATTAGATTAGATTATTGAGTAAACTTTCGTAAGGGACATAAAACTTAATTTATCCAGTGCATTCGGAGTGTTTATTTTCAAATCCGAAGTTAGTAGCAGTTGAAACATACTAAATGTGTAAAGGCAAATGTAATATTTAATAGACGTATCTAACAGTGCCACGAAACTCAGAGTCGGTGAAACCGCGTTAGTTCAGTGTGAATATCTAATTGGGCATCACTTTCAACAACCTAACGCGAAAATGTCAGACTTGAATCCACTCTCAAAGTCCTCTGCGGTCGACGTTTCGGTTAGTTATGCAATATGTAGCGTGATGTGTATTTTAAACGCGTTGTTGCCATTCGTATCAAAGACTGTTGCCCCTTCCTTATTTGCTGCCGCTTTAATTTTAACGTAAGTTACATTTATGTCTATTTTTCTAATTAGTGTATTGACCGTAAGGATGTATGAATTTTAACAGTATAAAAAATTAAAGTTATGTTTTCCATTTGTTTATGTTATACGAGATTTTCCTAGTAAGACTGGTTTCACGATTTTTCTGGAAAATGATCCACGTAAAATATGAAAATATTCATAGCAATGAGTAGTCATGCTTAATTTTTGGGTTCAACATACGCTACATATACCTAAATATCATATTTGTATTTCTTATTTATATCACCCCCGTCAACTATAATTTAGCTATCCGAAAACAGACAATAACTTCATAATTCAATTGTGATAAGATATTTACTCGTAATAAAGTATAATTTCAATATTGAAGTTAATATAAAAAAAAACGATATGCCCACACAAAGTTTCACCGGCATCCCTTCCTTAATTATTTGAAATTCTAAACCTCCCGAACCACTTATAAAATTAGTTACAACTTAAATATTGCTTTCCTTTCTCTGTTTGAAACTTGAATTATTCCATCAGGCTCAATTTTTAAGCGTCATTATACCATATTTATAAATTAACCCCCCATTTTAAAGGTTTTTACTTTATTTTCCAAAATCGTAATTCGTTTTCCAAAATTAAAGTGGCCTATATAACTCACGCTAAAATTAAATATTTGTCAGTGAAAATCCTGTCAAAGTTCCGAGATAGAGGCAACAAACAGAACTAAAGACAGACAAAATATACAGTGAATATGCCCATACAAATCCAGGGCATGTATTAAATATAATATGTACTATACTTGGAAAAAAAATATTTTTATTTAAAAACAGACACTACAATTTTATTTACATTATTTTTAGATCAACGTGAATAATTTAAATAGGCATTCTGGTATTACAGCTGCAAACAAAATGAAGTGAGATTGAATGTTATTATCGCAACTTGAAATATGAAATATGCGCTGAAACAAAATAAAAGTTCAAAACGTACAGTCGCAAACAAAATTCCTTGTAATATGTCAATGTGACACGTCACTAATAAATAGGCAAACGTTATTTATGTATTCTTTCAAAGTATTGAAATGTAAAAGATTTATTGTAAATATTTGAAAACCGCCACAAAAGGAACGGGCTTACTCGATTCTTTTGAATAACAAGACACGTTCACAGAGATTTATATTTTTAAGCTTACTAAGGATAGCACCCAATCTTTTCTTGTTAGAGCGCTTGTAACGGTTTCGGTTAACAAATTGTCTTGTACATTTATCTGTGTTTGAACTTTTTGTGTCACTTGTTTTTGTTTTAAGCTGAAGTAGTAAAAATTAGATTTGGGAACGCGTGTAAAAATTAGTCTTTGCGAAAGACACTTACATAGGATCTGTTTTTATCCAATTCATGTTTCTGAAATGCGAAAAAAATATTCATTACATTTTTTAACAACATTAGTTAACAAGTAGAACTATATTTCATCTTCTGCCTTGGTTATTAGAAAACGAATACTCATCTAATCTAGACCAAATTCAATGGAAAGTCCATATTGCATCTCTAAACCGATCAAAAATAAGACATGATTTACACTTAATTTAATCAAACACGAACGCATCATAATGAGTTTAAATAATCCTTAAAATGTGTAAAAGCTATATATTAATGTAATTTCTATAACGAAGTAAGTCACAGAAAATTACTGTATGTAGTAATAGCTTACAATTTCATTTGTTGTAACAAACTGAAACACAAGCCTAACACACACTTTTTTCTTAAACAAAAGAAGCACGTCTCTCATCCACAAGAATTAACAAACTTGTGTGGGCGATACTACATCAGAATTCGTATCCAGCTGTCTTATTTGGAATCGTGAGCAAAAGTTTCACATCAACACTTCAATCTCGAGTTGAAGATGTATAGTAAGGACACGTTTCAATTCTGTACCAAGTTCCCATCATCTATTTTGCGATAGTGACACAGTGACAGTGAGACAGTGGAAGAGGCTCATTCGCCTTGGGATTAAATAATAAATCTTCATGGTGTTGTGTGCGTGTTTTATTAACCTTATACACACAATATACCTTTACAAAGACACTGAATGAAAATCTTAATAATATTTAATGCTGTATAGAGAGTGGCAATTTAAATTTATTATGTTAGTGAAGAAGTACCAACAAATTGAAGCCGCTTCAAACTGGTCGATGTGGAGATCCTTGGGGGAGGCCAGTGTTCAACTGTGGACTTTTTGGGGCTGAAATGATGATGATGTTGAAGGATAAGTATAAGTAAACTAGCGGCCCAGCTAGGCTCCGCCCGGGCGCAGATAAACTTTTCAGAAAATATTCTATACCCTATGTTCATCAGCAATAAAGTAGGATTGTAATGTGTAAGATTTTAGTCAAATCGATCCATTAATTTCAGAGCCTATTCAATACAAACAATCAAGTTTTCCTCTTTATAATATTAGTATCGTTATAAATACTTTAGATTTTATATTTTTAGTCCTTACGTCAAAAAACTTTACATTTGATGTGGCATAGTTACTAATAGTTTGGTTGTATTAGTACACATGCACTAAATATAAACTGTCGTACATAATATAGCATGGGCCAATATTTTTAATGATAAATAAATACACACAGCAGTCACATAGGCGTGATACCACATTAAGATCGAGTCTTGTATCTTGGGCAAAATGAAGTACGAAATACTTTCGATCTCACAAAAACCCAGACAAATACCTGTATTTCTCACAAATCAAATCCGCGGTCTCTCGTTTCACAGCCGGGCAGTTTCTAACCAATCGCGCCACGAAGGCTGTCAAATTGACATTGACATCTATTTTTTCCGTCAATGATACAAGTCTATACGAGTACAATATAATGATACTAACAGTTTAGTTTATACTGGACACTGTTTGCTTTAAATATAATAAATAAAAAAAGGAAACATGTGTTTCGTAACCGTTTTTGTTCAATACAATGCGTGATGTTGGCACATGTGAAATGGCGAGGATCTTCAAACTCGCGCGCATTGCCGCCAACTAGCCAATTCGCCAATGCCGTCGAGGCATTTCGTCGACGCGCCAATCACGCGTCGCGCAACTAGCGCCCCCACACGGAGGACGCGCTACAACATCTCCGCGGGCCGCGAGTGCAACAACAACTAACAAAAATCGTAACCGGCGCGCACGCGGTCGCCATAGAATTATTCCTGTGGCGTTCATAATCGTTCAATAACAGACAAAAGGCGTCGACAGAACAATTTAGGAAGTCTCATTGAGTTTCTCGGATCCTGGAACGGACTATCTTCACCCAGGCGGACCTGTAGGCGGCAATGTGAGTACGCTTTTACATTTGTCTCCATCACGCGTATTGCTTATTCCCTATGTACCATCACGGTACAACATGGAAGACTTAATAGGGAATTTCCTATGCCTGAATAAGATAGTGATATTCATAAACTCAATATTAAACATAGACATGAAGACTAGTAAACTTCGGCGCCGACAATCTAAATACTATATTATCTAAATCTTTATACAGGGTATATCAAGACTGCTGCCGAAAACGACGGTGGGTGGTAGTTTAAGCGACTTCAGATACAATGCAAAAGAAAAAGTTGCAAAAAAAAGCGTCAATTTTTTTTTGTTATTTTCTTCCTACGGCCATATTTGAGTGGTAAATACATTTTTTCCTAAAATAATAGTGTGTACCCTTTTATTTATAAATACTCTAAGGTATAAAAGAGTTTAAATTATTATTTTAGCAAAAAATATGGATTTACCACCCAAAAATTACGATATTTAAAAAATCATAAAAAAATAATTGTCGCGTTTCTATGCGGAATTTTTAGTTGTGTTTGTAGTCACTAAAACTACAACCCGGCTTCGCTTTCGGTAGCAATCTTGAGATACCCGGTATAATGTCTAAATACTTATTAGTTTACGCTCAATATCACATCTTCGACCCTTCAACTTGTTCCCAGCCGCAAGTTTTGAGAATCCTTTTCCTTGTTTACTCAAGATGTATTGTTTTCCCTTGTTTTACTACGGTATCGTTGGCTATTTACGTGAATTGGTTCTTATGGGTTGTCCAATGTGTAACATAGACAAATGTTTATTGCTCTTTTATGTATGTTAAAGTGGTACCGGAGTAACTATTGCATGGCTGACAGCGTTTACAATTTGATAGTTTTTGTTTGATTTAGAAAGTTAAAAGGTTAGGGTTATTATTATTATTATAAGTTATTTTAATTCGTTTTTGATATTGTATTTGTAGTTAATTTATTATTACTTATTAATGTGCTATAAAATTCATCGTTTTCATGATCTGTCTCTCTTACGTCATTATTATTCACAGCACCAGCTTAATATGGTTTTCTATTAAAAATAAGTACGCCTCTAAAATGAACCATCTTATTTATTTCCATTAACAATTCATAAGATCATTAAAATCCCATCTACTATTTTAATTCTCATCCCTGCTCTACTTGAGACGACAGCATTTTAAATGCAATATAAACACAAACAAGGAATTGTATTTTTTTGTTGCATTGCTGAGAGGAAACTTGGTAAAGAAACTCCTTGCTTAAGGAACTTTCTAAAAGTGTATGCAAAGCTGGCACGCCTGTGCACTAGCATGGCGGAGTGTCTCCAAACTGCCTTCAGCGAGAACACTGAGTTTCTCTTATTATATTTCATATTTAAATGTATGTGACTTATTTTTGTTATTGGTATGATACGTTAAGATATGTATGGGGCACGATCAAACACGTTTAAGCGTCAAGTCAATTGACTCAGATGAATTTCCCAAAATGATAGCTATTACTGACATAATAAAGTGAATTGCTACAATATACCCGATGGCTAGTGAAAGCAGTCATAATAGAGTATCCACTGGGATAGAAAGTCGTCAATTATTTTTATATTTAATTGCGAATCTATAGCAATGCATCAAACAGCTTAATTACTGTACAAGACTTGCAAGCATATACAACAATCTTCTAATAGAAGGATACAAAAAGTCTACCATTAACATTTTTTTTCCAATACACTAACTCCATACTTGATACTTTAAAGGAAGGCGTCCACGCATTCACTTCGTACATACCGGACGCATTGTATCGCATCAAACGGATTGTTAGTCCAGGCATATTAGTCATATGAGGGCAAGAATTTAGGAATGAGAGGCAGTCGGCTATAAACTTGTATAAACCTTTATTTCAACACCCTAAAACTTGTCTCAAAACCTACTTATCGTAGGGTGTCCGCGACTACAGATATTCCAAGGTCAAAGGTAAAAAAATCGATATTTTTACACATTTATTGCGAATATCTCGTTTCCTATGAGTTTTATGCTATTTGTATTCATTATAAATATTGTAGAGGATTAAATTCTCTACAACTTTTGCTTAAACATTTTTTTTATATCTTCAACCATTTTCGAGATAGAGGGCAGAGCGTGCGCAGTGTTTATCTATATACAGTATCTTTCGAGGTCAACCTGTAGTCCCGATTAAAAACACGCCATTTAAAGTATTTAAATTATTAATAAGTACATAATTATAAATGATTCGCATTTTTATTAACTATTACATAATTATCATTGAAGTGCGTGGTGGCCTGTTGGTAAACGGACTAGACGCGACTGCCTACATGTTCACGGTGGTCGCGGGTTCGAATCCCAGGGCACACCTCTGACTTTTCGGAGTCATGTGTGTATTGATAATCAATAACCACGCACTAAAACGGTGAAGGAAAACATCGTGAGGAAACCTGCATATCATAGCGATTCATAAGAATTTCTATGGTATGTAAGTCCGCCAACCCGCACTAGGCCAGCGTGGTGGACTATATGGCCTAACCACTCTCGATCGTATTCTCGATTGTAGAGTAGGCCCGTGCCCTGCAGTGGGACGTATATGGGCTGATACAGAATTACATTATCATTAATCTTTTTTTTTTTCAATAATTAATTGCTTATTCATTTAAGAACACTTACCTACACGTGAAATTATAAAATTAATGAGGAAAATACTTTAATTATTTCTTAATTCTAATCTTATTTATACTAATTACTTCCCAACTAAATAAGAAGAAAAGAATTCAATATTTAATTAATGTTTTTATTGAAAAATACCGTTTCATACATTTATCAACATTAAAATATCTATTTAGTATCAGCCCAGAGTCAGGAATTTGTGCCCGATATGGCGATAGGTTCGCCACCTATCACATTGTGGGACGGAACATAGTACATACAAGGCGAAATGTGGGTGCCCTGGCACCTCTGCCTACCCCTTCTGGGAACAAGGTGTGAGTTTATGTATGTATGTTTTATGTATGTATCAACGTTAAAAAATAGAACTATAAGAACTACAAGTTCTAATTTTAATTTTCTTCTTCTTCTTCATCATAATCGTCTTCCAATGGCTGAAACATTTTCAAATTCCTCTGCGTTCTCGTCTTCAACGACATTTGTCTCCAGTTCTTCCAAGATTTCGGGATCAAAAGTACTGTCTTCATTCAAATCACTTTGATATGGTGAAGCATTAAGACAAGCTTGCCCATTACACTGGCCGCAAGCTAAAGAGCACTGCAACCCTGCTTTCCTGCATCCACATCGCGAACCACAACCATTTTTGCAGTTGCAGAATATTGTGTTAAGCAATTCCTCCGGAGCTGGTGGATTCATTGTCATAACAGGTTCTAGGAATTCATCACGCATTATCCAACCCCAATTCTGGGGTTCTAAATCATGCCCTAACGAAGTCTGAACTTGATAATAAACACGATTGAAATGTTGAAGAGCTGCTGCACTCGTTGGTGGAAGAGTTGATAATTGCACAGGTTTATTTAGTTTTGTTAACTTAATAAACTGTGCATAGCGATCGATGCAGTTCTCAGATTTTCGAGCATTATAGATTGCTAACAACGTTCGCACGTTAATAAAAAATGCGAATCATTTATAATTATGAATTTATTCATAATTTAAAAACTTTAAACGGCGTGTTTTTAATTGGGAATACAGATTGACCTCGAAAGATACTGTATATAGATAAACACTGCGCGCGCTCTGCCCTCTATCTCGAAAATGGTTGAAGATATAAAAAAAATATTTAAACAAAAGTTGTAGAGAATTTATTCCTCTACAATATTTATACTGAATACAAATAGCATAAAACTCATAGGAATCGAGAAATTTGCAATAAATGTGTAAAAAAAAAATCGATTTTTTTACCTTTGACCTTAGAATATTTGTAGTCGCGGACATCCTACAATAATTAGGTTTTGAGACAAGTTTTAGGGTGTTGAAATAAAGGTTTATACAAGTTTATAGCCTACTGTCTCTCATTTCGGAGGTGAAACCCCTAATATGCCTGGACTATGTAGTATTCTTTGTATAATAATTCATATATCTACTTATTTGCATCGTATGTATCCCCATATTAAGAATACTTACGATGGGGAAATGTGGATGACTGCTTTTATAAAGAAATCTTGAAGATTTATTTATAGCAATGTAACAATCCCGTTCCTAAATCCTTCTTAGAAATGTCATTTATTTTTATGAATCTAATGTATTTACCGCACGTTCAGTAGGTAGCTATTTTTATAAGTGACTTGATATAGAAATATTATGAATTTACAAGAAGTAAATGAGGTACTTGTCAAGGAAAACGGTTGCCTCAATTTCTTAGTACTTTTGATTACGTTATGAATGAGCCAGCTCATATTATTTCTTGTTGAATTCTGAGGTGAAAAGCTAACTGTTATTTTTACACTGAGAGATATCCCGCTTAACTCCGCATACTTTTTCTCATCAGTCCTACCATATATCATTATTTATCAACAAGTCACCTAAAATACTTTGTTTTACATCCATTACATCTAAGTGAACCATTTGCCCAATATCCGTTCATACATCATAATCACCTTAACCACAGAATCCACTGCTGAATATAGGCCTCTCCCAAAGATCTCCGTATCAACCTGTTAGAAGCGGCATGCATTTAGCGTCTTCGCGCAACCATAACCCAGTCGTCCCTCCACCTTGTACGTAGGCGGGCGTCTGACATTTCGCTTGCCTGTACGTGGCCTCCACTCCAGAATCTTTCAGCCCCAAGGCCATCAGTTCTACACGGTTTGCGTCCGCCCACTGCCACTTTTGTTTGCTCGTCATTGTTGTCGTGTAATAATAAATAAAGTCGTAACTTTTCAAATCGTAGATTTCATTTGTATGTACAGTCACCATGCCCAGTTCTTAATATAGGCCTCCTCTAACAATCTTGAGAGTGGTTTGATGGAAGTGTTTGAGGTCTCTTCTGATACCGATACATCCACTTCATAATAGCCTAGTAACCTTCATAATTCTACCTACATCAATCCATTATGGCGACAAATTAAATATTTCAGTTCAATATTTTGAAAAATTCATTCAATGTTTTGAAAACATTGAATATCTCGACGTTTTTCGCATAAATAAACTGTAGACAAAATATAATAGAGGTTCCAAAACGGTTTCACTTCTAATTAGTAATTTTAAAGAGACATTAGAGCTGTGAAATTTAAATTGGATATTAATTTTAGATTTAACGATGAAGTTTTGAAAACGCACAATACTTATTGTATAAAATGGAAACGGTATTTAATTATAGGATCAGACAAATTCGATACTATTTTAATATAATTTTGAACAAATAAGATAATAATTAGACTAAGGGCCTCATTTACCAGCCGCAAATAAAGCCTTAAATACCTAGGCTAGTCATCAATTAAATTCACCCACAACATTACATGTCAATTTCACGACGATCAAGTAACACTAATCCTATGATTACACTAATCAGTACCTTTGCATCGTCTGCCAATTAGCGTATTGGTGGTTTTAAAGATTAAAGTCTTAACATCCTTTGTTATGTTTTAATAATTAATAAGTTGACACCGGTCAGAAGTAGGGCCGCGAACATTTTAGCGTAGAATCAATAAAAATAAGCACTTTCTTACATATTGACGTAATATTAAAAGAACTATTCGTTCTTAGGATTCGTTCAATTTCTTATGTCTTAATATTAATCGTAGTTACTCGATACTTTCACATGTGAAATCGACGGAAACTACTGGACACTTTTACTTTGACATTAATGGTAATAAAAAGTAATTAGTTCTTGAAGATAGTGAAAGAGGTCCATACTATCAAATTGTGACAAAGATCGATAAGCTTGAAAATTGATTTGAATAGCTTAGGGCGTAGCACATGTTACGTAGCGTTTGCTTGAAATATTATAAAAAACCTTAATAAATTATACTAATAAAGTCTAATAACAATACATAAACGGTAAACAGCGTTTGAAACACAATACTTCTTCCTAACGTATTTTTTTCTCTCAGTGAGGTTAAGCGAAGATGCTACTAGCAGAACTGAAATTAAACTTAACTTATCCATACTGACATTGATGTGCATTAATTCTATCAATTTCTAGTTCTAAGCAGCTCCTGAGATTTCTTGGACCCAAACTCATGTATAAGTTTTGTACTCGGCTCCACTAATGCATTCCACATTGTAAAGTAAACTACCGAACTTGGGACACAGCTACTTGCTTACAGCTAAGACCTCATGGTTCCGTCCATTCACTCTGCCTTATCAACGACGATGCAAGTATTTTTGTCTTCTTTTTCTTATATGTCAGACAAGGCCTCTTGTAATGTATGCCTACCCAGTGTAGTCCCCATCCAGCTTCTACCCGTCGCGTGGACCAGGTCGTCAGTCCACCACATCAAAAACCTGTCCTGGTTTCTACAGTCGGCTCTTGGTCTCCATTGCCTCACTGTTTTTTTTTTTTTTATTATCACAGCTATTATTTGCATATACAAATATTGCAGTGCATCCAAATAGTGCAGGTGCATCCACCCATATTTCACCTTATATTTTCCGTTCCACCATGTAATAGAGAGTGAGCCTATCACTATATAGGACACAAATCCTGAATCCTAGCTGATAATAAATAGGAAAATCCAATATCACTTTGATTGGGACCCGAGACCACAATTGCAATCATACCTTAGTACAACGGCGCCACTGATGCAGTCGGCTGGCATTATTTCTAATGAGCCTGTAATTTCTATTGCAGGACAAAGGCCCTTCACCGCATTATGTTTACTATTCCAGGTAATCGTATATAAAATGGCTTCCCAGAAGGAGTACCAGTTGATAATATAACATGATCAAGTAACTAACCTTAGTAAATGTGATAACGTTGATTGTTGTTAGTAAATATTCTTGCTATATTACAATTATTAAATTAAGTTTATGAATTAATTACATTTAAACAAACATGTTGAAATTGGAAATGAAAGTTACAGAATCGAAAATTCAATGCAATCTGTTAAATACCATATGAAATCTCGAGTAACCTCTGTCTGAAATATATTTTCAGTCCCAGGTTTCCACTCAACACCCTGTACCGTCTCCAACTAAGCTGACTTACCCAGGACTTCCATAAATAATCCGAACTACTTACGGATTTCCTCATTTCTAACTTTGTGAAAAATGTACACAATACACATAGCTTAGGATTTCATAGCTTATAAAATATCAGTAAAAATGAATGTTATTGAAAATACTTTGCAAACATAAATATGACGATAAAATTGAACATTTAATATGCAGTATTTTTATTCCTGTCCAGTGATTTGTAGATTTCCTCACGGTATTATAATATGTAATTTCCTTTATAATAGCTAATGTCGACTAATCCTAATAAATAAAAGTATATATGCTACAGAATACAACGTAAAATTATAGTCCACAATGCTCCTATGCAATAAGAATCAAAATAACAAATAAAATCAATAGAATCTTCACAGAAGGTTTCATCTCTTCAAGCAATTAAAAACGACTGCACGCAGTCAATACTCCTCGCAATTTTCCATTGCAATATCGGAATCGCTTTGTGTGTATGTGTTTTTTCTCCACACATGCGCTGAACAATACGGCAGTATTCTGAAATTGAAAAAAAATTTGCAGCTCCTAGTAGTTTTAGTTCATATTCCGTAAGCATTTATATTCACGCGGTTCAACAGCGTTTTCATTGTGATCAAATTTAATTACAATGAAAGCCATTTTGTAAACGTTAAATCCCGACCAGTTTTGTGTAAAAAAAGTGTTCGAATTACATACATGACACACATCGTAATTGAATTTTAAATAATATTTTACAAACAATTCTTTGAAACGACATTATGTACATTTAATAAATCTAATTTATTTGTATTTCTTAGGGTTCTCGCTCTCAAAAGAAAATGTGATACTATTTTATGATCCCTTTTGTATCACATTAATTTTACTGTCATATTATAAGAAACCTAATGAAAGCTTATGTTATACAAAGGGCCTAATAATTGCGACACAGTTGTAACTAATACAGTTATTGTGGCAACATTTTTACTGTTTCTTTCTTTGTTGTTTCAGAAATAAATTTTAATAAAAAAATTTCAAGCCAACCACCATTTTTAACGCAGTTACATATCTGGTACTTTTAGATTATTGTTTTTAAGTATACTAAAGTTCTAGTATCTATGTGAGTGTTAATATGGCAATATTTGAAGGCATTATATACGTGAATCAGATAGATGTGTTCCTCAAGGATCATATCGGTGAGATATAATTACAAAAATCAGTATCCCTTTAAGCCATGGTGAATATTTAAACAATGCTGCTGGTACCTTTTTCTGTCATTGGGCAATACAAGTAAGATTGCCCAAAAAAATTAATATTGGATGAAACTTTACAGCAAAATTCTCGCCTTTATAATCTTAAATCATCATTAAACTACACTCGAACTAAACCTCATATTACTTATGGCAATGTTATAAAAAAACAAAACAGATTCCTATTTATTGAGAACCAATGAAAAATCGCAAAGCTATAGACAACAATAACACAAGCCATGATTAAAAATAGATCGTTCATTCATAACGCACGCAGGTATCAAGTGTTTGTCTAATAATACCGGCTTGTAGTTCGTGCTTTTAAATTTTTTTTGCATTTAAGTACGATTTTACTAGAAAAGTGGTTAAGTACTTTTTGAAATCCTTAGATTATTGAATAGTAAAAAGCATCAAGTTTCTTCGTCTGTCAATGCTAAGTTATGACCACGTTTGGTTTTGTGACTACGAAAGCTATAAAGAGATCGAAACGTCGCGTCGGAAAGTTAAAACATGTAAAAATTGAACCAAATCTCCAATAAAATCAGTAAATAGTTTTATTTAAATCGATGAATTATTCTTGCTAACGTATTATAAAACTAATAAAAGAGTGTTCAATAAGTGTTAATACTGCAGTTAAATTCATAGTACACTTTTGCAGAAATTTCATTAACTATAATGAGAAAGAAAAAAATGCTAACGAATTCAAATATTTTTTCCCAATAGAAAATAGCATCAGTGGTGGTTATAGGCCCTCGTATAAATAAAGAAATAAAATAAAAAAACCCTCTTTTTCCGGCTCTATTCCTATTTACCGAGAACTCCATTGTAATTTACTTTTATTGGGAACTAGTCCGACGGATTCAATGAATCATCAAAAAACACGACAAACGTAACAATCTATAGAAAGTATGTGACATAGTGTAAAAACACACATGGCAGTTATTCATAGCCCACAAAGTACAATACCACGATAAAATTTGGCACTTGGTACCATTAAATCAAACCATAACTATTTATACCATAAAAATATTATCTAATGTTTATTATTGAATAGATTCGACAAACTTGGTATTGGCCAGCTCCACGATAGTGGGACCGTCGCCAACATTTGAACTATAGGTATGTTGCCGTGCTCTCAAAATGGTAGGGGAAGAGAAGGTACTAATGCTGTACATACTGGTGGTAGGTCTCAAATTTGAGAGGCCACCTGGATTGATACCACTGCACTGGTACTCACATAGTAGTGTAAACGCACTGTTGTGTTCCGGTTTGAAGGACATTGTAGTCCGAGTAACTACTGGATATATTATGACTTAATATTTACGTCTCTGGACGGTGAGCGTAGTGGAATGCCAAGCATTGCTGCTGTCAATGACTTGTGGTTGATGGTTGTGTCGCTTACCATCAGGCGAATGGCATGCTCATTGTGTCATTCAAAGGAATAAAAAGAAATAAAAAACTCGAGAGAAGAAATGGGTCGAAAACTTTTTTTAACAGGCCTTCTATCATCTCAGTTACCAGACGAAACTAGACACTCTATATCAGCCGATAAACGTTTTTTTTTTTTGCGATGTATGACGAGACGATAATGCCGTTCGCCTGATGGTAAGCGATGCGACCGCTCATGAACAGCAGCAAAACCAAATAACACCTTGAATTAAAAAGCAATGCTTGGCAGTCCACTGCGCTCGCCATCCTGAGACACAAGATGTTAAGTCTCAATATGTCCAGTAGTTACTCTGGCTGCAATGTCCTTCAATCCGAAACACAACAGTACATTTAAATTGCTGTTTGACGGGAGAAATAGACATTGCGGTGGTACCCACCCAGGCAGCCTCTCACATATGAGAGACCTACCACTAGTACGTCCCACTGCAGGGCAAGAGCCTCTTAGAGTACGATTGAGAGCAATATAGTCCAGAAGACCAGAAATCAGTTAACGAGATTTTTTAAATGTATTACTTAATTTAATATTTTTATAGTTTACTTTATTTTCAATGCTTACTTTTAAACAAGAAAAAGCAAGAAAATTTCACTTTATTAAAGTCCTGATGCAGGGTTGGTTACCGGAATAGTACATGTTATTAAAATTTTCCTTTCTTTAAAACTATATATCCGTATGAAATGTCGGATAATTTCTATAATAATTGTAGGAAAGTAAACATTAGTACGCACAGTAAAACGTCCATAGCAAAGTGACGTGCCCCGTCACTTCGCTCCCACTCGCTCAGTGCCTCGCAGCCTCTAGTGGCGAACACATCGCACCGCGAGAATACGCCCCGTACCGATATTAACACGTTCTATCTCGAATAAATATCGCATGGAGTGCAGTGTGTGTTCGTAATAGTGCACTTGTTTTATGAACATCTGCGTTCTCGGACTTTTGATCATGTCCTAAAAATGTGAGTATATTTAACAAACTTTTAAAACATTTTTATAAAATTAATGTTTCGTTGTACGTGAGTTAAATTTAATTTAAAACTGACGGATAAAGATACGCTTCGTCTAGTGGAATAAATGTGAAATTAAAAACGCCCAATTGGGTAACCTAGTTTCTTTAGTACGCTTAAATGTCATTAAGCGCTGAATAATTAAGTGACACGTTTAAAAATTAAAATCTCGTCTGTAATATGCGCTGAAAAAATTAGTGACACGGCATACTGAGTTAAATTATTATCCATTTAATTATGGTAGAAAAAATATCGGATTGAAAATGTCGTGGAATCAATCTTTCTCGTCATTTCCCCAGTGAATAGTCCTAGTTCCCATCAGATTATAAAATAGTTCCGAAGATTCTCCAGGAAGTTTCTTATTAAATCCAATCGTCCGTTTCGATAAGGGGAAAAGGTATGCCAATACGATTAAATGAAGACGATTTAATACGCGATCTCTTTATAGAGTTCAGAATGGAATTCGGTATATATTTTATAGTATAAATATAAGATGACGTTGGTATTTTTTTCACTGCAATTAAAAAATCGCTGTATAGTGTACCAGCGTGTTTCATCTAGTCGTTTCTTTTGTTTTAATTTCGAGAGT
The DNA here is from genome assembly GCA_023078785.2 of Hyles euphorbiae. Classification (NCBI taxonomy): domain Eukaryota; kingdom Metazoa; phylum Arthropoda; class Insecta; order Lepidoptera; family Sphingidae; genus Hyles; species Hyles euphorbiae. Next base: position 9,082,025 of record CM041049.1, read on the forward strand.
AAATATGGTTTGGATTTTATTGTTCCGGTTGTCGCATCACTGTTCATAGAACCAATGAGAGTATTTGGTGTATTATCCGATTGTCAAGGCTTCGCTAAAATATTCAAAAGCAGTGATTTCAGTCTAACTTTAATTTGTAAATTAATAAATATTACGTAATTCAATTTATAAAAGAATCGTCATTTATATAAATACTTGAATTTCACAGTTTAAATTATTGTTTTTCCTTTATTTAATTAAGTATAAAAGCGGATATTAAAAGCTCTACTGAACGTATAAGCATAACTATTTCACAGCCACCATATTTCGGCATAAAAATTGAATAAATCAAACCTTTTTATTTCAATTCTGCAATTAAAATATATTCCCCATATGAATGTCAATTATGATAATTAAATAAATTCTCGCGAAATTTGCGTGCGATGCTCATTACGTTGATAACTCGGTTGACAACCAATTGAGATTATAAATGCCGAGGTATTACAAGAAATAGTGTGGCTCGGAGTGTACAGGTATGAAAAATGAATGCAAGATCCCTCTGTCAACTAGCAGTCCTAATGAGGTGAAATGTGTCTTTCATGTTCTTTCTTCGAGGCAGTGGGTAATTGATGTATGTATAAGCTGGAATTATATAAGAGATCATTTATAAAAGTTATGAAAACGGATTAAAAGTTTATTAAATTTTGTAGATGTATTTGTCCATTTTTCAATCAGATTTTTTTTTTAGTGAGATTTTAAATTAATTAATGGTTAATAAATTAAATGAAATATATAGTAAGAGTGATATCGGATCAGAAGACGTCATTTCGTATTAAATTAGTGCGAAATAAGACGAATAGTTGTGTACTATTTTTTGAGGTAGCAATAATGATTTACATTTATGTCTACTAAAAAAAGACTTATGAATAATTTATTGAATGAAGGTAAAAGAAATGTTTTTGTACTAATCGGCTCAAGGATCTTGTATTATGAGCAGTAATATTTTGTATCGGAATCCTTGGTCATTTAAATAAATATACATCAAAATTGAATAAAATATAATAACCCAAAACTAAAATAATGCGGTAAATTATAAAATAACTATATTATTGATTCGTAAGCCCAAGATTAGTTTAAAAGTAATATTGAGCTACCACAACTTAATTGCCAGATATGGATAGATAGAAGAATTTTATGAAACATGCTATATATGATAGGTTAAAAGCCACCATAGTGACATATAACAGGTAAATATAATTGGGTTAACCAGCAAAAGATAATCACTATCGCCGGCGGTTATCCAATTAGTATTCCTTTGCAATTAACATCAGATATATTGGATATCAGATAAGGACTCCTTCGGTGACGTTGTTACATAAGGAGCGATTACAACGTTGAGGTCTCAGGTTCGAATTCCAGGTCGGGCAAAGTGACATTGTATTTTTTTATACATTAATAAACCGGAGTCAGTTTGTGCCCGATATGGCTATAGGCTCGCCCTCTAACACATCGTGGGATGAAACGCACAAGGTGAATCGTGGGTGTCCTAGAAGAACCTCCACCTACCCCTTCTGGGAAAGAGGCGTGAGTTTATGAATGTATGTATAAAAAGGGACTGTCGTGTCCGTAAAAAGGAGACAGAAACAAAAAGCGGCAATTTTCCTTAAAAGGTTAATTCAAACACTCAGAAAGGCGTGGAGAGTCAATTTCCTACAAATTCGTATTCTCACCACTTAGCCCTTTCCCGAGCACTCTCCATTCTAATCGATAGCATCATAATCGGAATCTTGGCACTCAAATTAATATAGCAATCATACTAAGAGATCTTTTTGATGTCTGTATTGGTCGTCTTTGAATGAATTGTAGTTGAAATAGTCATTTATATAAACTTCAACGTTTGATTGTGTTTGTCATCACATAATTGACTGCCTCACTATTGTAGGCCTTAATTATTGTACTTACATTAAAGTTTTTCTGATTTTTGGCAAAACTTTCCTAGACCAGATATATTTTCCACCGGCGTCATAGTAATTTATTTATTTATTTATATTATTAAAATTACACCAGGAAAGCATAAAATTAAATATAACTAAAAATAAAATAAGTACAATTGGCGGCCTTATTGCTTCAATAATTATACTCGACTGCCCAAAATTTTCGTATAGAAGGTATAGGCCCGAAACGCGACACGACTTTATTGATCAGTGCGATTTTTGTATACATTGATTTCCAGATATAATTATTTTATAATTACGCTTATCTATGTGAGGTGGTAGCCATTACAAGGCCACAGGTTTTTTTATGGAGGACTCTCTTTAACTCAGGTTTCATCACGTCCATTGGCTGACAAAGCGAAGTACATTAGAATATCTAGTCACGTAAGTCCGTGAATTTAGAAGTAAGAAGTATTTCTATCGGTTCGTACTTGAGGGAACTTCTGGCATGGCAGTCTAGTCTGCTCGCAATTAAACTATCGTTCAATAGAGAATATTACTTAAATGAAACGTAATGTTCATTTGGGCAGATTTTAATTGAAATTTATTTACAAATATTATTATTATTAATAATTAATATAATTTATTTATTTTTAACGGGATGCTGGTGTGACGATTATGTATGTATGTATTTTGTAATTAAACAGAATGTAATTATAATTCTTAGCGATTCTAGAAAATTTATTTGTTTTTCGAGTTTTGTTTCGAGTGTAAATCCGGTATGTGAACAACTCTTGTTACAATGAAAAAATGATTTTGGCTGTGTCTATAAGATTAAACCATTGCTATGAATAATTGTTCATCTGGAGTTTATAAAAAATAAATACATGTTTTATTCAGCTCTATAATCTAAGATCCGGTTCCAAAACAACTGAATACCTAAAATTTTGAACGTATGCCAAAAATACATGGATGGCCCTGCGCAGACGGCACACTTTTTGTGCGATCGAGTCTGCGGCGCACAAAAAGTTTGCATGGCGCGCAAAAAGTCGGTCGCGGATTTTTCACAGACTCAACGCACATGACGCACATCTTCGATCATTTTGTCGGCAGAGCTGTAGGGATGTAGACGCTATGGAAATCGTGCAGAGATCGCGAAGTATTATTTTGTACATGAAGTACAGAAAAAGAAGAAGAAATAGAGAATTTTGGGTACATCCTATACTTTCGGAAAGATTACTGAAGGGACAGTTCCATACTAAACATTCAATTCTGAAACAACATCCGGCAATTTTTTTCAAATTTTATAAAATGTCTGTTCCTACATTTGATGAGTTGCTATTTATTTTATCATGATTTTGGTTAGGTTAATTAATCATGGTTGTTTTTTTATCATGATATTCTGCCTTAGAAGTATCATAAATTGCTGGTCTGTTTTGTATTTCTTGAAATAACATAGTTACATCGACCTCTGGCGCCATGATAATAGATCGCGTGCGTTACGTCCACCCACCCCTAGCAAATGCAGATTGCCGACTAAAGAGTGCGCCGTCTGCGTTAGCGCGCGTTGAAGCAAACGTTCAATTTTTTTCACACACTTTTTGTGCGGAGCGGCGCGCCGCGGCGCGGTGCGGTCTGCCCGAATTACACGGATTTTTTGTGCGCCGGACTTTTTGCGCGTCGTGTGCGTTACTGCATATAATTGCATAGGTTCTATTTTCACAGACTAAAAAGTGCGTCACGGATAGTCTGTCGTCTGCGCAGGGCCGATATGTTACAACAAAATATACTGACATGTGATATATACCGTACGCAGTTAATATCGGAAAATAGGATTAAATATACCAAATATTATATTATACTAGTGGTTTTGACTTTCCCCGGGTGTAAAATTTAAATTTTTCCAAGTCGTAATCTGGGCATAAAACACATTTTCCAGTTTCACTTTTTTTTTTCAGCTTAATGTGGTAAATTTCAATAAGTATCTATAAGCGTAGTAAAATTAAATGCATTTTTTTTATATTATTTTAAAAGATAAACGCGTTTATACAAAAAATATAAGAATGTTCATACATTAACATTATTAAAAACACATCATAAAACTTTCATCCCTATTTACGTACCTGAGGGAGGAAAGCCGTTTAAGTATTTGTCTTTTCCTCAATTTACGGTAATTTCCGGAATGGATGGGTTGGTTTTGTTGAAGTTTACGGATATTTATGGCTGCGGAGCTGAAAAAGACTATTATTTACTCTCATAATAGCTTTATAATTCCGTCGCACTTTTCCACGTTATTTTTTGTAACTGTTTTAAGTATATTCTTGTTGTTATTATACTTTGTTTGAGCCTTGTTCATTTTATTTTTGCTTATATATGAAAATAAGGACTTTTGGTATTTGTACTAAGTAGCGAAACAATCCTGTCTGATAATTAAGCAGTCACAATTATGTCGATTGACTGTGGCCAACCTTGTCCACTGCGCAGGGTCCTAATCATCACTGACTAACAGTTAATATAAAGGGTTTTGCTTTTAATTCCACTGATTGTCTCGCAATTTTATGATAGACGTGTTTTCAATTTGATGTACACAAAAATGAAAACTCGACATTAACTTCGACTTGAAACAAACAAACTTCGCCCCCAACTGCACGCGAAGTTAATTATTACGTTATTGAGTATGATTGCTTGCCTTACATAATTGATTATTCATTAGTTTAACATTCGGTTTCCATGCTTTTCTGAGGAATTAATGAGAAGCTACAAGGTACCTATTGATTTTTGGCTCTACTAAATAGTATTTTGTAGATTTCTACACTTGAAAAATAAAGCTGCTTCGGTGGTGCAGTTGTTCGGTGTGATTGCAAAGCTAAGGTCTCGGGTTCGAATGCCGGGTCGGGCAAAATGATATCGAATTTTTTTATTTATTATCAATCCGGGGAAAGAAATTTGTGCCCGATTTGTGACGATGGGCTCGCCAAGTGACGGTTTGATGAATACGCAAGGCGAAACTTGGATGTGCTGGTTGCATCTCATGAAAAAGGCGTACATTTTTGTATGAAGAAATGAAATACTTGATCTCCTTACTCCTTTCAATCATCTTAGTACTGTTTCTTACTGGCATTAGTTATTTTTATCGCTCATTTTACTTAAAATCTTTTTAGTCTGTACAAGTTTGCTTGAAATATTTCAATAACCTTTATCGTGGTTTACTCCTTAACGTTTAACGCTGCTTTTATATTTACACTTTGAAAGATTAGCCTGTCTCGTATGCATCGTGAAAAATGTTGTGCTTTTTGGTGGTGCAAAGCAGAAAATGTTCTCACATTAAATATTTTCTGACGGGTTGGCCTTTAATATTTTCGTATAATGTTTACTTATTCTTTGCTACTGATAATTAAAATTTAAGTAATCAAAACTAACGTAAATTCAGTTATATGGTTAAATAAAAAATAACGTAGATTCGTTGATCGTTTGATACATCATATTATGAGTAGGTATTGGTTATACAAACAGAAAAGGTAGCTAAACAGGAAATACCAAATTGCGATCACTAGATTCTCTAATTACAGTTCATCAGATATGAAATGGTCTGAGTATCTTGCCATACAGACAATGAAGTTGCGGCAAAATGAAATTGTATACTATGACACTGAGACTCATACCAAAGATTGCCTGAAATGAGGTTATCGATTTTAGAACAACGTCTCTTGAACTAACTATTGCCACAAGTATAGTGCAAGGCACCTATTGTAATTTTACTGTTAGTAAGTCTCTCATAGACATGAGGCTGCCTGGGTAGGCATCACAGCAATATAAATGCTCTGTTGTGTTCCGGTATGAAGGACTTTGTAAGCAGAGTAACTACTGACGAGTTCAGTGGAATATCAGTTATTGCTTTTTAATTAATGGTGTTGTTTGGTTACTTTCTATACTGTCTATGAGTGGCCTTGTTACTTACAATCGGGTGAAAGGCATGCCGTCTCTACAATCATTGCAATAGAAAAAACAAGAGGGGAAAATGGATGATTGCACAGGTTAAATAAAACAGTAACTGTAATATCAAAGGAAATAAAATCTCCAGAATATGCTTTTATTTAGCAGGCTTCGTCAGATATCAAGTGGGGTTGACACGATATCTGATCTTACCATGATACAGGGAATCCTTTGGTGTTTGTTCACCGTATGTATATTTTACGTCAAACCATAAATTCTCTTCCTTTTTGTAATACAAGCCGTGAGTAAAATAATGTATTGGTGCACCGTGTCGTAAAAAACCGATCCGATTTTCATTAAAAACGTACATATTTGCGTGTGTTCTTTACTACTTCGGAATCTGTTACGCATCGGATATTATCTCAATTATAAAGGCATTCCAATTACACCATTATTTATAAATGAAATGTTTTTTACGAATTGCTCGTTCCTTTTAAGATGCTTTTCATATTGGAAATATTTTTAAGGCAAGTAATTTAATTCGATTGTTCACCAATAAGTGTATCAGCAAATCCGTCGGCGTTATTTGCTAATAATAAGGGGTTTCACCAGTTTATTGGCAAACAGAAATGTATTTTAAGTATATCCTTCATATATTATCGTATAATATAAATGGTATTATGTAAAATACCACTTTTATTAAAACCAATGTTGACTCAAATATGAAATCGATTACTCTTCAATAGCGTCCATTGAGGTTTTATACTAGAGCGGACATCGGGAACAAAATCTGTGCATATGGTGCGTGCACACGGGTACACATTGAAGCGAGACGGAATATATGTTACTTCGTAGGCGTGACAGAGACAGAAATAGAATGTACCCTTCATTTTGTTACAAACATTTTGTTTGCAGTGTCCCCTCTAGTATATTATCTCAATGATAGCGTCTCAATAAAGTAGTACGAAAACCCACATTCTTTATTGCTAATATAGGAATCGATTGAGTTCCACACTGTACAGTAGATGCACAGTGAAGTGATAAAGGTAGGGCGAGCTATTCGATGCAAATGGCACGTGATGGAAGTCTAAGGATGTGTATGTGTAGAGTATTGATCTCGGAAGGCAATTTGAACAGGTAAAATAGACGCCTATGTGAAGTATAGAGTATCACTTCTGTACTAAATGGTTGTGTCTTGACTTTAATTTACCTGTAGCAATATTCAATTCATAACAGAAATATTATAAAGATAATGTATATTGTTTAACCGGTAATCGTGTGCATTTCTAGGTTCCTTGATTTTGTTTGAAAAGCGCCTGTCTTGCTTTTTTTCTTTTCTATGAGTGGCGAGATCGCCATTCGCAGGACAATTGGCTATGAGTGGTCGTTTGGCCACTGCAAATCCAAACATAACCATGAATTAAAAAACAAAGCTTGGCATTTCACGGCGCTTGCCATCCTGAGACATAACATGTTAAATCCCAATACATCCTACAATATCCTTGAGATCGGAACACCACATTGCATTTACACTGCTGTTTGGCGGGACAAAAAAACATTGCGATGGTACCTACCCAGGCGGTCTCTCACATATTACGAATCTACCACCAGTAAATAATTTGTAGCTAGTATGGGGACAGGATTACTTATCATCGGACATAAGTTCGGCGCACAGTGGGTGGCACTAGTGACACGCCTATCCATCCCAAAACGAATGTACATAGGTATACATAGACGTAATCATAAGGTCATTACTGGAGTAACCTCTCATTATTGCCCACTTTAACCATGAGTATTTGTTAAATACTCATGTAATACCACGTAAACACTTTCAGATGTTTCTGAAATACCTGCAAAATAGTAATTCAAATAATTGCCATTTGAAACACGACATTACCAGCATAATTCTCACAAAAATCTTTTGTTCTGTGGCAGTCTGTTTTATCGATCTTTAATATTATGCGCACTGTAGACATTACGTGGAAATTTGAATTACTTTCTGTGAATTATTTCTGGAAGGATTGACGTTAAGTAGGCCTTCGGCTGTTTATTATAATCCATATAAATATGCAATATGTATGCGAGTCGTGTCACTTTCATTTCACGAAACTTCATATGTGATAGGAGGTCTGGTAGAAATAAAAAGAAAAAAAAATAAGAGTCCCCACAATCGAATTATGAATTATAGTATAATGTTGTGCGTAGTAGCAAGCGATTGTCGGCTAGTGGATGAAACTAAAGATCATTAAACTAATTTTATTAGGATACTTCGTAGCTTAAGGTTATAATGTAAGTACTACTTTTATAATAGCTTCTTGTTATAGATTATTTATGACCAGACTACAATAAGATTGAAAAAAAAAAAAGAAAACATTACACGTAGGTCGTTGAAAATCTGACAGTATCACATAAAGCCACTCAAATAATGACTAGATATTTTCGGGACACGAGACTGAAATATTCCGCCAAATATTTGTGGAACTGTTTTTCTATTTATACCTGAAAAAAAAATGAAATCCAACTGACAGGACTTGATGGTGGGAAATTATGAACGCATTATCGTTTGTACGGTGAAACTAGAAAATTCAGAACCTCAAACCAAGATTAAATTAAGACCTTATTTTGGAATTTATACCGATTCATGATGTTTAATGTCATTTCCTTATAATGTTACTGTTAAAGATTATAATTTATAATAATATTAAAATTGTAAGTTCCTTCTTGGGTCAAAGTTTTCTTTATTATTGAAACATTAGTTTATGCTTTTTGATTGTTGTCTATGTTATTCTTTGTTTAAAATTCTGTCTATCATCTGCTCTGTATAATGTGTGGTCTATTAAAAGTTAATTATTTGAAATCCGTTTTAATTTCATCAGTTACTTATAATATACATATATTAATTACGATAGATTGTGACAACGTGGAACAGTTGGAAATAAACTGAAAAAAATAATACTAAAAAAGTAAAAGATAAAGAATTCACAATTGTAAATTAGAATATAAATAGACGAGAATTAAATTACAAATATTGCGCCAGCAATGGAATCTTTCATTCAGCTATCTGCTTCTGGAATGGTAATTTTTCATGTATTGTTCTTAGGATATAGTAATTCAATTATGATTCTTGATATCAAGTTTTCATTGTTTTCGGTAAGCTATGCAGAACGATATTCTACCCATTTATGCTCGGAATGACGGTAAAAATTCTGGACACTGGCAAACATTCATACATAAACTCACACATTTTTTTCCAGAAGGAGTAGGCAGACGTGCTATCAGGACACCCACATTCCACCTTGTATGTTTCGTCCCAAAATTTTTTGAACAGCGAGCCTATACGGCACTGCCATAAATATAGAATAAAAATTTGCTGAAGTAACTGTCAATTATACCGCAGCTGCGATTATACAAAGCCTATTGGTACAATTGAAACTAATTCAATTTAAACTATTCGCATATATTTTGAACAAAGCTCAAATTATATTGGTTTGTTAATTATTTTCGTACGTTATAATATCAGGATGCCTGCTCTTTGACAATTTGCAAATGGTAATAATGCCGATGGTAATAGAATACTCGTCGGTACCGTAATTGCTTATACTTCATAAGCAATGTGTAATATTATTGCGCAATATTAATTCATAGCTGATTACATTACTGGAGGGTAAAAAGTGACCATTGTATTTCATAGCATGTTTTCGATAGCAGTTCCTCATATTTTTTCTATATTTACAGTAACAAGTGAAGGAATTGGAATATCTAGGTCGCCTTCATGGAGTACAATCGGGAGTAAAGATTTTTTCATTGACAACAATAGGCACAGGACGCCCTCCGACGTCCAAGAAGCTTTTTGTTAAAATTCCTCCGCTTTCATACCGGCTGATAATCTTGCTTTTATCGAGAAAAAATAAAGTTGATCACAATAAGTAATCGTTAAATGGAATCATGTATTGTATTTTATAATAAATTAATGTCTTCGAATTAACTAGATGTTGTTGATGTAGTGGGTCGATAAATGAGGGTATTTGTATAGCATAAGAACAAAAAAACGTTAGACCAAAGGCGTGCTGCTAGAATTATGAAACCTCTTTTGTGTGAGAATTGGTAATGTTTTTTTTTTGTATTATTCAAGATCAGTGCACTTCACCGTACGATTTCATCTGACAATTTACGGGTTCGGAAAAACCGATCGTATTATTATAAGGCAATATTTTTAATAAACAAGCGAACAATATAATAAGATGACCATGATATAATGTAATCATTTATAACATCAGTCTTATAAAAAAAATATTTTGTAAATAATAACTAAAATCGTTTTATCTTAAAATATTTAAAGTTAAATAACAAACCAAAGAAGTTACATTTTTTCCAATAAATACGTCGGAAAAATCTACATAGGGTGTCAGCTTTATAGGCAAAGTTATAATGGCCGAACTTTCGTTTTATTCGGAGCATCTAATTTGGTGGTGAAACTACTGAACTGTTATAATTTAATGATTTGTTTTTTAATGTGCATGGTCGTAACAAAAGTACCATGGCGCCGGTATTCTTCACAAGCATAGTCGAGATGCAACCATTAACTTTAGATATAACATAATATGATTTAATGTAATAATTATGGAACATGGCATTATGATAATGAATAAATTAAAAAATGATGATGTCTTATAGGCCATTATTTGCAAGATAAAAATAATGGGCTTCAGTATTAAATACCTGAAAATATTTGTATATTTCACCGATTTTCTCTGTTTGGTTCAAATATTTAAATTTGGTTTGAATTTGCAAAATTAGTGATCAGTTTGGTAAAATATTAAGTATAGAAATGTTAACAAGCTTCTTTACAGCACGTCGAAATTTTATCTCTCTTAATTCCAATACCATACTTAAATTAAATGAATAAAATTTGAGTATACATATATTATTAAATGATACAATATTATCATCATATCTGTGTTCAAACGGATAGATAGAGACTATAGTTCTTCACTTTGATCGATTCTATCATTTTACTTCATCCACCTTCATCAATCTCAAAGCACAAGTAAAATATTACACTAGAATGTCACAAAGATGGATTTAAATTATACCAAACTCAATTTGGAGAGGACAGAAGAAGGTTCCACTATGAATATTTTCGTTCCTTGTGATTCTTTCCGTCATTTCGAAACAATTTACTCAAATGGACTCTCCCCAGTAATCTAAATACCAATCTAAAAATTAAACGGGAAACGTAATGTCGAGCCGATTTGAATAAATACATTTTTGATTTCTTGAATTCGTTGAAAGGTTGAATGGAGGTTTTGGACTCATAAAACAAAAGTTTGATTTCTTTCAAAATTAAATAAAAAAGTTTTGAAAGTTTTTTTCTTGGTTGCTATCTGGCACCCTAATTGATGTTTCGAGAGTTTATTGTCACGCTAAGAAGAAATACCTATTTTGAAGTTACCATTTTTAAGACTTTACACAATTGACAGTTTGACACTCAAAGACGAAACATTATAATTCTCAACAAGCATAGCTACTACACCAATATGGTACAAGCAACAACTTATTTGTATAATCTGTAATTACATATTGTTCATAATAATAATTTCACATTTTGTATCGGTAATATTTGAGTTAATTAACAACACATTAATTGGTCTATTTACAACACCGGAGGCGCAAACCGTGATCAATGAAATCACGACATATTTGAAATTTATAACAGCTAATTCAAAGCAAAGTATTAATTAATATTAATTATTATTCCTTAAATCTTAAAGAGCGTGGTGACTTGTTGGTTACCGAATGCGATCTTCCTTTAAGGTAACCGCAGGTTCGAATACTATAAGCTTTCAGAATTATTTATACCAGACAACTTTACGCTGAAGAAACATTACAAGGAAATTGACTAATCATAAAGGTCATCAACCTCATCATCTTTAGAAGCATTTCTATGGCATGTGAAGTGCAACAATCTGTAATGAGCTAGCTAGTCTCATAAAATACTTGATTGTAGGAGATCCTGGACTTAGCTGTAGACAATTATAGATTGAATTGACATTCATTTCTTTATTGCATAGGTTTGGCAAACAAGCAAATAGGTCACCTGATGGTAACTAATCACTGTTGACTATGAACACCCACAACACCTGGATCATGAATATGTTGCCAGATCAAATCGAGAGGAGAGCGCGAAGGAAGAATTAAAAAGGGGACAAAAAAGAGGCATAGGTCATCCGGCAATCTCACTTATCAATCTCAACAATTTCAATGGAGATTTAAATTTGATCGCAACAAACGAGATAAAGCGAATTTAATGTCAAACTAAACTTCAGTTTTGTCGAAAATCTTGGTTTGCTTCATAATTTATAACTCTTTAACAGCCGACGGTGTTTAGGTAAACGTGCCATTAAGTAAATTGAGGCCAATTTGGTAATTGTACAAGAAGTTTTATGACTACGCAAATTGGTATAATTGTGAAAACGAGCTTAAGGCAGGTTGGTGGTATTTATTTTACTCCTAAATTGAAATGTGTTTTATATACAAGTATATATTTATATAAACGTCATCATCATCAGTCTATACTATTGTCCACTGCTGGACTTAGGCCTCCTCCAAACTGCGCTATTTCACCTTGCTAGAGGGCGTCTTACACTACGCTTGCCAAGACGCGGTCCCCAGTCAAGAACACGTTTACCCAAGCGGTAATAAGTTCTTCGACATATGTATATGTGACCAGCCCACTGCCACTTCACCTTGCTAATTCTATGTACTAGGTCTACGACTCTGGTTATCTGTCGGATAAGATCATTACAAATATACATGTACACATAAATATGGTATATGTTCAAAGTGTAATGTCTAAATGACTTTATATGTAGAAGGTTAATTTAGACAATGAATATAATGATATCATATTATGCAAACCAGATTATTCCAACAACAGCTGCCTATTGTTTATAAAATCTATATAAAGATAATAGCTAAAGCGTAATAAGCACAGTGTGAGGTGAATACGGTATGGCTCCAAAAGAGCTAGTAGAAGCTCTAGAATATAATTTCGATTTGTTGTTTATAATATACATTATTTAAAAAACTTTAATAACGTTCACTTAAGCAAAACCCTGCAATGTTAGTTGATACACTCATATTGGGTATCAAGCAAGTTGTACTTACTCGTAGCACATCCTGCTAGCTTCCAAGAAATAAATAATTACCTACCGAGCAACATGACATTAGTTTGGTTCGCACATAGTATATTTTCACTATTCGTGTTTTCAAATGAACAATGATCAACAATGTTTCACATAAATTGAACAATTCATAGTATTGACAAGTATATAAAAAGATCCGAATGTGATCCGAATATTATAAAAGTACATAAGGATTTCATGTCTCTTACTGTCAAATCCGATGAAATAATTTATTCGGAAAAAGGCTTCGGTATCTAACCTACATCATCATACCCTTACGTACTTTGACGTCGTATTAATTTTCCATTGAAAACCGCAATCTCTTCCCTTGAAAAGTTATTTGGAAGGAAAAGGAATAACAAAATGAAATCGCGGTTAGTTAATGAACTCGATTTGCGAGAATAGATTTTCTCAGTGTTTTATAACTTAATAGAAATCAATTAACTAGAATTTGTGATTTAAACCTTCTCAGTTTCGGATCGATACCTCAAGGACATCATACAAAATGTATTTATCTTTTTGAATTATATATGAGAGTATCAACTTTATGATACGAGTATCAGGTTTCTAACTTTACGAATACTTGTTATTAATATGTTCTGTATGTGACAGATCGACAACGCGATTTTCTGGTGATAGTTCTACATCGTATCTATATATACTAACTATAGTAATTTATATCGATATCTTCATTTGCAATGCAAAGAAATAACAGTAAAAATAATTACGCTAATTGAAATAAAACTATTATTTACAGATTTTATCGCGAATTTAGTTTTTTTTTACATTTTTGACTTCCCGACGTTTTGATTACTTTACAGCTTTCGTGGTCACGGGGCGGTAATTACGCTAAGTTTATTATAAATGATATGACTAAATATTTTATCTACAATTTGTAACTGATCGATGTCAGTACATGGAAGATATATGAGAAAAACTAATAAAGCGGGATTGTATGAACGAAATAGAACCGTAAAAATGTAAATTAATTTTTTTTTCTTTATATTTAAAGCTACTGCAGTCATTTCCATAAATCACAATATGATAGATAAAGAAAAAAATGAGCTGGGTCGTTATCGATAAACGTAGTCGATACGGATTCATACAGCACTAAGACTAGACTGCGCGGGGGATGTGCGGTTGTGCGGGGCGTCTCTACCCCCGCGCTTCACCTCTTACCCCGATTGCTTCGTCGAGCTGTCGCGTATTATAGCATGTTGGTTATTGTGTGCTCACTGCCTTTATAATAAATAATAATAATAATAATAACACCCAACAGTCACATACATAGTCCTGACCCCACACTAAGACCGAGTCTTGTGTCGTGGGTATCAGGAACTACGAGAGACTTTTCGGTCTCACAAACACCCAGACCCGGAAGAAATATTTGTGGGCCGCACAAACATTTCTCTCGGTGCGGGGATCAAACCCGCGGCCTCTCGTTTCACAGGCGGCGTCTAACCAACTGCGCCACGGAGGATGTCAAATAATTTAAACTAACCATTATTTTTTATAGTAGTAGTTTAAAAACTGCAATCTTTCATTTGTGTTATCTATTTATAAATTGCTATTATAATAAAGACTGACCACAAAAAAAAAACACTTTGAAATTTCAACTTTCGCGGTGGATATTTATTATTGCGTGCCTATACACACTCGAAAGAAAAAAAATCACCAAATGTATATTGCAAAACATAGCAGTTCTAAAAATTGGAAATTAAATTCAATTTACGAGTGTCAATATAAGTAATTTCTATCAGTCTACAAATATATTTACGCAAGAAACCCCACAGTAAGACCATAATTTACTGTAGCGGCCCCATGCGGTTTGATGTCCGGAAATTGCCTAAACACGATGCAAAGTGGTCGATCTCAATCAAGGTCGATTTCCATCCTCTAATTTACCGATTACATGACTTAAAACATACAGTTTCTCGCCAACATTAGTTTAGACTTCTATTTTGGGAATACATGCATAAATTCATCCTTGTAAAACCATCGGGGTAGGTGCTAGTTAGCTACAATGCCTTCCATATCTTACCGAATTTATTTTCGCCCTTTGATGTGATAACAGAGACGTTTATCGCGGTGTTGCTCGATTTACCGGCTATTCTTGTGATTTTTCAATTTGAAAATCACCACACAAATTAATATCGAACTAAACTAAGTACTGTGACATTTCATACTTTTCAATATTGTACATGCGTAACTGGCCCAATTTAAAAATATTTTTCGTAAATCCATGATATTGTAATTTGACAAAAAACGTTACTGAGTTAAACCTGTACAAAGTTGTTTCGACTTGAAAACTATGAGACGACAAACGGTACCCATTAGTTTAGTTAGAGAGGAACTGGGAAACTAACAACGCAAACATTTTGAATACTTACGCCCACACGTGATTAAATGTAATGTTAGCTAGGTATAGAATAAAAAAAAGTGATAACACAATATGTTGAAAAAACTTCACGTTTCATGTCACTAGATTTCACAAAAAAAAACTCCTTTGTGAGGCAATGCATACGCTTTTCCAACGAAATTCCCAGTGATATAAAAACCTTGCGCTAGGTAAATTAAAAACGACAAAAGAAATGACACGATTCCGGGGATTTTTTTTTTTCAGAACTAGGCTATGAATATATGCATTCTCCTATATTTTTTTAATGATATCCAATGATGAATTAAATGCATTCAATCAATCAAAATCAATTGCCTGGGTCCAAGTCCGCACAATTGGAGACTTGAGAGAATTGTACTTCTTGTCTAAAATGTTGTCTACCGTCTTATAGCTAGTGTATTTATTTGCACAGTAAATACCATATTATGATGTTTTTAGTTACATTGTGACCTCGGAGTATAGAAAATATATAAAACATATTGTGCCTATCAAGTAAAGTCAAATAAGTCCCAATATTAAAGCTTTTAAATGTTCCCACCGACTGAAACTAACAAAGTCTTAATGTGGCATACTTACGGCGTGTGTTCAGATATTTAAGAGCGGCACTGAACACTGCAATTTCTCGAAACAGACCGCCAGCACGTCGAGCACTATTTACACGAAACGATTCGAGCCATTTCCACCCAATTTCTATATTTGTGGTATCTAGTATGATACAGGCTACGGACTACCAGTGTTATAGCTTCGGTATCCGTTGATGTTATGAATTCAACGTTTTTTTAAAAGCCTCTCGTTAAGTATTTGCTTTGTATCTGATGCAAAAAAGCAGTATCATCCAGTTAAAGTATGAAACACTATTAGGTATTGTAATATTGGGCTGAGAAACTTAGGAACGTTGCTTAGGAAGATTTAGACTGGTCACAAGTTCCGATTATCATAGTATTGAGACGCTGGCCCCCGGGCACCACACTGCTTTCTCAACGTCCTAAGATAGTCGAGAATATCGAAATCAATAACTTTAAATTGAAGTTGCTAAATTCAGTCAGTGAATCAGATGCCCAATGAAGTAGATCATGCAATGTATCGAACCTTGATCGGCCGGAACAACCCACAATTAAAAGAGAGGATATTAACCTGCAACATTAAATTTAGCCCTCATAACGCTGTCTTATAGAAAATGATGATTATAAAAAATCATACAAATAACATAACTTCTTTGCTGACTACGTAAACAAAATGCAGAACCAACAAAGCTGTTCTATACTGTGGAACTAATTAAAGTACAAATGAACACATAATCTAACTGTATACGTCAAAGCAAGTGCATTTATCCACGTGTTAGTTGAAAGTGTTTGAAACTGTCGAGCGGGTAAGTTCGTCTGGAAATTCACAATTTCGTAGAGTTTTCAACAAAGACCGAGCCTCACATTAAGTTTAAAATGTACTGCTTTGTCTCTGTAAACATCACATAATTTGAAACAGGGCGCATAGTGTGAAACTATAAATATTTTATGTGAAACTTTACAAAGTATTATTTTATATACACGATATTTAAATAATAATTGCCTTATTTCCAAGATTATTACAAAAACATTCTGTATTTTGTATCAGCCCATATACGTCCCACTGCAGGGCACGGGCCTCCTCTACAATCGACAGTACGACTGAGAGTGGTTAGGCCATATAGTCCTCCACCACGCTGGCCTAGTGCGGGTTGGCGGACTTACATACCATAGAAATTTTTATAAATCGCTATGGTATGCAGGTTTCCTCACGATGTTTTCCTTCACCGTTTTACAAAAACATTACTCGCATATTATAAGCTCGTACGTGGTTCACCGAAAGGACAGGCACGAGGTGCCATTCATGATTCGCCGAATATGTTTTCGACCCAAGGTGGGATAAGGGGCGACCCTATCGCCGGGCCATGTGGAAACAGAAATTCTAGTTTTATGATTTTTTAGACTGCCTAGGTGGCGTAGTAATACTAAGGTACGGTTTGTAACCGTGGTTGGGCAAAGTGATATTGGATTTTTTTATTCATTATCAGCCCAGAGTCAGGAATTTGTGCCCGATATGGCGATAGGCTCGCCACTTATCACATTGTGGGACGGAACATACAAGGCGAAATGTAGGTGTCCTGGCACCTCTGCCTACCCCTTCTGGGATATAGCCGTAAGTTTATGTATGTATTATGTATAATTTTTAAAACTGAAAATTCACACGACGTGGAGTATGAGACTTGGGTATCTAATTCAAGACCCATTGAAGTAAAATTATTTTTTACTTATTTTATTGCGGACTTGATTAAATTTTTGTGACCACCTAAGCTGTAAATCAATCAAAGCTGGAATAGGAAGTTTTTGTTTTTTAAACTAAATCAAATTCGCGGTTGAATCCATAACAAGTTAGTTTTATTTCAATATTCGTGTAAATTTAAAAACCATTACTTTTTAAACATCACCGTTTCTCACACATGATTGATGTTAGCATGTGTCAATAAATAATATATACCATATATATCTCATAACATAATATCTCATAACATCATAACTCATCAAGACAAGAATCTGGTCAGAAAAGCAACGAATCGTTCACCAATAAATGAGAACGTTTAACCCCAAATAATGTTTTATTACTAAAATTATTCCACATGGAAAATTCTCTGTCTCCCGCACAAGTCGTGATAAGCCCACTTGAAAGGGATTTAAAGACATACGCTAAGAAGCATCTTTGGACCCATATTGCTGTTCTTTGTTATAAAATTCAACCCATGTTTGATCTACAATCTTTCTTGGCACCTTTTGCCAACACTTTACCAATAACGTTTGATATATTATTCTTGAAGCTATAAAACGTTTAGGTGTTAAACGTAAAAATTACACTATAAAAGGTCAAGATATTTTCTTGGGTGTTAAACGTTTTCACGATTGACAGAATTTTGACGGTGGTAAAATTCTTAGGATAAAGAGATTTTTACGTAGAATTTATTATTTAATAATCTAAACATTTTCGTCAGTCTATAGCTTTGTTGACAACAAATTGCATGTAATACTATGCTCAGTAACTTAATAATAATAAAATAATGTACCAAATTACTATATGGCATAACCACTCTCAATCGTACGCTCGATTGTAGAGTAGGCCCTTGCCCTGCAGTGCGACGTATATGGGCTGATACAGATACAGAATGTACCAAATTACATACATACATAGGGAAATCCACGGCTATTTTCCAGTATTGGTAGAGGTGCCATCAGTACACCCACGTTTTGCCTTATGTGTTCTGTCTCATGACGTGATAAGAAGCGAGCCTATCGCCATATCATGCACAAATTACTGACTCCAGGCTGATTATAATAAATAGAAAAATCAAATATCACTTGGCTTGGAGACGTCATTTTGGCAATCATGCCATAGTATAATTGCGCTAAATCAAAAAATTCCGAAACTATTTCATTAAGCTTTTTAGAAATAAGAAGTAAAATAATTGATAATTTTAATCATTTTTCTCTCTTTGTAATCAGTTTTGAAATAGGAACGGAAAACTTTTTCCCTTTTTTAGGCTTTTCTGAGGCCAGATTAGATAATTGTGTTCGAAAATAAATCGATTTTTATATAGCGAAAGACGTGGCTATTACGAATTCGAGAATACGGGCACCGCGTATTACACCATGTTAAAAGGGTTAGTCCTAACGCTGAAGTCATCCGATGTACATTAGGAATATGCTGAAGAAGTAATCCTTTATTTGATTTGTCTGCAGAATGTTTATAATATCAGAATTTAGTAAAAATGTTGACTAATCTATACGTAGTGCAACTTCGGATATAAAATTAACTTACAACTAACTTAAGCATATTATTAATGATATAAATAATATACAAAACCTTTGATGAAAGTCCACAGACTTACCGTTGTTGAAACGTTGACTATAATGAATCTTTATAAAAATCTCGAAGAATTATAGCGTATCAAATAAGTAGAACAAGTACAGATCCTTTTTAAACTAAGAGTGTGTAGAAATGTTATCATAAATACAAACCTTACAATATCTACATCCGAAATTATTATCATCAAAAATGTAAAAGGGTGGATTGAACCGGACCAAAAATTGCTTTTCAAATTAACGCTGGTTTGATGTTAATGTATTGGAGTATTGTTATGTTGTGTCAATCAGTGTCAAATATCCTAATGGTGCCACCATTTTTTGAAAAAACCGCATTGCAATTGACATTGTATCATTATAAAATACTAATTATTTGTGATTAATTGCGTGGTGGCCTGTTGGTGAACGGATCATACGCGGTTACTTATATTTTGTACACGGTGGTCGAGTGTTAAAATCCCATTCTACTCCTCTTATTTTCAGAGTCATATGTGTATCGATAGTCAATCTATTGCACTATAGCGTTGAAGGAAAAAATCGTGAGGAAACTTGCATACCATGGAATTTGCAAAAAAAAATATTTTGGTGGGTAAAGTCCGCCAACCCGCACAAGGCCAGCGTAGTCGACTATATGGCCTAACCCCTCTGAATCGTACTTTCGTTTATAGAGGAGGCCTGTGCCCTACAGTGGAACATTTAAAGGCTGATTCACATACAGAATTCATTGTAGCTGATTGCATTAAGTTGATTCTACATTAACCACACTTTAATAAAATTATGACGAAATAAAGCATTACGGCAGTTTATGAATGTTGATCCTAAAATCTAAACTGTCATTGTAAAAGATTGTAGAGACTAGAGTTGTCTATTTTATATCTCTTGCATACAATGTAAACGTTGGATAATGGATAATTATTAGGTATGCTTATGATGAGAGAAAATTGAAATTAAGTATCAAAAAAGATTTGATAAATTAATACAAAGCAAATAGATGTTTACTATAAATGTCAATACCAATATTACCAACTTAAAAAAAAGTCACCTAACAATTTTTTATGAAAGATTACTTTATATTCATCTACAAAAACAATATTTCAAATATTTTATTACAAGCTATAAACATGGGTTGCTTAGTACTATATTTGGATATCTTTATATCACTATTAATAAAGAGTTTTTTACTTAAACACATGTATATTTTCTTCTATACATTACAAGGACTTTCATAAGATTTTTCTTTTACCAATTACTTTACGGGTGCGCGACTAAAATACTTGAACTGTAAACTCCGGGCATTTTCTGAATACACATTTCTTTCGATAGCCTTGTATTATTAACGTTATAAGACTTCTGCGATTGACAAATACTCTTAAATTAAGATACGTGGTATTGAATAGTGATACTGAAAATATATTTCAGACAGGTTTTTTAAAGCTGATAGAGAGCAATAATAATTGTGTGGAAGTTATTGCAGATATAAACAGAATTGAATTGACCGTGAAAAGGTTATAATTTTTTCTTAGTCATTTTATTGTTGAAGATAAATCCTATAGACCCCTGTGAACTTCAGCGCTAAGCAATTTGCCACACCAATAAAAAAAATACACAAAATTAGAATTCACAAATGAACACACTTTCTGAATTTACTATATAAAGAAAACGAAAATAGCAAGAGCTCACAAGGCCTCCCTAATATATCCTCATAACACCTTTTCGTGTTTGAATTGACGTTGGCAAAACGGAATTCCAAATGAGTTGTAAAAAAATTGTGCCGTTACGAAAGAGTTCGATAACTCAATGAATCCGCATGAAACTCTCTTGATGTTCCAAAGGCTATCTAAGTTCAGGGCTCTCAATTTGTTTCGATTCGATACGCTGATTACTTTTTAGGGGTCCATCTTGAGGAAAATTTGAATATTGAGTACGCATCCTAAAAGAAAGGAAAATTTTAATCAGAAATATATTTTCGCCAATGAAAACATTTGCAATGGAATTTCGCTTTGTTCCGATAATTTTTTCGATCTCCCGTTACTGAATCGTATGTGTATTTATTCAATTTAATCATTATTTATACATTGTTTTAATAGTGTCGAATGTCATAGTGTTTCTTTTCTTTATGGCCTGCTTATAACCATAACCGAATCATAGATAATTTGGTTAATTATATTTCAGTGTGTTTATAGAAAGTGCGCACACGTAACCTCCGTTATGATACCTTATACAACCTAATTTATTCTAATCTGTTCTCTTTAAAACTAAGATAGGAATTTAAATAAAATGCAGAATGAATTGGTCACATTATAATTCTACCAACTGCCAAATAACAGTATGTGTTAATGTATTATTGTGTTTTAGTTTGAAGGACAGTGTAGCCAGATTAATATTATTTTACATATTGAGACTGAACATTTTATATCGCAGGATGGTGAGCGCAATGGAATGCCAAGCATTGCTTTATAATTCGAGTAGTTTGGCTTAGCTACTGTTCATGAGCGGTCGTATCGCTTACCATTGCCATTTATTGCAATATAATACATATTTCACTAAAGGCTTAACTTCCTTTTTTGTTATGCAAATAGATAAATCTGCTGCCTAAAGGTTTACTCCTTAAGCTTTCCGTCAGGTTTCCCCGTATTATTATAGTCGAAGAGTACGTGCTCACGTGTTTTCTAACAATTTGCGTCTGCCTTTTGAGAGTCGCGTTACGGGATCCGCTAGCGTGTATCTAGTTCCTCTACGTTGCATCTCGAAAATTCTCACATTTTAGCACCTGACATCAACTTTACGGAGTGCAAATCTGATACTCGATCTATTACATACACAATTTGTACTAGTTTTTGTCAAATAACAAATATGTTGTGATTTATAACACGATTTGTACTTTATCACTTGCGTGTATGCAACTGGTAAAGTAGTGTGTGTGTATGCGATAAAGTGTATTAAATTATTTCCTGCAATCAACGTTATAAAAAACATTTGAATTTGGAATTTGTGCCCGTTATGGCGATAGGCTCATCCGCTATCACATCGTAGGATGGAATATACAAAACGAAATATGGTATTCTAGCATCACTTCTTACCCCTTCTGGAAAAAAGGTGTGAGTTTGAAACTGTAAAAACATATTTAATACTAAATGTATTAAAAATTAAATCTTATTTAAATTAACTAAGAACTACACTTAAATAAATATGTCCAAATGATAATACAAAACTAAACATTTCACCTCGAATTAGTCCAGGCGGACTGTATAATCCCACGTGACCTACGCCCGTTGTGATAAAATGAAAATTGCGCAAGAACAATTTCATAAGCCGACCTGCATGCCAACCGCAGGCCGAAAGTTAGATGTAGCCAACGGAAACATATTTTATTCACACACGCACGAACCAATTACGTACCTTTAAATTATGTGTCTTCGTTAAGGGATAGTTAATTTAAGTTTACAAAGTCGATTTTGTACTTCGTACATGTCTAATGACATAAGGATATAATTGCTGCAATGTTTTTATAGTTATTTCGACTGAAATTTTTAGAATTTGGTATGTGAAAAAGTTTAAGGTATTATAATGATACGAAATATTTAGTAACAAAATATAATTTGTTGATACGGGTAAAATACATTTAAGAAATAGCTTTTGGTTAGTAATAAACACATATCCAACTCAATATTATCAAAATAATTATGTTCACTGAATAAATTTAAGTAAATCCGTTTCATACAACACAACAATCGAACCCATTTTGCATTATTAGCTTCAAATTGCGTTGTTCTAAACATTATACAGCAATTTTAACTTAATGATTACCTGCGAGCACCACTGCCAAGACAAATTTCGGGTTTGATCGCAAGACACACCTAACTTTCGAAGTCACATGTTTTATTCATAGTTAATTACTCGCTTTAATAGTGCGGGCAATCATGGCGATGAAAGCAAAGCGATTGTCTAGACACTAAAGTCTAGACTACCATTGTGAATAAAGACTTTACTAGTGACAATCAGTAACAAATACAAAGAATTACAAAAAGTAAAAATTTCTGCGCTAGGTGAAGTCTCGATTGTAGAAGAGGCCTGTGCTTTGCATCGGGACATATATAATATGGACAGACACTCATAGTCACAATCATAGTAGAGGCATACCTATACTTATTTAATAAAGCAATAATGCCTCTGGTACTAATTTAAAGATTAATAAATAAAATTAAAATAAATTAACTTCACTTAGGAGGCTGTTAACAACTATTATTATTGTACTTAATTTACTTACTATTTTAAGCATACACACAAATTAAGCGAAAATAAGTCCCCTAATTAACGTTAGTATGTGAATAAACAAACTTGACGGAGGCAACTCAGAAACTACCCGACCAATTTTCACACTCAACAGACTTAGAATAGTGTTTCATAAGCACATTAACCTTCCACAAAATGAGCTTAGGTGTTTACGAGATGTGAAACGTTAAACTAAATACATTTTCAACATTCTAATATGCATGCATCTCGGGTAATCCGTTAATTTTACATCACATTATAGAAATAGCTGGTGCACGAATAATTTTTAAATTGGTAATTTTTTCATGACGATATTTAAAACGTTATTGTGGAAAAAGCAATTATTTGTGGTAAACGTTAAAAAAAACATGTAAGTGATGGCATGTCATACACAAATGAAAAATTAATCCTACAATTTAACATTAATATTCTCGTTTGTACAGCCTTTAAGTTCAAATAATTGATTAACATTAGTTTATAGTACTTGATATTCTAAATAAATAATTAACAATTGCTTAATCTTAGACTTAATAGGGTCACTTTTATCTTCGTTTAGATCCTCTATTAACCAAACTTCTTAGGAATTTTAATAGTCCTGCCTATCATCTGAAAATGTTTCCATAATTAAAGCACCTATTATTAATCATTTTACACCGCCTTATGCAAATATTTGCCACCTCAAGCCCAGTTTATCAGGTAGACGAGCGTTTTCATCTAAACGAGGCGATTAATCTAAATCAAAATCTAGTTGTATAAATACAGTTTTTTGGTTTAATTAATAAAATATTTTAAAAATAATACTGACATTGTTCGCTTCGTCGTTTTAGTGACAGCATGTATGTATGACCAACCATTAGCCCCAACTTTCATTCCATCCATCATCCATCCATCAGCCAAAGGAAGTCCACTGCTGAACATAGGCCTCCCCCAATGATTTCCACAGAGACCTGTTGGGGGCAGCCTGCATCCAGCGACGTCCAGCGACCTTTACCAGGTCGACGGACCATCGTGTGGGTGGACGTCCTACGCTGCGTTTTCCGCTACGCGGCCTCCATTCGAGCACTTTCCGACCCCATCGGTCATCAGATCTCCGCGCTATGTGCCCGGCCCATTGCCACTTCAACTTGCTAATCCGGTGGGCTATGTCGGTTATTTTAGTTCTCCTACGGATCTCCTCATTTCTGATTCGATCTCGTAGGGAAACCCCGAGCATAGCCCTCTCCATAGCTCGTTGAGTGACTTTGAGCTTCCTAATAAGGCCCATAGTGAGAGGCCACGTCTCGGTGCCGTAAGTCATCACTGGCAACACACAACTATCGAAGACTTTCGATTTAAGGCACTGAGGTATTTTGGACGAGAAGACGTCGCGTAGTTTCCCGAACGCTGCCCAACCGAGTTGGATTCGACGATTGACCTCTCTCTCGAAGTTGGACCTGCCTAACCGGACCACTTGTCCTAAATAGACATATTCGTCAACAACTTCAAGAGTCGAGCCCCCAACACCGATGAGGGTGGGCACAACATGGACATTCGACATGATCTTCGTTTTGTCCATGTTCATTTTAAGACCCACCTGTTGGGAGACTCGATTGAGGTCTTCGAGCATAGTGCTAAGGTCTTCCAGCGATTTTGCCAAGACTACAATATCGTCGGCAAACCGAAGGTGAGTGATATACTCGCCGTTGATGTTGATGCCGAATCATTTCCACTGCAAGAGCTTGAAGGCATTTTCCAACTTTCATTCCCCCTCGCATATCCATCCCATGGTTGTCTGACAGAAATTGCTACAATTCTCAAGAAAACACTGCATTCACACTGCTGTTTGGCGGGAGAAATAGACATTGCGGAGGCACTTACCCAGGTAGCCTCTCACATATGATGCACCTACCTCCAGTAAACCATTTTTTGATCAAATTATGCTGAGATTGCTTACCGTAACGTGCATCAAAAATTGAAAAACGTTGAATTAAATATTTATTTATAATTACACTTTGCAGTTTAAATACGGACGGGTGCGCATAATTCGTGTTATTTCGAAGATTTATTCGGAGCAGCAATGTGGTTGCGCTATGAAATATAACGTCGTTTATTTTCGCAGAGGACTGACTTCAAAAATATTTATTACATTCGCGTATATTATGGACACTAAGAAAATATTTCTTGATCGTTGCGTCAATTGAAATAGTAAAGGAAATTGCAATTTGGTATTACTATGAATAAGATTGCATGCAAATTTTCCTACATTTAAAAACGGTATCTGTATATCAGCTCATATATATCCTACTGCAGGGCACCGGTCTCTTTTACAATCGAGAACATGATTGAAAATTATTAGGCCATATAGTCGACGATGCTGGCCTAGTGCGGGTAGGTGGACTTTACTTACTATAGAAATTCTTACAAATCACAATGGTATGTACTTTTCCTCACGATGTTTTCTTTCATCGTTATAGTGCGTGATTGACTATCAATTCACACATGAGTCCGAAAAGTCAGAGGTGTGCCCTGTTCGAACCCGCGACAACAGTGCGCACGTTGGCAGCCACGCGTGGTCCGTTTACCAACAGGCTACCATGCACATTTAAAAATATTTTTCAAATATTCAATTATTTACACGAGTTTCCTTATTATTTTCTCTATAATAAAAGACTAATGGTACGTATAAGATGTGAGTATACCTACCAATGTGGGCCAATTACCTTTGATACTTAATCTTGTGTGTATGATGACTAGCCATATCAGTTTCCTTCTGACTTAGCGCAGGTTAAAGCCAATGTCACAAACCACCACATTGGCCTTGTACGGATTGGTAGAAGAATAGGGTTCATTAAACAACAGATCAGTTTGCTATCAGAATTTTTGAAAAGCCATAGCCATAGCCTAAAAACGCTTCGTAAGTCTCATTATCATTTTCAACCACTGGAAAATGATGCTGAGATGTAAGCCATCGACTTTGAGTGATAAGACCACCAATTGTACTTTTATGTGTATGCTTTTATTTTATTTGTTTTTGTGTGTATTAAAGAACATAATGTTTATTTTTAAATAATAAATTGCTGAATACAGGTTTTAACCTGACAGGATGAAAATATGTTATACTTTTATCTGCAAACTTGGTGACACTATTTTCAAACCCCGGTAAAACCAGTACAATCTAGCTCTAAAATCCGTTTTATCGAGTGAGCTACGAGCCCCTCATCCATAACCGTCTAAGTGATTACATTTTGTCCCCAGGTGAGCGGCGAGGGTCATGTGTCTTCGCCTGTGATGTCTCTAATATGCAGTGGGGCGGCCTCTACTTCGTGTGTTTAGCATTGTGTTGTTTACATACTGCATCTGGTAAGTGTTTTATTTAATTTTATATATTTCTTTCTATTTTATAAATATATTTATCATAGTAAGAAGGCTTAGCATAAGTTCAGATCCCGTAAATATAACGTTGGCATACGAATTTAACGTAGAAGGTGATTAGCTTATATAGGTACAGCGGACCACAAGCCCGATAGTGTTAACTATCACTACTAGCGTCTACTAAACCTGCTTGAATGATACTATACTACGGCGGAATGTCAATGTGCTCGTGAACAAAATGATGACAAGGCTTGTTGTACCCAAAGTGGGTGGGAACCATCACCATCTTTCTAACCCGTTGCCTTGCATTAATGCCGAGTTGGGTCCCGTAATCAAAACTCTATGCCATTATTCCAACCACATCCCTTGATGGCCATCTTCGTTCGTATCGGGTGAATGATATTTGCTGCCTACTGTCTGCGCTTCCACTTGCGTTGAGGCGCTTCTCACAGTATCACTTTCGGTAAAGGCGTACTGCCTCTGAAGTGTAGAAAACCCAAAAATCCTATCTAACTGACTTCTACGACAGGTAGGGGATACCTTGGTAGAATTCTAACACGTTCTACCGCTGTGCAGAACTTGATACCAATCATAGTTGGGCCATGGCTCCGAAGATACATTGAAAATGCTGACTTGATGTCGTCAGATAACATATGAGAGCCATTTGTCTAGCAATTAAAGAGCCTAATACTGGAAGAAATTGAGCACATTAGGCAAGAAGGGAGAATCAGGCATCAGACTTTATCATGACGATGATACTTACTAGACAAAAAGGACTAAAAATTTTCGTTTAAAAATCAATCAGAAATATAATTAGGTATTCTGTTTCTTTAGTTATTCCATCCAAGTTCAAAAACATATTATAAATAATACTTTCGTTACACATAAATATTTTGTTCTGCTACTCCTATGTCAAGTAAAAATAATTCAAATACGGGACAATCTATTTTTACATTTTTTATCGTGCATATGTTACAACAAACATTAATTTACGCTATTTAAAAATTCAATCTAAAGTTACATTTTACAACCTTCGTTTTCCTGAAAGGGGTAATGTAGACATGTTAGCGTAATTCAAACATCGCTAATGAGCTAAGGGAAGTTCGTGCCTAAATTATCTATTAGCCGTGTTTTAGCATGAAGTTCGACGTGAAATTTGTACTAATTCCGCCTGATAATGTTATCACGCCTGCACGATTAACTGATTTATCACCAAACTAAATAGGATCGTAGGGATCACAGAAATATGTCGAATAGGGATAATGAATTGGTTACTACATTTGCATAATATGACTTTCTAGATACTATAAATTCCAATTATATAACCTTATAACGATACTCATGTTTTGAAATTTTTAAATAAAAATGTGATTCCTTATATTGCTCCAAAAAAGACATCTTGTTGAAAATGTTGATTATTATCCCGAAACATATTTCGGTCTTAATTTTATTTAATTTTTAATTGTACTCTTGAAATAACGAGGTGATTGTGAGAATAAATATATATATATATATTTACATAATATAACTATCAGATAAATATCTCCAAAATTATTGAAAGTTATAAGAGGAATTTTATTCTTGGTAGGCGGCAATTTGTGAAGTTATTAGATCATAAAACCTTTCACTTATAGTAACTTAACGACTACTTGACACTAACTTAGACATCAATTCACTTTACCAACATCACTGATTGATCGGTCAACCTATCGGTACAGTAGTTTAGTACTTATTATTTAACGCTTAATGTTAAGGATTTAATTACAGGAACAATAACAAGAAGATTATATGCAAATTTAATATATACGATTATAAAGTCTCAACGCATATAAATTGTAATTATTAATTTTTAGGCTGAATAAAAACCCAGATGTTAGTATTAACATTTAACTCATTATAAACTACTCCAAACCATCACAGAAACACTAAAAACTTCATGCCACTAAAATATATATTTTTCCGATAGTATTTTTGAAATGACCTAATTTCAAAAATAATATTTAAAATACAAATGAACGCAAAAAAATCAATGAATATGACTAAAATGCTTTCATATTAATTAACCTGTTATATCGCACCTCGCTGAATAATAAACAAGGCTTAGCCATGCCTGAATTAACGGTATAATCGCCACTTAAAGCGCCGGCAAAAACCAATGCCGACCAATAAAATCGGTGCGAGTGGCCGGCAGTCTTATCGATTGGCTCTTTCTAGATATAATTCAATATTCTTTGGCTGACCAAGCTTCGTTTGAAGCTAAATCTACTTTCCGCCTTTGCCAGCAGATGTCTCTATATAACATTTTTATAAATCGAATTGATATTCTTTTGTTGGAGGTTATATTGTAAGAGTTAGTAACATTTTCCAGAATTAAACTTTTGTTGTAGTAGCCGTTTGATTGAACTCTAAACACTTTTAGAATTTAGTTTTATTTTAGTTTTTTTACAATTTTTACTACTACATATTCTAAATAATTTCTAGTTAAATTTAAGGTTTATGTTGAAATAAAATTATCTTCGACTGCGTAGGAACGCAAGTAAAATACATGTCATCATTATATATTTGCCTAAACTAATCGTACAAAAACTCAGACCAATTTATTAAACGTTGATTATTATCAGAAAAACATCATTGCTGGAATTTATACTATTACCTCGAGTTTTATGACGTCACATCTTGAGAAAAAATATTACACACTACGCTGTAAATTGTACCCCATTCCCGGAGAGATCGTAATATTTATCTTCTGAATCCAAGGCCATTAATGTGAGGGGTCCCGGCACACTGAACCATGACAATAAACACGTCTTCATAGACTCGTGTCTATTACTATCTTTAGTATCTCAACGTGCCCAAACTTCTCCTATAAATAACCAATCCCAAATCATATTGAGGGAACTGCATTAGTGGTATTTCGATGGATTTTCTTTTACATTCTTTTATTTATCTACGGACTATCTTCGCGACTTAAAAGAAATTATTTGTAGAAAAAGTGAAACTTTAAGTTTCTAAACTGATATTTGTTTATTTACCATTTTTTAAAATAATTATGATCTTAGGAATAATCGAACTAAAATAAAGGTAACTTGAAATTACTCTAATAAAATTCATGGGATCAAAAGTGAATTATTTCATCAGGCACACAAGTTTATTTCAACTAGGACTATAATTAACTTAATGAAATTTATTGCGGGGTGAATGTATTCCAAACATTTCGCTAATTGCGGTCTTGTAATGCAAATAACTGTTTCACGCGAGCTCAATCTGTTCATCTTTCCACATTACGAACCCATTCAGAACATTATCATCTACATATACCTAGGTTAGAGTCACCTTGAAACCATATATTGCACCTTTAGAATTAAAGTGACCCAACTAAAAAACTCTAATTTTTTGGGAAACGTTCTTCTATCTTTGTGACATAAAAAAAAATGTTGTTATGGAAGACATACCTAGAAGACCGATTTATCCATGTCTTTGACTTTCATGCATCAATAAGTCCTTCTTTAATAACGGGTCCATAGGTAATTTGAGCCAAAACATGTTTTTCTTTTTTTTAATTATGTCACTTTAATTCTAAAGGTGCGATATTATAAACGTTGTTAAGGAATTGGAATTGGTGGCCAAGAGCCGACATAACTTTCGTTCTGTACTTTGTACTGTATCAGCCCTTATATGTCCCCTTGAAGCGGGCGGGCCTATTCTATGATGGAGGGTACGATTGAGAGGATGTTATAGTCCACCACCCTGGACAAGTGCGGATTGACGGACTTTACGTATCATATTAATTCCTACAGATATTCCTAGTTTCCTCACGATGTTTTCCTTCGCCGTGATATTGGTGATTCACAATATATACACACATGACTTAATTATATATTGTAATTTGAATTATATATGCTTAACGGATATGTTAAAGTAAACATTTAAATATTAATAATTAATCCCAATAAATTTGTTTGATTAGGTGAGTGTGTATGTTTTTTTTTTATTTCTTACATGGATAGACCTGTTTGTTAATATTCAACTACTCATTTATAAGCTGCAATAATACCTGTGATACATTGGGCCCAGTTAACTTTTGGAAGAATGTTTCCTTTATATTTTTATTTATTCATGCGCGACATTGTGACTTCATTGCACCTGGTGGTAAGTGCAAATGCCGGCCAGGTAGAATATCAAATGGCATCAGATGGTGGTCTCATGCCATTTGACACAATAGTACCGGCCCGCTAAGACATGTAACTTGGTTTGTATGAGTTCATAGCCCCGTTATTACTAAGGCACGAATTCGGTTGCAAAACATACGCGTTCATCATTCACCTTTAAAACAATATCGTAAATTCGAAAGACCAATTAAAATAGTCTGCACTCAAGAAATTATAATGCAGATTAAACCACGAGATAGAAAACTAATAAATAACAAATCACTATTGTTCTTTAATTATGTTTGAAACTTATTCGTTTAAATATATTTCAAATAATTTATAATCCTTAATTCAAAGTACACAAGCTACTTAATCCTTCTGTGAAAGGTTCAAGTTTAGTTTACAAACTAAATCAAGCGAAGTACCCAATACAGTATATCAAAGAAGTTTGTTTGATTAAAACACTTTTTGCTAAAACATTTACATTATTTTCTTGCTAACTACAACAGCTGAAAACACGTTGTAGTAAAAAATATGATGCTAATATACTTTGAAGAAATAATTAAAATACTTTATAACAACATAAATACCATCGTATAAATAGGGCATTAAATTAAAAAAAAATTATCTAAATGTCAAAGAGATGATGTCCTTGAGTACAGCATTTGTTTAAGTAAGAAATATTTTATGGCTTGTTTAATATATCTTATCACAAAAAATACAATAAATAATTTATACCCAACAACATTCTACAAGATATTTACCATACCGCGTTTTGTAGATTTCTGGATGAAACAAATAATGGAATCTTACGATAAGCAATTGCAGCATAAGTTGATCAAAACTGGTTAAATGGTGGAAGGTCACTCATACGTAAGAAGCCATCTGGATAGGTGCCACCGCAATGTCTATTTCTCCCACCAAACAGTAATGTAAACGCGTTGCTGTGTTTCGATTTGAAGGACATAGTGGCGAGGATAACTACTAGACATATTGAGACTTAACATCTTATGTCTCAGCCTCTCAGAATGACTAGTACAGTGGAATGCCAAGCTTTGCTTCTGTGCATGAGTGGTCCTATGACTTACCATAAGCGAATAGCATGCTGGTCTCGTAATAAAACAAAGTGACAAAAAAACATTATAATCAGCAAACGTCATTGAAATTTCCATGACTGATTACAACAAAACCAAAATCTGACTTTTTATTTACATTAATCATTATATTAAAATCCGCACAATCCAATGTTTTGGTCACAATCAAAGCATCCAATATAATTTACAAAGCCATTAGCCCGCTACATTTCATGCAGGCATAACTCAATCGTTATTATTCCTACGCAAACAGTTGCCATGTATTGCGGTATTTGAATATTATTGGTTGGCTGGGTATGATTAAAAAGCTTTTAAAGCTCCAACTTCAATTCCGGTGCAAATTATTAATATGGCATATCAATATCAAATTGATATTTCTCTCCATTGTTAGTTATTACCATTATTATTATTGACGTTATCAGTAAGATATCAGTGATAATGCCTAGAATTATTCTGAAATTATTTCGGTAGATCCTAATAATAAAAAAATCCTTGGTTTAATTTTGTTTCTTATTCTAAACGTAACAAAATATATTTTTTTAAATGAATTGTTCCCTATGTTGTAATTTCTTGTTCTGTGAAAGGCTTGAGGAAGATAATTATCATTGGATAAAAATTATTTATAATTAATTAATATAATTTAATTTAAATTAAAGTATTCTAAATTAAACCATAAATAAAGCCGCAAATTCCTTGTATAGCATAAGTTCTAATATCATGATTTCCCATAAAACAAATCTGACATAATTTAGATTAGCCTGAGTTTTAATGGCTGACATAAATAACGATCTTATCGAAATATTGGAACAGTTCGATTATCAATTATTAACATCAGCATGAAATTAACCAATGTCAAATTTATACCCGAGTTTAAGAGAATAGGCTTCATTTAAACTCAGAAATGTAATTAGCAACAACTTATCTGTTGCGAAAACATAATATTTGTCTCTGCAGCAAACATTTATGAGCCTAAGCCCATAGAATGAGTTGCCGCATAATTACGCAGTGAAATGCTTGATGAGTTCCAAGGGAAAACAAAATTTCTTAGGGGCCACTATAAAGTTAGTCCGAATTTTAAACAGTGAGTTAACTAAGTTAAAATTAAATTTTATATTGTTCTAGTGGATGTACTTGACACTGTCAAAGATACTTAGCAATTATACTTTAAAAAGTTGTCCAACAACTTGTAGATGTAAGAAAATTAGAATAGGGTGTTTGAAGGATGTCTTCTTAATGTATATTTTATGATGAATCCTGATCAACTTAAATATTGTATTATATAGATTTTTAGACATATACAATTATAATAGTAACTAGGAGGATTATAAAACATGTCTTAGTAACGAAGATTAAATAACTTCATGGAGAATTTAAATTCGTAAGTTGGCCTTTTACAAAAAAAAAAATAACACGAGACCAAATAAAAACGTATTAATTTTACTTGTATGTATGTGTTTCCGTGTATGTAATTTTACTTATAAGTACGTAATATAAACCTGCCATAATAAACTGCATTTAACACATTTTTTTTTACGAATTTGGCACTATGATATAATAGTCATGAAATTTATTAAACATTTCCCATAATTTACTATAAAAAGCGTAACGTAATGAATAGTACAAGTAGTGAATTTACCAAAATTTTCTCACGAAAAAATATTCTACAGAGCCATTGAGCTTCCCGGAAGATTACCAAACAAATGTCGTACGGAGAAGAAGAAGCGACGAGAAGGACAGCCTCGCGCTGTCCAGAGAGATATTCAAAAATATCACGAAGCAACTTCGCGAGAACATCAAGCGTGAAGGCGCCACTGACAGGAACGATCATTTGTTACAGAGTGAGTATCGATTTTCACGTAACACTGATGTTTGCTTTTGATATTTTTGTAATGTTTGTATTTCTCGTTCAGCGCGTGAATCAGGCAGATTTGCCCGGTGTTTCGTATGTTATTTGTCGTGTATGATGGATCGATGAATGCTAGAATTTGCGTTTTGAAATGCAAATTCCGAGTTTCGATAGGCATATCTTTCGTTGGTTCTTTTTCTACGTACGCTATTGTTGTAATCTACAAGTCAACAAAAATATGATAAATTGTTACCATATTGGTCACAATTTGCTTTGGAGGTAATTTACAGCCAATGCTGATAAATACATAATTGATGTAATGTGTATCCCTTCTATTATAGCATTGTCTATATTTCTATCAACTGAAGTGCGCTAAAATAGCCACGATAAATGGAGCACTTCTATTCAAACACACATAACTAGAAAATAGTAATCGCATGATCTAACAACCATTTAGATACATGTATGTATGAAGCTTCCATTTAGAATAGTTTCGACTTATTCAGTGCGTTTTTATCAGATTGGGTTCAATCAAAATATATATATTCAACTAACAAAAGGTATTTGAATCACAATATAACGAGACCAAATATTTACAATTCCTTTTCATTTGACCTCAAAATTGCTTCTTCACAGTTGCGCTAGTAAAAGTTGAAATCTTAATTAAGATTTACCCCGATCGTTGTCAAAGCAATGAATTCTGTTTCATACAAACGGGTCCAATTTAAAAACCGGCTATAAACTAATTTATAGCGAAAGCTATAATAGATAACATTTTACTATCCTCTTTCGGAAAGGTCGGCGTTTTGCATAATTGTTTCATTAACGGAATCATCAACGAATGTACATACTGCTAACTATTTAATTAAATTATGTAAATTTATTGTGAACGCGTTTATTCTGACGGGTGTTTGTTACAAATTATTTATTAATCCCTAAACGGGATATATTGTTCTTCGCATTTCCATTTTATAGGTCACAAGCTGTGATAGCGTAATAAATTGGATCGTTGTATTTGTTTCGAAATAAAGTACAATTGTTGATAAACGAAAATTTTAAAAGTCAAAGGGACATTACCAATTACCTTATTTTATTTGAGTTTCAATGTTAACAATGCCCTAATTATACTAAATAT
Organism: Hyles euphorbiae; assembly: GCA_023078785.2. Lineage (NCBI taxonomy): Eukaryota > Metazoa > Arthropoda > Insecta > Lepidoptera > Sphingidae > Hyles > Hyles euphorbiae. The sequence goes on from CM041049.1 coordinate 9,117,186, forward strand.
TGAATAACAAAAATATTGACCAATAAATAACAATTGGAAGCTATTGCCGTTAATTTGTTTTGCTTATAATAACGACTTTTAATTACTGTGATAACTTTTAATAACTTTTAATTACTCTGAATCTTTTATTAGTATTAATTGCTTTAGCAGAACATTATATACTGATTCCGAGTTCTGACTTCGCTTAACTCAGCCGTATATAATCAGTCAACCAATATTATTATTAATCAATGATTATCACAAATTATTAAAAGAACTGATCTGCATGTAACTAAGCTACGACTCCTGTACAATCACTGTATTTTAAACTTGTTCAGAAAAACGCAACGCTAGTAGGGTTTCTTACCCGTTCTTCTCTGGCAAAAAAACTCGAGTGAGTTTAAATAAATAAATAACACCCAACAGTTACATACATACTACTGACCCGACACTAAGATCGAGTATGATGTTGCGGGTATCAGGAACTATGATAGACGTATCGGTCTCGCAAACACCCAGATCCAAAATAAATATTTGTGGGCCGAACACATTTCTCTCGGTGCGAGGATCGAACCCGCGGCCTCTTGTTTCACATGCGTTGTCTAACCGCCTGTGGCACGGAGGCTAATGTACGACATTTTATGACTTCAATAAATATTTTCATTTCTTTTCATTAGTACGTACTTTTTTGTAGGTAAGCAGTCTAATGTCTTTTTTCTATAGGTAAGGTAGAAGAATCCCGGTCCTATGTCCCGTACCAAAGTTACCACGATCACCATTACGAGCATCACTGGGGCCCGTACTTCGAAGAAGACAAATACACCCAAGTGACGGCACATGTCGGCGCTGAGGCGTTGTTGAACTGCCGAGTCGTCATGCTTAAGGATAAAACGGTAAGTCCTATATTCTTGATCTTGTTGATTCAAAGCAAGTACACTTCTGAACATTGGCCTTCTGCAAGAATTTCCACAGCAACTTGTTGGAAGAGGTGTGTATTCAGCGATTTCCTGCTACACTTATGACGTCATCAGTCCACTTAAGTTAATCCTAACATGTTATAAGATGATTTGTTCAAATATCTAACAAAGAAAAATGCATAAATACCGAAGTGATATGCTCTGTGTCTATGGACGATAATCATGCTGATTATTAATTACAGAAGGTTATCCAATCATCGTCTGTTTGGTATAGTACCAATTGCCAACCACATTCATACCAAACTCATATTTCAGACTGAAATGTATTTAATTACAGATAGTGCTTTGCAATAGGAAAAATTGTAAACACGCAAAACTTAAAATTATTATAGAAGTAATATACCACTTACACGAAATCGTATTCCCCTGCTCACGTTTATGTATAAAATATAGAAACATAAAAGAACATTATTCAAAACGATCATAAATTTCAATTTCATATTGAAAAGCATGAAACTGAAAGTAGATGAAACATTGCACAAAAGAGAGGTAATCATTTCGCTTGTGCCGAATTTCGCGGATCATCGGTATCACTTGTGGACCAATGTGTTTATTTTCAATAAACTCCCTCTTCTTCCCAATGCGCACGTATATTTTTAACGTGGATTTTCGAACGTTCAGTGAGAAATATATAAAAGTATTCTTTGAATTGAACAAAGTTGGTATTACTACGAGTAATACGGTACAGACTGGCGCAATCATCAATAAACGTCTATCGGTGCGCTTTGAAAGAAAATTGAAAGAGTTCAATGTAATTTAACACAATATAATAATCTCCACGAAACCTTATAGACGCTTTTTCGTTCTACTTTATGAAGGTGAAGTCGCTGTTTCTAATTAATGCTCAGACGCCTTTACTCTTTGAATTAACGGTTTTGAATAAAACTTTCAAGCTAAAGGTTAATAAATATTGGTAATGAGCTACGGCAAAGTAGCAAGCCTCAATTAACAAATTCAAAAAGGCGTTCGCTGAAAGGCATAGTAAAATATTATTTATTCCGAACGCCTAATTTATATATACCTACTCTATATTTTTGGATAAGTTATCTCAAAGAAATAAAGCAATTACAATTACACAGAAACCTTAAAAAGAGCCTTCGTGGGCTATGTTGCATTTGATGTTCGTGATATTGTATACTTTGTGTTACGATACAGGTGATGTGGTTGAGAAACACTACGGAATCAGCCCAACTGCTCACAGTTGGCCCAGACCGACATACGGGAGACAATCGTATAGCGATGAAGTTCCAGTATCCCAATAACTGGAGGCTCAGCATTAACCCAGTGAAGAGATCTGACGCCGGTCACTACATGTGCCAAATATCTACACACCCGCCTAGAACTGTTTTTACCAATTTGACTGTACTGCGTAAGTATACGAATGATTTCGAATACTATGATGACGAGATACTATTAACTACAGCTGCGATTTCCTCTACTTCTAGACGTATTTCAAGTTATCGCATATAAAATTATACTTTGTTTAAAATAGTCAAGAAACTAATAGGATTGTTCGTCCAAATGAAAATTAATCTAAAGTCTCTAACAGAAGATTTACGAAATATTGCGCCATTATATTGCAACTTTTGCTTTATTAATTTAATGGCCCTTCGGGAAATAAGTGAAATAATACAATTAGCTTCCTTTTCGAAATCGCAATTATTCAAAATTACAGGTCTTTAATCCCCTAAGTGAAAATATATTAAGCGCAATTTAAGAACTTCGAGTATCAAATTGTCCCCTGTGTAAATTTGATTAATGATCGTCATTTGGTAAAGTCATTGTTTGAGAAAGTTTTATATCTTTTATTTTCTTTCAACGATATTTGTTTTAAGTATTGTTATAATAGTCAACTATATTTCATATTCAGTTAAATAAGAATCAGTTAAAATTGAAATACCAATAAATACCAAATACTAATTTACAATACATTTACAGCTCCAGTCATAACCATAAATGGCGATCAAAGCCACGACATGAAAGACAGATTCTACAAAGCCGGTAGTTCGATAAAACTATCCTGCGTCATATCAGAAGAATATACTTCAACCCTACCCACGAAAGCGCCTGCAACTACACCTGCTCCCACAACCACTCCATCTACAACTACAACACAACTAACAACAAAATTGAGTACATTATTCAATAGAATAGATATAATGATGAACAAAAGTTGGAGTGTGGAGACCACAACACTCACTTCGACTGTTAGCATTAGTACCACAACTCAGAAACCTGAAGTCAAAACCACTCAACTAACTACAGTGAAGCCAACCACACCACCTGTCGAGAATAATATCTACGGAATTTATTGGAAGAAGCAAGGAAAGGATTTTTTTGATAACGTCACTTGGCGGAATTTGAGGTAAGGCTTTTTATTTATTTCTAAACTTTATTGTACAATTGAACACAAATTATCACTGGTGTACACCAGTGATAATTTGTTATTTAACAATCAGCTAAGATAAACTACACATGTCGGTCTTATCGCTGAAGGTGATCTCTGCCAGACAACCAATGGATATAGCTTAGGATTGAATTTAAATAAATTATAATCTTTTCTTAGCTTCAAAGAATTATAATCTGTAAAAGTTAAGTATATTTCTTATAATTTACTCATACTAGTAAGTTTATCATAATTGTATGTACCTCCCATATTAAATTTAATATTTAAATAACGTAGACTATGTCAATTTGTTGACTCACAATTCACAAGAAACCAAAGTCAAAGTAATTGTTCCTAAATTAAAATTGACTATAATTTACTCCGTATTCGAATTGTTATTGATTATTGTCAGCTGTTCCTTTTCACAAAGACATTTAATATTTGGGCGTTTGTGTAGACGGCTAAATATATCGGGACTAATTTGGTATCGATTTCAGCGCGACTATCAGCGTGTCATCGGCATCGCAGAACGACAGCGGTACTTACACATGCCTTTTGCAGAATCATTCCCAAGTCACGATCAACGTTCACGTATTGATTGGTGAGTAACTTCCTATAGATGTGGTAATATTTCTTATTATATATTAAGAAAAGAAATTCATTAGGTGAGGTTAGATGCATGAAAGATTTTTAAACATTCTCTTGTATCATAGTTAAATCATGGATGCAAGGTTGTATGAAAATGTAATTTTCTTATTTTTATTGTAAAATGTTTATATTTTTATATTTCAAGTATGTTTTTGTTGAAAGTAATACTATGTTTTTTATTAACTATTAATCAACAAATGCCAAACTTTAGTTATAAAATTAATTAAATTGAAACATTGCGCGCATAGCATACCTTCTGTTCATGTTGCGAGTGAATATACAATTTGTACTAATAAATCAACTAGCACACAAATAGCTAAGATAGTTTCGTCTTCTGTTGTTGTGTGAACAATGAAACAGCCAAAACGTATTGAAAACTTTGTGAAACTTTAACAATATTGCTACTCTTTATCAGGCGAGAACCAAGCTGCGGTACATCACGATACATGGAATAAAGGAACACTTTTCTGGCAGCCTCAGGCGTTTATTTTAGTTTCTGTTGCGTCTATTATATTATTTTACCCTTGAGTATTATAAATGACAGCCCGCGCACTAGGTTTTTCTAAAGACGTAGAAAACTAAATTTAACATAGCAATAAATCCTTGTCGGTAATATTCGTTTGCAGAATATGTTTGATAGCACCTATATATCCCCTTTACGAAAACTGTGTGCGTGGTCTTACCGGGAATGTATACCCATACTTAAAATATAAGCCTGCGGAATTGATTCCATTTGGTGTCGGCTTAGGAAAAGTTTATACATAGCTAAACCTTGAGACATTCGACCATGAAAGTTAGGTGTAACGTAAATGACGAATTAATCCGCGCGTGTCGTATAGCCGGCTACATCGTTTACTGTATTCTATGTAATATTATTATTTAACTACGGGTAATTCAATAAAAATCAGTTCTATGTACTTGTAGGCTCTTTGAATGTAAAGATTGGATATATTAGTTGTCATGTTCATAAAATGTATATTTTTTTGTAAATGATATGTTTTGCTTTTATTTCGTATTGTTTCTAGTCACTGGTTTTTGTAAATAAATATTTATTTATTAAGAATGTACTAATCCAAGTTTGTTTATTTCCATAATAAAGATTACGTGATCGATGCCAATAATTTCATGTTATAAGTGATATTGTTTACATCGTTAAATAACATTCAATATATATGTAATCCTTGCCAATGTTTTAATTTTTTCTAAACATTAAGATAATGATTTTCAGTACCTGTACATCTCTAATACTTTAGGGTTTTATCTATACAGTAATTACAGCCTAACCTCTGCCAATATTATCGCATATAAAGTACTTTTAGCTTTAAGCTACGTTTACAATAATAATAAGAAGTGTAGGTTGTAAATAAAAAATACATTTTCATTAATCATTTAATTTGGAAGTATAAATGTATTTTATAGTTGAATACATTCGGTGTAAACAAAATGTACAGTAAGTGATCTCATTGTAAGTTTAGGTAATTTTTCTTGTTTGTAATATACATAGGTATAAGCTATACAGGCGAAGCCAATAGCAATTATTCTATTAAGATATTTTATATGTTGTTGCACATTTTTGTTAATAATACACAAAATCTTTCATCTGTAAACAGACAAAGACTATGTTAAATGACTGTAAAACTAAATAAAATAAATATAAATATTCTTAAAACTATTTTTGTGGTTTTATTTACTTCTACTTTACTGGTAGTAGGTCTCTCATATGAGAGACCGCCTGGCTTGGTACCACCGCAATGTCTATTTCTCCCGCCAAACAGCAGTGTATATGCACTATTGTGGTTCGGTTTAAAGGATATTATAGCCAGAGCAACTACAGGACATATTGAAACTTAACATCTTATGTCTCAGGGTGGCGAGCGCAGTGTAATGCCAAACATTGCTTTGAAATTCAAGGTGTTGTTTGGTTTTGCTATTGTTCATGAGCATTCGTAAAGCTTACCATGAAGCGAACGGTATGCTCGTCTCTCCATTCATTGCAGTAAAAAACTCATGTATCTATACTCACACGACTAAATGAATACCTGATGGTAATTGAAATGCGGTCCAGATAAAATAGCAAATGGCAAGAAAGAATAATTTTTATTTATCTCGTCTATCTAAAAACCTTATAAACAATATATTGACTGTTTAAAGACGGTGAGTGTTTTTTTTTTTCTTTGCAGTGAATGGCGAGGCGAGTAAGCCGTTCGCCTGATGGTAAGCGATACGACCGCTCATAAACAGTAGCAACATTCCACTGCGCTCGCTATCCTGAGACATAAGATGTTAAGTCTCAATATGCCCAGTAGTTGCTCTGGCTACAGTAACTTAAAGGAATCTTGTAATTGAATTTATTTATAGAAGTTACAAAAAATACTACATTCACAAAATTTACAAACATCACATCACACCTTTTCTCTTAAGATGCAGGCAGATGTGACATTAGTCTCACTGTTCGCTGACCTTTTTCCGTCCCAAATATAGGGCGAAATTATCGCTATGCCGGCCATAAAATTCACTCCCGGTCAAAACATTTGATGTTACAAGGCTTGATTACTTTATTAAATAAATAAATAAATAACACCCAACAGCCACATACATAGTCCAGACCCCACGCTAAGATCGAGTCTTGTGTCGTGGGTATCAGGAACTATTAGACTTTTCGGTCTCACAAACACCCAGACCCGGAAGAAATATTTGTGGGCCGCATATACAATACTCTCGTTTCACAGGCGGCGTCTAACCAACTGCGCCACGGAGGCTGTCTTACAGCTCTTGTGGAGCTTTCACAATTAACATATGAAGAGTAGCGTTTCATTTACTTAGAAGCCGCGTACATGAACTGATATATTAGACTATCTTGCTTTTGAGAATTGGTTCAAAATATCATTTTTATTGAGTATAACCTAAAATGATTATTGCTCACATAGTCAGTTCTCATAAATCACAAACTTGTGTTATTCGTATCAAATCTAACCATCCATTTAAATATTATGTAACTAAAATCGGATAAGGTAAGTAATGACATAAAAAAAATATCCAGAATGTTCTATGCTCAATGTTCACGAAAGTAACAAAAGCCATTAACAACATACACGCGTCACAACATACAACATCACAGCTTTTTCCTAGAAAGGATAAACAGAGGTTCTACCATGACATCCACGTTTAGCATTGTGTGTTCCAATCCACGATATGATAGGGAATGAGCCTATCACAAAATGTTCCACAAATTACTGAATCCAGTTTGATAATGAAAGAAAAATCAAAAATATAACGGCATAAAAAATTTAATAATACAATTCAAAATTACTACCTATTTTAATTATAGGTACAATTTCTTAAAGCAACATTGTTCATGAAATTTAAATATACAAACTGACCATAATTATATGAATTAATTAGACGTTACGGTTGAGTAATGAAATATTTATTTATCATAATGTAAGAACAATATACGTTATTTTAAGTAATTACGTAAACAAGTTTTTTGACGTGAAAAATTCCTTAGAGATAATTTATGATTGATGCCCACATGATCCCTCGGCTAAGCAAGGGACTACTCTACAATAGAGCATTAGATTGAGAGTGCTTACATCATAATCCACCGCGCTGACCAGCTGCGGGCTGTCACATTTCTCGTACTATAGAAATATATATATTAATTTAAAGCATAGTTCCGGCAAACGAGCAAACAGGTCACCTGATGGTAAGTGATCACTGCCGCCCATGACTAATCATAACGTTTGGATCATGTATGTGTTGCTGGCCCATCAAATTGTGAGGAAAGCGGGTTATTGGGCATCAGGCAATCATATTCACTGAAAAAAAAGCAAAAGCGAAGCTGTCGCTTCACGTCGATCTCGTGTGAGATCGTGTAACCTTTACAGTTTCTTCACCATATTTGGACTACCAAATTCGAAATATAACTGACAATTTGACTCGGATAATTCAGAAGTATTTTTATGATTCGAAGATGGAACAAATTCGTAGCTGTCCACTGATTCTGACCAACAGGCTGCCACGCACACAAGCAAATTACCAGACTCAATCGATACTTAAGAACCAATAGTTAATTTCAATAATAGTTAAGTGAAACTTTGCTAACAAAGCGGCCGATGAGTTGCAACACTAAATAACTACGTCGACTTCAAAAGCAATTAAACGGAGAAGTGTCATTCCTACCAGGAAAAGACACTGCGAACTTTAAGTTAATTTAAAGTATTGACAATAGGGTATGTAATCATAACTTTGAAGTATTTCAATAAATTATTACAGATATCTAGTTACATCAGTTACGAAGAAAATAAAAAGACTTACTGCCTTTTAATACATATTATAAGCAGTTAGTTCAAATAAACATACGAAAATGATATATAACCCTTTCAGAACGATGAAAATTATTTGCAATTTAGAAAAAAAATTTGGTCGGTATAAAGTGTATTGGGTCTAAAGTATCCAAAAAAAATAATTTAAAAAATCCTCCCCCTACCGTTCCCCCAGAATTGACCACGCACGTGCGTGCGTTCCCGGTTTTATCACTACTAACGCACGATCATGCATTACTATGGAAAAGCAGTAATTAAAAATGATTTTTAATAATTATTGTATATTATTTGGGCGTAGCTGTTGGTAAACGAACCAAACGCAGCTGCCAACCTGTTCACGGTTGCCGCGGGTTCGAATCTCTCTAAGTCATCTGTGTATTGATAGTGAATCAGCACGGTCTATAATGGGGAAGGACAACATCGTGAGGAAACCGTATATCATAACGACTTGTATGAATTTCTATGGTATGGTAGTCCGGTAGCCCTCACTAGGCCAGCGTGGTAGACTATATGGTCTAACCACTCTCAATCGCACTCTAGATTGTGGAGGAGGCCCGTGCCCTGCAGTGGGACGTATACGGGCTGATACAGTACACCGTCAGCCGTAAACTGCAATAAATCACCACGGTTCCTTCCCTTGTCCTCTTGTATCACGATTAATCATAATTGTTCGTGTCCCTTGCAACTGCATGTTGTTCAGATAGTCCAAAAGCAGAATTGTATTAACATGTCAGTCAACACAGTCTGTGAGCACCTCTTTGCGGGAACTTTCTTAACCAAACATAAAATAAAACAGCAGGCCTACGAGCAGGCCCTTCCACTCGATTCGATTTGTCAGGAAAAGCGGAATTTTTAAGCTAATATATTTCAAAATCAAGCATTAACCTATTGCTAGTTATGATGACATAGTTTTTGAGGCCAAGAGGACGTGGTTTGTTTTTAATTAGTTTACGTAGTTTGCACTTCCCAGTGAATACTTCTATGAAGTAATTGCTAGGAACCCTTTCCATTCATCTGCAAGCGTTTTTTACAGCGTCATCCATAGGCTGGACTTTCCAAAGTGGGTTTCTACCCATTACAAAATTATGCCAAATAATTTACGAATTTCTTGGCTTGATGTACTTAAAATTGTTGCGGCTTTACGATTACAGTAAAGGTTTATGCAGGTAGCAAGGTTTTGGAAAACATACTAGTTAAAATATTTTTCGATAAAATGTAAAGGGTTCATTACTTCTCCAGCACTCGAGTACGGGGTATAATAAAAATTCTTATTGATAAAATTATTGTCTCTTCAAAGTCTCGATATTTTCCTTGGACAAACGGCGCTTTTGTTAGGCGCTACGTTTTCCGGATTCCCAGAAAGTAATTAAATATTTAAAGCATTAGACTCTATCTAGTCACGATATTATTGTGGTTGGAGCAATCCCGCAGATTTATATCTTGATCGAGAAGACGAAGAACCTCAGCTATTGGTTCTGTCACCTCATCACAAACATCCAGGTCTGAGTGACACCCACTATTAAGTAAATTTTGTAATAAATTTTCGTCTAGAGGCCGTCCTGTATAAAATAAAGTTGGTATTAATTGAATGAATATTTAGCTTCAACGGAAAAAATAAAACGAAAGCGCACGATCATGCGTTCAAATTTCGTGAACACGTTATGATGTCTAATATTAATAATTTTACAAACAAATTATCGTTATGCTATAGTTTAGTGTCTAAACTAGCTATTTTAACTAGAACAAAACAAATTAATCAATTTTAGACCATTTGTCAAATATTTACGCCGACCATGATCGTCCTCAAACATAACGTCCATCTTTGAACACATCTGGAATTGTCACTAACATCCCGATTCGCCGCAATTTTCTTTAATTATGTACCTAGATCATCACACGAACAATCGAGGCCGTTTCGACCCAGTAAAATAAAATTCCGCGCCAAAATATTTTTTTTTGTCGGAACGCACGCTTGGTATAGTGCGTTCTGAAAGGGATAAGCACATATTTTTATCTTACATCATCCTTGTTAGTGCCAAGTTTCGCGATCCAACACAATGCTACATTTCCTATGGTGTCACTGTAGACATTTGATGTTTTATCTTGAGTGATATCAAGTCAGCGCTTTTTATACCGACTATACTGACCCGAATGTGTCGATGATAAGTAGTATATTGCCAAGTACGATTTCCTTCATGCATTCCTGTGGCGTGTCTTCAAAATCCCGAAAACGGTTGCAGTTGATATACACATTACGTATGCGGAACGAGCGCGTGATGCTGCATATCAAAGCGTTGTCTTTGCTGCATCTTACCGAAGAAAATGTGGCGTTGATACTCCCTCAAAATATTTTTTGTACTAATTTATGAATTCAGTACTGATGGTTTAATATTATGTGAGAGGTCGCCTGGATAGGTACCACCGAAATATCTATTTCTCCCACCAAACAGCAGTAAAATATATAAGCGATAATAATAAGCCTTAATAACATAAGTCACAAGATTGCGCATGCATTGCTTTGTAGTTTATGGTGTCGTTTGGTTTTGCTACTATCCTTGAGCGGTCGTAACGCTTACGACCCGGCCAGTGGCAAGCTTTTTTCTCCATTCATTGCATTCAAAAGAATAAAATGACTTATATGGAAGTCATATTTAAATATTTGAAAAACCTCTCATATAGAAGAATGTGAATGTATTTGGAGGAGTGCTGTGATGTCTAAACTTGTTTTTTGGAGTAAATCTAATACTCAATGTCTTATTTGATGAGACACAGTTCAGTTGATGTGAATCTGCTTATAGACAATATTGCGTAAAAGAGATTGACGGTCGATAGTTAACTCCTAAAATGCGAACAGAGGAGCTCTGACCCCGCATATGACTTAAATGACGTGGTATCAAAATAATCAATATACCCTGATATTAGATATAAAAAAAAACTAGTTCAACACAAAGACCTTTCTAATTTACGTAAATCGAATTTCTATAACGTTGAAAGAAGCAAAGTAATGCAATATAGAAGACACCACACTCGACGATATTAAGTGCACAATATCACCGAACCTTTCAGCGAGAAAATGGGAAACGCGGTCGACGATGCAGAAAATCAATTATACCACCGACTTCAAAGGGTGATAAAGAAGCTTCAATTTCTGATGTTTCTATCAACAATAAAGGGATTTGGGTCCGACACCCTTTACCGATGTGATGCCTCGGGTGGTGACAAGTTTGTAAACATCAAAGGTGCGACTTTATGCTCCAGACGGTTCATTTAGAATTTGGCTGGATATTTTCATTGTTGAATCATTTTGTTGTTTTTTTTTTGTCATATTTTTATATTGTACACAAGACTCAACCTTAGTGCGGGGTCACAATTATGTATGTGACTGTTTTGGTGCAATTTATTTGTTTATTGCTAGGATGGTATATTTGTTAATATTAATATTCACCTTAAAATACACGCCAAGGTCACCGGTGTATTCACATTATTGCCCTGACAGTCACATGTATTAAACATGATAGAAAAATATAATGAGTGCGGTTCATCAAACTCTTGGTAAATATTCGGATAATCATATATTATGCCACCATAATTTTAAAATAGTCTTTATTTAGTTTAAAAATTGAGGTAGTCAACAAAGTCTGTTGAACCAACTTTTTCATAAATTATTCAGTATTCAAAAACGGTGTCGTATTTAACCTCTAAAGATTGTGTATCTTCACCTCAATGTGTGTCTCTAAAGATGTGTACCTCAATTCAAAACCCGAAATATTTCGTATTATAAATGAAAAAGCGTGTAAAAAAACACTAAATCAAAATAAACACGGGCAGAATATAAAAGATAAGTGCCAGCATATCAGCGGTCATTGTGATCAGTGTTTTGCCTCCGGGAAAAATCCGTTCAATGGATCCAACCAGGTAGGCTTGTAGGGACTTAATACTACATAATACTTAATACATTTTCCCGTGAAAGGGTCCCTTACATCCTGATCGAACAATCCCTTTTGCTTTTAGGGCCAAAGCAAACACAACTCTTTTTGTAATCGTCTTTTACCTGTTACAAAATTAAAGGTGATATATGCCAAATATAAAAGGCTTTTAGGACGCTTTTTAACGTGTGGTATTGAGTTAGTTTTGCAATAATGGAGTAGATTACGAGTTACTTTTAGATTACAATAAATTAAAACGAAAAATGCGTGTGCCGGATTTGTTAACAGTTATTTTTTGTGATGTAACAGTAAGTTTTGAAATCATTTGCAAATAAAAGTTTTTCATTGTTTTAAGCGACCTCGACCTACGAGAATTACGTCTACGTGGACCACGATATGGTTGCCGCGCGCGACGTAGTTCCGAAACCTCGACACTCAGTTTATGTAACGCGGCGGCCAAGTCTGAAGATATGGCGGTGTCTTTTGGGATCGAGCTCGATGTGGCCACCGCCGATAACTCTGCTGGCCGGGTGGCCTCAATGACCTTGTCGGCAATCACGGCCAAATTGTCCAATTCCTTGACCTCCGTGACTGCTAAAACCGCTTGCACCGCTGCTGGAAGGTGGCTATTCCACATTATTTGCAACGTTGGGTCTGGAATTTTTGAACGTGCCAAGTCCCGCATGCGCCGTAGTAGTTGGGAAGGCTTCTGGCTGCCTAGTTCCATCTCTCCCAGCAACTTTTGGAACTGCCGTGTCTCCGACTCCTCAAACACCTGCAGCAGCCGCTCCTTGAGTGCCTCATATCTGCGCTCCTCCGGTGGCATCAGCAGTAAATCGCTAACCTGCTGGATGGCGCTCTTGGTCAGCTTCGTCACCACCAGGTTCTGCTTAGCAGCATCGCTAAGTTTCTGGCTAGCAACCACCGCCTCAAATTGGACGAACCACAGTCGCGGCTGGTCCGCCCAAAATTCCGCTATCCGCGACGATACCGTGATGCTTGCCAGCGCATCTTCCTGCCGCGACTCGAGTTTCTGCTCCGAGGCGCGCATGGTGGGTATATTCATACCTGGGGTAGTCATCGTCGATTTCCGAATTATAACGTATGTAATAATTAATTAATAAACACAGCTACAGGGGTCACCACTTTAGGGATAGGGAAATATATTTATGTGGGAAAGGTTAAACATAAAGGAAATGACTGCGTGTTCACTCTAACTGTATTTATTCGCGACTGACTAGGTAAACTTAATCGACGGGCGCAGCCGCCTCTAATTACTCAACGTTGACACACATATATATCCCTTACATGCATATATTCGTACATACAAAACTCAGTCATACTGTACCTACAGTCAGGGACTCTCTTGGTATGAAACAATTTACTGTATCTATTTTGTATTATTTGTCTATACTTTGTTGTACTAGTGCTCCGATCCAGCCCCGCCCGGATGCGGATTCCCCTTCTTGTAAATATTGTGTCGCCAGTCCACCCCGTAACCAAGACAGCTGTAAAGTAATCGAAACGGCAGGAACTCAAAAAATTTAAAAATTTAAAGTAAAACCGCGGTAAAATCCGTAAATAATAGTTTTATTTTAATATGCTGTCGCCTTTGTTCATCAAGGATAGTGTAGGTTTCTATAGTTGATAGATTTTTTTAAATAAACCTAGTAGTTTTCGGAGCCTATTCAATGCACAAAAAACTCTTTAAATAATTAGTAAAGATAATCTGAGGATACTTGAAATATCAAAACCAGAAAATATTCTGACTTCGAGACAGTCCTTTTTTTTCTGCAAGCAGCACATTTAGCAAAATGTCATCACAATATCCCAACATTTCATTCGTTTTCCGATACATATTTTTATATCGAGAGTACTCATACAATACGTGATTTATTTTGGGCCGTGCTGAACCCGGCGTCTTATATTTCAACAACAACCTCTGTGTCATTTATTCTCAGTGGACATAATAAGACTAATATATTTTTAAACGGTTTAAAATTTTCGCTTGTGGATTTATTTTATAATAAATTGAAAATTAATGTTATTAATTTGTTGGACACGTAGGTAATTAAATACTACTTATTACAAGTCAGAACAAGGTATAAAATGTAATTTTAATATAATTAAATTAAATAATGTTTTCGACATGTTTATTTATTATGGGATAATTAATGTAATGTTAATTGTCCAATGTTTAAAAATACGTATAAAGTCGCAATTTGCTAAAATTGGCTGGCTTACTCAGTGAAAAAATTCCAAGCAAAATTTCAAACTCCGCCTATCTGAGGCAGCACGTCGCTTCGTGGCAAATCAATCAATCGTGTGTCGCCTTACGACATACTAGCGTGATATTCGAGATTTGTAAGCTTCTACAAAGAATATTGGCCAAAGAAAGTAGAAATCCACACGTACCGTTCGAATACACGAATATGTATATTATATTTTGTATTACCTTGTATTTTGTAGACTTGTATATCTATTGTCCTTATATTGAGTTTGAGCCTTTACGGCAAGAAATTATACTCGGTGATACAAACAAATAATTATTTATTAAGTTAAAAAGCAATACTTTTTTTATTTTATCAAACATTTTATTAATTATTGTTCATTTGATAATTTCTATTACAGCGCTTAATTTAATTTGATTTTTAAGTATAGTCAAATTAATTGCCGACTTCTTATTGCTGAAAAGTTTGAAAATGTGATCAAATCAAATTTACTTCATATCAAATACTCACAGACAGCCCTACAAAATTTAAGTTTCTCCTTTCAAGACTTTTTCTACCAGATGGCTAGGCTTATAATCTCGCCTGATGGAAAGTGATGATATAGTATATATTGTCAGACGGCTGCCTAAAACGTGCCTTTTTACTACAGCTATATAGAAACCAAGATTATATCTGGTAATAAGTCTAGCAAAGCATTCCTTCTTTAGCCGTACGGATGATGAAATATGAGAGAAATGGCTTCGTGCGAATGGATATTACATTTACGTAGGGAACAATTCCGGTTAGTAAATATTCTTTTGGAATAAATATAGAATAATCTTCTTCACCCGCCAAGCAACAGTGTAA
Organism: Hyles euphorbiae; assembly: GCA_023078785.2. NCBI lineage: Eukaryota > Metazoa > Arthropoda > Insecta > Lepidoptera > Sphingidae > Hyles > Hyles euphorbiae. The sequence continues at coordinate 9,132,504 of CM041049.1, forward strand.
ACATACTGTTGTTTTCTGGTTCGAAGGACCTTGCAGCCAGAGTAACTACTGGACATATTTAGGGTTGCACCTTATGCCTGAGGATACACCTTATGCCACAGAGGAGTGAAAACCATTGCTTTTGTGTTGTGTTGTGTTGTTTTGTTACTATCCATAAGCGATCGTATCGCTTACCATCAGATGCATGGCATGCTCGTCTCGCCATTTACTTCGTTATTTACTTCCATTTATTTCGCCTCTACGATTGAAAGGACTTTATCCTTACTCTAGTTCAAATGTTCTATTATCTTTGGAACCAATTGCCAACTGCAGCATTTCTGGTCATATGCGAACTGGCGACATTCAAAATAAGAGCGTAATCCCCCCTCAAAGGCCGGCAAAACATTTTTATGCCCCATGGTGTTGCAGATATTCATGGGCGGCGGTGATATCTTACCATCAGGTGAACCGTTTGTCCCATCTAATATAAAAAATACTAACAAAATATATATTAAATTGTATATGTTATAAAGTTACCAGTTCTTAATCCGAGTGAGCCCTGCTCGTTTCTTACGCAATTTCTTGCATCTTTGAAGTTTTCCTATAACCTGCCGCGTCGTCAACTAATAAACCTAGGGATTGGACGGAACTCTTTTTGAACAGTCTTTTTGATGTGCAAAAGTCGATAATGTAATATTTCTCTTTTCAAATAAGTCCGCTAAGTTCCGCTGAGGAAGTATGATGATTTCGCGATAGCCAAGCACAAACTTTGAAGATTAAAACCAGGACTACCTAGAATAGACTTCGGGTTATAGTTTATATCAAACAACATGTTAGGCATGTTAGATATTCTTGAAATTCAAATAACCAATTGTCTAGTTAGTTTACAGGCCACTACGGCAAAAACATCCTGTAAAAAAATTCCAAGTCTCGCAGCTCAGTTTTTCTACCGCAAAAAGTTGTGAGATCCATGTAATACCAAGTCGATTAATTTATTTAGTCCTTGCCTAAGGGACGTTCTGTATAAAGTTATTACGTAAGTTATTATCATATCAATATTAAAAATTATTTCCGTTTTAAATAAATAGATCGACTTGGCCAGTAGCATTATGTATAAATTGTACGATACATTATGTTTTCATGCGATGGCCAAGTCGATCTATTTATTTAAAACGTAAAGAATTTTTAATATTGATTGAAAAACTGAGCTGCGAGACTTGGAATTTTTTTACAGGATGTTTTTAATGGGATTAAAATTAGCTACATGGTAGTTGCAATATGATTTTTAAAATACCGCAGCCATTCCTTGAAGTAAAGAAAATCATCCGCACTTTTATAAAAACACCTATTTTTATATTATAACCTGGAGGGTAGTTTGTTATAATTTGACTTCTCATTGAGTTGATGTTTTAGTATCTTAAGCATTAGAGCGAATAGCGGGTGCTACGCTGCACCGCTGAATTTATCGGTTTGTGTTGGTTATACATAATTCATTATTTTAAATATAAATTAGTGTGTGAAGTCATCTTTGATTAACAACAGGTTAGTGTCCATCTTTTTGTGAATATATGGTGGAAAGTGAAAGCGTGTTTGTTTCGTGGTGAATATAGTGTAAAGTGAAAGTGTTTGTGTGTGACATTGGATTTAGATTTTTCTCGACCGCTCAGGTAGACTCTTCAGCGTCAATCAAGCAGCTTCGGGATCGAGAATCCGGTGAGTCCTAGACTAGACATTATACCTTTTTATTGTCATTTTTTGTGGATGTTTTTTTATTCATTTTAAGGGGTGTACGTATAAACCATTTACAATTCATTTATTGAAAATTAATGTGGAAAAACCATATTGGGTATTCTAGGTAACATTATTCTTCAAGAGGTTTCATGACTGGCAGATGTTATTTAGCAATACAGCGATTTAAAAAAGTTATGGTTCAAATGCAATTTCATGTCAGGATGTAAGGATACCATAAATCAAGCAATCTTATTTGATTTTAGTTATCGGATCAGGTTTTTTAATTACCCTTAATTTGTTTCTTTCTCGTCACAAAATTCTATCCCTTTTCATATCTAAAATTGAATATACAAAATAAAGTCAAAAATCTTGTTAACACGACAATATTTTCTTAAACACAATCCATCCAAGTTTTTATTAAAGGTAAGCCTATAAAATAGGACATCCATCGGCCCTATTCTCTCAGGAATAAGCCACATCCACACATAATTACGTGTGGGATAGACAATTTCAGAAACAAAGGATTTATTTTTATAAAAACCTTTTGTATTATATAAATAATAAACAAGCCAGCCACCTTTATACGTTGTTTGCGTACAAGATTAACGTGGTAAAAATAATGAATTGTACATTGCATTATCCTCGATAAATACAATGCTTAACCAACCATAAGGCAATGAAACGCGAAATGTAACCGAATACGTTTACAAATCGTAAATTCTGTTTGTTCGTGTATAATTGCGTACATTTATACTTTGTGTATACATTCACTCATGCCGCTCTGTTTCTGCTATCTACTTCAAGTTGACAAAAACGATCTCCGTTATATTATGTTTATCTGATTATACTTCATTATATAAACATAATATAACGGAGATCGTTTTTGTCAAAATAATAATAGTATATTTTTAAATATATTTAATATTAGCATTTCAGACGGGTAAACGGACCTATATAAGGCCAAATAATACAGTTTTTAAATCCTATTTTTGCTACATATAATTTATCAATATGGCTATGGTTTTATAGTTCTTCAACATAGGTACTCATACTCACATACAAAATGTAAAATAAGAAATGAAGATTTATGTTTGTGCCTATTGAATTAGAATAGGCATAACATTCGCCTTAATATTACCATAATAGAACATAGAAAAATAAACTCAACGAAGTGACTACTAACTTTTTATTCAGTTGCTATTAATCTTTTCATACTCACTCGTTGGTGATATAATACTGTAGTCTACTGGCTAAATATACAATTTGTATCGCTTAATCTTTTATCTTAGGATCGGTCACCAGCTTATATTTTGTGCTAGTTGTTATTTTTTTAAAAGATTTTCAACCATCATCGTCTCCGATGCAATTCGTAGTCTTTTCGCTTTATATTTAAGTCTATTCCGTGCGCTATTCAAATGGCCTTAATTGAAAGACTAGCTAACTATGATATATTCTTTGAGCAATACTTCGAGGAACAAATCACTGAGAATTCGTTTTTTGGGCAACCTCAAAACCAAGGTGCAGATAAATATGAAAAAATATATATATTCCCGGTTATTTTCTCAACTTACGTTTATGTTAATTGAAGAACGCGAATAAATATATTATAAGACTATTGCCGCTAATCAAACAAAAATTGTAACGTGTTCCCATTTTATATTTTTATCGATCATACTCAAAGCTAATGAAGTAAAATATTATGTTCACAGAACAAAATTGTTCCAAATATATATGAAACATTGGTTTAATTTAGAGAAATGAGCGGACCTATTGCCATTACGAGTAAATGACTTGCATAGAGAGGATCAATGAACCGAGAAATAGTCAGTCATAGCGGCTAATAGCGTTTCAAACGACTAGCGAATTGGCCGATTGTCATCGAGTCTCTATAGACATGTTATTTTAGTAAATTTTGTTGTTTCATGTGTGTAATATTTATGAAATATATCGTCGTATTTTTGTACTAATATTGATAGAAATTCCAATGTCCTGGAATCGAGTTCCAGCTTTGGTATTCTGTTTTAAATGGGTTTCCAAACTGATTGATGCATGCAACGTGGGTTGCGATTGGGTTTGTTTTTGGAAAGACAATCTGTCAGGTGAATTAATCTTCTTCAAGCTTAAAAGTGTAATGCCAATCATTCTACAACGTTCATAAAATAGTGTTATGTATAGTTAAAATATGAATAATCATTTTATATTAAATATATTTATTTTAGAGTAACCAAAAAAAATATTTAAATACATACCTCTACGCATTCATAAGAGAAATCGTCCGAAGAAACAGTCATACAGACGGCCAACAGAGTGATCCTATTTGGGTGTCGTTTTTCCTTATTAGATACACAAAAGAAGTGTGATAAAAGCAGGCTACGTATAAAAAAAGATCCGTTTAAATTGTGTATCAATATTTACCCCAACTAAAAAAGAAAGCCCGTTCAAACACGGCGCCAAAAATTCAATATACACGCACAGTGTAGGGAGATAGGAAAATCCGATAATCCATTTAGAGTTTTTCTTAAATAAAGCGGAAAACGCAGGTCGTTACCGTGCAACCTCCCGCAACTGTACGTGACGTGAATCTCCGACGAGATAGTTTCCGGTTCAATTTAGTTGCTACAGCTATTTTATAGGCTGCCGTTTTTTAGATCAACCTGTATGAGAGCTCATTGTAATAAACACCCCACTAATATTATATATGAGTGGGGTTCGATGTTTGAATATATGCGTTTTGTTTCTTCATTGCTTTATAGGGTATTGTCGGTAGGTACTCTCTATTTTTTTAAAGCACATATATACTTAAAGTACTTTGTTTCACAAACAAAATAAAATTATCATAAAAAGAGATGTCTAATTAAGTTATATAAGCTAGTTTAAGGTTTTAAAATATGCTAAACATTTTCTTTTATAATATGCAGTAATAAAAGCAAATAAAGTGTATGCTTTATTTTGAATTATTATTCTCAAAATGAGAAAGATATTATGTGCATCGGCTTTAAGTATTTAATGTTTATAAATGGTTTCAGAGGATCACACAAATTGACTAAGCCTATTCAGCTAAAATCCATTAGAGTTATCGCATTATAACAAAAAGTAAAAAAAAAAAGTATTTTACAATTATTACAAATTATTTAAAATATTTTTCTTTAAACTATAACGACGCTAAGCTGGGTATTTGACCTGAACCACGCAGCTCATCACTCATAAAAAAACTCACGATCACGCGTTTTCCAGGAATAAAATGATTTCGTATTTCTTACAACGTAGTAGATACTAAAACCACTCAACCGTGAACCACTATGGTACGCGGAACCGTATACAAATCGCCTAATGGATTCTACCTCTACGACCTTTGTTTGACCTAGGAAAGATTGTACGTCGACTTTTACAAGCTATATTCAAATGTTTTGTAATTCAACTGTTTTTATTTTTTTATTAGATGAACAGTCAGCAACATAAGTCGCTACACATTCACGAGATTTGGAATTGTCTAATCATCCAAAATAATAATTTTTTTCAATATCGTATGGCACTTCTCGGCATAGATGACTTTACTTGCTTATATTTCACGACTACAGAGTAGTGTGTACAAATTTTAATTCATAAAAAGGTTATTAAAAAATGTGAAGTGTTCAGCGACTTATGTTGCTGACTGAACAAAGTGGCATGAGTGTACTTGATGGTTTATTAGATCAAGTAGAGAATTCACATAGTATCCCCGCGATTTTTCGCTCGTTAACACATTTATTGAGGTCTAATTTGAATTAAACCCAAGCCACAGTTAAAAGGCTACTTGCATACTGTTTGTATCAGCCAATATACGTCCCACTACAGGGCACGGGCCTACTTTACAATCGAGAATACGATTGAGAATGGTTAGGCCATATAGTCCACCACGCTGGCTTAGTGCGGGTTGGCGGACTTACATACCATAGAAATTCTCATGAATCGCTATGGTATGCAGGTTTCCTCACGATGTTTTCGTTCACCGTTTTTGCATACTATGATGTGTATAATTATTTGCTCATCTATAATTTTATTATATTGGACAGTTGTTTGTATACTACATCCACCATTGCGCAAGCGGTTAGACGCTGCCTGAAACGAGAGGCGATGGGTTCAATCCCCGCACCGAGATAAACGTTTGTGCGGGCCACACTGGTTTACTGGCGGTAGGTCTCTCATAAGTAAGAGGCTGCCTGGGTGGGTACCACCGCAATGTCTATTTCTCCCGTCAAACAGCAGTTAAAATATACTGTTGTATTTCGGATTGAAGGACATTGTAGCCAGAGTAAATACTGGACATATTGAGACATCTTATGTCTCAGGATGGCGAGCGCAGTGGAATGCCAAGCTGTTTGGTTTTGCTACTGTTCATGAGCGGTCGCATCGCTTACAATCAGGCGAACGGCATGCTCGTATCGTCATTCACTGCAATAAAAAAAAAAAAATGTATTTCGGGTCTGGGTGTTTGTGAGACCGAAAAGTCTCTCGTAGTTCCTTATACCCATGACACATAACTAGATGTTAGTGTGGGGTCAGGACTATGTATGTGACTGTTGGGTGTTATTTAATTATTTATTATTACAAGGATTCAAGTTAGTAGTAAAATATTCAGTAAGAATTTATCAGTTTTCCCTATTATACTACACTTCTGTACCATCTAGACTAGCAAGGCACTTCAAAATAACTCAGGTTCTTGTATCAAATATCAAATAGTATCAGTAACCCACCCAGGTCAGAGGTTTGCAACATTGCAACAGGAGACTGCTATTAGTATTGCAACATGTATTGCATCACTTTAATTCTTCAGAATCTGCATTCACAAAATAAAATGACTTACATTCATACATAAACTCACGGCTTCTTCCCAGACGGGGTAGGCAGAGGTGCCAAGACACCCACATCTGGCCTTGTAAGTTCCGGCCCACGATGTAATAGGGGCGAGCCTATCACCATATCGGGCACAAATTCCTGACTCTGTACTGATAATGATAGAAAAATCCAATATCACTTGGCCTAACCCGGGTTTCGAACCCGAGACCTCAGCTCTATTACCGTACTCTATTACAACTACGCCACCGAGGCAGGCAAAATAAAATGGATTATTATTAATTCATTGTTCATTAAAACAAGACTGTTCGTCACAATGGGTGACGCGTTATTACCGGGATTTAGTGACGTTGAATATTTATAAAGCAGTGTAATTTATCTCATGAATAGTCAACAGTTATCACCACGTAAACGTTGCGTACGGGGTTTATTACTATCATTGTTGAGCATTTAGATTGCGGGAATCAAGATCTTTGCATTCATGTTGAGTAGTTTGAGTGTTGGGATCAATAGCCCTCAAGATTGTGGGAGTCATTTGCTGTCGCTTATTGGTTTGAGTGGCAATAGCTTACATTAGAAACAAATGTTTAGTACCCCTGTCTTGTTCGATGTAAATGGGACGTTGCATCAAAAACAGTTTTTATTGATTATTACGATAACATTTACCTATTTTGCATGCAATAGTTTATTTTTATTATCATCATCAATCTCCAGATCTTCCAAATGACTAATTTTCGATTAAGTATTGTGAAGATTCAGACCTCATCTTTAAATAATTGCAAACGTTAAATTCAAGTCTTACAGTACATACAAACAAAACATTTATTTTACAATTGTGAATTACTGAATAAAAAACGTGAAGCAAAAGAAATGCCAAATTCGGTGCATAAAATTTCTTTACAAATAACATTTTTATATTTTTACCTATTAGGAATACCAAAGTAAGGCCTCGTGTCGAATTGGTATTCCTAAAAATGTTATTTCCAATATTATTTTACCTGTCGTATTTATAACAAATCATTACAAGAAAGAATGGATTTCTACGAAATATAATTTCGCCCTGTATAAATGCTTTGGTAAATAAATTCCTGTGAAAGTACACATCAAAGACAGTTTTAGAACACATTATTATTTTAAATACAAAACCATTTCTTTACCTATTAGTAAATGAAGAATTAAAACATTTGGAGAAAATTTTACAAGTTAACTTGATTTATATTCCTATTGAATCTACTTTTAGAATAAAGTTTCTTTATCCTTAATAAATTGATTGATTATATAATTTTAAACATATTGGCTATTTGAAGACTTTCTCTGTTAAAAAGACTATAGATAGATCATTTTATGGTAAATTATTCTTTCGGCTAAGATATAAGATTTTTATTTTTATTTTTTTTTATTTATTTATGTATCACCTTAAATATAATACCCTAACAGTTTTAAAACTAAGGCGGCATTACACTAAACTATTCTAAATATCACATAGAATAAACAATAAAAATAAAACAAAACATTACAATTTTACCAAAATAACAACAAACATTACATTTTAAATTCTTCAATGCATTTTTGGGCCACTACTGTAAATTTCGGCAGGCTGCAATGACATATATCAACATGTCCCGAGATCAAGTTGAGTAGTCGTATTGCCCGCGACAAGGGGGAAAACTTTAACATATTCGTCCTAGCCGTTGGGACGCGGAACATGGGCGTGGCGCGGCGAGTGGCGACGCGTTCGCGGGGCACGCACAGCTGCAGCTCGCACAGCAGCTCCGGGTGGTGCACCCACCCGCGCCACACCGCATACACGTACTTCACTAGGGCGACATTTCTCCTTACATCCAGTCTGCAATATCCCACCATGCCTAACACAAATAGACTCGGGTACATCAGAGGATAGTAAGGATACACACCGTATTGTTTATGGTATAAAAATCGAGCAAATTTGTTTTGCAGTTTTTCCAACATTAAGCTATACTTAGCCTCGTGAGGATTCCATATTATCGAGCTGGTTTCTAGGCGACTACGAACAAGCGCATTAAATAGAATTTTAATGACTGATATAGCGCGGAAACTCTTGCATTGCCTTAAGATAAATCCTAAATTTCTAAAAGATTTCCCACATACATCATTGATATGATTCCGAAACTTTAATTCAGGCACCATCAGAATACCCAGGTCATGTACTGACGTAACGCGCGGTATGACCCTGGAATCCAACGTGTACTGCCAGTTGAGTGGTGCACGCGCGCGGGTATAGCTCATCACCTCGCATTTTGTCACATTAAAATGTAGTTTATTACACACACTCCACTGCACTACACTGTCAATATCCCGCTGGAGGCGCCCACAATCAGACACGTTCGCTATCGACAGAAATAGTTTCAGATCGTCTGCGAACAATAAACATTGCGCCTCCTCTACGACAGACGGTAGATCGTTAATCATTATTATGAATTCCAAAGGACCAAGATTGCTTCCCTGACTTACGCCCGAAAAAGTGTAGTACGGCCTGGAATTATACCCAGCAAATTCCACATACTGCCTGCGATCGCTAAGGTAGTTTGCAAAGAAACTTAGAAGATGTGGGGTGAAACCTATCGCAGCAAATTTTCTCAACAATACGTCATTATCAACCGTGTCAAACGCCTTCCGAAAATCAAAATATGCGGAGTCCACTTGTCCTCCGCCATCAAGGACTGGCGTTAGAAACGTCACAAACGACAGCAAGTTACTCCCCGTACTTCTCCCTGGTCGAAACCCATGCTGTGCATTGGTGAGCCGGGGGCTCACTTGGTTATAAATACTTGTATACAAAGCCGTTTCAAATACCTTAGCGAAAGCCGAGAGCACCGCAACCGGTCGGTACCCGCTGACATCTGAATTTGCTGAACCTTTCGGAACCGGAATAACTCTGGTTAGTTTCCAATCATCGGGGTAATGACTTTCCTTCAAACATAAATTAAATATGTACAACAAAGGGTCTTCAAATACGGAACTGCAATCCTTAACAATATATGGTGGTATGCCATCGGGGCCAACCGAATGTTTCGGCTTGATGCGGCCGAGTGCGGCGCGCAGCTCGCCCGCCGTCAGCTGAGCGACATGCACGCGAGCGGCGCCCGCGCCCCCGCCCGCCTCGCGCTCCGCCGCCGCCGCGTCCAGTGCGGGCCGCACACCGCTGTATACCGAGTGAAAATATGACGCGAACGACTCGGCACACTGTCCCTCATCCAGTACCTGACCATCTTTAAATATTTCCGACCTATTACGTTTGGACTGTTTGCATCTAATAAATTTCCAGAATGACTTGGGATCTTCTTTTATACATGATTGTAATCGGTTTTGATATAACTCGTAATTTAATTTAATTTTGTATTTAACTAGAGAACGATAATGCGAAAATGTTTCGTAGTCGCGCCGAGAGCCAGTCTTTTTATATAATTTATGATGAATCCATTTTTTCCTGATATCATATATCAACTCCGGTGTATACCAGTCAGGGTAATTATATTTTCCCTTAACCTTACGTACTCTGCGATTTATTGTCGGAACAGAGCTGTCAAAGACACGATAAAGTTTATCATAGACATGAACAATAGCTTCGTCTGCATTATTAATAGTGTATAAAATGTCCCAATTAATTGACCTCAACTCCTGATATAAAATAAAATAATCTGCTTTACGAAAGTTCCATCTATTTTTGCCACAATGTGCTATAGTGCTATTGTTAATATTAAGATTATCAGCCTGACCACGAGCTGAGTCTATTTCCCCTTCCCGCCTGGTAGGCCGAGCTACATTAATCACTAGCGGGGGATGATGCACGTCAATGTCTACTAGTGACTCATCAGACGCAATTAATACCTGCACATCGCCCCCTCCTAACGATGTTAACACCAAATCCAGAGTCCGGTTATTAACATTATAAACGTTATTTACCTGCCGAAATCCACAGAAAGCGTTCACATATTCAAAATAGTTCCTTATTTCGGTTGTTGTGGATGGCATATTGAAATCACCCAACACTAATAGCTTATTAAACTTAACAGATAAATGTTCCAATATACTAAATAAACGCATATAATCACTTGGATCACATTTTGGTGGTATATAAACAACGCAACACAAAAACAAATAATTATTATCCATGTGGACGGTAGCACAAACAATTTCGAATAAGGCGTTGTCCACGCTGCCTACAGAAACGCGTTTAAGTTGAAGGCGCGACGTCACCGCCAAAAACACTCCTCCTTGCTTACGTCCATCCTGCCTGTCACAACGTATGATGTCATAACCAGGTGGAATTATTTCTCCATCATGTATTGAATCATTAAGGCCTGACTCTGTGACCGCAAATATATCGTAACATGACGCTAAGATATTAGTATAAAATACATGAGTCTTCGTACGAAGTCCCCTTGTGTTCTGGTAATATATATTAATATGCCTCTTATTTCTTGCTGACACTTTTTTTGGATGACTTCCGAAACCAAACCCATTTATTAAAACGAGTGTTTAAAGGCCAGCAGTCCTGTGTGTTAATTTTCTCAAACAGGGACTCAGGTACTCCGATCATAAAAGATGCATAATCTCTTTCCGTTTTAGGAACAATCTTTTCTACTTTTATATCGCTTGATGCACACAAATTCGTAACATGTTCAAAAATTGCGTCCTCGGTAGTATCTGGATGAAGTGACCATACATGCAAAAATGTTTTCTTCTCAATCGCTTGAAACGTAGAAATTGCCTGGTTTCCACCTTTTCCTACAGGTTGGAGATGGCTTTCCTTTCTTTTCTTCTGATTGGTAACTGTAAAATCTTGCGACTCTTTGGCTACTACCTCGCCCATGTTAGTTATGTTGATCGAGTTTAATCGCTCATTCGTATGTAGTGAGGACACATCCTTAGACTTAGATCACTCGAGTGCACGACGCGCGCGTTCCGACATTTTATTTCGCGCTGTCACTGCGCCGGTATGCTCCTCTTTTTGTTTCTCGCTCACCCTCCGTATTTCCGTGTTGGTTTCTCTTTCACTCTGGAGTGTAATTGGTTCAATTTTGTCTAATTTTGTCGTTAAATCACAAATGGCTGCCCAAAATTTGTCAAGTGTCTTTTGTTGACATTCAATTTTTGCATTTTGTTGCTCAATCAGTGCAGTTTGAGTTGCTATTGTTGTAGTTAGGGCTGACACCTTCTTCGATAAATCATTGAATGCCGACTCAATGTTGAACTTCGACATTATACTAGGTAAAATGATTAAAAACTTGGGACGAAACAGTAACACAGCGTACGCAATGACGGACCCGGACGAAATAAAGATCTCTACAAAAATTCATCCCTCTTTGTGACATATTGAATACACCGTGGTCCACATCATAATGAGTGTCAACTGGTTTCGTCATTCATATAATGTAAAATTGAGATATTGCAGTAATAAAGTAAAGAAAAGTTCAGATAGGTTTATTTAAAATGTCATTTATGTAGTAAGTTAACGACTGCATTATCAGAACTATTCAATTTTAAAAGTTCTCAACGACATCAAATACCTTTTTACCTAAAAAAACATCTTAAATTCGGTGACATTCACTAAAAGACCTCGCGATTGAAATATACTGTAATGCTAAAAACATTTTTCAAGTTCATATTGAGTAATAACTTGGCAGTAACGTCATAACATTCGTACAACAACCCCGTTTGATACGCAAAAAAACTCCAAAAGTTTATACAAAAAATAAAATATCTTGTCAAATTCATTTACTCCGAGTCACAAGTACATTTGAAAAAAGAATGTTATGAATTGGTGACACTAATAAAAAGGACAATATGGCCACTGAGAGGATATTACATTTCATTTCTCAACTATATAAGAATTTTATCTTTCCGTCCTTTACTAATAAATGCTATTACGTTTTTTACAAAGAATATTATTCGTAATAGACACTCAAGCGAAACAAAATTAGATTTCAATATTTGAAATTTGAACGCTTAGTAGGTTATCTATTTTGTATTGTAAAAGAAGGTGAATGTCCACCGCAGAATGTTGACACAGTGGATACGAGCGAAATTATGACATAATAGTATGCTAGCCTGAAAAGCGTCTGCTTCCCATAAATTAAAATTAATTTGAATTAATTTGAAATTTGAAGAAATATTTGTGGGCCGCACAAACATTTCTCTCGGTGCGGGGATCGAACCCGCGGCCTCTCGTTTCACAGGCGGCGTCTAACCAACTGCGCCACGGAGGCTGGACTGTACATCTGTAATCCTGCTTACTTTGATCTTAAATTAAGTGATCACTTCGCTGGATTTGTTCACGAATTATATCGTCTTAAAGGCTTCACATGATTTAACATCTTATTACCTTTGATGTGTCGGAAACGGATTAAAGATTAAAAGATAAAACCCTGATTTTCGTCTTGTAAATTCTCTAATAAGATGGTTTAATGACGGTCATTCAACCGTAACTGTTCACTGAACCTAAAATGGTAATGACCAATTTTCTAACTCAAAATATAGATACCAAGCAAAACTTTACTATTTGATCTGACTATATAAAACTTGTGTAAATAAGATGTACTATATCAATTTTAATATGTATTTAAGACTAAAATAGTGTGGCTTTGTATTCTCTATAATATTGAGACTTGTATGATTTAAACTACTTTGAAAGTGCATGATGGCCTGTTGGTATACGGATTAGTTGCGGCTGCCAACACGTTCATGATGGTAGCGGGTCGGATCCCAGGGCACACCTCTGACTTTTCGGGGTCATATTATGTGTATTGATAGTCAATTACCACGCACTAAAACGGTGAAAGAATACATCGTGAGGAAACCTGCATACTATAGCGATTTATAAAAAAATCTATGTTATGTAAATCCGCCAACCCGCACCAGGCCAGCGTGGTAGTATACTATATGGCCTAACCACTCTCAATCGTACTCACGATTGTAGAGGAGGGCCGTGCTCTACAGTGGAACGTATATGGGCTGATACAGGTGATTTTTACTTCTAGTTTTTCATATACACTTTAAAATTATGCTACAATACTATTACGGACTTTGTCTTAAACATAATTAATTCAACTTTCATGATTTTCATGACCAAATTAATACATATCTATTTTTAAAAAGCCATCGCAATTCTAATGTTCACATCAATGTAAAAGCTCAGCGGATAACAGAGCCAATGGCTTACGATAGTCTCGGAGCAATAAAGCCTCTAGTCCAAAGACTTTGTACCGCAGTACGCGGTTGCAGGTAAGCTTCGCTCTGACTCCAGATATCTCTTCATAAATTCAGTTATATTCTAATCTCGAACGAAACAATTAAGTGCAAATTGGAGCAATCCATTTGTTTACGTGTTTCACAAGTTGGAGTTTTAGAATTTTCTGCAACACATTTAGAAAGTTGTTAGGAACATATTGATTTATGATTTTAGCTGTGGACATAAGAATATTTAAAAAAATATAACTAAACATTTTAAAAATTATATTAGCTTGAGATGGATAGAATATTATTTTAAGGGTGTCAAATATTTGATTGGAAATGTTACATAAGATTACTCGAGTATAAAACCCGCACCCTTACCAAATTTAACCAAAACTCTTAAAATTACAATACTTAAAATCAGTATTTTATATTTAATTGAATGTGCATTGTGTTGCTTTCCAAGTTCTGTCATTTCACAAGTTTACAATAATCGATATGTAACAATCTATTCTCTACGTATCAAGAAATAACAACCAAAATTGCAAATTCACTCGGTTTACTGCCAATATTATTGGGCTAAAAGCACCGCCATCCGGAGTTATCAATGGAAACACCTCTAATAGTCAAATTTCTGACTAACTGCAATTGCTCTAACTTCCACATCGCAATAATATCGCTATTTGTACATGGGTACACCAAAACGGTTGAATTTTAATCAGGTCGTGTGTACACAGGGCTGGTATGAGAGGAGTTCTTATTGTCTCTGGTGTGCCACAAGAACTTCATATGGAACCGTTTCCTTGAAATAGGTAGCAAAATTAAACTCGAATCTGGGTTTGTTTCGTTTATAAACCAAGTTTGATACATTTTGACGGAGTTGCGTTGTAATGGGTTTTTGAACTGTTCTATTGTAAGCATACAGGGTATAGCTACCGAAAATGAACCTGGGTGGTAGTTTGAGTGATTAAAAACTTACAGCTAAAAATTTCGCTAACAAACGAGACATTTTTTTTTCCTAAATTATTTGGGTGGTAAATCCATAGTTTTATTTAAAATAAAATAAACTTATACGTATCGTATCTCTTCATTTTAAAAATAAAAGGGTATAAACACTATTATTTTAACAAAAAAAACTATGTATTTATTACCTAAATACGACGATAAGAATATAAAAGAAAAAAAGCTGTTTTTGCTAATTTTTTATTTACATTGTTTCTGAAGTCATTAAAACTACCGCCCAGCTTCGGTTTCGGTAGCAGTCTTGATATGCCCAGTATATTTTATTTTGAATGTATATTATTCACGTTTAATGTTGGTGGAATTTATTCATCATTGTATTTTAAACGCTCGACATAGATAAAAGCGGAATTGATTTGCGTCGAATGATAATTAGGGATATCTGAGGGAAGAGCCATTGTATTGTGATTCTTTAGGCATTAGAAACAAACAAAAAAATATTCTATTACTCTTTATTATAAAAATAACGTACAAATTGTATTCCTCCAACTATTCTTCAATCTAATAAAATTGAAAGTACATAAAATGAAAATGATAAAATATCCAATTTGCCACTTTCAATGTTATTGGTGTCAAGTAGCGAATTTACATTTTGTATAATTCACGTAGGCACCACCAAAATATGTTTTTGTGATCGAAAACGCCGATTCGCTGATATATTTTTTACTCAGCTAATAAATATTATGACATGTTTTGAAATTGTATGGTTAATACGTATTATTTTTTTATTTTTTTATTGCATTTAATGGCGAGACGAGCAAGCCGTTCGCCTGATGGTAAGCGATACGACCGCTCATGAACAGTAGCAACATTCCACTGTGCTCGCCATCCTGAGACATAAGATGTTAAGTCTCAATATGTCCAGTAGTTGCTCTGGCTACAATGTCCTTCAATCCGAAACACAACAGTGCATTTAAGCAGTGTTGTTTCACGGGAGAAATAGACATTGCGGTGGTACCTACTTAGATGGCCTCTCACATATGAGAGACCTACCACCAGTAAAAAAAGCAAAAGCAAAGTTTTTAATATTAAGTATTAAAATAATTCTTAATATTAAAAACTTTGCTAAAAGGAACGTGAAATAATTAAATTTCATCGATTCCGTCTGAATTCACGCGGGTCGTCCAACGTGCTTCGAATATTGAAATGACTTGTCAATAATGTCCTTACTGAATATTTGTTTCTATGTCCAGCGGAATAATAATAATTCTAGCAAAGATTTAATGGAGGCACAATTATTCTGAGAAAATTAAGATTTGATAAATATAAAGCCATTTTCTTCTTTTAATAATTTAGTCGCAAAAGTGTTAGTAAAAGCTTAGACGACCGTCTGGGGATATTAAATGGTAAGAAATGGGATCAAATTAAATATAAAAAAATGGTTCACTATATAAATTATGTTTATTATGTCTATATTTATTATGTCGCTGGATGCAGGCCGCTTCCAACAGGTCATTGTGGAGATCCTTGGGGGAGGCCTATGTTCAGCAGTTGACTTCCTGTGGCTGGTATGATGATGATGATGATATAAATTAACATCCTCGCTAATGTCTACATTTTATTTTAAAAAATACAAATTCATATTTCTGTTAATTTATCTCCTAATTTAATTTGATATTTTACTATTACAAATGTTGTTTATACCTTTAATTAATATAATATGTATATGAGAAGTCTGTCCATGATTGTATCATTAGAAAATATTAAATAAACATACCGTTGGTGTGCCTATTTAAATAAAATAATGTAAAAATGTCTGATGACTCGTAAAACATCTTGGAATAAATAAGTATATGGAGCGTAAAGCTTGGGAAACACGTCAAATTCTCGCGAATTCTATGAAAACTTCCTACATTGTGCATTGAATGACAACAATGTGAATATACCTATTTTTTTTATTTTATTTATTTGGAAACTCAACAGCTTATACAAAAACAGCTATTTATAATTATATATTTAAATAAATAGTTGCTTATAATGTCGTATAAGCAACGTAGCAAGTTATAGCAAGAGTTTTGGAGGGAAGGAAAATAAAAAAGCTTCCAGATAAAACAGTGTAGAATTCATAGAGTACATTATTATTAATTATTAATGAAATTGCAAAAATGTAATTTTAAGTTGGAAACATAAAGCAAGAAAATTACGTCATTATAATTAAGTCCACGCCAAAGAAACTTTAGGTACATGTTTAAATACAAGTTGAGAGGTGTTATACAAAAAAGTTGAAACTGCGGCATAAAACCAGCACTTAGGCCCAAAGATGGTGAACATTTATTAGAAGGATAAACACGTAACTTTGGAAATGTATTCAGGGAGAATTTCCTACTTTATCACTTCTGAAAGAAGTCCCCTTTATTTCATTCCCAAAACTTCACTTCATTTGACATTCATGGAGCATAGGGGTTTATAGTTACGGTAAAATATATGCTTGGACACTGTAGATACCAGTGAAAATACGTACGTTGACTAGTTAGCTTGAAGCTTTTAATATTTAATATAATAATAATAATAATAAAGTTTATTGAAATAAAAGAATTACAAAGACTTAAATCTACTTACAATTAAATAAAGATAATGAGATCTTATATTCTAGCAGAACCAGAGGTTCCCAAACTAGGCGTAGCCTGTGACTTGGGATACCATTCATAGATTAAGCTTACAGTATTACATAATAGCCGAAAAAATAATAATAATAATTAGCATGTATGTGTGCCATGTATGAAGTGACAATAGTGTTGAAACAATGTAAAAATAAATAACAAAACTTAATAGTAAAAATGAAACCAGAACAAAACTAAAATTAAATATTACTTATTCCAGGTACAATTGAACTCACAAGTCTTTCAGTAGCATCATAATCTAAATGTATTAAAAATTTGAAAATTTCGGTAGAGCACTTTTTGACTGAAGAGTTCTTTACAGGACACAGTCTCGAGACCTTGTTGTAGAGCGAAGGGTGAGCATAGTATTGGAACCTTTTTGCGAAGCTAGTTTTAACTGGTGGCAATTTGAGTAATGGTAGCCTCTTGTTCCTGAGTATTTCATATGAAGGGGAATTGATTGTGAGTTTGTGGGTCGCAATACAAGCTTTATGGACATACAACTGACGGACCCGGAGTACCCCTGCTTCCTTGTACAACATATCAGTCGGAAATCTACGCGACTTAGATAGCATTGTTTTTAACACGGCACGCTGAGCTCTTTCCAGGGGTAACATAGTAGTTTTAGCTGCACCACCCCAAACACCAATACAGTAGCTAATCAAAGATTGGCAAATAGCGAAATACACTAGTTTCATAGTTTGAAAATTGGCGGAATTTCGGAGGGTTTTCATGATTGCGATAATCTTACGAATTCTGCTGGACAGTAAATTTATGTGGGATCTAAAGTTTAAGCGTTCATCAAGGATTAAGCCTAAGTATTTGATTTCGTTGGTCCGTGTAATGTATTCACAAGTGCAAGTTGAGAACAAGGCAGGGGTGCAATTACTGTGAATCTTGAGGTCACGCAAACAAGAAGGCTGGGTTTTACAAGTTTTGGAAAAACATAAGAATTTTGTTTTGTTGGTGTTAAGAGTCAGCAGGTTTCTCTGAAGCCAATTATTAATAATATATAGTCCCTCTTCAGCAGCCTGTCTAGCACTCTCCCAGTTTTTTCCATAGAAAATAATTGCGGTGTCATCTGCATAGCAAAATAGTTCCGCTGAGGCTAATTTAAGATTGTGGATGTCATCCATATAAATGATGAATAAAAGAGGGCCTAGGATACTACCCTGGGGAACGCCGTATTTAATAGGGATCGCGGAACTCTTTGTACCATCGATACTAACCAGCTGCTGACGATTGGAGAGATAGCTTTGAAACCAATTTAAAGCCGTGCCGCGAATACCCAATCTTTCCAGCTTGCGCAGCAAAATCGGAACCGACACCGTGTCGAAAGCTTTGGCCAAATCGAGAAAAACTCCGTAGCAACTTAGACCCTGATCCAGAAGTGATGCGACAGTGTTGACAAGTTGGTAAGTAGCGTCTTCGGTGGATTTGTGTCTTCTAAACCCGAACTGCCTATCCGAGAGAGAGTGATTGCTTTCTATGAAAGACGTGAGACGTTTATTTATCAATTTTTCGAGTATTTTCGAAAAAGCACTAAGAAGAGATATAGGTCTGTAGTTGCTGGGCACATCTCTGGGCCCATCCTTATAAATTGGAGTAACTGATGCGACTTTCCAAGCACTCGGAAATATACCTGAACTGAGACTAAGATTATAAATGTGGGTTAATGGGATGATGATACAGTGTTTGGAACATTTTAAGAATCTATTGGTGAAGCCGTCCAAGCCTGGAGCACTGTTGTTTTTCAGATTTGATATCAAGCTATCTATTTCGGAAGAATCAGTAGGGGAAAGAAAGAAGGAACTAGATGGGCCGTTAGATGTACACGTTTTAGATGCTAAGTTATACTCGGATTCTTTTGTTTCCATTAAAATTTTATTTGCTAGCTTGCTTCCTACTGAGGAAAAGTATTCATTACATTTAAAAAGGGAGGTTGTGGGGTTAGTGGAGATCGTTAATAATTCGGATGATGGACAATTTTTCTGTTTAAAGTGACAGATTTTTTTAATGGTATTCCACAGAGCCTTCGAGTTTCTGTAGTTTTGTTGTAACTGGTCGCTTTCATATTGAGATTTAATTTTCCGTAAGAGATTGTTGCAAAAGTTCCTGTACCTAGAGTACGACGTTGTAATTATGGGATTGTTCGGTTGATCTCTGGCTAGCAAATGCAAGCGATCCCTGTGCCGAATACAACGTAATAGGCCCGGAGTGATCCAGGGTTCAATAACCGCCTTTGAACGGCTAATTTTTACTACTTGAGTATATTTTTCTGTTATGGAGGACAGTGTGCTAAGAAATTTATGGGCAGCTATATCTACGTCGTTTTCGTTCAAAACCGGTAACCAATCAAAACCCTCCAGCTCATCTACGACTTTTTCAAAGTCGACTATTGTTCTTGTTCTTTGTGTTTTTCTTTTATTCGCCTTGTTTGAGATGCCTAATACTACCATTTTATGGTCAGTTATATCCGTTTCGCAGACAACGCTAACTGCCTTCAAGTTGGATCGTAAGAAGATATGATCTAAACAGGACTCCAGTCTGGTTGGGAGGGTAATAGCAGGAGACAAACCATGTCCAGCGGTAACGCAGAGATATTCAGACGGGTCATGTTTTTTAGTATCCTTAGTGAGAATATCTATATTAATGTCACCGGCTACAATAAGGTTGGTTTTATTTTTATTTTTTTCCAGAATAGAGTCGAGTGAGTCAATAAACTGAGTAATGTTTTTAAAAGACGGTGAGCGGTATATGCCTAAAATTGTGGCGTGGTTGGGAATATCGATCTGTAAGCAACATGCTTCCTCCAAGTAAGGTTCAGAGATAGACGCATTCCAGTCCTCTCTTACATATGCGACAACACCACCATTTTGGTTCAAGTTGCGCTGAGTATGGAATGAGGAGAAACCTGGGATGTTGCCTATAACTGTGGATTCAACAAGCCAACATTCAGTCAGTATAATAATGTCTAATTTGGTGCCGAGGCGGTGTAGTGCAACCAGAAAAGAGTTGAAATTTTTACCTATACTTCTGATATTGAACGCTATTAATTTGAAATTAAAGTCATTTGAAATTAGCGTATTACACTCTTCTAACTGATTTATTGGGTGACATTTAATAACACGCATTTGATCTAACTGCATTGCTAGGTCTAAATTATCCATTTAAAATTGTATTCAGTGGTTTCCGATTTAATAGTCCGCAGTTGTAAGTGCATATCGTGAGTTTCGTCAATGATGTGCGTGAGAAAAGATTTTGAAACAAAGTTGTGTGGTATTTAACATAGTACACATAGTTTAATAGGCTGTAAAGTTGAGGGCTCTCCTTAACACATTTTATTGGAAATTTATACAAGTTAACAAGTTGTTTGCTTCGAAATAGTGTATTATTGTAGCATATGCAATAGTGGAATAATCGTGGAAACAAGAAATCATGCTTAATTATATACATTGTGGGCTCAATAGATAGTAGAA
Source organism: Hyles euphorbiae (assembly GCA_023078785.2). Classification (NCBI taxonomy): domain Eukaryota; kingdom Metazoa; phylum Arthropoda; class Insecta; order Lepidoptera; family Sphingidae; genus Hyles; species Hyles euphorbiae. Next base: position 9,153,358 of record CM041049.1, read on the forward strand.
GACTTATATGGCATAAAAACAGACATAAACTCTTAAAATAACAAACGACAATACTGTTACATAACATCAACGGGAAATCAACTATAATAATAGGGTTAGGAACGCTGCGTGCCTGCCAAGGCATCGTTTTGAGAAGCGGACGTAGGGTCCTGCTTTAACAATTTGTCGAGGATAGCTTCTGATTTGATGTGTAAGACAGCGCTTGTCTCGGACCTTCGCATATAGATGGATCCATATGAAGTCCAGATAAATTTAAATTTTAGTTGCGATCCCGCGGCCCGCGTCTTGCTGAAGAGAACTCTATTTGCTTTTGTGAGGTGTTCGTTTACGTAAACTCGACGCGAGTTACCTTGAATCTCCAACATGTCAGTAGTTATGCCGCGTCTAACCCGCGCGGCGCGCAACAACTGATCCCGCGGTGCGCGTCTAGTCAGGGTGACGATCACAGGTCTGGGTTTCTCTGATTGGCCTTCTTTACCACGCAAGCCAACACGTTTAATGTCGTCAATATCACGGGTATCCAGGCTGACCCCTAGTTTCGTGGAGAGATTCGAAACTATCTGAGATAAATTCTCACCTTTGTTCTCAGTAATACCTGTAATTTCAATATCTTTAAGAAAATCCCGCTGTTGTCTGGATTCCAATTCTTGACGCAATTCTAGAACTTCTGCACGTAGATAGCTAACTTCAGTTTTATATTGGTCCAACTCTTTCAGTTCCTTCTTCATATCACTTATTTCCTTTCGAAACTGGTCAATGTCTTCCGTGGTGGAGTTAAGTGACGAGGTGAAAAAACGCATTTCCTGTTTCATGGTCTCAAAGGCATCCTGAAGTTGGATCAGGGACTGAGTGAAAGATTGGAGAATGTCGGCTGGGGATGACGATGGGCCGGAGTCGCCATGAACTTGTGGCAGAACAGCTTGGTCTTTAGAAGTATTGGCCGACGCTTCTGGGCTGTGTTTTCCTGATCGAATAGGGGTGGAGTCGGTGAACCGTTCTTTGGATTTGGCCTTACACGCCGGGCATCGATAGCTATTATGTCCTCCAGTGCGAGCAAGTCTGATCTCTTCTCGTGGCAGACTAAGACAACTTAAATGGTATCTACAAGTACACGAAGAACATGTTATAAATGTAGAGTCTTCCGAGTTGCGATCTTCGCGAATTGCCTTAGTACATGCTCCGCAGTGCATTTTGGAAGCAGAAATTTGATATAGCGCCCTCTATACACAAGACAAGACAACAGTTAATTCAATTGACTAGGTAGGTGGTTTTGATAGTTTTCTCAATAGATGGCGCTGAAATTCGTAAGATGAGCACCGATGTAAAAATAAACAATTGTGTTAACTCTAGTTGAGAAGATCGTATGCAAGTCCTAAGTCAGAGTCAAAATCACTTACTTCCTCTCTATTGTCAAATAGAGAATTACTGAGTCCAGACTAAAAATTCACAAACACAACACTGTAACGGATTCTTTGAATTGTTTTTGATATAAATCACTTTGTTCACACTGTGCCGTCCGGATAACGTTAGTGGAAGAGTAGAGTAGCAAGAACTTGGCACTACACTAGTTTTTATGTCACTATTGATGGATTTACTAATTATTTACTGCTAATTATGTTAGAGCTTTTTGAATTGAGTCAGTACGGGACAGCGCCCTCTAGCGAAAAATGATTTATTTAGATTTATTTAGATCAAAGGAATAATTTACCTTTAAAATAATGCATCTTTTTTATTTTGAATAAGGCAATTTAATAGTTTGCCAATCCGCATTAACAAATATCGTAATGTCGATTGTAGAAAAAGCTCGTGCCCTGCGCGGAACGCATATGGACTGATACATACCTACGACAATTGTAAAACACAGAAATTCGGATCATTTTCGCAGAGGGTTAGTTCCATGTATCAATTTTATAGTGGTGCACAGCTTACATATTATTGGCAACTTAATCTAAGTAAGACAATCTGTTAATAAAAGAAAAGCAATAAGTGAAGTAAAAAAAATAACTGAACAATCACATTATACATATTTTTTATATTCTACACATTTTGATAAAGCATTCATCGATTTTTAATTATCGTTTTATATTATTTGGTTTAAACTTAATAGTTAACAGTGAACTACAATTTCAGCATTCTATTTTTAAAAGGAGTTAAAGAATCGGAGAAGACATAGTAATTGACTATACATCCCATTGGCTTAATATAAAATCGATGAATAATAAACACAAAAAAGGATGATAACATTTAGGCCTCGCAATAGTTTACATGTGAGACTTTATTACTTCTAAATCTTGTCGTTTATAAAATAAAGGTAAAGAAATTTAGAATAATATTAAGTCAGTGTTCTTATTGCTATTCTACCTATAACTTCAATGATACAGGTATATATTATGTTAAAAACTAACGCTAATCAATAATCATTTCAATATATCTGAGAAAAGGTCGAATTTTAAAAGGCAAATGCTCTTATATGTATGTGTTATATTATTTATAACTCAGTTCACAAAAAATAAACATTTTTGACTAAGAAAATATATTCTTTGCTTTTCTGAGGCATTTCAAAAGACTTATTGTTTTCATTATATACATTATTAATAAGCATTACGTACTATGAATACATTCAGCTTTTTAGTCTCATTTATTATACAATATTAAGTAAACGAAAAACTTTCAAATTTCATTTGGACGCAGATACATAGAGTAGAAAAATGGCGATATTTTTTATCTTAACTTATTGCTATCTTAGTTTATACTGGCAGTGTATCACATTCCCTCAAGCCACTTTCTCAGAGCACAATTTTCTTTACATTTTGAACATTTATATTGTTATCATTTAAAGAGCACTCAAAATAGATACGGCTTAGTTAATGCTGCACCCGAAGTGGCTTTGTTGCTTTCGTGTTTACTGAATATTTTGAGGGTTAAATTTTCCTCTTTATTAACGTATTTTATATAGGGGTACATTGACCCATGTTGGCTAATTAACAACACGGTTGTCGGGTTATAATCTCTTAGGAGTAACAAATTTATAAAATTCTGTTACCGTGGGTACATTAGGACAGGCGATACTGTTTACATTAAAATAAGGAACATTCTTAGTTAATATTTTCGGTTATTTCGGTTGAAAATTACCTATGGACATAATGTACATACTAGGGTAGGAACACATTATTAGCGGAAGAAATTTTTGTCAACTTGGTAACATTATTTCGCTCAAAACCAAATTCATTAGCCAACAGATTTCATTGTGAAAATCTGTTAGTAAATTGTGATGCATTTCAGGGCATGCACTGAGATGTAGTTCCAACAGGCTCAGGTTTCGTTGGACCAATATTTACATCAGCTAACAACTTTAAATTTCCCTTTTATTTATACATTTTATACTTTGTTTTGACCAAAAAAAATCCCTTCATCATCATCATCTTAGCCACAGGAAGTCCACTGCTAAACATAATGCTGAACATCCGCCAAAGATCTCCACATCGACCTGTTGGAAGAGGCCTGCATCCAGGGAATTTCCGCAACTTTAGCCAGGTCGTCCGTCCACCTTGTAGGCGGGCATCCGACATTTCACTTGCCTGTACTCCAGAACCTTCGGCCCCAAATGCCATAGGTTCTAGGTTCCCTTCACCAGTATAAAAATGATTAATACATTAATGAAATTAAGAGGCAGCTAAATGCCGCAATAATTATATCGAATAACATCGATCACCGTCCAACGTAATTTGATGTTCTTATTTCCAGAATATATATTTATATTTCTATACAATATGTTTCATAAATATATGTTAAAATCAACAATACACGCCTAGAATTGATAGATCTAGACAAACAAACCGCAGACATAGGTACCTGTGTCTAATTAATCACCGCACACAATATGGTTTCTGCTCATGAGATAACAAACATTTTGGTCAGTGAAATAAATAGTTCAGGAATTCCGCAATTACTTCATACTACTTTAAATTATAGGTCTTGGTTACATAGCTCTAGGAATACCCAGAACATAAATTAAGCTTTAGTAGTAGAATTCAATCAAGCGCTAGTTTTGTAATTCAAATCTTTATCATTAAATTTATCAGTTATAACAATATACATATATGCCTATATTAAGCCAGTAGCTATGGTTTTCAACATCATTATAGGGATTCATATACTTAATTTTATTTGCTCTAGGTAAATCAGTCGGTGAAGGAAAACATCGTGAGGAAACCTGCATACCATAGCGATTTATAAAAAAATCTATGGTATGTAAGTCCGCCAACCCGCACTAGGCCAGCGTGGTGGACTATATGGTCTAACCACTCTCAATCGTACTTACGATTGTTGAGGAGGCCCGTGCCCTGCAGTGGGACGTATATGGGCTAATACAGAAATCAGTTGGAGATATGTAATAGTAAATAAAACACCAAGTCTAATTGAATCACCGTGTTTTTTATTTCAGTGAATGGCGAGACGTGCATGCCATTCACTTGACGGTAAAAGATACAAGCAATCATGGACAATAGAAAAATCAAACTACACTATGAATTAAAAAGCAATTCTTAGCATTTCACTACTTTCGCTCGCCAAACTGAGAAATACGATGACTCAATATCTCCAGTAGTTTCTCTGATTATGTCATTTAAGCCAGTTCACAACAATGCATTCAACGGTGCCAAACGGAAGTACCGTTGGGCAAGAGGATTAGACATTGCGGTGATACCTACGCGGCTCTTTATATATGAGAGACCTACCACCAATAAATAGTTTTTTTATGCTCGCTACCCTGGCAATGTGATATATATCAGAGAACAATAGCGGTGACACATAAATTGATTCTATAGTTAAGATGTTCCATTCTATTTATTTGTGTACAACCAAATTATTATAAGCCTATTCTACTAAATAGGTAAGCATAGAATAGAATAAACTTTAGCCATAATTAATACGAGCACATTACCAGTATGTTCAGCTGTACGGAACCAAGTAAAACTTATATTAACGTTCTCTCCATTTGCTTCGTACAATAATTATAGGTTTCACAGCAAGTTATCCCCTTAATAATCACGCGTGAAAGCTTGTTATTGGACCTATTGTATTCGATAAAATATGTCTTTTATCCCCTTATTTATTGATCAATAAACCTAGACTTACAAGGTTAAGGTACTGCTTCAATACTATTATTTCATATCATCTATGGTATTATGATACATTATTTAATTAATTTATTTTATATTATTTAAATATTCTGAATCTCACTTTCATTTTTATTTTGGTCGATATAAATCTGGTACCAAGATGACTACCCCCATTCATTACGGTTAAGTATAAACAAAAAACATAATAATTTTATTTGAAAACTGGATAGTTAATATAATGAATATATTATTAAAATTGGTGACATCGTTTTCGAGAAAAACATTTTTACATTTTGCTTGGACGTAGTATTTCTCAACGTGGAAGTTAATATTGGAAATGGAATAATATAATTTGATTTATTTTTATTACTTATCTTTTTAATGTCATTTACATGATTTCATACTTTTAAATGATTTTCAAATCGAATTAAAATCATTGAATAAATTAAACTACTGACATATTGCGTCATATATTTGTAAGACGTTTACAGTCAACAACAACATACCCTGTACAAAAATTCAACAGATTATGAATTTTAATCAATTTAATTTCGATTGTAACGGTGTATTTTGGCTTTGATACGGTTTCACATCTGTTCCAACTTAGCTACGAGCATGGACATCTCTATGAGACTTGAAAGGTCTAGACTTTAGGATAATTGCTTTCGTGCACTCACGCCCATTAAAGTGCCTGGTATTGTTGCACTGATAGGTCCCGCACAATCGCATTCCATCGGCGAGGTTTGGTTGCCATAATTACTGCTTGCTATATTTATAAAGATACAGATTGCTTGGCATAATAATATCTCCCGAAGTATCGACGTCAGGTATTCGGATGGCGATTTGAATAAATTTATTTCTTTTTCTCAAACAATAAATATTTTTAAAATGGGTTTCGGTAAAGAAGGAAGCCTATTTATTTTTCGTTATTATAATTTCTTACGAAACAGCAAAGTAATTGTATCATCGATTAGAGTATTTATTAGAATTACGTATTTTCAATAATATTTATTTTAATTTAAAAAAATATGTGACAGTAAATTTGACGAAATTAATACAAATCTTCGTTGTCGCATAAAATAATTCAGGGCAGAAACTATGTTAACAAACTGTCTATTTAGATTGAACTCAAAATATTATGTTAATACCTTTCATTCTTTATTTAGGATCGTTTACATTCCGATTATAGGGAGGGTGCGAAAGGCGTGAACGAAAACCAAAAACATTTTATTTTATTTAATACTGTTACAATAACTTTATTTGTTTCAAATTAGTAAACTATTGACTTATTTGGCAGAGTGTATTTACCTGTATACTATTTGTTACACCAAACAGATTTATCAGATTTGATGAAACAATTTTGTTGAGTTTGTTTTAGCCAAAGTAAGCTAGGCGTAAATAAACACGAGGTTTAAGCGAGTTTATTGGATGTTGGCTGATGACTGTTGGAGTGGGCAAACTGCTGTTCCCTTTGAATAAACTGACCGTTTCGTTTGATCGGGAATATATATTTTATTACCTGTTGTTTAGATGGTGGTTCTGAAGGTTCGCAGCCTTTAAAACTTGAATGATTAATTGACATGGTTGCTATACATTTGTGAAATACTTTTTACTAACATTATGAAATAGCTATATTATGCTTAATGGTGAGTACATTGAAATCCAAAGATTGCACTGAGAGATGATTATGTGCCTGACTGCCTCGTTGGCGTACTTATACAATGGTACGGTATCGGGTTCGGATCCCGGGACGGGCAAAGTTATTAGGATTTTTCTATTAATTATCAGCCCGAAGTCGGAAATTCGTACCTGGTATAGCGAAACTCATGCCTGGTGCCCCCTATTATATCACACACACATGGCGAAACAATGGTATTTTGGTTGCGAGCTGAAAACCTCTAACTACCCCTTCTGGGAAAAAGGCGTAGGTTTATGTATATGTGTACATATGTAAATGATTATGTTTCACGGGTAGAGGCAATTATTCCAGTTGGCTAGAACAAATATTTGCGGATACGAACTTCCTTTTGCTATCTAAGCTAAAATTAGCCCAATGTTCAAAAAATAAATACTTCAAATTACATACCTATAACATATATTCGGTAAAATTTTATGAACAAAAATATTTATATTTCATTCAGTTTATTTATATTACAAACATCCCGTCTCCGACGAACATGACAAACAAACTCCAGATATTAACAAACATCTGTGTGTGCCATTGTGAACACCATTTTCCCATTTAATCCAATACAAACTGTGCTTTTGCTTGGGTCGTCGGTAGGTGTGAAAATGTTCAGTTTTAGGAGCGAGAAATTCCAGTATGAAACACGGGCGTGGAGTTTCGAAAAAAAAGTACGTTTGCGAGTTCCGTGTCATAAATTCTTTGCATACTTCATGCAGCGAGCCGAGGAGAGAAGTGAACTCGGGATAACGTCATCCAGTTTCTCGTATTCCTAGATTTATGCTTTTTATTGTTGTTTTTGATGGCTAATAGTTTTTCGTAGAATTACTATGGGCTTTTAGCACAGTTTTGTTTGCGTGTAATAAAGGATTCGGGCTATGTAAACCAGGTTTCGAACAAAAAGGCATGGTTGCATCAGTTAAGAGGTTTATCAATTCAGGAGACATTAAGGACTATTCGAATATTTGTTGCTTTAGCCACCGAGGCGCAGTCGGTTAAACGCCACCGTGAAACGTGAGAACTGATACCCACGATACAAGAACAATCTTAATGTGGGGTAAGGACTACGTAAGTGACTGTTGGGTGTAATTAATATTATAATATTTATGGTTGGCATTACACTGCGCTCGCCATCCTGAGACATAAACTGTTAAGTCTCAATATGTCTAGTAGTTACTCTGGGATAATGTCTTTTATTAAATATAAAGTGTACTGGTTTACAACAGTGCATTCACACCGCTGTTTGGCGGGAGAAATAGACATTATGCTGGTTCCCAGGCGGTCTCTTACATATGAGAGACCTCGCATGTGAGAATAATAATAACACCCAACAGTCAGATACATAGTCCTGACCCCACACTAAGATCGAGTCTTGTGTCGTGGGTATCAGGAACTACGAGAGACTTTTCGGTCTCACAAACACCCAGACCCGGAAGAAATATTTGTGGGCCGCACAAACATTTCTCTCGATGCGGGGATCGAACCCGCGGCCTCTCGTTTCACAGGCGGCGTCTAACCAACTGCGCCACGGAGGCTGTCATGAATGTGAGGATTATTCAGGCATCGCGGTCAAGTTACTTCAGTGATAAATGGAAATGAACGTTATTGATTTTCACTATCTAAATAATACAATCACATCTGAAGGTTATTTCGTTGTACTTTCCCCGTCTGAGGCACACCACATATTTAAATCAATGTTCAAAATATTTGTTTGATATTCAACTATAACGCCTTCATATTTTTATATTTCTGTCAGGCTAGGAATATCCCAATTTTAGACACAAGCCTACCCACCCTGTTAATAGTTAGCACTTCAGTTATCTTTCAATATTATTATCTAATACCATAATGCGATTTAAAGCAGAGATTAAGATTAGAAGATTATTAACAAATCTTGTCAAAAATTTCAAGCCGCAAGGTCTTCCGAAGCGGCTTAACGGCTTATACCATTAACAAATCGTGAACTTGCTAAAACTTTTGTTAAAATCCTTGGTCCTTATTTTGATACAACTTTCCATTAAACTGTTAATTAATTGAAGTTATTAATTGATAGCAGCACTAAACAAGTTTAGTTGAAACAGGTCCATTCTTCTCACAATACTGAAGTTAATCCGGTAAAGTAAAATTTAAAAAGGGAGTTTTAATCCATACAACAGTAAGCCTCGGGGAGCCAAGTTAACTTTGCTCCAACGGTTATTAAATTCATTAATGTTAAGAAAAACTGCAATTAGCTACCCGAGAAGAGAGCTTTGGGTAATGTTATATACTAACAGCTTTCTGGGGCGTCAGCTTAAAAGGTGGGTTTAAAACGAGGTCTTCTTTGCGTTGTTGTAAAAATGTTTAAGTTCCCAAAGTTTTCTGCTTTATATTGACTTAAATGTTTTTCCGTATCTGGCTTCTTTTTCCTTCGCTGTTCGTATATTTAGAAAGTTAAAATAGTCTGTAATAAATATTCCTAACTATCACACGACTTAGGGGTTAACATGTCTTTCGTATTCTTAATATTAGTGATTACATGATTAGTTTTCTATTCATAGCACCCCGACTCAAAGCAACTGTTTGTTGACGACACAAATATTATTTTTCTCATTTAATATACCTTGGCTACTCATAACATGACAAGCATGTATCAGCTACATAATATAAGAAACACTCCAAAATTAATTTTATTTTCGTTTTGGTATTTTCCATTACCATTGAGTTTATCTCCATAGACATATAATACAATTGCGAAGTACTAGGTTAATATTAGCTCAGACTAGGCTAATATTTCGAACAACCAACCTTTGTTTGACGTAAAAGTTATCAGTGTTAAAACTTGTAGAATAAAACAATTTAGATATTTTTATAGTAATGTCATCAGGTATATATAGATTGCACTTTTATTAAAAAGTACTATATGATAAGAAAACTTTTTAACCCTATAAAAAGTACCCTATAGCCTTTCTCAATAAATTTAGTATTTAACACTTATTTCATTTTTCAACTCAAACCATTAGTTCCTACATTAGCGCGTTACAAGTAAACACTTCAGCTTTATTTATTGTAGATGAAAAATCGACGCGTAAATAGGCAATTGAACACGCCAATACAGTTGTGTTAAATTATTAATTATCTCTCGACTAACCTACGAATATACTTACATTTATGTATAGTTGATTCAAAAGCTTGAACAGAAATAAACACCGGAGGAAACAATATTTTCTCATGTAATTATTACAGATGATTGTCGTTGTCCAGCGTTTTTGTAAATGACGTCATTCATTATAATTTTTCTGCTATTGCAGCTCTTATAAAACTGTCCCAGTAATTATCTTCGAGAGATCTCTAAAACTATGACTGAAAATTGACTGTTTACTCCCATTATTGTAAAAGAAGTTTCAAAATTGTTTATATTTAAAGAAAATAAACGTCCGGGTTTTATCTGTTTATTTCATTGAAATTATTTTTAATAACTTGGATAAAAAATGTTATACATAAAATTAAAATATTAAGTTCCTTATAATTATCACCCAATTATGCTCACGTGCCACTTACTATAAGATGTGACTAGCGATGTTATGTTTAGTTATGAAAATAAATATAACAGCGCACAAAAATAGTGTTCCAAGATTATTGGAAATTGCATTATTATTGATCATGACCATAGAATATAGATAGAGCACTTTGAGTTTATATATATTTTAAACTAATATCAACTAATGAAATAGATTTCAATTTTGAAAATCATTTAACCTGAATTCACAATTTTTTAAACTACATTCTAAATCTAAAACTTAAATAATATTTCCATTTCAATGCGATGCGAGTTACTCCACAAAATAAATGCATAAACAAAGAGCAAACGTTTATAGAACAAATTATTCAAACGTCACACCGGCCGAGATGGATGTCCAAAAAAGACTTAATAACCAGGAAAAATAATCTTCATTTACTGGCAAAAATGTTTTATAACTGGATATTTGCATCCGGCAGTGTTTTTATTTCAGTCTAATAAAACATCGAGTAAGAGTGGCTCTGACGTGCGATCAGCTGCGCAAATTAATTACCACCCTCGCCTGCCTTTATTAAATTAAATGTTATTCTCAAAATAAACGTTTTGATTTCAGCCCTTACTAATATTATTATAAGGCGATATGTGGTCTATTATGCTTATTCGAGTGTTATGTGGGAGTCGGGGACTTTGTGGAAATTAGTTGAGCTAAGTTTCATTACGTGGTAAATGATTATGTGAATTAAATTTAAACTTTACTATAATTATATAATTATCAATATATCTATGCTATTATGATTGGCTCGGTGGCTTTGTTGTTCTGCGGTACGATTACAAAACTGGGATCTTGATTTCAAAGTGATATTGGGTTTTATATTCATTATTAACCCGAAGTCAGAAACGTCTGCTCGATATGTAGATAGGCTCACCGCGGATCACATCGTGGGACGGACCACTAGGAAAAAGACGAGAGTTTATGTATGTACGTACAACGCGAGTTGCAGGGCAAAAGTCTCGTAAATCTATAGTATTAGCCATTTCCTAAATGCATCACTATAGCAAGTGACATAGGTGATATTGAAATATAGAATTTAATTAAAACCGCATGTTCCTAACCCACCACAGGTAACATTGTACCTAATTTTAAATAAAGCTATAGTTCTGACAAAAAACGCTATTTTAGTTATAATGATTTTATTTATTTATTTAAATGCTTTATATACAAAGTATAAAGGCGGACTTAATGCCTGAGGCTTTCTCTCCCAGTCAACCTTTGGGATTATTTTTAGGATTTTGATCAGTAGGTAGGTACTAGTCGGCTTACCGCTCAGATAAGTTCCTGAACCAAATCAAGTTCATCTAAGCAGTAAAAATACTCGTATCAATACGGAGTGAACAAAAATTTTGAAAACTAAGTCACAAGTGTTGTCAACAAAATCTTTAACCTTTTCAAATTTTGTACAATCTCACCTGAGGTATGATATACCTTTCAATATAATTACGCAACACCGTACGGCGCATGACTTTCAAATACCAAAGTCGTTTAATTTTTAGATAAATTACAAACTATATAACAATATCATACGCACACTAAGATGAATTCCAGAATAATGGGACAATAATTGGTAAAACGGTTATACCTCATCAGAAGAAAAATCCTTATATACTTCTAATATATTTTTAGTCAATAGAAAGTTATTAAGCTTCCCTTCACTGTAAGTGAAACGAAATGAAATGAAATTCATTTATTGGTCATGTAGGCAATTAAATAGCCCTTATGACAAGTCAATACACATCGTACATAATCTCTATTTACAAAATATTACTGGTATCTTGGGGAGGGCAGAAGGAGTATGCCGGTATAACTGGCTCTCTAATTTACCACACATATGGATTCTAAGGCAGGGCCGGGTCTCGAACAAATCCTACTCCAGCATACAGACTAAAGCCCCTAGGTGGCCGTCTCGTGCATAACGGACGGCAATGGATGCAGTTCTTATACGTAATTTTTGTTTAACTTGAGTATTTATTACTTACTATGGATTGTTATCTGGCTTTAGACATTTAGTTAAGGTGACATCAATTAGCGAGGATCACTCGATGGAATTACTAAAATAAAATATCGATAATATATTGATATCGATAAATTCTATTTCTGATAGTTGTTGTATCTTTAGTTTGTAGGTTCTTGATACACTGTTCTGATTCTGATTGAACTGCCAATTGTATACCGTAGGCTTATTAGCTTATCCACCGGCTAAGACGACGCTCAATTCAGAAATACAATATAATAGATGATATTGACTGAGGGATTTAACAGTAAGCATTCACGTAGACAACGGACCATATGCGGCTGACGCGAGCGCGCTTCAACTATGCAAATTAATTGCTTTGCCACATACACTATACCAAGTGGCATACCCATCATTTCTGAATAATAAAGCTGAAACAAATTTTATTGCTACCTGCAAGGAGATTGCATAGTTAAGTTCATAATTTTAAGAGGTTTATCATGGTTCTGCACCGCATGGTGTTAATATTGTGGTCAGTTTCAAGGGGCTGTTATCACTGCTAGACAAGCTATGCTCATGTATCAGAAGCCGGACTATAATTTAAAATGTTTTATATAACGTGACATAGGATAAAAGTTATACATGAATTTTCAAAACTTTGGTAATTACACTTGGAAAAGAAATATCCCTCTTCATATCTATATCATCTAGAGACTAGAATCATTAAAAATATGTAATGATGTTACAAGAATATACGCTTGGTTAAAAGAACGAATAATTTCGTCAGACAATCCAAACTCTAATCTCCATTCGATCGAGATCGCAAACCAATAATTTCAGTCACATGCGACATTTACAATTACCCGATAAAAAAACGAAAATGTCATAATACTGTTCAATTGCCTTTGCAGAATTCGTACATTATACCATTTATTCACGCTCCCTAATGCCGTGTAGATGTAAAATACAAAACGGACGTCCGATGCCCCGGGCGTTATAGACAGCTTGGATTATACAGAGCCGTTTTAAAAATTGAGATTGCTGGTTTTTCCCCACACATGACATGATCGACCTACATCTGTTCTGCTTTCTTTTTGCCTTGGGAAATACCATTCAATTCTTAGTATATGAGGCTGAGATTATGCAAATTTATGAAAAAGATTATGGAGTTATCTGTGTTATATGTGAAAGACCATGGTATATTGGTGTTTAAGTAATAAACACTGCATTTGATGGTGGTATAAATCATTCTAATAAGATGTATAGGTTGGAAAAGGACTATTAATTCAGATTCTAGATGATATAGATATGAAGGAGAATATTTCTTTTTCAAGTCTAATAATTAAAGTTTTAATGACAGTTCATGTATAATTTTTAACACAAGTCACGGCATATATATATTAAATTATAGTAAGGTTTCTGATACATGAGCATAGCTTGTCTAGCGGTAGGAACAGTCCCTTGAAACTGACCACAATATTAACACGCGTAACAGGGTGGTGATGTTAATTTCAAATAGCTATAATTCTCATTACTATTGAGCACACATAACTGAGTCCAGGCTGCTAGTAATAATGAATTGAAACATCCACTATCATTGATTGAATAAACATATTTTTCAACAAACATTATATCAATGCCAAATTAATATTTAATCAGCATGTATGAACCGTGACTTACTGAATTGGATTGCCAGTTCAAGAAACCTACTTTGTGTGATTTTTTTCCTTTTGGAAACGTATAAATTGCCGAGCACGGGAATCTGTGCCCGATATTGATAGATTTACTCCCTATCACATTTGGGACAAAACTATACTCGTATTTGGGAAAAGTATGTGGCACTAGTGTTACCTCGATGGGCTTCCGTAAATCTATATATGAAGTGTGTCCATCCTCATATGAAAAATATATCGTCTATCCGTATTTGCATGATGCATAAGAAATCCTACTGCACAAGAATAGTTTACAAAACAAATGCGTTTAATATAAAATTCAAATAGCTATAAAGCGTTTCTGAAAACACGTCTTCACTTTATCTTATGAGAAACGGTTCAGTTAAGCTAATATATCTTGGTTTACATTGTTATTTTTGCTCCGTAACAGTGAAAAGGCATGCATGAACTCTACAACTTTAATATACTGCCAGTTAATATTCAAATTGTGGTCTTATATTCTTTTGTATTTTTTATTTATGCTTTCCTTTAGCGTTCAGATTAATATGAGTAGGAACTGTATAGAGATTATAATTAATGTACTTCGTTTATTATTTGTCGTTCTTTTACAAGGCAACGAAACATAATATGGTATTTTTTATTTATTTAATACATTATAATTCTTCCGTATCAGCCCATATACGTCCCACTGCAGGGCGAGGGCCTCCTCTACAATCGACAGTATTATTGAGAGTGGTTAGGCCATATAGTCCACCACGCTGGCTTAGTGCGGGTTGGCGGACTTACATACCATAGAGATTTTTGTAAATCGCTATGGTATGCAGGTTTCCTCACGATGTTTTCCTTCACCGTTTTAGTGCGTGGTGATTGACTATCAATACACACATGACTCCGAAAAGTCAGGGGTGTGCCCTGGGATTCGAACCCGCGACCACCGTGAACATGTTGGCAGTCGCGTCTAGTCCGTTTACCAATAGGCCACCACGCACTTTTAATTACATTGTAATTAATAATATCATAAAAATACTTATTTTTTAATCAATCACTATTTCAACAACGTTCTTAATTTATTTTAGAACAATGTTTTAGCGCTAATCATTAAGTAAGTCGCATGTTCGTTTTCTTTAACAAAATAATAAAGAAAAATTAATTAAGTACAACTAAGTAAGGGTATATTGATAGATGCTAAAATAATCTTGTTGAGCCTAAATAAAGCTCTCAATGTATTTAAAATATTTATATTTTCCATGCCAGTGTACTATAATGCCAATAGAAACAGTTTTACCTATAAGATGTAAATGTTTAGTTTTATTATCTTTTAATACTTGCTACATAACAACTTCTAACTTCATTACCTTCTCTAACAATTTTGAAAAATCAAACTAAACTAAACCTTCAAAAGTTAATAAACGGCAACAAGCGCTTCAGACCAAAGTTCTCACAAGTATAGGCCAGTCAATAAAGCCTCAAACCCCTAAGTAATTCGTAACTCGTTCAAATTTTGAGGGTTTGTTAAGGAAGGTAAAATAACTTACCGTGTGATTTTGCAGCGTTCTGGGGTGTACGGAAAGGGTTGAAAAGGGGTGAAAAGTGTTTTTTGTTAATAACATTGCCAAAAAAATTACTAACACGCTGCAAATTTGTAAGTTTGTTGGTCTTACCATTTTGTAACATGTATTAAATTTGCAGCGTTCTGCAACATACGGAACATTGTTTATTATCAAAAAACAATAAAATTTGTTAATAACATATTCAAAAAAATTACTAACACGCTGCAAATTTGAAACTATGTTGTTCTTACCATTTTGTAACATGTATCAAATTTGCAGCGTTTTGCAACATACGGAACATTGTTTATTATTAAAAAACAATAAAATTTGTTAATAAGAGGGGGTAAAAAAAATTAGTAACTCGTTGTAAATTTGGAACTATGTTGTTCTTACCACTTTGTAACATGTATCAAATTTGCAGCGTTTTGCAACATACGGAACATTGTTTATTATTAAATAACAATAAAATTTGTTAATAAGAGGGGGTACAAAAAATTAGTAACTCGTTGTAAATCTGTTATTACCTTGTTTACACCTTTTCAAAACATTTTTTAACTTTGCAAAATTACTGTTTTATATTAACAATAGTATCGAACAATAAATAAAATATTTCAATAATACTTTTCTGAAAGAAAATTTATAACGTCAATAGAATGTTATCATTATTATTTAATCAAGGTTTATAATAAGAAATTTTCATTGTTGTTATAGTACAATAATAATTTTTCATAATTTTGAAATAAGAATAATCATTTTTAACAAGTAATAAATCTTAAAATTATAGTAATGTAAATATAGCAGTGAAATTATAGTTATACAACAGAACTTATCAAAAATTTTTGGAGATGTTTTATCTTGGGCCGTTTAGTGTACGTCTAATACAAATTCTAGAAAAAAATATGGAATTCATATAAAATACATTTAGATTTCTTGGACAACAGGGGGCTTTATACAAAAATGTGATTGTTTTAGTACAGAAGCAATATTTTCTTCGATAATCTGTCCTCCATGATGCCTAATTGTCATTTCGTTCAAAAATGCGCGAACACATTATCTTTAACTTGAATATGTCTTATTTTTAAAAACCCCCTACAAATTATAATTATTGTCTATATTTATTTTTCTATATTCTTCGCTTTTTAAAAGACGATATATGTTGTTAAAGAAGTCACTTTTATTATTTTATTTATATTACATGATTTTAATTTAAGAATGAAAATGTTTAACTTGACAGCAATCTCAAAACTCTGTGTTATCCTTCTACGTCTGTGGCCGTAATTCGTATTATTTTTTATTATTCGCATACATTTCGCAAATGTGTATTTGCTTCTGTTGACCTGGCTTTGTTTTATGAATTCTAATTGTCGCAGATGATATATCTTGACGTTTAAACTCAATTACTAGTTCGTATTTTGGTGAGTAAACATGTATATTATTTAGAATGCCACATGTTCATATTTCTCTTCTAACCCACAATTCTGCTTTTCAGAACATCAAAAGTGGCGCTTTGCTTGAATTGCACTTCTGCAATTGTTGTGAAATGGTTGAATTGCACTTCTGCAATTGTTGTGAAATGGTTGAATTGCACTTCTGCAATCAAAAATTGAATTGGATTCTATCATTCAACAGAATCTTAGTAACTACATGGGATGTCAATTCACTCTCGTGTAGAGTATTTCAAAACGTTTTATTGAAATGGCAGAACAAGAAGTAAGTATTCTATTTTCTTCATTAACTTGGGAAATGTATGTTTTATGCCAATTAATCAAGCTCAATACAAAGTATGGAGTATTACAAAAGTATTCATGTTAGAGCTGAATTGCATTGTGTCCACAGGATACTAGTACATAAATATGATATTATATATATTGTTGTTTAAATGGTTAAATGAATTACATTTTCTTTTATTTCCCTCTGGACACTGAGATGATCTTGCGTTTTTATTTTGTTTTAGTTATTAGAACAAGCAATTATCTGTACAAACTGCTGGCTGCAAATAAATCAAGCTGTAGACAATGAGCAAGATTTTATTCACACTCCGCCGTAAGAAGATTGTATCAATCTCGATTCTTTTGGACATGTATAACACCCACAAGTGCTTCATGTTGAAAGGAACATAGCTGGACACTGGACAGTGGGTTGCTGTACTCATACCATGATTATACTGTGGTATTTAGCCTTTAGGTTGGGCTAGGCAATAGTACAATATGGGAGCACCGGCATTGTTCCTAGATGTTTTGACTGGAGATTATTTTTAGGCGAATATAAATAAAAAATATAAAGCAAGATCTGGTTGTACTTTATTGTACTTAAGTTTTGTTTGATTTTAGTTTTCTTTCATCAATTAATCCTACTTTTTCCTTATGTGTGCTCAGAAATAACCAGTTAGAATTAATGTCAAATACATTATTTGAAAAATAATATCTTAGACCTTAGGATGATATTATTTTTAAGTATGCAGAAGTCTAATATACCAAAGTATACTAGACTTCTAGGGGTAGTCCAAATATAATGTTTAAAATGTTAGCTTGTACAGAAATGATTGCTAGTAAGTTCTTTTACTAGACATTAAGGTATAGAAATAAACATGGCTGCTATCAGATTCGATTCCATTTTTATAGCATATTCATTTGTATGGACTATAATAACTAAGATGCCTAATAATAAAATGATTATTTATTTATATGCACATAGGGCACACTGCTGACTTTTCGGAGTCATGTATGTATTGATAGTCAATCACCATGCACTAAAACGGTGAAGGAAAACATCGTGAGGAAACCTGCATACCATAGCGATTCATAATAATTTCTATGGTATGTAAGTCCGCCAACCCGCACTAGGCCAGCGTGGTGGACTATATGGCCTAATCACTCTCAATCGTATTCTTGATTGTAGAGTAGGCCCGTGCCCTGCAGTGGGACGTATATGGGCTGATACAGATGCTAGCAGTCGCGACAAGTGATCAGTCTGGGCCGTGCTGTATCTCATGCCTAGCAGATTTTTATTGTGGATTATTTAAATAGGTTGTTTAGCAGGTATTATGCACCGCACTTACGGCCACATATAGGTACACTTTCTTAATATTAAATAACTATAAACATGACGAGATTCTGACAGACTTGTTGCAATTTATTGTATAGACATTATGTTATATTATATTAGATGATCAATAAAGTATGATACTAATTCCGTTGACGTAAACACATTTACGAGTTATATAGAGTACAGTAATTTATAGCACAGACGACTAAAAATAATATTTGATTTATAGAAAAACGAATTACGACTTCATATTTCATAAATGTCAAGTTTTGACATCGGTTGTCAAACATGCCGTATCAGACGCCATATTGTCCCGTTGTAGTGTTGCTGTTCTTGGCTTGGTATTTATTTTTGTATAAAGCTAATATGCAACGTATAGTAAGTAGTATTTCATACAGAAATCGAATGCCAATTTCACTAAGTAAATTTGGTGTAATGTACTACAAACGGCCCAAGGTTCATACATTTCTGGCACATCTCCTTTGGTTGAAATTTAAGAATAATTTATTTGATTGAAATTTAAGAATAATTTATTCGATACATGTTACAAAATGGTAAGAACAACATAGTTTCAAATTTTCAGCGTGTTAGTAATTTTTTTGGATATGTTATTAACAAATTTTATTGTTTTTTAATAATAAACAATGTTCCGTATGTTGCAAAACGCTGCAAATTTAATATATGTTACAAAATGGTAAGAACAACATAGTTTCAAATTTGCAGCGTGTTAGTAATTTTTTTGGATATGTTATTAACAAATTTTATTGTTTTTTGGTAATAAACAATGTTCCGTATGTTGCAAAACGCTGCAAATTTAATACATGTTCCAAAATGGTGAGACCAACATAGTTACAAATTTGCAGCGTGTTAGTAATTTTTTTGGCAATGTTATTAACAAAAAACACTTTTCACCCCTTTTCAACCCTTTCCGTACACCCCAGAACGCTGCAAAATCACACGGTAAGTTATTTTACCTTCTTTAACAAACCCTCAAAATTTGAACGAGTTACGAATTACTTAGGGGTTTGAGGCTTTATTGACTGGCCTAGTATGGGTTATCGAATTTCCAGTCCGATTCCGCGTCTAACTGTGCCAAGAAATAAGAATTTTAAACTGAAGCCACATTAATTCGAAACTCTTTTCGTCGAACAGCTGCTGAGCTCAGTATTGTTTTGCGGGAGCTCAGTGTGAGTACGGCACTTCAACTCCGCATTCATCAAAGTTTCCTGTGCCTTCTGACTGCAATAAAAACGCGTTCTGCAAAACGTGTTAAGGTTCCGAGAGTTATGGAAACTTTTATAGCCTTAATGCTGTGTGAAATTCGCAGAATTTTCAATTGGTTTGCACTTGTTTTCTCTATTTATTGACGGTTTGATTAATTTCCAGTAATTTCTTTGATGTCCTCTACACTTTTTTAACACACAAAAAGAAAGGAAACTAAAATAATTAAACATATTAAACTTTCAATAGGCGGTGTTATCGCCCAAAACCCTCGAACCAGGTTTGCATCTAATCTCTTGCAACACGTCACTAGACCAGTTTTATTTTCTGGTATTCTTCAGGCAATGGCGGACGCAGATCTTGAGACTCTGGGACTTATACGTTTTTTGCTAGATTTAATAAAAGAAAGGACGACCAGCACACACGCTCAGTTTCGACTGTACAGTTACATATCTGCGAGCATAAAATATCAAACCATATATCTTTGGCTGCTTAACTTAACAGTCTTAACAGTAACCACTGAACAGAAACCTGTATAGTTGTTAAACGTATATTCTCAGATTTACTTGTGAATTTAAACTTTACAGTCAACCCTGTTAGGTAAACCCTACCGTGTATGGCTGGCTTTAGGATTTTACCGTAAACTCGATCCTAAAATCTTTACAGACTTCGTAGCGTCGTTAATAAAAACGGTCTTCTAGTAACACAATTTTCACAGTAAGAAAGAAATACTGGTGACTTGCTCAATAATTTATTTTCAAGTCTGTGTGTGAGATGAATGTTTTGTAAATTTCTAAAACCCACACAAAACCCACGACGTAATAATTCATTGACCTCAATGTAGGATCGAACTTGGGTGTGACTGTAGGTTGTATTTTATATTCATTGTTATTTTTGTACACAAATGATACTTTTATAAAAAATAAAATTGTTTATTAAAAAAACAGTTATATTTCACTGAGTTGTTAAGCTTTTAACTCTTGACAATACATAGTGCGGTGAACACGAGATATAAGGTGTGACAAATGTGTCACCCGCGGGAAATCAACGCTGCGACTACCAACGGCTTCAAAGAAATGTACTACAGGTTAAATTAATGGGAAATGTAGGTCGTCTTCTATGGTAGATTTACATCAACATTTCTCAACGTCATTTGTAATGTCTTGTGACATTGTTGGAATATATTGGATAGGGGACAGACACCATTAAAGAAAATTGAAGATTCTTGGAACAAGGATCATTGGATGTCCGGTTGTCTTTACGACAAGATATCCTTAATCATAGTGTCAAAAACATCCTTATATAAAAACTAATTTCTCTCTCCAAACTGTTGTGTTTCGGTGCGAAGGATGTTGTTGCCAGAGACTGACATATTGAGACCTAACATCTTATGTCTACGGATGGCGAGCGCAGTGGAATGTCAAGAATTGCTTTGTAATTCAAGGTGTTGTTTGGTTTTACGATTGTTCATGGGCGGTCGTATCTCTCTCTCATCTCGGCATTTATGGCAGTAAAAAAAACTTACACGACAATTTGAATACAATGCACGTGATATAATCCGAACCAATTAAAACATCCAACCATAGTAAAAAATATATAAAAAAACAAGGACATGCATCTCTCGCCGGTCGACACAATCAAGGGCCTAATCAAAATTCAAAACCCAATTAAGACAAGAACAAAAAAATGCTAATAACAGTAGAATCAAACAAATAATGAAAACGAATTTGCCAGTTGAAATGAAACA
Source organism: Hyles euphorbiae (assembly GCA_023078785.2). Taxonomy (NCBI): domain Eukaryota; kingdom Metazoa; phylum Arthropoda; class Insecta; order Lepidoptera; family Sphingidae; genus Hyles; species Hyles euphorbiae. The sequence continues at coordinate 9,174,903 of CM041049.1, forward strand.
CGAGTGCAACAGATTTGATAGAGAAGCAGGGCAATTTTCATTCTTCCTTTTTATTCCCAGAGGCCCGCTATAAAAATCCGAGACACGTTCATATGCTTTGCTTTTATAGACGTGTTATTTCTAGTTATTAACTCGGTTGAACTGCACCGCACTAATTTAAATCGTGGAAGTCTGTAGGTCTAGGAACGGAGATAGTGAATTCAATTAGAACAATATATTTTTAGATTGTTATATTTCATGATTTTACGTTGAATGTTCCTTGCGTTTATGTTTGCAAGAAATATGTATCTAAATGATAATTTATTAAAATTATACCACAATTAATTATTGCAATATTAAATTAATTTATTTTGCAACAATAACATTCGCAAATACCGTTCACATGTTCTCACTCTAATTTTATTATTGATACGAGTACAAGCAATTATCTTTAGACCTTTACATGAACGTATGAAATATGCTCAAACAATACGCAAAATAATAACATCTCAAATGATAATCTAAATAACTGAAACACGGAATTATTTCTACAAACATTTTGAGCAATTTCAGAAATGTCCTCGGGCCTCTGGTTCGCAGGCACCCCTTACAATTCCTTTCAATTCTTAAAAAGATTGGAATTTATTCAACTTACCTGCCGTTTCCTTTGTTTTTCGTTGATTATTTTCTTCGAGGCATCGTCGAAGATAACGAGCCCTCTTTTAAGACGCCTCTTCATTTCCCAGTAGATTTGTTATTTTTAATTTTAAACCACCCATTTTATTTCCACCGCAGCGGACTTATACAAAGTTTTCTTTAACGGCCTTAGCGCGTAATATAATAAAATATTATGTTTTATTGGAATTTTAATATTTTCTCTCAAAAGGATAGCAGAAAATTTTGTCATTGAACATTAGAATCTATTTTCTTGCCATTGGAATTATTTTTCATATAGCCATTTTATTAAAATCATAGAAACTTTAAAATTCAAATTTAGAAATATATGTCTACAAATAACATTCATTGTCTTGGCTTATACTAGATACAACATGAGCGCTTAGAAAATGGCACCAAAAGAGTGCTTTAAGCACTCGAAGGCGAAACCTTCAGTCACGCATCGACCGTTGCTTTAAAACGTCGCAGAACTTTAGACAATATTATGTGAAAAGCTACTTTAATCTCCAGGAATAAGGTGGAATTTGTGTATATATATTTGGAAGATGTGATCTTTTTGTTTATTTTTTTTTTTGTGTCAATGCACCGGTGCCACTTTTTAACAGAACATTTATAGGGAACTGTGTATTTAGTGTATATTTGATCGAAGATTTTACTAATAACTACTCCAAAATGATATACAGTATAAACGAGTCTATCGCTGCCTTTTCATTCTCAAGAATAAATAGCATGCGCACTCTCTTTCTTTAAATGGGCGGACTTCGAACAGCTGCTATGCTGTGTCTTCTTCTATCGTATGGTATGATTGGTTGGGAACTCTCACTCGCACATATTCACTCGGAGCAATATTTCACTTTTCTAAATTCGGCAACCGCAATTCGGGACTGATTTTTCGCAGGCAACCTTATACCACCGTGTTCGTAATAAAATGATCTTTATTTATTATTAAAAGTGCGTGGTGGCCTGTTGGTAAACGGACTAGACGCGGCTGCCAACATGTTCACGGTGGTCGCGGGTTCGAATCCCAGGGCACACCTCTGACTTTTCGGAGTCATGTGTGTATTGATAGTCAATCACCACGCACTAAAACGGTGAAGGAAAACATCGTGAGGAAACCTGCATACCATAGCGATTTATAAGAATTTCTATGGTATGTAAGTCCGCCAACCCGCACTAGGCCAGCGTGGTGGACTATATGGCCTAACCACTCTCAATCGTATTCTCGATTGTAGAGTAGGCCCGTGCCCTGCAGTGGGACGTATATGGGCTGATACATACATACATACAATAATCAGACCGGTACAAAATGCTAGTAGCGATTTACCTGTTTATACCTGGCAACCTGAGGGTTGTGACCGGAAAAAAATAGGCAACCTAACGTTTGCATATTCTTTGGGCTTCATACTTTCGATTGGTATAGAATCTGTTTAATAATCAAACAGGTGAAATTATTAAAAAAATATTTTGTTTTGATTATTAATTAATCGTATTTTGGACTGAAATTTGCTAGGCAACCCATATACAATATATTTATTGACATATTAAATTGAATATAAAATACGTTTCATCAAATAAACATCTCGGTGAAGGTCGATGTATGTCGGGATCCTATACTATTATTTGTTTTTTATTTTATTGTATTTTATTTTATATTTATATTTCATATGTATTTTATGTGTTTTGAAGCTATATCTTATTGATGTCAGTCAAACGCCGTGTTTCAACATGGATCACTTGAATTTATACAAACACATTTTGCGAAATGGACGTTTTACTCAAAAAATCTGACTAAATTTTTAATATTATCTGTTGTCGACATTATGTTAAAACTTAAAAGTATTTAATATTTCATATTAATTATGCTAAGTTGAAAATGAACAACTATTTAAAAGCAGATTTCAAATGCTATCAAATCCTAATTTTCGCAGGCTTAAATGGAGAAAGTTGTTTTAAGATATTCCGAGAGTAATTTAAAGCGTCATAAATAGCTTAACACTTTATTTACTTTTGTGAAAGAATTATACCTCGCATAATTTGCTAAGCATTTCGAGAATTCATAAAATAAAAATATGCTGATATATAGAACGCAAGGTGAAATGTAGGTGTCCTGGTTGTGAACATCTGCCAACCTATTCTGGAAAAAGGGATGAGTTTCTGTAAGTATGTTACATTTAGACCCTGCTATTAATTACAACGCGTTTTCTCTAGTTAATAATAGTTTCCACTAAATGCCTTTGTTAACTCTAGAATCAACTACTAACTGCTAAAAATAACTATCAGCGAAAACAAGTTCTAAATAAATAAACAAGTTTCGAACATATTCAGTAAAAAACTGTTTATAGGATAAACCAATTATTCATTAAAACTCTGGCGTTCTGGATGTCAAAGAGTACGAATACAGAGGTTTAGACCAAACCGTGGTTAAGTTAGGACTGAGATAAATTATTATAATATAGCAAAATGTGGATAAAATAAAAAAATATATTAAAAAATTAAAATAAACTAACCTAACATAGCCTACGTTTAGTATAATGGTTCGAATATTTTATTTTAAAAATATTTAAACAGTCAATTCTAGCTTTAACTAGGGAACTTTAGTTTCAACAAAGACATTGAGTAAAAACTAGTTTTAACTAGCCAAAACGTGTTGTAACTGAGAATGTGTTTAATGTAACATATACATATTATGTAGTTTATTCTTATTTAATAGCGGCATTAAATATAAACGTATCATTTTTAACCGACTTCAAAAAAAGGAGGAGGTTCTCAATTCGACTGTATGTTGCTTTTTTTTTTTAATTTTTTTTTTATGTTTGTTACCTCTTTTCTCTGTACTGTGTGAACCGATTTCGATCATTCTTTCTTTGATTGAAAGCTGGTGCTTGTCGTTTGGTCCCATAAAAATATGGTGAAGATCTGATGAATATCTCCGGACCTGGAGAGGGGAACCCCATAAAATTAAGGAGAATTGCAATGGTTCTTTTTGCATTACGTTCATTAGAAAAGTTAAGATACAGTGAGAGAGGGAAAAAGGGGTGGGGGTGAGAGGGGGTGGGTGATAAAATTAAAATACACGTAAATTGTAATATCTTCGGCAGCTTTTAACCGATTTTAGTGATTCCTTTGTCATTGGAAAAAACGTATTGACAGGTTGATCCCAGGAATGCAACATGAAGATATGATGATTATGTTCGGACCTGGAGTATAGAACTCTTCAAAATTTTGTGGGATTCCAATGGTTCTTTTTGCATTAAGTTCATTATAAAAGTTAAGCTACATTGAGGGAGGGATAAAGGGGTAGGGATGAGGGGGGGGGGTGATAAAATTAAATTACACGTAAATACTAATATCTTCAACAGCTTATAACCGATTTTAGTGATTTCTTTTTCATTGGAAAGAACGTATTAACAGGTTAATCCCAGGAACACAACATTAAGATCTGATTATCATGTTCGGACCTGGAGAGTAGAACTCCTCAAAATTTAATAGAATTTCAACGGTTCTTTTTGCACTGGGTTCAGTATAAAAGCTAGGCTACAGTGGTTGAGGGAAAAAGGGGTAGGCGCGAAGGGAAGGGGGGGGGAATAATAAACATGTGAATATTCCAATATCTTTGGCAGCTTTTAGCCGATTTTAGCGATTTCATTGTCATCGGAAAGAACATATTCCTTGTGGGGACCAAATCTTCTTCATTTAAATGCCTATCCACACTAAAAAGATAAAAATAACTAAAATTTTTAATAAAAAAAATAAAAACCGACTTCAAAACAAAAATCCACTAAAAAACAAAAAATAATAAAATAATAACTACCACTCCAAAGCAAAAAAATAATATTTATTTCATGGAACTCCTGCATATTGAATAATTTGCTTAATGACTTGACTAGCCAACAAATCAAAATATATGCGAAACATATTGAAGGCGGGCCGCCCAGTACCAAACATGTAGGACTTAGCCTTATATTAATTTAAATATCTATATGTTTGGTACTGGGCGACCCGCCTTCAATATGTTACGCATATATTTTGATTTGTTGGCTAGTCAAGTCATTAAGCAATATGCACGAGTTCCATGAAATAAATATTATTTTTTTTGCTTTGGAGTGGTAGTTATTATTTTATTATTTTTTGTTTTTTAGTGGATTTTTGTTTTGAAGTCGGTTTTTATTTTTTTTATAGAAACATACAATTATCTTCGTTCATATCTTAACACGCCACATCCAACATTTAAAGTTCTAATTTCGTGAGAACTTCCTTTTAATGAGTTTTGTTTACATAAATAGAACTGTGCTAATGGAAGCATCATTAGTGAACGTGTTTCGTCTGCTTAATATTCTTAAGAGTTTTAGCGACACTAGGGTATTAAAGATCTTAGGCCCTTGGGCTAAAAAATTAAGTGAAATTAAAATTTTGGTTTGTTAATTTGCCTGACGACACAAATATATATTTAGAGTATTTTATTTTCTTTGGTAGGTAGTTTTGCCTAAACACTACCATCAGCAACAAAACTAAGGAATTAATATTGTAAATATATGTATATGTGGGAATAGTTCCGTCTCGGGTCAAATCAGATAAAGATTGTTCAGATAATCTTCGGTATATATTCCTCTTTAAAATCGTCTTTGATTGTCTTCAACGGTCTTCACCTCTTACGTCGTCTTCCAGACTGTTCTCTCTTATTTCGTCCTTCCATACTTCAACATCTTAATCATTCATCCTGTAACTCTTTCCATCTTAAGTTCTTTCATTAGTCATCTCTTTTACACTAACTACATTCCATATCAGTCATTCGTCTAACATTCCATTTTACTCATCTTTCATAATAACATTCAAATCCTACTTTAATATATTATATAGGTACATATTATCCCATCAAATGAATAGGTACCGTTTGACGTTTCATACTTATCAATTGTAAACAACTTTGTCCAGGTGTAATTCACACAATTTAAATAACTTTCCGTTAAACTATAATTCCCTGCGAAATTTTATTGAAATTGTGTGAATTACGCCTAATCATAGTTGAAAAATGAAATATCAAACCTTAGCTATGAAATGTCAAAAGTTAGCTTTAGTTTACTTGAATCATAAGCTTTAACTATTTAGAAAGCAACCTAATTGCGTCTATTAAAATACTGCTTTCTGCAAGTGAATCCTTACGCAATAGCCAATCAAAACGCTCTGCAGATTTTAGGTTATGTCGAGACGTCGGCTGTCTTTCTTGATTTCCTTTATCACCGCAACATTGTTTTAGTGTACATTTTGGTACCACTAATCGCCGGTTTGATTGTTATACACTTTAACAGTGAATGAAAATATAAAAATAAATGTGGTGAATTCAATCAATCCGCAATAGGCTAGTATGGTGAACGAAAACATAAGTCCATCTCTGTGTAAAGGAGATTTGTCCTCAGTGGAACTAAAATGGCTTGCGATTACAACTAATTAATTGTAAACTGACATATAAATGTATGTTATTAAATAACAGTCCTAATCACGTCTCCTATATTATATGTGACCTTTAGGCGACTAGACAACAAAGTACATAAAGGCATGTACTTCAATTTATTACGACCAATAGACCCATATGAACTATTGACTAACTAACGTCTAGACTATGCTAATTTATATGATAGATAATACGCCATAAATCAGAGTAAATTACAATATCAAGAAGCCCGAACTGTGACTATTCCGAAATTAATTATATTGCCTTGCTTGTAAAGTATTATTTGTATAGGTGTATGGAATAGAAACTATTGGAGTTCATATGAGAGAGGTTTGTTAGTCATTTGATGTTTCGTAAATTAATGATGCTAAGTAGCGAATAGATAAACAAAAGAGTTGTGAAACGTCGAAAACGACGACAAAGTTTGTAAGATCAAAGAGAGATGCTCTTACATAGTTGTTCATGTTCATAATATTTATTAATAAGTAATATTTTAACTTCACTATAAATATTGTTTAATTTAAGCCAGTTTATTTATGTTTTGATTTCACCATGGCACCAGTTCCACCAGTCTAGCGTTGGACCTAAACAAATGCAATTGCATGCTATAAAACTTAATTTGTAAAATCTAAGCCCGCCAACCCGCACTAGGCCAGCGTGGTGGACTATATGGCCTAACCATTCTCAATCGTATTCTTGATTGTAGATTGTTGATTGTAGGCCCGTGCCCTGCAGTTTGACGTATATGGGCTGATACAGATATAGATACAGAAACTCAATTTCCATTTCTAGAATCCATCCATGACATGTCATTGTGCGTGCGTACTTACTCTTTATTAGTATTCGTATTTTATTCTTCTTTTTTGTTATTTCCTTTTTTATGTCATAATTATTGATTATTGTATTTTCTGGTTGCCTGCTTATTGTGTGTAAAACATTTTCACTGTTATAACAGCTTGTTACAAAGAATAAATTATTTTCTTCCTTTCTTCTACTTACCCTTAGCCCGTTCTGTATTAAATTTAAAAATTTCGGTTCCGATTCTAAAACACGTTTGCAATATAGCGTTAAATATCGAAAGAATCTCTATTTAAACGGTATCGCATAACAATTATAAGAATGTACGCGACATTATTCAGAAAATGAAAATAACGAGGTCAAAGAGTGAAAACAGCCCAACAGAAACACGTATCAACATTGTCAAGATAAAAACATATTTTGTAAATTACAAAGGCTTTGTTTAAAAACATTATTATTCTATCTGTCACGACCTCACATCGTGTAATTTATGGTTACAGTATAAACATTTCGCTAAAAAACATAACACGCCGTTGAAAATACTCATTCATTTAGCAGGCTGTTATCGTTTTAATTTTCGCATTAGTTTTTGTCCTGGCTCCGGCTAGTTTTAACGTGTTTCTCAGTTTTGTTCACAGAACATTAATTTCTTAAAAGGCTCGTAGCTCAGTACGTAATAGGTATAACGAGCCACTACGGTCATTATGCTACTTATTAACGTAATTTACTATTCTCCAAGACTTGTCCATACCAGAAATAAATTACAGAGGTAAATTACGAACTTATGGTCGAGTGCAGCAAGTTGCCGACCTTAAATTTTTCAGAAAATCTACAATCGTCTTATGAAAGAAAGGGAATTATTATTATGCGCTACCTACTTGATTACTCCCAGATATACTGTACGTATACCGTAGAATGCGTCTAAATGGAGATGAAATAGTCGCCACAGAACTATGCGGATTACATACTAAGAGTGGACTTTCTATTTAAACTTATTAATTTTCGCTTATTCTATTCCTAATTGGAAACAACAATGCCTCAATATTCATAATTTCGGTGCTTTCTGATTCTCTTCCGCTATTTTCACGCTAGTATTATCCGAAATAACTGTATTTGGGATTATCACAGAACCAGATCATAATTGCTTTGTATCTAGATTGCTTTCATAGAGTTTCATACGAATGCAATTATTGAACCACCTACCAACAAAGGCATCACAAAATCGGGTGCTAAAACTAGCTCAGTAGCTGAGCGCCGGATGCCTCATAGAAAATGTATGATAATAATTCAACAGGATTTTTGTAATACGATCCAATGCGCTGCGGTGCACCGTATTGTGCTTTGATACCGAGATTTCAACCCATTTTACTCAGTAAAAATATAAAGCAAACATTTATAAATGTATAAATGTAATGATAAGCTGCGATAATTGGCTTGTATTTTATGCTAGTCTTTTTTAAATTAAACATACTCTTCATTTGGTGGCTTTGCTTTTATTTAAGCCAGTTCAAAATGTTGATAGTTCAAAACGAATACAATTGAGATGCCACTTTCCGCATGTGATTGACTTTCACACGAAGCACGCCTGGGATTAACTGTACGTGACTTGTCATATTCCTCCAATATTCACCTTCGAAATGGGCTAAAATTGACACTACTGAAAATGTATTTACTGAGATTTATTTCCTTTAGGTGAAATACGATGTATCATCGACAACTCAATATATTAGTGTGTTTATAAGACTGTGAAAATTTGTGGATTTAAATATATTATGAATGCATAAATAATTTGTACTTTTTTTACTTCTCCGTTTTTTAGAGACGGTAATCATTTGTTTTTTTAATTATCCTTATGTAGTGTTGTAATTATGACTATACATTTAAATATCCCCATCTTTTATTTCAATTCACATTAAAAGTGGTCACTTTGAGTTCTACCAGCATTAGTAACACCAACCATAGTGAAAACAGACAAAATAGACTTTCTACACAGAATCAGTAATCGCTTATTTAGGAGCAACTCCACTACTGTTTGTTCCAGGAAAGTTATAGCACTCTCCGCCATCAATAAGTAAGTAATACAGCAAATTATTGAGCGAACACGTTCTAATTTAGATCACTTTTTTTATTAAGCTTAGTTTCAGTTGTGTTTTAAATTTAATTGCATTTTACGTCATCGAGAAATATCTATCGCCTATGACCATCGGAGATAATATAGGACTGTAATAGTTCAAAGATTTTTTGAAATCACTCCTTTAGTTTCATAGTATATTCAAAGCAAACAAACATTCAAATTTTTCCTCTTTATAATATTACTCATATAAGAATCCGAATACACAAAACAATTTATGAAAAATCCGCCAAACATTATGTATGAAGTTGTACTTAGTTATACGATTCTAGACTTCGAATTGAATAACCTTTACACGCTAGACAAGGACGAGGAAGCGTCTGATCTACGTATCACGTTTTATCTGAAAGGCGAATAATTATTATAGAGTAAGATCCCAGGCCCCCCAGACGTTACTTATTTTCTCATAAAAAATATAAATGGGATAAAGTAGTATTAGTACGTACTTTGATTGTGTGCATACCTGCTAGCTTGTGTCGACGGCCAATTCATAGGTACCAGGTGCTAAAGGTAGATAAATACAGTACTGATTTTTCTTAAATTCTCAGTGCTGATTTTTACATATGTTTTAGATAATTTTGTTAAAAATTAATAATAATTATTGCCAGACACTTTCCATCGGCGCTTATCCTTAACAGACGCTTTAAAGCTTCAAAAAAAATAACATATTTTTACTTATAATCTCACTCTTGATTTTTATATATGATACTTAGGGAACTATTTGAACACTCCTGGTCAGCAGCCAGACCAATTGGAGGGGTCAAACATCCCCCCAGACACACATAAAGTGTCGCTATGTGTATGAGCGTGAGGTCATTATTTGTACGCTTGAGTGTGAGAGAGATATCTATTTATCGATATCTTTCTTACTTAAAAATGCAGAGTACCAGATAGCATTTATGAAACTCGGCGATATTCAGTGACTTAGAACTAGAGCAAAATGTGTTTAACACTATACAAAAATTTGTTTGTGAACTGTACAACGTGGCCGGAATAATTGACGTAGATGCTGCCCGACTCCAACTCTTCATCAACACTTATATGGTTTGTGACGTAAATGAAGAGTTCAATCGCAAAAATGTGAAAAACTTTGATGCAAGTAACTTACCACCATGCAAAAGTGAGCTTTTACAGCAGTTTGGACAAGCTAATTACATCACTAGTCTCTGGAAGAAAATTAGTATTTTTAGTCCTGACAATAATGGGTGGACGTTGGAAGACAATAAATATATATCTTAAAATTACACAAAGCTATACATGTCTTTCTTCTTTCGGATTATTTGTATTTTGTGTCGTATCGCTTACCATCAGGCGAACGGCCGCTCATGAACAGTAGTAGAACCATACAACACCTTGAATTACAAAGCATTGCTTGGCATTCCACTGCGCTCGCCATCCTGAGATATAAGATGTAAAGTCTCAATATGTCCAGTAGTTCCTCTGGCTACAATATCCTTCAATCCGAAACACAACAGTGCATTTAAACTGCTGTTTGACGAGAGAAATAAACATTGCGGTGGTACCCACCCAGGCAGCCTCTCACATATGAGAGACCTACCACCAGTAATATATGAAGAAAATTAGTATTTTTAGTTCTGACAATAATGGGACGTTGGAAGACAATAAATATCATTTTAACTGGTTCGATGGGGACCAATTGCCGAGCTTTGTCAGTGAATCGCTTCAAGAAGCATCAGGTATTATACTTTAACTTTGAATAATTGATATAACCGTGTAACTCTTTGATTCTTAATTATGTTATTTTTGTAACAGAAAATGAAAGTAATAAGGATGATAATGAAGATAGTCAATGCCAACATTGGGTTGATGATGACTTATCAAACTTAGACGATGATGACAGTAAAGATCACGCTGAATTGCAAAATGTTCAAACTACAAATAATCCGAAAGAAGAAAGACATGTATAGCTTTGTGTAATTTTAAGATATATATTTATTGTCTTCCAACGTCCACCCATTATTGTCAGGACTAAAAATACTAATTTTCTTCCAGAGACTAGTGATGTAATTAGCTCGTCCAAACTGCTGTAAAAGCTCACTTTTGCATGGTGGTAAGTTATTTGCATCAAAGTTTTTCACATTTTTGCGATTGAACTCTTCATTTACGTCACAAACCATATAAGTGTTGATGAAGAGTTGGAGTCGGGCAGCATCTACGTCAATTATTCCGGCCACGTTGTACAGTTCACAAACAAATTTTTGTATAGTGTTAAACACATTTTGCTCTAGTTCTAAGTCACTGAATATCGCCGAGTTTCATAAATGCTATCTGGTACTCTGCATTTTTAAGTAAGAAAGATATCGATAAATAGATATCTCTCTCACACTCAAGCGTACAAATAATGACCTCACGCTCATACACATAGCGACACTTTATGTGTGTCTGGGGGGATGTTTGACCCCTCCAATTGGTCTGGCTGCTGACCAGGAGTGTTCAAATAGTTCCCTAAGTATCATATATAAAAATCAAGAGTGAGATTATAAGTAAAAATATGTTATTTTTTTTGAAGCTTTAAAGCGTCTGTTAAGGATAAGCGCCGATGGAAAGTGTCTGGCAATAATTATTATTAATTTTTAACAAAATTATCTAAAACATATGTAAAAATCAGCACTGAGAATTTAAGAAAAGTCAGTACTGTATTTATCTACCTTTAGCACCTGGTACCTATGAATTGGCCGTCGACACAAGCTAGCAGGTATGCACACAATCAAAGTACGTACTAACACTACTTTATCCCATTTATATTTTTTATGAGAAAATAAGTAACGTCTGGGGGCCCTGGGATCTTGGACCATTATGATTAGTCACTCACTCAATATTACAAAACGGTAAAGCTTCAAAACAGTTTTGGAATCCACGATTTCTATCTTAGATTCAATGGCGCATATGCGATAGCCGTTGAGTTACTGCCGCCGCAACACCGGATATTAATTTATAAACAATAGTTTCTATTCGATATACAATAGCTGATGACCCGAAAGCGAATCTGGGTCGTGTCTCCAAGCCAGGAATTCCGGCACAATGCCGTTGGAATGTTAATGGGCCAACACATTCAGAGCAAAACTATCGCCCGAAAGAAACAATAGAGTGTCGTTACTCGACACTTTTGGGTATCGTGATATTTTTAATGGAGTTGCTTGTGGTCTCGTTGAATTGATCGTACCAATTAATTTACAATAATAACCTATTACCACGAAAATTAAAATGTGACATGTTTGACATAATTTGGACAAGGTTTAGTCAATAGGCTTAAGAATACGTTTACAGCTTTACTTACATTAATTTTTATGCATGGCTTACAACAAAAATGTTTCATAATTTACCAAATAAATTTAAAATTAATTTATATACTCAAGATACGATTTGTAAACTTGGTTTGTATGCGAATCCTTTCTCAATATTCTCAATCTTGGTTATAAACACAGCTGCACAATCCACTGCCAAAGTCTCCAGCTTACCACGCTTTGCAAACAAAACGACAGAATACCCACAAAGCCTCATGTATAGATATAGCCTTAGAGCATTGACTTTCAGCGCTACGAAGTCATTGATATGCAATCCCTAGTGTATTGTAGGAAATGTATGTGCACATATATGGGACGTGAGTTCAGTCTATCAGTTAAGGTGGCTTTTCAATAAATATTAAATAAGTTATACCTTTTTCTGCTTTAACGGGTCCCATGGTGATGCTCCCACACACGAGGTGAATCAATCTAAAAATAAATCGGTATAAAATTGAATTATTACAGACAGTATTCATAATGTATAATATCAAACTATCTTTGTAACTATTTTTTTGGGCATCTTGAAGTTGAAATAGAGTATTCAGAAATTGAATTTGGTATTATATATTTTATTTTCGTATCAGTTTATAGATGATATAACGTTTTAGCATTATGTTCAAAGGTTCAATAGGTTGCTGTGTGAATTCTTGGCGGCGCTCTATATTCTGCAGAGCTTTTCTTGTTTCTTTCTTGACATGATTCTGAAAAGAATTTGATGAAATATAATAGGGTTTGCTAATACTTACTTTTATATTATAAATTCAGAAGTAGCTCTAGCAGTCTGCTATGCTTTCACATCTACATCACTAGACTGATTTTGATGAAATTTGCTATAAAGATAAACTAGACTTTGGGAAAGAACATAAACTACCCTTTATTGCGAGAGAGAGGCTTGAAGAGGTTAAAATTAGGAATGACAGGTTGAATGAATATCTGAATTTGAAGATGTCAAACTTGGCACATTAGCTACCTACTCATTATTAAGAAACAAATTAACTGCATATTATTTTGTGAATATCAAGAGTGCGATAAATATGCCTGAGAGTGTAGATATGCAATGAAGTTAATAGCCTACAAACATGACGAGCTTATAACTATCCAGTTCAACTGTTAAACTCTAAAAAGATATTCAGTGTTCACAACAACATACGGCATACACTGGCATAAGTAATGGCCGTCTGAATAATTCTGCACAAATAACGTGTCATGAATTCGTGTCAATTTCCCAACTCGTCTTTTAGTTATAAAAGTTACGACACTCTCTTTTGCACAAAAGATTAATTCGGATATAATTGCTTAATTACATCCGGCTGCGCTGTGAAATACATATATTTTATAATTAAAAGGGTTTAATTTTGTTGCAAAATTCATTTTAAAATGTGAAATAAACTTATTATTCTGTCTTCATTATGTAATTTCGACGCTGTATATTTTTAAGTCATTAAATTTTGCTAATGAATGTGATTGGTCTAGTGGCATGTATTGTGAACCGTAATTTGACAGTTTGATTTTCAAGTGGGGTAAGATTACCTGAATAACCAAGTCGCTACTTGGCGTGATAAATCTAATATAGGTTAATTACGAGGGACTACAAACTGTGACCGGTTTGTCGATAGGATCGATATCAGATATTTAATGAAATACCTCACCGCCCTGTAGCATCTCTGCCTACCCCGGTATAATAATAAGCATGAAATAAAATTAATATATTTTACATAAGAACATACAACCACAATTTACGAACCATTAAATTCAAATGAATAAATGCCAACGAAACCATATAAAACAATGTGATTGTTCAAAGCATTTAAACGCGGTGATATCAAATGTCGTCGGGTAATATTGATAGTGATGACCACACGTGATTCAGATTTCTGCGGATTTTATCATGCGGATTAACCGCAGTATTTTGACGCGGGTTGGTCTGCGGCGCTATGGTGCTTCACCATTCGTACAGAATTCGACAAATAGTTTTGAAAGCCATTGAAGTGTTTATACAAAGCCTAAAGCCCGATCATAGTGGCCCGGGGTTTTGTTCCGGTTCTATATGCTAAATCGGAATTCAATATTCATTGGCTGCTGAAAATAAAATAAAAACGAGTGATTGTTTAGTCGGAAGTGTAATGGATTGGTGAAATGGAGGTGTCCAATTAAATTCCAATTACAATTCATGTTTTCATAGTTATTTTTAGCTTGCAATCCGGTTGTTCCTAAAAATAATATCAGAAGAGATATTTGAATTAATGCTGTCGTAGGGCAAGTCAGCATGAACGTATTCCTGGGTTTTAGCAATTTTTCGTGTAATTAAAAGGGTTGAATCACTTCTCGCGATTTAGGTCATAGATACCACAGTCCCAAGCTCATAACAAATGACCCGAGAATAGGAAATTACCCCAATTTTATGCTGTTTTCGCATCGTATTTCATGCCTAGATATTATGTGACGTCAATGAGAACCTTGAGAAATTTGAGTGGGATCTGACAACCGGATTTTTAAGATGTAGCGAAAGAACCGAATTCTATTCGATATTAATTATTATTGTTCACTATTTAGGCTAAGACGGATCTCGTATAAAAATCCAAGTATTTAAACGTTCTCTTTAAGAATAACAACTGTATGTGATTTCTGTCAGCATACTATATGCCATTGTTGTAGTGTAAAGTGTTTTTTTTTTCCATGATCGGTGAAATAAGCTTGCCATTCCTGATGGTAAGCGATATGACCGCTCTTGGCATTAGCAAATAAACTATAAAGTAATGCTTGGCATTCCACTGCGATCGCCATGATGAGATATAAGATGTTAAGTTTCAATATGACCAGTAGTTACTTGAGCTACATAACCCTCTAACAGAAACACAACAGTGCATTTACACTGCTGTTTGGCGGGAGGAATAGACATTGCGGTGGCCCATACAAAGGCGGCCTCTCACGTATGAGACACGTACCACCAGTGATATTTCAACATTTGAATTGTCAACGGGAAATAAAGTGAGTTAAGAGCGTTTATACCCTGCACGCGCTTTTTGGCGTAAAAACAGGACTTTTCAAATGAGTTAATAGCCACCAATAAACGATTTAAAGGAAAAATAATTATTACTAATTTTAGAAAAGGTTGTCATCTAGGGATTTTGGTGGAAAACATTATAGATTGTTGGATAATTTGTGAGTACTATACGGATTACTGAACACAAGTTTCGTTATTTAGGCTTTAAATGGCAATTTAGAAGCTTAAGATATCCGAAACCACTAAATATAAGATGAAAATAAAAATATTATCAGACTAACAAGACCCTTATGGAGGGATTTTGCTGAGAAAAATAATCTTTTTGTGTTTAGTTCCTAAAAAATAAAAATTTAAACAATGCGAAATTATTCAGAAACTCTCGTCAAGAACATATTTTTTTTCACCAACTTATCGTACATAATTTTTTATAGCAATTGCATATTACAATAGAAGAACATCTTATCTATAAATTACCATTTTTATATTTCAACAAAATTAGTTTTCATGTTTTCTACAAATATTTTAAAAACCACTATAAAACACGCTGTTCGACGTGGATCAAATCAGACCGCCGCAAGGCCTTCTAGAGGGAGGACGTAACGCTCGTCGCTCCGGCCTGGCTGCAGTCGATTATGCCGCGCGTAGTAAAAATAGCCACGCGCGGAATGCGATTACCCCATCTTAGTACTTTGGTAGTAAAATATTTAATTATTTTTATTACCTACAATGATTTTGTAGTGAGTATAAATTATGTTTCAGGTAATATAATGGGATGTAATTCCGAGGCTAAATTATGTTATGTATTGTAATATAAAATTAAATATATTTCGTAATTGTAAGGGGTTGTAAGGCCCCTAACACTATTTATGTGTTCGAACACGAAATGATTAATAAAACGTCCGTAGTGTCTACTGATTGAACACTGATTTGAATGCAACTTAACAATGTAATAATAACGAAAATATGATTAGTATCCAAAATTTGTATTATTCTTTGCTTGCACAGTAATATTTGTCTACTTATAATTCAAATAAGATATTTTTATGATATTATATTACAGTTACATTTCAATTGAATATTTGAAGCGCACGGATCAAAGTTGTTTGAGCCGATTGTATAGCGAGCCGACGCGGCAGCTCTACGCACACAGCTTTGGTCGCTTATGTGTGCGTGAAATTAACGAAGAAATACCTATAGTTGACTTTGCGCGCAAGGTGTATACGCTCTTAAGGAGAGTACGCAATATATAGATTTTTTTTATATTCCTGGTGTAGACGTGAACAATCCAATGAGGTACTTGAACCGCTAAATTGTCCTAATTATCCTTTAACAGACTCACAATACGAAACAAAAAATCGGTAATTTATGTAAAAGCATTCAGTGAGCTACGAGAGGGTGTACAGAATAATTAGAATAAATTGTTCTCATTAGCAACTTCGCGAGGAATGGAGCGCAACGTCGACGAACATGTGCAAAACCATACATCAAACACATGAAGGTAATAAGTAATGCTAAAATATAAATGCGATGTGAAAAATGTGACATGTCTATAGACGCGGCAAACGCGGATAATATTTTACGCACTGTTCGGCTCTACTTAATATCATTGAATGAGCAATATTTGTGAATTAAATATTTCTGCGTTACAATGTATTGTCTTGAATAAGTATTATGCTACCTCATTAAAAGTGAGGTTTATACTGGGTATCTCAAGACTGCTACCGTAAACAAAGCCGGGTGGTAGTTTTAGAGACTACAAACACAATGCAACTAAAAATTTCGCAAAGTAACACGACAATTATTTTTTATGATTTTTTAAATATCGTCGTTTTTGGGTGGTAAATCCATAGTTTTTGCTAAAATAATAATTTAAACTCTTTTATCCCTTACAGTATTTATAAATAAAAGGGTATACACTATTATTTTAGGAAAAAAATGTATTTACCACCCAAATATGGCCATCGAAAAAAAATAAGCAAAAAAACTGTCGCTTTTTTTTGCAACTTTTTCTGTTGCACTGTGTCTGAAGTCGCTTAAACTACCACCCAGCTTCGTTTTCGGTAGCAGTCTTGATATACCCTGTATATTACGTAAAAAAAAGTAGAATTTTGGACACAAAAACATAAATAATTGCAAAGATACAATAGTTTCGATAAATATACGCTGATTATGAAATAATGATCATTGGCATGAGTTTCAAAATATTGGACATCAAAATTGTGCATTACTAAATTTTATCAAGATTACAGGATAACTTAACTAAAAAATGTTTAAATGAAAATCTAAAGATAAATTTTGAAAACCATCAGTAGTTTTTTTTTCTTCAATACTAGTTCGTCCCATTTAACTTTTGTTACAAGTTAATAAAAGTTACAGTACCTAACTAGAATAAATCATTAAAAAACAATTTCACGAACAACAAAAGCGTAATATTTTATTTCAACTCAATTGCCACATCCAAAGCAAACATTCAATACAATCAACACACTCAAAATCTCATTCGTCACTTAGTAATATTCGATACTTGGCAAAAAGTTCCCGGCTTGGGTGCGTAATGAACAAACTTGGCCCACTGAAAGGGTTAAAACCGAGAAAGTCAAGACTTTACGAACGAAATTGGTAATTCATTGCTCAGATTTAGCTTACTTTGCACAGTAATACTTGAGAATTGGAAAAACTTCTTTGGCGCTAATAAAAATGTATGACAGTTTTAGCGTTGATAATGTGAGTTTCTTTCTTCGTTGAGCTAACGTGTGTTGTTCTTTTTTGAACCGTTTGTATGGATATTCTTTTTCATATTCGGATTTTGCTAGTTAACCAAATCTTATAGGTAACAGTCAGCGCTGTTTTATTTCACGATCTGAGCCAAATACCAATACGTATTTACGTAAACTATCTTTAGTAAGATTTTCACGGTTACTAAAAGACGCAAAAAGCAAAAATATACTTCTCTTATAATTAGATGCGTTAAGGTTGAACTACCTCATTCTAACAATTAAGGTTCCACCCACAGTTCACCATCATTATCATCATTATCTCAGCCACAGGAAGTCCAGTGCTGAACATAGGCCTCCTCCAAGGATCTCCACATCGACCTGTTGGCAGCGGCCTGCATCCAGCGACTTTCTGCAACCTTAGCCAGGTCGTCTGTTCACCTTGTAGGCGGGCGTCCGACAGTTCGCCTATCTTTTATTACAGTCCCAAAGATGTCATGGTAATTAAAACTACTTTCTTAATTCTAAGAGTCAGACAATGATTGAAAGATGACACACTAGAAAATAAAAAGAAGATACTGTATGTAATTCAAACAAAACACACTTAATTAAAACTAAAGTGTTCTTAGATGCCTTTTTCACTATCTATTTTTATGTAAAGTCATTAAGCCGATAAAAAAAATATTAAAATAGACCCTTAGCGTCCTCTCTAATGACAATCTTAATAAAAAATAACTAAATTCACAAATAAAGTGAAAAACTTGGGTGCTACATTACCATCTTTATGCGAAATTAAATTTTGTTAGTTCGTAAAAAGTTAGAAGTGCAATAAAAACAACGCAGATCTAGAATTTAAGCATTTGGAATCTTTAATATAGCTACATTTTATGTTTGGCTAGATTATTACACTTATCAAACTGGCTATAGACTTTTTATGTCCTATGAAATTATGCCTAATCCGCAGAACAGGTCTTAAGAATTATGTTTTACCTACAATCCTTTTTATGGTTGGTTCTTTAAAATGGTTGTCATAAATGACTTAGCATGAATAGGTAGACTCATCCAGGGCGGTACCACTATGTCACAGATAAACGACGCAAAGCGACAACTTTGCTGTCACATTTTGTTCTGCGAGTTAGATTGCCGAATGCTCAATACACCTTCCATGTTCCCATCCTTTTTACTTTCCCCTCCCAATTTGATGGGCTAGCAACACATCCATGATATGCGTTATGGATAGCGGTGATCACTTACCATCAGATGAGCTGTTTGCTCATAGGCCAGACATATGCAATAAAAAAATATAAATATTTGCTTCGGGCTCATTATATCATTAAAATTGGTCTGGCAGTAATTGTAATTAAACAAAACCTTTATCAGCATGACCTATTCTGTAACTTGCTGTATTCATAGTATATTATAGTAATCATGCAGTAAGTGCTCCTGCCTCGGTGGGTAATTATACTCTAGTAGATCATAACGCTGAGGGTCTCGCCTTTGAATCCCGTGTCGGGCGAAATGATAGTGGATTTGGATTTTTCAGTTTTTCTGTGTCAGAAATTTCTGCCCGATATGGACAGAACACACGAGGCGAAACGTAGGTGTAGTGGTTGGTACCAGAAATTCTGCCTACCCTTTTTTTGAATAAGTTGTAAGTTATGTATAATATATTTAATTGCTTCTGATTCCATTTTAAAGTTTTCGTGTTTTCATTTTAACTTTATCGGATTAATATAGTCCGCAGAGTTTATTTTCTACCAAGTCTACTTAAGCCATGAGCGCCCGAGTACATAGACAGCATAGCTTACTGGAGTTTTCCTATATTGCATTTTTTCAATTTCCGCAGCTGCGAAGTTAAATGAAATGTTCCACCTTGGATTTTAAAAGGCTTCGAAATTAAATATCTATTCCGCATTTTTGAAAGTATATTTAATATTTGACTAATATTAAATTAAATGTAAGCAAAACTAATCCCCTATCTCGCGATGTAATGGTCGTTGGTTGGGTTATATCAAATTTTAGTGTAGCAATGAATAATATCTTGTATGAAAAACAAAACTCATGTCAATTAAAAATTTGCTTTTATAAATTGTATAATTAAAGTGTGACACAATAATTTAATTTCGAGAAACATTGAGTATTCTAAAGTGTGGGTCTCGGCAGCGAGTATTTGTATATTTCATATTATTATTTAATTGCTAAGTTTAGTGAAAACGGCGCCTTCAGCGAAAGTCCTCAAGACATTTTGCATAAATCTATTAATTCAACACAAAGATTTGCAAAATGTTGCAAATGCGTCCAATACTTACGATGCGAATATGTGGACGCCTGCCTTTAATGCACATTTTGAGTTAAAATTTCTACGAAGGAAATCTTTACAAATAACAACAGGTACAGAAATAAACAATATGATAAGCTGCAGAAATAATAGAATTATGAAATTTAGAGCAATCCTATGGAATTGAATTAATTATTTTATAATAATCTCGTGGAATTAAGGTTTTCTTTAGCATATGAGACATATATTTTGGTGCCGCCAGACGAAGGATAAGCACTTCGTGAAACAAATTTTGTTACGTCAGATTGAATGAATATATTTGTTTTGGTTATATATAATTTCAGCGGGTAATAAAATTATCGGCCCTTTAATGAAGGCATGTTTTAGTTATGTTATGTTTACAATTAAATGTAGCATATTGTTCCGTTTTGTTATAACAAACTCTCCTATAATGTAACACAATAGAAAAAGTAAAAAATGATGAAATGCTTACAATGCTTATGAAAACCTTAAAAATATTTTCTTTTTCATACAATTGTTTCCTTTCCGCCGCGTGTAACAAATTACATATAAACCGAGACCCAAACTTCACGCAAACATTGTGTTACTTCTTTGTGACATATTAAAGGGTTATTTTTTCTCTAACACGACATTAAAAGATAAAGGCAACATTTCGGTGTAATCCATTTAAAATGCGATAAACCGTTGACCTAATATTAACATAATGGATAAAGTTAAAAGGGACTTCTATCTGTAAATGTGAGGAATAAAGGATGCAAAGAGATTTCCCTTTTTTGTGGACACGGGTTTAACTATTGTACTTTGAACAAAGAAGCCGGGGGACATAAAAGTATTTTCGTCTTTTTTTCAATATTGGCTTGTATGTAGTGTCATTGCTTACATAAATAGTTTAAAAGAACACAAGAATAATGACTTGGGGAAATAGTTGGACGTGACTCATATAAATAAAACAAATATATTTTATGAGCGCATGTTTAAAGAGGATTACAATGTTACTGAAGATTATTTTGTTAGTGGGAAGAATGTAAACTGCCGTGTAGTTCGGGTGTGCAAGAATTCCGCAACGGTATTCCCTGTAAGAAGCGACCCAAAGGGCACATCGGGGTCGCCGGGCATATTTGGGGGCAGTTCGCCTTTACGTATACCGATTTCTCAGATGTGATATAGAGCACGTGCACTTGTCTCTGTTATGGAGATCTATAACTTCTTAAACGGGCGTCCAAAAATAGGTGTAAGTAATATAATATAGGTGTAAGTATAATCTAAGGACCAGCAATAGTTTTACGCCCTGGGACGTCTGGTGCCGCCCCACATTCGTGTGACGGTCACCGAAAGAATTTTATTCAGTATGCCTGTGTAGGTTTAGTTAATCTTCATACCGCAGCGATAGAACCTTGGATTTAGGTAAAAAAAGGAACATATCAAATGAAATATACGCTGAAATATTTAGTTTTTAGACCCCAAATACTGCTCTACTAGGGTAACAAATGTCGGGACAGAAAACCACGCGTAATGAAAATCTTAATAGTGGTTGAATAAAATTTATCGCCAATCTTGGTTTCAATACCTATTGAGAAATTTTTATTTTAACACATATAGATAAAACCAAATTTTTACGAAAATCATCTTGAAGACATTTTTGCTTCCTCAACTTGCTCGTAAATGTCTCGTTTCAAAATACTTTGTCTTTTCAAATATTCCTCTCGAATACTTATTTTCTCCTAAAATATTTTATTCTAAGAGAAATTTACAAAGAAAACGAGGAATCCAATAAATAATTTCCTCGGTTCAAATAGGCAGATATTTTATAAAACGGCAATTGGCTGAAATTGGTTTCAATATAACTTATAGCCTAACTTGATTTCGAAACTGCTCTCGTAAAATTAGCTTGTCAAGATTTCTTTACTGATTACATAACAAGTAGGTATATTACATAACAAGTAAGTAGTACCTATAAGAAATGTTTATTTATTGTTATCTATGTTTATTTCTTATTTTATTACCAATAAAAATTGATGATACATCAAAGTTTCCTTCCTAAATTTTCCAGATTTCCACATAATACTTTTCACATTAAAATAGAATCCGAATTTAATTTTAAACTTTCAACCGGTTTAGAATCGAAGGATCTTTAAACTTAGTTTCAAGCTACACTAGACACTGACTTCCCTTTAATGCGCAAAGTTTCGTCTTTTTAGGTCAACAAGCAGCGTGGTCTCTAAAGAACTAGTTTTAGTAACAAAAAGATGCCTTGTTCTTCGATTTCAGCGTCTTAAAGACAACGGTATTGTTTTCTAACGACCATCTGATAGTGGTCGGTTTAAGTAACATAATACAACTTTACTTCACTTCCCGCCTTTGAAGAGCTTCAGCTAAATTATAAGAAAACGATGCGTTTCTTGGAGCTTGCATTAAATTCTTAGTACTGGTTTATTTCCCACAATATTGATTTAAGTACATTTACATAGATATGAACCTTGCGAATATCCATGAGCGGTGGTGGCCGCTACCATCAGGCGTACCGCATTCTCGTCTGCGTACGTATGTAATAAAAACAAAGGTAAAATATTACTATATAAAAAATGCTGCCCTAAACTAAGGTCATGCTAAATACTACAAATACTATAGTTCATTTATGAAGCTTTATTTTCTGATATTAATTCACTAACCCAATTTTATTGTTAAATAATGTTTTATTCCAAGGCAATAAATTTCTCATAATATATTGCCCTATGCTAGGACTCTTTCTTTATGAACTGTCGTATCGCTTACCATCAGGTGAACGGCATGCTCGTTCGCCATTTATATAAATAATAAAATCTTCATGCTAGACAATATCCAAACAACACTCATTTAAGCTCCACAATAACTTGTTTCAAATCGTCTGTAACAATATCAATGGTGCCTGCGACCCGGCTGCATCACATCCTACGGTTTAGATGACGGTTATACCGTCATCAGCGGCTTGTTAAAGCCTTGTTCATTATTCAACAGAGCGTGCGGACTGAAGAGCTCTGGTCTGCGCTACTTACAGCTACTTTCAACTGCGATATTCAAATCTATGTTGCAATTGTTTACAAACGCTCCAGTGACAACCAATTTCTAACATCTAGATTTTTATTTTCTGTTTTCAGTTTGATTCCATATTCTGTTGTATTTGTGCTAGACAAATAGTGAAACATTGGATATTTTATTGCAGATTTAAGCTGTTGTAACGAATTGGCATTCGTCGTTTTATGTTATACGATGTTTGCAATGAAGAAATTTTATTTAATAACACCAACTTTATATATTTTTATCACCTGCTTACTTTTTATCCTCTATTATGTAATATAATGTGACATTTTTTTTCTGTTTTCATACTACTTGAATATAATTATATAAACTAAAAGTATAGTAAGTGCATTTCATGTTCTTTATTTCTCGCGATATCCACCTGATAAAAATATGATTTGTTCGAAAACGCATTAAGGTCACTTGGTTACCGCATTTTATCTTGTGGTGCGGCATATAAGAACAGGCAAGTATTTATAGAGCGCCATAGATAAGCTGCGATTTTCAGGCCAGATAATTAACAGGGAATAAGTTTTTCAATTCAACAAACATAACAATTCTGTGATTGGATTTTTTCCAAAGTAGAAAACCTCTAAAACCGACGTATTTAATGAAACGTGTTCTTTTATGAAATGAGTGTGGCTGTGTACTTTTGGTGCCCCAGAGAAAACCGAATAAGGTTTGCTAGTGTCATCGGAATTGCAGACTGACACGCTTGCGGATATTGCAACCAGGCTCAATTCGGACGTCAATTTGCAGTTTTAGAGCAACTGCGTTAAATAAGAAGCCACATATTCTGTTCTGCATCCAAAAGTCGCTAGCGATACAGAACTTGGCCGCGGTAGTATGCTTGACCTTGCTAATAGCCCTTCTATATTGGTCCTTACTCATTTTTTGATGAATGATTCTTCATTCTACATAATCAAAAAGGACAATACCATAATTTTTTCAGCTGCCCTTGTCGGAACTTTAACATAGGCGATCAATAATAATAGCAATGTCTGTCCCAAAAACTATAATCTGAACTATGACCGTTTATATTCAATACATATACACGATACATTTCACGTGGATACACAACCTGGTTCTGAAACACATTTTACGATTTATTGGACACGAATGAATATTGACGTGAATTATTACCGTCCATGCATTCGCTGGATGGATGGTCCCGTTTTTATGACGAGTGGATTGCGATATAATGTCGAGTACGAAAAAGCGTGATCCCTTTCATTGGGGATTTATTGAATTACGAACGATTCGGCTGATGGCAACTTCGCCTCTGCTAAATTATTTTTCTTTTGAACGAACATGATTATATCCATTTTCTATGTCATCTCATATGAAATTAGTTACTTTTCAAAATAATCTCCTTTTTTTTTTGTAAAATCAATTGCAACTTTGTAAAACTATACAAATTAAACAAACTCAAGCCTGGATCGATATAAGCGGTGCAAAATGTTTTTCTATAAAGAAAACCCAAAAAAAGGTAATTGTTGTTCACACAAGTATAACTCCAGTAATAGTTTGTCAATCACACGTCACAAAACACGACTATGCCATTATCATCACATCGATACAATCGTATTATATCAAGATTGACAAACTGAAAACACACGTCACTCGAAGTATTAACGTCTGCGTAGAAACATTTGAATGAACTGGCGTCCTGAGGGATTCAGATCCTTATCTAGATACTGCAGAACCCGAATCAATGTCGTGCCAAACATAGCATTATCCACAGTTAAAATCGTTGTTCTGCCGATTTAAAGCTTAGTATAGGCATTAGAATCCTCGAGATCGAATTTCAAATTTTAGCTGTGAGGCTGTTCAACTCAGATTAATCTGAAGTTAAGATGTTGATGGAAAATGTTTGAAATTTAATTAACAAATGCAGTGATTAAATGGCTTACGATTGATCACAAAACTTGAGTGATGGATCACGCTCGAAGATACAGAACTTTAAAAAACAAATTCTGTTTTACATAAAATGTATTCAGCAATCAAATATACATGTCATACATTTTCTGTGTGTACATGTATGAACTATACGTCAGCGGTCCTAACAATGTTGTCAGTGATATCTAGTACTACCAACAGCTTGCAGAGCCCATTTCCGTTCCATGATGTGCGATAACCTATCGCGGTAGTGGCGACTAATTGCAATCCCGGCAATATGAGATATTCAAACCGAGAAGTTGATTTTCCGACCTGCAACTCGAATACAGTTTCACGGTTTAGAGTTGGCAGTAGTTTTCATTATCTTAATAAGTATTTAGGATTAAATTAAAGCACAGCACACATACAACAAACTAAATATAGTTAATTTCAGAAATTGTACCGTGCTAATAAGATTTAGCCCACTTTTCTTACCCAAGCTCTATATAGATTATAGAAATTGTAGCAAAAGTTGTTTTATCCGCAATAAGGTAACCAAAGTTCATCTACTCAATTTGTACGAAGAAAACAACCCTTGAAGTGAAGAGTGGAGCAAAAAGCATGATAAAAAGCGTATTGGGCGAGCAAAACATCATCGACCCTAACTAAAACAATTGCCCATAAAAAATAGCGCGTAACAAACAAATAAAATTACCATGAACATAGATAATATTGCGGCTATGCCATCTCCTTGACAGCCGTAAACCTCATAATATTATGTTTATTCACCCCTCTGGAAATTCATTCAAAGGTAACCAGCAAAAACAACACTAGATGTAATGTAACGAAAGTTGGTGATTTTTAGTATGAAGTACTTTTGTTAGGGATATAAAAACAGATGAGACTTGATCCTAACAGTAGAAAAAAATATAACTTTTTACGACAAAACATAATAGATTTTTTTCATGACATAACTAAGTGAAGAATTTATTGTCATCGCGTATTTGTGTTGGTCAAAATACGCGATTGTTTTTTTTCATGTGTAGACTAACCTGAGGCCTATCTGACGTTAAGCGGTGACCGCCACATTGTACTAGTAGAATATAATAAATGAACCATGGTTATTCATTTACAGGCGTTTTTAATACAAAGTGATAAAATTTACACAATTCTACTTCTATACCTATATTATAAAGAAGAAAGATTTTGTTGTTGCATTTAATAGGCTCCGAATTTACTGCACTGATTTGAAAAATAGTTTCATCTTTAGAATCCCTGATTATATTAGGCGACAGAAAATTTTCAAAAATGTGTATCTGCAACTCGGGTGGAGCTGGGCCGAGCCGCTAGTACTTACATAATATGTACTTAAAAACTATTCAACCGACCTTATACTCATTTTTATTTTGAATTTAGCTTTCAAAATACAGACTTTCATCACAATTATCTCATCGCACTCTATACTAGAACATTCCATTTCGCACTGTGGGTAGCAGACTCGATAATTTAATGTCTATTTATTTTATCGAGTTCGTGCCACGAAAGCGAATCAGTATTAGTATCCTGGCTTCATAGGGTAACCATAATCCCCGTATATGAGAGATACGGATCTATCCCAGTCTTGTCTCACTAACCACTATTAGAAAAGAGACGAACGCGTACCTCCTTCATGAATTATTCATTGTACGGATTGCCGTTCGCGCAGTCTTGACGAATAGCGGTGGTGAATCAATAAAGGGTCGTAAGTACACCATCAGACTATATCAAGCTTTTAGCTGCCAGTGCGGTGTTGTCGCCTGTATTGACAAATCTGTTGCTGATGTGGAATATTTAAATTCATCTTCACATGTTTTTGTTACTACGGCTTTTGTTGTTGGATGATTTTTTGCGCTCAACAGACAATATTTTAGTACCAAAGTATGTTTCCCAAACTTGTGTCTGTCCGTCTGTGTCTGTCTGAACTGTCATATTTGAGTTTAATTCTTAATTAAATATTATTATTGTTTCTGTATATTTTTTATTGTTACGGTATGTAATAAACAAAGTAAATGTTTATTTACTCGCATTAGTGTTCTTAGCATTCTGATCTAGTTCTATAAATGTTCCGGGACATTTGCTCACATCCAACACAATTATACAAAATAAATAAGGTGCTCAACAATTCTTGAAGGGATCACTCGGTGAAAACATTTTACTGAAGAGTACTTAAAACTTTGTAGACCCTTCCTCGCTGTTGCTCGAAGCCATTCCCATTGTTTCTCGCATTGCGGACGAGGCGTTAACCACTTTCAAGATTTATGAAAGTGGCTTGTCTTTTTAAGGCACTTGAGGGCAAAGAGGAGTTATTATCTATGTTCACCGTCGTGGTAATTTTGTTTTCTTTTTAGGGCGTTCCTCTTTTAATTTTAGAGGTTGTGGAGTTTGGGAAAGTTTCATAAAAGTAAATTCGGACTATTAGGACAAACCCACGATTAAACAGCGGGCCGAAACTGGCTTGGTATAGAAACATTTTCAAACGCAATTTCAAATGTTCACGTTTGGAATGGGGATAAGGTTTGCCTTTCAGTTGTTTTGCCTCTCTTTGTTTTCTTGTTTATGGTGTTATGGTTTTTACCAGTTGATGAGTTCTGATATGTTTCTGTATTTAATAATTACGCATAAATTTTTATTATTATTTATTTATTTATTTATTTATTTATTCTTAACTGCACATAAAGAGGACAACATTAACATATAATATAAAATAAAAAGTACAGAAGGCGGTCTTATCGCTCTAGGCGATTTCTTACAGACAACCTTTGGATGGATACGAGATAAGGAGAAGAAGAGAGGGGCAGTCTAGGAAATAAAGGAAACAAGCTCCAGTAAAATAAGAATTATAGACGAATTATTAATAATTAATATTATGTATAATATATATTCATATATATATATATATATATATATATATATATATATATATATATATAGATATATATATATATATATATATATACACATACACACATATACACATACATACATACATACACATCTATAACTATGATTATGCATAAACACTTATAAATACTATAAATTGCCTGTAGGTTTATTTTCTATATGTAGAAACTATACTTCTCGGTCTGTAGATTTAGTGAGAGAGATAGTAGTCTTTCACCATTTTTTTAAACGATACCAGTGTTTGAGCCTGCCTTACTATAGTTGGTAACTCGTTCCACAGTCGTACAGCTTGGACTGCAAACGACTTATCTGTGAAAGTTGTAGTGTGCAACGGCATTCTCAGTCTCAGATTCTCCGATGACCTCAAGGACTTAGAATGAGATTTATGAAGAAATACAAAACGTTCTTTGAGATATGAAGGGGTGAGAGGATTAAATAAGATATTGTACAGTATTTATTATTTATTATTTAATTCTTTTTTGCACTGTACAGAAATACTATGTAGATATTATACAATAAGAAAAATAGTACAAGTGGCGGCCTTATCACACTAGGTAATCTCTTACAGGCAACCATGGGATGGATATACTAACAGAAGATAGAAAGGGCAGTCTAAGGCGTAAAAGAAATAATAATAATCTACAATTAATAACTAAAAATATAAAATAAACACACAAAATATATATAAATATCCATATACATACACATATACAAACATACCTATAATATATACATATACATAAACATATTATATACCTATCCTAAAATATATCAAGAAGAGAATGGACAAATTATTTCAGCTACACTCTTGTGAGAGGAAATGTTCTTTGACTTTTCTTTTAAATGACGACAGTGTTTCAGCCCGTCGCAACTCAGCTGGTAGAGAGTTCCACAGTCGGACAGCTTGGACAGTAAATGATTTGTCCATGAATACTGTGGAGTGCAAGGGCATTCTTAGTTTCAGGTTCTCCGACGACCTCAAGGATCTTGAAAGCGAATCATGGAGAAAGACGAAACGATCTTTAAGATACGAAGGCGTTAGAGGATTAAACAAAATTTTGTATACAAGTGAAAGAATATGAGTATTCCGACGAAACCGGATGGGTAACCACTTGAGCCTAGTACGACATTCTGAAACATGGTCATATTTGCGAAGCCCAAATATGAATCTGATAGAGAGATTTTGGAGACGCTCAAGCTTATTAAGTTGGTCCTCGGTGAGATCTAGATAGCTGACATCAGCATAATCAAGGATAGGGAGAAGGAGAGTTTGCGCAAGTGAAATCTTCGTGGTAATGGGTAGAAGATTGCTCAACCTACGCAAGGACCTTGCCGAGGCAAACAGCTTTCGACTAACCTCACGAAGCTGCGGACCCCAAGTGAGAGACCTATCAATAAATAAACCTAAATTCTTGACGGTTTCACTGTATGGGATGATAGTGCCATTGCAAGTGATGGATGGTAGGAGATCCCAATTAATTTTGGAAACCAATTTAGGGCTACCGACCACAATCACCTGGGTTTTGGATGGATTAACCATCAATCCATGGGTCCGGCTCCAGTCACAAATATGTTTCATATCAGTGTTTATAATAGAAATAGTGTCAGCCAAGTTGTTGTTTTATGTATAAATTTAAGTAGCAATATATGAATACAAGGCAAAGTAAAATTGTTAATGTTTCGTGATTACCAAATGAGATGGCAGCAGGTCATTACATGGAGTCAATAGCTATTGTGGTATGGCAAGCTCGATAATAATCTATTACAAAATCCTGGTTGATCCTCATTCAAAAGTCATCTAAAACTGAGAAATCCCCATTAAATTCATAGCACCAGTGGCAGATTTACCTATAAATACCGATATTGGCGATAGTTTAGCATTATCTAGAATTAATTAAAACTTGGATCCCCCTTGCATATCAACTAGTTCTCCGTAGATATAGTTTGTTGTGAACGATAAGGACGTGTGACGTGATTCAATTCCGATAAAGGGCGGGAAATTGTTCGTGTAGCGCAGTCAGAGTGGTTGCCTATTAAGGCTTTTACCATGCATATTACACCTCTCCATTCCAATTAATGGCTTGCTTAATGGTTTTTGTACAACGCAGATATCAGTGCCTGGATAAAAAAATATATATTATCTACAACCAAAAGCAACTTTTAACTTTATAAATATGCACGCACGTACTTCGTACTTTCAAACCGTAACAAGAGGTATGTTTAATCCTGTAAAAGAGTGTACATAATATCTTGCTCTTGTTGGCATTATAACCAATCAAAAAAAAATCATTTGTCCCAGGACCAGGAGTCGTCATGATAATAATTTCATAATAACACAGTGCACCATAATTTTTATTCGAAATAAATACTCACATCAAATCCGTATCACAGCTGCCGAACAAATCTATACCAACATTAATTAAATCCTGAAAAGAAAGACAAGACCAAAAAGAAGTATTTGGTTGCGAAAACATTTGATTCTCCATAGAGGTGATTTAATCTGCAGCGATAAACGTCAAACGTCCGACTTGAAGCAGAGTGAAACGAGTTTAACCTGGTAACGCAAAAGGAACCCAATTGCGAAAGCGATTGAGTCGACGTAATTATCGAAACTGTGGACTGATGTCCGTGATATAATTGCGTCCTTTCAGCTGATCGCGATTGCGCTGCAAGAATACTGATTGGCTGTTTATGTAGTGTATTACTACCGAGGATTGGTCTGAAACAGGCTTTTATCACATTGGACTTGCAATAGTCAAAATCATTGATCGTATTTTTTTTTATTTATTTTTTATTTCAATGAATGGCGAGACGAGCAAGCCGTTCGCCTGATGGTAAGCGATACGACCGCTCATAAACAGTAGCAACATTCCACTGCGCTCGCCATCCTGAGACATAAGATGTTAAGTCTCAATATGTCCAGTAGTTGCTCTGGCTACAATGTCCTTCTATCCGAAACACAACAGTGCATTTAAGCAGTGTTGTTTCACGGGAGAAATAAACATTGCGGTGGTACCTACCCAGATGGCCTCTCACATATGAGAGACCAAAATCGTATTATAATGATGTATAGGGTAGATAACTTCATATGAGCACGAAGAAATAAAATGGATCAGTAGTTTAGTCCTAAATTCGAAACTGAATTAAAAATTGACATAAAGATAAAGTAAGTCGATACAAATATATTGATAGCCGAGTGTTCCTAGCTACTATACGATGCAGTGAAAATAAATTGTAAGAAACTCGATGAAGCAATTTAATTAGTCAAATTATGTATTGTTATTTTCTGTTCAAAGTTATTTTGTTGTTCTTATAACTTAAGAACAACTTCGAAACATAATTAACATTTAGCCTTACATAATACAGAAGTCAAATTCCAAATAGAAAACAACAGAGAAACCACAGAACTAGATCATACCACAGCCGCCACAGATCTTATATTGCGTCAACATAAATACGGTTTCGTAGTCAGAAAGACTTGTCCAATTAGTGTACCAATTTGCGTAGCCTCGATAGATGTCCACCTCTGTAAACGGTATTTACGTATCTCACCTGAAAGCGATTGGAATAGTAATTTCTAATTTGTCCAACACGATGCCCCCTAACTATCACGTTCGGTAACAATTCTGTCTGTTACAAATGGGATTTAAATGTCTGTAGTGAAATTAAACCCAACCTTAGAAATCGTCTATGAAAGATACATTACCCACTTTTGTATTTAGAATATCAAGAATCTAGATACAATAAAAAAGAAATATCATAAACAACAAGATTTATAATCGTTTTTTTAAACTTCTGAGTGTTAAAATTAAAATAATTTATGAGTCCGAACCGTCACGAAAGCTATAGAGTAAACGAATCTTTGCGTCTAGGGAAGTAAAAATAAATAAATGAACGAAATCCGCAATTTATCTGTAAAATGTTTTATTATAAATATACTGGGTATATCAAGACTGCTACCGAAAACGAAGCCGGGTGGTAGTTTTAGTGACTACAAACACAATGCAACTAAAAATTTCGCAAGGAAACGCGACAATAATTTTTAATTATTATTTAAATATCATCATTTTTGGGTGGTAAATCCATAGTTTTTTCTAAAATAATAATTTAAACTCTATTATACCTTAGAGTATTTATAAATAAAAGGGTATTCACTATTTTTTTAGGGAAAAAATGTATTTACCACCCAAATACGACTACAGGAAAAAAGTAACCAAAAAAAAAATTGACGTTATTTTTTGCAATATTTTCTGTTGTATTGTGTCTGAATTCGCTTAAACTACCACCCGGCTTCGTTTTCGGTAGCAGTCTTGATATACCCTGTATAATATAATAATGTGTTTTATTAATTCATACTGCAGCTTATTTTAGTAAATTGTCGTATTAACAGAGTATTGTAGTCGATAGGGAGAGATATGTACTTCTTCCACGATGATATGATCTACCCCATGACATGTAGGTGAGTCTTTCGTCACATTATCTGTCTCTCTCTTCCTGACTATTAGTCCCAGATGGTGGTGGAGTCAGCCTTCACAACATTCTTCTTACACTTCACTTACTTTCACTTATTTTTACTGGTGGTAGGCCTCTCGAATGTGAGAGGCCGCCTGGGTAGTTACCACCACAATTTCTATCTCTCCCGCCAAACACCAGTGTATGCACTGTTGTGTATCGGATTAAAGGACATTTCAGCCAGAATAACTACTGGACATATTGAGACTTAACATCTTATGTCTCAGGATGGCTCAAACATTGCTTCGTAATTCAAGGTATTGTCTGGTTTTGCTACTGTTTATGAGCGGTCGTATCATTTACCATCACGGTAACGGCTTGCTCGTTTTGCCATTCAGTGGAATAATAAAAAAAAAACTAAACGCCGTATTCATGTCGCCGTCGACACATTATATTATGTAAATCAAATTCTGGCAAAATAATGTTCCCCGCATTGATCGAAGATTTACTAAGCATTTCCCCAGGGATCGCTGTTCTTAGCCTATGTACACGACCCTTCAACCAATAAGGTATGTAAGCAACGTAAATTCGCTATATGTAAATGCGTGCCCTCATTTTATACGAGTCATTGTGGTTATAACAGTAGGGTAGAGAGATCAAATGCAATAAAATAAAGTATCCCTTCGACATGATCACTATCACCAATGTGAAAGTGTATTAGCATCAATCTTCTTAAGCCCTCTCGCGCGAAGAATCGAACCCACGGATGCGGGATAAGGAAAAGGGGTCGACAAAACGCAATGTCGTTTGAAAAATTGGTTACTATCAATCTGTCGTCCGCATGCGGGCCAAGATCCCTTCACAAGTCAAGCATTTCGTTGAGGGTATTCAGTCACACGCCCTTTGCGTTTGCAGAACCACTTTTCTTTTAAGATGGAACAAACTTATTCATTTGTCATCGCGGAGTTTCTTTACATTACAGATACTGTAGTTGTGTTATGAGACCGACTTTGCCGAGTTTGTGATTTATTTTTATAACCTTGCTTGTTCCTTGAGTGAAATGTTTAATGGATGAAAATGATAAGCGACGCTCCGTCACTTCTCACGATAACGGTTATAGGAGTATAAAAACTGTTCGTTTTACAACTCAATACATAAATATGTAATATTATGTACATAAATACATACAATTTATCAATTACAAAATACTGCAAATAAAATTTTAAAATCTTCAAACGCTATAGTTATGCTATTAATTACTTCTCGGTAGCAAATAAAATTTAAATGCAAATAATTATAAGAACAAATTTTACACAATGAAATATTTCATTTCATATTCGAGTTAAATTTCTATCGCTGAAAGCGAAGCTGGAAGCCAGACATAAATTAAAATACACAAAGTACGTTCTTGTAAAGCACTTTCATTCAGTCTCATAAAAAGCTGAATTTTGACTTCCATTACTTGTTTTGGCGTGTCGCCAAATATATCACGCGGTCTGAGAGACCCTTTCTTTTTAGGTCTCTGTCAATATTGTCACAAATCGGCGCTTTTGCGTCAGTTGTTGACTCTTAGACTCGACAGTTTTATTTTTCTTAATGTGTCTGAGTGGAGACAGCCTTTGTGTAATACTCGTACCTTCTGAAGTCCGAATTGAGTGTACTGTTCCGTTTGGTAATTGATGTTGTTCTTATTTTTAGAATAGATCTTCTACAATTAGCGATGTAGATTTAATGGATGCTTGCGGCGAATTTTCCCGATTTTTTTTAGTTAGTAACTTTTTGTAGGTTTCATTGCTCGGTTAACGTTGTTTTTTTTCCTGGTATGGGACAATGACTAAGTATCACCTGGTGATGGAAGTGCAAATACCGTCCTAACAGAGTATCAAATGGCATCAGACGGCGGTCTCATGCCATACTATAAAATCATCCCGGCACGCTAAGATTATAAACCATTGGATCCAAGCCTCGGCCCAGGTCGGGTAGTCCACTATGTGTGACTTTTTAGTGAGTTTTTAGATACGCCACGATATCCTTAATAATGGCTAAGCGTTCAGAGATCATACCCATATTTTTTTAATGGGTAAATAAACATAATCTTATTTACCTGTTTTATATTTTTTTGTACTACATTGAATAATATCAAAAATATATCCGTATTTGTATCGGTCAAAGCAATCTGTTACGGACTACCATAGGAAGGAGACAAAAGGAGAAAAAAAGAAAGGACAGACTATAGTGTACAAGTAGGACAATGTTTAAATGATAAGTAAACACCTATTTATAGTGATTATTAATTCGTATACTAATAACAATATATAAAAAAAAATATTATAGAAGAAATTATAGTTAATGTAGCTAACCAAGCAGAAAAAGGCGTAGTTATGAGTTAATATAGGTAGCTATTCGTCTCGAGCAGACTGCGAACTATCGACTCCAAATTAAATTAATTTCACAAAGGCAACATAAATTATATTCAGCCGAGATCCTCTTTCAATAAAATCAAGCTGGTCAGTTTAAATCCGCTTGCTTTCCGTATTATCTCATTTTGTCAAATTCTTCCTAGTCTGGCGACGATAAATATTGGCCTAGTCAAGCTGCCCACTTATTGGGGACCTTGATATGTCCGGCCGCAATATGCCCAATGTTGTATTGATACGATTCTCGGAAGCCTGGCTTTATGGGGCATCTAAAAAGCCAATGCTTTGATATATTGTGATGTTCCACTGTAACCTTCTTGCAAAATATTAGATATAATAGAGAAATTAAACATAAAGAAGATATTTTACACGTGGATTGTAAAATAAAGAACATTAAAAACTGCATTTACTTTATTTTGTTATAATGTTTTGCAAGAACATTCATATAAACTTCCTACAACCATTTCAATCTCTCACAATATGTATGTACAACGCTTGGAACGGTTACTTTCAATGGAGGCGGAGAAAAAGTATAGTTACATAGGCCATTAACCAGATATTTTATGTATCGTATTTATTACATCATGTATGCACAAAACAAAATTATTAAAAAATTGCTGTCGCTAATATAATATTGAACAAAAAAAACAATACTGACTTTTGCTTAAGGCGTCTTTCTGGTTTAACATTACAAAAAAAAATCAATTCCAGTACATGATATACAGACAAAACACGTCTGTTAATTACGTACATGATCATACGTTAATTATAATCTCTGGAATGAACTCCCTGCTTCAGCGTTCACAGAGCGCTATATCCTTCTTTATGCGAGATTTGAAGAGAGCATTCTTCTTATGGCTAGCTGCGGTGTAGTTATGCTGGGCCCCTACTAATATTGCAAAGGTCCATGAACCGCAGTGACCGCTTATGATTAGGTGGGTCTCATGCTCGTTTACCTGCTAAGGCTAAAAAATACACTAATTCTACATAATAATCTAACTCAGCATTTTATACTGAACACTACATTTATAATCCGTAAGTTAATTAAACACTTCATTTCTCCGTCGACCTACAGTCTCCTATATTTGGAAATTTTCATTTCTTTCACAAATTGCCCACCAATCCACCGCGGGGAAACGTGGTAAATTATGCTCGAAACAATAGAAACGTGCTTCGTACGAGCAACCCAGAAGCGCACATTTCCTGAAAGATATATGTAACAAAAGAATACTTAAGAACTGTAGCTGAGTCGGTGCGCCAATGTATACAGAGATGAGATTTCCAAACATTACATGTTTACGTTTCTGAGTAATGGAAAAATCTGTAAGCAAATGAGGTTGGGAATATTATTTCGATGTGTACCTGACTCTGGTGCTATAATGGATTGTTCAGGCTTTATATCAAAATGTATCTCTTACTTTCAGAGATACGGCTTTCAGATTTGATATTATTTTATATTAAAAAACGAATCTCAGTTTAGTATTTGTGCGTAAACAGCGTACCAAGTTCCAGCAATTAATCAACTAAAAGATAATCTTTATTTAAATAAATTTGGAATTTGAGCACACAGTGATTGAAGGCAAATGGTAAAGTAGGTTGCATCTTTTGATGTCTGCTGACATGCATGGGTAAATTGTAAGGTTTTATATTTAATTCCTAAATCAAGGAGACATATTTTTGTTGCGATATATAAAATAAGGATATGTTCAGGAATATTTTTTTACCATAATTCTAATCTTCAATCACAAAGGAAAGAAGACATTGAAACATAACATTGCTAAATTTTGTATTAGGTCATATTACGTAGAAAGAAAAGATTATCCTCATATTATTTTCCGATAAAACCAACAAACCCCTAATGTATTGAAAATCTCACATAAGACTTCGGTTTTGGTGCTCCCTTACGTGCTATTTGGAAGATATATTGGAGCTAAACCCTTATATACAAAACGTATTGTCAGTACCTTGCCTTATTGTGTCAAAAGGTCGTTGAACCATTGTTCTGGCTCAATGGTGATCGTGCCAGCGATGTGGGTTTGAAATGTTAATTGAAACTTCCACTACCGTATTGATGTAACATTTGGCGTGGTATTGACATTAGCAAATGAATACCTTGATAACAAGGTCTTTGATACTGACACATATTATGTTCATAACATGTATTCAGTAAAATCAATCACATTATCAAGATTAAGCTAACACATACTGTATTTGTATCTGTAACAGTTCATATACGTCCCACTGTAGGGCACGGTCCTCTTCTACAATCGAGAGTACGATTGGGGGTGGTTAGGTCATAAATTACATATTTATGTATATATTTATACAATAGGTCCAGCAAACTGGTCACCTGATGGTACGTGATTCCTGCCGCCCAGGAATATCTACAACGCTTACGATACGGCCGCTTACAGATAATCGCGAAACCAAACGAAATCATGAATTACAAAGAAATGCTTCGCATTCCAATGCGCTCGCCATCCTAAGACATAAGATCTTAAGTCTCAATATGTCAAATACTTTATCTGGCTACAATATGTTTTATACCGGAACACAACAGTGCATTCACACTGCAGTTGTACGAGAGAAAAAGACTTTGCAGTGGTAGCTACTTGGACGACCTCTCACATATGAAAAATCTACCACCAGTAGAAACATTCAAATATATATCTTCACATATTATGTAATATACTACAACAATGATGCCGTGGAATCCGTTCGTAATGAAAATAAAACGCTTATATAGTAATATGCCATAATATTTAAATATCCATATATTTATTTTATCCTTCTTCAGACCATAAAATCTAAAACAACTATACAAAATATATACATCCTAAAATTACAAAAAGTAAAATATTCTTTGTCAGCACTATTTTAAATGGCGAAGTAAACTATCCCGTCTCGTTGTGAATAACTCAAAGTATGGTAAAACATTTATGACACATAAAACCAAACAGAGGTTTATTTTCCCACTCGCTTCCACTTTTATCTCGCGGTTTAAGCGAGTGGGATGTTTATGTTATTTTGTGTATGTCTAGACGGTCATAGACGACTTTGAAATATTTACATTAGTTTTTTTTCCAGTATGTAGTTTTGGTTGTGTCCATTATTAATCAACCATACACCGAATACATTCGCTTAAGACCATCTTGAGATCGCTTAATTATATTGAGCAATTCCAATGCCCTTTATAGTACGAGAGATGACAACCAAAATTTTTGTCTCATAGCAATACGGCCACAACCGCATCAAATTGCTAGATTTGATTATTTCGAACTCGAAAATACCAATTTCAGACATTTTTCGCGTAGCGTTTGACCGCACTGAATTTTCAAAAATGTCAACAAATTTTACCGGACTGTATCATAGCAATCTGTCTGATTTTCTGACTGTAGTTATATAATAGCCATAAGATACCGAAAACATATTTTTCAGAAGTTAATAGTGTAGCGCGAACCCAATAAATAATTTAGAAAAATTAAAAATGAGACAAAAAAATATGATGATAGCAATCCGTCTGAAAATGTTCTTTACGGGTAAATTAGGATTAGTTAATACGAAAAAAAATATTTTCAGAAGAAAATTCGGATGCAACAAATTTTGAGACCATTCTAAATATGTTAAGGAATTTTACCGATCGGTATCATAGCAATCTGTCTGAAAATTGTTGAAATTGATGAAATGAATTAACCAGATGTAAAAAAAAAATATATCAGAAGAATTCAGTGTAGCACCTCCCTTATCAGACAACTTTTCGATATCGACCGTATTGAAGCGTGACTGATTGCAAGTTGGGCAATCACCTTGCTTTTGTCTTGCCAAAATAGAGCGCGGGCAACGTATATGCTATAAAAACGTCTATTATAATTGATAATTTTGAATTCTTAAAATACTACTCTTCCATCCCCGAAAACTTCGTCAATGGGAGATGAGCAAACTATGCCTTATCATTGGGAATAGAAGAAAAAAAAAACGTCCGCGACCCCTCGGACAACCAGCGACACACCCACGTCCGCCTGAGCTACATATAGTTTGTTGTCACTTTAAGTAAGCGTTATTTCAACGGTTAGGATAGCTGGTGAGTGACTATGTATAGTAAGAGAGTGGCAGGAGTATAATATGCGAAAAAACCATTCCCACCGCAGCAGAAACGTAAGAAGCGCTCAGGCATCGGCCAAACGACTCCAAAACGTTCTTTTCTCTTTTGGGAGTACATGCGACATCTAAAATGTCTGAAAACATTTTTTTTGCAATCTTGCCTTATTTACTCACGGTAGAAAAAAATTTCATTCGGATTGCTATGATACAGGTCGGCTAAATTTGTTGACATTTTCAAAAAATCGCTTCAGCTATATACTACGCGCAAAATGTCTGAAAACCAACTTATTCGTCATAAAATTATGAAATCTATGTACATTTCCAATATCAGACGTATTGCTATGATACCGACTGCCTTTTTTTTTTGGACACAGCAGAAATAGCCTCACATGCAATTGCTACACTTTTGACCGTTACTACCTACCTAGTCGGGTTTAGAATTACATAATCTAACGATTTTATACAGTTTCGACCGTATTGCTATGATACATGGTTTTGGTCGTCATCTCTGGGACTATTATGTTTGTAATGGAGCCGAATGTATAAGCCAAGCCTGCCAGTCGTGTGACAACTCAGCCAAGCCTGTCATCCATGATGCCTAGCCAAGAGAAGACAAGCTAAGCCAAAGCAGTTATGAACTAAGTGCCGAAATTGACAGCCAACCCATCTATTGATTATTTAAAAATAATTTGTATTATCAAACGAGTTCTATAATTGTGCTTGAAATATTCGGAGCGTTTGTGATTTGTTGAGTTTGGGTGTCTTTTTTGGTATGCACAAGATTCAGCTGAAATTTTTTCCGCTTGACTTAAGAAAGTGATTAATTATACAAGTTAAATATATTCTGTCCTTTGTATTTTTTCATCGTTCTTTTAATGTTCGGTAACGCAGTTGTGCAAAAGGTGTTACAGGTCGTATTGGGTAGAGGTCATTATTTAACGTTTCGGAAAGCTTATACGCTTTATTTTAGTTATAACAAACTCTCAGACTATTCGACTATGGTCATGATATATGTATAATTAAGTAAATATGTAATCCCCCAAGTAACTCAGAGATAATTGAAAATTAATAATAAATAAATATTTTCGGAATAATGTATACTGTCTCAATACAAGGTCTTATTTATTTAGTATGCATTTTTTTTAATAAAATTACATGTTACGACACAATGCGACATACTCAAGTGTACAATTTAATTCAATACATATTAAATTATAAATATACTTAAGATTACAACGTCAACTAGACTGCAAGGGCAATCTTATTTACATCACTTGAAAGATGGCTTGGAGCAGACAGACAAATCACGTGATCAAAGCTTCGATGTCACACCGCAAGCTGGCAAGATCTATGGAAACAGACATTGTCTAGTACTCGTAGTTAAAACGATTATCCAGGAATGCTTAAGCCTTCTGCCAGTTCAACGTCTTCAGTGTATTAAGCAATGCATATATTAACTCTGTTTTAATATATTATATCGTAGAGTTGACGAAATAACTTTTTATGTTTTTATTGTGTAACACTACTTAGCTTACAATTATTCAGAACATGATGTAAGTATATTGGTATATGGTATTTTTTTCTGGTAAACATAACAGTTAAACATGTTGACAATTTTAGAAGAGAGTAACAGGAAAACTACTATATGTGTACATAATATATACACAAAAAATCACAGTACGATGTAGACATATTTATAAACAAAAATGGAAAAATGTTTAGGCAAAGATATGGGTCAGGAACACAAAATAAAATCAAAATACAAAAACAGAATATAGCATTTAAAGAATCTTAAATCATAAAATTGAAAATGTAGAGGAGTACGAAAATTGATCAGTAGAAGACGGTTTATTTATTTAAATATTTAAATAACACCATTATTGAATTATTTTTTACAAATTTGTTATTCAATGAAAATATAAAAGAAACGTGTGTTCAAAACCAAAACGGCTGGCATTTAGGGAACCGCCATCATCAACTAAGAAGTCTTTTGGGTACTTAATATCATTTTGCTGTGATAAATTTGTCCTTTTTTTAATAATCTGTCACACTCTTAAAACCTACACAAATAAAATGCTAGTTTACAAGTTAAAATCAATGATTAACTGATGAATTAAAAACCATTCATACCAAAAGTTTTGAAAAAAAAAGATGTTTTTACCGTGAAACCTAATCTAAATATTATGTCAATAATATAATAAAGTAAAAACACATTTATTCTTGAAAAACATGTTATTAGTAGTAAACCTTATCTAAACATGTAAATAATATTATCCAAATATTATACTAAGGGTGACGATATAACTGCTCGTTCATATACTAATAAGTTAATTAATATCTGCGTCTAATATTGTCGCTTAATTGAGAGCGTTTATACCTTCCGCGCGCTTTTTGGCTTAAAAACAGGACTTTTCAAACGAGTTAATAACCACCAATAAACAATTTAAAGGAAAAAAGGTTGTCATCTAGGGATTTTAGTGGAAAATATTATAGATTGATGGATAATTTGTGAGTACTATAAGGATTACTGAACACAAGTTTCGTTATTTAGGCTTTAAATGGCAATTTAGAACCTTAGGATATCCGAAATCACTAAATATAAGATGAAAATAAAAATATTATCAGACTAATAAGACCCTTATGGAGGGATTTTGCTAAGAAAAATAATCTTTTTGTATTTAGTTCTTGAAAAATAAAAATTTAAACAATGCGCAATTATTCAGAAACTCTCGTCAAGAACAGATTTTTTTTCACCAACTTATGGTACATAATTTTTTTATGGCAATTGCATACTATAATAGAAGAACATCTAATCAATAAATTACCATTTTTATATTTCAACAAAATTAGTTTTCATGTGTTCTACAAATATTTTAAAAACCACTATAAAACACGCTGTCCGACGTGCCTCAAATCAGACCGCCGCAAGGCCTTCTATAGGGAGGACGTAACACTCATCGCTCCGGCTTGGCTGCAGTCGATTTTTGCCGTGCGTAGTAAAAATAGCCACGCGCGAACTGCGATCGCCACATCTTAGTACTTTGGTAGTAAAATATTTATTTATTTTTTATTACCTACAATGATTTTGTAGTGAGTATAAATTATGTTTCAGATAATATAATGGGATGTAATTCCGAAGCTAAATTATGTTATGTATTGTAATATAAAATTAAATATATTTCGTAATTGTAAGGGGCTGTAAGGCCCCTAACTCTATTCATGTGTTCGAACACGAAATGATTAATAAAACGTCCGTAGTGCCTACTGATCTGAATGCAACTTAACAATGTAATAATAACGAAAATATGATTAGTATCTAAATTTGTATAGTTCATTGCTTGCACAGTAATATTTGTCTACTTATAATGCAAATAAAATATTTTCATTATATTATATTACCAATATATAAATCATAAGTTACATTTCAATTGA
Organism: Hyles euphorbiae; assembly: GCA_023078785.2. Lineage (NCBI taxonomy): Eukaryota > Metazoa > Arthropoda > Insecta > Lepidoptera > Sphingidae > Hyles > Hyles euphorbiae. The sequence goes on from CM041049.1 coordinate 9,217,531, forward strand.
ATATTAGAATTTTGAAGCGCACGGATCAAAGTTGGTTGAGCTGAATGTATAAGCCAAGCCTGCCAGTCGTGTGACAACTCAGCCAAGCCTGTCATCCATGATGCCTAGCCAAGAGAAGACAAGCTAAGCCAAAGCAGTTATGAACTAAGTGCCGAAATTGACAGCCAACCCATCTATTGATTATTTAAAAATAATTTGTATTATCAAACGAGTTCTATAATTGTGCTTGAAATATTCGGAGCGTTTGTGATTTGTTGAGTTTGGGTGTCTTTTTTGGTATGCACAAGATTCAGCTGAAATTTTTTCCGCTTGACTTAAGAAAGTGATTAATTATACAAGTTAAATATATTCTGTCCTTTGTATTTTTTCATCGTTCTTTTAATGTTCGGTAACGCAGTTGTGCAAAAGGTGTTACAGGTCGTATTGGGTAGAGGTCATTATTTAACGTTTCGGAAAGCTTATACGCTTTATTTTAGTTATAACAAACTCTCAGACTATTCGACTATGGTCATGATATATGTATAATTAAGTAAATATGTAATCCCCCAAGTAACTCAGAGATAATTGAAAATTAATAATAAATAAATATTTTCGGAATAATGTATACTGTCTCAATACAAGGTCTTATTTATTTAGTATGCATTTTTTTTAATAAAATTACATGTTACGACACAATGCGACATACTCAAGTGTACAATTTAATTCAATACATATTAAATTATAAATATACTTAAGATTACAACGTCAACTAGACTGCAAGGGCAATCTTATTTACATCACTTGAAAGATGGCTTGGAGCAGACAGACAAATCACGTGATCAAAGCTTCGATGTCACACCGCAAGCTGGCAAGATCTATGGAAACAGACATTGTCTAGTACTCGTAGTTAAAACGATTATCCAGGAATGCTTAAGCCTTCTGCCAGTTCAACGTCTTCAGTGTATTAAGCAATGCATATATTAACTCTGTTTTAATATATTATATCGTAGAGTTGACGAAATAACTTTTTATGTTTTTATTGTGTAACACTACTTAGCTTACAATTATTCAGAACATGATGTAAGTATATTGGTATATGGTATTTTTTTCTGGTAAACATAACAGTTAAACATGTTGACAATTTTAGAAGAGAGTAACAGGAAAACTACTATATGTGTACATAATATATACACAAAAAATCACAGTACGATGTAGACATATTTATAAACAAAAATGGAAAAATGTTTAGGCAAAGATATGGGTCAGGAACACAAAATAAAATCAAAATACAAAAACAGAATATAGCATTTAAAGAATCTTAAATCATAAAATTGAAAATGTAGAGGAGTACGAAAATTGATCAGTAGAAGACGGTTTATTTATTTAAATATTTAAATAACACCATTATTGAATTATTTTTTACAAATTTGTTATTCAATGAAAATATAAAAGAAACGTGTGTTCAAAACCAAAACGGCTGGCATTTAGGGAACCGCCATCATCAACTAAGAAGTCTTTTGGGTACTTAATATCATTTTGCTGTGATAAATTTGTCCTTTTTTTAATAATCTGTCACACTCTTAAAACCTACACAAATAAAATGCTAGTTTACAAGTTAAAATCAATGATTAACTGATGAATTAAAAACCATTCATACCAAAAGTTTTGAAAAAAAAAGATGTTTTTACCGTGAAACCTAATCTAAATATTATGTCAATAATATAATAAAGTAAAAACACATTTATTCTTGAAAAACATGTTATTAGTAGTAAACCTTATCTAAACATGTAAATAATATTATCCAAATATTATACTAAGGGTGACGATATAACTGCTCGTTCATATACTAATAAGTTAATTAATATCTGCGTCTAATATTGTCGCTTAATTGAGAGCGTTTATACCTTCCGCGCGCTTTTTGGCTTAAAAACAGGACTTTTCAAACGAGTTAATAACCACCAATAAACAATTTAAAGGAAAAAAGGTTGTCATCTAGGGATTTTAGTGGAAAATATTATAGATTGATGGATAATTTGTGAGTACTATAAGGATTACTGAACACAAGTTTCGTTATTTAGGCTTTAAATGGCAATTTAGAACCTTAGGATATCCGAAATCACTAAATATAAGATGAAAATAAAAATATTATCAGACTAATAAGACCCTTATGGAGGGATTTTGCTAAGAAAAATAATCTTTTTGTATTTAGTTCTTGAAAAATAAAAATTTAAACAATGCGCAATTATTCAGAAACTCTCGTCAAGAACAGATTTTTTTTCACCAACTTATGGTACATAATTTTTTTATGGCAATTGCATACTATAATAGAAGAACATCTAATCAATAAATTACCATTTTTATATTTCAACAAAATTAGTTTTCATGTGTTCTACAAATATTTTAAAAACCACTATAAAACACGCTGTCCGACGTGCCTCAAATCAGACCGCCGCAAGGCCTTCTATAGGGAGGACGTAACACTCATCGCTCCGGCTTGGCTGCAGTCGATTTTTGCCGTGCGTAGTAAAAATAGCCACGCGCGAACTGCGATCGCCACATCTTAGTACTTTGGTAGTAAAATATTTATTTATTTTTTATTACCTACAATGATTTTGTAGTGAGTATAAATTATGTTTCAGATAATATAATGGGATGTAATTCCGAAGCTAAATTATGTTATGTATTGTAATATAAAATTAAATATATTTCGTAATTGTAAGGGGCTGTAAGGCCCCTAACTCTATTCATGTGTTCGAACACGAAATGATTAATAAAACGTCCGTAGTGCCTACTGATCTGAATGCAACTTAACAATGTAATAATAACGAAAATATGATTAGTATCTAAATTTGTATAGTTCATTGCTTGCACAGTAATATTTGTCTACTTATAATGCAAATAAAATATTTTCATTATATTATATTACCAATATATAAATCATAAGTTACATTTCAATTGAATATTAGAATTTTGAAGCGCACGGATCAAAGTTGGTTGAGCTGACTGTATAGCGAGCCGACGCGGCAGCTCTACGCACACAGCTTTGGTCGCTTATGTGTGCGTGAAATTGACGAAGAAATACCTATAGTTGACTTTGCGCGCAAGGTGTAAACGCTCTTAATACAATTAAGTAGGATTGCTGGTATTAACTTCTTCCCTCGCAGCTATTGAATGGCGATTGCCGGAAGGCTTTTGTTACCGTATTTATCTCATATACGCCCTTCCTCTCTGTAATTATTACTCTGATGTATTTATGTTTGAATTATGAGCCGTGTAATATGACCCGATGGGAGGGTTTTTTTTTATTTGGTGGAGAATGGGAATTTTATGTCCACATATAAAAAATATCGGATTTTGGATTGTAGTATATACTACCTTTGTGGATATTTAACTTCAGTGTCAATTATCGTCTTTACCAGCCCCCGTAGCGCAGTTGGCTAGACGCCGGCTGTGAAACGTAAAGCCGCGGGTCCGATCCCCGCGTCGAGCCAAATATTTATGTGATCCACAAGTATTTGTTCCGGGTTTGGTGTTTGTAAGACCAAAAGTATCTTGTGGTTTCTGATACCCACGACACAAGATTAGATCTCGGTGTGGGGTCAGGACTATTAATGTGACTGTTGGGTGTATTTATTGTATTGTGTATAGGTAACAGTAAGCCTCACAATTTTACGTTCTTCCTTCATACCAGGAATTTCGTAAGATATTTTTAAAAGAAGTAACATAAGACAGAATCGTCTATGTATGACAATATAATTAGTGTAATTATTCGTAAATCCACAATACACAATAGTTTTTCATAATTTATTTAAAAACAAAATTATGTCAATTTAACCCAAACCGTCTTAAAAGTCTCAACCAAGTCCTTAGTATAAACTGCACGCGGTGTACTGGGGCCCACTCGCCGAAGGGACACTTGACCCAAAACCTTCCCTTTGTTAGCAGTGTCGTTACAGCTCTCTTAGACCACATTTTTACTGATGAATGAGACAAACAACCTGTTGTCATCTCTTTCTGTTTGCGAACCAGCCAAGATGCATTTAGTGAGTTATTCAAAAGATGCCTCGTAAGCAATAATGGAATTCACTCAGAGGTATTGTTCATTGTAAAATACTTGGATTTATGAAAAATCATCCTTACTAATATTATAAAGGTGAAAGTTTGTATGTATGTATGTATGTATGGATGTTTGTTACTCTTTCATGAAAAAACGGCTCAACAGATTTTGATGAAATTTGGTATAGTGATAGCTGACACCCTGGATTAACACATAGGCTACTTTTTATCCCGAAAAATGTAGTGTTCCCGTGGGATGAGTCAGGAAACCAAATATACATATTTTCTACTCTTTCAAATTCAAATTGTTGGCACGGGATGTCCTCTCCTACGGAAGGGAAATATAGTCGACGGCACGCGGGAAATATAGTTAGTAGACACGCGAAATAATATGTTCTTGATGTGGATTGGACTCAAAAACTATCTGCACCCGGGCGAAGCCGGGCCCGACAGCTAGTACAGAATATAAGTGATTGATCCCCTTTTTCAAGACTCGTTCACATACAAATACGAGCATCGCTCCTACAATTCCTATTGTTGTGGGTTTTCTTGAATAGCGCAGATCTTTTACCATCGTATTGCCGCTTGAATTCGCTTGTTCACAGAAAAACATGGCATTATAAAATATAAAAAAGAAACTTCAAATATTATTTTAATTATTTGCTATGTATTCACTAATTATACTAAGATACCAAGTTCTGACAGACGGAGCCGAATTCACATGTACAAGCCTTAACACATAAGCCCGGTAGACAAGACTGACAAACCGGGGGATTAGACAAGGTAGAGATAGCTTAACTATGCTGTATTAATTACTGTTACATTCTAGAACTTTCTCCCATGCATCGGTAAATTACATTAATCGATGAGGATACGGAGTATGGGTTAAGTTTGATAGTTAAATCTTCTTGTACTAATTTAACTAACGAACAGATATGTATCTGCATCAGCCTATATGCATCCCACTGCAGGGTACGGGCTTCCTCTACAATGGAAAGTAAGATTGAGAGTGGTTAGGCCTTATATCCCACCACGTGGCCTAGTGCCGGTTGACAGACTTCACATACCATAGACATTATTTTTAAATCGATATGGTATGCAGGTTTCTTCACGATGTTTTCATTTAACATTATAGGGTGTCTGGTGACCATCACGCAGTTACAGGAAACAGAACAAGGATGGAAAAAATAAATAATTTGATGTTATATTTTTATAGCGACTTCTGTCGGCAAGTGCTTCAACTACCGAATGTTTCGAATAACGATTAATAAAGTTAAAAGACAGAATGACTACACAAAGAATAAAAATCTATTGTTTTTATTAAAATTATATACCTATATATACATTTCAAAACAAAATTGTCTAACAGATATTTTACAACGTTGTAACATATTTTCAACTCAATGCGTTATCAGAGAATTACGAAGCCCATCAAGCGTTGTATCGAGGCAAATGTCTCCCACGACAGTATTTATTCAATAATAATGCCACTTTGAGGGCACTAAGCACGACAGTTAGGATTGTACATTATATGGAACATTGTTATTTGTATTAATTTATGAGCAAAGGCAACGTCAGACGTCTAAGCACAAGGACAGATGACCTAATAAAGATTGCAGCAAGGATTTCAACAGGTCGATATGGAAATCCCAGAGGATAGTATATGGAGTGGATTTTCTGTGGCTAAGGCTAGTATTAATGACATGAAATGAAAATGAAAATAATTTATTGATGCCATTAAAATGTTCAATGTCGTTTAGATTCAGTCATTTATTTATCTACCACCAGGTTCAGAAAGCGGTTTTCACTAGAGAAGAACGGGCAAAAAAACTCTAGTGTTGCTCTTTTCATAACCGGTTTACAATTTACATTATCAACATAGCCGGGTACGCTAATTAGTTGCTAATTATCTTGAGACAGTATATCTATTATCAGCTTCTAAAGTAATATTACGCTTCAACAAAAAAAAATTCTATTGCGAGACGCTGTTAAAAATGTTCATCATGCGTTTCTCAAGGGATTATGCTGAGCTTATTCACGATGCCAGTAGTAATATAGTCCTTGTTATTTGTAAAAAAATATATATATAAATGTTGAAATATTGACTATTACGGTGTGTATGTTGATTTCAGACAAGTTAAATATAGATGCTTTTTCGCTGATGATTGTACATACATATACCAGTGCGATAACCTCTACTATACTTAGTTCACTTTATTATTTAAAAAGCAATTTTAAGATAAAAGTGTTTAGGAATAAATTTGCTTGTAAAACGTTCTTTCAACTTAACTCCTGCCTAGTCTGGATCTGGTTATCTAAACATTCAAAGCAGATATATTGTAAAAATGAATAATTCCTTTTTTAATTCTTAATAATATTTTATCACGAAATTCACAGGATTCTTAATGCAAGAACTTCAGTCGACCTCCTCCAAGCATAAGCTAAGATTTGGATCTAATATTAAACATTAATTTTCTTTACAAATACTTTTCTCGCAGCGAAGCTTTTGTTCGGTATGTTTACCGCCAGTAACGCTCCCGAATTTGAAATTATCTCCAAGTATAAATCTTTTTGTAGAGGTGCGAAATTGGCGGAAAATATCCTAGCGGCCACATTTTTTTCTTTAAGCAAAGTTAACCGCCCTGTTACGGTGGGGGATCTCAAATACCTGATTTGTGGTTTTATTAAATTAAACCCGCAAAATGGTAAAATACATTTAGTAAGCGGAATAAAAATAATAAATGTTACGAATTTCAATATAGAAATTGAACATATTCTGAAAAAAGACTGCAGAGAGTTATAAGGCAATATTTTGTATGTATTTTTAACCGACTTCAAAAAAAGGAGGAGGTTCTCAATTCGACTGTATGTTGCTTTTTTTTTTTTGATGTTTGTTACCTCGTTTCTCTGTACTGTGTGAACCGATTTCGATCATTCTTACTTTGATTGAAAGCTGGTGCTTGTCGTTTGGTCCCATAAAAATATGGTGAAGATCTGATGAATATCTTCGGACCTGGAGAGGGGAACTCCTTAAAATTAAGGAGAATTGCAATGGTTCTTTTTGCATTACGTTCATTAGAAAAGTTAAGATACAGTAAGAGAGGGAAAAAGGGGTGGGGGTGAGGGGGGGTGGGTGATAAAATTAAAATACACGTAAATTCTAATATCTTCGGCAGCTTTTAAGCGATTTTAGTGATTTCTTTTTCATTGGAAAAAACGTATTGACAGGTTGATCCCAGGAATACGACATGAAGATATGATGATTATGTTCGGACCTGGAGAATAGAACTCTTCAAAATTTAGTAGGATTCCAATGGTTCTTTTTGCATTAAGTTCATTATAAAAGTTAAGCTACATTGAGGGAGGGAAAAAGGGGTATGGGTGAAGGGGGGGGGGGATGTGATAAAATTAAAATACACGTAAATACTAATATCTTTAGCAGCTTTTAACCGATTTTAGTGATTTCTTTTTCATTGGAAAGAACGTATTAACAGGTTGATCCCAGGAACACAACATTAAGATCTTATTATCATGTTCGGACCTGGAGAGTAGAACTCCTCAAAATTTAATAAGATTTCAACGGTTCTTTTTGCATTGAGTTCAGTATAAAAGCTAGGCTACAGTGGTTGAGGGACAAATAATAAACATGTGAATATTCCAATATCTTTGGCAGCTTTTAGCCGATTTTAGCGATTTTATTGTCATCGGAAAGAACATATTCCTTGTGGAGACCAAATCTTTTTCATTTAATTGCCTATCAACACTAAAAAGATAAAAATAACTAAAATTTTTAATAAAAAAAATAAAAACCGACTTCAAAACAAAAATCCACTAAAAACCAAAAATAAATAAAATAATAACTACCACTCCAAAGCAAAAAAATAAAATTTATTTCATGGAGCTCGTGCATGTTGATTAATTTGCTTAATGACTTGACTAGCCAACAAATCAAAATATATGCGTAACATATTGAAGGCGGGCCGCCCAGTACCAAACATATAGGACCTATGCCTTATATTAATTTAAATATCTATATGTTTGGTACTGGGCGACCCGCCTTCAATATGTTACGCATATATTTTCATTTGTTGGCTAGTCAAGTCATTAAGCAAATTAATCAACATGCACGAGCTCCATGAAATAAATTTTATTTTTTTGCTTTGGAGTGGTAGTTATTATTTTATTTATTTTTGGTTTTTAGTGGATTTTTGTTTTGAAGTCGGTTTTTATTTTTTTTATTAATCTCATAATTTAGAAGAAATATAAATTATTATACAACCTTATGGAAACTCAAGGAATATTAGCTTCACAATATACTCAAGATTTCTTATTGGCGTAATATCTTAGGTACAAAATATAATAGCACCTGGCGCTGCTATCACACCATTTCAAAGGAACATTATGTTTTGTTTATATCTACGCATATATTTGACCCTCGTTGTATGAATGGAATTGTAAAATAAACAATATATTGATAATATATTGGTGAGTAAAATACCTTTTCTATTCATGCAAGGCAATGTGACACGAGTCGTTCTCTCTTTTGCCGGTCGATACCTACACTTAAATCTGTAAGATTGTCAATATTGGGATATCAGCAGGATAAACCCAAAAAGCGACGTACATGCATTAGTGAATATGACGGGTCTTAGTCACTATTTACGATAGTCGCTATGCAGCCGGACACGGGTATCATCATCATCAGTACATTGAAGGTCACTGCTGGATATAGGCCTGCCCCAATGTACGTCACGGAGTCTGGTCTACTGCTTTATGCATCCAGTCGCTGCCGCCCCTCTTGTGCAAGTCTTCTTGCAATCTGACCAGAGGACGTGTCACGCTACGTTTGCCAAGACGCGGACGAATATAACACCACCGAATTAAACTAAACATTATTTAAATGTAGTTAAAAATAATGTTAACTAAAACTTAGGTCACAAACATGACTGGTATATGAAAAATATGGTCACTATGGTCATGATAGTCTAATGTGTGTTTAAGGACACACAAATTTAATAAGATCACACGATTAAACCTATTTAGCATAAAAATAAATAATAATAATAATAATAATAACTCTTTATTATTGCACCACAAAACATAAAATAAAAATATGAGACAGAAGAACATTTGGTGAAACAATCGGCGGCCTTATCACTAAAAGCGATCTCTTCCAGACAACCATTAAGTCAGGTAAAAATACCAGGAGACATTGGCGGTGCTTTATGTTATAAACTTGCATAAACAATACTTACATATATAGTATATATTTCTAGAATTATATATATATATTTATATATTACTAAATTCAGCATATTAATAAACTTACATAAAAATACATAACAAATACATACATATACATACATATACTTAATAATGTATGGACGTTATACTATTACGAGAGATAGTAAGCCTTTACATGTAGTTTGAAGGTTTCCAGCGAGGACGAACGTTTAATAGAGAGAGGCAGTGCGTTCCATAACCGTACTGCTTCTACCGTAAAAGAGCGGCCATAAAATGATGTCCTATGTGCTGGAAACTTAAGCATAAGATTCTCTGACGACCGAAGAGAAAGTGAATTGGCAGTATGTAGGAAACTAAAGCGTTCCTGAAGGTAGCGCGGAGACGAGGGATTAAACAGTATATTGTAGAGAAGAGATAGGATATGAACATCCCGGCGGCGGCGTATAGGAAGCCACTTGAGCCTAATACGATATTCAGAAACATGGTCATATTTGCGCAGTCCAAATATAAACCTGATACAGAAATTTTGGAGACGCTCAAGCTTATTTAGCTGGGCCTCGGAAAGATCAAGATAGCTGGCGTCGGCATAGTCGAGAATAGGGAGCAAGAGAGATTGTGCAAGCGCAATCTTAGTGGTAGTGGGAAGAAAATTACGCAACCTACGTAAACACCCTGCAGAGGCAAATATTTTGCGACTCATAGCCATTATTTGAGGTCCCCAAGACAAACTGCGGTCGAGAATTACGCCTAGGTTTTTAACATGGTCACTGAGCGGAATAACAACCCCGTCCAGCATCACGTCAGGCAGAAGTGTCCAGTCGACTTTGCAGAGAGTTCTCTGGCTACCTAAAACAATGGCCTGTGTTTTTAAGGGGTTTAGCTTAAGTCCATATGATTTAGACCACTCTGTTATTTTATGAAGGTCACTGTTCATTACATGAATAGCGTGACTAAGCTGATTGAGCGGAAACTGGCAATACAGTTGTAAATCGTCTGCATATAGGTGGTAGGAGCAAGAAAGATTACGAGATATGGAGTTAATGAAAACAGAGAAAAGAAGAGGAGATAGGACGCCGCCCTGAGGTACGCCGGCAGATGTGGTACACCATGAGGAAGTCATATCCCCTAGGCGGACGCATTGACGGCGACCGTACAGGTAACTTTGAAACCAGCCAATCACGCCAGGAGATATGTTGAAGGAGCGAAGTATAGCTAGGAGGATATCAAAATCAACCGTGTTAAAGGCGTTGCTGAAGTCAAGAAGCGTCAACACAGTTAGCTGACCGTTCTCCATCCCTAGACGAATGTCATCAGTGATTTTAACGAGCGCAGTAACTGTGCTGTGTTCAGGACGAAAGCCAGATTGAAAAGGATTAAGGAGGTTGTGTCTGGTAAGGAAGGAGCTCACCTGATTATAAACCAGGCGTTCAAGGAGCTTTGAAAGGAAGGGGAGAATGGATATAGGACGGTAATCAGAAAAGGATTTAGGAGAAGGTTTCTTGGGTAGAGGGATAATCTGTGCCTCCTTCCATGAGCAAGGAAACACAGCATTGGAAATGGAAAAATTTAAAATATGGCAGAGGACAGGAAGAATGAGATCAAGGATGGGAAGGAGCATGTTGCGGCTGATACTATCCATCCCAACAGCATTAGATGTTATAGAGACTAAGCTCCTTCGAACATCACTAGCAGTGAAAGGACGAAAGACAAATGAAGAATGGTCAGGAGCAGAATTTTTTGAGAGATGATTAATAGTGTGTGCTTTAGCTGCGTCATCAATAAAGGACGTTGAAGTAAAATGTTGGTTTAATAAGTTAATATTTAAGTTGTTAGGAATAGTCTCTTGACGAGATAAACCTATTCTAATGAAATAAATTTAATATTAGATCCAAACGATTTGTAACAATATAGGTACATACAAAACATTGAGGCATTGCAACATTTTGCACAAACCAAGAGTGTAAATTTTACACATGAAAGTCAATATAATATCAATATGTTCCCGAACATTAAATTCAAATATTCCGTGCAGCATTTTTCATTTCCGTCTGGCAGAAACGAGTTCCTTGTCCAAATCCGCAGCGGTAGAAAAATTATAGGCGGACAGTATAGATCCCCAGCCGCAATACTTTACATTATTCTAATACAGTTCTATCACCTGCAGTGGCAGAAATTCTTAGATATTCATAAAAAACTGTGAAATGTGAATGTGAGGGAGAAGCAATATTATAATATGAAAACGTAATCAATATATTTGAAAGCTTTTATTTAAACCAGTTTTTTACGATACTGTCAAATATCCGTAAGGTATGTGAAATGTTGTGCGTGCATACAAACTTTATTGCGACCACTTGTTAAAAACAGTCCGGCAAAGTGATCAGATTTAGTCTGTATTTAAATGCAACGAGACCGAATATTCCGATGTCAATGCAGTCCGAAAATAATCTTCTCCCGTCAGATACATATTACGTAAAAATTTTGTGAAGCTTTAGACGCCATGATGGCTGATTCTACATAAAGTAGTTATATCCGCGAGTATTATGTGTATATCAGAAAAAATAAAATAAATTATTGGAATGATTGATATAAAACGTTGTTTCGGATATTATTGTTGAAATATTTCGTTTCATTTTTTATTCTTAACTTCCTGGCTTTTCGATTACTTTACAGCTTTCGTGATCACGGGGTAAACTGTGATGTAAGTCATTCGTTCAGTGAATGTTACAAAAGCTACCTTCGTGTTACAATTTTGTGGTGGTAGGTGTCTTATACCGGGTATCTCAAGACTGCTACCGAAAACGAAGCCGGATAGTAGTTTTAGTGACTACAAACATAATGCAACTAGAAATTTCGCAAAGAAACATACATACATACATACATAATAATTTAAACACTTTTATACCTTAGATTATTTATAAATAAAAGGGTATACACTATTATTTTAGGAAAAAATGTATTTAACACCCAAATATGGTCAAAGGAAAAAAATAACAAAAAAAAATATGTCGCTTTTTTTGCAACTTTTTCTGTTGCACTGTGTCTGAAGTCGCTTAAACTACCACCCGGCTTCGTTTTCGGTAGCAGTCTTGATATACCCTGTATGTGAGACCGCCTGGATAGGTACCACCGCAATGTCTATTTATGCCGTTAAGCAGGAGTGTAAACGCACAGTTGAGTTCCGGGTTAAAGGACATTGTAGCCAGAGTAACTACCGGACATATTGAGACTTAACATCTTATGATTTAGGGTGGACAGCGCAGTGGCATGCCAAGCATTGCTACTGTTTATGAGCGATCTTAGCGCTTACCATGAAGCGAAAGACATGAAAGGTTTGACTACTAAAGCAATAAAAAATAATAATTAAAAAGTTGTTTTATGAAATCGACTAAAACTTATACAAAGCCTGATTCAAATACTTTAATTCATGGTGTAAAACACTAAAATTATGCATGTAAATTGTGAAATTACGAGCTAATATTATGAGTGTCTTAACCGCTGGCTTTGCATATTCATAAAAGAGGATATGCATGCACCATTCCACGGACTGCAATGTTAATGAAGTCACATATGAACATAATGCAGCCGCATATTCTAATAAGTTTATAAAATTACTGAGAATGTTGCATGGCTTTGTTGCTACCATAGGAGACTCAGTTAAAGCTGATTTTTAAATAATTATCAGTTTTGAATGTCTGTTGGATAGTTTTTTTTACAGTGTACGTTTAATACGTAGATTTTCTTTAGTCCTATGCATTCCTCTGATGTTGGGGTTTAGTCCCATTAAGTCCATGTTAAGTATCGGAGTTTAGACTTTCATCCACCTAGATTTTATTAAATCAGTTACCAAATTCAATACTTCGTGTAAACATTGTTAAAGTCGTGGCGTAGTCGGTTAGACGCCACCTGTGGAACGAGTGGCTGTGGATTCGATCTCTGCACCGAGATAAATGTTTGTACGGTCCACAAATATTTCTTTCGGGTCTGGGTGTTTGTGAGACCGAAAAGTGTCTCGTAGTTCCTGATACCCACGACACAAGACTCGATCTTAGGGAGGGGTCAGGACTATGTATGTGACTGTTGGGTGTTATTTATTTAAGTGCAAATAGAAAATCAATCTAAAATTTAAATTTGAATACGAAGTCGCAGCGCTGTTGGACCTCAATAATTGCCACGGGTTGGTCGCTAGATAAAATTTGAAGCTGCATTCGGACGAGTGTCGAGATCACAAATTTGTATTCCAGCCTCACAATAAAGTTCATTTAAATATAAATGCGACAAGACCTTTACCCAAGTAAACGGTGTTACTCCTATAAAGTTAGTCGTAATTTTTTATGACGATCCCGAAAATAACTTTGGACATTTAACAAGCTTTAGCAGCAAAATATAATGGGGGCATTAAAATTTGAAATTTTTGAACAATTCCACTGAGCTTCAAGATCGCTTTTACTGGAAACTATTCGTCTGGAGTTACATTTTGAAATGTGTTTTAGATGTAATTTAGCTTAATTTAGACCACAGCTGTTAAAAATGGTTAGAAATCTCTTAAAACTTTTATATAATTGACGTGTATGTGTTTTTATAGAATCTTTTAATATTTCATGGAAGCCGACAAGGTAATAAAACTCTTTTGTCGTTTTTATATAATTTTTATGAATTCACTGAACTTAATATTTATAATCATCATATGTGAATATTCAACACAGGCTATTTAAAATTTTCGGAACTATTAAAAAATGTATCCTACTTTTATGTTTTAAATAAACTATGATTTGATATTATAATTAATAATATTAAAACATAGTTAGATATAAAATAATCTTGTCGATCCGGATATCATCTATCAATTATCTTAATGATCCAACCGCAGATCTCACGTTACGGAATCGGTCTATAATATATGGTTTCTAACTCTAATAGTAAAGTAATAGGGTAAACGGACTAGACGCGGCTGCCAACATGTTCACGGTGTTCACGGCTTTGAATCCCAGGGCATATCTCTGACTTTTCGGAGTCATGTATGTATTGATAGTCAATCACCACGCACTAAAACGGTGAAGGAAAACATCGTGAGGAAACCTGCATACCATAGCAATTTCTATGCTATGTAAGTCCGCCCACCCGCACTAGGCCAGCGTGTTGGACTATATGGCCTAATCACTCTCAATCATACTCTTGATTGTTGAGGAGGCCCGTGCCCTGCAGTGAGATGTATATGGGCTAAAACAGGGTTTCTAACAAGTCATTATAATAATTCAGACCGATGCAATGAGATGATGAAAAAGATACCGTTTTGGATTACGTACATTGCAGTCAAATTTTATCAAGCTATTAAAAAAAATAATGATTTTTTTTGGCAAACCAAACTTGCAGCTTGACCGAACTGCATAAAGAAATGACGATTTGGCATCAAATAATCGTATAAAAAGAACAACTGCGGCGGAATAAATCTCCAGCGAACCGTAACTCTATCGAAGTAGCTTTATGTTATTCCGATATTTTGTTCGCGATAAACAACCTACTATAAAATATTATTGCCACAAAGCTGTAAATCGTGGTGTCATTTAAAAATTTATACCGCTTCTTCGCCTACGTCAATTTTCTTATGAATTTCCCGGTTGCAGTTATCGTTTCGGCTATCGAGGTGTTCCAAAACGTTTATTTAGCTCCATGAATAAATTTCATATCGCGCAATTTGTAGCTATTATATCGCAGTTAATATTTATCAAGCAACATAACGGAAGAATATTTTGGAAGCAAAATAGCTTGAATTGCTCTGTTTGTATTGTTACTGGCTATTGCTGCTATTAAACGCCCATGGCTGAACACGGCACTCCACCGTCGAAAACTCGATTGAGAAGGATTACGGAATAGTTTATTATTCTGGCTTTATAAATCGATTATTAATATTGACAGGCTCCATGGCTTAGGCGGTTAGACATGGCCTCTGAAACAAGAGGGTGCGGGTTCAATCCTTGCAACAAAAGAAATGTTTGTGCGGCCCACATATATTTCTTTCGGGTCTGGGTGTTTGTGAGACCGAAAAGTCTCTCGTAGTTCCTGATACCCGCGACACATATCCCGATCTTAGTGGGGGGTCAGAAACGTATGTCACTTTTGGGTGTTATTTATTTATTTATAATACGTTATTTTTACTTCATAAAATAAAAACTTTATTTTTATTCACTAGGTCATTTACAGGGAATTTCAACAACATTAGTGTTATTTACGTTCTAATATCCGCAGTGAGAATCCGAGATAATTATTATTGCAATTTCTTTAAATTTATTCCGATTCACTTCGCTAATAGCGGCAGTATTAAGTCAAGTAGCAGCAGGAAGAAAGTCTCATTTCGCGCCGTTAAGAAACTTGAGACGTTTAATCACCAGATCAATTAAGTTTAAGGCGACAATCTATTCACTTTAAGTCATTTCATAATCTGGCATTATATATTTTCATTAAACTATGATTGAAGGAAGGAAATTAAATTACATGATCATTCATATATCATCATTAGAGAATCATGAATTCATAAAGAAGTGGGTTCAATCTAAAATCCCACAATTTTTATTCCTGTGCCTTTTTTTTATATTATAGGGGCAAACGAGCATGCGGATCACCTGATGTACTAAAACATATTTGTATAATATATTCAAAAAATATTCATTGCAAGCCGTGATTCGGGTTCGAAAAATGACTTGTAATATTATAATCTAGTGATTGGCCATAATTAAACCTCTCTCGATCACCTAAACACTTAAATAATTCGTTTTATAAATATTTTTCTGAAACAGAAACCGCCATAAATAAAATTCGATTAAAAAATATAACACAAAACGCAGTTTTTAACTGCAGCCCGTTTAAAACAGTGACATCAACCAATTTATTTACATTCACAAAAAAAGAAATTGGAAAGCAAAGCGGGCGAAATCGATCCAAACTTAATTAGGTCCATCTATATTTGCGGTCGCATGTCAAGGGTCAATGAAAGGCTTATTCTGAAACCCTTGTATTTATTACTTGTGTATGTCAATTAGTAGTCCCTTTGGTGATGTATCTTTTATTCATGGATTCATCGCATTATGGCTTTATTCGTCCTTATTAATAAGGATAGAAATATTTTCTTTCCTTTGTTGTAGATTATTTTTTATTAAGGAAGAAAGCGACTATTATATCAAATTATTTGATAAAATATTAACACTTTAAGGACTTATATGTCACGGGTAAAAGAGATTGTTTTTTTCTTGATGTATAGAATGATTATTATCTATACTTAGGTACTATATGGACAAACATTCACCCATTGCTAAGGTCGGTACTCCTCTACACTTAAGAGTTGGATTGGGTAGGTTTGGGCCTATTACGCCTTTGGGTCAATGGTGCGCGTACTGCCGGAAATCCGAATTCCTGACGATGTTTTAAACTGTCATATTCTAAATTGATGGTAGCTCTTTCATATTATGTGATGATACGAGAGGCCGCTTGGGCAGGTAGGACCTGCCATGCCTGCAATGTCAATTTCTCCCCCCAAACAGCAGTATTAATGCACTATTGTTTTCCAAGTAATTGTAGCCAGAGTTAACTACTGGACATATTAAGACTTAACATCTTATATCTCAGGATGGCAAGGGTAGTGGAAAGCCAAGCATTGCTTAGTAATTCATTTTGTTGTTTGGTTTTGCTACTGTCCATGAGCGGTCGTATCACTTCCCACCAGTCGAATATGATGCTCCTCTCGCCATTGATATTAATAAAAAAAACTGTTTTTAAATACAACCTGAAACGTACTCTGAAAGTAATCCGATCGAAAAAAACATCCTATCACGTTTTTCTTTATTTGTCATATGAGAGACCTAAGAAATAAGAAACCAATGTTTATCCTTCCTCGATGTAGCCGTTTGCAAATCGCAAATCAAGTAGCTTTTCCATAAAACGAATTTAAAAGTTAAATGAAAGTGTGTTTTGAGAATAACATCCCGTGTTACGTATTCGGACATTTTCGCCCTGAATTAACCCGATTTCGCGCTCCACTGACGAGGGATCTGGTGCAACAGCATATCAAGATATACGCATTTCTGTTTCAGGTTGTTTAATGGCCGGGTCCATTTTAGATATGTGGTCAGCACAATTTTCTAATGGGTGATCACGATAAATGGAATTTTAAATTTGAGCTCAAAATATGGACTGATTTAGTACATAACATTTCAAAAGTCAAATAAATTAATATGAGTATAATTGTAAATTAATATACAATTATACTCTCAAATCGAATTTCAAATCGACTCTTTAATATTAAGCTGCATAATTTTTTAAAATATTGAGTTACATTAAATAAAGAATGAAACCATCAGTGTGAGTGGGTTTTCTATATAGCAGTATTAAATGTAGCTCTGGGTTTCAAAGTATCCACAATATTATCTCATTAACAACAATTCTTGCGGAATAGCAAACAAATTTAATTAGCGTCCTGTAACGCGGGATGCGAATAATAAAGTATCCCGCGACACTAACAAAGGAAAAAGTGGTTTATTATTTCTTCATCCAACTCCTTAGAGCACTGAGCTGAATCCGGTCTTTGTGAATAAAATATTACTTATCCGCTTAAGCAGAACCCGATGCAGCACTCAAAGTTGTAGAATGTTAAAGATGTAAAGGCCTCAAGATTACATACATAAACTCACACCTTGTCCTGAGAAAGGATAGGCAGAAGTGCTACCAAGACACTCGCCACGATGTGATAGTCAAGACAATATTGACGCAAATTCCTGATTCCAAATTGATGATGAATAGAAAAATCCAATGCTACTTTGCCCAACCGATTCCAGATTAAGGAAATAAAGAATAGAAATAATTTATTGTTGGACAGTGACAAAGATAAATAAATAATAAATAAATAACGCCCAACAGTCACATACATAGTCCTGACCCCACACTAAGATCGAGTCTTTCTTGTGTCGTGGGTATCAGGAACTACGAGAGACTTTTCGGTCTCACAAACACCCAGACCCGAAAGAAATATTTGTGGGCTGCACAAACATTTCTCTTGGTGCGGGGATCGAACCCGCGGCCTCTCGTTTCATAGGCGGCGTCTAACCGCCAGCGCCACGGAGGCTGTCAAAGATATACAAAAGAAGAAGGTAACGCATGTAAAATACTAACATTTAAAATAAATATTACTGCGCCTACAATGAACCTCGCATTCAGCTAAATGCTTCGGTAATGCATAAGCAGTACCGCAGCGCTGATTTTCAATGCGACTTACAGATGACGTTCAGATGCTTAGTCGTTTGTCTAACTAGTTATAAACAAAAACATTAAAAATATATTGTAATGTAATTTCATATATTGTAACGTTATGTATTAATAAAATTGTACGTCAGATATGTCGAAATTTGCTTAGTTATACCATGTAGGGTGCGCGGACGTTGGAGCACGTTTCAACTAATAGCGAGTTTATATCACTACGTACGTGGATTTGCTGAGTTGCTCCTAACAAATCCCAGTCTGGATTTGAATTTCTACCGCGCTTTCGGAAAAAATATAAAGGAATAACAATCCCTGAATACTCATCCGTCAATTATGTCAGTTTGTTATTTCAATCTGTTGGAATTTTTGATACAACAAAAGTCATTCAAATTCCTGGAATTTGAAACAGAATTTAATCTATCATAGTCTCATATACAAATTATATATATTTTAAAGATTTATTTTGTATTTATATATTCAAGCCTATAGCCTAATAAGTTAAATCTGCACTATTATTTAACTTTCTCATAGATTTCAGCGCACTATTCCTGTTTAGTTACCAGTAAATCAGCGTACTACGTAGTCTAACTGGTAAACGGCCAATTACCAGAAGGCTAACATCTGCTTGGGTTGACATGGCCGTAAATCGCAAAGTTTTTAATTTCATTACAAATGGTCGCACAAAAGGCAATTTCGCTCCGAACTAACAAATCTAGTTAGCACACTCCGAACATTTCCTAAGCAAAAAACACTAAAACTTTCGGCTGGCCACAAGTAGGTTTATTCACATATATTTTACGGTTTTAGGACATAAATGGTGGCGTGCTGGCGTTTGGGCCACATTCCGGAAGCTCATTTTCATAAGTACTTACTGTCAGAAATTCCGGACACAGAGTTTCACAATGCTTAGCGAACAATCGCGTCTGCGAAAAAAACGCAGTGTCTAATTTTAGGAATACGAGAAATTATTCGTCAGCCTCTGAACATTTAGCCTTCAATTTGGGTCAAATGTAGAACACCATCGAACACGTTGCAACTTCATAAATTATGCCAAACTTAATGTTTAGAAACCAGAGTTCACCAATATATTGGCAGGTTCCAATTTGTACGTTCTGCAGTAAATTCGTTTGTATACATATACGTGCAATTTCGAAATGCAAGTTTGAATTGCAAGTGCTGAAATGGACAAGTCGTGTTGGATAAAATAATGCAATCTTAAAAATGTGGTGTCTCCGGAATTTATTTCGGATGACATTAGTTTGTGCAATCACAAAAAAAATTGTTTGTATAAATGCAATGCACTTTGCAACTAAATAGAATATTGAGTGGCGACGGATTTGTATCTTTCATCATAATTATACCAAACTCTTCATAGCCCGGATAATTCAGGCTGAGTTCAAAACGCAGCACACACTAGTATTGGAGATAATCTATTACCTTTATAAAATAAGCATCAATACATACCATTATTCCATTATATTGAGGCTAAATATTGTTCTAGCGACGTGGAAGTTGGCTAAACAAATGACGCGCGCAGTGGACCCGCACGAGTCTCTATTGTTGGTTCGGGCAGCGTTGTCTTTCGTGTAATTTGTTTAGTAAATAGTAACTCCAATATCATGAAAATGTTGTGCGTATAATAATTCGATAACTATAATATCCAAAAATAATGTTACAAGATCTTGGATGGAAAATATACTTACCGCTTAGAATAAACAATAAAGCTAACAATAAACAATTTCTTAGAGGGCATTATGAGGGCTGATTTTTAATACCAAAACACATTTTAATAATAAACAGATGCATTTACCTTCGTAACAAGGAATTTAAATATTTCTGATTTTAATACATACGAATAAATACAACATATATATATATTTTTAGAAGCATTAAAAATTTAAAATATTTATCGAGGATGTTCTTATTTTAGAACTCGAAATAAATATAACTTGTATAAATATTATTTGCACAAACTAAACGCAACAGATAAAAAATCACAATTTAAGTAGTCTAAGTAAGATTTAAAAGATGTATCTTAACACAATCTGTAATAAAAAAGTAATAAATACGTAGAACTCATATAGCCCAACGGTTATTTCCATGAACCGTCACTTCATCTAAATGAAAATCTTTCTTATGGCCCATTTGGCAGATTATCTTAATATTACCTCGTAAGCTGTTCTGGATTTATCAGGACATTCATCAAATAATCGTATAAAGGTGTCGGAGCAAGTTGGACAATTTTACGTAACTTCATGTTAGTTTAAATTGAATGAAAAGTGTATTTTAAAGTTTATTTTGGAGCAGGAAATATATGTTGTTGAGTTTGAGTGTTGAAGCTACGACCTACATTTGCAGTTTCCAAAACCGTACTTCTAGTTATTTTTTGTCGTGGTATTTTAATAAATGTTGTTTATAGAGTTGCGAGGGTTGAAAAATCCAGGGTAATTTGCAATGTCACATAAAATTCGATGTAAATGTTTGCAAAATCTTTATGGACTGTTTCTTAGTCTTGTAATATTATACTTTGGATGGCATTATTGAAAGCGTAGACAGATTTGAACTTTATTTGTGATTCTTGATGTTTGATGTATTTGTGTATGCATAACTATGAGATTTTACTTGGTGTACATTGAAACATAAATGTTGTGGGGTGTCCTGTCACGAGCATTTCAAGCTTAAAAGGTGCCCCAACCCCTCTTCAAAAGTTGTAAACTTTATTTTTACTAAATAAATAATTTATTATTATTATAATTAATTGTCATTTGCGACTTAACTACTCCATGTAATAGGCGCCAAACTTACCTAATAAATCCAGTTCTACGTATACATTTATGGTCGTAAATAATTAAGAACTCAGAAGATGTATCATCAATGCACAACCAGGCCCATCGCACTAACTAATTCCATCGTCAGTTTATGCACAATCTCTCTAAGTAGGCTTCTATTTATGTGATTTACATTCTACATAATGCAGTAAATGTATATAATTCGAACGATACGCTGCCTTCAAGTGTTGTTCTGCATCTGTATCAGCCCATACATATATGCTTCACTGCAAAGCAAAACAAAGGCATTAACATTGAATTAGAACATTATGTAAATTCCTCAATTCGTTTGCTCTACTTGGAATTATCCAAGTCACTGCCAGGGTCCACTTTTCTTCTCATTTTCATCATTTTGTTTAAAATAAGGAGTCTTCAACTGGAAGACCAATTGGCTCTCATATCTTCCTTGACAACTTTTATATTTCTATATTGGCTCTGCCATCTTATACTATGCCGTACATTTTCTTTACCACTTTCTTATTTCCGTGAACGTATTCGACAGAATTGGACTAATAGAGTGTCACAATCATATGTCGCAAAATTTTAATAACACAAGCAAAATTCGGCCTCTCTGCAAGTTATTATTTTCCTCTTAAAAGCAGGCGTCGTATAGCAGGAAAAAATCTTTGGTATAAATTTGACCAATTACCGGAGCGAGAAAAGAGGCCATTTGTCACAGGATAAAAAAACAGCAGCGGCCCACGACCCGTCACTCCATCTGTCCGTCGCGAACCTACATCAAAACCTTGTTGACTGACACATCGCATTTATAACATCTCCTAAAACTAGGGAAGAAACCACCACGCTGCTCAAACAATACCCAGAACTCCTCTTTCAATTCTCGTTAATAGTAAATAGATACAAGTTAAACAATCGGCAAAGTTCGATCTGTTTAAAACATATTGGAGCCAACGATATGGCAAGCTTCCAAGACAGCGCAAATAAAGAGTAATAATATTTTGTAAACATAAACCAACTTTGGAAACGCATCCAGACTGTCGGAATTTAATTGTGCGATCATTTGTACCAAATCCTTTTTGTACCGAATGCTCTTTGAGATATTTATCCTTGTTGACTCAATTCAATGTTTAGTATTCGCAGACGAGTGTTCAAAGAATTATCGTCTTATGATTGACGCAGATGCCTTGTCAAAATGTTAGTTTAGGATCTTAGTCCATTATGCCAGTAGGGTTTTATTCCACTTTATAAGGATTCTAACATATCTAAACATTGCTACCGTTTCCGAATATCAAGAGTCCAAATATCGATATTTCGAGATTTCTATACCATAGAAATTCATACAAATCACTATGGTATGCGGGTTTCCTCACCATTTTTTCTTTTATCGTCATAGTGTGTGGTGATCGGTTATAATCAATACACACATGACTCCGAAAAGTCGAAGGGCATGGCATTTTAACCCGCGACCAGCGTGAACATGTTGGCAGCTGCATATGGTCCGTTTATCAACAGGCCACCAAGTACTACATGATAAAACACGTCACGATAATAAAAAAAAACTATTACATTCTTCCTAACTTCTAATAATAGCTAAACTACAGAATAGTTGTTATGACGATACGTAAATCTCCTGCTACAGTAAGATCGGACAAAAGAACTAAATACACCTTTTGTGCTTTAATAATGTCCAAGTGATATATACATTAGGTCTTGTCACATTAATCTTCGTATGTCCTACATGTAGCAGATGTCCTTACAAATATTGGAAGTGGAACAACTATACATCATCCGTAAACGATTGTAACACTCATAACATGAGACGTTCCTTATTCGGAAACCTTATTCTTGTTTCTGCGGGTCGTCGACACGACATCCAATATCGTATCTCGGGTGCAATCTACCACCAACTATGAGAAAATTGAAGCCGGGATATTTTTATCGATACGTATAATCTGTGGGTATTCAAAGGTATACTTTATAGCTATCTGTGGTACAATCGACACCTTTTCGGACATTGCTGAATTTCATATTACCTTTCTCGAGCGGCCTCAATGCTATCGGGGAATCTGATTGTGTTTGCAGTTCTTTCAGCGGCACATGAATCAAGCTCGTATCTGCTTCAATATCCATGAAGTTATATTACCTAGACCTATGAAACGAGGTTATCTTAATAAATTGATTTTGGTTGGGTGTAGATTGATTTAAAAGATCGATTATTACAATAGCTCCGGTGTGTCTATTTTATCACAGAATTATAAAGTACTACTAGTGCAAGAAAATAAAACGACCTGTATTATATCACAAGCACGTTTCGTGGTCATTGATTAATTATTATTATTATCACATGCGCATTTCAAACGCTTACAGTAGGCCAATTAATTATCTAATCGCTCCTTGTAGCTTCTACTGTTTTTTCTTAGTGCGTTTTCTAATGCCATGTCCTAGGTTAACAAATTTCTCCACTAGCGGGAAATCTCAAGTCACACAATTTGTCCAAAGAAACTGTTGCGGTTTTTCTTGTTACAAAACTTTGTTACTGTTGAATTGCACTACTCGAGATTCACTTGTTTTTATTGTTCTTCACTTGATTCCAAGTTTGAATTTATTTTCTACCGGTTAGTACACTAGGAACTTTTTAGTTTTGTGCTGTTTATAATATGAAAACATTGGAAGTGGTAGAAGCACTTTGTGGCCAGTCTTGACTACCTCGTTTGAATAAACAAAAAAATTACTGTAAGCCAAACACATTTACTGCCTTTTATTTGTGGGATTGTTAGAGAGTTACTTAGATTAATGATTGAATAATGGAATGTTATTAAGTCTAATCATTGCACCTAATGCACTAAAACATCAGTCAAAATAATAAAATAGACAAGTTATTGTGAAGTGTGAACGGTTTCTATGGCTGAAGAGAGAAAGATGGATATATGAGTCTATATATATATATATATATATATATATATATATATATATATATATATATATATATATACATATATATTTTAAACCGAATTTACAAGCATGATAATCAAAAGCTACAGGATCTGCATTAATTATGTAGTTAATAAATCTAGCTAAAACTGTGAAACTATACATTTTACGGATAATGAACCACAAAGCAAAATCATTAATTAACTCTAATTCAAAATAGCGTGCCCGTTTTCAATTAGCTGAAACAACACCCAGATTGCTGTTAAAATTGTGTTTGACCTGTTATAATCTAGGCAATATCTGTTATAAGGTGAGTGCAAAAATGAACATTTCACAAAATTTATCGATATAAATAATTAAAAATTTAACTCGAGAAAAAAATCAGCGTACTTTTAAATTCATATAATATTGTAAAATATATTAACAACGTACTGAAGTCTTGGGTTCGATTTCCAAGTCGTGAAATAATGTCGTCTGTGGCGGATATTTGTTAAGGTTGTCAAATTTCAGAATTGTATAACCTTTTATGAAAAATTAGTGTAGTACATCTACCTACTGATTTATAAAGGTGTAAGTTTATTTACGCATGTATTAATCTATATTAATAGAGCCTACCAATTAATGATTATGAGGTCACGATATTGGCCACAACATCGTTTGTCAATCACTGTAAACAATTTTTAATTAATATATTATCAACGTTTATTGAAGCATTGTGTGCGTTGGTAAGTTTTTAATGAATATTTTAATAGTTTTTTAAGTAATCATAATCGATTAATTTATTAAAAAGGCCAGATATGTTTATATTTCAGTGCAACGACGGTAAATTAAGCGTAGATGTTAATTACATCACAACATATAACATTTTTTTTTTTTTAAATATTCTGGGAGCAGACTTTTACGTGTGGACCATTTATTTATAATTAATGAATATATACATATGAATAGTTGTATGCGGACTTTAAATGGTGTTATAGCCATTGAATTTCTCTGTAGGTCTCTCATATGGGAAAGGCCGCCTGGGTAGGTACTACCGCAATGTCTTTTTCTCCCGCCAAACAGCAGTGTAAATGCACAATTGTATTTCGGTTAGAAGTACAATGTAACCAGAGTAACTACTAGACACATTGAGACTTAACGCCTTAGGTCTCATAATGGTGAGCGCAGTGGAATACCAAGCATTGCTTTGTAATTCAATGTGTTTAGTTTTGCTACTGTCCATGAGCTGTAGTATTACTTACCAACAGACGAACCCCATGCTCGTCTTGCCATTAATTGCAACCAAAAAATCTCTGTTTCATTCACCGTAATATTGAGTCCACTTCTAAGTATGGGCCTGCACCAAATTCTCTATGGTGACATTTTGGAAGCAGCAGGCATCCAGCGATTTCCTACAGCCTTAAAGCATTCTATATAAATGTACACTTAAATAAAACCTCTATTAAATTACTCTAAATAAAATAAATCACTGATGGAATCCCAAACACAATAATTAAGTGACATAATTATTCCTATCTAATAAGAATTTCTATTTATCTTTTATAATAATAATGATAAAATAAGTATATGTATATATTATACCATACAGGGTATATCAAGACTGCTACCGAAAACGAAGCCGGGTGGTAGTTTAAGCGAGTTCAGACACAATGCAACAGAAATAGTTGCAAAACAAAAGCGACAAATTTTTTTTTGTTATTTTTTTCCTATGGCCATATTTGGGTGGTAAATACATTTTTTCCTAAAATAATAGTGTATACCCTTTTATTTATAAATACTCTAAGATATAAAAGAGTTTAAATTATTATTTTAGCAAAAACTATGGATTTACCACCCAAAAATTACGATATTTAAAAAATCATAAAAAAAAATTGTTGCGGTTTTTTGCGAAATTTTTAGTTGCATTGTGTTTGTAATCAGTAAAACTACCATCCGGAATCGTTTTCGGTAGCAGTCTTGAGATACTCGATATATTTATAAGTATATAGTTTATGCACGTTTGTTTATCAGTAGGAATATATATGTACCTAGGACCTAAGTACAATATTATACTGTTAATAGTTTGTATGTGTTAAATATCTATTTTCTTATTACATTTGAAACACTCTTTTTCGTCTCATTTCTGCTTCTCCTAATGGTTGACTATTGTTGTGTTTGTAGAAAATGCCAACGACATAAAATACAATATTATTGTACTTAAAAATAAGAGGAAAAATTTGATCGATTGCATTGAACAAGCTCTGAATATTAAGGGCCGATTTTAAAAAATATTTCACTATTAAAATCCTACATTATCCTTATGTACATTTGCGATAGAATAGTTTCAAAAAAGTGCATCTGCGCTCGGGCCGTGGCGCTTATTCGGTTTATAAATAAAATTTCTCTTGTCTCTAACAAATTCGTTTACAGTTTCTTAGTAAAAATATTTCAATATTCTAAAAGTAGATTTATTTGCTTCACATGCGGAGTATAAAAATCATATTTAATCTTCGCAAATCGTCTGGAATTGACAAGTCTTTTAAGTATGTTTATGAATATTAAAAGCTATAAATAACATTAAAGTGGAGAGAAGTTAGTATATGTGTGCTTCTGAAAAACATGATTGACAGAAATTTTATTTCTTGTAGTAACTTCAAAGATGGGATACACTCTCTTATATTAGACATAATCCCAATATAATCTTTTTAATTACTCTTCTCTATAATTAATACACACAACTTTTGCTAATCTTTTATAATAATAATATAAAACATGTCGTAATAGGTCTTTAAGCTGAATTCAAAATTTTAAAAAATACATTCATGCTTTAACTAACGCCTTTTCCCAGAAAGAGTAGGCAGAGAACCACGACACCCACGTTTCGCCTTGGATTTTTTGTCCCACGATATAATGATGATGGGCGATCCTACCGCCATATCGGACACAAATTTCCGACTTCAATATCACTTTGCCCAGCCCGGAATTCGATCCCGAAACCTCCGTTTTTGCAGTCACACTGCGCTACCGAAGCTGTATATAAAGGCAATACTATTGAATATTATTATTTTATGAACTTGAATTAACCATTATTTTCGTCGAATTCCGATATAGTCAAAGCAATAATACTATTTGTAATTCAGATTGAATACGTTCACAGAATATTGATATGATTATGACACTTTAGTACAACATTTGGTACGTTGCAATTTGCAAGAAGTAAATTATGTACATACTTGTAAGATTATAAAGAACTTGCGCCATTTAAATATTTAAAAATTCAGCTTAAATATTTATGAGGATAATATCTATCAATGTAATGGCATATCGAAATTTAGATGATACGATTTTCCATATCCATCGGCAATTTATATGGTATCGTTGAATGTATGATTAGTGCAATGTGTTTATTTATGTAAAAAAAGTGCATGGTGACCTGTGGGTAATGGCCAATATTCACGGCGGTCGCACCCGCGACCAGCGCGTCAGAGGTTTGCCCTAGGATTTGAACCCAAATCCTAGGGCAAACCTCTGACTTTTCAGTCATGTGTGTAATATATCAATATCAATGTACTGAACACAATACAGGAACATATCATTATGATACCTACAGCGATAATAGCGATTTGTATAAATTTCTATGGTATGTAAAGTCTTCCAACCCGCGCGAGGCCAGGGTGGTGTACTATAGGGCCTAAGCCCACTCAATCAGGCTTTCGATCGTAAAAGAGGCCCGTGTACTATAGCGGGACGTATATGGGCTGATACAGAATGTATGGCTATCCGTCATCCCGAACACTCGCGTAACAGCGTGGCCAGCGTATTGTTAATTGAGCACTCATTCAGTATTCCATCAACAGATCAATCTCAATATTTTTATTCCATTAATAGTTTTATGTTTTTATTCTTGAATAAGGCGAAGGCCACGCGTAAATGTCGAGATAGATGGTTCTGTAATACTTATAAATAATATTGTAATAATCCAACTTATATACGTCCCACTTCAGAGCGTAGGTCTGTTCCACAAGAGAGGATTCGATTGAGAGGGATTATGCCATAGTCCATAACGCTGGCCTATGCGAGTTGGCAGCTTATTCCAGAAATGATTAATCTTAATTGCTTGCTTATTAAAATAACTACAATAATTAGAGGAATATGTATGTTTATTTATATTTAAATATATATAGGTATGTTGTGTATTTATATGTACTAGTGGTCGCCAAGTGGTCGAAAATCGACCAAATCAAGAAGAGAAAAAGTTTTTACCTGTATGATGATGTTGTTACTCTGAAAATTCGTGCACATTTAAATGTACGTATCTCTCAAAATCACTTATTTATCCTGAAGTATATGCAATTACTGAAATCGTAAACTACAATAATTGCTTTGAACCAGCAATAGCAAATTATATTTTGTTTGTACCTGAATATTGTTATTGCAGATTTCTGCTACGGAACTTTCTTTATGCATATAATGATAGTCCGTGTACATTTAAATGTATCTTACTGCTACACAATTTGTATAAGCGCTCAGTATTTCACGTAGTATTCGTCAAATAAAACTTTTCTGTTTGACATTCAACGATATCTATAATAAACCAAACAAACAATTTGACCAATGAGTATGTATACGTGTACAAATACTTGTGTATGCGTGTGTCAAATGCATGCTGGTTTATTTATTGATTTAATGTACATTTTATGCATTATTATTAAAATATATATATATATATATATATATATATATATATATATATATTACATTTAATATTAGGCCTAATATTAATATTATTGCCTCATTTAAAATTAATATTCTCTTTTAATATTAATATATTATGACCTCATTAGGCAAATAAAACCTTTTTTTGATATATCTATGTCAGAAGAACAAAATGAAAAAGAAAAGAAACAATTTGACACCAGAGTATGCATGCGTGTACAAATACTTGTGTATGTATGTGTGTGTGAAATGCATGGTAGTGTGTGTAATGTTTTATTTTTTGATTTAATGTACTTTATAAGCATTATTATCGAAAAATATTAGCATTCTGCACTTCTCCGACACATAAACTATAAGTGTGCCAAATTTTATGCTCCTGCGTCCTCGCAATTTTCGTAAAAAGGGGTCCAAAGTTTTTGCATCACGTATTAATATATAGATAAATAATATTATTTATTTGATGTTTCTGTTATCTGGTAGAGATTGCCTTAGTACGCCATTCGTATATTGTTATCATTATATTATCTCTGTATGCCTATATGTTTATTATGTAAAATAAATAATATATAAAAATCACCAACATTTTAAAGTAATCGTACACTTTCAATCGTATAGTATAACACTGGCGAGTATAAACGACCGATAATATGCGGTCACGAGTGAAATCAGTTACCTCGTATAGACTCTGCGGTTTCATTATAATATGAGCGGTAATTAGAATACAATGTTTGGATACAGTTTACCTTTAGAAAATATTTTGTGGCTTTTATTATAGAAAAACTCACGCCTCTCTCAGAAGGGGTAGGTAGAGGTGCTACTAAGACTTCGTTTCGCCTTGTCTGTTTCACATTGTGATTG
Organism: Hyles euphorbiae; assembly: GCA_023078785.2. Lineage (NCBI taxonomy): Eukaryota > Metazoa > Arthropoda > Insecta > Lepidoptera > Sphingidae > Hyles > Hyles euphorbiae. The sequence continues at coordinate 9,247,326 of CM041049.1, forward strand.
GGGGCGATCCCATTGCCATATCGCGCATAAATTACACGAATAGAAAAATACAATATCACATTAGCCGACCCGGAATTCGAACCCCATACATCGGCGTTATAGTCGTACTACGCCACCGAGGTAGTATTAATATTTATATTAAAGGAATTATCTTTAAAGCTCCTACTATGAAGTTTGGTTAAAAAACCATATAGCATCATACATAAAAATGTACTCATGTACATACATTATTTTGTACCAAGAATAATGTTCGTTGTTCATTTGTTTTAAATCCAACATAAAAATACATTCCTGAATTATTCTATCCTTGATGCTATATGCGAATGTTTCATTAATCTTGAGTAAAAAGAAAATGAATTATTATGAAACAATAAATAAGCAACTTAAATTTTAGTTTTTAATAACTAACTTTATTAAATTAAATTACTTAAGGTACCTTAGCAAAGCAATGTTACATACAAGAACGAGTCGAATCGGCAACAAACACAAAATTTAAGACTTGGATATAATAATATTGTAAACAAAATTAAATAATATAACTTTTGTATAAATCCGTATTAATCCGACCGCGCCAATGTCTATTGATCCCAAGTTGAATATTCGGAGAGAGCCCAGACCAATATTTTTTACAGTCCAATTCGCATCCACCTTTCTTTTTCGTGACTGAACTCTCAAGAAGGTTCGATGTTAATATGCTTTCGCAGACATATTTGCAAATTGCGCACTCTGAACATTATTTCGATATACAAAATACTATTGGCCATGCCATAACATTGAAAAGCACGGAGTTTTTCTGCTTCCATTTGTAAACAAAGAAATATAAAGAAATATTAAGTAACCAAAAATAGAGGCTTATTTAGAAACAATTCATAATTTTATAGTTGATAAATAATTTAATACCAATTTACCAACCCGCACTAGGCCAGCGTGGTGGACTATATGGCCTAACCACTCTCAATCGGTAGTCGATTGTAGAGGAGGCCCGTGCCCTGCAGTGGGACGTATATGGGCTGATACAGAAGAAGAAATAATTTAATCAAAAATGCGAGCACTTTATAAAAACGTTTATTTTGTTTGGTGTTTAATAATCGTAATTAGTTTTAATGTATTCATATTTAGCCATGTTAAATTAACGTGTATTTTTAATAAATTGTTTAAGGCATCACAAGTGCCGAAAAACGAAAGTATTTTTCAAAAAAGGTTTCGATATAATCCTTTCAACTTTCACCTCTGTAATATCAAAATAGAATATTAATTATTCCAAAAGTGTAGAAAGACTTTTGCACCCTGGGAAATTAAGTAGATTATTTATCGACAATTTGACGCGACAGAATCCATTTCGATTCTACAAATTCACAATGTGGATCGTACATCTTTTATTGATTACACCATCACTAATTTCGATATCAGAGATTATACCTAAGGCCTTTAGTCCCATAATCAACTTTTTATCCCAACGCCGCGAAGTCTGTCAAGGTTTCAAAACTATAATCTATTTTAATTTCCGACCGACTTTCGTTCAAACGTTTAGATGGACGTACCGTTTTGTTTCATTGTTTAGTTTTAATTAATTTTAATAAACAAAACGCCAAGATCACATTTAGCCACCAAATTTATTAGAGGTAATAAATTACAGAATACGATTTAATTTATCTAGAGAAGCTACTACGTCACTGCTGATTGTAATTAGTAATAATTTTCTTTTTATTTTTAGGAAAAATTAAACTTATTTTACTTCATAAATAGGTTATGAAAAAGTTAATACCTATAATAGTATACTCTCATAATTTTACTTTGATCTCCCACTTCAATTATTATATTTTCTGCAATCTTTTATACTGAGCATGAACTTAATATTACTTAGAAGAAACTCCTGGTATTAAAGTTTTAATCATGTAAAATAAACATGATTTACTTCGTCTATTTGCTTTATAAAAGCATTATTATTTCTACAGATTTTTCAGAAATTTGTCTCAAGGCCTCATATTTATATTTATTAAGTCGAAAAAATTCAATTACAAGATAAGCGAACAAAGAGTGAACGCAACGCATTAATGTGTACGCAATTTTGCAAAAAATAAACACAGGCCAAGGAATGTCTTAAGATACGTGAGAATCTCATTTAGAGGGTGATTCAATTTTAATAAGCCTCTCTAAGCGGCAACTTACATTATCAAGTCACATTGCGACGTTTTACGCCAGTGTTCATTGTGTCAGCGGTTCTCAAAAGAATACTTATTATGAGAAAGAATGACGTGGAGAAAAATATTCCGGGGATTCTTGCTGGCATTGTCCCTTTGTAGACGCACATCGACCGATGGCTGTTGAACACTAAGTCGCAGGCCCACTGTTTTGCCTATTCGTATTTTTTGAAATGTAATAAATCTCATTCTTCCTGCTTTCCTTGATTAATGTTTCGGTAAAGTAATGCTCGAGTTTGCGGTATTGTTCATTTTGAATATTTCTCGCTAAATTGTTTGTCAGATTGTGCAACACTTGAGGTGAATTGTGGTTAACACACGCTTCCGAGGATGTGGTTGGTAATTTATTTGTTTGTGTGTTACGAAATCGCATTACCCAAGTGGAGTATAATAGAGGTTTTTAAAACATAAAAACACGAATAAAATTTTACGAAACGTTTTCTCATTTCGTTTCTTGGACTATCTTATGAAACGACGGACGAAATTACACTGTGTATCCATTATTTTGTGTAACCATCTCTAATATTGGCCGTGCCATTTAGTTAAGGGAAAACAAACAAACACCACAAAAGTACCACTGCCAATGAGGAAAGAATCAAGTCGACGTTTTATACGAAGCCAAGATAAGTAAACAAAATATGCTATACCCCGTTTATCTTTTTCTTTTATTGACTACTACTATTTATGTTATAAAAAATAAACTCGATAAATAGTCTGATGCTTCGTCTGTTTGAAAATGACCAATAGCACTCGTATATTAATTAAAGGAATATTTCCGATCTTTCTTTTTCATTCCTACAATTACGGGACTAATATAAAATACCAATAATAATCAAATTGCCTTCGGCTCGCAGGTGATGTTAATTCCAGCCGAGTTCCGAGAAAATTAAACATAAAAAACAATAATAATTAATAATTCACTGGTCTCTCATATGTGAGATGGTTGTCAATGTCTATTTCTCCCGCCGAACAGCAGTGTACCTGCACTGTTGTATTCCAGTTTGAAAATCATTATATCCAGAGTAACTACTGGACATATTTAGACTTAACATCTCACGTCTAAGGATGGCTAGCGCAGAGAAATACCAAACATTGCTCTGTGTTCATGGTGTTGTGTGGTTTGGCTTCTAATTATGAGCGCTCATATCGCTTACCATCAGGCGAATGGCATGCTCGTCTCCCCATTCAATGCAATAAAAATATAAAAATCTAGCGGTCCGGCCCGGCTCCGCCCGGGTGCAGATACACGTTTCAAAATGGCGGTCAAAATGTTCTATTCCGACTATCAATATAGAATATCAACCAATCGGACCACGAATAAAATTTCCTCGTATTTGCTAGAAATGTCACTACTGCTTCCCTCCTATAGGTCATAGCGTAATGATATATAGCCTATAGCATTCCTCGATAAATTTACTATCCAACAGTGAAAGAATTTTTCAAATCGGACCAGCAGTTCCTGAGATTAGCGCGTTCAAACAAACAAACAAACTCTTCAGCTTTATAATATAAGTATAGATAAGGATCTGTCAAAAAATACATGTATATAAATACTTCTCATTTCATAATATTTATGAGATTTGTTAAAAACCTCCACCCGAAAGCGTATCAAAATATACGCCATACCACTCGGTAACTCGGGGAAATGCGAAATATTTTACGCAAGACGGGGTTGTAAATTATCTACAGGCTGTCTTCCAAATAGAATACATCATTTTCATAAGATCGCCTTTAAATTATATGTTGGTTAGCAAATGTACATACATATGCATGCTTTAACACGTTCCAGGCTTTACACCCGACGTATGAATATATTTGAATAATTCACATAGGCTTGCTGCAAACGCTTTTGTAAAACGCTTTTACAAGTGGATAATAGACACGAGCGGTCTACAAGGAAGGGAGCGTTTTACTTCTTTTCTTAAGAGTTATTTCTTTGTAGTTTCAAAAGTTTTTTTCTTTATAGTTTCAACTTCTTCGATCGGTGTAGTTTAATGCTTCATTATAGGGTCTTTATTTTATGAAATATGTTGCTTACGATTTTTTAGCATACTGAGTCAGTCCATATACGTCCCACAGAAGGGCGCCAGTGTCCTCGATAATTGAGAGTACGATTGCGAAGGGTTAGGCCATATAGGGCCAAATACTGGAAAGCCATTTAACTTTTAACTCCGATTAACTAGCTCTAATGACCTGTTAAATTGATTCCAGTTAAATATAACTTCGATTAAACCACTTAAGAATTAAATATTTAATGGGGCATTATTCATCCGATTCGTATTCTCGAAAGCAACTTAAGAGTTTGACAGCTGTCAAACAGTCAAATTTTTAAGAATTTCTAGTTTTAAGCAGCCGTCGTCTTAAGGCCGCCTGTGACCACTCTTAACTTTCAATTCTACATAAAATTTACTAAAATGACTCTCGCTTCGGTTTCATCGCTGTCTGATGACGATATAGCTTCATCAAGGCGAGTCAATCAAGAAAAAAATCAATGCTTTTGACAAATACAAAGAAGAAAACATTCAAACAAAGTGAGGTTCCGCCTGAAGAAAGAAACTGTTCTGCATCTGTGTTCCTTGCTGGAGACAAAATAGAACCCACTACAAATAGAAGTCGATTGATAAAAACTTGCGACCAACTGTTACTTGCTTTATGATATTCTACGACAGGCAGTTACCAGAAGATTATTGGAGATGTATTTTATGTGGAACAGCCGACTGTACAACACAAAGTTGCAGCAGAGTTAGTTAAACTACAAAATCGTGGCATGGAAATTCCCAACTAACAACAACAATGCCATATTGCGAATGATGTCTATGCGATCGCAGGAGTGATTGAAGTTATAAATTTCATACATATAAGGATCAAATCTCCAGGTAATTTCTACTTATAATAATGTATACATAACTATTAAGCTTTTACATGTACACAAATATATGTTTTCTTATCCTATTTTAACTAAATGTGCTTCTAAAATGCCTAGCGTATTTTATATTGTGTAGTAATCATTTAGAGTATCCCTTTTTACTGTACATAATATTATATTATTAATCATAGAATAGAATAATATATTATGCACAGTATAAAGGCACACTCTAAATGATTTCTACACAATAATTTATATATATATGCTTGTTGGAATCAAAACATTTAGCAGGTAATTGGCTCTTCCCCAGCCCACTGTACCCCATATAACCAAGCTCTCTAAATAGTTGTAGGGCTAAATATATAATATAATATAATTAATCATACAATGATTTGTACTGATTGTAGCTATTCTGTATATACTGGAACAATGTTCAACTACAATAGTAGTTTCCTATAAAGAATTCAATTTTATGAATATATTTTTTCAATTTACATAAAATTATTTGTAGTTTGAAATAAGAATATTTGCTAGAGCTCTAATTTTTATTATCTTGTTTTTAGGAGGACCACAAGCAGAAACATAAGAAACAGAAAAGGCCATTTTTCTATAAATGTGCAAGCAGTCTGCGACCCTAACTTGAGGATAAGAAACATTATAGGCCGATGGCCAGGCGCGGTGCATGATAGTAAAAATTTCAATGATTCTCCTTTATGTGCATTTCTGGAAAGGGGAGACTGAAGAAGCTTACAATCAAGACCATACTAAAACAAGAAACCCAGTGGAGAGGGTCTTTGGTTTTACAACAAAGATCTTCTTGTCTGCAAGTTGGGCTATAAATTTTTGAAAATTAGCTTACTATTATAGAGGCATGTGCTGTGTTACATAATATAGCATGTTCCCAGAATGATCATATATTGGAGATTGATCTTTCTGAATCATTTCCACCAGCTCCACATAGTATAACCAATGAAAATGTTGCAACAAGGAATAATATAATAAAATACATATTTTAAACCGTACAGTGCATTTTATTGAATTACCATGGAATGAATACAAATAAAAATGAGTTATGTTTTATTGTAGTATATTTATTTTAATAACAGCATTAGTACATATTATATTTTTTTAATTATCTACATTTCTTTAGATCTGTCTTATATATATATCTATATTCCTTTATAAACACAAAATAATAACAATTATTTTAACATTAATTTAAAACTAAATTAATAAATGTACTATTAAAAATGTACAATAGAAATATAATTATGACATTTTTTAACAATGAAAATAGGTGCAATAAACAATTTATTTTATGTATTACATATTAATTAAAATTCATAACATTCTTCAACTTTGATTTCAAACACTGTTTTCTGATGCAAATATTTCTTCCTTGACACAATTTGTCTCATTCTTTTTTGTATATTTTTATATTACATACTCATTTCAAAAGGGTGTGTATTGTCCAAATGATTTGTTGTATGCATGATTTCTATAGCGTTACCTGCAAAAGTGTTTATGTTAAAGTATGTCATAATTTTATATATCTCTTTTTATTTTTTATATATATTTGTTGAGCTTACTTATTTAGTCTATAGGTGATATACATGGCACTATATATATGAGCCATATTTCTTGGACGGTCTTATTATATAGGTACACATTGAATATTTATGTACTCCACTCCAGCTCCTGAAACAAAGGATTATTTATAGTTATACACATTGTACCATACTTTATTTTCCATATTTATTACATAATACTACTATATGAGGAGGAGATAATATATAGGAGGCATAATATGAGAGAAGCCTACAGGTACCCAGCAGTGGGATCCTACAGGCTGTAGATGATGATGATGATTTAAAATGTGTGAATAATCGATTCATATTATATATTAAATAGTTAATTATCATATAAATTCGTTAAAACTTAGAGGAATACGTGTATACTTACCTGTTTATAATATCCAGCACAGCTTCTTTCTCATATCGTATTTATTTACATAGTCTTCTCCATTTGGTACTTAGGTGGTTCTGCAGCCGTTGTTTGGTATTTTATATAACTATTTATTGAAAAGATATTCCAAAAACTAACTTTAAAACCGAGTGCAATTGTAAACAATAAATAAAATAAACAAACATCATAATATTTTTAATAAACTCGCTACGGATATAGGGACATAAGTTTTTTCACCCACATGATTTTATTAACAGATTTTTAAAATAATAACATGGCAATATATAATATAGCTTTAAACATAATCGTAACAAAAGTAAAAACGTTACAATGAATCCTCATATTAAATATAAAGGTTCAAATTTCCAATTTAGGGAAATCATGTATGAAGAATATTGCGTCAAATGGAACGTTTATATTTATACAATAAAAATTGTAACTGAAAACAAACTTTTCGTTAATCTGTGGAAATTTAGCTGGATGTTTGCTGAGTAGACCGATTTATGAGCTAAATGGCTATCCAGTATTTCATTTCGAAATTTAACAGAACCTCAAAATAACGTCATATCAAATGAGTCCGGTGGCTGAGTAGCAATCCAGTATTTGGGGGATAGTCCACCATGCTGGCGTAGTGTGGTTTGGCGGACTTTTACATACCAGAGTAATTCTACTGAATTGCTACAGTATGCATTTTTCCTGATGATGTTTTCCTTCACCGTTATAGTGCGTGGTGATTGACTATCAATACACGTAATATGACAAGTACAGAACATCAAAGTCAGAGGTGTGTCAGATAATAATAACTATAATAAGCAATAACCTGAAAATTCTTTTTTTATATTATTATTATTATGTAGGTACCGGATGGTAATAGGAAATAGGTAGAGGATTCACCAATATCGTTTGTATTAATCCAAGATCTACAAAATTCAAATTATATTCTTTAAAAAAGGCTTCCTTTTTTTGGTACACTTCAATCACCACGTGGTGCATATCTTCCAAAAATAAACTGTTTATATCATTGGTTAAGTTGTTTAACTTACAGTATGAACCTAATAATAAACTTTAACGATCTATTATCGTATATATCCAAAAAGAAAACATATTTGTTTTTTTATTTATAAGATAGTATGCTTAAATAAATTACTGAAATACCACCTGTTCTAGAAGAAGCGTATTAAATCCTACCTTTAAGTGCTAAAGTCGCTATGCTGTATCAAAAAATAAATTACAGGAAAACGTTTAAAATGCGTATTTAATTCTTAGCTCTGCTCTCTTCATTAAGGTAATGCACTCTGGATTAAATTATGCTGCTTAAATTAGCACAAAGGCTTTAAGCCTTGGCAGTGTAGTATCTTGAATACTGCGTAAAATTTCTTACTTATCTAATTTATACATACATACATACATAAACTCACACCTTTTTTTTCCCAGAAGAGGTAGGCAGAGTTGTCACGACACCCACATTTCGCCTTGTATGTTTCCATCCCACGATGTGATAATAAATAATAAATAAATAATAATAGTTTTTATTATTGGCACAATAAAGATAAACTAAACTACGAGTTAACACTTTTTATGCCTAAAATATTGTGCCAACACTGAGCCACTCTTTCAGCTTGTATGCTGCGATATCACCTGAATAATACCGCAGCGCTGGTTTTCAAAGAGAAGCTCAAGTGACACACAGACGTCCAGTCGGTACAAAAACAAATTGGAGCACAAACAAGTAATAATTATTTCTATAAAAAAGACAATGCATAAAAAATAAAATAATACAATAATCAGCCATCAGCACCCGTAATTAGTAATAAGAAAAATATAAACTATCTGAGTGGGTAGATTGTTGCAACGATCACACCTCACAAACACTCATAACCGTCATTATGAGCCACGCGTACGATAGCCAACGCACATCTTAAGACTAATTTAAAAGTAATATAGGTTATTATGCTATTCATCTTGTTTCACGAGTGGCATCAAAACAACACAAATTTCGCAAACGCGCACTTTGAAACAAATTACAATTTCCGTCCATGAAGTTAAGTCCATGATAGGGGGCGAGCTTATTGCCATATCGTGCACGAATTTCTGAGTACGAGCTGATAATGAATAAAAACATCACCATCACTTGTTATAGAAAAATCCAATATCACTTTGCACGACCCGGGATTCGAACCCAAGATCTCAGCTTTGTAGCCATACCCTAGTGCAACTACGCTACCGAGGCAGTCACCTAATATATTTTACTTAATAATGAAATCCAATATCATACTACTGATCTGTACTTCTCAATCAAATTGTAAAATAATTATATATTTGGTATACTTACATCTTTTACGGTATCCTCAGGGATGGATTAAAAAAGAGCCATATTAGTCCTAGTTATCCAGGTTAGTCCGGGGTGATTCCACTGTCTTACAAAAAATTTATCTGAAACGAAATCCTCGCTGTCGCGTTTCGTTTGGTGAATGCCCAACGCCCCTTCCCTCTTCCCATCCTGTATCCTTCCCTTTTCCCTCTCGATTCGACTCGCCGGCAACACATTCATGGGCAGTGATCACTTATCATGAGATCATAGGAAATAAAAATAACTGACTCCGTTATTGAGAAAAAAAAATATGATTGAATTATTTAAATAGACTTTAATGAAATAAAGGAATCCTTATTTCGGTATCATATTTGAAATTCTAATTACAATTACACATTCTGCCAAGATTTTCAATAAAGCTTTTTTAATAACTACAAGAATAAATTAAATATTCAATAATAATAATTATGATACAGAAATTCAATATTATTGGGGTTAAGGCGGCTTCCATCCTAGATGGTAGGCAAATATCTGACTGTCTAAGTAATTGAAAATTTTACGGTAATTTTCACTTTACTAGGCAGCCAGCGGACCAGAAATAAAATCTTTATAAAAAACCAATTTAACTTAGTCGTCAGACAGGTACATAGTTACTAATTTTTATTGTATATTGTTAACAGGGACTATTCGCACTTTTAATATTTTATTATTTCTCGTAATTTTTTCTTAAAACTTTGTCTAGTAATTGCTGTGACTTTCATAACTAAAAAATGACTATAATTAAAAGTATTGGAAAAGTAAAGATTCTCATTAAAATCTTTAGCTTGGTAAATGCATATTAAGGGTACGATGAGACTGGCATACGCTATGCTTAGAAGTCCCTTGAACATAACAGAATTAAAAAAAAGTACTCTCAACTAAATTAACGTCCTAAACGTGTTTAAGCATATTCATGTACGCTTCAGATATTTTAGATGTGAATCACGTTTGATTTTAATATGAGCTATTCAAATACTACCACATTTTATTTGGATAGAGAAACAAATGTTGTGATGGATGACGTCATCAATATTGTGAAAGACGGTATTAAATAAATCACGTTTATCGTAAGACACTTTAAAAAGGGAAACTTAAAAAATGTACACTGCGAGTTTATTTCGACTGTATATATTTTGTATGTAATGTAATTTTTCTATTCATTATCAGCCCAGAGTCAGGAATTTGTGCCCGATATGGCGATAGGCTCGCCACCTATCACATCATGGGACGGAACATACAAGGCGAAATGTGGGTGTCTTGGCGCCTCTGCCTACCCCTTCTGGGATATAGGCGTGAGTTTATGTATGTATGTATGTATATTTTGTATGCAAGATTATCTAGAAGATAAAACGTAATAAATGTTATGAACATATAACAAAAAATCTATAAATTTAGCTGACACCACTTACATGAAGATGTTTATGTAGGATAAGGTCTGTCGTATAAACACGCTAACATTTTTTAATTTCAATAACCAACACGTCATTCTCTCATTCCATTTTTAAAATGAAAAATGAGTAGTGATTTTTGTTGTAAGTTTCCTCTGAGATCTCGCGGACCCATTTGTAAGGCGTAAATGAATCGCCCAATTCGCGTTCCTCTTACACCCGGTATAATCTCGTTTTGTGTTGACTCGTTAAGCGCACTACACTACGCCAAATTGCATCCTAAATTGCAAGGTTTTCTTTGAATAAAACATTTTGTGTTGTTTTTTCTCAAGATTAAGCTGTGTGCTAATTTGCACAAAGAAATTTACGTTTTTAAACAAACTTATGGTAATGCCTTCTTTAATCATACGCTAATATCGGTTTGTTTACTTTGTGTACTATAGCGCTGTATTATTAAAAAAAAAGATATTCTTGATTCGACCCAACATAAGCAAAACCTCATTGTTCCAGTTTTTGTACTTTGAAATTTCATAAACCAATATCATCATCAATTTCGGCAACTAGAACCTTATTTTAGGATAAGGATTGTAGGATTTCATCGGCACATATTTAAAAGCGACGTGCATTAAGCGTCTTCCTGCAGAGATGGCAAAAAAACTAATTTCATAACATAATATCTTCCCAAATACCACTGTTGAAAAAATACATGATTACTCTAAAAGTATCAGCCCCAAACAAAATAAATAAACGATCCAACATTCCAAATATAAACAGTTACAAATAATGTCAATTTCGCAGATCGGTAATAGATTTGCAAATGGTTTGGTAAAGTTTGCGACGATCCATTGCAGGCGGCACGGAACCGCAAGCTGTGTAAATCTATTCCAGGGCCTTGCGTCTTCCGGACTGTGACATGATGTTGTATATTCGTATTTCGGACACTTGTCTGAGGTTTGTGTATGGTGAGACAGATTACAGATCGTCATATTAGGTGTTAAGATTTATTGCGTTGGAATGAAGTCTGTTAATGGACCTGAAAAAGAAGCGCGATATGATAATTTGAAAATTCATAATCAATAAAAAAGGTAAATATTTGAAAATAAAATGTTCAATAGAACTAGGACAATTCTTAGGAAGTAAATATCAAAATGAAACATTACATTCTTAACACAAAATAGGTACAAAATAAAAAAAGTTATATTACTTTATCTGTATTTTAATGGAAGTAAAAGTCATTTTTGCGAATATCATCTGGTTTTCATTTCAATTAATTAATGTTGTAACATTCAATTAATTTTAACAGCTTTTTAACACACATTCCATAAGCTATGCAGTGTAACATTTCAATCTGATAAAACATTCTCTCTCTTCTCAGCCACGCCTCTGACTCAGAAAGCCAACTGAACATCAGCCTCCCGCAAGGAATCTCTTGGAAGTAACCAGCATCAAGCGCCTTCCTGCAACCATAAAATATTAGAATTTATATCTTTCAAAACGCTAGATTTCTTTCTACGTTTATTCCCTTACTTGAGTGCTCGTCCACCTACAAAGAAGCAGAATTTGTATAGTAACCGTACGAATTCAACAAATGCTGTTTATCCAACAAAATACATTACCTGCAACTTCAATCTCGTATTATTTTGTCCGGCTTTCTTTGGTTAGCTTTCAGCAAAATTCTGATGTCTGGTTCATACGCATATCTGTTGTGTTCTTATCTTTGAAGACTATTATATAAGCTTCGTTTTGAATTTCTTCTTGTATGCATTTTACGGGTGGATATCCGATGCATGTATATGCATGTGGGTTTCATCCAATTGTACTGTATATGTATAAAGTGGTAGTTTTAAAGATGGGGGCACGAATTCTGCACATTAACTAGATAAATAATGTACCTATACTTTAATTATTGTTCCATGCCTGAATTTTTTTTTCACAGCCTCCGTAGCGCAGTTGGTTAGATACTGGCTGTGCAAAGTGAGCCGTGGGTTTATCTCCGCATCGAAACAAATATTTTTGTGAAGCACAGGTGTTTGTTTCGGGTGTTTGTGAAACCGAAAAGTCTCTCGTAGTTTCTGATACTCACGATACAAGACCCGATCTTAGTGTGGGGTCAGGACTATATACATATTAACTGTTGTCTATATTTATTATTTATTTTAAGCTCCCTAAATACTATCCACCGAATGAAAACAATTCACGAGGAAAGACTCCTTCTTCTAAAACTATACAAAACTGTATAGATGGAATAAGGATTCCATCTATACAGTTTTGGAGGAAATCTGATTACCACTACAATAATGTTACATTATTACGAGGAATCGAGAACTTAACGTTCAATTATTATTAATCATATTTGCTACCAATATAATACAGCCTTTAATAGCATTTTTTCCACAGCCCCCGATTTAAAATAATAAAACAAATACCCCATTAACTGTTATCACATCAAATGTATTTAAAATGCAATTATAAAAGAGCAACGACCTTATATCCTACCAAAAGTCTCGCCTGTGGAAATCTTCCCTGAAACTTTGGACATCCCAACCGAGATATATTATTACACGAAGTTTGTAATCAAGCTGATATAATTATGTAAGTTAATATGTGCGCAAATTGAGCAGCTCTTACCGGCAAGCCCGGCCATCTATAACACCGTGTGGATGGCACTTAACCTACATTGCGCCAAATGAGTCATTAGCAAATCAAGTAACTCACTTAATCCTGAACTTTGCTTTTTAATTTGGGAGGAATAAAATTCCATTAACGGATATTGACGATTCTTTTGACTTTTTTACTTAAGTCGATTTATGCCTTCCTTGATGTAATTGAATTATGTCCAATTTAAAAGTCACGTCGTTTATTTCGAATGAGTAGACACTAGACAAAGATGGAATAACTTTTTATTTTTTCATTTATTGGATACAAAAGAAAATTATACATAAATTATGAACATAAACAGCATCAATAAAACCACTAAGGTTTATACCATTTTTTTTTCTCGCGGTGTCAATCCCTTTACGGACCATCCCACTCCGAAGGGCCGAGGGTGTGTCGGACTCACCGGTGCGCCTTCCGGCCCAGCGAGACGTGATGCTGGGTCGGGTCCCTATCGTAGTCTGCGCACCGAAATACCGACTAAAAACCCCGCGTTGGCCACCATCGGTGCACTTTGGAGACGGCCCCGGGATACCGCTCAACAGACGCGGCAGGACCGCCTCCACGTGCACTGCCGCTTACAGCGACGCGGCTTTTTGACGCTTGTAGCGTTACGTCTCGGGGGCCGCCAGGATAGGGAAGGCGGCCTCGTGTGGCCTCTGCGGCGCCGGGTTAGTTGGCGTCCCGGCGCCTCGTTCTTCGTCTGCGGTGACGACGAGCGGGATCGTTCTGCTCACGATCCCGCTCGGCACTCTCCTTCTGCAATATGACGCGCTCGCAGAAGGAGAGCATGGCTCGCCACGACCTCTGGCTGCCGACCATGGCGGCGACCACGGCCGGCAGCGAGAGGTCTCTACCCAAAACCGCAGTGAGAGCGCTGCGCTCCTCGTCCCAGGCTGGGCACTCCTCCAGTGTGTGCTGGGCCGTGTCCTCGCGGCAGTTGCCACAGTGGTGGCACACGGCGGACTCCTCAGCTCCGGCTACGCGACACAAGTACGCACCGAAGCAGCCGTGCCCGGTGAGCACCTGCGTCCACCGGAATGTCGGCGCACCGTGGCGCCTCTCCAGCCACTGTTGGAGGACAGGTCGCACTGCCGCGACGGTCCTCGTGCCAGCACTTGGGTTCTCCAACCTGGAACGCCACTCCTCCACGGTGGTCCTACGGAGGGAGGCCAACATTGCCTCGACCTCTCGGGACACCAGTCTCTGCCCGCGCTGGGACGCCTCCTCTCGTCCGAAGAAGACAGACGACAGGGTCTTAGCATCCAGCTCCCAGGGTAGAGTTCCCGCTAGAACGCAGGCCGCCTCATGCGAGACCGTGCGGTAACCCCTGACGATTCGCTGCGCCACCATGTGCGAATGTTTATACCAGACCTAGCACGAGTTAACAACCTACAGTAACACTTAATAAATAATCTTATTTAAATTATCCATCTTACAATTAACATAGTGCTTTATTATTTTGCGAGATATGGCTTGCTTGTGGCCTTATTCATAAACAGTTTTAAATATTTTTTTTGGATAGCAAATTTATTGTCCTTTTCGAACGAATTTCGAATTCAGTTTGTGTGAAAAAATAAAACTAATAAACTAAATAGGTTTGAAAATTGTTGCCATTGTAACCAATTGATACCATGCCTTGAGTTTTAAGTATTTTATCAGTTTATTGTTTATTTTTTCATCAGTTTTGATGTGTTTTGATGTATCAATATGTTAAATTAATTTGTTTCTAGTTTACATATGGACCTAACTGAGCGCCAACGATACATCTACAAGTAGGTAATATTCAACTGTGTTACATTACTTGAATTTGTTCTCGTTTGGCACTTGGCGACCCGCCTTCAAATTATTACCTACGTATTTAAGATTTGTTGGCTAGTCTAGTCAATAAGAAAATTAATCGATGTATACTAGCACAATGAAATATATATTATTTATTACTTTGTAGTGCACATTGAAGTCGGTCTTTTAATTTTTAATTAAATTATTTTATTTATTACTTTTTAGTTTTTATAAGCATTGTAATGATGCCAAAGGTAATCATATAACGAAAACTGGAATCTATGTATATAAAAAATGAACCATTATGATCCTTTATAATTTCAAAAACGAAATTAATATTTTATGATTTTAAGGAAGCTACTGTTCGTTTTTATTTTTTATTTCGTTTTTATGATAAAGAAAATACTAAAATCGGCTCAACCTGCTGGAGATATTGAGTACACTTATGCGTGGTAATCATTCGTTACCCCCTCACCTCTACACCTTCTTCACTTCCTATTTGTAATAAAACACATATACTTAACCTAATGGACGAAAAATCATTGCGT
Source organism: Hyles euphorbiae (assembly GCA_023078785.2). Lineage (NCBI taxonomy): Eukaryota > Metazoa > Arthropoda > Insecta > Lepidoptera > Sphingidae > Hyles > Hyles euphorbiae. Next base: position 9,263,081 of record CM041049.1, read on the forward strand.
TTCTGCAAAGTTTTGTGGAGGTCTGCTCTCCAGATATGTACCTATTCATCAGATTGTCACCATATTTTATGTATTATTCGTGCCGAAGAAAAGTTATTTAAAATCATTTTTTATTGTCGCAGATATTTAGTATTTATATTTGCATATATCCCCCCCCTTCCCACGCCCCTTTCTACTTTCCCGTTTCCATCCCCCCTTTGTAGTAATAAACTTATACTGAACCTAATGTAAAAAGAATTATTGCTGTACTGTTCAATTTTGAGGAGTTCTGCCCTTCAGGTCTAAAGATATTCATCAGGTCTTCACAATACTTTTTTTCGTCTAACTTATCATATAATACTCTTTGACAAAAAAGTTATTTTTAAGTCGGTTAAGAACTGCCGCAGATATTGAGTATTAACAATTGTACCTATTTACCATCCCCTCACCCCCCCACCTCATCCTTTACCTATTTTCACCCACCCTTTCTAATAATATACTTATACTTAATCTTACGCAAAAAGAATTAATGCTGGATCGTTTAATTTTGAGGTGTTCTGGTCAGCGGATCTTAAGATATTCATCAGGTCTTGACCAATTTTATATGGGACCAACCCTGTATATCATGCTTTCCGACAAAAAAGAAATTTTCAAAATCGGTTCACAATTGCCGGCGTAATCGCGTAACAAACATACAAAAAAAAAAAACAGTCGAATTGATTACCTCCTCTTTTGAAGTCGGCCAAAAATAAATAAATAAAATATCTCATACTCTATCAATAAGGTCGATCATGTTTAATTACTGTAACTTGATTCAGACGAAAGTCTTTCATGTTTTTTATTAATCGCCAAGCATAAAATTAAACTGAGACTGATTTAATCAATATTGAATTTTTTTAATGTATGTCTAGGATAAAATGCTGATACTGTTTATACAAACTCTCCAACATAATATTTAAAATTAAGTAAACCAAATCCACTGGTTTAAAAAAAGGTGTTTGATAACCCAAAGGACTTATTCGCTTCCATTCAATCTGTGATTCCACATATACCTATATATTACTTAAGGTTCTAGGATATAATATTTTTTCATGGGAATATAATAGAATGTAGGAAGAATGGTTGCTCATTCAATGTTACACTCCTCATTCCCATTCATTTTAATATACGATATAAATCATTTATTGGTCTAAGGATATCACATACACATCACGAAGTAATAACTTCTTATATTACAACACATGGTTTTCCTCATATTATGTGTTTATTCATCCCAAAATATTTATACTTTCTATAGCTACTGTTTACGTAACACAACGTGAGATGGTCTAAGAATATTAGCCTTGCAAAATTAATACGCATTAGTTAATGGATGTGTTTTGTGAAATTAGATGTGTTGTTCTGTGAAATGCAATAAAATAGCTGATATTTCGAGTCTATTTTCTATGAAACGATAATGTTACCTAATATCAATCGACGCAAAGAAAGATTTAATTTACCTTCGAGTTATAGGTAATAGCTAAGTATTGATTTCAGAATTGGGTTCGCACATTCTATTTTAAACCTGTGTCAACTTATTAAAAGCTGTATAACAAATTTCAGCTCAAGGAAAAATCTAACGCTACATTCAAAGCAAGAGCGCGATCTGAAGCAAGGTCGGTGTTTTCGAAAAACAATGCTTTTGTTAAGCCTTGCAGAAGCAGGTGCCTACATTAGTCGGCCTTGTAAACTGAATGAAAGAAACGACCATTCTTAAGAACTTTCGGCTTAGTTAATAATTAATTTTAATAGTGAATTTTTGAAGCTATATAAAAATGTAAATGAATTTTATTTAACATTAAAACATTAAGTATATCATAAAAATATAAGTAAGTACACCATTGTTGCAAGCTTCTGATATATGTAACTGTGAATATGATATTGATTTTGTTTGATCAATAATTTCACAGTGCTTTTAGAACAAAACGAACAGTTTCATTTCAATCTATTATTACAACATTTACAGTGCATGCGTTATTATTTTAATTCAATGGTAAAATTTAAGCTTTATTACTGTTTTACTGCGCTATTAAGGCATCGTAACATTTAACATGGAAATTAAAACTGACACATGGCCTTGTAAGCCCACCTGGTGGAATACTCCAAGAATGTTCACAAAACATTTCATTTAATATATCAACATTTCTATGTGTTGCCCGCCCTTAATCCAGTTGGAAGTGTTTCGGATAAATTCACACACTGTCCCTCGATATAGCTCTTGAAGAGTCTCTTATCTCTTTTATTACATTTACAGAACATTACGCGATGTGGCGAAATGGCAGTTTAAACACGCGAGGCAATTTCCTTGATTGCTCGATGTATTCTAATGACCGTCTTGTAGGTGCGTAAACATTTTGTACTGGAAGTTTCAAATTCATATGGGATGGATGTTGTTTTTTTATCGATCAGATGAAGCAAAGCACATTGGAAAGTGATTATGTTTGTTCGAGTAATATGAGGGCTGTGATGAAGTTTGATGTCAAAAGATATTTAAATATTATGTCTATGTCTAAATATTCTGCTTTCTAAATAACGAATCTCCTATTCACCTATTTGATTAACACTTCTAACATACATTTATTCTGTATACCTGTTAAGAGTTCTAAAGTATTAAAAATGAAAATGAATACTCACGATAAACATTCTCGATGAAAATTCAATATTTATTTTTGTATAAATGATCACTTATTTGTTTATCATACAACAATATACCTTAACAAGTTATTATCATCCATATTGCTTTAAAATGGCATATAAAATTTAATTAATTTTATCGACAAAACACCACAAATTGAAACCAAAAAGGTACATCGACCTGTACCGTTCAAAGGAGCCAACTAGGTGTAACATGTGGGCAGTAACCTAATTACCACGCATGGCGCATCTGTATGCCTCATATGGGCTCATTACCAGCATCATGCAGACATCAACCTGCCTGACTGCCCTTAAACGCTTATTATGCCAATATCCACCTAAATAAGGAGAATTGTGGTATACCCTTTATATAGGTAATTAAGTTCAGTTTTGTTATTAGTAATTAAGGTTGTAAATGCTGTCAAAAGTGTTTCCTTAGAATTAGTGATATACATAACATATATTTTATATAGCTATATATTATATTTACATATATATTTATTATAATTATATAATTTCGTATGAGTACACGTCTTATGTCTGTATTTATACAAAGTTTGTAGATACATAATATGATACATAGTATGGTTTTACTTAACCACATTTCAAGCAAAATATGGAATTTCATTTCATTTCATTTCATAATTTGCTACGAGTATAAAATTTTCCATGATTGCTTGAATATTATAATCTACGCCTGATCATTAAGTTAACGACAATTAACTCTGCCTACAAGATTATAACTAACGAAATGATCAATGAACATCTTGTTAATATACAAACACCAGAAAGCAATCCATTAACACTAACAATATTATCCGGATTTATCTCTATGGTATACTCCATCAAAGCCCTTAAGGTTCTTGATGCTCACTAAACTAATTTCACTAACGACTACCATAATGTCGACGAAGATAGTAATATAATTATATTAAGACGAAAATCATAAATGGAAATCCTTCATAACACCGTCGGGGTACAGGCGAGTAAAAGTTAATTAGCTAAGCAACTTGTGTATTCAAATAGTAATGGCATAACTCAGCCGAATACTGCACCTAATTGGAATAACAAACGCAATTACAGCACTGTGTAAAGTGGGTAGACACAACGGATTTGTCTCCAGCCAGCTGTGTTGGTATGTACTTTAGAGCATTTGCTAATTTGAATTGTGTGAATCCATCGTATACATTACGCGAACGCATTCCGTTTTGTATAAAGTAAGTTTTATTGGCTCGCCATTTTGTTGAGTCGTGCCAAAAAAAATCAGGTCTCGGCATTGTCTTAAGACATTTCGTTTTAGCGTCAAATAGGTTTTTATATTTGCTCGCTGCTCTTAATTCGGGTTAAGAAGAAAGCAAATACTCCAGTTCGCCCGTTTTGAACAAGCTCGAACGTACTAAAGAGAGCTTAATCGCTTTCCGCTGTGTGTAACAGTCTTTATTCCGTAATGTTATTTCCCTTATTCCGTGGCATTGAAGCAATGCGAAGACCGCCTAGATTGCCTAAATGTCTAGTGCTACCAACGCAAGATAACCGTCGTGAGAATAACATTTCGGCGAATAACAAATCTGTACCATTACCTCGTTTAGTTCGTGTTTTTCGGCATCAAATTGAATGTACAAAATGAAATATAAACTTTAATTTTTTACTGCATCTGCCATTTCCGGCGTGGTCGAACAAATAAACATAGCGTTTAATATTATTAAATCGTAGTTAAATTTATTACCAGTGGTTTAACTTTATGCAAATTTAATATTTATAGCCACATGTCGAAATAGGCGGTAACCAAAATTACCACTACAATACAATCGTTTATATTTTAAATAAATATGAAAGTTTTGATTGATTATTTGGAAAAGGTGAATACTGGTGGTAGGTCTCTCATATGTGAGAGGCCATCTGGGTAGGTACCACCGCAATGTCTATTTCTCCCGTGAAACAACACTGCTTAAATGCACTGTTGTGTTTCGGATTGAAGGACGTTGTAGCCAGAGCAACTACTGGAAATATTGAGACTTAACATCTTATGTCTCAGGATGGCGAGCGCAGTGGAATGTTGCTACTGTTATGAGCGGTCGTATCGCTTACTATCAGGCGAACGGCTTGCTCGTCTCGCCATTCAAAGCAATAAAAAAAAAAAAGAAGGCCAACTTATTCCGATTTTATCCAGTTACAATATGAACAAAATATACACAAGATTCATAATACATGTTGTAGAAACATACTATTATTTTACGCCTAGCGGGCCAGTTCCGTAAGGAATGCCACAAAACAACTTATCGCAACATTCTAAATCAAATTTTCCAAAAACTCAAACTTAGTAAAAAATCAAACCCCGTACCCCAAGTTTATCATTTCTCACACCATTAGACCAACGTGATACTCGGCAGAAGTTGCATGCAAAATGTATAACGTTACACAGCTTACTTGATATCTTCTTTCATGTTGCCGATGTAGTGAAAGTTCCTCGCGCCGCGTCTCCCCAACTCGTATAATGCTTCAAAGCGAACAGAATTTTGGTGATTCAGAAGTTTCCGAGAAACACTACTTTTATGATGAATAATATAAATTTTGTAGTCGTAATTAATTATGAATTTAACGGAGTAGCGTGTGTTATTTTGTTACTCATAAGATTGCTTATTCTAGGACCTTTCTGTAGTTTTTTTGTCCAAAGCAGAAATAATATCCAATTTTTTATTGTAACTATTTAATTCAACTATTTATATGTTTAACTAAATTAACTGCTGGAAATTACCATTTAATCTAGGCTGTTTCAAACATCATATGATACTATATTTTTATTACAAATAAAATTACTCAAAAAAGCCTCCAGTCATAATCACGACGATGCAAATTCATTACAATGAATGATCGTTCTCACTTCAAAACATAGACATCGTTCTGTCACAAAAGTCTGTTACCATACCGAGCATGATGGATGGCAAGCTAAAACATTAATTTAAAACTTACAAGACCTGCGGTCGGAAAATTTGATAAGCAAACTTCATTGCAAAAGTAGGTGCTAAGTATATGGGAAGAGTAATAAAATATTAATGGATTTTAGTAGCGCAGCAGTTGGTTAAGACCTGGTCCTGAAAAAACTGAAACAAAGCCATGTAGTACTAGTTTTAGTGACTTCAGGCACAATGCAACAAAAAAATTCCCAAAAAAGGGACGACTTCTTGTTACAGTATATTTTCACTGTCGAAGCATTTGGATGGTATAACATCGTTTTTCGTAAAATAATATAACACGCCTATTATTTTTAAAGACGCAGAATGGTACGGAAGTAATCAAATTATGATTTTAGAACTAAACTATTGCCAACTCAAACACGATGATACGAAAAAAACATCAGTTTTTTATTTGAAAATATTAGTTTTCCTGTCTGTAGTTATTAAAACTACAACTTGGCTTCGTATTCGGCCGCAGTCTGGATTCACGCGGTACATTTTAAAATTAGTGATCGATATTTTTAGACATTTGTAAATCTAGGTACCTAACTAACTACTGGCTATAATGGAAACTAAATTTAAATAACATTCCACTGTCACTCTATTGCGCTCTCATTTACAGTTTTGTATTTGTATCCAAACAAAAGTAAAAAAAAACAATATTCAATATATAGCTCAATGTCTGAACAACTATTATTTTAACTGGAACTTTGCATTATGCATGAATTATAAATGCTATGAATATTATTATAAGCTGTTTATCTAATTAACATAGTTACCTTTCCTGAATCAAAATAACGCGATTTGGGACTGTTTATTTATATTAGCTTCAGGAACGTATGGTATCTATGACTCATGACCTCTCAGTATATTTTTGCATTTTTAAATACCACCACCCAACAGTCACATACATAGTCCTGACCTCATACTAAGATCGAGCCCTATGTCGTGGGTATCAAGAACAACTAGAGTCTTTTCGGTCTCACGAACTATGAAGTTTAATTTTTTCTTGAAGCTATAGAAAGAATAAAGAGAAGAATAATAAGAATACTTTTTAGGGCCGTTTAGCATGATAAAACCAAAATACCTAAAATTGCATATCCTACATTGTCAATAGGGACAACCAAAATAGTAAATACACCGGATTATTGGTTGGTGGACATAATTGTTGTGGGAATCAGGAACTACGAGAAACTTTTCTGTCGCACAAACACCCAGACCCGAAAGAAATATTTGTGGGCCGCACAAATATTTCTCTCGGTGCGGGGATCAAACCCGCGGCCTCTCGTTTCACAGGCGGCGACGAACCAACTTCACCACGGAAGATAACTAAAGCACACTAGACACCGAAGCCACCGACCCGCCGGCACATGTCGAGAACTTTTTGTTGGCCATGATCCAGGCATTATGGTTGCTCATGGGCAGCACTGATGCCTTACTACCAGGTGACTGTTTGCTCGTTTGCCGGACCTCTGTAATAAAAAAAACATGTGGTTTCATACCGGCTATATCAAGACTGCTACCGAAAACGAAGCCTGGTGGTAGTTTAAGTGACTACAAACGCAATTTCAATTGCACAAAAAAACGAGACTATTTTTTTTTTATCATTTTTTAAATATCATCATTTTTGGGTGGTTAATCCATAGTTTTTGCTAAAATAATAATTTAAAATCTTTTATACCTTAGAGTCTTTATAAATAAAAGGGTATGCACTATTATTTTAGGAATAAAAATGTATTCACAACCCAAATACGACCATACGAAAAAAAATAACAAAAAATATTATTGTTTTTTTTAGCAAGATTTTCTGTTGCATTGTGTCTGAAGTCGTTTAAACTACCAGCCGGCTTCGTTTTCGGTAGCAGTCTTGATATACCCTGTATAAAATGTATATTTACTAGAATTATATAACTACTTCGACCGCAGTCTCAAGTTTTCAATACTGACAGAATATTCGGTCCAGATTTCAAGGATGGGAAATATTTCGAGTTACCGGTACATCTACACGTCCGAGCGTGGCGTGATCCCGGTTTGTGAACAAATCCGCCGCATATCGTGCTCGATACCTTTACCAACCGGCTATTTTGTACGTTAAATAATAAATTATTTTCTGATATTCTAAGAATAAACCGACGGTAAACACGGTTTATTTACGTATAAATAATAAAATAATAGTTTGTTTACGTGCTGCTTATTTTTTTTTTTTAGTTTATGGTGTAAATGCATTTTATGTAAAATGTTATGTGTATTTTCGTTGATTTTTGATTTCATGTATTTTTTATTACATATTATTTATTAAGTTTTGCCTTTAGTTGTTTTAATATAAACGATGAATTTAATTGTCACACAAAGCGAAGTTATAGATAGTGTGTAGTGTGTCTGCATGTTAAATACTTTAATCCTAGAAATTTAATTTCCATTTAGTGATCTTGTCTTGAGAAGGCAGAAACATAGTCTTGAGCATCAGTTTTTTATTCTTCTATCAATAATACATAGCGGACAGAAACTAGATTTTGATATAATCAGTCAAAAGACAGGGTTTACTATATTAATATTACGAAAATTGTAGAACTGAATACATTTAAAGACTAAAGGTACATAAATAACAAAGCTCTAATTATCTTTCACGATATGGAATTGAAAAAACATATTAATCATACATATATTAAATAAGTGCGTAGTGGCCTGTTGGTAAACGGACTAGACGCGACTGCCAACACGTTCACGGTGGTCGCGGGTTCAAATCCCAGGGCACACCTCTGACTTTTCGGAGTCATGTGTGTATTGATAGTCAATCACCACGCACTAAAACGGTGAAGGAAAACATCGTGAGGAAACCTGCATACCATAGAGATTCATAAGAATTTCTATGGTATGTAAGTCCGCCAACCCGCACTAGGCCAGCGTGGTGGACTATATGGCCTAACCACTCTCAATCGTATTCTCGATTGTAGAGTAGGCCCGTGCCCTGCAGTGGGACGTATATGGGCTGATACAGTGATATTAAATAAGCACTCAAAATCTCGTGATAACAGCTTGAAGGTAAATAAATAAATAAATAACACCCAACAGTCACATACATAGTCCTGACCCCACATTAAGATCGAGTCTTGTGTCGTGGGTATCAGGAACTATGAGAGACTTTTCGGTCTCACAAACACCCAGACCCGAGAGAAATATTTGTGGGCCGCACAAACATTTCTCTCGGTGCGGGGATCGAACCCGCGGCCTCTCGTTTCACAGGCGGCGTCTAACCGCCTGCGCCACGGAGGCTGTCAATGTCACGGTAATTTGGCGACTACGAAATTCATGCATAAGACAAAACTAATGGTACTATAAATCGGAACTAACATTGAAGCCCCATTTCATTGTAGATAGGAGGACCCGTACCAAGCAATAGAACTCATAATATAATCACACGAGCTGACGAAAATACTGCAGCAAAGTTAAATCTAAAACGCAAACTTTAATACGAAATATTAGCAGCACAACCTTATAATTTATGAGTCAAACATTCCACTCCGCCATAACTAATCAACACTGCAATTAGTTGAGGGTATTTCACAAATATAACTCGACAAAATCACAGAGCACAATTGCATTACGCCCATGAAGGCAAACAGAGCTCCAATTAGAACTAAACGTTACATCACAGCGCAAAACAAAACATAAACGTTGTCGTTAATCACAAAACTCATCTGAATATTCAAAGCAATTTAATTCGCGGCCATGATGTGCGGCGCGGCGACACTTTAATTTTCTTCGTAATGCAATATATGTACGAGACTCCAAAGATTTTATGAAGTGGCAATTCGCTTTCGGCGACAACAACCGGCGGCACAATTTGCATTTTACATTATCGGCGTACATACGTTCAAGGACATTTCCGTTTATATTGTTGGAGGGATTGGTGTGCCGTGTACCCTAATGCCTTGGATAGGGAAATGTTTCTTGTGAAAATAAATGGTGCATGAAGTTTAAGACTAAGAATAAAGTTTTCCTGATTAAAACTCCGCTGGTTTTGGATTATTTGTATCGATTTGAATCGTAACAATAGTGGAACATCTACACAAAACAAAGAAAGACAAAAACAGAAAAGAAAACAGAAAAGGTCAGGCTGGTAAAGCGGTTTTGAGTAAGTATTTAAAACTATAGTAAGTATTTAAATATGCTTATTAAAAATCATGCCTCGGAAAACCTACTTACCTAAGATTTTTGCAAAGGAATTAGAAAGAATACTGCGATAAGACCGCCCATTGTACTGTAAATATAGGTTAAGATTTTTGTTGTGTATTTTTTTGTTTTGTGTAGTACAATAAAGTGTAAGAAATAAATAAATAAATAAAGAATATTATGACGTTAACTATCCTGAAATACGTCAATATTTTATCATGCCCAAAAATCTCTCAGTAAACCAGGCTCTTAAAAAGCAATAGAACTAAAAAGGACCAACCTCCTTCATCTATAAATAAAACAAAATTTCATACGATTGCAAGGCGCTAACAACATTACAAAGTAGACTCCAAGTTCTCGCAATTTAAACTGTAAATTATAAATCAAATAAAATTTCCCGATCTGTGTTGGAACATCCGCCTTAGATAGAACTATCTCGGCTTCTCAGTGCGAAAGTAGTTTGCATAGCTTATTTTGCAACGTTTGGAAGATAAAAATGCAACTATCCGTTCGCCTTCATCTCATTTTGTTTGTGTTTGCAGTATATTACACTGTACAAGGTTGCTTTATGGAAGAAACGTCGTCAGTGACAATAATTGAAACATCAATTGAATATATTTATTTATATTTTGAATGAGAAGTTATTAAAACCGCGGGATTTTTTGTCGTGTTTCTAAATATACGTAGCTAGAATATGGTTATTCCTAGTAGCTAATATGTTTTTCCTTCTTAAAAGACTTTACTCTACGTTGGGAAAAATATATATTATTGCAAAGACCGCCAAAAGCGTCCTCTATGCTATGCCAGTTTTTTTTTTTAATATATGTCCTTTTTTGTATTTTATTGAGTGTGTGGTGTTATAAAAAGTTATTACTATCTTAGGCATCTAACATTGTATAAACATTATAAAAATCGTTTATTTAGCCCACAATTAGGCCTTATTAAATATTATATACTGAAGTATGTACGCATTTATTAACGAAGTTCAGTCACCATTAAAAATAAACCAGACACCTCAATTTTTCTTGCAGCCTGCATTTTATTTTTAAATCACCAGTGAACACGACGCCATGATTGATTCTGGTCTTACTTTTTAAATTTACAGCTCCGGCGTCAAGGCATGCAATGGAAGTAATCAAGCGTCCATAGACAAATGCTGCATGTTAACTCACCCTGCATGATGTATAGATTTTTTGTCATAGCGAATGGGCAACAGCTCGATCAACGATAGAAAAAGGAAGATTAGTAGCGGGGTTTATCGCGTGTTAAATCGTAGCTTCGTCGCACGGCTGCCGATAGATTAATCCTGCTTGCATAAGAGGGAACTTTTTATCACACTCCCGATCACGAGTTTTATCCGATAGCCGGATAAATCAATGGAGAAAGAAAATAGTTTTATAAGGAACATTGAATAAATTTTGTTATTGCCGGCCCAAGTCTTTTATTACAAGATGTTGCAACGAAGCGTTTTACTTTCTTTTATAAATATTGGACTTTTTGCTGCAGCGTTTTTAAATCAATTGATAGTCTCATAGATTCTTTAAGTATTTGTACGGTGTTTGCCGTACAGACTCTGTTAGTTTGGTTGTTGAAGTTAAAGAAGTTGTTGTTTGTTCACTGAGTTTATTGTAAAAATAATACAAGTAATGTTAATGGCACGACGCCGTTACGTGAACTAGTCTAATGTATATAAAGCTACAATACAGAAAGCTAAAACGCTGACACGAGCGTAATATACTCGTGTGCATTTACGTATTATATAAAACTCATAATGTTGTACGGTTTGTGTGAACCGTACATGTTCCCTAGGGCAATAAAATACGAATAATATAAAGTAAAATATAACAAAAAGAAAAAAAAGAAAACATATTTAAATTTAGCTTATAAATTTCACATAACACAACACTTATGAGTTATCACTATCACTGAATAGTTTCTTGGTAATCGGTGACGTTGCCTTGTTCACGCGAGCGTAGTGGTGACTCATTCTGGTACTCGGATCTTCTGTAACAGCTGATCGCCCCGGTGCAATAGTGTGCCTCAGAGGTGTTCTTTGAAGTTGTACGAGTTGAATGCCGCTATCTGTAGGTCGCTGACTTTCTGAAGACGTGTTTGGTACTGTTGTAAAAAAGTGTGAACGCCAACGGCACCACAAAAAAATAACAGAGGTGGCTATTGCTGCACAAACCAATAAATACAGCACCACGTATTGATGCACATCGTGGGAAGAAATGGGATCGCTCAGTCCTTTGCTTTCTTCACTTTTCATAAGTTCTATCTGTTGGTCGATAGCATTTAGTTGTTTTGCATATGATTCTATTTGATCTTCACCAGAAATATTGGTTTTGGTTGTAGGTACGGTTATATTGAATATGTTGTTGATAGCTGGCACGTCGACCTTGAGAACATCTGGCTGCAAGTTAAGTGAGTTACTTTGCTGACTGTGCGAATATATAGTAAATGGTCTCGCCCTTGATGACACAGCCTTCTTCGATAGCGATAATGCCGGCCTTGCTGACTCGTCTGGCGGTAACTTGATGCTCACAGATGATTTTTATAATGCATTGTTCACAGCAGAAATAAAGGTAAGTATTTATTTTATTAAGGTAAGTCCACATGTCAGCGCATTCTGTTTGTTTAGTTTCACATTGGTTGGTATTTATGTTTTTGATGCATAGGTTGTCATCTGATTTTAGATGATAGATTGGCCTTCGTAGTGGGCACATGTATGTTTCCGTGTTGTATGGTATACACGTTTGTAGTTCGTTGTCAATAAGCGGAACATAAGCATCCTTTTGTAAATTTATTGCAATATGTTCGGCAATTGGCATGATGCTGACCATAGATTCCTGAATCTTCTGAGGAACCGGAACCAGTTTATATATCTCGTAATTGTCTCGAGTCACCAGTGGAATCTTTATTTCAAATATGAAGTGTTTCATTGTAAGTCTTGTTTTCACCTTAAGCAAGTGGTAAAGTTTCCTTAGATCTTGTATATTTTCTATGGGAAGCATTGCGTCTTTTGGAAGCTGCCCGGAAATAATGTTCAATTCGGCTTCTAATTGTTTTGGACTTAGGAGATGGATGTTAAACTTGCCGTAATGAATTTCTGTAATAGTATCCAATAATGTTTCTTGCAAGTTTTTCAGATGTACCAATAAGCTGTTGGCGACAATCGACATCATTGTAATATCGTTTATGTTTTCTGTATTTTGTACTTCAATAGCAATTATGTTGACAGCCTTTTCAAGTTCATTAATATGCTTATTGTACATTTTGTTTTGTGTTTCAATTGTTTCTTGAAATCTTTTCAATAAATTGTTTTCTGCCTCCACAACTGAAGTTTGATTTTTCCATAGAAGCAAAAGATGATTTTCGTTCTCTTTAATCAAACTGATGTCCTTTTCATATTGCTCTGCGAACTGTTCGTCTAGTATGCCAAATAAACTATTGGCAATGTAGCCAACGCCATTAATAAGTCCTCTACCTTTTCTGTGACGTTTAAACTGCTTGCTCAATAACATGTTGCTATAGTAGGTTAGTTCATTGAAACCATGACGTAATTGTAGGAGAATGACGCCACACTGGTTACGTTTCTCCGCGTTAAAGCATGCTTTGTCTAAGCTGGTAATATAATTCTTCAATATTTGTACGCCTTGCCAGTAGGGATCCATGTCGTAATAAACGATCAATTTCCATTCGTCACGAAGAATGTGCATATCAGTTATCTTATCAAAGTAAACACTTTGGTTGCTGTTTATTTTATATAGGTTGTAGTTACACTGAGCGGGCGTTACTATTGAGAAAGCACACAGAATGGTCCACACTAAGTTACATAATGTATTTTTTCGTCCTTTTCTCTTAGGATTTTTCACATGTTGATCCTCTTCGGTTTTATCGGCCTTCGTTTTGTCTTGATTTGTTACAGGTAATTTTGACAATTTAGTAATCGGCCGTTTTAGAGTTCCGTTTTTGGTCTTCACTGTAACTACACGAACATATCCATCCTTGCCTGGGTGTAAGTCAATAACTTTCCCTAACGCCCATTTTCCAGCTGGTAAGTTCGTATAATGAATGACCACAATATCATCAATGCATATATTTTCTTGGGACTGCTTCCATTTGCCTCGAGATGATAATTGGCAAAGATACTCTGATTGCCACCTTTTCCAAGTATCTTTGAAGATTTTTTGCACCAGTTGCCATCGAGTACGCTCGTCAGTTTCCGTTTCAATAATTGTTAAGTTAGGACCACTTGAAAGAAAATGTGATGGCGTCAAATAATCTATATCTTCCGGGTCTTCAGTGAGTGCAGAGAGTGGTCTGGAGTTAAGGCATGCTTCAAGTTGTGCTAGAAGCGTCGACAATTCTTCGTACGTAAGTTTCTGCTCCCCAATGACCCTGCGTAGATGGTATTTAAGGCTCTTCACGGCAGCTTCCCAAAGGCCGCCAGCACTGGGCCACGATGGAGCGTTAAAGTGCCATTCAATTTGCATCTCGGCAATAGCTGAGAAAAAATCAGGATCAAGTATTTTCTTCAGTTCAACAGTTTCTTGTTTCAGGATTTTGTTTGCCCCAACGAAATTAGTGCCGTTGTCACTAAACATATGACGGGGGGCACCTCTCCGAGCTGCTAACCTTCGCAAAGCTGATAGAAAAGCTGATGAGCTGAGGTCTGACACCAGCTCTAGGTGGACTGCCTTCGTCACCATACATATAAACACAGCGACGTATCCTTTGGTTGTTTTAACTCCTCTGCCTTTATTTGTTTTAACGTCAATGTAACCGGTATAGTCAACGCCAGTATTATAAAAAGGTCGTGTCGGGTTACATCTTGCCGTCGGTAAGTCTCCCATCAATTGACATTGTTTAATAGGGTTGTGTCTACGGCATTTCACACAGTTATAAATTTGTTTTTTGACAGCCCTATTGCCGCCTATTATCCAATATTGTCGTCTTAGTTTGGCTAAGGTAAGTCTCGTCCCGCCATGATACGTCATTTTATGGGCTTGATCAATTAATAGTTCTGTGAAGTGCCCGTCATGTGGAACAATGATTGGATGTTTCTGATCTTGATCGATGTTTGCGTTATTTAGTCGTCCTCCCACTCTGAGGAGACCCTCTTTATCCAGGAAAGGATTCAAGGATAATAGCTTGCTTTTTCGATCCACTTCTTTTCTTTGTTCCAGGTTAGATATATCCTTTTCGAATGAATTTATTTGTACGTGTTTTAGGATAACATTCCTTGCATGTATTATTTCAGGATATGTTAAGTAGTTCGGCCGATTGCTGCAACGTGACACGGCGCGGAACGTCCACGCGACGATGCGAATAACTCGTGTAATACAGCTGTGTCTGGTAAGTATATTTTCAATGACGTCATAATTAGGACGTTGTGTGGTGACATTTATTTGTATTTTCTTTAATTCTTCCTTTGTTTCGTAATAACTTTTCACTTCTTTTTCTGTTTCAGGTACATATTCGCGCAACCATTCGGGTCCATGCCACCAAAGACGATGTTCTCTTAGCTGTGACGGTAATATACCGCGACTGGCGCAATCCGCCGGATTTTCCGATGACTTTACATAATGCCAACAGCTGACTGGCATAGTTTGTATTATGTTCGTGATTCTATTTGATACGAACTGTTTCCATCGTCTGTGATCTCCATGGAGCCAACCGAGTACAGCTGTTGAGTCCGACCATCCATGTATTGTTATATTGTGGCTGGAATCAAGAGATTTTCGGACCTTTTTCATTAATGTAGTTAATAGTAGAGCCGAACACAATTCCAGTTTAGGTATTGTAAAAGTTTTCTTTGCGGGTACTAGTCTCGATTTCGCAGCGACTATCACTACTTCGCTGGGATGATGCTTGCTCTTGCTGTAGATGACACATGCGTAAGCATTTTCAGATGAATCGCAGAATCCATGCAACTCAATATCATCTTTCTGTGTGAATTGTATCCATCTTGGTATTTGAATTAAATTGATCTCGTTTAGCTCAAATTTTATTTTTGACCATTCTTTTTTAATAGCTTCAGGTACTTCATCATCCCATTGCAGTTCTTGATGCCACACCTTTTGAAATATCAATTTCAAGTTTGTTGTAACAGGACTTAACCATCCCAATGGATCAAAAATCTTCGAAATTTCAGATAGAAGAAAGCGTTTGGTGACGGGGTTCGAAGATTTTGTATTAATCGTCAATTGGAACGTGAAGTTATCATTGATAGGGTTCCAATGTAGACCTAGGGTCTTTGTTGTTTGTTGATGTAGAAAGCTGTACGACCTTGGTTGTTCATTTAGAGATTTATAATCTTCTAGTAGAACGAGATTGTTGGATAACCACTTTCTTAAGTTGAACCCGCCTGATTTTAGCAAATTTGTAAGGTCAGTCTTGACGCGTGTAGCTTGTTCTAAGTCATCACAGCTCCAAAGCAAATCATCCATGTAGAATGACGATTCCAAAATAGCGGCAGCTTCGGGATAGTTGTGTTTCTCGTCGCTGGCTAATTGTTTCAGAGTCATCATAGCCAGGAAAGGAGCTGCCTTGGTACCATATGTTACAGTGGATAAAGCGTATTCTCGAATTGGTTGATGGGCTGATTCCCTCCATAGGATTTTTTGATAGCGTCTGTCGTCCTCATGACATAAAATCTGGCGAAACATCTTTTCTATATCGGCCGTCACGGCTATTCTGTATTGCCGCCATTTCAAAATAATTGATAATAAGTCTGATTGTAAATTTGGCCCGCTATACATCAGGTCATTTAAACTGTGACCCGATGAAGTTTTTGATGACGCGTTGAAAACAACGCGCAAGTCTGTTGTCAAGGAATCAGCGCGTCGCACACAATGATGAGGTAAGTAATAACTTGGTTCATTTTTACTAACACACAGTTGCATGTGGTGTAATTCCAGGTATTCTGCCATAAATAATTTATATTCTTTGGCTGTTTTTTCCGATGTTTTGAATTTTTTCTCTAATTGAAAAAATTGAGCGGATGCTTTTGCTTTTGATTCTCCTAGCTTTTGATCAACATCGGAGTGTAAAGGCAGTCTCACGATGTACCGACCGTCCTCTTGCCGTTTTGTCTCAGTTTTATATTGCTGTAGGCAATGTATATCTTCTGAAGTCATTTGTGAATTTTCATCGATGTCTTCTATGGCCCAAAATCTGCGTATGTCTTCCAAATTATTGAGCACGACGTTACATTGATACGACTTCATATTACCGCACAATATCCATCCTAGATGAGATTGTTGTGCTATCGGCTGTGCTTCATTCGCTTTAATAATACCGCCCAGTATAATATTAGAGTATACGTCAGCTCCAAAAAGTATATCGATGGGCCTGCTGATATGGAATTCGGGATCTGCCAACTGAATACCTTCCAGATAATTCCAAGTTAATGGTTTTGAGAATGTTTTATTGGGTAGGTTGTTGATTAGGTTTCGCATGACAAAGACATCTGTATCGAATGTATAGCTACTGTAAATAGAGGAGCATGTTATAGTTATAGCCCCCTTGCAGTTGTTTTCGCGCGCTCCTACACCGAATATTATTCCCTTGCATCTCTTTCGTGGCAGTCCAAGGATCTGAGCAGCATTTTCAGTTATAAGAGATATCTGAGAACCTTGATCGATAAGAGCACGTAAGACGATCTCAGAACCATCATTAGTTTTAACCTTTAGCTGAGCGGTAGCCAAAAGTGTCTCGGATATGTCTTCCATGGACACGTGGCTGCTCGATGTTGTAGCATTCCCATTGTTACTAGGCAACTTGTTGCTAGATGCAATATTCACAGAAGTATCGTGTAGCAACGTATGATGGTGTGCGTGACATTGACGGCATCGTTTTTCCGACTTGCATTCCTTGCCTTTATGATCAAACAAACAATTGTTGCACAAGTTGTGGTTCCGAATGAAATTACGTCGTTCATTTAAATGTAATTTGACGAATTCATTGCAGTGGAATAATCCATGCTCATTACTGCATAATGGGCATTTTATATTACTTGCAGTGTGACTTGATTTCTTCATTGTATTATTGGTGTAGTTGTTGCTATAATTTTTGAGATTTTTGGGCTTCGAATTAAAATTTTGATTGGCGCTGAAAGCCTTGTATATATGTTGTTGTCTATTGTTTGGCGGCGGCCCACGTTGCTGTTGATATCTTTGAGGTATTAGCTCTTGCTTACGACGTGCGGCCTCCAATGATATAAATTTTGATTCCAAGTAATTAAAAAAATCCACGAGACTGGGTAATTCCCTCGGTTCTTTTATGGAGTCAATGTAGTCATTGTAGGTGTCGGTATCCAATTTTTGAGCGAGAAGATGCACCAAAATTGGATCCCACGTCGATATATTCACACCCATGTTTTGCATAGCGTTTAAACATTCCTTTGCTGTATCATGAACTCTCTTAACAGCCGTTGATGTTTGGTATTGCATTGTTGGTAAGTTCAATATAGTGTTTAAGTAGGCAGTAAAAATTTGTTTTTTGTTGTTATATCTGTTATTTAGAATCTCCCAACACACTTCGTAGTTATCTGAACTAATAGATAGATGCTGAATTAGTTTTTCTGCTTCGCCTTTCACCTTGGATTTCAAGAATTGCATTTTCTGAGCACAGGATAACGATGGGTTGCTGTGAATTGTCTCATTGAATAAATCCTTAAAAGATGTCCAAGTCTGGTACGTTCCACTGAAAGTAGGTAGTTCTATTTGTGGTGTCGAATTTACTCTATGAGCCACAGACCACATTTTAGAATTAATAGATTTTTTCATTACGTTGTATTGCCGTTCATGCTTGTTAAAATTTTCTTCATATTCAAACCCTTCTCCTATTACTTCAGAGTCGATCTCCCAGTGTAGAGAGTCTATTGCCTTCCATCTTGATTCTAAGTTCTTCAGCGTGTCCTCAAACTCCCATCTTTCGTTAATATTTTCTAAGTTAATATTCGCGACAGTGCGCGAAAAAGCTTTAAAGTTGCTAGCTTGTTTGCGTAGCATTTCTTCGTATTTGCTAGCATTACCTTGCGATATTGTTTTTGTTGGCATTGACGATTTTTCGCCAGCTGAATGTTCAGGATAGACCGATGTTTCACCTGGATGTTGATCTTGTTTTGTTTGAACAGTAGAAACCACTGGAGATTTATCCCTCTTTTGAGGGTTGCTCGACGGGACTTTGGCTTGTTGAATAATCACGCGAGCTTCGTTATATAGTTGATTGGTTCGTTTATAATGATTTTCACTGAAATATGCGTAATCGCGTTCTTCGTACTCACACAGTGACACATGATTCACTTGAAATTCACTCCAATACATTTCCAGAGTTTCTAGACGTTTCTTGATGTAAGAGGGAGTCTTACGTTCAGTTGAGTCCTTCTTGAAGTTGCGAAGAAGCTGTTCCATTGCTTCCATTAGTTGATGTTGGTTTTCCAATAGATCTTGGATGTTACTCATGTTGAAGGTTTCAGGTTAGTTGATTGTTGTTAACAGTTATGGATTGCGATCTATACTCCTTTTACGGAATAGGCGTCCACGTCTCAATCCGACTGGGGAGACCCGCTTCTGGGAGGCCAGCCGAACCGATTCGCTACCGCAATCGGAAATACAAATCACTCTCCATGCGTTCTAAGCGAACGTTGATGATAGATATCCATAGATTGCCGATCCGGCTCGAAGGACCATAAAGAGATGTACGGTGTTTGCCGTACAGACTCTGTTAGTTTGGTTGTTGAAGTTAAAGAAGTTGTTGTTTGTTCACTGAGTTTATTGTAAAAATAATACAAGTAATGTTAATGGCACGACGCCGTTACGTGAACTAGTCTAATGTATATAAAGCTACAATACAGAAAGCTAAAACGCTGACACGAGCGTAATATACTCGTGTGCATTTACGTATTATATAAAACTCATAATGTTGTACGGTTTGTGTGAACCGTACAGTATTAGTAGTCCTTTACAGAAAAACAATATTGCAGCTCTCATTGTTTTATACGGTATTTACTATTTGGTTTCAATACTTTAAATGATTTTAAAAAACTCGAAGTATTATTGAAGAGAAAAACATCGTGAATAACTCATTCAGTAGTTAAATTTCAGAATATCAGATGTTAAAACCATTAACAAATAGTAAAAATATTTCATTTTCAAGCAACAAACTAACAGATTTTAAAACCCATATATTTCAATTAATAATGCAACGACTGTATTTCAGGCTTATATTTTTAGATGGAGTACTTATTTATTATAAGAATTTTACTGTCAGACTATGTTGTGCATCGATTATATATTATCTGATCTAAAATATGCTTATTGCTTAGCAGTGTATATTGGAGTATATGTGGCTCAATAATACAATTCCAATTCTATGTACAGTTACACGACATACGATTTTACAGCCAGAGTGTAATGGAAAGAGTAACCTAATCCCACAATTCAGATACCACAAAAGTCATAAAAGCATTGAAAACATAAAACAGCATCAATTAGTGTTGTAACAGCAAACACATTAACGGCCGATGCCAATAATCAAACGAAAAAATTCGATTGAAGTCAATCTGTTTTGTTGTCAATTGTTTTCTACTTTTCGATTGGTCTCCTGTCATGTTTCCATAGTTTATTCACTACTGAGGTTGATTATTGGCAATATAGTATCAGAAAAACGATTGACCTGTCAATCTAAAACGGCAAATTTTGGATTGGGTTTGTTTATTGGCAGCGGCTGTTAGAGCAACATTTGGGAAATTGAAAAATAACCGTAGATAAATCGTGAGAGGGCGCACTCAACTTACCTACGCAAAAGAACCTAATAAAGCCTGACCCTTATTTCAAATGTAAATCTAGTCCGTCGGCTTGCAGACGTTTAAACATTTATTTACTTACGCGATCCTCCATTGGGCGAAGTGTGGCCAACTTAAGTTCAATCTCAATTTTACAGCTAACCATCAAAATAAAAAGGGAAATGTTGCTCTAGAACTGGTTGAATACACGCCAAAAGTTTTGAACGCTTTTAGCCACGTAGTTTTGTTACATTCCGCGATTTTGTGTTGCAAAAATCAAAAGTTTTTTAAACTGGTTTTTGCTGTTGCGATTTTTTAAGCAGTATAGTAGTAACAACAGTACACACGACCGAAAATGCGACGATATTTTACATTAGCAATGTAATTGCATTTCTTTCGTATAAATATTTCATTGAGTTCTATTTTTGTTCTTTTGGAGTAAAACTTGCTTGTATTTTTACCTCCCGTTGCAACAAGCCTGAAAATGTGTTATGGTCTTGGTTACAACTTGGTTAAGCATGAAATTCATGTAATTAAGAGATTAGAGATTCGATGTTAATGCTCCTAAATGAGATTGGTTTTCAAATAAAATTAGAATTAGTATCGATTGCGCCAAAAAAAATATTTTTAATATCTAGACTACAACCTTATCAAAGCTAAGTTACAAATCTGTCAAAACCCGAAAATATATTATAGAAGTTAAAGAATAATATGACATTCCCCGTCTCATATTTCTCGCGGCTTCCGCAATGTATCATACTAAACCTACAAGGAAATTGCTTGAACGTGTATGCATTAACCAAGAGGACGCACATTAGGAGTAAAAAATGCTAAATATTTATATAAACAATTTGCAACTCCCATAAACGAAAAAGTTTCCCTATAACACTATGTTTAATTTTGCTCCGACGGTAATTTTTGAATCATTTTATTTCGAAGAGATAAACAAGTATTGCAGTGCATTGTGTAGAAAATTAATAACAGTATTCGAAAAAAAACCTTTGTTTTCTTCCATTAATTTTTAGACACCCTCCGTGGCATAGTTGGTTAGACGCCGCCTGTGAAACGAGAGGCCGCGGGTTCGATCCCCGCACCGAGAGGAATGTTTGTGCGGCCCACAAATATTTCTTCCGGGTCCAGACCGGGACAAACACCCAGGTGTTTGTGAGACCGAAAAGTCTCTCGTAGTTCCCGATACCCACAACACAAGACTCGATCTTAGTGTGGGGTCAGGACTATGTATGTTGGGTGTTATTTATTTATTTATTAATTATGTTTATTTTGGTGAACTAAACTGAATTGTTATCAACAAGCTCAATACAATCATTACATTCAAAACAGTTCAGTATAGTCCTTTTATTTTAATAACAAAATATAATTCAATGTCATGTTTCATTAATTGTAATATATTGTTTTCTCGGTATGGCAAATTTATGCTGCGGTAAAACCAGAATTTTTAGAATGATGAAATAATAAACTTCTTGTTTCAGTATCAGCCCATATACGTCCCACTGCAGGGCACGGGCCTACTCTACAATCGAGAATACGATTGAGAGTGGTTAGGCCATATAGTCCACCACGCTGGCCTAGTGCGGGTTGGCGGACTTACATACCATAGAAATTTTTATAAATCGCTATGGTATGCAGGTTTCCTCACGATGTTTTCCTTCACCGTTTTAGTGCGTGGTGATTGATTATCAATACACACATGACTCCGAAAAGTCAGAGGTGTGCCCTGGGATTCGAACCCGCGACCACCGTGAACATGTAGGCAGCTGCGTCTAGTCCGATAACCAACAGGCCACCACGCACTTCTTGTTTAAAAAAACCAAATTATAAAAATGTAAATAGTCAACAGATTATTCAAATTATTAGTTCTAACAAAATTTAGTTTGGGAATAGTGATAAGAGCGTATTAATTCGCAATAAACATAATTTAATTGCAACCGCCACGCAATTTCGTGATATTATATACCGCATTAGTGATTTAACTCAATTATTATGAACCAAAACTGTCAATAAATCACTATAACAAAAACTCTCCGGTCATAGCCAGTATCTTGATCTCATTCCGCTTAACTACGTACCAGATTGATATCGCTAAAAATAAATTCTTGTAGAACCGTTTTGAGGCGGCACGCACAGAATAGTTTCGGGCCATTTGTTAGCAGCACTCGTGGTGGAAAAGAAAATAACCAAAAGAAAGCGTCAGCCGTATAGCCCGCTTATTTGTCACGCAAAACCTACATTACCATAATACCTAGTCGGTTCACTCCGGCTTACAATGTGGACATTACTCGAAGTCACATTAGCTCCGGGCTGGTGGTGCCGCGAAAATTAATAGACTTCGTTTAATTATGTGCGGATTTTTTTAGCTTGTATGTAGAAACTAACAATTCATTTGCCTCTTAGGGAAGCATAAGTTGAGCAGTGCTCATGCTTATAAATAGGCACCGCAAACAAAATATATTTTAGCACAGCTTGGTACTGAACTGCGCTCGTTGCCTCGAGATTTATTAATAGCTACAAAATGCTGCCGGGCTGCAAAAATAAACATATTAGTGGTACCTACTCAAAATAACGAGGAACCTACTATCTAGTGAAAACAAGTAAGATTTATATTTGAAACATCCATGACACTGACTACAAAATATTGTAATAGTTTCCAAAATTAGTTATATTTTATTGTAAAGGAACACTTCATAATCATCATATCTGCCTTATTTTTTAAGGCTAAGGGGACGCTTACTAATTGGTATTAATTAAGATTAATTTCCTTAAACTTATGACTAGTCTAATATCAGAAATTTCAAGCTATTGACAGTATTCAACTCGGGTTAACGACTGCCGCTATTTCCAGGCGTAAATACCCGAGACGGCAGCTTAATGCGCTGTTGAGGCATAAAGGGACCCAAGATCTTTGCAAACGCAGATAAATTACCCTTCTTTGATTCAAACTCTCGTCACGCAATCAACAGACTTACAAAACTCAGAAACGACTCTGTTTTAAAATACTGGTTATTATCATGTTAAGTAACAATCACATTAGATTTAATTTGAATCGAAAATAATATTGACGAAATCTATAAAGTTAATTTAATATTTATTTTAGCATGATTTTCACGTTCATATTTTTGTAACTCCAAATATACTAAAAGGGCCTCTCCTTAGTTTTTAAGGTTTAAATATTTTTTTATCAATTGGGAAACATCGTGTTTCGTAGTTCAATAATACAAAATATTAAACATAAATAGACATAGAAACAAAACCGCACAGCCTAGCCGCACCGTAGCAGAGCAAGTAATAGACATGACCCGAAGTTCATTGTGGGAAGGTAGGTCAATGCAGTACAAAGGATGGCCGCAAGCCGTTCCACCCTTTCCGTGCTGCGACCTGTAGACATCTGATGGAAATCGACCTCGATTGCTCCGGCATTCCTCGAACACTTGCGGAACTCCGTACCGTAATATATTTGGGAAAAATGCAAGCGACACTGTTTGCGGTTGGAGCAAAATACGATCCGGTGTTCAATATTTTGGGGTCCGAATTCCATTTATAGCTGACGCAGTAATTGGCTGGGCACACACTTTTATCCACAAACATGCCGATCGCGGCGCCTCCGGTACGTGACCACTGATGGAATCCGCCCTTTCAAATTCTGCGACAAAAACTTCGCACGTAAAATCGGATAATGAATGTCTTTCATTACGCGGAAAATGCTATTTTCTTTCGTCCACCTTATTAAAGAAACCTGTTCAGGCTGAAGATCCCGCGATTATGCCAGTTTTATATTGAAAGAAGTCCATGTTTTCGGTGTCGGTGAATAGAACGCGCCTACATCGAGCATTGAGTGGACGTAAGCTGATTAAATGTGCGCAGCGGCAGTAGTAAATCTCCAGTCCAAATAACATCGTAAATGTTGAGATACTTATTTCTATAACATGAATTTTTCGAGAATATTAGAAACCACTTTTATCATACGATTGCCCTTATAAACCATACTCCGCCATTCTGCCCTAGTGAAGATAATTGGTATTCCTATGATTTGTTAAATTCTTGTAAGTTGTATATTATTCTCGCATCCCTACGATTTCTTGCGACACTTAATTATAAAAGCTTATAGGTGACTCAGTATTACAATAAGATATCCACATATGATTTTATTGTAATTTAAAGTTTTCTCATCATTACATTTATGTTATAATAATTCCATGGTATAAAAATATCATTGAAATCCCTCATCCGATTTGAAACACACCCCACATACCAAACTCTAACACAGCTGAATATTACATGGGAATGAGAATTTTTTTTCTACTGAATGTTTCGCAGTATGTATTTCCCGTCTGTATTATGTCACATACAGTTGTCTTCCCACAATTTTCCTTATAAACAATAGCTTTTACACTGTATTACACGGGCATCATAAAAAAAAATAATTAATACGAACATTTCCTTTTTGAATATATAAATATTCAGGTTTTTTTTTATCTTTTATTATTATTGCAGTGAATGGCGATACGAGCATGCCGTTCGCCTGATGGTAATCGTTGCGACCGCTCATGAACAGAAGCAAAACCAAACAACACCTTGATTTACAAAGCAATGCTTGGCATTCCACTGCGTCGCCATCCTGAGACATAAGATGTTAAGTCTCGATATGTCCAGTAGTTACTCTGGCTACAATGTCCTTCAATCCGAAACACAACAGTGCATTTAAACTGCTGTTTGACGGGAGAAATAGACATTGCGATGGTACCCACCCAGGCAGCCTCTCACATATAAGAGACCTACCACCAGTGTTATGTTACGAAAATTTGTCCCATTGTCGAAATTAAATTAAGATGAATTTACTGTCTGTAAGTTTATTCTTACTTAATCTTTTTTGATATTTAATTAAGTTTTGCATTTGTTTTTATATCATATATTGTAATGCTGTATGTACGTCTATATAAGGTTTTTGATTTTTTAAAAATAATATTTACTTTTATCGATTGCGCACCAATGGTACTATAGGTATATCTATTATATAAATAACAACAAATAAATGATGTACAAATTAAACACGTATTACAAATGGATTTAAGGTTTAGGTTTAAATATATTTATTCTCAACAACGGCCGATACCAATAATCAATCGAAAAAATTAGGTTGAAGTCAATCTGGATTGTTTTCTACTTTTCGATTTGTCATTTACGATGTTGCCATAGTTTTTTTCACTACTGAGATTGATTATTGGCAATATAGTATCAGAAAAAAGATTGAGCTGTCAATCTCAAACGGAAAATTTTGGATTGGGATTCTTTATTGGCAGCGACTGTAAGACAAGTACAGTCACTTATTTGAGAACAATATTATAACATAAATAATAAATTATTACGAATGAAAATTAGAAATATTATTATATTAAATATGGTATAATTACAGAAGGAAATATCTATTCAATATTAACTTTGAACGAAATACCACCTAATCTAAATCTTGTATCTTATTATTAAGATAATCAGACACTATATTGCTTTTCACACGCTATATACCTTACATTAATTTATCCTCTTTATCTGTTCAAAAGCTATTTGATTTTCTCGGAAACGTTATTGAATTCCTCACAATTTTAAACAGTAAATATTAATTAAATAATAAGACGTAATATTAACCATAATTTCCTTTATATAAAGTTATATACGGATTCTTAGAAGTAATTCGGTAATTCCCATGACTACCGGTATCAAGGTCCATTACATCCAATCTGTAAAACATCTTAACAACGCATTGAAATAACCAATCAAACGGCTATTGAGCGATGTGAATAAATAAGATAACTTTCTAAGAATCTTAGCAATAGCGATAGCGATAGGCAACTCGTTCTAATGGAGCTATTCTATGGTAACGACATTATTTCCTCATTTGTGCCGAATTCCTCTTCGCATAGGCAATCAATCTTGTCGCGCTCCATTGTGTCATTTTATTGCTGAGTTATTTATATTGATTTTTGGAATGGAATGCTTTTTTATATATTTGGTTTTGGGCCGCGAACTGAAAATGTCTATTTGATTGTAGAGTTATTATCTTATTGTTAATTTTTAAATTATATTATAAGCTAGATATTCATTTATATAGGTGAAAAGATTTGGAATAATATATGGAACGAAATATGTTTTAGTTTTCCTTGTATACTATTATTGTATCCTTGTATACTCATATGTATAATACACATTGTTTATAATTTGGCATCCAGCCTTATTGCAATCTTTCATTAAATTTCTACTTATTTCATCAGAGTTTAAGTCTTTATGAGTATTGTAAATTGCTATCACATACAAAACTGTACTTCAATAGCATAAATATCTTTATAAAGCAAATATGTAAGTACGACCAATACAAATAATTGTTTTAATTACACTCAACCACATTGACAACAAACTAATTGATTTACACAAAGAATGATGTTTCATAAACGTGGCCGCTATAAAATAACAATAGTCCGAACAAAACTCGCAATGAAAATGTCCCATTCGAATAGTATTTTGACATATTTCGGTAGTGAGAAATCTGAGAAAATAATTGTCGCTATGCAACCGGAATAAAACAAACGCACAAAAATCCCCATTTTTTTCTTTGTTTCGCGAAACAAACGGACGTGGGACAATCACGGAAATAAAACCGGTTCTATCTGTCCGTTTGTAGTAAAAAGTGAGTGTTATGTGAGAATAGAAAAGTTTTTTTTGGTTTTACAAATGAAGGGACTCTGCGTGTTGTTTGTGAAAGAGTACCTTTTGACATTTTTTTTTTGCGTCAAACCGCATTCGTAAAGCCGAGTGAACTAAAGTCCAAATATACAGATATATTTTTGATCAAAAATTTGTATTCCACAAAAACGGCAGGAAATAGGTTCACCTGACAGAAAGAGGCTATTTTGGTGCACAAACATTGAGTGTTTCTGTTTAACGTAACATGTAAGGAATAAATTGTCGTTTAACTGTTTTCAAGGATGCCGAAATGTAACAGAAAAACAGTTGATTTTTTTATCCTTATTAAAGTTGAGATGGTGAACTCAGCTGATCAAACCAACGCATTCAAATCTTGTCTTAGGCATGCTATATCTTTCTACTGGTTATTATATCATAGTCTAGATGTAGCGAATTCCAATATTTATAAATCACTTATTTGTCTTGTCTCCACGTAAATTGCATATTTCCTTGTTAATTCAGATACAACGGATATTTTTTTATCAATGAATTTTGCAGCAAATTAAATATGTACTATGCTCCGCTGAATATGAAATATTTAATAATCCATTGCAGATTTTTATTAAGTAATTTTATAAATAAATATTTTGCTCGCTCTCAACACTAAAATTTTCAAAAACGTACCCAAAATGGGTGATTCTTATAAACCCACGCAGTATAAATCGTAGATTGTTTGAACCTAGGAGTATTCTAGGCGAAAATTATGCAGAAACGTTTTAATTTTTTAAATAAAATATGTGGACTATATGGCCTAACCACTCTCAATCGTACTTACGATTGTAGAGTAGGCTCGTGCCCTGCAGTGGGACGTATATGGGCTGATACAGATACAGATACAGAAATGAAATACGCATTAACAGCCATTCATTTTTACACGTAAATTTCAAAAGGTTAAAAGTTATACAAACAATAGAAATAATATTTTTAATAAATTCTTCTCACTACATAATCAAAACATTTATCAGATTACTGTGCAAATGACTGCCGTCTTTAAGATGTATTAGTTTAATTGGAACAGAAACAAAAGGCCCAGTTCGTTTAGTATTCAGGAGCTGTAAATACGTAATTTGCGACCGACGCTAATTTCAGATACAACGCAGTGACCATAGTAATTAGACTTGTCAAAATAACTCCGATTCTATCTAATGGCTTTGAACGTTATGGAGAATATTGAATAGAAATAATAGGTATTAGGGAAAAGCTTTGGGTATCGGGTAATTATTAGGTATAGGTAAAAAAATCATTATGAATTTGTATAATTTGATAAGGAAGCAGGTTATTGGAAATACCAAATGTTTACTTTAGTTACCCATCAAAACAGTCTTGGGTTTCAGCCTATGTTTTGGATTGCACATATTAATTTTGTAAAAACCAGCAATATTGTGTTGATGTAGTTATTTCTCATTTGTAGAATCATTGAGCGAAGATCATCGTCCAGCGAGCTTGTAGAGCAATTAATGTTCAACATTCACTTGAAAGCATTGTACTCTTCATCATATGAACTAATATTGTCATACCTCTATGTGAATAACTTCATAAAATTAACGACTATTACCTTCCCTTAGTATATTGGCTACTAAAATAATAAATATTAGTACGATACAAAGACTACTTATTAACTGTCTTTGGTAAGTAAAACCTCTAGACAAACCCTCATTAAATCGCAATTTTTCTCACTTACACATGGGCGTAACTAAGGCGGAGCAAATGAGCCTACTCCACCCTAATGCACGGGCAAAAGAAATATACGCTATAATATTTACAAAACAAACTTACCAAGTTATAACAATGTAGGAACGGATCTTGAGTTGTTTACTTTAGTAGTGGGTTTAGCATACAGTAAAATGTTTTTTTATAGAATCTTAGTCTTTAAAATGTTGTACATTATTTAAATTTAGTTACTTTTTTCTCTTCCACCCGGTTCACACGGCTGTATTCGCCACAAAAGAACGGGAAGATACTCTAGCGTTGCTCTTTTCAAAACAAGTTTACTATACAGTGATTATACAGAAGCTGCAGCTTACTTGAATTCAGAGCAGTTCATAAATAATTTATAATAATAATAATTCTTCAACTTAACGCTACAACATAACTATAACCTCATGGTGGAAAAACTACAAAATAAATTTACACGGTTTCTATATTGGAAAGAATATGGTATTTATCCGTACTACCCGCTGATGTATCCAAGCCAGTTCGTTATGGGCATGGTTGGTTACTGTAGGCTAGGGGTTAGGAGGGATGTCGCCCTCGTCAATTACGTGTTTAAAGTGTAGCGCGGGTGGGTGCACCACCCAGAGGTGTTGTCGGCGCTACAGCTGTGCGTACCCGTCAGCCGCGTCGGCACTCGTCGCCAACCGCTGATGTTCCACGTCAATTTATTTAGGACTAATATACTAAAATTTGCTCCCCTGTCGCACGCTGTAAGACTTCAACACCATCGCTGAGGACATTGATCTCAATTGTTGCAGTCTGCCCAAGTTCACGGAAGTGGCACAACAATGTTTAGGGAAATGTTACGAATGTTAGAATAATAATTATATTTTTATTGTTTACATTTTTATTTTTGTTTGAATTGTTTAATTTTATTTTAATGTTTATTGTTTTATTTATTTTTAAATTCATTATAGTCTTAGAGCGATTTTTTCTATTATTTGATATAGCGTCGTGTTGGCCTCGGCTATTAAGATGTTATATTTTCTGTAAATAAATATAAATAAATAAAAAATAAATAAATAACGAGTAGTTAACGTAATAGTAAATTATGACTGCTGGCAATAAATTGTTTCTTCACTTGCCGTTAGAAATTAATAGGTGACGGCTGGAATAGAAGATACAAATGAGCAACCAGATTACAGTCATGGTCAAGGAAGATTGAAAATCGAACTAAGTGAAATAAACATATTATATATTATGAATGCTTGAGAAAATACAGTTCAAAAACATGTGGTCATGTTGTAGCTATATTCACTAGAGGATAAGAGAAGAGTGAAAGTATTCAAGCATATAGACCCAGACCTGGGCTTCTGAACATACATTCATACAAGGTTGACGATAAATAATGCTATTTTCAATCATCTTTATTCGCTTATGCAGAATCAATTTATTACATATGTTTCAAAAAACACGTATACAATATTTCAAGACACTTTTGTAGAATAAAACTGCCGTTTCCAATCCACAATGGATTCGATAGCTGGCTTATACAAACATGCTGCGTCTGAGTTGATTGGATCGTATATGTATATATTTGTTAAAATAAAAATTCTGTCTTCATAAATACGGTTATTTCACGAAACAGCGATGTCTGCACGAACGTTCGGCTACTTGTTTTTACTCCATCGCGATTCTATGCAAATTTGGCGGAGTTCGATACTTTTGAATATGTATGCCGCATCGAAACTCTGTTTTTGCTAGTTTCCTGTAAAACTGCCTCGTGTTCGGGGAGCTTTTCACGTTTGCGTCGATCTTTTCGAGTTTTGTAAGCGATAGTTGACGATTTTTGTTTATTGCTGCAATGAAATCTACACTACATTATGCATTTTTTTTGATTAGTGATATTGTCGGAAGTCATTACTTGTCCCTTTACTTGTTTTTAAATATCAATGAACTATTTTAAATACTCATTAGGTATCCAGTGTTGTTTAAAACAGCGCATAAATAAACTAGTCAATCGTTTGATATGAGACGCATATAAGCTTTATAAAACAATAGATTATCAAGGTAAGATTATGTCAAAACTCTAGCCTGCCAACTTAAACGAGCAACCACATAATCAATTAGATTTAACGTCAAACGGTGCCACATTTATTAAGAATTAAAATACAGCAGATAAATAATCCTAATCCGTTTTCCTAACTGATTTCGAGAAGGTATTTACAGTGTAAAGGTATTTACATTACAATCTATAGAATGATCTCAAACTGTGTAATTGATTAAGTCAAGGGACCTTAACTTTAACCAATTAATTAAATTAAAATTAGTAACATTCAAGCCAAAATAATTCTACCTTAAAAATAACTTATAACAGCATTTATGATATCAGCCCATATAAGTCCCACTGCAAGGCACGGGCCTCCTCTAAATCTAGAGTACGATTTGGAGTTTGGCCATATAGTCCACCACGCTAGCCTAGCGCGGGTCGGTGGATTTTACATGCCATAGAATTTCTCACAAATTCGCTATAGTATGCAAGATCTCCATACGATGTTTTCCTTTGCCGTTATAGTGCGTGGTGATTGACAATCAATACACACATGATTTCGAAAAGTGAAAGGTGTGCCCTGGGATTTGAACCCGCCACTAAAGTGAGCATGTTGGCAGCCGCGTCTGATCCGTTTACCAACAGGCCACCACGCACTTATTATTTAGATTCTACTATAAGGATTTATTCAAGGATATGATAGGATATATGACATTATTTCAATGTCTGATCTTTGATACTTGCATTATACGTCTCGTTATCATAACGAAAATACATATTAATCATTTTTATAAAAATCTAATTTGAGCTTTACTTATAATTTGAGAAGTTTACATTGGTATTCAGGCAACCGTGAACCGTCTATGTAAAAATAATTTTTGGTCTAGAAAACTTACCGATCCCGTTTCTAATATTTATAAAGGAATAGAACTAACTTCACGTAAAGAAATAGTATTTTATTCATGAAATAGCTGATACAATCATGAAAGTGGCTACATTGTTTTTCTGTTCGTTTTGGATCGTCACTGGCGACAAATACAATACTCCTACTACTAGGCAAGGGTCTCCTGTACCATAGAAACTACGATTAGGAGTGGTTAGGCCATATAGCCCACTACGTTGGTCTAGATAATCATATTATTATTACTACTAACATTATCAGAAAAGTTATCATAGCATCTAGAATAGACCTTGGATGGATCTATTTCGGGCGGTCTTAAAATAAAACGAAACATTCTATGCCAGGACTTATAATGTAATTGTGACCCAATATGAGTGTGGAAAAAAGACAAATAATAGAGTACAAAATAGGAGGTCCTGGTTTACTGAAAATATCTTTAAATCAATGTACTCAACAGAACATATAAAAAGCAATGTAAGAAAAAGTTTCCTTTACAAAATAAAACAAACAAGTAGTAAGTTCTATCAACTCCAACGTCTTTTCAAACTACTAAACTTTGATTCAAAATCAACCAATACCATAAAGGCTTTATTTATTTATTTATTTTATTCTTTTTTGTACACCAAATAAATCTTAAACTAAACTAATATTTAACATAAGAGTACAAATGACAATCATATCGCTCAAGGCAATCTCTTACTGACTACCATGCGATGAAT
This sequence comes from Hyles euphorbiae, assembly GCA_023078785.2. Lineage (NCBI taxonomy): Eukaryota > Metazoa > Arthropoda > Insecta > Lepidoptera > Sphingidae > Hyles > Hyles euphorbiae. The sequence continues at coordinate 9,295,725 of CM041049.1, forward strand.
TAGACATGAAATATATCGGCTAAATATTATTGAAACTAACATCTGTTTTCTATAGGTGACAGACGGCCAACTTTGTTAGCAACTAAAACAAACCAAATGTACATAGACGCACCTATAAAGTTGGTATTTGTTTTAGTGAGGGGAATAGCCTCGAATTATATTATTAGAGAAGTTAATTGAAATTGATGTCTGCAGTTTTTTAATATCCATTTCTTCTTATAAACTGCTAAGGACAGATCTCTCTAAAATCATATGATCATTCTTTATAACTTATTTAAGCATACCGTATTAAGACATACATATTAGAAGTTCTTTTTTTTTTTTAATTCACAATCAAGAAGTGATGTCTTCTCTTCTATCAATATACTGGGTATCTCAAGACTGCTACCGAAAACGAAACCGGGTGATAGTATTAGTGACTACAAACACAAGGCGACAAAAAATTTCGCACAGAAACGCAACAATTATTTTTTATGATTTTTTAAATATCGTCATTTTTGGGTGGTAAATCCATAGTTTTTTGCTAAATAATAATTTAAACCCTTTTATATCTTAAATTATTTATAAATAAAAGGGTATACACTATTATTTTAGGAAAAAATGCATTCACCACCCAAATACGGTCATAGAAAAAAAAAATTACCAAAAAATACTTGTCGCTTTTTTTGTAATTTTTTCTGTTGCATTGCGTCTGAAGTCGCTTAAACTACCACCCGGCTTCGTTTTCGGTAGCAGTCTTGATATACCCTATATATGTTTAGTTTTTATTAAATTAAAAAAAAAAACATAACATCATGGTATGAAACACACGAGGTAAAAAGTGGGCGGCCTGGTAGCATCTCTGCCTACTGGAAAAATAGGGTGCGTTTATGTGAATATAGTCATCATTATTTATATATTAGTATTAATAATACAATGCCCATAACTCATCGATCATACACACCGTACAATTTAATCGACGATACAATAGTTATTCTGTTGTTTTAGTTAGTATAGTCCTGAATCGCAAGACAATTGTGCCATTCGCCTAATTGTAAGCAATACGACCGCTCATGGACAGTAGAAAAACCAAGCAACTGGATTACTTGCCTTAACAACTGAGACTTAACAACATATGTCCCTCAAACCGGTACACAACAGTGCATTTACAATGCTGCTTGGCATTGCGATGGTTCCTACCCAGATGACCTCTGAAATGTGACATTTACCACCAGTAATTTTTAATTTAAATTTTGTAATTATTTATTTTCAAATACGTGTGAAATGAGTGGAATCTTACCAAATACGTTATAAAAAGATTCAGTATAGTAGATTGCAATAGACCTGCTTAAGATAATTTTATTTGAGAACTAACTTGAGCAACCATATTTTATCAATTATAAACCCCCAAACGCTCGCTCGACCATTTCTAATCCTGGACCTCAATAATATGTGCCTAATAAGCGTTTAAAATCTCTCTCATGTACATGTATAGATAATTACGAATTATTATGTTGTGTCAGCTCTGGTATAAACTTTATTGGTTGTTCATGTTATGATTTATGTAATTTTTTTTGTATCCAATAAATAAAAAAAAATACTTATCTACATTTATGTAATTATATATACATATTGTTTTATTATTCGAATAATAATATATCTAATATAGTTATTTAATTATTCGTATATTTATCTAGTTTATTTTTTTCTCTTTTTCTTATTTTCTTCTTTATCTATTAATTAAGTATTCGCCCACCTACTTCTGCTTTAGTCCACCTTGTATACTTTTATATTAAAACTTAATAAATAAATCAATAAAATCTCACAATACAATTTATATAGAATTAGAGTCGGGTCAATGAATACAAAATAACTCAACTATTAAATTCATTATCATTTGCAATATGGCTTTGAGTTCTGAATCCTAACCCATCTCGCAAACGGTTTATTATAATTAACAGACAAGCTTTGCATGTGCGAAATATAATCAGAGGCGCATTAGACATGATATCTATCCTGTAATACTAAATTAACGTCATGGAGATAACTGTTTGAGCTAAAATTATTATCAGTTTCAAATATCAATTTGCAATTCCTAATTGAACGCATTCAAACGTTAATTTAGTTGTTATTAGTGTGTTATTGTTTGTTGGTGTTATTTAGTCGTTAAATATTCGGTTTGAATATGTTTATACATTGTTGGAAATGAATTTGCATGGTTCAAGTTGTTTAATGTATAAATAATAAAAACAACTCTGCTGAAGACGAAGGTAAAATGCGAAGCGAGTTTTTGTTAAAATGTTGAGTATTCGATACATTAAATAATTTGAAGAAATCAATTTATATTATGAATATCACAAGAATGTGGGCTACATAATATGTCAAGCAGAATCATAATCTAACGATATCATCAGTAATGAACAAAACAAGAATATTAGTGGTAATTGAAATAGCCTATGTGTTAAACTACTAATATTAATTCCTCTCTAATAGTCGTCTCTAAGAGAGGACTAATCCCCTATTTCCGCGCTGCTTTCATCAAAGTACGTCGCTAGCTCTAAACCACAACAGACCAAAGCCTGTATTAAATTATAAAGTTCAACTTAACGATAATTATCTCCTTTAGAACTAATTTTGACCGCCCGACTAACTTTCGATGCCCAATGCCCTTTATAGAGATAACAGAAACTGTTCAGGGATTAACCAACTCATCAAGTGTCCTCAACGTTGCTTTCAAAGTATCTGCTGAATCAAATCCGATTATGAATCATTTTGTACTAACTCAAATGTCAGGCGATTTGACCAAAGGAAATGTTGGGTCAAGACCTACACAATTTATATTTATATTGGTACTAGCTGTCGGGCCCGGCTTCGCCCGGGTGCAGATAGTTTTTGAGTCCAATCCACATCAAGAACATATTATTTCGCGTGTCTACTAACTATATTTCCCGCGTGCCGTCGACTATATTTCCCTTCCGTAGGAGAGGACATCCCGTGCCAACAATTTGAATTTGAAAGAGTAGAAAATATGTATATTTGGTTTCCTGACTCATCCCACGGGAACACTACATTTTTCGGGATAAAAAGTAGCCTATGTGTTAATCCAGGGTGTCAGCTATCACTATAACAAATTTCATCAAAATCTGTTGAGCCGTTTTTTCATGAAAGAGTAACAAACATCCATACAAACTTTCACCTTTATAATATTAGTAAGGATTCCTCGTCTCTATTAATAGGATTACAAAGTTCAATAATTCTGAGGAATTATTCAACACACGTTTTTCAGATTACCAATAGGTTATTAACAATTTTAAGCCTTTTTGCATCGTCAAATCTATCAGCTGATTGTGTATGCGTTCCAAATACATTGGCTTTTATTATTTGCCCGATAAAACTATTTAAATATGCATGGATGTCAAATTTTGTTTAAAATATGCAAAGTAATTTGAAATAGACGATATGTGCAAACAATAATTAGCATATAATCCTATCTGTGTAGCTTTTCAATTAGTTAGATAGTAAATCATAAACAATTTAGAAACACTAGTAGCTCGTCCCGGCTCCGCCTAAATGCAGATACTTTTGTTGACTCCAGTACCCATCAGAGAATATAATTTCGTAATTCATTATCACCTAACATTCATCATGTAGCTTTGATGCTGTGAGTGTGTGTCCGCATCTTAAAAATATACTTTCTTTTTCGAACGCACCAAAAATAAGTTTAAATGCAATAAAAAGTTCATAAGTGCAGCTATAATTTTCAATTTTTGCTATCAATTTCGAATATTGTAGTCAAGGGTCCCCCAGATATGTATTAAGGAACCAATCGGACCACGCGCGCTCAACAAAAGTCTGCAAAATGGAAAAAAAATCCCTATTTTCGCTAGATTTATCGGTATAAGTAGTACTGATACTGCATTTTTCGGTTCTGCGCTTGTCTTATTAACAATTCGCCTTGTAAATTAGTGACGTCACTTATCTATCTAGGGTGTAGTTTACCTACATCTGTACCACAATTATGTAACCGATTTGATCCTTATCCTTAGCTTATGTCCTAGTAATATACATTATACACAAATATCCTCTTGGTGTAATAACTAAGTGATATATCCAGATACTAAAATGCCAAAGTAAATGGATCATAACAAAAATACTGGTAGTTTTATTTAATTAATTTTTAATTATATAATATTTTCACACAATTAAGTCATATTTATACGCCAGTAATGGGCATATAAATTTAAATATTATTATATGTACTATGTAATCTAAAAATAAGCGATTTGATGTATAATGTAGTGTCGTGTACCATTTTAAAATAACTTAATAAAATAAATCCATAAGGCTCAACTTCCTACCAACCTAACAATAATTCTGTATATTATAAGTGCAACTGAGATTGAACCAAAATTGAAATCGTGCACTCAACATTGTATTTCTACTTAAGCAAATTCTGTACGAAATTTTAAGTCGCACAAATATCCAGTTGCAATACTCCGAGTTGCGATACTCTGGCCGAATTGAGATTGCATAACGTATTTTAAAAATAACATGTATAAATGTATTGCGGAGACTGCAAAAATCGAAAGAAGTGGAACAATATAAAGATATGAAACTATGGATATAAAATGTCATAAGAAAATGCTTTTGGTTCCTTACAAGGATTTACATTTTTATGTTTCCCTTTCTCCATAATATGAATTTGTCTTCAATGTAGGGAAAAATCTACTCAAATTCTGATTATTTTACATATCTCTCTCAAAAAACGGTTTCCGTTACGTTCAGCTGCTTTTGTTGTACAACCTTGTTTCTCCGGAATATTTAAATGAATCCACTTAATGGTGTAAAAACCACTTTAAAAAGTAATAACCTTTACATATTCTAAAACATATTTTTACAAAACACACACAGGTGGAACTTCCTCATCATTGAAATTTAGCAAGCAAATACAAAAAATGTCAATGCATGACGGGTTCCGTCAGGAGAATAGAGCTAGCACCTCTGACACGAGAGAAGCAGAAATCAGATTAAAACGGATTAAGAAAATATTAAACATTATTATCTGATCTACCCTAACCTCATTGACTGAATGATGCTCCATTCATCTAAAAACTGTACTATCCGTTACTTGCCGCAAGTAGCTTGTTCCAGTAGTATTTAAATCGTCAGTGGCACAAAAAACTGGTAACATAATTATAATTATCTGCGAGCTCTCATTTCCCTCATAATTAACACCGAACGAAAATTGCAAGGTATTTAAAAAAGTATAAAAATTTTCCCAACCGTTTGCTAACTAGAAACTGGATATTCCGAATAAATTGCGGAAAATTTGTTGAAATTTGTACGCCTCGTAAGGGTATACTTCAGTTTTTTGTTCTGTTTGTAAATTGAGTTGATGAAGCTGGGTCTGAATACAAAAGTTACATTTTCAATCTTTGCTCTCAAACAATTGATATGTTGAAGTTTCATTTGTGTAGAATTAGATTGTTATGAAACCGGAAAAATTTGTACCTTTCTAATTATCCTACTTCCTAATATTACACATGTAATAAAGAAGGTTTGTGTCTTTGTTACTTCTTCACACTTAAACGGCTGGAATAAATTTGGTATAAGTTGCTGTTACGTTAGATGATTTAAAATACTACGCGAAATAATGTATAATGAAATTCAAAAATCAAATAAGGGGGAAATCGAATTGAGCAGCTAGTTATTACATATATTTATTTCTACTTGTTGATTAAACAACGCCATTAAATTACCATTCAACACAGCAAATAAATCCATTGTGTATTTATTTTAAAACTTACTATTTCGAGTATTGACTCAGTAATCTATTATTTTAAAAATATTCACTGCTTCATCAATCAAAATACTATCTGGGCTAAAATACAGTAATTTTTAATGCACGTTAGAAATATTATACGACTAAACTGTAGCAATTTAAAATAAATTTCCCAAGCAATGTTAGACAGCGAAATAGACGATATAAAATACCCATTCAAATAAAGGCCGTATACGACAAATCTGACTGTTACTAGCACAAAAAATGTAAAGAAACTCAAATACCGTGAAAAACACGAACACAAGTAACTTGTACACAATTTGCATAATTATGTTTTTATCTCACTCGCCACGTCTGTCGGAAACCCTCGGTAGGCTGAATTGCACAATAATGCCACCTTATAGGGCGATGCTCAACCGCGCTGGATTAACTTGACCTTGCCTTATTTAGCCACTTTTCGCTCACAAAGCAAAATGTATTCAAATAATGTTTATTTCATTTACGGAGATTGTGGCAACGCTTGCGTTCAAAAATTTGTTTTAAGAAATTATTCTTGAAATTATTCTTTGACCGGAGGATGACGTAGTCAAGATAATTTTTGTGATTGAACTGGTGTAAAAATTACCTCAAATATTGAGATACGCCAATAGTGCTGATTAATGGGTAACCCGTCACAATGTGTCCAAAATTTTGGTCGGAGTATCAATAGGTCAGGCCATCACGCATTAGGCCAGTGTGGACTATATGACCTAACCACTCCCAATCGTACTCTTAATTGTAGAGGTGGCCCGTGCCCTGCAGTGGGACGTATATGGGCTGGCAATATTATATTTTAAGAAAACCTAAGAAAGTTCATCAATTGACGTGAATAACCATTTTTATCGGTGGATATTTTATATGTATACCCACTGCGCAGCACTTACCATTAAAATGAAATGTAACTATCATTATGCACCGGAAGGTATCGGAGCGCCTGACACCCAAGCATATATTACATTAATGTCGCCAGCAAAAAATATTATGAATAGCCAAGACAATCATCGTTGGCATTATGATTTGAAGCCCTTGCGAAACGAGTCATTAGTCATATCGCGCTTTTAAACTGTTTAAGTGACGTGATTTATATCGTCGACTGTTGATTTTTACTCGTTTTTCCCTCTCCATCTATTTTGAAATGTTCCGCACATTTCATCTGGCAGTAAAAGCAGCTAAATGAAAAAGCCACTCAAGTATAAATACCCTTATATTTGAGGTCAACGTTCCGTATAAAATGTCGAATTGCACAAAATCATTATTTTATGATTGACTTCCTTTATGGAAGCTCTTTACGATTTCCCCCTTAAAATAATAATACTCATTACGTTTATCAATAAATCGAAGGGATAGTAAGAATAAGATCGAGATTAGATTAGGATAAACATGAATATAATTCAATTAAAATTACTCGTTATTAATTTATCAACTTTTATATTATGCCAATAACTTGCATGGAAATTATATTTCGATTGAAATCAAGAACAATAATACATTTTATTTTAGTATAGAGTTAAAAATACTAATCCTAACAATGTACAGAACCCTAAACAAGAAATATTTTTTTCAAGACATGACCGATTATTGAGCAATTTGCATTTTTCAAAGTAAAAATGTAAGCTCTCGAAGAAAAAACCTTCAGACGAAAATTTGCCAAGCGATTACTCTATATTAAGGATTATTTCATATTTACAATATTATTTTACTTAAGGTTATTATCACTCAAATCTGTCCTATGATGGACATTCATCCATAAGCCTGCATCTGTCTATTAGAGGACATAATACATCTTTTATAGACTACGCAAATAGCGTCTTTTATAAAAAATACCGGTACTGAGACACAGCTCAAACTCAGGGTATTGGAGCCCTCATGAGTCGGAATGCTCTTGCCCTTCCACAGATTAATCTGGGAGATTCGTCTATGATTAATCTCCATATTTGAGTCCAGCATAACAAATACCACCCAATACTTTTGTCACTAACAAACACCTGTTGTTGAATACAGAGGCGATGTCTAGAATTTATTTAATTTTATTCAAACAAATCAAATGGTTGCAATTAATATAAGCTGATTTTGTTTTATATCGCTTCGTTTTATATAGTTTTCGTCCTTAAAATTTTCTAATCTAATATGAAAACTTATATTAATTTATTTCACAACTCCTCTATGTCACCTCGTAAATAAAGTTATAGGAGCCGGGAGCAAGACGAACTTTAATTAGTAGAACCTGAGAGATGTCAGTCTATTTCGCTTTGACAGATTTTTCATCTAATTTTAATACAGATAGTTTGAAATTAAAATCTGCTGTATTTGATACATTACATTACATTACACAACACTTTATTGAACACCACAAATTACAGAGAAAAGAAAAAAAAAATACATAGAGAGACCTTACAAAAAAGTGAACAATAGGCGGTCTTATCGCTATGAGCGATCTCTTCCAGACAACCAAAAATCATAGAATGGATCGAAAATGAAAGTGGGCAATTATGTGAAAAAGTAAAAATAATGATAAATAAGTGTGTGCGTAACTTATTATGGCAATGTTAAATAACCTAGGTACTAAAAATGAGATAAATAAAATAATAATCAAAATATACGTTTTATAATAATACAATTTCTTAAACGTAGAGGAATAAAAGAAAAAATAAACTTACGATGACTTAGAAAGAAAATGAGTTTTTATTCTATTTCTAAAAACGTTAAGCGATGGCGCTTGTCGAATTGCCAGAGGCAGAGTGTTCCACAGGCGAACAGCCTGGACCGTAAAAGATCCGTCGAAGAAAACACTTTCGTGACGAGGAGTCTTCAATTTTAGATTCTCTGACGATCTCAAAGCGCGGGAATGAGAGCTGTGGAGGAATTCAAAGCGTTCCTTAAGATAAATAGGAGAACTAGGATTAAATAATACATTAAATAGAAGACAAAGAATATGAGTATTCCGGCGAAAGCGAATAGGGAGCCACTTGAGCTTAGTGCGAAAAGCAGATATGTGATCATATTTGCGCAAACCAAATATAAATCGTATACAAAAATTTTGGAGCCGCTCAAGTTTATCTAGTTGAACTTGGGTTAGGTCAAGATAGCAGACGTCAGCGTAATCTAGCACAGGATGAAGAAGAGACTGTGCAAGCATAATTTTGGTGGCAATGGGGAGGAAGTTTCGAAGTCTCTTTAAAATTGCGGCCGACGCAAATACCTTGCGGCTCGTGGCAGCTAACTGTGGACCCCATGATAATGTCTGATCTAAGATTACCCCAAGGTTTTTAACGGTTTTACTAAAAGGTACGATTGTACCATTTAAAACCACTGGAGGAAGAACCGACCAATCAATTTTAGCTATCAGACGTGAACTACCAATGATAATGGCCTGAGTTTTTGCAGGATTCACTTTGAGCCCAAAGCGATTTCCCCACTCAGATATCTTAGCCAAGTCTGAATTAATGACCCCAATTGCGTCATTTAGCTTCCACAAGGAAGCTTGATTGTAAACTTGGAGATCGTCTGCATAGAGGTGGTAAGAAGAAAATAGATTTTGAGTAATAGAATTAATGAAAATTGCGAAAAGTAGAGGAGATAAAACGCCGCCTTGCGGTACGCCAGCTGAGGTGTTACACCATGACGAAAAGTCGTCATTGAGACGAACCCGCTGCCGGCGACCGAACAGATAACTGTGAAACCAATTGATTACCGTTGGAGATATGTTAATAGAGCGGAGCAAGGCAAGAAGGATTTCAAAGTCAACAGTATTGAAAGCGTTACTGAAATCCAGTAACATCAACACCGTGAGCTGCCCTTTTTCCATTCCAAGACGAATATCATCAGTAATATTTACTAAAGTAGTCACTGTACTGTGTCCTGGACGAAAACCGGATTGAAAAGGGTTCAAAAGGAAATGGGTGGATAAGAAGGAACTCAATTGGGAATGGACAAGACGCTCTAGTACTTTGGAAAGGAAAGGAAGGATGGAAATAGGACGGTACTCGGAAAATAATTCGGGATTGGCTTTTTTAGGAAGAGGTATAATTAGCGCGTCTTTCCAGTAGGAAGGGAAAATTCCATTGAGAATGGAATAATTGAGGATGTGGCAAATCGAAGGCAGAATAAAGTCCAGAATTGGCACTATCATATTGCGGCTAATGCCATCTACACCAACTGCATTCGACGTCACTGACATAATGCTCTTCTTAACATCACAAGCGGTGAATCTTTTAAGAACAAAGGGAACGTATTCAGGAATTGGTAAGGAATTGAGAGATTTAATAGTTTGGTTCTTGATTAATATGTCAATACAAGAACATGAAGAAAAATGATTATTTAGACCATTAATGTCAAGAATATTAGATGATGAGTTGTGTTGAGATTTACCAATTCCCAAGCTTCTGAGGAATTTCCATACTTTGGCTGGATCTTCCTCATCGACAGATTCGTGAATATGGCGACGATAAGCATCCCTACACACCCTATTGCAGCGATTCCGTATGCCTATGTATTTAGCCCTGGTTTTGTCTGTTGGATGACATTTGTATTTGTTTTTGGCCGCTACTTTTTTGCGCATCAAACATCTGATGTCATCCGTGAGCCATGGAGCAGGGAGGTGCTTTAATTTGACTGCTCGTAGAGGGGCATGGATGTCATACAGCTTTGTTATCAAGGAATTAAAAATCGCAACCATGGCATCGATAGTACTGGCCTCGGTAATAAGAGACCAATCAGTATCAGAAACATCACGTCGAAAAGCCTCCTGATCCATACCACCAAAATTACGCTGCAGAATTATTTTAGGTTTACGCTTAGGAGGACGAATTTTATAAGATATGAAAATCAGATCATGATAAGAAAAAGCATCCGCGGAACATTGTCCATGCTTAGCTACATGCTGTTGAGAAGATACAACTACAATGTCGAGAAGAGAGGGGGAGGAGTTAGGAAAGTGATGCGTTGCACCTAAAGGTAAAATGTGCATGTTGCAAGAATTTACAGCATTTTCTAGCAAAAAAGTCCTGTGATCTTTCTTTAAAAGACACGTATTGAAATCTCCCATAATAATTGTGTGATCATAATTAGGAACAAGGTTTTCTAATATTTGTTCAAAAGATGAAAAGTAGTCAATACGTGTCGATGGGCTGTAAAATACTCCAACAAGAATTTTGATGTGGGATAGAGTTGCCTCAATAAAAAGATGCTCACCAGCATTATGAGCCGGCGGTTGTGGCGACATGCTTATTAAAGTATATGGAATATGGGTACGCAAATAAATCGCCACACCACCACCACCCATGCCAGTGCGATCATTACGAATGAGACGGAAGCCAGGAAGAGAGAAAGAGGTTGATGGTAAGCAAGGCTTCAACCAGGATTCAGAAACTAAAACAGCATGTATATTATTTTGATCGAAGGACGCCAGCATATCGGAGAAATGAGCCGGAATACTTTGTGCATTAATATGAACTAGATTAAAATTGTTCGGAACGTCAGAGAACTGGTACTGAAGTGTATCCGAAAGTGATGGCATACTGACAAAGCTTTCATCGCTGGAACCACAAGAAAACGGTGATAAAGAACAAAAATGATCACCTTCATTACTATTGTCAGGGGTTAACGCTTGCAACATAATGTCTGTAAGTTGAATTTAGATAGATAAATAGCAATAATTATACTTATAAGAAAAAAATACTTAAAACGATCAATAATAAAATTTGAAATTAATAATACAACTAAGTAAAAAATTAATAATTAAAGAATATTAATAAAAATAAGTTGTATTAAGTTGAGTATGTACAATTAAAAAAAAAAAAAAAAGTCAATAAATACGTATATGCATAAATCCATCCGCCGGTAGTGTTATGTCGGAAGAGATGCTATAAATTACACAGTCATATAATAATATAAACAGAAAGAAAAACAAAACAAAAAAAAAACAAAAAGAAACAAAATAAACACAAGAAATTAAATAAAACTTAGAATAATACATAAACAATTTACAAAAACTATGTATGATCATTTGTAAAGACGAGAATGTCATCTCAAATTTAGATTGTCACGACACGAGAGGGTAATTTAAAAAACTATTTTAAAATAAACAAAAAAGTAACAATCATAGTGGGTATTACACATAGTTAGACATAGGTAACAAACTGCACAAAAAAGTTATAAATAATTACTTTTTACTAGTCGTGGGGATCCTTCGCGATCTGGTTGGAAGAGCCACAGGTTCTTTCGGGACTTTCTGTTGAGTGCGAGCACCACTAGTCGTAACAGGGATCTTGTCCATATCACTGATGGAGTTAATTCGGTGACGCGTTCCATCAACCTTCAGTACGAATACGGAGCCGTCGCGCGTCCAGCACTTGTTCACACCAAACCTTTGACGCGCAGCCATGAAAATATCATGCCGCGACTTGGTCAGGAATTCCGACACCGTTACACCCGAACCACGCAACAGTGTCTTAGCATACCAAATTTGATTACGGACCTCCATGGCACTTGTCTTGACAAGAATTGGTCTAGGACGATCCTGAGCAGATGAGCGACCCATACGATGGCAGCGGCTGATGTCCGACACGCAGAAATCGGCGATCTTGAGGCGGTTTGCGACTATCTCAGAAACCAGGGCTGCCGTGTTCTCGTCCTTTTCCTCAACAACACCATGGAACAGCAAAATTTTGCGGCGTTTGTGAATTTCCGCTTTCTCAAGATTTTCGGACAGCATCGAAATTTGTGACTGGATAGCCCGAAAAGCAGTGAGCACAAAATCTTTAAACTTGAAGTATTCGGCAGCTAAAGATGAAGTAGACATCGCAGAATTAGGACTGTTGACTTTTTTAAGCTCATTCTCCATTTCCTCCATTCGCTCAAGAAATAGCGCTTGCAGTTTTGACTGGCTCTCCAAGATCGAATTCAATTCTAGTGCCATCGCGTGTGATTGAAGAATAGTGAAAAGTGCAAAATTTGCTTCTTTCTGGTGGATAACACTTCCCGGCAGGTGGTAAAATGTACTATTTAAAACAGCATGTAGTACACTATTTAATATAAACTATTTATATTTTAAAATTAAAATTAAATATGATAACAAAAATCAGCTGTTTGTCTATTCGCACCTACCCACGTAATCCAATTGATAGAAGTTTAACAGATTTTATAAAATGTTACAACGATAAGAAATTAAATATAAAACGTTTTGATTTAGTTATCTTCGATACCCAATAAAAAAACAGTTTAAAAAACCTAGATACATATTAGTATATATTTAAATAAAATTAATATCTTTATAATAAAACAGTCAGTAATTGACCTACTAATAACAGCGCCACCTATCCACGTATTAAATACTGATCCAGTTATTACTATAAAGTTTGCACTACTCTTGCACTCAGCTGCTTGAATGGAAAAACCGAGTCATTTTTATTAATTTTTAACCGCTTTCATCCAACTACAACTAAAACTATAAAACTGCCAAAAAATTAAACGAATTATGCGAACGAGCGTAAATTCGAATAACTGTATAATACGTACAAATATATATTTTAACGAATGCTAACCCCCGACAAAAAGTTATTGTTTGCAAAAGGAAAAGCGAATGCGGGCTGTTCTGCGAAGCTTTATGTTTCAACCTATATTTTATGGTTGTGCCAAAAAATAGGAAAAATATTGATAGTGCGTCAAACCGGCGATTTATTTCGCTGTACCGGGTTTTATTGATACTGGCAGTAACACGTGTGCGTACACGTGGCTAATGGGTGCCAGCCCTGGGCCAACGTAGCCTTTTTACAAATCTGATGAATTGAGCACACATTCCCCCAATATGCTTCGTCATATCAATTTGATGTGGATGTCTGTAGGAGTTTTTGTGTAACAAATTCATATCGCGATGGTAGATGTAAGTTATTTTTTGTTAGTAAAACTAGAATAATTTTTTGATAGCCTCTGAAAAGAAATTTCAAGAAATTTATAAGTTTGATACAATGGATTGTGTCTTATTGTTCCAAAAAGCATCCCACATAACATCAATTGTTGCTAAGTTTTATAATTGTATTATTCCCTAAAATTTGTTTCGTATTATTGGCCAATTCTTTTAGGAGGTACTATAATAGAGTATTTATATGCTTATTCAGTTTTCTGGTCGCTAGCTTTTCAATTGAAGAGGGTTCTAATGTTCCATAATGGTCCAATGTCCGAAGTGGACAAAAAGATAACATTAGACTGAACTTAATCAGAAGCTCGTAAGTCGATTGATACAAGGCTTCGTATGTGATACAATGGAAACCTGAAAAGTGTTTTCACTAACAACAACCAACTGTCCCCGACCACTTTCATTATTATTACAGTTTATTATTAATCGAAAATTAAACGCAGGGAATTGAATGATCAATATACGTTTTAATAAAATTAATGTAATTGAAGTAGGTACTACACCGAGTGATGTGGCAAGTTCTCATTAATTCGATACAATTAAATTACAGGTATCCAATATTATCCAACAATAATTGTATTTTTGTTATAAGGCAGCGAGGGAACTCTGGTGAAAAAATATAAACTGGGATAATCCATTCATAAGGAACTTCCTTCGCTCCTGATAAAGCCAAAAATCTCTTTACAAGTTGGCATTGAATACTAGCTCTTTCTACCTTCTACGCTACATTGAAGATTGATTGTAAAGATTTGGCCAATACTTGAATTCGGACACAAATTAAATAAAAGCCTATATATGTACCTATTGTATGTAATAGAAAAAAAAAGATTGATGTCAAATTTACTTCACTGAAGTAGGTGTTAAACTAACACTAACATACATAATTAAATAATGTATTTGAAAACGGAAGAGAGTTTTTTTTATATGTATGGCGAAACGGTCTTGCCATTCGCCAGATGGTAAGCGATACGACGGGTCATGGACAGCAGCAGAACCAAACAATACGTAAATTCCAAATGGCCGTTTGCCATCCTGCGATATGAGATATTAATCTCAATATGTCCAGTAGTTAGTCCGGCTACAATATCCACAGATGTTTGGCTGGAGGAATAGACATTACGGTGGTACTTACAGCAGTTTTGATGCATATGCATGCATACAGCAGTGTTGGTGTCGGTGCTGGAGTATTCTCAATAATAATAACAACCCAGCTAAACGCAGCTACAAAAGGCTGCTATCCTCAATACACGCTAGACTGTTCGCAAATTCTTGCAGCTTGACTCAGATATGCCCTCCGCCCAAAAAGGATCAGTAGCAGTTAAGGGAAAGCGCCATGATGTACCCGGCTTAGGCCCATGTACTTCAGTTTACCGGAAAAAATCCGAACAAGACTAAAGTCACAAAATAACTGCTACGTCTTTACCAGTACAATACATATTTTGACATCTTTATTGATTCAAATAAACCTATTTATTCGCAAATCTTTTCACCTCAGAAATTCGTGATTTCGTTTATTTCAGTCGCGTAAGGGATATAATCCAATCAATTTGGAATTTCCTTTCAGCAATAATTTGCCACACTGATTTCTCTTAGAAAAGTTTTCGTTTCACAAACACATACGCTTTGTATTTTGCTTTGTATATTTTCATAAAGCCTGACATATTTACTTAGACATCGACCGAATTTATATTCCAATTGCGCCTCGAAAATATTTTTTCTTGAAAAGTTTATTAAACCCAATTGGTATATGGTGACAAAGCTATTCATTCATAACTAAACTCCTCGACATAGAGACTAAAGTTCTATTAGGTAATATTTATCTTGGGTCATTTTTAAATACTCTATAGGTATACATTTTATTCACACAAAGAGATAATTCTTGTGCTACGACGTAAAATGAAAGAATTATCTTGACGTTTCATATTAACGGACCAAAACTACCAACATGCTATTATGGTGACATTAAATATTAAAAGACAGGTTGAACTTAAGCAAATAATTGAGCAATCAAAATTAAATCTTCTGGGATTTAGTATAACTTAACCTTTCAAAGCAAATCTGCATCAATAGATTATTTAAACATCAATAAAACACTAACATACAAGTTTATATAACCGTTGAACTCTCTACAAATTTCATTACAGACTAAATAAGTAATCAAGTTGAACGCGAACTGGCTTATACTGTATAATCTTCGCGGGGACAAATTAAATTTAACGCCATCCGAGACAACCTATGTAATCTTTAATCAGAGACAGCCGTTAAGACTCAGGCACACCTCACGAGACTCTCATCGCTTATTCAGAGGAACCATTCTTATAATGAAATTTCACGTTTAATAGTCCACGGAATTGAGACTGGGTGAGACAGCGAAATCTACGCTAATGGTGCGTAACCACGTAAGTTAATGGTGAGGGTTATGTTTTCGTACCTATCGCTCGCAAAACTTAGTTAAATATCTCGTCAAATGTCCACGAATTATACCGGTTCTGACACGCTTGAGATAAAACCTTCGGATAAATGAAATTAAATTGAAGAGAATCGTTTAGTGGAAATGTTGAGGCTTCTGGGACTTTAGTGCAGTTTTCTTCGTTGTCGAAAGAGCGAAATATTCGTCAAGAGTTTTGCCAAGGCGATGGTTTGTGCATGTTTAATGGCCGAGATCACGTCGAGACTTTAACAGAACAAATTAGCATCCATGTTTTACATACAGTCATGAGAATTGGGAATTTGCCTTTCCAGAAAATAAAATATATTTTGTATCTTTTCAATTCAGTTCTCAAACGAAATTGATAAAGTCTCTAATTATATGTTTGATTATCCACAGTTATTTCTTAATAATTAAAAATAATGTATTTTGCCTATCTCTCTGGTTTTAATATAAATGTATCGACCCACATATAAAATGCACATTTTTAACAATACCCACACGAATTTCATAAATTGCCTTTTGCACGACATATTACAAAAATGCACAGTATAAATCCCGAACTGCCGTATCAAAAAAGCCTGACCATAATTGAAAACAACCGCAAATTACAAAAACACTAATAGGCATGGGCGTGATTTATAACTTTATAATAACAATAATACAGCAATTTATATAAATTTAATAAATCAATTTAAACTTTATTACCGTGGCGTGACAATATTTATTAATACATTTAATCATACTTGTACTCTTCGTACATGATATGATAGCACACATTCGTCAATTACGTGAAGCAATAACGGTGGGTGTAGCAAATGTAATTGCCTATCGCTAATTAGTACACAATTGAAACTATCAGTCATCTCATAAATCAACAAAGCTAATTAACACAAATGTGTACAGATGTTACTGTGTATCAATACTAATACCTTTACTATAATAATACCTTTGAGTGGCGACGGATTTAATTACTTTCTGGAGAACTTAATCAAACGATAATATTATGATGATTCTTGCTTTGTTGTCAACCGCAAATATATTGCTTATTTATTTTATACGTTAATTAGCGGTTACAGTGGCCGGACCAATGAAAATTTATAGATCAGTACTGTAACTGAGACCAATGTTGGCTAGAAATTTGTTGGGAGTTGTTTTTGAATGGCAAAACCTCAAAACTTTCTAATGAATATTTAAGAAGTGCTAGAACTAAGGCACATGATCTTACAGTTATAAACTAATGCTTAACTGGTTAGATACTACTTTGTCTCAAGAAACCAATGCAAAGTTTCGTTCTGTGGGTAAAATTGTTTCAGGTCTTATTGCTGATGTTAGAATATTCATATAAGCCCGATGGTTACCCATCATTGTGACCAAATGTACGGAATGTTTCGTGTGTTGCCTGTTTTATATTCGGCATCGAGATGCCTTGTATACTAGTATATTTGTTCATTTTTATGAGAACTACATTGCTCTTACCATTATATATACCAAAAACAATAGCGATTATATATAACACACGTAAATTGTTATAGGGTCTATGAAACAGTAAAGTCGTTGGTCGTAATTATTATTACATCTTAAATTAAACATATTATCGACCCATATAGAGTGTGGTGCGGCCATATAGTCCAATCTCAATCCTACTCTCGATTGTAGAGGAGGCCCGTACTCTGCAGTGAGACGTATATGAGCTGATATAGATTACAGAACATACATAGACAATGATGACCATCGAAATCAACTACAATAAAAATATTGGATTTATCCGTCTTGATATCTAATATTTATTATAATATAAATTAAACTGTATCATAGAAATCCTGCTCAAAACTCCTTTTACACGCCGTCTCGTAGATTAATCCCTGTCTAGTTTCTATATTTATAAAATATCAATAGAGAAATACTCGGAAGCCAATTTACCGTGAAAAGGAAATTGGTACCGTTGCGGCTTGCCGAGGCAAATCAGACGCGACGTGCAGCCACTGCGATGTACTCTCGCTGCCAAAACGCATTTATTATTTACGTTTATTACCTGTAGATAACCTCACTTGATTGAAACGTTCACATGTCTGCATACGTTTTGGAAAGTAACGCTTTAAATGATGTTTGGAAGCAGCTGTGGAACTTTGGAATATTTTTCTCTCTTTCTGTCTCTGTAGCCACAGGAAAATAAGACAAGGATGCTTTTTAAAGGATGTCAACACTGACGTTGGAAGTGACCTGCTTCCAATGACTTCCTGCAGTCTTAACCAACTCGTCAATCCACCATATAGACGGGTGTCCGTAACTATGCTTGCCAATACGCGGCCTGCACTCCAGAACCTATTGGCACAACGGCCATCATTTCTTCGGGCTGTATGCTTGGCCCACGGTCACATCAACTTGCTGATCTTTGGAAAAATTATCTCCCTTTTTATCTCTCTCTTTAAACATAATATGTCCACTGATAAATATAGATCTTTTCTTAATACCGTTTTGATTGTATTCAACAAATGAAAAGTATTTATAACTAGAATTATTGTTAGCTCAAAGGGTCGAATTGGGCAATCAAAAATGAATCACAACTTACGATTGACTGAATGTGGATGATAAATGCACTAGATAATTGTGGTATTATATTTATTGTAGAAAAATATATGATTTTTGTACCGGCTTGCAAATAGAGAGGGCTACGCCTAAAAATAAACTCTCCGCAGGCATTATCCCCATAGCACCAATTCTCAGCAAATACAATTACAAAACACGATAAAATTAAATCAAGTTTAATAAAAGTGTTAACATTTTTTGCTGCGCGCGTACTTCGCTCAGTGGCACGCCGATTACATAGACACCCCAGACAACTCGTATAATCTAACGAAATTACAAAGCCTTGCACTTTGTATTTCTCGCATTATATTTGACCGGCTGTGGAAATTAAATAGAACAACTATGTGGTGTACAAGACGCTAGATTTATATACAAAAAATATCTTTATAAATTAGTGGCCTGCAGTTGTAATGGTTACAATATGGGAAGTCAATGATGACAACTTCGGTCCTCCATTACCAGATCAAGAAATTCATAATGTGAATTTTGCGGTTCTAAGTGAGACTGAATATATTATTTCTCGCGATGGTGAACAGTAGAATGCTAAGCATTGCTTTATAATTCATGGTGTTGTTTAGTTTTGCCACTGTCCATGAGCGAACGTATCGCTTACCATCACGCGAATGAGGCACTCGACGCGCCATTCATTGCAATAAAATAAAATATTTATTTCTTATGGCGAGAACCAAACAGCGGTATGCATGGTACATGCACATGCCTGACTATCTGCTGATAAAAAATACATAAATTCAATATTACTTTGTCCGACCCGGGATTGAAACCTGAAACCTCAGTTTTGTAACCGTACCATACTACAATTACGTCACCGAGGCAGTCAATACGTACCTACACATATGACTAAAGATTTACTTAAAAAAGGTAAAGAATAATTCATATTATGGAATCATCCATTCTAAAAGGAAATTCACATACGCAACATATTATAAATTGATAAGGCTCAAATATATGGCTCTAAAGAACGCCACTACGAACAAAGCTTTAAAAAACAACGAAGTATTTCAGATTGCTTCAAAATGAACCGTTAATAACCGTACTGCGAGCTTTCCGCTTCGTTATGAACTAGTTATTTTGCCGGCATTTAATGTTCTATTACTGAATAATTTTGCTTCATACCATTTCATTAGTAGTGGCAATTTTATTTATATGTGTAGATTTAAAATGTGCATCTATCTTCAACAAGAGGTTGGAATAGTAACGATTGCTTTGTCCATATGATTCTATGCTTCAATAAACATTTAATTTATCTTGCCTAACTATCTATTAATACATATATGCACCATATCTATATCTTCCTACGTTTATTAACTGAAACATTACATACATAGAAAAATGTAATGTAATCTCTGGTTAAAGTTTTCCACTGTGCCCTGGGATGCCAACCCGTGACCACCGTGAACATGTTGGCAGCCGCGTCTGGTTCGTTACCAACAGGCCACCATGCACTAAACTTATCTCTTAGCACTTACCGTCATTTGTGTTTGTCGAGCTTGTTTAAAGAGATAATAACTATATCGTAGTTAATCAATCTGGCGTAGAACATTGGTATTATTGACCTACTACAAGCGTTTTATGATTTAGATGTGTAATAATAAGTGTCATGATTGTGTGGCAGAAATTGCCTTAGCGCAATAAGATCGCCATTTGTACTTTGTTGTTTTGTATTCTTTCTAAAACTGTTATTCTTTTTTACTATGTACAATAAATAATTAAATAATAAAGATTTTCCATTAGGGATAAATCAACTACTTCTGTTGAAATTAAATACTTGAAAGTAATTTATTCCTAGAAATGATTATCTTGTCTTAAGCAAGTTTTTGACTAGGTTCTAACTTTCTACTTAACATTTTTTGCAAGCGAAAGTGCTGTCAAATACAATATCATTACAGGTAACTATTTTAAATATCCATTTAATATTATTATCAATAATAAAAGTTTGACTTTCATAATGTTGATGATAATATTATTCTGCCTTGGTGACGCAGCTGTGCGTACGGCATGATTCAAAATCCCGACTCTGGAAAAGAATTATTGGATTTTTCTATTCATTAAGAATCCGGAGTCAAGAATTTATGCCCGATATGGCGGTGGGCTCGCCTCTGCCTCTTCGTGGGATGGAATACATAAGGTGAAATGTGTATGTCCTTATAGTTAATATCTGCATATCCCATCTGTAAACAAGGCGTGATTTTCTATATGTATGAATACAATTACGTATTTAATAGTAAATTTCAATCATTGAATATAAGAAAAACCATCTTTAACCATCTAATTTCCGAAGTTTCGATATGACTGCACTTTGAAGCAAAAGCCACTAGCTGCAAGAGTGCGCACTTGCAAATTGAAAAGTCGTCAAGTATGCACGCGGTGGCTCGTCCGCCCAACGCCTTGCGAACTCCGTTGCAGATGACGTTTATATTATTCAAATAAAACTAATATTACACTTTGTTGTGAAAATGTTGGAAACAAAGTTTGGAACAGATTAGTTTGCAATATCGCAACATTATGAGTGGATGTGTTGTTGGGTTTTATATATGTGGGAATAGTTCCGTCTACAGTCAAGTCAAACAAAGATGGTTTAGATAATCTTGAATATAAGTTTGTCTTCTATTTTCGTCTTATAGGTCTTCGATTTTCTTCTATTCATTCTCTCACATTCCGGCCTTTCGTACTTCAACATCGTTATCTTTCTTTGTCAAACTCTTTGCCTCTTTAGTATTTCCATTCGTCGTCTCTTTCATATGACACGTTCCATATCAGTCATTCGTCTAACGTTTCATTCTACTCATCTTTCTTCATAATATTCAAATCCCTCATCTATATGGAATAAAGAAGATGGGAAATATACATAAATCACAATCTGTATCTGTATCTGTATCAGCCCATATACGTCCCACTGCAGAGCACGGGCCTACTCTACAATCGAGAGTACGATTGAGAGTGGTTAGGCCATAATATAGTCCACCAAGCTGGCCTAGTGCGGGTTGGCGGACTTACATACCATAGAAATTACATACTTAATCCTAATCCGATACTAACGGCCGTATTCAGAGACATTTAATGTCAATTAAATCATTACTTTGTGTAGATTTTGCGAACAAAATCTTTACTAAGGAACGATTCTAAGGTAGTAAGACTGCGTCTTGTACCGTGGGTATCAGAGAGAAATACGTGTGGGTCACATAATTTTTTTGGGTGCGGCGATCAAAGTCGCAGTCTTTCGTTATACAGCCTGCGTATAACCAACTGCACCACGCCAAGGGTCCTGTCAATCCGTGTATGGCTAATTTTAACAAATACATACATACATACATAAACTCACGCCTTGTTCCCAGAAGGGGTAGGCAGAGGTGCCAGGGCACCCACATTTCGCCTTGCATGTTCCGTCCCACAATGTGATAGGTGGCGAGCCTATCGCCATATCGGGCACAAATTCCTGACTCTGGGCTGATACTGAATAGAAAAATCCAATATCACTTTGCCCAACCCGGGATTCGAACCCGAGACCTCAGCTTTGTAACCGTACCGTAGTACAACTACGCCACCGAGGCAGTCAGATTTTAACAAATCTTAACCCAAATTGCAAACAAAAACTTGTTGAATTAAATAAACTACACAGCGTTAATTCCACGGCTATTATAGCTACACAGCGTGTTCCGCCTCGTTAAAAACAGCTCTATTATGTGTAAAACGTATTTAATACGCGCATGAGTTCGCGTATAAGTCGCTGCTTTAAAACTAAAGTGCCACAAATCAAAATTTAGTTTTGTTCAGGAGGCCAGATTGAAAATTTTTATTTAGTTTTTTTGAATTTTTGGTCAGAATGCCAAAAGGGCGTATGTGTAAATAAGTCATTTATAAGTCGATTTTGACTAGTGTCTTTGTGCAATATGAAAATAAAGGTGATTTTAGCCCCATTTTTTGAATAAAAGTAATTTTGGACAATTTTGTTTTGTGGCCCTTTCGTTTTTAAGCAGCGAAGTAGTTTCATACAAAATGGTACAAAAGACGGTCACGTGCGATGTAATTGTGCGCCTTAGCACTAAATACTCATAGAAACGCTTCTTGCCTTATTCTTACTATTACGTTCTATAAAAATGTGTGAGAGCATTCTGGTATTTAGACTGTATTTAAATTTTTATAGTTTTTTTGTAAGGCTATTTTCTTAATTATTGCAGTAATTTTTTATTCCTTGTTTTTAGATAACTTTTGTCATAAAATTTGAAACTATCATGCAAAGCAATAGAGAATAAAAAATATATTAATATAGATCGATCCCTCAATTTCTAGTTTTGTTAGTGAATTTAACAAATAAATAAGACATGTTTATTATTATTTTTATGACTAAAATATTATCTCCTGTAAAGTTGAGCTACCTAAGCAGCTAGATTTGAACCGTAAACTTTATATGTCTGCAGTTAAACGCACTTTTTAAACCGTAAAGTTAGCAAGGGCTCAACAAGAACGAAGTATAAGAGTATTCTATGATCCATACTTTATTAAAACTACTTTCTTCATCACACACAGGTAAAAAGAACAAAACATAATTAATAACTTGCCTTGTTAACATAAGTTAACTAGAAAAACTTGGGAACTATCTCTTGTTACAAGTTACTATGGAACTAATCAAATTAAAAGTTGTTTTCGTGTGAAGTTCGCTTCCAGTATCATTAAACACTGCAGATTGTACATTAGGGCGAGAAGTTTACATCGCACCTTCTCCAGAGCCATTTGATAAATATCTTCCGTGGTATTCTATAAATCTTAATTTCATAGTGCAATGCAAATGTAAGGATAGTTCTTAGGTCCGTATATAGTGAGTTAAATAATTAACCGTGCATTGCCGTACGTTAGTCTCAACTTCGATTGTCATGTAATTATACTTTTCAATAGTTACAAATAATTTAAAGTAATAGTTGGTCATATTAGTTTAAAAGTAATTTCATTGTCATAACTATGATATCAATTATCACGTCATTCAGTTAACTATATTACTGTACCTAGTTTCGTCTATTAGTGCCTTATTATAATTTAATGTTTTTAATAATTGTTTTTTATCATTGGATTTAATAACCCAACATAGTCAAATTATAATTTACGGTAGTCAACTTCAATTGTCATGTAGTTACATTGACTGCTAAGCAAACTTAGAATACTTATGAATAGTAAAACAAATATTAAAATAATAGTAAGTTATATTAGTTTAATAGTAATTTCATAATATGTGTCAAATAAATTAAAGTAATATTAAGATATATTAGTTTAGGAGTAATCTATATATTAATACGTGATGCAAAAACTTTGGATCCCTTTTTACGAAAATTGCGCGGACGCAGGAGCATAAAATTTGGCACACTTATAGTTTATGTGTAGGAGAAGTGGAGAATGCTAATATTTTTCAATAATAATGCTTATAAAGTACATTAAATCAAAAAATAAAACATTACACACACTGCCATGCATTTCACGCACACATCCATATACAAGTATACATACTCTGGTGTCAAATTGTTTCTTTTCTTTTTCATTTTGTTCTTCTGACATAGACATATAAAAAAAAGTTTTATTTGCCTAATGAGGTAATAATATTAATATTAAAAGAGAATATTAATTTTAAATGAGGCAATAATATTAATATTAGGCCTAATATTAAATGTAATATAAAAAAATATTTTAATAATAATGCATATAAAGTACATTAAATCAATAAATAAACCAGCATGCATTTGACACACGCATACACAAGTATTTGTACACGTATACATACTCTTTGGTCAAATTGTTTCTTTGGTTTATTATAGACATAGTTGAATGTCAATCAGAAAAAATTGTTTACTGTGGTTTTGTTGAATGTCAAAAAGAAAAGATTTATTTGACGAATACTACGTGAAATACTGAGCGCTTATACAAATTGTGTAGCAGTAAGATACATTTAAATGTACACGGACTATCATTATATGCATAAAGAAAGTTCTGTAGCAGCAATCTGCAATAACAACATTCAGGTACAAAAAATGTGCATTAATTATCAGAATAACAACAGTTTCATATTATGTTTTCGCGTTTATTAAAAGTATTTTTTGTATGAAGCTCGTTTCCACTATCATTAAACAGCAGATTGTACATTAGGGCGTGAGAGTTTACATCGCCTTATCCGGGGCCATTTGGTAAATATCCTTTATAGTCAGCGGCATGAGAAAACGTCTTCCGTGTTTTGTTCGTACAAATCTTCATTGTATTTAATGCATTGTAAGAATAGTTCTTATGCTCGTGTTTAATATGTGAAATATTAGATGTAATAGTGGTAGTCTATGTAACTTCAATGAAAATTTATGTTAGTATTCTATATATTTTTCTTTTGCCTCGTTTTGATCACCCATTGCCTTGCTTCATTTCAATCCAGTCCATCTAAGGTTATCCGGGAGAAATGTCAAATACCAATAAGACCGCCAATTTTAAACCAATGAGACAAAAAAAATTACTTACAGTTCAAAATTTTTTGAAGCTTTCAAGTAATTTAATATAACAATTAAAATTATTTGAAATCAAACATTTTATTTTTAATATCGTATATTGATTACAATCTTATAAATTCAATGCTTACTACGGAAATAATTCAATCCTTAAAATAATTACCAATGTCGCGTTTTATTCACAATGTAAATTCATAATCAAGTTAAATTTAATTTTCCGTACCCAACTGACAGGTCACTCTGCCTTTCTAACAAAACCAAAACATGAAATATTGACAAGCTCGCCTGAATCGATTACCGCGCAAACAAGTTTCTATGTTACGGGGAAATTGTATTAGTGA
The DNA here is from genome assembly GCA_023078785.2 of Hyles euphorbiae. NCBI lineage: Eukaryota > Metazoa > Arthropoda > Insecta > Lepidoptera > Sphingidae > Hyles > Hyles euphorbiae. The sequence goes on from CM041049.1 coordinate 9,321,286, forward strand.
GCCATCACCTTAAGCGGCCGTGGCTTCCCCTCATCGCTGATATGGTAGTCAATGGATCTTTAATAGCGGCGCGACCGGGTCAAATGAGAATTAAAAGGAAATGAGACCGTGACATCGGCCCGGATACTAGATAGCTCCGCTTTTTCGAGGGTATTTCACTATCGGGTCAGGGGTAATATGTGTAATAGTACGTATCCTTACGTCAAATTGGTGTAATCAACAAATTACTTGTAAAATATATCGTATCATAATGATCAAATTGGGCTTTTAACTTAAGTGCGATACTTTCGAACGCTTGTATGAATTTTAGTTGGTGAATGTTTGGAATGAATGTAAACTGATTCCACACTAACATATTTTTTAACAGGCAAGATAGGATACCTTTACGCCTTTATTTATTCCAATGATAAAGTCCCTTGCGCACCCTAAACACAGGTAACTTTGCCCAAGGGCCGACTTTATTGTTCCAAATAAATACTTTGGATCATCCTTGAACTCTTTCAGGACCGAAACGTGACAAGATTTTAGTAGGCGTATTCTATAAAGAATGAAAAACAAACACAATGATTACCTACCAATTATAAAGGTCTTTTATACAATATACATATAAAAAAACGGGCGGTTTTGATTTTAATTCTTCTTTAAAAAAATACGGTACCAAAATGATTTCAATCATTTGTACATGTTACTGCCGGTTTTAAAAATGCCGTGGTGTTTAAAACAGTACGTTCTAAATTCAAATTTTCGTTTGATGCTCGTTTTTACAGAAAACCACTTTTTATCCTACATTTTTGGTGCGAAGTTCCAAAAGATAATATCGGTTTTCATAACTTTTAGTCAATTTTTATGAATTTATTTCATATTCTTAATTGTCAAAGCTTCATTTATTGCTGTTTAGCTGTCTCAATAATGTTAGAGAAAGTGGTAAAAGCTACCAAAATTATTTCGCTGCTCGAAGAGGGTTGCAGCCAATGCTTCGTGGCTCAGAGGCTAAGAGTGAGTCGCTCGACGGTTCAAAGGACCCGGTGGGAACGTATTCCGCAGGCAAGTATCCGGGATATCCTCGCTAGCATACCCAGACGAATTCAAGCTGTGATTTCAGCTAGAGGGGGTCACACTCGATACTAAACATTTATCTGCTTTTACTTTATTAAAGAAAAAACAAACAAAAATCTTTGTTAACTTTTACTTCACGAGCATATGCACTACTAGCGAGCATACACTACTAGTGAACTTTAGCATTAAAACCCATAAATTTTATCAAAATTTTATGATAATACTGACGAAAACGATTATTTGCTTATTAATTTACAAAATTGTGAAAGTAAAACTACCTATAATTATCAAACAAACCAATAGTAACATTTGAAATGGTTCATTGCTTAGGTGCCCGTTTTTTTTTTTGCTAATGAGTTTATATTTTGTAGCATACTTATAGATTATAGCAGCTAAAATTATTCTTCTGGAGTTGTATGTTCTTATAAATATTACCGACATAACCTCGACTTAAATTACACAAACTTCAAACACGAATTAATTTTTTTCTATGAATTGTGACACCGAAATGCATGATGACTTTTCGTGGTATTCTACGTCCAATATTCATTCCTTTGAAACAAAATATTTTCAGTATTCCACACCAACTAAAGGCGGAAATAACCTTTGATATGACGTTTGGACTGACTGCGTGAAAAGCATGTAAAATTTATTTACGGATTCACCATGGGCGGGAACAAACGTCATTTATTTCGTGTATTTGCGCTGTGAGTGAATATAATAACCCATCGCTTATTTTTAAGCGTTTCTGTTAACTTACGTTGATTTTTCTAATAAAATAATGTTCACTTAAATATATTAATGATTAAGCACACAGTTTATCGTGATTCTAGTATATAATACATGTATTGTGTTGCATCTTCAAAGCACAACTATTACATCCTAACCATATATTTGTGATGCGATAAATATTTCAATTTTAACTATGCATTTTAATTTAATTGAATTTTCTAACTCAGTTTAAAAACGAATGAGCGGAAGTTTCCACTATACCCAGTGTCGTGTAATTTTTGACGTTTGTAATAGTTACCAATAGAAATATATTCTAAACTAAAATCTAAACACCATGCATGTTTATGGATTGCAAGGATTATCATAAAAATGTGTATAAATGTTGTTTAAATTTATAAAATCAACATTAGAATTCAAAAACCTCATATTAGACTATTAAACGAACATATGACCAATCTACACATTTTTCTGATAATCCTTCCAATACTGGCAAGGTGTTTCGATTTTTCTGATTGTTAGTAAATTAAAATAACAGGTACTATACCATGGAACTGTTGGGTGTTGCTACCGGTCAAAGCTTTTTTACGCGAGTTTTATAATAATCAATACTTAAATAAAACAAGTATAGCATTGTTCATTATTGTTTTATATATGAACAAAATACAATGAAACGTGAGACCGCGGGTTCGATCCGCGCACCGAGAAAAATGTTTGTGCGGTCCGAAAATATTTCTTTTGATTCTGAGTGTTTATGAGACCGAAAAGTCTCTAGTAGTTCCTGATACCCACGATATAAGACTCGATATTTGTGCAGGGTCAGGACTATGTAGGTGAATGTTGGGTTTTATTTTATTAATTTATTATAGAACTACATTTGCGAAGTTAGATACTATGTCATCCCAGTACCCGTACTCTACTTCATGGTTTGTAAGCAGCGTGCACGCCGTGAAACACGAGTATATGCACATGCGTCTGATAAGTAACGCTCTAATAAGTTTGGGTTAACGCCAACTTCCATTTCGGTTTGTTTTACTTTCCGAACTTCACGCTATAAGGAAATAATTTTCAGAGTAGAACACTCGAGTTACATATAACACTGGTCAACACAAGTCTTGTTTCCTTTATTGTTTTTTCTGTTATTTGGTATTTCTATGGCCCTGAGTATGAAAAAAATACTGGAAGATTGCTAACAGCTTTAGTTTTTGAAATACGGAGTTTTATTATTTTGATAAAAAAGTACAGAAAATTAATAAATGATGTTAACAAAATTTCTATTATACACTATCAAATGATCTTTTATACGATTTTCTTGAATAAACGACTTTAGGTAGATCACGTTGCAAACTCCAGCAGTAGTCTGCCATCATATGTGAGTCCCACCGCCCCTGATACCGCTCTTCCATTGTTCGAAGATCCTGATGGAATCTTTCACCCTGCTGCTCACTAAAATCACCTAGATTTTGTGGAAATCGGTCTAAATGTGAGTGCAGGAAGTGGATTTTTATGCTCATGTTGCACCCTAACTCTTGCAAGTTCGATAGCATGGACTCAACAAGCTCGACGTGGTCGTCAGATTTCTTTTTGCCTAGGAAATTACTCATAACCAAAACGAATGACTTCCAAGCTTTGGATTCGGCTTCTGTCATTGATTTGACAAAATTAGGATCTTTCACGAGTTGCCTAATCTGTGGCCCATAAAAAATGCCAGCTTTTAATTTTTCTGTACTTAATCCTGGAAACTTGCGTGAAAGAAAATTGAAACAATCGCCACTTTTGTCAAGCGCCTTCACAAACTGTTTCATTATGCCGAGTTTACTATGAAGTGGTGGAAGTATGATGCGATCTCGGCTAACTAAAGGCATATTTATAACATTCTTTGTACCAACTTTTAGCTCTTCCCGCACTGGCCAAACTTTTTGTGACCAATGGTGTTGTTTGTCACGACTGTCCCAGAGACACATGAAACAAGGGAACTTCGTGTATCGTTACGAACATTACTGCATCTCTTTTTCCACTGGACCATAACCGTAGACATACCACACATTTCTAGCATACAATATGAGGAACCCATGGCTTGTCCTGATTACACAATTTTATTTTAAAGTATTGATGATACGCAATTTTTACAAAGTCCGATATAGGTTTTCGATATTTTGCAAATACATATTCACCACAAATGTAGTAAAAAGAATCAGGATTAAGTACACAACACCTTCTTGACGAAGCCATATCGAAAACAACAACAAAATATATTTCAATGTCCAATAAAAAACGCAACTATAAGTAAAAATAGTAATGGAGGGTAGTTAGCTGTAACTCAAAAACAAAAGCTGTGAGAGAAAAACTGTTACCATATTTAAAAAATACGCGTTAGTTTGAGACAGAAACAAAAAAAAATTAAAGGAAACAAACGATTTCGTTTTTTTGTTGAAGAGTGTAATTAATTCAATACTATTGAATAAGTTTTGCTCTGTCTATAACTTTAACAGTGGGAACCGTATTTAGTTATGAAATATCCATGGATGGAATGGTTCTGACTTTAGCATAGGTTATGAGACACCATGTTAAATAGATTTGAATTATTAAAATAAAAGAACTGCCAAATCATAAATTTACAATTCTTTACCGATCGCTTACTGCTTAATCTATTACAAAGTTACTAATCCACGTACTAATTAGTATGCCTTTCAAAATACCTACGCTGTTATTCCCATTGTAGCTGCGAAGTCGATTCTTATTCTCATTTCTAATTAAAGGAACACGATTTTCCACAGGTATAATGTGAAAACGGATCGATTACAGATTGGATTGACTTAACTCCTCAAAGTGCTTACTTATAAAACTTTGCTTATCGGCTAAACGCGTTACTGCAGCAGTCGGCCTGAACTCGAAACTTCTCTCATTACTAATTAAAGTCCAAAACTTGTTCCCGCTAAATACAGTTTTTTGGAATTGTTTTGTAAATAAGAGAAAAGGTGTGGAACAAAATTCCGTGCGATTTCAATGAGGTTTTCATACTCGGTATCGATGTAACACTAGTTGTTTTATTTCCAAATTGACTTAGTGTTATTTTCCTTGCTCTTAGTTCTTAACTTATATGTAATAATTTTGCTAGGACAACCAACACAAGATTATAGACAACGCTGTTTATTTGAAAAATATAATAAATATAGAATATTTTATTTATTTATTTTACTACAATTTTGTACATGTTTAAGAAACATAGAACAATGAAACATAAAAGCACAATATAATTAGTAATACATGATCAAGTGAAGCTTCCACAATTTAATTATATATAAATAAAGCAGGTGCACACAATAAAATTTAAAAACAAAACAATTTTCTTCTGTGCTATAGTATACAACAACTTAAGCTATGAAATGATAAAGAAAAGTACATACATACATACATAATCGTCACGCCTGTATCCCATAGGGGTAGGCAGAGACTATAGACCGCCACTTTGCTCGATCCTGACATACTACTTTCGCTTCATCCACTTTCATCAACGTCTTCATGCATTCTCGTCGGTTCAGGGTACTTTTAACCTGACCCTTGTTGAGGGTATCACCGATTTGGATGGTGTATGTTCGGTGAGGTCGACCCCTACCGACTCTTCCATCCACACTCGCATTATGTATTTGTTTCGTAATTCTCCTTTCATCCATCCTCTCTACATGACCAAACCATCGTAACATTCCTTTCTCAATTCTCGTCACTACATCCTCTTTCACTCTTGTAGTTTTTACTTTTTCAAGAAAAGTAAAAACTACAATAATATATTATTATAATTTATAACAGTGGTAGCAGAAAAGGACGATTCAAAAGATCTTGTGAAAGACTATTTGAATAAAGAATATTTTGATTTGATTTGATTTCATTTGAACAAAGTGCCTGGTGGCCTGTTAGCAAACGGACTAGACACGACTGCCAACATGTTCACGGTGGTCGCGGTTTCGAATCCCAGGGCACACCTCTGACTTTTCGCAGTCATATGTGTATTGATAGTCAAGAACCACGCACTAAAACGGTGAAGGAAAACATCGTGAGGAAACCTGCATACCATAGCGATTTATAAAAAACTCTATGGTATGTAAGTCCGCCAACCCGCACTAGGCTAGCGTGGTGGACTATATGGCCTAACCACTCTCAATCGTATTGTCGATTGTAGAGGAGGCCCGTGCCCTGCAGTGGGACGTATATGGGCTGATACAGATTATAATTTGTGCGTACTAAAAAAATTCAGAAATTATTCTTCCATTCATAGAAACATAAATTAACATAATTTGACATGAACTCAATAAACTACTTATGCCTTTGTCATAACAGTAAATACATATAAACTCCATGTTCTATAACTAATTCCACAAGCTCAACAAAGACGCTACAAAATTAATCTAATATACATCAATGAAGCAATAATTTTGATAAAACAACACGTGCAAAAGACTCGTTATTAACAAACGATTGATAAATGGCACCAAGATGGATGAAGATCTTGAGGTTACGAGTAATTTCAGCTAGAGACAGTATCTGTATCCCCTGTCCGCTTGATAAATTGATGTCCCCCTCCGTGATGTATTAATATCAACCTAAACATGCTGTTAACTTTCTTTATCCGTGTCTCATCGTGATGTAGACACTTTATCTGCAACTTTTAATACATCATTCTTGTCAATAACGTTTTGTTAGTATCGTATTGTTTTTGTTTTATTGCTTAAACTTGGAAAATAAGGAAACAGTTCGCTTAATCACAAGTGACTAATTTTACATCCCCTGAGTCCGCTCGGGTAGGTACCACTACTTTTTAATTCAAAGTGAACAGCATGCTCGTCTCGTCATTCAGTGCAATAACAAAAATACCTATAAGACATAAATTTTGGGAGATGGGAGAGGAAATTATAAACACTGAAGGGGAGCATAATATCGGTGTAGGCCTCCACCAATCTTACTTACCTATGAAGAAACGATAGTACACCGTCCTTTTAAGTCGATTTTCTGTTTAATAATGATATCACTTCGGCCGAGCCAACCTCACTGTGTATTTCAACTGCATTGCACCACTTTTGAAAACATTTATAAAAATGGAAATACCATTATCGAGCTGACCCTATTAAAATCTGACTACATTAGTACGTTGCTCTACTACATTCCAAAATATTTTTACGAACGGCTAAAACACGCCTGCTGAGGAAAGCATCAGTATGGCACGTCTATTAATCCTTCGGGGATAGCTACGTGATGTATCAATGTCATTCAGCAGTCTGTACAAAACTTCGTAAAAAAGGAAACATGTCAACGATGGGACCTGTTGATGCAATATGTGATAGTCTAGATTGGTCTAGTTTATGACTGGAATAAATTACGCGAACATTTTCAGGATGTCACAGGGCACTTAGTTTATTGTCAGTTTGTTGACAATAAATTAACACAAGTATATCGATTTTTAAATATTTATCTTGTGTACATTTTAGGCATCCTTGTCTCTTGTTCTGTAGTCCTATCAATTCATCTCTTCCTCTTTTCTTATTTTACGTGATATGGCTTGGGCCTTACTTCCCCGCTAGTTGATATCGATTGATAGCTCTTAATTGAATTTTAGGTGAAAATAGACTATAAGAACATTGCATATTAGAGTTACCGTTGACAGCTACTATACAACTAAATAACTAAAAACAAAACACATACCTACACTACATATCTAATAACAAGTGGAGCCGTTAAAACTAATATATCTAAAATGTAATAGTTTTATTAAAAATATATCAGTAATTTATTGACCATAAATCGATGCTGTTAAAACCTGTATGCACTCGCTGTTCATTTTTCAAACATGTCAAAAGTATCTGATTGGCATCATCAATACTCATCACCTTAAAAAATGTCTGCTATAAAGTTGTAAATGATTGCTCGTCTTATTTCTTATGATTCCCAAGACATTAAAAATATTGAAACGATCAATACGTTTACCTAAATTTCGATTACACATGTTACACACACAAAATTTCTCATGTATGATTAACGACGTCTATCGCCTAAGGTTATAAATAATCTGGATAAGTTTTGCCTAATATAATTTTTTACTTACGTAAGCATATATCTGATAAATTTAATAAATCATATATTTTATAAATAGTTATAATTTTATGAATTTTCGTCAACTATATATAGGTATATTTCATTGGAAAAATATAACCATATCTGTATCAGCCCATATACGTCCCACTGCAGGGCACGAGCCTCCTCTACAATCGAGAGTAAGATTATCAAATCGTAAATATTTAAAGTTGAACAATCAGTCAATAGCCACTATCGTTTCTCTTTATTTATTAGCAAGCAACAATCAGAAAGCGTCTGCATTTAAAGTAATACAAGCAGAATATGTATTCGTTCTTGTTTTATCTTATTTCAAAACGCAAGATAGGTAAATAAAAAAATAAAACATTTATTATCATGATCATGGATCTAATCCTTGATAATGACGTTCTCATCTAATAATATCTTCCTTGACCTGTCATCAAACCTATCACGGTATTTTAACCTAATCTGCTGAAAATCTATAAACAATTATTCTACTCCATCCAAAGTCAAAATTTATAGAACTACAGCAAACAGTTTTACGAGTAAGTATTGTATTGCAGCCAATATCTCCCTCTTGCACAACCGCAAATATGATTTCCTCTCCAATATAATTCGAGAACAACTCTACACACAATTGGAGTTAAAGCTGAGCCAAATAGAGAAGGCCATATAAAATAAATGCAGTACACGGAAAACGGATGTCCAATAAATAATGTATTGGTTCGTTGACGATAATCTTATTTTTCAGTTATTTCACTGTACTCGTATATGTACTGTAGCCATCGAAAGTTTGTAGTTATGAATTTACGCAATGTAAATATGATTCTTGTGTAAATATATTCTATTCAATTTGACAACCTCTGTGGCGTAGTTGGTTAGACGCCGGTTGTGAAACGAGAAGTCGCGGGTTCGATCCCCACACTTAGACTTAATGTTTGTGTGACCCACAGATATTTGTTTCAGGTCTGGGTGTTTGTGACACCGAGAAGTCTCTTGTAGTTTTTGATACCCACCACACAAGACTCGGTTGTATGCGGCTGTTGGTGCATTTAATTATATATGACCTAAAACCAGTACATAGGTTTATTTTCAGAATTATGAAATATTAGCAGCTAATATAAGTGTGTACAAAAAATTGCAAGATTCAAAAATTAATTTGACACAAAAAGTAATATAGCAATATGTATTGTTTAGAATATTCTGATATAAATTGTAATGTTAATCCTGTGTCTATATTTCTAGTTAAACGCTTAACATTAAGTAAAGGTTTAAGAGAACAAAAAATTATAAACAGCCCAAATCTTTTCCACGGGAATAAATAAATATAAAGTTCATATGCGTTGCAAAAAATCAAAATATGTAATCATAAAGATAATAATATAAAATAAATAAGCCATACAAATAAACGAAAGATGAATAAAAGGAGATAGCATAGAATGAAAAATATGCAAAAGATGTAGCAAATGTACGGGAATAATAAAATTAAAACAAGGAATTCTCTGGAAATTTAAATCCTACATTAATGCTTTACTATACTTCCCGTCGGACTGAAACTTTCAACATACATTTTGTTGTTTGTGCCAGCGACAGTAACGGATTTACCTTTTATTTGTAACAAATGACTGCGGTGTTAATTGGATTTTATCTTCTGTGAGACAATCATCCATCTTACAACCAGCTGTGTTTATTGTTTATTCGTATATTCTAGAAACGTAAGGGTTATATTGCGCGGTATAACATGATAATATATTAAAATTATTTATAAAATGATGTATGTATTAATTTGTTCTATTTTTTGAGAAATTTGTAGATAAGAGTAGGCCCGTGCCCTGCAACGGGTCTTAATATAACATGATACAGTACAATTCTTTATTATTCGAGTATGTTACCTTAGCTTATTACAAATGATTTCTTAGCAAACTATATTTTTTAATTTATATTAGCAGTAGAATATATACAAAAAAAACAAGCAAAGTTAAATATAAAATTATTAAAATTAAACGGCGAATGGTAGTCCTTATAAATTGGCGCTTAAAAACGACGCCTCATTATAATTTCCCTAAATTTCTTCACGAAACTTGAGAACTTGTTGATGAAAATGAATTATGTATTTGCCTATTATAAAATACAAAATAAGACAAAATGTAACAAAGCCAAAAAAATCATTAACTTGAAACTTTTGTTCTTAATTGATTAGCGAAGTTTCTCGTACTAAACGTAACATTTCCTCTCAGTCTTATTATACCACCCGATGCTTTGCGGTGTACATTACAACTTGCAGAATTGTACTAGTTGTAAAGTTGAGCAGAATATTTATTTTACTTCAGGAAATGCAGCTGTTTTTTACTGTTTTCGTTTTTTACGTCCACGGTAACTTGATAACTCGTAGCGTACATATGTACATTGTACATATACATTTTATTTTTATTTTTGGAGCCATTTATGGGCAGCGACCCGCCTAATGGCAAACGGCTCATGGACTCATGGACCTCTGCAGTGCCAGTGGGCCAGCATAACAAAGTCGCTAAACTAATTTAGATCGCTAACTTAAGGTGAGTATTCTTTTTGAGCCTCGTTTGAAGAACGGGTCATAGCGCTCAGGAAACTCACGCCTTATTCCCTGAAAGGAAGGCAGAGATGCTTACCGGACACGCACGTTTAACTTTGTGGGTTCCATTCTACGATGTTATATGGCGAGCCCATCGCCATATTGGGGACAAATTCCTAGCTCCGAACTGATAATGAAAAGAAAAATCCAAAATTAATTATATCACTATTATGTCGTAGCGTCATCCTGCTGCATCCTAAGGATACTTATAAACTTAGATCGTTATAAGATCTATATGATAGATAATCTAGGTAAACGGTAGCCTCTTCTAACATATTTACATGTATCATTCAAGCCTGTTTTAATCCGAGGGGGTAGATGAAGTTGTCAGTAGTGTCACTCACTTCTTATGAAATTTATTTCTGCCACAAGTATGATAGAAAACGCGCTTGTCATGTTATGGGAATTGGTATAGTAAATAATTACGTGAGATATTTTAAAAGAGTCATCGATCTGAGAAACAAACACACAACTTATAAGGTCCCTCATTGAAAATCAGTGCTGTGGTACTGCTTATGCTGTGCTGCAGTAATAAGCTGAACGAGGGTTCCTGTTGTTGGCACAAATAGTAACAGAATGTTATAGTCCCTGTTATTCATTATATAGTTAAATAATATATATTTTTTGTAAATACCTAATATTTTCTATGTTCTCGAGTTGGAATGTTGTTATTATTATTATTATTTTTGTTTATTTTGCTTTTGTATATTTTGTACCAACAATAAACTTTTCTTTCTTTCTTTCTTTCTTTCTAACTTCACGTTTACGAGTAAATCCAAATTACTATAAAAATGAGCAGAGTATCAATTCAGTTTAAAGATATCTTCATTCTTGTAATAATAGGTTTTCTATTTATAGATAGAGCAATTAACAAGATGTGAAAGATTTGTAATTAACATTATATTGAAAAATCACATATTAAATAAATACGCTTTAATACAATTTGTCTTGTAAAGATTTTGTATTTATGAGAATATATTTTAAGTTATATGAACGTTAATTTTGCCCTTCTATTACCGGTATTATTCTTTATTGAACACATGGTATAAGTTTTCAAATTAATATGTTTGATAATTGGGTCTAATTAGACATTAAAACAAATCATTGTCGATGTCTCATGGCATTTTTACCTGTTCGATTTTTCTTCTGCAAGAGATCGCTTCCAGCGAGCTATAAGGCCACCAATTTTTTCACCAAATGTACATTTGTTTAGTCTTGTACATTATAATTATTATCCATCTATATACCATGTAGGTATAAAAAGTTTAATAAATAAAAAAAATATTATAAATAGGAGCTTGTAAAAGCCCAGCAAATGAAACCATCTTTTTCTCCTACCTGGCGTCATCTAAGCTGGTGCCAGGGTCTGTCTTCCGGCTATTTTTCCACCATTTCGCCCGAGCTTCGGCAGCCTAAACAGTAAGGCCCTCACATCTTCCTTAACGACCTCTATTCAGCGCTTCTTGCTCTACGTCTCGATCAAGGTCCGCGAATATTGAGGCCGTTTGATCCAAATCAAATCAATAGATAACAATATTGTCAGTAGTGAATACATGAATGCGGTTTAAACATCAATTGTGACAACATACTCGTCTGAGATGTCGGTTCAGAATAAATATTTGCACAATGTACGTGCCTTGAGTCGGCTGTCGTCACATACAACGTCAGCAGTCGAAGCACGGAGGATACTTTCAGGCCGTTAGCGAGCGTGGAGATTCTGCTAACAACCTGAATATGGATAAGGAGACATCGTATTTATAGAATGGTTGAGATATATTAATATATATGGTTGAGTTGATCCATATTTTAGATCGATGGTATATGGAAACAAATATTTGTGTGATCCACATGTATTTTCGTGTCTGGGTGTTTGTGAGACAGAAAAGTTTCTCGTAGTTCCTGATTCCCACAACATGTATGTCCAACCAACCAAAAATCCGGTGTATTAACTATTTAGTTGTATAATAACTGTCAATTTAATTTTATAGTTTTCTATAGTCTTCATCAATTAATAAAGAAATCACATTCATAGTCCCGACTCCACACTGAGACCGAAACTCGTATCGTGGATATAAGGAACTTTCTTTATTTTTATTCCAATGAATGGCGAGACGAGCATGGTATTCACCTGAACTACTACGCGAACTTTTTATTCCCACAAACACCCAGACCCGAAACAAACACTTATAGTTGTCAGATATTTGTGTTGGTGCGAGGATCGATCCCGCGGCACCCCGTTTCACAGCTGGCGTCTAAACAACTGCGTCACGGAGGCTGTCATATCAATATTAATTATTTTATCGAGGAGATTAAGCCCGTCTGACCAAATTTTTCGTGTTCAACGTTCACCCCTGTTACTGTTATTTGCAGATTTGATATTATTATATCGTATTTTTTAATATATCGCACGGCAAAATTCTTCAACGTACTTTATAGTACATGAAATGTACATGCAGTGTACTCCGGATAAAATATTTAATATCGAGATACGTTTACGTAGGTAAATATGGCAATTATGCCTGGCGAATGAAACCTAAATACGAGTATACGCAGGCTGATTCCAAAAAGAAGTATATACTTGCGTACTTCACAATAATGAGTTTCCCATCACAGCCTACCGGGCTTCCTCTCCTGATAAAAATATCCTATCATATTCCGTCTTTTCGCACGAAATTCGAAATTGCCTCCTCGGTGCCAGAAAAATGTGACCCTAATAAGCAAAACTTTCAACGTTACTGGTCTTTCGTAAAGTTACATAAGCAGTTTACGAAATCCATTAAGTACTCAAGATCTGACAGAATTCCTGATCTGAGTTAAGTCTGAAGTAAGCAGAATTTTATAACGTCTTATCTTATTAAAAAGTTTGGTTGGCTCGCCGAATTTTTTCGTCTAAGCAACATCTAAAGTTTTTATCAGAAAAATGTTTCGGCCGTTTGTAAAAATAAATTACCTGGGCGGTAAACAAGTTGTTTATAAATATGTCGTGGCGCTTTTTACATTATATATTTTTCGCTATTATTGAATCTGAATGGGAGAGTAAAAACTCATTAGTTGGCAATCTACAACCAGCCCTTTTCTGAAAGTTTGGTACGAAAATTAGTTATCAATAAATTTAATAATACACCCAATTACCTTTGATTAATTTTCAGCAATTATGAGCCCATACAACTAAGTGATAAAGGTTGACATACACCCACGATTTTCTCTCCGTATATTGTGTGGGAGCTAACTTCATATTGAGATATTATGTAAGATGTAAATAGATATAAATAGCAACAATTTCAAAATTATTTCAACATGATCTTAAGAGTTTGGAAGTACGCGCAAGTTATATTGCCGTCATCTCCAATTTCAAAGGGGACCTTGAATGATTAATGACAAACGAAGGTTATTATAATATTTTCTATTGTCTTATACAAACAATATCAATCTAACAACTGGCAATACGCCATCCAAAAATATTTGCCAGACAATGCCATCGTCTCGACAAGGCGGTTAAGGCAGTTATTGCCTTGGATTTTACATAATACAAGTACATACATAAACTCACGCCCTTATACCAGAAGGGACAAGCAAAGCCCAAACCAAACGGTTCTCAAATTCTTTTTTATGCCACACCGTCAGGCTGTGGAATTGTTTGCCGTCTCACGTGTTCCCTCCTTTCTACAATCCTGGGTCCTTCCGCCGTAGTGTGAAGAGGCATCTTAGCAGGCCGGCAAAAGATGTGATACCAGGACACCTATATGTCGCTTTATATGTTCCGTTGCATGGTGTGATAGAGAGCGAGAAGATTGCCCTATTTTACATGGTTTTATTGTTTTATAGACATAATACTCATTTGTATTGAAATATTTTTGTTTCAAAATAAATATATTTAAGAAAACTAAAGGTCTTCAAGGGCTGCGTAAAACTCGTCAGTCTCCGTCGCGCATTTGGTTGGACACCGGCTATGAAAAAAGAGGCCGCGGGTTCAATCCCCCAACCGAGATCAATAATTATGTGATCCACAGATATTTGTCTCCGGTTTAGTGTTTGTGAGACCGAAAAAGTTTCTCGTGGTTTCTGATACCCACGCCACAAGACTCAATCTTAGTGTATGGGGTCAGGACTATGAATTAACTCTTAACTTGGATGTATTCATTATTTAATAACTAGTCTACTCATTGACCTTTCAAACCTTAAATACAAATTATATTTATATATGTGCCATAAAATTTATATTTAAATTCAAACTACTTCATGGAAGGTTAAGTTGGGTTACTAATATCTTTGAAAAATACAACTTCTATCTTTCAATTTAATTTCTCATTTTTATTTTGTTATCCAGGTAGTTAGTTACCAAAAGTTATCAGTATGAAAAGAAGATGCATTTTATTAGCAGCCATTTAAGTAAACGAATAGCAAATACTTTCATCTGCTTCGAGATTTAACTCAACGATTGCTGCAATTTGGCAACAACTTGGATCAACGGCTCAACAGTATCTAAGATAAATCGTGTCACCCATCTGTTTCGACCCACTTCAATCCAAATTGGCTGCAGTAATTTTATCGTTCTGCCTGTGATATAAATCTGGCGGAAGTTAAGTATCATTGACGACACCCAAACATATTAAATTTAATACTTCAGTGGAAGAAGTGGACAACTATGACACGGGTTCTTTTGCGATGAATGGCGAGACGAGCCTAATGGTAAGCGATACGACCGCTCACGAGCAGTAGCAAAACCAAACTACACCTTGAGTTACAAAGCAATGCTTGGCATTCTTCAGCGCTCGCCATGCTTAGACATAAGATTTTCGTCTCGATATGTTCAGTAGTTACTTTGGCTACAAAGTCCTTCAAACCGAAACACAATAATGCGTTCAACCTACAGCTGTACATACAGTACATTCAGTTTGGCGGAAGAAATAGACCATATGATAGACCTACCATCAGTATGCATGTTTCTTATACTTACTAAATTAAAACAAATAGGGTTCTGTTTTTGCCTTTTCGGTACGAAACCCTAAAGAACAGCGTTGAAGTCATACACTATTTAGTAAGCAAGACTTCATATAACAGAGAAAACCCATATCTTCCAACTTATACTTCTACTCCTCCCTACCTACTCACCCTCTCTGTTAAAACTTTAAATTTGTGATACAATACCAGTGCAAGTGAAATTATCGCGAGAGATAAAATTTTCTCATTAGCGACATATCGCACCGGGGTGCCACCTAATTCATTTTGCTTAACCTCGTTTTCAAAGGAAGGTGGTTATTGTTCTTCCGTGTTCTATTTATGACGCTGCATTATTCTTAACAAGAGTACTGTTATTAGCTTCTCTCGGATTGGTGAACAAAAGGCTCATTGTTTGAGTTATACGCAAAAATTACCTACAACAAATGAAAATGTCGATTCGCCAGTGTTACCCAATTTGTCTCTACATTGTTCATATGTGTCGGCTTATATGTGGCCTGGTTAAATTGTATATTATCGATGTGCCGAATGCTTGTCGCCGTTATTTGTTCATCATTATTTGTCTCGTGCTCACAAGCTGATATATTTGTCATCTGGTTTAATTTTAATGGGTGCGTTGAATTTTCTTTAATTTTATGATTTTATTGCGGTATATCCTTTAATAAAACATTAAACAGACATCAAATGATTAAGTATTCGACTAAAATTACTTGTATTTTTGGTGGCTTTTGAGACATCAAATACATAGCCCCGGAGAAATCGAAATTTCTAACTCCCAAAGTGGTTTCATCAGGGTTGTGCCACAATGATGTAATCGATGAATTGTTATTCGGTCCCCTCTATCTTAAATATATCTTATATATATTATAATACGGATAATATGTTATAAATAACTTTATTTTATTGTATATATTTTTTTTAGTCTAACATAGTTCTAAGATATATATATTTTTATATAGTTATAAGATTATCGCTGCTACTGTATTAGGTTTTAACCTGTAAAAGTAGTGTTATGTGGCAAATAAAGAAATAAATAAATAAATCAACAAATAATCAAATAAATAAACCATTAATAAAAATACGAGGACAAAGCTTATAAGCCCGTTTGTAACGAATTAAAACTTAACCACAACAATTAATTTCTTTCTATAAAATTAAGCAATGTATTTTGCACTTTTTTAAAATCGCGGGTTAAAAGACTAAAGAGTTGGCCACTTTACTTTGTCAACAAAGCCCATTAAAAAGTTAGGTCATTAAAGCCGAGGGCAAAAATGTCAATAAAATTATCTCATGAACAAAAATATCACAATATTTTAACCTTTGGTCAGAAAATTAATTAATTGTAAGTGACAACTACATTAAAATCATTTTATGATTAAAACTGCCACTTTTAATTCTAAACCGTACATTGACTGTTTTTGGAATAGGCAAACAAATATTAAATTAGAGAACTGATATGTTTTTAATAAGCCGCAATTCGTTCAAATATACACTACGAAGTTATAATACAGTTAACACATCATTTTCGGTACTTAAAATAGAAACATGTAAAGTAAAAAGCACTCTTTATTTTTAATACACCTAATGGTACGCACCTACCTCACCTAATGCTAAAATAAATAAAATAAGCATATATTTTTCATTCGAAGCTCTTCTAATGCTCAAATGAATGAAATAAAAATTATTAATTTTTCATTCGGTGTAAAAATCAACGAATAAATCTTGTAAAAGTGCCGACGAACAAAATGAAACAGCATTATTCACAAGTATGCAAGAATCTCGAGGGCGCTCACACCTCTATACATCAGCCTTCAGTTATCTATTCGACTGACAATGATGGATGCTGGCCTAAACAAGCGAAACGTTTGAAACACAACTGCGTACTATTCGCTGAATTAACACCATTCGACGGCAAAAATACGTACAAGTTAATGAACGCAATTACCAACCTAAAAGTTTTGAGCGTGCTTGCACTATCCCTATTAGCGATTAATTCAGAATAAAATTGCTGAAATTAAATACATATGACTGTCATGCTATAGACCATAATCACTACATAGTATAAAACAAAGTCGCTTTCTCTGTCTCTATGTCCCTTTGTATGCTTAAATCTTTAAAACTACGCAACGGATTTTGATGCGGTTTTTAATAGATAGTGATTCAAGAGGAAGGTTTATATGTATTATACGTACATATTATTGTACAGAAATCTATTTGTTCCCGGGCCAAGCTGGGCCGGGCCGCTAGTATTACTATAAGATGCGTCATTTGTGAGGTGATGTTAACTACGATGGATTTTATTAGGATGAAAGTTATAATATTCGACAGCTTCCGTGGGGTAGTTAATTAGACACCGACTGTCACAATCTGACTCACTCAAATGTTTGTATGGCCCACAATCTGGTTGTTTGTGGCACCAAAAAGTCTCTCGTAGTTTCTGATACTCGCTACACAATACTTAACTGCTCTTCGTATGGGGTCAAAACTAAGTATGTGACTGTTGAGTGTATTTTTTTATTTATTTATAAAATATATTACAGTTATTGTAAAGGTTGCTAAATATCCTTCAAAAATCTATGGTTAGCAAAGGACTTCCTGGGGCTCAAGATAGCAAAACTATTCTTAGATAAGGTTTAAAAACTAACATATTATCAACGCTATGCGTTTACGCCCTTATATATGACGTATATTGTATCTTCCATTGAGACATATTGTTTTATTCCAGCTTAAAAGCAAATACATTGAAATGCACTTTAAGTATTCTATTTTATATGACCTAAGAGAAAAAGGCCAAGAAATAAAATAATTCCGCTGAGAGTACTTAAACAAATTGCAATCAAAATGCTTGCATTAAAATTCTTTATAGGCGCTTCTGGGAATGTTTTAAAGGTTTTCGGAGAAAAGTAAGAAGTTAACTTTGTCATTTCATTTAATCTGAGTATTCTGTATAATTTGAACCAATTAAAATAGAGATATAAAATATAATTACAATGGCATTGTTATATGAGACGCCTAAATAAAATTGAGCAATTTGGAGCCTTTATCAAAAAACATATACCCAACGACCCTTGTGCGGCATTCATATCAATTTTGTCGGGCTACAAGGGCGCTGAACTTAATTCCTTTTATTACGTTAAAAGTCATAAAACATTCGGAAAATTACACACGCATCACACAAGCTTGTTAACGGAGTCTCCGTGTATTGTAAAAATACTTTCAGCGTAAAAACTGTAGCGCTTGAAGCGAAGTAATTTAATTACTTTAACGAATTAATGTGAGTACAGATATCTATTTAGCTGAATTTTCAGCATGAGAGCGCAATAGGTCTTTGTACCAACTTGCTCAAGTTGGCTAAATGCTGCATTGATTTTAAGTTTAAGACTGTTAACGTTCTTACCTCTTTGAATAAAGATTTTGTGAGTAACCATTGAGATAATATACTAGAGGGGACACTGCAAACAAAAAGTTTGTAACAAAATGAAGGGTACATTCTATTTCTGTCACTGTCACGCCTACGAAGTAACATATCTTCCCTCTCGCTTCAATGTGTACCCTTGTGCATGCACCATACGCAGAGATTTTGTTCCCGATGTCCGCTCTCGTATAATACCTCAATGTGAGTAACGGAAGTTATTATACTCAATTGCTCATGTTTATTTATATTTTTATAATAATTACCATGCATCTTTTTACGCACTTTTCAACGAAAATATTCTACGTACGACATTGAGATAATATACTAGAGGGGACACTGCAAACAAAATGTTTGTAACAAAGTGAAGTGTGTACCCTTCACTTCTATTTCTGTCTCTGTCACGCCTACGAAGTAACATTATCTTCCCTCTCGCTTTACTGTGTACCCTTGTGCACGCACCATACGCACAGATTTTGTTCCCGATGTCCGCTCTAGTATAATACCTCAATGGCATACGAGATTGGTGTCCTGTAAGAATGGTCAATTGAATTTTAACTTACACTTTATTATTAGCGATTCATTAGCATGTTGTGTAAATTATGTCAATTCTAAATTTAAAAAGCAGTAATTATAAATACCACTCCGTATATCCCTACTACTATTGTAAATGTGAATGTATGTTTATTTGCAAAAACTACCCAACCGATCATCATGAAACTCAGTACACATATTTTTGGAGGTATTATATAAAAAAAGTTACAAAAGATAAACAAAATATTTTTTCAGAATTGAACATTTTGAAAAGTGTAGCTGCACCCGGGCGGATCCAGGCTGGACAGCTAGTATAACATATTTTTACACGATTACGCATTAAATTAACAGTCAGATCTGAAAAATAGATGCACAAGATGTTTTATATAACAAAGGTTTGTGTGTGTGTACACGATCAAAACCAAGTCTTCTGTCCTCACAGAGCTAAAAAATACGTTGAATAACCACGGCCATAGCTGAACTTAAGTATATTCCAAAGATTTCCAAAATGGCCGATGCATCCAAAGACGGCCAATAACGATGCGTCTCACAATAAATATAAACAGAATATTCATTCATGTTAGAATTGAAAACAACTACAAAGTCCAGTGTTCGTTGGCCTTTCGTACAAACAGGTACGAAACTCTGTAATAGCCGAGTAGTTAAGGCTGTTGACACAAAAGACAAACACGAAACTAATTAAAGCGTGTACGCGACATTACCCTTTTTAATCTTCAGGTGTGTACAAATAGAATATTCGCATAAACTAATGCAGGCATGCAATTTACGTGTCCATTTGTAAATGAAATAACTAGTTTTACCAAGAATACTCAGTGATGCATAGTTTGTCGAAATATGTGTTACCTTTGCTTGTATCTAATTGTTTTAACTGTGGACAAATATTACAAATTATATTCAAATGGGTTGGTGTCTTAAATGTTATGAATTTGAAATATAAAAGTTATATCATAAGCAATAATATGTTTGATTCTTTATCATTTTGTAAGCAAAGTCCAATATATTTTGGGCGTGCATTTACAATAAAAAGAGAAATAAAATTAATGTATTACTGACCCACATTAAGAAGAATAAGAATACAAAATGGTCTAGTCTAGTTAATGCTACTTATGATACGCTTATATTGAGCTAGACTGCTACCAACAAGAATGCTACTAAATACACACAAATATAAAGTGAGAGATAGCCAATAATAAAATCTCTCTTCAGCTTTATGCTGCAATAGCTATGCTAGCTCTAGACTGCACTGCAGCGCCAATTTTCAATATTAAATGCATGGTTTTTCTACTATTAAAACGAAGTGGACCTTGATCCACGACACTGGTTTGCTAAATTTCAAACACCATCAAAAAATTTCCCATGCAATCATCAGTGTGCTTGTGATATTTTAGTCATTGGAACCAATGGCAACTAA
Organism: Hyles euphorbiae; assembly: GCA_023078785.2. Lineage (NCBI taxonomy): Eukaryota > Metazoa > Arthropoda > Insecta > Lepidoptera > Sphingidae > Hyles > Hyles euphorbiae. The sequence continues at coordinate 9,342,103 of CM041049.1, forward strand.
ATACAAAGACAGGCAATATTTAAAATATGACTTACCTGCGATGCGATCAAACCCAATCAGAAAAAGACTGTGGCTCATTATGTATTAATTAATTAAATACCTCTTCCGCCTGTCATTTTAGTCACATAATATTATCTTAGATACAAAGATACATGCATACAATCATACTTTCATAAACTTATGCCTTTTTCCCTTAGAGGGATTACGAGGTGCTACCAGGACACGCACATTTTACCTTTTCCGTTCCGTCCCACTATATTATATAGCCAGCGTATAACCACATCGAGCAGTAATTTGTGACTCCGGGCTGATAAATTAATATAAAAATCCAGTATCACTTTGTCCGACCAGGGATTTGAAGCCTTGACCTCAGCATTGTAATCGTCTTACACATCTACGCCATGAAGACAGTCATAGTTTTTGTTTTAATAATAAATATTCCATCTTTATAGATAATTGTAACACACAAAAATACGAGAGAAATGGATTCCGTACCTCGCTGGTGTAGACAAACGTCACTCGTAGGACACAGTCATATCAGCCGACAGCCAGCCAACTTCCTCGTGTATCTTGCTGGAATATTAATATTGGATGAAAGGAAGTAAGAGGTTCCAATATAACTATGATATGTAGTAGAGAATACTGAAGGGAATAATCCGTATTATTATGGAAAGTGGTAAAGTCTATATAGTCTAAATACAGTGTAGGTTTGTTGTTTCCAATTCTGGGTTGGCGCTCACGATCTTCGATTTTCCACTACGTTTTACTCTCACAGATTGCATTGTCTCATTTGGCAGCTGGAATGGTGGCTGGAATAATTTTACAGTATCAATGCAAAATACTGGAAATCAAAAACTGTTTATTCGTTAGTACCTAATAATATTTAAAACCTTATCTTAGCCAACTTCGAGTATTTTCTGTCTACATATCACTCATCCAATAGAACATCGACGTAATTACAATGATGAAAATGTTTGATTGTATTATATGTTTTTTTAATTCTTGGGTTTTCGCACGAAATTGTTTTGAATTATCGTTCATAGTAATTATTTTATGTGTGTACATAAAATAATTAAAGATTTCATCGAAATGATTGGAAATACATTATATTATTAATAAACTTTTAAAACATTTCTTCCGAAAAAAATCTAAAACGTAATTACGTCATTGTTCTTTTGGATGAGCGATATTTTTGCTGACTGCCTCGGTGGCGTAGTGTACTAGGGTACGATTGCAAAACTAAGGTCTCAGGTTCGAATTCCGGGTTGGGCAAAAAGTGATATTAGATTTTTCTATTCATTATCAGCCCAAAGTTATCAATTTGTGCCCGATATGACGATAACCCGCCATCTATCACATCGTGGGTCGGAACATACAAAGCGAAATCTGGTTGTGTTGGCACCTCTACCTACGCCTTCTGAGAAAAAAGCGTGAGTTTTTGTATGTATTTGTATGTATCTTTTATGCTTGTTTAAGATTGCGGCGTATTCATTTTATCTCATCTATTTATTATCGCTTGTTATTGGTATGAAAATCTTTATATTGGAACTCCGCCAACAAGTATGTGACTCTATGCGTAATAAAAACCCAAAACGTTCACACGAGATTAACCAATTGGCAACCCGAGGAAGCCTTGAAACATATTGTATAAAACCATTGAGATAGTATACTAGAGGGGACACTGCAAACATAGCGTTGGTAACAAATAAAAGACACCGTGCCGCTCCTTTTATTTCTGTCTCTGTCACGCCTACGCAACAACATTATCTTCCATCCCGCTTCACTAGGTTCTTGTGTACACCCACAATACGCAGAGATTTTGTTCCCGAAGTCCGCTCTAGCCTATACCTCAATGTATACAACACACTCTATGTTAAACTCTATTTAATACTGAACTATATTAATATAAATATTAATTAATATTTATTTTTGCCCTCTCAATCCAACTCGAGTGCAGAGGAAGTCAGTGCTAAGCAATGAATGGATATGTGCTCATATTATAATGAAAAACTAAATAAATATTGCGACGGAAAGAGTCCAACTGGTTTATTTATTAACCATCTCCACATTATTATTTAACTTGCTCATATGAACTGCGTGGGCAATGCAAAAAGGTTTACTGAGAGTTTTCATACTGAAGTTTTAATAATGAATGAACACGACTGGACGAGATAATTAACCGAAACCTCATTATTTATAAACCGACGTTTATCTCAAACTTATGAATATTTTCTTCATTTATTTTATCATCATATTCTTCAGCCATAAAAAGTCAACTGTTGAACATAGGCCGGTACTTGTTAATTATTATCGTGATTTGTAACTAACTAATTGCGTGAATAATTGAAGGGACTTGATGCAATCTTTATTCTTTATTATATCAACTGCGCTAAAATAAACAACGAACTTTTTTACTTTATATTTAATACATAAAAATTAAAAAAATATTTTATCATATAGCCGTTAAAAAAGAAAAATTATATGTATTTTTTTCTCCACCGCAATTAGAGCGCCAAAAGTTAAAATAATGCTATAAAAAGACGACGATTATACCATAACACGACATCGTAAAAACGTCGGCTTGACCGAGATGTTTCATTTAATACAATGAGTAGGATGCTATTAATAAAGCTAAGCGACACAGCGTGACCGAATATTTCATTTTAAGTATGCATAAAAATGTAAACACGGTCCAAACGACGACCTTCTTCGTCGTAATTTTAATAGACGCCTAGAGATCCTAATTAATGGTTTTTATGTGCCACATGCATTACCTAGGGTTTACTGCTTGTCTTTATTAATTTGGCTTGATGAAAAGTAAAATACTATTTTGAAAATAATTTATTTATATTTTACTTACATTACTAAGCATGGGAATATCCGTGTTCGGACTATCATCGAATATCAATGTAAAAATATTTTATCTCCAAAATAATACAATAATAAATAATGTATCGTGCCAGAATATAGTAAATAGCCATGCGAAACAAACTTATTTCTTTTTAGAATTGCTGTACACTATCTGTATGTAGGCATGTCATTTAAAACTACACTTGAACTAAAAAACAACGCAACGCTTTCAACGCTATACGTCATCAGTAAGCGGAGTTAGAAAAATAAGTATTCATGGTTCACAATCTTTCATACGGACAAATTGGGGGTCAATCCCAGCAACAGAAATAAAATAAAAATATACCTACATTATTTCAAACAGTTTTATACTCAACATCATTTAATAACAGGCTCCTTGGCACAGTTTGTTAAGGGGATACCTCGAAAAATTTGGCTTTTTTAAAACCCTACATATCATAAATTACTAAGATTAGGTAGTCCATTTTCATATATGTTTTAATTGATGATATAATTACCAACTTTATGAGAAAAAATACATGATTACGCCACTTTGCCTTAACAAAAATACAGTCCAAAGTAGCAGTTGTTAAGTTTTTTAAGAACTCAGAACTCCTAACTTACCCCGTGTAGAAACTCAAGATTAATTTGACATAAACATATTTTTAAATATTAGTTTTTCGCGAGAAAAAAACAAGAAAAAAGTAAATAGTACGATGACAATAAAATAAAATATGGTTTGGCGCTTATGTTGTTTTATTTTGAGAAGCGCATGGGCCATCCTATCCTATTCTTGTACGTTACGGCCATATAAGCTATCTCATTGGGGGCGTTCCCGTCAGACGGCCGCGGGCCTTGGTGGACGACGGATCTGCGCTCGACGTTTCGAAATTCTAGCCCGTCGATTATTTTTTACGTAATTTCAAATTTACGTAAATCGTATTATTTTAGGTGGTACTCTTTTGTGTTTGTACATTTTAATTTTTTTACATATATTTTAAAAATAAATAGCAGTATATATTCATTTTTAAGTTCATTTTTAACTAGCTAAGTTACGAAAATAAAAGAGAAAGGTCATTGACTTACGTATAAGCGCTCAACGAAATTAGTCGAAGGGAGCGTAAAATTTTATACATTTTTGCGTCATAATATAATTACGACGCTGAAGTCTCGGGTTCGAAACCGGGTCATTTTAATTTTTGCTTTTTTTTATTTATCCGAATTGTTCCTAATCGATATTTGAAAGAACCATCATTCCGAAAAAATGAAAATATTCTATCCGAAAAAAGAATATTCGATCCGCATTTTGATTGATGTTTTTATTATTCGGGTGAAATTTTATACATTTTTGCCTCATAATATGATTACGACGCTGAAGTCTAGGGTTCGAGTCCGGGGCATTTTAATTTTTGTTTTTTTGTTATTTATCCGAAGGGTTCCAAATCGATATTTCACTGGTAGACTGCCTCAGTGGCGTAGTTGTACTAAGGTACGGTTACAAAGGTGAGGTCTTAGGTTCGAATCCCGGGTAGGGCAAAGTGATATTGGATTTTTCTATTCATTATCAGCCCAGAGTCAGGAATTTGTGCCCGATATGGCGATAGGTTCGCCACCTATCACATCGTGGGACGGAACATACATTGCGAAATGTGGGTCTTGGCACCTCTGCCTACCCCTTCTGGGAAAAAGGCGTGAGTTTATGTATGTATGTATGTAGATCCACGACATACGAGAAATATGAAAATAAGGGATCTAACGTAATCCTTATGATATGGACATTGCGATCATTGTCATCGAATTAATTCGGTTAAAATAAATTTAGTTTCTCGTTGTGTTGTTCTTTCAGTATATTATCATTATTGAAGTGAAAACTTCTTTAGCGGCGTTGAGCACTTTTCTGTAATGGGTATAAAATCTTAAACTCGCGTCAGGACACGTGACCTGATCGAAAAAGCGTAGGACGGCAATGACGTCATCTTATAGGACGGATGGAGAGTAGACAGCTATCCCCTCTCTACAGCGCGGCGAAAATGTATGCCTGGGCCTACTGTTTCGTTTTTTTTTTCAGTTTCACCCACTTTTTCCAAAATTGCCTCCCGTACCCCACCCCGAAAATTTACCTCACCCCCCCCAATCCTATCTCGGCCAACATAGGTCGTAGACCCACCGAGTTTGGTATCCTCGGAACCGTCTTGGTGAGGGCTACAAATTGACCCCGCCAGAAATCCCAAATTACGCAAAAAATTACCCCCCCAAAAAAAAATATTTTACCTCCAAAAAATTAATTTAAGTTAGCCTCCCCACGAAACCTTCCTCCCCCCCCTCCCTTACCCCCACCCCGAAAATTTACCTCACCCCCCCCCCCAATCCTATCTCGGCCAATATAGATCGTAGACCCACCGAGTTTGGTATCCTCGGAACCGTCTTGGTGAGGGCTACAAATTGACCCCGCCAGAAATCCCAAATTACGCAAAAAATTACCCCCCCAAAAAAAAATATTTTACCACCAAAAAATTAATTTAAGTTAGCCTCCCCACGAAACCTTCCTCCCCCCCTCCCTTACCCCCACCCCGAAAATTTACCTCACCCCCCCCAATCCTATCTCGGCCAATATAGATCGTAGACCCACCGAGTTTGGTATCGTTGGAACCGGCTCGGTGAGCTCTACAGATTGGCCCCAACCAAATCCCCAAATTCCTCCCTCTCTCCCCTAAAATATTTGTCCAGGCATAACTCCGTCATTTCTTAAAGTAAACCCCCCGTGTTTGGAGTCAGAAGAATCGTCTTGACGAGCTCGACAATCGAGAGCAGGCAAAATACGATTTTTCTTATTTTTACTATGGGATCAGGCTGGGGCAGCAGTCTAAAATTATATGTAATTTGCAATCTGTACCCACGGTCTTCCCCCGGTATTTTTGAAGTGAAAACTTCTTTAGCGGCGTTGAGCACTTTTTCTGTAATGGGTATAAAATCTTAAACTCGCGTCAGGACACGTGACCTGATCGAAAAAGCGTAAGACGGATTGAGAGTAGACAGCTGTCAGTTAGCTGTCAGTTTAAAAAGCTTTGATGAATTGCCAATGATTTTGAGTGGAGATTTCAACATAAACTTCGCAGACGATAAAAATCAACTATTAATTGAATTTTTAAATAATGAATTTGGTTTAACTATGTCGAATGATCGCAATCTTAGCACAACGAAATACAAAACTACTATTGATGCGGTCTTTATTAGACATTTAAATAGGTTCGAATCAAAACTGTTCGTTTCTTACTTCAGCTACCATAAACCTATCGTATCAGTTTTAGAGATTGGCGATGATAGTTCTGGTAATGATGATGGTGAAAAAGTCGTTGAAATTATGGATGAAAGTTGATTTTTCGGAGAGATAAACTTTTTAATGTAAAATAATTGTAATAGTTTTAAAGTGTTAAATTTTTAATGTAATATAAATTGTCATGTTTGTGTACGATAGCGCAATAAATGAATATTGTATTCTACCACATAAATGATAGTACTTTTATACTGATAAAGCAATTGGTGCAAAATTATTCCCTAACCATTCCAAAATATCAAACATGCTCAACGTTAATAATCAAGTTTTCACTTCTGCCGGCACTCCCGGAGTGCAACCCGTCTTTTTTTTTTTCATCAAAAATATTTTAATCTGATATCGCAATATTTCTTGTTGCTAGCTCCTATAATATGAAGGCTACGCGATATTCCCACCAAGGTCGCACCAACTTTTATAATCAATTGAATTTACTTATAACTTTTAATCGGGTTTTGCCCAATAAATATATTAATAGTGAATTAAATAGAAAAACCTTTTTACCATATTATTCCGTTTCACTAAATTCAAAGTCAGAATTGAAAATTATGGTGGCCATTTTGAACTTTTTTGCTTTTGATTCGATTGATATCTAAATCGATATCTAATGGTTCCTTCATTTGAATGAGTAAGTCAGAATTGATAGTTGAGGCCGCCATTTTGAACCGTTTTGTTATTAATCTGATTGGTCTCTAAATTAATATCTATCCGAAGTACCCTTTCTTCGAATAACCTACATTCGGAGTCCGAACCGAAATTTATGGCCGCCATTTTGAACTTTTTTGTTATTCATCCGATGGATATATAAATCGATATCTGGGTTACCCTTTGCTCGATTAATCTAATGCTTGCTTGAATGCTTTTGATCCAATTGATTTCAACATCGATATCTTAGAGCAGAAAAAAAAATGGCGGTCGCTACTTTCAATTCCGACCACCTATGGGGTTATCCATAAATTACGTCACACAAATTGCATGATTTTTTGCCCATGTAAGGAAACATATAAAGTGTTGTATATGGTCATCATAATATTGTGATATTTTTCAAAATCATCCAGTATAATATCATTAGAAAAATAGTACCTTTCGGGAGCACCTCTATCAATAGACAGATGAAGACACTATCACATCAAAAACATCCTGTAAAAAAATTCCAAGTCTCGCAGCTCAGGGTTTCTACCTCAAAAAATTGTGAGATGCTACATGCATATACCGATACCAAGTCGATTAATTTATTTAGTCCTTGCGTAAGGGACCTTCTGTATAAAGTTATTACGTAAGCTATTATCATATAAATATTAAAAATTCTTTACGTTATAAATAAATGAATCGATTTGGCCATCGCATGAAACTATAATGTATCGTACATAATGCTGCTGGATGGCTGAATTTTTTTACAGGATGTTTTTGATGGGATGTCACGTCTTTTTTTAGAGTCCTAATTTTTTCCTTTTTGGTACTTTTTACTTCTAGAATATCACCAACATTTTTTCGTAAAGCCTCTGTCTTATGGTATTTTCTTATTTTTGTAGGTGTCAATTTATCACAATTATCACGGATTTGTTTATTAATATTCTTTCTTTCATGGTAATTGATATTTTGGAGCTATTTAGTCTATTTATTTGCAAGTTTTTCTTCGTTATGTCTTTCTAGAGGAAGTTGTACAGTTTCATGGGCTGAATACACCCTTTCCCTCTCAATACCCTCTCATGTTATGCCTTTTATATATAGACTAGCGGCCAGGTCCAGCTTCGCCCGGGTACAAATAGATTTCTGTACAAAAATATGTACGTATTATTATTATACACCTTCCTACTCAGGCACGCTACTGCCGCCCCGGCCGGCCAGTACTGCCGCAAGCGTTACGTCCGTCAATTTTAAATCTGTAATATCTTTGAAAATATTCATTTAAATCTTGTGCTGTAAAGGACCATATAGATCTATATTAAACCAACAATGTATTTAAGCTTTTTAATTGGATAAGGATTAATGCTGTATTTGTCGTAAAAAGTAAAAGACAAAAAACTGTTATTGTAGGATATCCATAAGAGATAGACATATAGCATCGCGGAGTTTTCAATGTGTACAAATAATTACTACATTATTTTGATAAATCTCGTAGGGTTCAGCCTGCGTTTGCAATGTAAGCGGAAAAAATTGATAATTAACTACATCACATTAGAAACCTCAAATATAACAGTATGTCTCCACTATTTAATGGATGTTATTATACACGTAAACCTTTCTATTGAATCACTCTATCTACTAAAAAAACCGCATCAAAATCTGTTGCGTAGTTTTAAAGATTTAAGCACACAAGGGGACATAGGGACAGAGAAAGCGACTTTGTTTTATACTATGTAGTGATACCTATCTAGAACTATTATTCCATTATATACGGGTACAATTATTCATTAACTGCATAATATAACTTTGTAATCCTATACATTTATATGGGATTACAAAGTTATTCACGCAGTTGGTGTATCTAGAACACTAGGCAGAAATTACGAAATGTTTAAATTTTTCCCTACTTAAGACACTAAACACTAATTATATTCTAAATTTGAAGGTTCTATGTCTGCTAGAATTACCTTAGACTTAAAAATGTAAAAAATTAAACTAAATTCGCGATAAAATCCGTAAATAATAGTTTTATTTCAAAATTAAGAATGTTTGACTAGTTACAATTCTTAAACTAGTGGTTCAAATTGAATGAAATTTTAAATATACATACCGTGTTTACACAATGCCTGCTTAGTAACTGAAAATTCAGGTTTCTTGCTTTAACCACAACAAAGTTATGGGGGTTTAAAATGATCTGAATTGCTTCGAGAAAAGGATGGTACCACTGTGCCGCTTTTTAGCTCGACTTGGTGGGGGCACTGCCGTGCCCCCAGATTTAGAGTATTTTTTTTTACGAATATATTTTATATGTCACTGAAAGTCTATATCTATACTAATATTATAAAGCTGCAGAGTTTGTTTGTATGTTTGTTTGAACGCGCTAATCTCTGGAACTACTGGTCCGATTTGAATGATTCTTTCAGTGTTGGGTAGTCCATTTATCGAGGAAGGCTATAGGCTATATATTATCACGCTATGATCTATAGGAGGAAAGCAGTAGTGACATTTCTAGCAAATAGGAGGAAATTTTGTTCGTTTTTCTTGGTCCGATTGGTCGATATTCTAAACTGATAGTCAGAATTAAACATTTTGACCGCCATTTTAAAACGTGTATGCACCCGGGCGGAGCCGGGCCCAATCGCTAGTATTACTATAAAATTAATATTTACAATTCTCTTCATATAACGAAAGCAAAATAATTGTAATTGATATCAAATAATTTCGCCGAAAAATTTGTCTAGCGTAAATAAAAGAAACATTGTTAAACAAAAATGATCCCTATTTGGTTATAAAGAAGGTTCAAACTGGAACGGGCGGGTGTGATCGTCGTCATTCGCGCGCCAAGCGCATAGCAGTAATGATAAGAGCGTGAGCGCCGGTGTGACCGCACAGTTCGAAAATCAATAATAATTATTTTATGTGGAATTTAACAATAATCTAATGTAATTACTTATCGTTTCCGCTCTGTGTACATACTTCAGGAATACCTAGTCAGTTTAGTTTGGTTGTTATTACAAAATTCAAATTTATTTCACACATTTTTGTTAATTTTACAGTTGTATCGTAAGTCAAAAATCACAAAACAGCAGAACTAAGAATGACGTTGTTTTATAGGCGAAAGTCAGTGGTCAAATCACAGGTCAAATGAAGTAGAAACAAATAAATCATCGCTAGGCGCAATGCCTTTGGCGGCATTTATCAAAGGGCGCCTAGGCGATTAGCGCTTCACACTAGTAGAGTGAGTGACCGGCAAAACAATTGGTTTCTTGTATTTATACAGATATTATTGTAAATGTTTTTGAGGTTTTCGTAAAGTAATAGTTTAAAGTTCGTGTTTTAACACTTAGATTATAATAGATTTTTTTTATCAATACAAAAGTATGATAAACAATATATAGGCACATTGTCAGAATCATACGGATTATAAATATACATAGGTCTACATTAATTCGTTATTACTAATATTAATAATACCAGTAGATTATATTTAATCGGGGAATGTGCGCCAGTAGCGCAGTGCCGCGACGTGATGCGGCAACTTTCGTAAACCACGCCCCAAATAGCTGCGAATATTTTTCGAGGTAGGCTCTTAACTGCCGCCTGTGAAAAGAGAGGCTGGGGGTTCGATCCCCGCACCGAGATAAATGTTTGCGTATCCCACACATATTTCTTTCGGGTGGTGTTTGTGAGACCGAAAAGTCTCTCGTAGTTCCTGATACCCTCGACACAAGACTCGATATACATAAGTGTGGGGTCAGGACTATGTGTGTGACTGATGGGTGTTATTATAACTATTATATAATTATAATATAACATTTTTCTTATAGTGATGAATAGTATGTACATACTTATATGCACATAATATTGTGTTTTCTATTCTCACACTGTGGGTTCGCTTTTATTCTGATTCAGTAGTAACTAACCGACATAGCCTCTAGGATTAAATTGAAGTGGCAAGGCCGGGCACATAGCGTGTAGAACTGATGGCCGCTGGGGCCGCACGATTCTGGAGTGTAGACCATGTACAAGCTGGTGAAATGTCGGACAGTCACCCACAATCGGGACGGTAAACCTAGTTAAGGTCGCAGTGTGGCGATCTGTGGAGGTGGGATCTATGTTCAGCAGTGGATTTCCCAAGGCTAAAAAAAAGAAAAAGAGATAATAGTGACTGCGTTGCATGACAGTTTATTATATAATAGGCGATATGTGTTTTATACTACCATGATAGAAGAATATACCTCAAGCAATTCCCTAATGACACTGAGACCTCAAAATACTCTCAAGAAATAAATCTTTAACATTTTATAAAACATATATACATAGCTACTAAACTTGGATACAAAGGATCTCACTCAAAAGTTCCTAACGTTTTTGTGATAAAGCAAATTCACGTACAATATCTGAAACCGAAGCAGAAACAAAGTTTGTCAATGTAAAGTTCGAATTTCATTTGCTAAGTTCAAAGAGACAAAAACAGCGCACATACCCAGGCCGTTTTTAACTCGGAACGGTGTATAAATTCTTAAACTCGGGAGATATTTTTTCGAACATTCGTAAAAATTGTTAACGATGTGCTTAAATCATAATAGTCACCTCTGCTTCTTTATCAACTGACTAACATAATCATAGGCGTTTAATGTAAAGAAAATCATTTTCACGAAGAGAATCTTTACTAAGGAACAATTTAATTTACAGTAAATGTCTCTGAGTGCGGCCGTGCGACACGTGTTTTTCCAAATATCTTGGCCTTTGATTATGATTGGAGGAAGCAGGTTGCAGTGGAACAGCAGATTGCAGTGGAACAGTTGGACCCCATATAATATTATCACCAAGTATTATTTATTGAAATACAATAGCATTGTTGACGTTTCTAAAACCTATTTACATATCTCATCAATGACCAACTATAGTCACCATCCATCCTTCCACTAAACCTAAACATAATTAAATCAGCTGGTGTTTATTTCAAAACCGCTTTTGAAAATCAATTACCAAGTTTGCGCCAAAATGAATTCTACCGTGGGTTAATGAAGAACTGCGCCACCGGCACATACGAGTATATCGAAGCTTCCCAGAATTGGATCGGGAGCCCCTTTGAGTTCACGCGCAGCCCGCTCTTTTTATACTTCGTCTGTGCTTACGAAAATGCGAAGCATTTGATGTCAACGTTATCTACTTTCCTCAAAGGCAGGTTGTGAAAAACTACATTCCGTGAACTGCATTTAAAGCCAAAACAACTATGTATGTAATGTATATTTAAAAGATTCTCTCTCGACGCTTTGAAATTTAATACAAAGTCCGGGGTTTTCAGTAAAGTGTGTTGAATAAAAAATATCTTTTTGCAATTTCTCACTTACATAGATACGAATTGCACTCTTTAAAGTGCTACAAAGTTTTTACATTTGTATAAAATGGCAATTAAAAGCTAGTCATGGTTCGGAGTGATCCCAAGGTAAAGTACGCTAAAGATTCATTATTTGTCGTCATACGCTCCCTGAATACAAATTGTGGAATTGTCAAATCGTACAAATATTTAAAAGTACCCGCGCTGTTGTAGTCACTTATGTAAAATCAAGGGTGTGTTCAAGACGTTGAAATGAGTTTGTTCAGCAAAATTACCTCTTAACTGTTCATAGAGAGGGTGGCATCAGTTTTATGATCAGGCGAGCTTGAAACAAAGTAAACACAATTTCTTCACCATCGTGCATTTATACTGAATCCCTTACTAGTAGGATCCCCGACAAAGTCATGTACATGTACCTATTAACATAGATGTTGTAGCCCAACTATAAAATCAGTTATTAATAAAAATAATTGGTAAAATATTAACCAATCATAATTTTAAGGTTAGTAAGTCATGTTAAAATAACAGCAAATAATAATAAATATTTTATAATAATCATAATAATACTTTATAAGAAGTATATAGACTAATAGATTTATTAGTAGGGTTTACACTAAGTTAGGTAAACGTGACATACATATATTTCGCCTATTTTCTATTTTTATCTCGATAGATTCCGCCAATAATTAAATTATGGTCCAGATAGGTCGACAGTAATGGTAGCCAAAAAAAAACATTTTATATATATACAACAATGATTAACCTGTTTAAAATAAGGAAACAAAATAAAATCGACTTATCCAATAAACCGTTTGTAAAGAATGACAATCGTTTTCAACACGTGAAACAATAACTTTACACGAACCGGACGTGAAGGTGTGTTTCCAGGAATAAATGGAACAATTTTTCAAGAATTCTACTCTACTAAAAATAAAGGAAATGGGGCAATCGCTCTTGTTCGAGAAAAACTTCACTTTATACATTGTAAGTTGATAAGAACTTGAACGGAAGCAAAAAGCCTTAATCAAACGCAGGGCCTGATTAACCCTTAGGCTAATTAGGCTGCAGCCTAGGGCGCGAGGATCGGGGGGGCGCGCTGAACTGAAATCTTATCTTCGCATGCACTATTAATCTAGCGTCATTGCATCTACCCTACATATTTTAACTAGACCCAGACAAAACCCTTAACCTAAACTGTGAACTGAAAAAACTTACGAGTCCCTGAGATTATAACAATAAACGAAATTTAAAATAGCACCTGTAGGTATAACAAACGTTGACTTGTTATTAGAATAGGTCGGCGGTCGAGTGAGTGAGTAACTTTAAACATTTCACTATAATTTTCAAATAAATAATTGAGCAGTTGCAAAAGTATGATGCCTCCCGTCTTTTTTAAATATCTTAACAGAAGTGTGACCAAGTGACTGCATTTTTAAATCACCTCAACTCCTCAGCAATAAAATTAAATTTACCATGAAGTTAGAACATGATAACTCTCTTGCCTTCTTAGATGTCTTAGTAATCCGTAATCCTGATCGTATATCAATATACAAGGCGAGTTTTTCAAGTGGGATTGAATGGCCAAATCCTAAACTATGAGGAATAGTGAAAAATACTCAAAGGACTTACGAGCCCGATTTTGATGAAAACTAAAACTGCTTACTTAGATTTTTCATAAATAAATATACCTAGCTAGGAATCGAACCCAATGATTTAGAACAAAAAACACAGGCTGTATTATTACACAATTCGATATTGTGTCTTATAAAGATCAAATTCTGGGAAATAATGACATACGTCAAATAAAAGAAAGGATGTCATTTTAAGCAAAATTCAATTTTTTCTTCACTTTTTTTAACACCTGGTCGCCCTACGTTGTGGTAGAGGAATTTTATAATTTTTCGTATTTCTTAAGACGAAATCTGTCATAATTCATCAAAACCATATCGAAATCATACTATTAAATATTTTATACATTATTCAAAAAATATGAAAAATTCTAACATTCCTCTACCAACGCAGGTGGTGAGGTGACAAGAAACTGAAAAAAAAATTGAATTTTGCCTAAAATTACATCTTTCCTTTAATTTGATGTGTGTCATTACTTCGCAAAATTTGATCCCTATTTTTATTTATTATATTATTATACAGCATGTTTTTTTTTTTCAAAATCATTAGGTTCGATTCCTAGCTAGGCATATTGATTTATCAAAAATCTAAGTATGCAGTTTTAGTTTTCATCAGAATCGGGCTCGTAAGTCCTTTGAGCATTTTTCGCTATTCCTCATAGTTTCGGATTTGACCATCCACGCCCACTTGAAAATCCCACCCTGTATATCGGTTTTGGTCGTATAGTGCGTGAGTAGCCTTTACCCTTATGTTCGGTCAACTAAAAAATGATTTGCCACCCTAAGGTTGAATATCGTTCAGATTAAAGGAAAACGTTAGTTTCACTTGCAGATCAATCTGACAACTTTTATAGGTTGTATGAATGATGCAAAAATTTTCACACTTGTAAACAAAACAAAACTAAATACCACTTTTTAGACTCATTGTAACGTTCCTGGGCGCCTCCTCAGAATTAGCCTAGGGCGGTCAGAACCCTAGATCAGGCGCTGATCAAACGTCTAATAAAATAATGTCAGGATTCTTTGCAGTTTTATTCTTGTAAAGACAAAGTTTCTTTAAAGTAAATGAATCGATTTGTGTACTTTCTTTTATGATATTAATTTTATCGCTACTGGAACATGATTTTAGCTTTTTAATAAATGATCACTACCAACCGTGATTACTTTTGCCACGAGACCAATATGATGATTAATTCTGGTTTTTAATCAAAAAGTAAGATAAAAAGATAAGGTGAGAACTATTCATAAAACGTATTGCTATCTCACTAATGACTAACTTAATGACAAGCGACATGAAAACTATGCATTTCAAGTAAATTGTTGGTCCTACTCTAACTAAGCGGAGATGGTCATACCGTAATCGAAGCCAAGTACCAATTTTTATCACAATATTTAATTACTAATTGATGTGTGTATTCATAGTCAATCACCACGCACTAAAACGGTGAAGGAAAACATCGTAAGGAAACCTGCATACCATAGCGAATTAAAAGAATTTCTTTGGTATGTAAGTCCACCAACCCGCATAAGGCCAGCGTGATGGACTATACTATGGCCTAACCACTCGATGGTAGAGTAGGCCCGTGCCCTGCAGTGGGACGTATATGGACTGATATAGATTACTTAGTAATTACAAAAATATATTTGTATACGGATATTATGCAACGGCAGAATAAATATATATTACAAGACTGATAAAATTTACGTACATATCAGCATGTTACCTACATTCAAACAATCACAGAACAAAATGGAACAATCGCATCAGTGAAGGTTGCCAACCTTTCAATCGAACCAACGAGCACAAGTGACCTCGTCTTGTAATGGAAATCCTTTGAGAATCCTCCGATTGAGATTGCTACAGAAATAAAATTGGTGGATCTGTTCGCTATTATAAATATTAACTTAGTATAAATATATGTGATAATTTAATAGTACTTTGCTAGCATAATTATTTAAGGTATCATGAGGAAACCATAGGAATTTTAATAAGATTTGCTATGAATGGCTCTAGTCCAGCATAGTGGAATATGGGTTAAGTCCTCTTAATCGAGCTCGCGTACATACACATATTGAAGAGTCTAGCGGATAGCAGTTGCCAATTACATTATCTTTTAAAATGAACGACATTAAGAACAATATTTTACAGAGCAAAATACATATATGGTATATTTTTATAAACCTCTTTTATCGTACAGCAATGGATACAAAAAATCACATGAGACTTTTCACGGAATGTCCAGTCGAGGTAGCTATTAACTGCGACGCAGTGGCTACGCCCGGACAATTTACCCGCATGTAATATTGTTCGGCGCTCTAGGGGTCGCAATACCACCTGCTGATGGCCCAGCTTAGGACTTATATTATATTTTTGATATTTTTGGCGTATGTTTATGAAATGTAACAACTGTTAATTAAAAATTCCTTCAACAAAAAAATTAGATTGCTGAAGATTTGTCACAAGCCGTCACATACATTATAATATAATTGAGTAATAAATTTCATGAATGATTTGTTTGTAGCGACCTGCTCTTAGCGATTTCTTGGTACCCTTATTAGTTTGTCTAACCACATTGCAAATTCGACGGTGCGCTTCCAGATACTTACTTAAGTACGTAAGCATATAACTTTCACTAATACTTATAAGTATTGCCTTGCCCCTATATTAGCTGAAATAACCTAATTACATGCAACTGGCCTTATTTGCACAGCATGTAAACTGTAAATATCAAAAATAAAGCCAAGACCACACAGTTGTTTGTTCCAAAACAAAAGCAAGGCTATACATATTTGGATAGGAGCCGGCCGGCGCCACAACGCGTAGAGCCTTCATTAGCAGCACAAATCGTAACTTGTCCAAGCGTAATAATTATCGACTTTCAGAAACTGGGTCGTGCAATTTTTTTGTAAGTTTTGGTTTTGAATTAATTTTCAGGTCGTGTCTCAAATATCGTTTATGTTTGAGACTTTTCGTGTAGTCTGGATGTTTGTTAGACCGAAACGTCTCTCGTAATTTTTAACTTTTTCTTCGTTGTATTACAGTTTGTTAAATATCTTCTTATGTGTCAGGAAAGTGCCAATTCCAAGGAAGGAAAAGATTTTTTTCTTCTAAAAGTGCTATAGATCATACCTACTTTACTATAGAGCGATACATACAATCCTATTTGTACATTAGAATTAAAATCATATGTAATAAATACCAAAAAGATTTTTGGTTCCAAAAAATCCAAACCAATATTTCGGTGATCATATTTTATACGTGAACGAATCCGTAGTATTTTTTATTCTGGCCTATCCATTTCTACATAAAACCATTAATGATAAAGCCAATCATTAAAACACCACACAACACAAAACAAATTGTGATTAGACAAATAGTCATCACACCCCGGCGAAAGTAACTGCCCCATAAAAATCATATGTAATTTATTAACAAAATGCTTCCTTCCCTCATTTTGGCTCGGCAGACACTGTATTGGAGTCTGTCCAAGAATTGTTTGTTCCGTTTATTGCTAACAGTCCGATACTCGGAAGATTATTGATAGAGGCCATTATGGGAAAAATTACGAGCGTGATTAAAAACAGCCTCAGGGAAAAAACGCCGACACAGCGGTTTAAAAAACAAATACCTCCTTTTCGGGTTACGTTTTATACTCGATTTGTTGGTGCTCGCGGGTTAGCTTGGGTTATGAAGTACATAACGGTGTATATTTTGGTGATATAACTATGGTGTAGCTTGGAATATGGGCCATAGGATATAAAGACGCCCACGAGAGTCCAAACCTTTCGTCTCTCACGAATTGAAATTCTATTCAGATATTTTACTAGTGGTAGGTCTCTCACACGTGTTCTTGAGTGGAGACCGCGTCTTGGCAAGCGTAGTGTAGGATGCCCACCGGCTAGGTGGAGTGACGATTTGCGAAAGGTTGCTGGCAGATGCTGGATGCGACAAGCCGAAGACAAGGTAAAATGGCTCAATTTGGAGGAGGCCTATGTCCAGCAGTGGACAACAGTTTAGGCTGATGATGAGGTCCCTCATAAATGTGAGAGGTCGCCTGGGTAGGTACCACAGCATGTCTGGTGCCCCCGAGAAACAATAGCATGAATGCTATGCTTTATTCCGGTTTGATGGGCATTGTAGCTAGAGTAACTACTAGCATACTTAATATTTAATATTTCACGAAAACGAGCGCAAACAAATGCATTACCTCGTTATTCATGATGTTGTTTGGTTTTGTTACTGTCCATGAGCGATAGTATCGCTTATTATCAGGCGAATAGCATACTCGTCTCGCTATTCATTGCAATAATAGAAAACACCACTTCAAACTTCTGGTTGTAAGACCAGAGATCATTGTCATTTTACCATACCAATTTAAAAAGTACTTCATAATAAAACTTTTACCGACATATAGTTGATAATATTATCTAACTGTGTAAGCAAGATTCATGATCATGACATTAGAACTTTTTTTTTTATTTATTTATTAATTAATTTAGAGGCTTTTAATCGACACGTTCATGCTAGCCTCATGGTACCTTTTTACATTAGAACCTGTGAATGAGTTTTTACACGGACTTTCGGATTCTCATTTCAAATTCAACTTCTTTATTAATTGTATCATAGAGGTTATGAATTTAATATCCTGAATAAATTTATAACAAAGCCACAGCATCCGACGAAGAACAGAAGCTTCCCAGTCTAGTTTTGACACCCATATTCCACTTACGATAAGACCCATCTGTGTCGATCGGCTTATACACGTTTCTAAACAAGGTGCGAGCTCTCCTTCAAAATGGAATAAGGTATCATCCACACTAGTTCTACATTAATAGTATAAAGGGGAAAAATGTGTTTGATCCACACTAGTTTTAAATTAATATTA
This sequence comes from Hyles euphorbiae, assembly GCA_023078785.2. Classification (NCBI taxonomy): domain Eukaryota; kingdom Metazoa; phylum Arthropoda; class Insecta; order Lepidoptera; family Sphingidae; genus Hyles; species Hyles euphorbiae. The sequence continues at coordinate 9,360,769 of CM041049.1, forward strand.
CAAAGAGGAAATATTTGTTTAGTTGTTTCCATTGAATAGGCTCTGAATCTACGGGAAGGATTAAAAAATATTCACCATTACAGTCGTACATTGTCCCCGATGAACATAGGCCAAAGTATATTTAAAAAGAAAGTAGCCCCTCTTAAATTAAGTTTATGTAGGACATATTGTTAAAAAATACACAAAACTTGAAAATAGAGTTAAGTTGATACATATCTATGAAACTGTTGTGATAAAACTGTAATACAAAGCTAAAGTATAATAAATTTCGTGCCTTAATCATATATTTATTTATATCCTTTTTAAATATAGACCTATCTCGAGCCTTTTCCTACGCTTCTATAAATTACATAATTACAAAGTTACCTTAACATTAAGTTACGGAGTGCGGAACTCTTAATTAGAAACAACGTTAAGGACATAAGCAATTATTATGCAGTTAATTACATTACACCACTGCCTTAAGGAAAATCCTATTTGCGTTTCGAAGTTACATAAAGCCTTAGTATCTTAGGAGGTACATTATACATATATATGTATGTAGATTTAAGCACGTGTGTTTATAAAGAACATATTCTAAAAGTCATTCGACGTGGGTATGTAAACTTTGAACGAGAGATAGACTGAATAATATGTAACAGCTTATCGTATGATGATATAAATATTTATTTAAAATTATTTTATTACTTTTTCAAGAAGTATGTTTATAATTTACTACAAAATATATTTTCATGGATCGTGAATTCTACAGCTAAAATATAACCTCATTAAAAATGAAAAACGAATGCACATTTCGCACTAGAAATATTGAAGTTGTCAGCTAGGCTTTTATTAAAGTGAAAATAGTTTTCATTAGAGACTTATATAAAAAAAAAGATTATTATTAATAAAAGATCAAAAGCCATCACTCAAGTCAGGTAAATTATTTTAAAAGAGGGTCACGTTCTAATATTATGTTCCACCGCCGTGCAACTTTGAATTTCAATGTCGAAGAATAAGAAGGACTTGTACAAAATCCCTAAGAACTACCCTTGACACGCTTCCATTGGAAACCAACTTCTGATAACTCCGCATAAGTGGCTGTTCAGTGACTTTGTTTCAATATTGTTGCCAAATCACGAGCAGCCGGTACGGTTGGTGTGAAACGTAACACGTTTAGAATACGGGAAATTGTCATCCTCGGAAGTCAATGTTTGTAAGTGGAAGGCATAAAATCTACGCCATGAAGCCGTAAAGGAGCAATTTCTTGTCTACGCCAGAGCAGCGCCGCTGTGTATGGCTCTATAGTGGGACGTGTTCTGAATCGCTAGTGGTATGTCTTATATCGGAAGCCTCCATTTAAGTGAGGAAAATTTGCCATCTCGCAAAATCTACGATTATTTTATGAGGACGGTGTTAAGTGCTCTCTGGGTGTATCGCGTTTTATTATTACTTATATGTGTCTATATATATTTCTGACTATATTATTGTCTATAACGCAGGCAAAAGTTCTGAGACAATCTCCTGTAGGGGTCGATTTTTAATAAATGGTTATTGGCCAATTATTGCCCCTTTTATTATAAAAATACCAAAACAACTGATCCTATATAAGAATAGTTTAGTTCAAAGAATAAATGTCATGGGACCGAATGCATTTTCCTTCAAAATTTTACGTGAGTGGAATGTGTATAGCAAAACTTGACTCTCATTGGTCAACGTTCAAAAGCTTTTCGCTGAAAATATTTTTCTATAAAAATTTCAGAAACCATTCTAAATTATTAGTGGTGCGCGTAGCGAATATTATTGCTGAACGAATGCCCTTATTATATACGATTTGATACTGCTGTTCGTTACAGAAAATCTCAGTTTAAAGACGACATATTGGAAATTGATACAATGAAGACACCACAGAAAATAAACAGTAGTAAGAAACTGGTTTTCCTAGAATCTATTAAATTTGTCCTATATTTTTTATTTAATTATTTTAGTACGGTATCTATAAATTTTATATAACATAGTCAATATGTGAAATAATATGTTCCTGATGTGAACTGGACTCAAAAAGTATCTGCATCCAGTTAAAGCTGGGCCTCCCACTAGGTCCTAATATCGAAATATATTAGTCGATATCATCTTTGCTAGCATCAAAAAGTAATGAAATATCTTGAGATATTTCATAGCATTATGCATTAGCATTTCAGCAGGTGCAAATCCAGATTTCGATAATTGTGTTGCGCATTTCTATTTTTTCCTTGTTTTTGTCCTTTTTACTATAATGCATACTGAATAGGAATATTAACACCGGGATTTAATCGTTTAGATGCTGAAAAATAACAATTTGTAGATGAAAAATTCAAACTCGTGTTAATGATTTCAATTATCAAATTTAAAATACTGAAGTAGACTTTTGTAACAGCTTTTTAATTGTTAATTGATATCACCAGCAGTTTTTTTTTATTTTATTTTTTTATTTTATTTAATAAGCATACCAACTACATTACGCATACAGTAACTTAGACTAAGAGTAATTAAAAAAATGACACATTACACAGCATAACGTATTTTATAGGCATGCATAACATTATAAAGTATTGATTAGACGAATAGAACAGTAGAAAAGACACAAAAACATACATATTAACTAGAGACTACTACTTAAAATTAATAAATACCTAATAAAAAAATATTCAACACATTATAAATTACTAAAAGAAAACAAATGCTGATATAAAAGTCGTTTAAATGCACCAAATTTCATTGAGAAGACATCAATTTCATTAATGGCGATTGATATTTCGTTATAAAGCCTAGACATACGTATTATAGGGTTATTGTACGATGTGTTTAAAACCACAAAGGGAATATCAAATAGCCGATGTTGACGCATAACACGATTATTCATTTTAAAACAAAAATAGTTAATTAATTGTGAATCCAAAGAACCGTTAATTATTTTGTAAAGTAGCAGGAGATCGGTTAATGTACGTCTTTCTTTTAAACTCATCATATTAAAATGCCGCAATCTCTCAGCATAGTCCTTAATACTTTTGCGAACACCAGTTTTAATCGAGATGCATCTTACAAATCGCGCTTGGACCGCTTCAATTCTGTTAATATGAATATTATAAAAAGGAGACCAAATGCTGGAACAATACTCCAGTGAGCTCCTAATTAAGGCATTATATAGCAATAAGACAGTTGTTGTTTTGCGAAACGGCTTTGCCAAACGTAATATGAAACCAAGCATTTTATTTGCCTTACATACTACGTGATCAACATGACTGCGAAAGGATAATGTGGTATCAAATATTACACCAAGGTCACGAATAGTAAACACTCTTTCTAAATTAACATCATCCAAACCATAATTGTAATTAACAAAGTTAGTTTTATTTGTAAATGTAATAATTTTACACTTACTTACATTTAAGGACATTTTGTTAGTCGAACACCATTCATTAATTCTAATAAGATCACTTTGTAGTTTCAAACAGTCATCCAGCACACATATTTTGTTATATATTTTGATATCATCGGCATATGCCAAGCATTCGCACTGTAAACTCTCCAAGAGGTCATTGATAAAGATTATGAACAATAACGGTCCCAATCTAGATCCTTGTGGGACGCCAGATGTAGGAGTAATTGGAATAGATTCAAATCCAGCTAACGCAACTATTTGAGAACGATTGAGTAAATAGCTCTCAAACCATCGCAAAAGATTACCATTAATACCTACATGGTATAGTTTTTTAGTTAAAATTGAATGGTTGACACGATCAAAAGCTTTCTCAAAATCAGTGTATATTGAATCCACTTGGCCTCTTTTATCAAGAGTAGTATGAATGAAGTTCGAGTAAATTAACAGATTCGATGTAGTAGAACGGTTTGACACAAACCCATGTTGACGGATGCTCAGCACATGCCGAAAATGTCCAAAAACCACCCCATAGACCAAGCCTTCGAATATCTTGGCAAAACAGGAAATAACAGAAATTGGACGGTAATTGGTCACATCTTCCTTACTGCCCGATTTATGTATGGGAACAATCTTAGAAATTTTCCATAGGTCTGGAAACACTCCCTCCACCATCGATTTATTGTAAATTATAAACAGAGGTCTTACAAGTGCTTTTAAGCATAAGCGGATGAAAATAGGAGGCAATCCATCCGGTCCAGCACCTTTACTGAGGCACAAACTTTTAATACTATCCTCTATTTCTTTCTCAGAAAAATAAATAGTGGTCAAACAGAAACTACAACCTGGCCCAGCTGGTATAAAATCTTCAGTTGCACTTTTGCATCCGTATATGGAATTGAAATATTGGGCAAAAGTATTTGTAACTTGATAACCCCCTTCAGCAAAACTGTTACCATAAAATACTTGATTAGGTAATCCATTACAAGATTTATGCATTTTAGTGTATCGCCAAAAAGATTTTACATTTGTTAATATATCTTCCTCAATTTTTGTTATATAGGTTTTGAAACAAATCTTTAATTGTTTTTTTGATCTTCTACGTAACATGTCAAAGGTATCGAAATCACGGGGATTTTTATTTCTTTTAAAACGTAGTCTATATTTGTTTTTATCATTTAAGAGTTTTATCAAAGAATTCGTAAACCAGATGGGATAACTGTATTTTTTTGTCTTTTTCTTAGGAGTATGTTTTTCAATGTGTTCCCACAAGATATTGTAGAAGTTGAGAACAAATTCATTACAATTCATATTGCAAAACATATCCCAGTTAATCGCTAATAAGTCTGAGATGCATGAATCATAGTTACATTTGTAAAAGCAAAACTTAATACTTGTTTTATTAAAGGTTAGATTATGGGAATAATTATTTCTCTGTAACAATAACTCAACGGGTGGATGATATGGGTCAATCTTACTCAAGGGGGTGATATCATTAACGATAATACTAGAATTACTATCAGCGAATACCAGATCGAGAAAATTGTTATTGATATTACACTTGTTATTAACTTGGATGTATCCAGTTACCGCCATAAAATCTTTAATTGCCATTGATTTGCGATCACTGGCTAGAGAAAAAGGGTTGCTCGTGTTATGCCAATTAATTTGTGGAAGATTAAAATCACCCACAATTAGATTAGTACTTTCATTATAATTTAAACAGATGTCCTCACATTTATCAAGAAATTCAATGAAAATATCACAAGGAATATACGATGGTAAGTAGACAACACAAATGTTAACATAAGTATTTCCAATCTTAATGCGTACCCATAAATCTTCAATAGAAGTTTGCCAATCAGTTTGAATTACAAAGTGATATTTCGCCTTAATAGCTATAAGAGTCCCACCACCATGAGCTTTACAATACGTATCCTTATAGTTACAGCTACGATCCCTACGTACAACAGAATATCTCTGATCAAAATATTCAGAGGACAAAAACGAATCATCCAGCCAGGTCTCGGTTAAGCATATTATGTCGTAATCACTATTTAGAATAGAGAAGCGAAACTCAGACGACTTTGTCCTCATACCTCTTACGTTCTGATAATAAATTGATAATTCCATTTAGAATATAGAATGAATAATAGGTGCCTTATATAAACTTATACAAAATTACAAAGAACTTATACAATTTTATCCAAACAACTTAGGTCTTTGATTAAGAGACTAACAGACGACTCGTCCTTACGAACGTATATTTTTCCATAGCGAACCCAGACAAATTTGTATGATTTTTCCTTGGCTCTAAGTCTTGCAGCGGCATGTAGGTGCTTATTTTGAGGTGATAAATGTTCAGCAATATAAATCGGTGTGTTCGTGCCACCTATGCCCAGTAATGAGGTGCATAATTTATTGCTTTGGTGCGCCTTATTGTATCTAGTTACGGCAGAGTATAATCCATCCCTGCATCTCGGACTACGCATCTTCGCAACTACTGTACGGGGTCTTGCCTTATCTTTATTTATACTAGCTACTCTTGTGCACTTCATAATATCATTGTCATTTATATCGCACGATACCACTTTAGCCAATTGAAGTACTAGGTTAGGTAAGTTTTCCTGATTGTTCTCGGGCAAGCCATGGATTTCCAGGTTCGCTTCACGCATATTTTGATCGAGATGGTTCAATTGGTGATTTAGCACATCAATTTTTTCCTGCATACTAATATTTTGCTTGCGCAGTTCATTATTATCCTTAGACAATTTGATAAACTCGGCTTTCAACTCATTATAGAGGGAAATGTCAAACGCACTAGACGATTTTAGCTCATCTATCTGGATTTTAATGTCGTCAACTTCAGTTCGGATTAGTTGAGAGACAACATTGTGAAGCTCAGATTTAAGAGTTGTTCTAATCTCATCACGAATAATGCTACGAATATCCCGATCATCAATATCAGAACCCTGATCCTCTGTATCAGAACTACTTTTAATAGGAGTGCCATCATTACTATTCTTAGGTTGATTAACAGTGCATGTAGAACACATCCAAGTCGACCGCGCGCTTTTAGTTAGCTTTTTAAATGCGGTAGCATTCATGTTCACACATAAATTATGATAGACTTTGTTACATTCTGAACATGCTATTTTTTCTGGAATTTTGACGTATTTTCCACAAACTTCACAGTTAGTCATTTTTTAAATTAATTAGAGTATGCCAATTTTCTATCAAAAATACAAAAGAATTTTAAATGAGGATTTGAACTAGCGATCAGCCGCCGATTAAAGTAGCGACAATTCCTCAGCGCTACGCGTCTCTCACTTGAGGTTGTCGAAATTATGCATCGGTTTAAAAAGCTGTTTGCATATTGTCAAATTGGTAGGTAGAACTACAGGACCAAGCACTTATATTATTTTAATCCACCGTCACAGACACTGAGAGTTAGACCATTTCAATCACTTTGAACTGATATGAGGTGATATAGAATTGTTTATCATGTGCGGAACTTGATCAAGTACTAAACAAATCACAAGCTATAGACAAAAACTTAACTTTTACACTGTTTTGGAATAATATACTTGGAAGCAAAATCAACACGTCTTCACTGTACGACCCGTAGGTGACAACTTTGGCAAATATTGATACTATGAAGGAGTAAATTAAAACAGTACGTGCCACAATTTATATGATAAATAAAAATGAGCAGCTAAATATGTGTCTAAGCGCAACATGAGAACGGTTTAACAGATTTGCCCAGTTTTGGTATCAAAACGATTATAAATGTCAAAATTTAATTTATGATGGAATTTTGGAAGATCTATTGCAAAAGTTGGAACTTTAAGATAAGTCCAGGAATATGGAAGTTTGAACAGAAATATATTTGTTTCTAGTGTGGTGTGAAGTCAAAACATATCGCCAGCCAGGCGAAGCTGTACGGGGCTGCTAGTTCATAAGACTTTACGAACGAACTACCGTCACACCTGCTGTTCATCGCCACTCATATTGAGGCCACTGCACCTGGTTCATTGGTTTGAAAGTCAAAGAACAAGAGAAAAGAGGCGGTAGATTATTTATGACTCTAGAACTGTTATTTATTTTATTTATATATGCTTTATTGTACACTAAAATGAAAGACACATACAAGTACTTAAAATCTAAGGGCATGGTTACAATAGCCAGCCCCATCTGTTATATCAGGTTTCTTCTCTCTCAAAGTGTGATTTACTATTTCGATGTTACCTAAAAATATTTTAGAGCGTGCACTCACTGCCATAAATCTCAGAGATAATAAAACTAGATCGCTCATTGGAGATTGGGTCAACCTCATTCATGATCTTACAAGAAATGTCACTTAACACTGAGTTTACGACGAGCATGCAATCCTCACGGTGCTTGTACTCAGAATACTAAAATTCTAAATGCGTTTCCTTATCTACTCTCTTCTCCTCAACTTATTTCGTCGAAATGTCTATGACAAGCTAAATTTATAAATAGACACTAGGCGTACTAAAGAAATAATATAAAGTATTTCTTAAGGCTTATTGCACATTCTTCTTCGAGTTTTAATCCGATCCCTGATTTATAGATCAATGAACTGATGTCTAAAAAACCCCAAGACAAAATCTTTTTACAATGTCCATAGTAAATTCATTATACATCCTTGTAGCTGTATTAGTAAAAGAAAGCAGATTTCATATACTAAGCACCATAAAACGCCACAATATAATAAAAGTATCATTGCAAACGACGTAGTCAAAAACGACAAGCGGAGTCACGTTTTATCAATAAAAACATATCAAAAAGGCACGCGGCAATAACAATTGTAAATCACCGGGAGCTCTTCAACGCAGATATGAAATTTCACGTACAATAAAACGCATGCGTTACCGAAACGGGACGAACTGCCTCTCGGCAGACGTAAAGTGAACCGACACGGTACGTGCACGACACGACCTCACGTAACTTACATTACTGCGCTGAATGACTACCGAGCCACGATTCTTTTCAGCCGACGTTAAAAATGGTGGCCCCAGCTATTCTTTCTCCATTATTCACAGCTCGATCCGTTGAGTGTTAAGCACCCTTTTAATGGCACGGTTATGGGCGTAACTACTTGTGTCATTGTGTGACGGGTTATCGCCTGCGAGATTGAATCCGGAAGCGCTGCTCTTTGATAACTTTGTACACTAAGTCGCACTTCGCACGGTATCTTCTTTGTTATTTTATAGTGGAGCTGATTTTATGTTTCAATATCTTTTGTGCTGTAGATTGGCGACTATAAAAAAAGAAATGTATTAGGTTGATTCATAGTAAATTAATTAACAGTAGTACTACTCCGGGCAAGTCGACTTACTAGTACTACACAACGTCATAATTAATACAATAAATTTTAATTGCGATAATGAATAAATGGTGGTTGTGTAGTTGTACTACGATACGGTTACAGAGCAGAGGTCTCGGGTTCGAATCCCGGATCGGAATAATTTATATTGGGATTTCTATTCATTATCAGTCCGGTGTCACATCGTGGAATGGAGCATACAAGGTGAAATATACATAAGTGAACTAGTTGCACCTCTGTCCCTTCTATGAAAAAGGCGTGAGTTTATGTATGTATGTGATAATTATGATAATATAATGATCCTTTCCATTGTCATTGTTGACGACGCACGCGCACATCACCCGGCGTAGCACATAGAACACATTATGTAAGGTCTCGTCACGCCACGATCGCAGTATGTGTGGGCGGATTGGGTGCATTTTTTATGGTTTTTTGACCTATTTTATTGAATAGCTTCGCACCCACCGCTCACACATTAATGATTGATATGTCATTTTAAAGGGCGTGACGAGACCTATCTATCGGTGTATACTACATAATTATACGTTGGATAATTATCAAAATAAAGAGGAAAATGACCGCGCCCCGAAGTAAAAATGGACCCGAAATTAGGAACATTTTACGGGGGTCTCCCTATGGTAACGCCTCGGAGTACTTAAGCCGGCAAGCAAAAATGAGAATTCACTGGATCCAGAAGAGCTCTCCGAGGAAGATACGAAGAAACCTGAAGATACTCGAAGCCTCAAGAAAAGAAGAAACCTGGGAAAACCCTGAAGAAAGAAGCCTGAAGTACGAAGCGATCCGGACTGCGACGTTGCTTGCCGGCGTAACTACGATCGAGTACTCCGGGGCTACCATAGGGCGGGGCGTGGTCGATTCCGCGTATATTCTATATCGTGTGTTTCATTACGTTGCCCGTCCTATACAAACCGCACCTTTCGGAGCGACATTCCTAGAGGCTAGACGTCAAATAGAGTGCCCGAACACGCACCAGGGGGTGCATACGCTGGGCTCCGGCGCCCGAGTTGAGGACTCGGATTCTCGCCCAGTGAAGTCGCGGCGGAACGTTAGTGCCCGTCTCCGGGTTCCTGACCTCCGCACGCCTACAGCTGGTCCTTCGAGCCGGATTGTTCGCCGCACTCAAGATGCCAGTCACTAGAAGCACGAAGGGCGCTCCATCAAGCCTTCCAGCAGCGACGACCAGTACGACCCCGACGACCGGCGCGACCACGGCGCCCCGAGTTGAAGGCACGTCGGGATCTACGGTCACCACGACGTGGTCACACGGGACCACAACTACTGCAACAACCGCGACCGAAACTCCTCGCGCATCCGGACACCATGAAGACGTACCGGCTGCGACGGTTCGAAGAGGACGCTCGACGCGGTCAAGCAACAAGAGGAAGGAGCTGGAAGCGAGGGCAGAAGTTGCGCGCCTCGAGCACGAGGCGGCGCAAGCAGCGGCAGCGGCCGCTCGAGCGCGACTCGAATTACTTCGGGTCGAAGAAGACGACGACGACTCGTCTACGGGTACAGGTGAGGATCCAGTCAAAGAAGACGCCGTGTCGAAGTGGGTGCAAGCCACTACAACGACACCCGTGAAGGAATACGAGGTCGAAGCTGTCACCGAAGAGGTCAAGCCCAGCGACGCACCGAAGAGCGACGCATGCGGTTTGGCAGAAGCCATAGTGAAGGCCATCAACGCAGCTCCGCGGGCTGGGACGTCTGCTCCGGCGTTCCTGCACGAACTACCGCCGTTCGACGGTACATCGGAAGAATGGATCGCCTTCAACACAGTGTATGAAGACACAGCCTCGTTTTTCAGTCGGCCACAGAACATGGCTCGACTGCGGAAGGCCATCAGGGGGATGGCCAGGGATGCGGTGAAGAGCGTCCTGTACTCCGACTGTACACCAGAGGAAGTCATGGAAGCCTTGCGCCGCAGATTCGGGAGACCAGACGCCTTGGTCTTAGGCGAGTTGGAAAAATTGAAGAGCTTGCCAAGAATCAATGAAAACGCGCGCGACGTGTGTATCTTCGCGAGCCAAGTGAACAACACCGTCGCAGCGATCCGGGGCTTGAAGAAGCCACAGTATCTCCATTCGCCGGAGATTATGAAGAGCATAGTGGACAAGATGCCTGCGGTGATTCGGTACCGATGGTACGACTTCGCCGCGGACACGGAAGAGGAGGCGCCCGAACTCATCTCGATGATGAGGTTCTTGAACAGGGAGGCCGACAGATGCAGTCCGTATGCAGTACAGGAGGTGGTCCGACCACGGGCTCCTGCGCGACAAGCCGCGCACGTCGCCATAGACCACCAGGAAGAAAAAGCAGTGAAGACGACCTGCTCGCACTGCAACGGCGATCACCGGATGCTGGACTGCCAAGATTTTGGGAGAGCAACGGTCAAAGACAGGTGGGACTCGGCGAAGAGGAGCCGCCTTTGCTTCAAGTGCCTTCAAGGGAGGCACAGGAAAGAAGACTGTCGGAAGCCGCCGTGCAGGAAATGCAAGCGCGCGCACCACATACTGCTTCACGAGGAGCGGAGCCCGGTGCGCCGAGAAGAGGCAGTGGAAGACGCGGCCAAAGAAGTGGCAAACAACGTGCGCCTTCCGGTGAACGCGGCGGTGGGAGCGAGAGCGTTCCTGAAGATGGTCCCGGTGATCATACACGGGCCCAAAGGAACAAAGAAGATAATGGCTCTACTGGACGAAGGGTCGACGGTTACCCTTCTCGACTCTGCAGTCGCGGAAGAAGTTGGGCTCAGGGGACCGCGCGAGAACCTCACTCTGGAGACCGTCGGAGGCAAGATAGTGTCGAAGAAGGACTCCATGAAGCTGGACGTGCAGCTGAAGGGCGCGCACCAGAAGAAGATGAGGTTGCTGAAGGGCGTGAGAACGATAGACGATATCAGTCTCACGCCCCAGAGACTCGACCGAAAGAGGCTGCGGGAATGCGCGCACCTCAAGAAAATAGCGGAACAGCTGTACTACGAAGAAGAGTCTCCAAGGCTGCTAATAGGCCAGGACAACTGGGAGCTGATAGTGTCCAGATGCACCAGAAAAGGCAGTAAGAATCAGCCAGTGGCATCGTACACTCTGCTGGGATGGGTGCTCCACGGCTTGGACGGGAAAAGCGCGCAGGCCGTGCGCTTCGGAAGATGCGCACACGTCTCCTCTCGAGAGGACGATTTGGAGACGCTGGTCAAGGAGCACTTCGCCGTGGAATCGCTTGGTGTGCAACCGAGGAGACCGACGACAGACGCAGACGCCAGAGCCCTAGCACAGCTGGAGGAGTCCACCAGGCGAACGCCGAGCGGGCGTTACAAGGTCGGGCTTCTCTCGAAGAAGGCGGACAAGGTGTTGCCGGCGAACTACAAGTCAGCAGAGAACAAGCTGAAGTCCGTCAAGAAGAAGCTCAACAAGAATCAAGACATATGGAGAAGCGGCGTCGGATGGGACGAGCACATCGGAGCCGAAGAAGAGCAGCAATGGAGAACATACATAGACAACCCGCGCCTGCTGCAAGACCTGCGGTCGCCGCGGTGCATCACGCGCACCGCACACGAGGGGGAGCTCCACGTGTTCACCGACGCCAGCGTTAAGCCATTCGTCGCTCACAGATTGGCCGAGATCGAAGACACAACGAAACCACAACAATGGCGCTGGGTGCCCACGAAGGAGAATCCAGCTGACGACGCGACACGGAAGGTTCCGAAGAATTTCGGCGCGGACCACAGATGGTTCAAGGGTCCGGCTTTCCTGCGCGAGGCCGAAAAGAAGTGGCCTCGCGCCCGTCAGTTCGAGGCTCAACGAACAGGGGAAGAGAAAGAGACGCAAACAACGACCGCCGTTAGAGAAAAAGCGAGTAAGTTCGCGACGCCGTCACCGGAAAGATTCTCGCGGTGGACCAGATTGGTAAGGGCCACCGCGAGGGTGTTGTTGTTCGTGCGACTGTGCCGAAAGAAGAATGCGGTTGGTGCCGTGAACAGGGCGGAGCAAGACCCCGCCTGGAAACCGTATCAAAAGAAAGGAGCGGCAGAAAAGAAGACCACCGTTCGGGAGCGAATGAGCAGGAACCTGCTGCCGCTCGACCCGGACGTGATACGCGAGGCAGAGAGGCTGCTGCTGAAGAGGAGCCAAGAAGAAGAATTCGAAGAGGACATTGGTCGCATTCGCAGCGGGAAGCCGCTACACAAGGGCAGCAGGTTGAGAGGGCTGGCGGTCAACATAGGAGACGATGGGCTTATAAGGATGCACGGGCGCATAGATGCGGCCACCGGTGTCACCGAGGATTACAAGAGGCCCATCGTGCTCGGCGGTAGTCACCGCGTAACGAAACTGTTAATACAGCATTTCCACGAATTGTTACAGCACGGAAACCACGCGACTGTCCTGAACGAGCTGCGGCAGAGATTCTGGGTGCTAGGATTGCGCTCAGCGGTGCGCCACGTCGCGCGCCAGTGCCAGTGGTGCAGAGTGCGACGGGGTCAGCCGCAGGAACCGCCGACGGGAGACTTGCCTCCAGAACGACTACAACACGGGGCCCCACCGTTCACCCATGCGGCGGTGGACTATTTCGGGCCCATGACCGTCACCGTCGGGCGGCGTCACGAGAAGAGGTGGGGCGCGCTGTTCACGTGCATGACAACGAGGGCCGTGCATGTGGAACTGGCCGCGTCTCTGTCGGCAGACTCAATGATACTGGCCCTGAGAAGAATGGCGGCAAGGAGAGGGATGCCGGTCACTATCTATAGTGATAACGGCACGAACTTTGTGGGCGCAAATAAGGAGTTACAGGAGGCGGCGGAAGGCCTGAAAAACGAAGCGTTGGCGACGGCGGCCGAGGAAATGGGCGTGCGGTGGAAGTTTATTCCGCCCGGCGCGCCCCACATGGGAGGAGCATGGGAGCGTCTGGTTCGCTCCATCAAGACGGCGCTGGCGGCAACGCTACGGGAGCGGTGCCCGAAGGAAGAGGTTCTGCACACGCTGGTTGCGGAGGCAGAACACATCGTGAACTCGAGGCCTCTAGTGGAGGCAGACGACCCGGCACAAGAAGCCCTAACGCCCAACCATTTTTTAATAGGCAGGTCGTGCGGAGCTCGTCGACTAGGAGTGTTCGCCGACGAAGACGCGACGGGCAAGAAGACTTGGAGGGTGGCGCAGCGGCTCACCGACCACTTTTGGAGTCGGTGGGTGAAGGAGTACCTCCCCACTCTCCTGCCAAGAAGAATCGCCGGGCGGTCAGGCGACGGGCGCGATCTGCAGTGCGGGGACACGGTCCTCATAGTGGACTCCGCACTGCCGCGCTGTGTGTGGCCCAGAGGCCAAGTCATCGCGGCGCACCATGGACCCGACGGAAGAACGAGGATCGTCGAGGTGCGGACGGCGAACGGCGTGCTGCGGCGACCGAGCACCAAGGCGGTGCTCCTCGTCCCGGCGGCAGCAGCGGCGGCGTCGTCCGACGAAGAAGAAGGTGCTGCGCACGAGGGGGAGGATGTTGACGACGCACGCGCACATCACCCGGCGTAGCACATAGAACACATTATGTAAGGTCTCGTCACGCCACGATCGCAGTATGTGTGGGCGGATTGGGTGCATTTTTTATGGTTTTTTGACCTATTTTATTGAATAGCTTCGCACCCACCGCTCACACATTAATGATTGATATGTCATTTTAAAGGGCGTGACGAGACCTATCTATCGGTGTATACTACATAATTATACGTTGGATAATTATCAAAATAAAGAGGAAAATGACCGCGCCCCGAAGTAAAAATGGACCCGAAATTAGGAACATTTTACGGGGGTCTCCCTATGGTAACGCCTCGGAGTACTTAAGCCGGCAAGCAAAAATGAGAATTCACTGGATCCAGAAGAGCTCTCCGAGGAAGATACGAAGAAACCTGAAGATACTCGAAGCCTCAAGAAAAGAAGAAACCTGGGAAAACCCTGAAGAAAGAAGCCTGAAGTACGAAGCGATCCGGACTGCGACGTTGCTTGCCGGCGTAACTACGATCGAGTACTCCGGGGCTACCATAGGGCGGGGCGTGGTCGATTCCGCGTATATTCTATATCGTGTGTTTCATTACGTTGCCCGTCCTATACAAACCGCACCTTTCGGAGCGACATTCCTAGAGGCTAGACGTCAAATAGAGTGCCCGAACACGCACCAGGGGGTGCATACGCTGGGCTCCGGCGCCCGAGTTGAGGACTCGGATTCTCGCCCAGTGAAGTCGCGGCGGAACGTTAGTGCCCGTCTCCGGGTTCCTGACCTCCGCACGCCTACAGTCATGGTCATCCTACAAGCATTAATTCTATTATACACTGATTAACAGCAAACAAAGCGCAAGCTTCGAACTGAAATTGCGCAGAACAGTCCCACAAGATCCAGTCTTGAGACTAATATTTGCGATTGTAAACATTTGCGTCGATGTGGAATTCAAGTCCGGGAATCTCCTAATCCAATTACTACTAACTAGTACATTACAGACGCTGCATATCAAACATTATGGCAAACACATACGATGATTTAGTGTTTGTGTCATTGGTTAAGTGAAGTTATGTCATTCAACTGTTTCTAATTATGCTATTGTTCGAATGAGCATTTATTAGTTCTTGTGTTTGAAAGGATCAATATTAATAGAAAATAAAGATTATTTGATTAGTAAAAAGGAGATCTACTAGTGAGCTTTGTTATTAATGTTCTAACAACATTACATAACATAAAAATAAATTAAATGCGCGAGTAAATGCCTAGCCCTTATGAAATAGATAAAAAAAAATAAGAAATTTAGATTTTTAGTCATCTTTTCATGATAATCATATCTTATTTTTACACACACTTGGTAGTTGACCCCATCTAGGTGTCGAATCCAGTGCCTCCATAAAAATATTACGTGAACAATAAGAAGAAAACTTAATCGTATATCTTTACTGCGATCAATCAAGCAGTTAATAATAGAAAGACAAACACATCAAACATACTAATATAAAATACTAACGACTTGAGTCGAACTACAATCATAATTGTTGCAATCGACCTCAATGGTGGCCCTTTAAAATATTATTCCAATTCGGTTTTCACCGTTCGAGTCATTAGCAAACATTTGTCATTTGCAAACTCAACTTGACGTTTATCTCCCTACAATTGATGAACGGATGTTAGGCCGCGTAATCAATTGTCCCCGGAGGATGATTGTGGCAAAATTTTCCACGAAATTTATATTGGCGATTATTAATCTGTTTGATGCGGACAAACGTGGAAGAGATTAATGTCGCAGTGGGGCGGTTAAATGATCAACGGTGACTGGAATTCGACAAAAGAAGTCCATAACAGTAAGAACTATTTGAGATGAATTAAATTTTTAATGCGTAAATAAATAAATAAATACATCCCATAGTTACATACATAGTCCCGACCCAACACTAAGATCGAGTCTTGTGTCGTGGATATCAGGAACTACGAGAGGCTTCTCGGTTTCATACACACCCAGACCCGAAACAAATACCTGTGGTTCACACAAATATTTGTTTAGTTGCGGAGATCGATCCCGCAGCCTCTCGTTTTACAGCCGGCGATTAAACAACTGCGCCACGGTGGCTAACAAAATAAATAAATTACCTTTATAATGATTGTTACGTGTTAGGAATTCATATACTACACAGGCTCACACCTTTGAGGTTTTAGAGTAATCTCTTTTTACAATACAGATCGCAAAGGAAGAATAGTTTGCCCAACATCACAATCGAATTTAGTCTAACACCGTTTATAAAATATTGAAATCGGTTATGAAATTAAATATTAAAATATTTAATGGTTCCTTAGGTTTACGCGAATGTTACTCATTGAAATAAAACTATTATGTACATATCTTACGAACTGACAGTCCGCCCCGTGACCACGAAAGCTGTAAAGTAATCGAAACGTCGGGAAGTCAATAATGTAAAAATAAAACCAAATCCGCGATAAAATCCGTAAATAACAGTTTTATTTCAATTAAAATATTTATTTGTCTTTTATAATTTAATAAAAAAAACATTAACATCTGTTATATTAAAGTGGTCGTATAAATATATTATAATTACTCATAAAAATAACTTACACTCCAAATTCTAAGAATATCATATGAAGCAAATACACTTAAACAAAGTCACTGAATATTATATGAGAATATTTGGTTTAATCCAACAAAATATTTCTTGGAAGGGTCGGCATGTCTAGATTTAGCCTTACATTATAACTCAGTAGCCTCATAAACAAAGGTTACCTACGTGGCGTTATTTCTGGAATTTGGTACAGAGAAACAAATAACAAACTGTGGCAACGAACTTAAGATTATTTTGACTCGAACAAGCAGAGGAGACATACGTCGTAACAAGAAATTAAATTTATAATCCTCGTTGTTTGTATATATTAACGGGAAGCAATCTGTTATTCCGAATTTCAACAAAATTCTTTAACTATAGAATGATGACTATAGGTATGATGATGTATGATTCAATTATAAATCACTAGATAGTATAAAACAAAGTCGCTTTCTCTGTCCCTATGTCCGTTTGTATGCTTAAATCTTTAAAACTACGCAACGGATTTTGATGCGATTTTTTTAAATAGATAGAGTGTTCAAGAGGAAGAATACTATGTTTGACGCAATTTATACATATTACTACGCTTGCTGTGTTCAAATCGAGTTGAATATAATCTAAAATTTGACACACGAATATTGTATGCAACAAGATTATATTCAGCTTCTGAACTGAATAAAAAAAAGTTTATTTTACTTCAAAATCACCCTTTGCTGACGTATTTCTAAAAAATTCCAAACTCGATATGTTTCATCTGTTCTGTTGGAAGTGTAGATTTTAGATATGAAAATAACATTTACTCGTTTTTCGAATACTGCCTCTATTGAAACAAAACATACCTATCTCAATTGTGGCTTTTAATGTAAAAGGAAGCCAAGCCAAAAGACTAGAAACGCATCTTTACCTTTTTAATAGCACACGTTTAAATATGTGTAAATATGACCAAACTTTAAAAAATGTTTTTTTTTATAATATTAAAACTCCATACAAATTATATAGACAACAGCCCTACTGTTCGCTTCAATAACTATGCTTACTTGATTTTGCATCTTTAAACCAGTACTTAAAGAAAATATACCAAATATATTATATCAAAAATACCATTAACTTTTAAGAACTGAAACCAACCATTATAAAGGAAAGCAGCAATTAAAAACTGCATTCGACTTGGGGTAACTTGAAAAGGAAACATTACCGCCTAAGTGTGATCCCATTACGATCTGAAAATGGGCCTATAAAGAGAAAGAATAAAGAATGTATACCTATTAAAAGTTAGCCAAACAAAAGTGGGTTGGAGTCACGATATTACCTAAGTTATTTAGGACGGGATCTCTCCACTAATCTCGGGAGGACTGCCTTGAGTTTCCCGGCGATATTATTTATTCCGCTCTCATCAATTTTTATTTGAGTTCATATCGCGCTCGGACCCTCATTACTCATTGATTTTTAAATATACCTATGTATTTTCTGCGTACGGGTCAAGTGATATGTTTAGGAATATTGTATATTAAAACATGTTTGTTTTGTACACAGAGGTTAGCTGTAGAAACATACGAAAATCTGGAGATGACAATTAGTAACGTGTATTTGAAGAGATTTTATGTCCCACAATTCACTTCTTTAGGCACTTTATAGCCAAACCTTATGGACGTCAGTATTTACTGGAAAATTTTAATGCTTCAGACTATACGACGCGAGACAATCTCATACTTTACCGCTAACTTCGTTATTGAGGGAAATAATTATAACAAAATCGAATCCGTAAACTTTACTAGAGGATTTTAGAATAATTTGTAATTAGCACCGGTCACTGTGGTGGAATTGTTCATATAGATTGACTGGAATTTACCCAAATAAAAATTATTTAATGTTTTATTATTCCATAATAACATAGCGATATTTTATCCTTTTTTCATGAATCTTATACGCAAATTTTCAAAAATATATCTTAATGTTATCTATTGACTTTGGGTAAT
The DNA here is from genome assembly GCA_023078785.2 of Hyles euphorbiae. Lineage (NCBI taxonomy): Eukaryota > Metazoa > Arthropoda > Insecta > Lepidoptera > Sphingidae > Hyles > Hyles euphorbiae. The sequence goes on from CM041049.1 coordinate 9,379,582, forward strand.
CGGTCTTTGTCTGGAATACAACTTATATATAAGTTAGAGACTTTACACTAACTTATTTTCTATTTCTTCAAAAGTAAGCAACGCATGCAATTCCTTTGGGACCAGAGCATTCATGGATAAAGTATTATAAGGACAGCTTAGCCGTTTGATGTCGTGCCTTGTCTACAATAAAGAAAAAAACAGTAAAGGACATAAGGCTTCGCTGACTACACGTTACAACTGGATGCACATAATAATACTTACTCATATATTTATATCACCTATAAACCAGTTCAAACAAATACAACAGTCTAATCCCTTTACAAATACAACGCCGACGTAAAAACCAGACAACACCGGACAGTTTTGATTGTATTCCCGCACAAAATGGAAAAGAAACCAAACCAATCATATTTTTATACGCACCAGCACCTACATAGTGCTTACATTTTTACAGCCACTCAAAGGAAAACGATATCCAAAAACGTATTCACAGTCGCCCTACATATTGGCTCGTGTTAGGAAATTGAATTGAGCAAGCGAGGACAAATAATGGACAGTAAGCCACATGGACAAATGACCAGTGCAAACAGCTTTCTAACACAAGCATGTGGCAACGCAGATACCCATGCTTAGAATATGATTTGCGTTCGAATATAGTCACTACTGCGTAATTTCATATGCAGAGATTACTGTGGTGTAATATGCGGAATTTCGACGGAGTGATATTGATACAAATAGTTTCTGCGTAAAGGTAAAATGCAATCCAATTCTTGGTAGTGCCGAGTGGCGTGAAACGTATTTTAACGTTCGACAACCAGATGCTCTTCCACCCAGATGCCTTTTATTTATTACTTTAAGTATTTTTAAAATAAAATTATTGGTTTTATAGCAAACTGTCTTTGTTAAGATTTGTAGTCTACTTTTGTAATTCAATAAGGCGTGTTGAAGCCAATTTGGATAATAACATGAATGAGTTGACCCGAGCTTTGCGAAATCATTGCCCGACACCGACACCCTTCCCACGATATTTTTTTATAGATATGCCGATATATTATCTACATGACATCGCAACGAAATGCAAACCTCCCATTAATCACAAAGGCCCGAAATCGAATGATTTATAACGCCAATAAAAATCGTGAAACCAAATGAAAACACAATTTTGCACACTCGTGTTAGAAAACAGATAAATAATTAAAAATGATGTATCAGACCCTTAATTAATTGTTCCAAACAAAATTCTAAATTAAAGGTAAAACAAAATAAATATAAGAACCAAAAATAAATCAAATTTCATGAAAAAACTATTCATCAAATTGAGTAATGTGCTGTCTCAGCAATATTGTAAAATAATACAGTGAAAATCGTTGCGATGAATTAGTTAAGGACTTCATACGTACGAAGACACAGTAACTTAATTGCAAATGTATTATCTTTTGTTCTTATGTCCATTAAGACATAAGATTTGCATGCATTAGTGATGTAACCAGTGTCAATATTGTCTTTACATAATGTAGTAATGTAAGTTTTCTTAGTATCGCTAAATTCGTATATAGCTTTAACATTCTAGTAAAGAAAACTGCTAACCGAATTAGGTCAGTGTGATAAATTAAGTCACAAATCCCGTTGTACAGAACGTATCGTATAAATAAAAAGAGAAAAGCCGCTACTAATTTTATATGATTCACTATTGGTAGGTCTCTCACATGTGAAAGGCCACCTAGGTGGGTACCACCGCAATGTCCTTTTCTCCCGACAAACAGCAGTGTAAATGCACTGTTTTGTTTCGGATTAAAGGACATTGTGGCCAGAGTAACTGCTAGACATATTGAGACTTAACATCTTAAGACTCAGGATGGCGAACGCAGTCGAATTCCAAACATTGACTTTTTATTCAAGGTGTTGTTTGGTTTTCCAACTGTTAATGAGCTGTTTTATCGCTTACCATCAGGCGAAGGACACGCCACACGAAAAACAGTTAACAAACCTTTGATTTAGTTAAATGTAACCTAGATACGGACTAATGGACTAGATAAATATATCATACTTCAAGACCATTGCAGCATAAACAACACAATCACATTTATGAAGTGTTAACTTTAAAATATGTGAGGGAAACGTTGAATGTAAATATTAAAATCGATGGCCGGAGTAGACACTCGTCAGCACCGACGCGATCGTATTTGCTCCTCAATTCCAATGTAAATATTTATTCTGAAACTCAGGATTATCAGGCCGTGTCTTCCCGCTCTACTTATTTGAATCTATTTGTATTCGATATTAATAAAAAAATATCTCACGTATACAGGGCGGACTATTTTTAATATAAAACCGGAGTGAATTTTGAAAACGCTTCGTCAATGAAAATCACACGGTTGAATGGCGTTCTGAAATAAAGCTTTTAAAATATTGAACGCTATTGAAATAGCGTACTTAGTTCAAAGTGCAAGAGGTGATCTTAATGGAAATTAATTCTGCGAAATATTCTATTTATTATGTACTGGCAGTATTAAAAATAAGTCAGTTTGCTTTGACGTGATAATAATTATATTTTTTTTTATTGAAATAAATGGCGAAACGAGCATGCCATTCACCTGATGGTAAGTGATATGATCGCTCATGGGCAATAACAAAACCAAACAACACCTTGAATTATAAAGCAATGCTTGGAATACCACTGCAGTCGCCATCCTGAGACATAAGATGCTAATTATCAATACATATATACCGTAGTTACTCTGGCTGTAATTTCCTTCAAACCGGAACACAACAGTGCATTTACACTGCTGTTTAGCGGGAGAAATAGACATTTCGGTGGTACTTACCCAGTTGGCCTCTTACATATAAGAGACCTACCACCAGTTCATAATGTTCTCTTTAGTGCACTATTATTGTAATAATATTATAGGGATCATAAAGCGATATTTTAGTACGGAGTAGAATGTAGTAGCGGTAATCTCGGATTTGACCCAATGACACACATCACTTTTTAAGTTGTGTGCTTATTTGGAGTTAGTTGTTATTCAATTTTATAATGAGACCATTACCATGAGTCTATTGACGTACCTATCAACTGTCTATGAGTATTTTCAAAATAAGACCTCCAAATGATTAATGCTGGAGATATCTGCTCAACCCTATTTAATAAATATTCAAATTATATACCTTCTACTACCATAACTAAAACCTGAATACAAATATATTTTTCTATAATTTGACTAAATTTCTAGGTAATTTGTATTTTTTTCTTCACTCGCATGTTCAAATGTGAAATGAAACGCGGTCTAATAAAAAAAAAATATAGTGCGAAACAAAATACCGAACGGGTAATTATTGAAAATTATTTAACTGTAAATGTCGAATAATAAACATTTATGTGCGACCTACATTGCGTTTAAAAACCAGTACAGTCTAAAAAATATATTTGTTTTAGTACGACCATTACAGGCACAATTTCCCTTTGGAGTTATTGCGGGCAGAGTGACCCTAAAGCCAGTCCAGCGGTTACGAAAAGGCAATAAACTTGTAGTTTGTGAATAAAATCGTCATGATAAGGATTATTATAACAGTTATCCAGGGTACAACATTTAACTACTTTGAAACGACGTTTGAAAACACAAAATATCTGCAATGAAACAAAACAGTTGTTACGAATAATAATAACAGTAAGGTATGTAAAACATTTTAATATTAATTGAGTTTCCTAACGATTCTGAAATAGATAATTTTATGGAATGTACAAGTATGAAGTTCGTTAATATTCTAATGTTGGTTTTATTTTTTAGTAAATTAAAATATATTATTAGGTATGTAATATAGAACTGTTCGTTTGCCGCAAAATGTATTTTGGCGTCCTCAATCTCTATGAATATCGCAGTCAAATATGTTATTTACGTTGTATGAATTACTTAATAATTATACACTAATAGGAAAAAATACGCATGAATACAAACTGTAACAACAACTTGAAAGATTAATACATATTTCGCTTTTAACACTATACAATTGACCTTGATTTATTCTTCGAATCGGTTTCCAAACAGAAAAATCATGTATTATGACCGTTTCTTGATTGATTGCTGCTTTATTTGCTTTAACTCATTATCATTTTAGTATTCAATGTGTGCTTTATTATGTCTACCTTATGTTGTTCAGATTACTGATTTAGTTTATAAGTGAAAACTTGTAATCGGCCTTTTAACATTTCAGTATTGTTTATACCATTTATGTATTTATCTAGCTGTTAGTTTTCCATTCATAATAAAATAAAAAATAAAAATTAACTCTACCAACACTAACAGCCTCATAGCAAAAAAGCACGAGGTCAAGAAATCATGATATAAAAATGCACCGTTTTAAACTTTTATGTAATGCTTATACCGAACAAAGTGCATAGTAAACAACAAAGCAGACAATTGGAACGGGCGAGTAAAACAATGCGATGCTCAACGCGTGCCTTTCCTAACAATTTCATTACAACAGAGCTGTATCTTTATTAAACTGTTTAACAATTTTTTTCAACGACTGTACCGTGCTTTTTTTCCAACTGTACCCGGTTTTATTTCTTTATGCACATTATTATTTAACATATTACAATGGATGTTAAGGTTGTTTTTGTGGGTATTTGCTTTGTATGTCCTTATTTTGGACTAGCATAGGAGTATAATTATTTTCATTATATTGGAAAGTTGTAGCTTATGATTAGAGAAAGAACGATATACCTTAAATTTTAATCAAAATATTTTATATACTTAAAATTATTTACGAAATGAAAATATGTGAGTTTGTTAACCACCTTACAAAATAAGCCTAGGCAAAGCTTAATCATGAGTATAATGAATCATGTTCATGGATTATGATTAATAATTAATTAAGCAATTAAAACTTTGCTAACGCTTTCTAACCCTTGCTAAGTAAGAGCATAATATTGCTCTTAGTTACAGTTATATTTTTTTCATATTTATTAAATTTTAACAAACTCTTTGAATATATTTTTTTCTATCATATGTATGTACTACATCATGTTCTTAACGGGCATGCTAGCGTTGTTATTAATCCTTGAGTTGCCTTGTATGTATAGTGAGATTTAGAATATTGGCTACTGATAAGAAGTGCGAGTTGAAAGGAGGATGCGGATGGATCTCATTCCACAGTTGTCTCAAGATGCTCATCACCATCTCAAGTAAATTGATATCGATCCATAGTCTTCAATTAAGTAATGTCTGAAATTCCAATATCTGTCGATCATTTGCACATAACTCTGTGTAAATAAAGTAAATGTTGGCCAAGTAGGACCTTGTGGTCCTAGATTAATTAATATCCTCTCTCTCTATCCTCTCTCGTTACTATGTAAATTCGATGGGCATTAAAGTTATCTCATATTTTTAATGAGACTACTGATTTTTTTTTAATATCACTTCTGTATGTTCTATACAAGACATATCATCAGGATCATTATATCTTTAAGTATTTTTCCTATTTATGTGCAGTAATTAAAAGAAAAAAATCAATCCAAAATCCATCTACTACAGCAGTTTACGGATATAACAATCCCATGCACAAAACAGGTACTCTTGAAGATTTCGCTCTATCGGTTTCTCCACTATCACCTTTGGACGTCACTGTAGATATATTATGCTACTTACTGTTGGTTGGTCTCTCATATGTGAAAGGTTGACGCCTGAGTAGGTACCACCGCAAATTTCTCCCACCAAACAGCAGTGTAAATGCACTCTTGCGTTGCGGATTGGAGGATATTGTAGCCAAAGTCACTACTAGACATATTAAGACTTAACTTGAATGCCAAGCATTGCTTTGTAGTTCAAGGTGTTGTTTGGATTTGCTACTGTTTATGAGCGGTCGTATCGATTACCATCAGGCGAACGGCCTCGCCATTACTTAAAAAATATATTATCCCAGCACCATAGTATAGAAATCAACCACGATCACCAACCAAAAATACGTCATACAATTTACCGCACAAAACCAACAATTCACATGACCTAACTAACAGCGCCGGGTAAAATTAGATTACGGTCCACAGCGAATATCAGCGTTGTTCAGCCGATTACAAAATGAGCCCCTGAGAGTAAAGGCAGCGGAAATCAGTCATGCGTGCCGATAATAAATCTAATGGCCACTATGCCGATAGTCCCAAGATATTCAATGTACGAACAATGTACAATGTAAGGCTAAGGGCTCCACACGTGGAAAATATCTGGCAAGACGGAGTGCAAATATTTGATTGTTTTTATATTAAGATCAATTACTTTATTTAGTGTTTAGACCTTATTAATTTATTTCATTCACGTGTTTCTGGAATTTCGGATTTAATAATTCTTCATTGTTTATGTTTATCTAAAAAGATAATACTCAACCCATCTACGAAGTTAGCGCTTAATTTTAGATCGAAGCAATAAAATAACATATTTTTGTCACTCAATATAAAACATCTCTATCTCCCTATTAAACTAAATAGCCTCTTATCCTGTTAGAATGAAATAATATAAAATAACTTCGCACTATGTTATCATTACTAGATCTTTTAAAAATTAATTTCCACTGCCTCTCCTATAATATACGCACCTATATTTTACTTCAAAATATGTGACAGCTACGTAATTGCATACAAAAACTAAATTTTACCACAAGAGAACCACACAATTTTCAGGTTAATAGCTATCTGGCGACGAAGTTACAAGCCATTTGCATTTATACCTAAAATTATAGAATCTAATTTTGAAAAAAGAACGAAAAATATAATATTCTCGAAACTTTGAAGATAACATCAATTTTGTACGAATCTCAAAATTATTTTGAATACATAAAATATCTAAAGAGACCGGTTGGTTTATGTTTCAGTGATCACGGCACAATATGGGTTAGTGGACAGATAAAAGTTAGAGTGAGTGTGTTTTTTTTTTTTTTTTTTCATTGTATGGTGAGACGAGCTTGTCGTTCGACTGATGGTAAGCGATATGACCGCTCATGAAACAGTACATTAGCAAAACCAAACAACACCTTGAATTACAAAGCAATGCTTGGCAATCCATTGCGGCCTCCATCCTGAGACATAAGATATTAAGTCTCAATATGTCCAGTAGTTACTCTGGCTACAATACCCTTCAAACCGATACACAATAGTGCTTTTATACTGCTGTTTGACAATATAAATAGATATTGCGGTGGTATCTACTCAGATGGACTCCTACATATGAGAGACCTACCACCAGTATATAAAATCCTTTTAAATCTTGAAAGTCTCACAATTCAAGTAAATGATTCAACCCTTTTGTATGTTACTAACCGTACATTTCCGTTACAATTTTTCCACTTCCGCGCCAGCTTTACAAGTCACAAACTCTAAAGGAGAACTTATTAGTTTCGTGTTCGCATCGCGCGCCGACACTATCTTTAATCTGTTACGCTAAGTGAACCCGGATAAATCCATTGCCTTGCTTGATAGTGAGAAAGGGAAAAGTATGGAAAATATAAGATTTTTAACACTTTCACAGATATACTTGCTTGATAGGCTCCTAGTTTCATAAACCAGAATATCTTTTGAGAATCAAATCTTTAGGCTAAATCTTTTTTAAGCTCGGAATTATGGTATTGGATAAGCAGATGTTGAATTGGTTTCGTATACGTATGGCTAAAAAAATATCTGGGATTTGGAATAAAATATATTCAAGTGTTTCTGAATCTAGAGCTTATTTCTTTTTTTTACGTTCAGTTACCAGACGAGCAAGTCACAATAAAATCGTGTTGAACGATATGCAAATAATGTCTGGAGTTCCTAATACGGACCTTATGGAATTTTGTAAGGATTTCCATGGTTATCGGACCAAAATTTAGCAGCTCATACCAGGACCCATGTAGTTATTTATTCCGCAGTGCTTTGTATCTCGCTTCTAGAGTTACAGTGCCCTCCAAAAGTTAGTTGAAATTATCAAAAATGTAATAAATGTGAAGAAATTATGATAAAACCAATTCAAATCATTGTTTTTTAAACTTATTATTAAAATTTAATCAATTTTGAATATGTATATTAATAAAAGGTACATAATAACGTTATTAATAATAATTTATGTACAGAAACAGTAAAATTGCGGTGCCAAAAGTTAGTTGAAATTGATGAAAAAATATTTTAGGGATTGTTATATTTGCCACTGTCTTAACTTTTAATATTTTGTATGACCGTCATTATTCTGTAGATTTGCTTTAAATCGTCCAGGTGTTGATTCTACAAGATTTTGTAAAGTTTTGACCGGTATAGTCGACCATGTTTCATGAATTCTATTTTTCAACAAATTCCTGTTGCCTTTTATGGAAACAGGGATTCTCGGGTCAATTAATCCCACAAATGTTAAATAGATTTAAGGTCGAGTAATATTGAAGGCCATCCCAGTAAGTCTACTTCGTTATCTTCAAAATATTATTCAGTTATCCTTGCTGTATGCTACAGATTGTTGTCTTGTTCGAACTTAAAAATTTGACTTTACCCCATATGTTCAGCAGATTATTATAAATTGTCATGGAAAATATTACAATGGATCTGAGATGTCATCTGCCTTCAATTATTTGTAGTCAGTTCCACACCATTCCAAGAAAAACACCCCCAAACCATCATACTGTCAACGCCGTGTTTTACAGTCGGCTGCAAGTGCTTGTCGTCGTAAGAGTTATCATTGCTCCTACGACATACAGTTTGCCAACCTCTTTTTCCAAACGGTTCGAAGATTGATTCATCGCGAAAAAATACTTTATTCCAAAAGTCTATTAGTTTATCTAAATAATTGCGGGCGAACTCCAACCGTTTTTTTATGGATCGATGCTATGAGGTTTTTATCTGGCAACGTGACCTCGTAAATTAGCATCATGCAGACATCGCCTGGTAGTAGTTATAGAAACCATGGTTCCTGCTTTCTATTACTATTTTTTGATCACTCGTATCACAATCTTGGGATTAATTTTACACTGCCGCACAATTTGTCGATCATCAACAGAATTAGTAGACCTAGGACGCCTCTACCGTGGCCTATCTGCAAGACTAGGACATTCCAAACTCTTCGGCATTATTATTCGCTTATCTTCTTCACTAACTTTAAATAATTTTCCCTCAACACTATCTTTTTTATTTATTTCCTATTTTCCAATCATCTTTGCTCTATCTTCGACGTGTTATTTTCACTTTGGAGCCATTATTTATTCTAAAACAGTCATATCACCTCACAATATCTTATTAATAAATATAAACTACCCAAACTGCCCTAACAATATTGGTAAATGAGTTTAAAACCACGAGATTATCGGAAATCGTTAAAAGTTTTCCATTTCAACTGACTTTTGACGCACACAATTCAAGTGCTGAGAATATAAACATTGATTTAGAAAAAAAGCAAATGGAATTTCGAGAAATTCGATACTGTATGTATTAGAATAGAGTATCCGGACATAAATAGTAAACAGTTCTTTTATTGAAACTGCGTATTTTAGAAATTACGTGACATCATTGTAAAGGCGAATTAATTTCAACTAACTTTTGGAGGGCACTGTATATATCTTAATATCGGATGATAATACCTTTCAGCTCAATCTCTTGCCACCCGTTCTGCTGCGGAGGGAAGTGAACAAATATTATTTGTTTCCAACTCCTCCTGTTTGTTTTTCTTTCTGATTAATTTCGACGTGGGTTAAAGACAAGCTAGTATCCCTTAGAGACTTGCTAAGCTCCAAAGCTAGGTGCCAATTTTTGGCGTGGTTATTCTGGCTGACAGAAGTTGCAATTGTAGCTGTGTGGGCGGGAAAGTCACTCAATGCATATCATACGTAAATTAAATCTCTTTTTAAATATAGATACATTTTATAGAACGGCTGTTAGTAATTACGCCGGTATCATTGCATCGACCGTCAGAAGACATCTCATGTCGTTTGATACTCTGTCTGTAATGCGCTCATCATCAGACACAACGTAGGCAAAAAATAAAAAAGGAATTGTAGTAAAGCACCATACTTTATAACTTACTAGCGGCCCAACACGTCATCGCCCGGGTGCAGATACTTTTTGAGTCCAGTCCACATCCAATACATAATATTATTTTGAGTACTGTTGAACTCTACGTAACTGACGTCCTCTGTAAAGCTTTATCCATCCCTTCCCAGTACGTCGTATGATATCTCGTCTCATTATGTCCCATTCCATATGCCCTGTAATCTATCCCATCCCATACCTCTGAGTTTGAGAGCAGCAAATACATTTAAATGTCTTCACTTCATCCAATATTTAGGAATGAATTTGAACTTACGCTAAAATATCCTTCAGTACCTTTTTAGGCAAATAAAAACAATAAAAACCACAGTTTTATGGATGAGAACTAAGGAAAAGTCTCCGCTGGATAAATTGAATAATTAAGCACAAGAATAATATTTGCATACAAATTTCGTTGATAAATAGTTGTCAAGGGATACGAAAATAAAAAGAAAATACGCGAGGATAAGAAATAATAAAAATGAGCAACGGAAGAATTCACAGTTCGTAAACTTGAACATTTCGACGTAATGGCTTTTATAAATTTCTTATACTACTATTGTTATTGACCGATAAAGCAGCGATGGGTTCATCGGGCCGTTGTTATGTACTTATTATACTGCTTTTGTCTTTACTAACGACAGGGAGGAATTCGATTCGGTAACATGGAAATAAAACCGAATTTTATATATTTCAAGAATTTATATACTCGAAGATGTGTTCATATAATCTTTTTGGTTTTTCTAATGATGTTTAAATGTACTAATAATTTAATTCGTATCGTATCGTATCAGCCCACATACGTCCCACTGCAGGGCACGGGCCTACTCTACAGTCGAGAATACGATTGAGAGTGGTTAGGCCATATAGTCCACCACTAATAATTTAATTCTATATCAGCCCATATACGTCCCACTGCAGGGCACGGGCCTCCTCTACAATCGACAGTACGATTGAGAGTGGTTAGGCCATATAGTCCACCACGCTGGCCTAGTGCGGGTTGGCGGAATAATTTAATTATTGTGCCTAAATTGTGTTTAATTACTACAACTACCAAAAAGCAATGTAAATGCATTATTTTCTTCCGGTTTGAAGGACATTGTAGCCAAAGTAACTACTGAACATAATGAGACTAACATCTCATATCTCAGAATGGCGAGCGCATAAAATTCCAAGCATTGTTTTGTGATAGTATTGTTTAGTTTTTCTACTGTCCATGAGAAATCAAATCGCTTACCATCAGGCAAGCTCGTCTCACCATTCATGGAAATAAATTAAATAAATAATTAGATTTGGCATCGTACTTGTTGTAAGCTTTAATGAAGAGTGATTCCGGGTTGTATTTAACAAATCATGTTACTCTGAATTTGGTGAATAAATGAGGTAAGTAAAACTGACAAAATATTACATGATTTTCTCTAAAAGGTTATTTTCGAACTCAGTTTACCAAGCTATCGCCCTCGTTTATAGACTAATAGGTTTAATAATACCAGTAACTTTACTAGTGAATTTTCAAGCCAACGATAAAATCGCCTAATAAATATAAGAATTTTATGAAAAATCATATATTATTTCATGTCATTATAAGAATGTAAATTGGCTTTCCAGTCTTACACTACCAATATTATCAAAGAAAGAAATTTAAATACCGAACACAAATGAATAAATAGTGACTGTCCGAAACCAAGTACTTTTTCTGTGATCTATGATGTTCTGAGGCCTAAAAGTCTCATTTATTTTCTGATACTGCGATTTTATTTTTATCCTAATGTCTATTAAAATTGTAATAACCATATAATAGAAAGCGAGCATCATAAATAGATATTTTAACTTCCTCTGAAACAATTATTATCGTTCCTAATTGTAATTCCGCCCCTGTTATCTATTTTAGCTACCGGTAATTCACGTTTACAACCCACGCCGTACAAGTCGATACAACAATAATTATTTTTATTACGCATTTAACAATACGGACGCAAATTCTCTTTTTGGAATTTCTGCCTTTAATATATTCACAAAATATACAATTACTACGACACTAAATAACTATATAGCTAAAGACTTCTTCTTCTACCTGGCGTTATCCCGGCCGGTGCCAGGGTCCGCCTTCCGGCAAATTCTCCTCCATTTCGCCCGATCTTCGGCATCCTCAAAAGTAAGGCCATTGACCCTCATATCTTCCTTGACGACATCGAGCCAGCGCTTCTTGGGTCTACCCCGCGGTCGAGGTCCGGGAATATTGAGGCTCAGGCACACATTACCGACGTACTCCTGCGGTTTCCTTAGGACGTGACCATACCATCTCAAGCGGGATTCCTGGAGTTTATCAGCCACATCGCGGACACCAAGACTGCCACGGATGTGCTCGTTACGGATTTTGTCCAAACGCGTAACGTTGCACATCCACCGCAGCATCTTCATCTCCGCGACGTGAACCTCCTGGACGTGCCGCTTGAGGGCAGGCCACGTCTCAGAACCATACAGGAGCACCGGCCGCACGATGCTTTTATAGATGAGACCCTTGAGCCTCATCGGCATCCTGCGGTCGCAGAGTATGCCTGAGACCTCCCTCCACTTAGCCCAAGCAGCGCTTATACGGGCTTTGACGTCAAGGTCGATGTCACCGGACTCATGCAGTACGGACCCAAGGTACTTGAACTTGTCCGTCTTCACGGCAAGTTCGTTCCCTATCACGATGCTTTGGGGGTCCGTACTCCCGCAAGCCATGAACTCGGTCTTCGCCACATTTAACTTCAGACCACCGCTCTCGAGTGTCTCCTTCCACCGGTTGACCTTGCGCTCCAAAAGTCGCCGGTCCTCCTCCACCAGTGCAATGTCATCGGCATACATCAACAACCAGGGCGCAGGGTCCTGGATGTGAGACGTAATGGCGTCGAGCACAACACTAAAGAGGAATGGACTCAGCGCCGAGCCTTGGTGCACACCGACATCAATCGGGAAAGGATTCGTATCGCCAACGGCGGTCCGAACGAAGGACTCGGATCGGAGGTACATGTCTCTGATAATGTCCACATAGGCTTCCGGTATCCCTTTCACCCTCATCGCCCACCAGATTGCCTGTCGCGGCACACAGTCGAAGGCCTTCTGCAGATCCAAGAAAGCCATGTGCAGTGGCTTCTTCTTCGTCTTGTATGCCTCGCCGAGCATCCTGAGTGCAAATATCGGGTCGGTAGTACCACTACCAGGACGGAAGCCATATTGACACTCAGAGACAGTACACTCTTGGCGGAGCCTGGCCTCGATGACGCGTTCGAAGAGTTTCATGGTATGACTCATGACCTTAATGCAACGATAATTACCGCATTCCTGAACAAAGCCTTTACCCTTGTATACGGGAGTTATCACACTCAACCGCCATGAGTCAGGCATGTTTTTGGTATTCAGGATGCGGTTGAATAACGCAGCAAGAAGCTCCACACCATGAAGCCCCAACGACTTCCACGCCTCTATCGGAATATGGTCAGGCCCTACCGCTTTCCGGTTCTTCATGCGACGAAGACTACAGAGAATTTCTTCAGGTGCAACAGGTGCAACAAGACCGTGGTTCGGGGGCAATCCAGGGTAGGACACTCCCAGAGGTATGGTGTTAAATAAACCGTGGAAGTAAGAGCGCCACCTCTCCTTCACCGCGCTAGCCTCACATACCAAGGCGCCTCGGGAATCCTTGACACATCGACATTTGGTAATGTCGAGTGTCGCCTTTTCCCGAGTCTTTGCGAGCCGATAAATGAGCTTTTGACCCTCCACAGTCTCCAACTTCTCATACAGAGGGGTCAGAGACTCGTGTCGGGCCTTGGCCACAGCTCGCTTTGCAGCGCATTTGGCGAGGTTGTACGCAGCGCGGTCTTCAGGAGAGTTAGTCGCTTGCCACTTTTTGAAGAGTGTCTTCTTCCTGAGAATTGCCTCCCGGACTGTCCCACTCCACCACCAAGTCTCCCTGTTAAGGGTGCGACCGCCCTTAGTTGTTCCGAGCTTCGACTTCGCAAGGGTGGTGATTGCTGACTGAATGCCGCCCCACAGTTCCCCCACATCTTCGATCCCCATACAATTTTCTAATAAGGGGATCAAAGCTTCACGGAAACCATGCACAGCAGGTCCATCCAGCAACCACCACTTTATCCTTGGTGCTCGATACTCGGTCACTTTGGGTTTCGGTGTTACCTTCACATCCATAACAAGGAGACGATGCTGTGTCGTGAGACATTCTCCCGGGATAACCTTGCAGTTGGTCACTTTGCTGATGTGGCATCTCCTTATGAGCAGGTAGTCAATTTGTGTTGAGTGGGGGACACTTTTGTATGTGATGAGATGTTCGGGTTTCTTTTAGAAGAACGTATTCACAACGGCCAGGTCTGCCACATGGCAGGCTCTGAGAACAGAGTCCCCCTCTGCGTTACGTGCGCCAAAACCATAGCCGCCATGAACACGCTCATTCTCCCGACGGTCCTCACCTACATGCCCATTCAGGTCCCCACCCATCACAATGCTCTCGGATTGGGACAGATTACGCATAGTATCATCAACAAGGGTCCAGAAGGCTTCTTTCTCCGACTCCGAACAACCAGCTTGCGGGGCGTAAGCACTGATCAAGTTGGTAACAACCCCCTCAATCATTACTTTAACCCGCACAAGCCGGTCACTCCGTCTGTCGACTTCAAGAATACTCTCCCGAACGCTCGAAGACAACACTACGGCAACCCCGTTCCGGCCAGTGGGAGATCCACTGTAAATCAGTTTGTAACCCTGCCCGATATCCCGAGACTTGCCACCCTTCCATCGCGTCTCTTGAAGAAACGCGACTTGCACCCGACGTCTCTCGAGAACATCTGCAAGCTCTCGGCATTTACCGGTGAGAGAACCAATGTTCCATGTGGCGAAACAGAGCTTGGTTGGTACTCGCGTCTTTGGCCGCGCCCGTACCCTGCGCGGTAGCCCTTGCCCACTTGTCACAGGCTTAGGGCGATGGGCCTGCGCGTCGTTTTGCGGCGACGCCCTAGCCGTACCAACACTTTTCCCTTTTTCCATACCATTTGATATGACGGAGCTTTTGGTATTACATGGGGCGACCCGCCGTCTGACCCCCACAACCCATAAATTGGGAACCAAAGGTTCGCCATTGCCTCGTTCGTAAGGTCAGCAGAGTGCACCGCGAGCAGGTGAGGTTGGCTTTGGTCCTTAGGTGTTGGTGGCCCACTTACACCCCAAGCATATTATATAGCTAAAGACTTATTGCAAATTTTATTTTATTTTATTTTATTTTATTATATTTTATTTTATATAGCTAAAGACTTATTGCAAATTAATTTCACTTATATGTATACTTGAATTTACCAAGGAAATATTAATGAAAAATAAATATCACGGATTATCTACGACGTCTCATCTTTTGACGTCCAAATGCTTTGTTGTCCCATAAAAATACACAAAATATTCGAAACAGTTTTTCTCTATGGACATAATATGTTCATACTAAAAACTGCGTAGTGGCCTGTTGGTAACGGACCAGATGTAACTGCCAACAGGTTTATGGTGGTTGCAGGTTCAACTCCCAGGGCACACCACTGATTTTTCGGAGTCATGTGTATATTGAAAGTCAATCACCACGCACTAAAACACTGATAGAGAACATCGTGAGGAAGCCTGCATACCATAGCGATTTCTATAAAATTCTCTGGTATGTAAAAGTACTTTTTCAATAAATTGATGACGTAATGAACAAGTTACTTGCCCTATAGCATCTCGCCTGCACATAAACAGAAACAACACCACTCGGAATCTATAATTACTAAGCGGTGTACGACACTGCACTCCAATTATGCATCCTGTATCAACCCGTATATGTTCTACTATAGGGCACTGCTTCTCTGCAATTGAGAGTACGATTGAGAGTGGTTAGGCCATAAAGTCCTCAGTCCACCACGCTGGCTTAGTGCGAGTTGGTGCAATTTTATGTAAATTCATACACTTTTTTTACAAATCGTTACAGTAAGCAAGTTTCCTCTCAATGTCTTCCTTCAAGTTATAGTACGTGATGATTGACCATTCATTGATCCACCATCATTACTTTGAAAAGTCAGAGTTGTGCTCTGAAATTTGAGCCCACGCCCACCGTGAATTTGTAGAGAGTCGTGTCTGGTCCGTTACCAACATACTCTTATAAAGGCCACCACGCTCTTATCAATACGTCTCGCTATACCCAGTAAATTAAGTGGCTTATTCAATATATTATAATTTAAAATATTCGAGAAGTACAGAGTTACAGTTCCAGAGAGCTACATTACTTCCAACCCCCTTTATCTATTATTTAATAACTTTAATAACTATTTGTTGCTTTTTTTATTTTTTTATTGCATTGAATGACGAGACGAGCAAGCCGTTCGCCTGATGGTAAGCGATACGAACGCTCATGAACAGTAGCAACATTCCACTGCGCTCGCCATCCTGAGACATAAGATGTTAAGTCTCAATATGTCCAGTAGTTGCTCTGGCTACAATGTCCTTCAATCCGAAACACAACAGTGCATTTAAGCAGTGTTGTTTCACGGGAGAAATAGACATTGCGGTGGTACCAACCCAGATGGCCTCTCACATATGAGAGACCTACCACCAGTAAAAATTTGTTTTCCATTCATCATTTTATGATATCAATATTTTTTTCAATAAATGATATTATCCAAGAAGACTCAAGGAATGCTATCAATATGAAATATCAAATAACATTTTGTCCAGGAAATATATTAATACCCGGAATTGGATCCCTTCCTAAAAGGTAATTGCGTAATTTCGGCTCAGCGGATCTCATCTCTTGTTTTGTAATTATTTCAACATGAGATTTGTGTTTGATGCCTTATTTCTCGGAAATGACCGAAAACTCGATAATTGACGTTGTTACCAATCATATGTTATTGAATACTGATTCTACAGCAACAACTCACCCATTTGTTCTTTACTAAAATAATACTATCAAAGGATTGGTAATCCTTCGTGTCCATCCAAAACATCCATGAACCAACCGTTGTGAATTTTCATGAGCGGCAGTGATCACAGTGTGTAGGTATTTCTGAATGTTAAGTATAGTATACTCTGTGGTTGAAACATGGTCAGAATTTATTAAACCGTAAATTATAATAAGAATGGTATTACCAAGTCCATTGTATGGACAAGCTATTTTATTTTTCCATTAGGAATATAAACTAAAGGGCTCTCTACGCGTTTCTTTCTACAGGCGTCACTATTTCCCTTGGAATTTTAATACCCTGCCAACTTAATTTATTTTTGCTGACGTAGCAAGTTTCACCGCACTCACAATTTGAATACAACACACACTGCTACCCAAGCATTCGCGTAGGACTGCTACAAGAAACGTAGCACAAGCTACGCCGTAGCAGCTACGGAATCTCTTATCGGTGTCTACGTAACACCTTCAACAGAGTGAAAATTACTCCCAAGGTAGATAGAAGCGCGCCGCTTGATGTTTTCCTTTGCCGAAACGCTGTGGATAAATGTTTGTGCATAAATTTGAAAATCACATCGAGCCTGCGCTTGCTGATTACGAGCGCTCCCGCGTGAGTTGTCAACTTTGCTTTATTTTTGTTTTAATGGTACAGACTGTCAAAATTTCATTACATATTTGACAAATATGAAATCCTTTAACTTTTTAATAATAGCAGTAAATCTGTACTTGTGTAACTTTATTAATATTGCTAAGGCACATTAACCAGTGGTTTAAATTTAAGAGACTGGAGGTATATTAGCAAAAAATGTACAGTAAAAACTTGAATGGGTGAGTATGAATGTAGCGTTATACCGAAGAGAAATCAAATATCATAATATGAAACAATCATAAATAAAAATGTATACCAAAGAACATTTTACAAGTCTTCCCTTGGTATGTAAATGTGCCAGCGATTCGCAATAGGTCAGCGTGGCGTTGTTGTACCATTAATTTTCTTTTAATTTTATAATATTAAATTTATTTATGTTTCTATATTTTAGGAGAGGCTTTATTTTGGTATAACATTTGGTCTAGAAAGACCTAAAAAAACGATGAACATATTTTTCAACATTTGACTTGTAAAAACCAGCTACCCTGAGAATTATGACCAAGAGAGCCAGCACTTTCGTTAAAACACAGCCCTCAAGTAAAAGTTAATCAAACGTGAATTTCACTTACTGGCCAGGGGTCGTTCGTTTTGAAGGACCATTACATTGCCGATGGAGAGACCCATCAATTTAGCTTCACGCCGACCGCACGCGGTCAACGGGTCTGCGGCCGACATGTGAAACGTTTTATTACGGTTCAGGAAAAACCGTTACAATAACGCAGCTCAAGAATGCTTTATGGTGAAAGTAAAAAGCAGCAGGAGCGCTCGACCGGCTTGTGTAAATGTTCTGCTCATAAATTTGTACCATATACGCGCTGGCTGCTTTTTCAATGTTGACCTTCAAGCTATCATTATAAGTCAAGTTTCTTTGATATTTCTTGGAACAAACATTTTTATTTTTATTTATGAAACAATTTATAAGCCATGTCTACAAATTTTACTTTAGATGTTGCAGTCATATAAAAAAAAATAGAAGAATAATACATTTACTTTTAACTCATTTCCACGTCGTCAGAACAGTATCTAAGAATTAAGAATTTTGTGTAGTGACGTCCTTAACATCTGTTGTTAAAAATGATCACATATCAAAGAGAATAATTAAATATGAAATTCCTTTGAATAAATCGGTAGAGCCATAAGGATTTTAAATGCTTTACATACATTCATAAACTCACGCCTTCTTGCCGGAAGGGTTTGGCAGAAGTGCTGGTAGCAACCAGGATGCTCACGTTTCGCCTTGTGTGTTTCGTCCCACGACGTAATTGTAAACCAGTTTGTCACCATATCGCGCATAAATTCCTGATCCTACTATACAATCACTTCGCTCCAGCTGGATCCAAACCCGCGACCTCAGCTTTGCAATCATATCGTGATGTATACAATTAGGACACCGACACAGTCAATTAAATTCTTTAACCGATGATAAAAGATACCAAATCTTGAGTAACACCATCGCTAGCCCTACGAGCTTGAATTTAAATACCATACAGTACAATGTGCCTTGCTATGTTTATGTAAAAACGTTCTCCTTCTACAAAATGCTTCAATTGGTAAGATTTAAAGCATCGATAAGTCGACGTCCTGCGCTACTGCAACACGTCGCAAACCTGACTAGTTCTTCCTATCCGTCTTACAATGAACGATAGCCAGTCGAGGTTCAATAGATTTTCGCAGTAGATAGAGCACTTAAAATATTTTTATCCTGCATAGTGCAAAATTAGGGTAAAACCAAGTTAATGCATACATAAATTGAGACTATGAATCTTCAGTTTAGTCGATTCTTACTCATATTATCGTTTCGTCAACTTTAATCACCTATTCATCGTACATGATGAATGACGCACGACGTGCACAGTTGAATATTCAAAAATTTGTTACATACATTATGTGACCTTTTCCAATTATAAATGTCGGATATTTCTCAGTAAAAAAAAATTTTATTTTTAATTTACGATGTTACAAAACTCTCTCTAACTTTCTTTAAAATTCAATAACTGTGTGTAAAACCAGGAAGCTGATATTTTTTTAGAAATACGCCCAAACAAGCCTGTCCATCATGCTTTCTCATGAAGTCTAACACAAAAACAATGCAGACACACATTCAACACACATCAGATCATTCAGAAGTCAACAGCGCTCGCATTCAACTCATCACAGTTCACAACTGATTCGGCCCGCTTGCCCGCCACTCTCATGTCACTGAGGGTCTCCACAGCTTCATACATCTGCTGAGCCGAGCTGACCAATAATTAAGCTGTACGTGTCGTCCGAAAGCGTTTTGGAAGGTCCAGACGACGCAATTGCGGTGGAAATCGCTGTGTCGCTTCGGAATTTAGACGCCGACCAGGCACCTTCATGTGTTAGATGACGCCGGACGTCGGTTACAAATTTAATATGTTTTGGGTTTACTGCAACAGTTTCAGAGTTTGGTAAGATATATATAAAATGTGACGGGATTTTTTAGGAATACGAGTAATATCGTTTGTAATTTTTTTATTTGTTGATAGCAGTATTTTTATATAATAAATTACATATCATAAACACGTTAACTTGAAACATTTGTTAGAATTTAACGCACCTATATTTTTACGTACTAGTAATAGTAGCTCGGGATGCAGTATTAAACTTTGAAGCACAATTCACACTGATAGTACTTTGTTGCCTTTGTACTTTTCAGTGGGGTACCTGTAGGTTCTGTAACGTTTAACTTCATGAATGGCTCTTTGTGTCCCCTTAGTATTCCGAACTGGGTCATACTTGCAAGTATATGCATTATAAATAATATTCAAAAACGGCTGACATTAATATACATACATTTGTAAGAATATTCGTATAAGTCTAAATGGCTACCACCGGTAAGAGTCAAAATAAAAAATTGAGTTTGATTTTTTAAAATAATATACTTTATATATAATAAATGTGCATACTCACGCAAATCCAACAGCGTTGGTTTTTAAATTTGAAAGATTTTAGAAAATTTTATATTTGCTTGATTAAAAATTGATTAACCTTTTTCTCGTGCATTGAAACCCAACGCATGTCAACTAAAAATTGTGCAAAACTGATAAAAATACCATTTTTAATATACTAATAGGCAGGCATTAGAACGAGCGCAATTTTTGAATAACTGCAGTTAAAAACATTAGCATAAAAAGCCATTTAAATCATTGTACGCAAAATGTATTTTATTTTTTAATTTTTATTTATTTAACATTTATACAAATATATTGTACATAAGCGGATTTAATGCCAGAAGCTTTCTCTACCAGTCTACCTCGACATGGTGTTGAGATGACAGAGGTAGGGGTACATATGTTTATTTGATTAGCTGTTGTTTTATTTCTATATAAATACATAAGACTTATACACAAATATATAAATAAGTGTATACTTACATACTATGTAAAACTATATGTTAAAATATACATAATTCGTACAAAATTCGTTTCCAATATAAAGCATACACCCGTAAGCCGCGTAAATAAACTTTTACTATGTTTATCCCTGTTCAAATATGTCAAGAACCGCCTTATTGTATGTTATCCTCAAGTATTGAAGACTGCAGGCTCGCGTAAGTATCCCTAAAGAACTTAATCTATTTTGAAATCCCTGATCTTTCACTTTGATGTCAATATTAAGAAACAAAGGGAACATTTAATAAATGCTCCTAATTCAAATTTGGAACGTGACAGATGGTACGATCGGCAATTCTTTAAAGCGAATAATTTCCGTCACAACATTAGCCATCGCGGATGCCCCTCTCAAAATAATTCCATTCCTCATGCCATACAAGAGCGTTACAAATAAATTGAAAAGACTACGTGGGACGTATCTATTTGAATTAGACGATTTAACACTTGAAGTGCACACATGAAAACTCTTTTCAATATTTTTCTTTTTAGAAGGCTAGATTTTGGCTACTAGATTCGATTGTAAGATTTTGTGGATAGATGTAGAATTTGAATGTTATTTCCAAGAAGACTAAGACAAAGTAAGCCGTTTAAGATTTCGCATTCAGTTTTCTACTACTTGCTAAACAATATGATTAAGTTCATCTATCATGTATAACAGATTTTCATACATTAATTTTGATATAATTGCTATGAATATCTACTCATTAAAAATAAACCTTGAAAATCTAATAAACGATTTATAATTTTGTAAACGTTATACGAATGACGTGTATTTTAAAATTACACTTAAAATTTAAATCAAATCGACATCAAAGCCTCAACAGAGGGTGGTCGTTTGTACTAATTCCGAATATCAGGGTAACCCTTGTTACGTGCATGGCGAATGCCCCATGACAGGGGTCGAAGTTGCCCCGCCAGTAAGGGCTAATAAACACATGTTATTATTAACCCCACTGTTCCGCATTATGTTAGAGCTGTAGACATTGTACAATAACACAGGTGAACATAATCTAGTGTTGACCGGTCATCAGTCAAGAGCTCCGTTTTATTACGGTAATTTTATGAGCATATTAAAGGATTTACATGCAGGGTTTAATTTAAAAATATATGGACCCTATTAAGCAGAAAATATAATCAACATTGTTTATGAAATCGAGTTAAGTACATAACCATAACGTGCAAAATAATGTTAAATATATCACATTTTATAACCCAGACTATTTTTAAATAGATCCTGCATAATACTACTTTTGAGAACAGATAATGTAGGCTACTATAATTAATGTACTATCATCGTAGCAAACACGGCCATTCTATAAGAGAGGCCAACTAAGAAAAAGAAGTACTATTTTCAAATTCACTGTCCAACTATAAATATCATTTACTCAAAAGAAGAGCCACGCTGTTGTCATTTATGACCCAGCATGCATGGGTAGGCCCGTCTGGGATAGTAGCATTGTCTCACTTTAGATCGACGTGAAGCAACAGCCTTGCTGTCATGTCGTTCGATGAGTGAGATTCCCGTATACCTTTTTAAATAATGTCAGTTGAACATTTTTCTGCTTAACAGGATCCAATTTAGGAAGGTTTCGAGTCAACAAAAATGCATCTAATTATAAAAGCAATGCAATTTAAATTGGAATGCACACAATTCGATCCGATCGGCAGATTACTGGTCTGTTGGAAATCAGATATACACAAACTAAACACAAAACACACTCGTGCGTAACTCACTATCAAGGACTGTTCACCGTCGAGGTGGTCGCTATCCAAGTAGACTTGTGTTCATTAATTTTGAGACTAATTAATAACTCAGAAACATATATTTTTCGTATGAGATTTATGTTTGGAATAATTATATTTTTATGGATTGAAATGAAAAATAAAACTATAACACGCAAATTTCACAAATATGTAATCAATTCTCCTCGTTTTAGTAGAATTTTATTTCAATTAACATGCTTAGTTACAGTAAGGATAAGTTTAGTTACAGTATTCCTACTTAATTTACTATAAAACATTTAAAATTACATGAACGCCAAGCCGGTTTTCATTAAAATTAGTGTTAATTTTAGCAACATTCAATCAATGGTATCAAGGCGATACATCTATTACCAATGGAAATTCCTTTAACTGTCGTCTCAATTCAAATAAGTGGCTCGGTCTCAAACTCAAGTGAAATAGAGACCTTTCACAAGATTAAACTTTGTTCTAAAGTGTTTGACCTTTTAATTGTCTTTTGACGAACAAATTAAATCGTTGTCCAACGAATTTGGGTCGAGCACTCCGGAACTATGTCTGTACATACATGACTTGTTCATTTTAAAGTTTCGCTTAAATTTCAAAGGCAGTAGAATTTTTGTCAATCACTATTCTAAGGTTGTGTTTAACCTTCATAAATAGTATCAATTAGAACAAATTGGCATTAGTCATGTTTGTATGTATCAGCCCATATACGTCCCCCTGGCACGGGCCTCCTCTACAATCGAGTTTACGATTGAGAGTGTTTTGGCCGCATCCACCACACTGGTCTAGTGCGGTTAGCTGAGTTTACATACCACGGAAATTCTTTTGAAATCGCTATTATTCATATTTTTCATAAAATGTTGGCACTTTATTAGTTGTTAAAGTGAAACTTTTATTACATCGTCTCAAACTTTTTGGTCTGTGTAGCGCATGTCGCGTGACGGTCGGCCGCCGAGTCTTGTCAGTGCAGCTAAGGCCAATGTGACGGCGCCTATAGTTTGCAGCAGCTGACCGTGTAGTGTATAGACTATTACTCATTTGTGCCAGTGCTCCACGCTATATTATTTGTGTTTAATTTCTGTCAGTGTTTAATATAAATGTTGTTATTTTTATTATTTCCCATTATCATTCCAATTTTCCAAGTATAAAATTAAGATTGATAAAGCGATTTTTATACCCTTAATGGAATATTATTCGAAAAATTTTTAGTTAAATGTCTATAGTGTGAAAAAAGTTTCACTTTTACCGTGGTTTCATAAAACCACACAACATTTTCTTTTTTTCTGTATTAGTTGTGTATTCGTTTTATATGATAAAAAGTTGTCATCATCCTTAATTACATGATATTGTGTAAAACATATTCGAATACAAAAAAGACCGTTAAATATTTCAACTATGTATAGTTGAAATATTGAAATATTGTGCGTTCGTGCGACAATATGCTACAGCATAAACTTGCACCTGGCTGTTTCGGCAGTATTAAAAAAATATTTAAATGTTTCGCTAGGACGGCCACACCGGTGGCTGTCCGGTCTCGTTTCACAGTGAATTCACTCCATACATCACTTTGTTAGTTATCTGTTTAGCTGGTTGACGTTGATGAATGTTCGAGTGAGCCGGGGTTCCGTCGCGCGAGCCCGCTCACGGTTCTGTAATGCATGCGGCTGCGCGCCTCAACGAACAATGAACGTATCTTAGCGCGGGAGATTAATGAAAATGCACCATAAGTCTTTC
The DNA here is from genome assembly GCA_023078785.2 of Hyles euphorbiae. Taxonomy (NCBI): domain Eukaryota; kingdom Metazoa; phylum Arthropoda; class Insecta; order Lepidoptera; family Sphingidae; genus Hyles; species Hyles euphorbiae. Next base: position 9,404,109 of record CM041049.1, read on the forward strand.
ATTAATATCTATATTAGAGGCTTTGTGAGGCACGTATTAGGAGTTTAGCTGCCTTTGCCTTCAACCTACGGCTAAATTACACATACATAGTGTGATAGTGTGATAGTATGATATAAACATATGTAGTGCATGTTGGTAGGCCGTCTAGGTAAGTACCACCGCAATGTCTATTTCTTCAGCCAAACAGCAGTTTAATGCACTGTTGTGTTCCGGTTTGAAGGACTTTGCACCCAGAGTAACTACTGGACATAATGGGAAGTAACATTTCATGTCTTAGGATGGCGAGCACTGTGGAGTGGCCAAGCATTGCTCAGTAATTTATCGTGTTATTTGGTTTTGTTGCTATATATGCTCTTCTCGCTATTAATCGCAATAAAAAAAAATGCACAAATTTTTAACTCATCAAGACAAAATTAGTTGCCTGACTACTACCAATCCTTTAAGGAAAATATCTTATTATTTTGAATTTATCTTTCTTTTATTTTCATTCATTAAAAAAATACTTCATGAGCATCAGTCATTACATAGGTATCTGAATAATACGCCGCCTGCACAAAATCTATTGCGTTCGTTTATAACACGAATTTAATTAATTTAAAAGTAATTAAATGAATCGAATGAAAACTAATAACGTATAATATATCCATCCATATGATCAGATTAACTGTTCATTAATCTCAATAGGTTTATAATTATTCGCTTGGTAGTGTCTGGTAGCACATGTCGCTACAGATATTTTGGAACTCGGGTAATTAGGAGATGTATGATAAATTAGTGTATAGCAATACAGGTTACATCACAATTTGAGAACTTCGTAAGTGTCTTGCAAATATACTGAGTAACTATTTGTAACTTTTTTTAAATGGTACCTAGTAGTAATATTTTCGTCTTAAATATCTTCAAATTAATACATACAACAAAACTAAATTAATTAAAATAGGAATCATAAACGCTACAAACACAAACTACGCACCAATTGAGACGATAAAAACTTGTGCCTCCAACATGACAAAAAAATATCTAGGTACTACATCCTAAATAGGCTAAATATATCGCTAAGAAACAATCCAAAATATGAAAATTCACATTTATTATTACAGCAATTTATACACAAAATTTGGAAGGTCAAGCGAAATTTCCAACATCACAAGTATTCCAAGGTGCTTAATCAAGCGTTAACAATTGCACATTGTTGTCCGTGTACCTGAGGACAAATAATTTTAGCTTCCACTCGCACGCTTGCCCGAATTTCAACAGACACGCAAATATTTCATGTTAGCAGAATTCGTATAAAGATTTTCAGAATAGACGTGACGTCAAACAGATCATACGTCGGGAAAGCAAATCTTTTAAATGATTCACGATGTACGTCTTGTCTTGTAGCAAACATAATCGATGCGATTTTATCGATTGATGAATTCGGAAATGAATAAATAACAACCAACAGTAACATACATAATTCTGACCCAACACCGACATTGAATCGAATTTCGTCATGGGTATTAGAGACTACAAAGAACTTTACTGTCTCATAAACACCACAAAATAAATAAATTATATCTCGCTATAAAACAAACTATAATGAAGATGTCTGTTGTTCTTCCCACCGATCCAATTCTCCTTAGATTGCAAATAAAATTCATCGTTCACATAATCACATTAAAACACCAAGTTATATCACAAGACATTCAATGTCGCCGAAATATAATTTATTATCAAGAAGTAGCAATTTATGAACAATTTATAATCTGTAACGCGTTATTCCATCATGAATGTCTGAATAAAACACATTATGTAAATAAGAATTGCTGAAAAAGAAGCACGTTTTATTTGTTCTTCGAATGTCTCGATCTTTTGTGACAAGAGGCCTGGAAGAGGCCGTTTGAATCAACGGTATTTTGTATAATAAAAGAATCATCCACTCGTATCTAACGAAAATAGCACCTAGAAACAATAGCTAAACAGAAAGCGATGAGCTAACTCGGTCAAATAGCATGCTTATGCTATTTTAATTTATAGTTTTATGATATATCATAAAATATATTTCTTTATTCATTATAAGTTTATTGCAATTATTAATAAACATGTTTCCATATTAATCCGTCTCCAGAAAATTTCTTGTTTAAAACAGTCCTCCATTCTCGATAAGATATGTGACGGCGGCATAACCAGAACCTAGAAATATGAAAATTATGTAAGTAATTATGTAATTCTTTAAGAAATGCTTCTGACATATCGGGATATAACAATCATAAATTGTAATTTTAATTATATGGTTTCCCTTGAAAACAATTGCCGCGGGTTATAAAATTTGCTTTAGCGATAAAATAGTATCGCTTTTTGTACGACTTTTCTCTTATATCGAAGGTTAAGCAAAGTCAAATTGCAAAGTCACTCAAGACAATGTTACGATACCGGATAAATTGAACCCTCATAGACAAGTGACAGAATTACATTTCCATAACGTAGTGGAACTGTTTAAGCATAAAAAATCCTTAATCATGGTTATGACCCGATTTTAACAGCTCTGATGGACTCCGGTCGCTTGGGACGTGTTAACAAAAGAATATTACGGTATGTTTTAAGTTAAAAGTACTTTCTTTACTATACTGTCACAGCTAATAATTACGCACTGTTTAATGCTGAGCAGAGCATTAGACGCCACTTTAATCAAATCGAGAGTGCTAAGATCGTTGTCACAGATTTTTTTTATCAATAATGATTCCGAAATATTATATTTTCCAAAAACAATCAAAATATTTCCCAGCCCAGGAAACAAACCCAAGGCATGACAATGTATAACATTTATACCACTAGTTTTTTTTACACGCTGCATTTATTTTCCTGCTTAACAACAGCAGAGCAGATTTAACCAAAACTCTAAGAAAGTAAAATAATCGAAATCCCTCTAGAGTTAATAATAACCAACATATATCAACGGCGCTCAGTTTTAAGTGGCTTCATATTTCATCTGTACACAAGGCATTAGTCATTCTTAACATAGTCCAGCAGTTCACCCGACTCAAGTCACGTTATCAGTAAAGCTAAATAATTCACATCAGTCACCTCATACAAAACTCCATTATTATACCTCAAACTACTTGCAATTAATTAAAACTTTAAAGTGACGAAGTTGTACTAAGTTTTATAAGTATGCGTGTCTATGCTTTTATTTAGATACCTTACAAGATTTTTTAATTAAAACTTCTGATTCATTCATATCTTACACAAATATAATATATTTGATAAAAAAGAGGCTGAGTAAGATTATTGAATATCATCTAAAATAAATATAAACCTAAAATTATTTTTTTAAATTTTAGTATAATAGTAAAATGTACATTGAGCTCCTGTGTCCGATCGAATTTTTGTCCTTATAACTGAGTGTTTATAAATACATGGAATGAACATAATAACACAAAATCCAGTAGTATTTTTTACCAATTATACAGAATAGAAGTACTATACTGCATTAATTTGTATTATTTTTTAAATTGGAAATCTTTTGTTGACCTTTTAAAGGCTATAGAGTTGATGTTGTCTCATAAATAAGTTATGGAGTTAGTTATATAAGTTCAGAGACAAATATGTAATAATCTTTCCAAAAGGTCTGTATATACTCTTATTGTAACCACGATTCAAAAATGTTTATAAAAAATAAATATTTCACCCGACATCGCAAATAAGACTTCCATAATATAGACATAAAAACAATATGAAAACCAATGAGCCGTTGTTGTTTTATTTTACGTTCTTATTTATTCGAAAAACATTTCTCGTTCTCCCATAAATAACAGGAATGGGGATCAAAAGATTGTACTAAATTGACGGGAATTCTCAATAATAAACTGCGAAAAGTTAGTTGGTACACGTAAAATTCCTTCTGTTTTTCTGTAGTAAAATAAATTATCAATAAATATTTATTTATTCTATCCGGAAGAATGTACTTCCCTTGATCGGATCCGCGTCAATAAGCTCCCTATTAATCTCTGAAATTCATTATCTCGATGAAATTACAAAGTAAGTGGACTTGTAAATATGTTTATTTATCCACCGATTGAATATTGAATCATTTTTGTATTACAAAATTTGCTTTGAGGAATTCAGCAAATTAAATTTAAGTTAATTTGACGTGAACTTTGAGTAGCCTTAATGAGATTACACGTTAAAGTAGCTTTGTATCCAGTAAATAAAATAAACAAAAAGATAGAAAAGAAAATATAAGCGGAGAAATATAAAAATATAATGTTTAGATAAAGTTAAAATTACATGAATATCATAGCTATGATAGTGAATATACTTAGCTCATAATATAGAAATGAAGTTCGTGTAATTATTACGAGTATATTCATCACGAATACTAACTAGACTGTGGACTAAATATTTTAGATTGTTAGTTTACGGATTTAAGTGGATAATATTTGAATAGATTTATATATAGGCATTCCAAGCATATAAAATACGTTCATTTCGAATGTTTTATCCAGTCTATCTATCAAACACTTTTGCGTAATAAGTTAAACATCGAATACACACAAAAAAAAAATCAGTTGACAAATAACGCTTAAATAACTAATTATAATTGTTGTATAAAACACTAGTCTTGTTTAAAATTAAAATGGCGCTAGACCCAAGTAAGTAGTTTTAGAAATTCAAATTCCGCATCTGATATCTGGTTTAATCACAAGACATAATACCAAATATTCTAACGTCGTGCTACTACACCTGTATGTCTGAATTACCCGAAGCAACCCGATTACATTTTCATTAACTCTAGCCCCTGAACAACGGGACTAAGACATCGCATTTAGTTAAGTAACCTGTACTTAAGCAGGGTGGGTGAGTCGGTACAACTGTTTCCACTTGTATAGTATTGTAACAGACGAAAGTAGGTTACGGCGACACTTTTCGTCCGTCACTGTAAAAGCCGTCAGTGGACTGCGAATGTAAATTCAAAAATATACATTTTTTTACGTCGTAAATGTGTTTCATAGCTTGGAATTTATGAATTTTAGATGTTTCTGTTTTTTAGATAGTAGTGTTTGTGTAGTTTGATAGATTGATTTAAACAAATATAGTTGTGATTGGCCAGAGAAAAAAATAGTACCTATATAAAAAAGTTTCGTTCGACATAAAATAAACCACGAACGGTTTGCTGACATTTATTACTAATATATTATTATTTACTTAGTATTACCAGCAATTTACATTTATCTAGTGGTTGAATGTGCAAACTGTCAACAGTGGAGTCTTAACTTAAAACCTGAGTAGGGCTTTCCACATTTAATACGTTTTTCAGTTTATAAATCTTACCGTAGGCCGGGACTGGAATGTAAACCTGGCACAGCAATAGGCTCGCTCCCCATCACAATAACATATCAACAAATCAAATAATAAAATACCAACAGGAGAACAGATTAAAATATTTTTTACCGTATCGTTTTTAAAAAAGCAATGGTGCCGGAAACGGACGCCATTTGCGTATCAGCGATGTGCACCGTTAACTCGAAAAAACGGAAACACCCACACTTCACACATGCACGCTTGAATTTCCAAAGGGGTGAGCTGAAGTGAATCGAATACACCCACATTTCATTATTACGGTATGTGATATACGTATCTATGTAAAACATATATATTACAATGTATTCATAAATACAATTAACCGAACTCATGAGGGTAATATTGATTAACGCGTAGTGGAAAATATTGAAATTCATAAAAAAATCATTCCATTTTAAAATATCGTAATTAATGACCAAGTATTTTCGATCATTTTCATAAACTGACGGGCGCACGTGTACATTTGCGTGTGTAGTTTACGAATGGGCTGATTGTGGTCGATGATGGTATATGGTATAATATAAGGCTAAAAATGGTTGAACATTTTGAAAAAAAATTACTAAGAAATATATTAATAATTTTGAACCTCCTGTTCTGAATCTGTATAAGCCCAAATACCCACTGCACAGCACGAGTCATCTCAATAATCGAAAGTACGATCGAGAGTTGTTAAGTCATATTATGCCACCACGCTGGCCTAGTGCGGATTGGCGGACTTTACATACCATAAAATTTCTTCTGTATCAGTCCATATACGTCCCACTGCAGGGCACGGGCCTACTCTACAATCGAGAATACGGTTGAGAGTGGTTAGGCCATATAGTCCACCACGCTGGCCTAGTGCGGGTTGGCGGACTTACATACCATAGAAATTCTTATGAATCCCTATGGTATGCAGGTTTCCTCACGATGTTTTCCTTCACCGTTTTAGTGCGTGGTTCTTGACTATCAATACACACAAGACTCCGAAAAATAAGCGGTGTGCCCTGGGATTTAAACCCACGACCACCGAAAGCATGTAGGCAGCTGCGTCTGATCCGTATGCCAACAGGCCATCACCAAATTCACCTTTTAGGAATACTCCAAGGAAAATAACCCTGTATAAACAAAACATATTCCTCGACCCAAGAATCGATTTGTGAGGTTGAAATGTTTTTTTTTTATTCTATTGCAATAAATGGCGAAACGAATATGCCGTTCGCCTAATGGTAAGCGATACAACCGCTCATGAACAGTAGCAAAACCAAACACAAGGAATTACAAAGCAATGCTTGGCATTCCACTACACTCGCAATCCTGAAACATAAGATTTTATGTGTCAATATGTCCAGTAGTTACTTTGGCTACAATATCCGTTAGACCGAAACACAACAGTGCATTTACACTGCTGTTTGGCGGGAGTAGTGTAGTAGTATGTAGTTTATCGTAATATGTATGTGCTACCACTAGACCGATGAAGCGAATTCATCAATTTATAACATTATATTTCGGAAATGGGTAAATCGATTAAAAGCCTACATCTCCAAAATATGCTATTGTCACCTTTTGTTCGCCATATTTTGCCTTTTTATCTACCCTTCGCGGTAAGTGGGTGTACGGATGAGTAGTTATCTGTGCTATAAAAATTGATTTAGTTCACTTTATCATTTTATATTACCATAAGAAATACTAAAGTGTGGTAGGAGCTGGCTATACAGATACGAAAAGTTATATTTTCTAGCCAACCGTTGGTTAAAGACACAGACAATGAAACTCGTAGAATATCAATAAAATAGATGATATTCTACGAGTATCATCTATGTATATTCTGGAATATTCTGTCCTATTGAAATATTTAAGGTCTTTTCCTACTAAAACCAAGTGTAACTGACTATGCAATAAACTGAAGAATAAAATACAGAACTATGAGAATAATAATCTTTCTAGGCATTTTTTTGTCTTTTTCAAATAGATCAGTAAAATTTTGTCCACTAGTTATTGATATTCTATAATTTCTTACTAGTTGATACTTTATTGTGATAATTAGCATTCGAAAAGGTCCGTACATAGTATACCAGATATATTAAGACTGTAACCAAAAACAAAGCCGGGTAGTAGTTTCAGTGACTTCAAACACAATGCAACTAAAAATTATGCAAAAAACGCAACATTTTTTTCCTAACGTCGTATTAGGATGGAAAATACATAGGTATTCTTAAATAATAATGTACACTCTTCTATTTTCCTATGGTACACAATGTTTAAAATTATTACGTGACAAACAAGATGATAGATATTAACAACAAAAACGAAATAGCGTTTTTATGAAATGTTTATTTGCATTGTGTTTGTAGTCACTACCACCTGGATTCGTTTTCGGTGGCAGTCTTGATGCATCCTACATTTATACGCCAGATGCGATCATAGAACAGTAATGTTATGCAATTTTGTAGAGAGTAGGGACTCTGAAGTTACCGTCTGGAACAATGCGAGTTGTCCTTTAGATCGACTTCAATCACTTAGCAGATGCACTTACTGTAACAACATTCGTTTAATACTTATCATTGCGAAATTATACATTGTTTTTTTTTCTAAATTGGTCTTATATCTTTTAAGTTTTGTCGCAGTTTAATTATTTATGCGTTATTGATCGATGAATGTTCTATCTAAAATAAGTAAATATTATTATTATTAATTTACGGTAAAATTCTTTGCTCTTTTGATGTTAGGAGACTATCCCGCCCTCACACCCGCCACTGCAACTCCTATAAGAAAGGATCAACAGTGGCACGCAATGTAATGACACCGAGTATTGAAGCTCGGCGAGTCTCCGGGAATGTCTAACTTGTGTTTAAAACTTAACTTGTCTTTTAAACTTTTAACTTGTCTTTTGATGTTAATATATAAAAAACAGTATTACATTAACCTTCAGAGACTTTAATAAAAATTAGAAAAAAATAGAATTTAACAAAACTACGGCCAAGTTAAATATAATCTTGCTAGCTATAGCGGCTGGCTAACTTGTTTTATCGAATTGTAACTTTTGCCAAAACCCGAAGGCGAGTCGAGACCCGTTTATCTTTACTAATATATAAAACTGAAGAGTATGTTCGTTTGTATCTATGTTTCTTTGTTTGTTACCACTAAGTTTATTTGTGTTTATTTGTTTTATTTGTGTTTTTTTTTTGTGCAATAAAGTGTATAAATAAATAAATAAATAAGTTCAAGAACTACGGGCATGGATTGAAGAAATATTTTTGTATTTGATAAGTGATTTATCGAGTATATTTGTTCCATATTATCAAGCTTTGACCTATATAATTAAGCAGTAGTCGTATTTCGTGGTCCAATTGGTAGATACTCTAAATTTATAGTTGGCATTGAACATTTCGACCGCCATATTGAAAAGTGTATCTGCACCCGGGCGGGGCCGGGCCTGACCGCTAGTATTTGATATAAAAACACGCATCAACTACACTTTTAAAGAGCTTTAAATTGTTTTAAGGCGTTAAACTTCAAACAGAGATACAAATTATTCCGAACGACCCACTAAAACTTGCCCAACGTCTTGCGATTATAAAAGTTGAAAGTGCTACTTTTAAAAGTCGATCACAGTCCATAAAGGCGCGTGCACACTATAAATCATTGGGAAAATTTTAAACTACATAAAAGTCCCTATATCCCTTTAGTTATGTGGCGGACATTAGAGTCCGGACGCGAGCGCTTTTATGGCGTGTGTTTATGGCCACTACGTCATGTAGTCATAACTTTGTTGTGACGTCATAAACTTGCCTATGCATTCAGGAAGCCGGAGTACCTGTAATCTGAGCCATTGTGGACAATGTTGACCGTTGTTTTGATGAGTTTACAGCGTGCTTGAGATAGTGCCATTTACTTGATTTGTTCCATTTTAATTCTCTTTGAATATACTGAATCGTATGTTATGAAAGGACATATTGATTTTAATTTCAAAACGTAAATATAAATACATAAACTTACGCCATTTTTCTAGAAGAATAGGCAGAGGTGCCTGGACAACCACATTTCACCTTTTATGTTGCGTCCCCTAAAGTGATGATCAGTGTTATCCGGGATTCGAATCTGAGACCTCTGCTTTAAAACCATACCGTAGTATGAATTAGCCACCGAGGCAGTCATAGTGATTTTAAAAAAAAATAGATAAATTAATATAACTATGAAATACATAATTATATACTGATCTTTAATCAATCTTTTTTTTTTCAAATATAAGCAATTATATAACGAGTATAAATTCATCCATCAGTTGGAGGTTTTTTCAAAAACACAGCCTGTTATCAATTATGAAATATAGTACTTTTTTTTTTGTCAATAATATTTTTAAGGGACTTTTATACTTATAGAAAATACATGACAGTCCCATCGTACCTTATAAATAAATATCTACACAACAAAGCAAGAGAATTAAAAAAAAAAGCATAACACAAATCTAACATTCCTCGACAACCAATAATTAAATTAAAACAAACTAAATACTACATAAAACAAAAAGGTACTATCATAAAAAAATCAGAATCGTGACATTATAAACTTAACATATTTAACACACTCACAGTGTGACTTGAGACAAAAATTTCAACAAGAATTGCAGAAAATTCGTATTTTTTCTGACCTCTATCCATTATATAAACAAGCAAAAAGATTATTAATAATATCGCCCTCTTTAAAATATGTTACAACAAACCGCATACATTCTTCAAATACAAAACTGCATATTAACTTAATCTTAACATCCAACTCGGAATTCGATGTACAAATTTCCTTAAATCTATCCATAATGATTTTCAAACGACATAATTTATTCCTCTTTCCAGTTTCCTCCGTATTCCTTCTTGCGTCTTCAGACTTATAAGCAATTGACTCCTGCTTGTCTATGTAAACTGACTCTCTTTTAGGATTTCTATTTTCCGCGCGTGTCAATGAATTTTCACCTAAAATTGGGGAATTCATCCCACATTTTTCCTTCACATAATCTTTGTTTTTGTATTTACTGCAAGATATCATATTATTACTGTCACGACTACCTCCCTCCAACACATTCCTATATGATGTTTTCTCATTATCCTGAGGTTTATTATTTAACTGCGCGCTTTGACTTCTCAAATTGTCGAGTCTCTCACATACAGCCTTTTTATTCATAAGCATCGACAAAGCTTTTCTATAAGTATAGTTTTCTACACACATAATCTTTCTTATAGCCTTTTCTTTTAAAAACATAGGACACGACTTATTCAGGGCCATGTGCGCACCCTTACAATTTAAACATTTAAAGTTGGTAGTTTCACAGTTTCTATGACTCTCCCCACATTTTGGGCACAATATCTTTTTTGTTGAACATAATTTCAATACATGACCATACCTCCAACATTCAGAACATTGGGTAACAGGAAAAGTATATGTTTCAACTTTTTTCTACAGCCATATATATAAACAAACGGAGGTAAGGTCTGACTTTTAAAACAAAGCCGTACACTCTCACTGTTTACCCATTCTCCATTTTTAGACAAACGTTTCAATCTCCTTACTGAAACCACCTCTTTTTCACACTCCAAACTGCTTAAAATTTCTTCATCATTCGTCTCCAAATCAATTTGTTTTATTACTCCATATGATAAATTTACTTCATTCGCGTACTGACATCTATAGCCCATGGTTTTAAATATGCTTAAATTAATGAGTTTCTCTGCATTTATTTTGTCTTCAAAGTACACAAGAACTCTGTAAGGAGTTTTATAATTAATCTTTAATATTTTGTTAACATCCTCCTTTTTCAACAACTTTGCCAAACCAAATTGTTTCAATAAAACCTCCTTTGCCGTAATGCTTACTATTATTTCATCATCATAATGTAGTATTGACGAGCTATGATTGACATTTGACAAATCCTTTTCTGAATTATGATTTTTCTTGGACAACAATCTTGCAAATCGTTTATTTTTTCTACTGACCGTTGTGAAACCATCATCATCACCTACTGTGTCCTCACTGTCCTCCCGGACTCTTTTCTGCTGCGTCCTCTGAATCTCCATAGCATCACTATTATTGTCACCATCTCTCTCTACTCCACCTCCGTATTCATAATAAATTTGTTGCTCGCAATCCATTAATCTCTCTTCCTCCATAATATCACTTCCACTGGAGTCATCAAAGAGAACATTATTATCGATTTCACTCATTAAAATACAATTTAAGAAATTAAATACTATTATTTATAATATGACACATGCGTTCGTGACAGCGACTCACGCGAGAATGAAATATAATACTTCTCTACAGTTGAACAAAAAATTTCTTTATAAACGGTAAGTTACCTTTTGTTTCATAATTAATTTCATAATTCTAAATTCAAAAATCGCTTTCCAACTCTGTAATTGAAATTTACATATAAGATATTCTTAGCCTTGTTGCAATGAATGTGAACTATGCTGGAATGTTTCATTCACATTGTTTGGTCCCAGCAACACAAATTATTTCGATACACGCGTATTGATATTCCATAACAAAGGTGTCTGGCGATACAATAGCATAGATTTACGATGACGTTTATTGTATAAATAATAAATAACCTTCAAGGGCCTATTATCCATCCTTTTAATATCAGCAATTATATTTCTTTAGATCTGTTACCAAAAACGAAGGTGAGTACTGTAGTAGTTTTAATGACTTCAGACACAATGCAAGTAAAAATTTCGCAAAAGAACGCGACGGATTTTATGATAGTTTAAAAATCATCGTGTTTGGGTGCTGATCAGACAGTTTTTGATAAAATAATAAGTTTAAGCCTTGCGTACTATAGCGTATTGAAAAATAAAAGGGTTCGCATAATTATTATAGGAAAATTATGTATTTAATATTTACCAACCAAATACGTCACTCGGAAAAAAAAGTCACTTTTTTGGTTGTATAGAGACATCTAAAGTCACTAAAACTATCATCCGGCTTCATATTCCGTAGCAGTCTTGATATACTCTATTTTAAATTAGCTCAATAATTCTCTTCATTTTACGCGACAAAACTATCTGCATATATCAAGACATAAGAGCACTTACGGACATCGGCAGTGCTTGGCTTCGGTTAATGGATAATTAATTACATGCACTTATTTTATAATGACTTGCAATTATATTAAATAAAATTTTATAGTTAATCTCTAGCTATCAAATATGTTAATAGACGTTTGAGTCAGGTTTCTTTAATGTATTTAAAATTATAATATTAAATTTTAAAATTAATTGCTTAGCAAATGTTACAAGAAAGGTCAGGTTGCTTGTTGGTTCATCGTGTTATGTTCAAGAAAAAAATGTTTAGTCGATGCATTTGTAAAGAGCTGTATTGTTCTCGCAAATGAGAAGATTTAAAGATCTTCAAAGACTTCAACCAGACAATACGCCTCTGAACATGTTATTAGTAAATGGACCCTTTGTCAATCGAACTTAATTATCAGGCTAACATTTTTTCGGTGGCGTAGTTGTACTACGGTACGGTTACAAAGCTGAGGTCTCTGGTTCGAATCCCGAGTTGGGCGAAGTGATATTGGATTTTTCTATTCAGTATCAGCCCAGAGTCAGGAATTTGTGCCCGATATAGCGATAGGCTCGCCACCTATCACATTGTGGGACGGAACATAAAAGGCGAAATGTGGGTGGCCCTGGCACCTCTGCCTACCCCTTCTGGGAACAAGGCGTGAGTTTATGAACATTTTTTAACGGTTTTATTAAGCCAGCCTTATTTTCTTTTTTTTTTCTTTTGATTTTTTTTATATTGAATCATAATTTCTTAGATTTAAAACTATAAATAATGTAAGGATTTTATCGCGCGTAACATCAGGAAGTTAACAAATTTAATTAAAATTAAACTAAATCCGCGATAAAATCCGTAAATAATAGTTTTATTTCAAATTTAATTAAACCAAATTCGCGATAATATCCGTAAATAACAGTTTAATTCCAAGTAATAATTGATTTTTTTTAACTAATACAAACTAAACACCGAAAGTGATTTAGAAACTTGCACCACCAAACTACTCAGAAGTCAACTCTGATATGAGAAATAGTGTTTCCAGTTGCGCGGCGGGACAAATGTTTGTGTAACCTAAACTTATCTAGTCTAAGTGCTGCGGGACCGCATCCTGTTGTTTCTGATAGCCGCGACTAAAAGCAAACTAAACTATGAAGCAATGCTGAAATACAATAATATATATACTCAGTGAACAAAATCGAAAAATCGCAACTCGAAAAAATGCTTGGTTTATGTGGTATCATGCAAAACGGGGTACGATATACCTACTTGTAAGTAAGTGTACTTAGTGCAATTCGAATGCAATAATAAATAAATACACTCAGTGAACTGTAAAATACTTTAAAAATTGTTTAGGGAGTTTATGAAATCGCAACTCGAAAACATGCTTGTTTTATGTGGTATCATGGAAAAGTAGCCACAATATACTTGGAAGTAAATTTAATTAGTGTAGTTACAAATACGATGATAAATTAATACAAAGAAATAAAGTATAAATAAAAATACACCCAACAGTCACACACATAGTCCTGACCCCACACTAAGATCGAGTCTTGTGTCACGGGTATCAGGAACTACGGCACACTTTTCGGTCTCACAAACAACTACAAACGTATTACAGTGGACATAGATAGGCTAAACACATTACGTGCTATACTACGTGGTTACAGTGGTCATTATAATTATATAAGTTATGTTTTCAAAATGTAAATCCATTATTTGCCGTAAGATAAGCACACTAGTTGTATTATATTAGTATCAAGAGCTGTGGATTTTGTTAAATAAAGAAAATAAAATAAAATAAAACTATCCATGTCGATATCTTACAATGCGATAATAAATAAACATATTAGTGATCTAATTTCTTTACACAAATGCAATAAACTATTATCGTCGACTAGACAACAATATACAGATAGTATAATGAAGCTTTAATCCAGCATTCGATCATTTCTGCAATGGTAGATAAATAAAACAAGAATTAAAAATATTTTTTTTCACCGCATTTCTCGACACCTCAGTACGACCAGTCGTATAAATGATAAATTGCTGCGGAAAATACAAATAAAGAAGGAGAGTCCATTAGAAATATGTCTGCTCATAAACAGCAGGTGTGCGTGAAACAACCTGGCATAATTAAATTTCCACTGGAAGTATCCCTCTGAAAATGCTCTTGTTATATCCAATTTCAAAGGTAAACAATAATTCGAGATCGAGGTACCGATTCAACCTTCATGTCGCTTATTTATCGTATCTTCATGAATTAAGAATAAGTCATGAATTTAATATAATTTGCATTTATTGTTTAGCAAGCTGGGCCAAGCTTTGCAGATAGTTTTTGAGTCCAGTCCACATCAACATTTTTTTTTATTAACCTATAGTGTCCCACTGCTGGGCAAAGGTCTCCCTCAACTCCTTCCATTTGTCTCTATTTTTTGCCGTCACAGTATAATGCCGTCATAGTAAAATAGAGGAAAAGGTTATTTCCAAAGTTCTATCTCTAAAGTTGAGGGAAATGGTGATTTTATAGATTGAATATGAGTACTAGACTCTAAAGTATCTAGATTATGAAAATCACGTGAATATAAAATATATTTTATGTGAAAATTTTCATCCGACACCCTCAGTAAATTCAGATTAACGACTTTATCTACCGCTATCCATCTTGCCGGTTTTAGAATGTGTCTGGGTCTAGCCAGCTATACAACACGTATTAAAACAACTATAAGAAATACACAAATGGTGTGATTTTTACATAAATGTAGTTCGTATAAAAACAAATGAACATTGTCTTAAAGCAGCGATAATGACAGGAAGTGTCCCAAGAGGAACGGGCGCAGCGGCGACAGGGATTTGTCACGACATGCTCCCCAGAAGCTGTCTAATGTCACCGATTCGAGCACTCGCATCAATTTTATCAGACTCAACCGTTGCCATGACAACGGCGCAGTCTACAAATTTTATTTGTAGTTTAATATTGAATTCAGATATTGAAAATAAATCAAACCCAATCTATCAATCAAATTTACGAAAATAATAATCTTTGTTGGTGTTCGATAAAATGACCTTTGTGGAATACGAAATTAAACATTCCAATAAAATGAGTTTCTTTATAAATATTTAACTATGGCTCGAGAATGCCAATGAAGACAAACAATTCTGCGTCGTTAAATCCATCGTTTAAGTGTAACAAAAAACGCGATATAAATGGAAATCGTTTGAAATATACTCGACAGAACGACCTATTTATTCGTCGTGGGAAAATCATACTAAAAGCAGAGACAACGAAATTCTATATTCAAATTTAAGTAACACTTACAAAAATTCGTGCCTTCGGTATTTACCAAGAGATTTACAAATTGGATTGGAAACGTTTTATAAACGAACAATGTGGTTCGGTAAATGTTCGAATGTAATTTATGAGTCATATCGGATTGGCTCGTGACATTTTTCACATTATGCACATTCTGTGTTGCGCAACATTGCTTTGAGATTGTCTCTGGTGACTGCGCGGCTTGTCACATATTGTTTATGGAGCTTACTTATTGTCTATATAGTATCAAGGCGATACTTGGCATTCAGACTATAATAGTAAAGATATAAATTATAGTTCTCATACCTACATACTGGAGGTAGGTCTCACATATAATTGCCTGACGTCTCACATATATATATATATATATATGTTGTGCTCCGGTTTGAAGGACATTGCAACTAAAGTAACTACTGGACATATTGAGACCCTTTAAATCGGGAGGAGAGCTGTAAGGAGAAATTATGAGAAGAGAAAAGTGGTATTGGGCATTCGGCAATCTCACTCACCATATATATATATATATATATACATACCGATTGCAACATAAAAAATAATAAACAATAACAGTATAAAGCCTCAGGATTAATTCACTTCCATAAATGTCGAATGGTGACGTGTGAACACTCTTTAATACACAAAAGTCCATGCGGAATTCATATTAACTGACAAGATAAATTACTCTTGTATAAAATAATTTTCAGACGGCTAGCATTATATTTAAAATTAACACACATTTATTCACTAAAATGAGTAATGTAATAACGGAATTTCCAGGCACGCAATCAAGAATATGCAAGAGAATAAATTTTGTAATGAATTATAAAATGTGCACGGGTTTTAACTAGACTTAACATAAGGAATGAGGAACGAAAGGCAATGTTCCATTGAATGGAATGGAATTTTCAAGTGTTATAATGACACTGTAGTGAACCGTGAAAATATTATGAATAGACTGGCTGGGCTGTAGTGGTCGCGCTTCTCATAGAAAACAAAATGAAGTGACAGCGTTTTGGTCGTTTCGTTAATTCATCATTTGGTGTGAAGTGCGGTGGAATCCAAATAGATTATAATTTATCACGGGAGGTTATGGCTCACTCGTCAAAACTACTATAATGTGTACTTCTTCCAATTCAACTTTACCTTTACTTGTGAAACTTACCTGTGATATTATATGTATATAGAAAATATTTTTAAAGTAAGTAAGGAAGATACCAAAAAAACATTAAAATATGTTTTGAAAAGTATGTAATTTGATTTTCTTAACTATTGAAATGAGTACTTTCCTTTAGGTACATAGCGACTTTGTTATGCTGGACCCCTGGCACTGCGAAGGTCCATGAGAAGTGGTAGCCGCTTATCATCAGGCAGACCGCTAGCTCGTCTGCCTTTAACGGTATTAAACAAAGAGTCGCTTAGGTAATTTTAAGATTTTAAAAATTAATGTAATTGTAGTAAGTCCAAACTGAATTTAAAATCAAAGTCTATAAAAAGATAAAGAAAGAAAATGAAATACGTGTTTAGGGTATTTGCACACCAAAATCAATTACATATTTTGCACTCCCACGATTTACCAATCTTGCACAATTTGATTCAACAAAATGTATCAGAATATACTAGACACATTTTTTGTCGCCTCTAACTGGATGTAACAAGCTGTTACGAAGAAAGTTATAGGAGTGAATTAAGTGCTGCTTGAGAGGTTGTACAAGCACTGACTGAGTAAGTAGCTTGCAATAACACTAATGTAGCTACGGGAAGTCAGCACTACTCTTTATTCCTCCACTTAGTCTCAAACATGGTCGCCAATGTACATTTTGAAACGGAGTTTTGTCTCCATGCCGGAACCCATACTTGTACTGCACTCAGGTGAGAAACAACTCAACGTAATAAAGAGAAATATATGAGAGAAAATCGCCAATCATAATGAATAAGGGATTTGTACTCCAGCATTGTAATCTATCTTTGTTACATTCTTTATAACATCAAAGTGTTTGAAAATACCTTCACATAGTCCACGTCTTAATTATCTGCAGCCCAATGACTGTGAAGTATAATTAAAATATATAATATCCACATACCTTATCGACAATGGTATAATACAGCTTATATTCGCCATAGTCAAAGAATGGCTTTACCGGTTGAAAAGAGAGATCGGAATACATTACACCTGTGGTGGATCGGCAAATTAAATTCATTACCGTCTCGTTTGCTATAGTGATAATTGAATTCCCAATACTCGAATGACATTAAAAAGAAAACAGAAAGCTACTGAAATATTTACAACAGTTTTCAGTTGAGTATTCATCCGCGGTACCGGTGAAAGAAACATAATAATGAATTAATATAATCACTATGCAGATTATAATTGATAGTTGAACTTGCATCCTGTGGTCACAATTTTTGATTAGATCGCTGCACGGATGAAACAACAAACTCACAGTTGTAGATATCTTACGCTTTTTATTTCGCAGTTCGTAATTGTGCCCCGACTGGCAATTCAAACGCGAAATCGATTAAAAACAATGCTTTGAAGCTAGAAAAATCGAATCGAAATTCTGTCAAATTTAAAGAACGTCCCATGACAATAGCAAAGCCGATTCAACGTAAATTTCCTTATAAAGTTGCATTTTCAAACATGAACGTGGGTAACTCGAGAAGCGAGTCACATCTCGAGGCATCTGTGGCACAAAGCACACGTCCCAAAGACGTGAATTTTATTTCACGCATCCGATACCGGCGGGGAATTGAAAAAGGCATTTCACCGCATCGGTCGCATTCAATATGTTTTTGAATTTTCTACGGCAACCGAAGGTGCAGCCTAGTTATTTTAATGTTTATTTGTAACTTTTTTATTTTTGCAGCACAAAATATGGTGTGCCCTTATGGTTTCAAAATTGGCCAATATCATTTGATTTTATATTAATTCAACCACTAGTTTTTCTCATATAAAAGTATAGCATATACTATGTGAAATAAGACCCAGTCCAAAGCAATAGGAGGGATATTTTAGGATAAAAATTGAACGTTTAATGAATAATAATTTATTAAAAGACTGTACAACAGATAAATCACATTTAAATTTCGCAACTAATTTAAAAGTTTTAGTCTATTTTAATAAGCCTAAATTATTTCGGACAGATTAAATAAGTTTGAATCGATGTGCCCCGCTTAAAACTATTTTACATAATGACCGCTTTGGCAACAAGTAAGTACATTTTTTATTCAAAAATATTTTTAATATATACAGGCTGATTTTATTTCCTCTCCCTCTTTTCATTCTCAGGGTGTCCAATACCGAAAATAAGCTTCCTCATCCAACAACTTACGACATATTTAATTATGTCAACTGTCTGCCTTGGTGTATGTAATGTAATGGAAGTACTCAATTACGTCTTTTATACAAAGACTCACTTCGAACAGCTACTTCATCCATACCACAGAGTACATTATATTTACGAAGATATATCCGCAAGAATGACAAACTGAAGAACACATATTCGTATTTTTAAAAATACATTTATAGAACGCGACGTAAAAAGAATTCGTATACGCATGAAATACTGCAACGGAACATTTAAATAAGAAAAGACTGTCGACCTGCATTTGGCTGTTTGAAAGAGCAATAAATAATATGTCCAATTGTTTTGTTTCTTCTGACTACCGATATTTCCTCTTGCATATTTCGCCACGTGGAAAACTGGATAACAATACATTTGTTACTTGTTTACTGGAAGGTAAAATATTAGACATCTTCTTTCCGCAATGATTAATTTGTTTCTTTTTACTTTTTGTATATATAGTTTTCTTATTTGTCGCCTGGTTCTCATGGTATCGTATGTTCAATAAAGCATAAATTTTATTATATTTATAGGAGGATTAACAATGATTATGAATTTATTTTATCAGCTAAATAATGTGTCGCCGTACTCCACAAGGGACATATCATGATTATTGTTTGATATAACATTTGGCTGAAACCCAAGCTGACACGAAAATCAAACAACTAGTCATAAATTCTTCTGTCATTTGTTCTAATTCCTAAAATGTAACAAGGCAATACCATTCTTGAGACTGCAATATCCTCAATCAAAAAGGTATTACGAAGTAATTACAAAGGCCTTTACACAAAAATATGAATAATAACTTCGCCCAACTTCCTATTTATAGATCAATATTAATTAACTGCCTCGGTGGCGTAGTTGTACTAAGGTACGGTTACAAAGCTGAGGTCTCGGGTTCGAATCCCGGGTTAGGCAAAGTGATATTGGATTTTTCTATTATCATCAGCCCAGAGTCAGGAATTTGTGCCCGATATGGCGATAGGCTCGCCACCTATCACATTGTGGGACGTAACATACAAGGCGAAATGTGGGTGTCCTGGCACCTCTGCCTACCCCTTCTGGGATATAGGCGTGAGTTTATGTATGTATGTATGTATGTATTAATTAATGTAAAGATCGTAAGAAGCGAAGGTAAATAAACACGAATAATTACTTAATAGGGAAGTGCTTTTAAAATTACTTGTATATAAATCTGTATCAGCCCATATACGTCCCACTGCAGGGCACGGGCCTCCTCTACAATCGACAGTACGATTGAGAGTGGTTAGGCCATATAGTCCACCACGCTGGCCTAGTGCGGGTTGGCGGACTTACATACCATAGAAATTGTTATAAATCGCTATGGTATGCAGGTTTCCTCACGATGTTTTCCTTCACCGTTTTAGTGCGTGGTGATTGACTATCAATACACACATGACTCCGAAAAGTCAGAGGTGTGCCCTTGGATTCGAACCCGCGCCACCGTGAACATGTTGGCAGTCGCGTCTAGTCCGTTTACCAACAGGCCACCACGCACTTTATATAAACGTATATAAATCGGCTTATAATTTTTTGGATGAAGATTTTATTTAAGAGAATATATTGATTTAATCATTATTACACGAGGGTATTCTGGAAAGAGATAAAACAATTAATAAACTTATTGTAATCGCTGTTTCGAGATCCTGTAAGTCCAAAGCCTTATTGGATTTTTGAACTGTTAGTAAGGTTTTTGAACTGCCTTAATGGCGCAATTGTACAATGGTACGATGTCAACGCTGAGGTCTCGGGTTCGAATCCCGGGTCGGGCAAAATGGTATTGGATAGTTCCATCCATGATCAGCCGGGAGTCAAGAATTTGATGCATAGTTTGATCATGAGATGCAATACTCAAGGTACTAGGGTGTCTTGGTAGCATGTGGCGGGATGTGTCAAACCTTTTGTGTATGTAGTAAGATTTCTTCAATTACTGAGAATGTTTTTAGCTGTGTTTAAGATTACTTAGGTGTGTCATATGACACTATTGTATACAGGATAATATGCCAGCCATAGAGAAACTGGTGCATAGAAATATTAATTAAGTATGATTGTTGTACTAAAACTCATTATCAACTTTATATATTTTTAAATATTTTATAAAATAAGAAATAAATAAAGCTACAATCGAGTTACGAAAACTTTAATAGATCATAAGAAATAAATTAAGAACCGTAAATGCTTTCATAAACGCCATTTAAATGTCATTAACAAGCCGATATTACCGAAAAGTAGCCTTTTTACTTCTGTTGAGAAACCACCAATTACAGTATCGTTTAGTTGGAAACGACTCCCAAAGAAATTGAATTTATTCCCATTAGAAAAAAATCAACAAAACTTCACTTTGCGAAAAGTCAGAGAGAACCCTATAGGTTCCTTCTAAATTGAGAGCCGACAAGGAGCGAAGCAATTATTGGAAAACTAACTGATATAATTAATTGGACCATTTGAACGCTTTGTGTTCGAACACTTTCTGTTTTGATCGATTTTTAATTGAATGATGAATAAATTAACGGGTTTGGCAACGTTTTATTTGAAATGCAATTGTTGTGTGTAACGAACATTTAATACCTTAAAGTCTTTCGGGACTAATATTAGATTTACACATACCAACGATTTTCATAGTGTGGGTGTTCATGAACCGCTGTTACTGTTTGGCTCCCGTTATACTTTTACTTGTTTATTCTGGCCACACTGCACCTGATGATGGTAAGCGCAAATGCCGTCCCGGCAGAGTATCGATTGGCATCAGACGACAGTCGGGACGACGAGAACGAGGCGGGAATACGCGTGATGGAAAACAATTTTAACTACCTATTTCATTCTTACAGTAATAATTACAGAGGTGAAAACATTTAAGTACGCCACGCACTGAGAAACGCACCACTGCAATTTCACTTACGACGTCGACGGATGACTTTATCGACGAGGAATGATCGTGTAACGGTATAAGATGCCGCCTATGAGTATTCACAAGTAGAAGGGACTCTAATTTCGGAGATCACCGATGTTTACGCGCAGACTTTGTGAACTCGTAGGCAAATTCAGCAACATCCTTTTTTTTTAATTCCATATAAGTAGTTTTTGGTAGGCACGCTAACTCTTCGACGGTTGCAAAGTAAATAATGTTCTCCAATTTAGCGATTTTTTGATTATTGAGTTCTATAATATGGTAAAAGAACAAATTAGAATAATGTCTTATTTCTTGTACGTTTGGGAGGTCAAAGAAGACGATAACACATTTGCTCCAAACTTGAACAACGTCTATACTTTTATATGCTGTTGGAGAAATCAATGCCGTACGTGCGGATTTCGCGCGACGAGTAGGAAAATAGTATTCTTTTTAAAAATATTTTTATAACATTTTTTTGGATAAATTAATAATACCATCTACTAAGAATTATTTTTTTGTAACCTTTTTGAGTATTCTGTACTTATTTTTTAATCCAAAACAAAGTTTTTCCTGTATTTAAGTTTTCACCCAAACAAGACTATGTGGTAATTAAATACAGAATTATGCTTACAAAATATACAGACATCAAAGTATCACAAAAGACAAAATATTACATAAAATTAAATATGTTCGAAGATGCCTTAATACATAATAAGTGGTGATGTTAATTTCAACAATTTTGGTTTAAAATTAACAACACTATTTTCTTTAATGCTCTCTCCTGAAAAGTAGTTGTTTTGAACATGACTCATTTTACTTTGCACTCGTCGCGTAGTTATGCTCGTTTCATACCTTTAAAACATGTTCAAATCAAAGGTAATAGAGAATGACACCGTCTTTATCAGACTTGAAATGCGAAAATAGGAGGTTCGTGGAGGCGAAAGGCAAGGGTAAAGGAAGTAAATGGTTGGTTGGTCACGAATATCTCTCCTTTTTTCCCAAAGAACCCTTCAACAGAAAGGCTTTTGTAGTGAAGGCTGGCGGTAATTTCGGCCTAAATGTTTTTGTTGAATTTTAATACTCCTGTAAATGAGTTTTAGTGAAATTAAATTATTTCATCAATTAACCATCTGAAAGACGTAAGTATCTCATAAAAGAATATTTTAGAAGATACGCATATTTTTTATAATAAATTGAATTCAGATATTTCATAAATAAATGAAATTCATCTGATACTTTCGCGAATGCCATTTACATATTAATTTATAAAAGTGGGACAAATGAAATGTAACCAGATGTTATTTTTGCATTACATAGAGTGTGAAGTCAGCGCAGGGACTCCGGAAGTAGCACACACTAAATTAAGAGCACAAGCGGCGAAATTAAAATCTGCGGTCGCATTCACGAGGGCTCCTCTCGCTAATAAACTTATACAGCTTCCACGACGAAATGTAAGTATATTTCTCCAAAAATTGAATACATGTAAATATGTTGAATACAACTGTAATTGGAAGTCAATTACCTACGTGGTAATTGACTTCAACGTTGAAGGAAAACATCGTAAGTAAACCTGCATACTAAGGAGATTTTTAATAAAATATTTTTTTATAAACTCTGCTAATCTATATTTGGATAGTGTGACGAACTATAGTGCGTGGTGGCCTGTTAGTAAATTGCCTAGATGAAGTGCGTGGTTGCCTGTTGGTAAACGGACTAGACGCGGCTGCCAACATGTTCACGGTGGTCGCGGGTTCGAATGCCAGGGCACACCTCTGACTTTTCGGATTTATGTGTGTATTGATAGTCAATCACCACGCACTAAAACGGTGAAGAAAAACATCATGAGGAAACCTGCATACAATAGCGATTTATAAGAATTTTTATGGTTTGTAAGTCCGCCAACCCGCACTAAGCCAGCGTGGTGGACTATATTATGGCTAACCACTCTCAATCGTTCTCTCGATTGTAGAGTAAGCCCGTGCCCTACAATGGGACGAATATGGGCTGATACAGTACATATGAACTTTAACGCTCGTCAGGGCGATACAACTGTCTAATAGAAAATCGACGTGAGTCGAAAGCAAAGCTGTCGCGTTATGTTCGGTGAGTGAGATTTCCGAATGGCCATCACCCCTTTCCTCTTCATATCCTTTTTCCTTCCCGCTATCTTGTTCATTTGACAGGCCGGCGACATTTTCATGATCTAAACTTTATAGATATTCATGTGCGGCAATGATCACTTACCATCAGGTGAACTGTTTGCACGTATTCCGGACCCATCCAGCAAAAAATAACGACATATAGATATGGAACTCTCGGTATTTAGAGGGCACCCGTGTTCAGCTGTGTCGAATTGTAAACACAGCCCAACAGTCACATATATAGACCTGTCTTCAAACTAAGATCGAGTTGCATTTCGTGAACAATAGAAACTATGATAGAATGTACCTCAGGAACACCCAGACTCGAAATATATACCTATGGATCACACAAATGTTTGTCTAGGTGCGGGAAACGAACCCGTGGTCCTGCCAACAACTGGCGTCTAACCAACTCGCACCACGGACGCTGACATCGTAGTCTTAAGGATTGATACAGCACAGTATTTCGCAATATTTAATTTCGTCGATGTCGTGCCTCGTTTATGGCTGTGAACGCGTGAGAATGGATAAACGATAAAATGTTGGATATCCCGACGATGTGAATTTTTACGTGACAAGGTGGCAAAAGGAGTTAAAGTCAGCGTGTATAACGCGTGTTTTTATATCCATGCCTCAGAGGGTAGATTGAGTTGTATTGTTTTAGTGTCACTCAATTTCCGGGTGTTCTTCGAAAGTGATAAATGGCGGTAGGGTTACAATTGATGACAGCATTTTGGAAATTATGGGATAGGATACAACTGTTATGGGTCTTGATTTCAAGATGATAAAACAAATATAAAATTGTTGGAAGTAAAAACATCTGTTATTAAATTAATTCTTCCAAAAATATTTTCTTATTTTGACATATCAACAGTTTATAGCGAACCTTTGGCCTTAATCTTGGCGTGAAATTATTCTAGTGAGAGAGAAATGTGAAGTGAAGATTCAAGCTGGTGAAACTGTACCGTACAGTGAGCGCATAGTGCTGCTGTGAATTTCAAAGCAGGTATGTAAATGCTTGCGTTCTAATTCTTATCTCAAAGTTCATGAGGTCACCGCAGCGTGATAACTGAGAAACATGACTTATTGTATTTACCTGATGTAAGATTTGTAAAATCCCTAATCGTAACTAAAATATAGGTTTTATCCACACGACAACCAAAGCCACGTGTTAGTTTTAGTGACTGCAGAAACAAAGCAAAAAAATCAATCGCAATAAAATGACACAATATTTTTTGTGATATAAATTGGTGGAAAATCCATGATTTTTGCTAAAACAATAATTTAAGTCCTTGTGTACCTTAAAGTCTTTTAAAATAAAAGGTTTCGCATTATTATTTTAGAACTGCGTACTTACCACCCAAATACTATGATAAAAAATCTCATTAATAATTGTAGTTACGTTGCGTCTGAAGTCACTAAAACCACCCATATACCGGGTATCTCAAGACTGCTACCGAAAACGAAGCCGGGTGGTAGTTCTAGTGGCTACAAACACAATTCAATTAAAAATTTCGCCTAGCAATGCGACAATTATTTTTTATGATTTTTTAAATATTGTCATTTTTGGGTGGTAAATCCATAGTTTTTGCTAAAATAATAATTTAAACTCTTTTATACCTTCGAGTATTTATAAATAAAAGGGTATACACTATTATTTTAGGAAAAAATGTATTTACCACCCAAATATGGCCATAGGAAAAAAATAAGAATAAAAAATTGTCGCTTTTTTTGCAACTTTTTCTGTTGCATTGTGTCTGAAGTCGCTTAAACTACCACCCGGCTTCGTTTTCGGTAGCAGTCTTGATATACCCTGTATATACCCCATACAAGTGCATAAATATTTTATTATTCACCCATCGACCGGTGCAATTTTGTCCCGATTTCCATACATATACCGAGTTTCGGGTAGGCCGACAGAATAGAATCGACTGACGACAATGATATAGTGGTCACCAAAGTAGATTTAAATATTACATTTACTATAATTGCATTGCACTTACCATATTTTCATATGAAATTATTTATTTGTTACAAACATAAATCATACAGCCTTGCAAACAAGATGACTTTAATAACCTTGATATAAATCGATTTTATTTACTCCACGTACGAATATACTTTTTATGATCATACAAGCTTCTAAATTCTATAAATAGCACTCCTTACCGACCTCGGCTCACACGCGATTTAATGTGCATTTAACGCATTGGTGCACCCTTTGTGCGTCAAACTATCTATATAGGTACTCGGAAAGTTAAACGATGAAGCCCCGGCCTTTATTAAATTATTATATTGAGCTGAAGAAATGGCCAAGAAAACTAGTTTTATCGTCCAAATCCGCGATAAAATCCGCAAATAATAGTTTTATTTCAATAGTTTATGGTATTATTCGCGTAATGTTTAACTAGTATTTATACCATTTAAAGAGTTCTATGAGTATATGTGTTCTTTAGAAATACTGTCAATGTGGAGGAATTTCATTGTGGTCATTGTGGAGATCCTTGGGGGAGGCCTATGTTCAGCAGTGGACTTCCTGTGGCTGATATGATGATGATGATGCTGATGATGATTGATACAAAACGAAATGGGGCCACTATACAAATAGTGTTCCTCACAAAAACGTATGCTTTATTTTATTCATGAAGATTCGAATGCGAACTGTGTAACAAAAAATAAGTGAAACTGCCTTAAAGAATATCTGGGGTTATTGAACAGGATTATAACAAAAGGCCTAGGGAGTAAGGCCCCATCCTAATAAAGGGTATTTCGCATCACAAAGGAATTGTTGGTGGGTGTACGAATCGAAGGTTTTATTAAGGTGTACAAAATAGATGGTGATATACACGCCGAGGCATATTGACATACGGAATTATTGAACTCCTTGGCACATTTGTACTACGGTATAATTGCAAAGCTGAGGTCTCGGGTTCGATTCCCAGGTCGGGCAAAGTGATATTGGAGTTTTCTCTTCAGTATCAATTGGAGTTTAAAATTTTTGCTCAATATGCCGATAAGCTATACAAGGTATATCAAGACAGCTACTGAAAACGAAACTGGGTGTTAGTTTTAGGGAGTAAACATTTTCCAAGAAAAACTAGGATAATGTAAACCAATTATCACATCGTAGGACAGAACACCAACCAATCTCTGCCTGCCTCTAGAGAAAAGGCATGAGTTGATGTATGAATATGTCTTGAGTAGTTACAAAATATATTGATTGTTACCTAATGTCACCATGTTGCATAAATTGCTACACAAAAGGTAACTGCGGTGTAGATGCAACTTAGCTGGAGAGAATCCTATACTACGCTTGCCAAGACGTGGTCTCCTAACAACTTTGAAGAAATCTCCAGCGTGTCGATTTGGGTAGCTTAACTGATTCTTAGGCGACCCAAGTGATTCTCTATTAAGATCTTACAGGTTTACGCAACATCGATACATTCGGTCAATAAAGTGTGTGATATGTACGAGAACATATTAAGCCTTGCACAATAACACCAAGGCTCAGTTCAGCATTATTAGTGGGGAATTTAACGCTAAAGTGGGTGTTGAGAGACACAGCCTCTGTGGCGCAGTTGGTTAGACGCCGGCTGTGAAACGTTTGGCCGTGGGTTCGATCACCTCACCGAGATAAATATTTATGTGATCCGCAGGTATTTGAGTGATTGTGAGACCGAGAAATGTCTCCTAGTTTCTGATATCCAAACACACGATGTATTTAGTTTATTAACTAGCTTTATTAATTAGCTAAACCAAAGTGGGACCGCATGGTTTTGAATGTCGAAATCACAGGGAAAATAAGCTTGTTAACTTCCTTGAGAAAGAGGGGCTCTTTTTGATGATTTTGATGAATTCTTATCGACATTCTGTATCAGCCCATATACGTCCCACTGCAGGGCACAGGCCTACTCTAAAATCGAGAATACGATTGAGAGTGGTTAGTTAGGCCATATAGTCCACCACGCTGGCCCAGTGCGGGTTGGCGGACTTACATACCACATAAATTCTTATAAATCGCCATGGTATGCAGGTTTCCCCACGATGTTTTCCTTCACCGTTTTAGTGCGTGATGATTGATTATCAATACACACATGACTCCGAAAAGTCAGAGGTGTGCCCTGGGATTCGAACCCGCGACCACCGTGAACATGTGGGCAGCCGCGTCTAGTCCGTTTACCAACAGGCCACCACGCCACCATAATATTAATTTTAAAAACATTATTAAGGAACAAAAATGCTGTTAACATAACGGTTAATATTTCACCGCACAGCACTTACGAACGTCAAATATAGTTGCCTGTTTATTTAAAGCCGTATTTTTCCGGCAACACATAAGACGTTCTGGCAACGCATAAATCCGCGGTTGCCTCGAACATTCGAGACGGCCCACCTCCGACAAAACATTCGCTTATCGACTACCTTAAATCTCTAGTGGGTCGAACACAGCTTGAAATTTATTGTCCTTGTCGGTTAGTGGCAACCTCCACGGAAACTATACACAGCCGTATAATCGTCACTTTTGGATTGCCCACTTACATATTTATGTCAAAGGTTAAAGTTAAAATATTAGTGGAATAAATAAATATTTGTTTACTTTGATTTTGTTATTAAAATAGTTTTATATTTGCTTACAGATGGTACCTACGCGGTTGGGAGTGAATTTGGTATGTTTTTAAATATTTTTATTCACGAAGTAACATTTCTTACATTTGAAGGCTAAGTTTTGAGATAAGATTATTGATTTATATGACCAGTGGCAAATAAACCAGCCGGAGTTAGAAGTTTCATTTTTACTCTAGTTCAAGGTGTATAAAAGGACACGACATTTCTGACAAATAGTTCCTTAAAATACTTATACAACACCAGCAGTGCGTAGTACGATATCCGAAATTGATTTAGAAATATTTCTGTATTTCAAAAACGAACTACCAAAAAATATTCCCAGTTGAATAAAATCCAACACAACACCACTTACCCATAACTTAAAGTCCCGCCGCACGGTGGGACGGATTTCGAGGCTCCTTTACATAGGATTTTTCAATTTTTTTTTACCTTTTTTCTCAAATCTAAGTATGAGGTATTATTGTTATTACCATAACATTAACTAATATTAGAATTTTGAACCGATTGGCATCTCAAATATTGAAAAAAATGACTTTGAAGATTTTAAATGTATGAAAACGGATTTTGTTTTCGTCCTAACTTTTTTTTATATTAAGATGTAAAGCTGAAACTTTTAGAGATTATAACTTGAACCCACATCAAGCCATACAAATTTTGACCTTGACCCCGACCGGTCCCGTTTAGGAGATATGGGGTAAGCAAATATGCACATTTAGCCCGCATTTTGACACGGGCTAATGTGTTTGCCTTTTACCTTTTTTCGCAAATTTAAGTATAAGGTATTATTTTAATTACCATAAACTTAACTAATGTTAGAGTTTTGAATCGATTTTTATCTAAAATATTGAAAAAAAATGACTTTAAAGATTTTAAATGTATGAAAACGGATTTTGTTTTCGTCCTAACTTTTTTTTATATCAAGATGTAAAGCTGAAACTTTCAGAAATTATAACTTAGACCCACACCAAGCGACACAAGTTTTGACCTTTACCCAGCCCCGTCCCGTTTGGGAGATATTATGGGCTAAGGAAATGTGCACATTTAGTCCGCATTTTGACACTGGCTAATGTGTTTTTTTTTACTTTTTTTTCGCAAATCTATGTATGAGATATTATTTTTATTACCATAAAATTAACTAATATTAGAGTTTTGAACCGATTCTTATCTCAAATATTGAAAAAAATGACTTTAAAGATTTTAAATGTATGAAAACGGATTTTGTTTTCGTCCTAACTTTTTTTTATATCAAGATGTAAAGCTGAAACTTTCAGGGATTAAAACTTAGACCCACACCAAGTCAAACAAGTTGTAACCTTGACCCCGACCCGTCCCGTTTGGGAGATATGGGGTAAGGAAATGTGCACATTTAGCCCGCATTTGGACACGGGCTTAATGTGTTTAAATAAATTAAATTCTTAAATTTGTCTATGTGATAGTATCATATGATATCTAAAAACATCTGCAACTCATAACCTTGACCTTGAACGACACTGTTTTACAGATATGAATAATTAAAAAGTGCATTTTCTGAGTATGTTGTTACATGGGCTCTCGTAACTAGCCTATACCTGAAATTTGCGATCCAAAATAACAGGAGATTTTGTAACACGTCAGTTTCCGGCCCTATATTATTACTTTTGACCTTAATCTTGAAGAATTCCATTCAAAAGTTACAAATCAAAAATTACAGGAATATGAAAATTATAGAATAGAATTATTGAGCGAGAAATACATAGCCTAAACTAGTTGTCTGGTTTGAAATAATCATATTTTCTACAAAGTTTATGTCAATAGTGGATGAAAGGGTGTTTGAAAAAAAAACATTACTCTATCATAGTAAGGTAAAATCCATTATTTAAGCTATTACTTTCTAGTATGAACTAGAAGTAGACAATTCTAACAATAATTTGGCTTCCTCTGAAAGTGGCTGAATATCACGTTGACTTATTTTAGGTCTAAAACTGGACAGATATGGGTCAGATGAAATTAGTAGGTTATGGATAATGTCTTCATTTGTAGCAATTCTGCTGTTTTTGCGTGAGTGGAAAGTTCTGAAATATTTAAAATCTTTGTTTCGAGCTTCGGATGCCTCCTCAGATAGCTTCCCTATTGGAATGAAGTTATTGAACTCAATAATATCTGCACCATGTATGAGTAATTTATGCACAGTAGATGGCATGTAATACCATGAATAGAGCTCGACGTATTTATGAGCTGTTGAAGTACAATATTGCCGGAATTTTTCGACATTAACAAATTCTCCACATGTAATTACTTGGATGATGACTTTCAACTGGCTAATTAATTGTGCATCTACACCTGTGATGCGCGCAGTAGTTTCGGGATCGACAAAAAAATGTCTTGCAGTATTTCCATCATTGGTGGTCCCTGAACCTTGCTTCACAACATCTATGAGAAGTCCCATTTCATCTCGAAATTGATCTTGGATTGCTTTTTTCTTATTAGCCAATTGTTGTTTTAAGTCATCACCTTTAGCTTGCCATTTCTTAAAGTCGAGGCGATAAGCTATGTGCAATATGCATTCCATGCATCTTATAAGTGTATGGAGAGAAGACAAACCAAACCTAAGCATATCTACGGGTGACTTCTTTGTGAAAGCATATTGATATTATTCATCTCTGTGGGTTTTGCTTTGCAAATGTCACATGTTGCCGTAGATGTATCGGTCAGTTTCGAGGATATCTTTCCGGCAATCATAGTCATGTGAAATTTGTGGCTAACGCTTACATCTTCAAACAAAGTTGGCTGTAGAGTAGCAATTTCTCTCTCTACTGAAGCCACTGTCTACTGTATTTAAAGTATTTGGATATATTACCCTTCCCACCACATTTATTTACACAAACAATAACAACAAAATTCCTAGAATAAAAGGTGGCCGGCAAAACATGGTAAAGAAAGGGCTAATTACCCCCAATTAACATTATCAAAAGTCGGCCACATCTGTAGAATAACAATGGATATCGAGTGCAGATGTATGATATTAGAAAATTCTATTAATCAAGGTAAGTAATCCACGTCACCTGGTTGCTTATATTTTAATGTTATAATGAATTACTATGAAGTCATAAATTAGTTAGGGATTATCGTACCACATTTTTTCATAAAACTTGAAAAAATCAGCACCTGAGCTCAATATCCATTAGCAGTCAGAAAAATGTAAGAATTTAATTTATTTAAACACATTAAGCCCGTGTCCAAATGCGGGCTAAATGTGTACATTTCCTTACCCCATATCTCCCAAACGGGACGGGTCGGGGTCAAGGTTACAACTTGTTTGACTTGGTGTGGGTCTAAGTTATAATCCCTGAAAGTTTCAGCTTTACATCTTGGTATAAAAAAAAGTTAGGACGAAAACAAAATCCGTTTTCATACATTTAAAATCTTTAAAGTCATTTTTTTCAATATTTGAGATAAGAATCGGTTCAAAACTCTAATATTAGTTAATTTTATGGTAATAAAAATAATATCTCATACATAGATTTGCGAAAAAAAAGTAAAAAAAAACACATTAGCCAGTGTCAAAATGCGGACTAAATGTGCACATTTCCTTAGCCCATAATATCTCCCAAACGGGACGGGGCTGGGTAAAGGTCAAAACTTGTGTCGCTTGGTGTGGGTCTAAGTTATAATTTCTGAAAGTTTCAGCTTTACATCTTGATATAAAAAAAAGTTAGGACGAAAACAAAATCCGTTTTCATACATTTAAAATCTTTAAAGTCATTTTTTTCAATATTTGAGATAAGAATCGGTTCAAAACTCTAATATTAGTTAATTTTATGGTAATAAAAATAATATCTCATACATAGATTTGCGAAAAAAAAGTAAAAAAAAACACATTAGCCAGTGTCAAAATGCGGACTAAATGTGCACATTTCCTTAGCCCATAATATCTCCCAAACGGGACGGGGCTGGGTAAAGGTCAAAACTTGTGTCGCTTGGTGTGGGTCTAAGTTATAATTTCTGAAAGTTTCAGCTTTACATCTTGATATAAAAAAAGTTAGGACGAAAACAAAATCCGTTTTCATACATTTAAAATCTTTAAAGTCATTTTTTTTCAATATTTTAGATAAAAATCGATTCAAAACTCTAACATTAGTTAAGTTTATGGTAATTAAAATAATACCTTATACTTAAATTTGCGAAAAAAGGTAAAAGGCAAACACATTAGCCCGTGTCAAAATGCGGGCTAAATGTGCATATTTGCTTACCCCATATCTCCTAAACGGGACCGGTCGGGGTCAAGGTCAAAATTTGTATGGCTTGATGTGGGTTCAAGTTATAATCTCTAAAAGTTTCAGCTTTACATCTTAATATAAAAAAAAGTTAGGACGAAAACAAAATCCGTTTTCATACATTTAAAATCTTCAAAGTCATTTTTTTTCAATATTTGAGATGCCAATCGGTTCAAAATTCTAATATTAGTTAATGTTATGGTAATAACAATAATACCTCATACTTAGATTTGAGAAAAAGGTAAAAAAAATTTGAAAAATCCTATGTAAAGGAGCCTCGAAATCCGTCCCACCGTGCGCCGGGCGCAATGAAATACAATAACAGAGAAACTTCTCATAGCGTGCACTAACACTCCTCAGAGTATTAAAAAAACTACTGTTGAATCAGCCAAATACGAGTTTGAAATACGTGTACTAGCTTGACCTACATATATCACGATTCTGAGCATAAACCACATTTCCAAACGAAACTTAGAAAATTTCAAATATTTCATTTATTGGACATTTGAAATTAGAAGAGCGTCGATTGCCATTCTGGATCAGCCCATATACGTCCCACTGCAGGGCACGGGCCTACTCTACAATCGAGAGTACGATTGAGAGTGGTTAGGCCATATAGTCCACGTTGGCCTAGTGCGGGTTGGCGGACTTACATACCATATAAATTCTTATGAATCGCTATGGTATGCAGGTTTCCTCACGATGTTTTCCTTCACCGTTTTAGTGCGTGGTGATTGACTATCAATACACACATGACTCCGAAAAGTCAGAGGTGTGCCCTGGGATTTGAACCCGCGACCACCGTGAACATGTTGGCAGCCGCGTCTAATCCGTTTACCAACAGACCACCACGCACTTTTCACGATTGCCATTATTAATGTTAAACTCAAAATCACAGT
Organism: Hyles euphorbiae; assembly: GCA_023078785.2. Taxonomy (NCBI): domain Eukaryota; kingdom Metazoa; phylum Arthropoda; class Insecta; order Lepidoptera; family Sphingidae; genus Hyles; species Hyles euphorbiae. The sequence goes on from CM041049.1 coordinate 9,437,971, forward strand.
TTTTTGTTACTAGTTAGAATGTTTAATGTCAGCTGTGAGTATTTCAAGGTTTCAATTACCTACTTCAAGTTTTAATTTTTTTAAGATAACAAAGATTGTATCCTGATTTGGTATAAATATAAGTAAATCCAGGCTAATTCCTCATCTAACACGGCTTGAATAATTCGATTTTAAACTGACCATTAGTCAAGGTAAATGAATGAATGAAGGAAAGGCGTGGTGAATTACCGGCTTAGACGATCTAAATTTATTAAGACAGCCCTCGAAAACCATTCAGACAGGAGACAAGATAATATATTGTTGGTATTTGTTTAAAGTTATGTTAGGTACAAAGATACACATAGTAAATTAAAAGTTTTTTGGCACTGAAATACACATGCATACATACATAAACTCACGCCTTTTTCCCAGTATTTACTCCTAGGTGTCCAGACAGCGTCTCTGCTGTCTGGACATCCACGTTATCGAAACGTCAACATACCAATATAAAGAAAAGAGTAAGCAATAAAAAATATGAATTAAATTTACGGCACAATACTGAATGAATTGGTGCTCTCAGCACTACATACATTTCACTCCACAAATAACACTAGATGGATTACCTTAAACACCGTCCAAATTTGGAACCGCTGCTAAATTACGTAAATGCACACACAAGCGCACATTTCAAGTTTCATGTCTTGTGGGTGCATTAACACTGATTAAGTTGTTGCCTAAGTCTTAGTGAAATTTAGATAAGTAAATAAGAAATAAATACACCCAACAGTCACATGCAGGGTTGTGTTGACCCCACACTAATATTGAGTCTTCTGTCGTGGGTATCAGAAACTACAAAAGACTTTTCGGTCTCACAAATACCACCACTTGCCATAAATAGCTGTGGATCAGTAGTGGATGCTTCGTCAGGTGCAATATCCTTGTAACGGCTTGAAGTAAAAAACAAACGCAGAAATAGTATCGAAAATATTAACTGCTTTCTGTCTCTGAAAATAAAGTGCGTGGTGGCCTGTTGGTAAACGGACTAGACGCGGCTGCCCACATGTTCACGGTGGTCGCGGGTTCGAATTCCAGGGCACACCTCTGACTTTTCGGAGTCATGTTTGTATTGATATAATCAATCAGCACTAAAACGGTGAAGGAAAACATCGTGAGGAAACATGCATACCATAGCGATTTATAAGAATTTCTATGGTAGATAAGTCCGCCAACCCGCACTAGGCCAGCGTGGTGGACTATATGGCCTAACCACTCGTATTCTCGATTGTAGAGTAGGCTCGTGCCCTGCAGTGGGACGTATATGTGCTGTAGTGATGTAACGAATGTTAGTTTTCTCACATTCGCGAATGCGAATGCGGATGCGAATATTCATATCTAACATTCGCGAATACGAATGCGAATGCGAATATTGTTTTTCAAATTTGGCGCGCAACATTTCGGGCCAACCATGTTTAATACGAACATAGTCGAGCATGTCGAGCCGGCCCGTGCTTTGACAGGTTGAATGAACAAAGTCATTAGAAATTATTTGTTTATTTTGTTTGAAGTTAATTTAGTATTTCTGTGTTTGTCTTTTATTATGGCAATGGCAATGGCTTTTATATGGCAATTATTTAGATAAATCTGTATCGTGAAGAGAAACTATGAAAATGATGTTGGATTCCAGCGAAAGCGAAGAAGAAACAGAAATTGATCCAATTCCAAACCCTATAGAAGTTTTAATAAAAAATTATATTGATGAATATGTAATGGACAAGCGCATTGAAAATAAAGAAGATCCTCTTCTATGGTGGAAGATTAATATAAAAAAAAATATGGTGTTCTCTCTCCGTTAGCCAGAGAATATTTAGCAACTCCACCCACAAGTGTGCCCAGTTAAAGAGTTTTCAGTGGAGCTGGATTACTTTATACACCACAACGAAACAAGCTGCATGGTGAAAGAGCCCCAAAATTATTATTTTTTAAATTTAACATTCCTTTACTTGAAGCCAAAAATAGTCAACTGTGTTAATAACATATTACCATTTAATTATCTTTAAAGTTTAAATCATAGAAACATAAAATAAATATAAGTATAGTAGAAAAAAATATAATAAGTACAGTCAAAAGACTTACGAGACGTAGATATTATCAATATTATCATCATATCATCATCATCATATCAGCCACAGGAAGTCCACTGCTGAACATAGGCCTCCCCCTCTCCACAATGACCTGTTGGAAGCGGCCTGCATCCAGCGACTTCCTGCTACCTTAGTCAGATCGTCCGTCCACCTTGTAGGCGGGTGTCCGACACTTCGCTTGCCTGTACGTGGCCTCCACTCGAGAACCTTTCGGCCCCAACGGCCATCGGTTCTACGAGCTATGTGCCCGGCCCACTGCCACTTCAACTTGACAATCCTATGGGCTATGTCGGTAACCTTGGTTCTCCTACAGATCTCCTCATTTCTGATTCGATCTCGTAGGGAAACTCCGAGCATAGCCCGCTCCATGGCTCGTTGAGTGACTTTGAGCCTTTTAATGAGGCCCACAGTGAGAGGTCACGTCTTGGTGCCGTATGTCATCACTGGTAACACACAACTATCGAAGACTTTCGTTTTTAGGCACTGAGGTATATTGGACGAGAAGAGGTCGCGAAGTTTCCCGAACGCTGCCCAACCGAGTTGGATTCGACGATTGACCTCTCTCTTGAAGTTGGACCTGCCTAACCGGACCACTTGTCCTAAATAGACATATTCGTCTACAACTTCGAGAGTCGAGCCCCCAACTCCAATGGGGGTGGGCACAACATGGATATTCGACATGATCTTCGTTTTATCCCCTGGACCGTCAAACGAACCGCGCTCAGGTTCGTCGGACTTCAAGCAATAAAGCAACCTAACGTCATTGAAATAGGGGCTATTTTAAATAAAGACTCCAATATGGCGCTTACGACAGGAAAGGGGTTACCCATGTTCATTTTAAGACCCACCTGTTGGGAGACTCGATTAAGGTCTTCGAGCACTATGCTAAGGTCTTCCAGCGATTCTGCCAAGACTACAATATCGTCGGCAAATCGAAGGTGAGTAATATACTCGCCGTTGATGTTGATGCCGAATCCTTTCCACTGCAAGAGCTTGAATGCGTTTTCCAGCGCGGCAGTGAACAGTTTCAGAGATATGACATCTCCCTATCTCACGCCTCTCTGTTCTAGGCTATTCCACTAGCCTTCGTGCTCTGATATTGTACTCGGACCGACACGGTGGCGTTGTTGTATATACACCTCAACACTTCGATGTACCGATAGTCTATATGGCACCGCTGAAGAGACTTTAGCACAGGCTTTCTCATAGTCCACAAACGCTAAACAAAGCGGCAAGTTATATTCCTCGTTTTTTTGTATAACCTCAATCAATAAAAATCAATATTATAAATAATTAAAAAATACGTTTATTATAATAGTTGTATTATTTATCCAGTACCATCAAAATTTGTATAAATTTCCTTTTTGTTTGTCAAAAACATTCGCCTAACATTCGCTTCGTTTCTTGCGAATACGAATGCGAATGCGAATGCCAAAAAATATGCGAATATTCGCGATTCGCGAATGCGAATGCGAACATTCGTTACATCACTAATGTGCTGATATAGATACATATACAGATACTGTTTCTGGAATATATTGACAATCAAAGACCATATCAGTCACAATTTTGCTCACGCTCATTTTTCTATTTCAATATCCATCCAAAGGTTGCCTGGAAGAAATTACCTAGAGTGAAAGGGCCGCCTCTTGTACTATGACTATTATGTTGTTTCTTCCCTGTATATATATATTTTTTTGTGCAATAAAGCATTAAACAAACAAATTTAAAAAAAATACATTTAAAACCGCAAGTAAAAAATGTAAGTGCACATCTTAAGTGTCGTGTCTTGTGCATGTCTATAACACTGATGAAGTTATTCACCTACGCCTTAAGTAGGCAGCGCCACGAAGATGAAACGACGATACTTGTCGCTGCCTTGCGGTCTACCTCACTTAAGTACCTACTTAGAACAGGCAATCTTATAAGTGTTTGAAAAGTGAATTTCTTGAAGGTAGATAATATTATTCCCGTACAATATGGAGATCGAAGAATATGCAATCATGACGAATATGAAGTTGTTTATTACTAGCGGTCGGACACGACTTGGCCCGGCTGCAGATTTTTTAGTCGAGTCCACATAAACAACATATTATTTCGCGTACTGACTGTTTTATACATAAAATCAATGTAACCAGGGTCGACTCTATTGTTTTTCTCGTTCTACTGCTATATTTGCTACTCATTCTAATTCAAATGAGTAACAAATATGTATTTTTAAATTACTGACTCATCCCTCAGGAACATTACATTTTATCGAATCAAAAAGTAGCCTACGTCCGTCTCTATGGTTTAATATATATCCATGTAAAAGTCAATAAAATCGGCTTTGTCGTTTTAGCGTGAAAATTAAACATACATTAACAATTGAACATAAATTTTATTTCGAACATTTTAGCTGTTTACCAAATTTTAGATACAGCACGGATAACATTTATTACGATTTAAATACCAATAGTCGTTTCGAGATATCACAACCATCCTTTACGCCATGCAACTATAGTACCAAATGTCAACGTCATCCAATTCTTCCATTTGCAATACGCCGTCATCCCGCTCAAATCAAACAACAGCATTCCAATTTCGAGTATCCTGCGATGTTTTAGCAAACGAAAAACCAGCGAAAACCGTATAACCTAAGCGTGAAAGAAAAATCCCGCGCCCGACGTCAATTACTTCCGAATATTTGCCGGGAACGAACAGCCAAACCGGCCACAAACCAAGATTAATAGGAGTCAGTCGTAAACCCGTAGGAGCGTGTAATACTTGCTCATATAAGCCCACGTAATCACGGACGTCAACTATTTTCGTTGACCTACTTGTCTTGTATCAGTGTTATGAGATAATGCTGAACCTTCCCAAAATTAACGAAAGAATACGTGTGATTAAGCTGTGAAGTATTCACTGATAAAGCAAGGCAAATATACTAGCAGTATCATACACGTTAATTACACTGTTCGGTCGTAGTTAACGCATAGTTCAGTCCCAAGATGTGAAAAAGGCCATAATGCCGTGCCAAGAAAATTCCTTTCCTGAACTCATTTAATCATTTTTTATATCGAAAACATACAAAGTAGATTATCTAATCGGGGTATCGAACCGGGTTTGTTGTGCCCTCACACAACTAACAGTCTAACGCCCGAATATCTACTGGAACGCAACTTAAATATAAGTTGCGCCTAACTACATTAATCCCGCTTAAATATACTGGCTAAGTGGGCCGTGCGCTGTTAAGAGCAACTTATTATTAGAATGGCGTTCCAGTATTCGGGCGTAAGGACTATAACTTTGTTGTCTTTTATGTAATATGACTCCACAGCACTACACTCCATGCTCAGTGCATTGCAATTATGAGTAGTGTTCCGCTGAACGCAATTGCTACATAATTCTTTAAACCATCCTAGATTATGTGCTGGAGAAGATACAAATATAAACGAATAAACAAATAAAAGCCAAATACAAATTTATTTATTTATTTAAATCTTTTTTGTACACAAAAATGTAACAATATACTGAAACGAAAACTAAAGTACAAATGGCGGTCTTGTTGCTTAAAGCAAAGTCTTACTGAAAACATTATTTAATTACCTAATAATTTCTTCAATTAAATCATTACTTATGGAAGTCTGATGATGTTGCTAAATGTTTCAATATTGTATACTAAGAAGCAAATGAAAACGCGTATAAATAGGCACAATATTGGCCGACGTTGTCTCACTCAATCACGCACTTCTCTCTCTTCGGTTCAATAACTCACTCCTTATTGACTGCTGTCGGCCTCAAGAGCTTTGTTATCTCGCCTCTATAAGATCCTTGTTAAACAAGAAGTATTATCAGACTCAATCTATTAATTGCTGGGCATTGTTTAGGTAATTTTAATTATTCTCTTCAATTTGTTTAACGCTTCAAGAATACTTGTAATTAGGAATTGATGAACCAATTTATGCTATCTAGTTTCAATGTCAATAACACTACAGATAAACCTTTAGAATAAAATTAATTTGAAATAGAACACGAAGGTTAAACAAGCGACATAAGGTTACAACGGTGATCTGACAACTAGTTACGTAATGCGGTGAGAAGTTGAATCCTGTGCTAAAGTATTGTAAGTACTACAATAACAAAGTTCCATCACAGCCCATATACGTCACACTGTAGGGCACGGGCCTCCTCTACAATCGAGAGTACGATTGAGAGGGGTTAGGCCGTATAGTCCACCACAAATTGTAATGCATTGGTAAGTCCAGTGCAAGCCACCTGCTTCAAATCAACACCATAGTACCCGATTGAGCCGACTCTTTGATAGCTACAATCTACAGCAAGTCTGTCAAATTAGGAAGATAGTGATTATACCAATATCAACCACAAACTACTGGACATATTGAGACTAAATATCTTATGTCTCAGGATGGCGAGCGCAGTGGAATGCCAAGCATTGCTTTGTTTTTCAAGGTGTTGTTTTTGCCACCTTTTATGAGCGGTCGTATCGCTTACAATCAGGTGAACGCACGTTCATCTCGCCATTCATTGCAATAAAAAAACATACTATGCATAAATCAAAACAGAATAACAATGCACCAAAACAAAACTTCAATAAATAAACCATTGCATTGCATTAGTCACAAAATCCGTATTTTAGCTACGAATTAACCGTAGGGGGGAATCTTTACACAAAAATACAATTGCAAGCTGGCTTGGGGTTGCCACAGCGCCGCACGATCGAGCTCGCTTGTAAAGCTCGCTTATGCAGTTAATCCCTGGAGTAAGATTGTACGAGTATCTCGCTCGAATAATAATATACGTACAATCCGGGACAAAATTATATTCAATCGTTTTTGTGTTTTGGCTAAGTTGGTTTTTCTGTTAAATGAAAATGTGTAGCAATGTTTATGTAAATTTAGGGTTACAATTGTAACAATGGTGCATCAGTGAATGCATTTATTTCAACATTTATTAGATTACGCTGAACTAATCTTTTTGTATTATGAAATAAAAAAGGAGTTTTTCTTCATTTATTTCATGTAGGCACGATAATATACGAGACCAAAAATCCTTTTATAGGATACTATTATGTTAATACAACTCTACAAACGGCAATATCAAAACGATATGAATTAATACATACATTGCGAGTGTAGGATTTCATGCTTTTTATGTGTACTATACTTTATAACCCTACAAACGATTTATAGGTATCATCCAATGTAATAAAATACATAATGCTGAATCTATTCGTAAACCAAATATCCTATATGTAATGAAATTTTATGATATTCGGATTTATTCTTTAACCCTAAATCATCAATTTATTACCCATAAACAAATATGTGCATTAATTTAAGTAATTTGTAAATATATTAAATTTATAGTATTCAAGCACCACAAAACTACTTAACATGCAACTTTCTTTAACAGAAATGTGTATTAATTCTTAACTTCAATTGCAAATATCATAAGATTATATATTCGAATACCAGAAATCTTCTTATTTTCCTATACAAACAACAATAATGTATATGAATTACGAGCTTTATTTACAAATGTCTTAACATTTTAGTATTGTCTAATGCCACAAATTCCTAGAACGGGTACACCTGTGCATAAATGCAGTAGACAACAGCAGCCTAATTAGATGTACCAACGTTCTGCATGTAAAACGACGGTGAATACGAGAACTGTAATGAAACCTCTCGGAGTTTACAGCTTATTACTAGTACCTTGCTAAATCCGGCTTATGACGTCACTTAAACGTCACAGCACTAAAACTGGATGTTCACTGGACAGATGTCTCTTTCTAATTATATTTTTTTATTTAATTATACAAATATAACATCTAGACAGTTGGCACTAATGCGATGTGAGTGCGAGAATACAAAGTTAGGCCGAGATATTTAAAGGCATCCAAATAGTTGAAGATTTTAAGCAATTTTTCATTGTAATATGTGCCTTAATGGTGCAATTGTTGTATGATTGCAAAGCACAAGTCTCGGTTTCGAATACCGCGTCGGGCAAAGTGATATTGGATTTTTTATTAATTATCTGCCGGGAGTCAAAACTTGTGCCCGATGTGGCGATAGGCTCACCACCTTCCACATCGTGGAACGGAAAATATAAGGCAAAACGTGGGTGACCTCGTTGCACCTCTGCCTACCCCTCTTGGTAAGAAGGCATGAGTTGATGTATTTTGTATTGATATATGTTTACAAATGGTAAATGTCTATGTGTTAATATTTGTTGATGTTTGATATTGTAAGATAAACACTGCATCTACGCAAAGCTAATCTGGTTAATCCAATAATGCAAATATCATAACAAAACTTATTGAACTATGTATCCAATAAAATAATAAACTAACATAAATACATATTAAATAGGACCTCTACACAATGTTTCACAATGTCCACAACATAAATGGGCTACAAATAAAACAAATAGGCAATTTTTCTTATCAAATCTCCACGTTCGAATAAACAATAAAATCTAATTAAAAACTTATATAAAAATTTACGAACCCAACTATACTTGTCCGCATTTCCAGTGAACATAAATAGGTTTCGCTTTTGTTCCTGCCTGCCGTGCCCCCATACCCTATCAGATTAAACTGTCAAGATAGCGGTCAACTGCACTGATTTCTCCTTTAAAGGCACAATTTAAACGTCGGAGAGCACTAGTGACAAGCAGAAAACAACTTAAGTAAATAAATTCCTTGCTGAGCTGAAACTTTTCAAACCAATCGTGCGTGCAATTTACTTAAGTGTAATGAAATCGGTATTGCTAATGACGTTTTGAGGTCAAACTGAATGTATCTGGAATTAATATTTTTAAAGTTTGTTTGAGGGCTTATTAGGATATTGATCTTACGTTTTTGTATATAGTGGGAGTTGTTTATAAAAAAGGCCGACCCGTACTAGGCTAGAGTGGTGGACTATATGGCCTTACCATCATACTCTCGATTGTGAAGAAGGCTCGTGCTCTCCAGTTGAACGTATATTTGCTAATACAGAATACAAATATGTGCCACTTCACTCAGCGATAAGTACACAATGTTTCCCTTTCCTAGTATTATGAGGTCGTATGTTATCACAGTGTGAGATACAAATATAAAATATTGTACCTGTACTAACTTGGATGATAATATTTGAAAATACTATGATCCATTTATAATTATTTTAATGCTTAAAAACTTTTACTATGCTCAGCTTAAAGTGCTCAGCAAGGGACTTAAGATTTCCACATTTTTTTTTATTGCATTGAATGCCGAGACGAGCAAGCCGTTCGCCTGATGGTAAGCGATACAACCGCTCATAAACAGTAGCACCATTCCACTGCGCTCGCCATCCTGAGATGTTAAGTCTCAATACGTCCAGTAGTTACTCTGGCTACAATGTCCTTCAATCGGAAACACAACAGTACATTTACGCAGTGTAGTTTCTCGGGAAAAATAGACATTGTGGTGGTACCTACCCAGATGGCCTCTCACACGTGGGAGACCTACCACCACAGTAAACAACAACAAATTTTCCAAAACCGGTCAAATCATCGAGCGGTCGTGACATCATGCAACCTCTGCATGGCGCGGTTGAATTTGAAATGTTAAAGAAAATAAAGACATACATACAAACGTAAAACAAAATTTTTCATATATTATTCTGCATTAAGATTAACCTATTTAGTGGTTAATTTAATTTAATAAGTAAATAATAATAAAGTTAGTCTCTACCAATATTATCCACTTATTAAAAGAAAATATCAATGACGTCCAAATATTATCTTTGTTTTGAATATTTATTGAATATCTACGTGTGTGGATAACCTATAAGCTTATATTGAATATTATATTAACCATATAAGGTATTTAATTTAAACAATATTTTTAAATAATCAACAAAATAATCGCAATATTTTTGCACATTTCAGCATTCATTATTTATTTAATCCTTTTATGCACTGTACAGAGAAACCATGAAGAAGTCGCATAGTGATAATAATAATAGTGCAAGTAGCGGCATTATTACACGAGGTAATTTCTGACAGGCAACCATGGAATAGATAGTTAAATAAAAGAAAGAAATTCAGTATAACCGCACAGTAGAAATTAGCGCGTATACAATACTTATACACATATTTATATTTATAGAAATAATACATATTGCCTTGTTATTAACAAATATAATTAATTATGAACAACAAAATGGATATTAACAAACCTAATTATATATTGATTGGTTGAATGTGCAAAGTCAACGCTTACGCGAATTTTGTTTACGTTTTATTATAACCCCATTCATTATGGATAAATTCGTAAATTAACTGATAATAATCTGTACACAAATTTTCCAATCTACTTTAATATTTTTATATTACTATGTTTACAGTTTCTGTTGTGTTAAATAGGAATAATGGGTCCAATATGGTAATCGTTCACTTATATTTCGCCAATAATACTCTACATATATCTATTGTTGGATTTAAGTCACATTGTAATTGTTTCAGCATCATGAAAACAATTTAAGTCACGGTTGTGACGATATCGAATCGTGTGTGAAGAATACATTGTGAACACATGTCTTTATCTTTCTTCTTATTACATTATATGATAATAATGTGCAAGATTCCTCAAACGTTTTCCTTCTTTAACTGATAAAGAAAACACTTAACTCTGAAAAAAATTGAATCAGTTCCGTTACTAACCACCTCGCACTTAAAGCACTAGATAAAATTAAATAATACGGACAAATTGTTACGAGAAAACAATTAAGCAATTAAGAAACATCATCGTCGAGTTTGCTCCGGTAGATGGGGAAATTTTACAAAATACGTCCTCATAACTCAGTCTTTAGTAAATTTCAGCCCAAGAATTATACTTAAAGTTTATTGCTTCTGGGCAAATGAATTAATTAAAACAACGAGTGTTACACCGTTGGCATGAACTCAAGCGGAAATGCAAATTTTGTAACGTTACTTATCTTTGTTATAATCCTTGTAGCTTCTAGCCGCTTGTCACGTAGACGGCTTGGCTAAACAAATTAATATTTTCAACTACCCACCTGTATTACCTTCACTCAGTTATAAAGCCAAGATTCAAATGATTCTCTTGTGTCATTAGTATTTATGGATTGCAATTATGAAATAGTTATATAAAATATTATGTATATGTATGTATTCTTATGATCTTATATATGTATGTATATATTTATGTATATGTTTATATTACATAATATGAGTATTCATGACTTTTATTACTTGTAATTTTTAAAATTATTTTAATTAGTATTTTGCAATTTTATTCCCTTTCTAGGTAGGTTCTATCCTTTACACTTTTGACTGCCCTCTGTTTATCCTATTCTTAAATCCATCCCATGGTTGTCTGTAAGACATTGCCTTTCGGCGATAAGGCCGCCAATTGTACTTTTTATATATGTAATTTCTCTTTGTATTTGTTGTCTTTTTTTGTGCAATAAAGTGTAAATAAATAATAATAAATAAATAATTATTATGTCAGTCTCAAAAAAGTACTTTTATAAAAAATAGTTATAAGGTCTTCTCAATTGATTCAACCAGTATGGTAGTTTTCTTGTCGCCCGCACATTGGCTCTGCCCACAAATCGATTTACATTTACGTGCCTTGAATTTTATTGAAAAATATTTGGGAAATTATTATAAAGTTATTTTGTATGAAATAGCCACAAATACTGCCCAATCACACTCACTTTTTTGTGGGTTGATAAACGTGAAGTATATCTCCAAGCAAATATCGGATAGAATACTTGAAAGAAAAATACGAATAAAAAAGAAAAGAAAGAAAAGTTTATTGTAGGTACAAATACAAAAGCAAAACAAAGAAATTAATATTAATAATAAAAAAAATCCAACCCGAGAAAATAAAAGATATAAGGTATTTGCAATGAAACAAAAATGTGTTATTTATATAAAGATAACAAAAGACAATAATATTCTCCATTACTATTTGTGCCAACAACAGGAACCCTCATTCAGCTTATTACTGCAGTACAGCATAAGCAGTACCACAGCGCTGATTTTCAATGAGGGACCTTAGTGACATCCGGGCACTACGTCGGTGTGCAGATTAAAATTAGTATAGGTTCTTGTACATGTATTTTAGAAAAAGATTGATAATTTATACAATATAAACAGGAAACATAAAACATTCAGAAACAAAAAATAAAAATATAACGAAGATTACAAATTCATATGATAGATATTAAATAATCGGCAAAAAAAAAGAATACTATTATAATTTAAACAGCCAACTTAAACTGGAAATTGAGAAAGACAACTATATTTAGAACATTTTGCAAGAAAGCGTAAGTATTCTTCGCTAGAAAAAGTTTAACTTGGCTCGCCTTCATAACAGCGTAAACGGAATAATTAATTAGAATGTTCAACTAAGAGTAATATTCTGAAGTCTGTCTATATCACACACAAATATAATGTTGCGTATAATATCTGTACAAAGGCACTTCAATAGAGGGTCCTCTATAAAGATAAAACAAGGTGCCCCTAAATCCAGGGAGGATTATCATGAAAATGTGGATATAAGTCCAGTTTCATTAGTTACATTAGCGAGGTCTCAGCGGGGACGTAGTGAAATCATATCAGCAGGGTTACTTTGCACAGGTATACTTGCAATATTACGGATCTTTCTGCGAAGTCATTTTTTTTATTTTATTTAACAGGTTTGCCAACAAATGCTTATCGTAATTTTTGCATAGATATAGTATTACGATTTAAATTATTAATGAAAAAACAATTAACTACAGCAAATACCACATGCCAATCAAATAAGAATATAACACAATGAACATCATAGTCTGAACGAATTAGGGTTACAATATAAAATCAGTGTAAATAACAGTAGCATTGTGATTTGAAGACATTAAATAAAAGAAATAGAAATAAAAAATCAATTTACAAATCCAAATTCTTCATTAAGTATGATGTCATGAAAATCATTTTACTGCTGATAAATCTCACATATGAGAGAAGCCACTTGAGTAGATACCACCAATGTTTATTTCTCCAGTGTCAATGCACTGTTGTGTTACGGTTAGAAGGAAATTGTAGCCAGTGTAAGACTAGACATATTGAGGCTTAACATTAATGTCTCATGATGGCGAGTGCATTGAAATGCAAAGCATCACTTTGTATTTCATGGTGTTGATTGGTTGTGGTACTATCTCTGAGCGGTCATATCGCTTACCATCAGACGAATGGCAAGCTAAAAGACAGGCATGCATTGTAATAAAACAATCAATATATGTATTTATGTCTGCAATATTATATTTCAGCATTTTCAATCGAAACAATGTTAAGTGCTAGTTATTCGGGAACAATATCGAAATATGTATTAAATGGATAAGTTAAACGGGCACTGAAATTGCTTTTATATGTAATTATTCGAATATTTTAATATAAATTTTAAATAAACTTTTCAATAATAAAAGCTTAATTACTCGTCCAAGAATATTTTGGGAATGACCTAAATATGCCTTATATTTTCAAACATTGTGACAGGTTAGCGGAGCCACTTTTTCATTCGTATTAGAAATAAGCTATCAAACTAAATTTATTTAATGAGAAAACTGTAATACTTTCCTTTAGTTGGCATTTTGCAATTTCCTCTACTATCACGGTGGCTACCTAATCATTTATTCTTTAGCGAAATGGTAATGCGGTGTCGGCGTTGCTTTATAAATGCATACAATATTTCATCAACAACGTTTATTAAATTGACTTCTGTATTGTGTTTGAAATTCTCTTCAATACAAACTGAATAATATTTGCATTTATGAACACTTTATCTTTTTCATAATATACCTTTCATTCTCAGTTGGTTGAACGCCGGCTGTAAAACGAGAGGCCACAGGTATACGTTTCGGGTATGGGTATTTGTGAGACTGAAAAGTCACTCGTAGCTTCTAATACCCATGAGACAAGACTCGATCTTAGTGTGGGGTCAGGACTATGCATGTATATGTTGGTTGTATTTATTATTAGTTATTTATTTTAGCATTAGCTTTAAGATTTTGATTTTGTCTTTATTTTTGCTAGTACAGCACTCTGTTAAAAATGACAAAAACATTTCAACCACGCTGGCCTAGTGCGGATTGACGAACCTTACATACCATAGATTTTGTATAAATCGCTACGGTATGCAGGTTTCCTTAGGAAGTTTTCCTTCGATGAAATACTGAACCGTAATTTAAAAGAATATCTTTACCTTATGGGTGAAATCCCGTAATTGATGTTGATTTTCCCATAATCTAATGAGATTGTTATACGATAAAGAATTTAAATAAATTACTTTTTTCCTTAATATCCTTGCGGCTTATTAATACTTTTAATACACCATTTAGTTACTTATAGTAGTAACAATTGTCTACAATATTAATAAGCTAGCAGAATATTTTAAGTCTACACTGCAGTGGTTCATTGTTTAGTGTACAAACGACCAGAGCTAAAGCAACACGATAACAATACATTATATAGGGACGAGGCGATTAACGTCTTCGCGGCTCGACTTGGCTTAAGAAAGGTTTTTTTCAGATGATTCATTACTTTATTGTGTCGGATTAAACATTATTTAAGGAAAGTACATACAGATGATAGAACATTTTCATTATTATTATTCATCAAATGTCCGAATGTTGAGTTCATTTTTTAGTTATTCGAACTGATAAACTGACTGAATAAAGGAAAAATTGTTTGTAATTTTATAAAATAAGTATCTATAATAAATTCGCGGTGTTTGTTTCAACCGACTTAAGTTTAATAAATAATTAAAATAAGTGAACATGTAATAAATGAAAAAGTAGTCTAAACGACTTTACATTTGCCATTAGGTGTAATAGAATGATTTCGCTGAGTCATTGCAATAAAATAAAGACCAACAAAACTGAATGAAATGTCTATATACAATAAATCAATTCAAGAACAAAGAAATAACTCAAGGCAGTGGCAAAGGCTCCGAGACGAAACACACGCGCGGCGGCAAGTAATAAAATTTAAATCGACTTTGCAATCCTGAACTTTGTAAAGATTCCGCTAAGCTTCGAGCCTAAGATGGTATTGAAATTAAATATTACGCAAATTTTCTTCTACCTAAGCATGGAAAGACGGAGGCTGAACACAGAAATTGAATTAACCAAATCCCTTTGACGAACTTCGTGTTTGCTGGCAACTGGGTTAAACCGTGAAATTATTAGAGCCACGAACGTTGAAGCTCTTTGCGGTGGCCGTAGTGCTGTTTATTTTATAAAGATTAACACAAAACTGTACATTACCCGCTGTGTAATGGTCATTTGTTGACTGTTGGATACTGCACGGCAGTTTAGAACGCGGTTACGTCTTTCTGCTTTTATAGTTTGATTAAGCTCAAACGGGTTTTATATCTACTGGATTTGCTATTATGAGCCTGTTCATTTACAGAAAATGACCTGTAAAATAAAACCTCTTAATGATGTGTCGTAGTGTAGAAACTATTGGTAAGGTTTTTTTATTATTTAGCTCCATATACAAAAGTATACAAGACGTATTTAATGCCAGTGGCATTAGCTCCCGCTCGACCTTTAAGTGATGCAGAGATGAGCAGAAGTAGGAAAGAAAAAAGTAGATAAATATACAAGTAATTAAATAATTATATTGCTCATTGAAATAAAACTATTATTTACGAATTTTATCGCGAATTTAGTCTAATTTTTTACATTTTTGACTTCCCGACGTTTCGATTACTTTACAGGTTTCGTGGTCACGGGGCGGACTGAGGTATTAGACGTCCGCTCTGTGACTGTTACAATTCAACTACCCTTATTTTACAATTATTAATTTAAAAAATTAATTTTAAATATCTAGTCTGTGTGTGCGATTTCAATGTGTAACATTCGCGTAAATCTAAGAAACCATAATTATATTGCTTAAATATATATTCGAATTACAAAAAAATAATATACAAAATAAATATAATACGTAAAGGGAAAACTTTGGAAACCTTTTTTTTAAATAAATCCAATAAATCCATGCAATAGCATGGAAGAGTGTGGGATTTGTGTATGTTTTCATACTTCTAATGGCGATCACATTAAAATACCTCGATAACATGGTCGATTTAAATTCAAAGCAAGTGATCAGTTATTATAGAATCATACTTTACCATTAGTGAACTTTATGAGTGAATAATCTTACTGCCGTTCATCCTTAAAAAAATATACAGTATTTCGTTTACCTATCCTTGAGCCACATGTATTTTTTTTCATGTAATGCTGTCTACGTTTATGTATCTGGTTTACAATAAAGTGTTAAATAAATCGATTGAATCTCGGTCCACTAAGTAGTATTAATAGCTCATAATATATTATTGCAAATATCTAGCAACAATTATGCCGCTGTGCTAACCTGAAGTATGCGACTTACATTTACATGGTAATTCATGGAACTCATTAAGTACGCTTGATGGTGCACTCGGTTTAAAAAACACATTAGACATTGAGTGGCGCTAAATGAGCAACGTCCAATAAATTCAATGCTTTGAACCCGCCTGACCTAAATACACTTTGATGACACCACTTCAATAGACTATTCAGAGTTTCGGCCACGTTACAAAGGCCTATGGAATAACAAAAATAGAAATCTATTTAATTAAGTACGGCTTGACGTAAACATCAGCCATAATGTTCATCATTATCATTTTAATAAATAGCATTATCATCTTCGGTCACTAAAAGGAAAACATGGAATATGCAGATTTCCCCAGTGAATTGTTCGAGCTACTTTCTTTAATCTTTCTTTCTACCTTACAAATGGTGTTTGTAGATAGACAGCTCCAGTAATCTAGAACATTCATGCATAGATAATACACTTATTTACGACACATTCATGTCCTATCATCGGCCATCAGTAAGAGCCACCAATAACCATTAATCAAAATAATTTCACCATATTATTATATTTTTTGAAAGTGAAATAGACACGGATTTTCTCAAAGTATTTAATATCCTCCACAAAATTAAGTTAATATTCGCGACACACTTAATTAATTAAACAAGTTATCTTACAAACGTATTCAACATTTATCTGGAGTACTTTAGTTATGATACTTTTACACCATTTGCAAATGTAGAAAATTTTACTTGGTAAGTTTACGCCTTAAGCGGTTGAATTGAAACTTTTCTCATTATGGCCTACTATCTAATGTGTCAGCTATAATTAAAAAATGAGAAGAGACCGCCTGTGTTTGCGAAAATGGAATGGCTTAATCTGAATCTATTGTTTACATTAAGGATATCACTGACTTGTTGAACATTGTTATTGTTAATTTAGTAGATCATTCATCATAAAATAGTTCATCTCGCACTTAAGGTTTAGTAGATCATCATAATTTAGTACATCTCGCAGTTATGGTTCCCCTATGGTATTGTAATCATAGTAGAATCGCTGCAATTCTAGAAATGCTGCATTGCCTTAATGAAGCCTCCAAACGAATACGTCTTCGGATTTACTTTGATAAGACGAAAATCATGTCTAATGACCTCGTCTCTCCGGGATAGTTATCAGGGCACACCTTTCGAAGTTGTTAAGGAGTGTGTCTAGCTCAGGCAATTAATACAATAGGATAGATAGAACTTTGAAAATTAATCCGGTAGTATTCAGTTGGTCTGGGCAGCGTTTAGTAAGTTGTACCACATATTTTCATTGGATATACCATAGAGCCGGACGGAGAAGACAAAAGTGGTCAACCAGTGCGTCCTTCCTGTAATAACTAATACCCTGTAATAGCTATGCTCGGTATCTTTGAAGGTCAAAGTTCGGAACGAAGTGATTCGGCAAAGGACCTCGTTGACCGACATAGCTGTGAAAGTTAGTAGGTGGAAGTAGTAATGGGCTGGCCAAATATGTAGCAGTATAGGTAACTGATGGAGTAAACGGGTTCTATAGTGGACACCGCGTTTTCACAAATGTAGCGTGACGTAAGAAGGCTTTTTCCAGGAGAGGACAGTAACGGGCTGATGATGATGAATGTAGAAGATGTATCTTAAATATTTCATAGTTTTATATGTAATAAGAGAATAAATGACTTATAATACCACTATCAATAAGGTTACGAAATTTACGAGTATGTAATTTAGAAAGCGTATTTAATGAAAAAGACTACTTCGCTTGCCTAATTTATGCATATTCTTAATCATTATTAAATTTATCCACTGAATATCAATTTATCTAGGGACAAAATCCTAAATTTGACTTTTAGTTCGTGGCATTTCGTTACTGTCAACACCTACTCAAAGTTTTCCCTTCCGCTTAAGTACATAAAGATACCAGTCACAAAACCACTTATGTATACCCTTCCTTTACCTTACGCTCGCATTCTGAAGACTACATAAACCCTACCAAGAATAATTAATATAATAATCTAGCCGTACGTTATACAGACAACCTTGTACATTTTATATGCATTAACATTTCAGCGTCCCAGTAAAACTCACCTATATAACCTAAAAGTAACAAACACAAAATGTACGCCCCTGAGACCTCAAACTACTACGCAACTTAATTAATTTCACGCCCACATCTATGCTAGTTGTGAATATGTTACCCGAATACATTTCCCTTTCGCATCGAATGTACAAGATAAGTCCCGGACAAGTCAGGATTATCGAGTGAATAAATCAGTACCGAGGTTCAAGATTTATTGCTTGAGAAACACCCGCCTTATCCCGCCCTTCCATCTGAACAATTGGAAAAATAATTCGTAACACTACTATAAACAGCAATTGAGGTCTTGAATAGATCAATTTCCACGACACTTTTACGAATACTATAGATCGGGTATTTCTATTCGTATTTGGTAGAGCTATGCCGTATTTACCTTCGACCGTAGTAGGAATGGACTGGTTGTACCACTGTCTCATAGAAAACCCACGTCTAACAATAGCGAAGTTTAGCGTTCAATTAATAAGATTACCCGACGGATTAACAAATCATTTCTTCTTCCCGACTGTTCCAATGTCCAATCCAGCAATGCATCTCAATGGTCCTATGGCTGTATATGTTCATGGGCGGCGTTGATCAATAGCATCAAGTGAGCCGTTTCCTCGTTTGACAGACCAATAAAATAAAATAAAAAAACTTCAATAAAATGGGCAGAAACTTTGGCACCAATTATCCATTTTTGACGCTGCTCCGAATATTTCAATGCAATCGGGTCAAGGGTACCAATAAAAAGGTTAAAACTCCATTTGGGTCGTAACTGGGACAGCAGTAGGAAGAAAGACAATCCGATACGTCATTATGCCAGTGGACGGAAATGACATTTCTTCCAACTCGCTGCCGTCCTCACTTTAACCCCATTGCAATTATTACTGCTTCAGCTTGACGGCTTTATCGTAGCTTTAATTAATAGCAATATCTAATGTTAAATTATTGAGTTGCAGCTGATTTATTATAATATTTATTTTGAGCTTATTTTGGGAGCATTTTCGATAGAGTAAAGGGAAACAATTTTATTACAGTAAGTTTAGTAGTTTACTGTTGGTAGCTCTCATATGTGAGAGCCCGCCTGGGTAGATACTACCGCAATGTCTATTTCTCCTGCCACACAGCAGTGTAAATGCACTGCTGTGTTTCTGTTAGAAATATATTGTAGCCAGCGTAACTACTGGACATATTGATACTTAACATCTTATGTGTCAGGATGGCGAGCACAGTGGAATGTCAAGCATTGCTTTATAATTCATGGTGTTGTTTGGTTTTTCTACAGTCCATGAGCGGTCATTTCGATCACCATCAGGCGAATGGAAAGGTCGTCTCGCCGTTCATTGAAATAAAAAAAAGTTGAGGAGTAGGTCTCATATATCAAACATACTACTACCTCTCCAGAGTGCGGTTTTCTCTTACAATATGGTACCTAGCGTAAATCTCACAAACATAAGCTAATTGATAAACGAACGAATTTTATTGCATATGGTTTGTTAAACAATCAAATAGCAATTACTTTGCCAGGCAATTTCATACACCCATTAAAGGTCTAAGAGACACAAGATATTTACTATCAAACATATTTATTATTTATTTTACTTCAGCATCATGATATCATAATAATACGTAACCACCGCGCAACTGGCACGTTTTTTTAACAAGATTACAAAGTGGGTTAAAGACACATAGCAGTATATTCTTCATAGACTTATATTTACATGCATGACACTTCGCTGTAATCAGACCTCCTTAAGGGATAATAACTTACGAAGCGACGTACGTAATTTGAGTTCCAAACACACTGAGAGTTTTGTATATTTACACTACTGTGAAAAGAGACTGTAGAGTATATTTGCAGTACAGTCAGCAACATAAGTCTCTGAACACTTCACATTTTTTGATAACCTTTTTATGAATTAAAATTTGTACGTACTACTCTGTAGTCGTAAAATATAACCAAATAAAATCATCTATGCCGAAAAGTGCCATAAGATATTGAAAATAGTTATTATTTTGGATGATAAGACAATTCCAAATCTCGTGAATGTGTAGCGACTTATGTTGCTGACTGTACCTATAATATTACAATTTGTTTTATTTGTGAATTTTGATGACGTGATTTCCACGCGGTGTAATTTATTTCTCGTGGGTTTTATATTTTGAAAAATCCCCCATTACATGGCTGAAATTTTCAGGGGTTACTCTATGAAATGGTTGGAACTTCGAATGTTCGGACGCCGTACGTAAAAACTTCACTAATGTGCCGAGATACTCCACAAAATGTTGGAATCCTCCCTCTATCGTACGTTGTAACCATAGACTAAATTCGGAGAAAATAATAAATGTAATAGAGAATAGTATTGATTTTACAAGTGGAAAACCTATATCGTACTCCGGACGTCGAATATCCGAATATTCAAACTTCGTGTCATTTCGTAGACTGACGTCCTTATCCATCCATCAGCCAAAGGAAGTCCACTGCTGAACATAGGCCTCCCCCAATGATTTCCACAGAGACCTGTTGGAGGCAGCCTGCATCCAGCGACGTCCTGCGACCTTTACCAGGTCGTCTGACCATCTTGTGGGTGGACGTCTTACGCTGCGCTTTACGCTACGTCGACGTCCTTAGCTCGTCGTCTATTAGATGAAACAAAAACATGAGAGAAAACACACACGTACACTTACGCCCATAAATACACACAGCCACATGTGTGTATGAATGAGTCTGTGATAATAACAATTCGTACCACTTCTATTATAATTTGTATCAATGGTTATTGAAACTCGTTTCCAGTACTGTTATGTGAATTACAAGAATTACTTTTATCTATAATTGTAATAAAGGATTATTACACTGACTTATTGCAATCAACTCTATTATAAGCTTCTCGGTATCTCTTAGCGATATAAACACGACAATGGAAACGGATTGAGATACCTGCATTGAGATAATATACTAGAGGGGACACTGCAAACAAAATGTTTGTAACAAAATGAAGGGTACATTCTATTTCTGTCTCTGTCACGCCTACGAAGTAACATTATCTTCCATCTCGCTTCACTGTGTACCCGTGTGCACGCACCATACGCACAGATTTTGTTCCCGATAGCCGCTCTAGTATAATACATCAATGGATACCTGGAATAAAATTATTTGTTTCTCTACTTTTTCACTTAAATAACAGTTATCTATATCAATTGAATTTAAAATAAGATGTCTTTCTTGGAATGTGATCGATGTACACTTTTTTATTGCAATGAATGGCGAGACGGGCATGCCATTCGAATGATGATAAGCGATACGATCGCTGATGGTAAGTAGCAAAACCAATCAACACCATGAATTACCAAACAACGCTTGGCATTCTTCTACGCTCGAAATCTCATACTTTGTTTGAACTCAATAAGTTTTTTACAAAAATATTATCAATATAACCAGCAACTAACGTAAAATAGAAATCTTTGCATTTTTAAAAATTAAAAGACGCAACAGCAGAACTCTCTTAGACACGACCTAACAAACTAATGGAGTAAAGTTTGTTAACTTTAAAAGAAGAAAGTTAAATATAAAAGCTATGCTATTCATAACATCCATAATTATATTACTTTAGTTCTTGGAAAAATCGCAATTTAAATTGATCCTAATACATGTTGCTTAGGGATGTATCAAAGATTCGTAATAGAATATATTTTAAATGCTAACGACAATAACAACTTAATACGAACGACACAAAAACTTAATACTTAAAAACCAAAACAGAAAACAAAACAAAAAACCAGAAAATTTAAGCCTAGCCACACCTAAGCAAGTCATGCTATGTCAGCAAAATTATGTCAGGGACATATAAAATAAATATTAATGTTCTTTTCACACAAATTATGTGAACACTTCGTTTACTGCGTCATTAATGCATAAATATTAAACACAAACCCATCTTCACTTCGAGCTAAATTATCGTGAAATCAAAACACCGTTTACACTTCCCAAGTCGTAACAAGCTACAAACAATGTCTATGAATTAACAATGAACTTGGGCCCAAATCGGAACAGTTTCGGACAAATTGCGTATGCCTCCAGAAACACCGACGATTCCCTTTAACAAACTATTTTGTTACTTAAGGAATTTTGTCATCCCAACCATTGTAATAGCCAGCCGTTTTGCGCGAGGGACAAACGTCGAAATGTATATGACAATTATACGATACGTATTCTGTGTTTGTACGCATGTGACACAAATTGCTTACCTTAATCAACCGATGTTCGCCAAAACACTAACTGCTAACAACTTTAACTAAATACGACATCAATCAATTTCAACCCTAACCATTTCCAAGTGGAGAGTGGAGGTCTACTAATTAATTATTCTCGAATAAAACTTATCAGACCTCTAGCGCCAAAGGGTACCATTTTTTATTAAGATCTCCTCCAACTTTTTTCATTAAATTCCTTAAAGTATTTGGAAAGTCCAACTTGTTTTAACGCTAAGAAAAAATCTTTTGCAGTTTTTCACGCCTTAGTGTTGACTGACATTTCCGATAGCACCTACTCCAAATGTTTTTGGTTTGGAATAAAATTCTAAAAGCTATCTGTTGTTTTCGGAAATTCGGTTGATTACTAAATATGAAATTAATAGGTAAATTAATCAAGTTCATGACAAAATAAGAGGTTGTTAAGATTTTAGATCTCCTCGATATTTTCTAGATTTTGTGTTCTATAATAGGTACTTAATTTAAGTTTCCGTCATTAAGTTTATACTTTTTAAAATTTAAAATTTGCTCATCCTTCATTTCTAGTAGCATAAGACATTTTTATTGTTACATCAATCAATTACTATTCTTCCTCCATGTGAGCGGTTAATTTACAGATCCCTACTTTACTATACTATTTTTTATTCTTACAAATAAGTTAACAACAAACTAAGGAGACTTCCACACTCAATCCGCATTGCAAGACGAGATCTTGTTGCGTGTTGCCGACCCATTAAGATAAGCCAGACGAACTGAGATGCGTGGCTTACGATTAATGACGGGAACAAAATGGTGTCTACAGCAGTGTTGCGTTTGAATAGAGCCCTTTAAGAGCGGACGAAAAAAGCATTCGCAGCGAGATAATGAAGTGCTTACAGTCTAACAAATCATGAGGGGGCTTACTCTGATTTTGTCACGGCTACCTGAGCATTTACGCAAATGAGCGTCAGTTACTTTCGTAATAACGGTACAGTATTTTCTATTCAATTTGAAAATAATGTATACTTTTACCTATATATTTTACGATGCAGTATTTGCTATTCAATTTGGAAACCATGTATAATTTTGCCGTATCATTTTTGTGTATTATAATAATCTAAATAAACACAGCCTATTAGTGATCACTGCCAAGTGCCAACTACAATACTTGTCTGTATGTATGTATGTATGTTGTTTTGACATGAACAGGAAATGGGAGGGAGGAGGATTAGAGTCACCAATTTGGCAATCTCAGTCACTCATCAGAATGAGACATTTGAACCTTTACTTATTTTAAACTACCTACAGAAAACCCTGCTGTCCAGCACAACAAAAAAATATATTTTACAGCAGAAACAATTTAAAAATAGCAGGAGATTCTTCCAAATAATGAAATGTTGAATACAGTGCGAAAACAAGAAGTGCTGCGACACACGCTTCAACCGAAAACGTTGTGAACAACCGCTGTAGCGTTTTCTTTCCAATAAAAATGCAAATTCACACGAATTATTCAGAAAGGGAGTTTAATGCCCTAATTAACAAAGGCCGTCTTTTATAGATGTGCCGTGGTGCAAATGCTGAATGTGCCTAATCGACTTTATATTACGGGTTGTTGAATTAATATCTAAGATAAATACATTTTTAGAGAACGGTGTCGTTAAATTATTATGTTTGTTTTATTTTTCACGATCTGAATTTATATAATTTGATGTTTTTATTACAAAGCTGTAACTCTGGAATACGTAGATTTTATGAAAAGTCAAGGTAACCCTTAACCTAAATCCACCAAAAGATGTGTATGTAAATTAATCGAATTATATGGGACAAATAATATTAATATGAGAGACCACCATTTCGAGGGTTTTTGTGGTACTATAAAGTGGCTAACTGCAATGCAATTGATGTTGCAATCAAAATAATATAATGTCATATACAGGCTGATTTGGAACCATTTAGAGCAAAGTTGTGAATGGTTTTAGTAGTTTCTTATTACACACACAATCTCCCGCTATCTTAAAATTTCAGTGAAACAAATGAAACATTGATTAAATAAGTTTATCTAATATAAACTGGTCAAGTCTTCAAAGCCCGCTTTCTTCCATTTCCTTCCCTTCAATGACTCCAGTTCGTTACAGTTAATATATCTCTGTTCATAAAAATGGATACTCTTGCTTTGATGTCAAGCGATATAATTAAAACAATAACAGAATGATATTTTGTAATATTTGCATCGACATTAGATAAGCAATTTGGACAGAAGGGCCGGAAGCACTTTAAACCTTGGAATGATTTAATTTCCTCCAAAGATCTTTAGCGGAAACGCAAATATAAATTGAATTTGCTGTTCCCTTCTGAATATTCTAGCAGATGATTTCACCAACGCCGATTCTGACAAAGATATGATAAAGTCAATACCAATTTTGTAGTTATAATTGGAATATAACTAAATAATATTGAAAATAGAATGGAAAAAAGGTGTTATTTTAGTTTATGGTGAAAGATGTCTGCCATTACGATATTATAGTATGACAACGTGTTGTTAGAAACCTTGGTAAACCGTGAAAAAATCGTTTTAAGTACCCACAGCTATGTATAAATTAGATAAATTAGACGCACTTATTAGTCACAAAAAGTCACAATTGTAGACAACACTGAACATAGTACAATCCATCGCCTGACGACTATTTTATCGTGCTAGTACCAAAAAGAAACAAAAGGCTGCAATACAATAAACCTCAAATAATTAATATACAATTTATCGCATCGACACAAATCTCAACACGCACATTGTATAAAAACAACAATTCCACAAAAATGAAACGAAATTACATTAAGCCGAATACAAACGAAAAATATTGTATTCATGCGAAAGACCAACTTTTGTTTTACGATCATACGGGCTGGCGCAAAATGGACGACGGCACAATTAGATATAACACTGTTAATATTTCAGAAACGGTAAAAAAAAATACACTTCAAAAAACATGTTCGATAGAAGCTTCAAAGTGTCATTGGAAACGATAACGAGTGTTACAAGAGAACAAACCTACGCCAAACTAATTCAAATAAACTAAAAACTGCGGGTATTTTGATATTTGCTGTATGTCGTTTGCAACAGTTTCAAAATGTCAGTTGCGTGCGAGCCGCGGTGGAAAAATATTTGGTTTATATAAATAAAAACGCCTGAAATTGATTGGTTACCTAACTTTTATTTGATGTGATAGAACTTTTTATACATTTATAAAACTGAACAGTGAACTGAACACGACACCCCTGGGGTGTCGTGGGCGAGCGATAGGGTAAAACCGGGAGATACGGCGTTGGTGTGCTACATACTAAACTGAGAAAACTAAATAACTCCACTTAATTTAGGCTTTTTCACCTCACTAAAGAGATTTGATTTAGGTTTTTGTTGGTGGTAGGTCTCTCATAAAAGAACGGTCGCCTGGGTAGGTACGATCGCAATGTCTGTTTCTCTCGCCAAATAATAGTGTAAACGCACTGCTGTGTTCTGGTTTTGAAGACCTTGTAGCCGGACATATTGAGACTTAAAACGACCGCCATTTTTAAATTATATTTCAAAATGGCGGTCGGTTTTAATCGCAGTAGAATGCCAAACATTTCTTTGTAATTCATGGTGTGATTTGGTTTTACTTCTGTGCATGGTCGTATCGCTTACCATCAGGGGAATTGTTAGCTAGTTTTGCCATTCATCGCAATACAAAAATAAAAAAAGTTTATTACCAATACGATTACGATATTTAGTCCTAAAATCTTTAAGACGCGAGTTACTCATGAAAAAACTTTACTTACTCTCACAATCAAACCCAAACCACAGGGTTCCTAAATACAAACGGTAACTAAACTGAAATTTATGAGTACACGACAAGTACTAGCTAAGACGGAATCCATCCGTTCCGTCTAGCTTTTGAGGTTGCCCTGACAAATGAGACATCCCGACAACCCTCGCGGAAGACTAAGGATTTTCTGAAACATCACTCTAGATTACTGGCCTACACGAACATTATGTTTCGCATCAACGTATATATTATGGGATTGAATAATGAACAGCTAGTGCGATAGATAAAAAATAATATGTAAGATTGTGCCGATGAATTTATTTGCTACAATTTCAAGCAAAATCTCATGAAATAATATAAAAAGTAAATTACTATATTATTAACTTTATATCATAATTATATGTGGGCTATAGTTTACCGAATCATATTCCGGATAAAATCGGTAGAGGTGGAATTAAATAAATAAGGTCTACTTAATTTTCTACAAACCATTTTACGCACAATAATACACACATAACTTTTTCATGAGAAGCAAACCGAAACAGTTCCAGTAAACGTAAACAGAATAAATCGTCTATACAATTGTGTGTGCTAAATTAATGCACACACTACTCAAAATTTATTTTATAAAATAAATATAAGTGCTGGTTAACAACAAAGGAAAACACAACGAGTTCTTTGAAAACATTTCAAAAGTATGTCAATTTCAACTTGTTAGTTCAGCGGAATAAGTTATAACCCTTCCAAATCGTAGTGGTAGTCTGCCATCAATGAACAAATATTAAAAAAAATAACGTACCGTATCTATATACAATGAATAAATGTAAAAATTTATAATAATTAATAAAATTTTATAAAATACAATTTTACAATAAAATATCATTATGTTTTATTTTATTTTATTTTTTAAATTGAGGACCTCCAACGAAGGATACACGACATATAATGAAGACAATGTTCTGATTGATTTTGTTTTCTTAGAGAGCTTTTTGATGTATTCGTAATTAAATTATCTTAATTTCATTTCATAGTGTAGGTAAATAATGTGACATGGGCCCATGGCTATAGCATATCCATCTTATCGGGTTTATACGGCGAACCACTGGTTTTTATAGTCCATTCATCTTAGCTTTATTTCCATTATATTGATTTTCGGATATATTTACCGTCCAAATGGCGCATTTCACATTCAAAACGAATCCAACGACACCCAATTTATTCAGTTACAGCCGCTCGCGTTTTAAATTATAACGAGATATATTTATTTACTTATATTTGCAGATTGGCAATAAAAGTATACGGATTGAATGTTGATTTTAAAGGCCTGTATTAATGAATATAGTCATTATGAATTTCGTTTGTATTACATCTTTTATTCATCATGAATGGAAGTGAGTGTTTAACGCACATTTAACTTTTTTCATTTACCCGGCGTGTAAAGAATTTAACATTTACCACGTGTATTGTCTAATCACGACGTATTAAATTGAACACGACAAAGTTTGTATGTCAGAACTAAATGACAGTATAACCGTTATTTCATTAATTAATTGTTACTACAAAGCGAAACACAGTGGCACAAAGTTTTCTTTAATTAAAATTGTTTCCGATTCGAAATAAGCATTTGTGCTCTTAGTTGTTTATTAAATTGGGAACCACGTTTCTATTTACAATCTCGAGCTTAGAAAATGTTATTCTAGGAATTATAAAATTTGTATAATATAACGATAGACCTTAAACTTAGGGGTGTTTAAAAGAAAACTTGTTGCTAACAATTTATTTTTAAGAGCCACGGGTGCTTATGCAAAACGAAGGATAATTTGGATTCTAATCTAAGTAATAACCGATGATAATTATAACAAAAAAATAAATCATCAGCATCATTAGAATATCTTGGAATTAAAATTTTTACCTGGCTATTCTCACATTGTCGGACCCAAAAATCTTAGAAACTGCGGCTAACTATTGTGCCATCTTCAAGGACGCAAGCGTAATATTATTTATTTAAGTCTCATACATACATACATAAACTCACGCCTTTCTCCCAGAAGGGGTAGGCAGAGGTGCCAAGACACACTCTTTTCGCCTTGTATGTTTATGCGAACCTATCACCATATCGGGTACAAATTCCTGACTCCGGACTGATAATGAATTGAAAAATCCAATATCAAAGGCCTGACCCGGGATTCGAACCCGAGACCTCAGCTTTGTAACCGTACCGCAATACCACTACGCCACCAAGGCAGTCGGAGAGTCTGAGGAGCATTTATTTAAGTTTCTATAGTGACATATCCAGTAATACAGTACAGTGCATATGCAAACTGTGCATTCTAAAAAGAATTCGAAGCATAGTGATCACGTTGAATCCTCAAACATTTGCTTTAGGAAAGCAGTGTCGGATAAAAACGCCCCGTCACGTAATTTTTCAGGAAAACGGAAGAAGCAAATTTTCGGTTTTACCGAGGTGGCCAGTGCGACATTCGTGTGCATTCCTGAAAGGTTTTGAAAGGGATAAGCTTTGATCTCTGCGTTATTAGGACATTTGCCCCTCAAAATTTCCCGAAACTCGTTTGACCGGAAACTGAGTGGTTTCCATGATATCATACTGTGACGTGCCATTGAGAAGTATTTAATATAATCATTATATTTAAATTATTTATATACTTAGAATTTTCGCACCACAAATACAATTCCAATTAAAAACTACACATGAACAAGTACAAATAGCAGCCTTATTGTCATATTAGATTTCCTTGTGCCCATATTTATAGAAGTCGTTAGACGGAGAGACAAATTACTAAGAGCTGTCTTAAATTATGGGATAATAATTAAAAAAAAACTATTTCACACAGTAAAAACTGTTTGAATCAGTATTTACAAATATATTCCCACACTTATTTTTATAGTTCAAACAGCGAACCCTATGATAAATATTTCAACGAAAAGCACAATTCGAATCAATCACTTCTTGCCGAAAACGGCCCAAATAATATAGTTAACCAAAAGGCTTCGCACACAGGACACCTGATATGAATAATAATTTTCTAACCCAACATTTCCATCACAGTAATCCCTTCGCGAGATATACTGAAAATCGAACACCGCTGCCCGAAAGTAGCTGTAAACAAATTGCGATTACCAAAAGTTTAATTGAAAATCCGAGAATCCGTGATGATAAAGGTTTTTATTATTCTCCAGGTGGGCCATAAAGTTTGACGCTCGTAATTGGTGTTGGCAATAAAAGTAAAATAAAACGGTCAAGATGCGAATGGCAGGGCGCGCGGTTCGATCCGCGACCGAAGTGAAACATTTGGCAGAGTGGTCCGATTACACATAACATGTGTTTTATCTGCACACAGAATAACTAATTTACTTAGATTTAGCAGTAAAGATAACACTTTTAAAAGATCTAATTTGTTTTGACGATATGTCACGTAACGCGAAGATTTAAAGTGTTAGCTAATTGGCAACAAAGTATATTTTTTTTTAAAACATACATCAGCTCGCTACGCCTGTATCCCCGACGTAGGTACCAATGACCTAAAATTGACCGAGCGTATTTCCATCCTCGGATATCATGCACGATTTTATAACCAAGCTACCAACAAATTCCTATTTCACGCAACATACACACAATTTCAAAACTAAGAAACTGCACAAATTCCATATCCCGAACTGGACATCGAATCCAGAATCCTGCTATTCACAACTGCTAGATAAAAGATAAATTAATTATTATGAGCAGTAAATAAATAAAATCTGATTTCTGGAATCCTATTAAATTAAGGGGATTAACACAAGGTTAAATTCATGGCGTTTGATTGACACCAGTTCCAAGGTAGGGACAACTTGCGGAGTATGCCCGGACAGTAAATATTATGACAGTAAATGAATGATTTGAGTTAAAGTTTAAAGTTATTGTCGCTGCCCGCGAATTCCTTCAATCATTTCCGTATATACTATGGTAAAACTCTCCGGCAATTTGAATAAATAAACAATTCTTCATAATGTTTATTTCCTTGTTTGATTAAGATGGAGACGTGAAAAAAATACTAACATTATTTAATGATTATATCTTAGCTATACGAAGAAATAATTAAAATTTGAATAATTAATTGAAAGAAATGTGATTGTTTAGCGAAAACTGCAAGGATTACTATATTATACTTCCTAAATTTGCAATATATTAATGTATTAAATAAGAACTTTTTATTCGTCTTTCATTATTATAATATGTAGATAAGTAACAAGTTCTCAAACAGTAGTAAATCGTTAAAAGAATTCAGAACCCGTACTAAAAATATTCTCCTTTCCGTGTCTAGATAGTGGACAGTAAAATTGTAGAAATCCAACACGGTGTGAAAAATTTCCTCAATAGAGGACCTCTCGAATTGAATGCAGTGTATTTCATTTCCACATATGTCTGATCTTGGCCGGATGTTTGTTGAGAGTTTCTTGAAAGCAATTTCACTCCGGATAGTAATAGTGGCAGATATGAAACTGATTTCTTTGTAAGCGTTGAACCTATTTAACAATACAACAAAACGAACCATTCAACGAATCTTTATATTTCAAACTAAAAGAGAATTGTGAGTGCTGATAAAATAAGAGCAATTCCACCGTCTTCATAATCATTAAAACCTTTTATGAACGTTATTGCACATTCACTGCTAAGACTTAAAGAAAGCTTTACTGTTTCTTTCTCTTATAAATCGCAATTTTTATTTCTCCCCGTCTTCATCAGTGCCTCGTTTTAGACTGAAGAGAAATCCCTTTTTCTTCTATTTGCAAATATTTTCCTGTGTTATGAATGCTTTAGTCAGAATAACGAAGTTTATGGCCGTGTCACCTTCGAATACAATGTCACGAGACAAAAATAATGATACGAAAGGTTCTGGTTATTTTCCATTCGACTTCAACCAGTTATTAAATAGAACTCCTACAGAAACAAAAATATTTCCAAGAAACAGTAAAATTACTAATAATACCTACGAACCCTTACAAATGCAATATTTAATTTGATTTTTTTGCCAGAAAGAGTATTTATGGACGTGAAAATAAAACCACGTTTTTAAAAATTTGCCAACTGACATTATATTATAACACTTTCACCTTTATTAACACAATATTAATATTGTGTCAAAAACTCTCCTTTTTATTGACCAAGCTTCCGGCAACATAAAAGCAAACGTTTTTAAATATTATGTTTTGCAAACTCGCGAACAATGGCTGTCTATTCTGCCTTTCTGTTTACCGAGAGCCATTTCCAGCGGTTTAAGTTACACTTGCTTCGTCCGCACTGTAAAATGTTAAGAAAATACTAATTGCTTTCGCAAACACGTTCCAACAGAGATACCTTTTTCAAACAACGCCCCTAAAAGGGTTACTGTAAACAAGTTCTCACGCGCGCTACTATATCAGACCCGCAGGAAACATGATATTTTAGGTTCATACTATGTCGGGATTTATTAGTTCAACCGACCTTTTTTCTCTATAAGAATAATATTACCTGAACACCAGCCGACGATTCATCAATTACTCTCAGTAATACGAAAATG
Source organism: Hyles euphorbiae (assembly GCA_023078785.2). Lineage (NCBI taxonomy): Eukaryota > Metazoa > Arthropoda > Insecta > Lepidoptera > Sphingidae > Hyles > Hyles euphorbiae. The sequence continues at coordinate 9,470,167 of CM041049.1, forward strand.
ATGAATACGAAATAAATGTAATTTATTGTTTCGGATATCTTCTTACTAAAAGCGGTATCGGGTTTTTATGTTGTGTGTACGCAATTTGTCATGTACGCTGAGTAACTTAATTACAATGAGTCGACAGCGGTCCGATTCGATGCCGATGTGAAACTGGCTTGTGTTATTTTTTGTTCGTTTACGCCATTCCTCTATAACAACAAAACTGTTATTCCGATATCCACGACTCGGTATGAATACGATATACGTTAGCTTTTATCCTGAAAAAATTTTGGCCATTGAGGGAGAACTCGATTTCAGCGTCCGTGCCAAACAAAAAGATGGACACATACTAGATTTATTGCGCAACCGGAATAATTTCTCAGTTTCACTCTTAAATCATGTATCGTTTCAATTGTTTTCAATACACAATATACTTCATTAGAGAAAATAGATTGACAGAGTAACAAATGAACAATAAAGCAGTGCTATTCAAAGTAGATAACGCTAAGAACAGATAACGTGAAATACTATCTAATTATGTCTTGATCATATCTATAGATCGCATCTAATTGCTATATACAGGTTCAAAGCGTTGTTTCACTCTGTAACAATGAACCAAACACGCTAAAGTAACTTGCAAACCACACACGAGACACCAACACATAAAACTCTTCACAATATTAACTAGTTCAATTTGAAGACGTTTTGTAAGAGCAGCACAACACAGCAGCTCTTAATGGAACAAATGAAGGCGCGACACAGGAAGCAAGAAGCTAAGTTTCAGCCAAGTTAGTTGAGCCGCTTAGTTATGCAGCAGAGTACAAGTGAAAGACGACTAACTTGTGTGGAAAGTGTTCAAGTTGGCCGAGGTATGCACGTGTCGCTAGTCGCGCTAACAACTCCGCCTATTTTAATTCGTTTATATCCGACTGCGGTAATAGTTCGTGAATTTCAATTGTTTACCTTCGCAGACTTTCATTGTATTCGCTAGGTTCTCACGCTTTGTCCGTAGATGGTGTTGGAAACTTGAAGTCGATGCGTCCTCTTAGTTTACTTTTAGTTTGTTTACATTATTATTATATTCATTCTTCACATATGTAAGTATTCAATAATGTATATATGCGTACCTTATTCTATAGTGTTATGTAAAAGACGGATGGTTAATATTATTCAATGAATTGTTTAACGTTAGTGACAGAATAAGTTCTTAACGGGCATCAGATGTTTATATGAAAAGCCAAATAATGTGATAAAGGTTGTAAAACAGCAGCGATTATTTCAAAATATCCTGAGTCAATCATCATATATAAAATGAATGTCATTTTAATCTAATACCAACTTTTATATAAATTAATTGTTTATTCTTTAGTAAGAGCACTGCTAACATCCACGTCTATCGAACAACCATCGTCAAATACTTTACTAAACGCAATCCTCGGAAAATAATGATAACTATTTTTTCCAATGGTATAAGTCAATTTTGCATAAAGATATCTAGTAACATTAATTTACATTTCAACCTCACTATGACCGCATGCGTACAATCTCGTGGCATTCTCCGGCACGCCACAAATCTTCCTCATATTTATTATCACTGTTTGTATTATTGCAATATGTAGATACGCCGGTTTAATAAAGCCAATTTACGCCCAATTTACGATTATGGCACTTGCCACTACAATTTGTGCGTGTCACACGGCACATTCGGTGTCTGTTTAACAGCGACCATCGCTACAACCGCCATTTTAACTTCAGCTCTATTTGTAATCACATAAAGTTTAGTTTCGTTTGTTGTTATTAAAGAAAGTCTGGATGAAACAGCTATAAGTACTATAGTCGCTTTATATTGCACAGCACGCACTTTGTTTATGGAGATTCATACAAACGTGATGAGATGACATACATTTTGTTGTTTTACTTGAGATTACGGCTGGAAACGCCAGACTACCTAAGGATGTTTGTGTAACGCGTTAGGCATATTAAGGCAAACACTATGTACCTGCGAACACTGATTTAAGGGCTATAATAATATGAAGAATTGAAATACTACACTAATAAATATATAACTTTCTTTGCACTTGTTGAAAAATATTCAGGCGTTTATTAAAAATGCTGGTCTTAAATATTGAAAAGTCTCAGGTATACAGTTTTCTCAGCAATTTCCTTCGATGTCGAAATAACAGATAATTACTTGGCAATCCCCACATACCTTGTCAAAAGTCAGAGGTTTTGACTTCGAACCTTACAACTTCGACTCGTGGGTTTGGTACGCTACCTACTAAGCTATCGGTCACTTACAATACGAGTAATTTACATAAGATAAAAACTGCCACACTCTCGTATGTATGTATGCATGCATGAAACTTTAAAAAGTTATGCAATGTTCATGAATTTTACAAAAGAGTCGCCATTGGAATAGCAATCCCTATATGTATATGTATAATTTCAAGGAATCTTTGTACTGGTAGGTTTTATTTTATTGCATGAGCTCATATACGTCCTACTGTAGGACACGGGCCCCTCTATAACAGAGGGTACGATTAAGGGATAAGTCTTATACTCCACCACGCTGGCTTTACACTACTTGTAGAAAAGTTTGTGCTTGTTTTAAAAAGAATAAAGTAATAAATAAAGAAAATAGGCCAATCGATTCTCTCTTATTAACACCACAAATGAACATTCACAGCGTTAACAAAATTCATAAACACTATCAGGAAATATTGTCTCTTGCAATGTTATTAATTATGTCATAATATACAATTTCATTCTTGAATCACAGAAGCTACTAATTAATTTACAATACGCAAAAAATATGAAGAATATTTTCCTGGTTTGAATGTGACCCATCTATAAATTTTTATAGAGTTAATATTTATTTTGAACTGGCATGTTCTATAAACCATATCATGACTGGCTCTGTATTTTTTTAAGTTATTTATAATAGAATAAAAATGTAACTAAAGATTACAACGACTCATTCGGCGATGTATAGGGACAGACAATACCTTTAAACTCGTATTATTAGATAGCCGTTACAACATTCTCATAGAAATAAAAATCAATAGATGAATACACAAATAATTAACTAGAAATTGCGAGATTATGGTATTGAAATGAAAAATACACAAATACATACGTCCTTAAAATCCAACCCCTAACCTTAGGGATAACAAAACTCACACAAAATTTCATCAAAGTTAAAGTATTCAAAGTTATAATACAAACATGTACTTATTATAGCATCTGGTATCAAAAGTACAGCTCAATTGCAAACAATAAATACAGAAAGCAATATATAAGCTCGTGTTCTTATGTTATTTCATCAGAAGTCGTAGATCGCAGTGTGTAGATTTCCCTAGAGCTCATAACACTGATAAAAGTACTTTTACGAGTGAAAACTTGTCTCCCAAGAGGTCCAACTTCTTCGCAAATAGATTAGGATAGTATTTTACCCCCAAACTGTGGATATCGCCCGCAAAAATTGGACTTGGTGCGAATAAGAAAAGTTTATTTTCATAATAGTCCGACGATGCATATGCTTCTATTTGTTTTCAAATTAAAGTTCTGTAACTTTGTTGGACTACATTTGAGTCATTTTATGGCATTCGTTAATGTAATATCTCATTTATATAACACCAATGTTTTTTTTTCACTTGTTTAAACGTTTATGTGTGAAAAAATACAGGTTATATCAAGACTGCTATCGAAACGAGGACGAATGGTAGTTTGAGTGACTTCAGACAGAATGCAACTATTTTTTTTCCAATAAACAGAAACAGTTTTGATATACCCTATATAATTAATTATAAAGACCTACGGCCTCATTCATAGACAATTTTAAAACCCATTTTAGATATCGAATGTTCTGTCTTCTTCACTCAATCTAAATTCAAAAGTCGTTTGAAAATCACAATTTTCTAATTGCACGTTGCTGAAACTAAAGAACACAAAGTTTCTTTCAGTAAAGTTAACGAGTTATATTATTTACTTTGGCTAAGTTTTCGTTTCCGGCATCGGCGCCTTGTGATGTTAGCTTTATGTCGCCTCCTCGTGGAATATTCTTTGAAACTTTATTAATTCGTCTCAATATAATTGCTTAATAAATCGTTTGAGAGCTCTTAATCAAAGAAGTAAACGACAGCCCTCACATAAATGATCTGAAATATATTTATGTTTATAAATATTATTAAATTAACAAGACATAGCTAGTTTATTGAGCAAAAAATATGTTTAATATTTAATAAGTTTTATTAGATTTACAGATTGTTGCGTATCTCCGTAATACATTCCGATATTATAATACTTCCTAATGTTTTAATTGTTGTTAGTTGTTACATTTTACAAATTAAGTCAATTTCTCACTTCTATAATTTTCAGCACTTGTTTCATCTGACATTTACACCAAAGTTTCAGTGTAATGGTTTCTTAAATACGCGAATATTACACATTGAAATAAAACTTTCAGTCCTCAGGCTGCCTCGTGATCATAAAACCTATGAAGTAATCTTAACGTAGTTGAATTTAAAAATAGATAAAAATTAACGAAATCTGCGATAAAATATCTAAAAAATAGTTTTATTTCAGTTACAGTAGTTGAAAGCTTGCGCCAGTAAATGTGCTCCTATGTAAGCCGTATAAAAAGATTACAACAAAAATATTTTATACTGCAGAGATGTTAGAAAACAATATATAATCCTAAACAGTTTCATAAATTAAAACCACAAAATAATCTTTAACCATTTCGGACCTATTTTACAATACAACAAAAAGCACCAGTCCCTTGCAACGTCGCAAATTATTTCCATCCGAATCCCTTTGCGCACGAAATTCAGTAATACATATTTACAAAATCACGTGAAATACGTTCCAATATGTAGTTTTTATGGCAACAATATGAAAATAGGTTGAAGGGGAACGCTGGCGTTTCTTTCGAGATGGCTGAAGTGCGCAAACTAGGTAGGTTGCGGGAAGGTTGCGGGCTTACGTGATCCGTCACACAATGACAGCTTGACGGCGACACGCAATAACATGTGTAGCGTTACGGATGCCTGAGTTTTATTACAGATACGATACCAGGCTCATGAAGACTCCAATTTTACGTATTATATATTCAATTTGGGGTTGTTGTGTTACTTGATGTTTTGTGTGGGCTGGTTTTATCCGCAAATTAAGATGAAGAAGAAAAACATGTCTGACTTCTACACGAATTAGCATATATATGTCTATTATTTTCTGTGGTATTCTTTTTATTATTTTATATGAAGAAATGCATTGCAGAGGTGAAGCAAAATATTTAAATAATTAAATTGAATAAACTATACAAGTGGTTAGCACGTGTCGAGGTCGTGAAACCAACCAAAAAAAGTCGTATATGAACCGAAAAAGAAAACAATATGTCAGTAACCGCCGCATGTCTCATTAGTCAACGAAAAAAATATTGCAGCCTTATCTAAGCCCAAAATAAAATGGGGATAAAACGGAAGAATATTGTAGGTAAGCCGGGCTATGGGGTATCTTTGAAATATAGCTGGCTTCACAAAAAAATCCTTTGAAAAAACTTCCACAGAGCACACAAGTCACCGTTTCTGTTCAAAGTTTTAGTTCCTCGTGTTCTTATACAACATTTACAACCATCTTATGTTTTTATTCATTTCAAACTTTGAACTCTTTATTTCACTTAATGCCACTTTTTCTTGTATACCAGTATATGAAATCGTAAGTCTATGATATTTTGAATACGAATTTAAAATACAGTATTATTTTTCAGGTAAATGTTATTTATTTATTCTTTATTGTACACAAAACAATTATGGTATACAGAGATGATAAAATAACAAAGCACTAATGTCGGTCATATTGCAATAAAACAATCTCAACCAGACGATCATTGGGTTATAAGAAAAGGAGAAAGATTTTTTTTCGCGGTTTTTGCAAATTCATCGTTTTTTCAAAAGATAATTCAAAATAGTTGGAATAGAATGGATCATCTTATGGTTTACAAGTAATATACTATTACTGTTGTATTATAGACATTAAAACTATAGTCACAATATGCTTTCGTCCAGTCCATTTTTGTAATAAATCTCAATTATTAAGATAAGATCTGACGTCCTAAGTATAGCATAATGCGAATTAGTGGGAAGGTACGTGTACCCAGGTATCACTAACACTATCACTAACACTAGGGGATGCGAAGTTGAGATTCGAAGACGCTGCGCAGTGACTAGATTCTTAGTGGGAAAATTCACAAAGGAAAGGTCTTTGGAAAGATCGGCGAATAACCGGAAATACTAAAGTGCGACTTATGAGGTGTCTGAACTTTTAAATCTTTCTATACGGAAACGTGGACGTACAGGAGACGAACTGGAATTGTAGTGTTGAAGACGCCTTCCCAAGGTACCGTGGACGGCGCCCCGTACCAACGTTTTAATTATGAAACAACTAAATACGAAGGAGAGGTTACTGTCGATTGATTGTTATTTTATTTACTTTATTAATTTAATCTTTATTTCATACAAACAAATAGAACATCACAATATAAAGAAATAATAAAAATTGAAAGTTCAAAAGGCGGTCTTATCGCTAAAAAGCGATTTCTATGAGACAAACTTTGTTTGATTCTTATTATTAAATATTTTAAGCACGTAATTCGACAGGAGGCTTCTATAAAACCATTAATATTCCAAAGAAAAGTAGACGGCGCAAGAGCTCAGGAGCATATGTCTTATACGTTGGACAGACTTAATTAAATTCACGCCGCCAAACGTCAAGACAAGTATACCGCGAAAACCGACGTCAGCAATCGACCTAAACATGACCATGACCACTTTATGAAGAGTGCTTCAATACGGAGAAGAACTAAGTTCAACTGGTATACACTGAACGAGTGTAACCAAAGGTATTTTGTGACAATATATTATGTGTAACATAAATAAAGTGACGACACAAAGAAAAACTTAAAAGCGTTTGTCCTTTGAAAAAGGCCTCTACTTGCACACTTGAAAACAAATTCTTTCACCGAGCTATAAACACAAATTCAAAAGACCCTGTTAATATTTCACACGCAACAATGTGTTTGTTACAAATTAAAGCAGATTATTTAGAACAAAACATTTTTTAACCCTGCGTAGCCCTCTTTCTCATTAGTAATAAAATATACTTTCACAAAGGGTTGACGTGAAAAGTAGTAAAAACAAAAATTGAAGTTTGAATTCAGCAATGTTGTTAATCTTCGTACAACATTGTTAAAAAAATTAATACTATAATAATTAAACTTATTACAGGAATGAGCCTTTTTGATTAAACTTGCGTAATATTGTCGGAGGCCGGATGTGAATTTTAAGAATTTGAATTAATATTATATTTTGTAATTCCCGCAAGTTCTAATGTCAGACAGGCGGTCCGTGTAAGACTGACTATGTAAGCGTAAGTTAAGGGCAAACAGAAAAAAGATGTAATCCTAATTTTGACTCGATTTATCTCATTATTTCTGGTATTCCGTGGATGTTGTTGGCACACTTCGTTCTGTAATTCTCGTTTTAGCGTACCGAATAATAACTTATGGGTATAAACTATTATTAGGATAGAGTTTAGAGACCCTCTCCTTTTTCCCTCTATTATCAAATTAATGTGAGAAACGTTTCCTTAAGTATTGTAGGCAAAGGGCATAAACTTTTTGATATTTTGACAGCCTCCGTGGCGCAGTTGGTTAGACGCCGCCTGTGAAACGAGAGGCCACGGGTTCGATCCCCGCACCGAGAGAAATGTTTGTGCGGCCCACAAATATTTCTTCCGGGTCTGGGTGTTTGTGAGACCGAAAAGTCTCTCGTAGTTCCTGATACCCACGACACAAGACTCGATCTTAGTGTGGGGTCAGGACTATGTATGTGACTGTTGGGTGTTATTATTATTATTAACATTGCTTGTTGCGAACAGCATTGAAATGTTTGTGTTTATCTAGTTTAAACCTTTAACATTTAATTATTACGGATATTTCTATAGTACTGCATTAATTTCGTTTGTGCGCGCGCACCTGTCTATGCGAATAAGATTTTTCGAGCACAATGGAAGTCAAAACGTTTCAAAAAATAACTACTCATGAAATAATTATTAAAGAGACAATGAAGCAAGCAATTTTAAGTTATATACCAGACAGCCTTTATTGGTTCTATGTGACTCAGGTACATACATATACATATATATGCTAGTTTAATTGGTCGAGTAAAACTTTATCAGTACAATTTGATGATCTACTAAAATATGTATGTAGTATGAATATCTCGATTATTTATGTGTATCAAATCTATAATATACATATGTGTAATAACATCTTCTATTTCATTTCATTTTTACCCACTTCGACTTTATTGAGCTAATATAAACGAAGTTGCAGTTGAAACGAATAAATTTGAACTTACTTTAAAAATATATTCTATGTATTTTGCGCTGAATTTTATTGGAAACGCGTAAAACTTAACGCGAACGCAAACAGAGGTATTACTTGGTAAAATATTTTTTTTTTCATTCCATTTTATGTTACCAATTATATTTTAGACAGTAATTTGTCTTTTTGCTTTATTCGCATTTTAATCGTTTATTGCCATACAAATTATGGACCAAAATGTGTTGGCGCGTACTTTGTTAAATTATTATGTTTGTTTCATTTGTTAATCGCTTAATGCTGATTTACTGCACGTAAAACAGAAATGGTGTTGCGCAACCAAACTTCGCGCCTCTTTTTATCAAAAAGTCAATTAAATTTTACAATAATCGTGCTATTTTCTATGCACAAACAATCAACCACATTTGCCTAGGTTCCTTGCTCAGAGCTCCCCTAAGACAAAGGCAAATAACCTAAAGGGCTCCAGACTATTTACGAGCGGCATATTGCGTTATAAAAAATGATAGCGGTTTTCTCGGGAGCAGCCTCGTTTGCCGCTTATCGTCCTGATAACGCTGAGACCGTAAAGGGAAGCGAGTTGACGAGAAATACTTAGCCTTATCTAATATTGACGAGAAATATTTCATAATATTCAGACTGCTGTCAGCTCGCTCGACTAGCCTTTTGTTTATCTACGCAGCCCTGCGTTTTTGCCAGCCCTATCTGTAGTAAAAATTCTAGTTACACAAACGTCTTGTTTTTGCTAGAATAAATTATGTCAATGATAATTAGACGGCGAATGTTTAATCAGAGTTTTTGTAGACGCATCTAAGCTGTGTTTTTATTTATATTAATCATTTTTTAAATAAATACTGAAAAGCAAACCTTATTTAATATAATTAAATTATTTATTTATTAAGAGTAACTACTGGACATATTGAGACTTAATATCTCATGTCTCAGGATGGCGAGCGCAGTGGAATGCCAAGCAATGCTTCGCAATTCAAGATGTTGTTTGGTTTTGCTACTGTTCATGAGCGGTTGCATCGCTTACCATCAGGTGAACGGTATGCTCCTCTCGCCATTCACAGCAATAAAAATAAATATATGTTTTATAGTACACCAAAATGAAAGACGCTTACAAAACAATTAAAATCTCAAGGCATGTTTTTAATAGGCGGTCTTATTGCTAGATGCAATTCCTTCCAGGCAACCTTTGGATGGACTGAATTATTGGTATAATTCAATATTATATTTGATATGAATATAATATATTTAATGACTAAAATACACTAAGAGAGCCGTATCTTCCAGTGTAGCAGTGGCGTCTCGTACAAAATCAAAGCGAAGTAACATCCTTGTTGTCGGATTCCGTCCGGTCAGGAAGATCGCTCGAGGCGCAGCAATCCTTATGTGTATTGTACACACCCTGCCTCGTTGCGTACTCGTTGCATGCTCATGTTTCCACAATTTCAGATTTACTTTATGTTATGAAGAATATCACTAACGCGTTGTTTACATCGACTTACTGGCGATTGATTTTAAAAACGCGTTCGGTTTTAATATAACTGTGTCTATTGTCTTTGGTTAGAAACTATGAACATTTTGGGCATGACAAACAGATGACGCTTAACGTGATAAATCGAGAATATATAACTAGATAATTTAAAAAATCATATTTAATAACTATTTCGTGAGCTTATTTTATTACTTTTGTCTCTAACCTTAGTAAATTTCAAACTGCTAAATCAAAATTAGCGAACCATCAACGCACTGGCTTTTGAAGTAATTTTATTTTCATAAAATAACAAGATGGTTTTACTGGTGGTAGGTCTCTCATATGTGAGAGGCTGCCTGGGTGGGTACCACCGCAATGTCTATTTCTCCCGTCAAACAGCAGTTTAAATGCACTGTTGTGTTTCGGATTGAAGGACATTGTAGCCAGAGTAACTACTGGACATATTGAGACTTAACACCCTGTGTCTCAGGATGGCGAGCGCAGTGGAATGCCAAACATTGCTTTGTAATTCAAGGTGTTGTTTGGTTTTGCTACTGTTCATGAGCGGTCGCATCGCTTACCATCAGGCGAACGGCATGCTCGTCTCGCCATTCCATGCAATAAAAAAAAACACTACAACAACCAATCAAATACTTTTCTAGAATTAAAAGATATTGTTTTTAATATCGTAACCACGACATATTACTTGTGGCAGGTTTCTCATATGTGAGAGGCCACTTGGGTGTGTACTACCGCAATTCCAAATTCTCCCGGCATATAGCAGTGTAAATGCATTGTCGTGTTGATGGTGATGATGAATAATGATAATAAAGGTAACTAGGTAACTACTGGACATATTAAGATCTTACGTCTCAGGATGGCGAGCGCGGTGAAATGCCAAGCATTGCTTTGTAATTCAAGGTGCTGTTTGGTTTTACTACTGTTCATGAGCAGTCACATCGTTTGCCATCAGGCGAATTGCAGGCGAGTCCCGCCATTCATAGCAATTAAAAAAATGATTCCCGGAAACGAAAATAGGTAGGTACATACTGGAAAAGCTTCCGGCAATTCCATATTACGTACGATGGATACAATCCAGTTGCCCCAGTATTTATTTATAAATTAATAATATGAAGAAAAAATGTTGTTTCAATTATACAGCCACTAATTACTCCTGGGGCCACGTTTCTAAGAATTATGAGCCTCGAGACAACAATGTTGAAAATTAACACAATTAAACACCGTCTTGAGCGGTGCTATTGTGTTCAACAGGAAAACCAATTGCTTTTTTGTTTTGCTACTGAGATGGGAATGGATCTTTCTCATTGCATGCTCATTATCAAAATATTATTTGTAAGCAATCTTGATATAATGACAAATTGTAACCAACTTCGCCCCTTCTTCAGTATATTTATTATGACATTTATTGGAAATAATATATAATCAGTTTTATGTCACATATTGAGTTGAGATCTAGTGGCATCGGAAACTCAAACCCAAAGGGAAACAGGCGTGCGTCAATACATGGTGATAATAGGGACCAATGCAGGAAATGAACGGACGTCTTTATTGTTTATATTAACATGAGCCTGTCCTTTACACAATGGTACTGTACTGTATCAGCCAATATACATACGTACCACTGCAGGGCAGAGGCCTTCTCTACAATCGAGAATAAGATTGAGAGTGGTTAGGGCTTAAGCCATGTAGTCCAGTCCACATAACATGTTCTAGACAACTAAGCAAGAATATTTAGATATTCTCTGAAAAAATACACACAAAACTTCACAGTTTGATAAGTAAGACGATTTTTTCGTTATTATTTTTTATAAACACATTCATACCAACTTCATAGTAAACTTCACAATCGATAAAACATAATCGCACAAAAAGAAATGGTATACCCTAATACAATAAATCAGAAATATCACATAATGTTTTCGTATACACTTTCCCGACTGCAACTTGAGCACTTTTCAGTGAGCCACTGAGACGCTTGAAACAGAAGATGGCAGTCTTAAGACCACTTTATGCCCTCTGGAAAGTGCACTAGCGTATAAAGATACATTTTCCCTCTACGTACGTGCCAACTTGCACCGCAGTTTAATACTAATTTATAATAATCATATGCTTGAATATTTCAATTGTGTCTGTGAAGTTTGTTATTTGCATTTCCATCTCGACGGAGTATCGTATGAAGCTGGGATCAGAGTTCATAAGTTTTGAATTTTGTTTTTGAAATACTGAACTAAACTATGCAGGTCTCGATGTGTGAGAATAACATAGTATAAATGCAAAAATATGTTTGATGGGTCGTCGTTCTTTCTCACCGAAACGGAAAAAATACCTTTGAATAGAGATATCTAATAAAAATGCATGGTTTTTGGACAGAAATCAAACGTGGAGGTTACATCGCGCAAAACCTAGAGCACTAGAGTAACATCTTTTACATACATACATACATAAACATACATACATACATAATCTTAAGGTTGTCTGGAAGAAATCGCTGATAGCGATAAGACCGCCGCTTGTTACACATATATTAGCGCTTTGTTTTAAAATGTTTTTTTAAGTTGTGTGGTGTACAATAAAGTATTAATTAATAAATAAATAAACTCACACTTTCTTCCCAGAAGCGGCAGGCAGAGGTGCTAGGACACCCACATTTCGCCTTTGTATGTTCCATCCCACGATGTAATAGGTGCGAGCCTATTGCCATATCGGGCACAAATTCCTGACTCTGGGCTGATAATGAATAGAAAAATCCAATATCACTTTTCCCAACCCGGGATTCGAACCCGAAACCTCAGCTTTGTAACCTTACCCTAGTACGACTACGCCACCGAGGCAGTCTTTTCATCATCAGCCTAAACTGTTGTCCACTGCTGGACATAGGCCTCCTCCAAGTAGCACCATTTTACCGTCTTCGGCTTGTCGCATCCAGCATCTGCCAGCGACCTTGCGCAAATCGTCACTCCACCTAGCCGGTGGGCGTCCTACACTACGCTTGCCAAGACGCGGTCTCCACTCAAGAACACGTCTGCTCCAGCGGTTGTCGGTTCTTCGACAAATGTGACATCTCAGCACCTCGACATAGCGACAGTCTACTTGGCAACGCTGTAAGGACTCCCAAACAGTTTTCCCTAACAGGTTTTGACGGAGTCAAAGTCAGTCTTTTAACACTAAAATATTCATAGGGGTAACGAAATCAGTGATGAATGGAAGATATTGAAACATAAAAGTACAGATGTATCCCATTTCGGGAATATTTTGGTAATGCACCCATTACTAGATGATATCATCCATCGAAACCAAAGCATTAATTCACATTAGATAATTTGTACCGCGTGCCATTTTCGGTTAGCGTTGGCATAGATTCTGAAATACGCGACCCAGTTTTCGGATACAGATATTCTGTTACCAAGTATGTAAATACAACAGCATAAATCTTTCTCTCAGTTCCCATTCATACTGCAATATTAATAAGTGCCCTCAACTAAGCTATTTCATCCACAAGCAGCTACAAAATTATGTTCAACCCAAAACAGCGACTACGCAATGTGTAAATCTTAGAGGTAAATTAAGTAGTGACCAGACGTATACAGTTGCAATTCAAAGGTTCTGTACGCGAGTATATTAGAAATGGATTTTCCGTCTTCAAATCTGTATTAATCTAGACTCAACTATCGTACGGTAGTCAGTGATATTGAAACTCAGCTGTAAGCTCAGATTTTTGAAATAAATGTAGTAGCAAAAAGCGGTAGAAATATTACTGAATTAATTTAAAAGATAATTTTATAAAGCGGTCGCACTTACAGTCACGAACGCTACATTTTATGTGGTTTTAGTACAATTATGCGACTTGATGAATGAATGTAATATCTTTTCAATATAAAATAGAAATATATTTGTGTCCAAGATTTAATTTTGAGCAGTATACCGATATATCAAGACTGCTACCGAAACCGAAGCCGGGTGTATCCTGTATAATAAGTTGCTTATTAATTAACGGATTTTAAAAACTCTGATGATTATGCATAACGTAACCTTCCATTATAAACAATAATAAAAAATTATGACACTAGCCTACTAACAGTAAACATAGATGATTTTTACCTTTGTCCGTGACGCGAAAAGATTTTGATCGTAATATTCGAGCGGACCGGTTCCGTCGCTTTTTGTTCCACTTCGCTTGGTTGCCACGCTCCGGGGAATTTAATAATTCTTCAAATGCTGCGAGTGATGTTTTGAGATTTGTGCTCAAGGTAGGCCCGATAGCTGGAGCGAGCTTGATGCGTTTTGATGAAATTTGAAGCCGGCAGTACTGCCGTTGTTTGGAAGGAACGTTTTGTAAAATATAGAGATGGTTCGTTTTTTATCGGGTGAAACATGAAATAATATATAATTTAACTAAATAAACATTTATAATGATTTTGCTATAAACACCTTGTTTTAGACAAAGCAAGAAAATATGTTATTGTTTTCTAATGATACAGAATAAATATTGTCCGTATTAAGGAATATTTAAAGAATGTCTATTTTCAGTAGGATTATCTGGCTGAATATAAGAACTATGTATATATTGGAAATATCCACTCTTAACCACCAAACCACTCTCAATCGTATTCTCGATTGAAGAGAAGGCCCGTGCCCTGCAGTGGGACGTATGTATATGGGCTGATACAGTATATTTTTTCATGGAACTACAGAAACACCAAGAAACAAGAAACGATACAATAAAACAGAAACTAAATATTTTTTGTTCCTTACAAAGTGCAGAAATGCTCTTTTACGTCAGCAAAAGCCATAAATAAAATAAAAGGTGTCGGGAAAATCAATAGGAGTGCGGAAATGCAATACATTCGGAGCGGAGTGAGTGAAACATAAGTGCATTATGCACTTCTCGTATATCTAAAGTCGTATTCTCATCGCAAACTAAGCAAATTTACATACGCTACCAATCAACATTATATTCGTGGTCGTTTTAGTTTTATATAGGTATAATAATGGGTTTTAAAATTGTAATTATAATGCTTGATTAATCAAAGACATTACCGAAGGCAGGTAGCCTGTTTCTTAATCATTTCAAATGTATCATGAATGTCTGATAGCCTATTACTGGACACAAACGTTTTAATTTTTTAAATTAGGGGTTTGTTATTAAAAAAGACATCAGAAAACTAGTCAACACAAAATAGCAACCACGGCATTTTAAACACTTGTTTTAAAAATAACGCAACAACTTTTCTCACATCTATTCTTGTTGACAATACGACTACTGCTGTTGTCTTTTTATATAAGTTTTAAACAAACGATGCAAACAAAGCAGTGTCTGAGTGTAGGCATTTCAGGCCGAGAGAAGGTTCATTTATTTCTGCCTAAGTAATTAAACGAAGCGCGAAAACCCTCTTATATTGGCGGAATAATGTGCTTAAATGAAATTAAAGTAATTAAGAATATAGAAATATTTTTTGTTCTACGAAAGATTGCAAATGTAAGTTGGTTTAAAATTATCTAATTTATATTAAACAGTAATGTGCTTAAACAGATTTTGATAACTGACTTAGTTTAGTCTAACCTGATTGACAAACGTTTCACGAGATGAGAAATGGCACTGGATGCCCATAAACCTACGCCGCGACAGATAGGAAAACGGAGATGCGTTACTGTCAAACTTTAAAATGTGGAAGCCACCCGAAAGTAACACATCACCCGATCTATTCCCTAAAACCTTTTTTCAAGAGAGTTATAACCAGAACCTAAATCACTCACGACGGCCTAGTTCAGATTCGAAAACGCATGAAATTCCACAGTCATTGCCAGCAAGGATTTTCAAACCTTCTGTAACATCATGTAAAATGAACAGCACATACAAATAAAATATTCAAGGTCAATAATTTAGGTTATACTATTAGACCTAGTAAAACTGCTAATATGGTGCCTTTTCCTGTTAAATATAATTGTTACTTCATCACTATGGTATCAGAACTGCGTATTATCAACTGAACTACGAATCTCTACATTTTAACAATAGGTAATAATATATTCCTAACGCATTGCAATCTCAAATTAAAAAGGAATATATCCATGTGCATGAAAGGCTTGATCCAGGCAGACGTTAATCAAATCATTACTCCTAGCCGCAGCAGTGCTAAATTTGCACAATAACCAATTGATTGCTCGAAGGCATAAGGATAAGGGCAGAATCCTAAAAATATTATATAGGCGGAATATTAACTTCAAATGGAACAATGTAGCCGGGATTAGCTCGAAAGCAAAACTAAACTGTAAACCGTTTTTGTTTGTAGGATTAAGAGATTTTCATAACCTTGAATTCAGGATTTAGCCAAAGTGTCTACATTCTCTTCAACGGGGTCTTGGATTAACAAGTTAAAATCTTATAAACCTTATTAAGCTTAGATAAATAATTATCTCAGCGACCGCTCCTCAAAGAAGGGATATATATCCTCCTCAAAGAAGGGATATATTACTCTACTGGTTGACTAATCTGGATGTAAGTAATATTAATAAGTTAAAAGGTTACTTCGGGTGTCGTTTTAAGATTTTTTAACTGGTCACAGGTCTCTCATCAAAACCAAACGACTCAATAAATTATACAAAACAATTTTTGGCATTCTGAGACAAAGAAGTTAAGTCTCGTTCGTATTTACTCTGTCTACATTGTCCTATAAACCTGAATACAGCAGTGCATTTACACTGCTTGTTTACGGGGGAAATAAACATTACGGTGGTAATATCGATTATTATCGGTTACCATCAGGTGCACGGCATGCTCGTTTCGTCATAATTAGAATGCTGTGGTAAAAATATATATTACCTACTCCATTATTAGATTTCCAATAACGATCGAAGGTTAAAAAATGAATGACGGAAAACGGTCAACCATTATAGGACCACTACATTGAGAATACATAAACATATTATACTTAACACGCTTACACCAAATAAACAAAGGACTTCAAATATATAAAAATATATTGCAATGGATATAGTGATATTGTTGTTACATTGCGTTAATAATTTTCTATTTTTAATTTCAGTGGACTTTATGATAAGACGTTTGTTAAACATAAATATTTACCTGTAAAAGAAAATGGCATCTAAAGGTTAATTGCATTTACTCAAAAAGTTAGAGCTACATAATTGTGTTTTTCAGTTTAATCTTTGCAGCCATCTTTATTTACGTTATAAATGTATTCTCAGAAAACCGTCTAGCAGTAAAACCTAACACTAATGCCACTTTAATTACATTTAAAAAAAATATGTCATTCGTGGCATCGTGTAAAGATATTATGAATTCAACAAAATATATAACACAACATTCAGATTTAAAATATTTTATTGTGGTACATAGATGAAGATGGTATTACATTCGTTTATTTTGTGCAGGTATTACCCGCCATATTAACCTACAACAATTTAAGATCCAAAAAATATGATAATTATTATTTTTTAAACTTTTGACAACCAAACTATACACACATGCACTCTTAGAACCGATGGCCGTTGAGGCCGAAAGGTTCTAGAGTGGAGACCACGTACAGGCAAGCTAAATGTCGGACGTCCGCCAACAAGGTGGACGGGCGACCTGGCTAAGGTTGTACGAAGTCGCTGGAGGCAGGCCGCTTCCAACAGGTCGATGTGCAGATCCTTGGCCTATGTTCAGCAGTGGATTTCCTGTGGCTAAGATGATGATGATGATAAACAAAATAATCAAAAAATATTATAAAACATAACTACAAATCACACGACAAACGTGGGTAACGTAATTTGTTCCATAATTTCTCGTGTCTTATGGCGAAGATTGGCGTTCTGGCGGGCACTAATAACCTTTCAGAAACTAGCGTTTATATGCACAAAGTAACCTCGTTTTTATTACGAAAGGAAGAACTGGAAGTAACGTTCAAACATATTTGTAACGCAGAATGCATATTATTTAAAAGTTAAGGAAGAAGAGTATTACAAATGGGACTGTAAAGAAATTCGGTAATATATTTTACATGTAATTTCCGCCGTTTTATGTTTTTAGTAATAATAGGTATTTCAAATATTAGATATGTATTCGATGATTTCAGAATATTTCCATAGCTTACAATATTTATTTTATAGTATCTTTACTTAAATAATTGAAAAAATACTATTTTTAGCTATTGCATAGCTTCGATCACGGGCCTTGAGCGTGGAGACCGAATCCAGAAATTCCGTAACGAATATAACCTAAGTCCGACCGAAATTTAAATTTAATATTTTTATTTTGATTCAAATAAGTGCCAGTACTTTTAAATGCGAATTGCTAAGCTATTGCGTGATTAATTGTAATCTAACCTCTTTCGATATTTAGTTTTGCCATCTATCGATAAATAGCAGAACTTTTAATGACTTTTTTAAATATCACGCTTGTCTCTTTAGTTCAGCAACTCGCCTCTAGGTGGCATTGGTTGTATCGGCGTTACTGCGCTTGCGTAATCCCCCTCTTCGCCCCGCAATTTGGTGATTCATGCCTGCTTAGAGTTTCGGCGTTAGGGCACCTCCTCTTTGTATTTACTTCATGGTGCGACTCTACGAAGCTCGCACGTACAACAGTGAATATCTGTACAATTAATATCAAAGAAAAACAAAGGAAAAAATATACTGCATAAATAAAATAAATAAATGATTATAATTACATAAGTTGATAAAAAATGCTATGCAATAGCTTTACCAGTCTCCAAGTGCCACACGTCTTTTTTATTTAGGTTTCACAAAAACCTTCATTAAGCCGGCGAACTCTAACAAAAACGAAGTGGTAAAGACGACGTCATTTTTACTTCGATACAAAGATGTGCAAAGACAATATATTTCAATTAAACTAAACTGTTAAAACTCAAACAATACGGCAACTTAAAATTCACATAGAAACTCTAAAGTTAATTCTCTTTCAAAGTAGCTATTAAAGTAAATGAAAAAGTTTGAACATCAACTTATGGATGAAAGTTGATATGAAGAAGTTCCAAGTTACGCCAATAATAATACTCTCTGTGGTATTGACAGTAAAATCACTTTGTCAATTTCTAGATAATTTATAGTTTTGATACACTATTGTAGTTATGCACAAAATAAAATTATTTTGAATACATAGTGGTTTCATAGATTTACGCGAATGTTACACATTGAAATAAAACTATTATTTACAGATTTTATCAGACCACGCCGTGATCACGAAAGCTATAAAGTAACACAAACGTCGAGAAGTTAAAAATGTAAAAAATAATAGTTATTATATGTAATTAATAGTTTTATTTCAATATTTTAAATGCGTCAATCAGCCTTCACCAATCATAACCCTCAAATAGAATATCCCAACAATGACGTCTTTAAGTGAAGTGCACAAGATTTTGAAAACGCACAGAGAGCGGCGTGTTGCGAGTCCGATACATAATTTAAAGGCAGTGTGGTGTGACCGCCGGCTGTCAGTATCAGCGCCGCTCTCATTTGTCAACAAGCCTGTACATAACAGGTTGGCTACGGGCACCGCCATTTGCATGCGTATCTAACTTCGTGAGCGGCGCTCATGCAGAAGGCATTACAATTTGTAACTAACGTGGCTAATGGGCGCCTCTGATGCTTGACCTACGGCCTAATATGACGCGAGCACCAATAAAGCTCGAACGTTCGGTTGGGATAATCATGGCGTTTCAATTTGAGTGATGTAAGGGGTATGATCGAATGTGAAAGATATTTGATTTTTGAAGAATGATCGTTCACTTAGAAGAAAAGCATAGTTTACTTATATAACTCATTTTTAATTTTATGGTAATATGAAATTAAGTCCTTAATTTTATTTGTGTTTAATGCAAGTAGATTTAAGTATATCTCCATGTCAATATTTTAAGTGAACAGTATAGTAATATACTAAGTCAAATTTATATAATACTTATTTATTTCAATTCTCAAATTTCTTAATTTAAATACGAAATTCAATACATTCCTGAAAAAGTGTCTACAGCATACATAAAACATACAAAAGGAGACGTAAATAACACAAATTCAGTGAAAGTTCCAATCCGCCCTAGTTACCTTGGCAAAACGCAATACGTAAGGAAAAACAAATTCTAGAAAATAAAAAGGTGAAACTACGTGATTGATGGATTTTGTTTTGGCTCATTCGTCCCCATTCGATCGGAGCTCGCGAATCTATTTCAGCATCCGTATGAACCGGCGCGTATTTTAATCTGATTTTTTCAGATGAATTCCGAACGAAGTCAGGAAGCCAGAGGATTAAATTCTTTTTAAAATATGCGCCTCCTATAAGCTGAACATCTTTATTTTCTTTTTAAACCGCCGCGCCGGCCAAATTGAATACAATTTTACGGAATCCTCCATAAAATAATATGATCGGTGAGTTGAAGAGGTTTCTGCGAAAAAGGTCGAAATGAATAGTTGACATCAAAGGTCACAAAGTAAGCCTTTGAAATTGACCATTTCTTTGAGATGAAACAAGTCGGCGATATCGCACGAACAACAAAGCGTGTAGTTACGACCATAGGGCTTTGGATACATGCCTCCGCGACAAAGGGTCGCACAAAATCGCCGGGGTGGAGAATCGCGCGCAAAATTGTTCGGTGACGGCTATTAATTATCGAAATTAGAGAGCACGGTCAACAACCATTAAATGATATTGTCAATTTGTAAGTGCTTTGTGGAGTAATTTGATCGCTTAGTATGAAACAGTTGAGATTGCGGCAATCGAGAGTTATTGAACATCTTCATATAATGGATAGTGTCAAAGTAGATTATTGTAGACGAAACATACATATACACATATATATATAAACTCACGCTTTTTTCCCAGATGGGGTACGCAGAGGTGCCAGGACACCCACATTTCGCCATGTATGTTCCGCCCACGATGTGATAGAGGGCGAACCTATCGCTATATCGGGCATCAATTCAATGAACAGGAAAGAAAAATCCACTATGATTTTGCTCGATCCGGGATTCGAACTCGAGACCTCAGCTTTGTAACCATACTGTAGTACAACTACGCCACCGTGGAACATGAAATATTTTGACAAATCACGTTTGCAAGTTAAATACTGGTATTTCGAATATAGTAGAGTTTCGGTTTGAGAGAATTTCATAAACAGTTTATAACGGCATTTATTTTCGCATGCATTACAGCCGCGGCGCGGTGACGCAGCGGCGGAATCATTCGGTTGTTTAATATAAAACGGATTTGTCGCAGCCCTGTTTTCCGCTGTGTTATTTTCGTCAGGCACATCAGCTATTGAATTTACATGCAGCAGTCCCGCTTCCATTGCTGTCGCTTCATGCATATGTATGGTTTTATGCAAACTGCAACTTTGCCTTTCATTGAATAAAAATATTTGAAATGTAACGTCTCTGAGGGATCTGCGGTCAACTTTATACTTGTACTTGCTATATTTAACAGTTGCAACAATTGATGCTAAATTAATTGACAAAGACCGATGTGCACATGTATTACTGTCTAATTAATTTAATTAAGATGTATGGGACATAATTAATGGGTAGAAAGTTTACGCCTAATTAACAATGTCGTATCATGCATTAACACGTACACATACTTAAACCTAGATCAAATGACTATTTATAAAAATATCTATGCATAGCATAAACGCGCAACTTTTAGCGCATAAAGCTAACAACTTAACCGTTGTTATCGCTCGGCATTAATTAACTTTGCAGTTATGAAACGAACAAACAATTGTCAAGTTGTGTCTATTTTTGTGGTTAAAAACAATATTAACTCGTTCAGCGTGGCGGATGACAATTAAATTGTAAGTTCGGAACAATGCAACGAGTTGGGAGCGCGTTGAAAATTTTCAGCGAAATGCACATTCGGTGCATGCGAGTTTCGGAGACGGCAAATATTTTCGCACAAGTTCGCCAGTGCACTCGGTTAGTTCTAATCTTAATTTACAGTTCGCTACGAGTAGTTTGTTCGCAATAACAAGTCGCAAGTTAGACGAGGCGCGGCGTGCACTTCATACTACGGAAAACAGTAAGAAATCTTGGCATCGGCTATGATACATTACATTACTACGAAAAATATTTATGAAGTTGTGAGAAGAAAAGATTTTTACAATCAATTAGTTGATTATAAAGAAACTACATAGGTAGCTTTGAATAATAAATTGGTGTTTTTGATTCGAGATTTGGATTCCGAAATATTATGTCTCATACACAGCATATATTGTTTTTAATGTGTATTAAATTAATTTTCCAACAATAGCCTTTGGCTGTGATTGGTTTCTTACTGTATACGCTCTATACTCTTATTAGCATGAAGCACGCTCGATTTACAGGTGAACTCAACAACAACTTGATTCCATACATTCCCACTTTATTAGTTCTGAATTGGATTATGCTTTGTTCGTGTGAATAGTTTACAGTTCGGAACTATACCCTCGTATTCGAATGAATGGGATTTATATGCTCAGAATAACAGCCAACATTTTCTGAGCATTTTCATTACGTAATTGTTGATTACGTAATTAAGGCCGTATTTTTTGGCGAACAAACACAACAAGCAGCAGGAAAACGAAATCGTTGGGAAATCATCTGAATGAGATTAAACGGACAATGTAATTATAATCACAATTAAATATTAATAACTACAAAAATACGCTGTCGTGCAAACTAATTGTGTCCCGCTAAATACACACAAGGGCACAATTACTCAAAATTTAATTTGGTACACAAGTTGCACTAGACAGTTTTAATTAATTCACACAACGTGTAATTTAAAACTTTACTGGATGGCTACCAAACTCACTCGGCTATGATGAGGTCGTTGCTATTTTTCATACTTCGCTATTTTGTAGTACTCCATTCACATAAAATATTGTTCGGATTTCAACTTGCCAGGTCAACTGAAAGAATTGCTTGATGTTAAATTGGATGAAAAATATCGAAATACTAAGCTCACGAGTAAGCTTTGTTCCAGCGGACCAAATATATTGGACCTTAAGATATTATACCTATTACTGAAATATTGCTGACATTTTTTAAGGTTCATGACGAGAGGGTTTCCCTTAAATTGATTATAGGGAAGTCATCAATGTCACCGATATTTTACGAGTGCGTAAAACGGAACGTTAAACTGGAATAAAAGTTATTTTTTGCTTTTAATGTAAATTAAATTCCATTTAGGTAAATTATCAATTAGCAATGGACAAATTATTTTTTCCCACTAGATAATATAATGGTATGTCGAATGATTGTCTGGAAGAAATTGCGGTAAGCGATAAAACCGCCAGTACTTACAAAGGCCGCCAGACCGTTATTTAAACGAGTTATCTTTTCTTTTTTTGTCTTATTATTGTAGTGATTAAAAATTATTGTATGTGAGAGAAATTATTCTTTCTTCTTCACGTTATAACAGATCTGAGTAACGACTATATCTTGTATCATATCATTTGGGAAAACAGGTCCGCCTGAATGGTGATTATGGCAATTACTGGCAAAATGACGGATACGGCACAGAACTGGTCGCGAATCCCGAGGGATCCTGGCTTCGGTAATGACGGGGCAAAGGTTGCCATTAACCCATTACCATACGGGTCCCAGAGCGACTAATTGACAAATGGATAAACTATTATTACGCCTATTAAATCGCTTTTCCTTCCCAGATTTTTGAAGACAAAAGCATAGGTTTCGGAACAGTGTTATATTCTTTATTTTTTTTTAATTATTTTTATTTTACTTAGTTTTTTCATCTGTATGTAGTAGGTGATAGTAGGGACTACAGATATATATTATATATATATAAATAATATTACTCCTTTTCATGTCAATCAATCTCTTCGTATGATGTCATTGACTCAACTTTTTTATCTATTCCTTAGTATGATTACACTCAGGCATATTGGTGAATTTTTAGTACCGGAATATTGCGAAAAAAGGCCACAGAAGGAATATAATCTAGTATTTATCGTGTACAAGCCGTGTGCCCGATGAGATTTCCCATCGGCAACATCTCACAACTTTAGAACACCAATTTCCACATTTCATAACTTAAAAGGAACAACTTTCATAAGTTTTAATCGTTTATTTTTTCAAATCTGTATCTATATCAGCACATATACGTCCCATTGCAGGGCACTGGCCTCCTCTATAATCAAGTACGATTGAGAGTGTTTAGTGGTTGTTGGTTTGTTTCAATATTGACATTATTTAGTCACCGCATAATTTAATCACATCATATCGATTTTATATATAATTGTCTCTGGTATAGTATGAATTTCATTCTTAACACAATAGGCTTGTGTCCTCAATTCTTATTATTGTTTTTACTAAAAGATTAAGTTACGTTTAATATTAATAAGGAACAATTTTCAAAATTCGAAACGTAACAAGCACGTTATATATAAAAAGTTGGTGGTAGGAGGAACTTCCTAACACCGACATTATTTTCAAATAAGGAAAAAAAATATTCCATTGAAATATTGTAATTGGAGAAATGTACTACCAAATCGTGTAAGTTTACAATGTAAACAAATGATACTCGTGGTTGTAGCGCCATCTATTGAGCTAGTTAATCATTTCACAGTTGGACCGAGTAGCAGAACAAACACGAAGTTCGTCAAAGGGATTCGGCTAATTTGATTTATGTGTTCGGTCGCCACAAGAGGGTTAGGCTAACCGTGTCTATCGGACACACGACACGCATTCACGAAACAAGCGTCTGTAATGAATTGTTATATCAATATCTTAGATATCGTCTGCGGTGCAGTCAGATGTTAAACCTTCCCCAGTAGTCAAGTTACAAACGCTTCCTTATTCTCTTTCTACAATCGTTAAAGCCTTGGCTTAATCGATTTTTCATTTGCCCTTATCAAATAGCAACTTGGATAGAATTTTAATAGGAGTTAGCGTTTGGCGTTGTAGAAAACCCCCATGGCAGGATTGATCTCTGCAATGAGATACATGTATATGTGGTTCTCAAAAATTTGTTTTATGTCTGGGTGTTGTGAGACCAGAAGTCTCTCATAGTTTCTAGCTCTCACGACATGAGATTTGCTATCTTACTGTTGGATCAGGAATTTGTATGCGATGATTGGGTATTTTATTTTTAGCGTATGTGAGAAGCTCCTAGTCTCAAGTAGCAATGTGTTTCGACTGTGAACTGATGAGGTTCTGGAATCAAGTCTCAGGTAAAGTCCATCACTTTGTTTCAGTATATTGATTTACTCGAACGCATGGAGTGCCAAATAATATGTGCCTAGCATGACGATATGGCTCCCTTGCACTTATTGAAAAGAATATATTATAAGATATGTAATTTAAGCTCAGAGGCATGTCTTCTTGATTCTTCTCATAAATATGTATGTACATACAATCTGTATCAGCCCAAATACGTCCCACTGCAGGGCACGGGCCTCCTTTACAATCGACAGTACGATTGAGAGTGGTTAGGCCATATAGTCCACCATGCTGGCCTAGTGCGGATTGGCGGACCTACATACCATAGATTTTTTTAGAAATCGCTATGGTATGCAGGTTTCCTTAAGATGTTTTCCTTCACCGTTTTAGTGCGTGGTGATTGACTATCAATACACACATGACTCCGAAAAGTCAGAGGTGTGCCCTGGGATTCGAACCCGCGACCACCGTGAACATGTTGGCAGTCGCGTCTAGTCGGTTTAGCAACAGACCACCACGCACTTCACATACAATGGATGTCTGGTCTGGTATTGCTTTAGTGCGATATTACCGCCATTTGAACTTTGTTGTTTTATTGTCTCTTTATATTATTATATTTATTATGTACAAGAAAGAAAAATAAAAGAAAATAAATGTCAGAGCAATACTGATAACTCTGCCTACTACCTCGAGGATACAAGCGTGAGTGTGTGAGCGTATATTTTGAAGCAGATGTTTCAAACTTATTACTAGTTAGGTGATAAATATCTATTTACGCCCCTCGAAATTAACGTTTTAGGAAACTTTGCAAACTTTTTACTTAGCCAATCTTTTCTTGGCGTCGTTTTGATTGTATTTTCAGAGAAATTCTTCTCTTGTCTTGTTACTTATTCAAAATAAAAACTTTTTAACGCAGGTTACTAAAACTAACTTCTTTTAACTAAAGTAAATTCTATTATTCAAGGTTTTTAGGATGTTAAATTTTGATAAAATTATATTTTTTTATTCGATACAAGGCAATGTAAACATCTGACTACCAACTTGGGAAACAAAGTTTTTTTATCCGACTTGGGTCTTAATTATTCATTCCTGCTAAACTTCCTTTAACCAATTCACTAGCAAAAGAAATGGTATCATTTTATACGTTACGAAAATGACAATAATCGACGGTTGTAAATGAAATACATAAACTAAATCAAGTTAAAATAGCCTTGCGAAGTAATAAGGTGAGCTAATAGTTTTCTTCGCACATCCGGGTCTCACAATTAACAAATTAGCAGCTATGTTTAACATTACCCGCCCCGCGCCGCAGGCTGCTTGCTCTGCTCCGCAAATATTTATTACATTGTGTGGACCTCAATTATATTTTCAAAATTACTTTAATTATTTTCGGTAATAAGTGCTAAATTTGTGTTCCTATTTGGACTAATGTTAAGTTTTTTATTTGTTTCAGCAAAATGACTGCAATGCCAACTACGTCGATTGGTGAGTGCAATATGTCTAGTACTTATTTCATTTGATATTTTTATACCACAGGAACGATTATAGAACAATACATTATTAAGGTGTATGGCTAAAGAGTGAGAAACAAATATATTTATAAATGACTCATAGCAAACACTAATGCTGGTCAAGAAAATTTAACATTAAGGATTCTTAAGATCTGCAGAGGAATATAAAATGCATTCTACTATATTTTGCAGTAGTCGACTAAGCCATTGAGCTACTTAATAATAACAATAGTCTAAAAGTTTATAATCTAATTATAAGTGTCTCTGAAACAGCAATTTCATTTTACATCCGCTTGTAAGCTCCGTTAAGTAAGGACCTTTTGACCTTATAACTAAGGTCGACCATTACTGACGAAGATAAGTGGCCAGTACATATAGTTTAACTAAACAACTGCCTCTAGTGACTAAATTACTAATTTTTGACTGCCGACAACGAGTACATTATGTGCCCAAAGCGTTCATGTAACTATCCAACCACACACACGTATTACGCCTCGTACATAGAATGGCCCAGTATCGGCAACTATAGACGATGTCTGCTGGTCGGCTATCTTCGCTGATATTTGGTGCCGTAATCACAGTTTTAGCATGGTGTTACTAAGTAGTGTTGCTAAAGTCTATTTTCCAAATTCAAATTTTGTCTTTACCAGTAGTACCTATTCCCGCATATTAATGAACAAAACGTATTATAAATGTCATAATTGAATTTTTTGTTATAGATTTCGCACTACAAAATTCGCTTATATTTGAACAAAATCTGGCTCATCCGCTCATCAGTTGCATCCTTTATACGAAAATCCGTCCATCTGAACTATGTTTATACCATAACGCTAAAATCAAAACACGTACACAGTATAGGATAGTGAGAAGTTGAACGATCGGTGCACTTACTGGGGACCTGAGAGGCTCAGGGGTCATGAATAAACCATCGTCTCGATGTGGAACTCGTGTCGAGAACGAGCGTGTTGACGGACGGCCATTGATGCTGTATTATTTTAACTACTAAACGTGCATCACCAGACGTAGACGGAGTGTTGTTTTTATTCCGACACTACTTAGAAGATAAAGAACACTTGGCTGCGGTTAATATATAATTAAATGGGGAATTATTTAATACTGGTTGAATTTACACCGACAAAAAATCATAGAGAGGAAAATGTCGATCGGTGTTATCACAGTTCTTTACGTGAATTGGGCTATATACTTGGCACTTACTTACTCTTACTTTGGTATTTGACCACACGTAAAAAGTATTTTTGCATACAATTTATTTCTAAAATCCAACTGCACTATTTACATTAGTCACATTTCACGCAATGCCCACCGATCTAAACTTCGCCTGTGGTCTACCGAAGCACAAAATCCATCGCAATAGTAGTGCAGCTCCTTGTTCAACTGAAATTGGACGGATATATTATTATGAATGTATTACTTCATGATAAATTCTATTATTATCGTTGAGAGTTTATTCCTTAGCAAACATTATTTAATATTTGCGTTGCGGAAACGTAATAAACAATCCCTTTTATAACATGCGGATGTGAAAAAGTTTTAATTAACCTATTTATAAATTCCACTCAGCTACTCATTAGCGATTTCTGTATTGGGCTTTTTGATCGAAACTTCGCGCCTAAGATCAACAACCTTAATTAATATTTTATGATAAATTAATTTCACAAACACAAAGCGGGTGAAAGTTTCAACACAGAAAATGGGTGTTAAATCACAATATTCAATTTACGGAAAGCATCGTAGACGTTAGTCTGAAATCGAGTGTACAATAAAACAGTTTGAACTGAAGTTAAATCCTTCGTCGAAGCGGAAAAGCAATTAATTAAACTGGTTTGTATAAGAACCATCGTCTCACCCGGAACGTAGTGCATTTTATACTCAAATCGATGTTTAATTGTTTCACTTGGACAGAATTAATGTTGACACATTTATCATGCTGCATACATACATATTTTCAATTGAATACCAATGACTCGTGTCCATTACGTTAAACACTTTCTTTTGAATTCTGTTGAGAAATTTAAGAAATACCCAATTCATATTCATGTATTGTAACTTCAAATATAATACGTAAATGATGCAAAATAACAACGTCTAGGCAGTAGCCGACGTTTATCAGACAAGCCTTGTCGTTCTACGGCAAAAAGTAAAAAAAAACAGGATAGCCTATTAGTAAAAAAACTATTATTTTTCTCAAATATTAGATTTATGTCCAATTAAAACAAAAACTTAATTATCACCGACATCCACGCCGATAATTGCCAATAAATTAAAAGCACGTCAAGAATTTTAATGGAATTTTATTCGAATGGAAGCGGGAAAATTAACGATAAAAATAACATTTGGTGATAAAACTAACACGGCCCAGCTTCGAAACCGCAGTTACAAAACGTGATTTCTAACGCTGAAGAGATTTATTATAGCAATTATGTTGTTGGAATCAACAACCTGAACAATTTAAGAAGCCCACTCTATTCCATTGGTAGCTCTGTTTTAATTCTACTGACCTTAAAACCTTCGTATTTTTTAGGTGGGCAACTGTTTATTTAACAACCGAGTAGCTTGTAACGAGTGTTTTACTTCCCTAGGCAATCTTGTTTACCAGAGTTGCGGAATGTTTTAGGATTCCATTGAAAAGTTTCAAATTTGTAGTTTATATTCCATTGATGCTACGTGTTTGTACACATCAGTAGCAGTTTAGTTTTGCTACAGGCTTTAAATGGAGTATTTATAGATAACAGTTTTCTTATTCATATAATAAATTTGTAATTGATCGATGTCTGTACACGGAAGATATTATAGATAAAACTATTGTACAAACCCAAAACAGTGATTGTTAGAATTTTTGTATGTTTATCTTTTTTCTCTGTGAGGTTGTGCAATCTTGGAAACGACTTTACGGATTTCGATTCAATTTAGTAGGAAGATAGCTTACACCATGGATTAACACATCAACTTAAGATCTAGAAAATATCCCGTTATATGAGCAAAGAATTCAAATATATTTGTTACTTTATTAGACTCAAAAGGATAAAATGGGATAGGTTTACATGCCTGAGATTGCACACATGCATTGAGTCATGAAAGAAAATAAGGCGGGGCTAATTTAGGATTTCAGCAAGCTTTCTGACGTCTTCGAAGGAGACATACCTATGAACCTAAAACGAAGAGCATTCAATCAATGTGTCCTCCCGGTAATGGTATATGGGGCCGAGACCTGGACGCTCACACAACAACTGTTGCACAAATTGCAAATAACTCAAAGAGCCATGGAGCGGGCTATGTTAGGTGTTTGTCTCCGAGACAGAGTCCGTAACACGGAAATACGGAGACGAACCGGACTCATAGACATTAGCCTAATTATAGCTCGACGAAAGTGGAAATGGGCGGGCCACATATGCCGCAGGAATGATGGCAGATGGACTAAATCAGTACTGGAATGGAGACCAAGAACCGGTTATAGAAACAGGGGCAGACCTTTGACGAGGTGGACCGACGACCTGGTTCACGTGGCGGGAAGAAACTGGATGAGGATTGCCCTAGACAGACCATCCTGGTGTGCATTGCAAGAGGCCTACACTCAGCATTGGGTGGATATATAGGCTGAAGAAGAAGAAGAAGAATTTAGGATATGATATTAAATATACAGCTAACAGACAAAAACATAGTCCCGGCACTACATTCAAGTATCGTATTATGGGTATCATAAAGTAAAACAGATTCTTCGCTCCCGTAATACCCAGACTCGAACAAAATGCCTTCGGTTGAGGTTTGAACCGCGGCCCGGCCTTGTGTTTGGAAAGATCGTAGCCCGCTACGAACTTTCACTAATCATATTGTTATGAACATATTTCTTATAGTTACTCGCATATACGTGCGAGTATTATAATCCCATATTTTGTCACAATCATTTTCAAATTCAAATACCTTGATATTAAAATTAAAATAGTAGTTTTTTTTTTTTTAATCCTTTCCTGTTTCAGCCCATATACATCCCACTTCAGGGCACAGACCTTCTCTTCAATAGAGAGTACGATTGAGAGTCAATAGGCCATATAGTCCTCCAAGTTGGCTTAGTGCGGGTTGGCGAAATTTACATACCATAGAAATTCTTACAAAATCGACATGATATGGATCCCTCAAGATGTTTAGCTTCAGCATTAGAATTTATATCGTAACATTATGTTTGTTCATACGTATTCGTAGCTACATGTATACATACAGTACGTGGCAAAGCTTATGATAATTCACAGAGGAACTTCGCAGCCAGCGGAGGTAAAACGTGTCCTAAATGTTATCCCACGGCGCCCGGTCATCTTCATTAAAATTCATTTACCAACTTGTTCCTAATGCATGAACTGAGATAACAGATTTTCAAAAGCCGCAATCATGAGTTTGTTTATCAAAATCTGACGTGTACAATTTGTAATTTAGAGACAAGTCTTTGTTGGCAACTGTAATTTTTGGATATTATTGTTACCTATTGTGATGTATGCTAGAATAATTCGTACTTATGTTTGTCTTTATCTTCTATGTTACTCTGTTTTGATAATAGAACGTCATTATTTTGTAAACCTTTCTTTTCTTTTAAACGTAAAGTACAATAGACAAAGTATTTGAATAAGTCAACGATAAAACAAACTCGGTGGTCGCGGGTTCGAATCCCAGGGCACACCTCTGACTTTTCGGAGTCATGTGTGTATTGATAGTCGATCACCACGCACTAAAAACGGTGAAGGAAAACATCGTGAGGAAACCTGCATACCATAGCGATTTATAAGAATTTCTATGATATGTAAGTCCGCCAACCCGCACTGGGCCAGCGTGGTGGACTATATGGCCTAACCACTCTCAATCGTATGCTCGATTGTAGAGTAGGCCCATGCCCTGCAGTGGGACGTATATGGGCTGATACAGATACAGATGCAGAAAACAAACTCAACTAAAATATAAATTCCAAAAACCCAGTGCAAACACACCTAAATCCTAATTAGTGTATTCAACTGTCAGCCTAATTTTTCCAGCGTACTTATTAAAGTCCTTATCACAAGGCTAGATTCCTCGTAAACGGGAACCATTTGAAAGGACCTCCGTCTGCGAGGCGACAAGCTTATTTTGCCTAAATTGGAGCATTCACCGTCGGTACAGAATTTATGTGCGCTAGTACTTTAGCACTGTTAATGCCGAACTTCTCTATGCAAGTGGCGTGATTGCGAAGGACTGGTGGCTACTAATTTAGAATTTGTCTTACAAGTTTACTGTTTATTTCATTAACTGAAGTTTGTTTGCTGTTGTTAAATGAAGCAAGCTCTGTTAAACTGGATTGTATTTTCTTTATCGTTCTAAAATCACTGACAGAAAGGATTTTAACTTTTATGAGGTTGGAATTTCGGGGACCTTGATGCAAAAAAAATGGTTGTTATTATTTATCATACTACCTTCGATCAAGTATATACTAGATACAGGGTCCGGAACAAAATCACACGCCAAAAGTGTCCCAGGTTGCTTATACTTATTCATTTGAATTTCGAAATACGAGATGTAGCAAAAAGTCTTAAATTATAACCAAATTCAGGTAACACTAAACGTTAGTCCTTAAAGTTAAGATATATTATGTTTTTGGACCATACTAAAATCAAATAAGACCACACGTTTATTTGTGCTCTTATTTCTCTTGCCGTTTTTAGGCCGTGACTTATATAATCTAGTGTATATTTGATGGAAGCATACAAAAATTCAATCATCAACAATAAATAACTGCAAAATAAACAGTTGCGGATTAATAAGTTTTAGAGTGACGTAGCTAATATTTAACCAAGCTAATCTAAAAACTTTACACAATAAAAAATACTTTCTAAAATAATTCTGTTGTAAAACCGTTTATCTCTGTAACACGAATATCAGCAAAACACTAAAATTATATCTCTCTGAATTAATACAACTCTAAAGATGCTTTACTTTTACACATTGAAATGGTCCGGTGTGTTTAGTGTATTTTTATTTGATTATTGCAAGATTTAGAATAAGATAAAACTTTTACATACCTATGAAATTATGAAATTTAAGTTACAGAATTAAATAACCTGCAAAAATATTTGTAATATGCTGAAAATAATATAATACACTAGACTTGAATAGGACAGGAAACAACAAAGTAATAAGAAATACGAGTATAACCAAAATATATAAGTTAAAGTAGTCAAATAAAAAATATAGTTCATTCAATAAAATCTGAATAACTCTGAACAGGAAATATGATCCGGGAACGAATTATTGAATAATATCGAAGTCGGGAAAGATTTGCCTGACCAGGTTTCCTCTACCGTATTTCATACTAACGTATAAATGCTAAGTGGGTCTTTATCAAGTCTTAAAGTTGATCCAACTTGGTACATTGAGATTGAATGACCAGAAAATTACTACACGTTAAGAGTAATGTATACCAAAACATTTTATACGCTTTAGTTTATTGCCTGCAATAAACACATAATGACATCTCCATATTCTATATAACAATATCAAGTACTTTAAACATTAAATTATACAATATTACTAAGATGTAACGTATAGGTGGTAAATTATGTTTCTAAAATCTCAAACTGCTTACTTATATCCTTCATTACACATAATTACATCCATCGTTCCAAGAACTTCATTAACGATGAAAATTGAGTAGGAAGCTTTTGTCAAACAAGAACTTTGGTATTTTAAAAGGGCATTTTAAAAGCCATTGACTATGTTTTATAATGGAAGACTCATTAATTATAATTATCACCTCCACGAAAAAAACTATTACTGCTTTATAAGTCTTCTAAGCAACTATGCTGTGTTAAGATGCTTTTAAATATTTACTTATCCAAAATTCATTCCTTCCACTTGGCTTCACGCCAGAAGTGGACATACTTTTTCCATCTCTTACAGAAAGAAATTGTGTCGCACGCATCAGTTCTTCCAAGAATAAAATTAATGGTCTTTGTCGGTAAGGTTTCTATGCCTCGAAGGATTATTAACGTTTCAATAAGTCCCTAAAATTACTAGCATTAAATATAAATAAAAAAGCTGAAAGATAATAATTATACATACATTCATACATACATAAACTCACGGCTTTTTCCCTTTTTCTCTCCTATTCCTCTTTTGTTCTTCTGGTAATCACCAGAAAACCCACGTTTCGCCTGATCGGTTTCATCGATGTGACAGAGGGCGAACTTATCGCCATATCGGGCACAAATTCCTGACTGATAATTAATAGAAAAATCTAAAATTACTTTGCCTGACTCGAGAACCCGAGACTTCTGCTAAGTAAGCGTACAGTAGAACAACACACCACCGAGGCAGGCCAATAATTATCATCATCATTAACAGCGAAAAGACGTGCATAGCTGAAAAAGTCTTCCAACAGATGACTGTGGAGACTATTGGAAATATTATCAACGGATTCTTAAAGAACAATAAACATTAAACTAAATCCTTAAGCGCATCAAGAATGTGCTTATTATGATATTAAATAATATCTCCTCCTAAAATATATCAATAATCCGTAGCATAATATAGCATTGAGCAAACAAATCGAAACAGACCAATAGGTAAACAGCCACGCTCGCACACCCGTATTAGTTAGCAGCAATACCAATATCGGGAAATCACATGTCAACATTCATATCACGTAGTGTATTGGGAACTATGAAGATTAAATAAAATTACTTGTGTGGTGTCAGCTTAGCGATGGTATGTAATGAAGTAAGCTGTTCCTGAAATAGAGCGTGAAATCTAAATCAAGGTTAGGTCAATTTATTTTGCTTGCATGTTCGTAATTGGCGTGAGTAATACCTTTTTTATTGCATAGCTCCGGCAAACGGCTTTGGGACCACCGAATATGATCGTATGTGCGTTGACGAGTTCTTTAAATAAGAGAGGAAAGTCGTCGATTTACATTGGTCGTACAAGAATTTTAGCAAATAACTACTATTTCCTCAGTTGTATAGTGTCATTCCATCGGTAATCCATGGAAACTACAATGTGGCTCTACCACATAGTAGATGATTACTTTTTTTCCAAGAATGGAAGCAAACTCACCTGAGTTTGCTTGATGGTAACCGTTACGACTGCTCATACGCAGTTGCAAAACCAAACAACACCTTGAATTAAAAAGCAATGCTTGGCATTCCACTGCGCTCCCCACCCTGAGACATAAGATTTTAAATCTCAATATGTCCAGTGGTTACTATGGCTAAAAAATCCTTCATACTGAAACACAACAGTGCATTTCCACTGTTTTGCGGGTGAAATAGACATTGCTGAGATACCTACCCAGGCCTCTCACATATGAATGTATGTAGATCAAAGATTAATAGAACAAAGTAGTGCGTTCACATTTGAAAGAATTCTCAGTAATGTAGTGCCGATACTTAGTTGTAGATAGCTCCGACTGTCAAGTTCGATCTTCAGTTCCTCTTATCCAATTACCGTCAAAAGCTTTCCACTTGCCATTAAATAAATTAAGCGATTAGATCCCATTTGAAACAAAATGCTTCTGGAAACTGCTTCTTTACTTTCCACTAATAAGAATCGAACTAACCTTATTTTCTCCACTCCGATGCACACACTTAACGTAGCGCCCTTTAAAAACACTAAACAGATTAAAAAGCCTCTATGGTTGTTTATAAAAACATAATTGTAATAACTTACTGTACTATTTATGGTAATACGACTATAAAATAACATATTACAATACATTTTATGAATAAATAACATAACTAATAGATAAACATTTTATATCTTCCCACATTGTGATACAATTGTTTCGTAGTGGATGACAAAAACCGACCGACCGACCAAAACAACCCAAATCCGGACCAATTTTTTGTTTTATTGTGCATCACACAAATATATGTTTCGGTGCGGACTGCGGATATTGAACAATCGGCTTTAGGCGAGATTTAAGGCAACAGCTTCATAAAAACCGCAATGGAGGTTGGAATAAATTATAATTTATTTCACTATAGTCTGTATATATACATATGTACGTCACACTGCAGGGCACGAGCCTTCTTTATAATCGTGAACACCATTTGATGAGTTTAAGCTAAGTAATCCACCACGCCAGGCCGGCATAGTGCAGGTTGGCGGACTTTACTTGCCATATTTTTGTTACAAATTGCTATGGTATGCAGGTTTCCTCACGATGTTTTCCTTCACTGTTATAGTGCGTGGTGATTGTGTGTTAATTAGAATTTGAACCTGCTACTATCATATTAGCACCTTTTTGTATTTCACTCAACATCGAAATCCCATCAATGACAACATTAAAGTGCCTCGATAGATTCAAGTGATACAATAACGCCTGCGAAACAATATTCAATTAATTTAATTCACGAATGCTAATACCAATTACTCGTGCGGCTGTGTTATTAGCTCTTTCCAAACTAATCACACAACTTTAGCCAAGTCTTTGACAGAAACGTTATGTTAGCTCACAATATCGCTGGTATTTCATACATTTAATCATTTATGTTCAAAGAAAAAGTTGACAAATGCCAATATATGTTTGTAGTACCATTATTGAAAGATAAGTAATAAGTGTGAATTTTGGTTACTGTATTTGGTGGATTCAAAATATGTCTTCAAAATATTATAATTTCTTTTTTAGTTATTAGTGATCCATGTAGTGTTTAGTTGTAGATTTTTGGACCTAATGGCTTCTGACGTAACTTGAAGAATGCTGTCATTATTGACAGCATGTAGACTGCACATGGCAAGCCTCAGAGGGCCCGATATTTGAAAATCAATGGAAGAAAGTCGGTATTTAAAAAACACAAAGGAGATCCGTCGATTTGGTCCAACTACGGACAAGAAATTAAGTATGACTAAAAAATCAGGCGTATTTTTTTAGATTCATTTCTCTATTTATTTTTATCCTACACCGTGGGGATCTGATTTTGTAAAAAAAAAGGATATCATAAAATATTCTACCACTTTTTGCATTGTTTGCAATAATATCAGAATTGACA
Organism: Hyles euphorbiae; assembly: GCA_023078785.2. NCBI lineage: Eukaryota > Metazoa > Arthropoda > Insecta > Lepidoptera > Sphingidae > Hyles > Hyles euphorbiae. The sequence continues at coordinate 9,506,749 of CM041049.1, forward strand.
TCTGTCAAATTCATTCAGTGTTTGTCAAATTCTATTATTTGTGCTTGGTCGCGAAAGGAATGTGCTTTTGTGATGTTGGTTATTTTGAGTTTATTATTTACGACAACTCTTGGCTACTCTAAAAAAGATTATAATTATTATATTCCCAAAAATAGCAGAGCTTGCTCAGTGCATCTACACAATACCTCATTGGATTTTATGACGGAAAGGCTTTATAATATTAATTATATTATTTTAGTTCTAACATTTACAAGATATGTTTACAATTATAAAGAATTCTAAAACATTAATCGATTTTAGTGAGATAAATAGTATGCGAGACCACTTAGTGTTGGTTAGGACAGAACAAAAATATGTTTTGTTTATATTCAGATCGACAGTTCTCAAAATGGCCACAATGCAATATTATTGTAATTGCATTGCAATCAAAAGGACAGCGGGATGCTCTGCGGATGGATGAGATATTGTTTAGGGACAAGTTCAATAGAACTTTTTATTATAAAAATGTGTTTCTTATTATCAATACCAACATTTTTACCGTCATGATTCCCTTTTTAGAATGACCTACCTACTTTAGAAACGGATATTTCTACCCCCAGAAATGCTTTCTTAATCAACTTTATATCGAAAAGTATTTAACGTGTTTATAATAATGTAAAACATTTTACAATATTATTAAACGATATTATTTACATAGTTACAGAAAATATAAAATATTGTCCAAATAAGATATATGTGAAGATAGTAGAATATGGTAGTTTTTGTAAAACTTTAAGAGGATATATCTTAAATATCCCGAATCGTCGCTCAAAAAGACTATATTATATTTAAAGGATATTGAATCTTTATTATTTATTTCTAGGTCTCATTAGTATCCGTCAAGTTTTCACTACTAGGCCCAATTTTCTTAGGAAATCGACCGATCTCCTTTCTGTATTGTGCTACGAATCTCCTGTTACGTTATTAACCACAGAAAATGTTTTGTTGTTATTCACAAAACAAAATTTTGTATATGACTTTCTTCTACGAGTAAAATGGTATACTCAGTTAATATATTCCACGTAAGAATAATATTTTCTGATATCATATGAAACCACGTAAATGGTTTAGCCAACCGACAGCCAATTTGGCGTGTTTAAACATTCAACGCTCCCGCACAGCACAGACTCGATTCACTTTTCTATTTCATCTTTACTGTGAATGCGTCAACAATCTTATTACATATCGTATGTATTATTTTATTTCATTTCAATAAGTCGTTGACTTTACTTTCATATATATTTACATAGCTATGGGATTGATGTTTATATTAATATAATGAAAATCAAGCTTTCGTTCCATATTCGAATATATTACCGTTTTAATTCTCCACTTAGCGAATTCTGGACCCACATGTCGCAGATTTATCCCATTATTTAAACATAAAAGCCAAATTAATATTATTATTTTTTTGTAATACAATATTGCAATAATGTTCCTACAAATAAAAATACGCCTGAAAATAAACATAAATCAAATTCTTAAATTCTCAAGTTTTTTCAATAGAGCCGTTTAAAAACAAAAGGGCTACTACAAAATGAAGTAGCGCAATAAATATTTTAATAGAAAATTCCACACGGGCAACCTAGTTTCAAAGTTATTAGGTTAAAATCGTTGTTTGCGTCCGAAGTGAAGCGTTAAATAAATTGTCTATCTATTACACGATGTACGACGAAGATTGGGATAACCCATATTAAATTTAGAGGAGGCCATCCCGAATAGTAAATTAATTGCCAAAATATGTTAATTGACGACTAATTATTTACGTTCTCTGGAATTGAAACCACATGGAGTAGAATTATTTGTACGAAATGTGTTTACTTGGTGGTAATTGTTGTTTTTCGGTCCGATTGATACTGTGATCCGTACTCCAATTTAATTTTCTTCACTTCGCGTAGTTCTTATGTAAGATTCTATATTAATTTTTAATTAGTCGTGTTTCTTAATAATACACTGGTTACTCTAAAGCAGCTTGTTATCTGGTAGCCCAGCGCTCAATTGCTCATTTCCAGAGGTCAATGAACCTTTCTATCAAATCAGTCTCGAACGAAACTTAAATTAAATATTATTTTCCAGAAATAATTTTATTTGTAAAGGATTTAATATTAATGACAGAATTCGTTCATTGCGAAAACACAGCTTATAGAAATCAATAATTGATTTACAAGCCAGACATGAAGTCCGGACAACTTCAATAATTGGCATAGAAATATATTTTTAAGACCCGCACAATAACAATATTTCAGTTTTATATTTATATGTATATTAATAGACCTGGAATTAATATCATGGTAAGCTTAGTAAAATGAACATTGTGATATATTTTATCAATTAACATATTTAAGTGAAACTTCTTCAATCCAAACAAAAATTGTTTAACGTATCGCCGAGCCTAAATTAAAAAATGAAGTTAGAATTTCTCCTTTTATTTATTCATGTTAATATAGATAAATAATTTAACAATCCCTTGCAGTTCACTAAAGCGAGTACATCGTATAATGTATTATGTAGAAAATTTTACCTAAAATAATATTGTCTGTAAAATAAACAGCTCCAACATACCTCCTCACATTCAGTCATTTTTAAATAATTTTGTATATTAATATTCCTCGTTTAATTTACCTTCTTTCATAGTACTCATCGAAGGACAATTATTCTACACTTAATATTATAATTGAGCGTTCCGAATTCTAAACATTATGAAAAAGACAACATTTGTTTTTTTATATATGTACATTCATAATATTTATGAATTTAACGTAACTACAAACATATCTTTTTTTAAAATAGTTATTTTAACACAATTTACAGTGTCACGCGTTCTTTTGGTATAAAAATAAAGAAAACGGAATGGAAAATCCGGCGTTGGTAATTGTTTTTCGATACAAATACGCAATAAGTTACCCATGAAACTTTATGTGTGCTCCGTGATTGGAATAGCTGCACAGTATTCCAGAAAGTGAACAGGGAACTTTGTCAAAACCCTCTGAATAACTTAAATTGACCGCCCGTGACGCTGTAACACTCTGAATATTGTATACCAAAATCTTGCATGAATTTTACAAATCACGCTTGTCTGCTTCATTAAGGATGCATCCTTAAGTCAGAGAACCATATTCACGTATACTTTGGTAACCTTGAAAAGGAGGTACTATAGAGTCCCATAAGGGTTTTTCGTCTTCTAAAAGCAGGAAGTGTTTTGATATTGCATAGGTCCCGTAGACGAGTAAGCAGGCCACCTAATGGTATGCGATCATCAACATCCCCAACGGGCATGGAATTTCGGCCCATTAAATCGAGAGGAGAGCGGGTAGAACAAAAAGCTAGGAAGACGAAATGGGTATTGGGCATCCGGCAATCTCACTCACCGAACGAAACGCGAGAGTAAAGCTGCCGCTACAAGTCGATTTCCTGTGAAACAGTGGTACCGCTCCAGGACGAGCCTGCCCATTCATGCTGAGTCATGGTTAAAAACGAGAAGGCGCTACCACTTACAAAAATTTTATCTTCGCCGGCCGATACTGGACTGCACTGCAACATTAAACGATGGGCAAATATCCCTCGTATACTAAAACAGTATGCAAATGTAATAAAACGTTCATGACTACCTATACAATATTAATTTGACACATCATCACAAAAGGCCCACGAAATCATAAAAAATATATACAAATACAAAATTAAAATCGCAATATAAATATCTTAATTTAAATAAAGCCCCAATGTCTAAGCCAACATCTGAATTTTTAAAATAAATTACTTTCTTAATCTATGTATATTGTTTGTTTTATAAACGCACAATAAAGCCTGGCAATAAATAATGTGAAAAACGAAATTCTAGCGCTTATTTCGTTCGCAGTGAATATAATCTGTACTTGACCACCTAATCTCGTAATTTAATTTCAGCGAGCCCTTAGCCATAATGAGAAGATTAAAAATTCTGGCTGCAGTAATTGCTTAAATACCTACTTAAAACAGATTTTACTCCAAGCGGTAGCGCTCAAAATTAATTTCCCCCGATTATTTATACATAAACAATGCAGCGAGTTAAGTTGGTTTGGAGTTTAATAATTGCCGGTAAGATTAAAAACTAACTAACTATATGCTAGCGTTTCAAGAAGTTCTTATTATTTATATACTCACTGTTAAAGTATTTTAAAGCCTATTTAGCTATCCAATTTTTTGTCCCTTTCGAACCACTTTTGAATTCAGGGCGAAAAAGATAAAACAGTCCATAACCTGCTACTACATCTCAAACATAAAAATCCCAAGTACGTATTTTTATACGACTCTCAATATTTTTACATCATATATTTCTGTTGTCAACTAAATGAAAATATTTTTTATTTTGTTCCCAGTATAAAGCACCAATCCTGTTTGCATGAATCTTCTTTTGTTTTCTGAATATATTCACAACTCATTTACATACATATTAAAATACTTAATTGAAGTTTACAACTAAATGTAACTATAACAAAACAGAACAAAAATTATTCCTACTAAACCAATTTCTAAATAAATCAATGCAACTAAGCATAAAAAAAGAAACAAGATATTAATAGGAGTCGCTATAATTCAACCGAACCTATTGCCTTTTATATTTTTTTAAAATAAATTCCTAGGGCGTACTGCATGAAATACTTTAGCTTCAATTTGCAATATCGGAGCAACTGCAAGAATTTTCATAATATCGTCGCTCACGATTTAATAACGTGATACCTATGTATTTATTTAATCGTTTATCGTTCTCTTTCACTACTGTTTATCATAACTTTATGAATACGTATATTAGACACACACAACAAATTTTGGTGCATAACAAAAACATGTTGCCTTAAAAACACTCATCAAATGTGGTATTATCAAAATACGTTTATTTACTACTTAATCCAATAAAAGTTGCATAAAAACAGATAAAGAAGATTAAAATATAAGTTCCTTTAAATGAAAAAATATGGCAAAGGTGATAAGCATAACGACAAATTCGCTACCGATGTAAAACAAAGTACCAAACATAAAACTTATTATTATTTTATTCTTCATGTATTTTTTTTTATTGAACGTTTCAAATAACAAATTCAAATTGTATAATGGCTGACCGTATTGCATTCAGCGATATCTTAGTTTGGATGAACAGGAATTGTAAGATCGAATCGTGGTGCCAGTTTAATTAAGCACAAAAACCTACATTAAAAGACCCCTCTGCAATAAAAAAAATTACCAGTGCAGCTAAAACTAATTTATAAACTTGTGTGAATGCTCGTTTTCTACAAACGGAAGTCCATTGTTCCATCGGGAATCAAAAACTTTGCAAACAAATTGCCGAACACTCAGCCCGAAGCTATTTCCAATAATCGACCGAATTCATTTGAATTTCTCTCTATCTCCTTTAACCTAATCGTTTTGTTCTCTTGAATAATTAGATAATCTAAATGTGAAAAGTAACATTACTTTGGAAGCAAAGAAGTGTTGACTTCATTAATATTTTCCCGGCGTAAGTAAACGCCAAGCCTCGTGGAAGTTCCAATTTAGATAGCTCTTACAATAATTTAGCAAGAAGATGGTTATTGTCGAAACTCATGCTACTAGTTTTCTCTTTTAGCTTCAATAACGAGTATTTCCTGTGTCCTGTGCTATAGAAAGTGTTCCATTTAGGGGTATAAAAACTTTTCTACGTATTAATTCCGGATATGAGCTAACCTTGCCGAAGTTCGGTTTGGTCAGATCGGCAATTTTTGTTTGACCTAGTAAGAATCAAGTAGATCCCAAATGGGAAAAGTGAGAATACTATCACAGTGTTTATATAAGTTGAAAGAAGTAGCAGAAGATATCTGAATATCTGTAGATCGCCTTTTTTCTGGTCGTTTCGTATTCAGGGTAATCTAATGATGCGAAGTGAAGAATATTGCATTTTAGTTCGGGATATTATGATTGGGTAATGCTTATTTTTATTATATATTTTTTTTTATTCTGGCCCGGCATAATGGCTACATTGCACCTGATGGTAAGCGCAAATGCTGCCCAGGCTGAGTATCCATTGGCATCAGACGGCAGACCCATGCCAATAGATACAATTATGCCGGCCTGCTAAGATGCCTCTTCACACTACGGCGGAAAGACCCAGGATTATAGGAAGGAAGGAGGGAACACGTGAGACGGCAAACAATTCCACAGCTTGACGGTGCAGCACAAAAAATAATTTGAGAACCGTTTGGTTCACTCCGGGATGGTGTGGACCGTCAAGCTATGGCTTCGCAAGCCAGCACGCGTAGTTCTGGTTAGGAATGGAGAGGAGGGGATCAATTTGAAATATTTCAGATTTTGCTTTCCTTTTTTTTAACGTACAACAACAATAATTATTTTATAATCTTAAAAATACTTTTTGAAGCTCTTTGCAAATTGCAGATGGTTTATCATGCTATGCTGCCACTTCACACGGCTATTTTTATTTGTGAATTTGCCATATTTGGCAAACAATTACCATGTGTGGTCAGTTTAATTGACAAAGTGTAAGCCTTTTTTGCCATTTGACAAACAAGGCCAGTACCAAATACGCGTTTGTCGGTTTTTCGAGGCACATCAAAGGGATCAAATAAACAAATACGCATACAAACAGTCCATAGGTTGGCCATATTCAGAAGCGCACACACCATAGTCCTGTTTATTTTGCCTTTTATTTTTAAACATAATCAGTATCCACCAGCGCCTTGCTCTCCATGTTCTTCTCAATACTTTGTGTTTTCTGGCGCATAGCATCTATTAGTAGTATGCATTTAAATAATAAAATCTCGCTACAAGTGGAACCACCATCCATAGTATTGGGAAAACCCTAGCTATCTGATGCCAAATGTTTTTGTGTTTGTTATTTGTCTGTTAAGTATGGATGGTCATATTGGCCTTTATTTGCATGTTTGATTAAATGTCATTTATATTTCCAAATACGACAACAGCAAACACAAACAGGCATGTGAAGTGCCACCTTTAAAAGTAACTTTTGAATTTAACACCACTCTTTTATCTGAATAGATAATTTATCCATTGATGAAGAAACTTACGCCGTCCTCTATTAATGCATCCAAGTAATTGTGTAATCGCCAAAATTGATGACAAAATCGCAACGCATTGATGCAAGCTAAAATTCGCGCTACGGATCGACAAAGTTGAATGGTATTGTATGTGCGTTTAAACATAATCACCCAACTTAAGAGTACAAATGAAATCTATCGGTAGCTAGCACCATTAGAAAAGTGGTTAACATTTAAACTGTTATTAAATTTAACTCACTTTCCTCGAAACGAGACGTCCGACCGAAATGCCTGGCAGTGAACATATCAGAGTTTTCAAAAGTTCCAAACTAATTTGCCCATCCATTTTCATTATAAATTCATTTGTTGAGAAATTCGATATCGTTTTAAAGGATCAACATCAGTTATACTTTCGTTTTATTTGCGTTGTGCTATTTATTGAAGATATTAGAAAATTCTTCACTTTTTCGTAGCTAGAAAAAAAAGTGAAGAATATTTTAATTACTTGTGTGGACAATTTTTAATAGAAACTTCCCACTAAATCATTTTAAATACCGAATATACACAGTCAGGTCATAAGTATTGTCACACAGTGAAAACTTTTCTTTTAGAATGCTGGCCACAAAAAAGTTTATTGATTTCGAATTTCGAATTGTTCATGAAAATAAAAATGTATACTTTTTAGAATTTTACTCATTTTTAAATGTGGAGTGGACGATTAAAATGTTGCAGTTATTGCGTTACATCGTTGCGATTACGCGCCAATTCAAGTTTTTAACATACTGAAAAATTTGAATATAACCAAAAGATTCGTTTATCGTACCATCAAACGATACAATGAAGACTCTAGTGTAGATGACAGGTCAAGAAGTGGTCGCCCTCGGTCTGTTAGGACTCCAGCAGTGATAAAAGCTGTGAAGGCGCGAATTCAAAGAAATCCCAAACGTAAGCAGAAACTGTTGGCCCTTCAGATGGGGTTAAGCAGAACCACGGTGAAAAGGGTGTTAAATGAAGACTTAGGGTTTCGGGCATATCGAAGAAAATCAGGACATCGTTTGAATGCTTGTCTAATGGACCTGAGACTGAAGACCTGACAACTGCTTTGTGGAAGCGGTACGCGGGAAAAAAATATCGGGAAATTCTTTTTTCAGATGAAAAAATTTTTACCGTAGAAGAGAGCTACAACAAAAAGAATGATAAGGTGTACGCACACAGTTGTGAAGAAGCGAGCAACCGTATTCCGCGTGTCCAACGAGGTTATTTTCCATCCTCGCTCATGGTATGGTTGGGAGTTTCTTATTTGGGCTTAACACAGGTAAATTTTTGTGAGAAAGGTGTAAAAACGAATGCAGTTGTGTATCAAAATACAATCCTGATGAATCGTGTGGAACCTGTTTCTTATACCATGTTCAATAACAGGCACTGGGTATTCCAACAAGATTCGGCGCCAGCTCATAGAGCGAAGAGCACACAAGACTGGCTGGCGGCGCGCGAAATCGACTTCATCCGGCACGAAGACTGGCCCTCCTCCAGTCCAGATTTGAATCCGTTAGATTACAAGATATGGCAACACTTGGAGGAGAATGCGTGCTCAAAGCCTCATCCCAATTTGGAGTCACTCAAGACATCCTTGATTAAGGCAGCCGCCGATATTGACATGGACCTCGTTCGTGCTGCGATAGACATCTAGCCGCGCAGATTGAAGGCCTGTATTCAAAATCACGGAGGTCATTTTTAATAAACTTTAGTGTCATAAGAATCTATGTTTTGTTAAGTTCATTTTGGTATATAAATGGTCACATAATGAATAAACTTATATCAATTATTTTATATAAAACTTGTGACAGAATTTATGACCTGACTAAGTAATATTGCCCAATGTTAGTTGGGAACTCAATTTTTAATAATTTTAATATTATAACTACTAACAACTAACGACTAACAAGCACGTGTACTTTTGGACGAAATTGGTTTGGCCTACCAAAACAATATATGGTCACTTGTCCTATGGACTAATGTCACTTCTCTACCACATGCAACTCTGCAGCATCATGTCAAATCTCATCACGTATCTACATATCCTTAGCATAAACGATGTGTTCGTTCAATTTCAATTTACTCAGCTCTTTTTACTCTTGTGCTTATCTGCTAACTGCAGCTTTTTCAGTCCATGCTACCCCAACTTTCTCCATTCACGCTAGTTTCCCAACTATACGAGGCACTAAAACCGTTGCTGTGTTATAAGCAATGAGCTCATTTTAGTATCGCGACATTTGTGTTACAAAGTGTTATACAAAGCAAATGCAGCGCTTTAATTCTGTTAATGAAGTGCACGGAACATACGATGCAGCAACGTGATCTCCGCTTTATTAGAAATCAATGAACAGGAACATTCAATGCGTACAAGATTCAATTTAAATCATTTCACTCCGTGTAGTAAATGATCTTGTAATAGATATTTCAACGTCTGAACTACTCTTATTAACAAATTGAAACTTCGCGAACGTCAGATTATTTTCAACGAATGGCAAATGTTTGGTTTTGAAAACGGTTTAGGAAAATTTGTATTTAAGAGATATATCAAATATTGTCCTCGTAAAAGTACCACTATAGGCGAATAAAGACCTCTTCATACTATCCCATATACACACAAAGAGTGTTACTGGATCGTTTTCCACTCTTTCTCCCTTAGAAGCGTTCTAAGCCGAGGTCCGTAACTCCTAAAAGTACTTACTTTTATAGTAGTTGCTTCCACTATTCTTCAAGCTCGCCTTAGCCGCTCTCTAAGTTTCTCTGTAACGTTGTAAAATCCATTTAAGGCTAACACTCTCGCGAACATAAAATCAAAGCTTATGCCTCGTATTCTTTTCGCACATCATTGCGAGAAAAGCCGCGGGGCAAACGATCCGAGTTAGAAATTTAAATGTTTACGGTGCAAAGTAAGATATTTAGCCTAGTTTTGGAAATTTCCACATTGCAGGAGCGCCGAGGCTTATCCCTCAGAGACAGAAGTTGTGTGTCGTTTGTAAGTTTACGCGGACTCGTCTCGCCAGGGGCCGCGTCACTGAAACTTGTTATGAGATAAAATTGCACTGGTTTATAGTCGACACAGTTTCGAAACAGCGAATGGTGGTATAAACAGCACAAGTCTTGGATAAATAGAAATGACGTTTACACTCTTCATCACGTATATTAAAATAACTTTGGTATTATTTGTTCGATATATTTTGCAATGCTTTAATATGTAAAATTAACCATTCCTAATAACAGTGCTTTATTTATTTATTTATAAACACTTTATTGCACATAAAAAAAGGAAATAAATACAATTACATATTAATAAAAATAAGAGTACAGGGCTTTATTCGAGTTCAAATTAATGGTTTATGGAAAAATTTCGAAATACCTACATTTTCTATAGTTTCAGAAATTGTCGAAAACTAAAAAAGGCTTTTCGGTCTTATAACACACATACCTGAAAGTAAATATCGATTATTTAACTTACCGTTACTTACCGTTACTTAAAATTAGAGTACGAGTGTGTTTTACATAAAACACACTCGTACTCTAATTTTGCAGCCGGCGTTTTGCCAGAGGAACCACGAAAATTGACAGAATTATTGCCACTTTGGTTATTTTGGATTATTGATGCAAAGTTTTATTCAACTGCGTATACCTACATTAATCACAAACCTTTCATTCCATTATAACAGAATGTGCTTTGGCGAATGGGATCATGTCATAAAATGACAATAGCGTAGTCAACTCGTTGACAAGGATTTTGACCGATGAAGTTTTGGCGATGTCCTAACGGGCCCGATGCGGGCTTGGGAAATATAAGGCATAAAGTTCGGTACAAACTGCCCCCTATTCCTGTTCGCCTGGTAACTAACCTACACTCGTAAACTTTTATGATGATACCTATCTGTATAAACGCCCTAGTCATTTGGATTACAACAACTCATGTATAACAGAAACTACATAGATATTTTTGTATCGTCTTCTCTATTATACAGAGCAATATCCAAATCTGCTATTATTTTATAAAAATAGATAGAACTATATTGGACTGTGAACATTGTGTTCGGTGTCACAAACATCGGCCTTATCAATAGACAATATATGAACCTACTTTAGTTTTTGAAGTTTTTATCTTCTTCGCTCAAACTAAATTCAAAAGTCGTTAGAAAGGGACATAATATTCCTTAGGAAAAACAGGTTTATAAACTGTCTAAGAATAATGCTGATAGTGTATAATTATATGGAGCCATATTTAAAGAGCTGTTCGGAGTTCGGACGTTTATATTTTTTATAAACTTAATTGGAGTACTCTCCACCCTGAAAAATGTCGCACATCGTAATGTAGAGTATTACTAATATGGTGAACATACATTCTTGATTTTACCAACTGCGCTGATATAATATGTATTTTTTATTGATAAAATGTAATTCAGCAGCTACACTATTTAATAAAACATACTAAAATACAAGCTTACAAAAGTTAATACATTTATACTGATCAAATTATATGAACTCATTTCTTTGATTTTAAAATAATGTTATCTTTAATCTTTTCTCCTGTTCTCATTTGATATTCAGATATAATCCCGCAACCATTAGGTATTTGCGAAGTAAGTAATAATTTCATCTAAATAATAATTTTAAGACCCACAACGTGCATTCGTTGCGTCGCGACACTGCTAATACAATCGTTATTTACTGGAGTAATTTATAGCTTTTGTGCTGCAAAACAGGTGTTCTACGAGAATGCTTTGAGTCGTAAATCACACTATTGCTATTAGAAGCTATTTGAATATGCTGTTCCGTGATAAAAACAACTCTGTGATATGTTTTTGTGTTATGATCTAAGTGTACGTTTTTAAAAGTTCAATAAATTTTTCCAATATACTTTAATATACATAAATTTGAAAATTATGCTAGAAGTAATAGTACTTACATATTGAATAACCTGTATATACTTATTATTTAAATGAAAAATATATGGGAGAAAATGCTTAACGCAAACCTTTAAAAGAAATCCGCACTCCGAATAAGTTAGTTCTAACTACACGTCTTCCGACAGCTAACAACTTTTAAATCCTTATGATATAGAAGTCACGAGGACGTTTTTATACTTAAAATATCCCTATTCGAAGCGAAGAAATTCCGCTGAGCGTCCGGGAATAGTTTGTGCATTCCACGTCGCTTGCGGCCGCCGCGGCATATCGTTGCGCTTAGCCGCGCCGCAATATAGAAAGCTTATAGGAGACTCAAAACCTGCAAATACAAATGCCTTTCTGCCCGCCGGTTTCATTTGTTGTGAGCTGGGGTGGGGCTATAAATCCGGCTGGGTTTTTATCCAATACATGCGGGACTCTGACAAGAATAGCTCCTTGTAAAGTCTGGCACGTTATCTGAATTACCCGGCTATTTTGGAGTAAATCTTACTGAATGGAGAAATAGACGCTTTTAGTTTGAACTGCTAGATCTACGCTGTCACATTTACTATTTATAACACTGATCTCTCATTCTCCAATAATTATAATATCCATCACAAAGTTAACAGAAAAAGATTGTCTTGTATAATGTATAGTGCAAAAAGGATAAATAAAATACCTAGAAGGGAAAACTCGAAGCTGCTACACAGTCGGCCGACTGGGAAACACCACCGCATGCCATCTTATTTCGTTTAAACATTGAGATGTATGGTGATTGGAGATGGCCCAATTACCATTACTCCTTCTTTTTCTTCCGTCCTTTTCCAATCTCAAAACCAGCTTCTACAATCATATTTCTATTCCATGCAGTAACTTGCTGTCGTTATCTTCGATCAAACATACACTAAGTTGTAAGTAACGGCCTAAAAAACGGCAACAGAAATCTCATTTGATTTTAATACCGTCCAAAAACATAATAATCTTAATTTAAATGAATAAGGTTTATTATTACCTAAAGTTGATTATAATTTAAGACTTTTAACTATATCTCGTAGTTCGAAATTCAAATGTATAAGGACAAACAACCTCGGTCACTTTTGTTGTGATTTTGTTCGGGACCCTGTATGTAGCATATATTTGATCAAAGACCGTTATATATAAATTTTAGTAGTATATAAATTAGCAACGAAATCTACGCTGAATCATTACATTCTGATGTTGCTCCATGTTAATAAGCTGATTACAGTAAAAACGTACGAACCGCTTTCATTATTTGTAACGTAACTTATTTCGTTTTCATCTCACGAAGTTGGAATGTAATCAGTGCTGACTGCGTCGCAATCATCTGTTCCACATTAAACTTCGTTTCACTGTGTCAATATCATTAAGCATAATTATGTAAAACATTATAAAGAGCTCCATACTATGTTGAAATTTATTCAAAAGATTTACAGCGAAATAAGATAAAATTTGCCCTTTACAGCGGAGGATTCATAATATTCATTTAATGGTAGTGGTCACTACAATTGTAATAACTAGAATTTAACATGGAAATAGTAAAGCATTTATTTTTGTAGATCCGGCATATGTATAAACTTTTGTGCTGATGGTAAGGGCTTACTGCAAAACATGATCACCACAACGCTCTGATCATGGATGTGTTTTCGGCCCATCAAATCTGAAATCAGGGAAAGTTAATTATACTATATATGTAGTCATAATTATGATGCTTGCCTTGAAGCCTCGATGGCATGTGCTGAGGTCAAAACCATTAGTTGAAGTAAAATTTCAGGGCTGTAGTAAACATCCATGTGCAAACTCTGATTACTTTTATTACGCACGATGATGTAATGGACATGCCAGCACAAACAATATTATTAGAAATAATTATCCAAAAGCACTTATCAGTTTATTTTATAGGTGCGTATATTTAATATCTTTTATTTGTATTTAATAATGTCAAGAGCACGGGAAACTAACATCGTAAAATCTAAAACTGAAAAAAAAATCCCTCATCGGTCAACTCATCATAAATTCAACAATATAACCAATGTTTCTAAGATAAAGACTGTGTCAAATGTTATATTTATAACCCTTCTGTAGGATTTGGCGGGCATAGGTATCGTTGCACTGAGCTCGTAAGCAATATAGTAGTGCTCCAATGCACGCCCCACTTCATCTTAAGAACCACTTCCTTTATGCTAATTTGTTTGTTGAGATATTCTTTTGGATTCAGTGCGCCCACACGTCCGCATAAAAGAATTCCAAAGCCCACTCACATAACTTACAGACTAGGAAACATTTTATAACAACTATACAGTACGATCTTTAAGAACAAAAGTTTGTTATTTATATTACCTTGCAATATCTGTATCAGCCCATAAACGTCCCACTGCAGGGCACGGGCCTACTCTACAATCGAGAATACGATTGAGAGTGGTTAGGCCATATAGTCCACCACGCTGGCCTAGAGCGGGTTGGCAACCTTGCAATAAGTGCACCTATATTATTATTTACACATTATTCAATTTATCAACCATTAAATATATAATTGGTTATAATAACTCGTTTAGGCTCCGCTGTGTCACAGATAAGAGACGAAAATACTTTTCTGTCACCTTATTTTCAGGAGGCTAAATGACTTGTCAACAATTCATCGAAGTGTATAGAAATATGATTGGCAGCACTTCTGTGAAAGAAGTGATTGAAAACCACTCAATACTGAGAAAATAAAAACACAACAACACTGCAAATGTACGAATGAACGGTGAAAAAGCAAGTCACCATTTGATTTGATAAAAGCTAAGCAAAGTTAAAGGTCTTTGTCACTGCAGTGTCAGATAATGTTTAAAATTGCAAGACTAGGCTCGCATACGAAAACAGGCTTAAGCTTGGCCCTGCTTAGTTTCAGGCTCTAACTGTCGTTAAGTATTTAGGAAAACTAATGGATGGCTTGTGTGGTCTGCGCTTCGCCTTTCTAATACGTGAGGCTGTGAGAATAAAATTTAAGGCTTATTTCATCTTGGTTTTATTAAAACCGAGTAAAAAAAACTTTTAAGAATATCATTTCAGAGTGCATTGACTGCCTTCGAGTTTAATATTCTGGATGGAACACACAGTTTCTATGAGTTTTTTAATATGAAAAATTTCATATGAATTCACCGCGACTTGAATTTGTAACCAGCATTTTTAGTAATATCATCTTTACCTTCTTTTTAAGGGATAATTTAAATGTTTCATGGTGGAATTACGGGTCATTTTCTAAGTTATCTTCTTATTTATTAAAGAAGACACAAATAATGTTTAGGCTATAATAGTTTCAATTTACTCTATAAATATAAACAACTCCACGAATATTGGAGACCTCACAGTTGTCGACTCAAGGAAGCAGAATACGTAATCATTGATTGAACACTCCGGCGAAAAACGGAGTATTACACTATATTCCAGCACAAAGTTCAATGTTCGGACGTTAAACGTCAACATATATGGTAATCCACTACGGTTTTTCGCTTATAAAAATTAACAATATCGTCTATGAAACTTATCATCAACTTCGAACTTAGTCTAACATGACGGTATATATTATACAGGGTATATCAAGACTGCTACCGAAAACGAAGCCGGGTGGTAGTTTAACTGACTTCAGACACAATGCAACAGAAAATTTTCAAAAAAATGCGTCAATTTATAATTGCTATTTTTTTCCTATGGGCGTATTTGGGTGGTAAAACATTTTTTTCCTCAAATAATAGTGTATACCATTTTATTTATAAATACTCTATGGGATTAAAGGGTTTAAATAATTATTTTAGCAAAATCTATAGATTTAGCACCCAAAGATAATTGAAAATAATTGTCGCTTTTCTTTGCGAAATCTTTAGTTGCATTGTGTTTGTAGTTACTAAAACTACCACACGGCTTTATTTTCGGTAGCAGTCTTGATATACCCTGAATAATGTGACGTTAAGATACAGGAATCGAACATTTTGTAAGGTATTTAGGTATATACAGACAGTTTTACGTGCGATGTTCGATCCTCGTCGTGTGGGAGTACAGAGTAACCCCTAAAGTGTAAGGCATGAAAATGACCAGTTGTGTTATATACAGGAGACGCTTAGCTCAATAATCAGTCGTGGATAGCGATAACATAATAACGAAAGAAATATATTGATCTGAGATTAATTTCTGTAGACTCGGAAATAAACGGTGATTGGGAAGCGGATATTTATAGACAAGTTTGTGAATAAATCATGAATACACCCAACATTCATACATATTCCTGACCCCATACTAACATCGGGTCTTGTGTTGTGGATATCAGGAACCACGATAGAATTTTCGGTCTCACTAACACCCAGATCCGAAACAAATACCTATGGTTCACACAAATATTTGTTGCGCTTCACAGCCGATTTCTAACCAATTGCGCCACAGACGCTGTCAAAAGATAGTACAAACATGTGTAGATAATAGTAATGTATAGCGTGTGTAATAATAATTAAATATGTTTCACTGTAAGGGTGAAGAAAACCAATACGTGGGATTTTATATACTTGAGTGCCATACTGCAGTATTTCTATATATCTTTTATTACTATGAATGACGAGACGAGCATGCCATTCACTTGATGGTTACCGACACGACCGAATGACCGAAAACCATTAAAGTAGCAAAACCAAACAGCACCTTGAATTACAAAGCACTGCTTGGCATTCCACTGCGCTCCCCATCCTGAGACATAAGATGTCAAGTCTCAGTATATTCAACGGTTACCCTGGCTACAATATGCTAAACCAAAACACAACAGTGTATTAACACTGCTGTTTGGCGAGAGAAGTATGGTAGACATTGCGGTGATACCTACCCAGGCGGCCTCTCGCATATGAGAGACCAACCACCAAAGAAAGTATTTTACCTTAAATGTATTGTAAACAGAGGACATTTTTCTTCTTTCAATCGTAGAGCATGACTGTGGCCCACAGGGTAACATACACACTCAAGTACTTATCTGAAATTGAACATGTAAAACAAAAACCATCTAAATATTACCTCATTTCCGAATTTTAAATTAAATTTACTCCCTAATTTAATACGAATTTAAATAAAAACTTTACGAACAATATATAAATGCATGGGAAAATTAAACGGAGTTTTATTTTTATATATTTACAAACGTATTAAGCGGAACATACATTCATTAGATAACAAAGGGATTTCGCAATGGAAGTTCCTAATTTAGTATTTCGCTTCATATTTGTGTAGTACGCCAATTAAACATCTACTTTCGACGAAAAGTGGTCTAACAAAAACATACACACAACCCCGGTAACTCGTTAAACTGAAGTAACGTTTAACACATTAAAAATGTTTCCTTGTAATGGTCTTGTTCAATGTAAGAATGGAACCCGCACAGAATTGAATTTAGAACGTAGGTATACTATATAAACATAACAATTCGTTGGCGCGACTTGCACTAACTAGTTTCTTTGTTCATTCTTGTAGAAAGCTGATTCCGTTTACTTGGCGGCAGACTGCGCTGAGTTTCTTTAAATATCTACCACTTCTATGTAAGAATTGAGAACGTTTGCGGAGCTCTCAATTAAATTAAATTATAGTTTTAATTATTGGCTGCCATAATTTTGAAGTGTCTGCTGCTGTGTTGTTATTTTTTTTGTCTCTCCTTATTATTGCTTGAAATGGGTGTAACTGTATATCTTTGCAATAAATTATGTGATTATAGCTTAATGTAATTATAAATTGACTAAAGATATTTTATTAATCATTTTAATTCAATTGAATAAGGCTTTTTCTAGGTTAATTTCCATTAGTTCTTCACCGAAATGTAAATTAATAGGTCTATTATTTAGTACTCTCAAAGCCATATAATACGCCCAGGGGCGCTTTCTAAATATAACCTAAATAAATAGAGTACGTGATTTAAACTTAGCCAAGCCCTATTAACTGGTTCCGTTCATTTATTCAACTTTGCTCGCGTTCAAGGAAACCGCTAAAGTGGTCCTTGTTTCGCTCTCGTACCAATACCATCTACCTACTTAATAGTTAGCGAATATCATAAGTCTTCATTTTAAACTGAAACTAATTTGACTTCAGCGAACGAGATTAAAAAGGAAAGTTCCAACGGGTACGATCCGTAAAATTCGATTTATTTGCATCATAAATTATTACGTGCTTGAACTGCGTAATAAGGATCGGAGATTTAATGCACACAAAAGTAAAATCGAGAGATTTATTTCAGAAACGCTTGTTTGTTATGCATATATCTTTGATTTGGCAGCCTCTGTAGCAGAAGCGCAGTTGGTTAGACGCCACCTCTGAAAGGAGAGGCCGAGGGTTTGATCCCCACAGCATAAATACATGTTTGTAATTCACAGGTATGTGTTGCGAGTCTGGGTGTTTGTGAGACCGAAAAGTCTCTCGTAGTTTCTGATACAAGACTCGATCACAGCGTGGGAGTCAGGAGTCAGGAGTGTTATTGTGACTATTGGGTGTATTTCTTTATTTATCTATATTTGATAAAGTTATTTTTATAAAACAATACATATTTCGAAAAATAAGCATTAAGATTCGCTACACATAGAATATTCGCCGGACGCCTCTACTACCCCACGCAATTGTGTAAAACCAGTCATATTCACCAAACCAACGTCATTATTCCAGATTTATTATGCCGAGTAGCGAGGAAAAGTTACTTTTCCCGGCAGATACCTATGTTGGAAGGTTGTCACTATGTCGTATCAATATAAATAAATTCACTCAGCAGTCGCATACATAATTCAACATAATGCATTGTCTTTTAGTTTTTTTTTATGGTTATCTTTTATAACAATTTT
This sequence comes from Hyles euphorbiae, assembly GCA_023078785.2. Taxonomy (NCBI): domain Eukaryota; kingdom Metazoa; phylum Arthropoda; class Insecta; order Lepidoptera; family Sphingidae; genus Hyles; species Hyles euphorbiae. The sequence continues at coordinate 9,525,604 of CM041049.1, forward strand.
ATGAAAGTGGAATTCCGAAGCCGATGGTAAATATTCTGCCTCTTATCAACGTGAACCTTTAAAAATGCAAAAACTTATTACCATCACGTAAGAATAAGGAAGAATTGCTTTGCCAAGAACAGGCCCTTTGTGAAAAATTCGCATTTTATGACTACTTAAAGTCATTTTCACTTCGTAAATTATGCTTTTTAACATAATTTTTGCATAATTTAGACACAACTTTTCGGCATGTTTCTGCTCTTCATTAAACAATTATTAAAATGTGCAATGACACGTCTGAGTTTTTTGATCTAAAATTTAAGATTCGGTTGGCTAAAAACTTTGTTATTATATCAATCATCATCATCATCATCATATCAGCCACAGGAAGTCCACTGCTGAACATAGGCCTCCCCCAATGATCTCCACAATGACCTGTTGGAAGCGGCCTGCATCCAGCGACTTCCTGCGACCTTAGTCAGATCGTCCGTCCACCTTGTAGTCGGGCGTCCGACACTTCGCTTGCCTGTACGTGGCCTCCACTCGAGAACCTTTCGGCCCCAACGGCCATCGGTTCTACGAGCTATGTGCCCGGCCCACTGCCACTTCAACTTGCCAATCCTATGGGCTATGTCGGTAACCTTGGTTCTCCTACGGATCTCCTCATTTCTGATTCGATCTCGTAGGGAAACACCGAGCATAGCCCGCTCCATGGCTCGTTGAGTGACTTTGAGCCTTTTAATGAGGCCCACAGTGAGAGGCCACGTCTCGGTGCCGTATGTCATCACTGGTAACACACAACTATCGAAGACTTTCGATTTTAGGCACTGAGGTATTTTGGACGAGAAGACGTCGCGAAGTTTCCCGAACGCTGCCCAACCGAGTTGGATTCGCCGATTGACCTCTCTCTCGAAGTTGGACCTGCCTAACCGGACCACTTGTCCTAAATAGACATATTCGTCTACAACTTCGAGAGTCGAGCCCCCAACTCCAATGGGGGTGGGCACAACATGGATATTTGACATGATCTTCGTTTTATCCATGTTCATTTTAAGACCCACCTGTTGGGAAACTCGATTAAGGTCTTCGAGCATAGTGCTAAGGTCTTCCAGCGATTCTGCCAAGACTACAATATCGTCGGCAAATCGAAGGTCAGTAATATACTCGCCGTTGATGTTGATGCCGTATCCTTTCCACTGCAAGAGCTTGAAGGCATTTTCCAGCGCGGCAGTGAACAGTTTCGGAGATATGACATCTCCCTGTCTCACGCCTCTCTGTAGTGGAATAGCCTTCGTGCTCTGATCCTGTACTCGGACCGACATGGTGGCGTTGTTGTATATACACCTCAACACTTCGATGTACCGATAGTCTATGTGGCACCGCTGAAGAGACTGTAGCACAGCCCAGGTCTCGATCGAATCAAAGGCTTTCTCATAGTCCACAAACGCTAAACAAAGCGGCAAGTTATACTCCTCGGTTTTTTGTATAACCTGCCGTAGCGTATGAATATGGTCTATGGTACTAAAGCCTTTTCGGAAACCGGCTTGTTCGGGAGGCTGGAAGTCATCAAACCTGCCTTCGAGACGATTTGTGATGACCCTTGAAAACAACTTATAGACATGGCTCAGGAGCGAGATGGGCCTGTAGTTCTTCAGCAAAGTGTTATCACCTTTTTTGAAGAACAGTACCACCACGCTCCTGCTCCATGCCTCCGGCGTTGAGCCCTCGAGGAGAACGGAATTGAAGAGCCTCTGAAGGACTTTCAGTACCGGCGTTCCGCCCGCTTTCAGAAGCTCTGAAGTGATTCCGTCCTCACCCGGCGCCTTGTTGTTTTTAAGTTGTTTGAGGGCCATCTCAATCTCAAACAGGCTGATGTCCGGGATATCATCGCTAAAGTGTCGGATTAACTCGGCTCTCGGGTCTTCGGCCGAGCTAACAGTAGGTTCGGCAACCGAGGTGTAAAGCTGTCCGTAGAACCTCTCGATCTCCCTTAATACCTCTGCCCTCGTCGATACCACGCGGCCGTCTTCCGTCTTCAGCCTAGACAACTGGCTTTGCCCAATAGACAAGTCTCTTGCAAACACTTTGGAGCCTCCGTTCCGCTCAATTGTCTTCTTAATGCTCACAGTATTGTGAGCACGGACATCGTGTCGCAAGGACTTCCAGATCCGTCTATTGAGCCGCCGATATGCTTTGGCGTCAACGGAAGACTGCAGCGTCAAAGATCGACGTTCGGCCATGAGGTCAAGAGTGTGGATCGAGAGTTTTTGTGGTCTATCTCTACGGCGAGGTCTAAAATACTTAGATCCCACCGTATGGACAGCTTCTACCAAACCGCTGTTTAACTCGTCCACTGCAAGGTTTTCTTTTAGACAATCAAAGCGATTTGTCAACTCGAGTTGAAAGCTCTCGGGGTTTTGGATATGGGCGCGAGTAGGTCGGAGCGTAGACTTCATCAAGCGGCGCCTTTCTAATTGGACGTTGATATTCAATGTGCCCCTAACCATTCGGTGATCACTACCGGTTTTCACCCTGTTGATCACAGAGACATCACTGAACATCCGTCTATTCGTCGTCAAGATGAAATCTATCTCATTTCTCATAGAACCGTCAGGACTCAACCAGGTCCATTTTCTGTGAGGCGGCTTCTGGAAAAAAGAGTTCATCGCGAAGAGTCCCTCTTTTTCCAGAAAGTCGGCCAGCCTGAGGTTCCGTTGCCCATGTCCAAATTGCCCCACTTTCAACTCTGCATCGCTTCTCTTGCCTAACTTTGCGTTGAAGTCCCCCATAACAACATTGAAGTAGGTTTTGGAAGTATGTATGGCCCGACTAATGTCCTCATACATCTCCTCTACTTCTTCATCTGGGTGTGTCGAGGTCGGCGCGTATACCTGTATGACCTTCAACGAATATCTTTTGGATATTCTGAGTATAAGGTATACTACCCTGCTCGACACACTTTCGATGGATACGATGTTGTTGATGAGAGACCTGTGGACGAGAAATCCGACACCTCCTCGGGACTGTTGGTAGAAGAGCAGGTTACCAGACTTCAGGGTTATCGTATCCTCCCCGATTCTTCGGACTTCCGATAACCCCAGAATGTCCCAGTGTAACCCGCTCAATTCTTCTTCCAGTTCGACAATTTTCTCGTCTGTCCTCAAAGTGCGTATGTTGTGTGTTACCAGGGCCAGTCGTCGTCGGGGGTGGTAGCCGGGGCCAACCCGGGGATTCTTAGCACCCCCTGCCCCATCGTAACCATGGCTGCTACCATCGCCAGGAATAGTGGGGCTGCCGGGGACTGGGGGCCTGGTCAATTTTTGTGTCGACATTAGGGGGGTTATTGCCAATACTCGCCACGCTTGGCAGGCGGGTTGGCGAGCGCAGAATGGGACTTGCGCTGATGACGCTGCTGCCCATCATCAGCGGGGGAAAGGAAATAGGGTTTGTGAGTAGAGGATATAATGGGAAAGGAGAGTATGGCCTGTAGGAGTGGATACTGCAGTCATGGAAGGGAATGTTTGTAGTGACTGCAGTAGCTCGGAGGGCCGAGGTCGCGTACTCGTAGCACCTATTCTAGGACAAGCCATGACCACTAGATAGGAGCACCCCTGACCGTATTATATCAATACGGTCCTGTAAATAATTTATTAAGGTTATCTTATTGAAGGTTTCGGAATTCGTATATTAAACATATTGTTACTAATACCCCACACAACAACCCAAATATAACACAGATATATTCTACTCAATAAAAATAAATGTTATTACAAAAGTACAAATCAAAAATATGCCATAAGCTATTACATCTATTCGATAAATACCAAAGTTGATCGTAGCAATAAATACGTAAGCACGTTTAGAACGCAATGTTCGCAATACTGGGCGGAGTCCACGCCAACGTATCTATACATTTTGACGTCCGACCCACACAAACAGTTTGGCCACATTGAATGACATCCCCGATCGCCATTTTCGCAGGGCTAAAGTGAGAGGTTTCAATTGGCACACGTCCAAGATAGATTGGATTCAATCCAAGTCACGCCGAAAACGACGCCTTGTTCCGCCTATACCATTAGCAGATTTTTGCACTTATACTTTCAATTGCTTACTAATTGGTGTAAAATACTTTAATAGCTTCTTCACCTTTCTGAGATGTTCAAATGGCACATGAAGTGGAATCGTGCTGAATGAATGTAAAATTATTTGAATTAACATTTTTGTCGTTACACCCATCTGGTTCTCTATCTTGCAATCTATCAAGAGTTCAGCGAATATTCATTGTACTGAACAGAAGCTAAAAGGGTTTAACTACAGAAGTTCTTGTCATTCAGTTCAGTCGCGGAATAATTTGTACCCAATGTAATTGTGTGGAAAGCGATAATCAGTCAAATATATCCCTTAGAATCCTCGCCTCGCAGCTATGTTATTTAGCTAAATTTTCCGCTTCCACACTTAAATACAACTTCCAATTATTTGAACATGTAAACGCTAAATTGGAGAAGACAATTCTAATTCGCTATGTCTGCTTTTTCTTTTCTACTTATCAGTAATCGCATCCACTCAAGCCCGCGCGGCGTGATTGTGTAGTACAGAAACCCAATTCTACAGGGATCGTTCTCGTGTAAAAGCATCTCGTCTTGCGTGTAACTTCTTGAAATAAGACGTCATTTCCATTCACATGTTATACGTGAGAATCTTCTGATCTCTAACGTATTCAGCACGCGAGCCGAGCGTCATATAAAACTTATGGTAACGTTGCCAATACATTTTTAAGGCTACGAGTTTTTATGTAGACACTAATTTTATTAGAACAGAATACGCAGCGACATGTCAACTGTCTCAGCCTTTTTTCATCACGTGTTATGAGATGTATTACGAATACTGATTTGGTATGACACGTTTTCCACATTCGTGTTTCCATACATTTCAAGCCTCGGAAACTTATTTGACATTGAAAGTTACCCTTTGTTACGTGTGTAATTTATGTCTGACGCTGCTATCGACAGTCGTTCATAATGTTGGGGACTAAATTTACTCCGAGAAAAATGTCGCCCACTGTTCGACTTGGCTCTTTCCGACTACTAGTATTAAAGAAAGGCCTTGACATTTCAATATAGTTATTAATTATCGTTTAGTAAAGTGCTAAGCCTAATTTTAAACGTTATTACGAAGATATTACTCAGTAAGTGTGAAATGAACGACTCACTCCACTCGGAGTTACTTTAATTTCTTCTCGGCATATTACTACTTCTATTTTATGACGTCCTTTTGCAGTTGAAACTTAGACGGTTCAGTAGCTGAAATTACTTCTTACGAGTTTATTCGTAGTACCGATAAGACTGATACTTTGATATTTTAAAGACTTCTAAATGGTTTTACACCATGTCTCCTATTTTTTAATTAAATGAGGAATGTGTTATGGCGTAATCAAAAAAATATGAGCAAACATACGTGGCTGAGAGGTTCTCTTGTGAAGTTTGATGTTTTAAGAAATCTACCAACCCACATCTAGATTGCTTGGTGGCTCAAGGTGTTCCCCTCTAACTAGAACTAATAAAAATATAGGAGAACGGTTATTCACACAAATATATAACTGTACTTGTAGCAATACTAGCAATTGCTTCGCCCTGTGTAGATCGTTTTCAGTGTTGTCGACATCAACAACATAATTCTTATTTCGCGTACTAACTGTTTTGATGTGTCCGCAATCGACTATATTGCTTTTTCCTTCCATCCTGGCCCGTTATATCACGTTCTGTCTCATTCTGTCCAATGACAAAAATCATGAAATTCTGTCTACTCCTGACCCGTGCCATTTATTCGAGTTTGAAATAGTAGCAAATATGTATATGTGAATTCCTTACCCACCACCCGAAAAATACTATACCAAATTTATCAAAATAAGTCTAGCCCTTTTTGCGAGATAGCATTACAAACATCTACGTATCTACACTTATAAACTATCGCAATTATAATATTAGTAAGGATTTATGATAATCCCACATATAAACAGAGGACAAGAACAGCAAAAAAAATTCCCATTAAGAAAATGTGCTATGTCGTCTAGAATCTACATCATGAAACATAGCTTCATTGGCCACTAAATCCATACCGATCACAGCGAATAATTACAAAAGTTCTCATCTAACTTTATAGCTTTGCCGCATACAGGCAACATAAATACGCTGATAGTGTACCATATACATGTCCTGTGAACGTGAATAAGCACCACGCGTGAAACAGCCAACCCAACTTTAGGTAAAAGGAATAAAGCCTCATTTTTTCTTTGGCAAAAATCCTTTCGTATACCGCATACCCATTCCATTGTATCCGAATATCTTTTATCTTATCATAAAAGATCGCTCTTTAGCTCACAATCTTGCTCAGTGTACGCAATGAAGTACGTGTATGACGCATCTGAGAGACAGACATCCATTAGAGCGAAGCGTAAACGTGATATGAGAACACACGCGAAATACAGATGCTAGCGTAATAATTAACAAAGGATATATAAAGTAAATCCTATTTTTGTCTACTGGCTCCATTACTACAAGGCATTTGAAGATGGATGTAGTGCTATCGGGATGGAGGATTTGTCGACGAACGATGTTATCTCTATGTCATAAATAAATATAATTCCGCGGGATTCGTATCACTGTCCGCTCCTTGACCACGAAAGCTGTAAAAGAATCGAAACGTCGGAAAGTGAAAAATGTAAAAATTATACCAAATCCGCGATAAAATCCGTAAATAATATATATTATTTAACCCTCTCACCCCCTCTTATCTCAAAGACCGTTTTATATTTCTTCATGATTCCCATGAAAGATCCCTGAGGTCGTCGGAGAACATGAAACTGAGAATGCCCGTACACACCACGACATTTATGGACAAATCATTCTCCGTACTAACTGTTCGATTGGGGAACTCACTTCCAGATATCGTGAGACGGGCTAGAACATTGTCATCTTTTAAGTCACTAGTCAAGGAACACTATCTCTCTCACTGAATTTACACATTAATGTGCTTTTACTATTTCCATTTGCATTTATTATGTATATATTTATTATATTTTATGTCTATTTTGTATATGTATATATGTATGTATGTTGTACATATTTATATGAATGTATTACTTTTATTTTGTGTTTTTAATTTGTTGGTATATACTTTTTTTTTTCTTTCATTATACACCCTAGACTGCCCTTTCTCTCTCCTGTGTCTTATCATCCAAAGGTTGCCTGGAAGAGATTTCCTAGTGCAATAAGGCCGCCGATTGTACTTATTTTTAATTTCTGTTATTGTATTTGTTTTTTTCTGGTGTACAATAAAGTTTATAAATAAAATAAATAAATTATAAATAAATAATAATTTTGTTTCAGTGGTATCACTATCTCAAAAAATCGACAAAACGCGACGGCTTTGACAAATTGTTCGGGTGGGTGAATGAGATAGCCAGTGACTTTTTATAAAGTCCTTTCTTTCTCTCGGACGAGAAGAATGGTAAAGGACTTATTCCTTATTTCTCTCGCCCTGTCCTAAGTGACACTCAAAGTACCTGCGACCCTAGGATTATAGATGATGGCATTTGCCCTATGACTACGCACTAAGAAATCAAATTATTTTAAAAGAATAAACATAAAGTTCTGTACAGTACTACAATACTGTATGTATGTATGTATCAGCCCATATACGTCCCACTGCAGGGCACAGGCCTCCTCTACAATCGAGAGTACGATTGAGAGTGGTTAGGCCATATAGTCCACCACGCTGGCCTAGTGCAGGTTGGCGGACTTACATACCATAGATTTTTTTATAAATCGCTATGGTATGCAGGTTTCCTCACGATGTTTTCCTTCACCGTTTTAGTGCGTGGTGATTGACTATCAATACACACATGACTCCAAAAAGTCAGAGGTGTGCCCTGGGATTCGAACCCGCGACCACCGTGAACATGTTGGCAGTCGCGTCTAGTCCGTTTACCAACAGGCTACCACACACGCACTACAATACTACCTAAGATATTTCTTTATATCACGTAACAATGTCTCAAGGCCGCATATAATCCACTGGCTTCAACACTACGAACATTCATGGCCTAAGTGGTTCATTACCACGAACTAGGTCCAAGAGAAACTTCTCAAGGCATATAAATTCAACATTCCAACTCTAATATACATACATAATGTGAGATATGAGTTACAACGGGTGCCAAATACCATTTGTTAGGATAAACACTTAATTCTACGAGTATGAACCGTTACAGACCATTTAATTCTACGTATGTAAAGATAATAATTAAGAGATCGTGACACCATTTGAAATGGCGCCTTAATAACTGGTGTTAAAGTTGTGATTACATTGTGACCAATTCAAGTTTGAACCATAGCCTCCGTGAATCTTGTGGCTCGGTAGATTGCAGTAAGTTTCCTAACTTATGATTAATTTATTAGTTCACCGAGCCAGACAGTAACATAAATTGTTAGACTACTTGCCTTGCATTTAGTTGTCACAAATTGCAAGATTAGTACATTTGTGCGACTAACCCTCCCCAAATGATAATCTTGTGTGTCCCAAAACTGCTTGCCCTCAACTCAATGAAATAATAATGTAATATTTCCTTGTTTTGCCTATAAATTGAACATAATTTCTAAGACTCCGAATTTCAATCCTTATTTGTCTGTATCATCATAACTTCTGAATATCACACATACATAAACTCAAGGCTGTGTCCCGTAGAGATATACTAAGAACATAAAGATTTAAGTACCTATTACTGAAAAGTTTTCAGATATTATTTTCATCTCCATAATCGGTTCTGTGCACTCCTTTATTCTTATTTTCTAAATTATTGCTGATCCTATAACACTTACCAGCAATCCAATACTACTTATGATCATCGTCTAAGTACTAAGAATACAGATACTGAATCGCTTAAAGAAAGTCTCCGTAGTGCAGCTAGTGCGAAGTCAGCTGTAAAACAATAGTCTGGGGAGTCGACCAATAAGGAAAATGTTTGAATAAATATTTGTTCTGGATCGAGATGGTGCGGAACAGAAAAGTCTCGTAGTTTCTGATACCCACGACACAAAATGCGTATTTTATTATAAATCAATATTCTAATTGATGGGTGTATACTCATAGTAATATTAAAGCCGTTAGCGTTTATCAACACATACTTAAGATACTTCAGTTTTACCTTTTTTAAAATACTACTCGTGAGGTCACTTCACTGGCTTATACTAAGATGGCCACCTAATTATCACGATATAATGTTGAAATTTTAATACCATTACATCATTTGGTAAAATTTGTTATTTAGCATTAAATATAAGTTTTTTTTGTTCTTTTTATATTGTCTCTCACATATTATCAGGCACTCATTATAAATTGTTTTTCTTTCTTCCTTTCTATCTTATTACGACTGTTTTTAATTCTCAAAGATTTCTTGAATGTGCCTTTGTAGTTGTGTAATAACCCACCATCAAAGTGCCATAAACTATGACTCTAAAGAAGTCGACCAACAATATGATCCCAGTCAGTTATTTCCCTTCCATCAAGTATGTAACAGCATATTCGAGCATACAATTGTACGAGATCCCAATATCTCTGCAGATTGCAGCTCAAAACACACCGGAACTCGTATAAGCGTTGCAGTTGTAGTGTCAACTTCAAATTAGTTTCGACAACACTGAACCAAAGTTGAATGAGGTTAGAGTTCGTAATTGGCGAAATCAACGTAAAAACTAGTGATGTATTTTAGCGCAGTCCAGCTGAAATTAAGTGTTAGTTTGCTCTTCTAGTTGACGTAGTCATATTTGTGTTCTGTTGCGATATTATTTTACACCATACAGATGCCAGATAACATTTGCGAGGGATTACTACTCTTATTGCAATTTTCAAGATGATTTGAATAATTCTAGATGATTTATGCCTTCTAAATTAAAGGTGAACCGGTGCGAAGCCTCCATTAATATGGGTCTAATGTAAGGTCGAAATAGTGTAATTACGCTATAATTATACATGACACATATCAGGCACGATTTTGAATGTATGGTATGATAACAAAAATAAGAACGAAAATGAATTATTACGAGCTGAGCCCTGCTTTTGAAACTGTGGAGGAGGCTCAGTCACAGTAATAAGAAATTACACAAAATTCACCGTGAAGCATAGACGTCCTCCTAGTATTTCTAGCAATCTATTCAAAGCGGCCGGTTACCAGAAATTTCTTACAACTGTTAATATTCATAACATCATCCTGCATACATAGCCTGATACAGAATTAACAAAGTCACAGTAAAATAAAACTGCTGAGTTATTGCATGCTTTCGCTCTGTATAATATTATCTAAAGCATTAAGCCGGAACACAACTCCTTAACATCACTTAATCCTGTAGCAAACCATCGCCGAAGGCCGATTTTACACGCGATAAACTTGTAAAAGGATTTTTGTGCGGCCTCTGTTTTAACACCCCTACTACACGATTTCACCGTTTTTTCGCTGCTGTTTATTATTTTATATGTATTAATAAAGGCGTAGTGTACTGCTGGCTAGTGAATAATTATTTTTGCGATTTATTTGATAAGAAATATTCATTAAAACTGATAAAAAAATACTTTTGTTTAGGTAGAAGGGTTTGGTAAAGAACATGGTTTGGTAAGAACCTTAAAAGATAAGAATAAACTGCATAAATATAGCTGATTGTAGTAATATTTTTGACCTACAATGGCCATACAAATTATATATACCTACTTGATTAAAACAGAAATCCCAAGTTAATAGATCTCTTCTACATAACCAACCACAACCCTTTTAAACCGACAGAATACTCTAAGGAGCAATGAGCTCATTTTTGGCCAAATATATTATTATCTCGTGATTAAATAAGGGCCGCTCTTTTCGACTGTTATAGCTAAAATCTAACATGGGAATACCTGGAACTAAATATTTTATGAAACAATATGATATACTTACGTACAGTAGATAAAGCGACCAGACACATTAGCCTCAGAATCTTCAAAAACACATCAAACTTTAAAAATCTCAAATGTGTAATAGTAATTCCTATAGTAGCTGATAGTAAACTTTTTCATAGGATTTTATGTCTTTGCTGTAGCGTTTCATAGTAAAGGCGTTGAATTCCCCGCCGCATGGCTAAGCTCCAAGGAACCATAAATCTGTTGGCGATCGGTAGCATTTGATCCGTTTATGGACAGACTTTTTAACGACACCACTCGACCAATACTTGTTTCTGGAAAATTAACTGAAATATGAAAATTCAAAAGATAATGGCCAATAAAATGAAATTTCATTTCACAAAACATATTTGAATTTCGAGGTTTTTTCCGAAGGTCACAAGAGATTATGAAGTTGGTGTTGTAATAACCTGGTCATATCTACCCAAAATGGAATGAAGGAAAATTGAAGTGAAAGCTGTTTGGAAAAATGTAATGGTACCTTTATAACAAAGAGTGATGCTTGTCTTACCTTATCGCTACTGAACTGATGTTGGGTTTTAATAATTCCACACAAAATGGTTTGTTTTTATTGAGAAGCTGAACAAGAAAGACATTATATGGTAATTGTGAAAAACTGTCTCATCCATGTCTCACCGTGTAATTTTTTGTTTACTATAAAAAATGTAAAGCCTTACATCAATTCTATTCTATGAAATCTATATAAGAAACCTACTTGTTAACATGTTTTTTTTTTATCCCACTTTTGCCACAAACATTACTAAAGAGACTTTGTGGTGCGAAAAAACTGGTACAGGGTTTATGGTGGAAATTGAATTAAGTACAAACTCCAGGAAGACTCTAAAGCTAGCTAAGTATATAACAAAAGAAAGGAATTTATTTTAGTACAAGACAAGATATAAGATTTATGGCACTACTGACTACTACCTATTCCTAATTGTAAATAAATGGAATTAAAACTGCCTCAGTGGCGTACCTGCACTAAGGTACGATTACAAAGCTGAGGTCTTGGGTTCAAATCCCGGGTTGGGCAGTGATACTGGATTTTTCTATTCATTATCAGCCCAAAGTCAGGAAATTGTGCCCGATATGGCGATAGGCTCGCCACCTATCACATCGTGGGACGGAACATTCAAGGCGAAATATCGGTGTCCTGGCACCTCTGCCTACCCCTTCTGGGAAAAAGGCGTGAGTTTATGTATGTTATGTATGTATGTTGAAATAAAATTACTAATCTGATACACTGAAAACAACGTCCATCAAATTATGTATTTCTCACTACCGTTGGAGAAATATGAATCAAAACTGGATTTGGATTATCCCTGTTGCTGTATTTAGGCAGACAGTCTTTTATACACTGTTAGCTACCTAGAAAAATGTTAACTGAACTGCTAATTTTGTAACTGCTAAGATATGTTATATAAAGTTCCATATTTTATGTTTATATCCGTGCCTTACTTTAATTCATTTTATATAACAATTTTCCAGCGCTGTCGCAGAATCTAGGTAAAGTAAGATCTAAACAATGAGTGTACAAAAACACACGTTACTGAATTAAGACTGGCAGAAAGGACTCCTTTGTAGGTAAAACAGCCGCGGGATTTTTGTAAAAGCATATCCTTTGATGTACAGCTACTGCGTATATCGGCTTTGTCATATATTTAGTATTCCATTTTAGATTTAAATTGGATTGACATCATATAATATTCCATTTGTTGGAATCCCATTATCTCGGCATAATCGTAAACTTTGAAGATTCGGTGTATCTATAAAGGTTTTTATGTTTTTTTTATTTACATCCAATTTTATGTATTTAGACGAAAAATCCTCTTCTTTGAATATGAAATTACGGTACGTTCCACGACTTGTCGACGCACATCATTATGGCAATTGCGGTTTTCTTATATGTCTAACCTTCTAACAATTTTATCTACAGAATACAACACCTCTAAAACTCGTTGGTTACATCATTAATAAATAAACGTCGTACTAATTACGAAGATTAGGGCAATAACCAAAAATATTACGTTTCCTTTAGCTAGGTGACGCTTGCCGCAACCTGTAAAACTTACAAACTTGGAATGTAAATCAAATATTTATATATTGTTTTAAAATTTTCAGCTTAATTTGTCTAATGGCAAATACATTTCAGTATAAACAAAGAATACTGCTCAAAGAAGAAGGAAGCAACGAGGTGTAATAGTAAAGATAATAATGGATATTGAACACTCGTGCTCGTGAACTACAAAGTAAGATCAGAAAGCAGCTAGCAACACAGGTCGTATCAGTTGACTTCTTTGTGCATGCATTCAAATGTGATAAGTAATGCGTTAGATCTGTGTGTGTTTATGTTAAAAAGGAAAAACATAGTGACATATATTTTTTAAATATACTAGAGCCATTGACATAAATATATGGATAGGGAAGAAAGCGCCTAAAATGCTGCGCGCGCTCCAGTGCATCTCTGGTGGAGCGTTAGGTACTGAAATTAGTCGTCGCTAGCCACGATTTTGCAAATACTTGCTAGTATTGTAACATCAAAATTAATAAAAATCTAGATATAATCTTTTTATATTAAATTAAGTTCATTCAAAATTTATTTTAGCCCGATTTTCACGAACTTCTTTTTGAAACTCCAAATGTACTAAAGGGCTTATACTTTTTTTTAAATCAACGTCTAGACTCTAGAGCATTATAATTGTTAAAGATTAATATAAGGTATTGAATAATTAACATATGATTTTACCCATAATATTTAACAGATTCCTCCTACCCCGCGCCTACAAACACCCTGTACACAATATTCAGAATTTTAAAGGCTGCGAAACAATTAAGTTATTTAATTTTCAAAAATAAAAGCTCTGAGTTGTAAACACGTCACAACCGTTGCATTTGTGTAGGTGGGTAACAAGTGCAGTGGCAACAAAACATGCTCATTCCACGAAACGAGTGCCATCTCGTGTAATTCTTACACAAGCGGTTAGTTCTCGCTAGTTACCAACGTGCTCACTTCTACAGACTTATTTGTTGTTGAATGTTGGGTCAAATAATTGTTATAAATTGAAAAATATTATATTGTTAATCGTAATTGGGATAAAAACTTTATTTTACTAGATACATGGTAGAATACATTGTATGTGTACAATAAAAATTAAATAAAAAAAAAAATACAGATGTGTCTCTTGATAAAACTAATGATACAAAAGTTATAAATATGTTAAATGTTAAATGACTTCTTTGATCAAAATGAATTCAAAAGTCGTTTAAAACTGTGTATGAATAATAATTACCTGTATTAAATTATAAAGACATTGTATTTACATACCTACAATGGCGCATCAACGCAGGTAGTTATTTCAGTCTAATAATTATAAATAGTTTTTACGCCCCATTTTATATAGCACGGCATTTAATAAGATGTACACAACCCAACTCTCGTCTAATAAAACGTCAGAGAGAACAAACATCTGCAAATAAAATCTGCACAATATGAAGCGAGAACAGCGCCTGGTTAAATTCGCATAGCCGTTACCTCTTGCGCCGTGTTGCTCGGTTTAGTGTGAGCACTCACCGCAAGATTACGTCGGGAACAAGCCTTGACCCGCCGCGGCCCGAGGAATTCTGCGGTAAACCCAAGACACGCTGACGTCACGTCACAATGGCTCTTATGAAAACCTATGAATCCCCAATTTACCCAGCGCGGCGTTAAATCTAATGAGACTGGGGAGTACCCTTTTAATTTGGAGGTTGATGATAAAGGATGATATCACATCTATGGCATGCTGTTGAAATAAATATCAATACGTTTCTGCTTTATTTTATATCCTGAATTGAACTATTGATCATAAATGGTCTTCTATTTAAATTAGTGAAACTAAGCCATTATCAAAATATTTTACGATAAGATAGGTAGGTATTAGCATACTTATTCAAACTGTTATTTATTAAGATTTAAAACCGCGTTTCGCTTTTACTCAAAAATAAAATATTCTACATAATATAATAATAGCTTTTCAGTTCCCAAGGACTCATAAATCTTTTTATTTCCTAAATAAATATAGAATGAAACGTTATAGTAAAATAAAGGTAAATGTCACGTAATTTAAAAACAATGTTTACTTATTTTTACTTTCATTGAGCTCGAGCGTCATACGATGTTTAATTATATTAATTATTTGGACGCCGACCTATATTAAAACCGGGTCTGGTTGTACCTATATAATATAAACGACAGAATAATTGTTATTTTCCATACATACCATTAGCAGAGAAAATGCGTTAGAAAGAAACGGAAACACAAATAAAAATAAACTTCATCTATTTTCTAATGTCGTGTGGCGAATTTTGGGATTAAGAATAAAATTTAAAAATATTTGTAACACAAGTGCGTGGTGGCCTGTTGGTTAACGGACTAGACGCGGCTGCCTACATGTTCACGGTGGTCGCGGGTTCGAATCCCAGGGCACACCTCTGACTTTTCGGAGTCATGTGTGTATTGATAATCAATCACCACGCACTAAAACGGTGAAGGAAACCTGCATACCATAGCGATTTATAAAAAATTTCTATGGTATGTAAGTCCGCCAACCCGCACTAGGCCAGCGTGGTGGACTATATGGCCTAACCACTCTCAATCGTATTCTCGATTGTAGAGTAGGCCCGTGCCCTGCAGTGGGACGTATATGGGCTGATATAGATATAGATAGAACACATTGTTTGAGATATGTTTTTATAATATAAACAACAAGCGTTTATGGTCATAATCTAATAATATTCATACTATGTCCTATATAAAAATATTAAAAGAGAAAAACTATTCCTAATATTTTGACTGCAGGACAGCAAAGCATTACAAGAACGCCAAAAGATCGCAGACGATCTATATATATTAAAGTAGCCCCTCAAATTCCAATAACAGTGACAGTGCAGTGAACCTTATCGTTATCATATTGACAAGTGATAAGAGCTTTCTTTCTTTCATTTTTCCTTTTACTCCAAATTGAAAAACGTGTGGCTTATGATTTTAAGAACAGACGCTCCTTGTATGTTATACGAAATTTAATATTTTGGAAACAGAAGACTATTATCTAAAAGCGAATTTATTGTTATGTTTCGTTTAGTGAGTGAGGTTGCCGAAGCCCTAATATCCCTTATCTCCTCGCGTGGGATTCCTTCTCTCATTTTAATACGCGGCGACGCATCTACAATGTTTCGTACTCTATACGATATTCATAGGCATAATCATATCTTCATACAAGCAGTGTTTTTATTATTGCAATGATGAATGAAGTGCGAGACCAGCGTGCTGTTCGCTTGATGGTATGCGATACGACCGCTCATGAACAGTTGCAAAACCATACATCAACTCGAATTACAAATCAATGCTTGGCATGCCACTGCGCTCGCCGTCCTGATACATAAGATGTTAAGTCTCAATATATCCAGTAGTACCCTGGCTACAATGTCCTTCAAACCGAAATACAATAGTGCATTTAAACTGCTGTTTGGCGGGAGAAATAGACATGGCGGTTGTACCTAGTCGGTCGGCCTCTCTCATACGAGAGACCTAACAGCAGTCATTTTCCGGACTTATGCAATCAAAAATATCGAAATAACGGGACTTTCCCTCTTTCTACCAATATACACTATTACAGTAATTAGGTGAATCTAGTTACACTTATTACGTAAAATAATTACAATTGGAGTCACGTGATTACTTTAATCGCAATAATCGGGAACTGTTCCAGTAATGCTGTAATTGACACCCTAATTGCTTTATGCGTGGCCGTATGAATGACTAATTTAAATACAATCAAATTATAAAGGCGTTGCATGTGTCGTCGACCGATTAACACGGTTTCTCCATGTCGCCTCGTAATGATAATGTATTAACGATAATGTGCCGACCTACAGTGCATCTAAGTCACCGGCCACATTGATTGTTCGCTCCTGAATAATCTATTTGTAAATGGGTTAGTGTTCTTGACAGGAATAAAGATGAGGTAAACAGTAGCCTCATTGAAAAGAGGATTGGTTTGCTTTTAGAGTATTTTAAAAAGGGAATATTTTTTTTAGCGTGACTAGTAAAATATATTTATATCCCGATTAGACGGGTTGGCAACTCATATATGGTCCAAACGTTGTGGATGTCCATGGACGACAGTGGTCACGTATCATCGGGTGACCTGTTTCTGGGGGCACGGCAGTGCCCCCTCCAAGTCGAGCTAGAAAGCGGCACAGTCGTACCATCCTTTTCTCGAAGCAATTCAGACCATTTTCAACCCCCCATAACTTCGTTGTGGTTAAAGCAAGAAGCCTGAATTTTCAGTTACTAAGCAGGCATTGTGTAAACACGGTATATTTAAAATTTCATTCAATTTGAAATAGTAGTTTACGAATTATAACTTGTCAAACTTTCGTAATTTTGTCACTCACTGACTGACTGACCGATCATCAAAAGTCTAAGGCACTTCTAGCACACATAGAACCTTCAAATTTAGAATATAATTAGTATTTAGTGTCTAAATTAAGGGAATTTAAACATTTCATAATTTCTGTCTAGTTTTTTAGATACACCAACTGCGTGAATAACTTTGTAATCCCATATAAATGTATAGGATTACAAAGTTACATTTGCAGTTCATGAATCTTTGTACTCGTATATAATGGAATAATAGTTGTAGATAGGTATCTATATATATGAGGCATAACAGGAGGGGGGTATAGAGAGGGAATGTGTATATTCAGCCCATGAAACTGTACAACATTCCTCTAGAAAAACATGACGAAGACAAACTTGCAAATAAATAGACTAAATAGCTCGAAAATATCAATTACCATGAAAGAAAGAACACTAATAATCAAATCCGCTATATTTGTGATAAATTGATACCTACAAAAATAAGAAAAAACCATAAGACAAAGGCTTTAAGAAAAATTGTTTTATATATTCTAGAAATAAAAAGTACCGAAAAGGAAAAAAGTAGGACTCTACAAAAAGACGTGAGATCTCATCAAAAACATCGCATGAAAACATAATGTATCGTACAATTTATACATAATGCTACTGGCCAAGTCGATCTATTTATTTAAAACGTAAGGAATTTTTAATATTGATATGATAATAACTTACGTAATAATTTTATATAGAAGGTCCCTTAAGCAAGGACTAAATAAATTAATCGACTTGATATTACATGCATCTCACAACTTTATGCGGTAGAAAAACTGAGCTGCGAGACTTCGAATTTTTTTACAGGATGTTTTTGATGGGATGCTAGTTTACTGGAATATTTATTTTTGCAGCATTGTTTTTAAATTTCTCTCACCTAAAATATGAACCGACTCACCGTAATATTCTATTTTTATTTTTCATTATTAGAAATATAAGACATTTTATTTACAAATATTTGTAAAAACAAATAAACGAGCACAATTTGCAAAGCAAGTAACAAATTTGCCTGCTATACGGGACGTGACCTGACCGAAACACGTCCGGAGATACTCACACCATTGAATTAAAGTTTTGCTATAAAGGATCTACTTTCAGATAATTTTGACTGCCCATTTATAATCTACAATGTTTCATGTTGGATAAAACGTAGCTTAATCAGGTACAGTAATAATAAGGTTTTAGAAACTTGATGATGCTACTTGCTATTTATTTCAATACAGTACGACCTCTAGCACCAAAGACTTAAAACAACATTAGATAATAATTAAGTATCTTAATGAAGAACTAGATGTAACTATTCTACAATATATATACAGAATATATATTTTAAATACGCACTAAGTTGTAGCCTATTCTTTTAAAAATAAATTACGCGCAAGTTTTAGTAAGATAATATTTTTACAGACGCGGATAAATTCGAAGGAAATAAAAATCTCCAATATGTAATATTGAAAAGGAATATGTAATGATATGATTTGGATTACAATTTCCTTTATACACAAAGGATTACTAACTTATTGGCTTTTTATAAAACCCGTATATCTTCGCGCAATGATTTAATAGAATAACAGTTCTTTTTTTTTTTTCAAATACATACTATCCAGAGTACGAGTGAAAATGAATAGGTCATAAAGTTCACCACGCTGGCCTAATGCGGGTTGGCCGACTTTACATACCATCGAAATTCTTATAAATCACTATTTCATGCAGGTTTCCGTCCTCGCGATGTTTTCCTTCACTGTTTTAGTGCGTGGTGATCGACTATCAATAGACACAGGCAAGGGCGTCGCCAAGGGGGGGCAGGTAGGGGCAGCTGCCCCCCTCTAGAAATTAAAACAAATTGCCAAATGTAAAGAAACCAAAATCTTTGACTTGAATTGCCTACTATATGGTATTTTTTTGCATATTCACGGTACAATAATATTAACTGTCTGGGGGCTGCCGTTAAAATTTTGTAAGTTGCAATAATATTTTTCTCATTCTCCATAATATTTGCTCCCCCCCCCCCCCCTGGGCCATCGACTGGCGACGCCCCTGGACACAGCACTCTGAAAAGTCTGATGTGTGCCTTGGAAATCGAACTCGCGACCACGGTGAATATATTGGCAGCCGCGTCTGGTCCGTTTACCACTTTTTTTTTTTCTTTATAGACGAGCTAGCGGCCGGCTGATGTTAAGCGGCTACCGCTGCTCATGGACTTCTGCAGTGCCAGGGGGGCCAGCACAACAAAGTTGCTGCCTACCTTAAGGACAACACTCTATTTATACCTCGTTTGAAGGAGGACAGGTCATAGCGCTCAGGAAACACCGATGCAGGGAGATTTTTTATATATTATTCATATTAACTGTATAATAATATAAGTTCCGTTTTTCAAATTATCGGCTTAATTTCATCTTTTGTTTCCAAAAGAAAAATACGTAAATGAAATATTTGTTCAACAAAAGCACGCAAGACCATATCTAGCGGCTTTTTGTCCCCGATGAAAACCCAAAGGCCCTATCCGTGACACTAATATTCAACTCATAAAGGCAGGCTTAACATGGCCTCGCCAATTAACTGAGCTACTTAATTGCTACTTACACAAACAACGGTCAAGTAATTAAATATACCTATTATAACATCTTGTCTAGTTTTATAACTTGCTGCCTGCGATAATACACTGGACAATTAGGTACTTGTTAAGTTAATTTAAGATAAACGTAAATAAATAAATATAGTCATTCTTTGCATAGAAATAAGGAAATATTAATTAATAAAAAACATTTCAAAACAATATTGTACATAACTAAATGAAATGAATGCAAAATAATGTTATATGTATACAATATATTGTAAACTAGCATCCAGCTTTGCCTAGGTGTAAAGATTACTTGACTACTCAACACCAGACATATCTTATTTCCTGTAAATCCTTTTGACTCTCTAAATTCAAACTAAGCACCCCTTCTCTTCCATCCCCGTATCCTATGCCGTCACATCCGGTTCCTTTTCATTCTGTTTCATCCCGAAATGTTTAGAGAAAAATAAGAAAAGCGATTTAATCATAAGTAAAATATATGTTCTGAAGCAGAATTGAAAATTCTCACTTGGAAAATAATAATTGTAACTCTCACTGACCATAGGAAAAAATAATATTGATTATTATAACAAAAATTTGCCATATTTACGATTTTACATTTTTAATAAAAAAATATTATTTTTTGGAGGGTAGTTTTGAAGTTACCTCGTGTCATCTTGCTGGACTAATGGTTCAGTTTGTCGTGTACGCTTGCTAAAGAAGGACGCGCGCTCCGTTGCTGTGCTAGAGTTTTTATCTTTAATTGTTTTGTGGACAATATTGTGCAAGTGATGTTGACTGCTGAGGATCACCATTTTCGTCGGCGTCGTCTATTCAGCTTCAGAAGCAAAATTCCGGTGAGTGATATAGATTTAATTTAGTATTATTGTCATATATTCTGTTCCGAACGAATTTAATTAAAATTTAATAAATTACTACAGTATTGTTTATTTGGTCAAAAGAACATATTATATTAAATGTCGTTTAATAGTCATTTTTCTAAGGAGATTCTTCTAAATTCATAAAGGTATAATCATTTTGCTGTAACATGTCTGCAATCGTTAAATAAAACTCCATAGTACGCCTTAGCTAACGAATACAGTTTTTTTTTTCTCTCTCGTTCTCTCTCTCTTCAGCGACAGCCGACAGGAAGACCTCTGCTACAGGTAGGCCTCCTAAAAGGGTTTCCACACCGAAAATTGTTTCCTTACATTAAATAATTCTAAAAATATATAATGATTTATTAGAGACACATGGGTAAACATTCTTGGTACTCGTACCTGGCGCTATAAATACTACAAGTTACAATAATGATTAAACATAAGTTATAGTTTTAACAAACATTTATTGTATATTAGTTTAAACAAGAAATTAGAACGAGCAACTGTTAACAAAAATAATAGTATTATGAAAACACTTGTATTTACAGAGTAAACAGAACAATTATACGCCGGAAATTCTTGATAAGTTATTATCAAGTGTATGGACCGACTGTATGGAATTTAAATTACAGGGCAGAATGATAAGTTCTGGTTTACCGGTGGTAAGTCTCCCATATGTGAGAGGCCATCTGAGTAGGTACCACCGCAATGTCTATTTCTCCCGTGACACAGCAGTGTAAATGCACTGTTGTATTTCGGATTGAAGGACATTGTAGCCAGAGTAACTACTGGACATATTGAGACTTAACATCTTATGTCTCAAGATGGCGAGCGCAGTGGAATTTTGCTACTGTTTATGAGCGGTCGTATCGCTTACCATCAGGCGAACGGCTTGCTCGTCTCGCCATTCATTGCAATAAAAAAAAAGATCATATATAATAATATTGCTATTATAGGGTGGAAAACTTACGCCTAACATACTTCGGACGTCGAAGTCCGAATATTCGTGTTTCGTTTCGGATCACAGAGTGGGAGTTACTCTGTGATCCGATAGATCCTCACCAAGAGGTCGATCTGGAAATCTCGAACGATTGCCTAAGTTTAAGCAATAATCTTCAGAACTCAGGAAATATCATCAATCATACTGATGACAATAATTATGAGATAATGCAAGGAGACCCTGCATTTACCTTTTGGGTGTGGGGTGTGCCGTGACTACACGACCGATTTTTTGAGACACTGGTTTGAGATGTATGAACCTGTCACTCAACTGGTAAGTCAATGAAGTAGGCATATATTAACATGATGTATAATAATAGTCTGAAATAAATAAATTATTATCATTGTTATAATTTAAATTTAATAAATCTACCAATATAACAACGCAGTCGTTGTCTGGCCCTGTAGACAATACAAATTTCGGCGACGACTTTACGAATGCTATTTCAACAGAATATTCAAAGAATATTTGTGCTCAAGGCGCTTGAAAAGCGTAAAGACGGTATGCAATATTTATTTTAATTGTATGCTCAAACGTCAGAGATGCACTAGCATATTCTCTCTAAGATACCTTATTGTCTTTAAAAGCCTTGTTTTGAGTTGAGCGCAGCGTGTTTTCGAGGTTACAACTTTTAAACAACCGTAAAATATACAAAGAAACATTAAAGATGCTTATAAGATACGAGTTGTATTGTACGTGTGCAACTTCTGTGCATTTATTTACTTTCAAACAAGTCTTGATGTTGGTTTAAAGTTAAAGAAGATACAAAAATTAACTATACATTCCTACATATACAGAGTAGATCCAGACTTCGACTTAAATGATTTTAATTTTTCTGTTGTTTTTCCGGGTTTCGACACTAGGATTTTACATAGTGGCGCCTACATAAGGATGATGGTGTATTTAAATTTTTAAATATATCATAAGCTGTTTGACTCCTGAGTTGTATGAAACATCACATGTTTTGGTGCAAAATAACTTTTTATCATGGAAAATTATCTTTTAGAATACACCTCTGCCACTCCTCAAAACGCACAACCGTATTTATATGCATGTAAGTGTAGCGAAGTGTGAATTTTAGTTGTCAGCAAGGTGAATGCAAAATGTAAGGGAGGTTGTTCTTGACCCGTTTGCGCTGAGAGCTCGTCGTGATGCCCATCAAATTACCATATTCTAGCTCCCGACCTTTCTTCAGCAGGCGACATGCGTGAATCTCGCCACATAGCATTGTTTTGACACAATTTCAGTACTGAAATACCAGATTTCACGTTTACATATTATACCAAGCAATGTTACAATAAACGTTTTATTAAATAAATATGAATTAATATTTAAGGTAAATTGGAGTAGTAAAGTAATATGTGTTTAAGGGGTAAAATCGTGAACCCACCTAAAATATAGGAATTAATACCCCTTCCATCTTTATAGGTATGCATTGAAAAATATCTAAATATTTTAAGACTGGAATTGCTTTGCCATTAGGGGTTTAACTTTAATTGCCTACAATTGGGCTAAAACTATATTTGAATGAGGCCGGACAGTGAAGAAAATTGTTATTCGTTGCATTACCGTATTTTAAAAGTGGTAGAGCCACGCTGTTGTCAGTCATAACTCAGCATGAAAGAGCAGGTTTATTTGGGCTGGTACCACTATCTCACAGAAGATCGACGTGACAAGCCAGCTTTGCTATCACGTTTCGTTCGGTAAGGAAGATTGTCGGATACCCAATGTCCTTTTCCTCTTCTCATCCTTGTTTTTTCTCGCTCCCTTTCCGATTGGATGAACCGGTGACACGTCTATGATCCAAGCGTTATTGGTGTTCATGAGCGGCAGTGATCACTTACCGTCAGACCTGATTTCTCGTTTACCAGACCTGGCATAAGAAATAACTTTGACGGCATGCTACATAATTAAACAAAACAATATAAATGTTTAATTTGACACAAATCTGTACTACATACAATTAAGGACACCGTGCTATGCATGAATGTTGTTTTTGTTAACGCTTGAAGACGTGTGCCCGCATTCTGTGAGTAATAAACTTGAACATTTGCGTGAGATGTTACAAAGGCCGGAGCAATCCCTCGTCGGTGCTACATCTCAATGTATTAGAGATGTTACAGCTTCTGGGATTCCGATTGTGTATAATCCGGCGTGTCTTTAACTAACGCTGCGACAGTACATATCTGCTTTCCTAATACATCAGTGTAAATTTATTTGAGGAAAATTATAGTTATTATATTGCACACTATGAAGGCCGAAGGTACTTATGCATTCTCAATAGAGCCCTCAATTGTAGGATCTTACATCATTGAATAGTACTGTATAGTCTCATAGAGTATAATTCTATATAACGCACTTAAACGCCTATTTCCAAGAAGGGATAGACAGAGGTGGTACCAGGACACCCACGTTTCGCCTTGCATGTTCCGTCCCACTATGAGATAGGGAGTGAGCATATCGCTAAATCATAGGTCATAAAAAATCTAATATTTCTTTGCTCGACCCGGGATTCAAAAACCTTATCAACGTTGTAATAAATAGTACCGTAGTACAACTGCAAGGCAATCCATTCCATAAAAAACTTGAAATATTTGTTGAATCAACGGAAATGAAAATATTTATTCTGTATCTGTATCTATATCAGCCCATATACGTCCCACTGCAGGGCACGGGCCTACTCTACAATCGTAAGCACGATTGAGAGTGGTTAGGCCATATAGTCCACCACGCTGGCCTAGTGCGGGTTGGCAGACTTAATACCATAGAAATTTATATAAATCGCTATGGTATGCAGGTTTCCTCACGATGTTTTCCTTCACCTTTTTAGTGCGTGGTGATTGACTATCAATACACACATGACTCCGAAAAGAAATATTTATTGAATACATATAATGTCATACACTATTTCGATTCAGTCACTTTTTTTCCCACTACCACCCGGTTCACAAGGCTGTTTTCGCTAGAGAAGAAAGGGCATTTTACTTCCCTTATATTCGGACTATATTGCAGAAGTCCTTTAGCCTGCATTGACATCGTAATTGCTAAGCCAAGTTATTAATTGCCTTAGCAATTACGAGTCAACTGTACCCTAGATTCCGATTTATATTCACGGAAAACAAATTGGATTTGAAAATAATCGTATTAGTAAGCGGATGCAACTCATGTAACATCTCTAGCACATATTCTCATTCCTTCCTACTGAACGAGCACTATCCGTGTATTTTATATGAATATCCGTGATTTCTCATTTCCACAATCTAGTGCGCAGTATATAATAATGAAAAAGAAAATGAATTTCCGAGACGGCTCTTAACGCGTCCTTTTAAAGTTACACGACAAAAGAGTAATGACCCCATATGTTTCTGAGAGAATAGGAGTGAAATATTGAGGGTATCGAATTCTTTAACTTTATTAAGAGATTCATAGGTATTAGTGGTTGAAGTTGGAAGAAAAAATTCATAGTAATGTTTTATTGCCTTTGTCTAACGTATTCAGTATACACGACTATGACGGGTAAGGGAGATGATAAAACAAATCACTTTTACCCATATCACCAGAATTCTTAAACCACAGTTTACAAATTAATGAGCATATAGATAGGTCGGTAATAATTCCTAACCTAACGAGACAACCATGAGCAATTCTAAACGTTTTCACAAAACTTACTCCGTATTCCTACACATAATGTTATACTCGCTAGTCTCGCTAGTCAGTGGTCTTTCATGAGATGAAAACTAATAGTATAATCAAATGATAACCTACCCAAACTTTTTGTGTAATGATTGCCCATTCGCCCATGAAATTGTAAATGCAAAAATAATAACTTTGTCGTTTAGCCATCGACAAACAGAAGTGATCTAACATTCAATGCCAAACACATTCGGTCAGTTGTCAGACGCTGATGCCGCGTGTTCGGGAGATTTATTCATTTGGGCGTGGATCGGCGGCGTCGACAACAGCCACGCTATAATCCATCAATATATTTTTTACATTTATTTTTCTATCTAAATGTTTTTATTTCTAACGAAACATGCTTTCAGGAAATTTCAATATTCAAAAATGTATGTTTGTTTTGATTCAGGATCTACTGTCATCAAGTGTGAAATGTTTTAAAACCATTTTAAACATTAGTTCAAAGTCAAAGCGCATAAGAATTTTATTTTCGAGAAATAAAAACATTTTTTTCATAGCTTACGTATTGTCTGGGCAACGCTTATTTCTCGGTATTACCAACGGTGATGAAAGACTAAACCCTAATTCAGTAGGAGAACGTGAGCTTTTCTTGATGTCCGTAAACATTCTAAATATTGTATTCTATTTGTTTCATGTAACTGGGTGTTAATCATTACAAGACTATTTTCATTACCAATTATATATGAGTTAAGGTATACTAACAAATGTGTTACACAAAGTGTTTTAAAATCGTGGATCTGACAAACGACCAAATGGCGCACATTACACCAAATCCTAACAGGGTATGAGCATATTAGGTGCGTTGACGGCCTTTGAAAATAAACGGCGAGAGTAAAAAGGGAAAACAGTAGGGCCTCCGGCAATCCCACGCATCAAGGGAAACGCGACAAGCTTCGTATTATTCTGTGTGGTGAACTTAAAAGAGCGATATGTAATCACGAAACACGCCATTACAGGGCCCTTAATTTCAAAATGAAGTAATGTGAATGTGAATACTGCTAGACACCTCTTTACAGAATGACGAAATGCATTGTAATCCACTTAATAATGAATATCGTATTTTACTGCGATCTGTTTTTTTTTTATTTTATTTTTTTGCGTATAAACTAAAATACCATTAAAATTCAACATTTTTGTCAAAACAGTATTAAAGTAGCTTGCAGTATAAGAAAAATATAAGTATTTTGAATTAAAGAATGGAGTGCAGGAGGAGACATATAACCGTCTCTTTCATAAGCGCACACTGTTGTCTATGGTAAGCCTACTGACGTCACTAGTTTTGTTTCCCAATCCTTTTCTTTAATTAAAGTAAATCTTTCAATTTATGCTTCCATAGAAAGATTTAAAAAGTTTCTAACTTGTTTAATTCTGAAGGGATTTAGAAAATTATTTGTTCAGTCAAATATCCTATTGAGGTGCGTCATAACTGAGCACTGGGTTATAAAATGATACAGAAGCCGTATACAATCTTCATATTCTGAATAGGTAAGCTACTAGAATCTATCTCAGACTGGTATCGGCTCAATGGCTTTGATGTACAGCCGGCAATGTTCCCATTGAAATACTCCATTTGAACTTACATATCCTATACACAGTGGTTAAATTATATCACTTTGATAGCTTTCAATGGGTCTGTGTGTCAGATATTAGGTTTTATTGGATATTTTTATTCATTAATTATCAGCCTGGAGTCGGGAATTTGTGCCCGATATGGCGATAGGCTCCCTGTCATATCATGGGATGGAACATACAAGGCTTAACGTGGGTGTCCTGGTTGTACCAGATTTGCTGTTTGTATGTTTCATTCGGTCGGTGAGATTCCCGAATACCCAACAGCTTTTCCAACGGCCCTCCTCCCGATTTGATGGGCTGGCAACACATCCATGATCCAAGCACTATGGATGTGCATGGGCGATAGTGATTACTTACCATACATGTTTGTCTAATCGTTTGTCGAACCAATGCCATTAAACAACTCGTTGTGCCTTCCATATGTGATGGTGTCAAAACTAGAGAGAGATTAAGTCTACTCATTAAAAGTAGACAGAGATCGAGAATTAAATAATACTATTTTATTCAAAATATTTACCGATCAGAAAAGTGCTTGCTCCTAGTAAAAACTATAATTATTGTAGAAGATTAAGATTAATATAACATTTAACAACAGAACTACGTCCTTTGCTGATTTTTTACAACACTATAAACACATTATAATAAGCATTTACAATGTCATAGTAAATCTACAGAGCGCATGTTCATTAAATACAGGAGAAAATAATATCCATTTCAAAGCCAACGTAATGCATCGTATACAACATTCTATTGTAATAGGATTTACATTTTTACTTGTACGGTTCATAATGATATTTTCTCTTACAGTGGTAGCATGTTATGCAAATATTTATGCATTGAAATATTTACCATTGGTTGAATTCAAATTACTGCCACTCAAAAAACTAGATTGCGTTCAATTTATTGCAATTCCCAGATAAAACCTGGTTGGTCTATAGTTAAGTATTTTGCAAAACTTTGTTAAAATAAATATTTGAAAACGGTATTTAAATTATCTCTGGATAAAAAATTAATGATCCCGATTATAAAATTTACAGCAAATTCGAACGGCAATACTCTCAGAAATAATAATCGTATTGTTTATTCAATTTCCTCTCTGTTATTAGGGTTATAAATTATTGCTAATGGAATATTATCTGTTAAGCGCCCATAATATTGAATTCTGCAAGGTTGATGATTTATTACTCCGTGTCAAGATTTATTATAAAATATAAGATTTATCAAATACCGAAGACGTTGAACTTTATTGGTAAAAAAATTCAATATATATTCGTAGTGTATAGAAAATACAAAAATAAAAATATATATCTGCAACAGCCAAAAAAAGTGACAGTATTTTTATTCGTTTCCCGAGGAAAAAAGAAAGTGTCCGTTTTATATAATAAAATATGTTGGTCAAATTTTTCCGCGGCCCGACCCACAAGAACGAAAGTCATTTTGCTGAAAACTGCTTAGACGTGCATGGAGGACTAAGTAAGGTAACTTTTCAGTCTGGCGAACTGCCAATGTTTGTAAGAACTTGCTCACACACTGGGTCCCGTACAAAGGTACCTATGAAGTTTCACACAGCCGTTCTGCTTTTGTGTTTGTAACGGTAGCCTCTATTTCTAACTTTTGGATGCAGCCCGACTTCGCGAAATTGCTGTTCGGAGATTTGCTGACCGGATAATTAACGGAGAGAATTATCTTTTACCTGACTGCGGTAAAAAGACTAAAGAAAGAGGAATGTTCCGACTTTATTCTTTTTTCCCTTGATCGGTGCTATATTTTTATACGATTGTTTTATTGATTTAACATTTGTTCTTATGTGTGCCGAACTCATAGTTAAATAATGCTTATAAAGCTCACATGAATAATGAATTATTCTAAACATAAATCCACATTCGAATACAAAGAAAACATCATGAAATTGTATTTCAGAGCAGCCAATTATCACATAACATCCAAATGACGCGGCTGCCTACATGTTCACGGTGGTCGCGGGTTCGAATCCCAGGGCACACCTCTGACTTTTCGGAGTCATGTGTGTATTGATAATCAATCACCACGCACTAAAACGGTGAAGGAAAACATCGTGAGGAAACCTGCATACCATAGCGATTTATAAAAAAATCTATGGTATGTAAGTCCGCCAACCCGCACTAGGCCAGCGTGGTGGACTATGGCCTAACCACTCTCAATCGTATTCTCGATTGTAGAGTAGGCCCGTGCCCTGCAGTGGGACGTATATGGGCTGATATAGATAGATAGATCTAAATGCGTTGGCAACATCGTGCCTGAAAACAAACCATACAAACAAACACAAAACCACAAACCCTCATCCTTGGAACACGTGTTGACAAATTAAAATTGTTTACTGTTATCCTCGGGTTATTGGTTTCCATTTATGGCGCACGCCGTATTTCAATCTGCGGATATGAGCAACATCACGGAATGGGCCTACTTGCGGATCTTCCGTTTACGGTACCCTTTGGGACGATAAACACCAGAATAGGGAAATCGACTGGGATGGTGGGAGTTATAAAACATATCAAATGTACAACGTATATTATGTGGAATTCGTGCTCGGAGTATATTAGGCGGATTTATATGCAAAACGGCCGGGTAGCAACGCTTTGAGCAAGTTCATGCACTGTGAATACGTGAGCTTCTGAGTACATAATCAAATGTTGCTTATGGACATCGGTAACTTGCTCCGATGGGCATTAGTGATTGGTGTGGCTATCAGTGATTGAAACTTGTCAAGCTGAAATCTGGGGGCGCGGCCGAGCCCCCTCCAAGTCGAGCTATAGGCCGTAACATCCTTTTCTCGAAGCAATTCAGACCATTTTCAACCCCCCATAACTTCGTTGTGGTTAAAGCAAGAAGGCTGAATTTTTAGTTACTAAGCAGGCACTGTGTAAATACGGTATATTCAAAATTTCATCCAATTTGAACCAGTAGTTTAACAATTATAACTTGTCAAACTTTCGTAATTTTGTCACTCACTGACTGACTGACCGATCATCAAAAGTCTAAGGCACTTCTAGCAGACATAGAACCTTCAAATTTAGAATATAATTAGTGTTTAGTATCTAAAGTAAGGGAAAATTCAAACATTTCATAATATGTGTCTAGTTTTCTAGATAGACCAACTGCGTGAATAACTTTGTAATCCCATATAAATGTATAGGATTACCAAGTTACATTTGCAGTTAATGAATCATTGTACCCGTATATAATGGAATAATAGTTGTAGATAGATATCTATATACCTGAGGCATAACAGGAGGGGATATAGAGAGGGAAATGGTGTATTCAGCCCATGAAACTGTACAACATTCCTCTAGAAAAACATGACGAAGAAAAACTTGCAAATAAATAGATTAAATAACTCGAAAATATCAATTACAATGAAAGAAAGAACATTAATAATCAAATCCGCTATATTTGTGATAAATTGATACCTAGAAAAATAAGAAAAATCCGTAAGACAGAGGCTTTAAGAAAAATCGTTAGTGATATTCTAGAAGTAAGAAGTACCGAAAAGTAAAAAAGTAGGACTCTACAAAAAGACGTGAGATCCCATCAAAAACATCCTGTAAAAAAATTCCAAGTCTCGCAGCTCAGGTTTTCTACCGCAAAAAGTTGTGAGATGCATGTAATACCAAGTCGATTAATTTATTAAGTCCTTAAGGGACCTTCTATATAAAGTTATTACGTTAGTTATTACCATATCAATATTAAAAATTCTTTACGTTTTAAATAAATAGATCGACTTGGCCAGCAGCATTATGTATAAATTGTACGATACATTATGTTTTCATGCGATGGCCAAGTCGATCCATTTATTTAAAACGTAAAGAATTTTTAATATTGATATGGTAATAACTAACGTAATAACTTTATATAGAAGGTCCCTTAAGGACTAAACAAATTAATCGACTTGGTATTACATGCATCTCACAACTTTTTGCGGTAGAAAACCTGAGCTGCGAGACTTGGAATTTTTTTACAGGATGTTTTTGATGGGATTTAATTATATACGACACAAGGCTCGATCTTAGTGTGGGGGAGCAAGAATATATTATGTACTAGCGGCCCGGGCCAGCTTCGCCCGGGTGCATATAGATTTCTCTACAATAATATGCACGTATTATACACATAAACCTTCCTCTTAAATCACTCTACCTATTAAAAAAACCGCATCAAAATCAGTTGCGTAGCTTTAAAGATTTAAGCATACAAAGGGACATCGGGACAGAGAAAGCGACTTTGTTTTATACTATGTAGCGATGATTGTTGGGTGTATTTTTATTTATTTATAGTCTGTAATCATACGCGATAGATTTGAGGCGTGTAAGGCTCAGTTGCACAAACTAACTTTGCCAATACCTTTGCCCTTGAAACTGTCAATTTCAAACATTCGCAAGGTCAAATACATCTCAAATGTATGGCGATGACATTTTCATAGGCAAAGGTATTGGCAAAGTTAGTTTGTGCAACTGAGCCTTAGATTGGTGGCATAGCTGTACTACCGTTCGGATTGTACGTTGGGGTCTCAAAAGAAATTTACGATACAATGATTACACAGGATTCGTAGCTTAGTTAAATTCAATAATTTATAATAATAATTGATTAACAATAATATTGTTGAAGTGATTTTGTACGGCTGAGTTTAGAAAAGTCTCGACCTCGAAATTATAAGTTATCAGTAAAATTAAAAGTTAACGTAGCGTTAACATTTATACAATCATCGTTTATTTTATTAGTAAAGGAAAATTGCCGATCACAAAACAATAAAAGATATTTAATATCACAAATTATCCTTACTATTTGTTTTGTTGACTCCCAACAAAGTTAATATTGGTAGGCTTTTCGGGACGAATAAATACCTAAAACATTGGTTGTTTGTTTACATAAAATGTTTGTAACAGGGGTATATCACTTGTCGGTGTCGGTGAAATCCCTCGCGGAGAGTGAACAACAGTAATCGAAGTGTCCAAACTTCAGACCTGACGCCTTCGGGACTAAAACTTCCTACTAAATAGATTACGATGTCGCGCGCAGCGTTTCTTTGTAATTTGACTAACATTTAAATCTTTTGAAATAAAAATAATACAGATTTCTATGAATTTAAATACTACCGTGGTGTTGGAATAAATATGTAGCAATAGCAATCACAAATAGCAAGTGCAGTCGATAATAACATTTCACATGTTATATAAATAAGCTAAATATTACGACTGTGATTCACAAAGCCGATCGCCTAATGGTTTTAAACGATCTCGTGTAATCTATGAAGGCGTGAGCTTTTTTGTGGACCCATTTAAAGAAGAAACTGAAAAGTCAATTTTCTGTATGTAATGTAATTTTAGATATGAAAAATGTTTTTAATATATTGTTAGTTTTTTTCTTTACAAATTCAGTGGAGGGCAATAGTAGTAATATAGCGCATGCTAAAGCTCCAAAAATAACAAGGTGTTGATGTTAATTTGAAAGAGCAATAATTCCCATTACTACTACCAAATACTCGTATTCTACAGCCTTTTAATGATCGTTAGTCTTGGCTATCATATGTTATATATGGATATTGGATGTACATAAAAAGGTTAGATACACACGTGACCCCCTGAAATTATTGGGTATTGTGACGTAATTGACAAGGCAGATCTCAGTTTGACCGCACGCTTTAATTACGGGATTGCTTATTAATGCATTGGAGAGGAACAATGTGACAGGAGTATACTGTGCACATTCAGGGTATATTAAGACTGTTACCGAAAATGAAG
Organism: Hyles euphorbiae; assembly: GCA_023078785.2. Taxonomy (NCBI): domain Eukaryota; kingdom Metazoa; phylum Arthropoda; class Insecta; order Lepidoptera; family Sphingidae; genus Hyles; species Hyles euphorbiae. The sequence continues at coordinate 9,558,497 of CM041049.1, forward strand.
CCAGCTGGCTAGTTTTAGTGACTTCAGACACAATGCAACTAAACATTATGTAAAAAAACGATGAATTTATTGCTACTTTTTCCTATCGTCGTACTTAGTTGGTAAATACATTGTTATTTCTAAAATAATAGTGTAGACCTTTTTATTTTAAAGACGATGTGGTACGCCAGGGTTAAAATTATTCTTTTAGCAAATTCTATGGATTTACTACCCAAATACGATGCTATTTAAAAAATCCCAAAAAATGTGTCGCGATTCTTTGCGAAATATTTAATTTTGTTTGTAGTCACTAAAACTACCACCTGGCTTCGTTTTTGGTAGCAGTGCTGATATACCCTGTATAATATAGCTAACACGCAGTACGGTGGTTGCAAATAGCGATCTAAGTGCTTGTTAAGGCGTGAGACAACTAATGAGGTCGTGTATGATTGCAACCGAACCAAATAGTTAATAGATTATGCTCGCGAACGTGATTGCGCGTTCCGTTTTAAACATGTTCCATTTGTTTTTACGGTTCAGTACCTAAAAGGTTAAAACCCTATTACTAAGCCTCCGCTGTCTATCACTAGGCTGTATTTCATAAACCGTGTTAGCTAGAAAGATGAAATTTTCACAAATGATGTATTACCATTTTTAAGCAACTTTAGCTCAAACTTAATAAACAGAAACAAATGTGATTTGAAGGGTTTCTTTAATTAATGATGGTACGGAACCCTTCGTACGCGAGTCCGACCCGCACTTGGCCAGTTTTGAATTGTTTGTGTATTCAACCTTTAACCGTTCACTTTTTTACTTTTGCTCCTTCAGTCGGTAGAAAATTTGATATTTTTAGATAATTTAGTAGACATATCTATTGAATAAACCAATATCAATCAATCAAATACGATTTCTTATAAAAAATCGAACCCATTTGTGTTGACAATATTTTTGTACCTAAATAGCCATCAAATCATTTATATTTACATTAAATACAAATTAAACACCTAAGTATGAAGTAAATTAGGACCAAGAGTTGGCGTAAATACGCAATAATATTATTATTTTTAAGTTAACATTTGCTGAAAGAAAGCAATCTTTGTAAAATTCACACAGTAAACAGTAATAAATTAAAAGATCTCATTCACGACATATCTTTAATATGACAGAGAAAATTTTATTCCCGAGATTTTAATAGCTTCGTCAAGAAAATAATGGAAGAAATGAATATTAATATCGGGGATTTAAATGGCAACTCATCTTTGCATGGCAAAGGGATTTAAAACAGTAGAGCTTTTTCCTCTCATTACTTGATGAATATGACATCAGCATTTTTTGTTATTGTTATATTGGAAATTAATCAATGAATAATGTCGGGTTATGTAATTAATTTATGTATCTAATTAAAATATAATAATAAGGCAAAAAGTTAGAAAATATCAGAAAAAGCGACCAGTTCATCAATAGTGATAATCAATTAACCACTTAATATACATAAAAGACGAATCTAATTACAATATTAAATACTTAATTCGCCACAAAATTGGATCTGCATTTCTATAAAGCTCTTATTGTAGCCGCAAAACGACAATCCTATTATGGTCGTGGCCATATTTTACCTAAATCTCGTCTTTTGGTTTTAAAATCCGGCTCAACTATTAAAGCATTAATCTGAATTGTAATCGAGACGTTGAAAGCATAAACGAATGGACAAAGAGCCAGGTTGCAATCTGCGCTGATCAAAAAACAGAATAATAAAACGGTTGCACCGCATAAAAACCTTCATTATGGATAAAAAATAACATTAATGGTTAGTATCAAAGTGCGTGTAGGCCTTTTAGTAAACAGACATGCGGCTGCCAACATGTTCACAGTAGTCGCGGGGTCGATTCCCAGGGCACACCTTTGACTTTTCGGAGTCATGTGTATATTTATAGTCAATCACCACGCTCTATAACGGTGAAGGAAAACATCGTTAGGAAACCTGCATACCATAGAGCTTTATAAAAAAAATACATGGTATGTAAGTCCACCAAACCGCACTAGGCCAGCGTGGTGGACTATATGGCCTAACCATTCACAATAGCACTCTCGATTGTATAGAAGACCCGTGCCCTGCAGTGGGACGTATATAAGCTGATATAGAATGATTATTCACAACATCAAATTGTAAAGCTAAATATTGTAACTAAACAGCAGAATAAAATAAATGCACTGTTGTATCCCAGTTTTGAGGACATGTAGCCAGAGTAACTACTGGACATATTGAAACTTAACATCGTAAGTCTCAGGATGGCGAGCGCAATGGAATGCCAAGCAATTCTTTGTAATTCATGGTGTTGTTATAAGTTCGGTTTTGCTGCTGTCCATTAGCGGTCGTTTCGCTTACTATCAGGAATGGCATGCTCGTCTCGCAATTCAACGAAATAAAAAAGATCTAATAAGTATGACTTTATTTTTGTTCTCTCTATTATGGACCGCCGTCTACCACTATTTCAGATACTGTTCATCCCAAGGTTGACTGACAGATATCGCTTTAAGCGATAAGACCGCGCATTGTAACACTAGTGTCTTTTTTATTTCTTATTAGTTGTATTTCCTTGTTATGGTTACAAAAAAGAGTTCTTGTATTTTATTGTATGACTGTAAATAAAGGTAAAAAATATGTAAAGTAATAAATGTGTAGGCTTGCATTTCTCCTTGTTATAATAAAAACCAAAGAAAATAAAGCTTCTTATCACATTCAGTTGTTACCTTCGTCATTACATCAAATGTGCAAAACTCAGTGGAGCGAATCGTACGCAAGGGTTTATTGGACGTCTAAGAATCTTAGCTCATTGAAGTGGAACATTGCGTCTATTGAATTGTATACCTTATTTATATACAAATCTATTTTAGTTATTCTTACTTGGAAAAAGTACTCACCAAAATAACCGGATTTTGATCACTCAATTGAAAATCTTATAGTTTAATCTTACCAAAATGTAAGAAAATGATGTAAGTACATTGTCAAATATTATTTATAAATAATTTACCATTTCTTAATTTTAAACACGTTTTCATAACGCCTCCTCTACTCTTCTTCTTTGAAAAGATCTTGCGATTCTCAAGTGGAACGCACGGCTTGTATCATATAATAGATTTTAATTATTATTAGTTTTTTATTTAAACCTTGTGTGTAGATGATCCAAAATACACACATTTGCACACTAAATAAATTATTTATAAATATTTGAGATTTACATACATATTACATTACATTGTACGAGAAATAAACTAGGCAAATATTCCTTATAAAATTCAAGCACTATTCGATTGCGTGTTGTGATACCGTCATACATAATAAACAAGAGAGCTGGCCAGTCGGCAATGAATAATGGACCGAATAAATCCTAATTCAGTGCATTACATTACAACAACGGATAAATCCTATCGTGATAATATGAATTTATGGGGAAGGAAAAACTAGACCATATAATAAACTGCAATAGCACTTTTATGCGCAGAAAAATAAGTGCAATGGAACCCAAATAGGCAATGGCAAAAGTTAATCGTCAACACAATTATGAAGAAGTGATGGAAACTGTATGCCGCAGTATACATAATACATATATAGGTAGTATAGTGTATATAGTACAAGTATTTGTTTCGGATCTGGGTGTTTTTTGAGACTGTAAAGTCTCTCGTAGTTTCTGATACTCACGCCACAAGGCTCGATCTTAGTGTGGGGGGCAGGATTATACACATATATATACATACATATATATAGGTATGTGTGTATTTTTATTTATTAGTCTGTAATCATACGCGATAGATTTGTGGCGTGTTAGATTGGTGGCATAGACTATGCCGCATAGTTGTACTACTGTTCGGATTGTAAGTTGGGGACTCGGGTTCGAATCCTGGGTCGTGCAAATTGATATTGGCTTTTTCACCCCGGAGTCAGGAATTAGTCCCCGATATAGATATAGGCTCGCCCCCTATCACATCGTGGGACGGAACACACAAGGCGAAATGTGAGTGTCATGGCACCTCTGTGTACCTTTTCTAGGATAAAGGCAAGATTTTATGTATTTATTAGGTGTTGGAATTAATTCGTAGCGTTTGATGAGATATAGCGTTGTTACTAAAGTGTTCTGTTTTTACCTTCAGAAACAAATTAATTGTAAACCAGCTGTTATTAGGTGTTATTTTTAAGACGAATCTTATTTTTAATTGTTAATAACAACTAGCAGCTATTTAATTATGTCGAAAATTATTCCAAAAAAGTGTTTTTGCGGGGAATTTTATGACATTATTTATTTATGAATAAAAGTGCTGCGGAAAGTCATCTGATTTTAGTGGAAGTTTACGGTGAACATGCTTTAGCTGATCAAACGTGTTGGAGTGGTTTGCGCGTTTTAAAAGTGGCAAAACGCAATATGGATCTAAGCTCCTCCTATGTATTTGGTGGGATCAACAAGGTGTGGTTTATTATGAATTGTTAAAACCCAATGAAACCATCACTGGGGATCACTACCGTTTACAATTGATGCGTTTGAGTCGTGCATTGAAGGAAAAACGGTCGGAATGGAGCAAAAGGCACGATAAAGTTATTTTGCTGCACGACAATGCACGACCTCACGTGGCGAAACCAGTGAAAACATATCTGGAATCATTGAAATGGGAAGTCTTAACCCACCCGCTGTATTCATCAAATATTGCTCCTTCGGATTACCACCTTATTCAATCAATGGCTCATGGTTTATCAGGGGAAAATTTAACATCTTATATGAAGAATGACAAAATTGGATCGATTCATGGATTGCCTCCAAGGATAAAGAGTTTTTTCGACGAGGTATTCGACTACTACCTGAAAGATGCGAATAAGTAGTGGCAAGCGATGGGCAGTATTTTCAATGGTGTATTTTTTTATTTTCATTTCAATTATTTGCGTTATGTTTTAATAAAAAAAAACGCTACGAATTAATTTCAATACCTAATATGAAAGTTAAAATATTATGATTTCCTTCTAACGGTTTTATCCAAACTTTACCATAATATGTCATAATACGTATAACTCACATAAACCCTTTACTTGGAAACAATTAAAAATATTGTTACTAACAACTATAACTCCAGTATTGTCAAAGTTAATAATCTCTCTTAATATCAACTAAGTTCTATTTCGAATAGATCTAAGGTAAAGATTCCGCTTTAGTTCTCTCAGAGCGACTTTGAGTAACTTTAAGATTTAGTCCCAATACAAAGACAGCTTACTGCTTATTAAATTCGCTACTAAACTATCTACTTACAGGATTAAAATTCATTTGCCGGGATTGCGGAATGTTTCCAAAACCACTTCATAAGCATTACGAACCAAATTAATAAAATACTGGATTAACCGCCCATACATTACGTCTGGCTGCAATCGGGCGGAAGAAACAATTGATTTTATTTTAATGAAGATAAATAATGTATTTATTTGCAAAACCCGTTTGTTTTGTGTTTAAATCATTATGTTAGTATTTTTCTGCATCTTTTTAATAATCAAATAAATTTCACTCGCCTTGAATTTTAAAAACGTGTTAAAACAAAATGAAATTAAAGGTGTAAATAACAAAGATTTATATATCACGATGTCGCATTGTTTTAAAAAATATATAAAAATATACTTGTTGACTTTATTACCAACATAAAAAGACTAAATAAAATTCAAAATTCCATAACGAGTTACTAAAATACAAAAGTTATCAACTCTTGCGCATCTTTGCAGTCTTGTTATTACCAATATATTCCTGAAATATGTCTTACGCATGTATATTTGTATATGTGAGTTAAATATACCAAAACAGATACGTCACCCACCACGGTCCAAACTTCGCGCTTCGCCTTTAAACTTTGTCGATCAGAACTTTATCAATCGCCGGACCTCTCGGATATAATGTACCTACCTCCACTAATTAAAATGAAACGCTTGACATGTAAAGTTTCAAAATCAATATGCGAACGCTGACCGGCCATGTAGAAACAGTCGCCGCATCAGCCTGCATGTTTCAAATAAAAACATGGTCATTTTCCAAAGTATTTCGACTTTAAACGATGATAAATTGAATGTAAAAACATATATTAATTAAATGGTTAAATGACACAGCTAGTTAAAAGCATCTACACCAAATGAAAATATATTTGTACGTTTAACATTAATTAAGAATTAATAAATGGCTAACAAAAGAACATAAAATATTTACGAAATAAAATTAATATTGTATTAAAACATTGAAAAATATCATGACAAATAGCGGGATAAGAGGATATAAATCAATAAAGCCATGTATCCAAAACCCGCACAGTATTACTCTCCAACCAACCTTTTTCGTTCCACATATAAAATATATTTTTCTTACCTAGAAAGCACCCTTTCCTAGCTTTTAATCTCTTAAAAAAAGATTTATGAATCACCACGGGTCGTCATAATTCATAAACATCTGTCGTAGCAATAAAGCTTTAACGATGGTAAGGCATTCCGCTCTCGACACCCTTGCCTTTGTTTCAGCAGATAAAAGTTTATCATATTTATTAATGTACGCACATTTGTGACCCGTGCTGACCTGAAACATAAATAATACATATAACAGTATTAGAACAAAATCTCAATGTTATATTTATTTACGATATTATTTATATTTATGATCCATATGAGATTTCTTACAATATGCTCGATGAACTGGAAAAACTCAGAGTTTATTTTTACATTATTTAATGTGTATGTTTTAAACAAACATGTAAATATATATAAATCTGTATCAGCCCATATACGTCCCACTGCAGGGCACGGGCCTCCTCTACAACCGACAGTAAGGATTAAGAGTGGTTAGGCCATATAGTCAACCACGCTGGCCTAGTGCGGGTTGGCAGACTTACATACCATAGAAGTTTTATAAATCGCTATGGTATGCAGGTTTCCTCACAATGTTTTCCTTCACCGTTTTAGTGCGTGGTGATTGACTATCAATACACACATCCGAAAAGTCAAAGGTGTGCCCTGGGATTCGAACCCGCGACCACCGTGAACATGTTGGCAGTCGCGTCTAGTCCGTTTACCAACAGGCCACCACGCACTTTTATTTCTAAATATATTATACTACTATGATAATATACTGTGCCTGCCAGCATAGTTCAACTTATTCATATAATTTAGGCATGTCATAATAATAAATATTATAAAACTGTACTCGTATTATACTTTATCCATCAAGCGACGAATCAAAAATAGAATTCTCAGAAATTGGTAACAATCCAGCAAGAATGTCAATCCAATATCTTAGTAGTTGATACAAACTGGAAATGACAAACACCATGTTTAACACCATTGTTATTATAACTTCGCAATCCCTCAATGCAGCGGTGTTAAGCAAGTTTCTATTTATTGTTTCATCAGTTTCTGTCAGCCCGTAATCCCAAAGCAATCCGCAGCAACACAGTACTACAACGGAATTGCAAGTGTTTATAAAAACAATATTCTCCATTAACACACAAAGTAATTAATATCAGTAATGAATCCCTCGAGCTGAATAAAAATTAAAATATGCGTTTTAATATTGGAAATCCTTAATCCTTTTTAAATTTCAGCATTACGCTTGACGTTCGCAGTTCAATAGCCTTCGGGAACGCTTTGTTACAGCAGAGTGCTCGTGTCGTAGCCTACGTCGAGTGGCACGTGTGTTTTATGACAAAATATAAAAACACCTTCCCTCAAGCAGTACATGTTTACGATCTTACATTTTGTACCGGCACCTTTATATGTCCCTCACTATTTATTACATGAATCAATAAATAGCCTAACCCGCTCCAATTCGCTCTCTTTTGATCGAGGTACGGCGCGAGCTGTGAAAATGGTTTTCTTTGTGATTAATTTAGTGCCCACCCTTGTCCGTTGTAATAAATATGCAATGACCATACTTCGGATAAACATTGCGACCGAATGTGAAGATTTTTAACATGCTTTCATTTATGAATATTTCATAGCCTCTTTTGGTATAAAGTATAACATTGTATAACATTTTTTCGTAATATTTTTTTATACAAAACATTAAACATCAATGATTTTGGGAATAATGCTTGAAGCTATGTTTACTTATGGCAAATAACACTACAATTTCAGCCATTTTTCTCCATGCGTCAATATAGCATTGATCTCATTGAGGTGCATCACATAGAGGTGCTTTTCACCTAAATCCACTTTACAATTTTTTTTTATTAAATTAGATTACATCTCTCAGAACTAATCTAGCAAAGCTCAATTTATGTGTTAGAAATCAATCACCAACGATATTTGAACAAAAAAACTAACAACAGCGAAGCATTCTAAAAATAGGTATCCATTTACGCTAAAGCAAAGTTTAGGCACTGAAATAAACGCCATACATATATATGACTTCTACAAGCAGTTTTTCCTGCCGCCAACGCTTTCAGGAATGCCACTGATTCTAGTTCAAATATGCTTTGGAATATATCAAACTTCTGTTTGTGAATATAATAATTAACAATCCCTATACGCTGCCACTAAATCAATGAGCCTGTGAAAACAAACACTGTAAATAAGCAATGACGTCTTTTGAGGCAGTCAGATGATTTATGTAATTGACGCAGTAAACAATTACAAATTACCCAAAACTAAACATAAATCTGTATGCACAAGTGTAAAAGTTAATGGCCGTTGTTGCGTCGCATAAAAGCGATAGGAAACAATAACAAGCAAATATAAGCAGCGGGGAGCCTTCATATTATCGTTGTTTATGGTTCTATCGACATTCTGGTAGCGCTATCTTCTCTTACATCATATTACTGTACGAAACATATGTGTCGCTTGAAATTAAATTTCCAAATTTTACATTACACATTACAACGCTTTGGAGCAAAATCTAGAAACCCCTCACACCTTGACGTAGATATCAATTTATCGTTTGATACGTTAAAAGTGATTTATGGAAGTAACTTGCTTGGGTTGTATTGGTTACGGATCACCAGTTTGGGCGGATAGATTCTCTGTCGGTAGCGTATGAAGAAAAAAACTCCAATTTTTTTTATGCAAGTCATACATTACCGTTGGTAAAGAGGCACTGATTATTCTCGCAGGTGTGATTCTGACCAATCTGATGCAACGACGTGCCTTATCATTTTATTGCACAATGAAAAATATATTTATAGGCTTCGAGTAATATATCTCGGAATTTTTACAAATTAGCTGATTAGTTAAAGCATATTCTGTTATTTGCTCAGACAAACAACTAATAATATAACAAGTTTTCTTCTTTCCGCAATCGATACGAAACCTTTTCTCGCAGTTGATTATTATGTATCACAATATATTACGAAACATGGCAACTTTAGGAGCAAACTATTTTCATTAAATATGGTTCATTCGCCTACGTGGCACTGCTCTTCACTGAACTGCACCTTTTTTTTTAACTGCAAACAATTCTTGGATAATATCCTCTAGAATTTAGGTGCTTTAGAATTTTTTATCATAGCTATGGTATCAAAATTAACAGATCGCATCAAAGGACCCCTGTAATTTTTTATAACAGAGAATAACAACATCATTCCAATGTCTAATGTTTCAACATGCTATAAAAAAAATAGAACAAATATTTAATTTCAACTACCCCTACTTACTTATTCTTAGTTATTTAGCGCGGGTAAAAGAGATCTTCATAGCTCGGTGTCAATCTCTGCGTGCCACTGTTGATCCTGGTTTAAGGTAATTGCAATGGTTCGCAAGTGAGCGATACTCTTTTGTTATTCATTAAAGAAAAATGAACTCTTTATTTTTTATGCTAATAGCAATATGGTTGAATTTACTTTTCTCTTTATATTCACACAAACAGGGATCATTATTATGGAATTTATTTGCAAAGTATATATTTTATGAAGATACTGTTTTTTGAAATTTAATGAGCACTGTACAGACATCATACGCCGGCGACTTCACTCATTTCATGTCGGAAATCTTTGTCGCCGACATGGCAGCGGATCTACATAATGAGAATATCTCTAAACGTTGTTGACTTTATGACAGAGCGCTTGCGTTGTAGATATGTCATGCTCGCGGCAACATGTACGGGCTCTTGTCTGCAACATAATTCTATTCTTACAGGCCGCCGGGTTTGCCTTCAGGTTGTGTCGCCGGACCGGCGGCTTTGGTGTGTAGAGCGCTACGAAAAATAAACAATTACAAGGATTGACAAATATGCCATGCATGGGAATAAACTTCAGTCCAAACTCATAAGGAAAATCACCTAAAACTTTATATTAAATATTAGAATACTTTTATAGTTCCAACTATCTTCTTAAAAATTATAGTCAAACTCCTCCATATTTACACTACGTAAAAGCAAAGTATTACTCTAAACAACAAAAAGATATATTTAGAGATTTCCAACAGTCAACTTCTAAACTAAACGAAAGAACAAAAGCGAGAAGGAAATTTTGTTGGCAACTTTGTACCCGCGGGTCGGTAATAAGTAACACCACAGGCGGCGATAAATTCCACAAAGAAACAGCGTTTATATCCGATACCCGGTACATTAATACAGATTTTCCAAGATTATTGTAACTTATTCCGCAAAGCTTTGGCTAAAAAGTTCTTTTTATCTCTTGAGGAATGAAATAAAATATTTCCAAATGTTAAACCTGGAGGAAATGTGGATAATATTTTGTTTGCGGAGTGTTGCTGTGATTGCTTGTATTTGTACGGCACTGAAACAATAAATAAAGGCGGGTTCAAATAGGTAAAAATAATAAACATTACCTCTATACGAGCATAGATACTACGACCCAAAGATTAGGTATCCTCACATTACGAGGGCGATAGCCTAAAACCTATGAGACACTATAAAAGCGGGTCTGATATATTTGTTGAAAGGCAATTTCTATTTTGTAATAATAAAACGCAAACTATTTTGAACATTTACCTATATTTCTATTTAATAGTCTTAAATTGTAATTCGCTACAAAAATATAACGAGGTTCACGAATTAATTGTTACGGATCCCTATCGTATAATTTATATGTTAATTTGTAAACATTCAGCGCCCTACTCCCAGCCGAACGATGTATCCATTAACAATACAAAATGGTATCAATTATTTTTTAGACAATCATTCTGAATACTTCTGAACAGACGCATCGGACAACCGCCTGAAAGCTAAATTATTTTCTTAACTACAAAATTATGGAGAAAAATAAAACTAAACTTAGATCGTCACTCATAAGTAATGTGTTCAGCTCGATAGGAAAAAACTTAGAATTTAAAAATGATATAAAATGGGTGAATTTCATTGCGATCACTTTGTACCATGTGATTGGTGTGTACTGGTGTTATTATTTTGCCTTTCCTGTGAAGTGGCAAACGCTCGTATTTGGTAAGTAAGCCTTACTATATTTAAATAATAGTTAAAAAAAACTAAAATACACGCTTTAATAAGATATACAACTAAAAAAGTAAAAATAATTGATACTGAATTTAAGATAAGAAAATGGAGTAAAATACATATATTTTATTGTTACAAAGCGTGGGGTGTTTACAACAATTACTTATCCTTCTGCACCCCACGCTTTGTAACAATAAAATATATGTATTTTACTCCATTTTCTTATCTTAAATTCAGTATCAATTATTTTTACTTTTTTAGTTGTATATCTTATTAAAGCGTGTATTTTAGTTTTTTTTAACTATTATATAATTGTTTTGACTAAAAACATCCATCTACGGCTGTATTTCCAATCAATAACGCCATCTGTTGGTCAGTAGTAACATTTGACACTTGAAGAATACAATGTTAACGCCATCTAGCGATGAATAGTGCAAACATGCATTATTGACGTGATCACGCCATCTATTAGTCAGTAGCAAATTATGTTCATCTATACGCCACCTAGTGGTCAGTAGCAATGGTCATCAATTATAAGAATAATTAATCCTGGCGAATCTAATCAGGATAATTATATATTTTAATCGAATTAGTGTATTGTCATCGGTCCTCAATAAATCTACAAAGTTTGAACGAAATCTGGCCGTTTAAAGTGGGTCAAAATCGCGCCCAAAGAAGTCGGTTACAAACAAACATACAAACATACAAGTGAAGCTAATATAAAGCGTGTAAAAAAACATACAATTCGGGACAATAGATTTAATAGATAAATACACCCAACCGTCACATAAGTACATAGTCCTGACTCCTAACTAAGATCGAGTCTTGTGTCATGGGGTCAGGAACTACGAGAGGTTTTTCGGTTTTACTTCACAAACATTTGCCTCGGTGCGGGGATCGAACCCGCAGCCTTCGTTTCACAGCCGCCATATAACCAACTGCGCCACGTAGGCTGTCACAATTAATTAATATTGATAATTGAACATAAAAAATATTATTTATTTAAACTTTTTATAACATAATTGTATTAGTGGACTTAATACCGTCGACATTTTGTATTAGTCTACCGTTATTCAATGCAGAGATGAGATCAAAAAGCTGTTCCTACCAAACGTGTGACGCATAAAAAAACAAAAAAAAAACATAAGTGATATAATATTAAAAGTGAGTCATAAAATCTATAATTACCTGTGCTTTTTTAATATGATATAGTAGATCGGTAAATTATTCAAAAAATGTGTTAATGAAAGTTCTTTATAATCTTCTGTGGTTGAACGGATTTAAAAAATTAACAATCTATTTTTTATTAAAAATTAGCAAAAAAATTCAGATCAAATTCAATAGCCAATGGATTAATTCAAAGCGTGGATTTATCAAACTGGCAAAATACTCATATCCATTTTCGGTTCAGTTAATTGATTGAATGTCTATTAAAATGTTTTTTTATTAGTTTACTATTTATGATAAAACAATACAGGTACTATGCTGAAACCTAAGTGTTAGTTAAGTCACCCTTTTATAATATAGTCTAAACCTTAAGACCGACTCTACCACTTTCAAAATAGGAGATAGTCAACTTTAAGTCATTGACCATTTCTATGGATGAAAGTTGAGGTGAAAGCTAAAGCAAAGGTAATCCCTTACGGCTTACACTATCTAGTAAAGGTTTATTGCCAGGAATAGTTATTGTTACGAATATACAGAACATTTTTGTCTTCTACTCGATCTTATCCCAAATTAACATAGAGTTTGCGCAACATAATTCTTGTCCATATCGCCAATTTCTTTGAATTATAATTGAAAGTCAAACCCGATACCTACCCTTTCGGGAAGAGGCTTTGCGCCTCATTCGCCCACCAAGGTATCCGAGTGCAAACTCCCATGTCTTAGAAATTATTGTAAAGAACTCTCAGTTGTCCAGATTTTCTCGCGATTTTTCTAAGTCTGTTTTTGACGGGGGATGATAAATTAGCAACTGTTCATGTCAATTCGAAGTCTGGATCTTGGACTTGAAAATGCAAATTTCGTCTCGTTAATCTAATCTTCTGCCAACTGAATTACGTGGATATACGTCCATATATGTACATATAAAAACTAAGGTCTCAAATCACGGGTCGAGCAAGGTGATATTAGATTTTTCTATATTCATTACCAGCCCAGAGTCAAAGTCCTGACTTTGTGTCCGACATAGTGATAGGCTTGCCCCCTATCACATCGTGTAAAGGAACCCACAAAGAGAACGTGGCAGAAAACTCTACTTACCGTTTTAAGTAAACGGCGTGAATTTACGTATGTTTCTGTACATACCTAGAAACATGCCTACATGTTATGACTATATTTAATAATTTAATTAAACTAATTGATATTGTTTCTTTTAGCATTGGTTATGTACATATTGACGGGATTTGGGATAACTGGCGGGGCACACCGACTATGGACACACAAATCTTTCAAAGTTAAAACTCCCCTGAAAGTAATTATGCTGTTGTGCTTTGCGGGTGCTGGTCAGGTAACCTATTTACTATTTTAATTGAATTATTGTTCAGATTTCTTCTTTTGTTTATTATTTCCTTTAGACAGCCTCCGTGGCGCAGTTGATTAGACGCCGCCTGTGAAACGAGAGGCCGCGGGTTCGATCCCCGCACCGAGAGAAATGTTTGTGCGGCCCACAAATATTTCTTCCGGGTCTGGGTGTTTGTGAGACCGAAAAGTCTCTCGTAGTTCCTGATACCCACGACACAAGACTCGATCTTACTGTGGGGTTAGGACTATGTATGTGACTGTTGGGTGTTATTTATTTATTTATTTCGTATTTTTCTCAAGTCGCGTCCTAGTTCTTGCGTCAAATTTTAGATCACATTTTATACATCCAAAATAAAGTTATTAAAATGCATCTGATCGTAAGAGTAAAGTATCTGCAGTGCCAAATAGTGTTTTTTTATTGATATAAATGGCGAGATGAGCATGCCATTCGCATGGTGGTAAGCAATACGACCGCTCATGGAACGTAGCAATGCTTGGTATTCCACTACGCTCGCTATCCTGAGACATAAGATGTTAACGCCCAAATACTGGAACGCAACTTAAATATAACTTGCGCTTAACTACGTTAATCCCGATTAAATGTACCTACTGGCTAAGTGGGCCGTGCGCTGTTAAGTGCAACTTATTATTTGAATGACGTTCCAGTATTCGGGCGTAAGTCTTATTGTGTCCAGTATTTACTCTATTATTAATATAGTATTAATGCTTACAACCAGAATTCCCTCTTACAATGGGTGCGAGATCACAGAGTCCATCATAAGTACAGCGACACCGACGCAGACCCTCACAACGCCAACCGAGGACTGTTCTTCTCACACATTGGCTGGCTGATGATGAAGAAGAACAAGGAAGTCATACTCCGAGGCAAGCAGATGGACATGAGCGATATAGAAAATGATCCGATGCTAAAGTTTTATAACAAGTAGGTTTTGCCATTCTGTGCGGACGATTAATATGAAAAATGAATATGGAGGAACTGTATTAACATAATAGAGTTGTATGGATGTAGCTGATATCCTGAATGATTACACAAGTAATGTATGAGGAACAAATTCAAATATATTTGTTCCTTTTTTAAACGCAAAAGGGATGGGATAGGACAGGATTACATACCTTGAGTGAGAATAATATGTTGCTGATATGGAGAGGACTCAAAAATTCCACAAAAAGAGTGGAGGATTATGATATTAACAGTCTCAATAGAACTCACGATTGTAAAGGCGTTCTGTGGTCAGCAGTTGCTTAATAGAGATTGATATAATCTTATGATGTGAATACCTTTAATATTTATGAACTAATAACCTCTCCATGACGTATTTAAGGAGAACGTATAAAGCATTTTATTGACTCGTTGCTACCCTGTTGTACTTTCATATCATCGTGTCCCTACCAACCCTGTATATAATTACAAATAAATTTTACAAATTTACATGTGAAATGTTTCTCTTACCACGCATGACGGGCCATGCACTCCATTAAAACGAATATTACTAAAAAAATATTTGGTCTGTTTTTCTGCATATAACTAACCAACAAATCGAAATGGACAAACTGTTATAAAATTCTTGTAAACAAAGTTTTGTTCGATCTATATCTTCTTCACAGGCATTTCAACCTACTGAAACTAATCTTCTGCTATATTCTTCCAACAATGACTGGCATCGTGTTGTGGAACGAAGAGTGGAAATGCGCGGTGGCGTGGCAATGCTTTATCAGATTCCTGGGCATGTTCCACAGCGAACTTACAGTCAACAGCCTCGCACATGCATATGGATATAAACCTTATAATAAGTGAGTTTATTATGTAAATAGAATGCGTGATAATTTTATAACTATAACAGAAAATTACAGTTTTTACTGGTGTCTCATATGTGAAAGGCCGCTTGGGAAGGTACCACTGTAATGTCCATTTATCCCGCTAGACAGCAGTGTAAATACATTGTTGTGTTCCGGTTTGAATGACATTGCAGAGTAACTACTGGACATAATAAGACTAAACATCTTATGTCTCAGAATGGCGAGCGCAGTGGCAAGTATTTCCTAGCATTGCTTTGTAATTCATAGTATTGTTTAGATTTGCTACTGTCTATAAACTGCCTCACTTACAGTCACGCGAATGGCATGCTCGTCTCGCCATCTATTGGAATAAAATAAAACTCAGCTGCTTCAAATGCGACATTGTTGGAATCCTTCCGTGGCTGTAGATGATAATGATTATGATTACTGTAATTGAAATAAACGTAATCTATTTCCAAAGACACCCAACACTCATATACATATACGCAACTTGAAAATATTCTGTACTAGTACAAAATTACCTACCACGCTTAGCTTCTGCTCTACAACTTCCTTTATTTTTTTATCCAGCTTGTATACTACCGCACTAAATGTGTATTATCTCCTCTAACAGGCACATAATTCCAGCTGAAAACCGGTTTGTAGCGACCTGCACACTTGGCGAGGGCTGGCATAACTACCATCACGCGTTTCCCTTCGACTACAAAGCCGCTGAACACTTCGATTTATTCAACTTTACCACATCATTCATCAGATTCTTCGAGAAGATAGGTTGGGCCTACGATTTAAAAGAAGCTACCCCAGAAATGATCAATTCACTGGCTAACAGGTTAGGGGATGGCACACCTGTTCATTTCCCTTTAAAAGTGTCAACAGACGATAAAATTTCTACGTGATGTATTTAGTATAGTAAAGTTAAAATGTTGAATAAAAATAATTTACAGTCATTAGTTATAATAAGTAATAAAATAGCTACGTAAATAAAACGGATATATGCTACGAAAAATTACTTCATTGTTTTATATTATTTGACTCATAAAATCCTCCTGGGTATCATATTACTTTAAGTCAGTATTCAGTTCAAATCGTTGTGTGAACCACAAAAAACTAATTTGGGCATTATTGTATGTATATTGAACGGCCAGCCTTTCTTATTTTCTTATACCCACAACGGCCACAACACTAGTCACTGCGTGGCCAGAACTATGTGTGTGACTTATAGGTTCATTTATTGCAAATTATAAGCGATTGTAAATAAATCTCTGAAAGTGTATGTAATCAAGTTTATTCCCAGACATTATTATTCTTAAGACAAATCTCGCTTACATAGTACCTAATCAATACTTCTATTGAAAACAAAAATGAGAATACACATAAGGAGAACTGTAATATGGTGGGTCTGGTTGTGGCCCCACACGATTTTTTAAACAATTTATTGTACGATCAACTCTGCCAAAAGCTGACCTTAATTGGGGCTCACTTTCACCTAATTTCCAGCCATATTTCCAATTGCTACTCTCCATGAAACGAAATTTGTCTTCAGGCGCTGTTTTAGCTCGCACTTTTAAATATTCTTTTCTGCTGTCTAATAGAATTGATTTTACTTTATCGTTAACCGGAATCATTGCCGACTCGGGATTCGTGGTTTCTATTTTAGCATTCATGTAATCTGGAACTGGAGCCCTTAATCTAGGACGCATGGATTCAGCATGATCTCTCCTTGTTATAGACATACTGTTTACAATTGTAGCTCTGCTAATATCGGTTTCTTTATAATTGTTCATATCACGTTTGAAAGTATCATACTTGTGTATGTTCTTAGAATTACGTTGAATCCACTGCGCTCTCAAACGATTTTCCTTTTCGAACATTTCTGTCATATATATGATGGTGCTGGGTTTGGACATATCAAGCCTCGGCATTTTGTTAACTAATCGTATCACTATCCTCTTATAAATATTGTTAAAACGTAAAAGCTCTAAAAGGCTTAATGAAAACTTGTTGTGGTTGACGTAGTCAAATCTATCACATCAAATCATAGACTAAATCAAAGAGAATATAAATCACAGTTTATAAGTCAATTCGCTATCAACTTTCACGTTTCATGTCATTGTTTAGGAGAGATTTTGTATTGTTTTAGAGAGGAATTTATTTTGAGTCGTTTGTATTTATAATTTATATTATTTACACCCAACATGCCTTTGTTGGACATAACTAATCCGAATATAATAAAGTTCTTAGTAGAGAGTTATGACAAAACTACACGTCTCCGGTTAAAATGGAATAAAGTGCATTCAGAAAAACTGCAAGAAGCTGCGACATTACATCGCGAAGAAAAAAGTTATTATGACTTCGATGTAGTTAAAGAAGCCTTGATTGCAGGCATGCCTACTATAGCAAGAGACCATAAAACTACAGCATCAAACAGAAGATTGAAAGCCATCAACGATACAACTCACATAAATTGCATAGAGGACTTAAGAAAAGGGCATTCAATACCTGAAGTAGGTCTTGGAGATCCTAAAACGGATCCAAGGCTTACGCGACCTGACACAGACCTCAAATTTGATCCAATAATGCGCCCCGTTGATGCGAAACAGAAAGAAATTATCTACAAAGACATACCGACGTTCGGACGGGCGGCGTATTTGAAGAATAGGTATAAAATGGCACCGGAAAATAAATTCTACTTCCAAGAATGCGGTGGATGGGATTATGGGTGGAGATTGGGCGATAGTTACTTTGCAAGAAATGCTCCGACGTTCGGTCGTGTGTGGCGCTACACGCGAGGCGTCATCAGCCGCACCGGACCCCATCCTGACCCCAAATATTACAGAGATGCTGGTGAAGCAGTTGTTTCTAAGTGTCTCTATTAACATTTTATATTAATTTTATGTATTTTAGATAAATGTTTTATTTTTAAATTTACTTTTTTTTTATTTTATTTGAGTTATTTTGATTTTGTGAGTAGAATACTCATAATGTAAAATGTAAATGTTAAAAAAACACGGAAGTGATAAAACACATATACGCGTATTACCATAGTGTAACGCCCTTCTATATAATAGAGATTACTTACGAATTTACATACATACGATAGAAATCTTACCAATTATTATGATATGCCGGATTTCCTCGCTATGTTTTTCTTAGGCATTACCTATAGAGCATGGTCAGTGACTATCAATACACACGTGATTCCGAATAGTCAGACGATGTAAACCCGTGGGCCGTGACCACCGGGAACATTTTGGCACCCCGTCCGGTCCGTTACCAACAGGCCACCACGCAACAAAAAATTGGTATATACATAAAATATAGTAAAAATAATAATCTCTAGATTTATTGCACCACATATTACAAACAAGAGATTAATTATAAACTAAAGCTTAAATTGGTATAAATCGACGGGCGATCTCCTCCAGATAACCGTGCTAGAAGAGGAAACAATTGGTTAATACGGACGGTGCTTTTATAATAATATTTATAGATAAACTTACCTACAACTTATAAGTACAATACTTAAATACATACTCCAAAATACACCAAGCAATACAAACGTACTCTACATAGACATACATACAATAGAATAAAATACATATGCTTTATTTCATATCAATAACATAACATGGACATGATATTACTGAGCCAGTAATTGTGCTTTCATCCTAGTTTTGATAGTTTCCAGCGTTGGAGACCATTTCAAGCTAAGAGGTAATGCCTTCCACAATTACAATGCTTCCACGGTAAAGTAACATACGTAGAACGGTGTCCTTTGAGCTGGAAACTGCAACATCAGGTTCTCTGACGACCTGAGGGAATGAGTATTTGCAGTATGGAGAAAACTAAAACGATCCTGAAAATATTGTAGAGCTAAGGGATTGAATAGAATATTGTAGAGAACAGACAGAAAACTAGCATTCCAGCGAAATGCTATAGGAAGCCACTTGATATTTACGTAATCGTATAATTAATGTGTTGTTCTTAAGTAAAGCGCTGTTGTAAACTCATGTCTACTCTAGTATAAAAATTGTGGTTTATTGACGCTCGTCATATACTCGTATGCATGTATATATTATTGTTTTGATTATTCGATAGATAAAAAAACAAAAGTAAGAACCTACAGCCTGTTTGGAAAAATATTAGTTTATGTAAGTCAAAAATGACTTTGAAGTTATCGAAGTTATTTACATTTTTTGTTAACAATTTTACAACTTATTATACATTTTTATACCTATATTTTTTATACTTTTATATATTTTTTGTATTTTTTACAATGCCACTCGACTTCAGTAACCCACATATATTGAGATTTCTAATAGAAAACTTCGAAAAAGAAAATGAGAAACGTATAATTTGGTTTAACAAAAATAAACAAGAAATCATAACTGCGGCTTCATACGGACCAAATTTTAAAGATTACCGTACGGAAGATATTTCCAGAGCATTGGTAGACCTCTCATTACCCGCATTATCTTGTCAACACGCTGAAAGTTTTATAAACCGTAGAAGAAAACCCGAAAAAGATGCCCCTATTGTAAGCACTTTTACCACGAAAAAATCAGCTAAATTAAGGGATATACCTGAACAAAATATGATCGCTGATTTAAGATCTGATAATATAATGAAACCGATAGAAGAAGATGTTGTCAAAATATTCTATAAGGATCTTCCGTCCGGTGGACGTCATCAGTATCTTAAGGCAAGAAAAAGGAAATCACCCAACGAGAAATACTATTTAGACCAAACCAATAACCATGCAATTGGCTGGCAATTGAAAGAGGGAGCTAATATGAACCAACCACTGCAATATGGCAGACGTTGGACCTTAACCCATGAGCTGCGCAACCGCTCTGGAAACCAACCAGACCCTTGTTACTATCAACGACCCCTAATGGATCCATACGTTAAATGTTTTAATTCATGACAGGGAATTAATTAAACCGAGTGGCAGAATTTATGTTTTATTAACTTTTTACTTACAGACCACATCAGCTTAAATTTTATATCCGATCCAGATATTATGTAGTCAAAGACATGCGTAATGCGTATATTATATTTCTGTATTACTGTGTATATTAGCAAATGAAAATGATATCTTTCCGCATCCTTATTATATTTGTCAGGCAAATGTTATTTTATTAAAGGGAAGCTTATTACAGCTCCCGTTAAGCGTAAATAATAGACTAGAAGCGCTTCTGAATGTTTGCTCGAAACATTCGCGGCTGAATTGGTTCCACATATTGTGTCAAGTCGCAGTCGACACTCTCATAACACTTGTTTAAACACTTTCCTATATAGTGTATTATCTATGCTTCTGGGAATATTGGTAGGTACCCACAATTAACAAATAGCCATGCATCAGGATGCATTTGTTAATTATAGCACAGCCTACCCTTGCAATCCTCCTCTTATGACGAACTATACGCAGAAATATGTTTTATCGCTAGAATTAAAGTAAAAAGCGCACAGTAGAATTGTTCTCATAAAATAAAATATCTTCATCGTCAAAGTATTTTTACACTTGCCAATCGCACAGAACAGTTGTATTTTCAACTTCTCAATTGTTTTTAGTGAATGTGGTTGTGGGTAAAGGCCAGAGGCTACGTAAATTTTACCCTAGGCACGGCACGTTCCGACAAACACTGTCTAATGGCCACAGCGGGCCAGAAACTTTTATCATCTGCCCGAGCTGGGCCGAAGTTACACGTTAAAACTTTTATTTTACTCTTAAATGACGTTAGTAGTCAGTAGGCTCTGATATTCTAACCGACTGACAATTATGTACGCCTTACAATTTCGGCTGCCCGAGAAGCTTTTTACAAGTTTTGTTGAACAACTTTCCCGTCTGATGTCTGTCTAGTTTAATTATTTTGTACATAATATACATTTCAGGACTAAACGTGACTATGATTTGCATTATCAGCTTTTATAAAAAGACTTGGTAAAAAAAGATTAGGTAATTTTATTTTTAACCCTTATTTGGACGCACGCGTAAGTAGCTATATTTTTTAAGTAGGTAGATATAATATGTATATATACAGGGTATATCAAGACTGCTACGGAAAACGAAGCCGGGTGGTAGTTTAAGCTACTTCAGACACAATGGAACAGAAAAAGTTGGCGGTAAACAATAAAGAAAGACAACAAAAAGGGTAAACTACCTAATAGCATACTAATACTTAAATACCATAATCAAATAAACTAATACATATTTAAATAATAAAACTAATAATTATAACAAAATACATAAATAACGACAACAAAGGTGGCACTATAAACTTTTCAGATAGTGGTTTCGTATTTGATTTTTAAATGTGTGTATAGTTTTTGAGCGTTTAATATCTAATGGTAGTGTGTTCCAAAGCCGGAAAATAATACTGTATATATATAAAATAATAGTGTATATCCTTTTATTTATAAATAACCTAAGGTATAAAAGTGTTTAAACTGTTATTTTAGCAAAAACTATGGATTTACCACCCAAAAATGACGATATTTAAAAAATCATAAAAAAGTAATTGTCGCGTTTCTTTGCGAAATTTTTAGTGGCAATGTGTTTGTAGTCACTAAAACTACCACCCTGCTTCGTTTTCGGTAGCAGTCTTGAGATACCCGGTATATATATCTATAGGTATACGTAGAAAGAGTATACATAGAAGCGTTCCATATGACAATAAAAGTAGCAAAAAAGGTGATAAGAAATTCACTGCCACACCATACACAATAATACACATAAACAATATTTTTTAAGGAGTAATTCCAAAGATTCATTTAAAATATTCACAACACGGAGTTACAGTACAGGAAGGTAATTTAGAAAGTTAACCACAAGCTCAAATTATATACTTTCTCACAAAAAAATTTAGGGCTAAGCGGGCTCATAAATCAAGTTAAAATCTCCTGTGCCTTCGCAGCTCTAAAGTCGCACTATATAAAACTTGGTAACTGTTGAAGTTCGCTCTTAAATCCGTTCGGAATAGCTGAGAAAGGCTCTGCATGAGGGTGTTGATGACTAGGCTCCCCACTGGGAAACTTATAAATTTATTTTGCCTTAATGACAGTTAAGAATTATAGACATACGGATGAACAGGTCACTGTATGTCACTGGATTTGCATCCAACAAGTAAGTGAATGTCGAAATAATAGAATAAAATTGATTTTAAAGGTCGATTCATAGGCACCCCCTGAAGCAAATAATAAATGCACCCAACAGTCACATATTAGTCCTGACCCCAACACTAAAATCAAGTCTTGTGGGTGGGTATCAGAAACTACGATAGCCTTTGCGGTCTCATAAGCACCTAGACCCAAAACAAATACGTGTGAGCTCACACAAATATCAGTACCGTCTTTACACTAAGGGCACACGGGGCCCGTGCCCAGGGCCCCCATCCTCAGGGGGGCCCCGAAGAAGAGCCAGTGTAAAAAAAAAAGACAAACCGAAAATTTTCCTCACATATTTACTCACACGTTTCTCGACTCCTATCACCTATGTACGTAATTTATAAAATTGTAAGAAGTAATAATCATATATTTCAGTAGATTAGTGATAAAAGAGATCCCTCCAAAGTCCAAACTAAAAGTGAAATGCTATAAATGTGTTCTCTGTCACAGAAATAGTAATTATACTATAGTATATGAGTAGTATGTTTGCATCATAAAAACATTTGTATAACACCAAGGTAAGGGGCCAACGGTCCAAGGGGGCCCCGAGCTTGAAAGGCCTCAGGCCTGAAGGGGTCCTCGGCCCGAGATGCCGTAAGCAGAGAAAGAATGTAACATCTATACGTCGAACAAATATACACTAGATACACAGTTCCCTGTAAATGTTCTGTTAAAAAGTGACACCTATGCATTGACACAAAAAAAGTAAACAAAAAATCACATATTCCAAATATATTAACACGCATCCTACCTTATTCCTGAAGTTTAAAGTAGCTTTTCACATAATAATGTCTAAAGTTCTGCGACGTTTTAGAAGCAACGGTCGGTGCGTGACTGAAGGCGAAAGAGTGCTTAAAGCACTCTTTTTTGGTGCCATTTTCTGAGCGCTCATGTTGTATCTAGTGTATATTTGATCGAAGCATCTATACATATAAATAAAAAAGAAGTGTCTGTTTGTAAAGTAAAAAAAAATAAAAAATGTTCAACTACATATCGATACGATACCTATAACGAAAATGAACTTCGAATTTTTTTTGTCCTTCTGTCTGTTTGTTTCGGCTAATTTCTGAAATGACTTGACCGATTTTGACGGGATTTTTATTGTCAGGTAGCTGATATAATAAGTAATATAAGGATTAGCTTAGGCTACATTTATTTTAGAAAAATTGCAATGCCCAAGCACTGCCCATGGAACAAACGATAGAACACACAGAGAGATCCGAAGTCTCTCCGCAGTCCTAACGGTTCCAATTTGTCTGTGAGATCGGGATCATTGACTATTCGACAAGCTCGTCACTGCAAAGAGTCAAGTGGGTCGAGCTGGTATTTTAGGGCACCTGTCCAGAGGTGAGAGCAGTACTCCATGTGGGGCCGGATTTGCGCTTTGTAAAGCGTCAATCTATGACCCGACGTAAAGTACCGCTTGGCTCTCTTCAGAATTCCCAACTTCTTGCTCGCCAGTTTGGCATTGCCCTCCAAATGACTCCTAAACTCGACCTTACTTGATATTTCGACGCCAAGGATCCCAATACTCTCGAATCCTTGGAGAGTAAGAGTAATTGTGGCGCCATGACAAAGGGGTCCTTCTTCGCAGTGAACACGCAAACTTGTGTCTTCGAAGGGTTAAATTGAACTAAGTTCAATTCACCCCATTCGGAGGCCCGCCCCAGAGAGCTCTCGACTTCAGACACAAGTTGAAACCGTCTTTCCATAATGGAATCCCGAGAGTGGCTCCGTTGGCCGATGTACCGCGCGTCACTCGTACTATCATCTGCATAACAATGCATGCTATCAATAGACAACATGTCATTGATATGCAAGATAAAGAGTGTTGGCGATAGCACCGAGCCTTGTGGAACACCAGCATTAATGGTCTTGGTCTCGGAGCAACAGCCGTCCACTATGACTTTTATGCTCCGCCCATCCAAAAAGCTGACGATCCATTTGCAGAGCCCCTCAGGAATTCCATAAGCAGGTAGCTTCGCCAGAAGGGCGCGATGCCACTCTTGGTCGAACGCCTTCGCAATGTCAAGGCCGATCGCAATCGCCTCACCTTCACTCTCCAAAGCCTCCACCCAACGGTGCGTGAGGTACACAAGAAGATCACCAGCCGAGCGACCGTGACGGAAACCGTACTGACGGTCACTAATCAGCTGGCAATCCTCAAGATACCTCAAGAGCTGAGTGTTTATAACTCGCTCCAAGACCTTGGAGAGTACGGATGTGACAGCAATCAGCCTGTAATTCGATCGGTCACCCTTTTTGGGCACAGGGTGTACATTGGCGACCTTCCACGGAGCCGGAACCCAGTTGGCTTTATAGGAAAGACGGTAAAGGCGCGTGAGCACGGGTGTCAACTCAGGAGCGCACGTTTTAAGAACAACTGCGGGGATACCATCTGACCCACTCGACTTATGGACGTCAAGAAGCCTGAGTTCCCGTCTGACAGCACGCTGGTTTTTTTTTAATGTCAGATAGGAGACTCTCACAACGCGGGATGTTCGGCGGTGTGGCTCCCCCGTCACCCAAAATCAAGTTCGAGGTAAAGAATTAGGTCAAGAGATCGGCCTTCTCCTTTGCACTGTGGGCCACCGGTGGATAGCACCGTGGTGGGAGACTGGACAGACAGAAATTAACCACCACAGCCTTAGCGAGCGACCAAAAAGACCGACAAGATTGATACATAACTTCGATATGAAATGATCATAGTAGATAAATGTTAGATTTATATAGATATTTTTTTATATAGATGTTTTTTTTCTTTATTTTTCAAAAGGGCCCCAAATTCTTGTGTGCCCAGGGCCCCATCATAGTTAAAGACGGCCCTGACAAATATTTGTTTCGGTGCGGAGATCGAACCCGCGGCCTCTCGTTTCACAACCGGCGTCTAAACAACAGCGCCATGGAGGCAGTCAAAGATTGTCAAGACGATGGCAATTACTAGTAATAATTACCGATTCAGTGTGCATAGGCGTTAAAAAAACACAGGATCCCTTGTTTGTCATTAAGTTAACTTAGACTTTTATTGGTGGTAGGTCTCTTATACACGAGAAGCTGCCTGGGTAGCTACCACCCCAATATCTGTTTTTTTTTTTCGCCAAACAGCAGTGTAAATGTTGTGTATCGCTCTGAAGAACATTGTAGCCAGAGTAACTACTGGACATATTGAGACTTAAACTCTGGATAGTGAGCGCAGTGAAATGCCAAACACTGCTTTGTAATTAGAGGTGTTGTTTGGTTTTGCTACTGTTCATGAGCGGTCGTATCGCTTACCATCAGGTGAACGGCATGCTCGTCTAGCCATTCATTGCAATAAAAAAAATCGACTGGAAATCGCTAGGAAAAGGACTGTTGTCACGTGGGCGTCTATTTCATTTTATTTTAGTAGGTCTAACCTATAAGTGTAAAGGCACATGATTTATCAATTTAAAATATGGCCGTAATTGACATGCTTGAAGAGTTGCAATTACCCACTAGCTTATGTACACTATTCAGGCCTCATATCTCCAACAAACGCTCCATTACAATCTCAGGTAGATGCCAGTTGAGTAGGGAACGGATAAATGCATTTGCATTCGCCCCGTGAACACGAAAGCTGTAAAGTAATCGAAACTTCGGGAAGTCAAAAATGTAAAAATTAAACCACATTCCGCGATGAAATCCGTAAATAATAGTTTTATTTCCATGCATTTGCATGTTTACCCCATTTTTAGCGATTATCGCATATTTTGTCTTAAATCCAGATATCATACATATTTGCCATATATTTAGCTCCTTTAAAAGTGCTAAATTAACTATATAAAATAATCGGTACATATATACATAAAATATATTAATAGCAGTTAAACCTGTACCTGTACTTACATAAAACTACACATTTTACAAAGGTCACTTACTTTAAAAGGTTTATTTTCTGACTGAATGAATACGTAACGTATTATTTTATGATGATCCGACTTATAAAAAATAAACATAGCACGTTTTTTCTCTTTCATATTTTTTTTTCATTTATGTTGCATATTTTACCATGTTCATTAGTTTATGTGCATATTTGGACCATTTGAACAGTTTTCATAATGTGTCAAAATATTATGTTCACAACAATCCCCAAGAATAAAAAAAAACACATTTTAACGGTAGTCTATTTTATTACTTATTACTTTCATTACTTATTTACATTATTCATTAAATTATTCGATTCGAAAAAATGCATTGCATACAATGAATGGTAAAAAAATCGAAAACCGACGCTTACTATCAGTAATAAAGTTAATTTTAGTTTACCAACAACAATGAATGAACCTAGATAAAGATCTACTTCGGTTCTACTTGTGTTAAGCAATATCTAGCTTCCACACATATTTGTTTCTTTTAAGTCTTCTAATAATTCAAGGACAGCGTGGGCCGAACCTCCTCTTTCATGACAATTATTTTAATATTGCCAGCTTTTCTGTTTTTTTGATAGAATGGAATAATTTCATGTACAGTAAAATTAACAATAGTCAATAATGTACATACATTTGTAATTCCATGTTTAAGATAACTCAATCAATCTTCTCAGCTAATCACAGGGAATACAAGATTTACTCACATGCTCACACAAGTTCACAAACAATATAAAAAGCTACAACACCAATGTACAACACTTATCTTGTTATTCAACAACACTTATGTTGTAAGGCTACCTACTAGGCTTTTACATTATCTAACTATTGTATAAATATTTACAGTTATTTTTATGTTAAACTATAATGTTTATTTAAATAAAATACTCCTTTAATTCATTGAGTCCAAGTTATCTCGCTAATATTTCTTCAAGCTCCATAGTGTAGTTGGTTTGACGCCAACCCTAAAATGATGCGGGTTCGATCTCTGAACCGACACAAATGTTTGTGTGGCCCCCAATTTATTGTTTCAGGTCTGGGTGTTGGTGAGAACGAAAGTTCTGGAACATTCTGCTATCCCGACACAAGACTTGATCAGTGTAGTATAGGGTCAGAACTATGCCTGTGGTTATTGGATGAATTTATTTATATATTCTCTAAGATCACCTTAGCAGGACTTCGGTAGACTTCAATTTTCGTATTTTAGGAGTCCGACATCACACATTATGTTTCCTCTTGGCCGAAGGCTTCTCAAATACTTGTTTCATACCGCCCCTGAAGTTGGCCAGCCTTGCTGCAGACCCTTCATTACTCCATGCAGAGTCGAATTCAGTCGTGTCTTGATCAACCAAATGTGTGTACTTAGTACGGCCTGAACGACCAAACTTCTTCACTTGCATCACCTGAAAAAATATGAAGTTAATTTGACATATTGGTGTACAATATTAGATTTTTATAATGAGCCTTTTGATTATAAAATATTTCTAAATAAATATTAAAAATGAATTATAAAAAAACGTTAAACTTTTTAATATTTATTTTCGAATGACAAAAGATTATGCCCTGAAAGACACCAAATTAATTGAAATAATGTAAATTGGACACACTTTATAAATCGGATAAAATCAAATTTGGTTTTTACAGCGTTCGATATAATAATTACCTTAGGCAACACAGTCTTGTCAAAGTGATCATCCAGTGTGGGTCCAGAGAAGTCCTGTTTGAAAACCTCTTCCTCCCGGTCCAAATAGAAAGCACCTCTGAAAAATAATATTTATTAATCATATTTATTAATACACTAAACTATGATCGTCCGTTTATTTAGCTTACTAAAAACTTATCGTCCATTTATTTAGCTGATTAAAAAAAACATCAGTGGCCGTCACACGAATTGTGGGGGAGAATCGCCTCGATTTCTTCCCTATAACAGCGCTGAACTCTGTCGGATATATTTCATTGGAGAACAAAGTTGTCCCCATTAACATCTCAGTTAGGACGCCCGTTTAAGAAGGTTCACTCTATAGTCCAATACGATATTCGAATGTTCATACGATAAAAGTATTCCACTTCTAAAAATTAATACTATTGTCTACGAAACTTATCATTCCAGTAAAAGTAACGAATGGCGTCAATAGACAGTCCCATGCCATTCGATATAATTTTGCTGACCTGCTAAGATGCCTCTTCTCACTATAGGATAACAGAAATTTTAAACAAGTATAATATGTATTTACCTGTGATAGTATTTTTGCAGGAACTTATATTTGCCCTTAACAGCCTTGTTAGTGACAACCTTGGGGTTGAGGCGCTGTTCTACTCGTCTCTCCTCCTCTGTCATGTTGCGAAGACGCTCAATGGCCAACAATTCCTTTTCAGCCCTGTAACATATATTTCATAGTTAATTCATAATTATTATTCAATACTCTTCTAAGTAATCAATCACCCATTTAAGTAACCCAGTGCACAGGTAATTTATTACTCTCTTTCCAAAATAAAATACGGACACTAAACCATCCATAGGTATCTAACGGTTAACCTTTAAAATACACCAATCAAAACACATCAAATGTGGGCATGGTGACAATACCAAGGTATTTTCACGGTCGATCCCTAGATGTATCGTCAAGTTTATTTAATAATGTTGGTCGTCAAAGTGATACTTACGCCTCTCTCTCTTCCTTGTCACGCTTGATACGTTTCATTTCACGCAGCTTCCACGCTTCGTATTCCAGTTCGTCATTCTCATCATCTGTGCACACGTCGTTGATATTTCCCTCCTTTTGTTCACCCTGAGAAAATATTATTCCATACATTGAATATTTTCATACAAAATAAAGAAATAAAATATAACCAGTACAATAAAACAAATAGCCGCAGCCCCTACACATTCAAATAGAATTTGAAATAATATGTATTTTTCCCCAACCTGTGTATTCCTTTGTTCAGATCTAATTGTATCTTCTACTAATTTCAAAGCTTCTCTTCTCCTCTCCTCTTTCTCTTTCCTTGCATCTGATTCTTCTTTTTTCTGTTGTTTCAGTTTCCGTTCCCTCTCAGCTACTGTCATTCTTTCTGAAGCTCTTAAAAATACAGGTTTCACTCTGGGACCTAAACACATAACATAAGTTTAATTGAACCTGTTTCCTCACTTGTATATTTTTAATCTCAAAAATCTGAAATATCGAAGATTTATCAATAGTTCCAGGCATTAAGCCAATGTTGTCTCTAGAATCATCTTTATCCTATAACTAAATGCCTAAATTATATAAATATCATATTATTTTATTGTATTGGACAACAGATAAAGTTTTAATTATTGTGAACTTGAAAGAAAATCATTATAGTAATGTGAATAACTGCTATTTCAAGTTAACATCACCACCTAGTAATTTTTTTAGCCTTAGCATGCTCTATATTTCTGCTATTGTTAATTGCACCCCATAAAATTTGTAAACAAAAAAACTGACCATATATTATGAAAAATTTTCGCATCTAAAATTCACACACACTCACAAAATTTACTGTTCAGTGTCTTCTTTAAATGGATTCTCTCTCTATGGATTACACAAGATCATATAAAAATATTAATTAATCGGCTTTTTGAACCGCAATTGCAAATCGCAAAATTTGCTTACATCACAAAAATGTGAAATGTTACTATCAACTTTACTTGCTATTTGAGATTGCTATAGCTATTTAATCCACCACTAAATAATTATGTTTTACACAAGTTGCTAATATTTTTTACCTGTATCCTCTTCACTGTCAGTATATTCTGTGTCTGAAGACCCACTCTCCTCTTTATCGCCATCCAACATCTCCTCATCTTCATCCCTGCCTAATACTTCTTTCTCAGCCTCCCTAAAATTATTTTTAATATTTTAGAAAATAATCCTGTACCAAGATAAAGAAAGAAGTTTAGTACCATCAAAATTAATATACATTGTTTCTACATTATTGTAAGATACATATGTAATGATTAATGTATGTCGTATTATGATTAATTAGGTAAAATTACAATAAGAATTCTATATGGTAGCACCAATTGGCATCCAATGTAATTAACTACCATAATAATACTTGTAATACATCAACATTGAAAATCAGGCCAATGCGAAATGCTTAAGAGCGTACTATGCGTTTCAAATAAGAATAGGAACGTCAATGACCTTTAGTTGTCAAACATCACACGAAAAGTATGGTTAGCAACAAAAAAAATATTTACGCATCAATTATATTTTTTTTCACATAGTCAAATTCTTGAACATATATTAACTAAATAAATTGAAACAATTACAAAATGTTATATGGACACCTAAACAAGAATGTTAAGTCATAAATAGCTTAAAAAAGTATATTTTTTTAATTTTTTATTTACTTCATATGCAATTATTCTCCAGAGAGTAACTATAACACGACATTATTCATTCATTAATTTTTTTACGAATTATTAAATATTAAAAATATTATTTTTATTCAACAAAAATATTATTTTATGAAATCTTGTTTTGCTCACCCTACCTAAATTGTGCGATTTGACAGCTACTACGAACCAATATGGCGCAGGGTCAGTCCTATTCTTAGTTGAACCGCATAGTATACACCTTGCGCGCAAAGTCAACTATAGGTATTTCTTCGTTAATTTCACGCACACATAAGCGACCAAAGCTGTGTGCGTAGAGCTGCCGCGTCGGCTCGCTATACAATCGGCTCAAACAACTTTGATCCGTGCGCTTCAAATATTCAATTGAAATGTAACTGTAATATAATATCATAAAAATATTTTATTTGCATTATAAGTAGACAAATATTACTGTGCAAGCAAAGAATAATACAAATTTAGATACTAATCATATTTTCGTTATTATTACATTGTTAAGTTGCATTCAAATCAGTGTTCAATCAGTAGACACTACGGACGTTTTATTAATCATTTCGTGTTCGAACACATAAATAGTGTTAGGGGCCTTACAAACCCTTACAATTACGAAATATATTTAATTTTATATTACAATACAAAACATAATTTAGCCTCGGAATTACATCCCATTATATTACCTGAAACATAATTTATACTCCCTACAAAATCATTGTAGGTAATAAAAATAATTAAATATTTTACTACCAAAGTACTAAGATGTGGTAATCGCAGTCCGCGCGTGGCTATTTTTACTACGTACGGCAAAAATCGACTGCAGCTAGGCCGGAGCGACGAGCGATACGTCCTCCCTCTAGAAGGCCTTGCGGCGGTCTGATTTGATCCACGTCGGACAGCGTGTTTTATAGTGGTTTTTAAAATATTTGTAGAAAACATGAAAACTAATTTTGTTGAAATATAAAAATGGTAATTTATTGATAAGATGTTCTTCTATTATAATATGCAATTGCTATAAAAAATTATGTACGATAAGTTGGTGAAAAAAAATATGTTCTTGACGAGAGTTTCTGAATAATTTCGCATTGTTTAAATTTTTATTTTTCAGGAACTAAACACAAAAAGATTATTGTTCTTAGCAAAATCCCTCTATAAGGGCCTTATTAGTCTGATAATATTTTTATTTTCATCTTATATTTAGTGGTTTCGGATATCTTAAGCTTCTAAATTGCCATTTAAAGCCTAAATAACGAAACTTGTGTTCAGTAATCCTTATAGTACTCACAAATTATCCATCAATCTATAAGGTTTTCCACCAAAATCCCTAGATGACAACCTTTTCTAAAATTAGTAATAATTATTTTTCCTTTAAATTGTTTATTGGTGGCTATTAACTCATTTGAAAAGTCCTGTTTTTAAGCCAAAAAGCGCGTGCAGGGTATAAACGCTCTTAATTAAATCCTTACCTAGCCGCAAGTTTAGCTTTAAGTGCTTGTCTACGTCTCTCAATTTCCTCCTCGTCCAGTTCATCTTCACTTTCAGAACTGTCTTTAGCTTCATTAGCACTAGATTCAGATGCTGCGTCAGGCTCTGCATCAATAATTTCTGGCTTATGTTCTGTGCGACGTGGAGGCGAATGAGCCGCATTGCGTAGACGACGAAGACGTGGGTCATCTATCTAAAAACCATTTGAATCATTATTAGCATACATAGTTGTAATTGCGAAAAATCTAAATAATTATCAATTGACCAAAACAATAAGTAATCATTATATGGGTTATTATACAAATAAAATCAACTTTTGATTTAATTTTGAAAACAAAGTTTTAATCCATTTATATAAATTTTGGTTTAGTAAATAGGATATTCTATTATGATACCATATGATGTCCAGGCCAGTCACTTTTTTGTATGTGAGACATTTATATGGTATTGTAGTCAATGGACTGACAACAGAGCACTGATGCATAGGATATTAATTTTTGTTTTGTTTTTGCATAAATAAAAAAAAAGTGAAATTCTAAAAGAAATAAACATTTGCCAGAGTACTGACAATGTGACTGGAGTGTAACATGCAGTTGCAGTATTTAGTAGCTCTTACACTGGTTCTTTAATGGCTGTTGTCAAAATAGTGTGTTTTGTACCTAATTTTGCAAGTTAGACACATTTGTATATTCACCCATATCAACTTATCAATACACAATAGGCACACTTCTTTATGAACTGTAGCATTCAATGATTGATTGGCATATTTCTTATAATTACCATCAAGCTACTATTTACATACTAGCAAACTAGAAATAGAATTAAATAAACAAATATCTATAACTAATATTAATATTCTAGCTGTAAATAGAATGCATGCAGGGAAATAATACTGTATCATGATTTTTTCTCAAAAATTTATTTGCTGGTTGGACACTGCAGGAGTCTTGCACAATAGCATATTGTCAACACAATAATTAATGGTGTCTTTATTTGAAACCATTTTTTTATTGTGTACACCAATAAACTTTGGTTCCATAACAAATATTCCTAAATGAACAACAAATAATGTAAGAATAACTTACTTCTTTCTCTGAGTCACTGTGATGTTCCTCCTTCCTGGTGATTATTTGTGGCAAAACTTGTTTGCGCTCAGGCCTCTGTTGCTCTATAAAATCTTCGTCCTCCGACTCCTCAGCTGATGACGCGGACTGTGCATACTCTGGTTTCTTTCCAGATATATACCTATGCACTTTCACCTTTTGCATAGAGATTTCACCTGCATAGCCAGTTCATTAGTTAGAGTGTCTTTTTTTATATTTTATTGATAGTTTTAAGGCTTTTGTAATATAGGCTATCATTATTTATTGCAGGGCTCATACTTGCATTTAGGAATCATATGTGCTATAACATTTATAATTTAAGAGATAAGTAAGTATATAGGAAAAATACTAACAGTGTTTTTTTTTTAATTTTACTATATAAATTTCTGTTTTAACTTGTAGGCCCCGATATATACTATTAGTTCTGAGGTCAACATGAAAGTTTTACTAGAAACCAGCATTCATTTTAATGATATTGTTGTTAAAGTTATTGCATTACCATACCTTTTTCATTTCTTACGGGAACAGCGCCCGCAGTACTTTGTATACCAATTGGTTGTGCAGGCAACACATTCATAGTTCCAGTAAATAAATTATTCATCGTGAAAATTCTATTTATTTTCAACTGCAATCACTGCAATAAAATAACCAAACTATGAGCTAAAATAGTAAAATAGCAAACAACAAAGAATAGACCAAAAATGAAAAAACCAAAGATAAAACACTAACCACAGATAAACACCAGACCACAGATTAAGATATAAAATACAGGTTATCATTGTAATGGTGCGAATGGTGCGTAATTACGCTTGGCCAACCTATGGGCCAACTTAAGCAAGCCTCCGCCAACGCAAGCGTTTAAACGATGTGTTTATCTCGGCTGGCCTTGACTAATCCTCTGTGGCCTTGGCTTGTCGTTCTACTATTACGTTTACACGCTGGCCCAACCTCCATCAATGCCGATCTTTACAAGCCCGTTTACATGCATTTATACGGGGCGTTGAGATCGATTGGCTTTGGCTGGCCTTGTCTTGCCTAGGCTGGTCGTCGAAAGCGCGAGTGTCAGTTTCTTATTGGTCTGCATGGATGTAATATAAAAACAGGATTGCGCACGAAGAAAATGATGTCATCCTGAAATAAGACATGTGCATGTAGCATAAGGTTTAATTTACTATGGTAAATGACATGGAGGAAGGCCGAAACCGAGTGAGACAGTATGAGAGGTTTCTATCCCTTATTAATTGCTAGCGTGACCATAATAAAACCCGCCTTAGAACTTTTTTGATCGTTAATTCAAAGTTCAGATGAATTATTGAATAACTTTTAATCTGCTTGAATATTAAAAGCAGTTCTTTTTTCGTTAACATTTTATTATTAAAGTAATGTTTAATTTATACACATTAATTTGCATCTACTACATACTATGTTTTAAGTGAAAATAAACACGTTAAAAGTTTTTCTAATACAATTGATCATGAATTAAGTATAATAAAAAATATTTATTTCTTGCGATAGTTTTTATTTACTGAGTGATGTAAAACTTCGGCACGGACTTATTACACTAACTGCTATATTTTCACGCCTAAGCCACTGAACCGATTTTGATAGAATTTGATACAGAGATAAATTAGACCTTGGGTAAGGGCAAAAGGTTCCCGCTTGTTATGTAGACAACGCTTGAAGGGGTTGAACAAGGGGATACGCAGTACGCATGGAAAAATCTAAACTGTTGAAGTTACAGATGTCAAACTTTTTTACTTATTTTGTAACAAAAATAACTGCACACTTCGTTTTCTTAAAGTTAAACCATAAAGGGGTTATAATAAGGGTTGAAAGGTAGTAAAAATAATGGCGTGAATAATATTAGAAAAATAGCATTATGGGATTTTATTTCATTTCTTTATTGATCCGGTGGTCTAAAAATTGATATCTGAACGGGTGGTTCACACATTTACACGAAAAATTGAAATTTAGAGTCAGAATTGATAATTATCGCCGCAATTTTGAACTTTATTGTTAATGATTCGATTAAAATAGGGATATTCGTTAGGGATGAGATAGACGGTACGTTGATTTTAGTTATTACAAGAGTTGGTATGAATAATAACATGTATCTGGTACGAAGTAGGCCAGGGAAGCTCCTATCTAGTGGTCATTGCGGGGTATGCGATCTCGGCCCCCTGAGCTACTGCTATTACTACCAACTTTTCCCTCCGTGGCTGTAGTATCCATTTCTACATTCCATACTTTCCTATCCAATAACATCTTCTAGCCGCAAACTTTCCCCGGTTGAAGACGGACAGCAGCGTCATCAACGCGAGTACCCTCCTGCGCTCTCGAACCCGTTTGCCAAGCGTGGTGAGTGTTGGCATAAAAAATAAAAAAGCCTAATAGTTGCTAAAACCAGGATCAGGACTCCAGTCCCCGGCAGCCCCGCTATTCCTGGTTATGGTAGCGGCCACGGTAATGGCGGGACAGAGGGTGGTAAGAATCTCTGTGTTGACCCCGGCTACCACACCCTGACGAATGGCACTGATAATACACAACATACGCACTTTGTGAATAGACGAGAAGATTGTTAACTGTATTTTGCTGTTAATAAAGGCTTATTATTATTATTTTCATTTTTCATTTCACCTATAAAAAGTATACGTATAAAACTATGATTTTAAACTTTTTTGTTAGGTCCTAATGGTGGACCATATTTTGGTGGTCAAATATTTTTTAAACGGTTAGACAATATCACGTTTGTTACCTCAAAAACAAAATGCTTCATTCGACGTATTACAACTGAAATATTTACCATATTAGCCAATTTGATTAAAATTCCTGTATTTCCCAAAACATATGGTCACCCTATAGGAACGGGACACAACCCTACCTTCCTACACCTCTCGCTCGGCTCGTTTTTCCGATGACAGTGCGCAGTCCTGTTTATACTACGTCCATGCCAAGAAGCTTATACCCAAATGGAGATTGCATTCCGTATATAAAAGAAGCACAAAAATTTGACCTCGCATGACGTTGCGACTGATTGCTATCCTTTTCTTTCGAGTGACAATGAATGAACAAAAAGTCATTTTCATTCATTGTCACTTGAAAAGGATAGCAATCAGTCGCAACGTCATTCGAGGTCAAATTTTTGTGCTTCACTTTTATATACGGAATGCAATCTCCATTTGGGTATAAGCTTCTTGGTCCATGCTGTTGTTTAATCATTGGTTGTATGCAAGAAGCTTATACCCAAATGGAGATTGCATTCCGTATATAAAAGTGAAGCATAAAAATTTTACCTTGAATGACGTCGCTGATGCCTGCTATCCTTTTCTTTAGCGTAACAATGAATGAACTTCACGTGAACTTCATTCATTGTCACTCTAAAGAAAAGGATAGCAGGCAACAGCGATTGCATTCAGGGTCAAATTTTTGTGCTTCAGTGTTTTATATGGAATGCAATCTCCATTTGGGTATAAGCTTCTTGGTTGTATGTGACATATTATTATTTATTACTTATCAGCTGTGTTTTTCAGTGCAGAGTGCTTATCAGTATTTATAAGTTTTAATACCGTCTAGGTGATAAAGCTCTGTAATGATATAAACAAAATTATATAAGACGACTGATATACGTATTAATTTAAGAAGATACAGTGTCTGTACTCGTGCTCTAATAATCATACCAGTTATAATAATGTCAGCTTCAAATGAAATTTATAGTTTAGATAAAATTATATCAACTACATTGTCCGGGCGTGATCTAGAAGAATACAATAGAATACATTATGGAAGAACTCAACACCATGAACTAGTAATTAAGAAAGATAGTCTAGAACTCGCAAAAAACAATAAGTTTGAAATCGCAGCATATAATTTTCCGGCAAAACCCGAAGAAACAAGGAAACCTC
This sequence comes from Hyles euphorbiae, assembly GCA_023078785.2. NCBI lineage: Eukaryota > Metazoa > Arthropoda > Insecta > Lepidoptera > Sphingidae > Hyles > Hyles euphorbiae. Next base: position 9,596,144 of record CM041049.1, read on the forward strand.
GCTTAGTAAGAGTTGGTATTATTCAGCATTCTGTTGTTGTGCCCACTGATAGTCCGCTAGTCGAGCAGAGAGCAGCTATTTTTCAGAAAATCGAAAAAATAATATCAGCAGCAGCAAATGAAGATGTTAACATTATATGCTTGCAAGAAGCGTGGAATATGCCTTTTGCATTTTGCACAAGAGAAAAACATCCGTGGTGTCAATTCGCTGAATCTGCTTTGAATGGTCCAAGCACTCTATTTCTAGCTGAACTTGCAGCAAAATATTCCATGGTTATTATTTCTCCTATTCTTGAAAGAGATGAAATACATGGTGATACAATTTGGAATACTGCAGTTGTCATTAACGAATTCGGAAAAGTAATTGGAAAACACCGCAAAAATCACATACCAAGGGTTGGAGATTTTAATGAGTCCACTTATTATTTTGAAGGGAATACAGGACACCCAGTATTTGAGACTAAATATGGAAAAATAGCTATAAACATTTGCTATGGACGTCATCATCCTCTGAACTGGTTAATGTTTGGCATCAATGGTGCAGAGATTGTTTTTAATCCATCAGCCACTGTTGCAGGACTCAGTGAACATTTGTGGGCAGTTGAAGCTCGTAATGCAGCTATAGCCAATAGTTACTTTACTTGTGCCATAAACAGAGTAGGAACTGAAGTATTCCCAAATGAATTTACCTCTGGGGATGGCAAGCCAGCACATAAAGAATTTGGTCATTTCTATGGATCAAGCTATGTCACTGCACCTGATGGTACTAGAACTCCGGGTTTGTCTAGAATTAAAGATGGTTTGCTTATCACGCAAATGGATTTAAACTTATGTCGTCAGATTAAAGATAAATGGGGTTTCACAATGACTCAACGCCTTGATCTATATGCTGATAGCCTCAATAAGGCCATCAAAGATAATTATGAACGTCAAGTGGTTAAAAACCAGCTATAACCATGGAGCTTACTATCAACTTGGTTGTTTGTGAACAAGCTGTCTAGTCCACAGACTAGTTATATTAAATTATATAGTGGAGTGCAATATTTTACTCACTTGCTCCTTAATAATCTCATATATCATATAAATTACAATTTGATTACAATTGAAGCTGTTTTGACAAGATTCTTATTTTTTATACATGTTGGTATTGTGTGCATAGCATGCTACTCTTTAAGCATTCTAGGCCTGTAAAATTTTACTATTGTTATTCATTTTATATTTTATGATTGTTATTTTATTAAAATAAATTTTATCAATATTATAACAATAAACAGGTATTTTATTACATACACACATAACATAGATAAACTCGTGCTTATCTTATCTGCATCTTAGAAGGGCTTGGCAGAGGTGCTACTAGGACACCCAAGAATATCCTTATGTTCTTTCCAACAATGTAATAAGAGCCAAGCCTATCAGGGCCTACCATATCAGACAAAAATTCCTGACTCCAAGCATCAAAACCAAGAACCATGCTCTGGTATCATGCTGCCAACTACCCTATCAAGGCAATATTTTATTGTAATCTATTTTTAGTCAGCATAGCTAAATCCAGTATGCATTAGACTCCTTATTAAGGTAGTGACCACAAATCACAAGAAAACCATTTACATTAAATACCACTTGCACTATCTTTCCTGAATATTCAATTAGTAGTTAATTGTTTAAGTAGGTAGTAATCTAGACTTTTTTGCCCCTTTTAATATGGGACTGATGAAGCACATTTTTACTTAATTTCAAAGGCATTAGCCCTTTTTTTTACTAATTTAATAATGATTTTGGATACTTTTATTAGTTTGATACCTAAAAGTTCCAGCTTACAATAAAAATAGCAAGAATGGAGACCAATTGCTTACCATGCTCCTCTTACCACAGCCTCCTACAATAAATTATTTTTTTTACTTTTCAGCCAGGGCAAGAGTTATTATAGGTAATTAGAAATGCCCTCAGATTTTATACCTTATTCACATGTTCATACATGTGGTATTAAAGTATTGTAAACACTTAAGGGAGACATTGTAATTTGTGTAACATGTGACATTGTGTATCCCATAAAATTATGCAATGCATTAGCTTATTTTGCATTCATCATCTACTTCATGATTTAAAAAAGGGCTAGAAAATAAAACAACCATGTATAAAACATTGTGTACCAATGAGAATAATACAGAGTGAGCTATACATAAATATAGGGGTTAGAATGGGGTACATTCATGTAACAATGATTTTATGTAGACTAATTTACATAGTTGAGCATGAATTTGTTATAACACTATACCAATGAGTACAATGTCATCAAAAATATTACAACTTACAAAATTATTGACTTTATACATTAGCATTTGAATCTGCATTTGTTAAAAACCAGCTATAACTGTGTCATATAAATAAAACCAAGGTTAAATTTCATATTATAAAAAAATAATTTACAAAATGTTTTTCATCAGAAATATTGTTTTTACAAATGACATGTATATTTTTTTTTCGTGATACAACTCTTTACTCAAACACAAGGGAAGAGAAAGGAAGCAATATTACAGCATGTACCCCAGATCTTTGACTGTAAAATTAATTTATCACTAAGCACTAATACTCTATGCAGTCTTTGCACGGATGGCGGCACGTTTTCCGGTAACAGCCTGGAAACCGGATTTGATGCTGGCAACAGAGCAACGGGACCCACATGTTTCACACTGAAGGAAGAATAATCGAGTATCTTTCTGCAGGATTGTGTCTGGAGAACGACATGTGTGACAAGTCACATATTCCTTGATATATCGACGAAGCACATTCTCTATTTGCTTTTGCTGGAATCGACCTTTAATGATAAGCTGACTGTTACCATCCACTGACCCACTGGTACCCAATTCAGCCAGTAAAAAGTCTAATAAATGTTTTGGTTGCCGATGCAATGTTTTGCAAATTTCTGTGAAGTTTGCAAATGATGTTTTCTTTGTACCAATTCTGACAACTTGTGGAGGCCTCATAATGAACTTTTGCTTCTTTCCAGACACCATACTGGGGTTCTTCTCACGCATGATGTCGAAGACGCGCTCGAGCAGCTCATCGTACGTATAATCACGATCACTTCCGATCCATACGCCATGCTGGTCTTCGACATTCTCCTGATCGTCTCCCTTCGTGTCGTCTTCAAGCACAAACTCATCGATGTTTTTCTTCTTCTTCTTCTTTTTCGCGTTCGAGAAATCTATATCTAAGTCTAAATCATCAACCACTTCGTCTTCTTGCTGTTCGGGCTCCTCCGTGGGCGGTGTCTCAGGCAGTGCATTTTCCAACTCTTCTAAATTAAAGAATGTCTTCTTTTTCTTCTTCTTCTTTTTACCAAAATTGTCTAAATCGAGGTTATCGTCCTCGGGCACGTCGACGTCACCCGTCTCCGCGGGCGCCTCCACGCTCGTGCTCTCACCTGTTTCGCCTGCTAAAGCGGCGTCCATGTCAAAACCGGTCTTTTTCTTCTTCTTCTTTTTTAGAGACGGGTCAAATATCATGTCTTCGTCCATGTTTCTATATGAAATATATATTAATTACAAATTATAATCTGAAATAAAAGAACTTGGTTATATTCCGAGACAATTTGGCAGATGGTTAATGTCAAAACGTTGCATCAGCTTTTTTTCGTTCAAAAATACCTGCTGTTTGTCTTGGCTAATTTTGTCTGTTGTTTTTTCATATTCTTTTCTTTATAATTTCAAGATTAAATAATTATCAAAATACTGCACTTTGTTAACTATTTATATTATAAAGTACTTGTTTTTATATTTTAAATAAATATTACGTTAATTAAACTTATAACCGAATATGCTGAACTTGTAGCTTTTGTTACTCTCGTATCGGGAACAAATTGTAACCTCAAAAAGTCAAAAATCTTACAATAGATGGTTGAAAAGATACATTTAAAAAATGCATTTAATTAAAGTCCACAGAACATTTTCCAAATTAAAAGGAGTTTTAATAAGGTCGTATGCTAATCCTGCCGCTTTGGAACAAGATGTATACACCGAGACGCCTGAATATCCACCTATATTGGATATGTCTCTCGAGGCTAGGAAATTGCGCGAAAGACAGACTTTACATAAGAAAATTCAGGAAATAAACACTGTCGAAGAAAAACAAATTGCTTTAAATATGCCTCGATACTACGGCTGGAAATGTGTAATGTTAAAGGAGGACAGAATACCATACAATGCTATGCCCCTAGTTCAATGTTACACAAGAACACACTTCGTACCCACGGAAAATCTTCCGGAAGCATACAATGATACTAAAGAGACAGCAGATATTGTGGTCAAAGAAATTAAGTCTCAAATCGAAGATGCCATTGCTATTGAAAATGCTGGCATACAGTGAGTATTGAATTTTATATCATTTTCTCCAACACCTATAATATGCTTACAGGCGTATTTCTAACAATATTAATATAGTAAATCTAATACTTCTTATCAAAACTCTGTGAAAAATTGGTACTGTCAGAACAGTGCTCTAGTGTCATATTCAAGACATACAATGGTTGTAAGATTCAAAAATGGTGGGTTATAGTGCTTTTAATGTAAATTTATTTGTTCTAATGTTATGTATACAGATCTGGGTTGCAGATTAGTCAAAAATAAATGACTTCCATTGAATAAAATTTTGTTTCAGGAGGAGTAATACATTTTCAACTGCCAAGTCTGAAGCAGCACAAAAAGAAGATATATTGGGCAAAAGTATTGCTAAACAAATTAACAGGATCATTGCTAATAATTTAACGGACAAAGTGGCCCATATTTTGTCAACACAGGTTGTGTTCCAAACTCTAACTTTTAAAGAGGATATTTTATTTGTTCACTATTGTTTTGTTTATTTGATACCTACAAAATAAGACTCATTAGTTTGGGTTTAGGACTATTTTGTGACTTTTCTGTGTATTCGTTTTTTATTTATTTTAGAAGTCACAAATCTTTTTAACAACTTTTATTTTTGTAGTATTGTGTGTGTGTGTGTGTTTTGTTTAAAAATGTCTATACATTCATTCACAAATTAAATTAATAAAAAATATAATGTTAAAAAGTTTTTAATAGAATTAGAAAATGTAATTTTAATAAGTAATAAATTGATAATAATTCAAGAACATATTTTTAAAACAATTATTTTATTTTGTTTTAGGTTGATTATGACCCAAGACATGAAGCATTCTGGTTTGTGGGTGGTGTTGATGTTCCACATAAAGTCATTAAATGGAGGAAACAATATAGTTGGTTAAAAGATCGTTTACATGAAAATGTTGACAGACCTGTTCAATACTTAGGTATAATAAAATTAAAAACTTTTGTTGGTTGTGTATATAACTAATCAAGTCTTTAAAAAGTCAATCATAGTACTTAAAAGTATGATAGTACTAATACAATTTCGATAAAATTCATTAGATTTAATTTAATAGTATAATTTTGTGATTATTAGTTGATCCGCATTGATGATATGAAAGTCATAATTTTTTTTATGACATGCAAAAGTAGTAACTGTTAGAACTACATTAACAAAATTTTAAGCAGCATATATAAGTTTCACATTTAAATAATTGATTTCATTTTCATTACGAACTTCATCATCAGTTGAAAATGTGTTAAATAAAATAAAAAAACCCACAGGATCTCCATTCCTGGCCATGAGAAGTCGACTGCCATTAAAACCACTAATGCCTTACAGTGAAGCACAAAATCCAGACTTCAAAGTGCCAAAATTCACCTATGTTCCTCCTTCTGTAGGATATGATGAACATTATAGGCATGGAACCAATATGCCAGGTATTAAAATATCTTACAGTAACTATTTGTGTACAAGGGTCTACTATTATATTAACTTATGGTTGTATGCAACAATTCTTCAGATAAGTTATAGTTATTATTTGAGTGAGAAAGATTAATTACATTCTAATTTCTACACCAGGACCTAGTGACAAAATTCAAAAATGAGCCTATGTAAACTAAAATATTTTTTTATGCTGTATTTGTTGTAATAATCAAGTGATTATACTAAAATCACCTCTGTATAATGTATATACTATCAGGTTTTTCAAGACACATATTGTAAAACCATAAATTGATATAAATTATGTTAGTTGTGAAATTTGTTCCAGGATTTTGGCCAGGTGACCATGATGAATATGGTTTACTATCTATTCATGGAAGAGGATTCATCTTGGATAGAAAAGAGAGTTATGGTCCTGAAGACAATTTAGAGGCCTTGCATTGTACAGCAATGAAGGCCAGTTTTGGTTGGTTATTAGCTCAGGCCAACTATCAAGGTTTCACAACTTTCAATGACCTAACATATCCCTTAGTTACTCAAACAGTCATTACCAATGGTCAACTGTGGTCTCTGTATGCTTACCAGCTTAATACAATAACTATGCATAATGAGCAAATGGATGAAAATCCCAAGCATAACATTTGCTTTGGTACGCAACCATATAAGCTCTATGATGCTATTGAAAATGGCAAAGTTCAAGGCCTGAATGAAGATGTGTTAAAAATGCTGGTGCAATTTTATCTAAATGCACCAGAAGAAAGGGATCATGATATGAAGCCATATCTCAATAAGGAAGAAAAGGTAGTTGCTGATATTGAAGATGATAATAAGAGAATGTGGCTGGAGTCAACATACAAGCACATAGTTTCAAATAGACCCAAACATTACTTATTACCTGAAACCTACCTTTGGGAAAAGATCTATAAAATTGAACACAATACAAGATTCTTTGAAGCTAAAAGAAGACCATTTGAGCGTGGAATCAATCCATTCCAAAGGAAATTGGATGAGCATTTGCCACCTTATATTCCGAAAGTTCTCCGACCTTATCCTAAAGCCAGAAAGAAGTTTGAGACTACTTACTATCCTAAAATATAAACTGATAAAAATATTGTAGTGATCTAGATATTAATAATTTATAAGAAATAAATACTTATCAAATATAAAAGTTTTAGTGAACCTATTGCTGAAAATGATGATGGAGATATGAAGCTATGTAAATTCAATACTTATTTCATGAATATTTTAACACATTGTAATTAGTAGCGTTAGCTTATGCCTTTTTCCCAGAAGGGGTAGGTAGAGGTAGAGGTACTAATAGAACAGCCACATGTCGCGGCGCTAATTCATAACTCTGGGCTGACTGGCCCTGGCTGGGTTGATCTCAAACCAAGGAATCACATCGAGGGCGTAATATCACCCACAGCACGCAGACTTGGAGTCCCGAACAGGGTGCGTCGGTATTTCACATAGATGTAGTATAGAACATAGATCGGCAACATAGATTTAGTATAAAACATAGATCGGCAATGTGAAAGAGATAGAATAATTTAACTCATATGTTAAAGCGAGATGCATGATGCGACCATTCGTTTACACAGAAGTAGCCAGCAGTGACCCAGAGTCAAAATATGTCAAACTAAGCGAGCAACAAAATTCGCTTATTTTCATAATTTATTTAATTTTACAGTACTTGGTTATATTTATTAAACGTAATTTATTATAGTGCATTGTGTAGTGCCAAGGTGTGGTTCATGCAGGCGTAAAAATCCGAAATAATTACAGTTTTCACAGGTACCGGCCACTTTTGCACAATACTTTTTTGTGACGATATTATAGAATTAAATGGAAATCCGTGTATACATATCGGTAGAAAAGAATATAGTATTTCATTGTATTAATACGCTGAAAGCATCCATTGCGTATAAAAAATAATATCAAATACGTGAATTTACAATAATTTCAACCAAAAGTAGCTAGGGATTGACTGACAGGTTCGATCAATAAAAGGTTGTCGATAAAATAGTCGATGACAACACATGTTTCCCTACATTTTTATGGGGCTATAGTATGTTGTAATAGTGTGCATTTTTCTCCTTCTACCTGGCGTTATCTCGGCCATATTTCCCCGGCCATTATTATAGTATTCATTCTACAATATTACTTATTACTTTACTTTTTCTCATTTTTTTATATTTGTGGAATATTTATTATAACACTTCATGTGTGTGATTTATGAATTAAGAACCTGTTTCAATCTCTGCCAAGAGGCTGTCAATTTATAATAGTAAAACAAGAACATATGTATTCGATATTATTATAAAATATGCGATACTTCTATGCACAATATCATCATCCAAACCTTGAAGCAACATTATTCATTTATCATAACATTAGGTATAGGTTTAAAATTTATAATTATCATAGGAAAAACATTAGTTTAGGTGACGAGATCGAGAAAACCTTTGTAGTTTATTAAACTGTCTCTTTCTTCAGTCACAGGAATGCGACTAATGAACATAGGCCGTCCACAAGAATGTCTACATCAGTTTGTTGTAAGCTGCCTACATCCAACGACTTCCTACAAGCTCCTCCGTACACCTCCAACGCGGCCTAGCAGGCGTCCAACACTTCCCAATGTGTTACAAGTCAATTAATTGACTTAAATAAGCATATTTTTTTAACTCTAGTATAAAATATATACTTACGCGAATTTTGCTCATTGAAAAAAACTAATAATCATGGATTTTGTTGCAGACTGAGTCCACCCTATGACTACGAAAGCTGTAAAGTAATCGAAACTTCGCGACGGGAAATTAAAAAAATAAACCGAAAACGCTAAAACGTTGTAAATTATAGTTTTATTTTATAAAAGTGAGAGTTTTTGTTCTCAGTTTAATTAGATGTCTGTACTAAAGACTCATACAAAATATCTCAAACAAAATGTTTTCCAAATAATATGACAATTTATCTTTATTTATTTGTGTGTTTATCAATCTGTATTGAAATAAACACATGAATAAGTTTCTGTTAATATATAATAAAATGTCGCATATATCCATAACATTTTATTTCACAACTACAGGCCGACAGCTATATATATATCGGTATGATACTATCGAAAGTGCATGGTACACCACTATATGTCAAGCACACATGTAAACTTCACGCCCACAATCGTAAATCAGTTTTGGTCGCGCTGAAAATGACACATTGCCGATCTATGTTCTATACTACATCTATGATCGGCAATGTGTCATTTTGAGCGCGACCAAAACTGATTTACGATTGTGTGCGTGAAGTTTACATGTGTGCTTGACATATAGTGGTGTACCATGCACTTTCGATAGTATCATATCGATATCGATATACCTGTCGGCCTGTAGTTGTGAAATAAAATGTTATTGTTATATGCGACATTTTATTATATATTAACATAAACTTATTGATGTGTTTATTTCAATACAGATTGATAAACACACAAATAAATAAAGATAAATTGTCATATTATTTGAAAAAAAATTGTTTGAGATGTTTTGTATGAGTCTTTATGTTTACCTGAACAAAATTATTTTTTTCATTGTGATGTATAGTACATACACCTAATTAAACTGAGAACAAAAAACACTTTTATAAAATAAAACTATAATTTACAAAGTTTTAGCGTTTTCGGTTTATTTTTTAATTTCCCGTCGCAAAGTTTCGATTACTTTACAGCTTTCGTAGTCACAGGGTGGACTCAGTCTGCAACAAAATCCATGATTATTAGTTTTTTTTCAATGAGTAACATTCGCGTAAGTATATTATTTATACTAGAGTTAAAAAAAACATGCTTATTTAAGTCAATTAATTGACTTGTAACACATTGGGAAGTGTTGGACGCCTGCTAGGCCGCGTTGGAGGTGTACGGAGGAGCTTGTAGGAAGTCGTTGGATGCAGGCAGCTTACAACAAACTGATGTAGATATTCTTGTGGAAGGCCTATGTTCATTAGTCGCATTCCTGTGGCTGAAGAAAGAGACAGTTTAATAAACTACAAAGGTTTTCTCGATCTCGTCACCTAAACTAATGTTTTCCTATGAGAATTATAAATTTTAAACCTATACCTAATGTTATGATAAATGAATAATGTTGCTTCAAGGTTTGGACGATGATACTGTGTATAGAAGTATTGCATATTTTATAATAATATCGAATATGTTCTTGTTTTACTATTATAAATTGACAGCCTCTTGGCAGAGATTGAAACAGGTTCTTTATTCATAAATCACACACATGAAGTGTTATAATAATTATTCCACAAATATAAAAAAAATGAGTAAAAGTAAAGTAATAAGTAATATTGTAGAATGAATACTATAATAATGGCCGGGATAACGCCAGGTAGAAGAAGAAGAAGAATAATGCACAATATCACAACATACTATAGCTCCATAAAAATGTAGGGAACATGTGTTGTCATCGATTATTTTATCGACAGGCTTTTATTGATCGAACCTGTCAGTCAATCCCTAGCAACTTTTGGTTGAATTTATTGTAAATTCACGTATTTGATATTATTTTTTATACGCAATGGATGCTTTCAGCGTATTTATACAATGAAATACTATATTCTTTTCTACCGATATGTATACACGGATTTCCATTTAATTCTATAATATCGTCACAAAAAAGTATTGTGCAAAAGTGGCCGGTACCTGTGAAAACTTAAATTATTTCGGATTTTTACGCCTGCATGAACCACACCTTGGCATTGCACAATGCACTATAATAAACTACGTTTAATAAATATAACCAAGTACTGTAAAATTAAATAAATTATGAAAATAAGCGAATTTTGTTGCTCGCTTAGTTTGACATATTTTGACTCTGGGTCACTGCTGGCTACTTCTGTGTAAACGTATGGTCGCATCATGCATCTCGCTTTAACATATGAGTTAAATTATTCTATCTCTTTCACATTGCCGATCTATGTTTTATACTAAATCTATGGTATTTCACAACCAGTCTACTACTATATCTCTTGTATAAAGCACAGGTCCGACCGGGTATGGAATACTGCTCGCACCTCTGGGATCCGCTTAGTACTTGCTCGATGCCTTGGATGGATTGGAGCGGCGGGCCATCCGCATTGTTAATGATGGAGACATTATGAGCAACTTAGAGTCGCTACAACTGCGGAGCGATATCGCCTCTCTAAGCAAGAAGAATTGTTTAATTTAATCACCTCTCCATTCCTAAACAGAACCACGCGTGCTGGCTTGCGAAGCCATAAAATAATAGAAATAATAATAACAAAGATTCGCAAATTCTTTTATGTGCCGCACCATCAAGCTGTGGAATTGTTTGCCGTCACGCGTGTTCCCTACTTCCTGTGATCCTGCGACCCGGGTCCTTCCGCCGTAGTGTGTAGAGGCATCTCAGCAGGCCGGCATTTGCGCTTACTATCAGGCGCAGTGTTTTCATTATGCCGGGCAGTAATACGTGCAATAAGCACTAGTTTTAATTATTATGGTAAAGAGCATTGTTAGTTCTGTATAGTGCTGTCCCTAGTACTTCAAACCTCATGTAAATTACAACGAAAATAGTTAAAGTAGATCTTCTCGCCCGAAATCAGGCGAAACACTGTATACCTACTATAAATGGGCTGTAAGGTATATTTATTATGTATAGATATCAATTGTTGAAAGAAATTAAAACATTTCGAACAAAATACACTTTTATAGTTACCAAATAAAATACATACATACATACATACACACATAAACTCACGCCTTTTTCCCAGAAGGGGTAGGCAGAGGTGCCAGGGCACCCACATTTCGCCTTGTATGTTCCGTCCCATGATGTGATAGGTGGCGAGCCTATCGCCATATCGGGCACAAATTCCTGACTCTGGGCTGATAATGAATAGAAAAATCCAATATCACTTTGCCCAACCCGGGATTCGAACCCGAGACCTCAGCTTTGTAACCGTACCGGAGTACAACTACGCCACCGAGGCAGAGCAAATAAAATACATATCATAATAATAATATTAACATCCTTGGTGGCGCAATTGGTTAGCTCACGACTGGGAAACGAGAAGCTGCGGGTTTGAACTCCGACTTCGAGAAAAACATGACCGAAACGGTATGAGCCACAGGTATTTGTTAGGATATAAGCAGGGCCTGTGTTTCAGATGCCAATAAGTTCATGGTGGTCGCGGGTTCGAATCCCAGAGCACACCTGACTTCGGAGGTATGTGTGTATTGATAGTGAATCCCCATGCATGATGCACTATACCCACAGATCACTTCCAAGTGATCTGTGACTATACCTAACGGTGAAAGAAATCATATTGAGGAAACCAGCATACCATAGCGATTTGTTTGAATTTCTATGGCTTGTAAAGTCCAAACCACACTAAATCAGCGTGGTGGACTATATGTAATATCACCTAAATATTCTTAATTGTATTTTGTACAGGAGGTCCGTGCTCTACAACGAGACGTATATGGGTGATACAGTAAGTAAATATTAATATACCTATAATAAGTTGTCGCTTGACCACCTCGAATGATATCCATATAGATATTTTGATTTGTTGGCTAGTCAAGTCATTAACCATTCATCATTTAAATAAGCATCAAAAGCGTAGGTAGGTACAAGTCCGTGAGAAGTAAAAAGAACACTGTAACCATGACTGCAACAAAAATTAAAGAAAGCGTAGACCATAGATTTAGTATAAAACATAGATCGGCAATGTGAAAGAGATAGAATAATCTAACTCATATATTAAAGCGAGATGCATGATGCGACCATACGTTTACACAGAAGTAGCCTGCAGTGACCCAGAGTCGAAATATGTCAAACTAAGCGAGCAACAAAATTCGCTTATTTTCATAATTTATATAATTTTACAGTACTTGGTTATATTTATTAAACGTGGTTTATTATAGTACATTGTGCAATGCCAAGGTGTGGTTCATGCAGGCGTTAAAATCCGAAATAATTAAAGTTTTCACAGGTACCGGCCACTTTTGTACAATACTATTTTGTGACGATATTGTAGAATTAAATGGAAATCCGTGTATACATATCGGTAGAAAAGAATATAGTATTTCATTATATAAATACGCTAAAAGCATCCATTGCGTATAAAAAATAATATCAAATACGTGAATTTACAATAAATTCAAGTGATCTGTGTTTCAACCAAAAGTTGCTAGGGATTGACTGACAGGTTCGATCAATAAAAGGTTGTCGATAAAATAGTCGATGACAACACATGTTTCCCTACATTTTTATGGAGCTGTTGTGATAGTGTGCATTCTTCTTCTTCTTCTACCTGGCGTTATCCCAGCCATTATTATAGTATTCATTCTACAATATTACTTTACTTTTTCTCATTTTTTATATTTGTGGAATAATTATCCCATCAAAAACATCCTGTAAAAAAATTCCAAGTCTCGCAGCTCAGGTTTTCTACCGCAAAAAGTTGTGAGATGCATGTAATACCAAGTCGATTAATTTATTTAGTCCTTAAGGGACCTTCTATATCGCATGAAAACATAATGTATCGTACAATTTATACATAATGCTGCTGGCCAAGTCGATCTATTTATTTAAAACGTAAAGAATTTTTAATATTGATATGGTAATAACTTACGTAATAACTTTATATAGAAGGTCCCTTAAGGACTAAATAAATTAATCGACTTGGTATTACATGCATCTCACAACTTTTTGCGGTAGAAAACCTGAGCTGCGAGACTTGGAATTTTTTTACAGGATGTTTTTGATGGGATCTCACGTCTTTTTGTAGAGTCCTACTTTTTTCCTTTTCGGTACTTCTTACTTCTAGAATATCACTAACGATTTTTCTTAAAGCCTCTGTCTTATGGATTTTTCTTATTTTTGTAGGTATCAATTTATCACAAATATAGCGGATTTGATTATTAATGTTCTTTCTTTCATTGTAATTGATATTTTCGAGCCTTTTTAGTCTATTTATTTGCAAGTTTTTCTTCGTCATGTTTTTCTAGAGGAATGTTGTACAGTTTCATAGGCTGAATATACCATTTCCCTCTCTATATCCCCTCCTGTTATGCCTCATATTTATAGATATCTATCTACAACTATTATTCCATTATATACGGGTACAATGATTCATTAACTGCAAATGTAACTTTGTAATCCTATACATTTATATGGGATTACAAAGTTATTCACGCAGTTGGTCTATCTAGAAAACTAGACACAAATTATGAAATGTTTGATTTTCCCTTACTTTAGACACTAAACACTAATTATATTCTAAATTTGAAGGTTCTATGTCTGCTAGAAGTGCCTTAGACTTTTGATGATCGGTCAGTCAGTCAGTGAGTGACAAAATTAAGAAACTTTGACTAGTTACAATTCTTAAACTACTGGTTCAAATTGAATGAAATTTTAAATATACCGTGTTTACACAATGCCTGCTTAGTAACTGAAAATTCAGGCTTCATGCTTTAGCCACAACGAAGTTGAAGGGGTTGAAAATGGTCTGAATTGCTTCGAGAAAAGGATGTTACGGCCTATAGCTCGACTTGGACGGGGGCTCGGCCGCGCCCCCAGATTATAACACTTCATGTGTGTAATTTATGAATTAAGAACCTGTTTCAATCTCTGCCAAGAGGCTGTCAATCTTTAATAGTAAAACAAGAACATATTCGATATTATTATAAAATATGCGATACTTCTATGCACAGTATCATCGTCCAAACCTTGAAGCAATATTATTCATTTATCATAACATTAGGTATAGGTTTCAAATTTATAATTCTCATAGGAAAAACATTAGTTTAGGTGACGTGATTGAGAAAAGCTTCATAGTTTATTAAACTGTCTCTTTCTTCAGCCACAGGTATGCGACTAATGAACATAGGCCTTCCACAAGAATGTCTACATTAGTTTGTTGTAAGCTGCCTGCATCCAACGACTTCCTACAAGCTCCTCCCTACACCTTCAACGCGGCCTAGCAGGCGTCCAACCCTTCCCAATGTGTTACAAGTCAATTAATTGACTTAAATAAGCATTTTTTTTAACTCTAGTATACATATAGTAAAATGTGTTTCTTAGACTTACGCGAATGTTACTAATTGAAAAAAAAACTAATAATCACGGATTTTGTTACAGACTGAGTCCACCCTGTGACTACGAAAGCTGTAAAGTAATCGAAACTTCGCGACGGGAAATTAAAAATGAAAAAAATAAATAAACCGAAAACGTTAAAACTTTGTAAATTATAGTTTTATTTTATAAAAGTGTTTTTTGTTCTCAGTTTAATTAGGTGTATGTACTATATATACATCACAATGACAAAAATAATTTTGTTCAGGTGAACATAAAGACCCATACAAAACATCTCAAACAAAATGTTTTCAAATAATATGACAATTTATCTTTATTTATTTGTGTGTTTATCAATCTGTATTGAAATAAACACATCAATAAGTTTCTGTTATAATATAAAAAAATGTCGCATATATCTATAACATTTTATTTCACAACTACAGGCCGACAGCTATATCGATATCGATATGATAGTATCGAAAGTGCATGGTACACCACTATATGTCAAGCACACATGTAAACTTCACGCACACAATCGTAAATCAGTTTTGGTCGCGCTCAAAATGACACATTGCCGATCAAGAAGCTTATACCCAAATGGAGATTGCATTCCGTATAAAACACTGAAGCACAAAAATTTGACCTTGAATGACGTCGCTGTTATCTTCTATCCTTTTCTTTAGAGTGACAATGAATGAAAATGACATTATGTTCATTCATTGTCACTCGATAGAAAAGGATAGAAGATAACAGCGACGTCATTTAAGGTCAAATTTTTGTGCTTCACTTTTATATACGGAATGCAATCTCCATTTGGGTATAAGCTTCTTGTTGCCGATCTATGTTCTCAAGAAGCTTATACCCAAATGGAGATTGCATTCCGTATATAAAAGTGAAGCACAAAAATTTGACCTCGAATGACGTTGCGACTGATTGCTATCCTTTTCTTTCGAGTGACATTGAATGAAAATGACTTTTTGTTCATTCATTGTCACTCGAAAGAAAAGGATAGCAATCAGTCGCAACAAGAAGCTTATACCCAAATGGAGATTGCATTCCGTTTATAAAAGTGAAGCACAAAAATTTGACCTCGAATGACGTTGCGACTGATTGCTATCCTTTTCTTTCGAGTGACAATGAATGAAAATGACTTTTTGTTCATTCATTGTCACGCGAAAGAAAAGGATAGCAATCAGTCGCAACGTCATTCGAGGTAAAATTTTTGTGCTTCACTTTTATATACGGAATGCAATCTCCATTTGGGTATAAGCTTCTTGAGTCGCAACGTCATTCGAGGTCAAATTTTTGTGCTTCACTTTTATATACGGAATGCAATCTCCATTTGGGTATAAGCTTCTTGTATGTTCTATACTACATCTATGGCGTAGACGGAGAAACTAAGGGGCAACACTCGAGCTTAATACGGCTGTATCACAACCTAAGAAGCAAAGGCTGTATGGATAACATTTCCTCTGCAGAAAAAATAATGACGAAAATATCGATCATCAAAATGTCACTGTCAGTCGCTGTTTCATGTTTGTGTCAAAATATCTACATAAAACAACGTGTTTCTCCTGTATTTATAATTTATATGTCATTATTTTTGATTTTGTCTTTATTAATTATTTATAAAAAATGAGAAATTTACAATTAAGTGATGTGGTAGTGAGAGAAATTTATGTGAATTCTGAGGAATCACTTGCGCTGTGTCTCGGTCACGATGAGGGGAGTTCTAATAGCGAATTGTATGTTTGCACGAATAACCTTAATTTAAACGTTTACAACGACGAAGATGAAGAAAAATGGACAAAAGACTTGTTGGATTTTGTCACGCCTAACAATAGTCCAGTGAATGTCACATTTTTATCACTGCAGAATTCGGTGTGTGTAGGTTTTGGAAATGGTGAATTACTTTCTATCACGGATGCCGGCAAAGGTTACGATATTGTCGGCAAGGTTCCCACCGGAATACTGGTAAGCTATCATTACGTTTGCGGTCAATATGATCTACAAAAACTAAATCACAATAAGTACGACACGATTTGATGTCATACTGTTATAGAAATTTGATATTATAACTGTTATAGAAACTGAAAGAAGATTCATAATAGCTTGAAAACATTTTTTAAGTTTATATTATAAAAATATAAATATACGTAAGTAAATAAAATCATATGATTATAAAATAGTTGAATAAAATTTTAGTGTATGTAGTAATATTCTGTGTAATATTTAAGCAGAATGGTGTAATTATTTAAAAGTTGCTGTTTTACATTTTTTAAACTGCTATTCTGCTGTTTCTGCATTAATTAATTAGTATATAAAATTAATGTTTGTATGGAATATAAGACAAATAAAACTCCTTTACACAACCTACTGATTTTAGTAACCCAAAATATATTTGATTGAATCTATGGGCTCCTAGTCTACTTGTTTATAAAGTCCTTGTATAGATAAACTAAATATATTTATGTGTTATCCTTAGGCAATGGAGTGGAGCCCTGACCAAGAGATGCTTGCTATTGTATCTAAAGATTTCACCATGTCACTGCTGTCTTGCACATTTGATCGAATCAATGAAATGAATTTATTAGATGAAGAATTTGGTGAAAAGCAATTTATCACAGTAGGGTGGGGTAAGAAAGAGACACAATTTCATGGATCTGAGGGAAAGCAAGCGGCAAAAGTCAAAACTGAAGTCAGTGCTGGTGAGAATTTTTAATAATCATATTGTGAATTAATATATCTTGTGGGACTAAGAGAATATAACAATGGAGAATGCCCATTTTACAATGAAACTTAGTATAAGTGTGAAGAAGTGTATGCCTCAATGAAACCAACTTTTTTGTGTAGAGAAATATATATATTTTCAAAAACATAATTACTACCCAGGCCCAGAGTTCTTGCAGAAATTAACTTGAGGTCCAATAAATTATTATTTTCTTGTCATGGGCTGAGTGAACAAATGTAATGGGTCTGTGAATAAAATATGTGATAGTTACGAAAAATTATGATAGTTAATTTATTTTATAAAAATCTCTCACCCAGGTTAAAGCAGGATAATGTATTGGTATTGTGATCAACAATATTTTTACTGATACTATTAATGGGTATTCTCTTTTAATTGTATAATTTTGTATAAATCCATTATAAATATTACATGTGATTCTAGACAAATCTAAATATTTCAGATCCAAATGCATCATCAGATAAAACAGTAAAAATAACTTGGAGAGGAGATGGTGGGTTATATGCTATTGGTTTTAATATGGGTGGAATCAGAATATTCAAGGTTTTTGATAGAGAGGCTCATTTGCAGTATACTAGTGAAAAACAACAAGGGTTAGAGTCAAATTTGGCATGGCGGCCTAGTGGCAATGTTATAGCCACAACTCAGAAACTACCAGACAAATATATAGTATCATTCTTTGAAAAAAATGGATTAAAGCATGGAGAATTTAATATTGCTGTGAATTCAACAACATTGGTTGAAAATATAACATGGAGTACAGACTCAGAAATATTAACATTACAGTGCAAAGATGTTGAAACTAATGAACAAAAGTTGTTATTGTACACAACTGGAAATTACCATTGGTATCTAAAGCAAACTTTAGTATTCAACAATGATCAAGAGATTGTCAAAATCATGTGGGACAATGATTTTGATGTTACTAACAACAAAAAACTGCATATTCTTTTGAAAGATGGAAGTTATTTCATATATGCATGGGTGTGGAATATAGATCATAGCAAAGGTATTGAAACTGATGATGATGCAGTAGTTACAGTTATAGATGGCTCTAAACTCTTAGTAACTGGTTTCAGACAGACTGTAGTACCACCTCCTATGTCTTCATTTGAAACAGATTTGGATGTATCTGTGAATTCTGTATGTTTTGCTCCACAAAAAAGCAGCAATAACACTAATACCAATACATTCTTTGTGAGCACTGTTAACAACAAATTAATATTTTACACTCAAACCCAAAAGTTCCCCCTAAAGTATGAGGTACTCAAAACTCTACAGTTTAATAAAAATAAATTTCCATTCCAATACTTTAATTGGTTTTGGCTCGATTCAGATGTCATAGTTTGTGTAATGGTGAAAAAGAAATCTTATTACTTAGTGGAGTTTACTATTGATGGGGAAAAGATTTTAAAGCAAGAAACCACACCTTTGCCAAATGGTATAACAAGAATAGAGTCTTTCCCAAAAAATTCAACCAAATTGTTTTTGCAATTAACCAATGGTGAAATGTTAGAATACCACACGGGTGGATCTGTAGAGGAAACAAATGCAACTTTTAATACTCCATGTCCAAAATTCAAAGTACTTCAAATACAAGAAGACCTGCATTTCATTGGTCTATCTCATAAAGGGAATCTGTACCTTGGGGGCCAAATGATCATGAATAATGTCAGTTCTTTTTATATTCATACAGACTTTTTATTAATAACAACATTACAACATGTTCTGCTATGTGTGAAACTGACGCCACAGGGAATCAATGCTATCAGTGAGTATCAGAAAATTGAATCGAATCAGGTCTACAAAAGGAAAATTGAGAGAGGAGCCAAACTGGTCATAGTGGTACCAAATGATACTAGAACAGTATTCCAAATGCCTCGTGGGAATTTAGAAGCTATTCAACCAAGACCTTTATCACTAAAAATTATTGGACAATATCTTGACTCTCTCAAATATCATGAAGCATTTGATCTGATGAGAAAGCAGAGAATAAACTTGAATCTAATATATGATCATGATCCTGAAAAATTTATGCAAAATATTGGAGTATTCCTAGATACTATAAATAACAATTCATGGTTAAATCTGTTCTTGTCTGATTTAGAAAATATTGATGTTACCCAAACCATGTACTCAAGCAATTATGAAAAAAGAGATGCTACAAAAGAAATTCATACAAAAGTAATAAAAATATGTGATACAGTAACTGAACATCTTAATAAGAGATCAGATAAAGATAGCAGAATACTTCCAATAATAACAACTTATGTCAAGAAAAATACTGTTGATGATTTAGAAAAAGCCTTACACATTATTAAGGAACTAAAACTGCAAGAAACAAATGGTACTAAACTACCAGTCAGTTCAGATGAAGCTCTTAAATATTTACTTTACATGGTAGATGTCAACAATCTATTTGATGTTGCTCTAGGAATGTATGATTTTGATCTGGTTTTATTAGTTGCTAACAGATCACAGAAAGATCCTAAAGAATACATTCCTATGCTCAATGAATTGAATGAAATGGATGAAAACTTCAAGAGCTTTTCTATAAATAAACATTTAAAGAGATTTGATAAGGCTGTTAAATCCCTTGTGCTGTGTGGTCCCAGCAGGCATGAAGAATTGAAGACATTTGTGAAATATCACAGTCTTTATCGAGAAGCACTAAACTTACTGTCCCCAAATGACGAAATATACAGACAGATAGCTGAAGATTTTGGTCTGTACTTAAAATTAAAAAAACATTTTACTGAAGCTGGAATTATTTATGAAAGAGCAAACCATATTGACAAAGCCATAGAATGTTATAAAGATGCTTTGGAATGGGATTTGGGGTTAAAATTAGCGTGTTCTTGGCCAGCTGATGAATTTAAATCGTTGTGCCGGTAAGTTTATTGTTTTATATATTTTAATTCCTTCAGGCTGATTTTAGAGTAACGCTGAACGCGCGCTGACCGTCAGCGCTGACAGTTGATATGTATGAGCTTCTAAGGAGCGTTTTAGGACAAAGCGTAGTTGTCAGCGCTGACCCTGGACCGTGAGCTACGCGCTGAGCTGTGAGTGCCGACAGTGGGCGTGCGGTCAGCGTCACTCTAAAATCAGCCTAAGAGTTAACATGCATATTTTGTTACCTAGTGAATTTAAAAAAAAATCCGGAACTCATTAATAAATGAATTTTAATACTTTGAGTTATTATAATAACTGCTTTTGTTCTATATTACAATATAAAATAATAACATTTCAAAAACTTTTAGGTACTTCGTAAATGGTTTGAAAAATGAGAAGCGCCATAATGAAGCACTAATTATTTTGGAGCAATATTGTTCAGACTATGATGAGACCATAACATATGCAATAGAGTGTGGACACTACAAAACAGCTATTCGACTATGTTCACAATACAACAAACTTCATTTCAGAGGTAATTTTTAATATCATTATATTTTTACTCATAATAGGTTCTTAGATTTACGCGAATGTTCCCACTGAAATAAAATTATTATTTACGGATTTTATCGCGGATTTCGTGGTCCGCTCCGTGACCACGAAAGGTGTAAAGTAATCGAACCATCGGGAAGTTAAAAATGTATAAAAGAAACCAAGTGCGCAATAAAATCTCTAAATAATAGTTTTATTTCATTTTTACTCATGCGGGCAATGTTGTTTATAAACCACATGCTTAGCTTGGTTACCTATTGCTGTATACTGTACTGCATCAGAGTATATAACCGTGGGGCACGGGCCTCCGGTATCGAGAATACGATTGCCCATAAAGTCCTCCACACTGGCCTAATATGGGTGCGCGAACTTTACACCCCATTTTTTTGACGTGACAACGTCTTAAATTAGGTTGCGGCTGGGAGTCACTTATGAAAAAGTGTAACGCCCGGTAACGTTACGATGAGTCACCGAACGAGAGAGAGGCCCGCCGAATGCCTTGCGTCTCTCTCCCACTCAACTATGATCGGTCTGCGGCGCGCGCAGCATTAGAGAATTAGGCGCATTGAATCGGCGCATGCTTGTGTCTCTGTCTTTGTCTTTCTCGAACGTTCTTGGCGTTGGAAAAACAAGAAAGCGTCACAATACAAGTTCACACGTGTGGTTAAAGTATCGTCAGCTGTGTCTGTAGTGAAAATATGGAGTGCTTAGATTCGTCATTTATCATTTACAACAACTACAACAATAAAGGTAAATAATTGTACACTGATATTTCATTATCGTAAACTATGATTGATTGATTAATTGTTAGATTGACATAAAAGTTGAGAAACTGAGTTTATAGGTTATGTCATACTATTGATAAATGTTGATAGTGTTTTAGTAAACAAAATATATTTCTATAGTTAAAATTTGTGCAATTCTTATTTTCATTCAATTCCTTGTTCCTATTGTGCAATTTAATTATATTCATATCAATAAATATTCTACCGAGAAAAAGACGTTGTCACATTGATTTAAAAACTAAGGATAGGCCCTTCAGTACATTGGGTACGTCAAAAAGATGGCTGTGTAAATCGCGCCATCTGTTGGATTTTTACGTCAATGGCGGCCATGAAATCGTTTTTCAATAATGCTAAAATAAATGTTTATTGACTTAAAGTTATATAATTTTTACTTAGCGGTGATAAGAAATGTTATCTTTTTTTTGTGAACTTTCGGTCATCTTTATTGCACCCACGCACGATACAATTGGGCATTTTTACGACGAATTACAGACCGGTGCGCTGTGACGTCACAACCGCTGCACTGGTCTGTAGACCACTTTCGTGACAACACTTTTCTCGCTCTCCGCCCCGTCCATATATTTTACGTCAATGCGTTGTCACGTAAAATCTTCGCCCGTAAAACCGACTTTTTTTACAAATCTTTATAGTCGTCAGGATTTTTCACGATGTTTTCCTTAACCGTTAGGGTGCATGGTGGTAGAAAATTAAAACACACATGAATTGAAAATCGGAGTGGGCCCTGGGATTTGAATCCGCGACCACCGTGAGCATTTCATTGCTGTTTAGTACATAACAATGATTCAAGACAAGACAAGACTAACCTTTCATTCACAGCGAGTTCAACGATTTAATCATACATTGTCATACCTCTATCCCGTACGGGAGGCAGAGACTATAGACCTCCACTTTGCTCGATCCTGGGGCCCTACTATATTCATCCGAAACGAAGTTCGAAACTTCAGATGATCGAAGTTTATATACGATACGAATGTACCTACACATACTTATGGTCGTTAATGACTTATGGTCGTAACCATTGACTTATGTTTACGATGTACGTTATACAAATTCGAACTTTTACAGAGTAGATACATTCGTATCGTATAAAAAACTTCGATCGTAAGGCCCCTGACATATTACATTCGCGATTAAATTAAATTTACGATTTAACCCCCAAAAAAATAATTAAAACCTAATTAATGTACAAAAATAATGTTGTCGATTTGTTTTCAGATGAATCGTTATTGCCGACATTGTTAGAAGACACCAAAAATATGACGGAAATGATAGAAACAAATTGGACCACTTTCATACGCCACAGAGACCGCCTTGAGGTTGTAAGACAGAAGAAACTCAAAAATCCAGTGGACGTTTATGACTTTTACGCAAATAAGGAATGTGACTTATATTCTGATGCGGGTAGTACATTAGCATCTTCATCGCGAGGTTCAAGGTAACTAACATACCTTCTATATTAAATTATATAGATTAACGTTTGATTATTCCTTCTTATAGCTTCTGATAGCCTCCGTAGCGCATTTGGTTAGATGCCGGCTGTGAAACGAGAGGCCGCGGGTTCCTTCCACCAGTAAATAGATAATAATTTTGAAATAATTTCATCTTAACAATTATTTATCATAGGCGTTGCTAGAGAAAATGAATACAGCTAACTTAATCTTCTTTTTGTTTTGGAAATAATATGTACTTTTACCTCGCAGCAGGTCCTACCGATCAAGCAAGAATCGAAGGAAACATGAGCGAAAGATGGCATCCCTCAAAGAAGGGTCTCCTTATGAAGATGTGGCGTTACTCATGGCATTACACAACCTGGTTACAGCTTCCTTCGATTTAAGACTAAATGTGAAAGAAATGGTTATGGTACTCAGTTGCCTTAACAAAGACAAAGAAGCCTGTATTCTACAGGTAAGGAATTATTAAACAATAAGGTACCTATTTGACTCATTTTTATATTGTACGAACCGCGCGTTGCCACCGTGTGGACCACGGCCCACGCGCAGACCACGAGTAATTCACGCGAGGATACGATATCGGCAGTGTTACCAATAGTTAAACTGGCTTCTCATCAGAATCTACATATAAATACCACCAGAAATCCACTACCAATAAAGGCGGGATTCTCAAAAACATAAAATTTTTGCGAGGCCCACCCGTTTTCCACCTGCGACGAGGCGGTGTCGGGTGGGTCTAATGAGCGGTAACCCTAAAGGTGCACCGCTATTTAGGATCAAATTATTAGTGCTTACAAATCCAGAGTCTTAATTAGTCATCCTCTACGAAAGGCAGCCGGAATCTGGTATTCTACATAGAACACCCTTCAAAGACAAGCCGATATTATCGATTACGACCTAGTTGATTTCTGCATTAAATATATTTTTTTAATTGAATTTTTATTTTTGTTTTAGTCATCGCTTGAAAAGCTGCTGAAAGAAATGAAAGACAGCTTCAAAGAGATCTGGACAAATGAGCTAGTAATAGATTCGACAAATGCATTTATCGCTGCACATGATGTTCCGGAAGGTACCAGTGTTGTAACACAAGGCATTGCTTCATTAGGTTTGTATACTTAATATATAAAGGATGAAATAATGAGCAGAAGCAGGAAGCATTTGTTAACTTGATAACCACATTTATTTTTTCTTTCAGAACCACACATGAGGATAGCTCCTGTAATTCAAGAGATGCATTGGAAACTCGACGGTCTTAAATAATCTAATACGTGTTTACGATAACAATAAATATTAAGTGATCGATTTTATTCTAGGAATCACTGTAGAAAATATATTAATAAGTCAATCATTTACTAAAACATTTTGGTGAACAAAAATAGCATTCAAAATCAACCACACTGTTCCAGTTATTATTAAATACAATGGTTCTAAAGTAGTCTTTCAATTCAAACTTTTTATTAACATAGAATAATTCATTAACCACTGGTGCACCGCACACACACATAGTAGCATTGTCTAAGAAGTCCACTAAAGTCCATGGTATAATATTAGGGGCATAATAATATTTGTTTTTCAATACAATTTTAGCTGCAATGTGAACTAAACTGCCAATGTAGTATTTCCATGGTGTATGCTTTGCTGTAATTGTCTCTTCTTTTTTATAATGAAATCTATTTGAAGAAAGGTCTATATACTCTAACCGACATTGCATTAAGCTGCATGGTAATGTTTCTAGTTCATTTTGAGAAACTGTAATGTACCTGAAAGTAAACAAGAATAATAAGATTATCATGTTTGATCACACATTATCATGGTTTCTAAATGCAATGTCTATAACTAAACCCATATATGAATAGTTGCAATCAAATTTATTTAAGGAAATGCAGAATGTATTGTGAAAAATCAAACATATTCATGCACCCTTTAGGTCCTTAAAAAATGCAATAAAAAGCTCAGAACATGCATTATGAATTCAATGAAGTCAATAATTAAATTCATTTACCTATTAAAATAAAAATGCACCCCAACATATTATGAGTTGTGTTAAAAACACTTGTAATATAAGTTGAAATAAAAATTGTTTAACCTTTCATTTACTCATACCTTAAGCTATTAATACGTCCAAGTGTAGCAGGCAATCTATCAAGCATATTATTATCCAACTTCAGTGTGACTAATTTCTGTAATTTCCAAATAGCTTTAGGAAGATGGCCTAGTCGGTTTCCACTGAGATCAAGCAGTTTCAATGTTTTAGTAATCTGAAAAAACACAAATAATTTTATTTCTTCATGTTATTTTTACATTATGTATATAGTTTTACATGTAAATATTGTTTAGTTATGTGAAATGTAAGGTGAAATCAATTAAGTAATTTTATTTAATATAATGAAAGTAATTTCATTACACACCACCAATTTTGTAATGCAAATTTATCTTCATTGGCTTTGTGGATTATTCAAATCATTTATACTTAAATATACTAACGTCATTGAGGTTGTATACCTCAATGTACTTATTAAATTAATTGTGTATACTATAAATAATCTTCTCTCATCGTGAGTAATATTGTTCCTACAACTACAATGCTGTAAAGGCAAATATAAGGCCTATAATATTTAATCTACATTTTACATATAAATGTTAATGAAAATATATTAATTGTAAAATCTGTGACACATATCGCATCAGCATTTCATACAGTAAAGAAAATAGAAAAAAAAAGAAAAGTAAGTAGTATAAAATCACATTTTATCTGAATTTTAAAACTTATAAAGCATTTTAACTGTCTAATACGAATGTAGTTGTTTTATTCATGTATCCAGTCTGTTTGTATTTGGTGGGATGCAAACAATTAAAGTATTTCATCATTGAAAAGTATCATATCACCTGTGGTCCAAGAAGCCATTGCCAGTCTATTTCTCCTTTGACACCAAGTTGGTTATTGGCCATGTGCAATTCACATAGGGTTTGCATCCTTCCTGCAAACAATAAAACAAGTAAAGTATTTTACTGTCATAGTTAAAAAAAAGTTACTGACATAGTTAAATAAAAAAATAAATAACACCCAACAGTCACATACATAGTCCTGACCCCATACTAACATCAAGTTTTGTTTTGTGGGTATCAGGAACTAGGAGAGACTTTGATCCACAAACAACCAGACCTGAAAGAAATATTTGTGGGCCATACAAACATTTCTCTTGGTGCAGGGATCAAACCTGTAGCCTCTTGTTTCACAGGCAGCATCTAATTGACTGCTCCACAGAAGCTGTCAAGTTAAATGTGAGCTACTTTGTACTTTTAACTTATATGTATATTTTTATTAACCAACTTCAAAAAAAGTAGGAGGTTCTTTTAAGACATTGTCATGATTTTTATGCATTGATTACATGACAAATACAATGAGCTATATGCTTATGTGCCTTGGTTAACTTTAGGCATGTTCTTTCCTAACAAAAAGGTTGGCCTATGTTAGCCCAATATTCTTTACAGGGGATTACAACACATTTTATCACATTTTAAAATGTAGACAATTCAGTAGATAATCTTGATAGTTTGTGTAATTGAAAAGAAAATATTTTATGTAAATATGTTTGCTTAGACTATAATATATGATGTAAGACTAATTCTTCTTGAAAGTACTTCATGTAGAGCCATGTATGTTAGTGGTTTTTGGTGTAAATCTACATGTTGTGAGTAAATGAAATTTAAAAAAGACGATATTTGTTTCATGTATCATTAGAACTACAAAATTTGTAGCACATATAAATATAATAAATATGGAATTCCTATTACATACAATTAACTACTTATACATATACAAGGTAGTTTTATAAAATCATAGCAATCCTTACCAAATTCAGGGGGTATTTTTTCAATTGCATTATTACTCAAATCAAGGACTACAAGGTGTTTTAAAAGTAATATCTCCCTCCTGAAGTTACTTAGTCCCAATCCATTGATATATAATGTTTCCAAAGTCCTGGGCAGGCCATTTGTTGGGAACTCACTTCGGTCATGAATAATAAGTTTCTTAGGGGCATTATCCTTCGCTGTTACACTTAAATTGCAAAGCGAAGATATTTTTGCATCTTTTACATCACCAACAATACACGATCTTAATAGTTTCATGAAACATTTCAATTGTATCGATTCACTTTTTATGCACAGATCGTGCGGTGGCTCTTCAAATCTTATGGTCGCTTTGCCTTCGTTTATACACTTCACAAAAACCTGTTTTATAGCTTTTACACGATATTTAAGTCCCGTTTTATTGGCTGATGAAAAATGAATTAGGAAGTATTCAGTTTCACTTTTGGGTTCTTTTCCGAGAGCTAGTGTCGATTTTAAATATTTTCCATTTGATCTAATATTTAAGTTATTGTGTAATCTATTTACTACATCCACTTGACACTGTAGCTTCATTTCCATATATAATTTCTCCAATTTCTAAAATAGTTTTTTACGTACCCGCCAAAACAATCAGCTGGAATTTTCATCAATCAATGTCAACATCAACAAAACAAATTACAATGTCACTTTTTGACGTTTTGTTCACTTTATTTATAATAAAAAACGGCCAAGGCACCCAAGAACTTACAGCCCACGGACCCAAGAATAGACCACCACGAACCAATAAGAAATTGCAGCCAGTTTTTCATAAATACATTTTTATATATTTTATTAATTCCTTTGTGAGTTTATACTCACATATCGCTTTATACCAAAGAATAGACCACTAGTATAATCATGAATGAGACCGGGAGTATTAAAAGTTCTTCGCTTTCATAGTTTTTATTTTATTTTGACACCGAAATAATAATTTGGACCCCTATCTACATGGATTTAATTTATATATGTTGTCTATTTTTTGCATTAGCTCTTCTCGTGTTCTGGTAATTCTACTCAACTTGATCTTTGACTCTACTCATTGAGATAATATACTAGAGGGGACACTGCAAACAAAAAGTTTGTAACAAAATGAAGGGTACATTCTATTTCTGTCTTTGTCACGCCTACGAAGTAACATATCTTCCCTCTCGCTTCAATGTGTACCCTTGCGCACGCACCATACGCAGAGATTTTTGTTCCCGATGTCCGCTCTAATTATAATACCTCAATGACTCTACTAGAAGATGCCTTAAAAATTGGAGGCCTGGCAGGATTGGAGGCTGTTTGTGTTTGGCATCATGCCGGCTTGATGCCGACAACGGTCAGAACCACAGATCACTTCCAATAGATACCGCATTACGATAGTTTTGTTTTGAACCGAAAACGCCAACGAAGGGAACTGCGCGGGGGGTGGGCGGGTTGCAGCGCGGTTATGTACGTGGTATGGAGTATGGTACGTGGACTTCACTGGAGAGATGAGGCATAAGTCGATAAATAAAAAAATGTATCGATAGTTCGATTTGCCAGTAAGTTCATGTGTTATGATCGCTTCTATAACTTAATTACCAACTTGTTAAATGTTTGATAATATTTTTTCACCGGCCTGATCTGATAAATTATACCAATTGGCAACCGCTAACTACGAATAAAATAGGATTAAGATTTATACTTTAGTATGTAACGGTTTTATTTCTATTATTCACCGTGTATTTTTGTATACCGTAATGGCGAAATACCCAAATTAAGTGTTGATATAAAAGATCAGATAAAAATATCAAATAGTAAATAACTAAACCTCACGCCGTAAAGGGCTACAATAACTTATTCCGTTTCTTGAATTCTGACGGCGGCTGTAGTAAATGTAATATCGACAAGTGACGATGAAACCCACTTGACGAACTATGAATGTTTTTGAGACGATATATACAACGTATGTTAAAATTAGTGTAATAGCTTGTGCCACTGATTCTCAATATACTTAGTATACTAAAACTTATGATAAATACCCTCCCATTATATTCAGCGCCGGATCTAGGTTTTTTTCGAGGCGGGGCAAAAACTGAAAAATGCCGCCCCCCCTTGCCTATATTTTTATCTTAATCATCATCATCATTTTTAGCAACGTCTTTTTTTTTTTTTTTCTTTTTTTTTACCACCCTGTTAAGCATTTTTACACGCTTTACATTAGCGTCACTTTTGAGGGTTAACGTCACACACGTTTGTAAGCTTTGACTCTAGTTTTCCTACACGTAACCCCTGGGTAGTGCCAAATGAGTGACACAGTTCTTGGCGGTAGGACTTAAGTTCTGGATGCCTCTTCATCAAACCTATCCTTTCAACTTCATGACAGCGCAATTCAACAAAGCAGGTCTTTCAGCGGTGCATAACCCCACCATCGCGTTCACTATGGAGTTCACTAACATCCGCGAACTCCAAACGACCTTAATGCCGTCCACCACCATTTCGAGACGGCCTAGTCTGCTTTGCTCTTCTTGATGGAGACGCGGATTCGTTGTCCGGCCGAATATTCCTACCAGCTGTACCCCGGTTATTCGCTTGAAGAAAGCTTCAAGCCTAAAGTCGGGGTATGCTTGTATGTATATTCGGTTGGACATCTACTGTCACCGTTTCAGCTGCATGGAGGGTCCTTCTCCGCTTTGTGTTTGCACGTGAATCTTGGTTGCCTGAGCCGCATCGACGTGTGCCTTTACAGGTCTCACAACGGGGAAGATGAGACGACGCGGCTGTTTAGGTATCTCAGCCATGTGGCTGATGACGGGCGGACGCAGTTCCCGTCGGCTGAAATGGTCTTGGGGGATTTCAATACACATCACAAACTGTCGCTGGGCTCCTCCAAGACTGGTTCAGTTGTACATTTATCCTGGGCTGTTTAAAAATAACAATGGTGGTTGTATCATTGAGATAAAACGATGTATGGCGATGGCTAGAGGGGCAATGGAGAAACTCAGGAAAATATGGAGGAATCGTACTACTACAAAAGCTACTAAAGATCAGGCTTGTCCGAGCACTTTCTCGTATTTCTGTATGCCGCTGAAACATGGACGTTACGGGAGAAGAAAAATGTAGATTCCCTAGAGATGAGGTGTTGGAATGCTTGGAATATCAGGTCCGAATTCCACACAAACGTTTCAAGAACTCGGCATCAAGTAGCGTCTTTCCGAGATAGTACGGCCCCATATACTTCGAATATTCGGTAATTTCTCACGACGAATTGACGACTCCATAGAACGTCTTATGGTTAATATGGCAGAGTAGACTGAAATAGACCTCGTGGTAGGACATCATACACATACATTTATATACATTATACATACGTACAGCGGCACAGATATTATAAGGATAGCCTTGTCAGGCCTCAAAACTTCCAGGTCTGATTCAAACTCAATTTTCTAAAAACGGAGTGAATACAATACCTTTTTTTTTAATCGATATCTACGGGGAGATCATAAGGTGCATGTCGAGGTCTCCAGCCTTCCAATCTGACGCACGGGGACAATTATTGTCCGTACCGCATAGATTTTGCAGCCAGGTTGGATGTATTACGGACAATAGGCGATGCGGATGAGCGAGTAACACCTAGTTGACTCGCCGTGCCACCCGACGCACTTCCTAATATGGCTCCTCACAACTTAGGTAGGCGTAGATTTTCTCTGCAACGGACGCCCTAACCGTGGGCGTCCGCTATGAAGCCACGAGTTCTGCCGCACATCTTAGAGTGTGCCAGCGACCCCAATGACCCCTATTAATCGCCTCTTACGCCAGGCAAAGGAAACCGTGAAGGAATTTTGCCACCCCTTGACCACGGGGTGCGTGTAAACAATAAATAACCAATTTGAAAAAAAAAAACTATATTTTTAGCAAGGAAGTCTAAAGACTATAATCAATGTTAATAGCTGTTTTTTCACATTTAAGCAAGATTTTTATATAAAGTATCACTATTGGAATATTTTATAATATCCCAGTATAGATATTTACTTGGGAGTGTCCTACCCCGAATTGCCCCCGAAACAAGGTCTTGTTGCACCTGCTGCACCTGAAGAAGTTCTCTATAGTCTTCGTCGCATGAAGAACCGGAAAGCGGTAGGGCCTGACTATATTCCGATAGAGGCGTGGAAGTCGTTGGGGCTCCACGGTGTGGAGCTTCTTGCTGCGTTATTTAACAGCATCCTAAATACCAAAAACATGCCTGACTCATGGCGGTTGAGTGTGATAGCTCCCGTGTACAAGGGTAAAAGCTGTGTTCAGGAATCCGGTAATTATCGTGGCATTAAGGTCATGAGTCATACCATGAAGCTTTTCGAACGCGTCATCGAGTCCAGGCTCCGCCAAGAGTGTACTATCTCTGAGTGTCAATACGGCTTCCGTCCTGGCAGTGGTACAACCGACCCGATATTTGCACTCAGGATGCTTGACGAGGCATACAGAGCGAAGAAGACGCCACTGCACATGGCTTTCTTGGACCTGCGGAAGGCCTTCAACTGTGTGCCGCGACAGGCAATCTGGTGGGCGATGAGGATAAAAGGGATACCGGAAGCCTATGTGGACATTATCAGAGACATGTACCTCCGATCCGAGTCCTTCGTTCGGACCGCCGTTGGCGATACGAATCCTTTCCCGATTGATGTCGGTGTGCACCAAGGCTCGGCGCTGAGTCCATTCCTCTTCAGTGTTGTGCTCGATGCCATTACGTCTCACATCCAGGACCCTGCGCCCTGGTTGTTGGATGTATGCCGATGACATTGCACTGGTGGAGGAGGACCGACGACTTTTGGAGCGCAAGGTCAACCGGTGGAAGGAATGCTTGAGAGCGGTGGTCTGAAGTTAAATGTGGCGAAGACCGAGTACATGGCTTGCGGGAGTACGGACCCCCAAAGCATCGTAATGGGGAACGAACTGGCCGTGAAGACGGACAAGTTCAAGTACCTTGGGTCCGTACTGCATGAGTCCGGTGACATCGCCCTTGACGTCAAAGCCTGTATAAGCGCTGCTTGGGCTAAGTGGAGGGAGATCTCGGGCATACTCTGCGACCGCAGGATGCCGATGAGGCTCAAGGGTCTCACCTATAAAAGCATCGTGCGGCCGGTGCTCCTGTATGGGTCTGAGACGTGGCCTGCCCTCAAGCGGCACGTCCAGGAGGTCCACGTCGCGGAGATGAAGATGCTGTGGTGGATGTGCAACGTTACGCGTTTGGACAAAATCCGTAACGAGCACATCCGTGGCAGTCTTGGTGTCCGCGATGTGGCTGATAAACTCCAGGAATCCCGCTTGAGATGGTATGGTCACTTCCTAAGGAAACCGCAGGAGTGCGTCGGTAATGTGTGCCTGAGCCTCAATTCCCGGACCTCAACCGCGGGATAGACCAAAGAAGCGCTGGCTCGATGTCATCAAGGAAGATATGAGGGTCAATGGCCTTACTATTGAGGATGCCGAAGATCGGGCGAAATGGAGGAGAATTTGCCGGAAGGCGGACACTGGCACCGGCCGGGATAACGTCAGGTAGAAGAAGAAGAAGAAGATCCAAGTATAGATATTTAATAAAGTGTTAATTATTAAATTGTCAACGTGGAAACGTGGGAACATATTACTGAAATATTTTAACTATTCTTAATTTTCAAACCCCATTTTTTCAGTGTGTAAAATATTGCCTTTTATTATTTCAGTAAATCAAAACAAAAAAAATTGGCCCAGATTTGCCGCCCCTTTAAATTTGCCGCCCTAGGCTCCAGCCTACTCAGCTTACTAGTAAATTCACCACTGCCTGTACCACATAAAAGACGTTCGATGGTTAATCAACTAAAACTAACTACTAAACACAAATTGGATATTAGAAACTAAACGTAATTGTTGAGATGAATAAATTATTATATGTACATTCCAAGTATTAAGTTTTCATCTCTTTTTCACGCGCCTCTATCGCATAATCACTAATTCGCGCACGGCGAAAAAAAAAGTGTAAGTGGTGTTACGTTATTGATGAGTTTTGTAGTTGTCTCCGAAGATTCAATATGCCGCCCCCTGATCGTGCCGCCCGGGGCACGCACCCCGACTTGCCCCCCCCTAGATCCGGGCCTGATTATATTTGAAAACGTATATTTAATTACGCCAAAGATAAAAATAAATAAAAAAATATTGTAAAAGTACCTTGTTAACAAATTAAATATTTCAAATTACATAAAATAACGTTATTATGGTAATTTGCAATTTTTATTTAAATCAATATATATTTTGTGACATTGTCATTTAATAAAATTAATTTACATTATTGTTTTACAATATCGATATTTCTGGGAATTATATTATAAACATGCGTCAAACACTAGAAGAACGCGTGATTTCGCCAAAAAATATGGCTTATTACGGTTATTGCTATGCGAAAAAGAGACGGCTGATTCTCCATCCGCACTCGACTGTTTGACATTGATACACTAGTGGTCTATTCTTTGTTGATACATTAACCAGTATAAATTGAGCTCGCTCGGGACCAAATACTAGTTATTGATGAAAACTTATTGCGTTTTTTAGGATACTTTATTTTTTTGAGTTTTTTCACACCATTTTATTGAACAAATCATTTTTAACTGTAATATTATGTTTCCAAAATGTAATTTTCGCTAACGTGCGACGACATGTGCAGGTCCACTCAGGTCCACTACTTGGACGCAACCAAAGAATAGACCACTAGAAGAACGACATCTCCATACTTTAAAGTCAGGATTTGAGTTTATTATGACAACTAGCGCCGCCAAAAATTTGCCCATAGAACTAAAAACAATTGGCGGGATTTACAAATCGAAAACGCGGTATTTCCAGGTATTTCAAATGTATATTTAAAAATTGCGTGGGATCTCCCATAATATAGGCGGGTAATTTTGAACGTTAATGTAACTTAACAAATAAGTACCGTTTGATGTTTTATACTTTCCAAGTCGAAACAATTTGTACGGGCGTAACTCACACAATTTTAATACAATTTTATTGAATTTTCGACTTGAAAGTATGAAATGTCAAACAGTACTTACTATATAGTTTAGTTCATCAGTAGATATTTTTCTTTTTCTTGTGAGTTTAATAAATTAAAACCCAGGTTTCTGCTTGTATTAAATTATTTATTGGGTTAAAAGTGAAAATCCATCACTGATTATGCTGTGAAATAATTTTTTGATTAGTTGACTGGCTATTAACAAATAAAAAAAAGAAACTTATTCTGAGTTCCGTCTAAATAAACATTCTTCAAAAGGACTACAGATAAAAATCCCAAATATTAAGAAAATATTTTTTTAAAACTAGGCAATTCTTGTGTTACATATGGGCCTAGCAAATTAGATAAAAATTAGTGCCATTTATGGAATGTGCTTGTAAAATAACATTGCTTCATTTAGATACATTATTGGGGCACAAATTATTTGTATTTTAGCATTTGATGCGGCAGTGTTTTATAATTCGTTAAGATTTTAATATATTTCGCAGAATTAGTATGAGTATTAACACTGGGCATATCATCTACAGTACCCTGTATCATAGTTCTGATATCACGCCAGTCTAATATGTATATTGCTACTGTAAATTAAGCTAAAATAATGAATTCACTCATGTTTCTAACAAATACTATCGAATCACTGATTGTTAACTTAATTTGAAATCTGTTTACTGTCAATAAGCTTAGCATATTAAGAAACATGTATAGCGGCCATCTTCTGGACTACAGTTACTTATCGTATTTAATAATCTATTAATTTATATATAGATGTGGTTTAATAAAGATCGGTAATCTGAAAGATGTGTGATAAAATGATTTAACTCATATAAACTCATTTGCAAAAAAAACGGGCACCTAAGCAATGAACCATTTTAAATGTTACTATTTATTTGTTTGATAATTATAGGTAGTTTTACTTTCACAATTTTGTAAATTAATAAGCAAATAATCGTTTTCGTCAGTATTATCATAAAATTTTGATAAAATTTATGGGTTTAAATGCTAAAGTTCACTAGTAGTGTATGCTCGCTAGTAGTGCATATGCTCGTGAAGTAAAAGTTAACAAAGATTTTTGTTTGTTTTTTCTTTAATAAAGTAAAAGCAGATAAATGTTTAGTATCGAGTGTGATCCCCTCTAGCTGAAATCACAGCTTGAATTCGTCTGGGTATGCTAGCGAGGATATCCCGGATACTTGCTTGCGGAATACGTTCCCACTCCGCGGTAATCACATTCTTCAGCTCTCTGATGGTCTGCGGAGCCGGATGTACTGATCTCACGCGTCGTTTCAGAACGTCCCAGACATGCTCTATAGATTGAGCCTGGATCTGGAAGAAAACCATGTACCCAACCACGGGATGATCGTTTTCTTGTGAGTCGCGCATTGAGAAATCGCAAGTCTTCGTATGTGGACCTTAAGAACAACCTCGAAGAAGTAAGAAATGTGCATATTAGTCTATGGACGGTCAGGAGGAGGCTTCTCGCGGCCAATATACGCAGTCATCGCCCGGCCCGCGGCCCTAAGTTACTTCGTGAGCACAGAGTTGCCAGGCTTAGGTTTGCTCGAAATTGTGAGCCATGGACTCAAGAAGACTGGAATAGGGTATTGTTCTCCGAAGAAGCCAGGATATCTCTGTTCGGTGAAGATCGACGTCGGCGAGTGCTACGAAGACGAGGAGAACGCTTTGCAGAGGCTTGTTTTGAAGAAATCACACCTTATGGTGGGGGCTCTGTTATGTTTTGGGCAGGAATAAATTCAATGGATTGTACAGAGTTAGTCTTCATTGAAAACGGCTCACTGACTGGACATCGATACATAACGGAAGTTCTAATTCCTCATGCACAAGCCGCATTGGCCGCTTTAGGCGAAGACTCAATTTTAATGGACGACAACGCTCGCGCCCACCGGTCTGGCGATGTGGAAGCGTATGTGCAAGAGGTCGGCATTCGTCGTTTGGATTGGCCAGCTCGAAGTCCCGACCTCAATCCTATAGAGCATGTCTGGGACGTTCTGAAACGACGCGTGAGATCAGTACAACCGGCTCCGCAGACCATCAGAGAGCTGAAGAATGTGATTACCGCGGAGTGGGAACGTATTCCGCAAGCAAGTATCCGGGATATCCTCGCTAGCATACCCAGACGAATTCAAGCTGTGATTTCAGCTGGAGGGGGTCACACTCGATACTAAACATTTATCTGCTTTTACTTTATTAAAGAAAAAACAAACAAAAATCTTTGTTAACTTTTACTTCACGAGCATATGCACTACTAGCGAGCATACACTACTAGTGAACTTTAGCATTAAAACCCATAAATTTTATCTAAATTTTATGATAATACTGACGAAAACGATTATTTGCTTATTAATTTACAAAATTGTGAAAGTAAAACTACCTATAAT
Source organism: Hyles euphorbiae (assembly GCA_023078785.2). Lineage (NCBI taxonomy): Eukaryota > Metazoa > Arthropoda > Insecta > Lepidoptera > Sphingidae > Hyles > Hyles euphorbiae. The sequence goes on from CM041049.1 coordinate 9,632,777, forward strand.
TATCAAACAAACCAATAGTAACATTTGAAATCGTTCATTGCTTAGGTGCCCGTTTTTTTTTGCAAATGAGTTTATATTTCGCAGAATTAGTATGAGTATTGACACTGGGCATATCATCTACAGTACCCTGTATCATAGTTTTGATATCACGCCAGTCTCATATGTATATTGCTACTGTAAATCAAGCTAAATTAAAGAATTCGCTCATGTTTCTAACAAATACTATCGAATCACTGATTTTAACTTTATTTGAAATCTGTTTATTGTCAATAAGCTTAGCATAATAAGAAACATGTATAGCGGCAATCTTCTGGACTTAGTTACTTATCGTATTTAATAATCTATTATTTTATATATAGATGTGATTTAATAAAGATCGTTAATGTGAAAGATGTGTGATAAAATTATTTAACTCATATATTACAACGAGATACACGACAAGACAACACACCGATAGCAAGTAAACTGTGGTAGTGAAACTGTAAATTGTCCGAGTGACAAATTTTGCATGTTTTTAATTTATTTGATATTTTTATTGAACACAATTTATCACATGCTATCACAGCCCCATTTTTGAGTCACTCGAAATTTTCAATTGCCGATCTTCGTTATACTACATCTTTGATGTTTATCAACTATATACAATCGAAAAACTTACACAACTTAATGCAATCGTACAAAGTATTAAAGAACCAACAGTTCTCAAAGTGTTAAAGTTTGGAAAAAGTCATCGATTTCTTATATTTCTTTATTTGTGTTTCGTCATAGCATTAACCTATTACTACCTGCTGCATTTACCTATACATATAAGTAAAAGTGAAATGTCTGTGAAGTGAAAATACAAAAAATGTCCATGTCGAAAGTTTGTGTTTTTAAAATAAACTTCAAAGTTACAATTGTATCTTCTTAGATAGGTGATTTTGAAGAGAAGTCATAAGCAAAAGCAACTTTAAAGCGTAAATGGGTTTCACGTAAAAAATACTCATCAGTAAAATTGTGCGTGGTTCCGAGATTAGAAATTTTGAAGGTAGCAAGTTATTGTGTTTAAATAGTATCTATTTATTATATTATAGTTAAATAATGACCAATTTATATGTCTTAAGCGAAGATTAGGCAGGAAATCTTTGTAGTTAAGAAAGTAATAAATTACATAATTTGCCCGACGTTATATTTTGTGATGTAATTTGGATTTTTAGAATTATCTCATTTTCATGGGAGAAATTGGGATGTAATTGGTATATTTAGGGGAGTATGTATCGATTTTAAAGATATAAAACATATTGTAAATACAGTTAATCACGTGGACCATATTGCGGTCAAAAGCAAGTTTAAAATATAAAGCAACAAATGCTTACAAATTTTAAAGAACAAAAAAGCTTAACATCAGCCATCGTAGTAAGAAAAGGTCATAATTCATCACATGTTTTTATCATAATCTTACCAAAATACATATTTTTTTACGAAATAAGAAAATAATTGTAAGTTTGTGTGTGTGTGTGTGTGTGTGTGTACAATGCACACACGGCAGAGTAAAACATCAAAAAAGTAGCCTATGAGAGAAAAATCGACAAAAATATGACATTTCATACAATAAATATTTAAACAGAAGTATTTTAACTGTGATATTATGTAAGAACTTTTTTTATTCATGTTGCATTTTGATTTTATACAATTTTAATTACAACTATTTGGTAGTAGTATTCATTAAAAAAAAAAAACTTAAAATCTCCTACAACAACGTTTTTTATATACCACCTTGAATAATAAATAGGTAAGCATAATTATGAACTAAAATTTCGTGAAGTAGACGAAAAAATTTTTGTGGCTTATTTCTTACCAACAGTCTGGCCCAGCTTCGCCCGGGTACAAATAGATTTCTATACAATAATATGTACGTATTATACATATAAACCTTCCTCTTGAATCGCTCTATCTATTAAAAAAACCGCATCAAAATCCGTCGGGTAGTTTTAAAGATTCGAGCATACATAGGGACAGAGAGAGCGACTTTGTTTTATACTATGTAGTGATTTAAAATGTTAATAAATTTTCATTTCTTACGGTACTTTTTAATCATATTATTCAGATTTAAAAGATTGAAAACTGGGAGTAAAAATAAGTTTGTGAAAATTATGTTCAAACAAGGTGCATAGTCAAAATGAAGAAAGTTTAGTAATCTTGGATGAATTATTTGGTTGCTAATTTTAAATACCATTCTTCTATTGACAAACTCGTAATTTTCAGGTTCTGGTACAGCTTATTTTCTCTACTTGTTACTTCTCGGACCAATTCACATCATGAGCCTTCTAATTGCACTATGTAGTACTTGTTATCATTTGTGCTTTTTATCATCTGAAAAGTACAGTAAAGAAAAATTAATGTAATATAAAACCATTTTTAGGATTTGTGTCTTAAATGTAAAATATAGGCTTTTCTCTTTCTCTCTTCAGCTACAGGCAAAAGAATTTAGGCTTATTGGGCTTTAATAGTCGGTAAGTTAAATGAGGATATTAAATTCTTGATGTGAGAACTTTTTGGAATCTTGATGTAACATTTGGAAAATGCCAATAAAATCAACACAGTGGTACATCGCATCTGTTGAAAGTGATTTTAAAACAATAGTCTCACACATATAGGAAAGTATAATAGTACCTACATTCTTACTCACATAATGTCCTTTATTATTACTACAATAATGAACGAAAGTTCCAATTTACTGTTAAAATAGTGAATTATATACATACCTACGTTTTTACAGACTTGTATACAATTTTTTTATTTGAAGAATTGCATTCCCACTCTGCTGGTCCATAATTTCAGTTTGTGAAAGCAAATGAACTGGTACTATTTGCTGAAATCATATTTTTATATGAAAATAATAATAAGTGTATAAAAATATTGCCAGGTATAAGAAAATAAAGATATAATAGAAGACATATTGGCAAAGATCCCGTTATAGATAAGACAAGTCTGATTTTAGTAAAACCTGATGTTTATTAATTTTAAACTGAAAGAAAGATTCAGTTCATAGAGCCTGTTTACTTATATGTACAAATATAGTGTGCACTTTCTGTTAAATACAAATTAGTCGATATTTATTTAATTATTTGTTTTCATTCCACTTTACATTTATAAATATCTCAATACAGTAAGCATTATTAGCTGGTGAGATCATAATGTCATAAAACTTGTGTTGTGAAAATTATTTGAACATGTATTATTTATAAAAAAAAAGTTTCCCCATTATTTGTTGAACTAATAATTTTTGTTGTTTCTACATTCAATTTCATGTCATTAATGAAATATGGTATAAACATACATATCTGTTCAGAGAATCAAACTTGTAGATATTAAAGAACTGGTTATGTAGTCTCGGTTAATCCAATCCTCAGTTGCATAGTGAAATACAGCCCGGATACATACTCTGAAAAAACATAAGCAATTATTTTTAAGAATAAATGTAAAAGCAAATGCAGATATGGACAACAATTAAGCAATCAACAAATGGTAATATTCTTAAATACAATATTATTTTATATGATGTTTTATTTTCTACTTAATTATTATTTTCTACTTAAATTTTTGGAAGTGATATTTTGTTACATATTATTGTTTAAAGTTATATCCTTTATGATTTTATTTTATAGTTATATCATAAAGTTTGAGTGTTTGTATATTTTTGTTTAAAATTCTGACCTCATAAGGGTTATTTTGTTTGTTTAATGTCTAATGCAAATGTTACGTACATGTGTAAATGAGACTCACCAACTCCACGGCCAAACCGAAGCCCGGTTTCGTGGAAATAATATTTATTTTTTGTTTCTAACTTTGTATTTTAATAAATAAATAAATATCCTTAAAATAATAATTTTAAAAACCCAACTATATATCGAATCATTGTGGCGGTCAAAAGACACTATATAAATAATTACCACATAATTCTATCTTTAATCACCACTCAGCAGTATTAATTTAATGATACAGATGACTTGATATACTAAGATAACATTTTATTAATATTATCTATTAAAAGGTGTCCTAACATTGTAGCCCTTCTCTAAACATATTCATAATGGCCTGTTGAAAACAGACTGCCTGTCGTCTGTATAATGAGGATATATATTCGATAAGCATTATTGAATACAACTTAAAACATAGTACAAACATACCTGATGTCCTTTAAGATGGTTATTTTCCAATGTTATAAAACTTGTGTAAAGTTATGGATGGATGGCTGGCCAGTCAGTCAAATCGCACATCACATTTTCTATATTGATTAGACGTGTTGAACCATTTCCAGTAAGTATGTGAATATCTCCGCAGTAATGGATATTAGAACAAAACTTAAACACAAAACTTCAAAAGAATAGTTTTGAACTTGATAAACTGACTTTAGTTCGCCATTTTTCAATGTATTTTTTTTAACAGAAGACCACAGACCAATAAGAACACAAGACTAAAAATTTTATATATTTTAATTACAGATTATAATACACTGGGTATACAGATTCATGAGAATAACCACAGATGAGCACAAAATTGCCCAGGATTTTGACAACTGTTGGAAGGCTCGATCCGTTCATAGAGAGATGGACCACCCTGGACGCAACTGATGACGCGACATTTGGCGTCGGTTTATATCTATCTGATACCTTATATGTGTTGGGCGCAACCGCTGCCTTGCATTAGGTATCTATTGGGAGTGATCTGTGGTCAGAACTCACTCAGAGGGTTTTCGGATTCAGATTCGAAATAATAAATGTATATTTTTTCATTCTGATACTTTAATTTATTTTTAGTCGTCTGTGCTTTAATTTGCAAGTGGCAACACTACACAGCGCTGTCCAACTTCGTTGATAAATGTCCTATCGTCTTTTCTACAAATAACAGTAATACAAAATAGAAACAAACAATATTGATTTTGTGCTTTAAACTAATATCTTCACAGTGAATAAATAACTTTGTTCTGTTCTATAAATCTATTTCAATTGTAGTAATACCGGTTGTCTTATAGTACATTCTTCCATAGTTTAATTTATATATTTATTTCAAACGGTATATATTTATTGTTTTCTGAGAGTTGATTAAGATCTGTTATCTATTAAGTATTTTAACGCGTAAAATGTTCTATTAATTAATAGAAAATGGCTGCGCTAGTGGTGCAATCCAGATTTGCCGGCCTCAAAATCGAAGATGACGACTACCCTCCTTCCGTCGATAGCCAGAAAACGAAGAAACCTAAACCGAACACTGCCAAAAAAGTTGAGCCTTCTAAAAAACCTAAAAATAATGGAAATAATAGTAATACTAATCCTAAGTCTCAGGTAAATCATTTTAAGTTATTTATTTTGTAATCTTAAGTAGGCTTTTTGCAAATAAATTCTGTAGATATGTTGCTATTGTTTCTGTTTTGGGAATAAATGTAATGAAAAAGAACCCTATATCAGAAATGCCAACATGAGTTGCTTGGCATTTTATGGTTCATTAAGAAGCATAGACCTCTTCATTGATGTACACATATTTATCTCTTAGTTCACCTTATGACCATGACCAGTTTCATATTTCTTTGAAATATCCCTGCAAATGACTGAGATATAGGCAACTAGTATAAAAGTAAACAGAGATAAAATTTTACAAAATTTCTTATTGGTCTTAATTAACTGGAATAAAGAATAACAATAGTTCTATCATTTTGTTATCTATAAATACAAAGACAGTGCTTTATCTCAGTGGTTACTCTGCACATATTTATAAAAGAATGTGTATATGTGAGAGGCTGCCTGGGTGGGTACCACCGCAATGTCTATTTCTCCCGTCAAACAGTAGTTTAAATGCACTGTTGTGTTTCGGATTGAAGGACATTGTAGCCAGAGTAACTACTGGACATATTGAGACTTAACATCTTATGTCTCAGGATGGCGAGCGCAGTGGAAAGCCAAGCATTGCTTTGTAAATCAAGGTGTTGTTTGGTTTTGCTTCTGTTCATGAGCGGTCGCAACGCTTACCATCAGGCGAACGGCATGCTCGTCTCGCCATTCACTGCAATAAAAAAAAAAAAAAGAATATGAAGTCATTTTTCCACTTGTTCCAGTTTACTTTAACTTAGGTAGAATCAATACATATTTATTCACAATATTTTCTTTCACCATTAAATTAACTGACAATCAATTAGGAACACAGGTAGCTTTGAGACATCAAATGTTTATTTGCATACAATTCTTTGTTCCCTCTTGTCAATTGATGAATTTTAACACAGAATATATACATAGAGTATAACACAATTATTATCTTCTTGGTGAAAGAAAACCATTGTGGAAAAACATGCATACTGTATATCTATAATTTACAATATTTTCTATAGTAATTTAAGTACAGTACCCCAAGCAGGAACATTTTGAAGTATTGTATAGTAATAGTATCATGACAACAATTACTATACTATTACTACAACGATACTATACGTCAAAAATTATTCATGCTACCACTTTTTTACACATTTGTATAGTAAAACTATTGCTAGACTATACGATTACCATACTATAGTGTTGTAAACGTTTCCCGCTGCCATAATTTAGTTCCAAATACGCTCACAATGGCGCTGTTCAAATTCCCATACAAAATTTTACAATTACTATTACTATACTATAGAGCCAATGTTCCTGCTTGGGGCACTGCAACCAACACTAGGCCCCTTAACCCTCACAATCAAATAGCTCTACTGTATACTGTGCTCTCCAGTGTGATAATTGGCTGTTATTACAGTTATTTTTACTCAAAATATTTATACTACATCCAAACAATATTCGTAGAATGCCGCTAAAAAGAAAAGAGCAAAGCAAGGACAAGTGTCTGAGAACCAATGGGAACTCTGGAAGCAAAAAGATGAGGAACTTGTTGATGGTAACTATGAGAGTGAACTGCAGCAGGTAAGGGCATCTATTACTATAATTAATATTATATTGATTTTTTGTGGACCATGTTTTCCAAGCAATTTTGGATTTTATATCAAATGTTTTTAGGAATAAATAATAATTTGTTTTAAAAACACTCCTTAAATTATTAGCATGGTTAAGCTTTGGGACTATGGTCAATTGTTTGGATATGAAATAAGATTTCTAATAGGAATCATTTAAATGTTTACTATCCAAATGGTTTAAGTAAATCTAATTAGGATTTTTATTGCATGTTTTTGTTACTTTTTGAAGCTATGTATTATTGTTTCATTCTTCATAGTATATATGTGTTTCAGGCCATACTCTTATCCAAACTTGACTATGAAGAAAAGAAAGATGTCTATCAACAGCTCAAGGAAGAAGCAGAAACTCAAAAGAAAGCTGCAGAGCAAACTTCAAAACCAAGTAATAAAAAGCAAAAAAAGAAAAATGTTATGAGTCTTGACCAGTTTAATGAAATGATGAACCCTAATGAAGAAAGTAAGGGTAAGTCATAGATTTTAAACATTTTTAGTCAACAATGAATGCAGTAAGTTTTGACCATGCTCGGCCATGGACCTTAATTAGTCTGTTTATTTCGGTGCATAGTTAGTAGTTGCTAAAGATTTGGTTCTGAAATATTTCTTTTTGTTTGTTTGCTCTTTGGAGAAAAGACCTGATGAATGTTATAGGAACCAGCTTGTTATAAAGTGTATGTATTATAATCAGATTGTGAAAATCAGCAATTAATATTCTGTGGCTGAACATTAATACAAGCATTTGTTACGATCTGAGGCTGATCCATGTGGTTTTCTCAGTTGAGTTGCAGTGGCAGTTACATAACATTTTGTACTGAATAATATTACTAGTTCACTTTTGGTGAGGTTACTGAGAAGCCCCTTTTTGTTTATTTGTTTTTTCTTCTAATTTACGTAAAATAACAGAAATAACCACGTCTGCGGTGCCCTTTTATTAGCACTATTGGTGGTCGCCCAGTCGCGCCCCACCCAACGTCGATATAACTAAAATAACATTCAGAATATTTGTAACAGTGGTCAATAATATTGTTACGTCCAGTAATGTGAAATGTTTATTAATAAATGGATTTTTTGTATCTCCGTTTTTATAAATAAATATGATATTAATATAGTAAAAAGGTTTGCTTATTATGACATGCTGATAAATCATCTATAACATGCATTTAAAATATATTAATGGTTAGCCAAATTGTAGTACTTTGGAAAGGGGCTCGCCGACTCATTGGGTCGTATCTCTAACACGAAGAAAATCGACTTGAAGTAACGAATCCCAGTCATTTGTGTTTGGTGGTGAGATTTTTGTAGACTCTTTGCGCGTTCTGTCAGTTCTCTTTCTATTTTCCCTCTCATTTCGTTTTTCGATGGGCCCAATAACACAACGTGACAATAGTGTACCTGTGCAAAAACACGTTTGTTGTTCATCGCCATAAGATGAGTTTTGTCCTTTTTTACTGGGCCTATTTAATAAGAACAAAAACATCACAAGTTATATACTATATTTTTAACTATTTTTCTTTCAGCCTCCACTTTTAATGAAGACGATTTTCATCTTGTACAGTCTCCAAAGTCACCTGATAAGGACACGGAATTCTTTGAGCGAATAAAAACTGAAACAAAAAATGAGTTGTTAAAGGACAAGATTAATGAGAGAGTACGCAGCATCAAAACAGCATCTGATGGATACATCAACAGAGTTCAATTCGCACATATTATAGAGAAGAAGAATAATGAGATCGCAGTTCTGCAGGAAGAAGTGGCCTCTCTGAAGAAAGAACTGCACACAGTCAAGAGTCGAAACAAAAAGCTGTGCAGCATATTGGGACAAGGTGAAAGTAAGTGTTGATATTTATTTTTGACTGTGTCGGTGGCGATGTTATAGTGCAACCAACAAGTCCTCGACCCGTGATTCCAACACTGAGGTTCGAATCACGGGTCGAGGAAAGAGATATTGATTTTTTCTATTCACAATGAACCCGTAGTAAGGAATCTGCGCTTTATACGGTAATAGTTTCCGCGCCCTATAACATCGTGGGATGGAACACGCAAGGCGAAAAGAGAAGGACAAAGAAAAAGGCGTGAGTTTATGTACAGTATAGATAGTATGTATTTTAATTTTCAATAAAATTATAATTATTCCCTTGGAGGGCTAAGCAGATGTACCATTATACTCATAGAAGATCTAATTTATTTCGATCCCAAGTTGATATCTGTTATACTTATAATATGCTAGGCACATTTTCCACTCTCCGTAACTTAAGCTGTCGATTATTGCGTATCACAGTTCCTAAGATGATGATGAAGGTGACGAAGATGATGAAGGTGATGAAGATGATAAAGATTTGAATTAAAATGCCTTATTACCCCTCCAGTGAAGGACAAGGCCGAGGTGTTGGTGGAGGTGGAGCGGCTGCGCGGCGTGCAGGCCGAGCTCACCGCGGAGATCGCGGCGCTGCACACGCACCTCGAGAGGGAACGATCCAAGAACACTGATCCGAGGAATAAGGACAAGGTAATCAGTTACACCAAATAAATGAATATGGGAATAGTGTCAGGGGATCGTTTGGATAGTCTTAAATAGGTATGTGGGAATTGTTCCGTAAGGTCCGTAAAGATCCGTAAAGATCGTTTGGATAGTCTTCAAAATATTTCGTCTTAAAAATCTTCTTTACTTCGTCCTCACTTCACGTCTTCCAACTGTTCTCTCTTATTCCGTCTGGCATACTTCGACATCTTAATCATTCATCCTCTAACTCTTTCCATCTTAAATACTTTCACACAAACCGCATTTCATATCAGTCATTACTCTAACGTTCAAATCCTACATAAATAACACCCAACAGTCACATACATAGTACTGACACCATACTAAGATCGAGTCTTGTAGTCGTAGATATCAGGAACTACGAAATAAATATTTTTCTCGACGCGGGGATCGAACCCGCGGCCTCTCGTTTCGCAGGCGGCGTCTAACCGCATGTGCCACAGAGGCTGTCAAAATAAATCTTAAACCAAACTAAGGGGTTGCTCTATAACAACGATATGAACTTCGCATGTTCCGACGCCGTGCGCAAAACTTCACTAATGTGCCTAGATGCTCAAGAAAATGTTAGAATCATCTACTGTACGTCCTAAGCATAGACTAAGTTCGGTGAAAATGATGAGTATTATCTAGATTCTAGAATAGTACAGTAGGGCCTCGTTAATCCGGAGAGGCAAAAACAAGACCCTTTTCGGATTATCGAGGCGTCCGGATCATAGTATGCCATATTTAATATTAAAAAACACATGTTTAACCTTAGTTTCTTTTATCAGTTTTTTAATTATAGCATAAAGACAATGTATTTATTGATTTTTAGAAGTGAAAATCTTATATCTTACATTGGACGTCGAACATTCGAACATTCAAAGTTCGTAACGTTTTTATACAGTAACCACCCAAATATTTAATTTAAGAGTGGTGGTCGTATCGCTCGAGGCAATCTCTTACTGACTACCTTGGGATGGTCATAGAAGAAAAATAAAGAGAGAGCAGTCTAACTACTTTATTATTATTATTACAATTACTCCTTTATTATAACTCCTTTCTCCCTTCTACTTGCCGTTATCCCGACCGGTGCCAGGAACCGTCTTCCGGCCGAGTCTCCTCCATTTCGCCTGATCTTCGGCATCCTCATTAGTAAGGCTATTGACCATTATTACCTTCCTTGGCGACATCTAGCCAGCTCGCTATTGCTCTATCCCTCGGTCGAGGTCCGGGAATGTTAATGACATTATTGTTACTGAGTTATTAGCTCTATGGTGACGTCATACAGTTATTATGGGCCTAAATGAGCACATCAAGTCAAACAATATTGACATATCGTCAAAGACACATAAGCGAGATGTTATTGCTGTTGAGATGAAATGACAAGTGACATCTAAGTATTGAAGTCTTTCCCCATTCAAGATAGAAAGCTTCGATCAAAATATATACTAGATACAACATGAGCGTGGTTAGAAAATGGCACCAAAAAAGAGTGCTTTAAGCACTCTTTCGCCTTCAGTCACGCACCAACCGTTGCTTCTAAAACGTCGCAGAACTTTAGGCAATATTATGTGAAAAGCTACTTTAAGATTCAGGAATAAGTTGGAATTTGTGTTTATTTGGAATATGTGATCTTTTTGTTTCAATGCATCGGTGCCACTTTTAAACAGAACATTTACACGGAACTGTGTATCTAGAGTATATTTGATCGAAGATAGAAAGGGTCAAAACGTTAATATGACTTGTTTGATTTCAGTAGTGTTTTGAAAACACGAAATTAATATTTTTTATGACAGACGTTACATAGGTGATTTCATATATTTTCAGAAGTTTACGACTAAAAAGAAAAGTATACGTTTTGACGTGTCAAGTGAAGCCATCGCAACAAAAGATGCAAGCTCTGGGGTTCATTTATTAAAAACTTAATTGTATAATGCGATTTTATATGCAATTTACAAAATTTTACATAAAAATAGTAATATTTGATTAATGTAACAATATTTTTGAATTCTAATTTAACTACTTCATATGACAGTTTATTTGTAAAAAATCATTTTTCATTTTCAGAAGAAAAAGAATGGATCTGGGGACGCTGACAAATAGGATTATTTTAATATTTAATCAATAGTTGTAGTTTCGGTGGTAATTAAATATGCAAGTATACAACTGTTCACTAAGTAAGTCAATTTTCAATCGAGACTTTATTATTGCGTATTTTTTTATATATTAAAGTATTATGTATCACATTTATATGATTTCGTCGCGTCCTACTATTAAAATATGTGATAAATATAGATATAATTTATGAGGTGATTTTCACAAAATGTTTGGTATGCTTATTGCGAGATGATCATTTTAGAATGGAAAATGATTTATAAATTTATAATTAGAATATTTTGCGATTTATTCGAGTGATCTCCTTATGTTTGTTAAGTCACAAATCATTTATTTTTGTACTCTGCGAATCTCGAAAGGATAATTTTGTAAACGAATTTCTCATATCATTTTGTATATCTATAGCATGATGACACTAACTTGTTGTAGAAATATTGAATGTTCTAGATAAATGTTAGACTGTGAGATTACTTCATTGTTTCAATGTAAGTAAGTATAAACCGTAAGATTTTGGGTTTGATTTCCGAGTCGGGCATTTTCCTATGAACATGTTGATTAATTTCATGATTAGTTGTATGCGTACTTTCAACGATGCAGGCGAGTTGGTATTTCACGATAAAGTTAGATCACAGATTTTTGTCATAATGATTTGAACAATATGTATAATCATTCCGTTTTTGTCATTTATTAAGAAACGTATAGGCCCCAGCCTAGCTAAAAAGAAATTGATTATTTTGTAATTTCTGCGAAGACATACATAATCACGATTTGTGTTTTATTTCGCCTAATATTACCTGGTCTCTTGTATTTTATTTTGAAATTTGAACGACAATATATCAAATACCGATTGTAAAAGGTTTTTTGTAATAGTAATAAATCATTGAATTGTATTTATTTTGTTGGGAATACATGATTTTAATAATATAATACTGCGTAATGGGTATCTGTGCATATGGTATTTCGAAATATGTAATCCGTTCTTTGAAAGTTGTATTTTGGGAAGTATGATTGGGAAATAATAACAATTTGTTTTGTAAAACAATGCACGATTTTATTGCCATATCTAATTAAATACACAATTATAATTGATTACATCAATGTGATAGTTTACTAAAAACGTAATAAAAATCATTTTTATTATGATACAATTCTTGAATAGCTAAGTGTTAGTTTTAAAAGCTCTATACAATGTTATTTCAATAGTACCGATAAAGGACATAATATTGTCATTAATTACATAAACATTTAAAATTATTAAAATAATCGACATTGCATTTTAAAATAATAAACTTATTCATACTTGTTGCAAAGAGATAAAATAAAATAGAGTACTTCGGAGTCGAGGTGAAAATAATAATGATGTATGAGTTGTTTGGTTTGTCCTCTATCGACACAATTAAGAGAACATTGTATTATTAAAATTGTGTATCAATTGATCGACATTTTGTTCTCTGACGCATCTTAGAACCGAAGCATCAGTTATATGTGATAAACTCATTTACAGTGATTACATCTTATGATATATGATATAAATAGTGTTTAATAACTAATTACTGCTTTAAATTATGCATAGTCACAAAGTTGTAAGGACTAAGGACACAAACGATGAATCTTACAAATAACAATAAATATTTTCGGTACATTTAAGCCGAGGCACAATTGTGTAAATTCAATATTTTTATACATACAAATTATTAGTCCAGTACATAAATTAACATAATACTTAGGCACCTACGATACATTAGCAAAAATAAAATTAACAGTTTCAAAGGTTAGGGGGACTAATCAATCCTACACATTGCTAAGTGATTCCAAATAGGGTCTGACTAGCTGTTTTATTTAAATTATTTTACATGGCTATGGTTCTAGAAATATTATTGGGTGATATGGAAAACATGAAAATCGGTTACACAATAATTCATTTGTACAAAAATATGAATCGATAAACAATCACACAGTAATATCTATACTTACTTATATCATACAAGTGTCATATTGGCAGTAAACTTGATTATGGCAACGTGAATTTGATTTCTAACATATTTTTGGTCCAAAAATTTCTTACTGGGGCCAATTCGAAAGGCAGTGACATTAATTTTACGTTTGCAAACTTGTGCACAAATGCAAGAGTAATAACATAATATAATTTAAGCCATATTGTTCTGAATTGACCCCAATATAAACTTATACTCGTTCACATTTTGCATAAAAGAAATTCATACACCACTTTAATACTGATGTTAAGAATATAAAATATTATTAATAAAATGTTAATAACTAAGCGGACTATGTTATATCTAGAAGTTACTTATATAATATGGCAGTACGTGGTAATTGCAGAGCATTGTCTCGTGTACTTGCGAGATTCGCACGTCACTAAGTGATACTATTCGAGTTCTTACGCATAAGTGGATAATGTCTATTCGATGGGTTACTTCATTATTGCATACGTAACAAGTACACTGCTCTCAGTCACATAACTCTACTATTCCACTGCATTCATCTCTCTTTAAAGCGTCTCGTTTCACTTTTATTATGTCACTTCACTTGCACCTTCACGAACGCATTCTGTTAACTCCACGCCAATTTCGGTATTTCGTCACTTCGTGCATTAAGCGATTACGTACTATAAAGTATGTAATATAATATACAAAACCTCATCCAGTTGGATTTAATGGTTTTGAATTTGCATATAGGTGCTGTGTGCACGTTTCGTTAATCTCATTTCTGAAATTTTCATTCACATGTCCAATGTGATTAATTGAGACCGTCAATCGATATGCATGTTATTCGTGTAGTTAGCACGCCGGAATGTCCGCGCATATGATACTCGTTATCGGTTTACTCGCCATGTCGCAATTGAAATCTTCAACCACTTTGTAGCTCAGTTTGTCGACACAGTACACGTTGCGTTGTTTCGTTGCTTGTTTGCCCTGTAAAACAAAAGAAAGGTATATAATTTATTAATTTTTTTTGGTGTCGAGCTTAAAAGCCCTGTATAGTTGCATTAGGTCTTCTCATAAAGTAAATGTAGATTTTAATACACATCATTGCAAGTACGAGTAAAGTAAGTTAGGTCAAGCAAGTTTGATAGCACAGACATCCACACGTTGTGAGACTGCAAAAACGTTTTTTTAATGGATGAACTGTCTTACGTATTAACCCATTCAATGCGGCAACAAATTTTGCACCCGTTGCCCAGATGCGGCATACTTCTTAACGTGAACGCCGATCGGCGTGAGCCGCCCCTGACGGATCAAAAATAAAACGCCTATTGGCGTTTTCAGCATTTCGTTATGAATTTCATTTTATTCGTTTCGAATTCATGCGATTTCCCCAGTAGTACGCTATATTTTATAATTAAAACTTCAAATTTGGGCAAAATATAAACCAACTCTATATTACGCCGAGCGGCGTTGTCAGTATCTGAGTAAGGCAGGCCGCACACCAGCGCCACATGCTACACGTATCGAACATTTACGTCGCCACAATCGTTGCGCTACAATTCAGCTTACTACAAATGTATTGTATATACGCACATCGGAAGCACAGTTGTAGCATGGCACCGCTTTCAGCATGTCGACGTCATCTTCTGATGACGACAATTTCTTGATGTGGCGATTCATGAGAAAAAAAAGACGTTATTGGGTTCATCCGTTTAATTAAGATTGCACCAATTACGGGAATTACAAAATTTCACAAAAATTACAATCTCACGAAGAAAAGTAAAAAGAAGAAATAATTTCTATAATCCGTCTGTTACTATAATCATTGAGTGTATGATTGTATAATACAGGGTTTTTTTCGATCTCTGCAATAAATTCAACGTAAAATTCAATGTTATCTTTCATTTTTTCAAACCAACGCGACACAAAAAACGAACAGGTTCGATCTTGAATTACTGTAGCGCGGATGACGTCTCGCCACAAAGCGCGCCCGCTACAAATGTTTCCTCGGTGTGCGTGCTCCCGTAGGAATATATGGGGGCGTTAAATGTGTCGCATTTCAAATGTGGCGCTACACTTGTGGAGAAACAATTGAATGCCTGGTGTGCGGCCTGGCTAAGAAAAAATAATACGCCGATCGGCGTGCGCCGCATTGAATGGGTTAACCCTGCATTACATTGTGAATAACTATGCAAAGTGTGTAAACGTCAAAGGCATTATTCATAGACAGTTTGAAAACCTATTTTAGTTACCAAATATTTTGTCTTTTTCGCTTAAACTGAAAAAATATATTAGATAACCAAATATAATAATTACTTAGATTTACGCGAATGTTACTCATTGAAATAAAACTAATTATTTTTCCAATAACCTGTCTACTTAAAGAAAGTTAGTGTTAAAATATAATGGTTGTGCGGCGTTACCGGCTTGTTGCACGGCTCGGAGCAGGCGGTCCAGGCGCCGACCCACCAGTGCGTGTAGCGCGGCGCCGACGCGCACGCCGCCACGCGGCAGTGCTGCATCATGGCGTCGTGACGCGGCGGCTCGATGTTGTAGCACAGGGACTGGTCCACTACGCCTGTTACACATGCATGTACTGTGTTATATATATGATCAATTGTGGACATTATGGTGTTTATGGTAGGTGGTTTTATTGAGTTATTTTCAGGTGGTCATTTAAAAGTGCTTTGATTCTGTTAATTAGTGTGAACCGGCCCGAAGTGAATGACACATGGCGCTATTTTTTTTGACAGTCAATAATAATGCGTTTTTCATACCTTATTATGTGAAATTCTAGCTTATTAAGACAAACAGTACTTACAAATATTATCTACTTAATTGATTTAATACACAGTGGTGAGACATGGTAACATTGAACCACATGATTTTAATTAGATATTACCTCTGTAGTCAGCACTGCTAGGCACCATAAAATATTGAACTATATTTATTTATATTTGGACTCTATACTAAATTCAAACCAGCTTTAAATATAAAATAAAACCACCATCAGCATGTACATAATATATATAAAGTGTGTCCACAAGTTACTAACGTCTGTTAGAGTCGACGCATTCCAAGTATCGTCGCGTGTACCCGATGCCGCAGGTGACGGAGCAGGGCGTCCACTCGGACAAGCGGTAGCTGTACTGCATGGCGAGCCGCTTCCGGTCCACTGTGTACTGGTACGATACGCCCGGGTTGCGGTGCCGACCTCGGAATATTCGTTGCTGTGAATGAAAATAATTACTGTCTACAATTTTTGTTTATTTCTTAATTTAAATCTTTGTACACAAACTTGAAACTAATCCTCTATTGTATTGTATTAGCCCTTATACGTCTCACTGCAGGGCACGGGCCTACTCTACAATCGAGAGAACCATTTGAGAGGTTAGGCCATATAATCCGCCACGCTGGCTTAGTGCTGGTTGGCAATCTTCTATGGAAACAATAATTTAAAAAAGTACTAATAGCGATCTTATCGCTTTATAGCAATGTCTTACAGACAACCATGGGATGAATTTAAAAGAATTTGTTATTGTTGTAAGCTGCATCTATAGCGTTGGGGCTGTGAAATTGAGGTTCGCGTATCGACCTAAAGCTGTTTGTTAGATTTAGACTTTCTTTCAGGTCTGGGTGTGTATAAGATCGAAAATTAGTCTCTTTATATTTTTGGGTACCCAAGATTTTTTAACACTTACTACTATGTATGTTTAATGCTTGGTGTATCTATGTTTATAGCCTATGCCAGTACATTTGTATTCTAAATTGTAAATAAATCGTGCACTTCAAAATATAAGAAATAATACTTACATAAACTTTGATGTCCTCACTAATTGGACCTTGTATTTGGACCTTCTCCCAATCACGATCACGTTCGTATATCGCCTGAGCTCCCGCCACGAAGTACTCCGTCAATGTTGCATTACTGCAAATACACTCGTGTTAATTTAATTCGTTTTAAACATAGCTGCAGCGTTAAAATAAACTATAGACTTACCTTGCTCCACTTAAATACATTTTTCTCGATTTCGCACTGGCTATTGAGAGGAAGTTTCCTGGGCTGACTTTTTCTTTTATTTTCACATTCCTGGATCCGGCTGGTATCACTGCGACCTGAGGAAACATAATTATTTTTACTACTAAATGTAATATTTTTGAAAATAACTTTGATCATATTTAATGTAGGTATGGCAAAAACAATTGCAAACTAACGGTTTCTGGAAAGCCGACATAATTGTTTCGACCGACTAAAAACCATTTCCACGTTCAGCTTGATTGTACATAATCTGTTAGTAATTTTGCCTTACCAGCATTTGAAAACAGTACGTCCACGGATTAGCTTTGGTATAAACATCAAGTATACTCACTTCACTATACCCAGATTGCCTGGTGGTGCCCTTGTTGTATATGCCCTGCACGGTCTTGCAGGCGGAGCCGTCGCCGCCGCACACGCCGCACGCGTCCTCCTCCGCGTCGGAGTCCACCTTCCAGTCGCAACCCACCTTGTAGCACACCCCTGCGGAACATTACATTTAGTAATCATACTTTACATACTTTAAGGTTTAAAATACAACCCATGTGGAGAATATTTTGTTTTGCAGTTGTACTTTTACAGTTAATACTGGTGGTAGGTCTCTCATATGTGAGAGGCTGCCTGGGTGGGTACCACCGCAATGTCTATTTCTCCCGTCAAACAGCAGTTTAAATGCACTGTTGTGTTTCGGATTGAAGGGCATTGTAGCCAGAGTAACTACTGGTCATATTGAGACTTAACATCTTATGTCTCAGGATGGCGAGCGCAGTGGAATGCCAAGCATTGCTTTGTAATTCAAGGTGCTGTTTGGCTTTGCTACTGTTCATGAGCGGTCGCATCGCTTACCATCAGGCGAACGGCATGCTCGTCTCGCCATTCATTGCAAAAAAAAAAAAACTTGAACATTAAAAAAATTGTGGTTGGTGGTTGTGTACGAAAAATATCATAACGAAAAGTATGAAAATAGCTAATAGTTCCTATGAATATAGATATTGAAAATTTTGAGTATATTTGTTACACTTTTACGCGAGGAAAAGGAATATATTAATATAAAATTTGACTGTATTTTAGCGTGCACATCAGAATAACAATTGGGCTGTAATATAAATAAATTACATAGTTAATATGTTGCTATTTTTAACGCCCGGGCAAAGCTGGTTCGCATCGCTAGATTATATCGTATAGTGGATTAAAGTAGCTATGAATATAATTAACTTTTTGTAGTTACAACAAAATAAACGATAATGAAGTAGGTAAGAAATACCTTCGCAATGACATTTAGTAAGTACATTGTGTTTACTGTTTATTTGTTGCGAACATTCCACAGGGTCAGACATAATTGATTTGCATTTAAAATGTAATGTATTATTACTGATTTATTGTTTAGTAAAGAAACAATATAATTACCAGATATGCACATGTCACGCGAGCCAACAGTTTGCCTACACGGAGTACCGTCAGCAACAAATCCGCCCAACATTTCAATTTCATTGCCGTCTCGCGAGACACATTGTAATTCGCAGGGTTTGTCTGTAAGGAAAATACATTATTTTATTATTAGTTATACAATATAGTATTTCGTGTTGTTATGTTATATAATTATAATTTATTTTATGAGGAAACGACAGTTCCATTCAAGTCATGCATGTAATTCAATATATGTTTTATCATTATTCTTCAATCTATGGCAAAATTGTAGGTATTAGTGTAGATTCTGTCACGGTTGAACGACCGTCACTGTTATTTGAGAACAATAGGATCATTTTAGATACTAAATGTAGGCTGTCCTTATCGGATTAGAACCTAATTCCGAAAACACATTACATTACCAATAGCTATGCCAATAGCACTAGAAACATCTAGTATATCGCGGAATATACGAATCACTTATTCTAGCTTATGTGATTGGAGGTGACACTATGCGAGTTCAAGTTCTTATTCTGGGCGATATAATATATGGTTTTTTAACAGAATAGCGCAATGACCTCCATAATCATACTACACCACTGAGGCGTCTTCTTGTATTTATGTGTTAATTTTAATTAGACAATAAAGAAATTCTGATGTCAGCTTTTAAGAATTTTCATACTTTTTCAGATGACTCGGTATGATCAAAGAATATTATTTTAGCATAGCCGTCATCGTTGTACCTACTAGCGTATTCGATATTGTTTTGCACACGAGTTTATAATCGAAGTTTATTATGAACTATGAGCTGTACCCACGTGTTCTATTTAATTAATGAAATGATGTTGATATAAACAAAAAATAATAAATCTCTACTATGCTTTTGCGAAATATCTTGTAGTGATATTATTAAAAAATATATTTTATATTGCAGCATTAATTTCTTGGAACATAAGTGTGAATAAAACTAAGGAACTCTGGGCGGCACTAGCAACATCTCTGCCTATCCCTTCTGCTGTAAGGGTGTGATAGGTACGTGATAACTTATATTTACAAAAAATGTATAGTAAATGCTAAATACTGGTCCAATAAAAATGTCCTTTGCTCATCAATAGCTAGTGTCTACACTAGGCTTTTCTGAAACCTTAATACATCTATTTAAATTCAGCGATTCTCTAAATTGGTCCCGATTGGTCTACATTGGATCAGCCTTCAATTGTTATGTAAATGTAAGTGACTCACCTTGATCAAAATAGGGTATCCATTCGGCGATGGTTTCATTCTTATACGTCATATTGTTGTGCTTGGAACACTGGACCTCTCGGAATGAAGGCTCGTTGATAGGACACGGGTCGGTGTTGCAGATCTTATATCTATAACAAACACTTTATTTATTATATCAAATATAAAACTAATTTTATTGTACAAGTGTGAAGTATCGTAAACCTCAAAAATATAATAATGTAGATCACAATAAATGTCAATGCGGGATATGGTGGTAGGTATGGTAGGAGCTTACTATTAGCTTTCGTTCATAAGCTATGGTATCTAATATGGTAGCCATAGCCGTATAAAAGAGTGAGCCATTATTCGCCAGTCATACCCCCACATAACACACATCACACTATACAGCGACCAAATCAGTATAAAAAAAAAACTATAAGAAGGAGGTTTAAAATCGGCTGTTTAAATAATGATAGAGAACTTACCGGCTTCTGTCTCCAATACAATAGTTCCCATTATTGTATGGTTCAGGGTTGTTGCATTCCCGCGACTGGGTGGATACTCCAGCGCCGCAGGTTCGAGAACATTCGCTCCACTCGCTCCACGGGCCCCAGCCGCCGTTGCGCGGCGCGGGGGACGGGGTTCGGGCCACGCACATCTTGTTCTGACACCACTGCCCAAAATAAACAATAATAAATACATCCAAGAGTCACATACATAGTCTGACCTCACACTAACATCCAATTTTGTGTGGTGGGTATTAGAAACTACGGGAAACTCTTCAGTTTTACAAACATCTAACAACAAATACCTGTAGATAGCACAAATAATTGTATCGGTGCGAGGATCGAACCCGCGGCTCCTAGTTTCGCAGCCGGCATCTCATCAACTGCGCCGCGGAGGCTGTCACACACTTGTAATATCACCACTGATTTGTCTTTATCTGTTTGTCCCCTGTATGTTTGCGCACGTCTTGTATTCGATTCTCACAATTATCAATCAAGATGTACTACATAAGTTGACAAGATTTATCGTGAGAAGAATTCCTGTTATTGCATTTCTTAGCCAAATATGGTTCGGGGCGCGCACTGTCGCATTTTTGAGTTTCAGACTAATGCATAAAAATCTTACCATGTCCTTGCCGCATGTCGTGCCTGCAGCGGCTGCTCGTAACATAGTCTTGCACGTGTTGTTAACCAGACACCACAGATGCTCGCACAGTTCTGATGGTTTTGCACAAACTACTGCTTCAGCTCCAAACTGTAGGTGACATTGGGAGGCCGCGTCGAATGTCACACCTAGATATTTAGAATTGGTTTAAAATATAAATTGTTCTAAAAAATAACAAATTAAATTTTACTTTGGAGATGTTTGATTTTTTCCATTAAAATGTCGACACTCACCAGCGGGGACTTCTGGATAAACATATTCTTCTTGCGAAGGCCTGTCGCTCAAACACTCTCCCAATCCGGCACTACAAAGCAAACACTCGATTAATTTATCATTGTACTATTTCATTAAATTGTTAAAGTTTTTTGCAAGTTTGGCGCCATGCAAACTAGCATTATTCGGTGTAATTGCTCCGCCTAATTGTGCGTGAACCGATTAACTGAAACGGAGAGGTCATTTGGCAGTTCATACAAGCGAAGCGTAACGCACAGCAGCCGTGCCCTCCGGATCCGTTATGTGTATTTTGCGCGATTACGATCGGATTTACTACAATAGTTTACGAACAGGGCTATTGAGCGCACGCAACTTGCACAACAGCAGTCATCGGTGGGCGCACAATAAACAAGTCGCCATAAATAACTCGTCATTAATATTTAGCTACCTACGTTCCCCGTAATTCCATTGATCGTGGAATAGTTTAAAATTTAATTTGTCTGGAAGCGCCCATAATCCGATGGTTTATGGTGATTATTTTGTTGGATGTGACTAGGCGGGCGTGTGTATTTGGTGTGCTCAATAAAATATTGATTGTTCGGGTTGCGCCACTGATAATTAATTTTGTGAGTGTATCTAACGACATCCGGCATCGGATTCATAAGGCAAATCGTTGTTATTATTTATTGGTGCGTAGGATTTCTGCTTTCAAGTTTATTGACGTCATAAAATGTAGCATTTACTCGCAATCAAGGTGATAACTAGATGCTGCTTGCGACAATCGAACAACTTTCCTATGCAAATGTTTGGTGGAATTAACAGTCATAATAATGAAAGTAGGCAATAAATATAAACGTCCATGAATGGAGCCGCCGCAAAAAACTTTGAATGAAAGATAAAACCGCTAAGGCTTGGCTTATTTTATTAATTTGACCTGATATTTAAAACTCAATGAGCAGAATGACTGTAAAAGTTAAAAGCTTTTTGCAATTAGAGACTTCTCGGGATTTAATGTGTCACGATCTTGAAAACGGTATTAAAGGCGCCGAACTCCTTAGTACAAGCTTTAATAAAATCGATTAAAAATGTGCTTACGACAATTTTTACATTTCTGCGAATTGCAAGTGTTTCAGCATGCTTGATATTTTAGCACGTAGAGTGTGAAATTCGTGCATGTAATGTAATTAAGAAATAAAAGATGCTTAAAATTTCAGTAATGCAAGGAGAGTAAGCAAAAAATATGACAACATATTTCGATGGTGCTTTCAAGGTCTTCGCTCTGTTTACATCATTGAGGTATACAACTCATAATATCAGAAAGGTAACTATTGCGAAGTTTGCAAAAAGTTTAGTGGATCAGTCTGTAGAGATGTTATGGAGGAAGGTTTAGTGCATTTCTTAGCTTAAATGTGAATGAACAAGAACTTACTCTAAGAAGTTGGTGACGTCCCGCTTGCTACACCGCGACCAGGCAACTTGCACAATATCCGCTTCGAATATGGGTGTCATTATGTGAAGAGTGGAGCCTTCTCGCCGATGACATCCGATCTTCTCAGTGTCGTGGTATAAGCCGAAACTGAAAAACAATTACAGGTATTTTTGTGTTCTTTTTTGTACATGGGGGCAAGAAAGTGCTATCGATTGTGTTTTATTTAAAACATACAAGATTTAAAATATTGATATGCCCACTATATTTATGATATTGGTAGGTTAGCTAAGTACATAATAGCTTAAGAACATCATAAGACACAGTCACTTAAGTAGGGACTGAATTAATTAACCGACTTGGTATTACATGGATCTTACAACTTTTATAAGATTTGTTTTTGATGAGATATGTAATTAAGGAAAAAGACTTGGTAAAGTAAGTTACTGATAAAGCTTTGGTTAGAATAAATATACTATTAAATTTTACAAATTTTAAATTTCAATTGATGGTAGCTTCCTCTTACATTTTTGTATCATGGTAATGCAACTCAAGGGTATGTTTCTGTATTACACCGCCCATTGTTACTTACAATATGTCAAATTGTTTATAACACTCGAGCGCCGCGATAGGTCATCCATTAATCATTAGTTCATACGATAAGTGTCATTAATGCAATGATAATGACATTTATCTGTTATGTTGCAACGTATTTTAATTTTAATGGCTCTATTAGTATCACCCAATCGTGTTGCTGTGTGATGCCGATCGCAACTATGAACTTATTTTAACTTAATAGCGATCTTTATCGCTCCAAATTGATGCTTTAAGGTCTTGCAGGCATTGGAGACAATTGCTCATATTAATGATAGCAATTGGCCATTTGACGCTAACTAAATCAACTCCGCTATTTCAAATGTTGAAGACGTTTTTAAGTGCCTATTAAGTCAATTTATTAATTGCTTAAAACAATAGTCTGTAAGACTTTTCATAATTTTGTTTTCATGGTTCCTAAAGGACTGCATATATTGAATTTCGTTTGATAAAAAAATAAAATGATAGTAAGTAATGTAGTTTCGAAATCGGCGTATAATATTAATGTGTTCGTGACTAAATTTTACATATCGATTAAGCAACGAACAAATTACAACTTAATGCACGTGTTGTCGAATATAAATTAAACGAATTAAAATTAACTTGCTGATGTTAAAAAGGTGATAGGTAATTGAGTAATTTATCTTTTCGTCTTTTGTGGATGAGTTCGATGTCGCATGTGTCAATGTTTAAGATTACATTAAAGGATGTAAGTGTGATATAAAAATAATTGGTTATTCGGTGAAGTCGCACATCAAAGCGGGCTCGTTGGCGTCAGATGTTATCTATCACCGGGTCATTAACGTAAGCATTGTTTAGACTAAAAGGTAATCATTAATGATGTGCCACTAGCCAACTATTTTATTTTTACATTTAAAATAACCTGTGCCCTTTGGGTTTGAATTTGATGTATATATTAGTCATTTCTCACATTGCATTTATTTGTATTCTAGTTTAAAATTGTTGATATTACTTTAAATTGCGTTCTTTGCTTTTGAAGTAAGTAAAATAACACGTTACCGTTTTTAATTTTTAGTTAGTTTATGGCAACTTGAAACATTTATAAAGAATAAACTACTTTGTTTTTGTCTGTGTATTTATGTTAGATATCAATCTTTTATAGACTTTGTAAGGATGTTCAATGGTCTATGCTGGTCTAATGCGTGTTACTCGTTGAATAGATTTGATTAGCCTACTTAGCCTGGTGTTGGAATCTGCTAACCACTTTAAGATTTCTGATGCGGCATTAACGATGCTTCTATTACTAAATAGCAACAACTATCTCTATTTAAAGATAACAATACTTAATCAAGTATGGAAATACATTTAAATGGAAATTATTTCAATCGACAAACAACAGTTCAAGTAATGAGACTGCATTGATAGTGCGTATTTAACTCAACTTGACGTCAGGCTATTTATTTTAATAACAATAGTTAAATACATAAACCGTTTTCCGATTCATTAAATGGTGGTAATAAAACGCTGAACAAAAACAACAACGTATACATTTAATTGATGCCGGCGCGGACGTCGTCGCGATTGGTGACCCTCGGCGACCGCCGTTGTCGCCTACAAATTACACATAAGTTTACTTTAAACCCATTCCTTATTCTTCGTTCGTGATAACGTTATGAAAAAATAATGAACATGTGTGGGCCGATAGCGGCGGCGTCAATGCACCGGGTGCATTGTACGCCTCGAATGATGCATTCATGTATCTACGAGCACGAGGGAAGGTCAATGCCTGTCGTCATGTTTGCGCGACTTACATAATTTGTGTTTGTATTATGATTGTGGGCGTTGTCTAATGCGCTAACTGTGACAAGCGGACCGTTTAATAACACCGGTGGAGAATGTAAACGTACGCAACCGCGGGTGCAATGCGGCGAATGTTATTAGCGTTTCATAATTTTCTATCTCGAAAGCAACGTCCTTGCGGTAATCTCGGCTCGGATACATGACTCAGTACCGATACCTCGGTTATCGCTAGGCAACTGTTGCCAAATAAAACTCGCATTTATTTCCAAAATAATACAAACAATATTACGCGCGGTTGTTTTAGAATGTCGGTGCTGGGATTCCTGCGCTACGGGGTCGAGATGAAGCATGGCAGTTGAGTCGGTCGGATGTTCGACTTGTGAAAATACGCCGCTCGTTTGATGCATATTGTGAACCGTAAGATAAATGAGATCGTTTGTACAGGATTTGTGAAGTCAACATATCTTGTGTTGTGTACGTAGATAGTGGTGTTATCTGCTTTTACAGCTGTGACAAATCTCACGCTAAGTGATGTGAAATGTACTTTTTTTCCCAAATTTATGTTTATGAATATGCTGACTGTACTATCCATCACATAAACTTTGACCGGTTGTGGAGATCATGACGCTTTAATGATTCTGTTGCAATGTTTAAATAACCTATTTATTAACGTACCTATAAATCGACACTGGTGGCAACGCGATGAAACCGTTGACTAATGATGTTGGTTAAGGCTCGATACATTTATGCGAGAGCTTAAACTATAAAGTTTCTTAGTATTTGCGATAACCTTAAATAAATATTGGTAAGGTTTCCTTGTTTTAATTAAATGGTTATAATTAAGGCTTTATCACATTATTATTTTTAATATCATATTTATCAAGTTTTTTACATTGGTTACTTTTCTGGGCAAATATGCGAATATATATTTACGTTGACGTATAACTTTCCCAATAAAGGACCTGGACAGTTTCTGCCTAGTTACTTTTTATCATGTACAAAAACAAAGCAATAATTGAATGAATATAAAAAATCAACTATTAATTTAAGAATATGTCATATTTCTGTAGAAGTTTAGGGAGTAATATAAAGTTTAATAAGATTTTGCATTGATTGATGACCCATTTCCGCCATTGTTGGCCCCGCATAAACGTTTCGTTCGCAGTAAAGCAAGTGTAGGAAAAAAATAATAACTTTATCTTAAATATTCCTAAAAATAATTTATAAGTAGGTAATAGGTCATAATAACTAACAATACTAAATATATATGAAGCAATGTTTGTAGTATATACTTACACATATATTCTTCCCATTTTTACACACTTTCATTGCAACAACTAAACGCTGCAGTAAAATACTTGACACTTGACAATTGCTTGACAGGAACCATGCTTTGTCTATTTGTTTACATTGTGACACAATTAAAATACGTCTCGGTGTTTATTTTGTGTAACTTATAAAATATAAGTTCCTTTAAATTCCAAATTCGATGATAAAGCATTTATATAAACGTATTCTTATTAGATTCAATAAATTGACGGATAACCTACAAAACCTAACCTCAAAATAAGATATGTTTTTGTAAATATCTAAAAACCCTGAACTTCATAGGCTTTGTAACTTTTCTGTATTAATCTTGGAACAAACCTTACCCCAACAATGCAAAACTAATTGATGTAGACGAGATTTGAAGTACTAGGCACAGCGCCATACAAAAACTGGCCATGTCCTTTGTTTTCTTTCTTTTTAATAGACACATATATATCCTTAATTAATAGATATGTGTTAGTTACAACTATTGATCGTTATCTAATCTTACATATTGCCCTACGAGCAGGAATAAAATTACTTACAAGGAACAGTATTTCAGTCAGCAATGGAATAACAAACGCGATAATGCAACGTCGTGTCTATAAATCTTCCTTATGGTCTAAATCATTTCTTTATCTAATCGTACATTAAATTCTTTATGGCATAATAAAACATTCGGTAGATATGATCTGCTGCGAATTTACGAAGGACGCAACGTTTTAGTTTTAGAAACGTATTATCTCCTAACCCAACGTATAAAATATTGTAGCTAACTAATCCTCTGACGCGTTACATAATATAACACGCAATTTCATTCTTATTTTTTATCTTAATGAAATTATCATTAATAAATTATTATTAATTTTATCTTGAGGAAATTATGTGGTACGGTTTAACTTGCTATCTGCCCGGAAAACCATCACTATTTACAATGGTGCAAAAGTTATCATAGTTATCCAAGAAACTGGATAGAAATTTGGTTTCAGATAGTAAGTATTTTGCATTTGGAATTGAATAAACAGGCGTGATAGTGTGTTAATCAACTCCCTACAGATTCTCTATTTGAGTTTCATTGAAGTCTCTTTGTAATGACAGTATAATAAAAGTACCAAACAAAGCACACTGTGCGCATACTTTGAATTTGCTAAATTACACATCGCTAGATTGATTTACGCAAACAACGAAAATAATAAAAGCGTGTTCAAAGGACTACTTGAAACAATGCGGAATAGGCACGCGCCGACGTCGGGACTATGAGACAACGGTAATGTATTTGGCGCCTCTCTTATACATATTTAATTGCGACGTGATTCAGTATACAATTGTAAATTAGTCTGCAACCTATATTCTGTAGTCAAAACATTCAAACAATTTTCAAATATCATTATAGTGCAAGAGTTATTGCTGGTACAAAGGCACGGCAGGGGGAGATAATTTTGTTAAAGTAATAGTGGTACAGTTAAATCATTCTTAACTACCACGATATGCTGGACTGTTGCCACCTAACAATAGTTGTATAAATAAACAAAAAATATATTTATTTTAGTATTAATATTAAATTAGTGATTTGAAGGATTTGTAGCGTGGTTTAAAGGCTGTAATTGTGTTAAATAAATGCTAATACGTAGTTAATAAATTCTTTGCATAATTTGAATCGTGAGGATCTATATTCTAGGAGTCATAGACAGAGCAGCAATTAAGACTGAATGAATAAAAAAATTTAAATACGATTGCTGCGGGATTAGATAATTCCGTGTAAGGGTTGACACCACGTGGGAGGCTGGGAATAAAATCGCAGGCTGAATCTTTTCTGCGTCATTTATAATGGCGAACGTTGCGTCGACTTACCTTAAGAGAAGTTAAGATAAAAAATAATGGATTTGAAAATTGTGTTTTGACAAAAATGCTCTTATACTAGTTATTAACATTTCTCACATTAATTGATTTTTTTATGCTCTCCATTATGTATTTGCCTACAAATATACCATAATCGTAGATTATAAAATTATCGTAAGTAAATAATTACTATGAATTTGTTTAATAGTTTATTATTTAATGTAAATAAAAGCTTTAGATTTACATTTGACGCCATTTGCTTGGTGTCTGCAACGGATTCATGACTATCATAGATTCGTAAATAAATACGACTGTGACTATTGTGAACATTGAATCATAAGTCGTGAATAATCGCGGAATAGTGCGAATTTAAAATAACTGTCCTATTTTTGCACTCCTGCAATAATATTACAGTGTTAAAATATTTAATACTTTGAGTGCTGAGTGTTCTTAAATATGTAGGTCACATTCATGTGTAAATTAGCGGTGATGTAACTGAACAGGTTATTAAGTACATTACAATGATGATTGTGATCGTAGCATGGTTAGGCACTCACCGAACTGGCACAGTGTGCGGATTAAACTTACAACAAGAGCTTAACGCTAAATGCGCTCCCACTATCTACCAGATTTATAAAGTAAATATTTGCAACGATGATAATTATGGAAAGTGCATGAACTAGATTTTTTATTTCCAATTTTTTAATTTTAATAAAATTTGTATTTTTTGATTGCAGTGAATGGCGAGACGAGCATTCCTTCCCCTGATAGTAAGCGATACGACCGCTCATAAATAGTAGCAAAATCAAACAAAACCTTAAGTTACAAAGCAATGCTTGGCATTTCTGTCTTACTGAGACATAAGATGTTAAGACTCAATATGTCCAGGAGTTACTCTGGCTACAATGTCCTTTAATCCGAAACACAACAGTGCATTTACACTGCTGTTATGTAAGAGAAATAGACATTGCGGTAGTACCTATCCAGGCGGTCTCTCACATATGAGAAACCTACCTGCCACCAGTAAATCTTCGTAAAAAAGTATTTCTCCAAATGTTTGGTATTCTCATCACGTTTCTAGGAATGTTTAAATGTCCAATGTAAGTTGAGCTGCAAATCGATTGCAATCATCTGTTATTGTATTGAAGTGCGTTGAGTGTTGTTTGTTATGATAGTGTCGGTTTGAGTATCATGCTCACTTGTGTCCCAGCTCATGCGTGATGGTGTGCGCGAGCATGATGCCGTTGTCCTCGTTGACGGAGCAGCTGCGGTCCGGCTTGCACATACCGGCCACGTGAGCCACGCCCAGGGTACTGGAAAATATACTAACATTAGTGGAAAGCACACCTAAGTACTGCTTACTAAATACAAGTATACGATAGTGATGCAACATTGATTCATAACAAGATTTTAATATTGTTTGTAAATATGCATAATTCTCTTAAAATATTACAAAATTAAAAATATACAAGATATAGAGCTATTGTATTTAAAACAGTACGTATTGTGCAAAATAAAAAGGATGTATGAAATACAAGGTCTAAGTTCAATGGAGTATCTATCAAAAATGGAAGAACAACAGTTCTTTTTCGAGTTGAAAAGACTCAATTATAACAATGAACGAACGATTGAATGCTTTGATGATTAGTTTACCATTTACGCTGATTGTTGCAATAAGTCATTGCTATTGTTCATGTTGAGCTTATGATACTGATTTTTTCAAACCACAAGAACATAATACAAATATTTTATGCCTCTTCCACGTGCTGAGTTTTGAATTTTATTTAGTAAAGCCAAAGGTTGGGGTTATTTTATTGTTTGTTTATTTTAATATCAACGTAATTTTAGCTGTAATATGTGTAAAATCTTTTTAATATTTCATTTCCTTTATTTTATAAAAAAATATAAACTTGTAGTTTATTTCGTTGTTTATTATTTTGTTTAAATATATTTTCATTTACATTTGTTTTCTCTAAAATTGTTTGCAGTTGTAGTAGTTATTTCATGGTAGGTGCCTAAAACGCGGCCTCGTACATAAATTTATTCTTATTTAATTTTAATTCTGTATCAGGTCATTTAGTTTTAATTTGAGCTAAATTAAGATCATAAAATTGAAATCAAATGTCCCTCTTTGTTATTAAAGTTTGTCGTATACCGACCACCGATATTATAACATTAACTGAACTAGAAGCGTGTGCGAGTTGACTCCTGTTTCGGCGTAGCGCGATACTATAAACACCGGCAGTGCTTAGACGAATGGCTGTCAAAATATTTTTTATTTGCTCGGACTATCACATCTCGCGGTGACAGGGGTCTCAACAAGACAGTTTATTTAATAATTGTTTGGGACGTAACATGATTACATATTTGCAATGGGAATTATCATGACATATTTATATTTTCATCGTACACACAAGGAAAAGCAGTTATCCGCTTTGAACGTAGGCTACGTTTTTAAAAATGTAAACATAATTATTTATTTGTCAAAAATATGATGCAATGAGTAACTAATTAATTCAAAAACTGAACATAATCAACTGACAATGGATCGATAGAACTACACAAAACCGATCGCGTCTTTTTAAACGTATTTTTTTTTTTTATTGCAATGAATGACGAGACGAGCAAGCCGTTCGCCTGATGGTAAGCGATACGACCGCTCATAAACAGTAGCAACATTCCACTGCGCTCGCCATCCTGAGACATAAGATGTTAAGTCTCAATATGTCCAGTAGTTACTCTGGCTACAATGTCCTTCAATCCGAAACACAACAGTGCATTTACGCAGTGTTGTTTCACGGGAGAAATAGACATTGCGGTGGTACCTACCCAGATGGCCTCTCACATGTGAGAGACCTACCACCAGTATTCTGTTTTATAATCTAGAAACAATGTTTTATTGATATTACTGTTAATAGTATCTCAAAATTATTATACCTATACATATACCTACATTATATTCAATCCACATAAAAATTCAATAAACATAAAATAAGCAAGGCATGCATTGAGCTAACATTACTAATACCCAATGAAGACATGATAGAAAACATCTCATAGAAATTCAATTGTTACTGATGTGTGAGTGATTAGAGCGGAGTCGCAGATCCTGATAGCGTACTAATTACAGTGTGTGGGTAGTTACTCGGTGGGTGTGGTGTAGTAATTAAAGGTACTCGCAGTGAGCGGCGCGGCGCGCTCGCCACGGTCGATGACTCTCTTAGCCTACCGCACCATGTCACTGACAACATGTCATGTACTTATTAATTAATGACTTCTATTTTAAACAATTATATATTATATACCTTGTCATTTACGAACATTGCATGTTTATTCTGAACTGAATAAATCAAAATGCAATTTAGTTATTGCATGACATTAGTTTAAACTGTTGGATATTCTAAGTGTAATTTTTATTCGTACATATTCTCAGAATACTGCATCTAAAAAGGACAGCGCCTAGTTATTATATTTTTTAATATTTATTTTGTGCTACTGATGTGCCGCAGATAGACGATGTTTTTGCCACAATATTTTTCTAGTTAGAGTATAATTACAGTGGTATCTCCTTGAGGGCTGCAGCGCTAATGGCCGTCATATTGGCCCTTATTTATCGGCAATCAGGATAACTGGCAACCGGTCGCGGTAGTGATGATTGTAAGTCATTAGGTGCTAGCGTAGGCTCGTTTGTTATTCACTTGATTGCAATAGACGCGGCTTATTGATGGCGGTTACTTTGTTACGGAGATTTTGCGTGCTCGTAAAGTATATTTTGCTTGACTTATGTTTGAGGTGCTCGTGTAGGCTTTAAATACAAATCAAAGTCATTAAAATATATATTTCAATCTATTTTGGCATGCAAATTCGTATTAACAAATTAACAAAGATTTTACGATCATAATCCGTATTACCATAAATACAACTCGACTTCGGTTTTAATACAAATAAAACAATAAATTAATAAAGATTAACGTCAGCATTACAAAAACATGCATTATAACTTTATGTCCGTATAATATGCAGTAATGTGCATTCGACGTAAACACATTAAGCGGTGAGCATTCACACAGTGCCCATAAAATTATTTAAAAGGCTAAAAAAATAACTTGGTATAATCGCGGCTATTCCGTTTTAATATCGCTATAAAGTGGCCGCAAATTCAGTAGCAAGTTATCACATACGTTACTAGAATATATTTTATTGTGAATATGACCCACGATGTTATAATTAGATAACACGAAAAAAAAGATGTTTTATTTAATAGTGTTATCAATTCAGTGATGAGGCTATTTTTAAAATGCCCGGATTTTCCTTAAAGTAAATATGGTAAGGAAGATGATGTCATTGTGCGGGTCAACTTATTTTCATGTGCATTTATTATAATATATATTATGCATGTAATTACAAGTATTTTTTTTTAAATTTATTGTATATGTATTAATTTTTTCCAATTATTATATTCTTACGGTAGTTTAGTACCTTGTAAAAATGTTAAATTACCCCGAAGTTAACATTACAGCAAAAATAAAATATTATAAAAAAATTGCATTAAAATATTTTGAATACACACATAAACTCACGCCTTTTTAACAGAAGGGGTAGGCAGACATGCCAGGGCACCCAAATATCGCCTTGTATGTTTCGTCCCACGATGTGATAGGTGGCGAGCCTATCGCCATATCGGGCACAAATTCCTGATCTGGGCTGATAATGAATAGAAAAATTCAATAACACTTTTCCCAACCCGGGATTCGAACCCGAGCCCTCAGCTTTGTAACCTTACCCTAGTACAACTACGCCACCGAGGCATTATTTTGAATATGTATAAATAAAATGTGTTTATTTAATATTCGCGCGACTGATGAGTGCGCGGTCCGTCAGCTAATAATAATCGCGATGCTGACTCAGAACACGCGGAAGCCGATGAAAAGCTCTATAAATTGAATGCAATAAATTTAATACATATTACACACAACGCATTCAATATAGACGCGCAAGTTTTTATTTATGAGTCAATAAACGTTATCTTTGACTTAACTTATTGATTTAATATAAAATTTTCGCAGTATCAATATTTATGTTTGGCGGTGTCGTGTTCGCGGCAATTGCAATTTTATGCGTCGCTATGTTGGCTTTGCCTGTGGTGTCACTTGTTTATTTTAACTCCTTCAAGTGCTTTAAAATAATACACTGTATAGGAGTGTGACCATATTAAATTCTGTTTCGTTTTTGCTAATTAGATACTGTGACCGCGAATTCATTAATGTTTGTAAAGTGCATCCAAAAATAATGTTTTTAATTTCCCGCTGTAAATGTTGCATATAACAAAACTTTATATTTTCTATCAAGTTATGGCTCAAAATATCTTTATTTTTTATTTTTTTTATTGCATTGAATGGCGAGACGAGCAAGCCGTTCGCCTAATTGTAAGCGATACGACCGCTCATAAACAGTAGTAACATTCCACTGCGCTCGCCATCCTGAGACATAAGATGTTAAGTCTCAATATGTCCAGTAGTTGCTCTGGCTACAATGTCCTTCAATCCGAAACACAACAGTGCATTTAAGCAGTGTTGTTTCACGGGAGAAATAGACATTGCGGTGGTACCTACCCAGATGGCCTCGCACATATGAGAGACCTACCACCAGTAAAATTATTAATATCTTATTTAAATTTAAATTAATCATTATTATAAATCAAAATATTTAAGAACTCTACCTTGGTAGAGTTTCGAATAAAAAACGTAAAAATTTTTCAACAAACAGACAAAACATTCATACTGAATTTTAAAATATCGTCATATAAATTTATGTGTAAACGAGTAAAATTAAGTTGACATTGATAGGCCAGGTGTCACTTAAAATGCTTTAAAAACACGCGCCAGAATGTATTGCGTTGATGTCTTTTCTATGAATTAAAGTCAATTAACATTAACGGTCTGTATAAATAAGTATAACGCGCGTTTTACCGTGTTGTAAAGGTATTTCCGGATGGGACTGGCTAAAAGGTTTATCTTACTGGCATTCATGTTTTATGGATCACTGTCTGGGGTAACGTGATCGCTCTCGAGTTCGCACGCCGTGTTTACGATTTGCAACTACGAATTCTTGTACAACACAAAAGGGTACTATTAACTGATTTATTGTACAAATGGCTGGAATAATTTACGACTTGATATTTAACTAAATACATTTTATTTTAATGAGACTAGTTTTATATATTAACGGTATTTTAATGTTGATATTTTTAAATGAAGATGGACTTGCAACGTTCAAGGTTTTTATTCCTTACATGGTTTGTCATTAGCCATTTTGCAAATGTAGGTGTGTTTTTAATCATGTTAGTAATGTGCTATAAATAGGAGGGGTTTGTTTGATTGCTTGTCATTTGATCGCGCAACAGCCGTATCGGTTACACTTCTCACGGAGATCAGTTTTAGTTCGGATCGGATTGAAGGGTATTTTAAATACTGAACCGATTACTCACAGAACAAGTATTCAATACATTTAGAGTGGTTTAAGATTTATTAGTGTGACCTAAGTGTACACTGCGAGATCAATAGACTCGAATATTGAATTGTTAAATATGTACCATTTTATTGCTAATATAAATCCGTTTGGAAATTCTTTTTGAAAAATTTTATTTGTGTAAAATATATTTTTATGAAACCAATTGCCTGCGTAGGTATATGAGCTAGCAATTCGCTCGTTGGTAAGCAGCCATCATTGCTCAGAGACTTTAACAATGAACAGTCAATTCCATGCTTTAAATGTGTAAAATATTCTAAGTTCCTAATGTACCTAGTACCCCAGCTACGAGTACCTCTCTATTTTATGAATAGGACCTTAGTATAAAATTTCTCTCTGATTTTTCGGAGTCACGTGTGTATTGATAGTCAATCACCACTCTCAATCGTACTCTTGATTGTAGAGTTGTATAAGTACGAACATCATTCAATAGATGTATTTATTCAGATTTCAGGCCAGCAGAGCAATTATATTTTAGCGAGTGTTGCTCACCTCTACTACTGTGCACTTCCAAAAAACCACAATGCAGTTTTGCCATAAAGGTATGACGAAAAAATCTCAATTCAGAATTAATTTGCCTCAGCAAAAAAGGAACATTCAATAACTCTTACAAAATCGTGTAACTTGCATCTAGTTAATGATGATTTTTATTTTTCATCATTCACAGTTTAACACCTGGCCTTGTTGAAAGGCCATTTTACCGCCATTGATGCGACGATGATGGATAATTGTGTTTTAATGATGTTAAATGTATATTAATGTCCTTTTTGAGTGCGGTGCATAAATCAAAATTCTTGTACATGTAACGCTTATGGTGGTCCGGAACATTTTATTATAACACGTACAAATTAGACTCGGTTTTTGTTACCAGGACAACAGGCGATACAGAGCAGTATTAGGTGTACAGGAAGGGGTGTTAAATTGGAATTTTCGTGAAAATATATTGGTGTGTAGGTTGTTTAGTCAGTTACGGTAAATTTAATTGCGTCTTTGATAAAAACATATTTTGTTGCATGTTGCACATTATTTTCAGTATGCTAGTAAGTATCTAGTGATTGAAGTTGTGATCACTGCAAAAATATTTTAGATTTTATCTCTGACAAATGTCATTTCAAATGTATGCAGTTTCTCCCACAATGACAACTTCTGCCTAAGATCCTGGCCGCCAACATCACTCAGTTTCAAACGAAAAATGTTAATGGAGCGAAAAAATAATGCGGTGCCAACATGAAACGCTCCGACCAGGCCGCGGTTCCGTCAAACGGTAGGAGAAAGCCGTCTCGTGAATACAGATGAAATAGTTATTTAATATTTACATCTTGATAATCCGTGAAAAATCACACATTTCCGCCTAATCGTGCGTATAACACTAAATAAAATAATATTATCGTGTTGCTAAACGAAAATAGGTCACGTTTGTATTTCTTTAGTAAAATAAATTAGCAATATATTCAGCATACAATTAGGACAAGATCATAAACTTACATAGAAATCTTACAGCAGGATAAAGGAAAGACCGTTCAGTGCTAAAGATTCTAACTCAACAGTAAATTTCGCTTCAAACGGTCCAACATCATCCTCATAGTCGATTACAAAACAAATATACACGCACAAATATTGATTTAGTATTGAGCGCGCACCTAATGGAACACATTGACTTATAGAAGTGAATATTAGCAGTGATTGTAAGGGACATGCACTAGTATTGCAACAATCAATATTGCTTAATCTAAAGAATGCAAATAAGATTAGCGCAAGCATAGCGGAAGAGATAAGCGGCGGGCCGGCGACGGTCACTCGAGACAGCGTGGCGGCGCCGCACTCGGCGAATTAAAATTAACCGATATCATTATTTTTAACGAGTCCCTTTTGTCCGCCGGCGCTACTGAGAATCGCCACTGCATTGCACGCGATAAACGCATGTGTGCGGACGATTGCCAGATAAACAACTTATCAGTGATCTCTTTATGCAGAAACGCGAACTGTATACCCTTAGTGGATGTCGAGAGCATTTTTTCACGTCTTGATCGACGTGAGGCTGATGTCTTGAAATTATAATTTTGTTTGATATCTCTGCGTTTTTGTGTGTTTTACCTAAACGTGGCGGGTGACGATAATTTTATTAGTATTCGGGGTGGGCGTGTTGATATCTAAATATACTTTCCTATACCATTCAGATAATAATATTGACTTTGATTCCGAATACGGAGTACTATAATGGCAATGTGATTGATTTAAAAACCGGCTGCGGTATCAAAACAAAGAATGCAAAAAATAAATGCATATAATGTATGGGTTCCGTGTATTTATTATTGCGTTCAACATTTGACAAGTATAAACGAAAATTAATACGTGAAGGAAGTCGCCGACGTCCAATATGGACATCGATTTGGAGATAGCATCAGTCGACATCATTACACTGGACATTGATTGTCGGCGGTTTATTTAAAAGAGTTAATATTCATAGATGTTTAAATATTGATGATTGTAATTTTTATGAAGTCGGGTGCATATTTTGGGTGCATAATGTTTGGATGCGAGGAGGCGGACAGGACTGGGACCGCCCGCGGCTTTGGCATCAACACCGTTACGAACACGCTCATTGTCTTTTGATTGCCGCCTTCCAAGAACATTCGACTACTCGTTTGTACCGTTTCCCGATCCGTGCTTCCTCATTGCATTCATTACACACTGGTTTTTGGTCTTACGTGTGCTCATACGATTTTAATAAGAGGTACAACTTGAATCGATGTAGTGCAGCGGTGCGTGAATTTTGCCTGACTAAATTTTATTGCGTTTTTTTCGACGGTAGAAATGTACCATATTGTTATTGTAGTTGCAAGCCATAATATTAGAAAAACCTTAATGTTTTGTTGAGGTTAACCGTATCATATTATCATTTATTTTGGGTACAATGAAAGAAGACAATGCGTACTCAACAAAAGCTTTCATACGCTATAATTAAATCATATGAACATTGAAAAATCAAACTGTCAGCGGAGATGATAATAAATTATATTAATTAAGTTTTGATTAACTTATTGTTATCCGATAAGTATTGAGCTCGTCTTTGCAAACGGGAGGGCAATGGCTTACATCCATTAGGCTGTCACAGCGCTTCAAGCTTTATATTAAACATCCTCAGCATTTTTTTGTTAAACGCTTTGTTGTAATTAGACAAGCACATGCAAAATATTGAGACGTTAAATTTATATTTAAACTCAGCGCCACGGACTCAAACAGATTGCAGTGATTATGTTACTATCAATCAATCAACAAAAACAACTTCTGGATTTTAAACACTACGAAGAAAAATGTTCAAATATTTCCGGTTAAACGCTAGGCAACCAGTGAGGCCTAAATATATTTGAATAAACATCTAGCCTGATTTCTAGATTGAGATTAATCGTAGAGAAATTTCCGTTCTTAAATATATGTATCTGTCTGAAGGAAGTTATGTAACACGCAAGTCTGCTCATCGTCACAGAATTCGAGTTTGCGGCCAAACTACCGAACGTTATGTCTTGTTGAAACTAAAATATTTTGTTAACTGCATTCGCGTTACCAAAAGATCATCTACATGAAAGATTTAAAAATATATTAACGATAAATGATCAGCCTACTTCTCGGAATACAATAACTTCGGCAGCATATTTGTTTATTTTAACCACAATATAAAGATTGCAGGGGTATCACTTAAAAAAATATTTGAATACACTATGATCGGAATGAAAATAAACTGTTTTGGTAACCACTAAAATGTATAAGAGCGTGTTTTAAATTTTAAAAATTGTGGGTTTTCATCAGTTTCACAGATAGCGGTCGGTGCGTTTCATCTGGCCGCACTGTAAATCAACACCCTGTACAAGCGAGACCGACACATGATTCTTTATAAGAGTTGTGCAATGATACAAAAACTTCGCATGACCAAAAAATTGTACTTGTAATTATGTAACGCTATATGGTTATAGGCTTTTGTTAAAATAATGAACTCCCAATTTGTACACACCCAACATCCTTGGCCTTAATGTCGGTGCGTTTGATGTGATTGGTGGGTCTGCACGTCGCCGTTAGCGATTTGCAAATATACGCAAAAAAGCGATAATGATGTAAACAGCAATTTGTCCATGGGCCCAGGTTTGGGTAATGTTTTTATCATTATACGTAATTGTGAACATGATAAATTATTGTCTTCATTCCATTTTAAATAGCTTTTATTGCGGACATCGTGTTGTAACGCTTGTATTGATTTAACGTATGAACGACGCGAGACGAATCAAAATACAGCCATTCATTTATATACAGCGCGCCACACCACGCTTTACACATTACGCCGATGGATTTTATACATTAAACGTTTTGATATTTTC
This sequence comes from Hyles euphorbiae, assembly GCA_023078785.2. Lineage (NCBI taxonomy): Eukaryota > Metazoa > Arthropoda > Insecta > Lepidoptera > Sphingidae > Hyles > Hyles euphorbiae. The sequence continues at coordinate 9,672,208 of CM041049.1, forward strand.
CGCGTTAACGGTTTTGTAAAATAAAGCGAAGGTCGGACTTGTCGATGTCTTGATTGATGAGCGGCAACGCGACGAAATGTAGATGCATGGCGCGATGACGCAAATGCTGAATTTATTTTTTATCACGATGTCACTTTGTGAAATGGGTAAATAGGTATGTTGCACAGTGCAAGGTTGCCACTTGGAGATAAGATTCGTGAAGACGTTTGACTTGAGATTAATATCTGTAATATACATATACATATTTATGTCGTGTAGTTGATTGCGTGGTCAGACATCGCGGTGCCTGCGCTCCACTGTTGAGCGTTAAGTGTTCTGTAGATCATTATCGACAAAGTAAACGTTTCAACTAAATAGATGCTAGACTAAACATGACAAAGTTGCGCAACATGTGGCACTGATGGACACGTAACTCGTTCCTGTAATTCCCATTGCATTTTATGATATTTAAAATACATACTTTTGAAAAATAATTAAGGTATTTTTAGGTTTTTCCCACTGAAATCATTCCACCGGCAATTAATAAACAATTCTCCAAAAGCTCGTTTTATAAATAGACTTAAGTACAAAATACTTTCTATTACAAGGAAACCGAATCATATCACAGGGCTATTTTTGACTACCTTTACAAAGAAAATAGTTTAATTTGCAAAAATAAATAAAGAGAACGGAAATAGATCTCACAGAGTATTCGCACCCATTCTGCATTTTTTCTCAATTGACGTAAATGTTAGAATTCCTTTAGAAACGGTTAGAGGCGCCAACACCTATTCCCAGGTGTGGACGATCAAATGCGAAAGTGTTCTATTTCTGTGTCGGTTACTCATTGCGGTTCTGTTTACTTTGCTAGCAGACGCCTCTCCTGCCATTGACCTTGTCTTGGCGCCGGTGTTCGAAAAAATAGAAATGCTAATGTTGCGTGTAGCCTGCATATTTTGCTTTTTTATTATGCTTTATAGATACTACATCAAACCATGTTTGAACATTAATTTCGTATTTATATTTACCAGCTTTATAAATCAAATAACAATAAACTATTTAAAAACCAAATTAAGAAATAAATTTACCTTTTTACGGCTCTAAAAAATGGTGTATAAAATGAAATATTCATACCTACAAGGAGCGTCGTGCTGGCTGCAAATGTCTTCCCTGGTGACTAAGATGGCGACGTCATGGTGATGGGGATTCGTGTCGTCGTCGGGGTTGAGCTGCTGTTGCCAACGGCAGAACGAAGCAAGAGTCACGTCAGCATTCGTCGACACATTTAATTCTGAAGCCGCGTGCATCTCTTCGACCAGTATAATTTTGACGACCACCACTTTGATGTAATTGCCGATAGACGGGTCCATATACAACGAAGATACCTAAGAAGCATAATTACATTAGAAATAAATATTTTGATCGCTGTCATTATTAAAATGCGGTATTACTTACCATGTTCATAATCGTTAGTAGATAAGTCTCCAAACTATCTTGAGGATGAAATTCGGTCATAGACCGATCAGCTACTAATAACACTTCGACGTGTCGCGGTCTGCTGACTGATCGAGTGGAACGCTTAGGACTATCATGATTTTTATGATGCGGCACACGATGTTGGTTGTTACGATGATTATACTGAAATTTAATACGTAATTGTAATGCTGAAATATTTTTAAAACCTAGATTTAAAAAAAAATATTACCTTATTATTTCTATATTTTTTGTACTCTTCCATGTCGGAACTAAGCAAATTTTTCTCCTTCCATTGATAGGGTGGCTGTTTTGTGGCACAGTTCGTGGATCGTCGGTTTCTTCTTCGTTTCTTTAATCTCATTCTGTTTTGGTGTTTTCTTATTGGTCCTATTGATTGGTGTTCTCGCGATAAGCTTCCTTCCACTGAATTGCTTCTAGAATTTGAATTAGAGTGCATTCTTCTTTCTTCCATTCTTAAATTTGGGTGTTGTCTTCTATATTCCACTGGATTTCGTCTCATGGCGGCGAGGGTTTTTCGTCTACGTTCTAAAAATTCTCTTCGGCGACGATCCCTTTCTTCTTTGCTGCTGTGGCGATGACCTCTAATGTTAGGTTTTCGCTCAGGGGATCGTTGAGTATCTTGTTCGTGTTTGACAACATTGCCATTGTTTTTATTATTACTAGTGTTGCCGTCTACGGCTCTTTTTGTTCTGTGAAAGGCTGCAACTTTGTCCACAGCTGATCTTTTGAAAATAACGTGTGGTCTCGCTTCCGCGCTGTCTGCAGGAGCTTGGTTAGATGGCTCAATCCAATATTCTCCATGTTCCGTTTGCAAAAGACCCGCCTGTGTAAACAAACGAAGAAATAAAATTTTTATACATTGATATTATAACAATTTATCTAAGCAAATTAGTGAGTCATTATTAACATAATGACCTCTGGTTCATTAAATAAGTCTAAAAATAAAAGAAAATATTGTGAATTAATAAACCAGTAATATTTTATTGAGTTAACGCCAGTAACAAGATAATTATGAATAAGCTATAAAAGCTGTTGATGTGTAATCATACATCATTGGAATTTCATGAAATAATAAACATGCTGATGGAAATCGAAAATTAAGAATGTAACAATCGCCTTGACAACAACATTAATCATAACCGTATTACTGTTTTCGTACATGCAGATTTTTATTTAAAGCGTTTATATCATAGAGCGATGATATAATGCCGGCGCTCTCGAAATATCGCCACTTATCTCCGATTATGTTCGTGTTGTTGTACCCATATACTACGAGATTTAAGGATTATAACTTAGCTTTATTGGTACAGATCCAAACTATTAAGAGGATTAAAGCAATAACGTTTACATTTATATATTTAAATATAGTTTGAATGGCGTGCCGTCCATTGAGAGTCTCGAACCGGTTTGACGACTAGTGGGTCAACAAATCGGTGTTTGCTAGTAAAGGCTAAAGCTAGATAAATTGATTGATAACGAACTAGACGCGGCTTTGCGCGAAATAGAAACTATTCCATCTTGATTGAGTTACCAGTATGCGTGATTATACAATGATTTATACTTGATGGATAATTTGATAAATACACTTGAGTGTTTATTTGAATAAAAAGAGGTTTTTGTATCACACGTACTCTTAAGAGCTAACAATAGATCCGCTCAGCTTAATTTTTTTATAGCTATAATCAAGTAAGTGCGCCTCAAAACATCAAATACGAGGACCATCAAATATAATCGTCGGATTATAAACACTTGAGACGAGTGCTTAAACAAATCAAAAGTGAATCTTGTAAAAAGTTACAAGTCTTACTATACAAATTAATAATTAAGTGAACTGACACAATTACGACACTTGAATGTGTGGAATACAATGTAATTATGTGTGTATTGTGTACCGCGGTAATATGTATAAATGAGATGTATAGATCTATTACGTGTTGGTGTGGCCCGCGTCCCGCGCTGCAACGTTACATGTAATTACGTGGAGCGGCCGGCCAGCCTGTTTGTCGCCGGCCTTGCAATAGAAGGCCGTCCGCGAAAGTGCACTGCGCAATATAACCAACTCATTATATTGATTAATGATCATTTTTATTTAATAACTTGATTTATTTTAGATTTAATTAGGTAATTTTTTCCCTTTTGTAGAATGTATATATTGAAATTTGACTAGTTTACTATCTTTATTTTATAAGCGCGCGAATTTCAAGGATCCTTTCTGCAGCTTTTCGTGCAGGAATCTTAATTTTTCTTTTACAATACATAGAAAGATTTTGTCTGTAAATATAAACATGTAAATTTGTAAATAAATCATGTAAATTTTTATAAATTGAAATGCTGCGCTGCTATAAATATTATGACACATTGATACATATCAGATATCATTATCCATTATTACATAATTTGTAATTATCTTTATCGTGTACTACCGTAGCTATATTTTTTGCCACAACAAGGAAAACATTAGCCAAGACATCCGTGTGTCATAACATTTTTGTTTAGCTTTTAGGATCTAACTATTCGTGTTATGGAGGTTATATGAACTACAATTTTGCGGAAATCTTTTAGCTTTTTATTTGTTAAGTTAAAATACCATTACAAATTTTATTTGTTTAAATATTAGGTGAACACTTTTGTATGGAATATTTTGTTGAATATGGCAAGTCACATATACTTGTTTAAACAAGTACGTCGAACATATCTCGCTAACAATGATTGGAACTTTTCCTACTAATGCACCGTAAAGCAAACACGAATAGAATGATATCAAAACATTTCTACTTTATGTGAGAGATATTCTTGAAGGCATTAGTAGAGAGTGAATGTTTAAACGCGGATGTGGCCACTTGAGATGTCCAGCCGGTCGGGAGTGCGCGCTTATCGTGCCTTTGACGCCTTTAGATATCACGCTTTTACATTTTAGGACAAGTATGTACTTCCTTAATGTCGTGGAATTTCAAGCCTGATATAATGCGTAGGCTGTGGGATTCAATTGTTGAAAACACCAATGAATTACGATTTAGTCTTGTGGATGTATAATATTTTTGAGTTCGTCCTGACTATACAACCATTACAAAGAGAAATAAAGTCAATTCATATTTTGAAGTATAAATTTACTCTTATCTTCATTTTTATAATATATATTTGATTGGCCATATCAGTAATAATCATCGACAACGTAATTGAAAGCGTTATATGTAATACTAGCTTTTCCCCGCGACTTCGTCTGCGTGTACATATTATATTAATACCGACGTAAAAGCAATACATTGTATCGCTACAACTACGAAAACTTTGTATAAAAATAAATTATGTGATTACATAAATCAGCTTCAGTGGTTCTGATTGTCACATAAAATTTCATCCCTTATTTCACCCCCTTAGTGCTATTTTTCTAAAAATAATTCAAGCCATTTTTTTTCGTTCGTATTAGTTTCCGTGCGGTGATTGGGCAGTCAATAAATGACCCTATTCTCACAACCCTTATTTTAACCCCATTAGGGTTAAGTTCATAAAAATAAAGAAAGCAGTTAGTTATTTTTGGTCTTAATTGACTAACTGAAGCGCCATGTTCGAAAATTGTAACTTTAACGGTTTTGATTTTCCATACAACCGATTTTTACCATTTTCACTCCCTTAGGGGTTGAATTTCGAAAAATCCCTTCTTAGTGCTACCGTATGTCACAATGGGATCCCAGTGCAAAATTTCACGTTCCTAGCTCTAGTATTTTCGGCTTTGCGTTGATCCGAAAGTTCGGTTCTACAAAATTTCAACCCTCATTTTAACCCCTGTAAGGTTAATTTTAGAAAAATAAACAATGCGGTTATTTTTACTTTTGATTGTATAACTAAAGTGCAAAGTTTGACAATTACAGCTTTAACGGTTTGGATTTTCCATACAACCGTTTTTTACCCTTTTCACCCCCTTAGTGGTTGAATTTCGAAAAATCCCTTCTTAGTGCTAACCTACGTCACGGTGGCAACCCCTGAGCAAAATTTCACGGTCCTAGCTCCAATAGTTTCGGCTGTGCGTTGATCCGATAGTTGGGTTCTACAAAATTTCAACCCTTATTTTTACCCCTTTTGGGTTAATTTTAGAAAAAATAAGCATGCAGTTATATTTCTTTTTGATTGGCTAACTAAAGTGCAAAGTTTGACAATTACAGCTTTAACGGTTTGGATTTTCCATACAACCGTATTTTACCCTTTTCACCCCCTTAGGGGTTGAATATCCAAAAACTCTTCCTTAGTTCTACCCTACGTCAGAATAGGAACTCCTGTGTAAAATTACACATTTGTAGCTCCAGTAGTTTCGGCTGTGCGTTGATTAGATAGTCATAAAATCACCCTACCCTCGCAACACTTCAACCCTTATTTTAACACCTTAAAGGCTAATTTTGGACAAACAAAGTATGCAGTTAGTTTTCCCTTTAAATGATTAACTAAAGTGCCAAGTTTGAGAATGGTAACTCTAACGGTTTCGATTTTCCATACAACAGTTTTAACCCTTTTCATCCCCTTAGGGGTTGAATTTCCAAAAATCCCTTCTTAGTATTACCCTACGTCACAATAGGAACCTCTGTGCAAAATTTCACCTTCGTAGCTCCAGTAGTTTCGGCTGTGCGTTGATACGTCAGTCAGTCAGGTTCCTCTTTTAAATATATTGATATTATCCTGATATCGTTTGATTGTTTGTGGTATTGCTGATTAGTTCTATATCGATCAACTTTTCTAGACGAAGCCATTTAAACATCAAGTTCTACATCCTGATCTTACTAAAAATAAAATACAAAAGTAATTTTACGTAACATAATAAAAATATGATAATGGATTCATCTTTACCTACTGTAGTAATAATCAAACGTGGGAATCCTGTTGTGTTATTTATTAATAGAAAGAATTAAAAAACAGCGACAAACTCTATTTTTTGTTTTAATGTTTATATATATATTAATTATGTTTATATTTATATATTTAATCATGGCGCCACATATCACTAATACGTATTTTATTGCCCTAGATAAAAAGATCAAACAACGCGTGATACATTTGTAGTTTTACTTTATTCAAGAGCACGCTATATATGAAAATTATATAAATTTGGATAAGGTTTTCTTACAGTAAATAAATTTTAATTAAAAATACTATTTTACGAAACAATTATTTTATTGAAATAATTTATCGCATTTTTGCTCATCTCGAGCAAAACTAATTAATGCATAAAAATGGGAAAATGTCACATTTATAATCAAATGTCTGCAAATTGAGCATTAAGTATGATTTAAACAATTCTTTAATAGTTTAATTTATTGCAGTAAAATCTAAAATCACAGACAAACAGGGCTTAAAAATAAACTAATTATATTATTACATACGAGCCACATATCTATTAAACTGATGTGATAACCTTGGATAAATGTGCCTATTCTAATCTAAAAATGCGATATTCATTCTTTTGCGTCACTTTGATTTGAAAGGATGCACCTCCTTATTTTGGTAAAACCTAATATTAAAAATCATCGGCGTCAATTTTATTTATGAAGGAAATGATTGATGATCCCCGTGTTCATCCGATGAATAGGCTGTGAAGGCTTGTAATGTGTGCACTTGGGCACATATTTTCCACATTAAATCACTTTATAATTATACAGCTAGGGATCCTTCGAATCGGATATTATATTCAAATTCATTAGAATTCCAAGTTTTTTCAAAATAATTTATAACATTATTTTAAAAATATACTTCTTTTTTATATTTACTTCATTTATTAGAATAACAAAAGCAAGGTCTTGCTGTTCTTATTTTAAACTCGGTTCTTTGACAATAATTTATGAGTCTTGTTATAAAAGTTACGTGGATGATTTTATCGTGGTTAAATTAAAGAGATGTCATGAAATTCTTAATGTTATGAAATCTAATTGATAGATGTGATATTATGAATAATTGTAATAGTACAGCCACATTGACGGATTGCGTCTATTTCTCAATGTCACATTGAGTACATTATCAGTATAACGCCTAACATTTAATGATACAGCCGAGATAGAGTCGAGTAACGTGCGAAATATCTAAATCTGTGAATAAACATCGTGACCGTATGTTACTATCATTCATTGTTTACCATGATACGTTCGTCATTCATTTATGATTCATTTAAAACTTTACTCAGTACTACAGCGTAGGGCAAACAGGAAATGTAATCTCTATTCTTATTCATAATATTTAAGGACGGAAATGTAACTACAGGGCTTTCACTTAAATGCCTAAAGTTTTTTTTTCTCATGTCTATTCTTTGGAACGGGAGTTTTATAACATATCTAAAAAAAATATAATATATGTATATAAAAAAAAAACATCAAATTGAATTTATTATTTTAGGCTCACGTTAATATGGCTCATTTTTTAGCTAAAATATTCAGGTCGATATTAAGTGATGACAGTAACATTGACTTCATAATTTAGTGAATAGTTGTATCAAATCACCAGACTATTTGACTACGCATAATAAACGATAATCGAAAATGTACAAAAACTCAGTTATTATTTGTCTGTGATGCAGTCATTTTTTGCCTTGAATTTATTAAATTAAATATTTCTAAACCATTGTTACCGGGCAATGAATATACTGAAGCATAATCATTTTCATATTTCTATTTGCATGGGAACATTAAACTAGCGCATTTCCATACAAAACTACTATACAAGACATTGTTTTGAATATTATGAGGTAAATTTACTGAACTAGCATTAACAAGGTTCTGAACTATAACTTTAAGCAGTAAAACTGATTTATTATGATGCTAAATAGAGATAGCTAGATTTAGATTTAGAATCCTTTTATATTTTTGACCGTATAAAAATGAAGTATTTGAATATAATGAACAGCATCCGGCGGTAGGTTATTAAGTTGTAAAACAAGGAAATCTGCTCTATTGAGTGTCCAACAGGCCATAGTAATTGTTCAAATTATACCACTAGGCGGAACGAAAACGTAGGTTTAGATTGCCTATTATCATCAATTTTATTTCAATTTCGTATGTTTTGTTTTTATCGGTATAGTAGTTTTTCTGCATGAATTATGCTAATCGTTTTTAAGATTAAAGTCGCAATTGATTGAATTATTTTGCCACATAGGGTTTTAGTGTTATCTTAAAGCTCTATTAGGTAAATTATAAGCAACTCTGTAATATTTAAATATCAATGTAACTTTGTATATAAAAATAAAAATACACTTAATTAATTTTAATATCAGACCGTTTTCAAATATAATTGAATATCCCGCTCTTAAAATACAATCTTCAACATAACTTAAAACAATTCATAGATGGGCTCGTTTTATAGGGACATTTAACCGAACGCCTACGACTTCTCAATCCGATTACGCTGTAGGTGTAAATTACTAGACAAAACAAAAAACACATGTCCACCCACATTGTAGGTCATATTACAAAGAAAAAATTACCAATACAAGTTACGAAACCTCAAACATTACCACAGCCTATGGCTATAAGCGTTAGGAAGCCTATTTGGTAAGCTTGCTCTATCTTAATTTGATCAGTTATAATGTCTCATATCAGATGCATCGAATTTAAAACGGAAAATAATTTACATGACGCCCACGTGACTGTAATATGATTATAATTAATGTTGCCTCATTAGTCTACTGGTATCAAGTTTGGACTGTGTATAATGTGGGTTTTTATGGCCACTTGGGTTCGATTCCCGGTTAGGCAATCTAATTCTTGTGGACTTTTAGGTTTGAAAAGTTTCAAATCCAGAACTGAAATATTTAATACCATTTATTTCTTGTGGCCACTTAAATGGATATGACTATCGTAACCGTATTGGACACCAATTTTATTTACTTATTTCACAAACTACATATTGTTTTTGCAACCTATGTTAGGACATAAAGACATATCCTGAGGCACTGTAATACGAAATATAAATATAAACTGTTAATATCATCCCATCAAAAACATCCTGTAAAAAAATTCCAAGTCTCGCAGCTCAGGTTTTCTACCGCAAAAAGTTGTGAGATGCATGTAATACCAAGTCGATTAATTTATTTAATTAATTACTTTATATAGAAGGTCCCTTAAGGACTAAATAAATTAATCGACTTGGTATTACATGCATCTCACAACTTTTTGCGGTAGAAAATCTGAGCTGCGAGACTTGGAATTTTTTTACAGGATGTTTTTGATGGGATCTCACGTCTTTTTGTAGAGTCCTACTCTTTTCCTTTTCGGTACTTCTTACTTCTAGAATATCACTAACGATTTTTCTTAAAGCCTCTGTCTTATGGATTTTTCTTATTTTTGTAGGTATCAATTTATCACAAATATAGCGGATTTGATTATTAATGTTCTTTCTTTCATTGTAATTGATATTTTCGAGCTATTTAGTCTATTTATTTGCAAGTTTTTCTTCGTCATGTTTTTCTAGAGGAATGTTATACAGTTTCATAGGCTGAATACACCATTTCCCTCTCTATATCCCCTCCTGCTATGCCTCATATATATAGATATCTATCTACAACTATTATTCCATTATATACGGGTACAATGATTCATTAACTGCAAATGTAACTTTGTAATCCTATACATTTATATGGGATTACAAAGTTATTCAAGCAGTTGGTCTATCTAGAAAACTAGACACAAATTATGAAATGTTTGAATTTTCCCTTACTTTAGACACTAACCACTAATTATATTCTAAATTTGAAGGTTCTATATCTGCTAGAAGTGCCTTAGACTTTTGATGATCGGTCAGTCAGTCAGTGAGTGACAAAATTAAGAAAGTTTGACTAGTTACAATTATTAAACTACTGGTTCAAATTGAATGAAATTTTAAATATACCGTGTTTACACAATGCCTGCTTAGTAACTGAAAATTCAGGCTTCATGCTTTAGCCACAACGAAGTTATAGGGGGTTGAAAATGGTCTGAATTGCTTCGAGAAAAGGATGTTACGGCCTATAGCTCGACTTGGAGGGGGCTCGGCCGCGGCCCCAGATAATTTAAAACTGTAATCAAACGTACAACGCGAAGTTACATGAATATGTATGTACATTACTTTATAATGTATGCTAAAATAATTACATCGTGTGATGTCAAAACGAAAAGGCAAAATGCTAAGTGAACCATATATGCCACCTACTTTCCTTCTTAGTTCTTGTAACATCTATAATTTATGCTAATTTTTGCCATACCTTATTTTTATCGCTACTAAAAGTATAGTTTAATGTTTTTATGAATGAAATGCTATGTTGTCTAGTCTTTGATCTTGCAAATTCATATTGATTTGTTACTTTATTAGCTATATATTATGCGAAGAATTGAGAAGAAATTGGATATTGATTTAGCATCAATTTAACATAAAGCTATTATTTATATGTGTAGGTATCAACTTAGTGAAATGTAGTGTGTATATTAGAATACATATAAAATTAAAACTCACCCACAGCCTTTATTTTTAAACAAATAAAAAAAGTTTTCATTAAAGTATTGACAATATTATATTAATAATTTTATGAACACGGCAGCCTCCGTGGGGCAGTAGGTTAGACGCCAGCTGTGAAACGTGAGGCCGCGGGTTTGATCTTCGCACCGGGACAAATATTTCTGTGATCCACAGGTATTTGTGTCGGGTCTGGGTGTTTGTGAGACCGAAATGTCTCTCGTAGTTCCTAATACCCACGACACAAGACTCTATCTTAGTGTGGGGTCAGGACTATGTATATGACTGTTGGGTGTATTTATTATTTATTACTGGTCAGTACGTGCATACAGCGTCCCTTCCAGAAACATAGAGAACAAGGACAAACTTTATATAATGAATAACAGCGAAAATAATTTTCACCAAAAGTTGGTGCTAAAGATTATTTAGTAATAAAATGATACTCTTGATAAAAAGGCTTCGCAAAGCAAAGTGGGTGTGCCGTTAAAAGCGAATTGCGTTTTTTCATTTCAAAATACATGCAATTGAATGTGTACGATAACCTAAGGTCATGCGCCTATCTTAAAGTTTCTTATAGTCGCAACAGGTGCCAAACTTGTTATAACGTTGCGATATCACACACTAGACGCTTCCTACTGACTTTAGTTACTTAGGAGTAAGTTCTGGTATACTCTTTGTTCCAACAATTCATTTAGATTTGTTTGAAAGGCCAGTAGAAAACAAGATTAATTTTTATTTATTTATTTATTTATTTATTCCTTTATTGCACAAAAATAAAAATACAGTGAAGAAACAACACAATAATAATAGTACAAGAGGCGGCCTTATCACTCTAGGTAATTTCTTCCAGGCAACCTTGGCATTTTTGTGTGGATAGTAATCTATCAAGGCAGCGCCTATACAATAATGTGATAAAATGCAGTGCGTTAAGATTTATAACGTACACAAGTAATTTATAATGGCGATGCGTTAACCAATTAGATTTATTTAGTATATTTATGCCATAGATTATTGGCAAAGCGTGCGCTGCAACAGTCGGATATCAATTAAATGAACACGGGTTTTCGAAACTTGACTCTGCAAACGGTGCTAAATCAAAGTTTCACTTTAGCTCATCGCCTCTTGAAAGCAATCTATCGACATTGCAAAATTATTACGTGCCCATAGGCGGCTAGAAATGCGTACCAAATGAGATCAATTTTAGAAATTAATTGTCCCATTCAGATCTTTATTACATTTGTCGCTTGCAAAAACTTTCTTTTTTAATCTCATAAAAAACCATTGAGGCTGCAGCGCATTAGAATAAAAGTCTAGAATGCTTGTATGTTGAACAATTAATATCCGCTATTATTTAATTTATTAATTTTAAGAAAAATCGCGTGCCAAAATATTTGCATTATAAAAATACATCATATGGCGCCGTTCAATGAAAGTTGAGTTCACATAATAATACAACATTAGTGATCCAAAATAGACGCGGGCCGGTCGTGACTCGTGACTCATGTGGGCCTAAATACAAAATTTAGCCCGTCTCGGACGGACGCTGGTGTTTATCAAACATCTACACTTATTGTTTTATAGGGCGGCCTTGTTCCTGTTGTCTTATTTGATTTATCTTACAATTCGTTTATTTATAGCCCACAATAAAATTAACGATTTACAATGGCAGACATAAAAAGTTTAGATATCTGTCTGAATCACGCTTTGATTTTATTTTACCTGCATGGAATAGTTAGTCAAAAGCCTAGGATGCTGCGGTCGGGCGGTTAACATTAATTTAACTGCCTGCGGGTTGTCCCTTACTTTAACACACGACTATTATTTATTTTTGTTGTTCAGTCTGGATGCTTGCCAAAATTGAATATTAAAGGTCGCAAGGTTAATTTAGGGCTGACTTTAACTTATGTTACAAAATAACACGGGTATCATCAAATATTAATTTAAATACTCCAGTGCTTAGTCATATTCACATTTACGGCCTTAGATACTAAATTGAAATTATGATGAACTTTATTGGTTGAATGACTTAAATAAAAAAAAATCGTTTTCTATCTACGAACTTCAGTCGCCGAAAGCGCTCTTGTCAACATAATGAGAATTGTTTTTCTCTTAACATTTTATTACTCTGGACATGTTAATACTATTAGATTACGAGTGTAAATTCTTGTTGTTTATATTGTCAAATATTTCAAACAACGCGTTTTTACATATTATTAATTTTATTTTTAGTTCCAAATTTCGCCACGCACCAATATATTTTAGATGATCTGTAAGGTCCGCGTGATACGTGGACAATTAGATATAATGGTGTGTCTAATAATATTAGTTCAAAGAAATAGTCTTGTTAATAAGCATCGTTAAAACCGTAAACTATACTGAACTATGGTATGAGTTGGGAGCATGTTATATAAACAAAGATTTAATTTTGCCCGCATGAAATATACTGTATGAAAGTCTAATTACTTGATACATATTACGTTGTATTTATCGTAAACATGTCGCACGCACGAGTCCGCAATAACATGTCGTTTGCGTTTGGGACGCTGGTCTCGATTAACATAAGCTGGTCTATTTCCTTTTGCTATAACCCTAATAACGCGTTGTGTCTTTATTAATGTGATTTGGTTTAGGCAATTTAGTACCTTCGTCACTTAAGTTCGTCACTTAACCTGATTGAATACAAAAATGACACAATTGAACTATAGCTTTAATTCTATTGTCAGTTTTAATTTGGGCATATACGTATAGTATATGAATAGTACAGCACTAGATGTTCTGTGTCCGCCTGAAGAGAAAGAGTGACAGAGATATATGTCATTGGATAGCTCTCTTTATTTACAGAGTTCCGATTCTTTGCCGAAAAAAGAGTTGTAGTGTTTCAAAATAGTTTCCAACGACGTATCGCTTATTGTTATTGCTTACTAGGCTAAGGTCCATACGTAATAGACTCGCGATACCTTTATACCGATATATCCTTTTTTATACAGCGAAATGGTAATAGTTTCCAAAGAAGAAGTTGTAGCATTTGAAATTCCTGTTCAATGACATATCGCTCATCGTTATTGGCTGATAGGCCGGGATGCGCCTTCTCCTTTATTCGACAAAAAAATATTGAAAGACCAACCCATAGTATACAAGTGTACTCACAAGTCCATCGCAGGCAGAGAGCGCCACCCTGGACGTGGGTTGTCCTCTCACAGAGCCGGTGTAGTGGCAGGCAGTTGCGTCTGCGCGCGGTCGGTCTCGCGTGCGCCCGCTCGCTGTGTGTCGCTCCACCACCATCGCTGGCGTGATGAACGTCACCGACGGCCTGTGAACAACACGCATTTAAATAATAAACCAGCATAGTAGCATAGCATAGCAGCTTTAATCATCTTAGCCAAAGGAAGTTCACTGCTGAACACTGGCCTTCCCCAATGATCTCCACATCGACCTGTTGGAAGCAGCCTGCATCCAGCGACTTCTTGCAACTTTAGCCAGGTCGTTTGTTCACCTTGTATCATTACAGCATACAGAGACAGAGCTTTACTAACATTATAAGTCAATCAATCATAAACTATTTGTGCAGCTAAGATAAAAAAAAAACAACTAAGTTTACGCCTGTGAGTTAGAACCTGTGTGTTAGAAGGGATAGGTAGAAATGCCAATGGTTATGTACACAGATCGCATGGTTAGGATATGATAGAAGGCTAGCCTATCCCCATGCCTGGCACAAATTTATTCCCGGAGAAGTCAGATGAGATATTTAGATTGGTGACCTGGGTATTTATTTCAGGTCTTCACAGATTACAGTCACTAGACAAACAAGCCGAATTGGCGGTATCTTACTATAATAGAAACATTAATGTTATTATCGTAATAACCTACAGAGTAATTTGTAGTGTATTGACCGAGATTATTTAGAGTGTCATCTTGTCATCGTTTTTAGTATTGCCTATGAAGTAGCTCTCATGATACAATGATAGTTTATATAATGAATCACAGTTGTATATATATTTCATGGCGCCAACCTGCAGTATGTTGTTTCTAGAGTAAGCCTGTAACTGGTGTGGAGTCATACTACCTGACAATTATAAATCCTTAAACAGTAGCTATCTAAATATAGATAACGTTTCCTAAGACTCTAGTTTTGAGTTCCTTATTTAGAGTGTTATTCTTATTTCCTTACTCAGTATCCATTTTAGGAATTTAACCTAGATGTCTTCTCGTACCTAATTCCAACAAGTCTTACAAATATGGCTCGAGTTTTATATTTATCGCGTTTTAAATTCATCATTTGAGAAAAAAAAGCATACAGAACATAATGGCTACATATAAACAAAAGCATGCAGAGTTGTTTTTGCTTTTCAGATAGTTATCCTCGAAGGACTATAACGACATAATTAGAATTCTTGGCCGGAAGGCGCGCCTTATTCGACGAGGTCTCCACATTTATCTGCACAGTCTTTACCCAACATCCCGCGTGGCTGGGATTCCTGTGCGTGCCAATAAAACTAGAATGTATTAGCTACCAGTTAGCCAGATAGACTGTATGCAGACAAATACTATAATACTATTTATAAAGCATGCCCATTTGCGTGAGTAACATTTCTCCCCAGCTCACTCTTTGTCATTCCGCGCCTCGATGACTTATTGCTTCATAAAGCACCGGCGCGACCAGTACGGCTCTTAACGTCGAATACTTTTCAAATTGTTTATTGAAAGGTAAGCTATAAAGTTTAACGAGAAGACGCTTATGCCCCGTCATGACAATATGAAACTTCAATGTGCAATAAGTTTTCGTCTTCGCATTTTATTGTGCACTAAAAAAACTGTCGAACATTGAAAAACGCGAGTCGATAGCAATAATTCAAGTTGCGGTTTAAGCGCATATCGGCCAAGGAATCTGTCCACTATGGCGACCAACGACGACCATAAAAAGTAGATTTCGCGCTGGCACACGGTCAAGATTTATCGGGTAGAGCCGGCCTTAGATACCGACCAGAATGTGACCAATTGTGGACTGCAACGATATATTGCTTGCGAAGAATTTAACAATAATGCACTGCCGCTCCCGTATTAATAGAACCGCTTTGGCGTCGCTGATCATCTTGCTTTGAAAACTACTTAGACTTGTGGTGAGGCTACGTGTTATTAAGTATGCTAAAAGATATGAGTAACATGGCAATTATTGGTCTGACCTGCCATTTTCTAATATGGCACAGCTCTTTGGGTACACAGGAAAACTTACGCCGTGACAAGAATAATTATTATAAATGTAAATGTATGCGATTCGTGTGTATCTAGCTTCCGAATATATGTCTCAGGACACGTCAAAGCAATATAATATAAATTGATTAACATTAGCATTCAAACACAATCATTACAAAGTGTTGCCCTTTAAACAAAATGTCACAATATCATTGTACAGTGGCAGAAGATTCGTATCTAAAGATAGAGTTGAGGACAACAAAGAATTTGGCTGAATGTAAGGTCATCATTTCAATTTAACGAAACTATAGTTTGCAATAGCTTTGTTAACATTCAGTAAATATACCTTTTGAAACTATAACGAACGTCTTTTATGCGTAGACATATTTATTACTAGCTTAACTGCATATAAAATGATACCTATGTATAAGAATGTTCCTTCACCGCCTATAAATCAAGCATGTATTAAAAATAATCCTATTTTACGACACAAATAAACGTTTATTTAATACCCTTTTGTAATTTTCACCTGATCGAGGAAATAAACACAAACCGGCGATGTTTTATAAAGCTAATGGGATGTTTACGTCGGCCAAAAAGCCAGCTATAAATTTTCAGCAGCACTTTATCGGTTTATACCTCAGGCCAACATGACATCTAATTACGGGGCACTTTAGCTCAAGTGGC
The DNA here is from genome assembly GCA_023078785.2 of Hyles euphorbiae. Lineage (NCBI taxonomy): Eukaryota > Metazoa > Arthropoda > Insecta > Lepidoptera > Sphingidae > Hyles > Hyles euphorbiae. The sequence continues at coordinate 9,689,020 of CM041049.1, forward strand.
GCCACAAAGCTAATATACTGTTGTTTTAGCTTATCAGCCTTGGACGGGGTGAGCTGTCGATCGTCAGGCAAACAGTTGGAGTGGTGAGTACGGCAGATAACACTCATTACGGCAATTAGTGAAGGTAAACACGCCCGGCCCAGATACGTGGTGGGCCCTCACCCGTGCCTATGTCTCTTATGGTTTATCTTCAAATGTGCGTATTGGTGTAAGTCTTAGTGCAGGATAACCTTTTACAAATTAGAGAGGACTTGAATCCTTATTAATAGCATCAATTGCGCCATTATGACCTGTATCATTGAGACCGTCTTTTCTTTAACACGATTTTATAATAATTTAGGATGTATGTTTTAATATAATGATATCTACGTTGTACTTCTGAATTCTTAGAAATACAAAATAATTAATATTTTTACCCATTATGGATCCAGTCACAATAACGCATTTTTCCTTGTTGACATTTATTATAGATAATGTTTTCTCAATTTACACAAAACCAATGTGTTTTACTGTGGTACACGTCACTTTTTGTACCGATGAAGGACGATGCCAAAGCAAATATTTTAGGCTCTTCGTAAAGTAAATCAGTATATATTTACACTGATTAGGTTAATTCAAATTCCTTACACCATGTACCTGCTACTCCACACCTTGCCCAAATTTACCTGACTCATAGTAAAGTCTCTCTTTAAATTAACGAAATTTATATTCTACTCACAAGCAGATTGAAGCTGTAGAATTTTTAACAATCGTAATTTATAGAAGTTTTAGCACATTTAGGGAAATCTCGTACGGAACGTGAAACTCACGAATTGTCTTAAATCTCTCTTTAGTAAGGAGGTGTTAATTATTTGAAGGCGTGATAATATATGTAGGTATTTTAATAGTGTCGCCGTTTGAATGGTAATAAAATGTATCGCGCGAAAGCTGGTTTATACCAATTAGGCTGGGTGCGTGTTTAATGCAAGATAATGTCCTTATATGCGCAGACGACATCGCCACTCAAGCGAGACCTTCCGATAAACGCGTGATTAGAGCCACATAAAAGCTGCAGTTAACATGCAAATATTTAAACACTTCAATTCAATGCTTCTCAATATATTATTGAATGTTACTGTAACATGTTGTATTGTATCGGCAGTAATAAAAATAATCAACTTATTTCCTTCGTGACAAGTCTATAAATATTGTCTTCCTTATTTTTTTATTGCCTATGTCTGGCAAACGAGTAAGCAGTTCATATGATGGTAAGTGATTACTGTCGCCAATGAACATCCATAATGCTTGAATCATGGATATGTTGCAAGCGGTTGAAGCGGGAAGAGAAAATATGGGAAGATGGGAAGGAGCATTGGGAATACGTAAATTCCATTCACCAAACGAAACGCGACACCACTGTCCTTGCTTCACATAGCTGATCTTCTGTGAGACAGTGGTACCGCCCCAGACGAGCCTGCCCATTCATGCTGAATCATGATTGACAACAGCGTGACTCTAACACTTCGTAAAAAGCTAACTAGTTTTTGTGAATAATTAATTTGTAAGTTTCAGGTCAGCACTATGTTTTAGCGTCAAGGCTCATGATAAGAAACCCCTGCAGAATACATATTTCAGCTAGCTGTCTGTATTAACCAACAGCTCGTAAGGACTCTGATTGATAGTTCAAGTTTTTTTTTTCTTTCATTCATATGTTTATTTGTTCTGTATAAAGTAATTTGTAAATATTCCGAGAGATTATTGCCTCATGTCAAGTTAAATTCGCAGCAGGGAATATTGAAAACTTAACTCCTTCTTAAAACATTCAAAGTCTGTCGTTGTTATTCTTTAAATAAACGTTTACTTATAAAAAGTGTGGAAGCGTTTTCACTTTTGGCGTTATTCTTAAAATATAATTTTCTTGAAAATATATTTCGTGAAGTAAAAACGTTTATCGTGCAAACAGTTTAGAAACGCTGCCCTACCAATAACCGAGTTCGTGTTGATAATAATGGAAATGGTAATAGCGTTTAGAATTTAGTCCCAACTTTCACCAGTAAAGGTGTAATGTGGGCATTGTTAACGTATTCAGGGTATCCCGTAAGTACGATCAAAGCGTGCCGGTGCGTGACTTGATTGTTATTGCTATGATTTTCTAAGCCATACACAATTACCTCATCTATAGCACTTTAGCATTCAAATCTTTCGTCTGAATGGCGATCGATAAAAGATTTGGTGCTTGCATAAGTCATAACTCACGTTTCGGCAGCACATCGATTGGCAAAGGCAATAAAACGGCTAAACCGATGCATTGTTTTTGGGCTCCTTATCCCGGGAACTTTCTCGACGTATCGGATAACGCGTGTGATATACACGACGTAGGTAAATATAAATCTCTCAAGAGTCCTGTGGTTTCGGCGCCCTGCAGTGCGAAGCTTTTATTTTATTACTGCCTCTTACGAGGTCCTTGCACTTGAACTCAATATTCTTAGGGCTCGGGTACCAACAGGAATGCTGTTACAAAGGCGCAAACTCAAGCAAAAAAGTTGTTCTATTATAAATTGTGATATGTTGCAACAATTTGTGTAAATGATAAAACTGGTAGTGTGCGCTGCATTGGCAATCTTGTTGTTAGCTCCGTCGGATATTACGGTGTTTGCACAGTTCAAGTTCATCGTTCAAAAGTATGAATTATTTAACTAGAAACGATTACATAAATATAATTTGTTATGCAAATGATTTGGACCTAACGACTTGGCACGCAGAACCTGTCTGCTCTTTTGACGTGTCGATGTTACAAATGCGATTTATTATCGACGCCCTCAATTTACCACTACCATCGTCTATAACGAGCGATCCCGATCAGATTGCAGAATTCGCGCGATAAAAGTAAACGGCGTGATCGTGAACCGATAACACTCAATTCCCGAAACGCAAGCATTATTAAAATAACGCGCAGGAAACCACTGGACCGTAAAATAAACGAATAAAAGACCTTTCGATCTGTAATCCTTTTGCTCAATACTTGTGCACAACACCACATTAAGAAAATTATGGACAATCATCACCTTACTCTTTACATTATTACGCAAAGAGGCAGTGTTGCCAGCATCGTGAAACTGCTAGAATTGTGTTATAATTCGGAGCTTAAATGATTTTTTGTTGCAGTTTACCGATGTTAGAATACTCGCCATAGTGACTCACGCAACGTGTCGCGTTACGGGTTGACTCTGGGTATATCCGGTTTTAGCAGACCGACAAAATTGTGTTGGCCAGCGAGATATTACCACTCAACAGCCGATAATATATCGTCGGTAGTGTATATTTTGTTGGTAACAGAAAGTAGTCTGATAATATACACAAACTTATTCCAGCCGTTTGATCGCGGGATGCATAAACAACTCTTTACCTTGGACAATATTCAGCCTTGACCTTGCGTTTACAATTTTTCATACATCTCATAATATTTCCATTGGCTGAATGCTTTCCAAGGGATATTATTTTTGACGGGTACTTTAAAAGTTATAATTTAAAGCATTTAAATAAAATATAGCCGAAGTCGATCTCTACAATACCCTCACGTTATTATGTTGTTAACGTTTATCGCTTTAAGCATGTAGTATCAGATCGGACAGCTGATATTCAAAATATAAGATTTCCTTGTTATTTCATCGAGATTCAAGTGTCTACTTTTTTCTTTTTCTGACGCTTAATTTTTACAAGGATACGCCTTTCCCGTGTTTATTGTTGATGTATGGTAGAGCAACATAATTATCTCTAGGTTTTTACATTTCTGACATTAATTAGTATATTTTCCAAGTAAAGGTAAATGAGTTATTTTTTTAAAACATTAAATTATTATAATGTGCTTCAGTTTTCCGAAAATAAAACCAACTTCAAGCATTTGTGGCACACTCTACTCTTTTTCAGGCGTGGCTAAGGTGATTTCAGAATAACCACCACACAAAATAAAGGTTAATGACGCAAAATAGCATCATCAGCGCGACAAATCATGGCTTGCGCTGCCAACCAGCCAGTTAAATGTGGCGGAAATTGAGAAAACTCCCCAATAGAATATAGAATACTAGACATTCTGAAAGACGTTTGTGTTCAGTAGGTAAATGGACGTCCTGTGTCTGAAGATGAACCATTATTTATGGTATTTAAATAGGTTTATAGTTATCAGCAGTAGTTTATATATGTATAATAGTATAATTGTACGATGGGCGAGCAGTTTTCTCGTGGATTTCTTTTAATTGATCTTGTTTAAATAATTTTAAAAAGAATTGGGAACGACTATGCTAATACTATTATGTAAACATCTGCAAAAAATTCAATAGACGTATTATTTGATCAACCGTAGTATTTACTTACAGTATATTTGCCTTAAAAGCACTACTTATTTAAAAAATGCCAATTCAAAATGCGTGCCAAAAAGTGTGCGTTTACTAACGGCAAATATACATACTTCTAATTGCATAGCCTAATAATTAAGCAAACGGTATTCAATTATACGCATTTATCTTTGCAAATAATTTTAAAATTATATGTTTGCTTAATAATATAATTTATGATACCTATTTTGAATACTTAGTCAATTTGTACTCAAGTAAATTTCGAGTAGGACTAGTTATAAAAATGTCAATATGTAGATCGTTCAAAATTGATGGCAGCATAGGTTTTTCGATATTTTGGTGCCGCCATATAGGGTGCAGGAGCGGGAGCGCCGGAGGGTCACGTTGCGCAATGCTTGCAATATTCATCGTTCATTGTATTACAATAATTGCCGCATAAATATGTATGAATTGAACTCCGAAGACCATACTGCGACTTTCAAACTGTCAAGTTTTTGTCTCGTAGCCATTAAAAATGCATGAATTCGATGTCCCAGTTGTCTTGCGAGATGAAATTCGACGAGGCCGTCCTGCGGTCGCACCTTAGTCCTCAAAAGTCTTTATGAGGTGAGCGTATTTTTTGCCGCTATTGGAATAAGTACCGGAAACGTATACATGTTTATAAATGGGTATTTAATTTTAGGAAGTTAAACACACCTTAGTGGAAGTGGTGTGAGGTGGGTGAAAAACGCCACTTTGTTTTTTTAAAAGTGAAGATCTATTTGAGTGTAATATCTATATCTGCCAAAAAATATCATAGTGTTGAAACATGCTTCTTCCTATAATACATGAAGGGTTTGGATGCTTCGAACCATTAACCGACTTTGTTAAATAATGCCATCAATGTTTTAGAATTGTTTATTTGCCCGTTGATTTTGACGTTGCTACAAGTAGTCAAAAGGGAAACGGCCAAGACCAACTGGCTATTGCAAAAGACGTCGGTAAAGAGACTAGTTTGGATTCCGAACTATCATATACCAATACAATGTTATAAAAAATATGTTGACTAATAAGACTGTCTTCACTGACAAGATAAGAAATATTGTTAATAAGCCGTTGTCTTTCTTTAAGTGGTTAGGTATAAGTTGCACTCGAATACTACTAGATAAATGAGAACAACTTCTAACAATATTACAACGATTCGAATTTGCCACTGGCCTCATAATCGAATAAATCGTCAACTCCATTCAAAACAAAATTAAGCAATAAAATACGAGCGAATTATTTTTAACCAAATCTAACCAATTATAGTGGTCATTGTAATAAATTCAGTTTTATAGTCTAGATGATTCAGTTATAAATATTGCGTCCAATTATTCCGGCGCTCTGGATTTTAATTTCGCTATTGGAATTTCTATTAATTAAACTTTATGCGTAGCCTATAAATTGGTTGATAAATCTGAATAAGATTTTATTAACGAAATCGTGAATTTATTACAAAGGCCCGATGTAATTAGTTCTTATCTAAAACATTAGTTATAGGTCGCAGGCTCGTGTTTTGCGCAATTTTATTGAATCAGCGACACTACTTAGCAGTCTATTGGCGTCGAGCTAATCAAGTGTATGCTTGTATTTTTGTCACGCACAAAATCAAAACACATGTAAGTAAATAAAGTATTTATCATCGTCATAAAGGTAATCGTACGGACTTAATTAAGTTGCTCTCGGCGGCACACATTCAACCAATTGCGTAACTGTTGCTGGAAGCTTGATTTACGATACGTTCGGAATCTAGCCGTTTCCTACTTGTTTGTATCTAGAAGAATTATTTATATCAAATACTAGGAATTAAATTCACGGGTATACCGAATATTAGTTTAACACATGCATATTACCCATCTAATCCGATTTTTATTGTCTTACATTAAACTAGTTGAAGCTATTTTAAAGATGTGTATATTTATATTTTTTTATTCTGAACTCGTTTTTTAAAGCATTGTACCTAGAGCTATTTTCTGCCGTGTTGAAATCGTTTTTTTTTTGGGAATTAGCGTAACTGATAACACTGATAAGCAACGTAAAATTTCGGTCATCAAGTACAAAAAATATAGGTACTTCTTTTTTCCAAAATTATCTGTTGCAGCCTCAACAAGCCAATGACGTATTTTATCGTGGGTAACCATGAATATCACCCATAATTTGTTTTTATACTTGACTACATACTCTGTTGAACTGGCCACCCACTTTCAATTAGGTTTACGAAATTGCTACTAAATACCTTTCTCGGATTGTAATTTTATCTAGATTGGAGACCTTTTGTAAACCGCCTTATCCGTAAACTAACAGCTCAAAATAACTTATGCAGCTTTTATAAACAAGTATTCATGGTTTGATCAGATGCTAATGGTACTAAGCTTAGAAAGCTTCAATTAGACTAAACTGTTAAATCCGTAGCTAAATAAGGGAGAAGTCAGACACGATCATTAAAAATAGCGACATTTTCCTGAACGCAGTACGAGGCCTGTCTTGTCTCAAGGGATTGAGAGTTCTTCGCCCGATACGCTTGTAAATAAATCATGCGCTGACATAAGTGTCACTTGGCTGACAGTGGAAATTATTTCAATCATGTATTCGTAAGTGTTGAGGTTATAAATAAGAAAGCAAATAAATTATATTTATCATACAATGCATCGTTTACTTCGCGAGGTCATCGGCTGTACTATTAAATTAACACTAAGTACTCACCGCAAGAATGCTGCTATGCCTTCCCGATTTGGAATTTATTATATCTAACCAAAGATAAAGTGAACATTAAGCTCGATTAGGAAAATTGTAAGCATTGGTTTGTCGGTCGGATCAGTTAGATTGTTGATTTATAAAATATTATCTTTATCTCAAACATTAATCGTTAGCAAGTTAAAATGCTATGTGAAAAGGACAGCGTTATTCATGCAGCTGGTATTTTGGTTTCAGTTCTAGTTAAAATATATTGTATTGTAACTTTAACAAAATATTGTAACTATTATTGTTTAGTGTTCCGTTGCAAAACTGTACCAGTTTATTTTTGCCTTTGGTATATAGGTAAACTATGAGTACATGCAGATACATAACACATATTAAATGATCATTGATCTTTTCGATTCTTGCAAAAGAAAGTAGGCTACACCTTTAAATTCTACATTTAAAGAAACTTAAATTTATAACTATTTTTGCAATAAAACAGGATGCTATTTTAGAACATCAAGTGAGGATGCCAGCAGAAAGAAAATAATTTTTCGTTTCATCGAATACATTTGATACATTTAGAACTTTGGACTCTCAGTTTGTGAAACTTTTCTTGAACTATTAACTATTTTTCTTTCTTAAAATACAGACTAAACTAACATCAGTCAGGGCGGTCAATAAGTTTTGTTGAAAAAACAGAGCGAATATAGCACGCAAAATTTATTAGCTCCAGTAAGCATTGCGTGCGGTGAATTAGGCGCCGGGCCAACAACTTGTCCGAAATTAATATTATATCAAGTATTTGTAATAGACAACGTAATTAAACAGACAAATGTCAAATAGTTTCTTAGAAGGCAATTGAATAAGGAAACTATTGGAAGCCTTTGACTTACGCCCTTAGCAACATTTTGGTGATCAACATATGTGTTGACATAGCGGCCACTATTTGTTTTAGCTGCCGCGGTTGTATTGTTAACACCTACATTATTTTAGATATTTAATTACTCTATTTTATAACGAAGTGAGTGCTGACTTCGTGTTTGCGGTCGTTTTAATCTTAAAATATTACGCCATTAGTTTATGCATCGTGCGTCCATTTCACTAATAATTCAAACATTTTATGTAGTTCATAACCTACTCTAATGACACAAATGATACTCTACGCATACAACTTTCCTTGATATGCTATGTCATTTGTGTCAACGCAGGAGTTGAAGTTAATATTATTAAATATTTGTATAACAAGTACCCTTCCTGCAATCATAAATCAAAATAAACATTAATTAAATACGTAATATCAAAGCAAAAATGTGTTCTACGAAAGAAATTAAAATGTGACGCGAATAACTGTCGTCGGAGCGACAATAGTTTTAGCGCCGAGTCGAATAAAGCATCAGACGGTATTACAAAGATTTATGTGCGTATTCCCTGGTAACCCGACGGACGAATGTCCCAAGGTCGAATTATCTTTATTTGCAGCATCACAATGACTTCATTATGATAACTTTTGTTGTAAAGGATGCTGTGTCACTTGTTATGCCTGTAGATATCACAGTACAATTCAAACACTTCCAACACGCCAAATATTGTCAAATTATTATTAGCGATACCGCAGGGAATCAGATTGGAAATCTGACCTAATTGGATCAATCATTTTGACTGAAAAATCTGTGAATGTTGTCGATAGACTACTTCAACTGATAAAAATCTGGTTAGAAAATAAATATAGCGAGCTATATCGAAATAGTAAACTGGTGCTTGTCATGAAAATAGATTCGCCGCATATCACATTTAAGATTAATTAGACTGTGAAATGTAGGTAATATCAACAAAAGCCGCTCGTATTTATTAATGGCACCGTTTATTAGTCTGAACCTAAAATTAACATCACAGCTGAGTCTTGTATTAAAACTAATACCGGGAATTCCGGCAAGACAAATGTTCCTCAAAAACTGTGACATGATGTTATTTCTGTTGTCCCTTATAATGGTATAAGCAAATTGAAGTTATTAATTTCATTTTTACGTAAAATTTTCTGAAAATTTTCCATTGTATTTATTACTGAATGTTTTCTATTTAATAAATTCAGTAAAATTATAAATAAGTCTTAGAGCAAAAACCGAATGGATGCTACCTAAACATTGAATAATGTTATAAATTAGCTAATTTAGTTTTGTAGAAAGTGAATGCAGCAGATAATGATGCGTACATCGTGATAGCCGAGCGAAAATCAAATATTTGAGAAGGTCGATTTGCGATAGAAAAATAATATGTGTCAGTAGAGGCGGCAACAGAGAGCGGCGCGCACGTACCAACACGCCTTATCGTTGTAACATGTCTCGCCCGCCAAAATTTCACATGGCCCGGGTTATCAGCGAAAGATAGGCAAATCCGATAATGATGTATGTGTGTAATTTTGTAATTACCAGTAACATGATAAAACTCTATATTAGATTGCATGTGGCCGTGCCCGTGAACTCTTTTGCTTTGAGCGTTTTTTCATGATGTATTGCAAGTGTTTTATTCTTTTTTTGTAATCCTCGTTGTTACGGTTACTGGCCAGTTGGTTACTTCGGAATTAAAATATATTCTTTTCATAATTCGAATGTTTTTAATAAATGTACCTACATATATTTCAGTAATGAATCTACATAATGTTTATATTGTAGTAAGACGCGTTTTATCTCACTCTATTTAAAGTTCACTGCATATTTGCAATGTAATTTTTTACGTTGTCTAACGAAAGTATTTGGCTCTGGATACTGGCTAGGATTTATGCGGTTGATTATTGGATTCTCTTTGTAAATATAATCAAGTTTGTACGGTAAACAATTGAAATTATCACCAACCTATTTTACCACAGAGATAAATGAATAAAATACTCTCATATTAAATATCTGTGATGTGGCGCTTGCTTGCTTTAGGTATAGTAATAAATTATTACCAATTATAAACATATCTTCAAGCTAGATTAATCTAGTTGAGTAGTATGAGATATTTCTTTACGGTAAAGATAATCCAATCCGTGCTCGTTTTTTCATTCGTTGTGAAAATACCCATAATTAAATACAACGATATTTAATTATGTAGAGCAAACACACTCGTAATTTTAGCAGGCGGCCTCTAATACGATACATATTAAATTGATATAAATGATAATATGAGCTACTGCATTAATGGTTAAGGTGCCTTTAATGTGCTATCAATAAAAAAAAAAACAAAATTAAAATATTAATATAGTAGTAGTAAATGTGTGATGACTGTGACAAGTTTGCGAGAAACCATTGAATGCAGGCTGCTTTCAACAGATCACTATGGAAATTCTTACTCTATTCAGCAATGGACTACCTTTAAATAAAAATAAAAATAACATAAATAGCACTTAACAGTCACATACATAGTCCTGACTCCACACTAAGATCGAGTCTTGTATCGTGGGTATCAGGAACTACGAGAGACTTTTCGGTCTCACAAGCACCCAGACCTGAAAGAAATATTTGTGGGCCGCACCAACTTAGAAGAGATAGAGAGATGTAGAAAGAAAGTGAGGGTAATATAATACCTGAGGTCCAGCCTAAGTTGTCGTCCGTCGACAGTGACGTTGTAGTGCAGCGAGTGTGGCTGCAAGTGCTCAGTAGCATGCAAGTCGCGACGAGCCCGCGCGTGTCCGTGCTCGTGCGAGTGCTGCACCTGTGTGGAGACCAGCTCGCCGTCGCGCGTCACCTTCACCGGGTGCACTACCTGCACCTGCGCCGGGTCCAGTTGTCGATGGGAGTAGATACCTGTGATAAATACGCTTTTTAATACCCTTAATTGATATGTTGTTGATAGAGGAGGAGAACTGCGTTTTTTTTTACTTATTTTGTTTTTTTTTCTTCTATTTCTTTTTTTTAAACTTCAAGAATTAAAAGTATTGAAATTGGATTTTAAGAGTTGAGTATGTTGTGGTTGAATCGGTAAAGTCTATAGACCACAATTTGTATGTTTACGACTAAAATATAAAGTGTAAGGTTTTTAAAATTAATCGATTAAAATTTAGAGCTTAGATACCCATCCACTTGTTATTTTGCATAGAAACGACAAGCTGCTAACCTACATTCTTTGTTTTTGCGACAACTGCAGTAAATGCAACTGTTTCGAATATGACGGTGCTTTCCAGGAAAAACGGAAACAAACAGTCGAAGACAGCACTGACCTGACGGCCGCTAATCGCTGATGGTAGTAAATAAATAAAACCATAATGTACGTGCGCGTGGTAACTGATGATGCAAGTTTTAACATCGTACCATATCTGAAATACGATATTCTTAAGTCATACGTCGCTTAACACTACTGCAACTTCGAAATATTTTACATACATATATACATAAACTCACATCTTTTTCCCAGAAGGGGTAGGCAGAGACGCAACCTGGACACTCACAGTTCGCTCTGTATGTTCGTGGCGATATGGCGTATGGCGAGCCTATCGCCGTATCAGGCACAAATTTCCAACCCTGGGTTGATAATGAAAAATAAAATCCAATGTCACTTTACTCCACCCGGGATTCGAACCTGAGGCCTCGGCTTGCAACCGCACCGTAGTATAACGACGCCAACAAGGCATTGTAAATATTTTTATTTTTTTATTTTATTTTAGGACTGGCAAGTTGAAGTGGCAGTGGGCCGGGCACATAGCTCGTAGAACCGATGGCCGTTGGGGCCGAAAGGTTCTCGAGTGGAGGCCACGTACAGGCAAGCGAAGTGTCGGACGCCCGCCTACAAGGTGGACGGACGATCTGACTAAGGTCGCAGGAAGTCGCTGGATGCAGGCCGCTTCCAACAGGTCATTGTGGAGATCATTGGGGGAGGCCTATGTTCAGCAGTGGACTTCCTGTGGCTGATATGATATATGATGATAAAATGTCATACATTATTTAGATTCAGTCACTTTTTTCCACTGCCACCCGGTTCACAGCGCTGTTTTCGCCAGAGAAGAACGAGCAAGAAACTTCAGCGTTGATCTTTTAAAAATAGGTTTACAATACAGTGATTATACAGGATTTGCAATTCAGAGCACTTCATAAATGATTTATAACAATAATTAATTGATAATTATACTGTACGGCTGAGTGTTATGTTTCATTCCCAAATCCCAAGCCTTACTATCTTCTAGGTATTCTAATATTTTATAATATGCCTTATTACACAATTGTCGTTAAATAAAATAGATTTAAAAAGAGTACCTAACCTCCTACGTTTGTTAGATAAAAGAGGCGATAGTGTGGCGGGTGTGTGAGCGCAGATGGTCGGAGATCTGAGTGTCGTGTAAGGGTCAAAGTCGCGCCCTGAACCCTCGGCCCGGCGCCACACTCCGGCGCCAGCCAATTATATTATGGCATATTCATTATCGCGTTAATTATACACAAGCAATCTTCCTCTAATTTATAATGTGTACGTGACGTTCTTCACGAAAGTCATTTTTTTCTATTTTCGGTCGACGCGACGACCTGACTCGGTAACTTTTTCCATTGGAAATAATTTAGATTAATTTCATAAGATATTATAATGACAATGATTTTTTTGTAGATGGGACGTTTTAAGGTCAGAAATTATTAAACTATTAAGCGAGAAGTTACTTATAATATTATAATTACATTAAGTAAAACAGCGAATTTATATAATTTGGTCTCGAGGCATGAGATATGAATATGTATGCATAAGCATAAATTTTTGACTGTAGGTTAATAACAATACATGAAGTTAAACAGTTTTAGTAATTATATCCAAAAATAGCTTGCAAAATTAACCGCGGTTTCATAACAACAAATTACATTTAAAAGTAACCCAATTTTATCATTCATTTATTTATATACGAGTATATTTTATAATACTCCATAAATCTGATGTTTATATAGAGTGCTATTATGTAATTCTCGAATGAATTTAACATATTATTATCTTCTTTATAAAGTACATGCCACCGTCACTGGTATGTCATATCCTAGACGCGTAATTCCAAGTAATCCACGTTATTTTTCCTAGATAATCATAATTCCTAGTTTTATCACTCATCATATGAACAAATTCATATGAAATCTGCGTGCTGGGTCAGCGTCGAGGTGGCGCTAGTCACACGATACGCGCTGACTAGTATGGCCACACAAGTTCCACTCGCCGTCAGTATTTTTCTCACTCCATATTCGTCACAAACACTCGTTCATAAATTATTTTAAATATGGTTAAAACCTACAATTGTTTAGACCGGTTGCGCTCCGCTCTAAGCAACGTTTAAAATGTACACCGAACAAACACAACTGCACTTTCAACAATTATTATAACTAAGGTATGATTGCTTGTATTTCAGTCTACACCGTAATAGTAGAATTAAATAGACCTGCATTTACGTATTGTAAATTCTATTTAAACTGTTCAGAGACAATGAAAAGATTGGTTCGGACAAACTTATTTATTTCCTCGATGTCTACGAATTAATTTTATGGTTTTTGTAATGGCACGCGTGGGTCGTCTAGACGAATGTTAGAACGTTTCTTGTTCCGTGGAAGAGATGGGTGCAATTACTGGCTATTACTGCAGGGTACCCGCCCCCTAATGCGGCACAGCGCCGGAGCGCCGACCTCACCGCGTCACAACACACGCGTAGGTGGACAACACTTATAGTACCAAACCGACATTTCCACTCACTCATGATTGAACGTCACCTATAAAACATCACGTCCAACTACTGCTACTATTTCCGTAAATACTCCGACTTATGATCCTCATTCACAATGTGTAAGTGGATACTCAGCATTACAAATGTTCAGCTTGATGATACTTAATAGAAGAGATTAACAATATAGGGCGTCGCCGTAACGTGGAACTAAAAGTGGTATTAATACAAATAATATTGAGTCCTAAGCGCGGTACGGCCCCCTGTGGTTATAATGAGCGAGTAATCTAATAGACATTATTATTCATCGCGTTTCAATACCGGATTGGAGCCAGTCTCGTATTTTTCAATTGTGTTGCTCTTATATCGGGAGTAATTTTCATTATTTCGGCTCTGTGGTTCGGTCAAGGCGATTGGCAGCACAAACGTCTAATTTTGAAGATTTCGTTTATATTAATGTGTACGAATGTTAACTATGGAGTGGCGGAGTACGTGACTTCTATAGAAGTTGCCGGGCAACAAAGCTAATTTCGTGTGCAGCGATAAAAGTGTTACATCACTCGTCGAATATAATCAGTGTAAGTAAACTGGGGTTTTATATCATGATGTGACAATAACAAACGACTTTACGAGTTTCCTGCAAAAGTATATAAAACGTAACTATTTATTTTGTGACTAAGTAAGTCTCACTGTTTATACAAGTTATTTATATTTCTATCTTTAGCATCAAACTAATATTCATTGCGGTAATTTTTAAGTACCCCTATATGATTTAATTTGCAATATTCAAATATGAATTTCTTTTATTATGTAATACAAAACTAGGCTTATTAAGAGATCCCGGACCTCGTCAACATTATGTACATGCGCAGTGACTGCATCAATGCGAGCGGAACTCTAATTTCAATAAATTATTTAAATAGAATTAATCTCCAAAAATCTCCAAATTAAATTGTACAATATTCGCCCACGTTGTATTACTGCCCGTGACCTTAAAAGATTAAGTTCCAAGTTAATTAACGTATTAACTACTTTTGTCTCAATGTTTCTAAGCTTTAAAAACTGTTTTAGGATTTAAAAGGTTTTATTTACATCCGAATGAAATAGTTATTGTTTCTCTTTAGCCATTTACGTCAGTTAACAAGACACAGGTGCCTCAGTACCTCGGCCTTTAGTTTTACGTCACTATCACTAACACACGTCATCAACGAACAGATTCGCGCCTTTTCTGCACCACACAGATAAGATTCGCCGCGCAAATATTTAATTTACGAGATAAGCGAATCAAGATCGTTATACTTTACACTTTCCTGCGATAAATTTCGGTAACAATTAAGTACCTTTTAGACGTTGATCAAACATTAAGTTGATATTTTTTTCTTATTTTTGATTTGTTAAGTCCAGTTAGATATTATTGAATTGATAAGAGAGATGTTATACTAATTGTAAGTTCATCGATCGTGTCTTATGCGTCTTTGTTTAATTTATCCTATAACCAATTGGTTCGATTATTGATTCCATTGCTTTTATGCGTATTCAAAGCTTTCAATACCGTTCACTCGGCAGTAACCCATCGTCTATTTTCGAAGCGTCATTAAATCTACAAATAGATTTTCTGTCTTGATATACCGCTTATTACTTTTTGTATGTTGTGTAACAAAGTTGCAGATGTTGTCTATGGAAAATTAAACAAAAAAATCATATCTGTACAAATTATGTAAATTTTACAATGTAATTCATTTATATCCATTGTGTTCATGTTTAATAAAATGATCAACTGTAAGGAACAAAAAATGTGAAGGTAATCAACTTTTGTAAAAAATAATACTCAAAAACCACTACAATGTACGTGTGGGGTAACGCAAATTGTCTTTCGATTACACAGTAACACAATACTGGTAATTCTATAGTTTAGAGTTTTATCTTACAGCCTTTAATAATAGCAGTTTTGTGCGGTAGGTAATGACATAAAATTATTAAATTTATATTTCGTTCATCGAGATCACCGTGTACGTTTACTACGATCATTTTACGGTCATGTGATTATGCTATTGAAGTATTTTATTTTTCAATTCCAAGCTCACATTCAGCTGCCCGTTTAAAAACTAAAAATCATTTCAGTATTTAATTTGCACCTCGAAAAATAAATTAAATTTTGCTGATCCGAATCTAATTACAACATTGAATACATCATGAGTGCAAAATGACGATTGAGAAGGACAGGACAGCTTCGCAAAATTCTTTGGTATGATGCATTATCTGTTTAACCCATGTCACCCGTCAGTATTAATTGTTCACGGAATATAATTTTAGAATTTATCTCTGATCAAAGGAAACGGATTTTATTATACAGTTTTGACGTCTTTCTGATTTTTATTTTACTTCTGGACGTGCTTGTGGATAATCTGAATGACCTTCCTGACCGCATAAAGCCGAGTTTAAAATCACATATTCCGGCAGCGCAAATAAACGTCAAAATGTATAAATTGTGTTTCCAACGGACTAACAATTAGATTTCACTAAAATGCAAATAGTATGTATTCATTCGATCGATCACGGCATACATGGTGTCAGTTCTCATGAAATGTGTGACATGAATCCTGGATTAATAACATGTACGAACAAGAATTTTCATAAATATTCTCATCGATGATCAGAAACGAAATTACATACAATATGAATACGTATTAGCTGCTTCGTTTGTCTTGGAGCAGAATTTAATTAGCTGTGGTCTGAGAAACGTTTGGGATTCTTATTTGAATTCTATAAAACGGAAATGTTGAATTTGGAAATGAATTTATAGAAAAGCAGTTTTATTGGTGAAGTCCAAGGGCAGTTTTGGTAATTTAAAAAATAGCTAAATATATATGGGATGTGTTCAAACATACTAACTGATTAGGTAAGCCAAAAGAACACTCAGCAGTAGCAAGGATATTTAGTTATATTTTGTACAAGTTCGAGAGCGTTCGGTAATTTAGTGTTTGCACAATGTAAATTCATTAATAGTATTTAAAAATTAAAATGAATGCTAATCTAGATGAGTATGAATGACTTTGCAGTTGCTATGTAGGTAAGTTTACGCTTGGAGTACTACAATTGTGGTCTTTTCCACACGTAATTAAGTTTAAATTTTGATAATATGTCTAATTTTAATGTAACAAGCACTTACTACAAGGCTATAAAACTACAGATGGAACCAGATACATTTGAAATAATGATACACTTAAATTAATTTTGGTGGTTATTTCCAGATACATTTAAATTAATTTTGGTGGTTATTTCATCAATTTTTGTTGCTAAGGAGGATAGTGAAATTGTTATTGTCGTCTGCCACTCAGGAGACCTGACAATTAATGTCTTGAGGTGGATAGCGCAGTGCACTATCATGCAATGCTCAAGTATAAGTAATCAGTTCCGACTGATGTTGCATCTGTTTATGGGTTGACATGACGTTAACCATCAAGTGAACTACTTCGTGCTCGTCTTGTCATTGTGATTAATAAAAAAATAGTACAGAGGTATCAAAAGCCCGGATTTAAATGAGACGTTCCTTTGAAGCCGTTAACGAGTACTCACCAGTATGTATAAGGTTTCTTATGCTATCCTGGACGTGTTGATCGGCAGCTTCGACCCGGAGGCCAGCCCCGGGGCCGTCGATCGTGACGTGCTTCGCTCCACACCACGCCACCAACATTTGGAACAATAACAGTTTGAACAAACAACACCGCACATCCATTTTGAGTACCCGACAGTCACTCGCACACATATCACAGTCCGCTGCAGCCGTACAATTAGGCTTTAACAAAGTCACTATGCAGGCTTCCACTACCGGGATGAAGTGCTCTTGCGCAGCACGCTCCGATTGTACATTTATGAAGCTTTATGCTTGTAGTTGGATATTGATAACGAATGCATTATTCGTCTTCTGCACTGGTGTGATGTCATCATAAACCTGCGAAAGAAACGTGGCTATTAGTTTAAGGTCATAGACACACGATCGTATATTGTTTGGAGATAAAAATCACCATTAGACAACTGTCACATCAAGTCATATCAATTAGTTTCAATTAAATACATTAACAAACGAAGTGTGTGCGCCAAGGTCGCAACACGTAGCCAGCTCTTTCTCATTCACTTAACTCGATCACATTACGTCTTTTAATTACTCACGTAATCGTCCACAGAGTAATAAATAACCAATAAAACAATATTTTTTTTAGGAGACTGTCCCGCCCTCACACCCACCACTGTAACTCCTGTGAGCCAGGATCAACAGTGGCACGCAAAGTAATGACACCGAGCATTGAAGCTCGGCGAGTCTCCGGGAATGTCTAACTTGTCTTTAACCCGCAACGAAATTAATCAGAAAGTTAAATTAATAGGAGGAGTTGGAAATAAATTATTGTCCACTTCCCTCCGTGCAAAGCGGGTGACAAAACATTGAACTGAAGAGGTAAATAACCTCGCAAAAAGACTCACAGCCGGAGAAGCCAGCTGTGAAGCACCACGGATCAAATTATTATTACATTTAAATGGGACCTATTATGTGAACTGTTATGCTTGATTCCGGTAATAGGTATGGCAAAAACGCCGGAAAGCACGGAAGTTCTTTCTAGTCTCTACAAGGTCCATGTAGTATACAACTCCAGATGATATTTGCATACTATCTAGCATGATTTTACGCTCATTATGCCAAAGACTACACTCCCAAAGTATATGATGCGCGGACTGCTCATACTCGCAATTAGGTGTTGAACATGAACACGCAGGCGACGCAACAAGCTTAAAAGAGTATAGTTTAGACTTAAAGTTACCATGGCCCGTGAGAAATTGTGATACGCAATAATCGACATCTAGCCACGTCTTTGTTAAACGATCACGTACGCAAGGAAAAAATTGGTATAGATGCCGGCCCTTCAAAGATACCTCCCATCTATTTTGCCATTCATCTAATAGTTCGCTATATACCACTGAAACCGGTTTAAATAACCTGTCAACTTTTAAAAGTTCACGTGCGGTGAAAAAACTTTTATCCATATTCTCTCTATTAGAGTAATACATCGCGGCGCGACGTTGCACCTCCAGGTCGACTGGAAGTACACCCGCTAGGACAGGCAAAGCTTCGGTACTAACAGTTCTATATGCCTTGCACAAGAATATCAACGCCAAACGTTGGCTCTGGAGCAGTTTTCTTCGCACAGCACCGATAGTAGCCCTATCAGCCCATACGGGAGATCCATAACAGATACATCCTAAGTAAGTTGCTCCGTAGATGATTTTTAGTGTATTGAAAGATAGCCCCCACGTTGATTTTGATATTCTTGTCAAAGCAAAAAAGTTCCTTTTCGACTTTTCCCCGACGTTCTTAATATGTTCAAGAAAGGAAAAATTCCTTTCTAAAATTAAACCAAGATAACAAACCGATTCCTTTTTTTTAACATTGATATTATTAAATTTAATTCGCGGCTGTGATTTTAAATTTCCTTTCAGAAGTAATTGGAAAGTTTTTTGTGGTGCAAAGGTTAAGCGATTTCGATGGCCCCAGTCACATATTAGTTTTAAACACGCGTCCGACATAATTTCTAATCCCGATCTACTATTTGACTCTATAAGCAAAAGGCCGTCGTCCGCATATCCGGTCAAAGAACACCCTGACGGCAAGGGAATTGCAAGAAAATCGTCGAACCCTAAATTCCACAAATAAGGACCTAAAACTGAACCTTGTGGACAGCCCATCGTAAGTGGTTTCGACACAGCATAGTGTCCAAGTTTAAGTTTTGTTGTTCCGTGCGAGAAATACGAGTAAATAAGTGAATATATATTTTTAAAGCAACCTCGTAATTTCAACTTAAGAAGCAGCATCGGCCACCAAGCGTTGTCGAAAGCACCGGATATGTCCAGGAAAATACCGAGTACATATTTGCGCGCCGATGTACTTACAGCTCTTCTAACCGATATTGCCGCGTCGATAGTTGACCTACCCGTTGTAAATCCGAACTGTTTTTCATGAAACTTTGGTCCACCCGGTAGCAATCGAGGGACGATAAGACGTTCTAAAAGTTTACCTAGAGACGGTAAGAGTGTAATAGGTCTATACGACTTAGGATCATGTGGAGATTTATCGCCACCCTTGGGTATTATACGAATGAAACCGGTACGCCATACCCGCGGAAAAACCCCTTCAGCAATACATCTGTTATAAACAGTGAGTAATGCATCGCCGGCCGATTTACACGCTTCTTTGATCATTTTATTAGTTATTTTATCGTCACCGGAAGCCTTGTTTAGGGGCAAAGCTCGTACAATTTCGCTAAATTCATCAAACGACGCGAGATTTGAATCGGAGGAGTTCGGTACCTCCAAGGCCCACATCCTAATCTGCTTATGGTATTCCGTATCATTTTCAATATTATCATCCGGAATTAACGATTGTAACAGAGCCTCCGTTGTCTCCTCAATACCAGTTGTGAAGTTGTTGTCAATTTTTAAATTCTCAATATAAGCCAAATTGATTGACCTATTCGCTTTAAATTCATGGTATAAAGGAGACCACGGACCCTCACTATCTAACCGGGCCACAATTTTACGTAACAAGTTACCTTTCGATTTTTGGACGGCCGCTTTATAATGAGATCTGGCAACTCTCAGTTTATTTAAAGCAGATGTAATTGCTTCCCCTGTGACACAACGTCTCTTAAGCCCGTTGAAACGCCTACGCGCTCTGCGAAAAGTCCGACGTAGTTGGACCAGTAAGTCATTCCACCAATCGCACCTCCGAGTGTTAGTGATGGAACCTCGACCGATGGTAATGTCTGCGCAATATGTAAAAGTGTCCGACATAATCTCAGCACAGGTTTCAGCTGATAGATCATTGCGAGTGAAGTCCCCAGCATGCCGAGCAAATAGCGAGCCAAATAAATCCCAGTTAGCACCTCTAGATTTATATCTAAAATTAAAATTATTCTGTATCGGACCCTGTGTCAATCTAGGCAAGAACTCGTACACAATCAGGCGATGGTCACTACACGACGCGTCCGGCAGGACGCGCCACCTATCAATACGGACGTCTCCACTAGAAAGTGTGACGTCAATAGAAGATTCGCCCGTAGGGCTACTGTAAGTAGGTGGTGCATCGGGGGTGTTGTGTATTTCGAGATTCATCTCTGCAATGAAATCTTCTACAGCGCAACGTCGCTCGGTATCAGTGGAGCGATATTTGCCATACCAAAGGACAGATGACGCATTAACGTCAGCACCTATAATAATTTTATGTCCTGCGAGGGACCGCAAGACATAGCGGAGGTGATGCAGATGAGGACCCACAGGATCTGAGTATTGAAAATAACAGCTCACAACATAAACCTTACAAATCGGACTAGACACCTCAGCGACAGCACAGTGTGACGTCATAAGATTACGCACTGAGGTAATGGTAAGATGTGAACCCGACACAAAAATACCAGCTCGTGAGTTGTTATCGAGTTGTACTACCTTACTACGTAATCGCGCATGTTGGTATTGCTCCTGAACTAGAACGATATTTAATTTATAATCATGAATTAACGTGTCTAATTCTGACGTCGCTACCCTATCGTTATGAAGGTTTAACTGACCGATTGTAAATTTATCCATATTTTTTTAGTATTGGGTCGAAAGAAGTAATTGCTCGATTTTGTTTTTATATGTTGGGCACTCTTGAGACCCACAACGATGGTCATGTGGTTTTTTAAATCTTTTACAAGGCGCACACACTGACTTAAATTCCGGGTTCGATTTATGCGGGCAAGTCTTAGTTTCATGAGACTCAGCACAAATGGCGCACGTTGGTGTTTTAACTGTGCAAAATTTTTGAACGTGCCCGTAATATTGACAATTTAAGCAACGTACTACTTCTATGTCATCAATAAAACGGCAGGTGGCCCAATCAATGAAAAGTTTATCTTTTGTATTCATCAAATGTTTGCGAATCTCTGAGTCCAATTCTAATCCTATCCATTTACGACCGTTATCTAAAAGACGTCTGCGAGTTATTTTGACGGACTTTGAAAAGTCATCCTCCTTTATGGGCAATTCGTCCTTGATGTTTTGACGATATAATGCTGTTAAGAAAGCGCGGTCTTCCATGGAGGATGGCACGTCTTTAACTAAAATACGAGGGCGGCGACCCTTTGGTTTCTCAAGACGCAGCCCCGCCGATTTTATCGCGTCGACTGATTCCAATTTTTTTATTTGTTTGTCATTTGCAAGACGCAGAGCAACACCAGATTTAGCGGTTTTTTTAACCCCAACGATTTGGAACCCGTCATCACTAGGATTAATTGCCTTAAAGAGCGCCTGTTTCGTCGCGGATGACGTCTGCAAATCAGCTGACCGTTCGCTCGTCGGGTAAGCTATTACGCACGGGGCAGGGGCGCGCGGCTGCACTACCGGAGCGGGTTTCGCTAAACGCAATTTTAAATTATCCGAATATGTACTAGTGGACACGTTAACGCGTTTGCATTGATCCAACTCGCGTTGCATATTAGCTATCTTGGTTTCATTACACGATGATTTTAGAGCCAGTAACGAAACAATTGAAGTTACGCGTTGTGTAATATCTAACACGGCCGACCTATTTGCAATATTCATGCGCGAGCCCTGGTCATTGACGAGTTCGTTTATCTTTGACAAATAACTCGATACTTCCAACACCATATCGCAATAGTCCGCGCGGCTCGCGTCGCTGCCGTTGTCTACAGACGAAGTATCTGCCGATTCTGATAATTGCAGACGTTTCGATTGAACGGGGGAAACAGATGTGGGCGAATTAACATCGCTAAATAAACGTTTGGCCGAACTGGGTGACCTAGGCGTGAGTCTACTTTGACCGAATGGATTTGGGCCCCGATCGGGCGGATCGTCATTTTGAACCGACATTTACTTATCAGAAAAAAAAATGCAAGTTATTCACAATATATATCGTAAACTAAAACGAACTAATTAACGTTAAACAAATCAGC
This sequence comes from Hyles euphorbiae, assembly GCA_023078785.2. Taxonomy (NCBI): domain Eukaryota; kingdom Metazoa; phylum Arthropoda; class Insecta; order Lepidoptera; family Sphingidae; genus Hyles; species Hyles euphorbiae. The sequence goes on from CM041049.1 coordinate 9,711,705, forward strand.
TGACTGACCGGCCGGGCGATATTTTATTTCGCAATACCCACTTTAGAAAAATAAAAGTACTTACCGAGAAATAAATTTGAGTAAATCCACTAATAAACTATATAAAACTTTAAAAAACTTACAGATCGCTGCTGACAATACGATACCATACAACAATAAACAACTCACGAACCGATAATCGCCGTTAAAACATACAAAACACAATTAATAATGACGAGCACGTAAACACGTCACTTCACTGTGCACCCGCGGGAGGGGAAGTGAGATATAAAACAATATAGTAATACGGAGTATTTTAGCGTAAAAATTATTACCTCCTATTTTATCCTTATCATGCTTACTCAAAGTATACGAAACTTATGAGGCCGCTACAGATATGAAATGTATTTTTGTGATGCACGGGTCACTTATATCTTAATTTTATTTAATGTTGTAATAAAAATCCACTTTTAATATCAGCCGCGTATATTGATTCTGTATACAGAATGAGTTTGGACTACACCTCACCGTAGTTATGACTATTGCACCACTTAACACGATATATTATATACTTTTAAAATTTAGGCGAAGGTGGTGTGATGCTGCTCGGGTCTCCAGAGCGCAATGGACGCGACCGTTGAGTCAGCGCGCTATCTCTATATCTGAGAGTACGGCACTATGTTACATAATGGTTCCTAATTACATATTATCTTCAAAGTGCTCTTAAATGTTATCTATGCTTTGTGCTAATTATATCGATGGAGAACTCAACATTAAATTATATATTATTCGTAAAAACCAACGGATTTTCCCCGAATTATGATATAAAGGAGGCTAATATTTTAGTACAAGTCTCTAGATAATTTATTTACATTGTAACAAAAGTGCAATGTAATATAAGCTGTTAATTCTTTAACAGTTATACAAAGCGACACTCGAGTAATATTTACAATAGTTAATGGGTTTTAAAACTATACACCTTTACCGTTTCTCATGGCACAAAATATCAAATTTCAGTGAGAATCTCACGAGCAGCTAATAATAACAAGAAACATTGTTGCCATGCAGCAAGCTCTTAAATATTTGTCTATATTTAACTTTAAACGTAAATTCAATAATTAAACCAAGCCATACCGTGGACGTTGCGCAAAACCGCAACAAAAATTCACTTAAAGGTTAAAACAAACAAAAAACCTACTTGCCTTTACTTTATTGATGCGAAAAAACTGGACACATTAACTCTTGAATAGTTGGCTACTTTTCTTAATATGGCGAAGCTTTCTTCATTGGAATCGGTACAAACAAGAATGATTGACAGGCTGCGACGTTTAAACCATAAATACACGTGCGTTCAGTTCATAATGTAACCCAATTTTAAAGAGGAAAGTCGCAGGCTTGTCTATATAAACTATTTGTTCTATGGTAATAATTTTTGTTCGCTAAAATAAAACAACTCCGGGACTATAAAACTTGTCTTTCTAATTGTGTGGAATGCTTTCTAGGAATGAAGAATGATGAAAGGGCGATGTTAGAGCCCACGTGCCTCGCGATAAGACAGGCGCCCGGCACCTTGGCTCCTAAATCGGGTTACCATCATCAATGTTGTTTTTTTAGGGATTCCTCGTCTAAAATTATACCTGGCAATGTATTTTTAAAATCGAATATTTGGGATGTAAATTATACATTTTTTTAAGCAATTACAGCGAAATTACACATTTGGTAATATTTCAAACCTGTCTACAACAACATAAATAGAATGTAAAATAAAATTGCTTGACGCTTTAAGAGGTAAGATGTAGTTACAATGTGGTCAGTAAAGGGTTATTGACAATGCCGGGAGACTCCTACAAACGCGTGTTACCTGGAAACCCTATCCCTAAGTAATATCTACGTGTTTTTGTTTGTTGGCCGCCTCCCGCAGCCGGTTGAGGCAAATGTACGGCGCCACGACAGATTGTTAAGTTTACTGTTTGTTGAGACGGTTTATGGGTTCGTCGTAATTAAACTTATATGAAACAAAGAATTAGCTTTTATCTTGCGAACTTAACTGTTGTTATTATTATGTCTTTGACAAGACTCACGCCTGCATAGAAAATTATTCACGTAGAATTTAATTTAACAATCAAATTGCAATTAAATTAGCTACATTGTTGCTTGGACAACGTCAGACCGCTGCGTGTACAAAATAGATATAATGAATATGAATGAAGCGTAATGTAAACAGAAACGATAGCTTTGATGGAAATATCATGAGCTGTCGTGTTAAATAAATTAGTTCATTAGGTGTATAAACAAAGGAGTGCGTGTAACCACGTGTCAATTTTCATTAGGCGATGTGAAGTGTGTAGTGTGGCCGCGTACTCGTGCCTGCGTCGGCCACCTGTATCAAACGTTACGCTTCTCACAGCCGTCATACACACTGTGCTTACTATATAATATACGCGATATACAGGCACACACACCTGTGCAAATTCTAACAATACTGTCTCAATAAAATCGGTTGTGTAATCATGAGGATAAAAAGGTCGTTCTATATTACTAACATTTAGAAAACACGCACGTCACATCTCACAATTTTATCCAAACGTAATAACTTAATGTGCCTTTCAATATTTGACGTCGCCGTCAATAAAACGCAATCATCCAAATTCGTTCTAAATACGAATAAAATAAATCCAACTTTGTTAATTGGACAAAAAACGGTGTTCAAAATCGGTAGTATCGACGTCCTTGACTAATTCTGAACAAAACGCGCAGGTCATTACACTGGCAAACAACCAGACACTTCACTATGAAAGTTGTTACATAAATAATTTAATAACCTTATGTAAAACAATGGCGTGACAAGTAAGTAAATAGAGTACAATCTTTACAACTCTGATTTCTCGGTATCGCGTAATATCATTGTTATCAGTGGAGATAATATCTGTGTGTACAGCGCCTAATCTCGGTGCTGACCCGGTTCGCGTCTAGGCTAATAATGACGTATGGCCTAGACTCAATCTCTTCCACCGTCTTAGTCAAACAACAGATAAAGGAGATTTAAGCGCGCCCGCCATTGAGGCCATATCATGATCTGAAGAGTCCATTTATAACACGCTGGTGTCAAGCTGCGATTCCCACTTTAATGCAGATAGAATCATTAATTTAATGCAGCATATATATTTGTCTGATCGTCTTATATTATAATTACAATAATATTGTTTCTATTCAAATCAAGTCTCGTCTAGACATATTTGAATAAAGTTTAGTAGGTAGAAGCATTCAATTGTTTTAAATTAAGTCTCATAAGATTAATATTGTCGACGAATTTCGACTCAACAAGAGGTTGCAAATAAATATACTTTGTTAGGTACAATTTGTAGCAAATTTTAGTTATTTACTGAACCTGGTATATGTTTGTATAAATTAGTATATTTTAAATTGTCTTATTTCAGTATTACCAACAAAAAACGGCGCATTCCACGAACACAGGATGGCTGGCAAATTAAACAAGCCAGGTATCCTTAAAATAATAAAATGCAAGTATAAAATTCCGAGAAGTTCCAGCAAACTATTTAAAAATAAACTAAATAAAACATGGAAACGTTCAAGCTCAAATGATTCGTAATAAAAAGTATAGACAGACAATTGGTCGGCGCCAAAGGAGTAAACTACTCCTAGTGAAACGAATCAGGAGGTACACGAACCCATAAAAATATTAATTCATGTATCGGTTGCTCGCACACAAGGATTTCATTTTATACATATTTTTTAATAAGCCGCTATCGTTAATTAATCATACATGTTTAAGTCTTCCTGGTAAAAGGAATGCAAGCTGTTTAAAATGTTTATTCTTCTCGAATTAATTATATGAGAAAAAGTATAAACATATATGTAAATTGGTAGACGATGCAAATTACGTAGTTATTGAAAGTATCCTTAAGTCCTTTGTTTCGCCAGCTATTTTTATAATTAAGTTATCGTATCTGAAGCTGTTATTCTCTCTTACGGCCGTTCTCTATATCCTATCTATCTTTAACACGAAGTTAAAATAGCTACTTACATATATATAAATATATGCACCATATGTCTACCTCGCTATCTTTGTTAACTGAAACATGAAATGCATTCATAAATCGAATGAAAACTCTTGTTAAAGATAGATAGAATATTGAGAACGGCTGTTAATAAGTATAAATATGGGTAATCAAAGATAAAAGGTCTATGTCTCCGCCAGTAACATCCAAGCGGTGTTGGTGCCGGTTTAATCCCGATAGTAAGCATTTTTAATATCTTGAACATAAAACGGTATACCCGTTTGTTTTTACTTTTTTGCTCTCAGTGGGGAAATTAAGATGGGACTCTATGGTCAAGTATTATCAATAACTATGTCGATGGACGAATAAACTATAAATATGCATCATAACATAAATATTATTCTGGGAGAATATTTAAAATGTCATTAAACTCTACCTAATGAACTTAAAAAACCAACAATGACGTATTTTGATGTTTACTACTCAGCAAATTTTTAGCTTATTCATAAATATGTTTTTATATAAAATGGTATTGCTGTTTTTTAACATTGTATATTTTACATCATCCAGCGTATATTATTTTCTCATTACTACACAATTTCTAAGATTGTTGACTTCGAAAATATGTTTCATTTTAATGGAACACCCAACAGATTATGATACGAAACATTTCTGCCAATTATATGTATGTATTTGAGGATGGACGTAATTTTGTTAGAAGAATTTATAATCACGAGATCTCGCCACAAACTTAATTTTTCCACGGCATTTTATAGTGCAGAATTACAATTTGATTAATTTAAATCACGCACCAAGTAGAGTAAAATCGCTACTGCGTTCAGGAATAACCAAGCGAAAATTCCGGATCCTAATTCAAAATTTTTAAAATCGAATGTTACCGCTAGGCCATATTTTTGCCAGTGTAAAAGAAGCTTAAGCAGGGTCGCTTGAAGCCAGTCGTAGCATCCGTCATCGTCTCGCGCGCACGGCGCTCGGCCAACGCGCTTTGTTCGCAAGTCGCGACCATTGTACAGGGCACACTACACACAGAGTACCGCAGACCGGTAGCGCCGGTTGCGCCCGGCTCCAATTATTGCCCTTTATACGCGCAGGGCGCTGCGTGCCTTTACAATATTCTAAATATGCACAATTGTTTATGTTGCGTGATAATTACCGTGTCTATAAAGTAATGAGCGGTTTTCACAGCGTTTTAATAGTGATCGTGCTCTTAAATGGCTTCTGTATTGGTCCAAATTGCAATAGGTTATCTAAGTTCAATACTCATTTGTTTGTTTTGTAAGTTTATGAAAATCCAACGAAATGTATCAAAGGAAATCTGTTGAAATACTACTATAATTGCTAGAACTGTGAATGCAACCTTAAAACGGCTGCAAATGGAGTAACAATGTCATATAAAGATGACAAATTGTCGATTACTTTAATATCCACTCAAGTACCTAATAAGTAGTAACTAAGGCTTACAGTTAAATACGACCATGTAATTATTTAAGATGGAATAGAAACTTACTTATTATAAATGTATGCAATCAATCAGCATTAGTAATAATTGATCGTAACATTGTTTCTAATTCCAGTAATGATTTCGAAGTAAAATCTCAATCTCGTAGTGTCGGTTTAATCGGTGAAGGCGGTTGTAAATAATGTACGTTTCTCCTTATCTAGGACAAGCCTGGATAATTGTACTACTGATTTAATTTGAGCCGGTTCATGGATTTTCGTCGAATACGGATCCTGAATACCAAAATCAAATTCCGTGGTACTAATTAATGCGACCAGTACTTATTCTCGAATTTTCTTTTGCTAGTTAAGTATTTTACGTATGATTTGAATATTCTACATTTCTTCTGTTCATTTTGAAGTTTATTTTTAATTAAATATTATCTTCAACAGTGATAATGTATATAACATATTATAGAACTATTAATGAATTGATAACTAGAATGAAAATCTAATACTGTAATCATCACATGTTGAATCTCTACCAATAATTAAGGAAAATACGAGTACTTTAAAGTTTAATCTGTATCTGTATCAGCCCATATACGTCCCACTGCAGGGCACGGGCCTACTCTACAATCGAGAATACAATTGAGAGTGGTTAGGCCATATAGTCCACCACGCTGGCCTAGTGCGGGTTGGCGGACTTACATACCATAGAAATTCTTATGAATCGCTATGGTATGCAGGTTTCCTCACGATGTTTTCCTTCACCGTTTTAGTGCGTGGTGATTAATTATCAATACACACATGACTCCGAAAAGTCAGAGGTGTGCCCTGGGATTCGAACCCAGTTTAATGCCTGCCAAATAATAATAATATTTCTAACCGATGGGCGTATGATGAACAAGATTCTCAAATGGGAATTGCCCACAGCAATATTTTTTACTTTGAGACGCATATTAATATCATTGCCATCACACATGAGCAATTCTCGAAGCTATCATAGCTTTTGTTGGTGTAATGTATTCAAATTGAACCAGGAAGTCGTTCAAGGGTATCCGAGGTGTGTAATGGAGTGAGTTGCCACGAGTCGTCGAATCAGTTGTTTTTTCACCCGTCTATTGTCTCCGCGCCGGAGCGTCACTCTGACAGACACCATTAGCAATGACAGGAATAAATGGGGGCTGGCCGTACCAACCGGATCCCAACACAACTATGCGCCTCTTATCCATGGCAAAATCTGATAAACTATTTCACACCGAAAGTGAACTTGCACATTGTTCGGAGGATTTGCATTGTTATCAAAGAAAGTAACGTTTAAATCTATCTGCGAGTATTCCTGCAATGGCACAAATACGAAGTGTAAGAGTGACAATTTGAAACAGAACGTCCCAATTTGCAAAGGAATTAAGGACATCAAAATTGTTTAAGCAAAAAATCAGCCTTGGTTTGCAAGTTTTTTCCGGAGCAGTTAATTATAAATTTTTATCTGTTTGTTCTGCCATCATGTGATAACGCTTAAACAAATGGTAGGATCTTTGCTGGTTCCGTGAATTTCTAATGTTTACTCCCTGATATTGATTCGGTCACAACACAAGCAAAACTATACGCTTTATTCACATTCAATACAAACACGGTATCCGTGGTAGCGGAGATAAATCGTTTAATAAATTTGTCAAACATTTAAATGAAAGTAAATTATCTTATCTGTAATCTCGGTGACGAGCAGAGCGCGTCATGTTCGGCTATTGAACTTTGGATCAGCGTTGTAAATCGCCTTGTCTCGCCTCTGTTTAGCATATTAATCTAATATTAGTTAATAGATAATCACCATCCACCTTCATTAGAGAGTGCTTTAGATGTAAACAAATAGATTATTTGCTTTGGCCTATATCAATGTGCGTCCGCTTATTGCGATACCGTATCTTTATCGGTTACCGTGATAACACGTAGGCCTCAATTTCTTTCTCTTATGTAACATTCGTATCACTTCTTATCAGCAAAACCTGTATGACAAACTAAATCTGAAATTAGTGTCTTCAATCTTTTAGTTTTTCTTTAATTATTATTTTAATTGAGATGCGGTTTTTATCGCAGGACAAGCACGTTATAATCCTGACTAAGAACAGATGTTTTATTAAGCAAAAAAGCCGGTAAAGATCTTTAATATTTTAGCAGCTTTTTACTCATTCGTTTCACGCGTGGGAAACTACCATATTTATAAACCATCGAATCATTCTGTTATTATTTAAAGCACTGTTTCAAGAGCATGATTTTAAAATCCAGAGCTGACAGGTGTGCAAGAATAAACAATGCCTTCTGATTATCTCATTCGCCCGCGACGAAATAAAGATAACATGCACTTTATCGATTAAATTTACTATGAAAATATTTACAATTTGTGGGAATAATCCGTTGTAATTAAAAAACACGAAGTAAATTACTAAAACTTTAACCGCAGTTCATAATGTGTACGCAACTTCATATCGCTGTTATAGTAATTGGTGTGAGGCGACACGTTGGCTACAAAACAAGTGACATTAGTTAAAGTAACTGATATTGATTTGACAATTGATTGTTTTATCGGTTTATGCGCTCCATTATCAGATTCTGATACAACGTCTCAGTGAACTTGCCGAACATTCTACTACAATACACCCATTCCATTTATATTTAAAAATATTGTGTTACATCACCAAAGAAAACCGATGCTTTTCCCGCTGATGCAGAATATGTTAGCAATAAATAAAATTTGAAAACGCAAATAACATTGTACTTTTGACATTCGAACATCGAACTAGACGCCTAAGGTTAACGATATCCTAGTGCGAGAAATCAATCCGAGGGGCCCATTCATCAGACGTGAGTCAACTTGAGAGATTGAAGTAGTGGTAGGTTCAGCACAGCCGACACTTTCATTGTGCATTAAATTATGAATAATTCATGAAAGGCATTGTTTGTTAAAGTGACGGCTTGTCTACTCTCGGTATAACTGGTGTAATTGTAATAAATTTTAATCTGAAATCGATCTTTAGTGCAAAGATACGGTTCACGAGCGCGGATCCTCTTTCTGCGTAATTGTACCTCACGATCTGTCAGTCGGTGTTTAGCAGTACTTATCAGTACTTTCAAGGTGGACGGTTCCTAACAGTAACCTTTATGAGCAAATGTTATATTTTACTTACTTGTTACTTTGTAAGAAATGGAATCTAATTTGCAGAATATAAGACACTAATTTTGTTATACATTACTAATGCTGCAGTGAAACAAGCTACAGACAATTAATTAAATACACACAGATTGAAAGTTGAATGACACTATAAGTTTTCTTAAAACAATAGTCTACTTATAAATGGTACTTATATCGAGGTGCTAAGAGACTTGAATGAAACCTGAGTCGAGCAGGCGTTTGATGACATTGCCTGACATGTATGATGTAGCTGTTTCCACTGATGACCGTGAGTTTCGTAGAATAGCGTTTTAGGATCGCATACGCAAGTATTCGTGCATGTAACACATTTTGAACGCGTAGGATGAAATTTATCGGAATACGTAGCGTGTAATGTTCCATTGTATTCGATAGCCAATAGAGATCTCTTTTATTCAGGTTACAAGTCGTCAGTCATAAACATTTTCTAATCATTGGGATTATGTAAATCTACACTATGGTACATTATCACGACAAATAAATTACGAAATAAAAATTAAGGAGGCCAAAAAAGTAATATAACGATGTAATTTATATTTTGGCGCGTTGTATCATTATAACCATCTTTAGGAAAATTAACGTGATGAAACAGCGGCAACAAAGCCCCATAAACTCTGATGATTTTTTTTTACAACGTAAGTAAACATTGCATCAACTATATTTAGAAAATGTTGCAAAGTTTTACACCTTCTGTTAATACATCTCCGTCAATTTAGTACTATAAGATTATTTTTAAATGGATATTATTGTATTTGTGTTTATTTATCATAAAAAAATCTTATTACGTATTAATAATGCTACTTTTTGATGACTTGTCGACATTTTTTCTAAAATTGTTGGCTAGCAGTACGTTAGTATAAACAGATGTCTAAATATACCTATTTAAAAATCATTGCAATATGTGTATACACCATGACTGCTATTGCCATACTATTTTTACACTACAATAATATTATAATATTTTCTGAAAGACGTAAATAAAAATATTAGCCACTATAATTCATCATTTTGCTTTTTTATATTTATCGTTTTGAACCATTGGAAAGTTGCCATAATATTGATTAAAGAGAACACTAAAATAAACATTTTTGTTCAAAGAAAACACCTAGGGGGGTGTAGGTAGCGTACTTTTACCCTGGTAACATGGTTCGTCTAGCTAAATATAAATCAAAATTATTTTTACAAATATAGTATTAGTAATTTCATCTGAATTTCACCTACTAATTTAGTTTAACTGTAAACCACACATACACGACGAATACGACACAGGACAGTGTTATATAAGCAATTTTTTTTCACTGCTATCAATACTGTTACACAGTACCTTCCTACATATCAAAACCAGTCTCTTAACCATTGTTTACGCCGCCGCGCGCGCAAAAAAAAACTATCTTGAGATCTGCAATTCTAAAGTGTCTCTCCCAAATTCGTTGGACAATTCTTTAATGATGTATGGTGGAATTCTAATTAAATATTACGGACATGGTACATGGTATGGCGTCTTACGCCTATTCCCATACACCGGTTTTAATAGAAAGAATGTTAATGGGCCAGCAAAATTATGTGGGTCGGCCCGTTGCGTACGAGCGTTGCGTGTGAATTTGTTATACGTGTTTTACATGAAGGAATCCTCTTTTTTATAAGCAATGTGATTGATTCGTAAATTATACATAGAAGGTATTCATTCATATCGATTCGCGGTATTAGTTGTTAGTTTAGTGCCTGAATTTTAAAACTTCGGTTCTATTCCAATAGAAATGATTGGATTCACGGTTTTTATTCCGAGGATTCTGACCCAACTGGAAATCTTATCCGCTGTTAAGAATTAACTAGCAATCAACTAAGGTCCAAAACCCCAAAAAAACGAATCTGACATTATAAGGAAAAGGTCGAGTGATAAAATAATTTTCCTAGAAGGTAATTTTATAATAAATGATCAAAATACATTTTAACAATCACGAAATCGATACTGAAGACCCGTCAATCATGAAGGCAGACGCGCAAAAAATACTTGACCCTTGCCCAATAGGTTATATCTTTATATTCATATTATGTTAATTCTCAATCATTTAAAAGATACAGACTTGATGTGGACATTTTAAGACCCGGTAATTTTAATATCAATAAGACAATTCAAATAAATCTCTCAAACAGGTGTTTGTTATATTTATATTATAGCATATTCAAATATCAGTATTTATAATTCTTATATTTGATATTTATATTAGCAGTATTATTAATTACAAACAATAATATTTTTTGTTTTTGTAAGACACTCATTACTATTAATTATTATTTTTATTATTTATTATCTAGGCTACATCATACATATTATTAAGTAACCAATCGATGCCTGTACATGGAAGATAAATGAGAATAACGAATATGGGGAGACTACTTTGAATTTTTGTCGGTCTGTCGCTAATCTCAAAAATGACTGAACCGATTTCGCTTAAATAAATATTTTTTTAACACCCTAACAAAGGGATGGGGCATGGTTACAAGCTTTGAGTGAATAAGGAGAAGGGACGAGACGGCAAAAGGAAAAGCAGTACAGAAGGGATTAAGTTTGAATATAAATAAAACAGCACGGGAAACAATACATTGCTGATAACGACTGGACTCAAAAGTATCTCTCCTCGGGTGGAACGGGGCCCGCCTCTAGTGAAATGGTCTTTTACTTGCTTATAATAAATGACGAAATTTCGATGGTTTGCTCCAAAAGGAAAAGTTTACTTTCATTAATACCTTTATGTATGTGAAAGAAATATTTATGCTAGAAAATTTTATATCCGAAACACTTCTTTTAGTTTAAATTCAGCTTTTCATTTTTATGTTCACTGTCGGCACGACCGTAAAAAGTTATGCATTTAAAAGCTATTATCGCATAAATTGTTAGTATTATTAGTTTGCTTTGTATTTAATCTTAACATGTAGGTATACTTAGGTATATTCCAGCTCATCTCTACATCACGTCAAGGTAGACTGGTAGGTTTTGCCCCTGGCATTAAATTGCCTATGTGCCATGTACATTGTAGGTAAACATATGAAGCATTATAAGTATAAATATATAAAATCTTAGGTTGGTATAAAAGGACCAAACATCTAACGTGGACCGACTAAATAAAAACTAGAACTGACGGGGATAAATATGATGGTAATAAGAATAAATATGAAATACAGGGGTATATTTTATGCAATAGTAAGATACAGATAGCAATGCAATTTTGAAAACATTTTCCCGTGTAACAAGAAGTAATTGGACATAACATTGTGGAGCGACGCGGCGCACGCGATAAAGGTGTTAATTAGATTGTCAGTGGCATACGATTTGCATGGATCGCGCGGGAAGTGCTCACTGCTAGTGCTTACTGACTTATCGACTATCGTGCGGTGCGAGGCGGCTTGTCGCTCGCCGTCTGCCATCCGAGAGGTCGCAACTCGCACGATAGTGAAGGGACTACGGTTTTATCGATTAATTTTGTATTATATTATATTTTCTGATTAACCATGTATTTGGTTTCTGCCTTTACATTGGAATTGTGTGTTTTCCATGGCATATGGACAATTAAAATGTGGCCAAACCCCTTTGAATCGTACTTTCGATTATAGAGATATATGTATATGGGCTGGTACAGATACAGAGACAATAGAGTCTATGTAGGTTAAATTATGTTAGTAAGGGTAGATTTAGTTCGATAGATTCAGACAAGTGGCTGAACGTAATGTTTAGCAAACACCACATAATGTGGGAATAAGGAGAATATAATCTTAATATTGGAATCGAGGCCAGAGCAAAGCATACTACGCCGTCAATTCGAATGGTGATCTACAAATAATCTTAAAGATTTTATAAATTAATGATAGAAATTAATTGCCTAAGTATATGTTTTGTAAGATATTTAAAAACATAACTATGTTATCATTTAACATTGCACTTTTTGTTAGATAATATTGTTCGGTTTTTTACACGAAATGCTCTGTTGCATATCTGGTAAAGGTTGGATACGAACTGACCTTACCGCGGCTCGATAACGGCTCGGTTTACAATACACAAACATTATCGTAGTTGTTTTGGGTTTTACTCGTATTACTAACACACTGTGTCCTTACATGAATATATACACGGGTCTTACTACTGAATATATTTAAAGCAACTAGGAATACTGGAGAGTATGTTGAGAAGAACCACATTTAAATAATATACATATCAAATAATATACAAGAACAAATAAATACATCACATGAATACACGTTATGTTTATACATTTTTTAATTCTTTCTCTGAAAAGGGAATCTAAATTAGCACGCAATTTATGATCCTTTACGGATTCTTAGAAATGCCTTTATTATAAACCATCAACTCTTTTCCCTGTTTTTACTAGGAGCTAAACAAAACCTAATTAAACGAAATAAAATTTAATATTTATGAAATAAATAATCGTATTATCATGATAAACCAATTTATGTGGTAAATAGTAGAACGAAACAATAAAAGAAAGGTAAATAATGAAAGTATTAACAAAGAAATGAATCTTTTCATATAAGTGCATTGAATATGTAAATAAACGTTGAACCACCTACATTGCTGGTTGGCGGCATAAACTTTGCTTCAGCGAGTCGACAGCCGTCGCCCACTCACACAGCTATGTACATAAACCTATTTATTTTTGTCTTGTAAACGGAACATTACAGATGGCATTAGTCTGTACGGCCGAGTTTTGAATTTAATTACTGTCATGCCACATCCATTACTGGGCAGAGTCAATTAATAAAGCACAGAGACTAAGTCAAAGTAATTTGTCCAGTATTTTATTATTAAGACGTAATCGTAACAGCGGACATTTATTGCGACAACCGGCTTCTTTTAACTTGCGCCATGAAAATGTATAAGGGTGAATTGATAGCGGCTTGTTTGTTTTATCCAATCATTAAGTGTTTCAACTATTTAATGATTAATCAAAAATAAAGCCACATAAAGGCTATCATAACAAACTAGTATAGAACGAAAAAGGTATAAAAAGCCTATATTGTTCTTCAATAGGTAAGTATTTTTGGTTATAATTTTTGTCACAAATAGTCTTTCAAGATTTCAGTGCCATCCCCTACATGAAACAACAAGCATAAATACTTATTCACATTTCACACATTATATACTGACGTAACAAAGGAGATTTTGCTGTGTTTACGTACAAAGGCAAAATACCCGGTAACTACCTACGTCACGCTACCCGTTGACCGCCAAAATATGAAATGTTGACAAGAGAAAGAACTCAAATAACTCACTACGATACGACGCGTAATTACAACGTGTCCAAGCAACAAGTTTATTAAAGAACTATCCAGTTTTATGGAATAATGAAAAAATAACTGGCACGAGAATTTCTATTTCAAAAGTTCTTTATCGCTGATTTTACAAAACGCGTGCGAATCCAGTTCTTTGACATCGAATTACAATCGAAATGAAAAAGTGAAATAGGATGCTCCTTTCTGCATCTAACGAGAAGTGTAAGCGCGTAGGCTGTGGAAAGGATCCATAAATCTGTCCCGTTTGTCGAGAGAAAATCGTGAAACGAAAAGTACTCGGATCTCGGAACACTTGGAGTGCTCGTGGGCGGCCTGAATTATTTACGAGCTTTTACCAATATTCACATTACAATTAACGACTGCGATTGTCCGACACCGTTAGATACTGTCGGACCTCGCACATTTTTCAAGGAAACGTCATGACTCGCCTAGCCGATGAAGTTTCATTTTAACATGATTAAATTAGTAAATAAATATGCAGCGTGTGTACGCAACATCATTTTTATGTTAATGTAATAGATCTTGTCGAATACGTGGCTAATGTATTCTGTATTATTACGATTTTAATCAGTATCCGCCTTTACTTGTGTACGTTAAATGCTGTTCGAAATTTATATGTAATAGGGCTTAATTGAAGTATTTTATGGGACGATTTCTTAGTAGTTTCCGGGAGAAGTTAATTTAAACATGATTTAATTTGTAAAGCGCTCGCATATTGAGCGGGTGGGGTGTTCACACCTGACTTCGGGCCCCAAATGACTCCGTAAACTGTTTATGACTGAACATTTTTGTAAACACAACATCCGCACGAGTCTCGGTGAATATACTTCGCAAAAATGATAAATTTTACGACCCATAGATACTAAAAGTGTGACTGCAATAAACCTGATATTAAAGAAACATTTTTTTCGAGATTCACCCCTGACCTGCGCTAGTGGTCTGTATTTAGATTACTTGTGAGTAAAAACTATTTAAAATAGTCTTATCAATAAATATACGAACATCGTGCCAGTTAAGAATGCGCACGGTAATGTAAACATACTTTTACTTAATAAATTACTTGATTTTTAATGTATGTATAAATTACCTCTAATTCTTTTTCCTTGTAATCAGGATTCAATGCGAATCAGTTGGAACTTTTTCTTTAACAGAAGCAAATTTATTACCAAACATACGATTTGGAAGAGAACTTAAATTTAAATGAATTATATTTAAAAATCCTCTGTGTCTATGCTCTAATTACAAAATTTTAAAAGTGACCGACAAGCTATCACTTATTGGAAATCGAGTGTTTGGAGAGTGTCATCAGAAAAGTGCGCTATTGAGTAGTGTGTCAACATCCGAACAGGGTAAGTGGCACGTTTGCTCCGTTCCAAATGAGATTCTGTAGGTAGCACCGGCAGCGCGCTCCTTTGTTTATTCTACTGATTAAAGAATAATGATTTTGTTAGAAACCACTTAAGAGGCGGCGCTGTCATATTTCTTAACACACATGAAAGTATTTTATTTCGACATTGTTTATTTTATCTACACCCACTTAAGTATTTTACCCAAAAAGTGGAATAACGAGTTTCTTGTATGCAAAAATAACTCAAATTACACCCAATTTTGCAATTAAATAAGTTTTAGGTGAATATTCCATTCTTCATTTTTTCTAGTGTTTAAAAGTAAAATTTACATACCTACAGGTCGTTTCGCACACTCTTATTTACCTATTGTTGTAACTTTCTACATTGTTCGTGTTTTGAATACGAACGTAAATGGCTAATAGCATTAAGACAATTCGACGTTTGAAATCTCACTAGATTTCGGTTACGCTTAATGTAAACATGATATTATTAGACAAAGTACACAGAGCTGATACCTCTAGTTATTCATGGTTTATCTTCTGTTTATTTTTCTATCCAATGTTTAAATAATACTAGTTCTGACGAAACTATTACTACATTAGCCTCGTAAGTTTTGTTTGTTATTATATCTGATCTGTAATAATTTGCTAAAGAATAAACATTTGATGGATGACTGAGATTAGATAATTGACATAATGCACCTTCAATATTAAATACGATATTGCCAACGTTGTTTTAATTAAATAAAATAAACTTTAATAACATGTAACATTCGAGAAATAATTAGTTGAAAGTAGTGTTAACAAATTGTATTAAAGTTCCTTATTATGCGATATGATAAAGTAAAAAAATATATAAAACAAATGTAACCGATAACAATGATTTCGGGGTCACATATTTCAGATAGCATAGGTCAGTATTACAATTATCTTAAACACGCGATTTTTATTTGTACATGAAATTAAAACAAATTACACAGAAACGGTAATACCACAATTTATTAAAATTTTATAAAAAAATTGGACAATAATAGAAAAGTAGTTTAGTGTTTCGTTTTTTGTATCAAAGATTATCTGTCCAATGGCAAATATTCAAAAATAGGTAAAGTTCTTTGTTCTATTTTCGTCAATTTTTAGGTAATAACTAAATAAATGAGATATAAATCCACATTGTTGATAAATAATAGCAATTTGTATACAGTAAAAGTAATTTGGATACATAAAGCTTTGTTTCTTTCTAAAATAATGGTGCTGCGATTGACATCATTTAAATTATTATCCAGGGTATGTTATGTCACGGTGATGAAAGGTGGTAGATATTAATTGAGTTGAGAGATATTATCAGTTGATATAATTAAACAAATAGCAGAAACTAAATTGAATTACTGACAAGTAATTTTATTATTTTGTGGTTGCAGTTTATTATTGCGGTTTTATCCTTAAATATATAAACCGCAATATAACAAGTATTATTTTTTTTCAATTTGATTTCAATATAATATTCATACAGGTATGAATTGCTTTTTGAACACAAAAAAAATAAAATTATACTATTCTCGTGCCAACACAAACTTTACATAAATGGATTATGAATATCTACTTTTAAGTCTAATCATCATTCATAACGATAATTCCATTGTATGTTTTAAGCCTCCTAACGCCCACAGAGTTCATATATTAATAAAATTAATATTGAGTAGCTAATTTATATTTTACAATTATGACCTATCGTTGATTAACAATCGTATAGCCACGCCTCTATCCTTGAGAGGCAGGCAGGGATATCCAAATCAGCTTTATTGCGTCGTGTGTACATCCGGTTTCAAATAGGCAGATGTAATTAATACGCCCAATAGTCACCTACATAGTCCTGTCACCTATATAGATCGATCGTCTTGTGTCGTGGGTAACAGGAACTCCGAGAGACTTTCAGGTCTCAGAAACACCCAGACCCGAAATCAAAATATGTCTCAGTGCGGGAATGGAACCCGAACCGTGGTCTAATGTTTCACAGACGGCGTCTAAGCAACTATGCCTTGGAGACTGTCAATTAGTTCGACCGGCGAGATATGTCTTTATTGGACTTAGCGATAGTTAAATAGAATTACGCCTAAGTTGCAAAGGTCAAAGGTCAGCTTTAGAGTCCAACTTTAATTATTTCTAAAATCTCCATTATGCTTTTTTAATTATAATTGGTATCATTGTGACATATATTCTTATATTTTTATTGCCTTTATAGGCAGACGAGCTGGTGATGGTAAACGGACTGTTAATGGACTGTGCCATGCCTGGCTCATAGGCCGCTGCCTACCATTAGGTAAACACTTTTTTACGCCTCGTATGAAGAAGGACATAGAGCTCTGGAAACACTGAAACATGGAATACATTCCACTTGAAATTAACAAATTTTGTCATGTCTTTCTTTCACCCTGAACAATGAACATTACTAGTTGAAATACACATACAAATACTGAAATACACTTTAAGATTACTGAAATGACGTTGCGTTATCTTTTATCAAATCTATACTGTCGATAGGAAATAGTATTGCAAATCAGGTTGCACCGCCAGATCCGGGATCACAAACTACGGCGATGTTACTCTCGTATGATAATATTACTGCCAGTGATACCACAGAAGATAATGTGATAACCGAGTTGCGTTTGCAAACGCTTGTTGCCAAGAGCTTTTGTTTTCGCTGATGAATCATCATGAGCGTTACTCTTAGTTCATCTCGTGTTTTATTTTGCAATGCTATTGAAAATATACAATTCATACTTCGACTAAGATGTTCCTGGTAATTTTCATCGACAACGATTGTTTATTAAGTAAATATTTGGCTCAATCGCGAATTGTATCCAAAAATTGTTGGTTTCGATGGCATTTTTATCATTTTGCACTACTTTTGATGCCCATATAATTCTAAAGAAATGGGACGTTTATTTATGAGCTATAAAACAATCGTAAAAATATTAATCGGCTATGACACTATTTTTGTTTATAGAGCACTTTATAAATATATCAGTTATTAAGTATTGAATTTCATTACATTAAACATTCCAATACAAGTTAATTATGATCTGTTGTGTATAATCAGCAAAGGTTTAGCAAAGAGGGGAACATTGGCCATGTTGTGTGTAATTTGGTAGGCCCAGCAGTTAAATTTTAACGACCTCGTCCGCGTACAACGCTAAATAAAAATCTAATACAACTGCGCGTAACTACGTTCGTATAGCCGTACGTATAGTGTGGAACATTCACGCAGAAAACCTCCTCGGATGCGGTACATAAATTCATATATCAAATCAATTTTCGTATAGTTTGTGCTGCCTTCACGGTCCAGCTCTATCAAAATACTTATGCAATATTTGAAGTTAAATTGAATTTCGAATTCGGACAAAACTTTTTCGAGATATAAGCTAGAATTTTGCTCCTCAACGTTTTCCTTTTCCACAGTTTGAGAAAGAGCTGTCTTTTAGAAAAGTACGAGAAACACAGACCATATAAAACTAAAAATTCTATAGTTGCACAGACATACAAAAGGAAAAACTCTTTTGATTTAAAATTCCATAGAGATCAGAGATGTTTGCCCGCTCGTAAGAATATTTTATTATACACTCGGTGTATCTAGTCTATTTTGGTGCGGTTCGTCGGCGTGCAAGTTCAGGGAAACCAGACGAGGAAATGTTTTATTGAACTGTGAAAATTGGGCCAATGTGTCAGCCTTCTGTTTTTACACCGAATAATGTTTGCCATAGGAACCATAATGTTTGGGACATACGATATGTCGTGTTCACGGATCGAGATATATTTCAAACTAGATTGAGGTTAGCTATACGGGTCCCAGCGGATTTAGTACTGTTCTAGTTTACAGTTTCGGATACAATCACGTACGACCCAAATCTATGGAAACATTGTTGCAAATTGCAGATCATGTTATTATGGGATGTTTAAAAAATATTATTTTAAACATTTTACGTCCCATGGTGTCACATTCTTAAATTAATAAGCTATATCTGTTTATGAAAAACGCTTAAAAAGTGATAACGTTTCATTTTTAGGTCTTTATTTTTTTTGGAGGGCAATGACCTTGTATTATTGACAAATCAACGTCCAATGTGGCGTGATCCAAATTGACCTATAAAATAATCTTTGAGATCGCCAGGTAAATTGTTAATTATAAAGACCCTCTCGACATAAAATATTGATACAACTATGTGTCCGAATAAGGGTTATCTTATATTTATCATCAAAACAATTTGCTTCCTCCTACTTTATATATGGTTATCTGGTTTGAAATACTTTCTGATCCAAAACGGCCTATCTATAATCCACTTGATTAATAACGTGCAACACGTGTCTCTACGTACCTGTTTGTTCGTATTTACATCGGCCTTATGCAGATGTTACAGATTTATGTACATAAAAGATACACGAGTGTTATCCATAACTAAAACTACTTGAAAAAGCTTCGTATATATATTGATAATACTAATGGTAACCAGAATAGATATGTAATTACTTACACTCTAATAATTTCCTAGAAATGCTCCATATTTTACAAAACATGGCGTTTGCTTACACTTTGTATTCCCTACATAGATACGTAACCAAATACGAAGCCAATAAATCACATTACCCACCAAATGTAACAAATATGTACAGCGAATTCGTAACAATACCTTAACAATATGTAGGTGTAAAACACGAAGGCCACGGAGCCAAGTTCATGAGTGTTCGTTCACCGACCGCTGTTATCATTACCATTCAATACGATGCTCCGGATTATTGCCGGCGTTTTATAATTCTAACACGATACCACTACCTTTATCATTGTTTTATGTAAGTCAGCAAACTACAAATAACGTAAATATTGCAGATAAACTGTTACTGATACGCCCAACACGATTGTAACTGCAAACATTGCCACAAATTTTGACAATTGTGCAATAATTTCACACTTGTTCCAACAGTAGCCCGATTTTATTAGACCCTTTATTGAGAGGCATCCGAGAACGCGATATAAATAAACAAACGCGAAACATATTTGCTTATTATTCTTAGGCGAATTCTAGAAACCGCTTAAATAAATTCGCACCGAAGAATAAGATAGATGCGGATTTTACTAAGCAAAAAATGCAAATGTTTTTTTGCCACATAAAAAACTGAAAGTGAAACATTACACGTATTAATTAATATTTACAGATAGTGTGCCGTATTCGTGTTATCTTGGCCTTCGGCGGGGCCGCGTTTCTGCGCTCGGTACCGAGTTCACGGCGAGGGCTACATTTATTGCTTCAGTCCATTTAACCCATTTCATTGACGTAATAGCATCGACGGTTTTATCTCGGTCTGCCGATGCCGGTTGCTGGGGTGCGTTTTTAATGGATTATTCCAAATAGCTGCACAATACGTTTCTAAATCTGTGCGTTATTTATCTACCGTCAATCGCAATCATCGCGCGGCTGATGCATGGACACGAGAAAAAATGTTGCTAAACATTTGCACCTATCGCATTTCTACATCGGCTTAATGCAAACATACGCTTAGATGGAACATTTGTGTGTCAGTAAAACAATAAAAAACTTTTACAACTTTATTCAATTTTACACGTTCCGCGTTGCTGTGTATAGAGCTATTTGTATTGGAATTGTCTATTTGCGCCATGTATTTTAGTTAAATAAAGTTAAACAACACCCTTTTACGAACGTCATTACTGGTAACTGCCTGACCTCCGAGACCCAGTCGACAGTTCTCACGAGCCTAACGCGAAAATTAACAACCACTGTTTAATTGAAATAAACTGCTGTACGAGGTGATTCTGGGCCAATGATATGACACCATTAAACTCTATGACTAAGGCGCCATCTGACGAGTGTATATCACGCATGCTCAATTTGAAATTAATAAAATAAATTTAGCAATTACACCACTATAAAGACTTGGGAACAGACGTTAGTTAAGGGGAAGGCCACGAGATCATAAAACAGTTCGCGGATCACTAAAACAAAAGAATCGTAAGTGCATACATTAATTTACGAGTCGTGCGCACAAGGTCTCCATAATAAAGTATCTAATGATGAAAAATATTTCCGCTAACAAACGACAAAAAAAGGAAATTAGCACATGTGAAACACCAGGTCGTTCACCAGAAATTCCATGGATCATATACTAAATATATTCATAAAGAAATATACATTACGTTTACATTCAAGCGGCAGTTTTACATGTTATCTCGGAAGTCCTAATCAAGAAATTCGGTTGGGCAAAAATAAATTGCAAAATTATTATAATGTAATTATATATTTCGGTATTTGAAAAGAATATTAATAAATTTTAATTGTTTATATACGTCCCCAATGTTAAGGTCTCGATTATATTTATGAATTCTACTAGGTTACATCAAAGTGGCTAATACTATGTCGGGCGTACATAATTATGCAAAATCGGCGTCGTCGGTGTGAAAAAACGATTTTTATATGTAAAAAAAGTCAATCCGTCTGTGTCAAAAGTCACAGTTCATGGAATCGTACATTATGAAATAGTTCGATTAGTTTCTTAACTAATCTTGTAGAAATATAAACTTACTTTGCAATTTTTATATGATATTTAAACAAAATAAATAAAAATATTACACTGAGTGTAGTAAATAAAAACAGAACGTAATATTTTTAGTCAGTTCCTTTATCTCAAAATCCAAAAAAATATTTTTAGTAGCCGCAATATTGTACTAAATTAATTTAAAAAAATATATTTAAAACCTAGCTGGTTTGTAATGTAATTATTTTTGTTCTATACGAAGTGTCTAGTCTCTAATATTATAAACAGATCATTAACATATTTTCGTTTATCCATATAACTCACACAACTACTAATTAGCTGTAGTAATAATATATTTTATATGATTATGATCAACAGTATGGATATAAGTATTTTCAAAAATAACTCAATATTGCAACCACCGTAATTATTGTCATTTTATGTTTATACATGATTTTGGAGCTATAAAATATGTTTATACCACCATTCATTTAATAAAGCCTCATTAAAATACCAAAATTCGAGTTTGTCGTAAAATGAAACAATTAAAACTTTGTTTTTGATGTTATTTAGATTAATGGTAAAGATATTCCAAAGAAGAATGTAAATTTAATTATGCGTACGTAATTTACAATATCAATTTATAGCACACATGTGCATATAGGGTTTTTGCTCTATCGTGTGATGCCGCAATATAGAAAGTACATGCTTAATAGACAATTATTGAGTAACAACCGGTAAAGATCATGATTAAATAGTAATAAGTACATGTAAACAGCTTACATAAGTCAAACAAGTTTGCAAAAGCTCATAGGTTATCGATATATTTATATATGGAAATTTAATATTTTCCACGTTAATTGAATAATCTAGCGATCATATGTTTTATATTATTAACATCAAGTAAAATAAATTGAATACTCGGTTTTACCCAGTGCCTTTTCCTAAAATTTTAAATTATCGATTTATTCTGAGAAAATATGTTACGGGACAATAACCACTCATACATACATACATAAACTCACGCCTATATCCCAGAAGGGGTAGGCAGAGGTGCCAGTACACCCACATTTCGCCTTTTATGTTCCACTCACTCACAGTAATTCATCTAAATGTGTTAATAAAATAATATACATACAAATTGCAACTAAATTGTGAGCAAACAATTTTTGTCGCGACCTATAAAAAGAATGTAAATTTCAAAACCCACTATTTATGCCATTTATAAAGTCTCAAAGTAAAATAGTAATCGTACTAAAATAAATAACTCATACAGAATAAAATGTTAAGAATTTTAATAAATTACTTATATTTGATAAAAACACAAAGCATAGACACAAAATGCTACTCAACGTAGGGAGCTTCAATTGTAGCAATTTTTAACTCGTTGGCGGCAAATCTTGCTTGACAGTAATAGAAAGATTAAGGGCATACTCACACAAATCAGCTATGCATTTCCGTGCGTCGAGTGTAGACGCTTGGTAGACAAGATTAGCGAGACGATCCTCGCCGGTAAAAAGTGAAATTTCTCGTGGCGGGTGATGTCTCGTCCGCTAATTATTTATTCACTCGCTGTGAAAAACGTGGACAGGCGACACCGAGTTCAGTTCGCGCCAACTATATATAAAACACGTGTTTGATAATTTGAAATACGAATCCCGGAAAGAAAAAATATATAGAGTAAAATGTCCTATTTATTTGCAATAAATAAATCGGTATTTTAAGTGTTCGATATGATATGTGCGCGATGTAAATATAAATATTGAATGCGTTCGGAAAATGAGTCGGGTGCGGCGGCGTGGAGAGCGGCTCGGAGAGCGGAGCGCGCGACGCGGCGACTTGCGGGCCACTGACAGCGCGCGCGCACCCGATTACTGTGTACTGTGTGCCCGTCTTCTACTCTTCCAATTTTAAATATTGAACGGTGCATACGCTTTTCACACACGAACCTACCAAATTGTATGATGTCTGTACTACGTGTTTATATATGTTCTCGAACCCTTACCCGTACGCGTGTAATTCGAAAATAACGAGTTAAACATCCACGTTTGTTTAACGACCATGAGTAACTCCTGAGTGCTCGTTAGAAAACTGTCTGGTGCTGTTAAACTATTTTCACTGAAATTCCGCAGGCGCTAGCTGACGAAGAAAAATATACCACAGAATATTCGCTGCAGACGCGACCTACACTCACTTGTGACATTTTATTTATTATTAATGTCATTCATAGTAACAAATTGTTTTATTTGAACATTTAGTAGCCAAAAATGTTTATCGCGTATATCAGGCGTCAACATTGATTTCACTGAAGTTACTTCTAGTATAACCTTTTATTTGAAATGTGAATACGACTGTGATTCGGTTAATGACTTTTATAAAATTCCCAGCTATTATTGAATGAAAAACAAACGAAATTTCAGTTCTTTCAGAAGTGTCTTATAAATAAATCGCTTCTTAATTGCTAGAGAGGACGTTCTGATGTTTTTCAGTTTGTTATTACAGAATCGCTACCGAAATACATACTCATAAAACATTTACAATCATTGAAGACATCCCGACCTACTTACCATGAAATCGTATGTTGCCATTAGCTGGAAGGTCGCCTGGCAAACGATGATGTCACCAATCACCATCGCCCCTGATTTATCGGCATCACTTGCCACTTACCAGGATTAGGGCCCCGCGCACATCGCCGCATTACCCACTACGTATGTGTATATCCCAACCTAATTTAGTATATTATTATATCAACATCTAAATTAGCATTTAGTGGCTATAAAAATGATAATAATAAAGCAATCGCGGAACTTAATTGCAACACACTTACTATCACTAAGATAACACTCAAAATACCAATACGGTTTATGGTTTGACGTAGTTTTAACTTATTATTGATAAAAAAAAAATGCAAAATATGTGTTAATAAGAGATATTTTTTTGTCCTCAATTTTATTATTTCCTTATTTCTACTCATAATTCTTTCAATACGCCCCGCCGCAAAAAAAAAACCAAACCATTGAATCAATATGAATCATATTACTAAAAACACGATATTGAATATGCCCAAATAAATCACTTTTACGGTACTTAAATTAAATTAAGTTTAATGGCACGTCATAATTATTAACTGTACTCATATATTTTCTAGTTTTAGTGTTGTGCCTTAGGCCAAACAAATTTTCAATTATACCAATAGGTAAATGTAAATTTATGGTTTTGTAAGTGCACGAATATTTAGGTTAACAACGCATTTAAAGTACCATAAATCGTTAGTAAAGTAGTTTTTGACTAAAACATTCTGAAGCAAGTTATAAGCTAATAAAACTGTAATTAAATAGATTTCAACAAATTTTATATTGCATACCTATAGCCCCGATTAGTGCTCTTTTATTCCCACAAGAATCCTGCATTATTTAGACGGGGATAAAAAGAACTAACGTTTACCTATGGCTACCAATGTCTCTATACAATAAGTTAATTTTTTTATTTAAACATATATCACTTCCGCAATTAATTTTAACGGCAGAAACAAAATAGGTAAATACTTTCATTAATATTAGGAGTTATAATATTAATGAAAATATAACTCCGCCTCGTTATATTAAACGCCTAATATTGTCTTGGTAATGTAATTGAATATACTCGAAAGTAATTATTTTTAAGGAATTTTAAAAAAAACACTTATATATTTTTTAATTTCATCATATTCTACCTCTCGAAGTTAACTGCTGGGGCCCTACTCTGAAAATCCGAAACGAAGTTCGAATCTTCGGACGATCGAAGTTTATGACGATACAAATGTACCTACTCTATACAATGTACAAATGTACTGGATTTTCAGAGTCGGGCCCCTGAACTGAGGCTTGCATCGATCTGTAAATTTTTATTATCCTTTCATTAAAACTATTTACTTCCTAGGTCCTATCAAGCATTCATTTTAGGTTTTTCCTTTAACCGTACTGATAAGGAAAACGGCAGTAACAAATGTATTGATATTAATAATAAACACGAATAGAAAATGGACTTTATCCCAGTTTTATGTCCACTACGGATGCATTAATTTACTTGGACTTGTTTTATAAAATGTTCAAAGTCCGGAATATGATTGAAGACACAAATCCGTATCAATTGCCGGACCAATAACATTTTTTAATCACATCTCTAGTGACTTCAATCTTAATTATGAAAGTTATGCGACTGTAATTTTACTTATACTAAAATTGAGTTGAATTTTCTGTTTTCGAAAGTCCATTAAACTTGAACATAAAATTAATTGCAATACTTTTTTATCTTAATAATTTTAAAGCATTTTTCCGCCTAGTTCCACACGTGTGGCCTGAGTAACATTTTTATGATTACACATTTTCGGACATTCCATTAGTAAATTGTCCGCATTATTGTAACACAAATATACCTAAAACTACTCAGTCCTCACCTTACAATAAAATACTAGTAGTTGTAGATATCAGAAGCTTTGAGGAAATTCGTTTCAATGTAGAGTCGAAACAAATAACTCTATATTGCACAAACATTAATCTTTAAGCGGGAACGAACTTAAGGCCCTTCGTATCATAGCTAGAATTTACTCCACTAAGCCAATATCAATCGATAAACTAATTATATTAATAGAGATAAAATGCCTAGCGCCCTTACGTTCTATAATAGGCGTCATTATCATTATTTTTAGAGCTATTTATCTTGCAAAAAATTGTAAGGATATATACACTTCTAACCAGAAAAATCGAAACAACTTACAAGTTAATATTTTATAAGGATTATAAGAAAAATGTGTATATTCAGGAATATACATATGTATGTCAAATGTCGTTTAATAGTGGATAATATCAGATTTTCAAATCCTAATGTTGTTCTTAATTCAAATTAAATTAATTCACATTGTACTAATAACACTTACAAAACATAAAACTTGCAAGGTGTATCGATTTTTTAACACGCTCTTATTAGCTTCACCTGTATGTTTTTATGTATGTATGTATGTAACCGACTCCTTTGAGCTCGATTTTGCCCTACTTAGAACGATCAGATTTAATTCAAACTTTGCATACTTATCCAGGAACGATGACAACGCAATAATTTAAAAAGTATATGATATTATCTTATCCAGAAACGTAATTTTTTTTACGTCAAATATTCTAATGAGAAGTATATTTATCGCCCCTAGATCAGTACTAGCTTTGACAGAAAGCCGAATAAAGTACGGAAACAAGTGGATAAAATAAAATATGTAAATGTTGTCGAGGCACGTGTGTGGTCCCACATAAGCTTCAACCAGTTGTCAGATAATATCAATTGTCACCTCGAATCCGCGATCGCATTCACTCCGTGTCAACACTCAAATCAACACGTACAACGAGTCGCTGTTTCGAATACATTCTAATCCCTCATTCGTGGTATCAGCTATATAAACATACTATATAATACATCTACACATATACTGCTAGATCTATATCTAATTATTATACAAGCTAACATGGCCCATCTTTTGAGATACAATAGTAATTTTAGATAACGTGCCTAATAGTCTACAATTATTCATTACCGTGCCAAATCCCCTGGTCTAATGTAAATTGATATTTGAATTCATATTTAAATATCTACCGGAACGAGTAACATAAATATTTGTTAATGCTTATTCATGAAACTCTGACTGAGAATAATAAATAATTCGTTGAAATAATAAAGAAAATGCGTCCGTGGATGCAGTTGTATAGAAACGCATCACAAAAGCAGTAGAGAAAAGAAAATATGAAATATGGTTATTGTGGAAAAAATCAAAATAGATTTTATTTTAGCAACGTGTGCATTATTCTTAAAGCTTTGTTTTCTTAATAATATTTTCTCCATTTAGTTATTTTTAGCTTTTTATGAAATGCTACAACTACAACGTACAGATATTTTAATATAAACTTATTTTCGAAATATAAATAAACAACGTTTCCGTGATACGTGAATTGCTACGTTTACGGGCTTTAGAATAGTTTTGTATAAGTTCACATGAATAGTTAACACACAAAATGCCGTGAAACATAATAGTAGGGCTCATTCTACGAACCACAATACGACATTTCGTTTAAAAACGTCGGCTAACTCGTTTGTAGAGTAGACTGTCTGTCATAACAAAGCTGCCATCTCACCGTGCGCGCTGCCACTTCAAATAAATCTCAAACTAGTTACTAGCTCCAGAAATATCGCCCCTGCACACTATTTGTTTAAAGACATTTTTCAAATAAAACTTATATCAGTTGTTAATATAAAAATTAAATGTACACTCCATCAAATGTAATGGGTGCAGTTGTCCCATGACAGTAATAACGCGATTATGAAAAAGTAAACATTTGAGAATAATCTGTAATTGAATAAAACAGCTGTAAATAAACATATTAAGAGATAAGTAATGTCTTAACACGTAGTATATTGCAGAAAAAAATACATACAACATTATTAAATTAATAATAGTTGTGGTATAATCTACGTCTGAGCCATCGTCGTGCATTCATTTGGAAGGAGCGCTTCCGCATCATAACGCTATTAAAAACAATGAAAGATATATCCATTACTATTAAAAATGATACCTTCACTCCGCTCGATATGTCTTGTGACACCGTAAAGTGCCTGAAATATGTTCGTCGGTTATTGCACTGCTAATTTTGTGCTAACGTTTCATCCTAGTATCTGAGCCGTCTGTGAGACGCTGCTCGTTAATAAAAGCGGAACATTCGCTGCTTACACGTTCCGAAATAGTGAATCCAAAATATGTTTATGATACACTTAGCAATTTCATTAGCGTATGTTAGTCTATGTACAGTATAATGCATCGTTACTAGGAACAGGCGTCACTACTGCAGAAATTATTTTGTGAAAACATCTCTTTTATGTATAAAAATAACAAATCGTCACTAAACTAGGATTAGTGTACATAAGTCGGACGATAACCGCTTAGATACAAACCATGCGTACACGACTTGAACTCAGGATGCGGTTTTCCGGCAGCGGCGTAACACCGACGAATATTTATATTAAAATTAGGACATGGTACTCGCGAGATAATCTGACTTTCTATTTCAGCAACGAGAAGCAATTATGAGTGCGCCAGGATCTTAGTCACTGATAACGCAATGAATCAGGAAAAGCTGAGGTAAAAAGCTAGATCAGCGGCGTTTTATTATTTACATAACTATTTTTGTGCTGTAAGCACTGAGTATATTAAGAAGTGTGTCACTGTATTGTATTGTCACCGCGTCTTCTATTTGTATAATCTTTGTCCGGCGCAATGCCAAATTGTATGATTTACCGATTTGGACCGCGGTCCGCGACAGGCGCCACTTTCATAAACCGAGAACGCCATCGTTTTTCAAACTGTGTCATGTATTTTTATTTGACGTTACTATCTGCTCATTGCGTGGAATACGCGCGGTGACTCCGACAGGATTTAATTTACAGGTTTATTCATAGAAAATACACTACTACAGACTTAGTGTCACTCGTCACTACACCTCGCGAATAGAAAAAACACGGTCCATTTTACGAGCATTTGATTTCATTTTACTTACAGTTTCATTTATAAAGTGACTAATAAAATTGCCGTATATTTCACTATCCATTTTCGAAACAGATATAGGTCATTGAACGTAAACGTAAATCATTTGGCGTCAGTTTTCTTACTACTGACATCAGCTAAACGTTTCAAGGATGCAGCAAGATTGAAGTGATGAAGTAATCGAGTCATACTGTATTCACATGCCCACCATGGAGTAATAAAATGCATTGCTCATATTTATTTAATAGTGGAAGATATATTCATTTTATGGTCGCCAAGGAAACATCTAAAATTCATTTTATAACAAAATGTATTGCTTACAATGCCCAAACACCGGTGCTATTGAATAAACTATATCAATGAACTAACATTATGTACATTGACGTAGATGTTAAATTCTCAGATATTTACCATGTCTTCGTATTCAAATACGTAACTGTATATTTTCTTGGTAAAATGTGTCCGGAATATTCAAACTTATTCGTGACTAGACATTTGTAATATAAAAAATATATTTGCCAGTAATTAGCATAGAAGGACTCGTCACGTAGTTGTTCAGACTAATAGACTTTACGGCGACTTAACAAGTTCTCATTATAAATCCTTTGATTTCGACATGTTGGTGGGATATCGCCTATTTATTTACATATTAGTTTATTAAATATACAGAAATACATTAGAAATTACACAATTTAAATATAAATGCAAGTGGCGGCCTGGTTACACTAAGTAATTTCTTACAGGCAACCATGTGATGCATACATACAGCATGACACAAAAACATTTTTTATTTTATTTAAAGCGCTCCGGCCGGACTCCGCCTGGGTGCAGATACACTTTTCAAAATGGCAGCCATATTGTTCAATTGCAACTATCAATTGAGAATATCGACCAATCTGAACATGAAAACTGAATAAAAACTCCTCGTATTTGTTAGATTTTTCGGTGCTGCTCCTCCTATGAGTCATAGCGTGATAAAACATAGCCTATAGCATCACTCGATAAATGATCTATCCAAAACAAAAAAAAAATCATTTCGAACAAGTAGTTCCTGAGATTAGCGGTAACAAACTTTTTTTGCGAAATAAGGTAATATAAGTCACATGTGCCACTCCATTGACCAGTAATAGTGAATTAAAATTTTGGTCTATCCCGGCCTGACACTAAGGTAGATCGACTCTCTCTGCTCAGACCACAGCTCAGACGCAAGATGTCCACTGCTGAACATAGACCTGCCCCAATATAGATCGACTATGATGTAAATATAACTAACTGATAAACCTTCCGTTCAAAAACAAACCCGGCTTAAAGTGACACACGTAAGCAAAGTTTCCATATCAGATGATTTAAGCACCACATAAAATAAATATTGAACAGGCAAATTGAAAACTCTCGCAATTTTTATAAATTGATCATTACCCACGACGAATAAGATCTGTCTGTATCAGCCCGTATACGTCCTACTGTAGAGCACAGTAATACGCATATGGGCTGATACAGACTATACATATACCTCCTCTACAATCGAGAGTAAGATTGAGAGTGGTTAGGCCATATAGGCCATATAGACCACGCTTGCCTAATGCGGATTGGTGGACTTACATACCATATAATATACATTTTTATAAATCTCTATGGTATGCAGGTTTCCTCACGATGTTTTCCTTCACTGTTTTAGTGCGTGGTGATTGACTTTCAATATACATATGACTCCGAAAAGTCAGAGGTATGCCCAGGAATTCGGACCTGCGACCACTGTGAACATGTTGGCAATCACATCTGGTCTGTTTACCAACATGCCATCACACACTTTATATACAAAATACTTCACATGACAAATAAGATACCCTTGTTAAACTATAGGGTGGTGTGACATTAATAAAAGAATGTACGGAAATTCTACATTGTATTTCGCCAATTTTTTTAAGCCTTTTATTTGTGCAATAAATAAACCTACCCAAATTAAAGATATTCAATTAATACACTATATTATAATATGTTTATACGTAGGTAAATAATAATAATAACTTCAACTATACCGGTAACATTTCACTGTTCACGATAATAAGACTCGGTTGACGTTTGGGAAATACCAATAGTCCAAATGAACTTCTACCTCGTGCAAAAATAAAGTTATTTCCTTCAATATAATAAGAAATTTATAAATGAATTGTAATACAATATTTATAAATCCAACTTCCACCCAATTAAGGATACTTCTTGGTTTATTAATGGATTTATATTTTCTGCTATTGGCTCTACACTTGCTTGGTGCTTCTTAATTGCCTATGTGATAATTAAACGTATTTCATTATATTTATTTTCCCTTAATATTGGGTTTTCACCGATCACAACACTCACTAATTATATTATTTGTTTCGCCTTTGACCAAAATATCACCATTTATTTCCGACCATACATGCTATTGTAATGACTAATGAGATTCATATACATTTATCAGTGGCTTCGAATTAGTTAGTCTAATATTTAAAGCTGAAGTTTGTTTATTTGAACGCATTAATCACAGAAACTACTGGTTTGGATTGAAAATTTTGCAAAAACGTTTTCCCCGTCTTAAAGTATCTACGCCCGGGTGAATCCGGGCCTGGACGCTAGATTTGTAACTAAAGAAGATCAGGCATAATGGTGTCAATATGGTAATAATGTTATACTGGGAAAAAATTGTTTAGGTAAAGCTTGCAGAAAGTATATATTGAAACAAAGTTGCACTATCATTATTTGAATGGCTCCCAGTTCCCACATAACTATTTTTGTTAAGAGAAGTCATGAAAAAGTGTTAAGTCGAAATCAGGCAATATCGACAAAAACATATAAAACTGTAAACAATATGACGGAAGCATATATGAAAAACGTCATAAGATTGTGAACGTTTTCAAGTAGTTATTTCAGACCAATACTGTTGACGTAAAAGTAGTATTTAAATAAGGTAAGAGAGCTGTATTTTTCTTGTATTAACCAATAAAAATTAACAATCGAATTCATCTCGACTTCCTGCGACCTCAACTATGTCGTCCTTCCACTTTGTGGGTGGGCAACCGAAACTTCGCTTATATGACCTT
Source organism: Hyles euphorbiae (assembly GCA_023078785.2). Taxonomy (NCBI): domain Eukaryota; kingdom Metazoa; phylum Arthropoda; class Insecta; order Lepidoptera; family Sphingidae; genus Hyles; species Hyles euphorbiae. The sequence goes on from CM041049.1 coordinate 9,744,205, forward strand.
CACTTCAGAACCTTGTAGTCCTGGCGACCATCAACTCTACGTGCTATAGCAAAGGTTACAGGTATAGGTTCTTCATAGATTGTTTGTACCCAAAACATTATTTTTCATGATTTATTGGTACGCATGCATTCGTTCATTTTCTCAATTTAGTAAGCAATGCATAGAGTTTGAAATGTTAATTAAATAAATAAAATGATAAGCATTATTGAAATAAAACATTTCAGTATTAATTTATTCGCATTGTTTTCGTGTGTATTACTGTAGAGACTATTTCACCACACACGTAGAAGAGTATTCCCGTCAGCTTAGATCAGCTGTAGTACGCGAAGATTAGAAGAGAAGAAGATAGGCATTATCTTCTCCTTATCTCACAACAAAATGAATAATTATGACAATAAATAGAGAGAATAGGAAACGAATAATTTTCTACTTTCTCCCAAAAAAAAACCATTGCGTTAATAGGTATTATAATACAAACAACTATAAAAGCTAGTTGCACCATGGGTAATTAAACACGGTCAGTGTATTACTCATTCGATTTCGGGAGTTTATCCCTTACATGCTGTATTCTTGGCTCCAGACAAGATAGCGAATTTATCGTACATGCAGGCAATTGTCACACCCACAAAAGATTACATTCCGATGGGAAGCAACTTTCATTGCAATGTTTTGCTTTCCCGCAATGCTGAATAAATATTTAATCTAATTTCGCACACGATAAGATCTGTGTCTATTTTGATACTATCGTGATTTATCATTAGGCGTGTAAGATGGACAGTGACAAGATACTTGATGCATTCGGTTATTTGCAATGACTGTGCAATGTTACCTTCAATCGTTAAAAAAGGAGTTATTTAACCGCATTTACACGTTTTTATTATTATTTCAGTTCAATAGCTAGCAAATATTTAGATATTATACCACGTAATCCAATACGGACAAAATGGTTCGAATCAGCGTAAGAGGTTACTTATGTATTAACACTGTTTAGAGTTCTATAAATATCAGTGACTTAAGGTTTTATTGTTTGCTTCGATACTACCAGGGAGGTACAAAAGTGAAATATGCTATAAAAAATAACCTGCCCTCATCTTAATTAAATATGTGACCTTAAGATCAAATCAGCAAACCTATACAGTGACATTCTAGTAACCCTCATATTTAAATTATAGTGTACTCTAATTCTTTGGAAAACATAACACAAAACTACGTTTTTATTTAGAGCGATCTAGATCTAGTCATATTGTATTACTCGTATCAATATCTTTTACAGCTCAATGTTTAATAAAATAATACACAAGTATATCACATATACATATATATGAGGTCTCGGGTTCGAATCCCGGGTTGGGCAAAGTGATATTGGATTTTTCTATTCAGTATCAGCCCAGAGTCAGGAATTTGTGCCCGATATGGCGATAGGCTCGCCACCTATCACATCGTGGGACGGAACATACAAGGCGAAATGTGGGTGCCCTGGCACCTCTGCCTACCCCTTCTGGGAACAAGGCGTGAGTTTATGTATGTATGTATGTATATCACATATACAAATATGTAAAATCGAGTCATCAATTAATGGAGAATAGTACAATAACATGGTCATGTGAGTCACGTACAACGAGATGTGCATCTAGTACTTGTAGACGGCGCCTATCAATTTCACCAATCAAACAGATTGACGGCGCGCGATCCATCAGCGGGATCATGTCGAGATCATTTCAAAATTGGAACACTAATCGAAGCAAAAAATGTCAACGGATTTTTAATTGCCAATGAGCTGTCAGCAACACTGCCCCGAAACTGCGGAGGAACATTTCTCGAATGTGATTCAGAGATTTGGATGTACCGGTATATCTACTATTTTTATTTGTGCGAATTGTGTTTGTGCATAATTAAATGTCGAATGTCGATGTATTTAAGACGAAAATCTATTATAAATACGGTATCTTAATGTGTTTATTCAACTTGTTAACGATAAGGAGAGGACATTGAGAATACAGATAATGAGTATGACACCAGCCTCGGAAAATCTGAGAAATTGTGCCGTCAACGTAAGGTCCTTATGATCGGTTACGGCTCAAAAATCCCTTCATATCTTGAGTATTTACTGTTTAAAATTAACCGCGATAAAAAGCATATCGTAAATATAACAGCTACACGTATCAAAAATAACAAATATTTTTACCTTTTATTGTAATTATTTAATTATGGAATTGACTGTCGTTGGACAAAACTTTTTATGTCGTGTTGACTTGGGCTTAATCGCATACAAGTCCAACAAAACTTTGGCACGTTGGGGTAACGACCGGACACATGTAGCCGATTAATAAAGGTCTTAGCCAATTAAATTGGACGCGGGATGGTATTGCATGCTTCCTTAAAACACCACACATTTTAACAACATCTCTAACTTTACACTTACTATTTTTTTATAGCATTGGTCCGGCAAACTAGCAAAGAAATCACCTGATCATAAGTAGTACAGCCCATGAACATCCATAACACTTGGATCATGGATGCAAGGCCAGCCCAACATATCGGAAGGAAAGCGAGAAGGAAATAGGATGAGAAGAGGGAATGGGTATAGGCTTCCGACAATCTCACTCACCGAACGAAACGCAATAGCAAAGATATAGCTACACATCGATCTCCTATGAGGCAGTGGTGCCGCCCCGGACGAGCCTACCCATCCATGCTAAATCATGACTGACAACAGCGTGGCTCTACCACTTCACAAAATTATTGAACATCTAAACAATTAAACAAAACAAAATTATGTTTTGCTGATATGCCCAAACTTTACAAATTGTCTATGCTTTATTACTTAGATCTTCTATAAACTGAAGCCTTTGTTACCTTTCAACACTAACATCATCATGTTACCCAAATGTTTTTGGAGAAGGAGAACGTTTAATTTTAAAAATACTTCAAAATGTAAAAGTCTAATGTCTAACGTCCAGTACTGACGGTTCACCATTAGTCCAGCAAATTCAGTGTTTTACAACTCTGCCGTATTACATATTTTTGCGAATGTGACGCCGGGTGCATTGAAGGCCATGATCTAGTAATTGATTTTGTGTGTCTTTTCAAATTACATTTCCGTTGCTTTTTCATAGTCCACACTTCTGGTGCAAACCATTCGATTGCTTCTTCAGGGCCAACATTTTTTATTTCCTGTTGATATAAATTTATGTTATACATACAGCCAACTTATGGTTCTTGACATAGTTAACATACCTAATGTTTATGACTAAGTGTGAAATATCGTGATTTTAGTGTTATCAAAATTCGTATCGATTTACCTCAAAATTAAGATTTTTCTTCTTAGAAATGAGTGAAATCATCATAAATTCTATGAGGCAAATATACAGGGTATATCAAGACTGCTACCGAAAACGAAGCCGGGTGGTAGTTAAAGCGACTTCAGACACAATGCAACAGAAAAAGTTGCAAAAAAAAGCGACAATTTTTTTTTTGTTATTTTTTTCCTATGACCATATTTGGGTGGTAAATACATTTTTTCCCAAAATAACAGTGTATATCCTTTTATTTATAAATAATCTAAGATATAAAAGTGTTTAAATTATTATTTTAGCAAAAACTATGGATTTACCACCCAAAAATGACAATATTTAAAAAATCATTGTCGCGTTTCTATGCAAAATTTTTAGTTGCATTGTGTTTGTAGTCACTAAAACTACCACCCGGCTTCGTTTTCGGTAGCAGTCTTGAGATACCCGGTATAATAAATGCTTTGAAATTCAAGGAATGAGAATTAATCATACACTTTATGAAAATAATAAATTGAAATATTTCTGAAAAAATAAAAAATAGGAAAACATCAATTGGCTATAAAAGTATTAACTTCAAGAAGCTCGAATCGATATAAAGATTTTCATTAATTAAATATGAATAACATGCCTTTTTTATACAACAGGCCCAGCAAGTAAAGTAAAGCTGTCGCTTCACGTTGATCTCCTGTGAGACAGTGGTACCGCCCGGACGATCCTATTCATAAATTCTGAGTCATGACTGACAACAGCGTGGCACCACCCATAGCGCCTCACACCTTACAGTAAGTAAGTCAGTACGCACCTAGATCCTAAGTTCATAACAATCAAAAGTACACATAAAACAGCATCTATTGCGCAGTTGGTTAAACGCCAGCTGTGAATTGTGAGGTCGTGGGTTCGATTCCCGCAGCGAGACAAATATGTGTATGATCTACAGGTATTTGTTTCGTGTCTGGGTGTTTGGGAGACCGTAAAGGCTCTCGTAGTTTATGATATGCATGATACCAGACTAGATCTTACACAGATGTTAAGGAAATAAAAATTGTAGGATTATTTTAAATACATTGTAATTTCAGTTTGAAAGAATTGTCACCCGCGGAATCACATTGAACTTCCGTTAGAATATAAATACTGTCGTCGAAGTATTTTTACATGAAACAGATGTTCCAATAATTTATTCAAACGCGAAGAAGAGAGGAGATGTTGCTGGCGCTTTCAACTCTGTCGCTAATGACTATTTATTTGATAAATAAGATTAGACAAATGACGCAACGATTAAACAGCGCCGCCCAACATTTTTTTTACATGTTCTATTTTGATGAATTTTAAGTGACTAGTGTTAGGAATTTGCTTTTCATGTAGCCGCGTAATACCGTTGATATTAATAAAAGAAGCAGTGAGATTTATATAGTTGTCAACCAATCAATGTCATGGTGAAGTCCCGACGACCCATATCCACAAAAGCCGTTCAACAAACGGCCATTCACCTAATGATCTCATCGCCCCAGAATAAAAATTCTCTAGTTTAGACCAATTGACTTTGTTTATGGAACGCTTTCTCAGGAGAAACTAGACGTTCTACTTTTCTTTAGGTAGCGTTCGTGTCTGAGATCCTTCCGCCGCGCCGTGGACTCTTTTATCATGTCAGGCCAATGGGCTAAAAAGGGACGGAATCAGAACCCACTATTTTACAATCGATGAAACAGTAAATACGATATCCAAATGCTACTTTAACCGGTAATATACTAATTGTAATGCATTGACTAAAGGATTGATGGAAAAGGAACAAGAATTTGAAATCAATAGCGCGCCCTAAAAGATGCTTTATAGAAAATGAGCCTGAAAATATCTTATGATGATGTTTTGTTCAAGTGAGTATTTAGCAAGTTTATGGACTCAATTTCCAAGGATGAGACCTAAAAAAGGTGATTAATGAGGCGAGGAAAAGGTTAATTGACTCATTGATTGCAATTGATAGTTTTAGCACGAACATACAGTATTACTGTCCTTACTTTACCTAAACGAAGACGATTGGCGCCAACTCCTTGCATTTTAATAAGACAATAATCTAAAAGGCAAATGTCCCTTCGTATTGATGAAGAAAAATAATGTAATATGTTGAATCATTGTTTACATAACAATGTTTTATTCAGTATTTGGTTCTGACTTTGATTTGTTTCTGGTCTACAATAAAAATATAGGCGTAATGAAATTACACGGCTCAAAAAAACAAAAAGCACCATAAGTATTAAACATCTATTAAATCGATTTCTGAAAATACATTTACATTCTAATAAAGGTAAAATAAAGCAATGGAATTTTTAAGAATTTTATTCCGGAGCAAGGTATTTTAATGTATTGAACAAACCTTTGGTCTTCTCACTGTTGTATCTTAATTCTCGGAAGTCCCAAAACTCGTCTAATTAACGGACTTAAACAAACACCCGTGAACCAATGCAATTATACTTGCGCGTGCGTTAATTTTGCAAACATTACCCACAAAACAAAGCGCCTCGCAGTCTGCTCAACTGATGTGTCTAATTACTACTTATCGTCGTAAACTTAGCCAATCATGACGTATATTATGAACGCTTTAGTGTGTCTTTAGCATTAACAGATCGTAAAACGAAGTGCATGGAAAATTATCCTTTTGTGCATCTAGTTAAAAGCAAACTTCATTTCGAACACACGCAACGTGTATTGTGGCAAAATGTGGTAATTATACGTATTAATCTTGATAATTGTTCTAAATTGTCTGCGGCAGTGATATCATGAGTTTCACACGCCATAAACATTTTACAGTTAAATAAAATTTAAGTAGCTATTGCACTTAGCAACGCCTAAAGCAAACATCGTGAAATCAAAACTAGCTTAACTATCGCCTGCAGACGGAGTCTACTCATTTCAAATTATAACCATCTAATTTGCGAAAGCTGGAATTCAAAACCCGTTTTTATTTACATCAGGTGTATAATTATGTTCGTATGCATCATTTATGTCTGCAATGACGATAATTTAGATACCAATTACAACTGGTGTTCGTAACATCTTTGTCTGCAACAGGCTAAATGTGGAGCTATGCAGCAGCCGATTCATGATACAATGCCACTATGTATAGGCTCGTTTTCAATCATCTCATAAAACCTGGGAATTATAAGCCTGCCACGTGGGCCCACTTTATTATCCGCAACATTGTTGAACAAGGGCGTGAATATTTAGAGTACAGTAAATATATGCAGAATACATTGATTTAAAAACTAAGAATGGGCCCTTCAGTACATTTGTAGTTTCAAAAACATGACCGTGAAAACCACTCTTAAATAAATATCAAATTAACTTAATTTAATATATTTCGTCTAAACGTTGTTTCACTTTTATCAACCTTTCTGTCATGATACATGCAAGCATTTTCAAAATCATTGCAAGCGACGACTAAATACAATAACACTCCACTAGAGATCTACTGGAGCACGCGCACCACTGACATCGGAACACTTTATGCGCTTTCCGCCCTGTCCATATATTTATGTCAATGGTAGAAGATTAACCTTTGCCTTGCTTAATACAAGTAGTGGCTACTGAAATGATGCACGCGTCATACATCGTTCGCTAATGGTGTTTATGAGAAATTTTAAAAGTCTCATGTTTACGTTGGAGGCACGCACCGCACGCACCAAGCGGAGTTACTCAACGATTTTCACTTACTCTATTTGCGTTTACACATGAGCGATGTATAAAATGAACTTAACACTGACAGTGACTGATTGTTTGTAGTTTGTCTTAACTGAAAAATATAAATTTGTAGAAAAATAAACAGATATTCTAAAAAAAAATTACAAGGTTTTTATTTTCAGTACAAATTTTAATGTTTTAAAAATATCCCTATCCATTATACTCCTAATATTTTATAATTAAGATGTGAACTTGAAATTAATGGATTTTTAGGTTCATAGGAAGATTCTCGTGGTGTTCTCCCTGAAATTCCAATTAACTCTATACAGGATCTATCCAGACTGCAACTGAAAACGAAGCCAGGTGTAATTTTTATGGTAGTAAAACTTAGCAAAAAGCGTCGATATTCTTATTCCTGTTGTCGTATATGGGTGGTAAATACATAGTTTTAGCTAAAATGAAAATTTACTTTATTTTTACAGACGCTATGGAACGTTAGGGTTTCAATTATTATTTTAGCATAAAATATGTATTTGCCACCCAAACTCGATGATGTTTAAATCAAACCAAAAATAAGCTTTTTTTGCAAAAAAATATTTGCTTTGTGTCTATAGTCACTGAAACTACCACCCAGCTTCGTTTTGGTCGCAGTCTGGATATACCATGTACAATACAGCGTATAATGTAAAGGTGAAGGATATTGATATCTAAACAGGAACAAAAAATACGTAACAAACACACTTACTACTAAGTGTTCATTTAATTAGCAGAAACGTAAAAAATATTTACAGTTCTATCATTAATTAGAACATAAAATAATATTTTAATTAAATATCTAATAAAACGACGAAAACTGGTATATGTAAGTAACCTTCAAGATGTTTTCACCTTTTAAGCAAAGACACCACATCTGTTAAATATTGTAATTAATGTTATCTTGGAATAAATTAAAATTAATATAAAATAGCAAAATCTCGATTGACTTATTCGATTGAAATATCTCAATAAGTTTATACGTAAAGAGAAAATAAATTTCTGTCTATCTAGTCGTAACTGCTTACCATTATGCATGCCGCTTGACAGTCTGCCTGGGAAAGACAAACAAAAAAAAATGTTCTGTACCCTGGACATAACAATTGACAACTTGTCTCCTATTTTTACCACTTTACAAATATGGACAGTGGACCCTTAAAAAGGCGACACCGTCAGATCCTGCCGATGGCCACCTTTCCGCGGAATTATTAGCGGAGGTACCTCCCCGGAATATTAAACGAATTGAAATTTATTGTCTAGGAACAGCTCTGAGTCAACTTCCTTGCGATTGTTGCGCGTAGGAGACCAGCCACCCACTGGAAAAATGGATTTCTACGTTTTACACTTAAGATAGGATCGATGTGTCAATCATCCTTTGTACTCGTGATTTATTCTCCGGATTGACATATTGAAACAATTGCAGCCTATTGTGAGTAATTTTTTTGCTGAAAGTAATCTTGTTTGTTTTCTTAACCAGAAGTTGACATGCGTGAAAGTTTAAATTAGATTTAAAAATACAGTTATTGATCCTATTTATAACTCAATAACAAAACTAGTATTATTTCTTTAGTAAGTATCACTTAATTTGAAATCATTTTTCCTGACAATTAAATTAAAAACAAACTAATAACGATAGTCCGCTCCTTATTACAATAAGCACTGTCTCTGATATCCTATAATTATAGAATGGAAATACATCTTACATCGAAGATAATGGGTAGTTATACAATAATGAATGGAAATTAATTAGTATTCGTGGTGCGCAGCGTGGTATACCATTAAACATTTTGTCATCGACGCGTGTTTCTGGACGCCAACGCAATTGCGCAAGCCTGCACTCATTTATGCATGTGCATTGATTTCAGAGGGTCTTCAGAGCGCTGCATCGGGCGAGTCATTGTGTCCATGCTAATGTACCAATTCAATGCACTCTGATGCAACAGTGTCATTCATCAAGAATTGCATAAACGACATGGGTTATGCATTTCACAAGATGCTCTCTTGGCATGCAGATAAAAGATGCGATAATAACTTTACATAGCCGCGCTCTATTTTCGACTAGACTGTGAAAGAACACAATAGTGAGACTTGAAAATGTTTATTTGAAAGGCAGTGTACATTTTCATCAAGTACACATATTAATGATATTGAAAATGTCAAAAGAGTCCACAGAGATTTGATTTTATATATCACGTTTAACATTTTTTATATGAATGGATTATGGCGGTTGGCTATGTGCTGTTACATACAATTTATTTTATAATTCGTTCATTGTAATGTAAGACCATTTTACATCGCGACATGGAGTCTCAAACGGATAATTTGAAAGTAATCAAGCGTGTAATGGCGGTATCATTGGGCGTGGGCAGGGAGTTTCGATCGACGAGTGCTCGCAAATGAACCAAGACATATCCCATTGAACACAGCTAGGGAAATTAATGACTCTTTGTTTTCAAATATTGAGGACACTATACAAAAACTATAGTACTAAATGTACAATGGTCTAGTGAGCTTTTTGCACTCTCCCTCGATTCATTAGTAAATTACCTAAACGCTGTAAAATAAATAATATGATACTCATAGAAAAAAATGATTTCACTATAATGAATGATAGGGATATTTAAAAAATAAATAAATTCGATATCATAATCTTCAAAAGTAAGAAGTAAATTGCTGAAGATAGACGTTTTCTAAAAGTTTCTACAAAGATCTGTAAAAAATAACATATACCGTGATTTTTTGCAACAGGATAATAACGGTCATAAACTAGATTTCCATTCATTAAAATTATCCTCGTATTAATCGTATACAACAAAGTGCGTGGTGGCCTGTTGGTAAAGTGCGTGGTGGCCTGTTGGTAAACGGACTAGACGCGACTGCCAATATGTTCACGGTGGTCGCGGGTTCGAATCCCAGGGCACACCTCTGACTTTTCGGAGTCATGTGTGTATTGATAGTCAATCACCACGCACTAAAACGGTGAAGGAAAACATCGTAAGGAAACCTGCATACCATAGCGATTTATTAAAATTTCTATGGTATGTAAGTCCGCCAACCCGCACTAGGCCAGCGTGGTGGACTATATGGCCTAACCACTCCCAATCATACTGTCGATTGTAGAGTAGGCCCGTGCCCTGCAGTGGGACGTATATGGGCTGATACAGAATACAGAATAATCGTATACATCTAAAAACAACTGAAATTGAATTATAAGATGACATTACAACATGAATTTCAACGTTGTTGCCTAGACATTTCATTGATTGCAAATTTTTACGTGAGTCACAAGCACCTGTGAAATTCGTACGAACTATTTCTGTGTGTGAAAAGAGAATGTGTCGCGTCCCATTCAATGAGTCTATAATTAGTAAGGAAGGTGCGTGAACGGTCAGCCGACGCAGACGGTGAAGGCCGCAATGCTTCCATCAAGTGACGAATCATTTAAAACCACCATAAATGATGATTCCTGCCGACAGTTCCGCTTTCCGATAAACGTGCTTGGCGGAGCTATCAGTCATACTTTTATGAGTATATACTAATATGTACGCAGTGAGTAGTGGTGGTCCATTAAAAATAGTATACTTGATTACTTCTTTTGTGCTCTGCATGCTAAATATAATAACGTCTTGGACATTTGACCCTGTGTCAAAACAGTCGCATGAAGGCTAGTAAACAGTTTTCAACAGATTTCACTCTTTCAGTCTTTTTCTTGATCGAGTACTTCATTACTGAAGGTTATGTCCCTAAAAGGACTTCGTTGCTGATTTTAACTTCTTAAAGACAATAAGGGTAGACCTGTAGAGCTAGGCCAGTGTGATACATAGAGTACATTCAATACTAGGAGAGTGTGATATTATAAAAGAAAAATATTAGTGCTGATGTTATGACCGCTGCCTTGACGCAATCATTTCGTGGATAAATAATATTCAATGTTAGTAAAAGTTTATTTACTTATACATCTTTTCAGAATTGATCCTACGACCACAGGCTTCACATTTCAGTTAACGAACAACATTTTCACGTGATTAAGACATTTAAATAATCTAAATAAAAATAAATTAAGAAACCATAAAAGCGATTTATAGCCACATACATCGTAATGAATATTCGTACATTTTGTCACTAAATAAATGTGATGTTAATGATACTCATGTTTCCGGCCGCACGTCACTTACTATTCCGCGTCTCCGAATAACTTTCCGTTATTTTAATTCCGACATTACAAATTCGCCGCAGGTTCCGCAGCCAGCGGAGACATCCGAGAACACCGGCAAAGGACACAAAACATAAATACACAAAAAGATCCCTGATAAAATCTCAAATATGTAATATTTGTTTTTATTACCAACACCTCTAAACATGGAGTTAACCATTCTTAAGAAATAAGAATTAAAACTATGTATAGACATACGCTTGTCAGTCTTGAACAAAAAAGGCCGGTGACTTGTCGTCAATTGACACAATTCATATAAGGGCCCAAAATTACTCTCTGAGCTTAGGGCAATGCGTAGCCATAATAGGCTCTAAAATGGACCTCATTATATCCTAAATAAACCATATGACGTCATAGGGATAAATTGGGTGATTCCCGCGTCATATACTAATGTATTCTTAGATACAATTACATTATATTCCGTTAAGGATATCCAAGGTCTTGTCAAACTTATATGGTCAACGATGCTTACGTTAAGAAGTTATTGAATGAACAAAAAATTATTGACAAGGGGAACATTATCAATTAACGTTTTTTATTAATACGAATTATTTTGAAGTGCTCTATACGTTGTTATATACGGGAACAATTAAAATCACAATAACTGTAACAAAACAACTTTATCTAATTAAAGTGTTTAGTAAATGTCGAGTCCTATAGACCTATTTGGCTGCTAATAATTCTCGAGGAAAAAAATTAGGAAAAAATATATATTTCTATAAGTATATACTGTTTCACATTCGCAGTTAGACATACAACGTATTACAAATGAAATATAAGTATTAGATTTCAAGACCATATTTTATTCATTCCTCTTCTCGCTAATCAGATGGCAAAACCTCAATAACAAGCGAGGTTGTTCAGTAAATAAAAACACAAAACCACCACAAATAGAATAGAAGGGATTCTCATAGGTGGTAAGGAATGCAATCGTGATTAAACTTTAAAACAATGGTCAATAGTTAGACGCTTACGGGTTAAAAAATCTCAGTTATCTGATGGAATAACACACGATGAATGGTTACAAAACCTCCGAAGAGATGTTGGCGCTTTTGTTTTGCTTTAAGCGCGTTGTTAAAGATGTTTACTGCCATCTAACATTACGTTTATAAATTATTAAGGTTATATTAATCAGTACTTTTTAATTCGTGTACGTTTTCTTGGTATTTCAGATAACCGGACAATGGTTGCAAGATGCTCCATTCAATAGATCACTGTCGTAGGTTTATAAAAGAAGGATTTGGCAATGGATATTTTGCAGCTCGTGCTATAATTTCCTTTATATTTCTTGCAAGTGTATTAAATATGATAACTTACCCAACATTTTTTAAGATGGACAAAAATGTGTCTTTATCATTTACTTCAGCTTCAGCAGTTAGTTTACACCTCAAGTCTCATCATAGGTCGCCCCAAAGGAAGCATCTGTTGGAAGTGGTCTACATTAGGCTTTCTGTGACTTTTATCAAGTCGCCTATAGATATAATATATTGCCGGTGCATGAACTCCAATAGAAATCCTTTCGGCCCTATCGGACATAAGTTCTCCGCATTATGACTGAACTGGGTGAAGGTTTTGATATAAGCACGTAAGTACAGTAATAAATTTAAATATTCCAGTAAGGAAGTATAGCGATAGATTTCACTACCGATAATAAACAAGGAAACAGGATACATTGAAAGGTTTTGTAAATCAAATATTGTCGACGTCGTTCTCATTAAAAAAAGAACAGGACTGAAACCTACATAAAGAGCATTTAATAAACAGAATTCATTTTAGCGGTTCTATTACAAATCAAAAAACCTCATTTACAAAGGGATACTAAAAATAAATCTTTATAGAGGAAAAACTCTATAAAGATTTATAGAGGAACGTATCCAAGACCAAAAAGAGCATTATTCTATGGTCTTAACCAACCAGGTTTAGCTAACCAATAGACATACATTGCCTTAAGTAAAACCACGCAGTCTTTTTTTAACCCCTTTCAACTTAGGCATTAGAATGTTACGTTTATATTCGTAGATAATTACAATCGCCAAACAGTCCCAATACTTCATAAAGGTAGGCAAGTTCATAGACTATATAAAAAACAATTTCGTAAAACTCCTAGAAATTAGTTTACGAGCATAATGCGATATTCATTAGCTGTTTCATGATTCACAGTACGTAGGTTTTTAATCAATATCATTAACATGTTTATGAATAGCGAACATCATTTTATATTCTGTTAACCCATAGTTTGCGAGTCGGCGCCGCCTCAGTCCTCACTTATATTTTCGGAACTTAAACAACGATTAATCATCCACAATTCAATATTCGGTTCTGAGAATACATACATACATACATAAACTCACGCCTTGTTCCCAGAAGGGGTAGGCAGAGGTGCCAGGGCAGCCACATTTCGCCTTGCATGTTCCGTCCCACAATGTGATAAGTGGCGAGCCTATCGCCATATCGGGCACAAATTCCTGACTCTGGGCTGATACTGAATAGAAAAATCCAATATCACTTTGCCCTACCCGGGATTCGAACCCGAGACCTCAGCTTTGTAACCGTACCGTAGTACAACTACGCCACCGAGGCAGTCGAGGCAGGCAGGTTCTGAGAATATTCAATGTTAATATTCAACTGATAGCGCTGCAATTGTGCCACGTAAGTCTCTTTGGATCAATGACTACATAAACATTAGGAAAATGACGATCGGTTTGTTTGAAGTCTATATGCGAAATTATTAGTATATTTTTATAAAACCATTTTCCAAATAAAATGAATCCATTATCCGTACAAAAATACCAACATTCCAGCTTAAATAAAATGTAAGACAAAATAAGACATTGATAGTCTGTTTACGACAGCACGAACATGCTTAATTAATTTAGTGTGTCCGAATGCTTTTACATTATAATTATTACCATATCAACCGACTCGTATAATTAATATCATTTCTCGCTCCTCTCTTCCAATGTCAATGTTTATTTATTTCCTTTTATCAAGACTAAATGCGGTGCAGATGTGCAACCAGAATTGATTGCAGGATCAGCCCACAGCCTTGGGGATAAAGTTTTGTCCCCTTGAACACAAAGTCATCCTCCAAAAGTACGTTATTAAAATTAACTGGATACTTGCTGCAAAATGTAAATATGCAATTTGTTAGTCTGCACAACATAAATCAAACTTAAACAACGCCTATAAAATGACATTATCATTATAAGACATAAAATGATCTAAGTAGGCGGGTGTATGATTCAAGTCGAGATAAGATTTTTATAATGGCCTATTTTTAAGAAACGGTTGACTGAAACATTGTAAAGACTCGTAATCTCTTGTGGATACTTTTTTACTTAGATTCAAATAATCAACTAATAAGTAATTGTAATCGAATCGAGAACGAATAAAAGAAAGAGAAGAAAAGAACGATTTATTAGTCACAGTCGCAACGTACACAACGTGGTTCATATAAAAAAAAAATATTAATAAATAAATAATATTTCTTGAATATTTCTTGCCCACCGAATACCATAGCAAATGGCAACTCAATTGCAAAACTGGCAGGACATTTGTCATGTCGTTTGGTAACCTAAGCAGCTTTAGAAATCATCGTACACTTGAGGAAACTCTGTTGAGTGATTCATCTTCTGGAAAAGCGTTTCCATTTCAATCAGTATAATTATATCCAATCACCTTGTGAGATAACATGACATACGAATGACTCTACGTTTATGGCTCAAGAGTCAAGGTTCGCTAAAGATTTGTAGTAACTAATGTTACACTGCATTGATTCGCTGCAATTTTGTCGAGACAAACCAAGCATAAAAAATTACTCAATGCTAAACGAGGTTATATATTATAACAAACGCTTGCATTCTTGTATTTAGGTTAGCGCATACAGAAAATCGTAATCGCTACGAAACCGTGAACCAAATTGTCTGCAAACATTAAAACGGGCATATCGTAAATTGTTCTTAATTTAGTCTAGGTAAATATGAACTGTTCGTCTAGCCAGAGTTCTGCCAGTCGACTCGTTAGCGTTTGTTTGTTGTTAATTGCAAAATAATTTAACCGAGAAATTTCAGCTCAAGTTATTAACAGTAAATATGAATCTAAATATGTTTAGAACAAATTGCGATACGCAAATTAATTGGCATCCGTTAAACTTTCTGACTTACTCTGAACTATCTCTGACGGAAAATTAAAACAGAACGCGTGATGGTAATATTAAAGCTTAAATAGTATACGTGAAAACATGTATTGGTTGTGAAAAAAAGTTGTAGAAATATTACCATAACATTTACGGAACAATGTTGTAAAAGAAAATTAACGAGGCTATGTGCTTACAATGAAATCTTGCGAATGATGGCGGTGTACGCTGTCATCAATACTAAAAAAAACTACCGTGAACCTACTCTATGAATCCCGATGAGACGCGGCGCCTTCAACAAATTAGTATGAAACACGCATACTTAATTATTTAAAACGTGCCGTGGCGATTGTGTTTGGTCACCTACATGCTCGACACAATCGAAGAGCATCAGTGACATCGACCGTGACAAGCAATCTTAAAATTGGCACAGATGTCCTTTTGCAACCAATTCGGCAACATCAAAGAAATTACTTTTCTTTAACATGTTGTTACTAGTAAAGGTCGCCCTAATATTTAATCAACATCACCGTGAGCTTTTAAGACATCTATATCAACGCAATTTATGCACATAAAATATTGATTAAAACTTTCATTTCTATTAACAAATTTTTAATCAATTTCCAAATCACTTTAATTATAGAGATATTTGTGTCATATGTGTTTATTGTCGATCTCGAAACGGTTTCCAGTATGATTTTATGAGATAAATTAATCGTCTTGTAAAGTGGATTTACGGCCAGAGCGGCTGAGAACGTGTCGCCGACCGTCATAGTATCATTTACTGCACACATTATAGGAAATTACTACCGCAATATCACTACATGACACGCATATGGGCGCTATTGATATGGAGTAGTCCATTAGAAAAGATTAATTAAAGGTCACCGGACATGGTACATTTCTCTTATCACCTCTTTGAATGAAAGCGTTAATTAGACTCGAGGAAAAGTCCGCCGCTTATCACGGCTCAAATTAGTATAGGTACGTACCTACTAGTAAGTTATGAATTATATAAATAATGTCAAAGCAATGGTTGTACCTACATATTTAAACATTCGGCTGCCGATCGCTGTGATAAATATGCAATATACTTTGGATTTAATAGATTAAAATACACAACAGAGGAATATGTCTTGGTGACATCATATGGCGCCACTCTGCTCACCAATTGCTCACAATTGTCTCGACTTACGCACATACTATTTACCAGTTAATGAAATCGCATAATTATAATCTGTTATCATTGAATAAAGGACATGGTGAAATTCATTTATAATCGGTCTCTTTGTTCTGTCAGAATAAAGGCCATCGTTCTCATCAATCAAGACGTTCGCATCAATTAGCTGAAGTTTTCAGAGACAACTGCAGTGCTGCAACGAAATCTGATATCGAGCCATATGAGCATTACCTACATGTGGACCTTTAATTGGACTCGTACAACTCGTACACATGACATCGCGTACACTTATTGACGTATATACGACGATTTATATTTGAATGTCTTTGTCCCCTTGTACATTGTTTCGGAAATAAGTACTGAGAAAATTATAAATAAGATGTTTCTACTTGCTCTATAAAGTTTGTTGAACTTTCTGGGTGAAAAATTGCTGCATAATACACGATAGAATGAATTTTGATATTAGACATTAGTTAGATACGATTCATGAAAGAATTGGAAGAATAAAAATAAAACATATTGACAGTGATAAAAATATTACCTCTTAAAAATGCCATTAAGATCACTTTCAGTTATGCGTAATACAATGTAAATACACTTTAAAAGATCACCGGCTCTTTTGAAAGTCAAAGACCCAAACTTTTGAGTATTTGGTAAATAGAACATTATAATATTGACGTCTTTATGAGTGTTTTTAATGGAATCTGTAACAATGTTTATTATAGTTCCGAGGTAATAAAGCTTCTGATCATTGATTTAAAAACTAAGTATAGGCCATTCAGCACATTTGGAGTTTCAAAAAGATAATAGTAAGTGAAAGTAGCTCTAAAATATAAATTAAATTAATTTTATTTAATAGATTTTTTCTAAACTGGGATTAAAAAATATTTCATTTTTATTATACTTACTCTCATATTACAAGCAAGCGTTTTCAATGAGAGCGACACCTAATTTCAGTAACGCTCCACTAGAGATGCACTGGAGCGCGCGCACCGCTTACGTCGGAACACTTTACGCGCTTTCCGCCCTGTCCCTATATATTTATGTCAATGCTTCTGATTCAATGAAATATTGTGCTATTGTATTTTGATTGAATTCAAAGAGTATAGTATTAAATGTACCACTTTTACTAAATAATAAGGTTTAGTCAATTGACACGAAGCTTTTCTAACCTAAATACCCTCTGTAATGTGTATGTATTCAGACTGAGTCGAGTCATTTCAGGGGAGGTAGGGCCCAAGTGCGTGGTGGCCTGTTGGTAAACGGACTAGACGCGGCTGCCCAAATGTTCACGGTGGTCGCGGGTTCGAATCCCAGGGCGCATCTCTGACTTTTCGGAGTCATGTGTGTATTGATTAATCAATCACCACGCACTAAAACGGTGAAGGAAAACATCGTGAGGAAACCTGCATACCATAGCGATTTATAAGAATTTCTATGGTATGTAAGTCCGCCAACCCGCACTAGGCCAGCGTGGTGGACTATATGGCCTAACCACTCTCAATCGTATTCTCGATTGTAGAGGAGGCCCGTGCCCTGCAGTGGGACGTATATGGGCTGATGCAGACTGGGCCCAGATGTGGTCGGTTATGAGGTTATTTAGACCACTGGAGCGTTCTTTAAGTAGTTCTCATAATTTATGAATCAATCTGGCCAAATCTATATTATTTGTACATTTTCATCGACTATTTGTTTTCACTAAGCACTAATAACCTGTGTTTGTTTCGCTTCCACCTATTACAGGAAAAATGTACAAATTCACTAAACATAAACAACAACAGATTACAATTAAGCTCTAGATCTTCCTTTATGGTTGTTCCGTGAAAATTTAAATTAATTTTAGTTTTAGTCGTTAAATGTAGCCTACTATGTGTCATGTAAGTTGTACGGATGTGTAGGCAAAACTAAAAGTCTTTGATGATAATCTAGATCTGGCGCGAAGCCAAACAAACGGGTTTCTAAATTTGACGAAAATGCACTGTATCTATTTGCATTTATAGCGTGAATACGTCTCAGCGGTTAACAACATGAGCCACTAAGTGGCACTTTCGCCAAATGTTTGCAAATATAAAAGTTTTACTACCAACACGGAAAGTAGCTACGACTATTTTTGTATAGGTACATACGTATAATGCTTTGATACTTATAGTGGATAATGGCAGTTACAATAACATCCGATTCCTACTCCGCGGTTTGGCTAGCACTTTGGAACAAAAATATAATACCTACCTACTATTTATTTTGTAAGTAGGTAGGCAAATACATATTATGCCTACCCAAGATTTTATGTAGTTAGTTTTATACAATATATATTTATGCTGACGTCTTCTATCGAATACGAATTCGAGGAAATAATTGCATTCTTTCTTTTACAAAGATTCATTCAAGTTTACGCGCGTCATTAAACCTTTAAAAAAATTTATAGCAACATGTTGCAAGAATAAGTCACAGACTCAGTTCGCAGATTTAAAAAGGCTCAGAAAAGTTCGTTGACCAGTTCGGTAGTAAACGCGTCATGTGCTGGATTTATGAATTTAAAAAATATTAGGTCATCCGTTCTAACTAATAACTATACGTAGGTACGTATCCAGTATATTGGATATACACTTAGCAGTTTGTCGCAGCATGAAGTCGGGAGCATAGTTACAACAGGTACCTAAATGACAAGTTTATTTGTATATGAATACACACATACTGCAATAAAAAAATAAATCAAGATATCATTACTCAATATTAATAATTAATTAAGTTTAATAAAGGCTTAAGAAAGTAGATATTTAAAAAATGCTCTACCTTCATTGTTACATTTTTTTCTTTGTGTTAGATAATATTTTTCAGGATACTAATATAGCGACTATCAATATTTATGGATAATAATATATAGTATTGATAAAAGAAGGTGGGGTAGATATATTCGGTAACACTGATGTACATATTTTATAGTATACATTTTACGTCAATAAAAACCAAAGCTCTACTTAAGTAGAGCATCGCCTACACCGATAAATTTTATTAGTTTATTTTTCTTTTTAATCACCGCCATTTAAACTGGCGTAATAAATTGTACCAAAAAATTTATAAATAAAATTTTGCCCATTCACCAGGCGAGAAAGATAAACAAAGAAATCATAATAATATTAAGCGAGAATGCTACAAGTCAACATTCACCAGTTACTTGGCACTAAATTACCAATATTCTAGGTTGTTATTAAGAAACGTCCTGCTTGAATACCATGGTTTATGCTGCTTTGTATCGAACTGCATAATGATTGTTGAGACGTTGATTGACTTATTGTTTCACTTCCAGACCACGCCTTAATCATACGAACTGAAAATAGAACAAATGAACCAGAACCAGACAGCCAGACTCGCCAAATTAGCTATAGTCAAGTGTAGGTTGGCCTCTTCAAGTGCTTATTTGAGTTCTGTTATAGCACCCAAACGTGGATACATAACATTGGCTAATTTATGATACATAACTTTTTGCTTTTATTATGATTGCGATGAATAACTCCGATATCATTTCATGCTATTACGTACCTACTCTATTGAGAGTAAATGCGCTAATAAATACAAAGCTATAAACTATATTCATGCTATCGATGATTTTATAAAGAAACATAACGCAAAATGTAACACAAATTATTTATTATTGCTGTCAAGTAATAATTGCTCATTCTTTTCTTGTTGTAGTGTGAATGTGATTATAGCAGTATTACTTTTTTGTTATTGACTTTTCCCTTCATAATGTGCGGTAACATATATCACTCCCAACTCGGTAACCATGTATTATGAAAAAAAAATAGTATTGTCCCTGTAGACACTAAAACTGGTAGTTTTAGTGTTGGCTGGCTTCGTTTTGGCCAAATAACCAACGACCAGTATCCGATTGCTGGCCCTCAGGTGTTGTGAAGCTGAGCGTTGTCTTGCTCTAGTATTCATCGTCCTATTGCTCAGCCCTCAGGTGTTGTACAAGAGGACTGGAGGAGAGCAAATATGCAGCCAATTTCCAAAAAGAGTAATCATTCAGGCAACACCAATTGCCCCAATTTTTTTATAGTACCACTGATGTGTATATTTATGGAGCGGATCATCCATTTCCTGCTACCTAGCGGATCACTAGGTAGATTAATTAAAAATTAACTATTTACGGCGGACCCCATCATCAGGTGTTATAGTTGTAGCTTTATTTTCCTATAATTTCTGCGACCCTTGAAATAGCCCAGGGTTTGGATGGAGTTTAGCACCGTGGTCTTCTCCCCAAGCTCACGTCGTATGGTCTACCCGGCAACTAAATAAATAAATAAATAATATATTTATTAAAAACTGAGTTACCAACATAACTAACTGAATTTATTAAAACTGAGTTACAAATATAACTTGGCCAAGGGACTTTCTGACTTTCTGCATGGCTGCGGAATAGGTGCGAGTATTTGTTCAGGGATAGGCCATGTTAGAAAAATTCTGGAGTTCCATAGGCTCATAAGTGCTTACGCCCACCTTCTTTCTTCTACATATCTATAATATGCTAATGTTAAACAACATTCGTTCCGTTCCGCGTATGAACGCGGACGACATTACAATTAATAGGCGAAATAGCAGTTAGTAAGCCTCCTTGTTGCCGGGCGGAAACTGAGAAGACGCCTGAGGATCTTATCATTAGGTGCGTCTAGACTGTAAGCATGTTGTGTTAACTTATAAGTGGTTGTGCAACACCCATAAAACTTGTTTAAGTGTTGTGTTGTGTAACAACTATTAGTAAACCTTAAATAACAAGCCATTTTTTACAGCGAGCAGGCTTCTGGTACCTAAATGTTCAAAGTGATTGTGTTTCAATAAGGAAGACCTCAGTATCCTTGGTGAAGATATCCGTAGGGATCGGAACCCAAGAATTAAAATTACCTCTACGTTAGATATGGCTCAGCAGAGGGGCTTATAGGGAATATTCACAGGGAATATTTCTACCAACTTTAAGTGACTTGTTTATTTATTTTGATTACTTGTAGTGGGCAACACTGCATAAGGATATGCCATTCAAGGATTTACTTCTAAGAACCCACTTAAAGAACTAAAAAGCCGTAATTAATAAGAAAAAAACAATAATGTTTATATATTTATCAATCGGAATTTGATCAAAATACATATTTCATTTCGTAGAAACAGAATATGTACCAGGAAAGAAATGCTATACTTACGCCTCAGTTACCTTAGCTTTAATTATCTATATTTTTAAAAACAAGTTTCTATCATCGTCTCTATGGCCAATGTTTTCTTTCACTCTCATTGGGTCGAATGTTGCTGTGTTGAGGAAAGCTCATTTTTGATTGGTTTATTTACAATAAGTATCAAAACTAACCAATGATAGTTCAGCTTGTGAACGGAAACAATCCAACTGCTAACATGGCGATTTTCGTCATTCCCCGCATGTCATTTGGTAATTATTGCGTGGCTGTTATGGGAAAATATTTCAATTGTGCAATATTTTTTTCTTTTTGACACATTTTCTTTGTTTTATTGACTATTAATAACGGAAAATGAGCGTCGACGCTTACGGTCCGAGCTCTCAAACTTTAACGTTCTTGGACACTGAGGAAGCTGATATTATCGGTGCTGATACACAAGGATCGCAATATGAATTCACTGACTACACGCTTCCTTCGCAAAGCCAAACACAGGCGTCACAGAATGACTACGGACTATCAACATCAAACCAAGTGCGTATACCTTCCTTGTTCTGTTTATCTGTCATAACCTAATTAGACAAAAAATACTCTGGTACCAAATGCCCTTGACGTGTTTGTATTTCAGGTGAACGGCTTAGGTCGTACAGATCTCACTTCTAAAATATCGAATGTGACCAATGCTATCTCAGAGCTGCAGTTCGAGGAGGAAGACGAGGCTCTTTATAGCAGCAAGGAACTGCCCGAGCATGCCTGCAAGTATTGTGGCATACACGACCCGGCTACCGTGGTCATGTGCAACATCTGCAATAAGTGGTGAGTCATTTAAGAGGGAAAACATTAATGTTTTTCTTACTAACATTTTTGCCTTGTTGTTTGCCAAATTTTATAAATGAGTAAGGTTTCTGTGAATAAGTCTTGTTTTGTTAGCCAAATTTCTAAATAACACCTGTTACTACCTTGTACTGCATTATAAAGTAAACAAACAATGCACGGAAATCTATTATACTGAGTAATTGAAGGCAATTATGATTGTTATTTGCTTATTAATGGTTGTATCTTGGAAATACCCATCTTTAAATTATAACTGTTTATCAAAATATTTGTCAAACTTAAGAAAAACTTTCACTATACTTACAATAATTATACCTGTGATGATTTATTGATAATCTGAAAAAGCACACAACTAAAATATACATATGACATATTCTTAACGTAGGTTATGTAATGTAAAACAAATTCTATCTTATATAAATCATGGTTTTCAATAATGAGGCTTTAAAAATGTTTGATTTGCCATGAAATACTTTTAAGTTTAATATACTTTATTAAAATTGATGATTTGCATATTACCCTTGATTTTCATTCTTCGTAATAACTTGTTTTTATTATTATTTGTTTATTTGTTAGTGTCCAATAAAAACAATGTATTGCAATATTTAATTCTGCTTCTACCTTCACAACTCACTATGTGAAATTGGAAATATGTTTTAGTTAATTTAATTACAGATAAATTATTAAGATGTTACGACTTCCTGATTCAACATTAACTGGAAACTGAACGGCCTTATACTTAGACTGTTTTAAAACATATTTTTGTTATCAAATGTTTTGTCTTCGCTTAAATTGATTTTAAAAAAAATTCTTAAGGGATAAGAACTTCTGATAACTAAAATAGGTTTTAAAACTGTCTATGTCCTGAATTAAGCCATAATATTATAATGAATATTATTTACTGTCAAAAAATTCTTAGAAGCTATGGCACATAATATAGTGCTATTTTTCTTTACTATTTACAGAAACGCTTCCCAAAATATCATTAATGAACTTCCTGGTTCAATACTTTTATAGAAAACCTAACAGTTGTCTTGACATGTGACAAAATAAATTTAATATTTCAAAAGCATAATATTATGTATTATATTCGTTTCTAAAGCCCCATACTGTTGCCCAACCATATCATTACTTATTTTTTGCTATCTGATTTATTTTTCAGGTTTTGCAATGGCAGAGGGAATACCTCTGGCTCTCACATCATCAACCATCTGGTGCGCGCCAAACACAAGGAGGCCGCCTTGCATCGCGATGGTCCTCTGGGTGAGACGTTGCTGGAGTGCTACTCTTGTGGTGCTCGCAATGTCTTTGTCCTTGGCTTCATACCTGCTAAGGCTGACTCGGTTGTAGTCCTTCTGTGCCGGTATGTTTAACTTAACCACTTGTTATTTTTATTTAAATCATTTATATATCAAGACTGTTATGTTGGCCTGGGGCCCTACTATATTCAACGAAACGAAGTTCGAAACTTCGGATGATCAAAGTTTATATACGATACGAATGTACCTACATAAAACTTGTGGTCGTTATTGATTTATGGTCGTAACCATAGACTTATAGTTACGGTGTACGTTATACATATACATTCGTATCGTATAAAAAACTTCGTTTGTCCGAAGTTTCGAACTTCGTTCGTTTGTTCGTTCGTTCGTTCGTTCGGATGAATATAGTAGGGCCCCTGGTCCTTGACTAAAGTGCAAAAGTCCGATCTCGGGGTTTGCCAGCGAGCTATGGAGCGCAGTATCCTAGGTGTTAAATTATGCGACCGCATAAGAAATAGAGATCTGTGCACCAGAATGAAACTTGTGGACGTTGGGCAACAAACAGCCAAATTAAAGTGGGACTGGGCAGGCCACGTCTGTCGCATGTCAGGAGACTTGTGGGCTAAGACTACTACTGAATGGACTCCCCAAAACACCAAAAGACCATGTGGTAGGCCACGTAGAAGGTGGAAAGATGACCTAGATCATTTTAATAACAGCTGGAGGATGGAAGCCTTTGATAGTGACAGGTGGAAGAAGGAAAGGGAGGCCTTTGCCCTGCAGTGGGACAGTATAGGCTAGTAAAAAAAAAGACTGTTATCAAAAACGAAGTGTGAAGCTTTAGTGACTACAAACTCAATGCAACTAAAATTTTCGCAAAAATACTAGTTTTTTTTTGTGTTTTAAATATCTTGTATTTGGTTTGTAAAACCATAGTTCTTGCTAAAGTAATAAGTTAAACCCTAGCCATAGCATCTTTTAAAATAAAAGGTTGTACATTATTATAATAAACCAATATCACCCAAATATGAAAGCAGGGATTTTAAAGTAAATCATTCTTTTCCAAAAGTTTTAGTTGCCTTGTGTCTGAAATCACTAAAACTACCACCCCACTTTGTTTTTGGATGCAAGCAATTCAATATAGAATGAATCTTCTAGAACACATGAACAAAAGTAACAATAGATTTAATTAATTATGTACATATTTTAAATGTGTAAATTTTTGTGAAATATGCCAATGATGATAGTTGCACCAATGTTCAATGTTAAAAATTTTTTAAGGCATAATACAAGAAAATAATTTGAATTTTTTATATTTCTTCAGTCAACCATGTGCAGCACAAAGCTCATTGAAAGATATGAACTGGGATCAAGAGCAATGGAAACCACTGATTGGTAAGTTTTAAAACTGAAATCAATGATAAGTTTGATGTGTTATAATAATGTCTACATAACTAAAAGTTTATATCCCATTTTTTCCATAGCTGACCGCGCCTTCCTATCTTGGCTAGTGAAGGTTCCATCTGAAGCTGAACAAATGAGAGCCCGCCAGGTAAAGAACGAAGACTCTTCAAAGGAGAATGCCTTTCGTAGTATCAGTTACAAATATTATTGATACCAATACTGCTTAAAATTTATAATAGCATTTTTATGGTTTGTCTTTAGACATTTTCCTATTTCATCCCGAGTGACAGATTTTTTAAATAATTATCATCATCACATCACATTTTGTTCACAGAGCTAAAGGCAAAAAAAAAAACATTTTCTTGCGATTTCAAGTTAATTTCTCCAAGAACTCTAGGTCTGGGCCTAATTATGTTAATATTTATTAAAAATATATATTTTTCCCTACACAATAAAGTAGGTTTCATCAAGTGACAAAAATCTTCACGCCTATACTAAGTTTCATAGCAAAATGGGCATTCTCTTTTGCATCTTTAATAAAATACTATGATTTTAATTTATATTTTTAAAAATAACTTATTTGATAATGTGTATATTTTTACTTTTTAAAGGTGACTCCACAACAGATTGGACGTCTTGAAGAACTTTGGAGGGACAATGTAGATGCGACTTTCCAAGACTTGGAGAAGCCTGGAGTAGATGAAGAACCTCACCAGGTTTTGCTAAGGTACAAAAACCACTTATTACTACTCTGAAATTTGTTTTAATTGCACTCATAACTGTAAATATTAATCCTTGTCTAAATATAACCCCCTTGAAGAACTTTACTGAATGCATTAATTATAATTATAGCTTAACAGTCTGTTTGCAATGTCGATTGAATATTCATTAATTGCACTCAACCTCGGCTCCATTAAACTGTTCTGTAGAAATCCATTGATGAATGTTCTTGTGTAAGATATTATTAATCAGGCATTCATATTTGTTGTAGATATGAAGATGGTTATCAATATCAAAACATCTTTGGTCCGTTAGTCAAACTGGAAGCTGATTATGACAAGCGCCTGAAAGAGTCTCAGACTCAGGAGGGAATCGAAGTCCGCTGGGATGTCGGTCTCAACAAGAAAACCATTGCCTATTTTACCTTGGCTAAAACCGACAGCGACATGAAACTCATGCATGGCGATGAACTGCGACTAAGGTGAAGTATATTTTTGCTATGGCCGTTTAAACTTTTCTGCTTTTCAACTGGCGTGTTAGACGTAATATATCCAAAGTAACATACAATTATGTAAGGGAGACACTGCTAAACATGAAGGACATGAACAATGAACATATTTCCATTTGTGAATGTAAATTAAAATGGAGCAGACCAGTTTATTTTGCGCAATACATTCCTTGGAGACAATAAAATACCAAAAACATGTTTATATCAGAACTTCGAATACTTATGACGGTAAATAACCGCGTGACTGATATAGCTACTAGTTGTGATTTTGTTAAAGTATGTCATAGTTGTTATCGCTATATTTTTGCGTCATCACTCATCACTTTAAACTAGAGTCACAACACGTTATTTTTATGGCCGAATTTGTTGATCATAGTGTGTTTCTTAAGATCATGTTCCCTATTTTATGTTTTACTATATTTTAATACGCGCGCCAAAATAATATTGTATTGGAACCTTCGATTTCTTTTTCAATACTGGCAATATCAACCAGCATTATACATGTATGTTCATCTCTCGTCATAGAATTATGGCAGCTGGTTTTATCCGGATAAACAAAGGATGATTCCAAAACGCGATCAACATACGTGAGCAACCATGACGGGTCTTAGACCACTGTATACGTAGGAACCGTACTAGGGAAAATTTCAAATCATATTCTTTTTTAAATTTAGGTATGTTGGTGAAATGCAGAAACCATGGTCGGGTGTTGGCCACGTGATCAAAGTGCCCGACAACTACGGCGATGACGTGGGCCTCGAGCTCAAGAACGGATCGGGCGCGCCGCTCGACTGCACTTCCAACTTCGCGGTCGATTTTATATGGAAGAGCACTTCGTTCGATAGGTCTGTATTAATAATTTTAACTATCCTACTAGACTGTCGATTAACTGATTACGAGTTAATCGAATCACGTACTTGGTAGATCTATGGGACGTTATTTTATAACGATACGAAATACAGTGTTTCTGAGTAACCATAGATTCGCGCTGTACTTGGGATCTTACTGGATTCATCATAATTGAAATATATGATATTAAATTAAACTTAATTTTTGATTTATCTACTTCACGATTATATTATTGGTAAAGTTCTGTTCTGTTATATTACAGGATGCAGTTGGCTCTCCGCAAATTCGCTGTGGATGACACATCTGTCTCGGGCTACATCTACCGTCGTTTATTGGGACACGAAGTGGAAGAAGTATTATTCCGTGTTCACTTGCCGAAACATTTTAGTGCGCCTAACTTACCGGACCTCAATCGATCCCAGGTAAAATAATGTCAATACTAAAGCTACAATAGGATTAGGTAATTATTACAAAACAATAAAATAAAATTGTTATATTATCAACCTTACAGGTATATGCAGTAAAGCATGCCCTGCAGCGCCCCCTGTCGTTGATTCAAGGACCACCCGGTACCGGTAAAACTGTCACTTCCGCGACTATTGTTTACCAACTGGTTAGACAGAACGGCAGCCCCGTCCTCGTGTGTGCTCCATCCAACACGGCCGTTGATCAACTGACTGAAAAAATACACAGGACCGGATTAAAAGTGGTCAGGTTGTGCGCGAAATCACGTGAAGCAATGGAGTCTTCTGTGTCATTCTTAGCTCTGCACGAGCAAGCCCGCGCGCTCGGATCAGCTGATAGTGAACTGCGCAAATTGACCAGACTGAAAGAGGAAGCTGGGGAGTTGTCAGCAGCCGACGAACGAAGATACCGCGCCCTCCGCCGCGCCGCCGAGAGGCGCCTATTGGACGCCGCCGATGTCATCTGCACCACGTGCGTGGGCGCCGGCGACCCCAGAGTCGCTCGCATGCGCTTCCAATCCATTCTCATCGACGAGGGCATGCAGTCCACGGAGCCCGAGTGCATGGTGCCCGTGGTGCTGGGCGCGAGGCAACTTATCCTCGTGGGCGACCACTGCCAGCTCGGCCCGGTCGTCATGTGCAAGAAAGCTGCCAAGGCCGGTCTGAGCCAAAGTCTTTTCGAACGTTTGGTCGTTCTCGGCATACGTCCTTTCCGTCTCGAGGTCCAGTATCGTATGCATCCAGAGCTTTCGCGTTTCCCGTCCGATTTCTTCTATGAGGGCTCTTTGCAAAACGGAGTGAGCGCCGAAGAGCGGCGCCTTCGACAGATCGACTTTCCGTGGCCTAGACCCGATCGGCCGATGTTCTTTTACGTGACCCAGGGACAGGAAGAGATTGCCGGGTCCGGCACGTCGTACCTCAACAGGACCGAAGCCGCCAATGTTGAAAAATTGACTACGCGATTCTTGAAAGCGGGCGTCCGTCCGGAGCAGATAGGCATCATCACGCCATACGAGGGACAACGCTCCTACCTCGTCCAACACATGCAGTACCAGGGCAGTCTGCACGCGAAACTTTATCAAGAAATCGAAGTCGCCAGCGTCGACGCGTTCCAGGGCAGAGAGAAAGATATCATCATAATGTCTTGCGTGCGATCCAACGAGCATCAAGGCATAGGGTTTCTGAGCGACCCGAGGCGGCTCAACGTCGCCCTCACTCGCGCAAAGTACGGTCTCATCGTCGTCGGCAACCCCAAAGTGCTCAGCAAGCAGCCGCTGTGGAACCACCTGCTCGCGTTCTACAAGGAGCGTCGAGTGCTGACCGAGGGCCCGCTGTCCAACCTGAAGGAGTCCGCCATCCAATTCGCCAAACCGAAGAAGCTCGTGAACGCGCAGAACCCCGGCTCGCACTTCATGTCGACGTCGATGTTCGACGCGCGCGAGGCGATGGTGCCCGGCTCCGTGTACGACCGCGCGCGGCCGCCGCGCGACCCGCTCGCGTACGTGGCGCCCGAGCGACTGGCGCTGCTGCACGGGCCCGTGCCGGCCGCCGCCTTCGCCGCGCACCGCGCGCCCCCCCGCCCGCCCGCGCCGCCCCGCGCGCGCGACCCGCGCCGCCGCCCGCCGCGCCTCTCGCAGGAGCCGCTGTCGCAGCAGGCGCCGCTGTCGCTGTCGCAGGGCGCCTCGCAGCCCGACTTCAGCCAGGAGTCGGCGGCGCCCGAGTGTCCGTCGCAGCCGGACGGCTTGCTGTCGCAGGACTCCACGTACCAGGGCGGGTTCCGCGCGCGCTGCAGCCAGTACTGAGAGCTCCGCCTGGCGCGCCGACCTCTCGCCCGCAGCCCCGCCCCGCCGGCGGACTGCCACCGCGATGACGCGCGGGGGACGCTCGCGCGGTACGAGCGTGGGTGAAATGTAACCATACAGGGATAGTGTTTTATGGGGTGTTCGACTACGCGGAGTCTGATAATATTGCGACGATCGTCTTCGGCCTTCCGGGACCCGCTCGATCAGTGACGAGAATGCGCCGGATGTCTGACGCGTTATCCTGTAAAATCGACATTTCTATAAATGCGTCACTCTACTATCCTTTTAAAGATTCAATGAGTGATTTGAAAACGAGTGGATATTAATGTAGTTCAATATTATTAAGCCACAATGATGATAAATTTCACGACTGCGATGCGTCTATCGTTAGTGAAACCTTCTTCCTAATGAGAGTAAAATGACATCGACTATATCAAGATAGTCGAACTGATCGGAAAGGTGTTGTATATTTTCGAACTTTTTACTGTGCCGATATAAAGATACAAATTAAGTGACAACATGACTATTCAACAAAAACAAAATGGCAAATTGTTGATAGTTTTCTATATTTCGTCTCGTCCTCTCGTTTTTAAGTCCATAATACAACTACTCATGGTACTTTTCACAAAAGAGTACGCGATACGACCATCTGTATTAGCATGAAATATATATTTTTACATTCAATTTAAAATCAAATATTTGTTAGCCACCAATTGTTAGTGACTTTATTGTTTATTAGGCGACGCATACAATAAATGTAATGGTTTGTTTTCGTCATAGGGGATTTCAATGTTCACTAAATTTCATTATAAATCATCGACTACATCCAACAGTGTTAGATCTAAAACTGTCTTATTGCTAGACAAAAATCAAATAAGACATCTCCATTGTTTTTCCTTCCTACCAAAACACTTGTTACACACAAATAAAATTTGTTTCTACCTCCAGAAATATAAACTATATATTTCATATAAATATAATAAACCTTTATTGTCACATGCAAAAATACAAATTTATATTTTTCTACAATACTCAACTTCTTCATCTATAAATTATAATATGCGCTCTCCAGGCCATTTTAAATACAATTAACATTATTGTCTTGCCTCTACGAAAAATACTCTCAAAATTTAAGTCTCGATTTTCTCCACAGCTTTAGAAAACGACCAAAAATTATAACTAATTAGATGTCTTAAGTGAATAAAATTCTGCTTTGTTTTTAGGTCCTATTATGTGCAATTTTATCTCAACAATATTTTACAACAAATGCATCTTTTACAACAATTTCACACGTCATTCAAATCTAAACTTTATTTTCAGTTATATTAGATTATTAAGAGTATAATATCCTACAGAATATTAATTTAAAACGTCTAAGTATATTCGTAGTCTATTCGTATATTTTTAGAGAAAAATATTATATTTTATTGTCTGTTATTGGATGGCAGCCGCACTATTCTTTCTCCTGTTCAAAAGACTTATACAATTCACAACTAACTATGTATTACCAAGCAATGATCTTTTTTAAATATCTAAGAAACACAATTTAAATTATGTATTACCAGCTGTTTTATTATTTATAAAACTTTTTTTTTTCTTTTATGTTTAAGTTGAGGGAAAAAACTGTCTTGAAATGTATCCTTATTACAAGTTCGTTATTATTTCCGTACTTTACCGGATTATATTGTATATTTATTTTAATTCTTTCATGTTTTCGTGTGTGAAGGAAAATCAATAAAGTTGTCATAATTTATATATTGTTTTATTGTGTTTAATATACATGTGCGTATCAAATACTAGACATTGTGCTTAAAATTAGATACAATTGTCCAAATACTACAACTATATTGCCCAAAAATCATACATAGATAAGAGTATGCGAGAACATTTTTCTCATAAATGGCGTCTTGCGAAACTGCTTGGTCAATATTTCAATATTCTACTTTTTTTAACAATATTGTTCTAATATTATTGATCAAAGTGCTCGCTTGGCCAACCGAATTATGAAGCCCGACCAGTTCTGAAAAACGTGTACTTCGCCTCATATATTTGAATTCGATCAATCACAGCTTTGCAAAAATAATTTTGTGATCCCAAAATAACAAACAATTCATAAAAATTTACAATATACTTAACATTAACAACCACAAATATAATAATGAGATTAAAATATAATTCATAAAAAACGCGTATATTGTATAGAATTGTCTTTAAAATATAAAACATGTATAAATGAAGTAAAACTGCAACAAGTCCTTTGTAAAAAATAAAGCCTACTAATATATCCGCATATCTCAATTAAAGCATTCTTTGTTTAGGACGAATTTTATCAATATTTTCATAATTAATGCACATCACAAAAATACATTTTTTCACTTTTTTTTTCGAATACTGAACGAAGCCTAACCTAATAATATCAAACATCGAAAGCTATAAACAAAATTTTAACAATATAGTTTTTCAATACCGCCTGGAAGTAAAGTTTTATAAGTCTCAAATTTGCTGTCTTGTATGGATTTGAGCAGT
This sequence comes from Hyles euphorbiae, assembly GCA_023078785.2. Classification (NCBI taxonomy): domain Eukaryota; kingdom Metazoa; phylum Arthropoda; class Insecta; order Lepidoptera; family Sphingidae; genus Hyles; species Hyles euphorbiae. The sequence goes on from CM041049.1 coordinate 9,776,280, forward strand.
TTATTAGTCTCGGTAAATGATTTTATATTATAGTTCTATAAAATATCACCCTGTCACATCATGAAGGTCAGTTCGAGCACCATAAATACTTGACATTAAAAATGCAATAGTCTGAAAAACATTCCTTATAACATAATTTACTGGTTATGTCAAACCTTTAAAACAAAAGTGGCGTTGCACAAAAACTTTTATGCATTTTTATTTTTAGTATGGACGTTAATTGACACAACTACAAATAAAAATGAGAAACTAATTTGATTTCTTAAATGCCGCTTTTATTTCTAAGGTGCTATTAAACTTTAAATGCATTCAAACAAGTGTAAATAAATGGATGGAATTGGCACAAACAATTTAATTCTAATAGGAAGCAGATTTAGTCTTCAGATTAATTTCAAATATCCTCTGCAAAAAGAATGAGTGACAACGTTTCTAAAAATAATGCAATAGGGTGTTTAATAGATCCTGATGCGTTCACATTCTATGCTTAATAGGTTTGGAGTGAAGCGTAAATAGCATACAGCAGTGGCGGATTAAAGAGGGGTGGTGTGGCAATACATATTTCCTTTCCTTGATTCTCCTTAAATATCAAGGAAACTGGGCTTTGGGGGCTCCGGACAACAGTATCAATACAATACAATATAATCAGCGAATTGGAAACAATTTGCGCGGCTCCTAACGCCCGTACAATATACACTGGTACCCTTTTTTAGTAAAGCAATTTTTAAGCAAACTCCACCCTTAATTAGCTTCGGAATGATGTACGCCAAGATTACAGCTGAACTTAATAAGTAATCTTATTCTCTATTTAAAAAACGACCTCGAAAATAGACCAATCGGGTTAAAGATTTATCGCCACGCCCACATTTCAGTTACCTCTATTGGTTTACTTTTGGGACCAATCTTCGATAACTATTGGGATATCTTATTAATTTCAGCCGAAGTCCGCCACTGGCTTACATCAGAAATTTTTAAATTATTGCGGTAGTGGCGGCGGTTGAACGGCCGCATACGTAGGATAATATGGCGCGAATTGCGGCGCCCGTATCATAGTGTGGCTGCTGTCACCTCGATCTTGGATTGTTCGAGCCGTGTATGGAGATTCCTTGTATACTGGTTCAGCTGTAAATAAAATACCGCTAGTCTGAAATAACACCAAATGCGCTTATACTGAGAAACCAGTATTCTAATAATATAGACACATTTTTTTACTGGTTCTATAATTCAATATTAAAAAAATAGTGATGTAGCTTGCATCGGCATTTACAATTAAATTAAAATGAAAATGTGAAATCTAGTATGAATCCCTGAAATCTCTTTACAACTTTTGATTCCTGTTACTGAATCATGCATTCATCAGTTGAGTGAAAAAAGTGTTTGTTTTGAAATAAGTCAATTTATTGATGGCCAGTGTCTTAGTTGGTTAAAAACCAGGTTATGGAACAAAAGGCTGCAAGATTAATCCCTGCTCCGATTAAATAAATTTGAAATATTTAAAAAAATCATATAAGTGAAATACTTACAGAGAGTAGGATACAGCGATTGAAAAGGCGGTTCGGCCGGCGGAGCGCCCGGTACTACCCAACCTCCCGGCGCCGAGTCGCCGCCCGGTACTGCTGGCACCTGGATATTATCACAAATCACATTTATAATTCAATTATTTTAAACTTTTATCTTAGACGAAATTCATGTTTATTTATATTAGGGATGAAACGGATAGTGATTTGGCCGGATACCGGATACCGGATATTCGGCTAACTACGAGGCCGGAGCGCCGGATATCCGACTACCGGATATTCGGCCGCTTATAGCGTTACAATTTGATTTGAATATGCACGCGCGATTAAGATCGGAATATTCGGACGCGTTCGGCGTGATCGGCACGACTCGGGGGTGTTCGAGTGTAATCACGACTAAACTACTGAACCGATTTTGATGAAATTCGATACAGAGATAGATTAAACAATGAGAAAGGAGATAGGCATAAAGAAAAATTTGTATTCCCACGGAAAACCGCGATATAGACGAGTTTAAAGAATTCAACATCTAGTGATATATATATTTAGTTATTTTATTATTCAATATTCGGCCGGACAGTGCGCTACTATCCGGTATCCGGCCGGATAGTGAAAATAGGCCGGATACCGGATAGTTCCCGGATATCCGTTTCATCTCTAATTTATATTGCCGTTAACTGCGGTAGGCCCGCCTGCACAAAAAGGTCGTTGACACGCGCAATGACGTAACATTGTCTCTAGCTAAATGGTATCCACACGTAGTGAGACTTTTTAAATTATTTTTTGTTTTGTTTCTTATTTATCAGTACATTTTAGACGTAATTTTTTAATACGAATGTTGTTAAATACGAGGCACTTTAATGGTGTAGGAAAACATCTTAAGAAAACCGTCATTCATACCTTGGAGATCTGAATAAGATTTTCTATTTAATGTGAAGCCCGCAACCCACATTAGACCATAGTAGTGGACAAGCCCAATGACTCCTTATCGAACTCTCAAGAGAGAAGTCCTGTGCTGAGCATTGACGATTATAATTTTTGGCTGATGCAGTACAGTATATGAGTGATGGCGTGTTACAATAATTCCCTAATTAAAATTACACCTTGTACCTACAGCGTATTATCTATGATTAGAGAGATGTTACAAATCTTAGAATAATAGTTTGTTGTTTTTTGTTTGAATGTTTTATTTTTTAAATTTCATATTCTATATTGTTTTTGAGTTATTTTATTTTATAATAAAATAGCGTCGTGTTGGTCGTGCTGTTAAGATGTTATATTTTTTGGAAATAAATAAATAAACAAATAAATCATTCCAATGGTCTTACAACTATACCCTTGTATACTACAGCACTTGACAGCCTCCGTGGCGCAGGTGGTTAGACGCTGCCTGTGAAACGAGAGGCCACGGGTTCGATCCCCGCACCGACTGAAATGTTTGTGCAGCCCACAAATATTTCTTTCGGGTCTGGGTGTTTGTAAGACCAAAAAGTCTCTCGTAGTTCTTGATACCCGCGACACAAGACTCGATCTTAGTGTGGGGTCAGGACTATGTATGTGACTGTTGGGTGTTATTTATTTATTATTATTATTATTACTAACCGGTTGCGCGGGTTGCCCAGGCCCGACGGGCAGTACGGCGGGTTGCGTGGGCGAGTACTGTCCGTTGGCGGGCGGCGCGGACGGCGCGGCCTGCCCCGCCATGCCCACCAGTGGGACCGTGCCGATAGTGATGTACTTCTTGTCGTGCATGTTCAAGTGCATGCCTGACACTACGCACTCCACCTGCGGACGAAAATCAAGGATAAATACACCAAAATACTCATATTTTTTATAGCATTTCAGCGCAATCGGTAACCGGGATGAAGGATCAAGGGTAATAAATAAATATGAAATAAATATGTAATAAATAAATATGAAAACTTAGTATCGGTGCGAAGATCATTAAGTGCGTGGTGGCCTGTTGGTAAACGGAATAGACGCGACTGCCAACATGTTCACGGTGGTCGCGGGTTCGAATCCCAGGGCACACCTCTGACTTTTCGGAGTCATGTGTGTATTGATAGTCAATCACCACGCACTAAAACGGTGAAGGAAAACATCGTGAGGAAACCTGCATACCATAGCGATTTATAAAAATTTATATGGTATGTAAGTCCGCCAACCCGCACTAGGCCAGCGTGGTGGACTATATGGCCTAACCACTCTCAATCGTACTCTCGATTGTAGAGGAGGCCCGTGCCCTGCAGTGGGACGTATATGGGCTGATACAGTAATAAGGATCAAATTCTTAGAAAATTAAAAGGAAAGGTGCCGCCTCAGCGTCTTCCTATCCTCGTTCACATCACGAGGATCGAAAGACCGTGAAGTTGCCATAGTTTTACGCGCATTAAAAATATGCCGTATGTTGTTATTTACTTCGCCTTGCTAGTTTGAGTTTCCTGACATCGTTCCTTCTTTTCAACCACCATAGGATGATGCATAGCGATCTATCCATCAGTCGATGATGGTAATAAGGTACAGCTTGCCCAGCGATATAGGTAAAGGCCCGACAATATCAATGTGTAAATACGCGTATTGAGTGTGCATAAATGTGCCAATATGTGAATTTGTGTATATACGAGTATGCATCTTCGCTTGTTGACATTTCACACATGTTTTGCAACATTCGTTTATTCATGCATTCTGAATTAATGATTACTAGTCCAGTTGTATTTGTTCTTTTCGTTCATTAATTTCCTTGTAGGTAGGTACTACAATAACCGGAGTGACTCAAGTATGGATCAAGTTGTAAATAGGTTTTCTGATATTTTTAGTTACGTTTAGTCTGGGTTGTCCTGTTAATATATCGTAATATGCAAGGGGGCTGCTGTCGCTTAGTTTTAATTGCGCTATTTACAATTTTTTGTTCGGTTTTAAACATATGAGCTCCAGATCACCGTTTTGTTTTCGAGCCAAGTAATTGTAATCAAATAATGATGGTGTTTATATTTCTACCATGACACGTGACGGTGGCACCAACTGTGTAACGGCAGTAACTGTTGAGCCGTAACAAAAATCTACAGTTAACTTACAATATCAGAAACGAAGTTCCCAACTAGTCTTGTAACTTCATTTCCTTTCCATATTCTTGTCTATGTAGCCCAACAATTAACAAAATGGGAGACTATGTGACCAAAAGTTCGATATTAATAAATCATACTTTACAAATAAAACAAAAAAAAAATATTTTCAATTGGACAAATTGTGGTGATCACATACAAATCTTTTAATTACAACAATTGACTGCGTTTGCTCATCGTGATAGGCCCCACTACAGCATAGACATCGCATTTCAAAGCATAAAAAGAGAGACGACCTTGACGTGTATTACATCACCGCCCAATAATACTCCGTGAGATTATATCGCATTGGATGTGTTAAATTCGTTTGTAGCCTCGAAAAGCATAGAGCCAGGTCAGTTTGCGGATTAAATTTTAATAATAAAGGTTGTGCGGATGTTGTTTGAAATAGTACATACTACATTGTAACGCAGTATTATTGTTACCGGTTACCGCTATATAAATTCTACTGTTGTATGTAATATAGTAACTACACCTACGTTCGTCGATATCACAGATTTCGGCGAAAACTTACGTCACATTATTTTCTTCAGTAATAAAAAAGAAAATATGGACAAAACACCGCATTTTGTTTCAAAAATATTCTAAGTCTTCTACTTATAAACCTACTTCCTTGATATAAACCACATTATGACAAACTAGATGAAATGTATAGTAATAAGTGTGACACAAACTAACGATTTAGGTATAAAACAGCCCAACTTAGGTATCTTCATTTCCTAGACGCTTGTTAAGATATAGTCAGTGTTTGAAAAAGGCATGTAGTATAGAGGCAATATAAAACCGGTTTGTCTCAACTACGTTCTTTGCAATTATCTACTAAAAGACATTCTAAACGGAGCACAATAAGTATTGTTATCGTAATTAGATACCCGTGTACCATCAACCATGACACATTGAATGCAGAGGTGAGATAATATATTTATGTATTTTGAAATAAAATGAACTGTTGTATAGTTTCCGAGTTGAAAGTAGTGGGTTCAATCCCAGGGCGTACACCTTTGACATTTCAAACTTAAGTCTGTATTCACGGTTAATTATATTATATTCAATATATGTACGCTTGCTATTGCGATAAAAAAGGTATCGGTAGAAAAGCGTGCATATTGAGTGTTTGGCAGGAATTTTGAAGTAAGTAGGTAGGTATAGTCATTTCTTGTTAAAGCTCAAGACGTTTCCGAAAAGTGGACCAGTTGTATAATCATAAGTCTAACCGAACTCAAATAAACTTAACCAGGATTGTCTACATAAGGGGCATTCCACGCGAAGCGGACAGGTAAAAAATCTCGATGTTTCTGATTTCAGAAATATTTGAGTATGTTCTACCTATATATGTCCTTGATTCGTGTATCAAATATTTTTTTAATATAGTGACTGGTTAAAGAATTAAGGACCTTTGAAATTTTGGCCAACTGGTGGGCATACAGTACTTCAAAGCCGATTATCTAGTCATAAAATTATTGATTAAAATAATTAAACCACTGGATTTAAAACTTCATTTAATGAGCTTTTTAATTGCATTTTTGGATACGAAAATAAATTGTTTTTTTCCATATTTTTTTTATTAAAATTTTTTTAACTTCGATTTTCACAAACTTAGACCATTTCGATTTTTTTAATATTTTTTTATGAAAATAGCTAGTATTGTATAGAACATCCTTGCCAAGTTTTATTATGGGTTGGGAAGTGGTTTACGAGCTATACTGGAAATATGCGCCGCACCGCGCCAAACGCCCGTCACGTGCGTGAGCTTGCAGACATTATTTCTTTAGTACTTTGATATATTAATATTTAAAATAAAACGAATTATTTTTATGTGACTAACTACAAATTTATTTACAGGCTTTTACAACTTTAAATGTCACACTGTTACTTGTGCGTGTTACCATAACACCTTCAGTAGTAGGAATGAAGGCATGATATTTTTTTGTGCCTGGTATTGTCGCTGCCGACTCAAATCTGCTTTTGAATGACTCTTTTCGAGCATAGAAAATGTGCGTTTGTGGAATTGATTTTCTCGCCCAATGGTACAAACGCTCAGCTGTGCTATTGCTTCGTTTGACGCCGATTGTAGACTAGCTGCTTTATTTTAAACAGGATTTTGGTAAGAAGCAGAATTTCATTTTCAGTGGCATGAAAATGAAATTCTGCTTCTTCTCACGGCAAAGGGCCATGTGATGGACTTGGGGGCAACTTAAAACGTCTAGCGACTCGAGTTAGTCTACAATCGGCGTCAAACGAATAGGCATGGGCCTAACCGGTCACTACAGAGAGCGCTCAATTTAGTTCATAATCCAAGGATGAACTAGTTCGCTCTATTAGTTCATTAGTTCTTTTTTTGAAATAATTTAGTAAGAACAATAAATAAAGAAAAAAATATAGTTATGATTATTGTAAGTTTTGTTTATTTTTATTTAAAAAATACAAAGTATTACTTGAAAATTTTACACGTCCATTTATGTAATATGAGATTTTTTATTTAAATAATGAAAAATAAAATAATTTATATTAATGATTAGTCAACATCTAGGCTAGTTCCTAGTATAATGTGTAATTATATTAGAATACTTGAAAAGTATGAATTTTTACAATTAAAGTTGACTTTTTTTGTTATGGCACATAAAATCTTTTATCGAAATAATCGAAAACATAGCGCCACTGTCTAGTAAAGTGGACGCTAAAAGAAATATAAAAAGAACTAAGAGCGAGATTTTCAATGAACTAGTTCGCATAGTTCACCTAAAGGAGCGCTCTTCCCATCTAGGTCGTTCGCGAACTACCCAAGACTACAAACGAAGCAATAGCACAGCTGAGCGTTTGTACCATTGGGCGAGAAAATCAATTCCACAAACGCACATTTTCTATGCTCGAAAAGAGTCATTCAAAAGCAGATTTGAGTCGGCAGCGACAATACCAGGCACAAAAAAATAATATCATGCCTCCATTCCTACTACTGAAGGTGTTATGGTAACACGCACAAGTAACAGTGTGACATTTAAAGTTGTAAAAGCCTGTAAATAAATTTGTAGTTAGTCACATAAAAATAATTCGTTTTATTTTAAATATTATATCAAAGTACTAAAGAAATAATGTCTGCAAGCTCACGCACGTGACGGGCGTTTGGCGCGGTGCGGCGCACATTTCCAGTATAGCTCGTAAACCACTTCCCAACCCATAATAAAACTTGGCAAGGATGTTCTATACAATATTAGCTATTTTCATAAAAAATATAAAAAAAATCGAAATGGTCTAAGTTTGTGAAAATCGAAGTTAAAAAAATTAAAATAAAAAAAATATGGAAAAAAACAATTTATTTTCGTATCTAAAAATGCAATTAAAAAGCTCATTAAATGAAGTTTTAAATCCAGTGGTTTAATTATTTTAATCAATAATTTTATGACTAGATAATCGGCTTTGAAGTACTGTATGCCCACCAGTTGGCCAAAATTTCAAAGGTCCTTAATTCTTTAACCAGTCACTATATTAAAAAAATATTTGATACACGAATCAAGGACATATATAGGTAGAACATACTCAAATATTTCTGAAATCAGAAACATCGAGATTTTTTACCTGTCCGCTTCGCGTGGAATGCCCCATAAGTTTGTTTGACTTCGGATTCCTATCCTGAGATTCGAATCTATACTAATATTATAAAGCTGAAGAGTTTGTTTGTTTGTTTGAACGCCCTAATCTCAGGAACCACTGGTCCAATTTGGAAAATTCTTTCAGTGTTGGATAGTACATTTATCGAGGAATGCTATAGGCTATATATCATTACGCTATGACCTATAGGAGGGAAGCAGTAGTGACATTTCTAGCAAATACGAGGAAATTTTATTCGTGGTCCGATTGGTCGATATTCTATATTGATAGTCGGAATAGAACATTTTGACCGCCATTTTGAAACGTGTATCTGCACCCGGGCGGAGCCGGGCCGGACCGCTAGTCCAATATATGACGTTTCATAAGCCATATACGCCGCCATTCTCAAAGATAAAGTAGCTACAACCCCATGTCAATATTTTTCAAGCGTATATGTAGGTAGAAAAATCAAACTGAGTATACACCACAATAAGTCACAACATTCGAAGCTATTTTTATTTTTATGATTCGTACTCATGAATCATTCGACGGAACAGCAATTGACTCAAAAGATTAAGATGAATTACCTTCACGTCGTAATCCAGATCTATGATGTTGCAATTGACGAGATTCGATGGCGGTATGGGCGGAATCTCCATAGTCAGATTCCAGTGTTTAGTCGTGCCCTCGGGTGCTGGACCTTCTTGCACCGTTAATATAACGCTTTTTATCTTCTTAGTCGCCGTGGATGGAGATGTCGCTCTATATGTAACAACCTGAAAAAAACTTTCAGCCATAGAAAATGCACTGTTCTTGCCTTTCAAAAATTTTCAATTGCATTGGACGAGGCATTAATCCAGCAATATCCTGCAACCTTTATTAGGTTTTCTTACTGTATGGATACTGATATTTGCACCATATATTAGGAATTTACTCTCTGTGCAGTAGATATCATGCACTCTTATATTCGTTTTCATTGTTTATTAAGTCTAGTCTGGCTTGTGAACTAAAAAAATTGCTTATGTACACATTTGTCCAGGCTCTAATATTGCAGCAACTGCAGAACACACATAAAAACTAACACTACCTATGGTTTCTAATTAATACACATATTATGTACAGTTGACTCACCTTTCTAAGGAAAATCTTGACAAGATGAAGTTGGACATTGCTTTTGTTCTCAATGTCTACGGTGAACGGTATCACCTGTCCTGGACAGTATCCTGATACAGGAGCTTGGACATCCACCGACAAGGGTGGTGATGCACAGCAGAAACAACAAAAAGTCTTTTCCAATTGAATATGAATTGGCTCCTAAAATAAATATTACTAAATAAAATATTGTATTTTAATATACAGGGTGATATTGAAATATTGTACTTATTTTAACCCACATGTTTCTCATCGCCCCAGGTGACATTTTACATAATTTCAAAAAAATATGAGAACATTTTTGGACATAAATTGTGATATTAGTTCTTACTATTTTTGGGCATCCCAGATAGATAAGAGTTTTTTTACCACTTAGCCGAACTTCAGATCAGTTCAGCAACTTATCTGAGCTGTAAGAGACACGGTATCTATAGGGATTGATCAATAGCCTTGAAACCTGAAATCGCGATTTTTGACAAAACTATCAGGCAGTTTTTGTTCAAACTTGGTACAATGTTACCTGGGATGGTTAGGAGCAAGTGGTTTAAATTAAATACCAGATGTCAATATCAAGCTATATATATTCTTTAAAACACAATTACATCTACTTAATCAGGAGGCAATCTGTTGCATTAACCTCACCACGCAATTATGTGGTAAGGGCAGGCAGAAGACAAGTAGGATATGTTATAGTGGCCAGCATATTTACATAATATTTAATCTGAGTGCAATAAGTTTAAATAAAATGTGATAACATTTACAGACCAATCATATAGCTAAGAAGATACCAAAATATATTTTGATATTATTATATGACATTTGTATAGCAGATAAGAGGTAACAAAGGTGAAACAAGAAAATATCACACATAAACTTGCATTTATTACAATATTTCTTTATTATTGAGAATAAAGTTGCATTTATGTTGTTAGTAAAAAAATGAAAAGTTGGAATTCTCATCTTTACCTTGTAAGAAGCATTGAGATTCAAGTCCAATGCATTGATGACTGTAAATGCCATTTTAGTCTCCTGGTCAAACTTCCATGGCCTGTCCAGGGTAACTTTGACAGTGTACCTGATATAGCCATGCTCTCCTTCAAAAGATGATGGCAGTACAGGTGGTAGGGTACAAGTAAAGTTGTAGGTATGCTTGCCTTCAGGAATTTCAATTTCATTCCCTGAAAAATAACTTGTATATAAATAAACATCCCTCTTGATATTGAAGCAACATGTCATTAGAGCTTTTTAATTTCTTAAATAAAGAAATTTTATTTCATTTAAGAGCGTTTATACCCTGCACGCGCTTTTTGGCTTAAAAACAGGACTTTTCAAATGAGTAAATAGCCACCAATAAACAATTTAAAGGAAAAATAATTATTACTAATTTTAGAAAAGGTTGTCATCTAGGGATTTTGGTGGAAAACATCATAGATTGATGGATAATTTGTGAGTACTATACGGATTACTGAACACAAGTTTCGTTATTTAGGCTTTAAATGGCAATTTAGAAGCTTAAGATATCCTTAACCAGTAAATATAAGATGAAAATAAAAATATTATCAGACTAATAAGACCCTTATGGAGGGATTTTGCTGAGAAAAATAATCTTTTTGTGTTTAGTTCCTGAAAAATAAAAATTTAAACAATGCGAAATTATTCAGAAACTCTCGTCAAGAACATATTTTTTTTCACCAACTTATTGTACATATTTTTTTATAACAATTGCATATTATACTAGAAGAACATCTTATCAATAAACTACCATTTTTATATTTCAACAAAATTAGTTTTCATGTTTTCTACAAATATTTTAAAAACCACTATAAAACACGCTGTCCGACGTGGATCAAATCAGACCGCCGCAAGGCCTTCTAGAGGGAGGACGTATCGCTCTTCGCTCCGGCCTGGCTGCAGTCGATTATGCCGCGCGTAGTAAAAATAGCCACGCGCGAAATGCGATTACCACATCTTAGTACTTTGGTAGTAAAATATTTAATTATTTTTATTGCCTACAATGATTTTGTAGTGAGTATAAATTATGTTTCAGGTAATATAATGGGACGTAATTCCGAGGCTAAATTATGTTATGTATTGTAATATAAAATTAAATATATTTCGTAATTGTAAGGGGTTGTAAGGCCCCTAATACTATTTATGTGTTCGAACACGAAATGATTAATAAAACGTCCGTAGTGTCTACTGATTGAACACTGATTTGAATGCAACTTAACAATGTAATAATAACGAAAATATGATTAGTATCCAAAATTTGTATTATTCTTTGCTTGCACAGTAATATTTGTCTACTTATAATGCAAATAAAATATTTTTATGATATTATATTACAGTTACATTTCAATTGAATATTTGAAGCGCACGGATCAAAGTTGTTTGAGCCGATTGTATAGCGAGCCGACGCGGCAGCTCTACGCACACAGCTTTGGTCGCTTATGTGTGCGTGAAATTAACGAAGAAATACCTATAGTTGACTTTGCGCGCAAGGTGTATACGCTCTTAATATCATTTACATATTAAAATGATCACCAACATATTTAGATATTGTTGTAAAAATTGTTTTAATTGGATAAAAAAAAGTTAAAACACCAAATCATATTGTGAATAAAGACAACATTTTAATCAATGTTGGTAATGTTAAATGCTATAATTACAAATCATTATTTATAAGTATTTTTTCTAGGCATTACTTACTCATATTCCTAATTGGACACCAGTCACTGTGTAAGTAATGAGAACATAAATACATATGTAATAATCTTAAAGACATTACATTGTATCTATTTCAGTAGATAATTTATCTAAAATTAATAATCTTCATACTTTAAAAAATATAAAAATAACGAAGTATAATAAGAAAGTTAACTATTTTTTCAGAGACTTGTTACTCTGAATAACAATTAGAGACATACATAACTTTCTCTATAAGTGTGTTAAACAAATAAATATCTAAAAAATATGGTTTACCTGTGTTACTGCCTAATAAGTAATAGGAAATTTGGAAATACTCTTCATTGCCCGTGTGCATAGTATCCGACGATTCTGTTTTACCTTGAGAATTTTCTTCTTGCTTACTTTCATACCACTCTGTATGGGCCTCTCCCTTAAACTTAACATGGATACCTAAAAATACATTTTCATAAATACATTATCCTCTAATGTTTGCTTTGGCATTATTCTAGATCTATTTACATTTAAGTAACAATGCATGAGTCACATCTTTAGTATGAATTATAACTAGGCTTACCTCGAACTTTTTTTGGACTATCGAAAACATATTCAATACGTCCGTTTACAGTTTGTCCAGCATAATAAGTATTCCATTGGTTATCTAAGTATATATTAGCTTCCTTGAGACCCATTTGCGAAAGAACTTAAACTATTAACCAATAAAGTCTGCACTCTGCAATAATCGCCGAATGACCACCTCAAACTTTAGTCGTACGGTGATATTAGATTTTTATAATTATAAGCACAGACTATTAAACAAGAATTATAGGTATGAATTCATCTGTCAATGTCAACATAGCACTTGCCGAAAACCTTATGGTTACAAACCTTGGACACAAAAACGTTAATTATTTGTGTTTTATAACAATAATACATATAAATACAATCACAAATGAAACTTAGTACGTACATCTAAACACAGAATATGTGTAAGTAACGCATGTTCTGTAATTACTTAGTAATTATAATTAATTACTAATAGTTAAACTTTAAAGTTACATGTTCCTTAGCTGCTGTAACTAGAAATCAGTAATCTATCTATGGTATGTAAAATGTGTCAAATTTTTAAATGTCAAATTTGATATTGTCAAATGTCAATCAAATTTATAAACGAATCAAGAATAAAAGGTGGTAAAAAATATTGATATTAAAGATTTACCTTAAATAAAAACCATGTATGTATATAGTATTATTTAATTGCCTATTTAGTTATGGCTTTCATATGAAGTACGCCATGGTTGATGTTTCTATAATTATACCAGTATACAATGGCGAAAAGTGGATAGACAACTGTATGAATTCAATCGCTGCACAATCTGCGTTCGTAGCAGGCTTGAATATTGAAATTGTATTATTCAACGATGGTAGCACAGATAGATCTGAATTGATTTTGGACAATTGGGGAAACTTTTTTAAAACACGTAAGATACCATTTAATTTATCAAGCTCTACTAATGTAGGTGTTGGTGCGGCGAAGAATGGTGCAATCAAAAGAAGCAGAGGAGAATATTTATGTTTCCAAGACATAGATGATGTAATGCACCCCGATAGAATAATTTTACAATATGAAGCTGCCAAATGCAACCATAATGCTCTCATTGGTAGCAGAATTACCAGAATACCTGCTGACTCTACACCTCGTCTGGTCAGCTGGGCCAATAATCTGACTCCATCACAACTAAGAATGCAAATATACACTTCAAATGGTCCTACACTTCTAATGCCCACTTGGTTTTGTCACAGATCTGTGTTTGAAAAGGTTGGTGGATTTAGTGAAGAAGGTCAGGGAACTCCAGAAGATCTGATATTTTTTTATTCTCATATAGATTTGGGTGGAGAGTTATATAGAGTTGACAAGGAATTAGTTGAATACACTTATCATGAAGATGCAGCTACATTTTCAGTGACAAGAGAAAAGATCTGGCAGATACAGTTAAATAGGCTTGAAAAATGTGTGTTGTCTAAATGGAAAATGTTTACTGTTTGGAATGCTGGTAGGTGGGGGAGGCGTTTACTACATAGTTTGAGCCCAGAAAGTCTGGACAAAGTAATTGCTGTCTGTGATGTTGATAAAAAGAAAATTGGTACTACTTTAGACCTGTACAATCCAATTGAGAAACTAGTCAAAGTTAAACTCCCTATAATCCACTTCACTGAAGCAATACCACCCTTAATAATTTGTGTCAAATTGGGTCTCACTAATGGGCAGTTTGAACAAAATCTTAACTCATTGAATCTCAGAGAAGGTCTTGATTATGTATTCTTTAACTGATTATAAACTAATCTACTATTAGTTATTTTATAACATTAAGTTTTAAAAAATTTTTTTAAGTGATACAAGTAACTAGTGACCTGAAGTAAACACAAATAGTTTGTTGTGTAATTATTTATAAGAATCTTTACAAATTATTGAAAAAAAAAATACCATTAATAAATATTATTTAATTTAGTTCCCTAATGCGGTCAGGTCATTAAATATAGTAAATATAGTCTTGATTATGTATTCTTTAACTAATTATAAACTAATCTACTAATAGTTATTTTATGACATTAAGTTTTAAAAACTTTTTTTAAGTGATACAAGTAACTAGTGACCTGAAGTAAAAACAAATAGTTTGTTGTGAAATTATTTATAAGGATCTTTACAAATTATTGAAAAAAAAATACCATTAACAAAAATTATTTAATTTAGTTTCCTAATGCTGTCTGGTCATTAAATATAGTCACTATAGTCACCTTATCTAGAATATGCTTTTGCCACCTTTCAATGTTTGGCACTCTGACATAAACAACTGGTTATTGGATTTGATCAGTATTCATACATTGGTCTGTTTTCATGCCAATGATTGTATTTTGATATTTTAAATAAGTTGCTTTTTTTTTACCAATAATATTTGGATATATCTAATCCTTGTTTATTGAATAAATATTTATTTTTATTGTTCTAAAAATTCTTAGCTGTGTACATTATTTAACTAATAGTGCCAATAATTAAGCTTTGTTGATAAATTATGGGTCATACATTGATAGCCATGTGCTGTATTGCGTGCCTCTATTATATATATTTCACTTCACAGCCACTAAAAGAAGTCTACTTTAGTATGGGTTGATGTTGTTTTATAAACAACATGATCTCTTTCCCTGTGCCCTGCAGACAGAGAATTAATAACACGAAATATGTGTGTTGTATGTATGTTTTAAAACAGTGGACAGTTTTTAGACTCCATTTCTTAATATGAATTACTTAATGGACTATGTTGGAATTTTGAATCCATTGATTGTTATTGAAGACTCTGTATCTGTATCAGCCCATATTCGTCCCACTGCAGGGCACGGGCCTCCTCTACAATCGACAGTACGATTGAGAGTGGTTAGGCCATATAGTCCACCACGCTGGCCTAGTGCGGGTTGGCTATTGAAGACTAATATCACTTAAAATTATTTTAGATTCTTACGCGTCGGTTATGAAAAAAGAAGAAATGGTGTATCACACAATTCTAGGGTCGTTACGACTTCTTGGTAGGCATCTTCTAGACTTATTAGTAATTGACAAATTTTGTCCTTTTGTTCCATAGAGCCGCCATTAGCTTCTATTTTATTTACTATTTTTTCAAATTTATTAAAGTATGTTGTCACTTTTCTTGCATTTGAGTTTCATTAGTTCCCTTTTAAGATATATTGTTGAAATAGTACTTTTCCTCTCGAGGGTAAAATTTAGAATAGGGTAGCACGATGTGGTGGGTTGGGGGGTGTGGAGGGGGGGGGAGTGCCCATCTCCTCTGGTACCACTTCCGTGAAAAGGTAATGCACCATTCCTGAGATATATCAATTTAAGTAACCTAACCTCAAAACACTTGTTGTCAATAAAAATTTGCTTCCGCAACGTCTCCGGCGCTGCGGGAAGTGCAGCCCCTTCGCCCTTGCGTAACACAGGATAGGCACCCACGCTCACCTCCGCAGCTTCGGTGCCTATCCTTTGTTACAGCGGGCGGGGGCTGCTCTCCCTCCGCGCCTCCGGCCTTTTATATACACTTTAGGGTTGGTAGCCAAAAGACTGCGTGAAGTCGGGGTGCCCCGAGTCGGTTTTGGGGCACATTCGACCTAACTGATTCATAAGTACACTAACTTCTTTCTGAACATAATTTCTAAGGCGTTATAAAACATATTATAAAACAACAAAACACAAAAACCACCGTAGGTAAGTAGTAAGTAGGTAGGTTAGGAACTATTTATATTAATTTCTCGAATTCATCAATCATTTCCTTTGAATAGAAGTGATAACGTTGTAATCAGGGACTCAGTCCCTATCACCTGTGATCACTTTTAGCCCTCAACTCGTGCTGCCCTATACCAAAGTCCGCCCATTTTGGTTCCTGGGCCAATTGTGATTCCTGCGCCTATTGTGGTTCCTGGGCCAATTGTAGTTCCTCGGCCAATTGTGGTTCCTGGGCCAATTGTGGTTCCTAGGCCAATTGTGGTTCCTGGGCCAATTGTGGTTCCTGGGCCTATTGTGGTTCCTGGGCCAATTGTGGTTCCTTGGCCAATGATTGTGGTTCCTGGGCCAATTGTGGTTCCTCGGCCAATTGTGGTTCCTGGGCCAATTGTGGTTCCAGGGCCAATTGTGGTTCCTGGGCCCATAACTTGTCTTGTCATTCAAACTACTTGTCTTGTCTCAGACTATTTATTTGAATGTACTTTACAAGCTACAACATACATCTTGCGGACATATTTCTTCTGGAACACGCCAGACCAATACGAAACAGACGGATTACTGCACAGACGACTAAAAATACAGACGGCCAACTCCATACAAATTTTTTAACACGTTATGAAAACTCACACAACGAAACCAAACATTCTTTTCTACATAATATATAATACATTCGTCTTTATCGGATCTTTCTTTCTTTTCATTGTTAATTTTGTCACTGACCAATAGTATTTAAGAATTTTGTTCATCGTATTTGAGCCATCTCTTTCGCACATTATACGTATATATATAAATTTTATATTATAGATGCGTTTCGCACCAGAGCTGCAAATCGGTACTTTACCGAAATTACCGATTTTGAAATATTTAGGGATGTACGTTAAAATTTCAGGAATCCGATTTTTACTACCGAAAATTTACCGGTTTTTTACTTGGGTTTCATGCTTATATGTTTAAATTTCTGGATTTAAAATGAAAATAACAAATAAAACCAAGTTATAATTCGAAACCTTTACTCAACAATATATTCTTTAATTTATTTTTATTTTTTAAATTACACTTTTATTTTAACATTTTTATCTTAGTGAATATTATATATACCTACAATACTTTTATAAACAGCTTCAGATTAATTTAAGCATTTCCAATTTGTAAATATCAATTTTCTTTATTTTGGAACCAATAAAACCAATAAATTGAAATATGCATTGACAAATAAAATTTTAAATGGAAACATTAATTATCGCAAATTATATTTTATAATACCATGAAACAGCACAAAATTGCTTTGTTTGTAAATTTTATCTAAGACAAAATTAATATAAAGTAAACAACAAACAAAACGATTTGGCTTACTTTTGGAGAAATTGAAAAGCAAAAACAAGACATACATAATTAAAATAAGCTATCAATTAACAAATAATTAGTCAAATGATGGAACACATTAAGGCTCAGTTGCACCAAGTAACTTTGCCAATACCTTTGCCTATGAAAATGTCATCGCCATACATTTGAGACGTATTTGACCTTGCGAATGTATGGAATTGACAGTTTCAAGGGCAAAGGTATTGGCAAAGTTAGTTTGTGCAATTGAGCCTAAATGCATGACAGCTAAATACTAAAACTTTTTTGATTCATTCATCCATCATCCATCCATCAGCCAAAGGAAGTCCACTGCTGAACATAGGCCTCCCCCAATGATTTCCACAGAGACCTGTTGGAGGCAGACTGCATCCAGCGACGTCCCGCGACCTTATCCAGGTCGTCTGACCACCTTGTGGGTGGACGTCCCACTTCTGTTATGATTTAATCTTCGCCAATATTAACATATAAACCTACAGTGTAGTGATCCTGCAGACACAGAAGAGACTTTCTTTGTACTTCCAACGATGCACCCATTTGCCTGCGAATTTCTTGGAAATTTGACCCGAGTCTAGCCTAGAAACTATAAAACAATTAATAAAAAAATAAATATTATAAGTGCACAATTTGTTGAAGTTGACTGCTTTCCTGACTTTAAATACATGTAATCATAAAACATTGGATAATTATAAATTAATATGTTATGAAATTGGAAATACCTGTACTGACAATAGCTTTAATCTTGCACTGTACTGTACTGGGCCGACTCATATACTTTCCGCTGCAGGACACGAGCCTCCTCTACAGTCGAGAGTACGAATGATAGAAGTATCAAGTAGTGTTGAGTAGGACATACAAGAGGCAGTACATTTGTCCCGTACATGACGTCAAAATGTAAGAGCGGCTCAACTTTTTAATTTGTACTACTTCATATTTGGTGTACTACTTGGTCTGTAATGTCATTTCATTGGCGTGAGCCGTGAGGCAAAGTTATGACACACAAATAAGCATCAGTACGCCTCACTTCAATTGAAGTGGGACATTGTACTGGCTCAGTACAAAAATGAGGCTACTCTTACAAACTCTTTTTAACCGACTTCAAAAAAAGGAGGAGGTTCTCAATTCGACTGTATGTTGCTTTTTTTTTTTTTTTTATGTTTGTTACCTCGTTTCTCTGTACTGTGTGAACCGATTTCGACCATTCTTTCTTTGATTGAAAGCTGATGCTTGTCATTTGGTCCCATAAAAATATGGTGAAAATCTGAGCAATATCTTCGGACCTGGAGAAGGGAACTCCTTAAAATTAAGTAGGATTCCAATGGTTCTTTTTGCATTAGGTTCATTATAAAAGTTAATTTACAGTGAGACAGGAAAAAAGGGGTGGTGGTGAGGGGGGGTAGGTGATAAAATTAAAACACACGTAAATTCTAATATCTTCGACAGCTTTTAACCGATTTTAGTGATTTCTTTTTCATTGGAAAGAATGTATTGACAGGTTGATCTCAGGAACACAACATGGAGATCTGATGATAATTTTCGGACCTGAAGTGTAGAACTCTTCAAACTTTAGTAGGATTCCAATGGTTCTTTTTGCATTGGGTTCAGTATAAAAGCTAAGCTACAGTGGTGGTGGGAAAAGGGGGTAGGGGCAAAGGGAGGGGGGGGGAGAAAAAATAATAAACATATGAATACTCCAATATCTTTGGCAACTTTTAGCCGATTTTAGCGATTTCATTATCATCGGAAAGAACATATTCCTTGTGGGGACCAAAT